>CM065590.1:372180802-374707052 GCA_033119425.1 Bufotes viridis | reverse complement strand
ACCCTCAGCCCTCCTTGGCTGGGACCACATGGAGCCTCTCAGACTCCAGGTCTCTGTATCCAAGAGAATCTCTTCCCCCAGACTGACATACTGGGTGGTGCTTTAAGCCATCCTGAATACAGCAGGCCTCATCTGCGACCACCTTAGAAAAAGGGAAACCCTGTACTTGAAGGTTGTGGACTGGCAACTCCCTCTACCAAGCCTAGCCACCAGTCCCGGTAAAATCCAGCTCAGAACTAATGACCAAAACTGTCTCAGCAAACTATGCTTTGATGAGACCACTGCTGCCCTCTGGTGAGCGCATGGTGATGTTATTGCAGGTCCTGCTGAATGAAGATAGAAAGAAGAAAGAAGAGTATACCGGCTGCGCGATCCAGTGGATGAGGTGAGTTTTTTATTTTTATTTTTAACCCCTCAATGACCATTTTATTTAGCATTTTATCTTAAGAATGCTATTATTTTATGTTTTAACCATGTTATAACAGAAAATAATAAAATCACCCGAACCCAAACTTCAGTAAAAAAGTCTAGGTTCGGGTCCGGGTACCCGAACTTGCAAAGTTCAATACAAACCCAAACTTACTGGTTTATTTCCAGCATCTCCAGGATCAATAACAATACATTCTGCTGCAAACGCTGAGCAATTGCCTTTTTATCTAAAACCATACAGCATTTATATAACAACTGCATTTATATAACAGTTAACTATTAGCATATTGTATTGCATCAAAATACTATGCATTATTAGTAAAAGCGTTGTCCTGTGATAAAAGCTTTTATATACTGTATGAGTTAACTATTAGACCATTGTATTACATCAAGATACCCGTAGTTTTAGTGAACGCATTGTGCTGCAATAACAGCATTTATATGCCGATTTCATTTCACCTATAGTGTTACAATTGTTAATTGTCAATACCAATCTGCAGTGGGTTTGTAGAAGAGGAGGGACATTTACAGTAATTATGCCTCTGTAAATGATAGAAAAAACACTTACAATTTTGCTAGTACTGCCTAATAATTTGTGTACCAAACCTGTGATTTTTCATTTATAGGCCACATAATGAAATGTTTTGTAGACGAAAGAGTCGAAAACAAAAGACCCATACCTCATCATCTGAGAATTAGAATGTGGGTGGCTGAAGTAGTGCAAACAGAAGTAGCAGCACCAGCCATCTGGCCAGTAGTAGAAGTAGTAGTAGTAGTAGCAGCAGACCACAGTTCCCTGGCATCTGATAGGCACCACTTTATTACTGAAGACAAAGAAGATGACATTGTGGACAAGATGGCTCACTCCTCCTCTCAATCCCAGCAGGATGATGTTGAGGTCACCTCTGAGTCTGACACCATGTCTTGGAGCCAGGGGTTACAACATTCCTCCTGCTCCTTCTCGTTATGGCCACAGAAATGCATTTCATTTGCTTCATCCCTGTCTTCACTGCCCTTATTTGGGTGACGTCTTTTTTCCTAAAAAGAGGCAACAAAACCCCACACGGGCAGGAGGACACTCAAGAGAGTCTCCTTGTTGAAGAGTTGTGTGTGAACAGTCAGCGTTTGGACTGCCATGAAGAGTAGCACTTATAGCCATGGTGGTTGTGGTGGTGGCGGTAGTGGCGGTGGTGGCCTGGCAACAATGGCACTTGGGGAAAATACAGCTCATGGAATCAGGAGTGGGGCCAAGAACCCTGTGAAAACATATCACAGTCTGATAAATTTAGCAGTACTATGACAATTTGAGTGTGTTGGACAAAACCTGGGAGTCGGATCAGGGGAGGGGGGAAGGTGACATCAGAGGGGGAGGGTGGCCACAGTGGTGGCAATAAACAGCAAAGCAAAATGTATGGCCAAAACTTCCAAAAAACTACTTTGGCCAGGTCTAATTATTTTCTGGTTGGCTCGGGAACTGATAATGCTGCTGATACTGTGGGCACAGGCTCAAAACGTGCAAGACCTAAGCCAAGCTAGGCTGCCACTAGCTCTGTTCAAGTATCTCCCATCTGGGTGTTTTTCTCTACTGTGCTGGCAGACATAAGCACTGCTGTGTGTAAGATCTGCAGGATTAAAATAAGCTTTGGGCATTCAAACACATAGGCATTTCATGAAGCGGCATTATCTAATGCATTCAGAAAATAAAACTAGCCACCAACAATCGAAACAAGAATGTCCATCATCTCTCAGTCTTTTTTGCAGCAGCCAGTCCGCACCCAGTGTCCTTGTCAACATCATCATCAGTTACTGCTCAGACTATTCACTTTCCTACTCTACTCCGTCATCAGCTGTCGATAAGGGAATGTGTGGCCAGGAAACAACTCTATGCTTCCAGGAATATGCTGGTGTGCAAGTTTAACTACAACCTGGCCAAGTTGCTGGTGGTGCAGTCACTGCCCTAAGACTTAGTGGATTCTGCTGCCTTTAGGGAGCCGATGGCATGCGCACAGCCTTGCTGGAAGATACCTTGCCTCCGTTATTTCTCACAAAAAAGTCATACCTGCCTTGTACTGTCACATGACGAAGAATGTGGGCCTCTCCTTGCAATTGTAGTGGTGAGGCAAGGTGCACCTGTAGCAGCTTTTACAGGTGGGGACAGTACATGTCTTTCACAGCCCACTGGGTTAATGCTCTTCAGGGCAGTGGCAATGCAACATAGCAATAATGAGGCCAGGTCCTATTGACATCTACACAATTGTGTTGGTCTTGTTCCCACACCACGCACTTATCCGCATCTTACACCACGCATCTTATCCTCCTCAATGGACACCTCCTTCCTTTCTGTGTTAGAGTTGATCAGCCTGGGAGGGAGTAGCTACACAGCTGATCAGTTGCTAAAGTACACCAAGCAGCAAACATCTTGCTGGCTGTCTCCCTGCCAACTTCAACTTGCCAAGGTGGTCAGCAACAATGGGAGGAACATTGTGGCCACACTGCATTTGCAAGAAATAACACATGCTTCCTGCATGGTACACATGAAAAATTTAGTGGCACAACACTGTTTGAAAAAGTATAGGCTTGTAGAGGGTACAGGCCATGTCCAGCAGACTGTCCTCACATTTTAGCCATTCTTATGTGGCAAGGAATTACCTTCTTGACTTGCAGTGACAGAATGGTCTGCCATGCACCTCTTGATCCATGACATTCCAACTCCCTGAAATTCTACCTTGCATATGCTGGAGCACCTATATGAGTAGTGTAAACTGTGAATAATTTCATCATGCACCAGACCACTGCAGCAGGGAGCATGTGTTGTTTTGAAGTCGGGCAGTGGCAGTGCATCACATACTTAGGCCATTTGATGAGGCCACCAGATTTGTCAGCAGGGACAACTATAGCATCAATAATGTAATTCCCCTGAGTTATATTACAGAGAACGCTCACATTGATGAAACAATGAATTGCTGAAGAAGAACAGCTTACGCATCTTGCTGTACACCCTGTAGCAGCTGTTGGGGACCCATATGGACAGAGTCCCACAGAGGAGGAAGTGTCGGTGGTGGAGGAGCACGAGGCCGATGATGATGACACTGACCATGACAACCTATCATCACAATGTTTAGTCCTGCCCAGCCTCCACTACTATTCCTGCTACCTAAAAAAAGGGAGAATTTTTCAGGTCTTGTTTAATGATGAGCGAGTATGCTCGGCCGAGTATCTGTTCGGCTTGAGCATCGCTATGCTCGGCACATGGCGGTACTCATCCGAGTACCGCATGTGCTCGGGCACAATGCTCGAGTCTCCGCCCCGCACGTTTTTCGGGTTTTAAGCAGCCAATAAAGGAGCAGGTAAGTACTGCCCTCACTGTAATGCCAGTAGCTATGTTGGCTGCTGACATTACAGTGATTGGCTGGCCGGAACGCGTCACCAGAGGTTATATAGCACCTGATGACACGTGCTTGGATCAGTCATAGTCAGGGAGAGCAAGAGCGTAGGAAGGGAAAGACAGTGTAGGGAGCGATTCAAAGAAAGCTTTTCCAAGACCCAAAAGTCCATTTTAAGGGCTACTGTGTGTGTGTGTGTGTTTTAGAGCAGCAATCTATTTACCTGCTGCAGTCTGAGGGACAGTGCTTCGGAAGGGATAGATAATGCAGGGAGAGACATTTGCTGTTTTTACTACCAAAAGCTTTTCAAAGACCCAAAGTCCTTTTAAGGACTACTGTGTGTGTTTGACAGCAGCAAGATATTTTTATTGTATACCTTTTAGTGACATATACTGTGCATCATCCGCAGACTGTGTATTTAATAATCTGATCCACATCTAGTGTCCATATTCTGTGGTGTTCTGTAATCAATAGTGTAGAACATCTGCAAACAGTGCCTCTATTACAAATTCCAATAATCTGGGCCACATCTAGTGTCCATAATCTGTGTTGTTCTGTAACCAATAGTGTAGAACATCTGTAAACAGTGTCTGAATTACAAAGTCCAATAATCTGGTCCACATCTAGTGTCCATAATGTGTGGTATTTTGTAACCAATAGTGTAGAACATCTGCAAACAGTGTCTGTATTACAAATTCCAAGAATCTGGGCCTAATATAGTGTCCATATTCTGTGGGTTTTTGTGACATACTGTCCTGCAGCCAAAAACGGTGTCTTTAGCGGACAATAAAACAATATGCACCACATCTAGTGACAAAACCATTAACCACTTAAGGCCATATTTCACCTTAACCACTTGAAGACCACAGGTTTATACCCCCCTAGTGACCAGGCCCTTTTTTACAATTCCGCACTTCACTACTTCACTACTAGTTTACAAACTATGGTGCAAAAAAGTGAGTTTCCGCACTACAATGCCCAGACAGTAGAAACACCCCATAAATGACCCCATTTCGGAAAGTAGACACCCTAAGGTATTGACTGAGGGGCATAGTGAGTTCATGGAATTTTTTATTTTTTGTCACAAGTTAGCAGAAATGGATTTTTTTTTTCAAAAAATTTCATTTCCCGCTAACTTGTGTCAAAAAATAAAAACTTCCATAAACTCTCTCTCCCCTTAGCGAATACCTTGGGGTGTCTACTTTTAAAATGGGGTCACTTGTGAGGTTTTTCCACTGCCCTGGCATTTTAGAGTCTCCGCAATCATTACCCATATGGCCAGAATTAGGAGTTCTTGCTATTCTCCTTATATTGACCATAAGGGTAATGAGATTTTTTTTTCCGTTCAGCCGCTGGGCTGAAAGAAAAAAATGAACGGCACAGATTTCTTCATTCACATTGATCAATGTGGATGGAAAAATCTCTAAAAAATGTGCAAAAAAAAAAGAGGGGAAAGCTGTAAAGCTGCGATCGCTAAGGGACCCTTAGGCCTCATTCACACGTCCGTAATTCTGTTCCGCAAAATTTTGCGGAACGGAATTGTAGATACATTCAATTCTATGGGGACAGACTTTGTCCCGCTCGGATCCGGAATTACGGATCTGCACTTCCGGATCCGCAAAAAAATAGAACATGTTCTATTCTTGTCCGCAATTGCGGACAAGAAAATACATTTTCTATATAGTTCTGGCAATGTGCGGATCCGCAAAATGCGGAAAGCACATTGCCGGTGTCCGTATTTTGCGGATCCGCAGATCCACGTTTGAATGAGCCCTACAGGGGGGTGATTAGTGACAGGGGGGGTGACAGGGGGTAATCAGGGGGGGTGACATGGGTGATCAGGGGTTAATCAGTGATGGGGGTGGGGGGTGTGTGTATGTAGTGATTGGTGCACTTTACTTATGTTTGCCCTGGTGTTCCCAGACAAATGGACCACCAGAGGAGCAGACAGCAGGCATATCAGACGCTTTTTACAAAACAGCATCTAATATGCATTTTTTTTTTTTTTTGGAACTACAGCCTGCCAGCGCATGATCAGCGCTGGCAGGCTGTAGTTTCAGTTGTCCCGGTTACGATCGCATGAACGCGCACACACGGTGCGCGCGTTCATGCGAAATCTCGGGTCTCACGAGATGACGCCGATAGGCGTGACTGAGACCTGAGAGAGCCTCCGCACTGACGCCCATCGGCGTTAGCGTGGCGGCAAGTGGTTAAGGACTAGGCCATTTTTTGCAAATCTGACTAGTGTCAATTTATGTGCGAATAACTTTTAAACCCTTTTACTTATCCAAGCCATTCTGAGATAGCTTTTTCGTCACATACTGTACTTCATGACACTGGTAAAATAGAGTCAAAAAAATTTTTATCTATAAAAAAATACCAAATTTTCCAAAAAGTTTTAATTTCTCTACTTCTATAGAACATACAAATACCTCCAAAAAAAGTTATTACTTTACATTCCCCATATGTCTACTTCATTTTTGGATAATTTTGGGAATGCCATTTTATTTTTTGGGGACGTTACAAGGCTTAGAAGTTTAGAAGCAATCCAAGAAATTTTTCAGAAATTTTCCAAAACCCACTTTCAAAGGACCAGTTCAGGTCTCAAGTCAGTTTGTGAGGCTTACATAATAAAATCACCCAAAAATGACCCCATTCTAGAAACTACACCCCTCAGGGTATTTAAAAGAGATTTTACAAACGTTGTTAACCCTTTAGGTGTTCCACAAGAGTTAATGGGAAATAGGATTTTTTGGCAAATTTTCCATTTTGATCAATTTTTTCCAGTAACAAAGCAAGGGTTAACAGCCAAACTAAACTCAATATTTATTGCCCTGATTCTGGAGTTTGCAGAAACACACCATCTGTGGTCGTAAACTTCTGTATGGCCAAACAGCAGTGCATAGAAGGAAGGGAACGCCATATGGTTTTTGGAAGGCAGATTTTGCTGGACTGGTTTTTAGCCACCATGTCCCATTTGAAGCTCCCCTGATGCACGCCTACAGTAGAAACTCCAAAAAATTTATCACATTTTGGAAACTATGGAATAAGGTGGCATTTTTGTTGGTACTATTTTAGGGCAAATATGGTTTTCGGTTGCTCTATATTTCACTTTTTTGAGGCAAGGTAACAAAAAATATCCATTTGCCAATAACTCTTGTGGAACACCTAAAGGTTTAACACAGTTTGAAAATCAGTTTTGAATACCTTGAGGGGTGTAGTTTCTTAGATGGAGTAAATTTTTTGGAGTTTCTACTCTAGGGGTGCATCAGGGGGGCTTCAAATGGGACATAGTGTCAAAAAACCAGTCCTGCAAAATCTGCCTTTCAAAAACCATATGGCGTTCCCTTCATTCTGCGCCCTGCCGTGTGGCCATACAGCAGTTTACGACCACATATGGGGTGTTTCTGCAAACTATAGAATCAGAGCAATAAATATTGAGTTTTGTTAGGCTGTTAACCCTTGCTTTGTTACTGGAAAAATCTATTAAAATGGAAAATTTGCAAAAAAAAAATGACTACTTTTGGGGGGGTTTTGTTTCAGTTTTAATAGTAAAGCATTTTTGAAAAAAAATATTTTTTAGTGTTGCCCCATTCTGAAAGCCATATAAATATATATATATATATATATATATATATATATATATATATTTTTTAGTTGTACCCTGGGATGGCACAGGTGCTACACACGCCCAGGATTGCGGGCCCTACGTCCATCAGGGTCTCCTCCAGCAGCTATGTTACTGGCTCCAAAATTTTCCATCTGACAATGCCACCGGCAGAGTCTGTACTTCCTTATGCAACCGAGGAAGGGAGGCAAAGGGAACACACACCAGTTCCAACAAAGGCAGGGCAACACTTTCCAAGGCATGGGACACTTTCATGACTAGTGTTGAGCGAACAGTTGGAGCATAGTTCGTGTTCGTACCGAATTTTGGGGTGTTCGGGACCCGGACCCGAACATTTTCAAAAATGTTCGGGTCCATTGTACGGCGATTTCTTCCCGCTTTCTGAAGGGCTGCACAGCAGCCAATCAGCTAGCGTTTTACTTCTTGCCCTGAGAAGCCATCACAGCCATGCCTACTAATGGCATGGCTGTGATTGGCCAAGTGCAGCATGTGACCCAGCCTCTATTTAAGCTGGAGTCACATAGCGCCACACGTCACACTGCTCTGATTAGTGTGGGGAGAGGATGCAGCTTCTGTGAGGGCGAGATTAGGCAGGAAAAGTCAGCAAAAGCACCTAATGAAGTGATCGATCTACAGCTGTGAATCATTCAACTTCTGCTAGTTAATTGCTCACTGGTTTTTAGGCTGCACAGGGCGTTTTTCTGTCTCTTTTTTCTGGGGTGATTGGTGGCCATTTTGTGACTTGTGGCGCACCAGCAAAAGCTACCACCATGTCCATCAATCCATCAATACTAGTTTTTTTTTTGCTATAGCCTATATCAGGAGCTTGGCTGTGCTTTTTGTCACCCCTAGAAACTCAGGATAGAAATTGCTATATTTTATTATGGGGTTAAATTCAATTGCCAAAATAGCAATCCCCTAAATCTGGTGTCCCAGCAGTGGATGGCAAAGTATAATAGTGTCAGGCAAAGGATATATTTTGTTCTGGGTTGAAATTCAATAGCCAAAATAGCAATACCGTAAATCAGTCGTTTCAGATGTGGCTGGCCTAGTTTAATAGTGTCCTGCAAAGGATATATTTTGTTCTGGGGTGAAATTCAATTGCCCAAATAGCAATACCATAAATCAGTGGTTTCAGCTTTGGCTGGCCAAGTTTAATAGTGTACGGCAAAGGATATTTTTTTTTTGTGCAGTGAAATTCAATTGCCAAAATAGCAATACCATAAATCAGTGGTTTCAGCTGTGGCTGGCCAAGTTTAATAGTGTACGGCAAAGGACATATTTTTTTTCTGGGGTCAATTCAATTGATAAAATAGCAATACCATAAATCAGTGGTTTCAGCTGTGGCTGGCCAAGTTTAATAGTGTCCTGTAAAGGATATATTTTTTTCTGGGGGGAAATTCAATTGCCAAAATAGCAATACCATAAATCAGTGGTTTCAGCTTTGGCTGGCCAAGTTTAATAGTGTCCGGCAAAGGATATATTTTGTTCTGCGGTGAAATTCAATTGCCAAAATAGCAATACCCTGAATCTGGTGTTACAGCTGTTGCAGGCCTAGTTTAAATCTGTCCGTAAAAGGGTATATTTTTTTATTCTGGGGTGAAATGTAATTGCCAAAATAGCAATACCCTGAATCTGGTGTTACAGCTGTGACTGGACAAGTTTAATAGTATCCGTCATAGGATAGATTATGTTCTGGGGTGAAATTTAATTGCCAAAATAGCAATACCCTGAATCTGGTGTTCCAGCTGTGACTGGACAATTTCCCTAGTGTCCGTCAAAGGATATATTATTTTCTGGGTTGAAAGTCAGTAGCAAAAATAGAAATACAGTAAATCTGGTGTCCCAGCAGTGGCTGGCCAAGTTTAATAGTGTCCGTCATAGGATCTATTTTGTTCTGGGGTGAAATTCAATTGCCAAAATAGCAATACCAAAAATCAGTGGTTTCAGCTGAGGCGTGCCAAGTTTAATAGTGTACGGCAAAGGATATATTATTTTCTGCGGTGAAATTCAGTTGCAAAAATAGAAATACAGTAAAACTGTTGTTCCAGCAGTTGCAGGCTTCGTTTAACTCTGTCCGTAAAGGGTGTATTATTTTCTGGGGTGAAAGTCAGTAGCAAAAATAGAAATACAGTAAATCTGGTGTCCCAGCAGTGGCTGGTCAAGTTTAATAGTGTACGGCAAAGGATATATTTTTTTCTGGGGTGAAATTCAATTGCCAAAATAGCAATACCGTAAATCTGGTGTTCCAGAAGTGGCTGGCCCAGTTTAATAGTGTTCGGCAAAGGATATATTTTGTTCTGGGGTGAAATTAAATTGCCAAAATAGCAATACCATAAATCAGTGGTTTCAGCTGTGGCTGGCCAAGTTTAATAGTATACGGAAAGGATATATTATTTTCTGCAGTGAAATTCAGTTGCAAAAGTAGAAATGCAGTAAAACTGTTATTCCAGCTGTTGCAGGCTTCGTTTAAATCTGTCCGTAAAAGGGTGTATTATTTTCTGGGGTGAAAGTCAGTAGCAAAAATAGAAATACAGTAAATCTGGTGTCCCAGCAGTGGCTGGCCAAGTTTAATAGTGTACGGCAAAGGATATATTTTTTTCTGGGGTGAAATTCAATTGCCAAAATAGCAATACCATAAATCTGGTGTCCCAGCAGTGGCTGGCCAAGTTTAATAGTGTCCGTCATAGGATACATTTTGTTCTGCGGTGAAATTTAATTGCAAAAAAAGCAATACCGTAAATCTGGTGTCCCAGCAGTGGCTGGCCAAGTTTAATAGTGTCCGGCAAAGGATATATTTTGTTCTGGGGTGAAATTCAATTGCCAAAATAGCAATACCAAAAATCTGTGGTTTCAGCTGTGGCTGGTCAAGTTTAATAGTGTCTGCAAAGGATATATTTTTTTCTGGGGGGAAATTCAATTGCAAAAAAAGCAATACTCTGAATCTGGTGTTCCAGCTGTTGCAGGCCTAGTTTAAATCTGTCTGTAAAAGGGTATATTTTTTTCTGGGTTGAAAGTCAGTAGCAAAAATAGAAATACAGTAAATCTGGTGTCCCAGCAGTGGCTGGCCAAGTTTAATAGTGTACGGCAAAGGATAGATTTTGTTCTGGGGTGAAATTCAATTGCCCAAATAGCAATACCATAAATCAGTGGTTTCAGCTTTGGCTGGCCAAGTTTAATAGTGTACGGCAAAGGATATTTTTTTTTTTTGTCCAGTGAAATTCAATTGCCAAAATAGCAATACCATAAATCAGTGGTTTCAGCTGTGGCTGGCCAAGTTTAATAGTGTACGGCAAAGGACATATTTTTTTTCTGGGGTCAATTCAATTGATAAAATAGCAATACCATAAATCAGTGGTTTCAGCTGTGGCTGGCCAAGTTTAATAGTGTCCTGTAAAGGATATATTTTTTTCTGGGGAAATTCAATTGCCAAAATAGCAATACCATAAATCAGTGGTTTCAGCTTTGGCTGGCCAAGTTTAATAGTGTCCGGCAAAGGATATATTTTGTTCTGCGGTGAAATTCAATTGCCAAAATAGCAATACCCTGAATCTGGTGTTACAGCTGTTGCAGGCCTAGTTTAAATCTGTCCGTAAAGGGTATATTTTTTATTCTGGGGTGAAATGTAATTGCCAAAATAGCAATACCCTGAATCTGGTGTTACAGCTGTGACTGGACAAGTTTAATAGTATCCGTCATAGGATAGATTATGTTCTGGGGTGAAATTTAATTGCCAAAATAGCAATACCCTGAATCTGGTGTTCCAGCTGTGACTGGACAATTTCCTAGTGTCCGTCAAAGGATATATTATTTTCTGGGTTGAAAGTCAGTAGCAAAAATAGAAATACAGTAAATCTGGTGTCCCAGCAGTGGCTGGCCAAGTTTAATAGTGTCCGTCATAGGATCTATTTTGTTCTGGGGTGAAATTCAATTGCCAAAATAGCAATACCAAAAATCAGTGGTTTCAGCTGAGGCGTGCCAAGTTTAATAGTGTACGGCAAAGGATATATTATTTTCTGCGGTGAAATTCAGTTGCAAAAATAGAAATACAGTAAAACTGTTGTTCCAGCAGTTGCAGGCTTCGTTTAACTCTGTCCGTAAAAGGGTGTATTATTTTCTGGGGTGAAAGTCAGTAGCAAAAATAGAAATACAGTAAATCTGGTGTCCCAGCAGTGGCTGGTCAAGTTTAATAGTGTACGGCAAAGGATATATTTTTTTCTGGGGTGAAATTCAATTGCCAAAATAGCAATACCGTAAATCTGGTGTTCCAGAAGTGGCTGGCCCAGTTTAATAGTGTTCGGCAAAGGATATATTTTGTTCTGGGGTGAAATTAAATTGCCAAAATAGCAATACCATAAATCAGTGGTTTCAGCTGTGGCTGGCCAAGTTTAATAGTATACGGGAAAGGATATATTATTTTCTGCAGTGAAATTCAGTTGCAAAAGTAGAAATGCAGTAAAACTGTTATTCCAGCTGTTGCAGGCTTCGTTTAAATCTGTCCGTAAAGGGTGTATTATTTTCTGGGGTGAAAGTCAGTAGCAAAAATAGAAATACAGTAAATCTGGTGTCCCAGCAGTGGCTGGCCAAGTTTAATAGTGTACGGCAAAGGATATATTTTTTCTGGGGTGAAATTCAATTGCCAAAATAGCAATACCATAAATCTGGTGTCCCAGCAGTGGCTGGCCAAGTTTAATAGTGTCCGTCATAGGATACATTTTGTTCTGCGGTGAAATTTAATTGCAAAAATAGCAATACCGTAAATCTGGTGTCCCAGCAGTGGCTGGCCAAGTTTAATAGTGTCCGGCAAAGGATATATTTTGTTCTGGGGTGAAATTCAATTGCCAAAATAGCAATACCAAAAATCTGTGGTTTCAGCTGTGGCTGGTCAAGTTTAATAGTGTCTGCAAAGGATATATTTTTTCTGGGGGAAATTCAATTGCAAAAAAAGCAATACTCTGAATCTGGTGTTCCAGCTGTTGCAGGCCTAGTTTAAATCTGTCTGTAAAAGGGTATATTTTTTTCTGGGTTGAAAGTCAGTAGCAAAAATAGAAATACAGTAAATCTGATGTCCCAGCAGTGGCTGGCCAAGTTTAATAGTGTACGGCAAAGGATAGATTTTGTTCTGGGGTGAAATTCAATTGCCCAAATAGCAATACCATAAATCAGTGGTTTCAGCTTTGGCTGGCCAAGTTTAATAGTGTACGGCAAAGGATATTTTTTTTTTGTCCAGTGAAATTCAATTGCCAAAATAGCAATACCATAAATCAGTGGTTTCAGCTGTGGCTGGCCAAGTTTAATAGTGTACGGCAAAGGACATATTTTTTTTCTGGGGTCAATTCAATTGATAAAATAGCAATACCATAAATCAGTGGTTTCAGCTGTGGCTGGCCAAGTTTAATAGTGTCCTGTAAAGGATATATTTTTTCTGGGGAAATTCAATTGCCAAAATAGCAATACCATAAATCAGTGGTTTCAGCTTTGGCTGGCCAAGTTTAATAGTGTCCGGCAAAGGATATATTTTGTTCTGCGGTGAAATTCAATTGCCAAAATAGCAATACCCTGAATCTGGTGTTACAGCTGTTGCAGGCCTAGTTTAAATCTGTCCGTAAAGGGTATATTTTTTATTCTGGGGTGAAATGTAATTGCCAAAATAGCAATACCCTGAATCTGGTGTTACAGCTGTGACTGGACAAGTTTAATAGTATCCGTCATAGGATAGATTATGTTCTGGGGTGAAATTTAATTGCCAAAATAGCAATACCCTGAATCTGGTGTTCCAGCTGTGACTGGACAATTTCCTAGTGTCCGTCAAAGGATATATTATTTTCTGGGTTGAAAGTCAGTAGCAAAAATAGAAATACAGTAAATCTGGTGTCCCAGCAGTGGCTGGCCAAGTTTAATAGTGTCCGTCATAGGATCTATTTTGTTCTGGGGTGAAATTCAATTGCCAAAATAGCAATACCAAAAATCAGTGGTTTCAGCTGAGGCGTGCCAAGTTTAATAGTGTACGGCAAAGGATATATTATTTTCTGCGGTGAAATTCAGTTGCAAAAATAGAAATACAGTAAAACTGTTGTTCCAGCAGTTGCAGGCTTCGTTTAACTCTGTCCGTAAAAGGGTGTATTATTTTCTGGGGTGAAAGTCAGTAGCAAAAATAGAAATACAGTAAATCTGGTGTCCCAGCAGTGGCTGGCCAAGTTTAATAGTGTACGGCAAAGGATATATTTTTTCTGGGGTGAAATTCAATTGCCAAAATAGCAATACCGTAAATCTGGTGTTCCAGAAGTGGCTGGCCCAGTTTAATAGTGTTCGGCAAAGGATATATTTTGTTCTGGGGTGAAATTAAATTGCCAAAATAGCAATACCATAAATCAGTGGTTTCAGCTGTGGCTGGCCAAGTTTAATAGTATACGGGAAAGGATATATTATTTTCTGCAGTGAAATTCAGTTGCAAAAGTAGAAATGCAGTAAAACTGTTATTCCAGCTGTTGCAGGCTTCGTTTAAATCTGTCCGTAAAGGGTGTATTATTTTCTGGGGTGAAAGTCAGTAGCAAAAATAGAAATACAGTAAATCTGGTGTCCCAGCAGTGGCTGGCCAAGTTTAATAGTGTACGGCAAAGGATATATTTTTTCTGGGGTGAAATTCAATTGCCAAAATAGCAATACCATAAATCTGGTGTCCCAGCAGTGGCTGGCCAAGTTTAATAGTGTCCGTCATAGGATACATTTTGTTCTGCGGTGAAATTTAATTGCAAAAATAGCAATACCGTAAATCTGGTGTCCCAGCAGTGGCTGGCCAAGTTTAATAGTGTCCGGCAAAGGATATATTTTGTTCTGGGGTGAAATTCAATTGCCAAAATAGCAATACCAAAAATCTGTGGTTTCAGCTGTGGCTGGTCAAGTTTAATAGTGTCTGCAAAGGATATATTTTTTTCTGGGGGGAAATTCAATTGCAAAAATAGCAATACTCTGAATCTGGTGTTCCAGCTGTTGCAGGCCTAGTTTAAATCTGTCTGTAAAAGGGTATATTTTTTTCTGGGTTGAAAGTCAGTAGCAAAAATAGAAATACAGTAAATCTGGTGTCCCAGCAGTGGCTGGCCAAGTTTAATAGTGTACGGCAAAGGATAGATTTTGTTCTGGGGTGACATTTAATTCCCAAAATAGCAATACCCTGAATCTGGTGTTCCAGCTGTTGCAGGCCTAGTTTAGATCTGTCCGTAAAAGTGTATATTTTTTTTCTGGGGTGAAATTCAATTGCCAAAATAGCAATACCATAAATCTGTGGTTTCAGCTTTGGCTGGCCAAGTTTAATAGTGTCCGGCAAAGGATATATTTTGTTCAGGAGTGAAATTCAATTGCCGAAATAGCAATACCCTGAATCTGGTGTTACAGCTGTGACTGGACAAGTTTAATAGTATCCGTCAAAGGATAGATTTTGTTCTGGGGTGAAATTTAATTGCCAAAATAGCTATACCCTGAATTTGGTGTTACAGCTGTGACTGGACAAGTTTAATAGTATCTGTCAAAGGATAGATTTTGTTCTGGGGTGAAATTTAATTGCCAAAATAGCAATACCCTGAATCTGGTGTTCCAGGTGTGACTGGACAATTTCTCTAGTGTCCGTCAAAGGATATATTATTTTCTGGGTTGAAAGTCAGTAGCAAAAATAGAAATTCAGTAAATCTTGTGTCCCAGCAGTGGCTGGCCAAGTTTAATAGTGTCCGTCATAGGATCTATTTTGTTCTGGGGTGAAATTCAATTTCCAAAATAGCAATACCGTAAATCTGGTGTCCCAGCAGTGGCTGGCCAAGTTTAATAGTGTATGGCAAAGGATATATTTTGTTCTGGGGTGAAAATCAATTGCCAAAATAGCAATACCATAAATCAGTCGTTTCAGCTGTGGCTGGCCAAGTTTAATAGTGTACGGCAAAGGATATATTATTTTCTGCGGTGAAATTCAGTTGCAAAAACAGAAATACAGTAAAACTGTTGTTCCAGCTGTTGCAGGCTTCGTTTATCTCTGTCCGTAAAAGGGTGTATTATTTTACGGGTTGAAAGTCGGTAGCAAAAATAGAAATACAGTAAATCTGGTGCCCCAGCAGTGGCTGGCCAAGTTTTATAGTGTCCGTCATAGGATATATTATTTTCTGCGGTTAAATTCAGTTGCAAAAATAGAAATACAGTAAAACTGTTGTTCCAGCTGTTGCAGGCTTCGTTTAAATCTGTCCGTAAAAGGGTGTATTATTTTCTTGGGTGAAAGTCAGTTGCAAAAATAGAAATACAGTAAATCTGGTGTCCCAGCAGTGGCTGGCCAAGTTTAATAGTGTAGGGCAAAGGATATATTTTGTTCTGGGGTTAAATTCAATTGACAAAATAGCAATACCGTAAATCTGGTGTGTCAGCAGTGGCTGGCCAAATTTAATAGTGTCCGTCATAGGATATATTTTGTTCTGGGGTGAAATTCAATTGCAAAAGTAGCAATACCGTAAATCTGGTGTCCTAGCAGTGGCTGGCCAAGTTTAATAGTGTCCGGCAAAGGATATATTTTGTTCTGGGTGAAATTCAACTGCCAAAATAGCAATACCATAAATCAGTGGTTTCAGCTGTGGCTGGCCAAGTTTAAAAGTGTACGGCAAAGGATATATCATTTACTGCGGTAAAATTCAGTTGCAAAAATAGAAATACAGTAAAACTGTTGTTCCAGCTGTTGCAGGCTTTATTTAAATCTGTCCATAAAAGGGTGTATTATTTTCTGGGGTGAAAGTCATTAGCAAAAATAGAAATACAGTAAACCCGGTGTCCCAGCAGTGGCTGGCCAAGTTTAATAGTGTACGGCAAAGGATATTTTTTTTTCTGGGGTGAAATTCAATTGCCAAAATAGCAATACCGTAAATCTGGTGTCCCAGCAAGTTTAATAGTGTACGTTTAATATTGTACGGCAAAAGATATATTATTTTCTGCGGTAAAATTCAGTTGCAAAAATAGAAATACAGTAAAACTGTTGTTCCAGCTGTTGCAGGCTTCGTTTAAATCTGTACGTAAAAGGGTGTATTATTTTCTGGGGTGAAAGTCAGTAGCAAAAATAGAAATACAGAAATCTGGTGTCCCAGCAGTGGCTGGCCAAGTTTATTAGTGTACGACAAAGGATATATTTTTTTCTGGGGTGAAATTCAATTGCCAAAATAGCAATACCGTAAATCTGGTGTCCCGGCAGTGGCTGGCCAAGTTTAATAGTGTCCGTCATAGGATATATTTTGTTCTGGGGTGAAATTCAATTGCAAAAATAGCAATACCGTAAATCTGGTGTCCCAGCAGTGGCTGGCCAAGTTTAATAGTGTACGGCAAAGGATATTTTTTTTTTCTGGGGTGAAATTCAATAACCAAAGTAGCAATACCGTAAATCTGGTGTCCCAGCAGTGGCTGGCCAAGTTTAATAGTGTCCGTCATAGGATATATTTTGTTCTGGGGTGAAATTCAATTGCAAAAGTAGCAATACCGTAAATCTGGTGTCCCAGCAGTGGCTGGCCAAGTTTAATAGTGTCCGGCAAAGGATATATTTTTTTTTTCTGGGGTGATATATAATTGCCAAAATAGCATTACCCTGAATCTGGTGTTCCAGCCTTTTCAGGCCTACTTTAATTCTGTCCGGAAAAGGGTATATTTTTGTCTGGGGTGAAATTCAGTTGACAAAATATAAATACAGTAAATCTGGTGTTCCAGCTGTGACTGGACAAGTTTAATAGTATCCGTCAAAGGATAGATTTTGTTCTGGGGGGAAATTCACCTGCCAATATAGCAATAACCTGAATCTGGTGTTCCAGCTGTTGCAGGCCAAGTGTTAATCTGTCCGTAAAAGGGTATATTACACTCAAGGTGTATATACAAGTTCTGAGAGGGTCATCCTCATTAACTTCACACGCTACCATGCATCCCCCATTGTATTTTTGTCCGTTAAAGGGTATATTACACAAAGTGTTAAAATTCAATTGCTGAATGCATAATCCGACATATTTTTTCACACGCTTCTGTGCTTCTCTAAGTGTAAATCTGTCCATAAAAGGATACCTTTCATCCTAAATACTAGGCCTACAATTGATATTCATAAATAACAATGGAGAAAGAACAGCCGGGACTGCACTCACCACACGATGCTTGTTAATCGATGCATTTATTGATTATTCATGGTCGTTTGACCAGCTTTGGCAGTGGGGCAGACAGCCTTGGCGTGGACGTCCGCAACAGGCGACGGCCGTTTCGCGCAAATGCGCTTCCTCAGGCACTGACGTAGGAGACGTACTCTGCTCCTCCTCCTTATGAAGGCAGGTCTGCGTATTGCTGAGATCCACAGGCGCTGCCCCACTACATAGAGGTAAAAACATATAAGTGGACATACACATTAATAGAAGCAACACGAGTCAGCACAAAGATAATTGATATTCCCCTAAATAAATAGGCAGATAGTGTTAGGTGCCTGTAAAAAAGGCCTGAATTTGAAATCAATACATTGGGCCAAATATTTTTTTTCGTATTGTGGTGCTTGGTGAACGGTAACAATAAGGAAAATATCTAGTAAGGGATGCGGTCGTGGTGGTGTTAGTGGACCCTCTGGTTCTGGGAGAGGACGTGGCCATTCTGCCACAGCCACACGTCCTAGTGAACCAACTACCTCAGGTTCCAGTACCCGCCAGAATTTACAGCGATATTTGGTGGGGCCCAATGCCGTTCTAAGGGTGGTAAGGCCTGAGCAGGTACAGGCGCTAGTCAATTGGGTGGCCGACAGTGGATCCAGCACGTTCACAACATTATCTCCCACCCAGTCTTCTGCAGAAAGCGCACAGGTGGCGCCTGAAAACCAAGCCAATCAGTCTGTCACATCACCCCCATGCATATCAGGGAAACTGTCTGAGCCTCAAGTTATGCAGCTGTCTCTTATGCTGTTTGAAGACTCTGCTGGCAGGGTTTGCCAAGGGAATCCACCTAGCCCTTCCCCAGTGGTGGAAGACATAGAATGCACTGATGCACAACCACTTATGTGTCCTGATGATGAGGACATGGGAATACCACCTCATCGGAGTCTGCACGTCTCTGATGATGACGAAACACAGGAGCTAACTATTGCGTCTTTTTGCAGTGTGCAGACCGAACAGGAGGTCAGGGAGGAAGACTGTGTGGAAGACGATGCAGGGGACGATGAGGTCCTAGACCCCACATGGAATGAAGGTCATGCCACTGACTTTCAGAGTTCAGAGGAAGAGGCAGTGGTGAGACCGAGCCAACAGCGTAGCAAAATAGAGAGCAGGGGGCACGAGCAGAACACCCGCCGCCAAGAGAGTTCGCCTGCTACTAGCCACCGCCACCAGGGACCGAGCACCCCAAAGGCAGCTTCAAGGAGTTCCCTGGCATGGCACTTCTTTAAACAATGTGCTGACGACAAGACCCAAGTGGTTTGCACGCTGTGCTATGAAAGCCTGAAGCGAGGCATTAACGTTCTGAACCTTAGCACAACCTGCATTACCAGGCATCTACATGCAAAGCATGAACTGCAGTGGAGTAAACACCTTAAACACAAGGAACTCACTTAGGCTCCCCCTGCTGCCCACCAAACAAAGGATGTGCCACCACCACCAACTCCTGCGTCACCAAGCATCTCCACCATGTCACACGGCAGCGTTCAGCTCTCCGTCTCACAAACCTTGGAGAGAAAGAGTAAATTCTCATCTAGCCACCCTCGAGCCCTGGGCCTGAATGCCAGCATTTCTAAACTACTGGCCTTTAAATGCTGTCATTCAGGCTGGTGGACACAGACAGCTTCAAACAGCTGATGGCCATGGCTGTCCCACAGTATGTTGTTCCCAGCCGCCACTACTTCTCCAAGACAGCCGTGCCTTCCCTGCACAACCAAGTATACGATAAAATCAAGTGTGCACTGCGCAATGCCATCTGTGGCAAGGTCCACCTAACCACAGATACGTGGACCAGTAAGCACGGCCAGGGACGCTATATCTCCCTAACTGCAAACTGGGTAAATGTAGTGGCGGCTGGGCCCAGGCGGAGAGTTCCTTGGCGCACGTCCTTCCACCGCCAAGGATCGCCGGGCATCATTCTTTGCCTCCTGTAGCCTACTCCTCCAAATCGGCTTCCTCCTCCTCTGCTTCCACCAGCTCATCCAGTCAGCCACACACCTTCACCACCAACTTCAGCATAGCCCGGGGAAAACGTCAGCAGGCCATTCTGAAACTCATATGTTTGGAGACAGGCCCCACAACACGCAGGAGTTGTGACGGGGTATTGAACAACAGACCGACGAGTGGTTTCTGCCGGTGGGCCTCAAGCCCGGCCTGGTGGTGTGCGATAATGGGCGAAATCTCGTCGCAGCTCTGGGACTAGCCGGTTTTACGCACATCCTGGCGTATGTGCTGTATTTGGTGGTGCATAAGTTCATTCACAACTACCCCGACATGTCAGAGCTGCTGCATAAAGTGCGGGCTGTCTGTGCGCGCTTCCGGCGTTCACATCCTGCCGCTACTCGCCTGTCTGCGCTACAGCGGAACTTCGGCCTTCCCGCTCACCGCCTCATATGCGACGTGCCCACCAGGTGAAACTCCACCTTGCACATGCTGGAGAGACTGTGTGAGCAGCAGCAGGCCATAGTGGAGTTTCAGCTGCAGCACGCACGCGTCAGTCGCACTGCGGAACAGCACCACTTTACCACCAATGATTGGGCCTCCATGCGAGACCTGTGTGCCCTGTTGCGCTGTTTCGAGTACTCCACCAACATGGCCAGTGGCGATGACACCGTTATCAGCGTTACAATACCACATCTATATCTCCTTGAGAAAACTCTTAGGGCGATGATGGAAGAGGAGGTGGCCCAGGAGGAGGAGGAGGATGAGGGGTTATTTTTAGCACTTTCAGGCTAGTCTGTTAGAAGTGGCTCAGAGGGAGGTTTTTTGCAACAGCAGAGGCCAGGTACAAATGTGGCCAGCCAGGGCCCACTACTGGAGGACGAGGAGGATGAGGAGGAGGTGGAGGAGGATAAGGATGAAGCAGTTTCACAGCGGGGTTGCTCCCGACACAGCTCAGGCCCATCACTTGTGCGTGGCTGGGGGGATACGGAGGACGATGATGATACGACTTCCACAGAGGACAGCTTGTCCTTACTTCTGTGGAGCCTGCACACATGAGCGACTACATGCTGCAGTGCCTGCACAATGACAGCAGAGTTGCCCACATTTTAACGTGTGCGGACTACTGGGTTGCCACCCTGCTGGATCCCCGGTACAAAGACAATGTGCCCACCTTACTTCCTGCACTGGAGCGTGATAGGAAGATGCTCGAGTACAAGTGCACGCTGGTAGACGCGCTCCTGAGAGTATTCCCAAATGTCACAGGGGAGCAGGTGGAAGCCCAAGGCGAAGGCAGAGGAGGAACAAGAGGTCGCCAACGCAGCTGTGTCACGGCCAGCTCCTCTGAGGGCGGGGTTAGCATGGCAGAAATGTGGAAAAGTTTTGTCTCCACACCACAGCTAACTGCACCACCACCTGATACGGAACGTGTTAGCAGGAGGCAGCATTTCACTAACATGGTTGAACAGTACGTCTGCACACCCTTCCACGTACTGACTGATAGTTCGGCCCCATTCAACTTCTGGGTCTCTAAATTGTCCACGTTGCCAGAGTTAGCATTTTATGCCTTGGAGGTGCTGGCCTGCCCGGCGGCCAGCGTTTTGTCTGAACGTGTATTCAGCACGGCAGGGGGCGTCATTACTGACAAACGCAGCCGCCTGTCCACAGCCAAAGTGGACAAGCTGACGTTCATAAAAATGAACCAGGCATGGATCCCACAGGACCTGTCCTTCCCTTGTGTAGAATAGACATTTATAACTGCCTCCCCCTCAACCATGTATTCTTGTACTCCGGGGCACGTCTTTATTGAATCCTCATTTTTTTAACTTTACCATGATCTTGCGGTGCAACCCATAGTTGAATGAACCTCTCCTCAATCTGGGCGCCGGGGCCTAAATAACTGAAAGTGGCCTGTTACAATGGTGGGTGACATGAAGCCTGAACCTCTGCCATGCGACCTCTCTCCTCTGTCTGGGTGCCGTGGGCTAAATATCTGGAAGTGGCCTTCTCCAGTGGTGGGTGATATGATGCATGATTCCTTGCTGTGGGACCTCTCTCCTCTGTCTGGGTGCTGGGCCTAAATAACTGAAAGTGGCCTTCTCCAGTGGTGAGTGATATGACGCCTTATTCCTTGCTGTGGGACCTCTCTCCTCTGTCTGGGTGCTGGGGCCTAAATAACTGAAAGTAGCCTTCTCCATTGGTGGGTGATATGATGCCTTATTTCTTGCTGTGGGACCTCTCTCCTCTGTCTGGGTGTTGGGGCCTAAATAACTGAAAATGGCCTTCTCCAGTGGTGTGTGATATGACGCCTTATTCCTTTCTGTGGGATCTCTCTCCTCTGTCTGGGTGCTGGGGCCTAAATAACTCAAAGTGGCCTTCTCCAGTGGTGGGTGATATGGCGCCTTATTCCTTGCTGCGGGACCTCTCTCCTCTGTCTGGATGCAGGGGCCAAAATAACTGAAAGTGGCCTTCTCCAGTGGTGGGTGATATGAAGTCTGATTTTATGCTATGGGACCTCTCTCTTCTGGGTGCTGGGGCAGAAATAACAGAAAGTGACCTTCTCCATTGGTGGGTGACTTGAAGCCTGATTCTCTGCTATGGGACCTCTCTCCAATTGATATTGGTTAATTTTTATTTAATTTATTTTAATTTATTTCCCTATCCACATTTGTTTGCAGGGCATTTACCTACATTTTGCTGCCTTTTTCAACCCTCTAGCCCTTTCCTGGACTATTTTACAGCCTTTTTAGTGCCCAAAAGTTTGGGTCCCGATTGACTTCAATGGGGTTCGGGATGAAGTTCGGGTCGAGTTCGGATCCCGAACCCGAACATTTTCGGACGAACTTCTCGAACCCGAACATCCAGGTGTTCACTCAACTCTATTCATGACACCCCGCCAGCAACCTCACCCTGAAGCGCGGCCTAGTGGTACTAGGAGGGAAAATTTTCGGAAGATGGTGAAGGAATACATCGCAGACCGTGTCAGCGTCCTAAATGACCCCTTAGTGCTTTACAACTACTGGGTGTCCAAGCTCGACACGTGGCACGATCTTGCGCTCTATTCCTTGGGGGTTCTGGCCTGCCCTGCCACCAGCGTTTTGTCTAAGCGTGTATTTAGTGATGCTGGTGGCATTATAACAGATAAGCGTATCCGCTTGTCCACTGGCAATGCTGACAGGTTGACTCAGATAAAAATAAACATGGCCTGGATTGCCCCCTCCACCAGAGGAGAGCTGAGCTGATGATGAACATAAAGGCAATTTCAATCTATCATTTATAATGTACTCAATCTACTGTAGTGTATTCCTATGCACCTTTTCCACCACAAAAAAAGAGTATATGGTTGAATCTTGTTTACTCCTCCTCCTCCTCATCCAGATTGTATATATTCCCTCCACTCAAATTTTTTTAAAGGGTCAGCTCAACTGCAGGCCCTCAACTCAAATTTTTTTTTAGGGTCAGCTGAACAGCATGCACTCGTATACAATGTTTTAGAGCATCAGCTGTACAGCATGCACTCACATATAATGTTTTAGAGCGTCATTTGAACAGCATGCACTCGCATATAATGTTTTAGAGCATCAGCTGAACAGCGTGCACACGCATATAATGTTTTAGAGCGTCAGCTCACCTGCAGGCACTTACATACTGTATAATGTTTTAGAGCGTCATTTGAACAGCATGCACTGGCATATAATGTTTTAGAGCGTCAGCTCATCAACAGGCCCTCGCCCCTAATGTTTTAGAGGGTCAGCACAGCAGCAGGCCCTCGCCCATAATGTTTTAGAGGGTCACCAGCAGGCCCTTGCTCCAAATGTTTTTGAGGGTCACCAGCAGGCCACCAATCATACTTTTTAAGGGTGTGTATGATGCCCTCCTTTTTGTTTGATAAAGAGTGTATTGTAGTGCCGCTTCCTTGTAATTTTTTGGCAGCCCTTTCACTTAGTGCATAGGCTTTATGAGTGTAAGAGTCCCACTACCTGAACAATTGTACCACAATGTGAATGCGGCCCTCCTTTATGTGATATACAGTCTGTTTCGGAGTGCCTCTTGCTTGCTTGTAATTTTTGGCAGCAAGTAAATATACAGGAAAGAATGTTTCCTAACAATTTTTCCTGTGAAATAGATTTTTTGTGGCGGGTTTTGTGCGTATTTTTGTCAGTCTGTAAAAGTGGTGTACAACTCGGACAACATGGTTTCCAGCAGCGACCTGGGAGTCCAAGATGCATCCAGACATCGTCCCCATGCTGTTCTCGAACCATTTATGTGGTGTTTCTGTCGCTTTCTGACCTTTTCCAAAGGACCAGGAACCCTCCCCTCTTCAGAGCAGGGGGTGCCTGGTTTTCTGCTATTGAATTCCATTATACTCGGGTGCTCGGCCAAGCACACGAATATAGCAATGTGTTTGGGCCATACACCCGAACACCCGAATACTTTGATACTCGATCATCACTAGTCTTGTTCATAACAAGCCACAGTTTCTTCCAACATAACCATTTGTGTGTAAAAACAGGGGCGGGCATCTGCCTCCATTAAGGTAGATTTTTGGATCACTTGTTGAGGAGGATGAACCACTATTTTTTTTCCCCGATAACAGTGTGTGTTTACATACCATCTGCCCCCAATAAGGATCAATTTTTGGAACATTTCTAATATTAAAAGGCATAACAAATTCAACAGCGCAATGTATTATTAAAAGTGCTGCTTGTTAACGCCATGAACCATGCATTTACCCATATCTATATATGTCAGTGTCACTCTGACATTATTTGTTATTGCTGTCATTGTGTTAAAGAACTTACAGAAAAGGGTCAGGAAGAAAGAGCAAGAATGCAAAATTCTTAACTTGAATCTCATTCTAACTTTTTTTTCCAGAGGTAAGCTGTATATTATAATGACAGCCACTGTTGACCTCTAATTAGTGCCAGTTTCAATACATGCTCAAATCATGTCAAACCTTCCTAACAGAGATGAGCAAACCCGAACTGTATAGTTTGGGTTCATACCGATTTTTAGGATGTTCGGGATATGGACACGAACCCGAACATTTTCATAAAAGTTCGTGTTCGGGTCCGTTGTTTGGCGATTCCTCCCGCGTTTTACATCTTTGCCCTAAGAAACCATTACAGCCATGCCTACTAATAATATGGATGTGATTGGCTGAGTGCAGCATGTGACCCAGCCTCTTTATAAGCTGGAGTCACGTAATGCCGCATGTCACTCTGCTGCTGTTAGTATAGAGAAAGGTTTCTGCCAGTGCTTTCAGGAAGAGATTAGGAAAGAAATCTGTTGAACCTGGTCGTGTGAAATCTTCAAGCTACAGCAATTATTGAGGGAGGGTGCTACTGCAATCCTACATTTTGTACCCAGCCCTGAGCCCAATGATACTGCAAAGTGTCTCTTTTTTAAATCCATCTGGTACTGAGTTAGAGGTCGGCGGCCATTTTAGCCACTGGAGTGTCCTTGGAACTGCATGTGACCTGCATGTGTGCCAGCCTGCCAGGGACATCAGTCTAATCCTTTTTGGTAGATCAATGAAGGAAAAAATCCTTTTTTCTGGCAGGTCAAGTCCCCTACATTACCTTTTGTATAATTTAGGTGTGACATAGTCCATTTCTGTAGTCTGAGTCAAAAATCTGTATTGTGGTGCTATAGAGCACTTGTGCATACAACGCACCAAAATGTATTTTAAATTTCAGCAGTGATATAGTGCATCAGTGTATTCCTGGTCCACACAGCAGTTTAAAATACACTGCCCAAATACCAATTTTACATTTTTACAGTGAAATAGTGCATCAGTGTATTT
Organism: Bufotes viridis; assembly: GCA_033119425.1. Classification (NCBI taxonomy): domain Eukaryota; kingdom Metazoa; phylum Chordata; class Amphibia; order Anura; family Bufonidae; genus Bufotes; species Bufotes viridis. Next base: position 374,681,681 of record CM065590.1, on the reverse strand, counting down.
TTGGTGGAAAAAAGCGGTATTCCTGGTCCACAGAGCAGTTTAAAATACACTGCCCAAATACCTATTTTACATTTCTGCAGTGAAATAGTGCATCAGTGTATTTTGGGGGGAAAAAATGTGGTATTCCTGGTCCACCAAGCAGTTTTAAATACACCACCCAAATACCTATTTTACATTTCTGCAGTGAAATAGTGCATCAGTGTATTTTTGGGAAAAATAGCGGTATTCCTGGTCCACAAAGCAATTTTAAATACACCGCCCAAAAACCTATATTACATTTCTGCAGTGAAATAGTGCATCAGTGTATTTTTGGGAAAAATAGCGGTCTTCCTGGTCCACAATGCAATTTTAAATACACCGTCCAAATACCTAGTTTACATTTCTGCACTGAAATAGTGCATTTTTCTGTTTTGTTGAAAAAAAGCCGTATCCTAACTACACATTGCAGTTGTGAATACAGTGTACAAATACCTATTTTAAATTTCTGTACTGAAACAGTGCATTAGTGTTTTTTTTGGGAAAAAAAGCCGTATTCTTGGTCCACAGAGCAGTTTTCAATAAACCTCACAAATACCTTTGTTTAAATTTCAGCAGTGAAATACTGCATTAGTGTATTTTGCGAGAAATAAACCTGTATTGTGGTTACACAGAGCAGTTTGGCATACAACGCACAAAAACGTATTTTAAAATTTAGCAGTGACATACTGCATTTCTGTAGTTTGTTGCAATAAACACTGGTTTTGTTACACATAGCAGATCAGAGGCCTACCCTGTATTCCAGAAAAATAAATCCAGTCGGCATTCTACTATCGTCCACGTTGTGCGGGAAGGAGCAATCCCCGAAGTTAATTGAAAAAGATATCCCAGCAAACGTGTAGTTTTCTCTTGCTTCTTTAATGTACTATATCAAAAATACATTTGACGCGTTTCGGCATAAAGCCTTTATCAACAGGTCATCGGACATCAATATGTACACGCTTTAAATAGACAAACACTTAACTGACGTCAGACGCCTAACAATGTCAGCAAATATTAACAACCAATCAGTATACAGATATACAGTGCACGTTACCATTGTAGTTCTCAGTTTGCAGAAAATGTCTAAAATAAAACAAAAATCAAATTATTAGAGCGGAATATCACCAAGTAACATTTTTTAGACGTGCTATTTCATATTCACGGTTCAAACCGCGCGTTTGTAGAGTATCCAATGTATGTATCCAAAAGGCTTCTCTACATAGTAGAAGCATTTTAATGTCACAGCCCCTCCTCGGTAGTTTAACCTGTTCCAGGACTTGAAATCTCAACTGTGCGATATTGTGTTTACATTTGTCAAAATGATAAGGAAGTGGCAATAGTATGTTTTTGGTTCTTATCATAGACTTGTGTTTACACACTTTATCTCTGATCATTTGTATGGTCTCACCAATATAAAACAAGCCACACAGGCATTTTGTCAGATATATTACATTGGTCGACTCACAGGTAAAAAAAACGGTTATGTTAAAAGCTTTACCTGTGTATGGATGGAACACCTGTGAGCCCTTGATAATGTGCGAGCATTGTAAACAATGTAGGCATGGGAATGTGCCCATTCTTTGACTGGATAACAGTGTTTGTCTGAGCAGTGTCTTTTCACTGTACAGATCCGCACGCACTAGTTGGTCCCTGTAACTGGGATTCCTCTTATTGCATATAAGGGGTGGGTGTTTGAATTCCTCAACAGAGGGGTATGCCTTTTTCAAAAGATGCCAATGTTTCCGGACTATATTGTCAAAACCAGTATTATATGGGTGGAACTTGTGAATAAACGCTATCCTTTGGATATTCCTTTGCATGGTAGACTGAGGGCGTGGATGGATACTCAGCTCAGATTTCACATTATTCAATATTGATTCCGGATAGCCCCTCTCACGAAATCTAGTAGTCATCTAGTCCAGTCTGAAAGTTAGTTTGGTTGTATCAGTAATAATACGGTGTACCCGTTGAAAACTGGAGGCTGGAGGCTCAGTGGCACCAACCAATCATCAGTCTGATGTTCTATGCCTGTCCACAGCTCATGCGCGGTGTGGGGTTTGTCCCACAAACACACACGTTTAAAAAAAGCCTGCTGTCGTTTCCCCCGGGCTGTGCTGCTGTTGGTGGGGAAGGTGTTACGCTGAGTGGATGAGGAGGTGGTAGAGAAAAAGGAAGCCAAGTCGGAGGAGGAGGAGGCAACAGGAGGAAAAGAGAAATGCCCTGCAATCATCGGGGGCGGAAGGACATTCGCAAAAATACTATCCGCCTCTGGGCCAGCCACCACTACGTTCACCCAGTGTGTTGTTAGAGAATAGGGAGATATTACTTTCCTGCCCGTGCTTACCAGTCCACGTATTGGTGGTTATGTGGACGTTGCCACAGATAGCGTTGCGCAGTGCACACCTGATTTTGTCTGCCACTTGGTTGTGCAGGGAAGGGATGGCTCACCTGCAAAAGTAGTGGCGGCTGGGAACCACATACTGTGGGACAGCCACCGCCATAAGGTTTTTAAAACTCTCCACCAGACTGAATGACAGCATTTCAAAGGATCAGGAATTTTGAAATCCAGGCATTCAGAGCCAGGGATCGCAGGTGGGTAGAGGGGTACTTCCTCTTTCTCTCCAGAGTTTGGGAGATGGACAGCTGAACGCTTCCATGAGATTCTGTGGAGATGCTTGGTGACTTTGAAAGACGTGGGGGCGTTGCTGCCACATCCTCTGTTTGCTGGGTGGCAGGTGCCACTGTCACTCACTTGGGCTCATGTTTAGAACGTTTATTTATTATTTTTCTGTATTTTATGTTATTTTAAGTCAGTTCCCTATCCACATTTATTTGCAGAGCAGTTGCGATGCTTTTAGGCATATTTTGCTGCCTTTTTCAGCCCTCTAGCCTTTCCAGGCCTATTTTACAGCCATTTTAGTGCCCAAAAGTCCGGGTCGCCATTGACTTCAGGTCAAGTTCGGGTCAAGTTCGGATCACGAACACAAACTTTTTTGTGAAGTTCGGCTGGACCCGTCAAACCCGAACTTCCAGGTGTTCGCTTAACTCTAATTATGTCCATTACCTGTAGGTCTCATGGTGGGCCTCCTCTTAATATTCATAAACCAAATCCCCAAAAATAGCAGAGCAAAGCTCCTAGACTCAATCTCCAAATACTTACAATTAAAAGACCCCAGTGCACCTCAACACATAGAACACTGGACACCGCATTGTGATGTCACAGAGCCTCAGAACTGTATTGTCTGGCGGCGGGGCTAGTGGCTGATGATAATGATGTCTTCAGAGAAATGAACTGAATGATAGGCAGTATATAGGAGGACAATATATAAAGTGAGTTTCCACCTCTAGTTCCTCTAGACCATAATCTCATTCTGATGAATCTCTTGAAATATCTCATAGCGGTCAGCGATCAGTTTTCTGATGCAGAGCTCAATATCCCCGGTAATACCATAGAGATAATATTAAAATCCTGTCTGCCACTGCTAGAGACAATATAGGAGCCTACCATATAAATGTTTACATACAGCTCAACAAGAATGTATCCTCTAAGCTCCCCCTAGTGGTGGCTTTAGGTAACCAGAATTTTATCATATAAAAGGCTTGCAAGAGATTTAAAAAAAAAGGGTATATCTGCTTTCTTCCTAAAACAGTGCCTCCCTTCACCATGGGCTGTGTATGTTATTGCAGCCTTGTAAACTTCAAGTGCATGGGGCTAAACTGAAATGCCTCACACTGCCCCCAATAACAAAATCTATACAACACATAATGTATGGAGAAATACAATCTCTAATACTTACCTGTAGGTGTCATGGTGGGCCTCCGCCCAATATTAACATAGCAAATAGCAAAGAATAGCAGAGCAACGCTCCTTGAATCCATACTCTCTAACTAGTAACCCTCAAAAGACCCAAGTGTACCCCAACACACACATAGACACCGGGCACTGCATTGTGATATCACAAAGCATCAGAACAGGTGGGTGGAGCTACCGGCTTTTGATGATGTCATAAGGGATATGGCCTGAATAATATGCAGTATATGGAGAAATGATAAACCAGTGTGAAGTAACAGAGATGTAGCAGAGCCGAGTGTCCTGTTTGGTGAGGATGAAGCGTAGGCAGAGTCAGACCAGGCAATGTTCAGTAATGAAGGGGGTTCAATTTGGGACTTCCACCGATTAAGGAAAAATGCAGAAACATCCGGGCATTTCTTTTAATCTCCCTTTCTAGTGTAGATCTCAGTTCTAGAGGACAGATGTACTGCACTTATTAAGAGGAGTGTGCCTCTTAATAATTGTGGGGTTTCTGACACCAGCGGAGACATATAAAGACCAGCACGTAAGACACCAGACTTAAAGGAAATATGTCACCAAAATTCTTTAAAAATATGTTAAACATAACAAGGTTATTTAACCCTTTCACGACCGCCATACGGCTATATACGTCCTATCTGCACATACCCCGTGCAGATAGAACGCATATAAAAGTCATGGCAGTTCTTTAATCCAAGCTCTGCCAAGTTTCTCTCCCTGCTCTGCTGCTGTCACGGACAGCTCAGAGCCCAATAATGCCTGCAAGGGACCAATCGGAGTGGTCCCTTGCCGAGGATCGCTCCGATTGGTTAGTCTATGCCAGTGATGGGCAAAGTGCGGCTCTCCAGCTGTTGCAGAACTACAACTGCCAGCATGAAAAGCCTGTCTATAGCTATCAGCCTACTGCAGAGCATGGTGGGAGTTGTAGTTTAGCAACAGCTGGAGAGCCGCACATTGCCCATCACTGGTCTATGCAGACTAACCAATCGGAGTGTGCAATGTAAGAATGCCGGTTTCAGCCTGAAATCGGGTAATTGCCCCCAGTGCCCCATATAAAATAAATGCCCCCTCCTGTGTGCCCCATATAAAATAAATTCCCCCTCATGTGGCTATTGCCCCCCTCATTGTCCCCGATCACCACCGATGCCCCCTCCACTTCTGCTTGTGCTGCCGGCTGTGATGACAGCGGCTCCGGAACGGAGCCGCTGCCATCTGCAAAGAGTGTTAGCTGTGACTTACAGCTAACACTCTGCTGCAATGCTTGAGATCAGTGCTGACACCGATCTGGGGAGTTTAACCCCATAGATGCTGTGGTCAGCAGCCACCCGCGACATCCATGGGGTTGAGAGGGAGGGAACTCCACCACTGCTGCAATAAAAGCGGCTCGATGGTTGCCATGGCAACTAGACGCCTTACAAAGGCATCATGGTTGCCATGTACCTAAGGCCTCTTGCACACGAACGTGTGCGCCCCGTGTCGCGGGCCGTAAATTGCGGCCCTCAATGCGACCCATTCATTTCTATTGGTCCGCAACTCCGGAGATGCGGAATGGTGCGGAACAGAATGACGGAACGGAACACTACGTAAGCACTACGGAGTGCTTCCGTGGTGTTCTGTTCCACACTTCCGTCCCGCAAAAAGATAGAACATGTCCTATCTTTTTGAGGAACGGGCAGATCGTGGACCCATTCAAGTGAATGGGTCCACAATCCGCTGCGGCTGCCCCACAGTCGGTGCCCGTCAATTGCAGGCCGCAATTTGCGGCCTGCAGCACGGGCACGGGGCACACACATTTATGTGCAAGAGGCCTTAGTGTGAATGAAGCACTGACTATACAGTGCACTGAAAAAGATGACTGCTGCAATGCACTGTATAGTGATCAGGCCCACTGGATCTTCAGGATCCAGATGGGTCTTGAGAAATAAAATAAAAAAGTGTAAAAAAAGTGAAAAAAATTAAAAATTAATTAAAAAAATTATAAAACTAAAATAAAAATGGTATTTTCTTATATCCGTTCATTTATGCCATTATAAAAAATAAAAAATACACATATTATGTATTTCCGCGTCCGTAACGACCAGCTCAATAAATATATTACATGATCCACCCTGGCCGATAAACACCATAAAAAATAAAGTAAAAACTGTGTAAAAAACAGCCATTTTGTCACCTTACATAACAAAAATTGCAACACTAAGCAATCAGAAAGGCGTATGATACAAAAAATGGTACCAATAAAACCATCACCTCATCCCGCAAAAAATGAGACCCTATCTAAGACAATCGGTCAAAAAATAAAAAACTATGACTAGTCAGACAATAGAGACACTAAAATATATATATTTTTTTGCTTCAAACTGTTATTATTGTGTTAAAGTGAAATAAATAAACAAAAGTATACATATTCGGTATTGCCACATCCGTAACAACCGACTCTATAAAAATATCACATGACCTAACCCCTCAGGTGTACATTGTAAAACAAATAAAATAAAAACAGTACCAAAAAAGCCATTTTTTGTCACCTAACATCACATAAAAATAGAATCAATCAAACCGTCACTAGTGTTGAGCGCGAATATTCGAATAGCGAATTTTTTTAGCAAATATCAACACTTCGCTAATTCGCGAATATTCTGAATATAGTGCTATAAATTCGCTATTTCGAAAATTCATTTTTTTTTGTTATTTTTTTTTCTTTCCCACTTCCCAAAAGTAATTCTTACCTGTCCTGAGGATTCCTGGCTTCCTGGCTGCTCCAGTCAGTGCTCGTTGCCGCTTCTGCTGACTTCCGTGCTCATGGAGCGTCCCCATCACCATGGGAACGTCTTCATACTAACATGTACTGTCAGATTTGAGAATTACGTTGAAATCGCAATGCGATTAATATAACTTGAATTAATCGCATTGCGATTTCAACTCAGACTATATTATTATTATTATATTATTAGACTCAGATTATATTATTATTATTATTTTAAATAAATAGAATAATTATAATAATTATCAAGTATTATAATTGTTCTATTTATTTTTAAAAAAAGCAAAGTATTATATTTGCATAGTGAATTAAACACAGCTGTCTCTACAGTCAACATTCCTATTTGATTGCTAGAATTAGCGAAGTTGACGAATGGGTAGCTAAAACAAAGATGGAGAATACTTTGTTATCTTCGTTTTGAGGAATATGACGAATACATTCGTCAGAATCGTCATCTTCGCTATAATTCTAGATATCAAACCAATAGGAAAGTAGCCTTAAGTTAAAATCGCAATACGCGATTATTTAAATCGCATATTAATTGCGATAACTAGAATAATGACGAATATTCGATTTTGACGAATATGAAACGAATATTCTATGGAATATTCACGAATTTCGTCGAAATCGAATATAGCACCTACCGCTCATCACTAACCGTCACCTCATCTTGCAGAAAATGAGACCCTAACTAAGACAATCGGTCAAAAAATAAAAAAGCTATGGCTCTCAGACTATGGAGACACTAAAATATCATTTTTTGTTTCAAAAATGCTATTATTGTGTAAAACTTAAATAAATAATAAAAAGTATACATATTAGGTATTACCACATCCTTAATGATCTGCTCTATAAAAATGACACATGCACTAACCCCTCTCGTAAATGCTGTAAAATAAATAAACAAAAACGGTGCCAAAACAGCCATATTTTTGATACCTTGCCGTAATATAGAGCAATTAAAAATCATATGTACACCAAAATAAAACCAATAAAACTGGCACCTTATCTCCTAGTTTCCAAAATGGTGTAACTTTTTGGTAGTTTCTACTGTAAGGTGCATCGAGGTGCTTCAAATGGGACATGGCATCTAAAAACCAGTCCAGCAAAATCTGCCTTCCAAAAACCATATGGCGTTCCTTTAGTTCTGCGCCCTGCCGTGTGCCCTTACATCAGTTTATGACCACATGTGGGGTGTTTCTGTAAACTGCAGAATCAGGGTAATAAATATTAAGTTTTGTTTGGCTGCTAACCCTCGATGTGTTAAAGAATAAAATTGATTAAAATGGAAATTCTACCAAAAAAGTGAAATTTAGAAATGTTATCTCTGTTTTCCTTTAATTATTGTGGAACACCTAAAGGGTTAACAAAGTTTTTACAATCAGTTTTGAGTATCTTGAGGGGTGTGGTTTCTGCAATGGGGTCATTTATGGGGGTTTCTACTATATAAGCCTCACAAAGGGACTTCATACCTGAACTGGTCCTTAAAAAGTGGGTTTTGGAAATTTTCTTAAAAATATTAAGAATTGCTTCTAAAATTCTAAGCCATCTAACGTCCTAAAAAAATATAATGACAATTATAAAATGATGGCAACATAAAGTAGACAAATGGGGAATGTTACATAATAAACATTTTATGAGGTATCACTTTCTGTTTTAAAAGCAGAGAAATTGAAATCTTGAATTTTTTTTGTAAATTTGTGATTTTTTCCATAAATAAGGGTGATATATATTGACTCATAGTGGCATGAAGTACAATGTGTTACGAGAAAACAATTTTAGAATGGTTTGGATAAGTAACAGTATTCCAAAGGTATTAGCGCATAAAATTACACATGTCAGATTTGCAAAATTAGACGTGAACATGGGGGCATCAATGACCCTTGGTCATGAAAGGGTTAAACAATAGGTCATTTTCTGATGACACATTCCTTTAATAAATGTCCCCAAAATCTTACAGATGCTTAAAATGCATGATTTTTTTGTATTTGCTCTTCTGACAGATCAGAAGCGTGATGTGATCGTGGCACAATAGGGACAATAGTGGCCCTATAACAGTGGAAAGGAGGTTCAGCAGTAACTGGCAGTAATTAGAGATGAGCAAAGTTTTGAAAATTCGATTTCGAAGGAATTAATTTGTCACGAATCGTGAAAAATCAGGTATTCCTAGGCCACTCTGCTTAATCATATGCATCCAACTTGGTGGCCCAATCTCGGTGTTAAGGCTTGTTAAACTGTAGAGAGAGTGCAGGGAGAGGGTATTGCTGTGTGCAATGTTCTAGTGCACTTATATTCATAGTTAATTTGTTCTGTAGGTACTGTGCCATCAGTATTACAGACAGTTGTAAATTATTTCAGTCTACATAACTGTGCAGGGTGCCAAAATTCATAGCTAATTCCTTCTGTTAGCTGTGGAATTAATATGTGTCAGTATTATAGGTCAATGTTAGGTCAGGTCAGGTCTAATTTATCACCGCAGACTTAACCATGCAGTCAGGGGCATACATAGAAATCACTGGGCCTCATAGCAAGAATCAAATTTGGGACCCCATTCCCCTTTTATAGGACATCCCACTACCCATTCCAGGCCTCTCGCTTTATTCCATGAATTATGCTGCTAGATGCAGTGTGTACAGATGTATAGTATATAGTGTTGGTTGAGCACCAAAGTGATCGAGTACTCGGGTGCTCGAATAGAACACCTCGGGATACTCGGGTGCTTACCCGAGCACAATGGAAGTTAATGGGAGAACCCTAGCATCAAACCAGGCACCCCCTGCTCTGAAGAGGGGAGGGTGTCTGGTTCACAGTAAAAGGTCAGAAATTGATTGAAACACCACTGAAATGGTTCGGGAACAGCATGGGGAGGATGTCTGGATGCATCTTGGACTCCCAGGTCGCTGCTGGGAATGATGTTGTCCGAGTAGTACACTACTTTTACAGACTGACAATAATATGCACAAACCGGAAGATAAAATTGATTTTAGAGGAAAAGTTGTTAGGAAACATTCTTTCCTGTATATATACTTGTATATAAAGTGCAAGTGCTGCCAAAAATTACAAGGAAGACGCACTCCGATACAACCGGTATATCACATAAAGGGGGCCTCATTCACATTGTGGTACAATTGTTCAGGTAGTGGGACTCCTACATTTTTAAAGCCTATACACTAAGTGAAAGGGCTGCCAAAAATTACAAGGAACCGCCACTCCAATACACCCTTTAATATACAAAAAGGAGGGCATGATACACACCCTTGAAAAATTATGATTGATGGCCTGCTGGTGACTCTCAAAAACATTAGGAGCAAGGGCCTGCTGGTGACCCTCTAAAACAGGCATCCTCAAACTGTGGCCCTCCAGCTGTTACAAAACTACAACTCCCAGCATGCCAGAACAGGCTACAGGTATCAGCCCAGAGCAGGGTATTGTGGGAGTTGTAGTTTTACAACAGCTGGAGGGCCGCAGTTTGAGGATGCCTGCTCTAAAACATTAGGGGTAAGGGCCTGCTGCTAATCTGACCATCTAAAACATTAGGGATGAGGGCCTGCTGCTGAGCTGACCATCTAAAAAATTAGGGGTGATGGTCTGCTGCTGAGCTGACCATCTAAAAAATTAGGGGTGATGGTCTGCTGCTGAGCTGACCCTTTAAAACATTAGGGGTGAGTTTCTGCTGCTTATCTGACTGTCCAAAACATTAGGGGCGAGGGCCTGCTGTTGAGCTGACCATCTAAAACATTAGGAGTGAGGGTCTGTTGCTGAGCTGACCCTCTAAAACATTAGGGGCAAGGACATGCTGCTGAGCTGACAATCTAAAACATTATGGGCGAGGTCCTGTTACCGAGCTGACCATCTAAAACTGCATGGGCGAGGGCCTGCTGCAGAGCTAACCATCTAACAAATTAGGGGTGAGGGTCTACTGCTTAGCTGACCCAAACATTAGGGGCAAGTGCCTGTTAGTGATCTGATCATCAAAAACATTAGGGGTGAGGGCCTGCTGGTGACCCTCTAAAACATTATGAACAAGGGGCTGCTGGTGATCCACTAAAACATTATGGGCAAAGGCCTGCTGGTGACCCTTAAAATCATTAGGAGTAAGGGCCTTCTGGTGACCCTCTAAAATATTAAGAACAAGGGCCTGCTGGTAACCCTCTAAAACATTATGGGAGAGGGCCTGCTGGTGACCCTCAAACTCATTAGGAGCAAGGGCCTGCTGGTGACCCTCTAAAACAGTCAGAAAAAGGGCCTGCTGGTGACCCTCTAAAACATTATAGGTGAGGGCCTGCTGGTGACCGTCTAAAACATTATGGGCGAAGGCCTGCTGGTCACCCTCAAAAACGTTATGGTTGAGGGCCTGCTGGTGACCCTCAAAAACATTATGGTTGAGGGCCTGCTGGTGACCCTCAAAAACATTATGGGTGAGGGCCCCCTGCTGAGCCGACCCTCTAAAACATTAGGAGCAAGTGCAGCCTAATAAGCATGTTGATATGATGGAGGAGGAAGAGGAGAAAAGGGAGATTGAACCTTATACCCTTTTTAGTGGTGGTAGGGGTGCATGGGAATACAGTGTATTCAATTCTCCATAAAAGCCACATTTAGAGTGCCTTTATGTTCCTCTGGTGGAGTAGAGAAGTTAGGGACAATCCAGGCCTTGTTCATTTTTATAAGAGTCAACTGGTCAGCATTTTCAGTTGACAGGCAGATGCGCTTATCAGTTATTATGCCCCCAGCAGCACTAAATACACGCTCTGACAAAGCGATGGTGGCGGGGCAGGCCAGCACCTCCAAGGCGTAGAGCGCCAGTTCGTGCCACGTGTCCAGCTTGGACACCCAATAGTTGTAAGGCACAGAGGGATCACTGAGGACGCTGACATGGTCTGCTACGTACTCCATCACCATCTTTCAAAATTTTTCCCTCCTTGTGACACTAGGCCGCACATCAGGTTGAGGCTGCTGGCAGGGGGGGGGGGGTCATAAAACTGTCCCAGAACTTGGAGAGTGTTGCCCTGCTTCTGTTGGAACTGCTGTGTGTCCCCCTCATCTCCCCTCCTCGGTTAGCCAAGGAACTACGTACTCTGCAGCCAGCGTTGTCAGCTGGAAATTTTTGGAGCAATTTTTCCAAGAGGACATCCTGGTATTGCACCATTTTGCTTATCCTCTCCACCACAGAAATGAGAGATGAGAAGTTCTCTTTGTAGCGGGAGTCGAGAAGGGTGAACAACCAGTAATCGGTGTTGGCCAAAATGCGTACAACGCGAGGGTCACGGGAAATGCAGCCTAACATAAAGACAGCCAAGACTTCGCTGTCCTCATCAGGAGGATGACTCCCAATCGCCTCATACTCTTCCTCCTCTTCTACCGATCCAAGCTGAACAGATGTTCAGCGGAGGCAACCGTCTCCTGGTCCTCCTCATCATCCAATTTGCGCTGAGAAAACTAAATTAGGTTGGTCTGGCTGTCACCATGTGTACTGTCTTCACCCATTTCCACCTCTTCCCTATGCAAAGCATTCACCTTAATTGTGAGCAGCGAGCGTTTGAGTAGACAGAGAAGTGGGATGGTTATACTGATAATAGCGTTATCGCTGCTCACCATCTGTGTTGATTCCTCAAAGTTGCGTAAAACTTCACAGAGGTTAGACATCAATGCCCACTCGTCACTTGTGAAGAGTGGAAGCTGACTGGAAAGGCGACGACCATGTTGCAGCTGGTATTCCACTACTGCCCTCTTATGCTCACCACACCTGGCCAACATGTGGAACGTTGAATTCCAGCATGTGCTCACGTCGCACAACAGTCGGTGAGCTGGCAATTGCAAGCGCTGCTGCAGCGTTACCAGCGTCAATGCTTGCGGAAATGGGCCCACACGCGGAGCACCTTCACCAGTAGCTCAGGCAAATTGGGGTAGGTTTTGAGAAATTCGCTAAACCACTAGGTTATACACGTGGGCTAGGCATGGTATGTGTGTAAGCTTGCCGAGCTCCAAAGCCGCCACCAAGTTACGGCCATTATCAGGTTGAGTGGCGAAAGCGACAGCTCAGTCTGGTCCCTTATCCTCTGCCACAGCTCTGCGCTGTTTGTCACCTAAGCAGATCAGTTTAAGCACAGCCTGTTGCCGCTTCCCCACGGCAGTGCTACGCTTCCAGCTACTGACTGATGGCTGACTGATGCTGCAAGATGATAATTCAGAGGTGGAAGTGGCGGAGGAGGAGAAGGGGGGTTGCAGCCACTAACATAGGCGCCGGCGGAAACCCTGATGGAAGTAGGGCCCGCAATTCTTGGCGTCATTAGCACCTGTGCCATCTCAGGGTATGACTTACTCTCGGCCTCCACAATGTCCACCCAGTGTGCCGTCAGGGAAATGTAGTATCCCTGGATAAAAGCAGTCGTTAAGTGGACATTCCCAAAAACTGCATTGGTCGGGGGAACGGGTGATGTTACGGGACACATGCTGGTGTAAGGCTGGGACTGCACACTGTGAAAAATGTTGGCGGCTGGGGACAGAGTAATGCGGGACGGCCGCCGCCTCAGTGTCCACAAGCCTAAATGGCAACATTTCCAGGGCCAGCAATTTTGAAAGGTGCACATTTAGTGCTATGTCCTGTGGTTGGTTGTCTGGTATTTGCGCTTTCGTTCAAAGGCCTGGGGTATAGACATCTGTAAGCTGTGCTGGGACACAGAAGTGGATGTGCTAGCTGATGGTGCTTGCAAAGGTACAGGTGCATGGTGGGAGGCATCCGGGCCTACGTCTTGGATAGGGGATTGGCTAGCACGTAACACAGGGGAAGAGGAGGCAGTGGTGTGACCCGCAGACACTGATTGTGGACCCGGGTGTGCGGCCCACCTATTAGGGTGCTTTGATGCTATGTCGTGGATCCTGAAGTTGCTAGTGTTCACGCCCCTGCTCATTTTTGAACAGCACGGGTTGCAAATGACAATTTTTTAATTGTCCGCTCTTTCCTAAAAAAGCACCAGACTGTGGAACACCTAGCCCTTGGCAAGGGAGATTTCCACAAGGGGGTGCTTTAGAGAACAGTTGCGGGCCTGTTTGGTGTGGCCCGCCTTCTCTCTTTTGCCACCCCACTGCCTCTACCAGCCTGTTGCGGTGCTGCGTATCTCTTCCCCTCTGTACTTCTGTTCTCGCTCGGCTTGCCTCCTTCCCAGGTTGGGTCAGTGACTTCATTGTCCACCACCTCCTCTTCCAATTCCTCACTCTGGACATCCTCCTGACTTGTTGACCTAACAACAACCTCAGTTATTGACAACCGTGTCTCATCCTCATCATGAACCTCTTGAGACACTAATTGAGGTTGACTTATTGGCAACTGTGTCTCATCATCATCATCCACCTCGTGAAACACTAATTGCTGTTCCCCACCATCATCTTCTTCTGACTGTGGATGCTCAAGAGTTTGGGAATCAGGGCACAAGATCTTCTCATGTCCCTCTTCAAGCAGGCTTGTCGAGAGGCCCAAACTAAGGAATGGCTATGAAAAGAACTTCTCAGAATATCCGAGTGTTGGATCACTTATTTGCCAAGACTCTCCATGGAGGAAGTAAGGTGGATCAGGGTGAGGATTCTGTTGACCAGACTCTTGGTTACTGAGACTGGACTTTGTGGAAGACAGGGTGGTGATTAACCAACTGGAAAAATTATCTGCTGCAATCCAACCGACCATCTGGTCGCACTGGTCTGACTTTGAGAGTGGTGTCCTGCGCCACCCTGCAAATTGGGACATGTAGCTAGGTATCGTGGATGAGTGTGTTTCTTGTGCTCTGGCAGCAGGCATTTTCACCGCACCCAGGGCCACGACCTCTGCGTGCACCGTCAGCAGCACGGCCATTTCCCCATCCCTTACTGCTCTCCTTGCGCATATTAAATGGTATATATGTTTGCAAGTAGACGAGCTTGTTGAAAGTTTAGGACAAGCCCGTTATTTTTCTGTGCTGGACCTCACTAAAGGGTACTGGCAGGTACCCTTAACGGAGTCGGCTAAGGAAAAAACCGCATTTGTTACCCCGCAGGGCCTGTATCACTACAAGGTGTTACCCTTTGGCCTGCATGGCGCCCCCGCCACTTTCCAAAGGTTAATGGACATAGTGCTGCGACCACATCGTCGGTACGCCTCGGCCTACTTAGATGATGTAGTCATCCACAGCACCGACTGGGAAAGCCATTTACCCAATGTGCAGGCGGTAGTGGATGCCCTGAGGAAAGCCGGACTGACCGCTAACCCAAAGAAGTGCTCCATAGGGTTAGAGGAGACAAAATATCTGGGATATGTAATTGGGCGGGGAGTCATCAAGCCTCAGGTAAATAAGGTAGAGGCAATACGGAGTTGGCCCCGACCGGTCACCACCAGGCAGGTAAAGTCGTTCCTGGGGATTGTGGGGTATTACATGAGGTTTGTGCCCCACTTTGCTACTATTGCTTCGCCATTGACAGAGTTGTTAAAGGGCGTAAGACAGGGATGGTCCGCTGGAATGAGCAGGCGGAAAAGGCTTTCTCCGCCTTGAAATCGGCCCTGTGTGGGTCCCCGGTTTTGGTGACACCCGATTTCAGGAAGGATTTCGTAGTCCAGACCGACGCCTCTGAAGTTGGCCTTGGTGCGGTACTGTCGCAGGAAGTCAACGGGGAGGAGCATCCGTTGTCTTCCTCAGCCGCAAGCTCACCCCAGCAGAGACTAGGTACAGCATAGTCGAGAGAGGTGCCTGGCCATCAAGTGGGCACTCGAGGCCCTCCGTTATTACCTGTTGGGCAGAAGCTTTCGCCTGGTGACCGACCACTCCCCACTCAAGTGGATGTCCCAAGCCAAAGAGAGGAATGCCCGGGTCACCAGGTGGTTTCTGTCTCTACAGAATTTTAAATTCACGGTGGAGCACAGAGCGGGCCGGTTATTAAAAAATGCAGACGCGCTCTCCCGGGTACACTGTTTGTCCTGTGTCCACCCCCTCAGGGTTGAACAAAGGGGGTATGTGGTAAGGTGCAGGGTGCCGTCCTAGATGGCAGGTACGTGTCACCGAGGTTGCTGGCCTCGGTGAGGTGAGACCGGGTTTTTGTCTGCAGCAGCTAGTGCTGTTTGACTTTGTTAAATAGCATGGCTGCAAAGCCGATCCGGGCCGGCTCTTACTGGGAGCAGCTAAAGAGTAGGGTGGGTGGCTGCTCCCCACGGTCCAGTCCGAGTTTTGGGCTGGGTTTATAAACTCAGCCAGCACCACCAGCTGGGAGTGTGATTATCCTGGAGCTGCTAACAGGGCTGGGAGTTCTCTGTCCTGGAGGGAAGAGCTCAGTAAGGAGGTGTTGTGTTCCTGGCTACCTGAAGCTGGATTCTCCTGCGGCTGGGCCGACAGCGTGGTGCGAACCTGCACCTACACCTCCCAGGTGACTGAACCTGTGTTGGACTGTTTTTGTTTGGCTACGTTATTTCCGTTGTGTGTGAACTGTCACCAAGAGACTGTTTTTCATTTTGTGTGCAAGTGTGAATAAAACACTGTTTGTTGCACAATCTGGACTCCTGGTTTTGCCTCTAAACTGCACCCGCACCGCTGTCTACCAGAGCGACTCCCCACAGTATGCACAAATAAACTACACAGAATGTCACAAATATTTTTCGGATGCGCACACGTTATATAGGAGGTATAGCGCAAGTAATGTTGCTGTCACCACCGGCTAATAAAAAATGACACTGAATGAATGTCACTGATATTTAGGATGCAAACACGTTATACAGGAGGTATAGTGCAAGTAATGTCACTGTCACCACCAGCTATTAAAAAATTTACACTGAATGAATATCACTGATATTTAGGATGCGCACACGTTATACAGGAGGTATAAAGCAAATAATGTCTCTGTCACCACCAGCTAATAAAAAACTTACACTGAATGAATGTCAATGATATTTAGGATGCACAAACGTTATACAGGAGATGTGGCGCTGGTAATGTCGCTATCACCAGCGGCCAAACTATTGTGCTGAATGTCACAGAAATTTAGGCTGTGCAATTGTAAAATAAAAGATGTAGCAGAGGTTGTGTCACTATCAGAAGCAGCACTAACAATTGCACACAATTATCGCAGGTTGCGCTAATAATTATATTGCTGCCAGATACAACAATAGTCCTTAAAAGGACTTTTGGGTCTCTCTAACAATTGCATGCAATTTAGCGCAGGTTGCGCTAATAATTATAATGCTGTCAGATACAACAATAGTCCTTAAAAGGATTTTTGGGTCTTCAACAAGTTACGATTTTACTCCATACACTATTTGTCCCTTCTGCAGCACAGCTCTCCCTGACTAAGACTGAGCCGAAAACATGTCATCGGGTGCTATATAACACCCGATGATGCGTTCTGGCCAGCCAATCACTGTAATGGCAGTAACCAACATGGCAACGGCATTACAGTGAGTGCCAGTAATTCCCCACATGTTTATTGGTTGCGTAGCAGCCAACAAACGTGCGGGAGGAGACTCGACACTCAAGCACAACCAGTGTTCGGCTGAACACTGCGATGTGCCGAGCATTGCGATGCTCGAGCCGAACTAGTGTTCGGCCGAGCATGCTCGCCCAACACTAGTAATCACCCCCACCCATGGCCGGTGCAAGTATTTTTGACAACACAAGCGAAGCTACATTTTGGTGCTGGTTTAGGGCCTTTCCAGCTGAGCCAATCACTGGCCTGACACGTGACACAGCTGCAGCCACTGATTGGCTGAGTGGGAAAGGTCCTCAAACTTGTTGGGAGCCCAGAGAGAAGATTCCAGGACCAGGAACCAGAGAGCAGGAACTGTGGCTGACACTGACCTACGGCAGTCTGTCTGGCTGTGTGAGTCACCTGCTGCTGCCCACCGCCGCGGTGCCAGTCATACCCCCCCCTGACCCCATGTTGCCATGTGCCACTCGCTCTGTGAGTTAGGGGCTGCACACGCAGCACACAACAGCTGCATGAAAAAAAAAGTTTAATTTCATAGCACCGGGCCCGCCCCCACCTGACATTGCTGGCTGTTTTTTGTAGGCCAGTTAAGACCCGGCCTGGAATGTGGGGAGTAGTCACCCACCCAGCACTATGACTACTCCCAGTAAGAGGCGTCCCGGATCAGCTATTCACAGCTATACTAAATAAACGAAATGTCAACCACCTACTGCCGCTGACACACCTGAACTGCAGGCTTCTACTTCACCGAGGCCAGGAACCTTGGTGACACATATCTACCATCAACAATGGTCCCTTGTGCCTTCCTACACCCACCATGACATCTTACAGCATGATAAAAGTATTGGGGAGGGTGAGAACTATGGAAATGATTGGGTGTTGGATACAACCTGGGAGTAAGATTTAGGTGCTTAGGAGGTGGGTACATCAGAGGCAATGCATGGCCAGAACCTCCCAAAAACTGCCATGGCCAGATCTGCTTCTATTATTGTTAGCTTGGGAACTGGTAATTCCTCTGATACTGTTATACAGTGGCTCAACGATTAGCACTGGTGCCTTTCTGTGCTGGGGTCCTAGGTTCGAATCCAGGAAGATATCTTCATGGATTTTATATATTCTTTCCGTGTTTCCATGGGTTTTCTCACCCAATCCAAAGACATACTGATAAGGAATTTAGATTGTGAGCTCCACTGGAGACAGCAAGCAATGATAATGCCTGTAAAGTGCTGTGTTATATATATGAGTAAAAGAAATAAAATACTGTACTGTAGGCGCAGGTTAAAAAAAATGCCACACCTAAGAAAAGCTGAGCTGCCAGTAGCTCTGTTAGAGTATGTCCTTTCTGGGAATTTTTCTTTACAGTGCCAACAGACAAAAGCACTTCCGTGTGTAAGATCTGCAGGATAAAGTAAGCTATGGTTTTTCAAACACAAACATCACAGCTGTTGCAGCACATTAAGCGCCATCACCTTATCTAGTGGGAAAATAGAGTTTTTACCTGGCCTCTTTTGTAGGCAGCCAGGCCACGTCCACATCACTACAGTGTTCTTGCCATCAATAATGGAATAGGGGGCCAGAAAACGACTGTATGCACCCAACAATCCGCTGGTGCGCAAGCTTAACTCCCATCTACCCAAGTTGCTGGCATTGAAGTTGCTGCTTTTCACTTAGTGGATGCTGCTGCCTTTCACAGTATGAGGAGGAGAGATGGTTAAAGCCATCGCTCATCCTCATACAGAATCATTGTTTTTGGGCAACAGAGTGCTGTTTAGACAGCACAATTTGCTGCCCACAAACAATAATTTCAGTGATGGCCCCAATAATCTACTACTATAAATACTATAAGTATTTTTCTCATTCATCAGGTAATCGTCGGCACCTTTAAATGTACCGATTATCACTAAAGACCAAAGCTTGTTAGCGAAAATCTGCCTGAATATTATCATGTACCATACTACCTTAGCAATGATCCTGTGTTGTTTTGAGATCAGGCAGTGGAAGCTCATCAGAGACATGTGTCACATACTCAGGCCCTTCAAAGAGGCAATCAACGATGTCATCCTTTGATATTTATATTATAGCAGACTCTCAGACTGATGCAACAAGGGATAGCTGAAGCAGAACAGCTTAAGCATCTTGCTGGCTGCCCTATTGCTGTTGGGGACCTACATGGACAAAGTCTCATGGAGGAGAGAAAGGACGATGAGGAGCTACCATTGGAGGAGAATGAGTTGGTGGTGGAAAAGCACGATGATGATGTCACTGGCCATGACAACCAATCATCTCAGTGAGAGTGGAGCCAGAAAGAAGGCGTATATGATTGTTTGGGGCATCTGGAAAAAGGCTTGTCCGGAGAAGAAAAGGTGAGCGCAACCATCAGTCCTGTGTCATGCCAACAGTAAAGCATCCTGAGACCATTCATGTGCGGGGCTGCTTCTCATCCAAGAGAGTGGGCTCACTCACAATTTTGCCCAAAAACACAGCCATGAATAAAGAATGGTACCAAAACACCCTTCAACAGCAACTTCTTCCAACAATCCAACAACAGTTTGTTGAAGAAAAATGCATTTTACAGCATGATGAAGCACCGTGCCATAAGGCAAAAGTGATAACTAAGTGGCTCAGGGGCCCAAAACGTTGACATTTTGGGTCCATGGCCTGGAAACTCCCCAGATCTTAATCCCATTGAGAACTTGTGATCAATCCTCAAGAGGCGGGTGGACAAACAAAAATACACTAATTCTGACAAACTCCAAGAAGTATTTATGAAAGAATGGGTTGCTATTAGAGATGAGCGAACACCTGGAAGTTCGGGTTCGGGAAGTTCGGCCGAACTTCCCGAAAATGTTCGGGTTCGGGATCAGAACTCGACCCTAACTTTATCCCGAACCCGAACCCCATTGAAGTCAATGGGGACCCGAACTTTTAGGCACTAAAAAGGCTGTAAAATAGTCCAGGAACGGGCTAGAGGGCTGCCAAAGGCAGCAAAATCTAGATAAATCCCCTGCAAACAAATGTGGATAGGGAAATTAATTAAAATAAAATAAAATAAATAAAGTTTAACCAATATCAATTGAAGAGAGGTCACACTGCAAGGAATCATGCGTCATATCACCCACAACTGGAGAAGGCCACTTTCAGTTATTTCGGCCCCAGCACCCAGACAGAGGAGAGGTTCATTTAACTTTGGGTTGCACCGCAAGATTATTATTATCAGTTATCAGTATTATCAGTTATTTAGGCTAGGCACCCAGACCGGGGAGAGAGGTCCCACAGCAAGGAATCATGCGTCATATCACCCACCACTGGAGAAGGCCACTTTCAGTTATTTCAGCCCAGCACCCAGACAGAGGAGAGAGGTCCCACAGCAAGGAATCATGCGTCATATCACCCACCACTGGAGAAGGCCACTTTCAGTTATTTCGGCCCAGGCCGAGGATACAGGTCCCATAGCAAGGAATCATGCGTCATATTACCTACCACTGGAGAAGGCCACTTTCAGTTATTTCGGCCCCAGCACCCAGACAGAGGAGAGAGGTCCCACAGCATGGAATCATGCGTCATATCACCCACCACTGGAGAAGGCCACTTTCAGTTACTTCGGCCCAGCACCCAGACAGAGGAGAGAGGTCCCACAGCAAGGAATCATGCGTCATATCACCCACCACCGGAGAAGGCCACTTTCAGTTATTTTGGCCCAAGCACCCAGACAGAGGAGAGAGGTCCCACAGCAAGAAATCATGCGTCATATCACCCACCACTGGAGAAGGCCACTTTCAGTTATTTCGGCCCCAGCACCCAGACAGAGGAGAGAGGTCCCACAGCAAGGAATCATGCATCATATCACCCACCACTGGAGAAGGCCACTTTCAGCTATTTCGGCCCAGCACCCAGACAGAGGAGAGAGGTCCCACAGCAAGGAATCATGCGTCATATCACCCACCACTGGAGAAGGCCACTTTCAGTTATTTATGCCCCACCACCCAGACAGAGGAGAAAGGTCCAACAGCAAGGAATCATGCGTCATATCACCCACCACTGGAGAAGGCCACTTTCAGTTATTTCGGCCCCAGCACCCAGACAGAGGAGAGAGGTCCCACAGCAAGGAATCATGCGTCATATCACCCACCACTGGAGAAGGCCACTTTTAGTTATTTCGGCCCAGCACCCAGACAGAGGAGAGAGGTCCCACAGCAAGGAATCATGCATCATATCACCCACCACCGGAGAAGGCCACTTTCAGTTATTTCGGCCCCAGCACACAGACAGAGGAGAGAGGTCCCACAGCAAGTAATCATGCGTCATATTCACCCACCACCGGAGAAGGCCACTTTCAGTTATTTATGCCCCACCACCCAGACAGAGGAGAGAGGTCCCACAGCAAGGAATCATGCGTCATATCACCCACCACTGGAGAAGGCCACTTTCAGTTATTTCAGCCCCAGCACCCAGACAGAGGAGAGAGGTCCCACAGCAAGGAATCATGCGTCATATCATCCACCACCGGAGAAGGCCACTTTCAGTTATTTCGGACCCAGCACCCAGACAGAGGAGAGAGGTCCCACAGTAAGGAATCATGCGTCATATCACCCACCACTGGAGAAGGCCACTTTCAGTTATTTAGGCCAGGCACCCAGACCGAGGAGAGAGGTCCCACAGCAAGGAATCATGCGTCATATCACCCACCTCCGGAGAAGGCCACTTTCAGTTATTTCAGCCCCAGCACCCAGACAGAGGAGAGAGGTCCCACAGCAAGGAATCATGCGTCATATCACCCACCACTGGAGAAGGCCATTTTCAGTTATTTATGCCCCACCATCCAGACAGAGGAGAGAGGTCCCACAGCAAGGAATCATGTGTCATATCACCCACCACTGGAGAAGGCCACTTTCAGTTATTTCGGCCCCAGCACCCAGACAGAGGAGAGGTTCATTTAACTTTGGGTTGCACCGCAAGATCATGGTAAAGTTAAAAAAATGAGGATTCAATAAAGAAGTGCCCCGGAGTACAAGAATACATGGTTGAGGGGGAGGCAGTTATAAATATCTATTCTGCACAAGGAAGGCACAGGTCCTGTGGGATCCATGCCTGGTTCATTTTTATGAATGTCAGCTTGTCCACGTTGGCTGTGGACAGGCGGCTGCGTTTGTCAATAATGACGCCCCCTGCCGTGCTGAATACACGTTCAGACAAAACGCTGGCCGCCGGGCAGGCCAGCACCTCCAAGTTATAAAATGCTAACTCTGGCCACGTGGACAATTTGGAGAACCAGAAGTTGAATGGGGCCGAACCATCAGTCAGTACGTGGAGGGGTGTGCAGACGTACTGTTCAACCATGTTAGTGAAATGCTGCCTCCTGCTAACACGTTCCGTATCAGGTGGTGGTGCAGTTAGCTGTGGTGTGGAGACAAAACTTTTCCACATTTCTGCCATGCTAACCCTGCCCTCAGAGGAGCTGGCCGTGACACAGCTGCGTTGGCAACCTCTTGCTCCTCCTCTGCCATCGCCTTGGGCTTCCACCTGTTCCCCTGTGACATTTGGGAATGAATGCTCTCAGGAGCGCCTCTACCAGCATGCGCTTGTACTCGCGCATCTTCCTATCACGCTCCAGTGCAGGAAGTAAGGTGGACACACTGTCTTTGTACCGGGGATCCAGCAGGGTGGCAACCCAGTAGTCCGCACACGTTAAAATGTGGTCAACTCTGCTGTCTTTGCGCAGGCACTGCAGCATGTAGTCGCTCATGTGTGCCAGGCTTCCCAGAGGTAAGGACAAGCTGTCCTCTGTGGGATGCGTATCGTCATCGTCCTCCGTATCCCCCCAGCCACGCACAAGTGATGGGCCTTAGCTGTGCCGTGTGCCTCCCCGCTGTGAACCTGCTTCATCCTCATCCTCCTCCACCTCCACCTCCTCCTCGTCCTCCAGTAGTGGGCTCTGGCTGGCCACATTTGTACCTGGCCTCTGCTGTTGCAAAAAACCTCCCTCTGAGCCACTTCTAACAGACAGGCCTGAAAGTGCTAAAAATGACCCCTCATCCTCCTCCTCCTACTGGGCCACCTCCTCTTCCTTCATCGCCCTAAGCGTTTTCTCAAGGAGACATAGAAGTGGTATTGTAACGCTGATAACGGTGTCATCGCCACTGGCCATGTTGGTGGAGTACTCGAAACAGCGCAACAGGGCACACAGGTCTCGCATGGAGGCCCAATCATTGGTGGTGAAGTGGTGCCGTTCCGCAGTGCGACTGACGCGTGCGTGCTGCAGCTGAAACTCCACTATGGCCTGCTGCTGCTCGCACAGGCTCTCCAGCATGTGCAAGGTGGAGTTCCACCTGGTGGGCACGTCGCATATGAGGCGGTGAGTGGGAAGGCCGAAGTTCCGCTGTAGCGCAGAGATGCGAGCAGCGGCAGGATGTGAATGCCGGAAGCGCGCACAGACAGCCCGCACTTTATGCAGCAGCTCTGACATGTCGGGGTAGTTGTGAATGAACTTCTGCACCACCAAATTCTGCACATGCGCCAGGCAAGGGATGTGCGTCAAACCGGCTAGTCCCAGAGCTGCGACGAGATTTCGCCCATTATCGCACACCACCAGGCCGTGCTTGAGGACCACCGGCAGAAACCACTCGTCGTCTGTTGTTCAATACCCCGCCACAACTCTTGCGCGGTGTGGGGCCTGTCCTCCAAACATATGAGTGACCTGCTGACGTTTACCCCGGGCTGTGCTGAAGTTGGTGGTGAAGGTGTGTGGCTGACTGGATGAGCTGGTGGAAGCAGAGGAGGAGGAAGCCGAGTAAGAGGAGGAGGCTACAGGAGGCAAAGAATGATGCCCTGCGATCCTTGACGGCGGAAGGACGTGCGCCACGGAACTCTCCACCTGGGGCCCAGCCGCCACTACATTTACCCAGTGTGCAGTTAGGGAGATATAGCGTCCCTGGCCGTGCTTACTGGTCCACGTATCTGTGGTTAGGTGGACCTTGCCACAGATGGCGCTGCGCAGTGCACACTTGATTTTATCGGATACTTGGTTGTGCAGGGAAAGCACGGCTGTCTTGGAAAAGTAGTGGCGGCTGGGAACAACATACTGTGGGACAGCCATGGATATCAGCTGTTTGAAGCTGTCTGTGTCCACCAGCCTGAATGACAGTATTTCAAAGGCCAGTAGTTTAGAAATGCTGGCATTTAGGCCCAGGGCTCGAGGGTGGCTAAGTGGGAATTTACTCTTTCTCTCCAAGGTTTGTGAGATGGAGAGCTGAACGCTGCCTTGTGACATGGTTGAGATGCTTGGTGACGCAGGTGGTGTTGTCGGTGGCACATCCTCTGTTTGGTGGGCGGCAGGTGCCAACATTCCTCCCGAGGCGGAGGAAGAGGCCGAGGCAGCAGCAGAAGAGGGAGCAGGGGGAGCCAGAGTGAGTTCCTTGCTTTTAAGGTGTTTGCTCCACTGCAGTTCATGCTTTGCATGTAGATGCCTGGTCATGCAGGTTGTGCTAAGGTTCAGAACGTTAATGCCTCGCTTCAGGCTCTGATGGCACAGCTTGCAAACCACTCGGGTATTGTCGTCAGCACATTGTTTAAAGAAGTGCCATGCCAGGGAACTCCTTGAAGCTGCCTTTGGGGTGCTCGGTCCCTGGTGGCGGTGGCCAGTAGCAGGCGAACTCTCTTGGAGGCGGCTGTTCTGCTTTTGCCCCCTGCTCTCTCTTTTGCTACGCTGTTGGCTCGGTCTCACCACTGCCTCTTCCTCTGAACTATGAAAGTCAGTGGCACGACCTTTATTCCATGTGGGGTATAGGACCTCATCGTCCCCTGCATCGTCTTCCACACAGTCTTCCTCCTTGACCTCCTGTTCGGACTGCACACTGCAAAAAGACGCAGCAGTTGGCACCTGTGTTTCGTCATCATCAGTGACGTGTGGACTCCGATGAGGTGGTATTCCCATGTCCTCATCATCAGGAAATATCAGTGGTTGTGCATCAGTGCATTCTATGTCTTCCACCACTGGGGAAGGGCTAGGTGGATTCCCTTGGGAAACCCTGCCAGCGGAGTCTTCAAACAGCATAAGAGACTGCTGCATAACTTGAGGCTCAGACAGTTTCCCTGATATGCATGGGGGTGATGTGACAGACTGATGGGCTTGGTTTTCAGGTGCCACCTGTGCGCTTTCTGCAGAAGACTGGGTGGGAGATAATGTAGTGAACATGCTGGATCCACTGTCGGCCACCCAATTGACTAGCGCCTGTACCTGCTCAGGCCTTAACATCCTTAGAATGGCATTGGGCCCCACCAAATATCGCTGTAAATTCTGGCGGGTACTGGAACCTGAGGTAGTTGGTTCACTAGGACGTGTGGCTGTGGCAGAATGGCCACGTCCTCTCCCAGCACAAGAAGGTACACTAACACCACCACGACCGCGTCCGCGTCCCTTACTAGATGTTTTCCTCATTGCTACCGTTCACCAAGCACCACAATAATAAAAAAAAATATTTGGCCCAATGTATTGATTTCAAATTCAGGCCTTTTTTTACAGGCACCTAACACTATCTGCCTATTTTTTTTATGTAGCGCATTACCCTAATCCAGGCACAGCAGTAACCACTGATTTATGGGAATATCTCTTTTAGGGCTAGTATTTAGGCCCTGGATGAAAGAGTTACAATTGGCCTGTAACAGCTCGAACACCAGATTCAGGGTATTGCTATTTTGGCAATTGAATTTAACCCCAGAACAAAATATATGTTTTGGCGGACACTATGAATCTTGGCCAGCCACAGCTGAAACCACTGATTTATGGTATTGCTATTTTGGCAATTGAATTTCACCCCAGAACAAAATATATGTTTTTGCGGACACTATGAAACTTGGCCTGCAACAGCTGGGACACCAGATTCAGGGTATTGCTATTTTGGCAATTGAATTTCACCCCACAACAAAATATATGTTTTTACGGACACTATGAAACTTGGCCTGCAACAGCTGGGACACCAGATTCAGGGTATTGCTATTTTGGCAATTGAATTTCACCCCACAACAAAATATATGTTTTTGCGGACACTATGAAACTTGGCCTGCAACAGCTGGGACACCTGATTCAGGGTATTGCTATTTTGGCAATTGAATTTCACCCCAGAACAAAATATATGTTTTGGCGGACACTATTATACTTTGCCAGCCACAGCTGAAACCACTGATTTATGGTATTGCTATTTTGGCCATTGAATTTCACCACAGAAAATAATCTATCCTTTGCCAGACAGCAGACAGTATTATACTTGTCTAGCCAAAGCTGGAACACCAGATTTAGGGGATTGGTATTTGGGCAATTGTATTTAACCCCTTAATAAAATATAGAAATTGCTATCCTGAGTTTCTAGGGGTGACAATTAGCACAGCCAAGCCCTTGATGTAGGATATAGCAAAAAAAACTAGTATTGATGGATTGATGGACTTGGTGGCAGCTTGTACTGGTGCACCACAAGTCACAAAATGGCCACCGATCACCCCAGAAAATAAGTGACAGAAAAATGCTCTGTGCAGCCTAAAAACCAGTGAGCAAGTAACTAGCAGAAGTTCAATCATTCACAGCTGTAGATCGATCCGTTCATTAGGTGCTGTTGCTGACTTTTCCCTAATCTCGCCCTCACAGAAGCTGCGTCCTCTCCCTACACTAATCAGAGCAGTGTGACGTGCGACGCTACATGACTCCAGCTCAAATAGAGGCTGGGTCACATGCTGCACTTGGCCAATCACAGCCCTGCCATTAGTAGGCATGGCTGTGATGGGCTCTTAGGGCAAGAAGTAAAACGCTAGCTGATTGGCTGCTGTGCAGCCCTTCAGAAAGCGGGAAGTAATCGCCAAACAACGAACCCGAACCCAAACTTTTTTGAAAATGTACGAACCCGAACTATGCTCGAACTGTTCGCTCAACACTAGTTGCTATCAGTCAGGAATTGGCCCAGAAGTTGATTGAGAGCATGCCCAGTCGAATTGCAGAGGTCCTGAAAAAGAAGGGCCAACACAGCAAATACTGACTCTTTGCATAAATGTCATGTAATTGTCGATAAAAGCCTTTGAGATGAATGAAGTGCATGTAATTATATTTCACTACATCACAGAAACAACTTAAACAAAGATCTAAAAGCAGTTTAGCAGCAAACTTTGTGAAAACTAATATTTGTGTCATTCTCAAAACTTTGGGCCACGACTGTACACAGTGCCGCTGATGCTCCCAAATAAAATAGAGAATATTTCCAGACTTGTGCAGAGCAAGCCACTGTTTTTTCTAACACACTATTACTTATGTGTTCAGGGGCAACCATCTGCCTCAAAATGTTTGGAACCTTGGTCCCAACAGGACACTTTTTTCGTGATTAGACACCCAATTTGTGTTTAAATACCATCTGCTCAAAATAAGGGACAATTTTTAGAAATTTTTTTATTTTTAAAAAGCATATCTACTATTACTGTCATTGTATTAACCACTTGCCGCCACGCAAACGCCGATGGGCGTCAGCGCGGCGGCTCTCTCAGGTCTCACTGCCGCCTATCGGCGTCATCTCGTCAGACCCGAGATTTCACATGAACGCGCGCGCGGCGTGCGCGCGTGTTCATGTGATCGGAGCCGGGACAACTGAAACTACAACCTGCCAGCGCTGATCATGCGCTGGCAGGCTGTAGATGCGGAAAAAACCCCATTTAAATCGCATATCAGACGCTGTTTTGTAAACATTTCCGCATTTTGCGGATCCGCACAGAACTATATAGAAAATGCTTTTTCTTGTCCGCAATTGCGGACAAGAATAGGACATGTTCTATATTTTTGCGGAACGGAAGTGCAGACCCGGAAGCGCGGATCCGTAATTCCGGATCCGAGCGGGACAAAGTCTGTCCCCATAGAAATGAATGGGTCCGCAATTCCGTTCCGCAAACAGAATTGCGGACGTGTGAATGGGGCATAAGGGTCCCTTATCACCGTCAGTTAGCTAGCTACTTGTTAGGTAGCTAGCGCCCAGCCCACCGCACCGCAGTCACTGATTTTGGCAGAGATTTTTTCATCCACATTGATCGATGCGAATGAAAAAATCTGCGCAGTTCATTTTTTTTTTTTTTCAGCCCAGAGGCTGAACGGAAAAAAAAAATCTCATTACCCGTATGCTCAATATAAGGAGAATCGCTGAAACTCCTAATGCTGGCCATACGTGTAATGATTGCGGAGACCCTCAAATGCCAGGACAGTATAAATACCTCACATGTGACCCCATTTTAGAAAGAAGACACCCCAAGGTATTCCGTGAGGGGTATGGTGAGTTCATGCAAAATTTTATTTTTTGTCACAAGTTAGTGGAATATGAGACTTTGTAAAAAAAATATATATATATCAATTTCCAGTGAAAAATAAAAATAAAAAAGTCGCACAAGGACAAGTGAGATCAAATGAGGTGCACCAAGTCGGCTAGTCACACCCACTAAACCAGATGCAAAATAATATGAAATGTGACTGGGCACACTCAGGGAACCCGGACCATAGAGAAGTAATCTGAAAATGTAATCAGAATTAATATAAAAGTTTATTAAGAATTAAAAATTAATAAAAATATATACACACAAAAATCGCACTTTGGAAGGTGCAAATAGCTAGAATAGCAGCAGGTATGTGCAAATAAGCAATTAAACAGTATGCATTGGATATATAAATAAACTGTATCTATTGGATATAATGGATGCCAGCTGGTTGCTGCAACCGAATGGATAGAAAGCTGAATGGATAGTAAACTGATCTATGCGCACTTGGATAAATGTTGCCAAAGGTTTTGCGCAAATGCGTGTTCCACCAGGAGTCAGAGGATCTTGTAACGATCTCCTGGATTAATAAACAGTAGACCTGGATCCCAAGTCCATACGTCAGTCAATGTATCCAGAGGGATCCCTAGCAATATGAAAGCGTTCAAGTCCGGAGCAGCGTCCTGCTCCCAATAGTATGTGGCGGCGTCCCGTCACTACTTATTGAATACAGTTTGTAACTACCAGAGTAGATCTTACCCAACCGCAGGATAGCTTGGTCCCCTCCTGTGTGGTCTCCTTCGGTATAGTATCCACCTCGGTCTCGGGGATCTTACTTTGTAGCAGCGGACGTCCGGTCAACGCTCTCCCGCTTGGGTAACACGTGACTCACCACTGAGGAAGGGGTGAAATGTAATACCCCGAAACGCGTTTGGTGTATTTCCCTATGATTAAAAGACCGCATGAGAAGGATCCCCTATCATAATAAACCGGAGAATTATACTACTACTACCAACCGCAGAAAACCGCTCGGACGCCGGCCTAAAAAGAGATAACACGTGTTACCCAAGCGGGATAGCGTTGACCGGACGTCCGCTGCTACAAAGTAAGATCCCCGAGACCGAGGTGGATACTATACCGAAGGAGACCACACCGGAGGGGACCAAGCTATCCTGCGGTTGGGTAAGATCTACTCTGGTAGTTACAAACTGTATTCAATAAGTAGTGACGGGACGCCGCCACATACTATTGGGAGCAGGACGCTGCTCGGACTTGAACGCTTTCATATTGCTAGGGATCCTCTGGATACATTGACTGACGTATGGACTTGGGATCCAGGTCTACTGTTTATTAATCCAGGAGATCGTTACAAGATCCTCTGACTCCTGGTGGAACACGCATTTGCGCAAAACCTTTGGCAACATTTATCCAAGTGCGCATAGATCAGTTTACTATCCATTCAGCTTTCTATCCATTCGGTTGCAGCAACCAGCTGGCATCCATTATATCCAATAGATACAGTTTATTTATATATCCAATGCATACTGTTTAATTGCTTATTTGCACATACCTGCTGCTATTCTAGCTATTTGCACCTTCCAAAGTGCGATTTTTGTGTGTATATATTTTTATTAATTTTTAATTCTTAATAAACTTTTATATTAATTCTGATTACATTTTCAGATTACTTCTCTATGGTCCGGGTTCCCTGAGTGTGCCCAGTCACATTTCATATATCAATTTCCACTAACTTGTGCCCAAATTTTTTTTTTTCTGTGAACTCGCCATGCCCCTCACGGAATACCTTGGGGAGTCTTCTTTCCAAAATGGGGTCACATGTGGGGTATTTATACTGACCTGGCATTTTAGGGGTCCTAAAGCGTGAGAATCCAAATGCGTAAAAATGGCCTGTGAAATTCTAAAGGTACTCATTGGTTTTAGGGCCCCTTTGCGCATCTTGGCTGCAAAAAAGTGTCACACATGTGGTATCGCCGTACTCAGGAGAAGTAGGGCAATGTGTTTTGGGGTGTATTTTTACATATACCCATACTTTGTGTGAGAAATATCGCTGTAAACGACAACTTTTTAATTTTTTTAATACAAAGTTGTCAATTTACAGAGATATTACTCTCACCCAATATGTAAAAATACACCCCAAAACACATTGCCCTACTTCTCCTGAGTACGGAGATACCACATGAGTTACACTTTTTTGCAGCCTGGGTGCGCAAAGGGGCCCAAATTCCAACGAGTACCTTTAGCTTTTACATGGCTGCTCACAATTTAGCCCCGCCCAAAATGGCAGAACAGTACAAACACCCCACAAATGACCCCATTTTGGAAAGAAGCCACCCCAAGGTATTCGCTGAGGGGTATGGTGAGTCCATGAAAAATTTAACTTTTTGTCAAAAGTTAGCGGAAAGGGAGACTTTGCGAGAAAAAACAATAAAAATCAATTTCCGCTAACTTGTGCCAAAAAAAATCTTCTGTGAACTCGCCATGCCCCTCACGGAATACCTTGGGTGTCTTCTTTCCAAAATGGGGTCACATGTGGGGTATTTCTACTGCCCTGGCATTTTAGGGGCCCTAAAGCGTGAGAAGAAAATGCGTAAAAATGCCCTCCTAAAGGTACTCATTAGAATTAGCGCCCTTGCGCATTCAGGCAGCAAAAAGTGTCACTCATGTGGTATCGCCGTACTCAGGAGAAGTAGGGCAATGTGTTTGGGGTGTATTTTACATATACCCATGCTGGGTGAGAGAAATATCTCTGTAAACTGACAACTTTGTATAAATTTGTTTTAAAAGTTGTCATTTACAGCGATATTTCTCTCACCCAGCATGGGTATATGTAAAAATACACCCCAAAACACATTGCCCTACTTCTCCTGAGTACGGTGATACCACATGAGTGACACTTTTTTGCAGCCAAGATGCGCAAAGGGGCCCTAATTCCAATGAGTACCTTTAGGATTTCACAGGGCATTTTTCCGCATTTTTCTTCTCACGCTTTAGGGCCCCTAAAATGCCAGGGCAGTAGAAATACCCCACAAGTGACCCCATTTTGGAAAGAAGACACCCCAAGATATTCCGTGAGGGTCATGGTGAGTTCACAGAATTTTTTTTTTTTTGGCACAAGTTAGCGGAAATTGATATATATTTTTTTTTTTTTTAACAAAGTCTCATATTCCACTAACTTGTGACAAAAAATAAAATTTTACATGAACTCACCATACCCCTCACGGAATACCTTGGGGTGTCTTCTTTCTAAAATGGGGTCACATGTGGGGTATTTATACTGCCCTGGCATTTTAGGGGCCCCTAAAGCGTGAGAAGAAGTCTGGAATCCAAATGCGTAAAAATGGCCTATGAAATCCTAAAGGTACTCATTGGTTTTAGGGCCCTTTGCATCCAGGCTGCAAAAAGTGTCACTCATGTGGTATCGCCGTACTCAGGAGAAGTAGGGCAATGTGTTTAGGGTGTATTTTTATATATACCCATACTTTGTGTGAGAAATATCTCTGTAAACGACAACTTTTTAAATTTTTTACACAAAGTTGACAATTTACAGAGATATTTCTCTCACCCAGCATAGGTATATGTAAAAATACACCCCAAAACACATTGCCCTACTTCTCCTGAGTACGGCGATACCACATGAGTGACACTTTTTGCAGCTAAGATGCGCAAAGGGGCCCAAATTCCAACGAGTACCTTTAGGTTTTACATGGCTGCTCACAATTTAGCCTCGCCCAAAATGCCAGAGCAGTAAACACACCCCACAAATGACCCCATTTCGGAAAGTAGACACCCCAAGGTATTCACTGAGGGGCATAGTGAGTCCGTCTGAGATTTTTTTTTTTTGCCAGAAGTTAGCAGAAATGGAAACTTTATTATTATTTTTTTTTCCTCAGAAAGTGTCATTTTAGGCTAACTTGTGAAAAAAAATGAAATGATACATGAACTCACCATGCCCCTCCGTGAATACTTTGGGGTGTCTTCTATCTAAAATGGTGTGATTTGGGGGGTATTCATACTATCCTGGCATTCTAGCACCTGAAGAAACATGACAGGTGCTCAGAAAGTCAGAGCTGCTTCAAAATGCAGAAATTTACTTTTTTGCACCATAGTTTGTAAACGCTATAACTTTTACCCAAACCAATAAATATACACTTATTAGATTTTTTTTATCAAAGACATGTAGAACAACAAATTTTGTGAAAAATTTATATAGAAATGTAGTTTTTTTTTTAAAATTTTACAACAGAAAGTGAAAAATGTCATTTTTTTGCAAAAATGTTGTTACATTTTTATTAATAGCAAAAAAAGTAAAAATGTCAGCAGCAATGAAATACCACCAAATGAAAGCTCTATTAGTGAGAAGAAAAGGAGGTAAAATTCATTTGGGTGGTAAGTTGTATGACCGAGCAATAAACGGTGAAAGTAGTGTAGTGCGGATTTGTAAAAAAGGGCCTGGTCACTAGGGGGGTGTAAACCTGTGGTCTTCAAGTGGTTAAACAGCTTAAAAGGAGGATAGAGGGAAAGAGCAAAAATAAAAAAATAAAAACGACAAGATAGACAAAATCTAGGAGACCTCAGAATGTTATATACCAATTTCAAGGATATTGTGTGCTGGCTTATCCTTATCCATACTATATGGACAGCCGTTCATTTTATTGACCAGTTTTCATAAGGGTTTGTCTGAACGGGGTAAAAGGGGCATTATGATTAGAGTGTAATGTCACTGCAAAAATGTCTACTGCTCTTGATGACTCAACACAAGCGTGTATCATATGCTTACCGATTCTTTTTACACTAGTTTTCATGTTGGAAACAGCTAACTGCAGGATAGAGATAGATCGCTGGCACATCGTCGGCCTATTAAGGGAATGTCTAGATCAGTGATGGGCAACGTGCGGCTCTCCAGCTGTTGCAGAACTACAACTCCCAGCATGCAAAGCCTGTCTATAGCTATCAGCCTACTGCAGGGCATGGTGGGAGTTGTAGTTTAGCAACAGCTGGAGAGCCGCACGTTGCCCATCACTGGTCTAGATGAATTGTCCAGCATTGCTTGCTATATTATGCTTAGTGTGGTTTCTTATGTACGTAGCATTTTTAGGAAAAACACCAGTGTTTCTAATAATACTAATTTTTTTAATTGTTGAAATGCACTACAAATATTTCAGATTTTCTTCTGTGTTTTTCTTTTCCTTTGGTGCATTTTTTGGTCCATTGTGTTTTTTTAAACAAAGCATGCTGTAGATGTCACCTGTTTTGCAGACATTTTTCCCTAGACTTATTTACAGTAAAAAAAAATTACAGAAAAAATTACAAATGGCATTTCAAAATGTGCGAATGAAACAAAATATCATAAAAAAAACTGTTTAAAAAGCATGAAATTCATAAAAAAAAACACAAATTGTAAATAGTACTGCTGACATTTTAAATTTACAATTATTTCTTATATTTGACTCTATATATTTAATTTTAAATGTCTATATCTGTTTTTATCCTCAGATAAGAGTCCAACCCCTTCAAAGAGGTCTTACTGTCTAAAGTGGCAATTTGTAAAAGTCAACACTAAAAGGATTAGAAATTAACCATGCATGGCACCGTCATTGTAGAGTCTCAGCATGGATGCTCCAGTCTACAGTATGCATTACCGTGCTTTTATTGCCTGCAGGAACCATTGTCTAAGAAAACATGCATTTTCTACGCCTCATATTCCTATTCAGTCAAACAATATTGCACATGTGGCCATCTCTACAGACAGGGACTGATGAGACACATTCTGTGTCCCGATGAACACTTTCATCCTGACACCTCCCCCTATCGACACACTTTATATATCCTTCACACAAGCTGTACTTTATGTGTATATAGAGAGATAGATAGATAGATAGATAGATAGATAGATAGATAGATAGATAGATAGATAGATATAAATATATGTATAAGATATATAAATTACAGACCCTAATACTGCATACATTAAAGTAGAACTCCCCCAAAAAAATTCTCTGACCTGTTAGACAGTATATGATGTAATCTGTAGTGAATGTAATCTTCTCATCAGTGACTGTATTTGTAAATTATCCCCTCCTTCCTGAAGCTAAGCTTTGTCACATGACCAAATCTCTGATCTTCAACTGACACAGGACAGGAAGTCAGTTACTTCTCTATTCATATCTATGAGACTGATATTGAGGCTCCCATAGGAATACATAGAGAAACTGACTTCCTGTCCACACATAAGATGCTGTGTCAGTTTGAGAGTCTGATTGCTGGTCACATGACACAGCTGAAAAGCATTAGGGAGGGGATAGCTCACAAATACAGACACTGGTAAAAAGATTACATTCTCCACAGATTACGTCATGTACCTTTCTAGCAGGTCAGAGAATAAAATTGTTTGCAGGAGTTCTTCTTTAAATATAGTTTTATGTGTGCAGATGACCACAAATATTATTAGGTAGCCCACAGAGAGCATAAGATTGTTTTTACGTCTGAGTACAACAGTGATGCCCTACAACACTTTAACATCTTGTTGCAGAACTTTTTTGTGACTGAAAATCAGTTTCGTTCATATGATTGGGGTTGTTTGGTGGGAGGCACATGGATTTCTGCAAGTGCCATTGAGGTGAATAGAGCTGATTTTCAGTTACAGAAAATCTGCCGCATGTGAACATAGTAACATAGTAACATAGTATATATGACCGAAAAAAGACATTTGTCTTTAGCCTGGTCGGGGCAAATTATTCCATATTAAGGGCTCATGCACACGAACGTATTTTCTTTTTCCGTGTCTGTTCTGTTTTTTTTGCCTGGACAGCCATGGTACAGATCACTGAAATATCCATAAAGAGATGTGGTGCTCCACAGAGAGCCACTGCTGCTTGAATGTACTGATAGGTGGTGGTGCCCATGACCAGATCACTATGATCCTTAAAATAATATCCCAGCAATATTGTGCCTAGCAATATGATGCTCTAACAGGAGCCAACTAGGAACATGAAGTGGCCCTGGAAAATTTTTTTACTAGTGGCTGCATGTTGTAGGAGGGTCTAAACTGGCAGCAGGCGGCTCCTACAGAAATAGGTGGGGTCAGCAATAGTCACAATAGTGACAGGTGAGCCCAATGCAAGAATACAATGAAATACTCCCAGAGCTCCCAGACCCTTAAAAGTAAAGGTCACTTTATAAGAGCCAATGACCGGGGAAGCAATGTTCCAAGGCTCATTCCTGATAACTGCCATGTGTAAAGACGCCACTTGTTCATTGGGTAAAAGCATCGCTGATGCAGTAACCTAAATCATCATTTCTGGGCAGCAGAACCCTGTTTACATATCACAATCTGCTGCCCAGAATCAATGATTCTCTATTAGGAACAGCAATTGCAGAAAAGATCGCTCGTCCCCATACTGCTCTCACCTCCTCTGCCAAGTAGGCAATTATCAGTAACGAATGATTTGTTCCCGATTTTTGCCTGATGTACTAGACTGTGTAAAGAGGTCTTAACTATATTGTCAAATATGGAGCACTATTATTTTATATACAGCCCTGTAGTGATATTTGCAGTCTAGTCGTTTAGCATGTAGTCTTATAGTAAGACAATGAGCACCAATACTATAGAGAACCATAGAGTATGCTATGTATAACTGAATGTATCATTAAATTTAACTTTTATTTAGTTCATGGTAACAATCTTAAGAAAATTGGGACCTAAGACAAGACCTTATATTGATAGCATCATCAGGATTATTGGCACATATGATCACCATAATAGACTCTAAATATTGGCCTATTTTTCTAATGGACCTAGATCTAAGGGGTGTTATTTCACCTTAATCAAGTGTAACTTATAGACATGGAAGAAATTTATGTGAAAGGCTGGTTCACTGCCACTACTCACGATCTCCAGCTGTAGGGATATAGCTGGAGAGACGTCCCCTTGGTATATTTAGATGTAGTAACATACGCCTGTATATCTGTAATACTATCAGAGAACTATGTAGGAGGGTCCTGAAACATATTAATGACATTGCAACAGAAAAAGGATAACACCATTGCAAGATACTTTTACAAGGTGCATGGTGGAGACCCTCACATTCTCACCTTCTTTGCAATAGAGGCAGTTTGCCCCTCACCAAGGCGTAGTGATTAGGACAAACGCACGATTCTGAAGGAATCAGAATGGATATACAGGTTTAAGTCTATTTCACCGGAAGGTTTAAATGAGCAACTCACATTTACTTGTTTTCTGTAGCCTCACTATTGCACCAGTTCTTTTATAATTTACAATTTTAGAGCCTCTAGTAAAAAAAAAATTGCCCCCAATAATTACTATCTTTATGTTGTTTTTTCAACACCTTAATAAAATTATATAATACAATTAGAAATAAGTGAATAATTGAAAAGTTCGATTCAGCTGATTCGCCAAATTTAAAAAAAAATATTCTTTTTTTTGTAAGTAGCAGGTAAAATGACGGGAAGATGCGATAGCACTTCTCCCCATCATTGTACCCCTCAGATGCCGCGTTCATAGATGATCGCAGCATCTAAGTATAAAAACAGTGTAAAATTCACACTTACCGCGTCCATTTGCTTGCGACGGGCCAGCTGCAGCCATCTTGCTTGAAGATCTAGCGCGAAATCTCGCACGGCACAACATGACGTCAACATGCCAGCCGGCGTGGTGACCTCATACGTCATCAAGGACAGGATTTCGGCAGAGATCTTCAATCAAGATGGCAGCTGGCGGCCCGTCTTGAGCAAATGGAGGTGGTAAGTAAAACATTTTTTTGTTTCTCACACTATTTCAGGTTAAATCGATTCGCTAACGTGAAGCACGAGGAATTAAATTTATCCTGAAATTCGGATCGAATTCCACTTCGTGGGATTCGATTCGCTCATTTCTAAATACTATCTTTTTTAAGGTCCACTACAGTATATAGACTTGTGCAGTTTTACTCCCAATAAACCCTTGCATCATAACCTCTGATAGACCTGCTAATATATGTACCTTTATGGCATTTTAATAATAACTGGGTAGTTTTGTGGTTCTTTATATTGACAAATGGTTAGTCAGTGATGGTGTCATATATATAATGGTCTTGTATTTAATTGTCATAATTAATCAAAGTCACCTTGGAGATCACATCCCACTGACTTCTTCCCCTGACTTGTTGGATTTATAAGCGTAGTCTTATGTCTGGGAAATAAATACATTTCTATGAATGAGAGAGTGTCCTGCTGGGTTTGTAGGCATGAGTCACTCTTATAGAGTGTGGAGGATGACTTGACGCGCACCCAGGTTCGAATATCTATGTTGACCCACGGCCTTTTTTACATTCTGGCTGGCCTATGTACTGGTGTGTATCAATGATTAGTCAGTACTGGAGGAGATGACAACGTCACACATGGGTGTTCTCGGGATCATAGAGCACTTTCTGCCTCCTAGTGATGACATCGGTTTCCTCCCTGGGACGAATGGATAGGATGCAGCAGTTACATATTTTAAGAGGCAGCGTCACCCTCCTCCCATTTTCGGATGACTTTACAAGCACGGCACCTCCACATGGTCCAGACTTTGCCTGACTACTCACTCTTCTGGATTGCATGAGTGGCCCCTTTGTGAACCGTGGATGTATTCTATCAGTATGTAAATGTCTAACTTTATGACTGTACTGGATATTATCTTGACGCATTGTAAGCTACCACTTAATGTTGGGACCATGTTAGGCTACTTTCACACTAGCATTTTGGCTTTCCGTTTTTGAGATCCGTTTGGGCTCTCAAAAGTGGTCCAAACGGATCAGTTTTGCCCTAATGCATTCTGAATTAAAAAGGATCAGCTCAGAATGCATTAGTTTGCCTCTGTTTAGTCACCATTCCGCTCTGGAGGCGGACACTAAAACACTGCCTGCAGCGTTTTGCTGTCCGCCTGACGAAGCAGAGCCAAACGGATCCGTCCTGGCACACAATGTGAGTCAATGGGGATGGATCCATTTTCTCTGACACAATCTGGCACAATAGAAAACGGATCTGTCCCCTGTTGACTTTCAATGGTGTTCATGTGGTTGTATTATTGTAACGGATAGCACCACCATTATACGCTTAACAAATTAGGGCCAAGTGTCGCTCTACATGCTGGGTGACACATTTATTGTGTCATTGTACACTGCTCCATTAAATTACCAACTACACAATCTATTTCATCACAAGTCTTAATACTGTGGCCATTGAGGTGTTTCTTGAATATGGTTCCTTTTTATTTTGTATCTTAAACAGCGCCCCCTTTTATTTGGGCATACACTCAGAGTATGGAAGTAACATCTAAATATTGGACGGGTACTTTGCTGTATCCTATCCTTAAGCATAGTGCCAATCAGGCATTTTAATATCCCAATGTATTTGTTTTAGATATAAGTTATAACTGATTATCATTATTAATAACATAGTTCTCTGAGGAACCCATTAAGGGAGAAACGCGTCACAGACTTTTTTTTATCTTACTTTAGGGCATTTTTGTCCATATTTACCATGTATCTAGGACCTTTTAAGGGACCCAAAGGTTAGATACAAGCACAGAGTGCACCTACCATCAAGGTGTGACTCTTGGGACAGGGAATAAAAAATAGGGTTGACTAGGAATAGCATTACCCCATTTACCCGCTACCTTGTCCTCACAGTTTTTTGTTCCTAATTTTAACTTATTGGTTTTGTTGTAATTTATTGAAACTGGGTACCAATTCTCTTAAGATTATTACCTTTTAATGAACTAAATAAAAGTTACATTGTATGATACTTGCAGACTAGTTTAAACCCATTTGTGACAAACCCTGTGGCAGGGTTTATTAGGAACACAGCAATTTAATCATAGACTGCAACAGTAAACGATGCAGTCCCCAAAAATAAAAATAATATGAATTTTAAAGATTTTCGCATATAAAAATAAACAATACTAAAAACTCTATCACTGCATCTGAAAATGCCAAAAAATCAATATATAAAATTATTCTGAGCAGTGAATGGGAAAGAAATCCAAATGGCTGAATCAATATTTTTTGTTGCTGTGCGTCACAAAAATTTTAAATAAAATATGATCAAAACGTGACACATGACCCTGAAAAAAAGAGCCCTCACACAACTCTTTAGACAGAAATATAAAAATGTTATGGCTAACAGAATATAGTGATGCAAATACATTTTTAAAATAAATAACAATGCAAAATCAATGAAATTATGGCGGATTTGAATTATTCCAATTCCACTCCATTAATAGTTTTCCAGCTTCCCAATACATTGTATTTCTCACAAAAAACAAACTCTCATGAGTTATGGCAGGGAGGTATAAAGAAAAGCAAAAAAAATGGACAGCATCTGCACCCTTTAATGGTCAATAAATTTTCTTCCAACTTTGCATAAAATCAATAGTACAAGCAACCATAATAAACTTTGTAATATATCTTATCAGAGAGAAACACATCGTTCTCCAGTTATCAGCTTTTTTCCTCTCCCCCAACTCCTGCTTGCTAAATACTTTTTCCTTTTTGAAAATTGTCTTAAAGCCATCCAGGAAGGACAAGCTCACTGAAGGATTAGATTGCAAAAGTCAATACAAGTCTATATAAAGAGAAAGGGGGAGGAGTGAGCAGGAAATGAGAGACAGGCACAGCAAGAGAGACTGTATAGACAGTTTTGTCTCAGCCCAAGTTATAAATTCACATACTTGCAGGTCAGTAGCTCTATGATCTTGCAGCTGCTACTAAGTAAAAAAATGTTAGGAAGCAGATTTTCCTATGGTTTCTGTGTGCAGTTGGTGAGAGCTGCCTTAATTCACCAAATCTAAGAGAACTGCAATTTAGAGACCTGCATAAGGGAAAAATGCTAAAACATGCCATATAAAAGTGATACAATAGCCAAAAATATTTTTATTCCTCATGTACTCACACTGTACTACTGATTAGTGTTGAGTGAACAGTTCGAAAATCGTTCGGGTCCGTACCGAATTTTGGGTTGTCCGTGACACGGACCCGAACCCGGACATTTTCAAAAAAGTTCGGGTTCGGGTCCGGTGTTCGTCGATTACTTCCCGCTTTCTGAAGGGCTGCACAGCAGCCAATCAGCTAGCGTTTTACTTCTTGTCCTAAGAGCCCATCACAGCCATGCTTACTAATGGCATGGCTGTGATTGGCCAAGTGCAGCATGTGACCCAGCCTCTATTTAAGCTGGAGTCATGTAGCGCCGCACGTCACACTGCTCTGACTAGTGTAGGGAGAGGATGCAGCTTCTGTGAGGGCGAGATAGGCAGGGATAAAGAAGTGATTGAATGATCTACCTTTCTACACCTGTGCATCAGAACAACTCAGCTGAGCTGTTCACTGAAAGTCACTATTTTGTTGAGACTGGCCAGAGCGATTTTTACTGGCACATGTAACTGGGCTGACCGGCGGTGGCTATTTTGGGACTTGTGGTGCGCCAGCACAAGCTGCCACAGAGTCTAAACCAAAGCTCCAAAGAAGTGTAAAATCTACACCTGTGAATCAGAACAACAGCGATTCAGCTGCTCAGTCAAAGTCTATTTTTTTTCTGGATGGGCAGACCGTTTTCTGGCACATGTTACTGGGCTGATAGGCGGCGGCCATTTTGGGACTTGTGGTTCTACAGCAAAAGCTGCCACAACGTCCATTAATCTCATGTAATACTCGATTTTTTCATAGATATACTAC
The DNA here is from genome assembly GCA_033119425.1 of Bufotes viridis. Taxonomy (NCBI): domain Eukaryota; kingdom Metazoa; phylum Chordata; class Amphibia; order Anura; family Bufonidae; genus Bufotes; species Bufotes viridis. Next base: position 374,640,661 of record CM065590.1, on the reverse strand, counting down.
ATCAGGGGTTTGGCTGTGCTTGTGTCACCCATACTAACTGCAAAGATATTTAATATATCAGTGGTGAAACTGAAAGTAACCCACTTGGATAGCAAATCCCATGATTGTGCTGTTCCAGCTAGGCTAGCCAGTGCCACTACAGCCAGCCAAGTCCAATACTGTCAGCCAGAAAAAAAAAAAAAATTATGTGCCAGAAATATAAATTAGAAAAAGCTTTCACCGTAATAATAAAATTATTCTGGTGTTAGACCAGAAGAAGCACTCCAGTCGTAATTAATACTGTAAAAAGGCTTAGGCAATACTTCTCCCAGTGTGGGAAATTTATCTAGCAAAACTAGCATTTTAAAAATTCGGGTGTTCTGAAATACCAGCAGTTTTCTTGTAAATAATACCACCAAAAGGCATTATTGTCCAGTGTTGTAATTTTGGTGAAAAAAAGGCCAATTTAATCAATCTGGTGTTTGGTAGACCAAAAACACTAGGCCTCACGTTTTTACTCCTGTAAAAAGGAATTATATCTCCCCGTGTGGGAATCTATGTACCAAAACTAGCATATTAAAAAATTCTGATGTCAAATTTGCAGCAGTTTTCTTGTAATTAATACCACCAAAAGGCAATATTGTCCAGTGTTGTAATTTTGGTGAAAAAAAAGGCCAATTTAATCAATCTGGTGTTTGGTAGACCAAAAACACTAGGCCTCACGTTTTTACTCCTGTAAAAAGGAATTATATCTCCCCGTGTGGGAATCTATGTACCCAAACTAGCATTTTAAAACTTCAGATGTCCTATTTGCAGCAGTATTCTTGTAAATAATACCTCCAAAAGACATTATTGTCCAGTGTTGTAATTTTGGTGAAAAAAAGGCCAATTTAATCAATCTGGTGTTTGGTAGACCAAAAACACTAGGCCTCACGTCTTTACTCCTGTAAAAAGGAATTATATCTCCCCGTGTGGGAATCTATGTACCAAAACTAGTATTTTAAAAATTCTGGTGTCCACTTTGCAGCAGTTTTCTTGTAAATAATACCGCCAAAAGGCATTATTGTCCAGTGTTGTAATTTTGCTGAAAAAAAGGCCAATTTAATCAATCTGGTGTTTGTTAGACCAGAAACACTAGGCCTCACGTTTTTACTCCTGTAAAAAGGAATTATATCTCCCCGTGTGGGAAACTATGTACCAAAACTAGTGTCCAATTTGCAGCAGTTTTCTTGTAATTAATACCGGAAAAAGGAATTATATCTTCCAGTGTGGGAATTTTGGGGCTAAAAAATAATATATTTTATTGTGGTGCGAGTTGAATCGCAACAATGAGGAAACATTCTATTAAGGGACGAGGACGCGGTCGTGGTGTTGTCCGTGGAGCCTCTGTTGCTGGCAGAGGACGTGGCCGTTCGGCCTCAGGCGCACAAAGTAGTGAACCAACTCCCTCAAGTAGCCGGCAGAATTTACAGCGATATTTGGTGGGGCCCAATGCCGTTATGAGGATGGTAAGGCCTGAGCAGGTACAGGCATTAGTCGATTGGGTGGCCGACAGTGCTTCCAGCACGTTCACCACATTGTCTTCCGCCCAGTCTTCTGCGGAAAGCGCACAGGTGGCACCTGAAAACCAAGCCCATCAGTCTGTCACATCACCCCCATGCATATCAGGGAAACTGGCTGAGCCTCAAGTTATGCAGCAGTCTCTTATTCTGTTTGAAGACTCTGCTCCCACGGTTTTCCAGGGGCGTCCACCTAGCCCTTCCCCAGCGGTGGAAGACATTCCATGCACTGACGCACAACCACTTATGTATCCAGATGATGAGGACATGGGAATACCACCACAGCAGAGTGACCGAGTGTCTGATGATGACGAAACACAGGTGCCCACTGCCGCGTCTTATTGCAGTGTGCAGACTGAACAGGAGGAGGTCAGGGAGGAAGACTGGGTGGAAGACGATGCAGAGGACGATGAGGTCTTAGACCCCACATGGACTGAAGTTCGTGCCGCTGACTTAAATAGTTCAGAGGAAGAGGCAGTGGTGAGACCGAGACAACAGCGAAGCCAAAGAGGGAGCAGGGGGCAAAAGCAGAACAGCCGCCGTCCAGAGAGTTCGCCTGCTATTGGCCAGCGCCAACAGGGACCCAGCACCCCAAAGGCATCTTCAAGGAGTTCCCTGGCATGGCACTTCTTCAAACAATGTGCTGAGTACAAGACCAGAGTGGTTTGCACGCTGTGCCATCAGACCCTGAGGCGAGGCATTAACGTTCTTAACCTGAGCACCACCTGCATGATCAGGCATCTACATGCAAAGCATGAACTGCAGTGGAGTATACTCCTTAAAAACAAGGAACCCGCTCAGGCTCCCCCTGCTCCCTCTACCGCTGCTGCCTCGGCTTCCGCCTCGAGAGGAATGTTGCCACCTGCCGAGCAGCAAACAGAGGATGTGCCACCGACACCACCACCACCACCGTCACCTAGCGTCTCCACTATTTCACACAGCAGCATTCAGCTCTCCATCTCTCAAACCTTTGAGAGGAAGCGCAAATTCCCACCTAGTCACCCTCGAGCCCTTGGCCTGAATGCCAGCATTTCTAAACTACTGGCCTTTGAAATGCTGTCATTACGGCGGTGGACACAGACAGCTTCAAACAGCTGATGGCCATGGCTGTCCCCCAGTATGTGGTTCCCAGCCACCACTACTTCTCCAAGACAGCCGTTCCTTCCCTGCACATGCAAGTGTCCGATAAAATCAAGTGTGCACTGCGCAATGCCATTTGTGGCAAGGTCCACCTAACCACAGATACGTGGACCAGTAAGCACGGCCAGGGACGCTATATCTCCCTAACTGCACACTGGGTAAATGTAATGGCGGCTGGGCCCCAGGCGGAGAGTTCCTTGGCGCACGTCCTTCCGCCGCCAAGGATCACAGGGCATCATTCTTTGCCTCCTGTAGCCTCCTCCTCCTACTCGGCTTCCTCCTCCTCCTCCTCTGCTTCCACCAGCTCATCCAGTCAGCCACACACCTTCACCACCAACTTCAGCACAGCCCGGGGTAAACGTCAGCAGGCCATTTTGAAACTCATATGTTTGGGGGACAGGCCCCACACCGCACAGGAGTTGTGGCAGGGTATTGAACAACAGACCGACCAGTGGTTGCTGCCGGTGGGCCTCAAGCCCGGCCTGGTGATGTGCGATAATGGGCGAAATCTCGTGGCAGCTCTGGGACTAGCCGGTTTGACGCACATCCCTTGCCTGGCGCATGTGCTGAATTTGGTGGTGCAAAAGTTCATTCACAACTACCCAGACATGTCAGAGCTGCTGCATAAAGTGCGGGCCGTCTGTGCGCGCTTCCGGCGTTCACATCCTGCCGCTGCTCACCTGTCAGCGCTACAGCGGAACTTCGGCCTTCCCGCTCACAGCCTAATATGCGACGTGCCCACCCGGTGGAACTCCACCTTGCACATGCTGGAGAGACTGTGCGAGCAGCAGCAGGCCATAGTGGAGTTTCAGCTGCAGCACGCACGGGTCAGTCGCACTGCGGAACAGCACCACTTCACCACCAATGATTGGGCCTCCATGCGAGACCTGTGTGCCCTGTTGCGCTGTTTCGAGTACGCCACCAACATGGCCAGTGGCGATGCCACTGTTATCAGCGTGACAATACCAATTCTATGTCTCCTAGAGAAAACGCTTAGGGCGATGATGGAAGAGGAGGTGGGCCAGGGCCAGGAGGAGGAGGAGGAGGATGACAGGTCGTTTTTAGCACTTTCAGGCCAGTCTTTTAGAAGTGGCTCAGAGGGAGGTTTTTTGCAACAGCAGAGGGCAGGTACAAATGTGGCCAGCCAGGGACCACTACTGGAGGACGAGGAGGATGAGGAGGAGGTGGAGGAGGATGAGGATGAAGCAGGTTCACAGCGGGGTGGCACCCAGCACAGCGCAGGCACATCCCTGGTGCGTGGCTGGGGGGATACAGAGGATGATGACGATACGCCTCCCACAGAGGACAGCTTGTCCTTACCTCTTCGGAGCCTGGCACACATGAGCGATTACATGCTGCAGTGCCTGCGCAACGACAGCAGAGTTGCCCACATTTTAACGTGTGCTGACTACTGGGTGGCCACCCTGCTGGATCCACGGTACAAAGACAATGTGCCCACTTTACTTCCTGCACTGGAGCGTGATAGGAAGATGCGCGAGTACAAGCGCACACTGGTAGACGCGCTCCTGAGAGCATTCCCAACTGTCACAGGGGAACAGGTGGAAGGCCAAGGCAGAGGAGGAGCTAGAGGTCGCCCACGCAGCAGTGTCACGGCCAGCTCCTCTGAGGGCAGGGTTAGCATGGCAGAAATGTGGAAAAGTTTTGTCTCCACGCCACAGCTAACTGCCCCACCACCTGATACGGAACGTGTTAGCAGGAGGCAACATTTCACTAACATGGTTGAACAGTACGTCTGCACACAACTCCACGTACTGACGGATGGTTCGGCCCCATTCAACTTCTGGGTTTCCAAATTGTCCACGTGGCCAGAATTAGCATGTTATGCCTTGGAGGTGCTGGCCTGCCCGGCGGCCAGCGTTTTATCTGAACGTGTATTCAGCACGGCAGGGGGCGTCATTACTGACAAACGCAGCCGCCTGTCCGCAGCCAACGTGGACAAGCTGACGTTTATAAAAATGAACCAGGCATGGATCCCACAAGACCTGACCTTCCCTTGTGCAGAGTAGTCCTTAATAACTGCCTTAAACCATGTTGTCTTGTACTCCTGGCCACTTTTTCATTGAAAAATCAATTTTTGAAATTAAGTAGGATCTTGGGGTGCAACCCATAGTTGAATGAACCTTCCCTCTGTCTGGGTGCCGGGGCCAAAGTACATGAAAGTGTCCTTCTCCTGTGCTGGGTGATATGAATGTTATACTTGTGCTGTCTGACATGTCTCCTTTGAGTGGGTGCAGGGGGCCAAAGTCACTGAAAGCGGCCTTCTCCTGTGGTGGGTGATCGAAATGCCTGATTCTCTGCTGTGGGACCTCTCTCCTCCGTGTGGCTGCAGGGGTCAAGGTCTCTAAAAGTGCCCTTCTCCTGTGGTGGTTGATGTAAAACTGATGCTTGTGCTATCTGACCTGTCTCCTCTGTGTCGGTGCTAAGGCCTAAGTCACTGAAAGCGGCCTTCTCCTGTGCTGGCTGATATAAATGCCTGAATCTCTGCTGTGGGACCTCTCTCCTCTGTGTGGCTGCAGGGGTCAAAGTCTCTAAAAGTGGCCTTCTCTTGTGCTGGGTGATGTGAAGCTGATGTTTGTGCCATCTGACATGGTTGCCGGGGTCCCATTAAATGGTGGCCTACTCCTGCTGTGGGTGATCTAAATGCCTGATTCTCTGCTGTGAAAACCCCTCTCCTCCGCCTGGGTGCAGGGGTCAAAGTCTCTCAAAGTGGCCTTCTCTTGTGCTGGGTGATGTGAAGCTGATGTTTGTGCCATCTGACATGGTTGCCGGGGTCCCATTAAATGGTGGCCTACTCCTGTGGTGGGTGATCTAAATGCATGATTCTCTGCTGTGAAAACCTCTCTCCTCCGTCTGGGTGCAGGGGTCAAAGTCTCTCAAAGTGGCCTTCTCTTGTGCTGGGTGATGTGAAGCTGATGTTTGTTCCATCTAACATGGTTGCCGGGGTCCCATTAAATGGTGGCCTACTCCTGTGGTGGGTGATCTAAATGCCTGATTCTCTGCTGTGAAAACCCCTCTCCTCCGCCTGGGTGCAGGGGTCAAAGTCTCTCAAAGTGGCCTTCTCTTGTGCTGGGTGATGTGAAGCTGATGTTTGTGCCATCTGACATGGTTGCCGGGGTCCCATTAAATGGTGGCCTACTCCTGTGGTGGGTGATCTAAATGCCTGATTCTCTGCTGTGAAAACCCCTCTCCTCTGCCTGGGTGCAGGGGTCAAAGTCTCTCAAAGTGGCCTTCTCTTGTGCTGGGTGATGTGAAGCTGATGTTTGTGCCATCTGACATGGTTGCCGGGGTCCCATTAAATGGTGGCCTACTCCTGTGGTGGGTGATCTAAATGCATGATTCTCTGCTGTGAAAACCTCTCTCCTCCGTCTGGGTGCAGGGGTCAAAGTCTCTCAAAGTGGCCTTCTCTTGTGCTGGGTGATGTGAAGCTGATGTTTGTGCCATCTAACATGGTTGCCGGGGTCCCATTAAATGGTGGCCTACTCCTGTGGTGGGTGATCTAAATGCCTGATTCTCTGCTGTGAAAACCCCTCTCCTCCGCCTGGGTGCAGGGGTCAAAGTCTCTCAAAGTGGCCTTCTCTTGTGCTGGGTGATGTGAAGCTGATGTTTGTGCCATCTGACATGGTTGCCGGGGTCCCATTAAATGGTGGCCTACTCCTGTGGTGGGTGATCTAAATGCTTGATTCTCTGCTGTGAAAACCCCTCTCCTCCGCCTGGGTGCAGGGGTCAAAGTCTCTCAAAGTGGCCTTCTCTTGTGCTGGGTGATGTGAAGCTGATGTTTGTGCCATCTGACATGGTTGCCGGGGTCCCATTAAATGGTGGCCTACTCCTGTGGTGGGTGATCTAAATGCATGATTCTCTGCTGTGAAAACCTCTCTCCTCCGTCTGGGTGCAGGGGTCAAAGTCTCTCAAAGTGGCCTTCTCTTGTGCTGGGTGATGTGAAGCTGATGTTTGTGCCATCTGACATGGTTGCCGGGGTCCCATTAAATGGTGGCCTACTCCTGTGGTGGGTGATCTAAATGCCTGATTCTCTGCTGTAAAAACCTCTCTCCTCTGTCTGGGTGCTGATCCAAAATACATAAGAGTGGCCTTCTCCGGTGGTGGTTGATATGACGCATGATTCCTTGCTGTGGGACCTGTATCCTCTGTCTGGGTGCTGGTCCAAAATAAATGAGAGTGGCCTTCTCCATTGGTGGTTGATATGACGCATGATTCCTTGCTGTGGGACCTCTCTCCTCTGTCTGGGTGCTGGTCCGAAATAAATGAGACTTGCCTTCTCCATTGGTGGTTGATATGACGCATGATTCCTTGATGTGGGACCTCTCTCCTCTGTCTGGGTGCTGGTCCAAAATACATGAGAGTGGCCTTCTCAGGTGGTGGTTGATATGACGCATGATTCCTTGATGTGGGACCTCTCTCCTCTGTCTGGGTGCTGGTCCAAAATAAATGAGAGTGGCCTTCTCCGGTGGGGGTTGATATGACGCATGATTCCTTGATGTGGGACCTCTCTCCTCTGTCTGGGTGCTGGTCCGAACTAAATGAGATTGGCCTTCTCCGGTGGTGGTTGATATGACGCATGATTCCTTGATGTGGGACCTGTATCCTCTGTCTGGGTGCTGGTCCAAAATAAATGAGAGTGGCCTTCTCCGGTGGTGGTTGATATGACGCATAATTCCTTGATGTGGGACCTCTCTCCTCTGTCTGGGTGCTGGTCCGAACTAAATGAGAGTGGCCTTCTCCGTTGGTGGTTGATATGACGCATGATTCCTTGATGTGGGACCTCTCTCCTCTGTCTGGGTGCTGGTCCGAACTAAATGAGAGTGGCCTTCTCCGGTGGTGGTTGATATGACGCATGATTCCTTGATGTGGGACCTGTATCCTCTGTCTGGGTGCTGGTCCAAAATAAATGAGAGTGGCCTTCTCCGGTGGTGGTTGATATGACGCATGATTCCTTGATGTGGGACCTCTCTCTCTGTCTGGGTGCTGGTCCAAAATACATGAGAGTGGCCTTCTCCGGTGGTGGTTGATATGACGCATGATTCCTTGATGTGGGACCTGTATCCTCTGTCTGGGTGCTGGTCCAAAATAAATGAGAGTGGCCTTCTCCGGTGGTGGTTGATATGACGCCTTATTCCTTGCTGTGGGACCTGTATCCTCTGTCTGGGTGCTGGTCCAAAATACATGAGAGTGGCCTTCTCCGGTGGTGGTTGATATGAAGCATGATTCCTTGCTGTGGGACCTGTATCCTCTGTCTGGGTGCTGGTCCCAAATAAATGAGAGTGGCCTTCTCCAGTGGTGGATGATATGATGCATGATTCCTTGCTGTGGGACCTCTCTTCAATTGATATTGGTTAATTTTTATTTATTTTATTTTATTTTAATTCATTTCCCTATCTACATTTGTTTGCAGGGGATTTACCTACATTTTGCTGCCTTTTGCAGCCCTCTAGCCCTTTCCGGGAGTCTTTTACAGGCTTTTTAGTGCCCAAAAGTTCGGGTCCCCATTGACTTCTATGGGGTTCGGGTTCGGGATGAAGTTCGGGTTGAGTTCGGATCACGAACCCGGACATTTTCCGGAAGTTCGGCCGAACCTCTCGAACCCGAACATCCAGGTGTTCGCTCATCTCTACTACTGATAAATGCAAAGTTTGTTGAAAGTTTAGGTGTGCTTTAAGGCAGGCATCCTCAAACTGCGGCCCTCCAGCTGTTGTAAAACTACAACTCCCAGCATGCCCGAACAGCATACAGGTATCAGCCTACAGCATGGCATTGTGGGAGTTGTAGTTTTACAACAGCTGGAGGGCCGCAGTTTGAGGATGCCTGCTTTAAGGTGTTAAACAACATGGATGCAGTAACGCATGAATATTTTACTATTAATTTATTCAAAAAATTCTGACTTGTAAAGTTGCAACTTTTATTATTCAGATCACTATTATAGTATGGGCAACTAAACATTGAGTTAATTGTGTGCTTAATATTTGTCTTTATTTTTATTATTGAATTTTATCTTATGTTGCCTATTAGAGAAAAGTGAATTTTTCTAAAATTTGATTCTACGATTTTAATAATTATTTTAAAAAAATATGGTTAGATCCGAATATATTCACGGCGAATTACGCAAAAAAAGGCTATTTCCTGGCTGTAGAGAGTCTTTATAGTGGTGTAGAACACTGTGCCTTGCAGTAGCATGCATAATGAGTCTGCTTGGGTAGTGAAATAATACTATGAGTCCGTACTGTACGACATGCAGATGACAGGTTTCGATCTTAGAATCACTGCACACTTCACTTATTTGGGCAGTTACGGGGCCAAAACTAACCAAATAACTAACCAAATAAAGTATGAAGTCTTACAGGTCGATGTTAGCGCCAAGAAGAAGCTCACTCCTTTTACATCGTCGTCAGCTTATTCCACGTAGATGTTTACAGAACCTGTTCTATTGAACGCTTATACAATTAGCACCTATAGTATGTGGGACAAATGGTTGGTACAAAGACCTGGTCCCTTCGCAATTAAACCAAAAATGAGCACTCATGTAATGATACAAATTCAAATCTTTATTAAATACATGATTTAAAACTATAAAAAATAGGTACAGTGGTGAACAAATACACTGGGCTAACATTTGCCCATCTAGAGGAGTATAAATGGCTAATATAACACTGATGGAGTGCCACTACCCATGTGCATTACAAAAGACATGTTTTACACAGTATAAGCTGTCCAATGTAGTAAAATTCAACTTGTGCAATATAGACAACTGTTGTCCCGACACATGGATCAAATATAAATTACCTAATGGACACTCACATAAAAGGTAAAGACTGTAATGTTGCCAGCTCCTCTCTCCCGACGCGCGTTTCGCTTCTATTGCTTCATCTGGGGAGCTGGCAACATTACGGTCTTTACCTTTTATGTGAGTGTCCATTAGGTAATTTATATTTGATCCATGTGTCGGGACAACAGTTGTCTATATTGCACAAGTTGAATTTTACTACATTGGACAGCTTAAACTGTGTAAAACATGTCTTTTGTAATGCACATGGGTAGTGGCACTCCATCAGTGTTATATTAGCCATTTATACTCCTCTAGATGGGCAAATGTTAGCCCAGTGTATTTGTTCACCACTGTACCTATTTTTTTATAGTTTTAAATCATGTATTTAATAAAGATTTGAATTTGTATCATTACATGAGTGCTCATTTTTGGTTTGAACGCTTATACAAGTAGAGCCCCCCTAAAAGAGTGGCGCGGGTGTCAGCAGTAAGTTTGTGTTGACGTCACTGATTAATTTGCCCTTCCTCTGATCCGTCAGAACAATAATCTACAAAATATGGATCCTGTCTGTGGAGCATGTGCCTTCACTCAGTCAGCATTTGCTCAATAATCCATCAGTATTGCTAATGCCGAATAAAACAGGAGTGGATCTAGAACAGAGATGACACATGAATGGAATATTTGCATGTCTTCTGTGTTTTGTACCCACTCCTGCTTTTGGTTACCAAATCAAGCCAATTCTGATGGGACCATACAGGCCTCACAGCTGCAACACAGACAGGATCCAATGTGCATCTCGTTTTTCCTTCCTTCTGACAGATCAGAAGAAAAGTCAAATAAATGATGAAGTCAGCCAGGACGAAAGGCAAAATAGTGGCCCAGTCATGAAGTGGGGAGGGTGGGAACAGCATGATAAGTCCACAGAATGGCCCTATAACATAGCAGTGAGGTGGAAGCAGCATGAGGAGACCACAGAGTGGCCCAATGACAGTCTGGAGGTGGCGACAGCATCAGGAGGCCACAGAGTGGCACAATGACAGTGTGGAGGTGGCGGAAGCATTAGGAGAAGGCCCCTGAGTGAAACAATAACCGAGTCTCGAGTTGGCAGAAGTACGAGGAGGACACTGAGTGGCACATTGACAGAGCCTGGAGGTGGCGCCAGCAGTAGTAGCAGCATCAGAAGAAGACCACCGAGTGGCACAATGACACAGAGTCTGGAGCTGGCGGCAGTATGAGGAGGCCACCGAGTGGCACAATGACAGATTCTGGAGGTGGAGGCAGCATGAGGAGACCACAGAGTTGCCCAATGACAGAGTGCGGAGGTGGCGGCAGCAGCAGCATCAGGAGGAGGCCACAGAGTGGAACAATGGCCGAGTCTGGAGGTGGTGAGCAGCATCAGGAGGATACCACACAATGGCAAGGTGACATAGTGTGGAGATGGCAGCAGCATCAGGATACCACAGAGTGGCAAGGTGACATAGTGTGGATATGGTGGCTGCAGAAGCAGCAGGATACCACAAAGTAGCAAGGTGACATAGTGTGGATATAGAAGCAGCATCAGGATACCACAGAGTATGAAGGTGACATAGTGTATAGATGGCAGCAGCAGCATCAGGAAACTACAAAGTGAGCTAGTGACAGAGTGGTGCGGTGGGTAGCAATACCAGTACACACTAAAGAAGGTGGGTGAAAGAAAGAGCACTTGGCATCAGATGTGTGGCATCATGCGGGTGGCAGGATCGGAGTAGTAGCTGAGGCAGGTAGCCAGAAGAAACCGGTCTCTTTTTTCAAGGTTTAGGGGAGGCGGCATGGATTATCTAATCAGATGCATCAGGAATTGGTGGGTGGAAATCCTGGCTGATCTACGCCTGAATTATCTTGACAAAGCTTGTCCACTAGTAGATCGTTCTCGTTATATAGTGGAGCTGAGCCCAGAGCATACAATACTTCTGTGGCTGATGGAACTGCAAAGGACAGAGGTTGAGGACAGGTGAGGGCACAGAGCCTGCTCCCGGGCCATGCCAGCTAAGGGTTGTGTCTGACGAACCCATCGACTGTTGGCTGGGCCTGGGGGTGTCTGGTGTCACTTGGGATGAAGTGGATGACCGAGTTAACCAATCAAGAACCGCTGGGTTGCTGGTCAAGACGCGGCTGCTAGATGACACCGGGAGCTCAGGCCTCTCGCTGTGACTCCTGCTGCCACGCCCCCTTACTCTGCTGCGACCTCTGCCTGTGCCAGAAACATTTAGACCTCTGCCACTCCTCTGTGCATGGCCTGGCACTTCTGTCTCACATACTGCTAGATGAACTAAGTAAATAAAAATGAAATTTAAACACCCCTAAAAGCACCAAATATATATTTATTTTTATACTGAAATAGACCACTAAACGCTTTCACCACATATAACTGCAGAAGTGAACTGCGTATATATTTCTCTTTTTGTACAGAAATAGGACAGTAAACACTTTTAGCGCAAATAAATGCAAAAGTGAACTTCGTATATATTTCTCTTTTTGTACCGAAATAAGCCACTAAACGCTTTTAGCACAAATAACTGCAAAACTGAACTGCGTATACGTTTCTCTTTTTGTACTGAAATAGGCCAGTAAACACTTTTAGCGCAAATAAATGCAAAAGTGAACTTCGTATATATTTCTCTTTTTGTACTCAAATAGGCCAGTAAACGCTTTTAACGCAAATAACTGCAAAAGTGAACTTCATATATATTTCTCTTTTTGTACTGAAATAGAACGGTAAAAGCTTTTAGTGCAAATAACTGCAAAAGTGAACTGCACATATATATTTTTTCTTTTTGCACTGAAATAGGCCACTAAACGCTTTGACCACATATAAATGCAGAAGTCAACTGCGTATATATTTTTATTTTTGTAATAAAATAGGCCACTAAATGCTTTCACCAAATATAACTGCAGAATTGAACTGCGTATATATTTCTCTTTTTGTACTGAACTAGGCCAGTAAAGGCTTTTAGCACAAATAACTGCAAAAGTGAACTGCGTATACATTTCTCTTTTGGACCTGAAATTGACCAGTAAACGCTTTTAGCGCAAATAACTGCCAAAGTGAACTGCGTATATATTTTTCTTTTAGTACTGAAATTTGTCACTAAACGCTTTCACCACATATAGTTGCAGAAGTGAACTGAGAATATATTTTTCTTTTAGTACTGAAATACTCACTAAGAGCTTTTACTGCAAATAACTGCAACAGTGAACTGTGTATTTCTTTTTCTACAGAAATACATCACTAAATGCTTTGACCACATATAACTGCAGAAGTAAACTGCATATATATTTTTCTTTTTCCACAGATATAAGCCACTAAAGGCTTTTCAACATAGCACTTGCACCCCAAGAACAAATTTCTGGAATGACAGAGCTGTATAATGGCAATTTGTATCCCCAAACTTCCCTGCACGTGTAAATCTCTTTTCTAGCACTGTCCCTAGTGCCTTCTGACGTCTCTCCCTGCACTAAGATGCTGTGAAATCATTCCTCCCTATCTTTTCCCTGCCCTTGTAAATCGCTTTTCTAGCACTGCCCCTAGCGCCTTCAGACGTCTCTCCCTGCACTAATATGCTGTGAAATTATTCCTCTATATCCTTTCTCTGCACTTATCGCTTTTTGAGATTTTTACAATTGCTGTCGCTAGCACCTTCTCACGTCTGTCCCTCCACTCAGAATGCTGGGAAATGTCTGAATCTAAGATGGCCGCCATATTTATAGGGCTGTGACATTACAGGGCTGGCTGGCTGCTGATTGGTTGCATCATGCATATCAGTCTGGGTGATCCCGCCTTCCCATACTTCCTTTCTCCATAACCTCACATGTGCAGCAGCCATTTTTGGAAAAATGTGATTCCTTACCATGAAACGCAAGGAAATTCGCATTCGGTGCAAATCAAATTTTTCTTGAAATTCGGATTGAATTCCACTTACTCAGCTACGATTCGCTCATCTCTAGTTACCACGAAGTGCAAGGAAATTCACATTTGTTGCGAATCGAATTTTTCCTGAAATGCGTAACAAATTCCTCTTTGTCAGTTTCGATTCGCTCATCTCTATTGCTTATATGTATAAAGTGTTAATACCTTAAATAGTTGTATGTATTGTGAAAAATCTTAATGTAACCTTTTTGTATTTTTATATTTTTGCATATTTATATGAAGACCTTTGAACCTGCGAACATTACCTGATACTGTATATTATTTTACGACAGTGTTTTCCCCTTGACTACTTATACCATTACTTTTGAAAATGACCAAGTAAGGTCTAATGGCTCATAATTATATTACAGATCAGTGAATAGAAAAGGTTAAAAATATATTAACACAGCAAATTTGTTGCAGAGATTGTGGCGGCTGTCTCATCTTAATGTATAAATCTATGTATGTGCCACATGTAATAAGCAACAGTGATTTCCCTGTTGCTCCATGCTATGCAATGGCTTTATACCTGAATGTAGGTCAGATGATCATCTTTCTTAGACTGGTCAATATAGGCAGGAGTTAGTTAGTTTTTTATTTGTCAGCCTTCCATTCAATGTTTATTGAACTTGTTGCTGGGCATGGCACATGATGTTTGCATTTGTTTCCGGATACCTCATATTCCTGGTACCATCCCCTTTTTATACAGCTAGGGCCAACTGTAAGTCCTAGGATACCTGAGTATGAGGAGACACTGTTAGTACCCAGGCAAGGTGAAGTCCAGTTCTGTGTCTTGTGAACAGCCAGTGGCATTACACTGCAGTAGAAAAAAAAAAAAAACATTGTCATACATTTCTGCCAATTTTGGCCAGTGTACAGTATACAGTTGTGTTTAAAATTATTCAACCCCCACTTAAACTGAGTGTTTTGGCCAGTTTGACATTGATTTTGATCATTTCAGTCATCTTGTTTACAATTAAATCAAAGAGGCACTTGTAAGTCAGACAAATATAACATAACATTTATAATGAAATAACCACAGATGTCTTTTCTGTGCTCACATCATTATCAGTTTTATTCAACCCCCTAGTGACATTCAATCTTAGTACTTAGTACAACATCCTTTTTCAGTTATAACAGCTTTTAAACGTGAAGCATAGCTTGACACAAGTGTCTTCGCGCATTCTTCATGGGCAAAAGTCTACAGTTCAGTCACATTCTTAGGCTTGCGTGCTGCAACTGCTTTCTTTAAGTCCCACCAGAGATTCTCAATCGGATTTAAGTCTGGTGACTGCGATGGCCACTTCAAAATATTCCAGCCTTTAATCTGCAACCATGCTCTAGTGGACTTGGAGGTATGCTTGGGATCATTGTCCTGTTGAAAGGTCCAACGTCTCCCAAGCCTCAGGTTTGTGACGGACTGCATCACATTTTCATCCAATATCTCCTGGTACTGAAAAGAATTCATGGTACCTTGCACACGCTGAAGCTTCCCTGTACCTGTAGAAGCAAAACAGCCCAAAAGCATGATTGACCCCCCGCCATGCTTTACAGTAGGCAAGGTGTTCTTTTCTTCATAGGCCTTGTTCTTCCTCCTCCAAAAATAGCGTTGATCCATGGGCCCAAACAGTTCTAATCAGTCCACAGAACACTTTCCCAAAACTTTTGTGGTTTGTCCACATGACTTTGGCATACTGCAGTCGACTCTTCTTATTCTTTGGAGACAGCAAGGGGGTGCGCCTGGAAGTTCTGGCATGGAGGCCTTCATTACGCAGTGTGCGCCTTATTGTCTGAGCTGAAACTTCAGTACCCGCATCTGACAAATCTTTTTTCAGTTCCTCAGCAGTCACATGGGGACTTTTTTCCACTTTGTGCTTCAGGTAGCACACAGCAGTCAAAGTCAGCATCTTCTTTCTGCCACGACCACGTAGCGTTTCAACAGTGCCCTTTGCCTTGAATTTGCGAATGATGCTTCCATAGGGTGTCTCTTGGTATGTTTAACATCTTTGCAATCTTCTTATAGCCATTGCCCTTCCTGTGCAGAGAAATCACCTCTTCTCTTGTCTTTCTGGACCATTCTCTTGACTTCACCATGTTTGTAAAAACACCAGTAAATGTCTAGAAGGAGCTGAGTATCACAGTCATTTAAAATCTGCCTAATTGGTGCTTATTATGCTTGATTGCTGCTCCTTGACATCCACAGGTGTTTTTTTAATACCTGATCGAAAACACTTGAATGAACCTCTGTTCTTAAGAGTGGTAGTCTTTAAGGGGTTGAATAATTGTGTCAATGAATAAATCACAAAAACAAACATTTAATACTGTATTACAAAAACAATTGATGTCAGTTTAGTTGCATTTGGTTCTTTAAAAAGTCCTTGTAAGATTTCATTCTGAACACAATTACAAATGTACACTAAATTCCCTAAAACCCTTTACAGCATTGGGGGTTGAATAATTTTGAACACAACTGTATATTTCCTAATAATAGGAAATGCACATCACGTTTTTGTAAATCATACAAATGTTTCTAATGCCATAAAAAAAGAAATGGACTCGATGATTCAGAGGCTTGCATAGGATTCTATGTAGTATTAAAGACAATTAGTCAGATGCTTTTTGCACTCTAAAACACCACCAATAATTCACTGTGCCACTCCTGACCGTTATAACAGTGTCCATATCCCATAAAATAGTTGCTAGATTACCAGTTGTTTTCGCCCTGTAAGATGCACTTTTCTGTCAGTGTGTTTTATAGGGCAAATACTAATTAACGCTTCTATTATTAATGCGCTCATTAGTACAGGAGGAGTGGTGAATGCAGTGCTCCCTGTGTGAGTTCTGTACTCACTGCTTCCTGATCGTTCTCCTGCAGGGCTCCGGGCACTGTGCTGTGACCTGCGCACAGCTTGAGCACACCAGTCCGCTCGGTGTCACAGCACAGTGTGGTAGGAAGGGCGCTGGATCTCAGGAGCAATTTTGGCGTTCGGAGCAGGAGAGGTAAGTTTATTTATTTTTTGTCTGCTCTGAGTAACATGGTAGTCTTATCTGAGGTCTGAATGAGTGGTCATATTCACATTGGGGCTCTGATCTGAGGTCTGATTTCAGTCATTCATATAAGGAGTGTGATCTGAGGTCTAATAGGGTCTCTTATTAACATTGGGAGTCTGATCTGAGGTCTTATTAACATTGGGGGTTTGAATGGTGCTCTAAGTTGAGGTCTTATTAACATTGAGGGTTTGACTGGGGTCTAATGAAAAATATATTTTTTTCTTAATTTCCTCTAAAACCTAGGTGCGTCTTATGGGCAGGCGCATCTTATAGGGCAAAAACTAAGGTATCGGTACATTAAAAAAATGTATCCAAAGGTGGCCATACACATTAGATAGCTGTAAGCTGACAGTTGTACAACCATTAAATGAATGGTAATTCTGAGGGGATCCTTTTTCCATTCAGAAAGCATTAGGGCAAAACTGATCCATTTTGGACCGCTTTTGAGAGCCTGGGCCTGAAAGGATCTCACAAACAGAAAGCCAAAACGCTAATGTGAAAGTAGCCTAAAGAGTAACTTTCTACCCACTTACCCTCATTTATTGTCAGTCTCATAAACATTTCAGGAGTCAAATACTGAATATTAAACATATTTTTAATGTTGTATTATTCTTTGGTATTTAGTTGACAAAAAATTCAACAATATACAAAAGTATTTTTATATATTTAAAAATTAAACCAAAAAAAAAACCCCGACTGGCCGGGATGCAGCGCACGGTGGCTCAGCTAAAGGGCACCTGTCCATGAAGCTGGAGAAGGACAGCTTCTCCAGTCCGGCTCTGAAGTAAAAAGAACCTTTCACTAGTCCAACAATTGTTAGATAATAATATATACCGTATGAGTAGAGCGGTGCCCAGGGATAATAGTAAGTGTAGGGAGATCCCTGGGCACCGCTCTGCACATGCATATCATTATCTAACAATCATTGGACCAGTGAAAGGTCCTCTTAAGTTTCAGCATGCAGTATACCAGTGTATAAGACGACCCCTGACTTTTGAGAAGATTTTCATGTGTTAAAAAGTAGTCTTATATGCCAGAAAATACAGTATTTCAGTCTTGTAACTATGCTTGTGTCCACGCTTATTTTAACTAAATAATCAAATTTCTCAGAAATTCTATTCGGTCGGTTCGCCAAATCTTCCGAAAAGATTTGATTCGAACCGTTTTAAAAAACAGCTATTTCCTGGCTGCAGAGAGACTGTATTGTGGTGTAAAACACTGTGCCTTGCAGTAACACGCATAGGGAGTCACGCTGTGGTAGTAAAACAATACTGTGAGTCAGTATGACACGCAGATGACAGGCCTCGCTCTTAGAATCACTGCACACTTCACTTATTTGGGCAGTTACAGGGCCAAAATGGACCAAATAACTAAAGTGTGAACTCCGCCTTACAGGTCAATGTTAGCGTCAAGAAGAAGCGCACTCCTTTTACACCGTCGTCAACTGATTCTACATAGATGTCTACAGAACCTGTTCTATTAAACGCTTACACAAGTAGAGCCCCCCGACAGAGTGGAGAGGGTGTCAGCAGTAAGTTTGCTTTTCCTCTGATCTGTCAAAACAATAACCCCTAAAAAATGGATCCTGTCTGTTGAGCATCTGCCATCACTCGGTCAGCATTTGGTCAGTAACCCATCAGTATTGCTAAAGCCCCAAAAAAACAGGAGTGGATCCAAAACAATAATTGCATGTCTTTTGTGTTTTGTACCCACTCCTGCTTTTGCTTACCAAATCATAAGCCAATTCTGATGCAAAATTGGAGCATGTCATACAGGCCTTACTGCTGCTAAATAGACAGGATCCGTTGTGCGTCTCATTTTTCCTTCCTTCTGACATATCAGTAGAAGGGTCAAATAAATGATGTCAACCAGGCCAAAACGGCAAAATAGTGGCCCAGTCATGGAATGGGAAGTGGAAACAGCAAAAAAAAGTTCACAGAGTGGTCCAATGACAGAGTGGTAAAGTGGCAGCAGCATGAGGAGATCACAGAGTGGTGAAGTGGCAGCAGCATGAGGAGACCACAAAGTGGCCCTGTGACATAGTGTTGAGGTAGCAGCAGCATGAGGAGACCACAGAGTAATGATGTGGTAGCAGCATGAGGAGACCACAGAGTGGCCCAGTGACGGAGTGGGGAGGTGGGGGGGGCAATACCAGTACCAGCTGAAGATGGTGGCTGGCAATAGGAGCACCTGGCAGCAGGTGTGGCATCAGGCGGGTGGCAGCATCAGAATAGTAGCTGAAGCAGTTAGCCAGAAGAAACAGGTCTCTTTTGTCAAAGTGTTGTTGTGCCACCATGGATGACACAGTCTGATGCATCAGTGTACGCCGCTATTCCCCCGCTTACCTCCTTGGTCCTGGGTGCCGTGCTCAGCGGTGATCCTTTCAGTACACCGCTGCAGGCCTGGGCTCTGTCACTGTACATGCTGTGGATTCCACTCCACAGGTTCCACTCAGCCCTGGCCACAGCATCCTTGCTGCTGGTTTCTTGTTACACTGCCCTAAGGACGGCGCGCATCACTCCCTGGGCTGCATGGGTTTGGACATTTGACCTCCCTGACCAACTCAGGCTCTCCTGCAGTTACTAAAGTGGCTCAGTCCCCTTCCCAGATGCCTCAGTGTCAAGGTCCTTGTGTTTGTTAAGCTCCTGATTTATATCTCGTTCCTGGATTCTGCTACTCATCTGATCCCTGCCTGCTTGCCTTGACTCTCCTGTTGCCGACCCAGATTGCCTGACCTGTTCCTGTGCCGCCTGCCCTGACCTTTTGCCTCTCTGACTACGCCTCTGCCTCATCCTTCGGTCCTGGACTGTTGCTCCTCTAACGACTCCGCCTGCATGACAACGCTTGTAATTCTGGTACCTACTCAGGTACCTCCTGGGCCGCTTGGACTAGGTGCCTCGTGTGCCTACCCTCCTCGAGGGATAGTGACCTGGTATTCACCTTGAGAAAGTCTATCCCCATTATCAGGGGTACTGTGAAGAGTGGAACACTTAGACAACGCCCTTAGAGGAGGTGGGACACGTGGCATAGTGGGTTCACATCCGCTGGTTTGTGACAATCAGGCACTGGTGTTTGAAAATCCTGGCTGATCCATGCCTGATTCATCTTCACAAAGGTCATTTTCTCCACATTTTAGATGTACAGGTAAGTTCTCCTTGGGGTAACTATTGCCCCCGCCGCACTAAACACCCGCTCTAATACCACACTGCTGGCCGGGCAGGAAAGCTTATCAAGGGAAACTTGGCCAGTTACGGCCACAAATCGAGTTTGGCTACCCAGTAGTCCAGGGGATTTTCTATGTGGGGCGGAAGGGTGCCATCCAAGTATTCCACAATCTGCTGGTTCAGGTTTTGCTCTATGTCTAGCTGCTGCTGCTGGTGAGTAGTTTCTTCAGTAGACGGGTGAAGAAAACTGCTCATCAGCGATTCTAGACTTAGATTGCTGCTGATGGACCTGCCCCCCCACCTCCTCAGCAGCCACTGCAGTGGAACTTGAGCGCAGAGGGTCCCCCCTGGTCAGACCTGCGTGAGGATGGGCGATGGTGCACATAGGCAGCGGCCAACTCACAACATAGGATGTCTCGATAGTAGTTCAGTTTGTCCTCCCTCTCAACAGGTGAAAAAAAGACCCCCATTTTCAAACAGTAGCGAGGGTCTAACATGGTGGAGAGCCCATAGTCATCCCTCTGCCGAATGGTGACAATTCAGCTGTCACTACGCAAGCAAGTGAGCATGCATCGGGCCATTTGCGCAAGTGACTCGGAGGGACTCCGTCACGCTTCGGTGTGGGCAGGGCTGGCCTTAGGTGTTCAGGTGCCCTGTGCAAGCTAATCTTGTGGCGCGACCCCCCCCTCCAGGTTCACCTAAACACAGTAGTGAAGGTATAGATCAACTATAGATCAGCTTCAATGTCACTGTCTGTCGGGGGTCTTTGCGATTTGGCAAATTCCCAGACAACGACGGTGCCACTTTAATAGTATAATCCACAAAGTCAGTTTATGTATTGTAGAAACAAGAGCAATGTTGTCAGTACACTATATTTAACCATTTTAAAACACTAAGCATGTATAGCCTCTCCCTCATTCCCTCATTTCTTCAAACCACGTCTTTGTTTGGCCCCCTCTAGACAATTTCTATGTGCCAGTAATAAGAGCCCCCACCATCATGTGCCAGCAGCCTGAGGCCCCCCCCCCATATCATGTGCCAGTAGCCATAGTGCCCCCACTATTATGTGCCAGTAGCCCCCTTATGTGCCAGTACCCCCCCCCCTTATGTGCCAGTAGCCCCCCCTTATGTGCCAGTAACCCCCCCTTTTGTGCCAGTAGTGCCCCCTTATGTGTCAGTAGCCCCCCTTATGTGCCAGTAGCCCCCCTTATGTGCCAGTAGCCCCCCTTATCATGTGCCAGTAGTCCCCCAATGTGCCAGTAGCCCACCCTTATGTGCCAGTAGCCCCCCAATGTGCCAGTAGCCCCTTATGTGCCAGTAGCCCCCTTATGTGCCAGTAGCTCCCCCTATCATGTGCCAGTAGCACCCCCCTTATGTGCCAGTAGCCCCCTTATGAGCCAGTAGTCCCCACCCTATCATGTTCCAGTATTGTACAAGGAAAAAACAAAACAAAAAAAAACACTTATACTTACCTCCATGTCAGTGATGCGATGCAGGCCTCTTCCAGCCTGTGTCCCTCGCTGTACGCCTCAGACAGCCTCTGAAAGGCTGCCGGCCAAGTGCTGGCAGCCTATCAGAGGAACAGGGAGGGGACACGCCTCTCCCTCCTCTGCCGCAGCACAGACATCTATATCGCCGTCCTTAGGATGGCGATTCAAATGACTATGGAGATGAGCGCAGTGGAAGCACTCATCTCCTGCTGTGCCCTGCCACCAGCCACCCCCACTTGTCACCAGGGCCGTGGCTGGCCAGTCCAGCCCTGGTAGCCTGCGAGCTGTGTCGGCAGCCAGGCCGGGCGCCCTTGTTGCTATGGTGCCCTGTGCGGCCGCACAGCTCGCACACCCCAAAGGCCGGCCCTGGGTGTAGGAGGGAAACACCACACCAAGCATAAGAGGGAAGGGGGAACAGGGAATCAGGCCTGAGAACTAGTGAAAAAAGATGGAAACCTACTAGTAAAACCCTCACCAAAATCCTGACTGACTACCGGTATGAACAGACCCCAGAGGTAGGTTTGTTCATACACAGGAATACCTAGAGTCCTATCTAGCCCTATTGGGCCCTGGTACTAATGGCAGGGACGAGACTACCTGTTCCTACAAACAATAGAGAAATGCAACACACAGAACCCAAACAAAATACAAAAAGGGAAAGGAAAGACTTAACTTCAAAGGGGCTATGGAAGCACCAGTAACTCCGCCAAGAACCAGCTATCCACAACTGAAACTGAAGCTATAAACCGCACATCATTGTGGGAGAAGCAACAATAAATAAGGAAGGTTAAATGACCACATTAGCAACACCTGAGGCAAGGGGTGTGGCTATTACCAGAAACAACACAGATGCCTATTGATCCACAAGGAAAACCTGTCAGATCAAACTACCTGTGGCCAGTCTGATCGATCTCCTGCCACCTGTCGCGGGAACGTCCATGACAGACTCCCTGTTTCCATCTCCACTGCATACTGCCATGGTGTGTCTGTGTCCTCTGCCTCGTCTTCCTCATCGCCCTGTAGCTTCTCTAGCTGCTCCTGCTCCTCCTCTCCTGTCAGCTGTGTAGAAAAACCACCCATTTTCTACACATTGCTTGTGCTCGAATGTACTCCTCCTCCTCTAGTTCAGCCCCCACAGGGCTCATGTGGCCGTGAGATGTAGTCGCCACATCTCCTGTCCCCTGGCCAGTCAGATTTAGCAGCATCTTTTCCAGAACATAAAGCAATGGAATGACTTTGCTCATCTCGTAGTCCTAGCGACTGACAAATAAAGTGGCCTTCTCAAAGGGCCCGAGCAAACGACAGGTGTCACGCATGAGCTGCCACTGGCTAACATAGAAGTTACCGAAGGGAGTACCTCTGTCCGCCTGTATCATCAAGAAATTGTTTATGGCTTTTCTCTGTTCATATAATCGATCCAACATATGGAGGGTGGAATTCCAACAGGTGAAAACGTTGCATATCAGCCTATGTGGGGGGACGCTGTTCTGCCGCTGCAGCTCAAGGAGGGTGTGTTTTGCGGTGTACGAGTAGCTGAAGTGCATGCAAAGTTTCCTGGCTATTTTTAGGATGTCTTGAAGATGGGTGGAAGACTTCAGGAACTGCTTTACAACCAGATTGAACACATGACCTATGAGGGGCACATGGCAGCGGCGACACCATGTTTATCCCGTTGTCGGTCACCATGGTTCCGATTTTGAGTTGTCGAGGAGAAAGCCAGGATTCAATTTCTTGATAAGGGATGCAGAACCACATTTGCCCAGTGGGCCGTAAAGGACATATATTGTCCTTTACCATAGTTACAGCTCCACACGTCGGCGTTGCCGTGCACTTTGGCAGAAACCAAAAGGCTCAAGGACTGGCCCACCTTCTGTTCTACATATGTGTGTAGGGCTGGTACTGCCTTTTTCGCAAAGAAATAATGGCTTGGGACTCTCCACCTCGGCTCGGCACAAGCTATCAGAGTCCACCACTTGGAAAGGAAGAGACTGCAGCACCAGCAACTTGGCCAGGAGCACGTTCAGCTTCTGCGCTGCGTTGGATGAATGCACGCATACTGTTGTCTCTTGGCAATCGCTTCGATAATCGATTGACGGAATGACTGACAAGGAGTAGGAGGAGCAGGAGCATCGGGACCAGCAGATGATGAGAAGGACAGACATCTACCTTCGTCTGAGGTGGTCAAAACTGCATGAAATTGAGTGCGTGCCACTGGGTGATGCAGCGGTTGCTGTGGCAGGCTGGACCACCATATCGGAGCCACGGTTCTCCAAAGCCACTTTATGGAGACACTGCATGTGTTGAAGCACGGCCATGGTGCCATGGCACCCTGGTCACCCTTAATCTTCTGCCCACAAATTCGGTAAATGGCCATGTTCACCTTCTCCGGCAGCCTAACAAAAAATGTCTACACTGCCGAGTATAGCATTTTCCCCCAACACACCACGCTGACTGCCTGCCACCGCTGTCTCCGTAAACCCCTGCACCGCTACTTTCCGGCAGGTAGGCTCCTGCGAAGCGGGTGGTCTAACTCGGGCACGTTTGGCTCCCGGCCTTCCACTGCTGCCACCCTGCTGACACAGAGCCATGCTTCCACCCTGCTGGCTTAGCCACTGCCTCACGTGCAAGCTGCCACCCTCCTCTCCTAATGATGATGATTTAGTCCGGCTCCCAAGTGCGATCGGCTACATCATCATACACTACTGTCTACACGTCACTGATGTCCCCCTCAAGGGTCTCAGGGCCAGGAGCCTGACCGCTCACAACACCCATGCGACTCCCATGCAGATCTTGGCTGGGCAGCAGCTGCTGACTGTCCTCTAGTCGCTCGTCCTTGCTGAAAAGTGGAGCCGATTCCACGGCATATAATACTTCTCACGCTGAGAATGACAGAGGAGGGTTCAGGACAAGTGGGAACATAGGGCCTGCTCCCAGGCCATGCCAACTAAGTGTGGTATCAAAGAAACCCACCGACTCTAGGCTGGGGGTGTCTGATGTCACTTGCGACGAAGTCGAAGACCAAGTCACCCATTCAAGCACCGCTGTGTTGCTGGTCAAGACACGACCGCTAGATGACACCGGGAGCTCAGTCCTCTAGCTGCGACTCCTGCTGCCATCCCCCCTTCTTCTGCTGCGTGCAACAGAAATATTTTGCCCACGCCCCGTTCCCTTTAAAGGGCCTGTCACCTGTCTGTCTGACAAACTGTATAATAAAATAATTAAATTAAAATTAGAATAATACCCTGTAGAACAATGTTACTTCACCGCTGAACGGCAATTAAGACATATATTTTTATTTTCCGATTAATAAACTCCCCCCCCCCCCAAAAAAAAAAAAAAATGATCACAATTCATCGCACAAGGTCAATTAAGATGTATTCTTTTTCCTATAACTACACCCCAAAAAAAGAAATATAACCATCACAATTAACAGCAGAACGACTAATGGGACTTCCGTATATTTCCTTTTTCTACACCACGTAAATGGGTGTAGTACAATGTTACTTCACCGCTGGAAGGCAGAAAAGATATAAATATATTGTGCTGTATCGCGATCCCCCGCCCGCCTCCTCTAATATTTCCCTGGTGGTCTAGTGGGTATATAGCAGAGTGTCAGCACATTGCTGACACTCTGCTATAAACGGCTGACTTCTGTGCTGTGATGTCAGCCATTTAACCCCTTCCATGCATGGGCCGTACGGACAGCTGTATGGAAGGGGTTAAAAGGGAGGTAGCTCCCTCCCTCTCCCGTCGGGGGCTGCTGTGCCCTAGCAGCCCCCGATTCTTGATGGGATCGCAGAGGGATTAAGCTCCCCTCCCTCCCCATTACCCGGTGCCCTGTTCTGGCAGCGGGTGATGGTTACCATGGCAGGAGGATGCTTTCAGAGGCGTCCTTCTTGCCATGGAAATGTAAGTCTGATCTTACTGATCAGACTATGTAAAGTAAAAAGAACCAAGTGGGTCTGGGTCAAAAAAAAAAAAAGTGAAAAAAAGTAAAAATAAAAAAAACACATATCACTGAAAAAAATGAAAAAAATAAAATACACTACACACATTCGGTATCGCCACGTTCGAAAAAAAACCTGCTCTATAAAAATATCACATGACCTGACCCCTCAAGTAAATACTGGTAAAAAAAAACAAAAAAATGGTGTAAAAAAGCCATTTTTTGTCACCTTACATCACAAAAAGTGTAATACCAAGCGATCAAAAAGAAGTATGCCTCCCAAAATAGTACCACTCAAACTGTCATCTCATCCCGCAAAAAATGAGCCCCTAAATAGGACAATCGCCCAAAAACATAAAAAAATATGGCTCTCAGACTACGGAGACACTAAAACATTATTTTTATTTCTAAAATGTTGTTATTGTGTTAAAGTAAAATAAATAAAAAAAAGTATACATATTATGTATCGCCGCGTCTGTAAAAACCTGCTCTATAAAAATATCACATGATCTAACCCCTCAGGTTAATACCGTAAAAAAAATTACATAAAAACAATGCAAAAAAAAATCATTTTTGTCACCTCACACCTCAACTGTAATAGCAAGCAATCAAAAAGTTATATGCACTCAAAAATAGTGCCAATCAAACCACCATCTCATCCCGCAAAAAATCATACCCCACATAGGACAATCGCCCAAAAAAATAAAAAAAATATGGCTCTCAGACTATGGAAGATCACCGGAGCTGTTATCACCATAAAATATAACTTTTATTGTGGTTATTTAAAATAAAATTGAATCAAGGAAATCTCCAATCCGAGTAGGGGGGAGTAGCAGTGGGCCGGAAGATAAATGTCCCTAGTCTTTCCACTGTATACTAGGCACCCTGCCTACAAAACGAAATAGCCGCCCCGATAGGGGCGATCCCGTGTCTGGAACCTCCTAGTGTCCCTAATGAGGCCCTGACACAGGATAGTACCCACCACCTGTACAAAGTGCATAGGTCACACACGAGAGTCAGTCTGTAGTCAGTATCGATACATAACTTGGGGAATCACACAGAGCGCGAGGCACAATAACCAGAGGTAATGCCTCTCACTCTTGGTGGTTCTCCCAGTTTGACAAGGCACTAGTCAGACACTCCAAATGTCAATACAAAACATATAGTAGTCCCTAAATGGTATACAATATCAGGACGCATTTCACTACAACCGTGTGTTATGTTATAGATCATCAGGGGACATACAAAAAAATCAAGGTGTCACAATGTCACAGACACCAGATATTATTAAAGATACAAATTGTGCCAGAGATATTTGTTTCTCCCGAGTACCTTTAAGATATATGGCCGGCAGGGAATTGTGGCATAAGATATGCCTAAACAACAGGAGCTATATCAAATCACACATATCAGAGTCACAGTTAGCACTAGAGATCAAAATAGTGATAACAAGTCGAACAGGTGCAAAGTAAGGAAGGCAAGATAACTTCCCTTATTCATCAGCGGTGTGATGAAGGTGCTACCGGAATACACAGATGAATTGAATCGGTCAGCCTGGACTTCAGCACTCTGGTGTCTTCTGTTGTTGTCGCCACTCACCTTAAATAGCGCGCGCTGATGTGTCTAAGCTTCCGGTCACGTGATCGCAACCTGTCACGTGAACAACCGGAAGTGACGCACTCGGCAGGGCGCTGCATTCCACAGCGGCTCCCAGAGCGTTCCACGTCACTGCGCTGCGTTCCACAGGCATTCTACATGCGTTCCACCTGCTTAAAACCAGGCAGAGGGTGATTAATATTGCAAATTAAGATAAATAGTCCTTGATTGTTCATACTAGAGGGATAGTGATATATCCCTTACTAGGTACCCTAAATATAAGGGGCTAAAAATGACTAATTACATAGAGGTATCTGGGGCCCACAAAAAGGTGAGTAACCCCAGGTACCTACAGCAGTATAGCCGATGGTGCAGTACTGCCGCCACCCAACACAAATATACAGAAAGCCCATCATTTAGATAAAACATGTATAGTCAATATATTCATTGAGTCCCAAAGGGGCCCGAGTTTCCAGCCTATAGGTCCAACGTGCTTCCTTTTGTTTGAGAATTTGATCTACATTGCCTCCTCTGATTGAGGGTCGTACAACTTCAATGGCAGAGAAAGAGACATCTACTTTATCATCTCTATGTTCAAGAAGGATATGTTTGGGGATAGGTTTATCTCTTTTATTCCGAATAGCCCCAATATGTTCCAATATCCGAATCTTGAACTCCCTGCAGGTCTTTCCCACATACATCTTACCACATCCACATCTCATTAGGTAGATGACTGTGCATCACAGAAGGAGTCACCCAGCCTAATGTATTTGCAGGCCTTACAATGTCCACATCTGAAAGTGCCAGTAGATCTGTTGAGGAGCCAACAATCCTTTTGTGGGGATTCAAAATGGCTATGTACCACAAAATCCCGGACATTTCGACCCCTTCTATATGTAATCGAAAGGTATTCAGGGAGAAAATCTTTTAGATCTGGATCCGTTTTTAGAAGTGACCAGTATCTGTTTAGTATCTCCCTAATCTGATCTGAAGCCGCATCAAAAGTTCCAATGATACGTATAACCTCATCAGTTTTCTTTTTCTGGGGCTGAAGCAGGGTGTGTCTTTCCTTCTCACGGGCATAGTGTTTAACTATGTTGTTTATATTCATCTTAGCAGCCTACAATTGACCCATATTTACCTAAGTGGATACAAGTTTTGAATATATTTTACCTAAGTTTTGGCGCCATTATAGTGGTTCTTTTTTTCTTTGTTCTTTATTTTTTTTCTTTGTTCTTTTTACTCATTTGACTTATACACGTCAAATTTGGTCATCTCATATAACCACCTTACCTCTCCTCAGACTAAGGTGCAACCACTGGCAGCCTTTTCACTTACACCCTCTTCATTCCTCACTCCTTCCACCTTATCCCAAAATCCTTGTTGGCGCCCTGCCAAGTTAAATCTAGGTTCCTTTTCCAAGGAAACCATCAGTATTTAACACTCTTCTTTTTCTCCTCTGTTTTTTACACTGACACATATATAGCATCTTATGCTATATATGTGTCATCCACAGATTCCCCCCCCCCCCCCCAAGACAGTGTCTGTGTAAATAGTAATTTATAATAAGTGGGGCTCAGACCTAGGATGTAATGGATATTTTAAACAGGGTTCTCCGCCTTGATGGATACACTCAATCCAAACAGTAGGCAATTTAATAAAAGTAAAAAATGATAAAGATAAAATGAAATAATAATCAAGATCCAAATAAAAGAAAGTACATATAAAAGTATGTAAAAACACACTCTAAGGGCTCATTCCCACGAACGTAAGGGCGCCGTGCACATGCTGCGGACCGTAAATTGCGGTCCACAATGCATGGACACAGACCGTGGGGCAGCTGCATGAGGATCGGGGACTACTTTTTTGCGGTGCGGAGGCTCTGCCAGAAGCACCACGGAACCACTCTGTAGCACTCATATCCCAAATCCTGGACCCATTGAAGTGAATGGGTCCGTGATGCAGGCTGCACATGGCCAGTGCCCTTGTATTACGGACCCGCCATATGCGGTCCGCAATACGGCAATGGTGGGCACACAGTCGTGTGCATGAGCCCTAATATTCCTCACTGGTACTGTTGACGCAATAATAATATCGATTCTATATTATTATAGCGTCAACAGTACCAGTGAGGACCATTACAGTGTGTTTATACATACTTTTACATGTATTTTCTTATTTGGATCTTGATTATTATTTCATTTTATCTTTATCATTTTTTACTTTTATTAAACTTGTCTGCAGACATTACTTTTGCTGTTTAAATCATTTACATGCCAAGTAAATGCTGATGCCAGATAATTGAGTCACCTGTAGAAGGAGGTAGAAGGAGGTACACTGACTCTTACTCTATGCCTGTAGTCACGTTCAAAGAAAGCGCCTGCAGCGGTGTTCTGGCTCTGGCAGATTTCACTGCCCGGGAACTTTCACTACCCCTCGTCACTTCCTCCTGTGACGCAGCATGTTCCGACATCTGGAAGGAGGTGCGTACTACAAGTGAAGGCACTTACTGTGATGATGCACGTGCACTAATACTATTTAGTACTAGTGACATGCCCTCTCTTGCTTTGCGGAACGCAAATGCATCCCACAAGCAAGCAGTCTGTTGTGCAGGATGGGTTGGTTTCGCCGTGGGAGCCCGCACCAAAGACCTGCATTCAAGGGTCTAAAGAGCCACTTGTGGCCCGCGAGCCGCGCTTTGATGACCACTGATTAAGACCATGATGGGGCTACAGTACGCAGGGTATGGGTCCAGCGGGCTTCATGCTGTAAAAGTATATGGTCCCAGTCACCTCCCTGCATAGGGGTAGAGACCACCTCAATACCCATGATCTTAATGCTTTGGGGATCCCCATGATGATGATCCTGTATGTAACAAGATACAGCTGTATCTCTTTTATTGGTGATATCTCCCAAATGTTCACCAATGCATCTACGCAGTTCTCTTTGTTTTGCCTATGTATTCCATAGGGCATGTAATTTTGTAAATGACACCCCTAGTCCGACAATTTACAAAGTCTTTAATTGTGAAGGATCTTTAAAGATTGACACTGGTAAATGATTTTACTGTTTGCATAGTGCTACATGCGATACAGCCACTACATATAAAACAACCCAGGGGTCTTCGATCAAGCCAGGAGCAACCCTTTGGAACTGGATTGTGGTAGCTGTGTACCAGGCTGTTTACCTTCCTGAAGGTAATCTGTAGGTAGTCAAAGATCCTATCCTTGATATCTGGATCCATTAATAGGATGGACCAAGGTTTCTGTAAGATGTTTCTTACTTGACTAGCCACCTCGTCAAAGGTACCAATTACCCGAATTTTCTGCTCATTGTCAGGGGGTTTGGTTCTGGGTACCAACAGATGTTGATGAGAGAGCTATTTGATATGCTGGTCTTAGTATTGAGTTGGGATGTCCTCTGGAGAGAAATCTTCTCCTGAGGATCCCAGCCTGCTTCACAAACTAGGATTTATCAGTGCAGTTGCATCTTAGATGCAAATACTGGCCACGTGGTATTCCTCTCTACAGAAGTAAGGGGTGGCTACTGCTCCAATGTAAAACAGAGTTTGTGGATGTAGGTTTTCAATATATACTAGAAGCCAGTTCATCAGAGCCCTTTCTGCAGATCAAAATGTCAAGAAAGGGGGGAGTGCTTTTATTCGGAATCGTCTCATCTGTGGAACGTAATCCCAGGTCATTATTATTCAGTTTTTCAACAAAGGTTGTTAAGGACGGTACATATGATGAATATGTCGTCAATGTACTGGGCCCACAGTGCAAGGGCTCAGCACATGACGACATTGTGTCACTGATCACATTATTGGCCTCCCACCAGCCCAGGAGCAAATTTGCATAGGATGGTGCACATGAACATCCCATGGAGTTGCCCCTGAGCTGGAGCTACCATCTGCCATAAAAAAAAAAAAAGTTAGGAGTTATAATATATCTCAGAAGATTGAGAACAAATTGGTTATGGTTATGTAGATTATGCTTTCCCTACACCTTGAATAATCTTTCCCTAAACTTCTAAATTGATTTTTGAGCACAATAAAGTCCTTTTCTACTACTGTCCCTAGCGCCTGCTGACATCTCTCCCTGCACTAAGTCCACTGGAAAATGGCAGAATCCAAAATGGCTGAGGTTATTTTACCACTTCAGCCCCCCTAGCTTAAACACCCTTAATGACCAGGCCACTTTTTACAATTCAGCACTACGCTACTTTCACCGTTTATTGCTCCATCATACAACTTACCACCCAAATGAATTTTACCTCCTTTTCTTCTCACTAATAGAGCTTTCATTTGGTGGTATTTCATTGCTGCTGACATTTTTACTTTTTTTGCTATTAATCAAAAATGACCGAAATTTTTGCAAAAAAATGACATTTTTCACTTTCTGTTGTAATTTTTTTTAAAAACTACATTTCTATATAAATTTTTCTCTAAATTTATTGTTCTACATGTCTTTGATAAAAAAAAATCCAATAAGTGTATATTTATTGGTTTGGGTAAAAGTTATAGCGTTTACAAACTATGGTGCAAAAAAGTGAATTTCCGCATTTTAAAGCAGATCTGACTTTCTGAGCACCTGTCATGTTTCTTCAGGTGCTAGAATGTCAGGATAGTATAAATACCCCCCAAATGACACCATTTTAGAAAGAAGACACCTCAAAGTATTCGCAGAGGGGCATGATGAGTTCATGTATCATTTCATTTCTTTTCACAAATATGCGGAATATGACACTTTCTGAGGAAAATAAATAAATAATAAAGTTTCCATTTCTGCTAACTTCTGGCAAAAAAAATAAAATCTCCCACGGACTCACTATGCCCCTCAGTGAATACCTTGGGGTGTCTACTTTACAAAATGGGGTCATTTGTGGGGTTT
Organism: Bufotes viridis; assembly: GCA_033119425.1. Lineage (NCBI taxonomy): Eukaryota > Metazoa > Chordata > Amphibia > Anura > Bufonidae > Bufotes > Bufotes viridis. Next base: position 374,609,105 of record CM065590.1, on the reverse strand, counting down.
GTTTACTGTTCTGGCATTTTGGGCGGGGCTAAATTGTGAGCAACCTTGTAAAACCTAAAGGTACTCGTTGGAATTTGGGCTCCTTTGCGCACCCAGGCTGCAAAAAAGTGTCACTCATGTGGTATCACTGTACTCAGGAGAAGTAGGGCAATGTGTTTTGGGGTGTATTTTTACATATACCCATGTTGGGTGAGAGAAATATCTTTGTAAACTGACAACTTTGTATAAAAAAATTTAAAAAGTTGTCATTTACAGAGATATTTCTCACACCCAGCATGGGTATATGTAAAAATACTCCCCAAAACACATTGCCCAACTTCTCCTGAGTACGGCGATACCACATGTGTGACACTTTTTTGCAGCCTGGGTGCACAAAGGGGCCTAAATTCCAATGAGCACCTTTAGGATTTCACAGGGCATTTTTACGCATTTAGATTCCAGACTTCTTCTCACAGTTTAGGGGCCCCTAAAATGCCAGGACAGTATAAATACCCCACATGTGACCCCATTTTAGAACAAAGACACCCCAAGGTATTCCGTGAGGGGTATGGTGAGTTCATGTAAAATTTTATTTTTTGTCACAAGTTAGTGGAATATGAGACTTTGTAAAAAAAAATATATATATATCAATTTCCGCTAACTTGTGCCAAAAAAAAATTAATTCTTTGAACTCGACATGCCTCTCATGGATCACCTTAGGGTGTCTTCTTTCCAAAATTGGGTCACTTGTGGGGTATTTATACTGCCCTGGCCCAGTCTAATATACCTGTTTGATGCTTTTTTTTTAGATCTACAGCCTGCCAGCGATTGATCATCGCTGGCAGGCTGTAGTATAACTTCCGAGACGCGATGTGCTGCCAGCGCGCGCGTGTTCATAGCAAATCTCACCTCTCGCGATATGATGCGCCGCCGCGTCAAGGAGGAACAAGCCTGCCGCCGCCTGGACGCAGCCCTGCGTTAGGCGGTCGGCAGGCGGTTAAAGGGCTGTTACATCACAGGGGCTGGCTGGCTGCTGATTGGCATAAATAAAAAAAATATATATTTTTATTTTGCCACCAAAGGCTTTAGAACATATAACTGCACTGCTGAATGGCAAATAAATTTTTCTTTTGACACTAATACATGACAAAAATGGCTTCATAACATAACTGCACCGCTGAACGGTAAATACAGTATATTTTTATTTTGCCACCCTCGTTCCCAGAGTTTTTTGCCTCATGTCCTAACACGTGCAGCAGCCATTTTAGGAAAGAATATTATTCGTTACCACGAAGCGTAAGAAAAAAAATTCAGATTCAGTGCGAATCAAATTTTTCCTGAAATTCGGATCAAATTCCACTTCGTCAACTTTGATTCTCTCATCTCTACTTACAATGTTAAAAGATAACAAAAGTAATACTCTCCCCACTGATTTCTTTCTACTCCCTCTCAACACGTGCATGTGATCCCTGCCGCCAATCACTGGTTCCAGCCGTGACTACAACTCTGATATGTCTGTGTCAGTAGGGAGCAGAAAGTGGAGAACAGTGGGGGATACAGAAAGCATCAAAAACAGAGCAGCACTGGATTCATAAGAATTATATGACTTATTTAGTTGTTTTACAACATTTTAAGTTGTGCTGTAAATAATTTTTCCTTGATGAACAATCCTTTAATAAACTCAAAATATACATATTACCGTATTTTTCGCCATATAAGACGCACTTTTTTTTCCCCAAAAGTGGGGGGAAAATGGCAGTGCGTCTTATATGGCGAATACTACCATTTTCCTATAGTTAAAGCTGATACATCGCACAGCCTGCGATGTATCAGCATGGAAGGAGGAGGGGGCGGAGCCTGTCAACACGCGGCGGGCAGCCCGCCGCTCACAGCGTGACTGCTTTTATACTATTTTTAATCTTTATTCATGTCCCCTTATTCCCTATAATCCCAGTACAGTAGCGCTCTGCTAACCTGCTATACCGATCCTCTAGCAGGCAGAGCGGTGCGGCGGCAGGCTGCTGTGTAACGTCCTCACTGGCGTCATCTGCCTGCTCCTTTCACTTTATGAATGAAGCAGGAGGAGCAGGCAGATGGCGTCAGTGAGGGCGTTACACAGCAGCCTGCCGCACCGCTCTGCCTGCTAGAGGATCGATATAGCAGGTTAGCTACAGCTACTGTACTGGGATTATAGGAATAAGGGACATGATTAAAGATTATAAATGGTATATCTTTGGATGGCAATGTAATGGGGGCACCTGTGGATGACACTGTAATTAGGGTGATCTGTGGATGACACATATAGCATAAGATGCTATATATGTGTCATCCACAGATCAATCCATTACAGTGTCATTCATAAATGCCCCATCACAGTGCTATCCACAGATCCACCCATCACAGTGCTATCCACAGATCCCCCACTCACAGTGCTATCCACAGATCCCCCATCACAGTGCTATCCACAGATCCCCCATCACAGTGCTATCCACAGATCCTCCCATCACAGTGCTATCCACAGATCCCCCCATCACAGTGCTATCCACAGATCTCCCCATCACAGTGCTATCCACAGATCCCCCCATCACAGTGTCATCCACAGATCCCCCCATAACAGTGCCATCCACATCTCCCCCACATAACAGTGCCATCCACAGATCCCCCCCCATAATACTGTCATGCACAGACCACCATTACTTCAAAAGCACACCGTTTGGTTAAAAATATTTTTTTTCTTATTTTTCTCCTCAAAAACCCAGGTGCGTCTTATAGGCCGGTGCGTCTTATAGGGCGAAAAATACGGTATATTTAAGTGGTAACACAATTAAAGAGGTGTTCTGGAGAGAGAAAAATGAGCCAGATGGTGGAAAAAATAAATATATATATATAGTTGCAGAGCAGCAGGGACCACAGCAGTAGTGGAATGGCAGAAATGGAGGATTGGAAGAGATGAATAACTTTTTTTTTTTTTTTTACTATTCCATCTACTTAAAAATTTTTTAATTAAAAATACCCATTTTGTTTAGTTAATCTTCTGTTCCCATTAATATCTTAATATACAGTATACATCTTGTTTTTTATAGTGGAGTTCTATTGTTAATTTAATGTGCTTATACATTGACCTCAGTAATAACAAAATGTCTAAGGGGTCAGAATGCTAAGATTTGTAAAGTATGAAGTGATTCTCCAGCTTAAAGTGGTTATCCATAGAGTTGAGCGAACACCTGGATGTTCGGGTTCGAGAAGTTCGGCCAAATTTCCCGAAAACTTCATCCAGAACCCGAACCCCATTGAAGTCAATGGGGACCCAAACTTTTGGGCACTAAAAAGGTTGTAAAATAGTCCAGGAAACGGCTAGAGGGCTGCAAAAGGCAGAAAAATGTAGGTAAATGCCCTGCAAACAAATGTGGATAGGGAAATAAATTAAAATAGAATAAAATAAATAACATTTAACCAATATCAATAGGAGAGAGGTCCCATAGCAGAGAATCAGGCTTCAAGTCACTTAACAATGGAGAAGGTAACTTTCTGTTATTTCGGCCCCAGCACCCAGACAGAGGAGAGAAGTCCCATAGCATAAAATCAGGCTTCATCTCACCCACCACTGGAGAAGGCCACTTTCAGTTATTTAGGCCCCAGCACCCAGACAGAGGAGAGAGGTCCGACAGCAAGGAATAAGGCATCATATCACCCACCACTGGAGAAGGCCACTTTCAGTTATTTAGGACCCAGCACCCAGACAGAGGAGAGAGGTCCCACAGCAAGAAATAAGGCATCATATCAGCAACCACTGGAGAAGGCCACTTTGAGTTATTTAGGCCCCAGCACCCAGACAGAGGAGAGAGGTCCCACAGCAGAGAATCAGGCGTCATATCACCCACCACTGAAGAAAGCCACTTTCAGTTATTTAGGCCCCAGCACCGAGACAGAGGAGAGAGGTCCCACAGCAGAGAATCAGGTGTCATATCACCCACCACTGGAGAAGGCCAGTTTGAGTTATTCAGGCCCCAGCACCCAGACAGAGTAGAGAGGTCCCACAGCAAGGAATAACGCATCATATCACCCACCACTGGAGAAGGCCACTTTCAGTTATTTAGACCCCAGCACCCAGACAGAGGAGAGAGGTCCCACAGCAAGGAATAAGGCGTCATATCACTCACCACTGGAGAAGGCCACTTTCAGTTATTTAGGCCCCAGCACCCAGACAGAGGCGAGAGGTCCCACAGCAAGGAATAAGGCGTCATATCACCAACCACTGGAGAAGGCCACTTCCAGATATTCAGCCCACGCCACCCAGACAGAGGAGAGAGGTCGCATGGCAGAGGTTCAGGCTTTATGTCACCCACCATTGTAACAGGCCACTTTCAGGTATTTAGGCCCCGGCGCCCAAATTGAGGAGAGGTTTATTCATCTTTGGGTTGCACCGCAAGATCATGGTAAAGTTAAAAAATTAAGATTCAATGAAGAAGTGCCCCGGAGTACAAGAATACATGGTTGAGGGTAAGGCAGTTATAAATGTCAATTCTGCACAAGGGAGGGACAAGTCGCGCGGGATCCATGCCTGATTTATTTTTATGAACATCAGCTTGTCCACGTTGGCTGTGGACAGGCGGCTGCGTTTGTCAGTAATGACGCCCCCTGCCGTGCTGAATGCACGTTCAGACAAAACGCTGACCGCCAGGCAGGCCAGCACCTCCAAGGCATAAAATGCTAACTCTGGCCACGTGGACAATTTAGAGACCCAGAAGTTGATTGGGGCCGAACCATCAAGCAGTACGAGTAGGGGTGTGCAGACGTACTGTTTAACCATGTTAGTGAAATGCTGCCTCCTTCTAACACGTTCCGTATCAGGTGGTGGTGCAGTTAGCTGTGGCGTGGAGACAAAACTTTTCCACATTTCTGAGGAGCTGGCCGAGACACAGCTGCATTGGTGACCTCTTGCTCCTCCTCTGCCTTCGCCTTGGGCTTCCACCTGTTCCCCTGTGACATTTGGGAATGCTCTCAGGAGCGCGTCTACCAGCGTGCGCTTGTACTCGCGCATCTTCCTATCACGCTTCAGTGCAGGAAGTAAGGTGGGCGCGCGACCAGCGGCAGGATGTGAACGCCAGAAGCGCGCAGAGACGGCCTGCACTTTATGCAGCAGCTCTGACATGTCAGGGTAGTTGTGAATGAACTTCTGCACCACCAAATTCAGCACATGCGCCAGGCAAGGGATGTGCATCAAACCGCCTAGCCCCAAAGCTGTGACGAGATTTTGCCCATTATCGCACACCACCAGGCTGGGCTTGAGGCCCACCGGCAGAAACCACTCGTCGGTCTGTTGTTCAATACCCGGCCACAACTCCTGTGCAGTGTGGGGCCTGTCCCCTAAACATATGAGTTTCAGAATGGCCTGCTGACGTTTACCCCGGGCTGTGCTGAAGTTGGTGGTAAAGGTGTGTGGCTGACTGGATGAGCTGGTGGAAGCAGAGGAGGAGGAAGCCGAGTAGGAGGAGGAGGCTACAGAAGACAAAGAATGATGCCCTGCAATCATTGGCGGCGGAAGGACGTGCGCCAAGGAACTCTCCGCCTGGGGCCCAGCCACCACTACATTTACCCAGTGTGCAGTTAGGGAGATATAGCGTCCCTGGTCGTGCTTACTGGTCCACGTATCTGTGGTTAGGTGGACCTTGCCACAGATGGCGTTGCGCAGTGCACACTTGATTTTATCGGATACTTGGTTGTGCAGGGAAGGCACGGCTGTCTTGGAAAAGTAGTGGCGGCTGGGAACAACATACTGTGGGACAGCCATGGCCATCAGCTGTTTGAAGCTGTCTGTGTCCACCAGCCTGAATGACAGCATTTCAAAGGCCAGTAGTTTAGAAATGCTGGCATTCAGGCCCAGGGCTCGAGGGTGGCTAGGTGGGAATTTACGCTTTCTCTCCAAGGTTTGTGAGATGGAGAGCTGAACGCTGTCGTGTGACATGGTGGAGATGCTTGGTGACGCAGGTGGTGGTGTCGGTGGCACATCCTCTGTTTGGTGGGCGGCAGGTGCCAAAATTCCTCCAGAGGTGGAGGAAGAGGCCGAGGCAGCAGCAGAAGAGGGAGCAGGGGGAGCCTGAGTGAGTTCCTTGTTTTTAAGGTGTTTACTCCACTGCAGTTCATGCTTTGCATGTAGATGCCTGGTCATGCAAGTTGTGCTAAGGTTCAGAACGTTATTGCCTCGCTTCAGGCTCTGATGACACAGCGTGCAAACCACTCGGGTCTTGTCATCAGCACATTGTTTAAAGAAGTGCCATGCCAGGGAACTCCTTAAAGCTGCCTTTGGTCAGTCCCTGGTGGTGGTGGCTAGTAGCAGGCGAACTCTCTTGGCGGCGGCTGTTCTGCTTTTGCCCGCTGCTCCCTCTTTTGCTACGCTGTTGGCTCGGTCTCACCACTGCCTCTTCCTCTGAACTATGAAGGTCAGTGGCACGACCTTAATTCCATGTGGGGTCTAGGACCTCATCGTCCTCTGCATCGTCTTCCACACAGTCTTCCTCCCTGACCTCCTGTTCGGCCTGCACACTGCAAAAAGAAGCAGCAGTTGGCACTTGTGTTTCGTCATCATCAGAGACATGCGGATTCCGATTAGGTGGTATTCCCATGTCCTCATCATCAGGAAACATAAGTGGTTGTGCATCAGTGTATTCTATGTCTTTCACCACTGGGGAAGGGCTAGGTGTATTCCCTTGGGAAACCCTGCCAGCAGAGTCTTCAAACAGCATAAGAGACTGCTGCATAACTTGAGGTTCAGACAGTTTTCCTGATATGCATGGGGGTGATGTGACAGACTGATGGGCTTGGTTTTCAGGCCCCACCTGTGCACTTTCTGCAGAAGACTGGGTGGGAGATAATGTTGTGAACGTGCTGGATCCACTGTCGGCCAACCAATTGACTAGCGCCTGTACCTGCTCAGGCCTTACCATCCTTAGAACGGAATTGGGCCCCACCAAATATCGCTGTAAATTCTGGCGGGTACTGGAACCTGAGGTAGTTGGTTCACTAGGACGTGTGGCTGTGGCAGAATGGCCACGTCCTCTCCTAGCACCAAAGGGTACACTAACACCACCACGACCGCGTCCGCGTCCTTTACTAGATGTTTTCTTCATTGTTACCATTCGCCAAGCACCACAAAAAGAAAAAAAATATTTGGCCCAATGTATTGATTTCAAATTCAGGCCTTTTTTTACAGGCACCTAACACTATCTGCCTATTTATTTATGTACCGTATTACACTAATCCAGGCACAGCAGTAACCACTGATTTAGGGGAATATCAATTGTAGGCCTAGTATTTAGGCCCTGGATGAAAAGTATCCTTTTATGGTCAGATTTACACTTGGAGATGCACAGTAGCGTCTGAAAAAATATGTAGGATTATGCCTTCAGCAATTGTATTTTAACACTTTGTGTAATATACCCTTTAACGGACAGAAATACAATAGGAGATGCACGGTAGCGTGTGAAGTTATTGAGGATGACCCTCTCAGAACTTGTATATACACCTTGAGTGTAATATACCCTTTTACGGACAGATTAACACTTGGCCTGCAACAGCTGGAACACCAGATTCAGGGTATTGCTATATTGGCAAGTGAATTTCACCCCAGGACAAAATCTATCCTTTGACGGATATTATTAAACTTGTCCAGTCACAGCTGGAACACCAGATTTACTGTATTTCTATTTTGTCAACTGAATTTCACCCCAGAAAAAAAAATATACCCTTTTACGGACAGATTTAAACTAGGCCTGCAACAGATGGAACACCAGATCCAGGGTATTGCTATTTTGGCAATTAAATTTCACCCCAGAAAAAAATATACCCTTTTACGGACAGAACTAAACTAGGCCTGCAACAGCTGGAACACCAGATTCAGGGTATTGCTATTTTGGCAATAAAATTTCACCCCAGAAAATAATATACCCTTTTACAGAAAGATTTAAACGAAGCCTGTAACAGCTGGAACAACAGTTTTACTGTATTTCTATTTTTGCAACTGAATTTCAGCGCAGAAAATAATATATCCTTTGCCGGACACTATTAAACTTGGCCAGCCACAGCTGAACCCACTCATTTATGGTATTGCTATTTTGGCAATTGAATTTCACCCCAGAACAAAATATATCCTTTGCCGGACACTATTAAACTTGGCCAGCCACAACTGAAACCACTGATTTATGGTATTGCTATTTCGGCAATTGAATTTCACCCCAGAACAAAATATATCCTTTGAAGAAAGTGCAGAAAGTAGGACACTATTAAAGCAGGACACTATTAAACTTGGCCAGCCACAGCTGAAACCACTGATTTATGGTATTGCTATTTTGGCAATTTAATTTCACACTAGAAAAAAATATACCCTTTTATGGACAGATCTAAACTAGGCCTGCAACAGCTGGAACTCCAGATTCAGGGTATTGCTATTTTGGCAATTGAATTTCCCCCCAGAACAAAATATATCCTTTGCCGGACAGTATTAAACTTGGCCAGCCACAGCTGAAACCACTGATTTATGGTATTGCTATTTTGGCAATTGAATTTCACCCCAGAAAAAAAAAATATCTTTTGCCGTACACTATTAAACTTGGCCTGCCACAGCTGAAACCACTGATTTATGGTATTACTATTTTGGCAATTGAATTTCACCCCAGAACAAAATATATCCTTTGCAAGACACTATTAAATTTGGCCAGCCACAGCTGAAACCACTGATTTACGGTATTGCTATTTTGCCTATTGAATTTCACCCCAGAACAAAATATATCCTTTGTCGGACACTATTATACTTTGCCAGCCACTGCTGGGACACCAGATTTAGGGGATTGCTATTTTGGCAATTGAATTTCACCACAGAAAATAATCTATCCTTTGCCAGACAGCAGACAGTATTACACTTGGCTAGCCACAGCTGGAACACCAGATTTAGGGGATTGCTATTTTGGCAATTGAACTTAACCCCCACCACAAGTCACAAAATGGCCGCCGATCACCCCAGAAAAACGTGACGGAAAAACACTCTGTGCAGCCTAAAGACCAGTAAGCAATTAACTAGCAGAAGTTGAATGATTCACAGCTGTAGATCGATCACTTCATTAGGTGCTTTTGCTGACTTTTCCCTGCCTAATCTCGCCCTCACAGAAGCTGCATCTTCTCCCTACACTAATCAGAGCAGTGTGACGTGCGGCGCTAAGTGACTCCAGCTTAAATAGAGTCTGGGTCACATTCTGCACTTGGCCAATCACAGCCATGCCATTAGTAGGCATGGCTGTGATGGCTTCTTAGGGCAGCCCTTCAGAAAGCGGGAAGAAATCGCCGAACAATGGACCCGAACCCAAACTATGCTCGAACTGTTCGCTCAACACTAGTTATCTAATTTCAGGAGGAAGGCAGACAACACATAATATCTATCTGCAATAAAGAAGTAATCATTACTTACCTGGCAGATCCTGCACCTCCATTTTTTGGTGTCCTCCTTAGGCAAATGATTGGCTGCAATGTTCACAGATCCCATTGGGAGAACTGGAGAGGTGAATCGGGATCTGTCAAGTATCTAATGATCACTTCTTTATTGCAAGCAGATGCTACTAAAACCAGACAACCCATTAAAATATTATATTTATGCCAGAACCTATAGACTGTGCCTACCAGATACTTTCTGCACATTTACAATGGCTTATTGCTTTACAGCTCCAATAGGACAGAGCTTTAATCTATAACTGTAGCTCAGTTACAGTACCTACAGGGAGTCCGGACATGTTTTCTGCCTCCACATTGGTCCAGGCTGCTGTTCTCTCTCTCCCTTTGCAGCTCTGCCTCTTCAGATTGACTGCTGTTTATCAGCACAAGTCTATCAAAGGTTAAAGGGAGTCTTTCACCCCAAATAAGCAATTTCTAACAGTTAGACCATTCTGATCAATATAGCCCCACATTAAAATGCTTCTTACCCTAATGCTGTCCGATTGGTATGCAAATTTTTGGTGAAGGTGCCCAGGGGCGGCGTTGTAATGGCCGCTGCCCAGGCCCTGCGGTCATTTTCATATGATACCACTCCCCTCTTCACCCAGTCGACCTGCCCAGGTGCGGGAAATAAGGAGGAGAAGATCAAGACACAGGGTGGGCCGACTGGGTGAAGAGGGAAGTGGTATCATATGAAAAGGACCGAACGCTGCCCCTGGGCACCTTCGCCAGAAATTTGCATATCGAATAAAAGTGATTTTAAGAAGATCTGTGGATCCGACGGAGTTAGGGTAAGAAACATTTTAATGTGGGGGCTATATTGATCAGAATGGTCTAACTGTTAAAAATTGCTTATTTGGGGTGAAAGACTCCCTTTAAGGAGAAATAATTTCTATTACAGCAAGGGCAGAATGGTTATATACTGCAGCTCCTGGTGTGCAAAGTGATAAATGAGACGGGGTGGCTTGCCCAGACTCCTGCAACATTGTGATAAATCTGTCGCAATTAACAGCAATGTTGTCTCCGGAAAAAATACTGTACATGATAAACTGCCCCTATGTCTATGACAGACAGAGTTCTTTATCAGAAAATGTACTCTAACCACTATTAAGATACTTTAAGACAAGAGTGCACAAACTTTTCTAGTTGGGGGCCACATTGTTAGACTGAACCAATTTCAAGGGCCGAAAATAAAACTTAAAGGGATATTACCAACTGAAATACTGTATTTATGGTATATGGAACATCCAGTATATACCACAAATGTCTATTTACACTTACAGGACTCCCATCTACTAGGAGAATAAGCTACATGTGAGGAGCCACAAGACATAGACACACGTCTGTTACCAGATTGTTGGGGGCTGCACAGAATGGTATCAAGGGTCGCATGTGGCCCTGGGCCGCAGGTTGTGCACCCCTGCTTTAAGATATGTCTTAGTATGAAATTGGATTCATCTTAGAGTAAAGTAAGGCTATTGTATATGATTAAAATATATTTGCCCGTTTTGGAGCAATGTTAAACAAAATACCTTTGAAATTTGAAGACCTTTTGTTATTCTCATTTGTAGAACATGCCTTTACTTTGTGATTAGTAAGGGACCTACAGTCAGCACTCTCACCAATCCTGAAAATTAAAGGTTTTTTCCAGGAGTAGAATATTGATGACCTATCTTCAGGATAGGTTTTCAATAGCTCCATCGTCGGGGATCCTACACCGCCATTGATCAGCTTTTCAAGAGGGCCAGTGACCTCCTCAAAGCATACCAAGAGTCGTACTTTGTATAGTGGCTGTGCTTGGTATTGCAGCTCAGCCCCTTTCACTTGAATGAGCTGCATATAGGTTACATGACCAATGAATGGGACATCACTGGCCTAGAAAGTGGCTGCAGTGCTTAATCGAGACCCTTAATATTCTACTCCCAGAAAACCCCTTTATGTTTTTCAACAATTCCTACTTCTGGTCACATGAGGTTAAAAAATGTTATTATTATTATGATTATTATGATTATTATGATGAATATTCTGCTAATGGCTTGTAGAATATAAACTAGTTAAAAAATCCACAGGTAAATCTAATATTTTATTATTACGAAAAATAAATTCTACTGTTTTAAATGGAATATTTCAAATAACAGCATATTGATATTCTATAATTGTTTAAGCAACTTCCTAAATTTTTTTTACAGTGGCTTTAAATCTGGAGATTGACATAGAGATGTATTTTTTTTTATCCATAGGCAGCTTTTAATGAAAATGGCCGTAATAGCAAAAGTAAAGGATTTGGCGCCATCTACTGGATAAATGCATTAAGTTCACATTATGTTGTATTGATGTCTGTCTGAAAAAGTTTTATAAAACACATTACAGGGAATGTCCCACAGGATTGGCGCATAGTGCCAATATTCAAAAAGGGTCCATAAACAGAGCCCGGAAGCTATAGGCCGCTAAGTTTAACATCTGTTGTGGGGAAACTGTTTGAAGGTTTTCTGAGAGATGCTATCTTAGAGGATCTCAACAGAAATAAGCAAATAACACCATATCAGCATGGCCTCATGAGGGATCGGTCATGCCAAACAAATTTAATCAGTTTCTATGAGGAGGTAAGTTCTAGACTTGACAGCGGCGAATCAATGGATGTCGTATATCTGGACTTCTCCAAAGCATTTGACACTGTACCACATAAAAGGTTAGTATATAAAATGAGGATGCTCGGATTGGGAGAAAATGTCTGTAAGTGGGTAAGTAACTGGCTGAGTGACAGAAAACAGAGGGTGGTTATTAACGGTACACACTCAGATTGGGCAACTGTCAATAGTGGGGTACCTCAGGGGTCAGTACTGGGCCCTATTCTTTTCAATATATTTATTAATGATCTTGTAGAAGGCTTGCATAGTAAAATATCAATTTTTGCAGATGACACTAAACTGTGTAAAGTAATTAACGCTGAAGAGGACAATATACTGCTACAGAGGGATCTGGATAGATTGGAGGCTTGGGCAGATAAGTGGCAGATGAGGTTTAACACTGACAAATGTAAAGTTACGCACATGGGGAGGAAAAATGCAAGTCACCCGTACATACTAAATGGTAAAACACTCAGTAACACTGACATGAAAAAGGATCTAGGAATTTTAATAAACAGCAAACTAAGCTGCAAAAACCAGTGTCAGGCAGCTGCCGCCAAGGCCAATAAGATAATGGGTTGCATCAAAAGGGGCATAGACGCCCGTGATGAGAACATAGTCCTACCACTTTACAAATCGCTAGTCAGACCACACATAGAGTACTGTGTACAGTTCTGGGCTCCTGTGAACAAGGCGGACATAGCAGAGCTGGAGAGGGTTCAGAGGAGGGCAACTAAAGTAATAACTGGAATGGGGCAACTACAGTATCCTGAAAGGTTATCAAAATTAGGGTTATTCACTTTAGAAAAAAGACGACTGAGGGGAGATCTAATAACTATGTATAAAAATATCAGGGGTCAGTACAGAGATCTCTCCCATCATCTATTTATCCCCAGGACTGTCACTGTGACGAGGGGACATCCTCTGCATCTGGAGGAAAGAAGGTTTGTACACAAACATAGAAGAGGATTCTTTACGGTAAGAGCAGTGAGAGTGAGGAGGTGGTGATGGTGAGTACAATAAAGGAATTCAAGAGGAGCCTGGATGTATTCCTGGAGTGTAATAATATTACAGGCTATAGCTACTAGAGAGGGGTCGTTGACCAGGGAGTACTTCTTTCCTCTGGATCAACTAGCAGGATGAAAGGCCGAACTGGATGGACAGATGTCTTTTATCGGCCTTACGTACTATGTTACTATGTTACTATTAGTTCTCATCTACAGTGTTTAACCCCTTAAGGACCGGGGGTTTTGGGATTTTTGCGTTTTTGTTTTGCGTTCCCTGCCTTCCAAAAGCCATAACATTTTTATATTTCCGCTCACATAGCCATATGATGGCTTGTTTTTTGAGGGACAAGTTGTACTTTTTAACGCTACCATTTATTTTTGCATGTGATGTAGTGGGAAACGGGAAAAAAATTCCAAATGGGGTGAAATTGCAAAAAAAAAAAGCAATTTCACCACAGTTTTACGGGTTTTTAAATTACAACGTTCGATTTGCGATAAAACTGACTGGTTAATTTTATTCTTCAGGTCAGTACGAATCCGGCAATACCTAATATGTATAGTTTTTCTTGCGTTTTGATAGTGAAAAAAAAATTAAAAGTGAGAATTTTTTTATTTCATTTTTTTGTCGCCATGTTTTGACCCCTATAACTTTTTTGTAATTATGCGTACAGAGCAGTGTAGGGGCTCATTTTTTTGCAGGGCAATCTGAACTTTTAATTGATACCATTATGGGGTGCGTATGATGTTTTGATCACTTTTTATTCATTTTTTTTTAGGAAATGAAGCGTCCAAAAATGGCGAATTAGCCATTTGGACGCTTTCTTTCCGTTTTTATGTTTACCGTATGGTTAATATTTTTTATTATTATAGTATGGGCGTTTTCGCACATTGCGACACCCTTTATGTGTAATTTTTTTATTTATTTTATTTTCATTTTGGGGAAAGGGGGGTGATTTGAATTTTTATATTTTTTTTATTTTATATTTATTTTTTAAACTTTTTTTTTTTTTTACCACTTTCTTATAGTTCCCATAGGGAACTATAAGATGCAATCATCAGATTGCTATTCTCATATATTCCAATGCAATAGCATTGGAATATATGAGAAAATCGCATATTTCCTATGGAGCCTATTACAGTCATAGGCTCCATAGGAATACTAAATAGTAACCTAGGTTTCATTCACAGAAACCTAGGCTACTAAATGCATGCTCGGCTCCCCTTGTGGCCATCAGGAGCCGAGCAAACCGAAAGTGAAACTTTCGGTTTTTGCGCGATCAGATGCCGTGGTCAGGATTGGCCACGGCATCTGAGGGGTTAAATGTCCGCGATCGGCATCGCTGCCGGTCGCGGACATGAGCTGCGTGTGTCAGCTTGATGAATCAAGCGTTTACCCGCAGCTCATGCGCTCGCTCCGTGCGGGAGCGGGCGCCATCTTTAAAGTCCGGACGAAGGGCGTACATGTACGCCCTTCGTCCTTAAGGGGTTAAAAATGGAATCTGAAAACTCTACTTGAAGGGATATATACAGTAAATAAATATGACGTCGTACATCTGAATGAATTCTCTAGGCTGACTTTAATTTATAATCTACATCCTATAAAATTATATAAGTTCTAAATAAAAAACAGTGTTTGAAGGAGGCCAATTTCTCCTGTTAATATCAGGCACAAGTTCACATTTTAGTACATGTGGGTTTAAAAATGTGGGTTTGGTTATTAACCCCTTAAGGACCCACGTACGGCGCTGGTGGACGTGACTTAAGGACCAGCGTTGTACATGTATGGCGGGCTGATCGGGCTGGTGTAGGAGCTGCGCCCGCCCGATCAGCGGCACGAACCCTGCAGTCACTGACAGCCGGGCCCCTGCTGCATACGCCAGCATCGGTGAAAACACTGATGCCGGCGTATGAACTACTTGTATGCTGCGTTCAAAGCTGAACGCAGCATGCAGAGAGTTTGTGGAGGGTACGGGTGCCCTCCACTTCCCCATTGGGTCCCCACAGTGCAGTGGAGGGTACCCGATGGCAAAGAAGGTAAGCCCGATGCATTCTATAGGCATCACGGGCTGGGTCTTACAGGCAGGCTGTAAGCATAAAAGCTGACAGCCAATGCTTTACAATACAGGTTGTATTGTAATGCATTGCAGAGGAGCTCAGACTCCAGAAGTTGAAGTCCCAGAGTGGGACAAAAAAAAAAAAAAGTTAAAAAAAAAAATGTGTGTTTCATAATAAAAAAAATAAAGTTTCAAGTAAAAAAAATCCCTTTCCCAAAATAAAATACATGAAATTTTACGCCATAGAAAAAATAAAATAAAAACTGTGCTAAAATGAGCCCCTACATAATATAATTGGGCAAAAAAAAAAAAACTATGGCTCTCAGAATGTGAAGACACTAAAACATGATTTTTTTTGTTTCACAAATGCTTTTATTGTGTTAAAAGTGAAAAAAATAAAAAAAGTAGACATATTAGGTATCACCGTGTCCGCAAAAACCAGGTCTATTAAAATATCACATGACCAAAACCCCTCAGGTGAACACTGTAAAAAAAATTAAAATAAAAACAGTGTTAAAAAAGCCATTTTTTGTAACCTTACAACACAAAAAATGTAATACCAAGCGATCAAAAGGTCATACACATCTAAACATAGTATCCATTAAACCGTAATCTCATCCTGCAAAAAATGAGACCCTACCTAAGACAATTGCCCAAAAAATTAAAAATAAAACTATGGCTTTCAGAATATGGAGACACAAAAAAAATTATTTTTTTCAAAAATGCTTTATTATGTAAAACTGAAACAAACTACCAACTCTATAAAAATAGCACATGATATAACCTGTCACATGAACACTGTTAAAAGGAAAAAATAAAAACAGTGCCAAAACCACTAATTTTTGTCCCCTTGCCTCACAAAAAGTGTAATATAGAGCAACCAAAAATCATATGTACCCTAAAATAGTACCAACAAAACTGCCACCTTATTTTTTGGAGTTTCTACTCTAGGGGTACATCAAGGGGTCTTCAAATGAGACATGACAACTTAAAATGATCCCAGTGAAATCTGCCCACCAAAAACCACATGGCACTCCTTTCCTTCTGTGCCCTGCCGTGTGCCCGTACAGCAGTTTACGACCACAAATTAGGTGTTTCTGTAAACTACAGAATCAGGGTAAAAAATATTGAGTTTTTTTTGGCTGTCAACCCTTGCTTTGTTACTGGAAAAAATTTATTAAAATGAAAAATCTGCCAAAAAGTGAAATTCTGAAATTTCATCTACATTTTCCATTAATTCTTGTGGAACACCTAAAGGGTTAACAAAGTTTGTAAAATCAGTTTTGAATACCTTGAGAGGCGTAGTTTCTAAAATGGGGCCATTAATGGGCGGTTTCTATTATGTAAGCCACACAAAGTGACTTCAGACCTGAACTGGTCCTTAAAAAAGTGGTTTTGGAAATTTTCAGAAAAATTTTAAAATTTGCTTCTAAACTTCTAAGCCTTCTAACATCCTAAAAAAAGAAAATGTCATTTACAAAATGATCAAAACATGAAGTAGACATATGAGAAATGTAAGGTAATAACTATTTTAGGAGGAATCACTATCTGTTTTAGAAGCAGAGAAATTAAAATGTAGAAAATTGTGCATTTTTCAAAATTTTTGGTAAATTTGGTATTTTTTTAAAAATAAAAATGAAATATTTTGACTCAAATTTATCACTGTCATGAAGTACAATATGTGACAAGAACACAGTCTCAGAATGGCTTGGATAAGTAAAAGCTTTTTAAAGTTATCACCACATAAAGTGACACGTCAGATTTCCCAAAAATGGCCTGTTCCTTAAAGGGAACCTGTCATCAGCTTTATGCTGCCTATTATAACGTCAGAAAAAAGTAGTGACAGGTGAGTTGATTTCAGCGGTCTGTCATTTATAAGTTAAAAGTAAGTGGTTGCCGAGAACCAGCATCACAATCATTGCACACTGGGCCTGGAAAAGAGTCACGGCAATATGTCAGAGCTGCTGCAGAAAGTGCAGGCCATCTGTGAGCTCTTTCAGTGTTCTCACCCTGCCGCTGCTCGCCTGTCTGCGCTGCAGTGTAACTTCGGCCTTCCCGCTCACCGCCTGGAACTCCACCTTGCACATGCTGGAGAGACTGTGCGAGCAGCAGCAGGCGATAGTGGTGTTTCAGCTGCAGCACGCATGGGTGAGTTGCTCTGCGGAACAGCACTTCCCATCAACGATTGGGCCTCCATGTGGCACGTGTGCGCCGTGTGGTGCTGTTTCGAGTACCCCACCAACACGGTGATCAGGCCACTCATTCACAAGTCATTCACAAGTGGCTCGGAGGGTGGCTTCCTGCCCCAACAGAGGCCAGGTACACAATTGTCCAGCCATGGCACAGCTCTGGAGGATGAGGAGGAGGAACCATGTTCACAGCAGGGTGGCACCCAAAGCAGCTCATGGGCATCACTGGAGCATGGCTGGGGGGATACAGAGGACACAGACGATACACCTCTCACAGAGGACAGCTTGTCGTTGCCTCTGGGCACCCTGGCACACATGAACGACTACATGCTGCAATGCCTGCGCAACGACCGCTAAGTTGGCCACATTCTAACCAGTGCTGATTACTGGGTGGCCACACTGCTGGATCCCCGCTACAAGGACAACGTGCTGTCCTTAATACCGTCATTGGAGCGGGATCGTAAGATGCCCGAGTACAAGCGCACGCTGGTAGACACGCTGCTGAAGGCATTCCCACCTGACACTGGGGGCTCAGTGGAAGCACAAGGCGAAGGCAGAGGATGAGGAAGTAGCTGCCAACGCAACTGGGGCACCGCCAGCACCTCAAAAGGGAGGGTTAACATGGCCAAAATGTGGAAAAGCTTTTGCAGCGTCCCACTGGGGGTTTTCCTTACCCCCTAGAGGCTTCTAAGAAATATGTCCCTCTTTTAGAGTAAGTGTACATGATGCAAGCTGCGGTTAAGCAGCGGGAACGCAAGGCTCCATTTGTATGATGGAATGTGACAAAGATAGGATAGGCCAGAGTAGTGTTGAATAGGCCCCTAAATCCCTGGAGACAATGGATACACTTTTTCACAGTGCTCCTACCTTTGGTGATGGTTGGAATCCCACATGTAGTGGTCTGAAGCAAGTGCAAAGAGAGGGGGTTAACTTGGACAGGGTAGAACAAAGTGATGACTTGAATGATGTGGAAATAAAGTTGAGCCCAGACTTGAATAAACGTTGAACAGTTGCTTTTACTTACAGTAAAATTGTAATCCAAACGGTTTCCAGGAACTTGAATTATCTTGGTCTCCAGCAGGTATGAGCAAAACACTTCTGGCAGGCAAAATCTAACTCTGCTCACCTCTCTGCTGTGTTTTCTCTGTAGCTCTTTCAGCTCAGCTATGTTGGTAGCAGATGATCATTCTTTAGGCAATCCTTTCAGTTTCTGTACTGGCTTTAAGTATGGCAAGCTTCAGCTCAACTTGAACTAGGAAGGCAATGCAAACCAAGGTTGGCGGATGCAAACAGGTGCTCAACTTTGAGTTGTAAGGTTGGCGTGCTAGACAGGGCCTAATGGAAGCCTTGGAACCTTTGCCCAGCAGGGGCACGGCTCCTGCACAACCTTCTCCCACTAGGGAGGAAACTAAACTCTACACAACCTCTCCCCACAAAGGAGAAGGCTAGACTGACTGTCTCTAACTAAGCTAACTGCTCCTCTCTACTAAGAGAGATAGAATGGACAAACAGTCCATTCCCTGGAACTAATCCTGCCAAGTACGTTGCTGTCACCGAGCGGTAGACCAGGTCATTACACTTGAACATAACATTACATAGGAATACATGGCAATAAATATGCACATTACAGGGTGTATTTTGTAGGACATATATTAGCTTATGGAAAGTGGTAGCAAGGTGTAGAAAAGAGTGGTAATGTCACTGTGGGACGTTACACTTTGTCAGCACGCCACAACAACCAGCACCCCATCTGATATGGAACGTCTTAGCAGGAGGCAGCATTTCAGCAACATAGTGGAACAGTACGTGTGCACACACCTACATGTACTGATTGATGGGTCTTCCCCCTTCAAACTTCTGGGTCTCCAAATTGGGCACATGGCCTGAGCTTGCCCTTTACACCTTTAAGGTGCTGGCCTGCCCTGCGGCCAGTGTATTGTCCGAAAGTGTGTTTAGCATGGCAGAGGGGGTGATCACAGACCAGCGCAGCTACCTGTCCGCAGCCAATGTGGACAAGCTCACGTTCATTAAAATGAACCAGGCATGGATCCCACAGGACTTATCCATACCTTGTGCAGAATAGACAAGTATACTGGCTGCACCCAGCCATTGTTATACTTCAGCGCACTTTCTCTTTGCATTCTCTTTTCTATTTCCCAATGTTTTGGAGTCTTCCCAAATTTATAAAAAATAAATAAATAAATAAAAAATAAAATAAAAAAAAAACACCATGTCCACCGCCTCCTCAACCTCCTACTCCACTTTGACCTCCGCCTCCTAGTTCAAGATCATTATTTTTTACATTTATTATGTTTTATGTTATTTTAAGTCATTTCCCTATCCATATTTGTTTGCAGGGCAATTGTCCTGCTCTTAACCCCAATTTTGCTTCCTTTTGCAGCCGTCTAGCCCTTTCTATGACTGTTTTAGAGCCATTTTAGTGACCCAAAGTTCGGGTCCCCATTGACTTCAATGGGGTTCGGGGTCAAGTTCTGGTCCCGAACTCAAACTTTGCGGCAAAGTTCGGCCGAACCCGGTGAACCCGAACTTCCAGGTGTTTGCTCAAACCTAATCATGATGTCACTGGCTTGGAAAGAGACTGCAGTGCTCAGTGTCCTCTTTGAACAGCTGATTGGCAGGGGTGCCAGAAGTCAGACACCCACCAATCTGATACTGATAACTTATCCTCCTATATTTTACTCTGGGAAACGCCTTACAATTTTTGGACATTTAAAGGAGAAATACCAGAAGAAAATATGCTCCCTAGTGCACATTAATAAAGTGAAAACCATTATTTAATATCATACTTCTTTGAGACATGAGGCATTATGTTTTACATTACATGAGGCATCCACTTTTTCCATAGACTTTACACATTGCATATCATTTCAAATTCTGCTGCATGACCTCAAATCTCCAAACATTTTCCCCACATGTGAATGGAGTTTTGTTAAACTCATTCCCATTCATCGTACTGTTCTTTAGTCACATATTTTAAATCCAGGTTTTAAACTGAAAATCTGCAACTAAATCAAAGATAAACCACTGCATTTGAACATAGCCTTAAAGTGGACGTCTGGGTACAGAGCTGAACCCGGACATAACTGCTTCTTCACTCATTTCATGCTCCAAGCACCCCCCCTAGCCCTGCGCTGCATCACGCAGGACATGGTCTTTTGCTTTACCTCCGGTGACGTACAGGCTAGGGCAGCGCTAAAGACTGCCCATCAGTGCCGTGACGTCACCGGGCTAACTGCTAGGTGGAAGTCTCTGCAGTGTCCCACTAGTGTATGTGGGTACTGCAAAAGTGTTTTATTGTATTTTTATGCCATCTCTTATCTCATGTCATACTTTGTCATACATTTATGTGATTTATCCTGTAAGATTCTCATTCACAGGCTGATTAGCTGCACTACACTAGTTTCCCCACTAGATGGGGGAATAGTGTCATAGTCTATATATAGACCAGCTCAGGCCTGGTCTAAAAGTTCTCTGAGTCTTTGAGTCAGGGGAGTCTAGAGTCAAGAAGTACAGCCATGTTGTAGCTGGGAAGAGGAGAGGGGGCAGGAGAGAGCCCCTCTCTCTCAGCTTTCTTGGGTCCAATGGTTCATAGTAACCAAGGAGGTATCCAAATCATAAAAGCCAAAGAAACAGGCAAAAGCAAGGAAAGTGAGATCCACTTCTACAGTTTATTCCTCCGGAGTGACCAGTGACAAGTTTTACAAGTAACAAGAGAAAGGACTATTTTTATATTACAAAGACAAAGGAGTATTTCAGCCATTTTATAAGGCTTTTCAGGCACCTTTGTATTCGGTGTAGGACATATCGCTTCCAGCAGCCTCACCGCCAGTTTCAATTCTGAGAGCAGAAAGACCATCTGCTAGAAAGCACTGAAGTAGGAGTTAAGAAATCTGCAAATCACTTTGATTGGGATTAGTGACAGGAAAGAGCTGCAGACCCGAAATACTGACTTATTTACTATATGCCTGGTACACATAAAAAGCCTGTGAACTGTGGACTTACTATATTCTGCCTCCATTGATATGAAAGACTGTATTACTTTTGGATGTAACTGTTACCAAGGAGCTATCAATCAGTAAAAGTTGTGAGTTGGATTCAACTTGTGTTCTGCTCCTCAATTACTACTACTATTCCTACCATTGTTGTACCACAACGGTACTGGCGTCACAACTAAAGGGACCTAGTCATAAGCATGTAAAGCCAAGTAACCAAGGGCACCTCAGCCACCTTCTGGCCTGTGTCCCTTACATCAGAGTGTGCCCCAGAGAATCCAGTTCTGTTCTCCTCCGTTAACTGTGCAGGCCTGCCCAGGGACGACAAAATTGTGAGTAAACCAAAAACTGTGTTTTCCCCTCGGCCTATCTATGCTCACACCATGACCTCACAGACACTTTCCCCCTGTTGGTCTGGCATACTGCATCTATTCTCCACCTAGCATAACCATGAAAAACCAGGTATGTCACCGGCGGTAAAGAAAAATCCCTTGCCCTATGCAATGCAGCGCAGGGCAAGCAGATGATCCACTCATTCACTCTGGTTATGTCCAGGTTTCAACCCCTTTAAAGTGGCTGTGAAGACAAAACAATGGTCATAAACTTTAATAAGCATCCCCCCAAAAGCCAGAATGGTGGGCTCTGTACAAGTGGCTACCATTTCGGTGAACTCGAGATGTCCTTATATGTATTATATGGAGGGGTATTAATCTGAATAGCCATCATATAATACTGCACTTTCCCCTAGCAAAATCAGCAAAACAGACATGGATATGTGAATAAGCCTAATAACAGTTTTGCCTAGATTGCTCAGTTAAGTTGCAATTAGTGTTGAGCGAAGTAAGCTTTGGATGCTTCATCCGAAGTCACTTCATTCAAAACTTTGGAATAATACTGTACGGAGATCCGTCTCTATACAGTATTAGAATGTATGGGCTCTGATGAGCCGAAGTAAGTTATTTGCGACGTCGCACGTGACTTCATTGAATAACTTCGGTATTTGATTTTTAAAGTGGAAAACCATTCTAAAACTTGAAAACTAACTCGGCTTCAGTTCCAACAAGTCCGCTCTCTCTGTACTTCATGTCTCCTCATGAACTCTATTCCTACAGAGATTCAGCTGTATTCAGGATGATAATCCCTGACAAGTAGAGCAGAGAGGAGGATGAGGCAGCTCTTTAGCTCTAAGTAGTGAGGTAACTTGTCCTCCTGTGTGATTAGGACAGTTTTTGTGTGTACTTAGGGTCGGACTGGACCACCAGACTACTAGTGGATCCTCCTGTGGGCCCAAGCTCTGTTAATATTGGACCCAAGGTCCAATATACACAGAGTGTGGGCCCTCTGAAGGGAATTCTATTAGTATACACAGTATTGGAACGAACAGTGGCCATTTTTTTTCTCCTGGTGATTGCTCCCTAAACAAAATGAGCCATTATAACTAATGAAAGGTATTAGGGAATATATTTATAATAATTTAATATTTAAGTATTTTAATTTTCTTAATTCCTAGAGAACCCCGTTAATTCCACATTATATTGCAGTTCTGTGCCGAAAACAAGTGCTGGATTTATTAGACTTTCTCGAGTATCAGATTCAGGATTTCACTGTTGTGGTAAGGTGCAAGGTGTCATATGTGATGGCAGGTACGTGTCACCGAGGTTGCTGGCCTCGGTGAGGTGAGAGCCGGGTTTTTGTCTGCAGCAGCTAGTGCTGTTTGGCTTTGTTAAATAGCATGGCTGCAAAGCCGATCCGGGCCGGCTCTTACTGGGAGCAGCTAAAGAGTAGGGTGGGTGGCTGCTCCCCACGGTCCAGTCCATGTTTTGGGCTGGATATAAAACGCAGCCAGCAGCTGTGTCTGGGGAGTGTGATTATCCTGGAGCTGCTAACAGGGCTGGGAGTTCTCTGTCCAGGAGGAAAGAGCTCAGCAAGGAGGTATTTTGTTCCTGGCTACCTGAAGCTGGATTCTCCTGCGGCTGGGCCGACAGCGTGGTGCGAACCTGCACCTACACCTCCCAGGTGACTGAACCTGTGTTGGACTGTTTTTGTTTGGCTACGTTATTTCCGTTGTGTGTGAACTGTCACCAAGAGACTGTTTTTCATTTTGTGTGCAAGTGTGAATAAAACACTGTTTGTTGCACAATCTGGACTCCTTGTTTTGCCTCTAAACTGCACCCGCACCGCTGTCTACCAGAGCGACTCCCCACATTTGGTGGAGGATGCGGGCATGCGCAGTGAGGCTGGCGTGAACGCCGAAGTTTTGTTTTTCTAAAGTGTATGGAATATATTAAGCCAGCAAAGCTGCAAGCAGGAGTTTCTGGCAACATGGAGGCTGCTGTGAAGGCTCTCATAGAGGCTAACGTGCAGCAGCGGGAGACCAACCAACTACTGCTACAACATGTGATGGCATTACAGGCGGCAGGAGCGTCCCACCACGTCCAAGATGCCCGAAAGCGGTCCGTGCGGCGATCCCAAAAATGACCCCCGCAGACGACGTTGAGACGTACCTGGCGGTTTTTGAGAAGGTCGCCGTGAGGGAAAAGTTACCCCGTGACCAGTGGGCTGAGGTGGTCGCTCCGTTCCTGGCTTCCGGACCCCAGCAGGTGTTTTTCGACTTGTCGGATGACCAAGCGGCAGATTATGACACTGTGAAAGGAGAGGTCCTAGCCAGACTGGGCGTGAACGTGCTGGTCCGCGCCCAAAGAGTCCACCAGTGGGACTTTAAAACGACTGAACCCGCTAGGCCGCAGTTCTACGATCTGCTGCACAGGCTGCAAAAGTGGCTGCAGCCCGATCTACTAAGTCCCACTGCCATGCTGGATCGACTGTTGGCGGACATCTTTTGGAGGGCCCTGCCTTATCCCCTCCAGCACTGGATCGGCCAGGTATCGCCCACCAATGCCCTGGAGATGGTCGACCTGGTGGAGCGCTACGAGGCCACCAGAAACCTGCAGGGGACTCTTGCGGGAAGGGGTCAGTCAAACCCCGGAGGCCTCTGCCCCAGTTCCGACGTCCGGCGACAGAGCGGCCTGCCCGGAATATACCCCTGCGAGTCCGCCTCCCGTGGTATGCTGGAGGTGTCAGGAGCCAGGCCACATCAGGGCCGACTGTCCGCATCGGGATGAGCCGATGGATATGAACTACGGGGTCGCCACTCCCTGTATGCACGGAAGCTGTGCGCAACTGGCACCCGTGAGGTGCAGGACCATAACCACCTGTGTCAGGTAGAGGTGGGAGACTCTCTGGCGGTGGCTCTGCTGGACTCCGGGAGTTTAGTCTCCCTGGTAAGGGCTGCACTTGTACGGCCTGCGGAGTATACTGGCCGTAAAGTCGGGGTCCTGTGCATCCACGGAGACCTGAAAGACTATCCCACTGCACTAGTGACTTTGTCCACAGCGGCTGGTAGGTGGACCCACGAGGTGGCTGTCGCTACTAAACTCCCACACGAACTAATACTTGGGAGGGACTTCCCGGTTTTCCGGCGCTGTGGCCGGCAATAAAGGTATCTGAGGGACCCGAGACAGGGGTGACCCTAGTAGAGTGGCCTGATACCGCTGGAAGGCCAGAACCCTGGGAGCCCGAGTCTGAAGGGCCGGCGGTAGGGGTGACCACTGCTCCAGCGGTAGAGGGGAGACAACCCCACTGGAGTGTAATGGTGGGAGACACGGAGGACTTGCCACCGGGACCTGAGTTGGCAGACCTCAATGTCTCCGGGAAAATTTTGGGACCGCACAACACCGGGACCAAACCCTAACCAGGGCCTGGGAGAATGTGCTGGAAATTGATGGGAAACCCCAGAAACCAGGGGCTGAATTAATGTTCCCACGGTTTATTGTTCTGCAGGATATGTTGTATCGGGTGAACCAAATCCGAGGCGAACCTGTTGAACAGTTGGTGGTGCCCACAGCGTATCGCAAGCTTGTCATGGAGCTTGCCCACCAACATGTTCTTGGGGGACACCTGGGGTGGCAGAAAACCCAGGACCGCATACTGCAGCGATTTTATTGGCCCAGTGTGTTCAAGGAGGTAGAGAATTATTGTAAGTCCTGTCCGACCTGTCAGATAACTAGCCCCCAGCCACATTTCCGTAGTCCCCTGGTACCTCTGCCAATTATTGAAGTACCGTTTGAGCGAATCGCGATGGATTTAATTGGGCCTGTACCAAAGTCTGCCAGGGGCCACCAACACATTCTGGTAGTTCTCGACTATGCCACTCGGTATCCGGAGGCGGTGCCTCTGCGACATACCTCAGCTAAACTCATTGCCAAAGAGTTAATGGAGATGTTTTCCGTGTGGGCCTGCCAAAAGAGGTTCTGACAGACCAAGGGACCCCTTTTATGTCCAAAGTAATGAGGGAACTGTGTAAATTGTTGCGTATAAAGCAGTTACGGACGTCCGTTTACCATCCGCAAACAGACGGTCTTGTGGAGAGGTTTAACCAAACTCTAAAAAATATGTTAAAGAGGGTGGTGTCTAGAGATGGGAAGGACTGGGATCTGCTTCTGCCCTATCTCATGTTCGCAGTGCGAGAGGTGCCCCAGGCCTCTACTGGGTTCTCGCCCTTCGAACTGCTTTATGGCAGACACCCTCGGGGCCTGTTGGATATCGCCAAGGAAGCGTGGGAACAACAGCCTGTCCCCCACAAAAGTGTCATTGAGTATGTCGCCCAAATGCAGGACCGGATGGAAAGGGTGTTGCCCTTGGTCCGGGAGCATATGGAGGCAGCGCAACAAGCCCAGAGTAGGGTGTACAATCGTCAGGCTCGGGTACGGGACTTCAATCCGGAGATCGGGTTTTGGTTCTGGTACCCACCCTTGACAGCAAATTCCTAGCTAGGTGGCAGGGCCCCTATGAGGTGATCGAGAAGGTAGGGGAAGTAAATTACAAAGTACACCAGCCAGGCGGCGCAAGCCGGAGCAGGTGTACCACGTGAATTTACTTAAGCCGTGGAAAGATAGGGACACAGCCGACGACCACAGCCCCCGGCCAGGGCTTCTAGGTGAAAAGGGTCCAGCCCCACAGTTCGAGGCCTGTGAAGCAGTAACCACGGTAAAAATTGCAGACAGCCTGTCTTCCAAACAAGTTCAGGAAGTCAGGGAGTTCATCAGTCGGAACACGGATGTGTTCTCGGACCTCCCTGGCCGCACGCCTCTCATCCAACATGACATCGCCACTGAGCCTCAGGCCAAGATCCGGTTAAAACCATACCGGGTACCCGAGGCTCGGCGACAGGCCATCGCGGAGGAAGTACAGTTAATGTTGAAGCTCGAGGTCATTGAGGAGTCGAAAAGTGAGTGGGCCAGTCCCATAGTCCTAATACCCAAGCCGGATGGGACGCTGCGGTTCTGCAACGACTTTCGCAAGTTAAATGAAGTATCCAAGTTTGACGCGTATCCCATGCCCCGAGTAGACGAGCTGGTTGAAAGTTTAGGACAAGCCCGTTATTTTTCTGTGCTGGACCTCACTAAAGGGTACTGGCAGGTACCCTTAATGGAGTCGGCTAAGGAAAAACCGCATTTGTTACCCAGCAGGGCCTGTATCACTACAAGGTGTTACCCTTTGGCCTGCATGGCGCCCCGCCACTTTCCAAAGGTTAATGGACATAGTGCTGCGACCACATCGCCGGTACGCCTCGGCCTACTTGGATGATGTAGTCATCCACAGCACCGACTGGGAAAGCCATTTACCCAAGGTGCAGGCGGTAGTGGATGCCCTGAGGAAAGCCGGACTGACCGCTAACCCAAAGAAGTGCTCCATAGGGTTAGAGGAGACAAAATATCTGGGATATGTAATTGGGCGGGAGTCATCAAACCTCAGGTAACTAAGGTAGAGGCCATTCGTAACTGGCCCCGACCGGTCACCACCAGGCAGGTAAAGTCGTTCCTGGGGATTGTAGGTTACTACATGAGGTTTGTGCCCCACTTTGCCACAATAGCAGCGCCATTGACAGACCTGTTGAAGGGGCGAAAGTCTGGGAGGGTTAGCTGGAGTGAGAAGGCGGAGGAGGCTTTCTCCGCGTTGAAGTCGGCCCTGTGTGGGTCCCCGGTTTTGGTGACACCCGACTTCAACAAGGAGTTTGTCGTACAGACCGACGCCTCGGAGGTAGGCCTCGGTGCGGTACTGTCGCAGGAGGTCAACGGGGAAGAACATCCCGTTGTCTTCCTGAGCCGTAAGCTCAGTCCCGCCGAGTCCAGGTATAGTATAGTGGAGAGGGAGTGCCTGGCTATCAAGTGGGCACTCGAATCTCTCCGCTACTACCTGTTAGGAGGAGGTTCCGTCTGGTGACCGACCATTCCCCTCAAATGGATGAGTCAGGCCAAGGAGAGGAATGCTCGGGTCACCAGGTGGTTCCTATCTCTTCAAAATTTCAAGTTTTCCGTGGACCACAGGGCAGGCCGCTTGCAGGGCAACGCAGATGCCCTGTCCCGCGTCCACTGCCTCACGTGTGTTCACCCCTCAGGGTTGAACAAAGGGGGGGGGTATGTGGTAAGGTGCAAGGTGTCATATGTGATGGCAGGTACGTGTCACCGAGGTTGCTGGCCTCGGTGAGGTGAGAGCCGGGTTTTTGTCTGCAGCAGCTAGTGCTGTTTGGCTTTGTTAAATAGCATGGCTGCAAAGCCGATCCGGGCCGGCTCTTACTGGGAGCAGCTAAAGAGTAGGGTGGGTGGCTGCTCCCACGGTCCAGTCCATGTTTTGGGCTGGATATAAAACGCAGCCAGCAGCTGTGTCTGGGGAGTGTGATTATCCTGGAGCTGCTAACAGGGCTGGGAGTTCTCTGTCCTGGAGGAAAGAGCTCAGCAAGGAGGTATTTTGTTCCTGGCTACCTGAAGCTGGATTCTCCTGCGGCTGGGCCGACAGCGTGGTGCGAACCTGCACCTACACCTCCCAGGTGACTGAACCTGTGTTGGACTGTTTTTGTTTGGCTACGTTATTTCCGTTGTGTGTGAACTGTCACCAAGAGACTGTTTTTCATTTTGTGTGCAAGTGTGAATAAAACACTGTTTGTTGCACAATCTGGACTCCTTGTTTTGCCTCTAAACTGCACCCGCACCGCTGTCTACCAGAGCGACTCCCCACATTGTATATGACTATTTAAGCTTCCTATCAAAAGGAATCCAGTGGAAAGGTACTTTATTTTTAGCCCAGAATAAAAAAAAGAGGAGTGACAGACAAATGCTAGCAGCAGTGTTGAATCACGTACAAATAAGGCTAAAAGGGAAAGTACACAGCCCACATCATAACATTCATTGCAGTCAGAAGTGATCACTATGGTGGAACGTATGGAATGCTCCTATATAATGAGTCTGCCTAGTTCAAGGGTTACTCGCTTATCAGGTTTCCAATGTACGCAATATGGCTCCTAAGCAACCATTGTGATGTGAAACAGAAGATATACAACACCACTTTCCACATAACAGAGGACAATTATAAGAAATGATACCAGTTAAAGCTGTGGTATTCTTCTTTTCCCCTTTGTACACATACGCAATAAGCATTCTGTATACTCATTATTATGACTATTAAAATTATCACTAAAAAACAAGACTAGTCCTTTACAAAGTTGCTGATGATATATTCAGAATTTGTAATTTTTATAATTGTTTAATAATATACTGGGCACATTCACATTGGAGAACACTAGCTGACTCATATGAGACAGCTGTATTCTTTATACTGTATAAAGGGCACAACATTTTTTTATTTTTTTTATTTAATCAGATCTGTCTACGCAGCCTTTTAGCAGGGCAGAATATAGTCAATGCGGCCGGCGGGGGTCAGTTAGCGTTCGGCCATATTAAATGGTGGCATAAGAAAGTACAACTTGTCCTGCAAAAAACAAGCTCTTATATGGATATGTGAACAGAAAAATAAAAAAGTTATGGCTCCAGGAACATAGGGAAGATAAATAAAAATGGAAAAACCAAAAAACCTCTGGTATAGGGTTAAAGCATACAGTACTTGGCCTTTCTCTGCATTGCTGTCAGACAGAGCATGCATGTTTCCTGCAAAGGCTGCTTAAGGGAGCTTGCTACATGTTTATTAATATTACCCCCAATGACTTCAAGAGTGTACAACTAAATACACATCCAGTGAGCACTATTTTGTGGAGACTGCAGGCAGCCAGAGTTAGGCCCCTTTCACACGAGCGTGACAGATTAGGTCCGGATGCGTTCAGGGTGCGTTCAGTGAAAATCAGGCTATTAACAACACAATCGCATTTATTGACGTAAAGCTGATGACAGACCAGCACTTTCATGCAAAGGTTATCATGTACAAATTTGTAGTATGTGATCATTTACTCACTTATCTCCTAGCAACCATCAGTGAAAAACGCATTGCACCTGGACTGCATCCGGATTACATCTGGATACAATGCGTTTTCCACTGAAGCCCCATTCACTTCTATGGGGCCAGGGCTGCGTGAAAAACACAGAATATAGATCATGCTGCGATAATAGAAATGATGTGTGAAAAAAACGCTCATGTACACAGACCTATTTAAATGAATGGGTCAGGATTCAGTGCGGGCCTTAGGCTTCACATATACAGCAAAGACAATTGCATGGGGTCTGATTAACAAAATGTGTGACAGCATATGCTGCCTCCATACAGCTCTTGGGGAGAATGTCTCTGACATACTGCATTTGATGGAATATTGACATATAAAGTACAGTATGGTCACTGACATTTATTATTTTTGTGATCAATTAAATTTCATCTTCAAGTTTAAAATTCAGATAACTGTCATGACAGGTCGTTATTTACCATACAGGTCGTTATACAAGTATATTAATAGCAAAACTTTATACCAGAAGAGAGTCTGCAGGACCCACCATTCCTTAAAGTTGTGTCCTTATTAGATAAGCTACAGTTGTGTTCAAAATGATTCAACCCCCAATGCTGTAAAGGGTTTTAGGGAATTTAGTGTACATTTATAATTGTGTTCAGAATGAAATCTTACAAGGACTTTTTAACCCCTTAAGGACCGGGGGTTTTGGGATTTTTGCGTTTTTGTTTTGCGCTCCCTGCCTTCCAAAAGCCATAACATTTTTATATTTCCGCTCACATAGCCATATGACGGCTTATTTTTTGCGGGACAAGTTGTACTTTTTAACGCTACCATTTATTTTTGCATGTAATGTAGTGGGAAACGGGAAAAAAATTCCAAATGGGATGAAATTGCAAAAAAAAAGCAATTTCACCACAGTTTTACGGGTTTTTAAATTACAACGTTCGATTTGCGATAAAACTGACTGGTTAATTTTATTCTTCAGGTCAGTACGAATCCGGCAATACCTAATATGTATAGTTTTTCTTGCGTTTTGATAGTGAAAAAAATTAAAAGTGGGAATTTTTTTATTTTATTTTTTTGTCGCCATGTTTTGACCCCTATAACTTTTTTGTAATTATGCGTATGGAGCCGTGTAGGGGCTCATTTTTTGCGGGGCAATCTGAACTTTTAATTGATACCATTATGGGGTGCGTATGATGTTTTGATCACTTTTTATTCATTTTTTTAGGAAATGAAGCGTCCAAAAATGGCGAATTAGCCATTTGGACGCTTTCTTTCCGTTTTATGTTTACCGTATGGTGAATATTTTTAATATTATTATAGTATGGGCGTTTTCGCACATTGCGACACCCATTATGTGTAATTTTTTTATTTTTTATTTATTTTATTTTCATTTTGGGGAAAGGGGGTGATTTGAATTTTTATATTTTTTTTTTAATTTTTATTTTTAAACTTTTTTTTTTTTTTACCACTTTCTTATAGTTCCCATAGGGAACTATAAGATGCAATCATCAGATTGCTATTCTCATATATTCCAATGCAATAGCATTGGAATATATGAGAAAATCACATATTTCCTATGGAGCCTATTACAGTCATAGGCTCCATAGGAATACTGTGATAGTACCCTAGGTTTCATTCACAGAAACCTAGGGTACTACATGCATGCTCCGGCTCCCCTTGTGGCCATCAGGGAGCCGAGCAAACCGAAAGTGAAACTTTCGGTTTGCTGCGATCAGATGCCGTGGTCAGGATTGACCACGGCATCTGAGGGTTAATATCCGCGATCGGCATCGCTGCCGGTCGCGGACATGAGCTGCGGGTGTCAGCTTGATGAATCAAGCTTTTACCCGCAGCTCGGGCGCCCGCTCCGTGCGGGAGCGGGCGCCATCTTTAAAGTGCGGACGAAGGGCGTACATGTACGCCCTTCGTCCTTAAGAGGTTAAAGAACCAAATGCAACTAAAATGACATCAATTGTTTTTTTAATACAGTATTAAATGTTTTTTTGTGATTTCTTCATTGACACAATTATTCAACCCCTTAAAGACTACCACTCTTAAGAACAGAGGTTCATTCAAGTGTTTTCGATCAGGTATTGAAAACACCTGTGGATGTCAAGGAGCAGCAATCAAGCATAATAAGCACCAATTAGGCAGATTTAAAATGACTGTGATACTCAGCTCCTTCTAGACATTTAATGGTGTGTTTACAAACCTGGTGAAGTCAAGAGAATGGTCCAGGAAGACAAGAGAAGAGGTGATTTCTCTTCACAGGAAGGGCAATGGCTATAAGAAGATTGCAAAGATGTTAAACATACCAAGAGACACCATAGGAAGCATCATTCGCAAATTCAAGGCAAAGGGCACTGTTGAAATGCTACCTGGTCGTGGCAGAAAGAAGATGCTGACTTCGACTGCTGTGCGCTACCTGAAGCGCAAAGTGGAGAAAAGTCCCCGTGTGACTGCTGAGGAACTGAAAAAAAGATTTGTCAGATGGGGGTACTGAAGTTTCAGCTCAGACAATAAGGCGCACACTGCGTAATGAAGGCCTCCATGCCAGAACTCTTAGGCGCACCCCCTTGCTGTCTCCAAAGAATAAGAAGAGTCGACTGCAGTATGCCAAAAGTCATGTGGACAACCCACAAAAGTTTTGGGATAGTGTTCTGTGGACTGATGAGACAAAATTAGAACTGTTTGGGCCCATGGATCAACGCTATGTTTGGAGGAGGAAGAACAAGGCCTATGAAGAAAAGAATACCTTGCCTACTGTGAAGCATGGCGGGGGGTCAATCATGCTTTGGGGTTGTTTTGCTTCTACAGGTACAGGGAAGCTTCAGCGTGTGCAAGGTACCATGAATTCTCTTCAGTACCAGGAGATATTGGATGAAAATGTGATGCAGTCCGTCACAAACCTGAGGCTTGGGAGACGTTGAACCTTTCAACAGGACAATGATCCCAAGCATACATCCAAGTCCACTAGAACATGGTTGCAGATTAAAGGCTGGAACATTTTGAAGTGGCCATCGCAGTCACCAGACTTAAATCCGATTGAGAACCTCTGGTGGGACTTAAAGAAAGCAGTTGCAGCGCGCAAGCCTAAGAATGTGACTGAACTGGAGGCTTTTGCCCATGAAGAATGGGCGAAGATACCCGTAGATCGCTGCAAGACACTTGTGTCAAGCTATGCTTCACGTTTAAAAGCTGTTATAACTGGAAAAGGATGTTGTACTAAGTACTAAGATTGAATGTCACTTGGGGGTTGAATAAAACTGATAATGATATGAGCACAGAAAAGACATTTGTGGTTATTTCATTATAAATGTTATGTTATATTTGTCTGACTTACAAGTGCCTCTTTGATTTAATTGTAAACAAGATGACTGAAATGATCAAAATCAATGTCAAACTGGCCAAAACACTCAATTTCAGTGGGGGTTGAATAATTTTGAACACAACTGTACATAGTCTGAATGATAAGAGAAGTGATAAAGACCAGGAGCATTCTGTGATTTACAAAAAATGCAACTACAAAAAAATTGCTTTTTGGGTATTTTAGAATTTTCCATGGCCCAGTATGTAACAGTACAGCAAAATGTAACTTTTACTAAAAAACACTGATGATGAGCGGCAGGCAAAATATTTGAATTTGCGATATTTCGCAAATATTTGGGTGATTATCCATCATACATTTTCTTGATTGCGAAAATATACAATCAATGTAATATGTGTGTATTGTGCGCGCAATACAGCGTGGGTCACTATTGCTACAATTTTCAAGCTGCTAGAAGTTTCCTGAGACTGGAGAAAATGGTTGGTACAGCAGAACATTACAATAGCTTTATATGCAGATAGAGTGCTCCAATATATTCGCGATTGCACAAATCGGCAATTAATGATGCACATATTATTGCACAATATGTGCAACTTAACATTTTAGCAGGTCTGACTACATATTAGTGATTTGTGCACTAAGTATTGTTGTGAACTTGCCTGTAGCATTTATGTATGGACAGCAGAACCTATCACACTACCTAACACCCTGGACTGGAACCTATCAGCTACACTATATCACAATCTAACCTACACTGACTATCTCCCACTAACTATCTGTATTATATATATAAGCTAACTAACTAACTAACTAACTAACTATCTAATGTAATGTGACACAGCAAAGCACAGAGCACAGCAATGACACTGCTGTCTCTCTCAGAACTGCAAACAACTGCACAAAATGGCTGCTGGGGAGGTTCTTATATAGTAAGGGGTAGGCAACTTTCCTATTGGTTGCTAGGGTTGTTGCTAAGCTCAGACAAAGACATTGCAGCCTTCTCATTGGCCCACAAGCAAGAAGCAGGGAGGGTTCATGGGTTCGGTCCGCTTCGTTTGAATTTTAGGTCACTGCGCGTGCGCCGTGCAATGTACTGTGCCACCCTATCTGAGTGGTGGGCAGTGGGCACAGTACAGTCAGTGGGCCTGACACACACTGGCAGGCAACTGCAATTATAATAAAGGGTAAAAATTAAATGACTTTTATCTGCAAGGTACTGTGCCACCGTATATGAGTGGTGGGCAGTGGGCACAGTACAGTCAGTGGTCCTGACACACACTGGCAGGCAACTGCAATTATATTTAAGGTTAAAAATTAAATGACTTTTTTATCTGCAAGGTACTGTGCCACCCTATATGAGTGGTGGGCAGTGGGCACAGTACAGTCTGTGGGCCTGACACACACTGGCAGACAACTGTAATCATATTAATAGGTAAAAATATAAATGACTTATTCATCTGCAAGGTACTGTGCCACCCGATATGAGTGGTGGGCACTGGCAGTGGGCACAGTACAGTCAGTGGGCCTGACACACACTGGCAGGCAACTGCAATTATATTAAAGGTTAAAAATTAAATGACTTTTTTATCTGCAAGGTACTGTGCCACCCTATATGAGTGGTGGGCAGTGGGCACAGTACAGTCTGTGGGCCTGACACACACTGGCAGACAACTGCAATCATGTTTAAGGGTAAAAATTAAATTACTTTTTTATCTGCAAGGTATTGTGCCACCCGATATGAGTGGTGGGCACTGGCAATGGGCACAGTGCCGTCTGTGGGCCTGACACTCACTGGCAGGAAACTGCAATTATATTAAAGGGTAAAAATTGAATGACTTTGTTTATCTGCAAGGTACTGTGCCACCGTGCCACCCTATATGAGTGGTGAGCAGTGGGCACAGTACAGTCAGTGGGCCTGACACACATTGGCAGGCAACTGCAATTATATTAAAGGGTAAAAATTAAATGACTTTTTTATCTGCAAGGTACTGTGCACCCTATATGAGTGGTGTGCACACAGTACAGTCTGTGGGCCTGCGGCCTCTCACACATGGGCAGGCAACTGCAATATATATATAGAAAAAATAAATAAAAGCAGACTGATGTCCTTACAGCAGATGAGTCTTTGAGGTCTGGAGTGGACACAGAACACTGGACTAGCTAACGCTTTCCCTATTAATTCAGCAGCAGCACTCTACCTGCTCTAACTAACACTGCAGCTTCAGAATGAATCTAAGATGGATGCTGTCCTTGCTTTTTGATAGGAGGAGGGAGGGTATGCTGATTGGCTGGAATGTGTCTGCTGACTGTGAGGTACAGGGTGAACGTTTCCTCAATGATGACATATAGGGGGCAGACCGAACATCATATATGTTCGCCCGCCGAGGCAAACGCGAACAAGCGATGTTCGCCGGCGAATAGTTCGGGACATTTCTATTTAAAAGATGTGATATTATTGAAGTTTAAATGATTGAAATGTGATATTATTGAAGTCCATTTTCTTCTGAAATACCCCCAAAATATCTCTTATTCTTTGTTTGTTAGTTATTGCCAATAGTTATGTCCTGCTGTATTTCTTTATTGTCCAGGAAGAGCATATGTTGTATCCCCCCTTGGAGTATGGGCCAGTGCAGTCAGAAAGCTCATGCTGGGCTGCACTATCCTCACTCCACAGGAAGGGACCAGAGAGCTGTTTGTAAAACTGGAGGGCCATGGACAGTAGCACCTCTTGTTATCTACACCATCTGAACATTGATAGGAGAATAAGCAATGTGAGTGGCTGTGCTGGACCGATTAATTTCTACTGCAATGTCTGCAGCACCATGTGTCTGTGTCGAAAGTGACCTCAACTAGTCATGAGTGGCAGGGGCAATATTCGATTTTGCGATATTTCACGAATATTTGGGCGAATATTCGCCATATATTCGCGAATTCCTGATCTTTAGGCATTATTTTCTTGATTGCAAAAATTCGCATAAAATTTGATTAAAAATTTGCATAGACTGGCATTTAAAAAAAAATGAATATACGCGATTACGAATATATTTTTGAGATATTCTAAATATTCGCGAATTCTCAAAGTGCCGATATTCGCGATTAAAATTCGCAATTCAAATATTCGTGATCAACACTATGAACTACACAAACTGTCGGGGAATACAGGATGTATCGGAAAGGTATCCGCAGGTGATTGAAAATGTATTACTTCTTTTAATGTTTTGCACCATTCTGAACACTTTTTTAAAAATGCCCAGACACTTCCTTTAAAGGGAACCTGTCACCACAAAATGCAATGCAAGCTGCAGACAGCATGTTATAGAGCAAGAGGAGCTGACTGTGATTAATACATTTGATCCCTTCCTGATGCAGCACTTTTCTGTTTTGGGATTTCCTAGAGACATAACTTTTTTTCTTTCCGTGTACATAGTCATATAAGGGTTTGTTTTTTGTGGGACAAGTTGTACTTTCTAATGATACCATTTAATATGGAATACAATGTAGAGGGGAGCTGGTATAAAATTCAAATGAGGCTGAATTGGAAAAAAATGCAATTCTGCTATAGTTTTATGGGTTTTGTTTTTATGGCATTCAGTATGCGGTAAAACTGACTTGCGTTCTTCATTCTCCTGGTCAGTTCTATTATGGAAATACAACAAAAATAAAAAATAAAATATTTTTTTCTTATCATTGCCGTATTCTGACCCCTGTAACTTTTTTATAGCTATGTCTACGAAGATGTCTGAGGGCTCACTGTTTGCGGAACGATCTGTAGTTTATGCTAATACCCTTTTGAGGTGTGTGAGCATTTTTGATCACTTTTTATTACATTTTTTTGGGAAGTAAAGTGATGAAAAAATTGTGAATCTGTCATTTTTATGTTATTTTCTGTTACGTCATTCACTGTATGGGATACGTTTTTTTATATTTAATAGTACAGCTGTTTTCACATGCGGATATGCCCATGATGTAATTTTTTTATTTTGGGGAAAGGGGAGTGATTTCAATTTTTCTATTTTTTTTTTTTTTTTTTTACTTTTTGTTAGGTCCCCAATTGGACCCCAACTTACAATCATCATTGCAATTTATATAGAATCGTGGAATTTGCTCCATTATTCTATACATAAATCTCTATATTAGAGTTCAGTGCTGCCACCTGCTGGCGTGAACTCTAATACACAAGTAATGAGCCTGGTAGCCTAGTACAGGTTCATTACACTCTCTGCCGGGGGAAGATGTTCCTACTCTGGAAGCACACGCTTCTGAGTTTTGGCCCTCACAGACCCTGTAGTCACATTTGACCATGGCATCTAAGGGGTTAAATTAGCTGCAGGTCTCTACAGTATCAAATAGCAGGCACGCAGCAGCTATAGTGCTCTATCCACTCGAGAGCAGGTGCCATATTTAAAGACCCTGACATCCGCCACACATGTATGACAGATGTCGTGAAGGGGTTAAATCTCTGTTTTCTCTGCACCTCCCCAGTGAACAGCTAGCAGTGACTGACAGCTATTTATGTATACACACTTACACAGAAAATACCATCAATCACTGATAACACATACCCATGTACAGCTATCAATGACTGACAGCTATCTCTGTATACACACTTACACAGCGAATGCTATAAATCACTTATAACACCTCCCCCTTCTACAGCTATCAGTGACTGACAGCTATCTATGTATAAACACTTACACAGAGAATACTATCAATCCATGATAACACTTCCTCCATGTACAACTATCAGTGTCAACAGCTATCTATTTATACACACAGTGCTATCAATCACTGATAACACCTCCCCCTTCTACATCTATCAGTGACTGACTGCTATCTATGTATACACACTTACACAGAGAATACTATCAATCACTGATAACACTTCCCCCATGTACAACTATCAGTGACTGACAGCTATCTCTGTATACACAATTACAGAGAGAATACTATCAATTACTGATAACACCTCCCTCATGTACAAAAAGCTGAACATACAGAAATTTATATGTTTAACCACCTCAGCCCCCCTAGCTTAAACACCCATAATGACCAGACCACTTTTTACAATTCTGCACTACACTAATTTCACAGTTTATTGCTCGGTCATGCAACTTACCACCCAAATGAATTTTACCGCCTTTTCTTCTCACTAATAGAGCTTTCATTTGGTGGTAATTTATTGTTGCTGACATTTTTAGTTTTTTTTTAATTAATCAAAAATGACCGAAATTTTTTCAAAAAAAATTTCATTTTTCGATTTCTGTTGTAATTTTTTTTTTTTTTAAACTTCATTTCTATATACATTTTTCTCTAAATTTATTGTTCTACATGTCTTTGATAAAAAAAAATGCAATAAGTGTATATTTATTGGTTTGGGTAAAAGTTATAGCGTTTACAAACTATGGTGCAAAAAGGTGAATTTCTGCATTTTGAAGCAGCTCTGACTTTCTGAGCACCTGTCATGTTTCTTCAGGTGCTAGAATGCCAGGATAGTATAAATACCCCCCAAATCACACCATTTTAGAAAGAAGACACCCCAAAGTATTCGCGGAGGGGCATGGTGAGTTCATGTATGATTTCATTTTTTTTCCACAAGTTAGCGGAAAATAACACTTTGTGAGGAAGAAAAAATAATAATAAAGTTTCCATTTCTGCAAACTTTTGGCAAAAAAAAATAAAAATCTCCCACGGACTCACTATGCCCCTCAGTGAATACCTTGGGGTGTCTACTTTCCGAAATGGGGTCATTTGTGGGGTGTGTTTACTGTTCTGGCATTTTGGGCGGGGCTAAATTGTAAGCAACCTTGTAAAACTTATAGCTACTCATTGGACTTTACGCCCCTTTATGCACCTAGGCTGCAAAAAAGTGGCACACATGTGGTATCGCCATTCTCAGAAGAAGTAGAGCAATGTGTTTTGGGGTGTTTTTTTACATATACCCATGCTGGGTGAGAGAAATAACTCTGTAAACTGTCAACTTTGTATAAAAAAATTAAAAAAATTCTTATTTACAGAGATATTTCTCTCACCCAGCATGGGTATATGTAAAAATACACCACCAAACACATTGCCCTACTTCTCCTGAGTATGGCGATACCACATGAGTGACACTTTTTTGCAGCCAAAATGCGCAAAGGGGCCAAAATTCCAATGAGTACCTTTAGGATTTCACAGGGCATTTTTACGCATTTAGATTCCAGACTTCTTCTCACGCTTTAGAGACCCCTAAAATTCCAGGGCAGTATAAATACCCCACAAGTGAACCCATTTTATAAAGTAGAGACCCCAAAGTATTCCGTGAGGGGTATGGTGAGTTCATGTAAAATTTTATTTTTTGTTACAAGTTAGTGGAATATGAGACTTTGTAAGAAAAAAAAAAAGCCAATTTCCGCTAACTTGTGCCAAAAAAAAAATATTCTATGAACTCGCCATGCCCCTCACGGAATACCTTGGGGTGTCTTCTTTCTAAAATGGGGTCACATGTGGGGTTTTTGTACTGCCCTGGCATTTGAGGGTCTCCGCAATCATTACATGTATGGCCAGCATTAGGAGTTTCTGCTATTCTCCTTATATTGAGCATACGGGTAATGAGATTTTTTTTTTCCGTTCAGCCTCTGGGCTGAAAAAAAAGAATGAACGGCACAGATTTCTTCATTCGCATCAATCAATGTGGATGAAAAAATCTCTGCCAAAAAATGTGCAAAAAGAAAAAAGAGAGGGGAAAGGACATAGGAGTGCTTGCGAAGTAAGGCCCCATTCACACGTCCGCAAAAATGTCTGCATCTATTCCGCAATTCTGCGCAATAGATGCGGACCCATTCAGTTTTAATAGGGCCGGCGGTGATGTGGAGAGCACACTATGTGCTCGCCGCATCAGCATTTGCAGAGCTGCGGCCGCGAACTTCCAGGTTTCGGCCCCGAAACATCTGGCCGCAGCTCCGCAAGGGGGGTGACATGTCATGATCAGGGGTTAATCAGGGGTTAATCGAGGGTTAATCAGGGGTTAATCAGTGACAGGGGGGTGGATGGGGTGGTCTGTGTAGTGACATGGGGTGATCAGGGGTTAATCAGGGGTAATCAGTGACGGGGGGGGGGGGGTGATTGGTGCACTTACTTTTACTTTAGCTGCCTGTGTCCAAGCAAGGGACCACCAGAGGAGCAGGCAGCAGGCATATCGGACGCTGTTGACAAAACAGCATCCGATATGCGATTTAGACGGCGTTTTTTTAAGATCTACAGCCTAGATAGGTAGTGATCAGCTGTAGTTAAAACTTCCTCCCGATGCAATCCTGTGGAACAGGAAATCTCGCCTCTCGCGAGGTGACGCAGCGGCACGTCAAGGAGGAATAACCCGGCCGCCCGCAAGACGCATCCATGCGTTAGGCGGTCCGGTAGTGGTTAAATTGCATGTTTTACAAAATCTTTTCCCACAAAACGCTATATCACTTCTGCTCACATCTTGCTGTATAACACGATGCCTGAATATTTCACTGCATCTTGTGGTTCTGTGACAAATTGGTAAAAATGTGGTAATGTTTTAAATAATTTTTTGGTCTTCTTTTTTCCTTTTTTGAGATGCATGTATGGGCTGTATGGATGCTTGCCATATCATGTAAATCAGTCTTGTCATTGATGTTATAACATAAGTGATTACCACTCACAGGGTGCCCTATCTCTGTCTTCTCATTGTCGCTGCAATTTAGGACAAGTTCCAAACTAGGGGACTACACCTTGCTTGTCTGTGGGAATACTGGAAAAACACCCTGTATTTATTTCATAATGTCTGAGCAGTTCCCCATTTGTCTAACTTCTTTATACATTACAAAACTGATTTCTTAATTCAACTTCATGCTGCTCATACAGTAGATATTATATTAGCCTAAGGGCTCTTTCACACTTGCGTTCTGAGGATCCAGCGGGCACTTCCGTCCCGCCGGAGCCGTCAGAACACAAGTCGCCTGAAAGCATTTGAAGACTGATCAGGATCTTGATCAGTCTTCGAAATGCTTTCAGGTTACCATGGCAGCCAGGACGCTACTGAAGTCCTGGCTGCCATGGTACTCCGCAGCAGTGTACTCACCTGCGCTGCGGCCGCTGGGCGCTCCTTTATGACATCACAGGTCCCCGCGGCGCATAGATCAATGAGCCGCCCGGACCTGTGATGTCATGAAGGAGCGCCCGGAGGCCGCAGCGCTGGTAAGTACACTGCTGCGGAGTACTTACCATGGCAGCGAGGACTTCAGTAACGTCCTGGCTGCCATGGTAACCGATCGGAGCCCCAGCTTACACTGATGCGCCGAAACCACGTTTAGCTTAATGCCGAATCCGGATTAATGCACTTCAATAGGCATTAATTCCGGATCCGGCGTTACAGCATGTCTTCCGCATTTTTGGACGGAGACAAATCCGCAGCATGCTACGGTTTTGTCAACGTCCAAAAAACGTTCACATACTGAACGGAAGACATCCTGATGCATCCTGAACGGATTTCTCTCCATTCAGAATGCATTAAGATAATTCTAATCAGTATCTTTCTGTGCTAGAGCCCCGAGGACGGAACTCTAGGACGGAAACCAAAAACGAAATTGTAAAAGAGCCCTAAGACATTTAAGCACAATTGTTAAAAAGGAGAATACTTTACAATTAAGGACAATTTGCACAATTCATGTTCATTAACCCCTTAATTACTTTCACACCATCCTATTAATAGAAGGATAGAACATTCACAGTTTTGATTGCCACATCCTCAGATGTCCACCTTTTATTTTTACACCAACTTGAACTTCAGGGGATATTACATGGGAATAATAAAAGAAGGTCACTCAGTGGGGCAGTAAAAAATAAATAAAAATAATAATAATAATAATAATAATAATAATATATACAGGGTGGGCCATTCATATGGATACACTTTAATAAAATGGGAATGGTTGGTGATATTAACTTCCTGTTTGTGGCACATTTGTATATGTGAGGGGGGAAACTTTTCAAGATGGGTGGTGACCATGGCGGCCATTTTGAATCCAACATTTGTTTTTTCAATAGGAAGAGGGCCATGTGACACATCAAACTTATTGGGAATTTCACAAGAAAAACAATGGTGTGCTTGGTTTTAACATAACTTTATTCTTTCATGAGTTATTTACAAGTTTCTGACCACGTATAAAATGTGTTCAATGTGCTGCCCATTGTGTTGGATTGCCAATACAACCCTCTTCTCCCACTCTTCACACACTGATAGCAACACCGCAGGAGAAATGCTAGCACAGGCTTCCAGTATCCGTAGTTTCAGGTGCTGCACATCTTGTATCTTCACAGCATAGACAATTGCCTTCAGATGACCCCAAAGATAAAAGTCTAAGTGGGTCAGATTGGGAGACCTTGGGGGCCATTCAACTGGCCCACTACGACCAATCCACTTTCCAGGACACTGTTCATCTAGGAATGCTCGGACCTGACACCCATAATGTGGTGGTGCACCATCTTGCTGGAAAAACTCAGGGAACGAGCCAGCTTCAGTGCATAAATAGGGAAACACATCATCATGTAGCAATTTCGCATATCCAGTGGCCTTGAGGTTTCCATTGATGAAGAATGGCCCCACTATCTTTGTACCCCATATACCACACCATACCATCAATTTTTTCATTCCAGCATTCTTGGAGGGATCTATCCAATGTGGGTTAGTGTCAGACCAATAGCGGTGGTTTTGTTTGTTAACTTCACCATTCACACAAAAGTTTGCCTCATCACTGAACAAAATCTTCTGCGTAAACTGAGGGTCCTGTTCCAATTTTTGTTTTGCCCATTCTGCAAATTCAGTGCACCGATCTGGGTCATCCTCGTTGAGATGCTGCAGTAGCTGGAGTTTGTAAGGGTTCCATTTGTGAGTAGCTAATATCCGCTGAAGGGATGTTCGACTAATGCCACTCTCCAGTGACATGCGGCGAGTGCTACGCTGTGGGCTCTTGCTGAATGAAGCTAGGACAGCCACTGATGTTTCTTCATTAGTGACAGATTTCATGCGTCCACATTTTGGCAAATCCAACACTGAACCAGTTTCACAAAACTTAGCAAGCATTTGCTAACTGTGGCATGGGAGATGGGTGGTCTCGTAGGGTGTCTTGCATTGAAATCTGCTGCAATGACCCGGTTACTGCGTTCGGCGTCATGTCAATGGCTGTAAACAAAGAGAAACTTGTGAATAACTCATTAACGAATAAAGTTAAGTTAAAACCAAGCACACCATTGTTTTTCTTGTGGAATTCCCAATAAGTTTAATGTGTCACATGACCCTCTTTCTATTGAAAAAACAAAAGTGGGATTCAAAATGGCCGACTTCAAAATGGCCACCATGGTCACCACCCATCTTGAACAGTTTCCCCGCTCACATATACTGTGCCACAAATAGGAAGTTAATATCACCAACCATTCCCATTTTATTAAGGTGTTTATTGCGGGGATATAAAAAAGAAAAAGGGAAATTATTATATGTAGAAATAAGAGAGTGGTACAGTCACGGTTCTGTATTAGATAGAGTTGTATGGCGTATGGTCTATACAGTGCTATTTCCTATCCCATGGCTTCAGCATTCGGTTGTCTATTACAGGGTAGTCGTGCAAGGTGTTCTTGTAGTGGTACGGTATACTGTATATGTTGAAGTCAGCATAATCGCAGTCCAGTAGGGCAAGAACATGGTGTGTGGTATTACGATAGCATCCCACACGTTTTGCTTCTGGCTGGCAAGTTAATCATGGTTCTTTGTTTAGGGATCACCTCGGTATTATGGAATTCGTCTACATTAGGATCCGAGGGCAGGTATAGTGGGTTTTCTTGGTTAGTTATTGGCTTTCACCAGTTGGGGCTCACTACATCATGCGGCGGTGGGTCTATTGGGTAAAAGTAGGATCTACTTTTCATTTACCTATACCCTACCATCCTGTCCCAACTTACAGGATCGACAATCGATACACGTATTAATATTACCAAGTTAGATTAGGGTAATTGTACATTATAGCAGATTGAATCGACTCATAGTATCCTGAGGCATAATAATGACTGTCACGTCTACAGTCCGATATAAGTGCTGTCACGTCTACAGGCCAAGTTTTATCACATCTGTCACGACTACAGATTCATTTAAGTCCTGTCACATCTACATGCATGGGTACTCCAATCTGTCATGACTACAGATTCGAGTTAAGTCCAGTCACAACTTCAGGCTCATACCAAATAGTTCGCCAGGCCAG
This sequence comes from Bufotes viridis, assembly GCA_033119425.1. Classification (NCBI taxonomy): domain Eukaryota; kingdom Metazoa; phylum Chordata; class Amphibia; order Anura; family Bufonidae; genus Bufotes; species Bufotes viridis. The sequence goes on along the minus strand of CM065590.1, from coordinate 374,564,889 downwards.
TTAGCCAGGGAAGAGGGGTCACCTCCAATATTAGGCCGCGATAGTATCCCATCGCCGCATTTCATGTGAAACATGTGTGCTGGGGCACTAGTTGGTTCATCACACCATCAGTTGGTTTGCAGTAACACTGGTGCTACGCTGCTGTTGGGCAGCACGTAACTATGATCTGCACCCAACTAATGATAATTGTAATTCTCTTAGTAGGCATGTCTCGGGAGTTCGCCGAGGACACATCCTCATCCTGCTGGAGCACGGATTTACAATCCGACAGAGGTTCTTGGAATGTTCCCAAGTTAACGGCCGAGTTGCTTAGAAGAGGGATTCCGTTTTCAGCTTTGGCCAGGAAAGCGGAACTGTTTTGTCTCCTCTGCGAAAATACGGCTGCTTCAAATCAGGAACCTGTCGGTTTGGATATGATCCAGACATCACTCACCCAGTTACATGCAGCCATTAATACCATGGCATCCTCCGTGGCAGATCTCCAGGCCAGGCTAGAGATGGTTGAGGCCAGCTCAGCAGTTTCTGGCTTGGCATCTCAGAGACCAGCCGCCTCTATCAGTACACAGTTGAATGTTTCTGGTGGGTCTACTCTATCTATTGCACCTTCTCATTTTATCCCAGCAAATATTCGTCAGGATATTCTTGAAGGCAAATATGTAAATCTAGCATAATTACTTATAGCAGCTCATGAAGCCCCAGACAACAAAACCATTACATGTGGGGAGGTTTCAGTGGTCCTTAAGTCTAAAGATGCAAGACTTAATAGAAAACTAAGCATAGCAGAATTCGTCCTGGCGTTTAGCATTTATCTCGATGTCATTTGTACAGTGAACCCACATAGAAGAGAAGAATTGAACCTATATTTGTATAAGGTGGTAGAATTAGGTCATAAGTATGGCGGAAGAGCTTTCTATGACTACCACTGTTCAATTTCAGCCAAAGCTGCAGCCGCGCTAGCGCAATTTCAACATACGATTGACTGGTCGAACCTCGAAACCTCGATACTGAACTGTTCTGTCAACATTTTGCAGGTCTCAAAGCACCGTCATGGATAGTGTGTAATTCATATTCTCATACGGCAAAATGGTGGTCCAAGATTAATAACCCCACAGAAACAACCCAAGCCAGAAGTTCCCCTGCCCCTTCAACTACCAGAACCACGTCGGGTTTAGACAAATTGGGTCGACCAATCAAATACTTAGGCAAATCACAAATTTGCAATAATTTCAATTATGCTGCATGTCATTATAGCCAATGCAGATTATTACATTTATGTGCAATATGTTTTAGGGCCCATCCTCGTATCACATGCCCACAAAAAGGTAACAGCCCTGCATGACTAAGCGTGGTTAACATAGATCTATTGAGCATATTATTGGACAGCCACCCGGAGCCTGCCCCCGTCCAATATGTACTCAACGGTCTTACTGAAGGGTTTCACACAGGTTTGCTGGCCCTCCCACAGTCCAATTATGAGTGCAAAAATTTATTATCAGCAGTCAAAGATCCCGAGGCAAAATCTCAGCTGGTACAGTCAGAATTAGATCGAGGCTACCTGATTCTCGCAACCTCCATATGACAATTGGAGAGTGAACCCTGTAGGAGTTGTAACCGGCAAATTCAATAATAAAAAAAGGTTAATCTACGACTTGTCAGCCCCACATTAGTTACAAATCCCAAGTTTTAATTCAGTTATTCCATCTGCAGAATTTACCATGAAGTATACATCTATTGATGAGGCAATACAGGTCATACTTAGTCTTGGGCAAGGCACTTGGTTGTCGAAAGCGGACATAACTGATGCTTTCAAACTACTTCCAATTCAACCTGAATTGTGGCAGTGGCAGGGCATTAAGTGGCTGGGGAACTATTAGTTTGCAAATAAACTCACATTTTGTTCAAAGTCCAGCCCTTGGATTTTTGAGCAATTTGCCAGCATCCTTCATTGGGTTCTGCAAAATACCTTTCGCGTCAACCATGTAATCCACTACCTAGATCAGTGGTCCTCAACTCCAGTCCTCAGAGCCCACCTGCCGGTAATATTTTCAGGGTTTCCTTTGTATTGGGCAGCTGATATAATTAGTATTAGTGTTATATTTATTAGTGTTATAAATATATAACAGGTATTCATTCTGTGGGATACTCCTAAATCATGACCGGCAAGTGGGCCCTGAGGACTGGAGTTGGGGAACCCTGACCTAGATGACTTCCTACTGATAGAACCCCGACAGTAGCTCCCCAGGATTTCAAAGTATTACGGACAGTTTTTGGAGATCTGGGTGTGCCTGGTTTCACACTCACCAGCAGGAGAATGGCCCATTACTTACCTATTAGCCTTTGCTGCTTTTTGCCACTCTAATATTAAGTTGGCACCCAGCACCATTAAGATGTACCTCGCCGGGATACAACATCATTGGTACATGCAACACCCAGATCCACCATCGTTATTTTCTGCCCATCCTATTAGAACTTTGTTAAGAGGAATTCAGAGGGCTTCTCCAGTGACTCGACAAGCACGGCAGCTAGTATCAGGAGAATTATTGGAGTTCTTGTTGGATTCTTTGCTTAAGTACCCTTTCGGCAAGTATATCAGTTTACTGATAAAGACGGCAATGTATTTGGCTTTCTATGGTTTCCTCCGGCTGGGAGAGTTTACTTCTGCCGGTCCAGGTAAGTGCTTCCTACGCAAGGGGCAACTGGCGTGGAACGGCACTTGCTATATAATGACATTATATTCCACCAAAACCACGCGGCCGGGGAATACCATAGAAGTCACATATTTTCCCACCAATACTAGATGGTGTCCAGTCAAAGTTCTGCATAAATGGTTGCGATTAAACAAGTCTGACTCCAGTGATTCTCCTTTGCTTAGACTTGGGTCAGTACCTCTGAGCATACAATCCTTCTTGACATACATCCGCATCTTGCTAGCGAGCTGCGGTACCGACCCCCAAGCAATAACTGGTCACTCATTCCGTATTGGTGCTGCCTCCGCAGCTTCAAAGAATAATGTGCCTGTGCATGTGATTAAAAGATTAGGTCAATGGAAATCATCATGTTATGCTCATTATATACCAGATCCTCAGGTGGAGATGTCAGAAGCTTTTTGGAAATTGGTGGACTAATTTATGTTAATAATGAAGTTAATTCAATAATTAGTCTGTTATTTTTGGCACCTTTAGCCTGCCCTATTTTCAGCAGTTGCAGCACTCACTCTGCTGCTTTAGTTAGGTAGAATAGGATAGGTACCAACAGTTAGCCGATCCTAGCACAAGTTATAGGCAAATATAATTTGCCGGATTTTTGCGAGGGTAGGCGGGGTTACCTGCATAAAATACCGTCAGGGTCCTCACAGACACGATGACTGGGCGTCTCACCCCACCCTCCCATCCCCCTTTATAGGAACTCTCCACTAGGGTGGGCCCCTTTAGCCTGCCCTATTTTCAGTAGTTCCGGCTCTCACTCTCCTGCTTTAGTTAGGTAGAATAGGAGAGATACCAACGGTTAGCCGATCCGAGCACAAATCTGACAAAATCTGCATGGAGTTTGTCTGTTCTCCCTATGTTTGTGCAGGTTTTCTCTAGCTACACTGGATCATTAACCCTACTGGGGACAGTGAGTGATGATAATGTCTAAAGCATTGCAGAATGCTATATAAGTAAGTGACAAATAAATAAATATGTGGTCATAAGCTGCTGCATGGGCTCAGAAGGGAAGGTGCACCATATAGTTTTTGGAGGGCAGATTTGCAGGAATGCTTTTTTTTGCTCTGTGTTGCATGTGAAAAGAACCTGACAGTGGAAGCACCCCAAATTTTGTTACACAATTTTTTCCAAGTACATACCGGATTCCAAAAAAGTTGGGACACTATACAAATTGTGAATAAAAACTGAATGCGATGATGTGGAGGTGCCAACTTCTAATATTTTATTCAGAATAGAACTTAAATCACGTAACAAAAGTTTAAACTGAGAAAATGTACCATTTTAAGGGAAAAATATGTTGATTCAGAATTTCATGGTGTCAACAAGTTGGGACAAGGCCATTTTCACCACTGTGTGGCATCTCCCCTTCTTCTTACAACACTCAGACGTCTGGGGACTGAGGAGACCAGTTTCTCAGGTTTAGAAATAGGAATGCTCTCCCATTGTTGTCTAATACAGGCCTCTAAGTGTTCAATCGTCTTGGGCCTTCTTTGTTGCACCTTCCTCTTTATGATGCGCCAAATGTTCTCTATAGGTGAAAGATCTGGACTGCAGACTGGCCATTTCAGTACCCGGATCCTTCTCCTACGCAGCCATGATGTTGTGATTGATGCAGAATGTGGTCTGGCATTATCTTGTTGAAAAATGCAGGGTCTTCCCTGAAAGAGATGACATCTGGATGGGAGCATATGTTGTTCTAGAACCTGAATATATTTTTCTGCATTGATGGTGCCTTTCCAGACTTGCAAGCTGCCCATGCCACACACACTCATGCAACCCCATACCATCAGAGATGCAGGCTTCTGAACTGAGCATTGATAACAACTTGGGTTGTCCTTGTCCTCTTTGGTCCGGATGACATGGCGTCCCAGATTTCCAAAAAGAACTTCGAATCGTGACTCGTCTGATCACAGAACAGTCTTCCATTTTGCCACACTCCATTTTAAATGATCCCTGGCCCAGTGAAAACGCCTGAGCTTGTGTATCTTGCTTAGAAATGGCTTCTTCTTTGCACTGTAGAGTTTCAGCTGGCAACGGCGGATGGCACGGTGGATTGTGTTCACTGACAATGGTTTCTGGAAGTATTCCTGAGTCCATTCTGTGATTTCCTTTACAGTAGCATTCCTGTTTGTGGTGCAGTGTCGTTTAAGGGCCCGGAGATCACGGGCATCCAGTATAGTTTTACGGCCTTGACCCTTACGCACAGAGATTGTTCCAGATTCTCTGAATCTTCGGATGATGTTATGCAAAGTCTTTGCAATTTTTCGCTGGGTAACACCTTTCTGATATTGCTCCACTATCTTTCTGCGCAACATTGTGGAAATTGGTGATCCTCTACCCATCTTGGCTTCTGAGAGACACTGCCACTCTGAGAAGCTCTTTTTATACCCAATCATGTTGCCAATTGACCTAATTAGTGTTAATTGGTCTTCCAGCTTTTAGTTATGCTCAAATTTACTTTTTCCAGCCTCTTATTGCTACTTGTCCCAACTTTTTTGGGATTGGTTGACACCGTGAAATTTTGAATCAACATATTTTTCCTTTAAAATGATACATTTACTCGGATTAAACGTTTGATCTCTCATCTACGTTCTATTACAAATAAAATATTGACATTTGCCATCTCCACATCATTGCATTCAGTTTTTATTCACAATTTGTTTAGTGTCCCAACTTTTTTGGAATCCGGTTTGTATGAAAATACCCATGTGGTCAAAAACTGCTGTTTGGGTACACTTCAGAGTTCAGAAGAGAAAAAGAAGCACGTGCACTTGAGACCTACAGTAGTTTGGTAATTTATACAGCACTGGCTCTGAACTGCAGAGGCTCTGAGGTGAAGTACCCCCAAGAAGTCACCCCATTTTAGAAATACACTCTTCTCACAGTTTACCAGGAGTTGTAGCGACAATTTTAACCTCACAAGTGTTCTGCAAAAATTAATGCACAGCAGATGGTGAAAGTGAAAATTGCAACTTTTACTCAAATATGCAATTTCTGTGCCCAATATATTGTGTATTTTGCAGAATTTAATAAAGAGTGGACTGTGCAAAATGAAAATGGCCAGTTTTCCACAGATATGGAATTTCAATGCCTGATATGCTGTCCAATCTGAGAGTCACACCATACTTGATTTGATAAGTAGGTTCAACTGGGGAAATGCCATAAACGTGGACTATATGGGAACGCAGAAAGACTCAGAAGGAAAGGAACACCATTTGGCCATTTTGGAGCCTGGAGTTTGCTGGAATTATTTTTGGGCACTACATCACATTTTCAGAGGCCTTGAGATACCCATACAGTGGAAACCCTCTATAAGTCACCATATTTTTGAAACTACATTCCTGTCATAATTTATCAGGGGGCGGAGTAAGCATTTTGAAACTGCAGATATTTTGCAGAAATGTATGAGCAGCGGACTGTGCAAAATAAACTGCAATTTTTCCACATATATGGAATTTCACTGCCAAATATGTTGTGCCCAGCTTGTGCCATCTGAGACACACCATGTTCCTTAAATTGTAAGGCGGGTTCTACTAGGTGTGTAAATGCCAGTAATGTGGACATAAACTGCTGTTTGGGTAGGTTGCAGGGATCAGAAGATGAAGACCGCCTTTTGGCTTTTACAGCGCATATTTTGATGAATTGGTTTACGGCGCCATGTTGCTTTTGAACAGCCTCTGGGGTACCAGTACAGCCATTTTCCCATAACCATCCATATTTTATATTTCTCTTGATGGAGATGTGTGAGGGCTTATTTTTTGGGGGATGAGTTCCCACTATCATTGGTACTACTTTAGGTTTCAAACGACTTTTTGATCACTTTTTATTTGGCTTTTTTGGGAAGCAGGATAAAGAAAAGTCATCGAGTCAGCAATTCAGCATATTGCGGCATGCACTGTGAGGGAATAATGGCATGTTAACTTTATACTGCTAGTCACAGTTACAGTGATAATTTTATGTAATTTTTTAATGTTTTGCTACTTTTACACAAAAAAGCATTTACATTTTTTTTTTAAAAAATGGTGTTGCCATTTTGTAGGACACGTTTTTTATTATTTTTTTCTGTTGATAATCTTGTGCGAAAGCTCATTTTTGCAAGATGAGCTACTGTTTTCATTTGTACCATTTTGGGGTACATAACTTTTTGATTACTTGATATTATTATTATTATTATTATTATTATTATCCTATATTGATGTTATTTTTATGGGACAAGGTGACCCAAAAAATGTCTGTTCGGCGTTTTTTTTTTTTTTTACATCATTCGCCTGAGAGGAAAGCTCATGTGATATTTTTATACAGCTTGTAATTACAGATACAGCAATACCTAATATGTCTGTTTATATTTTTTACAATAGTAAATGGCTTGATGAGGGGTAAGCGGCTCTTAACACTTGAAACTTTTTTTATTTTTATAAAACACTTTTTTTAAATTACTTTTTATTTTAGTCTCACTAGGAAACAATAGACACTGATGACCTGATGGGCTTCCTTTGCATGGCCTAGGGCTGCCATAGCAACCATCAGCATCCCACAATCGCATGGCCATGCGCTGATGGAGTGAGAGAATGAGCCCTCTCCTTCTGTAAACAACTTAGATGCATTGACCTCTGCATCTAATAGGCTAAACTGCCGGCATCAGGGTTTTTATCGATGGTGGAAGTTACAGCAAAAGACTGGCTGTCAGTAACAACCAGGTCCCTGCCCTGATCAATTGAACACATGTCCTGTGCCCGTCTGATCGGTGTGCAGTACATGTATGACGCGGGTTGGGAGATGATTAATGGGGTTATAACATGAACCTATGTATAGGGGATGAATGTCAGATCTCTGGGGGTCCCACTGCTGAGCCTGGAACCCCAGCAATCTTAAGAACAGTGGGTCCTGGAGTCTCCTCAATGAATGGAGTGGCAGTGCACGTCATTCCAACACTGCATTCACTTCAATGTAGACAGCGCTCTATCAGTCCAATATATATATATTTTTTTTTGAAGGACAGAAAAGCATGGTATGCTACGGTATTCTGTCCTGCAAAAAAAAAAAAAAAATACAGAAACATAATCAATGACAAACTGCAGGGGAGTCGCTAGGGTCTCACAAGATCCAGGGCCCAAGCCCCAATAATTATGGCCCAATTCTCTAAGTCCACCCTTCCCCCGCATACTGCATTTTACTGTACTTGCTATACAGCAGCACATACCTCTCACATCTAGTGCCTCCCAGGTGACATCTCCTCTGATCAGGGGCGTACATAGAAATCATTGGGCCCCATAGCAAGAATCTGAATTGGGCCCCCCTAACTCTGCCCACTACCCACCCTTGGCCAATCCCACCACCTTTCCTGGCTCCTCCCCTGCCACACCCCTATTGTATTCCTACTGACCTAGAGAATGAAGGGCACAGGTCAGTTTTGCCACAAAGGGAATGCCGTAGGAACAAAACCCGTAAAACGGTGGATAAATTTAAATCTTTTACCCGTTTTCCACTACATTGTATGCCAAAGTATACTACAAAGTACAACTTCTCCCGCAAAAAATAAGCCCTCATACATCTATGTGAACGGAAAAATAAAAAAGTTATGGCTCAAGGAAGATAGGGAAGAGAAAAGAAAATTAAAAAATTAAAAAACCTCTGGTATCCTAAGGGTTAAACGTGCTATCTAACCACTATTTTGCCCCCCAAAATGCCCAGGCACCGCATACAGATAATACCTATGCCCAATGGGGGGGTGCAGTCAATAGCAGGCCACGTCAGAAATGAGCCTCCCTAGCCTCACCCATGATGCTAGGAAGGCTCGTTCCCATAGTGGCCTGCTATTGAGTGCCCCCCATGTCGCTGGATGTTTTCATCTGCGCGATGGGAGGCGGGCAAAGGCGGCCACATCAGTGCCCACATCAGGAGCAATGCGGGTACTGAATAATGAGTAGGCGCACCCCCCCCCCCCCGCAAGGTGACTGATGTGCTGGAGGGGGGGGGGCCGTAGGCTCATTAGGAGTACTCAGGAGTACGGGGGGGGGGGTTAGGAGGAAAGCACACTGTCCTTCTGAGTCCTCTATGAGCCTATAGAGGGCCCTCCCCCCCAAAAAAAAAAAAAAAAACACTGCTTGCTGCTGCCCTCCCCTCATCAAAAATACCCATATCCATCCAACAAACACCATATATGAACTTTTTCGTAAAAGTGACACTCTTACTGTGGCATGGCACACTACCTGACTGTGTTTATTCTGGCAGGGTTCTATTTTCACTGTGTATAGTCAGTGATCTGGGTCCAGAGCGGTCCTTCAGTCTGCGGTGGGGGTGGGGGTATTGCTGCACTGCACTTACTGGCTGTCGCTGATGACTTGAAAAGGGAGTGCACGCCTCTGTGTGTGCTTGAGCAGCTAAATGTTGAATGGCCAGTGTGAAATGCAGCAAAGCAGATAGCAGACGCAGTGCCTGGGAGCCCGCAACCCGGAAGAGGTTAGACAGGGAGCGGTCGTGCCAACCGCTCGGAGAACACAAGTGGGCGGGCCACGGGTCGCCTCAATAACCCATGACATGAATAAACTGTCTTATGCAGAGTAGACGTAGGGGGCAGGGCCTTCCATGTGCTCCGGGACCCCCTGTACATGGGGGCCCCATAGCAACGGCGTGGTCTGCCTATATTGGCGGTACGCAACTGCCTCTGATGTAGATCTTCTCTGTCATTATCTTCTCCAGCTTCCTCACTTTTCTATCATCCCTCAACCTGGAGTCCCCACAGTGCTATCCTGCAGCTCGCTGTGCTCCCCAATACCCCCCAAATACTATCCTGAAGAAAAATTTGTGCCATACAGATAGATTTACCAAATCTAACAAGAACAGCTCGTCTTATCCCTGGTTGTGAAGTAGTCTGCAGCTATTGGACAGCATCACAGCCTGATTAGGTGAGGTCAAGTACCGGACTGGATTTCACATGCTGGTCCGAGCGAGAGTATGGGAAAGGCTGTATGTGTTAAGGTGTTTGTACCTGTGTGTGGATGTTTGCAACCTGTCTGGAAGGACAGGTCGACTATGTTCAGAACTTGAACACTTTGAGCGGATCTGTGGCAAGGTGTGAAAACACATCAGGACTTGACCAGTATACGTGGTACCCACAGCATGGTGTGTACTGAACACCAGGACTTAAAACAAAGGTGAACTTGTTTTTTGTTTACCTGTTAAGTATGAATAAACACTGAATTCTGGTAAAGAACTGTCACCGCCGCGTCTGGGAGATGGTCGGTCAGAGGTTCCTCCCTGTCTTGTGTATGACGTTCTTTGTTTTGGTTTCACTTTGCTCAGTTTCTTTCTCTTCCTTAGCTGCCTCTTATCTTTGATTAATTGGTTTGCTTTATATTCTCTCTCTTTCTGCTCCTCCTTGCGGTTTATATTACTTCCTGGATGAAGTGTGTGCTGCTGGAGGCTGCAGTTGATTTGCTCTAAGATAAGTGCATTCCGTTTACTTTGTATTTTGTTTGCTGGCTTGATTCTAGGTGACCCTGACTCCCTCTGTATTCAGTGCAGGGAGCCGGTGGCCGTTCCCCTCACTACTATAGGGAATTCAGGTGTCACTCAGTTATAGGTACGAGGGCATGTATCTGTCTACCACCGGGACTTGTACATGTGCACAGTAGTTTGGGAGAGTTCTTAGGGATTTATAGGGCCCTCATATGTTTTCCTTAGTTTGGGATCAAGCCAGTCTGTCGTTATTTATCAGTTCCTGCTAACTGTCCTCCATCCTTGACAAGAACTCAACCTGAATTGAGTACAAAATACAAGCCACAATAGTAAACATTAGTGTTGATCGAGCACCCACATCGGGATGCTCGGGTGCTCTACAGAGGTGAGCTGACACTGTAAAAGATTGTACTTGAGGGCCTGCAGGTGAGCTGACCCTGTAAAACATTATATACGAGAGCCTGCAGGTGAGCTGACCCTGTAAAAAATTATATGTGAGGGCCTGCAGGGGAGCTGACGCTGTAAAATATTGTAGGTGAGGGCCTGCTGGTGAGCTGACCCTCTAAAAGTTTGTAGATGAGGGACTGCAGGTGAGCTGACCCTGTAAAACATTATATGCAAGGGCCCGCAGGTGAGCTGCCCTGTAAAAAATTATATGCAAGGGCATGCAGGTGAGCTGACCCTGTAAAAGTTTGTAGGTGAGGGCCTGCTGGTGAGCTGACCCTGTAAAAGGTTGTAGGTGAGGGCCTGCAGGTGAGCTGACCCTGCAAAAAATTATATGCGAGGACCTGCAGGTGAGCTGACCCTGTAAAACATATGTGAGGGCCTTGGCTACTGAGACTGGACTTGGTGGAAGACAGGGTGGTGCTTAACCGACTGGAAGCATTATTTGCTGCAATCCAACCGACCACCTGGTCTGACTTCAGTGGTGTCCTGTGCCGTCCTGCAAACTAGGACATGAAGCTAGGTATCGTGGATGATTGTTTTTCTTGTTCTCTAGAAGCAGGCAACATTTCAATGCACCATCAGCATCATGGCCACTTCCCTATCCCTTACGGCTCTCCTTCTTCATATTAAATGTTATATATGCTTGAAAGTATAGTTTTAGCAATTTTGTGCAGGTTGTGTTAAAAATATATATTGCTGCTGCCACACACAATCGTCCTTAAATGGACTTTTGGGTCTCTGAAAAGTTTTTCTAATAAAAATAGTCCAATATCACTCCCTACACTGTCTGTCCCTTCCTATGCACAGCTCTCCCTGACTAAGACTGATCTGAACACGCGCCATTGGGTGCTATATAGTACCAGATGAGGCGTTCCGGCCAGCCAATCACTGTAATGCCATTAACCGACATGGCTACGGCATTACAGTGAGGGCAGTACTTACCTACACATTTATTGGCTGCGTAGCAACCAAGAAACGTGCAGGAAGGAGACTGGAGCATTGCGCTCGAGCACATGCGGTATGCAGCCGAATACCGCCATGTGCCGAGCATAGCTGTGTTCGAGCAGACCTGGTGTTCGGTCGAGCATGCTCGCTCAAAACTAGTAACCGGGCCCAAATGTTTTATATATATATATATATATATATATATATATTGCATTGATAAACTCATGCAAAACATCCTACAATTTGAAGTATTTTATGACATTTTTTACATGTTTTTGGTGGCATTTTTAAATTTGTGCTAATTTTTACAAGTTCCATTGAGAAAACTGTGAGAAAAAAGCTACATACCAATGACTCAGAAACCACTAAAACTCCACATATGAATATGCAATATAGGTAGAAATTTAAACATTTTACTACAGACTTTAAATTTGGATGAAATGTTTTATCCCCTCCCCCGTCCAAAAAAAAAAAAGAAAATGCAAATAAGGTGCAGCTAAACACTGTGGCCCAGATTTACTAAACCTATAAATGGTCTAAACTAAAACTTATTACACTGACCGTTGCTTGGCCAGATCATCACTAACGAGCGTTCGTAGAATCTGGCAGTGTAATTGTTCTGTTTCAGTATCTTGCATTGTGTATTGGTATGCTCCTCTCTTCTCCTTCCCCCTCTGTTTCTGCTTCTAGTTAGTTCAGCCTAGCCACTTCCTGTTTTCCCAGTCATGCATTGCTGTTAGTGTGTGCTCAACTTTCTGAGGAGAATCTCCATCTTCTTAGCAAGGAGAATATTGTTGGGGTAATTCTTTTACCATCTCAGATCTGGATTCCCTGCACATCTTGTAATACAATCTCCGGATTAAAAGACTACTTGACTAACTCCTGTGTGTCTGATGTGTAACCTCTAAGTGGAGAATGTCTGATTCAACAAGTCACCTCCGTGCGCATAGAGGCTGCTTTCTCACAGATGCATGATTATAATATATAAAGCTGATATAAAGCTGACATTTCAATACGCCACAGTAAAAGAATTGTCTTAGTACAACCCTTCTCCCGCTACGAAAAGAATATTCTCCTCCTCGCAGAAGCTTCTAGCAATTGCAGTTTTATACAGGCTAGGAACTGCATTCAGCCGGTTTTCTGAGGTAAATATAGTCTGTCTGCTGTAAGCTATTAAAAGACTGAACCACCACTAGAGGCCGCTGCTGTGTTACAAATGTAGATGGAAGACACAGCTAAAAGGATTTCAAAGCCCTTATTAAAAATGAAGGAGGCACTACTAACTAACAAAATTGAGATATGTAATAATTTATCCAGTTTGTGGGAAAAGACTAAGCAATGTATGGATGCAGCACATGGATCAGGCTATAATGAAGATCAATTAAAGGCCATGTGTACAAAATTGAATAAGACCTACAAAAGTTATAAGAGTCTGTCTGAAAAATATTCTTCTCTGTTATCAAGTCTCAACTCAGAGGAATTCATCCTGGAATTAAAGACCCACTCTGCACTTAATGATGAAAGACATAGCAGATTTATTGCAGTCAAGTCAATGCCAGAGGACAAGATATCACAACAATATGAAACTGTGTCCCGCCATTTTTAACTTTTCAAGGCACTCCAAGGCTTCATCCCGTTCCTCAAAATCTATTGCTCAGTCCTCATCATTAACCACTTCAGCCCCCCTAGCTTAAACACCCTTAATGACCAGGCCACTTTTTACAATTCCGCACTACACTACTTTCACCGTTTATTGCTCCGTCATACAACTTACCACCCAAATGAATTTTACCTCCTTTTCTTCTCACTAACAGAGCTTTCATTTGGTGGTATTTCATTGCTGCTGACATTTTTACTTTTTTTGCTATTAATCAAAAATGACCGAAATTTTTGCAAAAAAATGACATTTTTCACTTTCTGTTGTAAAATTTTAAAAAAAAAACTACATTACTATATAAATTTTTCTCTAAATTTATTGTTCTACATGTCTTTGATAAAAAAAAAAGTCCAATAATTGTATATTTATTGGTTTGGGTAAAAGTTATAGCGTTTACAAACTATGGTGCAAAAAGTGAATTTCGGCATTTTGAAGCAGCTCTGACTTTCTGAGCGCCTGTCATGTTTCTTCAGGTGCTAGAATGCCAGGAAAGTATAAATACCCCCAAATCACACCATTTTAGAAAGAAGACACCCCAAAGTATTCACGGAGGGGCATGGTGAGTTCATGTATCATTTCATTTTTTTCACAAGTTAGCGGAAAATGACACTTTCTGAGAAAAAAAAAAAAAGTTTCAATTTCTGCTAACTTCTGGCAAAAAATTAAAAATCTCAGACGGACTCACTATGCCCCTCAGTGAATACCTTGGGGTGTCTACTTTCCGAAAAGGGGTCATTTGTGGGTGTGTTTACTGTTCTGGCATTTTGGGCGGGGCTAAATTGTGAGCCACCATGTAAAACCTAAAGGTACTCGTTGAATTTGGGCCCTTTGCGCTTCAGGCTGCAAAAGTGTCACTTATGTGGTATCGTCGTACTCAGGAGAGTAGGGCAATGTGTTTTGGGTGTATTTTTACATATACCCATGTTGGGTGAGAAATATCTCTGTAAACTGACAACTTTGTATAAAAATTTTTAAAAGTTGTCGTTTACAGAGATATTTTTCACACACAGTATAGGTATATATAAAAATACACCCCAAAACACATTGCCCTACTTCTCCTGAGTACGGCGATACCACATGTGTGCCACTTTTTGCAGCCTGGGTGCGCAAAGGGCCCTAAAACCAATGAGTACCTTTAGGATTTCACAGGGCATTTTTACGCATTTGGATTCCAGACTTCTTCTCACGCTTTAGGGGCCCCTAAAATGCCAGGACAGTATAAATACCCCACATGTGACCCCATTTTGGAAAGAAGACACCCCAAGGTATTCTGTGAGGGGTATGGTGAGTTCATGTAAAATTTTATTTTTGTCACAAGTTAGTGGAATATGAGACTTTGTAAAAACAAAATTAAAAAAAAAAAAAACAATTTCCGCTGACTTGTGCCAAAAATAAAAATTCTGTGGACTCACCATGCCCCTCACGGAATACCTTGGGGTGTCTTCTTTCCAAAATGGGGTCACATGTGGGGTATTTATACTCACCTGGCATTTTAGGGGCCCCTAAAGTGTGAGAATCCAAATGCATAAAAATGGCCTGTGAAATTCTAAAGGTACTCATTGGTTTAGGCCCTTTGCATCTTGGCTGCAAAAGTGTCACTCATGTGGTATCGCCGCACTCAGGAGAGTAGGCAATGTGTTTGGGTGTATTTTACATATACCATGCTGCGTGTGAGAAATATCGCTGTAAACGACAACTTTTACATTTTTTATTCAAAGTTGTCAGTTTACAGAGATATTTCTCTCACCCAGCATGGGTATATGTAAAAATACACCCCAAAACACATTGCCCTACTTCTCCTGAGTACGGCGATACCACATGTGTGACACTTTTTGCAGCCAAGATGCGCAAAGGGGCCCAAATTCCAATGAGTACCTTTTAGGAGGGCATTTTTACGCATTTTTCTTCTCACGCTTTAGGGCCCCTAAATGCCAGGGCAGTATAAATACCCCACATGTGACCCCATTTTGGAAAGAAGACACCCTAAGGTATTCCATGAGGGGCATGGCGAGTTCATAGAATATTTTTTTTTGGCACAAGTTAGTGGAAATTGATTTTTTATTGTTTTTTCTCACAAAGTCTCCCTTTCCGCTAACTTTTGACAAAAAGTTTAATTTTTCATGAACTCATTATGCCCCTCAGCGAATACCTTGGGGTGTCTTCTTTCCAAAATGGGGTCACATGTGGGGTATTTATACTGCCCTGGCATTTTAGGGGCCCTAAAGCGTGAGAAGAAAATGCGTAAAAATGCTCTTCCTAAAAGGTACTCGTTGAATTTGGTCCTTTGTGCATTTGGCTGCAAAAGTGCACACATGTGGCATCGTCGCACTCAGGAGAAGTAGGGCAATGTGTTTGGGTGTATTTTTACATATACCCATGTTGGTGAGAGAAATATCTCTGTAAATTGACAACTTTGAATAAAAAATTTAAAAAGTTGTCGTTTACAGCGATATTTCTCACACCCAGCATGGGTATATGTAAAAATACACCCCAAAACACATTGCCCTACTTCTCCTGAGTACGGCGATACCACATGTGTGCCACTTTTTGCAGCCAAGATGCGCAAAGGGGCCCTAAAACCAATGAGTACCTTTAGGATTTCACAGGGCATTTTTACGCATTTGGATTCTCACGCTTAGGACTCCTAAAATGCCAGGGCAGTATAAATACCCCACATGTGACCCCATTGTGGAAAGAAGACACCCTAAGGTATTCCGTGAGGGGCATGGCGAGTTCACAGAAAAAAAAATTTGGCACAAGTTAGCGGAAATTGATTTTTTTTTTTTTTTTACAGTCTCATATTCCACTAACTTGTGACAAAAATAAAATTTTGCATGAACTCACCATACCCCTCACGGAATACCTTGGGGTGTCTTCTTTCTAAAATGGGGTCACATGTGGGGTTTTTGTACTGCCCTGGCATTTGAGGGTCTCCGCAATCATTACACGTATGGCCAGCATTAGGAGTTTCTGCGATTCTCCGTATATTGAGCATACGGGTAATGAGATTTTTTTCCGCTCAGCCTCTGCGCTGAAAAAAAAAAAAAAATGAACGGCACAGATTTTTTCATTCGCATCGGTCAATGTGGATGAAAAAATCTCTGCCAAAATCAGTGACTGCAGTGCGGTGGGCTGGGCGCTAGCTACCTAACAAGTAGCTAACTAACTGGCGGTGATAAGGGACCCTTATGCCCCATTCACACGTCCGCAATTCTGTTTGCGGAACGGAATTGTGGACCCATTCATTTCTATGGGGACAGACTTTGTCCCGCTCGGATCCGGAATTACGGATCCGCGATTCCGGGTCTGCACTTCCGTTTCGCAAAAATATAGAACATGTCCTATTCTTGTCCGCAATTGCGGACAAGAAAAAGCATTTTCTATATAGTTCTGGCAATGTGCGGATCTGCAAAATGCGGAAAGCACATTGCCGGTGTCCGTGTTTTGAGGATCTGCGGATCGGATCTGGATCGGATCTGCGGATCGGATCTGCGGATCGGATCCGCGGATCGGATCCGCGGATCGGATCCACGGATCCGTGAATCCACGGATCCGCAAAACACATATGGACACATAAAGGGGTGTGATCAATGACAGGGGGTGATCAGGGGGTCTAGATGGGGTGATCAAGGGGTTAATAGGTGAGGGGGGGGAGTTAGTGTAGTGTTTGGTGCAACTGTACTGTGTTACCTGGTCCTCTGGTGGTCGATCCCAGCAAATGGGACCACCAGAGGACCAGGTAGCAGGTATACCAGACGCTGTTCACAAAACAGCGTCTGGTATACATGTTTCATGCGATTTATATCGCATCTACAGCCTGCCAGCGATTGATCATCGCTGGCAGGCTGTAGTTTAACTCTCCAGACGCGCGCTCCTGTGAACGCGCGCGCACCTGCGCGCGCGTTCTCAGGAACTCACGGGTCTCGCGAGAGGACGCGCCGAGGCGTCCACTCAGAAGATCCCGGCCGCCCGCAGGACGCAATCCTGCGTACGGCGGTCCGGGACTGGTTAAGGTCACGCTCACAGCACTCTTCGCTGAGTACCTCATTGGTGTTGGCACGCGCAAAAGCGGAAGAAGCGAAGGTACAAGCTCACTGCATTAGAAAGGAAGCAGCCATTAAGGCACAAGTCGCAGAGACACAAGCCCAATCTCAAGCTAATCAAGCAGCTATAAAAGCCCAATCTCAAGCTAATCAAGCAGCTATACAGGCTCCAGTACAAGTGACCACATTCAAGGCTGAAGCTGAGTTGGAGGTCCTTCAGAAGGAAAGGGAAGAAGCAGCAGCCATGGATTAATTCAGGGTTCTTGAAGAAGCTGCTGAAGAAGAAGAAGCTTATCACCCTATGTCCAAGATATCTAATGACTCAGAAGGGCGTACCCTGCAATTCGTCCTAGACCAAAGCAAAGTCAATGCATTTGCACCAGAAGATTTGGCCTCTGCACGCCAGCCTGCTGAACTCATGCGAGTAGAAAAAGAGGCAGCTGATAACTATACAGTTGACCCCAGTCCAGTGGACATTTCTCTTTCTTTCAAATCTCTGGGACCTTACACAGTATTTCAGATGCCATTAGAGACCAAGCTGCTTCAAGCTCATCAAATCACATTAAAACCTCCTGAGACTAGTCACATAGCGACCAAGACGCTGGTGCCAAGATTACCAGATGTGAAGCCTTCACTTACGCTCAACCCAGCCGCCACTCCATTCCATCTTCCAACCCCCAAACATAGGGTATCAGATGGTGCCAACAACACCAGAGACGGAGAAGTTCCCATCACCATGATGCAGGAAAGAATGATGCATCAGAAATCGCTAAGTATCTCACTCTCAGTGACCTCATCAGTACTAGCCTTACGAACTTTGATGATTGCTCAGAGAACTATAGAAGTTGGAAGGCGACTTTCAAGACAACAGTTCAAACCCTGGGTGTACCACCTATGCAAGAATTTGATTTTACTAATTAGATGGCTAGGTCCATGGTCGTCAAACTGTGTTAAGAGACTCAAAACCATTCATATCTACGAACCAGTCAAAGGCCTTCGTCTCGCATGGGAAAGATGAGAGCAGACATAGGGCAGCATGAACGGGCCTTATTTAAACGACTATATGACTTTCCTGAATTATCCAATACAGACCGCCGAGGGTTTCAGGAATTAAGCGACCTTCTTCTTGAGTTTGAAATCGTCAAGGGAGACCCGCAGTTACCAAGGCTCAGCTTTCTTGATACATGCCATAGTGTGGGCCTGATCGTGGAGAAATTACCCCTTAATTTTCAAGACCAATGGGCAACAACAGGTTCAAAATACAAGTAGCAACATCGTGTTCCCTTTCCACCATTTTCATTCTTCTGTAAGTTCATCAAAGACTTAGCTAGAGCTAAAAATGATCCGAGTTTCAACACCTTGGGGACCAACATCTTTGGCTCTACTAAACAGAGACACAAGACTTTCAGTCCCAGACAGAGAAACCCTAAAGGTCTAATTTCCGTAAAAAAGACAGGGGTTGTGCCCACTACTAACTCAGTCACTTCCAACGGAAATGAAAGCCCTAAGGAACCCGATCATCATTGCCCTATCCATGATAAACCACATCCTTCAAGGAAATGCCGTGTCTTCATAGCAAAGCCCTTTTCCTTAGGAGTTATGATATCTGCTTTAGATGCTGTGCATCCACTGAGCATTTCGCCAGAGACTGCAAGGTTCCAGTCAAGTGTTTTGAATGTAATAGGCCTTCAGGATCTCAATTTGAACCCTATTCAAGCCCTTCCTGGGCTTTGCAGTCTTCACACAGTTTATCATAATGAATCCTATATCTTCACTGACAACAAGCCTTCTGATTCATGTAGTTCTGATGAGACACTGCAGAAATGTGAGCCTTCCAGTCAACCGTTTGGCAATGAGTTTACCTTTGTAATGGAAGTATCTTCTGAACGTTCTATAAAGGAGGATGTGTCCGCTGTTCACCCGGGACCAATCAGGCGGAACCTAGAACCAGTTAGCTGACACAAGCCCCATTTGGATCAAGGCGGGGAGAGTCATGGCGGGGAGAGTGCCGACTGACCAGCCACTACCGTCACGCCTAGATACACAGAGGTATGTGGAGAAGGACTTGTGTGTGGTAAGTCTTGTTCCAAGATTTGCCTTGTGGATGTGTTTTCTACTGCACAACCAGAGAAGACCATAGGAATGTATGCTATTCTAGATGACCAAAGTAATCGTTCTCTAGCTAGCCCTAAGTTCTTTGATCTGTTCAGGATAAAGGGAGAGACTACACCCTACACTCTAGGGACATGCTCTGGTCTTGTGACAACCTCAGGAAGAAGAGCTAACGGTTTCACCTTGAAGCCCATCAAAGGAGATAAGAAACTTTTTTCCAACCCTTATTGAGTGTGACGAATTGCTGGACGCAAGGGATAAGATTCTCACATCTGAAGCTGCACAACATCACCCACAACATCTCTGGCACAAAATAGCCAGAGAGATTCCTCCCCTTGATAGCCATGCCAAGATCTTACTCTTGCTTGGTAGAGACATTCTTGAGGCTCATAAAGTTCCTGAACTGTGCAATGGCCCTTTCAACCCTCCATATGCCCAGAAACTTACAGTGGGTTGGTTCATCTTGGGGAATGTATGTCTCGACAGAACTCGCAGACACTGCCACGTATACTCCTTCAGAACTGACATATTGATAGGGGGACTAACTTCTTGCTTTGGACGGTGTCCTAACCACTACTATGTGCGGGGAGGGGGGTGGGGTTCCTTGTCCAAATATTCTACAAATTTGTTCATCAGAAAGCAGCTTAATTCCCAAGAAGTCAGCAGTAGAAGAAGGTTCCTGGACAAAAGGGCAGCTTGTAGAAAGGCCTTCAGGATCTAAATTGGAGCCCTCTTCAAGCCCTTCGCAGCTTTGCAGTCCTTACACAGTTTATCATAATGAATCCCATATCTTCACTGACAACAAGCATTCTGATTCATGTAGTTCTGATGAGACACCACAGAAATGTGAGCCTTTCAGTCAACCATTTGACAATGACTTTAATTCTGTAAAGGAAGTATCTTCTGAACGTTCTATAAAGGAGGAACCTGCAACAGAGGAAGAGTTTATTTCAGATACTTTGCAAGAACCTTCAGTTCCATCTACAGTTGTTGATTGCACCCAAGAGGATCATAGTTCTTCCCAGTCTTCAACGGATTAGCACCTTCATATTGTTAAGCTTTTTCTGGAAACCACAGGGAAAAAAGTTCACCGCCAATGTCCATGACAAATACTGCATGTCAACAACCCAAGTCTGTATTAACAAAGACAGATCCCATTTCAGAAGCGAAAAGGAAACATGAGCATTCGCGTTCACGATCCATAGACAGAAAACAATCTACATCTAAATCAGCCTCACAAAATAAGCGCTCTCGTTCTAAATCTTTGGCAAGATCAAGGAGAACAAAGTCTCACTCAGCTTCTTATGAAAGCAACAGACAATCTCCTGTAGTAAAAAAGAAGAAATCCACATCTGGGGTGCATAAAAGATCACTCAAGAATAAACCAGAAAAGAAGATAGGAAATATTCCTGTGCCATCTGGCGTTTTCAAAGAGCACAGCCTTTATAAGTTTCGGTGGAAGCAGGTACAACATCTCACTAGTGAGTTGTGGAAAAAGTGGAGAAGAAAGTACCTCTGCCTCTTGCAAGAACACAGAAGGTGGCAAGAACCAAGGCCTAATTTAAAGGAAGGAGATTTTCTTCTGTTAAGAGACAAACAAGTTGATCATCTCAAATATCCTTTTTTGGTTTAAATAAATGTTCATTGCATGTTTCCTTTTCAGGTCTATGGACATTATTCATCTGTTTATTCATCAGGTTTATGGACATTATTCATTGTTATTTTATACAATTCCATTGTATGCATATTAATAGTGGTATCTACCAATACCAGACGGGGAGTGTTCTGTTTCAGTATCTTGCATTGTGTATTAGTATGCTCCTCTCTTCTTCTCCCCCCTCTGTTTCTGCTTCTAGTTAGTTCAGCCTAGCCACTTCCTGTTTTCCCAGTCATGCATTGCTGTTAGTGTGTGCTCAACTTTCTGAGGAGAATCTCCATCTTCTTAGCAAGTAGAATATTGTTGGCATAGTTATTTTACCATCTGGATTCCCTGCACATCTTGTAATACATTCTTTGATTAAAAGACTACTTAATTAACTCATGGGTGTCTGATGCATAAACTGTAAGTGGAGAATGTCTGATTCAACAAGTCACCTCCGTACACATAGAGGCTGCTCTCTCACAGATGCCTGATTGTATAAAGCTGACATTTCAAAACGCCACAGTAATACTGCTGCCATTTGCTTGTTCATGGGGCATTTGGAATCTTTCTGCATGCTTAAAAACTATTGCGGCAGACTGTGCTGTCTAATCTCAATCAGCTGCTGGCAAACAATGATTCAGTATAGGGACGAGTGATGGCATTAGCAATTTTGGTGCAAAATGATGCTTCTTAGGTCACACCCCCTTTCCCTTGAAGCTCCATTCCTGACAATTTTTTGAGTAGGCCAAAGTTGCTCCAATTTGAGCCATGTTTTAGACAAATTTGTGTGAAACTGAATTTACCTGACAATAGAAAATAGATGTGAATATATGTTACTTTGTGGTACTTCAAACATGGATGTCTTCTTTCTGACATATCATACTGCTTTAAAAAAGTTTTTTTGATCAAGAGAAGGATGTGGGTGGGTCCATCATAAGGATGCTCTGTTCTAAACACAAAGCAAATCAGCGAATACAATAATTTACTACCATTCCATTGAATTTTTCTAAAGGTGAACTATCACAGATACATATATTTTTTTTACTTTTATTAAATATTATCTATTTTAGCAGAATATTTAAAATATTGCCATAAAACTAGAGCTATCCAAAAAGCAAAAGTAAAATTAATTACTTTAAATTATGAGTGACATATTTGTATCAGCCATATGGAACTTCACAATTTTATGAAATTGGTTTCTTCAATTCATAAAAATCCAATAAAATGCACATTTTAGCTTTCAGTCAGTTTTAAAATATAGCAATAAAATTATCTCTGCTGGCTATACTTGTTACTTAGTTCAACATGAATTCTTTACTCCTCCACCATAAAGTTATGTCACAGCTGTCCGAAGGATACTCTAGGCTGCATATTCATGGAGATTGCAAATCTTCCCGTCATAATATTAAAGTCTCCCTCATGACTTCTGGACACATTATTCATCTGATAACCAGAAACACCTGGCTACAAGGAATTTCCTGCTACAATTCTGCCTTCATTTCCTCCAACAGTAAAAACCTAATGCTTGTAAAGGTGAAAGAAAACAGCCGTTAATCACATAGCTCACCACTTTTGCCACCATTACACTGATACTACACTTTAAATTAAATTTTAATTCCCACATGATGGCTCGCTATGAATTATGGTTATATAATCTGTTCAGTTCATACGCATTGTCTGTTAGGGATGATTTGTAACCATTTCATTAGTAAAACCATTGTGAAGGAAACTTTTGTCCAAAAATCATGAAAACAAAATATTTAACAGTACGGGATCACGCTCCTTGGGATAATTATTGATCCAGAAGGGAATATATCACCTAACTTTTTCTAAGTAATATATTGTGAAACATACTGGGACATGCAATATATATAGTAAAACATGCTGGGCCAGATTTACTAATTTAAAAGATAATGTAAGCTTAGACAGACTGTCTCTACCTGCACCAGAGTTATCACTGTGGCACAGGTTGGAGAATAAATCTGGTGCAGGGGGAAACACTTTTTACAGACTCTATACCAACGCCAGAATTGTATCCAAATTTTGGCATAAAATGCCCTTTCCTGCAAAGCTCTTCCCACTTTCTGCTAAGCTCTGCCCCTTTGTCAGAAATGTCAGAAAAATGCTCCGAAATGCACCACTGTTTTAGACACATGTTGCACACATATTAGTAACTCTGGGACACTTTTTTCTTACTTCCTTTTATTTTTCCAGCAGAGTGGCCAACAGCTTTGTCACCATGCCACAACAACCAGCACCACCAGTTGATATGCAACATCTTAGCAGGAAGCAGCATTTCAGCAACATGGTGGAGCAGTATGTGTGCAAATGCCTACACGTACTAACTGATGGGTCTGCCCCATTCAACTTCTGGGTCTCCAAATTGGGCACATGGCCTGAACTTTCCCTTTACGCCTTGGAGGTGCTGGCCTGCCCTGCAGCCAGTGTATTGTCTGAACGTGTATTTAGCATGGCATGGGTTATTATCAAGGACAAGTGCACCAACCTGTCCACAGATCCAGGCATGGATCCCACAAGACTTGTTTGTACCTTTTGCAGAATAGACATTTATACCGGCCTCAACCATCCATTCTTGTACTCAAGTGCACTTATTCTTTGTTCTATTTTTTTATATGTCCCAATATTTTGTGGGCTACCCCAATAAAAAAATAAAAAAAGTGTTGGCTATCTCCTCCACCTCCACCCCCGCTTTCACCTACACCGCCACGGTCACCGCCTCCTCAACCCCCTACTCCACATCCACCTCCTCCTCCTAGTTCAAGATTTTTATTTTCATTTATTTTAAGTTATTTCCCTATCCACATTTGTTTGCAGAGTACTTGCTATGTTCTTAAGCACATTTTGCTGCCTTTTGCAGCCCTCCAGCTCTTTCCATGACATTTTTAGAGCCATTTTAGTGCCCAAAAGTTTGGGTCCCCTTTGACTTCAATGGGGTTCAGGTTCAGGGTCAAGTTCGGGTCCCAAACTCGAACTTTGCGAAGAAGTTTGGCCTAACCTGGCGAACCCAAACTTCCAGGTGTTTGCTCAACTCTGGAGTAGTGTTTTTTTTACCAACCTCCCTGTAATTTGGCCTCAAAAAATTGAACTTAGGCGCCCCCTTTAAGCTCAGTACTTAAATACCATAACAATACCAAACTCTGTACTTAGATAAAGTAACAGAGCCAAGCTCTGTGCGTAGATAAAGCAGAAGAACCAGGCTATGTGCATAGATACAGTAACAGAACCAAGCTGTGTGTATAGATACAGTAACAGAACCAAGCTCCGTGTATAGATATAGTAACAGAACCGAGCTGAGTGCATAGATACAGTAACAGAACCGAGCTGCATGCATAAATACAGTAACAGAACCAAGCTGCGTGTATAGATACAGTAACAGAACCAAGCTGTGTGTATAGATACAGTAACAGAACTAAACTGCGCGTATAGATACAATAACAGAACCAAGCTGCGTGTATAGCTACAGTAACAGAACCAAGCTGCGTGTATAGATACAGTAACAGAACCGAGCTGTGTGTATAGATACATGCACTTCTACCGGCACTCTTTTACACACATACTTCTACACCTGCCGTCACTCTTTTACACGCACACTTCTATATATGCTGGCACTCTTTTACACGCACACTTCTACATATGCTGGCACTCTATTAAAGGGTTTCTGTCACCAGTTTTAACCCTATGAAGTTAGCTGACATTAGCGATGTGCTAATGTCAGCTAAACCTAACTAGCCTATTCCTACTTTTCTCAGTGCCCGCATAAACCTAAAAATCGAACTTTTATAATATGCTAATGAGGCTCTAGGAGCAGGGGGGGCGTTGTTCCTGCTCCTAGAGCCTCCATTCTCCCACCTTGGTCTCCTCCTCCAGGTCTTGATTGACAGGGCCAGGCAGCGCTGCGTCTGTCTGCCAGCCCTGTGCTCGGATGTAGTCTCGCGCGTTACGAACTCAGCGCAGGCGCGGTGAGGAACCTGGCAGCCGACGAGCGTCTTTCCCTCACCGCGCCTGCGCTGAGTTCAGAACGGCGCGAGATTTCATCCGAGCACAGGGCTGGCAGACAGATGCAAGCGCTGCCTGGCCCTGTCAATCAAGACCTGGAGGGAGGAGACCAAGGTGGGAGAATGGAGGCTCTAGGAGCAGGAACAACGCCCCCCCTGCTCCTAGAGCCTCATTAGCATATTATAAAAGTTCGATTTTTAGGTTTATGCGGGCACTGAGAAAAGTAAGAATAGGCTAGTTAGGTTTAGCTGACATTAGCACATCGCTAATGTCAGCTAACTTCATAGGGTTAAAACTGGTGACAGAAACCCTTTAAACGCACACTTCTACAGATGCAGGCACTCCTTTACATGCACACTTCTACACATGTCGGCACTCTTCTACACGCACACTTCTACTCATGTCGGCACTCTTCTACACGCATACTTCTGCACATACTAACGCTCTTTTACACGCATACTTCTACACATACTGCCACTCTTTTACACACACACTTCTACATATGCTGGCACTCTTTTAGTCCTTCTGTACACAACTGTATCTGTTTTGTTGTATGCACAATCTTTCACATGCTCTGTGGGTTGTAACTAGGCTAAGATCACATGTACAATGTACAGCACATGATCCGGGAAGACCAAGGCGTGCTGGCCCAGTAAGCAATATTTAATAAGTTCCAATTAAAAAGTTGTTACTCTAATCAAGGTTGGAACATGAAATTAAAAAAAATAATAAAAATTGGATAACCCCTTTAAGGCTGCACCTTGATTTTAGCCCGCAATGTGCTGTGCAACCAAGGATCACAGCGGCATGCTGGTACATTGCAGTGAGTTAAAATGAAACGTGTCATAAAGGTGCGACCTGTATGTTTCTTACAATCACAATCCGAAAGTCACAAGAAATCTATTAGGTTGGATTTTGTGTGACTGTGCACGACCATTTCCTTTTACTAGTTGTGATGTAGTATAGCGTTGCTGCAGTCTTTAGCTGCACAATCTGTGTTGCAGCTACAGCCATTTTGTAGTACCAGCTCAACACATACTGTACTTCATGCAGGCACTCTTACATACACACACTGTCATACATGCATGCACTCTTACATACACATACATTCAGCACTCTTACATACACACACTTTCATACATGCATGTACTCTTACATACACATACATTCAGCACTCTTATATACACACACTTTCATACGTGCATGTACTCTTACATACACAATAAGACAGAGTTCAGACTAAGCACCTATATTTCTACACTCAGAAGTGCATGACCATAAGGCAAATAAAGTAGGTTAAAAGATGGCCGCACAATACATCTCAAACTAACAGAAAAACAAAAAAGGGGCTCATTCCAGAAATAGGAATGAAGGAAGCTCTTTGCGCACATTTTTGATCAAAAGTATGTCGGGCCCAAGTGCCACTTCACGGCGACTTCCGCACATGGGTCCCTAACACTACAGATACTGCCTCTTATGGACTTACCAGTCTCCTTATTTTCAGGGCATTGTAGGAACCAGCTAAATTGCTTTTGTGCTGAGAAGTCCCAGGAACTTGGGCGGGTCTCAGTCCAAAAGAGGCGCCACCCTCAATATATACTATAAGACAAAGTTCAGACTAAGCACCTATATTTCTACACTCAGAAGTGCATGACCATAAGGCAAATAAAGTAGGTTAAAAGATGGCCGCACAATACATCACAAAATAACAGAAAAACAAAAAAGGGGCTCATTCCAGAAATAGGAATCTTTTAACCTACTTTATTTGCCTTATGGTCATGCACTTCTGAGTGTAGAAATATAGGTGCTTAGTCTGAACTCTGTCTTATAGTATATATTAAGGGTGGCGCCTCTTTTGGACTGAGACCCGCCCAAGTTCCTGGGACTTCTCAGCACAAAAGCAATTTAGCTGGTTCCTACAGTGCCCTGAAAATAAGGAGACTGGTAAGTCCATAGGAGGCAGTATCTGAAGTATTAGGGACCCATGTGCGGAAGTCGCTGTGAAGTGGCACTTGGGCCCGACATACTTTTGATCAAAAATGTGCGAAAAGAGCTTCCTTCATTCCTATTTCTGGAATGAGCCCCTTTTTTGTTTTTCTGTTAGTTTGAGATGTATTGTGCGGCCATCTTTTAACCTACTTTATTTGCCTTATGGTCATGCACTTCTGAGTGTAGAAATATAGGTGCTTAGTCTGAACTCTGTCTTATAGTATATATTGAGGGTGGCGCCTCTTTTGGACTGAGACCCGCCCAAGTTCCTGGGACTTCTCAGCACAAAAGCAATTTAGCTGGTTCCTACAATGCCCTGAAAATAAGGAGACTGGTAAGTCCATAAGAGGCAGTATCTGTAGTGTTAGGGACCCATGTGCGGAAGTCGCCGTGAAGTGGCACTTGGGCCCGACATACTTTTGATCAAAAATGTGCGCAAAGAGCTTCCTTCATTCCTATTTCTGGAATGAGCCCCTTTTTTGTTTTTCTGTTAGTTTGAGATGTATTGTGCGGCCATCCTCTTACATACACATACATTCATACATGCTGCACTCTTACAAACACACACTTTCATTCATGCATGTACAGTACTCTTACATACAGATACATTCATACATGCAGCACTCTTACATACACATACTTTCTTACATGCATGTACTGTTACATACACACACTATCATACATGCATGTCCTCTTACATTTTCACACTGTCTTACATGCATGTACTCTTACATACACACACTGTCATACATGCAGGCACTCTTTTAAACCAATTACAATACATGTAGATTCCTTCCTCGACTCATGGCTCTCTGTGCTGCTAGTTGCATCCCCAGGTCCTGATCCAGGCTCCTCCCAGCAGCAGGGCTGGGCTCCAGACTGATCACACAGGCAGCAGTCCTTCTAGCAGAGCTGCCTCATTGGAGGAGAGGCAGTCAGTGCTATTGACTGACAGGTTTCAGACCAATCAGACCAAACAGTAAGGCTGTTTCAACATAATCTCATTTACATAAAATAGCGGCAAA
Source organism: Bufotes viridis (assembly GCA_033119425.1). Classification (NCBI taxonomy): domain Eukaryota; kingdom Metazoa; phylum Chordata; class Amphibia; order Anura; family Bufonidae; genus Bufotes; species Bufotes viridis. The sequence continues at coordinate 374,536,849 of CM065590.1, read as the reverse complement.
ATGCTGTGGTTTTTTGCAGCGATTTTATGAAAATCAGATCATGTGCAAACAGCCTCACTGACCAGGAGTGCTGATTACACAAAACTTGTCAGTTCCCATGAATCAGCACTTGTATGGAGCCTTTCCTTCTCATTTAGGATGAATCACAGGCAGAATGCATCCTACTGTGTACAGGGGGCAGAGCTTATCGCAAACAGCTTCTAAGCAAGGAAGCTCACTTGCTGATTTGGGGCCTACTGAGGATTTCCCTGGCTCCCCGGTGGTCCAGTCCGAGCCTGTCTCCATATATCTGCTTGGTCTATTCATTAAGAACCTCCTCTCCTCTTCAGGTTGCTACGGCATATTGACACATAATTATAACATCATGCTGCTGTTGGCACTCCTTCGAAGTCTCCACCCAGTGAGAGACCCGTGAAAGCCATGTAATTCAGGCACTATACATGCCTCCCTTTGAAAAAGCTTCCTGAATACTTCTGCCTTTATTGTGGTCATTCTTGGATGGATTGTCCCAGACTTAAGGTGAAGCAGGAAAACTTTGGGAGAATTATCTATATGCCAAAGTAGAGAACTATGCATTTGAATGCTAGTAATTGACATTTTGGTATATAGTACATCCTCTGAAGGATATTAGCAGGATGATGTCGAGGTCACATCTGAGTCACACCATACCTTGGCGACAGGGGTCACAGCATTCCTCCTGTTCCTCCTAAAACAAGGAAAACGGACACTGCTGTGCTGGATGAATGTTGCTGGGAGTGTATACAGTCGTGGCCAAAAGTTTTGAGAATGACACAAATATTAGTTTTCACAAAGTTTGCTGCTAAACTGCTTTTAGATCTTTGTTTCAGTTGTTTCTGTGATGTAGTGAAATATAATTACACACACTTCATACATTTCAAAGGCTTTTATCGACAATTACATGACATTTATGCAAAGAGTCAGTATTTACAGTGTCGGCCCTTCTTTTTGAGGACCTCTGCAATTCGACTGGGCATGCTCTCAATCAACTTCTGGGCCAATTCCTGACTGATAGCAACCCATTCGTTCATAATCACTTCTTGGAGTTTGTCAGAATTAGTGGGTTTTTGTTTGTCCACCCGCCTCTTAAGGATTGACCACAAGTTCTCAATGGGATTAAGATCTGGGGAGTTTCCAGGCCATGGTCCCAAAATGTCAACGTTTTGGTCCCCGAGCCACTTAGTTATCACTTTTGCCTTATGGCACGGTGCTCCATCGTGCTGGAAAATGCATTGTTCTTCACCAAACTGTTGTTGGATTGTTGGAAGAAGTTGCTGTTGGAGGGTGTTTTGGTACCATTCTTTATTCATGGCTGTGTTTTTGGGCAAAATTGTGAATGAGCCCACTCCCTTGGATGAGAAGCAACCCCACACATGAATGGTCTCAGGATGCTTTACTGTTGGCATGACACAGGACTGATGGTAGCGCTCACCTTTTCTTCTCCGGACAAGCCTTTTTCCAGATGCCCCAAACAATCGGAAAGAGGCTTCATCGGAGAATATGACTTTGCCCCAGTCCTCAGCAGTCCATTCACCATACTTTCTGCAGAAGATCAATCTGTCCCTGATGTTTTTTTTGGAGAAAAGTGGCTTCTTTGCTGCCCTTCTTGACATAACCATAGCAAAAGCAGGTGCACTCTGCGGCAATACTAAACCCTCACACTGATAAAATTGAGGGGTTAGTTCGACATATCCTACTAGGAGGACATGTCTTAAGCTCGGACACCACGGCAAGGTCCCTCAAGTAGCCCGAGGCCCTACCACTCAACCTACCTGAGCCGTATGGGCGATACCAGGAGCCGTTGGGCATTACGGGAGCATAAGGCCTGACTCACAGACAGCTCACCAGTGACCTCTGGAGGACCGGCGGAGATCTGGTCACAACCCAGCAAACATGCCATTCTACAAAACCCCCTGCTAGATACATGTAATTACACCTGCTTACTGCTGCGCTGTCGACCATGAGCAGGTAAACAATGAAGGAAAGGCAGCGCTTGCATACCATGGTACCTTCCCTTCAACCAGCTGGCGAGAGGCTGGGATGTTGGACCCCCGCTGATAGGTCATCAATATTAAAGGGGTATTCCCATCACAGACAATGGGGGCATATCGCTCGTATATGCCCCTATTGTCTGATAAGTGTGTGTGCACCTCTGGGTCCCGCACCTACAATGAGAACGGAGTGGAGAGAGCTGTGGCTGGAGGATTTCCCAGGGTTCGTCCACTACCAAGCGCTGCTCCCATAGAAGTGAATGGGAGCTGCGCTTGGTGGTCCGTGCTCCCATTTATTTCTATGGGGCAGCCGGAAATAGCTGAGCCAGAGCTCTGCCATTTTCGCCGGCCCCATAGAAATGAATGGGGGGTGGATGCAAATGCGCAGTTCATTTCCCCGCTCCGTTCAGACAATGGGGGCATATCCTAGCGATATGCCCCCATTGTCTGTGATGGGAATACACCTCTAAGTTCACTGAAAACCCCTTTAATATGAAAGTGGCCCAAAAAATTAAAAAATTAATTAAAGATAAGATATATGAACAAATCCAAGCAATGTCAGTAAAAACAGTGGATGTATATGGTATGTTCCACCACCCTAGAGCACACCACAACTACAGATGTCTCCACTCTTCAAGGGCATCTGTCAGCAGTTTTGAACCTATGAAGCTGGCTGACGTGTAGCATGTGTGCTTGGCAGCTGAAGGCATCTGGGTTAATCCCATGTTCATATGTGCCCACATTGCTAAGATTTTTTTTAATAATGTATGCAAATGAGCCTCTAGGAGCAATGGGGGCGTTGTCATTACACCTAGAGGCTCCACTCTCTCTGCAACTGCTGCGCCCTCTCCCCTTTGATTGACAGGGCCAGGCAGTGAAAACATTATAGCATCTGGTCCTGTCAATCAAAGTGCAGAGGGCGTGGTAGTTGCTGAGAGAGCCTCTAGGTGTAATGACAACGCCCCCATTGCTCCTAGAGGCTCATTTGCATATATTAAAACATCACTATTCTCAGCAATGCGGACACATATGAACATGGGATCAATACAGATGCCTTCAGCTGCCAAGTGCACAAGGTAGAAATCTGCTGACAGATCCCCTTTATACTTTATGACTTCTGTAGGAGGGGCACGCTCTTTCTTGCCGCTGTAAAGATGCATGCTGTGGCTGGCACTCCAGGGGCAGATTATTGCTCAGCACTGTAAAACTCCGCTCTGCAGACATTCTGAAATGCTTCAATTTGTTAAATTCAGGTGAGGCTCCTGTTTGCTTCTAGATGATGATGTGAAGCAGCTGCGGTGTGTATTATACTTTACAAGGGCTCATACAGCGGGTCCGCAATACACGGGTGCACCCCGCATCACGGATGCAGACCCATTCACTTGAATGGGTCCGCAAATCCGGAGATGCGGTGCGGAAGCACGGATCGGAACCCCGCGGAAGCACTACTTTTTTGCGGTGCAGACTGTCAGATGCGCATCGCGGACCCCATTCAAGTGAATGGGTCTGCCATCCGCATGCGGATGCCCCACGGTAGGTGCCCGTACATTGCGGATCCTGCCTGCTAGCACACAGTTGTTTTGGTCCGCATTTGAGCTTCTTTTTTTGGGCGGCTCGGATACAGACCCATTCAATTCAATGGTGCCGCAAAAGATGTGGACAGCAAACCCGTGTGTTGTCCACATCCGTTGCTTGATTCCGTGGCAGTGCAAAAAAATCTCCGTTCAGGGGCAGGAGAATGGAAAGGACGGATTCGGCACATAGCGGTGATGTGAACGGAGCCCTTAGGAACCCATAGACTATAATGGAGTCCGTTAGGTGTCCGCTCAGAAGATTTTTGAAGTGGAGACAAAAGTCCTGCATGCACTACTTTTGTCTCCGCTCCAAAATCATCTTCTGAGCGGACACCTAACGGACCTTAGGGGTCCTTAGGCTTCGTTCACATCACCATTATGTGCCGAATCCGTCCTTTTCAGGACGGAGAACGGAAAGGCCGAACGGTGATGTGAACAAAGCCTTATTCTTGTCCATTCTGCTGACAAGAATAGACATTTCTGTAATGGGATGCCCGTTTTGTAAATCGTGGAACGCACACGGGTGGCATCTGTGGTTTGCAGATCTTGAGCCTTAAGGGCTCATGCACATGACCGTATTTTCTTTCCGCTTCCGTTTTTTGTGCCGCCCATGTGCGGAACCATTCACTTCAATGGGGCTGTAGAAAATACGGAAGCTACTCTGTGTGTGTTAAGAGGACTTAAATCAGAGAAGAAAAAAAAAACTCGGAACAACGGATCCGTGAAAAACGGGCCACAAAACAACAACGGTTGTGTGCATGAGCCCTAAGAGTATCTCACCCTCCTGTGCTTTTTAGGGCTCATTCAGACGAACGTATGCGTTTAGCGGTCAGCAAATTGCAGATCCACAAATCCACATTTAGCAGAACGCACACGGCCAGCCCTGTGATAGAAACGCCTATTATTGTCCGCGGACAATAATAGGACTTGCATTACCTATTTACGGGCTGCGGAACATAAGTACGAATGTGGACAGCACACATTGTGCTGTCAGCATCGTTTGCGGCTGCATTGAAATGTATGTGTCTGATCAGGAACGGAGACGGACACAAATATATGGTCACGTGAATGTATTTTCTTTCCGTGTCCGTTCCGTTTTTTTACAGTCTGTATGCAGAATCATTCATAAAAAAGAAAAACGGTAGGTGCTCCGTGTGCATTCCGTTTCCGCTCCGCAAAAATATAGAACATGTCCTATTATTGTCCACATTACGGACAAGGATAGTACTGTTCTATTAGAGGCCAGCTGTTCCATTCCGCAAAATACGGAATGCACACAGACGTCATCCGTATTTTTGCGGACAGCAAAATACATAGGTCAGTGTGCATGAGCCCTAAGGGTTTGGCCACAGGGTGGTTTTGGGCACAACAGTGTAGCAGGGCTGCCATAGGAATGCATGGAGACGCAGCAGGGCCGGCTGTGTGTGATGTCTGTGTAGTTGCACCCTAGTAGACAGATATCTACAAGCAGACGATGTAATTCCATTGAGATGATACCAGAGAGCTTGCACACTGTAAGGGAAGCAGGACGGAGCGCGGACTGTGGACACAAGGCAGGGACCTGCTGCCGACCAATAGCATAGAGCTTCGTATGGTAGCAACAGGGAAGACGAGAGCAGCACCAATGGAGACGAGCGTTACATCCCCGCCGCTCAGCAGCCAGGGAGACACCGAGCGCCGCTCACCGTGCAGCATTCCTGTCAGCCTCACTGTACAGGACAAGATGGGATGTGACGCCTCGGGCCGCGGTGCATTGTGGGCGTGTGTATGACAGCGCTGCCTAGTCTTTCCAGTTCATGCAGGGACTGAACACAGACAGTAGACATATTGCTGTGAGATGTAAGTAACTGACGTGTCCTGTGTGCTGCCTTTCTGCCTGTAGGTGACCGTGGCAAGTTGTCATAGTAACGCCTTGGAAGACTAAGGTGTTCAGGGGGCTCCCAGGTAAGTGGACCCTCTTGTGGAGACCTGCTGCCACTTCTACTTCCAGTGACTTTTTCATTGGTGTTCTGGTGTATGGTCTGGGAGTTCTCCTTACAATTCATTACTACTCTCACAGTTTTGGGGTGAAAATGGCAAAAACACATGGAACTTATAACATTTCGGGCACCGATTTCTGCATGTTCTGGTGACTCATAGTTTTCTGGGCGGGGGTCAAATGTGTGCAGTCCGTCTGTAAAACCTGTTTTCTACACAATTGTCAGACTGTCCGAATAGACTGTGGGGGAGATTTAACAAACTGGTGTAAAGTAGAACTGGCTTAGTTGCCCGTAGCAACCAATCAGATTCCACCTTTTATTTTCCAAAGGTGGAATCTGATTGGTTGCCATGGGTGTCAGTCAGACTACGCCACGACAGATTTGTCAGTGTTGCTAACCTGAATCTGTCTTTTCTCTGAAGAACTTAGCCAAAAATCACAGACTGCCAGCATTTTTCTTGGACATAGTGGAAAACCATAATAAATGATAGTGGTTAGACGTAATGTCCGTATATCAATATACTGATAGGACCTCGCATGTTATACAAGGGTCACCTGAAGTGTCAGACTCTGAGAGGATAGATTATTCGCATAATGTACAAGGGTCACCTGAAGTGTCAGAATATGAGAGGATAGATTATTTGCATGTTGTACAAGGGTCACCTGAAGTGTCAGACTATGAGAGGATAGATTATTCGCATGATGTACAAGGGTCACCTGACGTATCAGACTATAAAAGGATAGATTATTCGCATGATGTACCAGGGTCACCTGAAGTATCAGACTATGAGAGGATAGATTATTTGCATGTTATACAAGGCTCACCTGAAGTATCAGACTATGAGAGGATAGATTATTCACATGATGTACAAGGGTCACCTGAAGTGTCAGACTATGAGAGGATAGATTATTTGCATGATGTACTAGGGTCACCTGAAGTATCAGAATATGAGAGGATAGATTATTCGCATGTTGTACAAGGGTCACCAGAAGTGTCAGACTATGAGAGGATAGATTAATCACATGTTGTACAAGGGTCACCTGCAGTGTCAGACCATGAGAGGATAGATTATTTGCATATAGCACAAGGGTCACCTGAAGTATCAGACTATAAGAGGATAGATTATTCGCATGATGTACAAGGGTCACCTGAAGTATCAGACTCTGAAACGATAGATTTTTTCGCATGATGTACAAGGGTCACCTGAAGTGTCAGACTATGAGAGGATAGATTAATTGCATGTTATACAAGGCTCATCCGAAGTATTAAACTATGAGAGGATATATTATTTGCATGATGTACAAGGGTCACCTGAAGTATCAGACTATGAGAGGATAGATTATTTGCATGTTGTACAAGGGTCACCTGAAGTGTTAGACTATGAAAGGATAGATTATTCGCATGATGTACAAGGGTCACCTGAAGTGTCAGACTATGAGAGGATAGGTTATTTATATGATGTACAAGGGTCACCTAAAGTGTCAGACTATGAGAGGATAGATTATTCGCATGATGTACAAGGGTCACCTGAAGTATCAGACTCTGAGATAATAGATTATTCGCATGATGTACAAGGGTCATCTGAAGTATCAGACTCTGAGAGGATAGATTAATTGCATGTTATACAAGGCTCACCTGAAGTATCAAACTATGAGAGGATATATTATTTGCATGATGTACAAGGGTCACCTGAAGTATCAGACTATGAGAGGATAGATTATTTGCATGTTGTACAAGGGTCACCTGAAGAGTCAGACTATGACAGGATAGATTATTTGCATGTTGTACAAGGGTCACCTGAAGTGTCAGAATGTCAGAGGATAGATTATTCGCATGATGTACAAGCAGTGGTCGCGCTACATTTTTTCCGGAAGAGTAAAAATACTCCTCTTACCATTTTTGAGGAGTATTTTTCACCAAGGAGGTATGCAGGGAACCATCACTGGTCTAAATAACATGAAACAATTATGGCGAACTGATAAAGTCCAGTCCATTATGGCGGATCTTCCCTGCACTTTATCACTTGGCTATAATAGCCTGCAGTGTATTTACTACACACTGCACCATATACATCACACACCCTACACTACATACATCAGTGTGTGATGCAGTTTGTAGATCACACACTGCACTACATACATTACACATATCGATGCATTGCTGCACTTTCACCTTGTGGTGCAGGTCAGACTGGATGTCCGGGCTCCCCTGCAGTTGTCCAGCACTCCATTCTTCTTCAGCTCCACGCCATTTTGCGCAGGGCTGCCCCTGCTCACCTCATACACCGGGACTCGGGAGCCGGCCCCTCCTCCTTTCAGCTCCCACCGGCTTCCCTTGCTGCAGGGCTCTGTATCACTCTGGCGCCCATTCAAACTAACCAATTGCAAAGCTCCTTACTGTGTGGAGCTTTGCTATCTGTTATTTCAGTCACAGGCAGCACACGCTTTGCCTTTCCCTGTGCTGCTGAATGTAGGGGAAAAGTCTAAGGCGTATTGGTATGCCTTAGACTTTTTTCAGAGAGTAAAACAGCCTGAACAGGCATCTATGACGCTTGTACAGATTTTATTGCGACCTCTGTGTACAAGGGTCACCTAAAGCGTCAGACTATGAGAGGATAGATTATTCGCATGTTGTACAAGGGTCACCTGAAGTGTCAGACTATGAGAGAGTAGATTATTCACATGATGTACAAAGGTCACCTGAAGTGTCATACCATGAGAGGATATATTATTTGCATATTGTACAAGGGTCACCTAAAGTGTCAGACTATGAGAGGGTAGATTCTCATGTTGCACAAGGGTCAACTGATATGTCAGACTATGAGAGGATAGATTATTCGCATGTTGTACAAGGGTCGCTTGAAGTATCAGACTGTGAGAGGATAGATTATTCGCATGATGTACAAGGGTCACCTGATATGTCAGACTGTGAAAGGATAGATTATTTGCATGTTGTACAAGGGTCACCTGATATGTCAGACTGTGAGAGGATAGATTATTCGCATGTTGTAAAAGGGTCACCTGAAGTATCAGACTATTAGAGGATAGATTATTCGCATGATGTACAAGGGTCACCTAAAGTACGAGAGGATATTTTATTTGCATGTTGCACAAGGGTCACCTGATGTGTCAGACTGTGAGAGGATAGATTATAAGCATGTTGTAAAAGGGTCACCTGAAATGTCAGAATGTGAGAGGATAGATTATCCGCATGATATGCAAGGGTCACTTAGTGTCCTATTTGCATGATGTACAAGGCTCACCTGTAGTGTCAGACTATGAAAGGATAGATTATTCACATGTTGTACAACGGTCACCTGCAGTGTTAGACTGTGAGAGGATAGATTATTCGCATGTTATACAAGGGTCACCTGAAGCGTCAGACTATGAGAAGATAAATTATTCGCATAATGTACAAGGGTCACCTGAAGTGTCAGACTATGAGAGGATAGATTATTTGCATGTTATACAAGGGTCACCTGAAGTATCAGACTATGAGAGGATAGATTATTTGCATGATGTACAAGGGTGACCTGAAGTGTCAGACTATGAGAGGATAGATCACTCGCATGTTGTACAAGGGTCACCTGAAGTATCAGACTATGAGAGGATAGATTATTTGCATGATGTACAAGGGTCACCTGAAGTGTCAGACTATGAGAGGATAGGTTATTCACATGATGTACAAGGGTCACCTGAAGTGTCAGACTATGAGAGGATAGATTTTTCGCATGCTGTACAAGGGTGACCTGAAGTGTCAGACTCTGAGAGGATAGATTATTCGCATAATGTACAAGGGTAACCTGAAGTGTCAGACTGTGAGAGGATAGATCACTCGCATGTTGTACAAGGGTCACCTGAAGTATCAGACTATGAGAGGATAGATTATTTGCATGATGTACAAGGGTCACCTGAAGTGTCAGACTATGAGAGGATAGGTTATTCACATGATGTACAAGGGTCACCTGAAGTGTCAGACTATGAGAGGATAGATTTTTCGCATGCTGTACAAGGGTGACCTGAAGTGTCAGACTCTGAGAGGATAGATTATTCGCATAATGTACAAGGGTAACCTGAAGTGTCAGACTGTGAGAGGATAGATTATTCGCATGTTGTACAAGGGTCACCTGATATGTCAGACTGTGAGAGGATAGATTATTTGCATGATGTACAAGGGTCACCTTAAGTATCAGACTATTAGAGGATAGATTATTTGCAGGATGTAGAAGGGTCATCTGAAGTGTCAGACTAAGGCCTCATGCACACAAATATATTTTGTTTCCGTGTCCGTTCCGTTTTTTTTGCGGACCATATGCGAAACCATTTATTTCAATGGGTCCGCAAAGAATTGGAAGGTACTCTGTGTGCATTCCGTTTCCGTATGTCTGTTTTTCCGTTCCGCAAAAAAATAGAGCATGTCCTATTTTTTTTAGTTTGCAGACAAGGATAGGTATTATTACAACAGATCCGCAAAAAAAACGGATGCCATATGGAACGTCGTCCGTTTTTTTTGCGGATCCGCAATTTGCTGACCGCAAAACTTATACGGTCGTGTGCATGAGGTCTAAGAGAGGGTAGATTATTTTTATTTGCATGATGTACAGGGGTTACCTGATGTATCAGACTATGAAAGGATAGATTATTCGCACGATGTACAAGGGTCATCTGAAGTGTCAGACTGTGAGAGGATAGATTATTCGCACAATGTACAAGGGTCCTCTGAAGTGTCAGACTGTGAGAGGATAGATTAGTCGCATGTTGTACAAGGGTCATCTGAAGTGTCAGACTGTGAGAGGATAGATTAGTCGCATGTTGTACAAGGGTCACCTGAAGTGTCAGACTATAAGAGGATAGATTATTCACATGATGTACAAGGGTCACCTGAAGTGTTAGACTATGAGAGGATAGATTAATTGCATGTTATACAAGGCTCACCTGAAGTATCAGACTATGAGAGGATAGATTATTTGCATGATGTACAAGGGTCACCTGAAGTATCAGACTATGAGAGGATAGATTATTCGCACGTTGTACAAGGGTCACCTGAAGTGTCAGACTATAAGACGATAGATTAGTCACATGATGTACAAGGGTCATCTGAAGTATCAGACTATGAGAGGATAGATTATTCGCACGTTGTACAAGGGTCACCTGAAGTATCAGACTATGAGAGGATAGATTATTTGCATGATGTACAAGGGTCACCTGAAGAGTCAGTATTTGGAGGTGTTAAAACTCCAAATTTGAATGTGCCTTTATTTTCATCTGTAGGCAACATTTGGTGCACCTGAGGCCTGCATTATATCAGTCAGCCATGGGTGGGACTCACAGCCTTCTCCCTCCTCCCATTGTATGTGTGGTTTCACACTGGAGGTAACTGGGAGCTGTTTGTTGTGAGTCGGACCTTTCGCTTCTGTAATTTGCCGACTGGCCCCTGGTACTGCTCAAACGGCACAGGTAGTTTATTGTTAGGTCCCGTGTCACCTGAGATACCTTGATGGGGTTTGTGGGCTCTCATATGTCCTTCTTATAAGGATATATTGGCTAAAGTCTCATTTTAATATCAGTGTGAGGGTTTAGTCAGATTTTGTTGATTGCATCCACCACAGTAGTGCACCTATTCTTGTAAATGTTTATTCCAATTTGTCTGTAACAAATGTTGGATGTCCGGGATGTTGGGATAAATTGTCCAGAAAAAATAATAATTCTGGTTGGCAACCCTGGGTCACCAGAAATGTCAGTCAGGCTACGTACTTCTGACCAGAGGTGTCAGTCCGAATACATCAGGACAGATTAGTTGCAGGTTGTAGCATGTCCTGTGATGTTTTTTTTACAGTTTTCACAGTTTTTTTACATTTTGCCCAATGAAACTGCCAGCAAAATAATTACATTGGGAGAGATTTATCATATCCCTTGCACCAGAAAAGTAGCTTTAAATCGCCGGGTGTGTGCTTGTGACTTATTAAATGCAACTTTTTGGAAAAAAATTAAAAAAATTCGCAAGTGCCTCTGAGAACTGCGCCTTGTCATAAATGTGGAGCATCCTCCAGCAGCGCAGGGGATAGACTGGGACAGAAAGCCCTGCTCTTGATAAATCTCCGTTATTACATTTATGTTTTACTGTAAATGTTTCCCTTGTACATTTTGGTACCAAAATGAGTTAAAAAGAAATGGAAATTATAAATGTAAATTATGGAATTAATAGATCTGTACTGTAGTAACATGGACTATACCGTAGCTTAGTTTATGTGTATATGAAGCTGTAACTTAGCAACAGGTATGTAAGGAGTGGACGCTTATTCCTACAAGAAAACCTCTAATTATATAGAAAAGAAGGAACACCTGAGGTCTCCCGCTCAGCAAGGAATGCCGCCTTATTTCATGTTATAACCTAATGGGGCACATATACTTAAGACTGGCATTTAAATATCTGTCAGAGTAAGGTGCAACCAATTTTTTAAGAAGCAAATGCCTTTTCATTATTTTTGTCATATCTGTGGTACTTCTATCATTCTTCTTCTGATTCTTCTATCATTCTTCTTCTGATTCTTCTATCATTCTTCTCCTGGTATTTCTATCATTCTCCTCCTGATTCTTCTACCATTCTCCTCCTGAATCGTCTATCATTCTCCTTCTGATTCTTCTATCATTCTCCTCCTGGTAGTTCTATCATTCTCCTCCTGATTCTTCCATCATTCTTCTTCTGATTCTTCTATCATTCTCCTCCTGATTCTTCTACCATTCTCCTTCTGATTCTTCTATCATTCTCCTCCTGATTTGTCTATCATTCTCCCCCTGATTCTTCTACCATTCTCCTCCTGATTCTTCTATCATTCTCCTTCTGATTCTCCCATCATTCTCCTCCTGATTCTTCTATCATTCTCCTCCTGGTAGTTCTATCATTCTCCTCCTAATTCTTCTACCATTCTCCTCCTGATTCTTCTATCATTCTCCTTCTGATTCTTCCATCATTCTTCTTCTGATTCTTCTTTCATTCTCCTCCTGATGCTTCTATCATTCTCCTCCTGATTTTTCTATCATTCTCCTTCTGATTCTTCTATCATTCTCCTCCTTATTCTTCTATCATTCTCCTCCTGATTCTTCTATCATTCTCCTTCTGATTCTTCTATCATTCTCCTCCTGATTCTTCTATCACTCTCCTTCTGATTCTTCTACCATTCTCCTTCAGATTCTTTCATCATTCTTCTTCTGATTCTTCTATCATTCTCCTCCTGATTCTTCTATCATTCTCCTTCTGATTCTTCTACCATTCTCCTTCTGATTCTTCTATCATTCTCCTCCTGATTCTTCCATCGATCTTCTTCTGATTCTTCTATCATTCTCCTTCTGATTCTTCTATCATTCTCCTCCTGATTCTTCCATCATTCTTCTTCTGATTCTTCTATCATTCTCCTCCTGATTCTTCTATCATTCTCCTTCTGATTCTTCTATCATTCTCCTCCTGATTCTTCTATCATTCTCCTTCTGATTCTTCTATCATTCTCCTTCTGATTCTTCTATCATTCTCCTCCTGATTCTTCTATCATTCTCCTCCTGGTAGTTCTATCATTCTCCTTCTGATTCTTCTATCATTCTCCTCCTGATTCTTCTATCATTCTCTTCCTGGTAGTTCTATCATTCTCCTTCTGATTCTTCTATCATTCTCCTCCTGATTCTTTTATCATTCTCCTTCTGATTCTTCTATCATTCTCCTCCTTATTCTTCTATCATTCTCCTTCTGATTCTTCTATCATTCTCCTCCTGATTCTTCTATCATTCTCCTCCTGGTAGTTCTATCATTCTCCTCCTGATTCTTCTATCATTCTCCTCCTGGTAGTTCTATCATTCTCCTTCTGATTCTTTTATCATTCTCCTCCTGATTCTTCTATCATTCTCCTTCTGATTGTTCTATCATTCTCCTTCTGATTCTTCTATCATTCTCCTCCTGATTCTTCTATCATTCTCCTTCTGATTCTTCTATCATTCTCCTCCTGATTCTTCTATCATTCTCCTTCTGATTCTTCTATCATTCTCCTCCTGGTAATTCTATCATTCTCCTTCTGATTCTTCTACCATTCTCCTCCTGATTCTTTTATCATTCTCCTTCTGATTTTTCTATCATTCTCCTCCTTATTCTTCTATCAGTCTCCTTCTGATTCTTCTACCATTCTCCTTCTGATTCTTCATCATTCTCCTCCTGATTCTTCTATCATTCTCCTCCTGATTCTTCTATCATTCTTCTTCTGATTCTTCTATCATTCTCCTTCTGATTCTTTTATCATTCTCCTCCTAATTCTTCTATCATTCTTTTCCTGGTATTTCTATCATTCTCCTTCTGATTCTTCTACCATTCTCCTCCTGATTCTTCTATCATTCTCCTCCTGATTCTTCTATCATTCTCCTTCTGATTCTTCTATCATTCTCCTCCTGATTCTTCTATCATTCTCCTCCTGATTCTTCTATCATTCTCCTTCTGATTCTTCTATCATTCTCCTCCTGATTCTTCTATCATTCTCCTTCTGATTCTTCTATCATTCTCCTCCTGATTCTTCTATCATTCTCCTCCTGATTCTTCTATCATTCTCCTCCTGATTCTTCTATCATTCTCCTCCTGATTCTTCTATCAGTCTCCTTCTGATTCTTCTACCATTCTCCTTCTGATTCTTCATCATTCTCCTCCTGATTCTTCTATTATTCTCCTCCTGATTCTTCTATCATTCTCCTCCTGGATGTTCTATCATTTTCCTCCTTGTAGTTCTATCATTCTCCTTCTGATTCTTCTATCATTCTCCTCCTGAATCTTCTATCATTCTCCTTCTGATTCTTCTATCATTCTCCTTCTGATTCTTCTATCATTCTCCTTCTGATTCTTCTATCATTCTCCTTCTGATTCTTCTATCATTCTCCTTCTGATTCTTCTATCATTCTCCTCCTGATTCTTCTACCATTCTCCTCCTGATTCTTCTATCATTCTCCTCCTGGTAGTTCTATCATTCTCCTTCTGATTCTTCTATCATTCTCCTCCTGAATCTTCTATCATTCTCCTCCTGATTCTTCTATCATTCTCCTTCTGATTCTTCTATCATTCTCCTCCTGATTCTTCTATCATTCTCCTTCTGATTCTTCTATCATTCTCCTCCTGGATGTTCTATCATTTTCCTCCTTGTAGTTCTATCATTCTCCTTCTGATTCTTCTACCATTCTCCTCCTGATTCTTCTATCATTCTCCTTCTGATTCTTCTATCATTCTCCTCCTTATTCTTCTATCAGTCTCCTTCTGATTCTTCTACCATTCTCCTCCTGATTCTTCTACCATTCTCCTCCTGATTCTTCTATCATTCTCCTCCTGGTAGTTCTATCATTCTCCTTCTGATTCTTCTACCATTCTCCTCCTGAATCTTCTATCATTCTCCTCCTGATTCTTCTATCACTCTCCTCCTGATTCTTCTATCACTCTCCACCTAATTCTTTTATCATTCTTCTCCTGATTCTTCTATCATTCTCCTCCTGGTAGTTCTATCATTCTCCCCCTGGTAGTTCTATCATTCTCCTCCTGATTCTTCTATCATTCTCCTCCTGATTCTTCTATCATTCTCCTCCTGATTCTTCTATCATTCTCCTCCTGGTAATTCTATTATTCTCCTTCTGATTCTTTTATTATTCTCCTCCTGATTCTTTTACCATTCTCCACCTGATTCTTGTATCATTCTCCTTCTTATTCTTCTAGCATTCTCCTCCTGGTAGTTATATCATTCTTCTTCTGATTCTTCTATCATCCTCCTTCTGATTCTTCTATCATTCTCCTCCTTATTCTTCTATCATTCTCCTTCTGATTCTTCTACCATTCTCCTCCGGATTCTTCTATTATTCTCCTCCTGATTCTTCTATCATTCTTCTCCTGATTCTTCTATCATTCTCCTCCTGATTCTTTTACCATTCCCCTCTTGATTCTTCTATCATTCTCCTCCTGATTCTTCTATCATTCTCCTCCTTATTCTTTTATCATTCTCCTTCTGATTCTTCTATCATTCTCCTCCTGATTCTTCTATCATTCTCCTCCTGATTCTTTTACCATTCCCCTCTTGATTCTTCTATCATTCTCCTCCTGATTCTTTTACCATTCCCCTCTTGATTCTTCTATCATTCTCCTCCTGATTCTTCTATCATTCTCCTCCTGATTCTTCTATCATTCTCCTCCTGATTCTTCTATCATTCTCCTCCTGATTCTTTTACCATTCCCCTCTTGATTCTTCTATCATTCTCCTCCTGATTCTTCCATCATTCTCCTTCTGATTCTTTTATCATTCTCCTCCTGATTCTTTTACCATTCTCCACCTGATTCTTGTATCATTTTCCTTCTTATCCTTTTAGCATTCTCCTCCTGGTAGTTATATCATTCTTCTTCTGATTCTTCTATCATTCTCCTCCTGATTCTTCTATCATTCTCCTCCTGATTCTTCTATCATTCTCCTTCTGATTCTTCTATCATTCTCCTCCATATTCTTCTATCATTCTCCTCCATATTCTTCTATCATTCTCCTCCATATTCTTCTATCATTCTCCTCCATATTCTTCTATCATTCTCCTTCTGATTCTTCTACCATTCTCCTCCGGATTCTTCTATCATTCTCCTCCTGATTCTTCTATCATTCTTCTCCCGATTCTTCTATCATTCTCCTCCTGATTCTTTTACCATTCCCCTCTTGATTCTTCTATCATTCTCCTCCTGATTCTTCTATCATTCTGCTCCTCATTCTTTTATCATTCTCCTTCTGATTCTTCTATCATTCTCCTCCTGATTCTTCTATCATTCTCCTCCTTATTCTTCTATCAGTCTCCTTCTGATTCTTCTACCATTCTCCTCCCGATTAAATAAAAAAGTAGACATAGTTGGTATCGCTGGGTCCGTAACAACCTGCTCTATAAAAATACCACATGACCTAACCCCTTAGATTCACACGGTAAAAAAGATAAATCAAAAAGTGTGTCAAAAAAGTGTAATAGCAAGCGATCAAAAAGTCATATGCACCCTAATGCTTGCTTATCTTATGCGACTTTTTAATAGAACATGCGACTTTTTTGTAAATATGTGCTATTTTTGTAAAGCCGTTTACTGAAGGATGAACTGCTGCCATCAAACCACATTTATCACAGTATTAAAGGACCATTAATAAATCTGACTGAGCCAAAAGTGACTTTGGACTTATGTGAAATTGGAGTAAGATGGAAGTGTAATGATAAATCTGGCCCCATGTCCCATTTGAAGCCCCCTGATGCACCCCTACAGTAGAAACTCCGAAAATGTGACCCCATTTTGGAAACTATGGGATAAGGTGGCAGTTTTTACCACTGAAGAAGGGGTGGGATTTAACCCCGAAACCCATTTGGTGCTTCACTTGCCCGCAAAAGACTAATCCCAAGAAAGCGCTTCTTTTACAACACTTCTTGCCTTATATTCCTCGGACGTGTCCGGCATAACACATGCTATTGATTTAAGAACAAGCGCATTGCAGCATGCGGTCCGGCTGTTAACACCACGTGGGACGCCAAGCCTCCGAAGCAGCCGCGCCTCCATAGTACGTGACTTCCAGCGTCCCCCGCCCAGCAGAGACGCTGTGCGGGACACAAGGACACCGCTTTACCACCGGGACACCTGCAGACTACAGTCAAAGGTAAACCAGGCTGCGCTTGCCCTCCCGTTGGACGCCTCAGTTGAGGGCATCAGGAAGCGCTAGCCTGGAATAGTTGACCAAGTGAACTGTACTACTTTTACCTCTGTGCAATACATGGGAGAACTGTATATAATTTAAACAATGTATACCAGTTGGGAACGTATATAATCACCACTGGTACTAACACCTATGCATTACTAAAGAACATTCCAGAGTCATCAAAAAGCAGGACTTTCATGCTCGTCATTATAATGGAATTTTCTCATTTTTTTCAGTGTGGTCTCAGGACCAGAGCGTGCTTTTTGACTTTTTACACTCCAGTGTAAAACTTTTTAATTTGATATTTTGAGCCTTATATTTTATTCTATTCCATCATACATTTTACTTTACTCTATAATTCTTTTGGAATTCCCTAGGGTACCTTTATCATTGTTCTTATACCAATAAATGCTTATTTCCCATTTTATTCTTTAGTCTATTTTTAACCAGATATAGAGTGCCGATCTATACATATCTGTATTTAAGGTGTCAGTTTTGTTTGTACTATTTTAGGGTAAATATGATTTTTGGTTGCTCTATATTACACTTTTTTTTGAGGCAAGGTAACAAAAAAATAGAAATTCTTAAATTTTATCTAATTTGCCAATGAGCCAATTTGTCTCTTGTGGAACACCTAAAGGGTTAACAAAGTTTGTAAAATCAGTTTTGAATACCTTGAGGGGTGTAGTTGCTTAGATGGAGTCTCTTTTTTGGAGTTTCTACTCTAGGGGTGCATCGGGGGGCCTCAAATGGGACATAGTGTCAAAAAACCAGTCCAGCAAATTCCGCCTTCCAAAAACCATATGGCGTTCCTTTTCTTCTGCTCCCTGTCGTGTGGCCATACATCAGTTTACCACCACATATGGGGTGTTTTTGCAGACTACATAATCAGCCCAATAAATATTGAGTTTTGTTTAGCTGTTAACCCTTGCATTGTTACTGGAAAAATTGATTAAAATGGAAAATTAAAAAAAAAATAGCTGTTTTTGTAGTTGATCTGACAGGTTAGATCGTGTGCTATTTCTGTAGAGCAGCTTGTTACGGATGTAACAATACCAAATATGACTACTTTTGAGGGGTTTTGTTTCAGTTTTACATAATAAAGCATTGTTTTAAAAAATGATTTTTTTATTGTCTCCACATTTTGAAAGCCATTTTATTTTTATTTTTTGGGCGACTGTCTTATGTAGGGGCTCATTTTTTGCAGGATGAGATGATTGAATTTGGCACTATCTTGGGGTGCATGTGACATTTTGGTCGCTTTCTATTACACTTTTTGGTATGTAAGGTGACAAAAATGGCTTTTTACACCGTATTTATATATATATATATTTTGCTGTGTTCACCTGAGGGGTTGGGTCATGTGTTATTTTTATAGAGAAGGTTGTTACGGACGCGGCGATATATAATATGTATACTTTTTATTTATTTAAGTTTTAAACAATAATATCATTTTTGAAACAAAAAAAAAATCATGTTTTAATGTCTCTATAGTCTGAGAGCCATATTTTTTTTTTTTTGGGGGGCGATTGTCCTATGTAGAGTATCATTTTTTGTGGGAGGCATATAACTTTTTGATTGCTTGGTGTTACACTTTTTGTGATGTATGGCTTTTTTTACACCATTTTTTTTTTTACGGCGTTCACAGATGCGGCGATACCTAATATATGTAGTGTATTTTATTTTTAAATTTTTTTATTTATTGATAAATGTGTGTTTTTATTTTTGCATTTTTTCACTTTTTTTCACTTTTTTGACTCAGACCCACTTGGTTCTTGAAGATCCAGTGGGTCTGATGTCAGTATAATACAGTACAGTACACTATATAGGCCCGCACCGCCCGCCTCCCGCACCGCAACCCATAGAAAAGAGACAGCTGGCAATACTACCCTTTTAGCGACTTTATGTCACCCACCTCATGTGACAAGGGACATACCAAGGGGCGAAATGTTGCGAGCAAGACGCAACTGTTCGGATAGTACTGCATTTATGAGGGAAGCAGATTATATCGGTAGCAGATTGCTTGCGAGAAATGATGCCACACGGTCTGTAGAGAAGGCCAAAAAATGGGCTCTCACTTTAGACAGAAATAAATTAATATTTCCCTAAAAGGCAGTTTTGGATAGGAAAATAACAAAAAAGATAAAAAAGGGAAGCCAGCAATTTTTGTGACTGGTTACAGTAAAGAATACACAGAGATTTGTAATATCATACAGCGACCAGGAGTGGAAAGGGATAGTCAGTGGGGGGGTTAAATGTGTGGCCGCAGAGCCACAACCATAGCACAAAAAATCAGCCCTAGTCTTTTCCAGGAACGATCAGCAACTCCACCTATAAAGGGAGATACAAATGTGGTAGTAACAGATGTATCTGCTGTAAATATGTCAGTGTGTCAAAATGTGACGTCTACTGTGAATGGCAGGATACACCATAACACAATACTTGAGCTGTAACTCAGATTATGCAATGTATTTATTCACCTGCAGAGACTGTCATCTACAATATGTAGGCTGCACTACAAAACAAATGAAAAGAAGAATACGCAAACATGTATCAGATCTACCATATTATGGGACTCTGTATCTGCAGCCAGTTTTCACTTTGCCACTGTGCACAAATGAGACACAAGAGCGTTTTCTGTTCAGGGAGTGAAAAGGGTTAGGCCCCTTTCACACGAGCGAGTTTTCCGCGCGGGTGTAATGTGAGACGTGAACGCATGCACCCGCACTGAATCCTGACCCATTCACTTCAATGGGGCTGTGTACATGAGCAGTGATTTTCACGTATCACTTGTGAGTGAAAATCATAGCATGTTCTATATTCTGCGTTTTTCACGCAATGCAGGCCCCTTAGAAATCAATGGGGCTGCGTGAAAATCATGGTTGCTAAGGAGATGATATAAGTAAATTGATTAAAGTCAATTTACTGTATTATTTTCCCTTATAACATGGTTATAATGGAAAAAAATAGCATTCTTAATACAGAATGCTTACTAAAATGTGCATTGAGGGGTTAAAAAATAAAAAAATTAACTCACCTCATCCACTTGATCGCGCAGCCGGCATTGTCTTTCTTCTTCTTTCAGGATCTGCCAAAGGACTTTTGATGACATCATTGCGCTCACCACGTGGTTGATTTTTTTTTTTAACCCCTCAATCCACAATTAAGTAAGCATTCTGTATTAAGAATGCTATTATTTCCCATTATAACCATGTTATAAGGGAAAATATTAAAATCTGCACAACACCGAACCCAAACCCGAACTTCAGTGAAGAAGTCTAGGTTCGGATCTGGGTACCACATTCAGTTTTTTCTCACGCGCGTGCAAAATACATTGCACTCGCACGGAAAAAGCTGTACAACGGAACACAATCGCAGACAAAACTGACTGTCCCTACTCGTTTGCCGCAATGCTCCTTAAACGCATACGGCCCTCACCCGCAACGCCCGTGTGAAAGAGGCGTTACTCTTCCCATTAGAGGAGGAGATCACTAAGGAAAACTCCTCAGCCATGAGCAGATGGATGTTTGAGTTGGGAAGTTGCTTTCCCACAGGTCTGAACAGAAAACATGATCTGATCTTACTATATGGTTAAAAGAACTATTTATATAGTTTTTCAGTACTATATACATGTTGTCTTTTCTTTTTGATGCATTGGGTGTTGGTTTTTGGTGTCTGATCAGTTCTGCTCCCCTTTTGAGCATGCGATGCCGAAGTCTTACCTGGTGCACCACATGTTTAAAGAGAGGTGAACATTCACTTTTCTGTATGTCATGAGTAAGACCGAGATTGTGGAGTCTGAAACATGTAGACATTGTGGATCTTGTGATTCATGTTTGGATAACGTTTTTTTATTATTATTAATAAAGCTGCATGAGAGAAGCGCTGGACTACAAGTTTTTCTTTGGATTACGATAGTACTAGCATATGCCTGTTGGAAAAAAAAAAGTTGGTCGCGAGGCTTTCGCCTTTTACCCCATTGAATGTATTGTTACATGACACGTGACTGGCTTGTGACTTGGGTGTTTATTCACAGCTATAGTTGCGCGACAGCAAGTTGCAGACAATTCACACATATTTATTTGTGATGCAACTTTTCTGCATCTTGATGTCGCTGTATAGCCGAACCCTTACATGCAATAATCTGATTGCTTCCTCCATAGGCTGCAATGTATTACCATTGCAACCTATGGGAGATTTACTGTGTCACTGTGGAGCCCTGCCATAGGACTATGGCTGTGGCAGTCATCAGAGCCTTTTGAAGGCCCGAGGCTGCCATAGCAACCAAATGGCTACCTCAGTCTCTGGTGAACCGAGGCAAAAACATTAAGCATGGTATCTGAGGGGTTAACTGTCCGTGATTGACGTTATCACCAGTCACAGCCAATGCCTCTGGGTGCCTGCTGGGTAAAACATCAGGAACCCGGCAGCCACGGCACCCGCTCAGTTTCTTTGGGGTACTGTGACTGTATTAGACTGAATTAATATTGCACTTTAAAGCAAACCTGTCGAACCCTTCCTTTTTGCGCACTCTGAGGGTAATACATGCTGATTTCAGTGGTCTGTCACTTAAATCTCGTCCCACCCAATGCAGTGACCAGAACTGTTTGGGACTATAGAAACAGCCGAGAGGACTGTGCTGTTCCGTAACTTATGAGATGTGGATAAAGCATAGTTTAGCCCACTAGGATAAGTCTGGCAACGGAGTGAAGGGGGGTTCTGCTGAAAAGACCCGCACAATGTGCACTCGGCAAGCACTGCCAGTAAGTAGTCCCATGTGTTTAATTTATACATGCTCCCCCTCTACCCTCTGAAAGACAGCACAGTAATAGGGAGCAGTACACCGCATACAGTTTCAGATGTTTGCCCTTGACATTCATATAGTGACAGAGCAGGCTATGCGGTTCTGTATGGTAAAGAATTGAGGCCAACCTGTCAAAGTATGTCAATAGGGTACATTACAGGATAAACCGGTGTAGTGTCTACTATACTACTTCGTGGTAGCTACTATCCAACATACTGTGTATGCCATTTCTAATATGCTGTTCATGACCTTTGTAATAGGACTGCTTGGGGGTAAAGTCCTGTAGTATTTGTCACCATTGATACCAGCTTCCTGCTTTTCATCTTTGCATTCATATGTGACAATACTCGGCTGTTTTCTTGTTTCTCTATTTACTGTTACACTCTTGATCTGTTCACAGCTGCATAGCACACAATCAAGATGTCAAGCAGAGGTGGAAAAAAGAAGACCACCAAGACCTCCAGGTCTGCAAAGGCAGGCGTCATCTTCCCAGTGGGAAGAATGCTGCGTTACATTAAGAAAGGACACCCTAAATACAGAATTGGAGTTGGTGCGCCTGTTTACATGGCTGCTGTGCTGGAGTATCTGACTGGTGAGCATGCCTATGTGTGACACATTACGTGGAACAAGTAAAAGAAACGAGGAGCTCACGTTCACACCCTCCCTCTGTGTTACACCGGATTCACATGTCCATGTTCCGGACATGTTATACGTCTGCGTTACTGGGATGTGTCATGGCCTGTCCATAGGTTCAACTGATCTCACAGTATCATAGGGATCGGTGATGCTGTGAGCTCAGATCACTTAAACCTGGGATTTTGCCATAACACAACTCAGTAATATGAATGTATAAGTAGTAGATCCAAGGTAAAATTCAGATTAAGGGGCTTTAATGTCCACAGTACATCAGCGCCCCAACGGGCATGACGAGACCGTGGACCGGTGCTTTGAGCAGAGGGAAGCGGCTGGTAAGCGTCATGTTACATCGCTGCTGTAATTGTATCTATTGAGTACTGCACCATGAAGCCCTATTTTCCTTTTTTTTTTTTAGATAGGAATGTATAATACATCCGCAATACGTACGTGTTAATCCAGTCTTAAAGTGTTTTAATTAGTCATTTAATGCAAAGGGTTAAATGGGACAGGAATTACAATCTGATCATAATGATTATATTCCCTGTTATTAGCTGCATCAGCCGTGATTTTCGTACACGGGGAGGCATATTTCAGTCTGTTTGCTGTCCATTGACAGTAATAGTCCTATATCATCATTGACCCTTCCAGTTTTGGTTTTCTAGAAGGCCTCCTGACAGTAGTGAGTTCATTAGACCTGGTTCATCAAGTTTGATAGTCATTAGTCAGAAAAATGGAATATCAGTCTGCATTGTGTTCTACAGTATATCTGCAAGGTTCCTTCTCGGGAGAGGTAACAAACTATGTTGTATAGTATCCCTATAGTCTGTGGATGTCCATTTCTTTACTCCCAGCTTCAGCATATACTTGGATATGTTTATCTGTCCAATCCCTTTCAGGGGTTATTTGCCTTCGGTAACAACAACCCATGAAAAAAGAAAAAAAAAAAACACAAAACCACAACCCGTCCGTGGTCTTGTTGTGCCTGTGCCACTGTCCTGTTCCCAGCCTGGCCGCTTCCTATCCCTGCAGGTCTTGTGACTGCTTTGGCCAATCACTGGTTTCAACAGTCACGTGCTGAATGGCACAGGCCCCGCAAGCACATGTGACCTCTGAGCCCATTGATTGGCATTAACTTCTAGGCTGGACATCCTCAAAACAGATACGTTAGATAACCCCTTTATTATTAGACCCCCTAACCCCAAGACCCCTGGCTAAAAGCTGATTTTGCTGGGTGAAGGTGCAGCCAGGCAGATATATAGTATTACTGTACATGGTAGTCATCCTCTGTATCAGCAATCTGCCCTGGCTTATAGAGTGCAGGGATGAGAGTCGGACTCGTCTTCTCCTCTTCTTTGATGTTGATGTTTCAGTTGTCCTAATGTATTAGTACTCTAAAATATTCTTTTTGTTTCAGCTGAAATACTGGAATTGGCTGGAAATGCTGCTAGAGATAACAAAAAGGGAAGAGTCACCCCTAGGCACATTCTGCTTGCAGTAGCAAATGATGAAGAACTGAATCAAGTGAGTAATTAGCAACGTAATCAGAGTCATTGTGGCATAATCCCTTCACTGTACATATATATTGTCTGTCAGTGATACTAACTAGAGGGATCCTCTGACCTCAACATGCAGCACATTTATGGCCCCTCATAAGTTGAATACAGCCTCAGGACGCAATTCTAAGGCCAGCTAGCAATGTGCAATTGGCAAAGGGACAACATCCAATCATGGCTTACTTTTGGGTTCACTTTCACACACCCACTCTAGGGAGGTACATCCGCGATTGGTTGAGGAGCAACAGGCAATCAGCGCTCAATTTAGTGTTCTCCTGCATCTAGCCAGCATTGCTTATTCATGTGTGAATGCTAATTCTGTACAGTAGTAGCACAGTAAAGTCAAAGGGTTGCAGCAGTGGCAATTGTGAAATCTGAGGGCAGCATTAGTGGCAAATGTGAAATCTGAGGGTAGCGGTAGTGGCAAGTGTGAAACACCAAGGAATACAGCATTGGCAAATATGAAACGATGAGGGTAGCAGTAGTGGCAAATTTGAAACACCAAGGAATAGAGCAATGGCCAATGTGAAACACTAAGGGATGCAATAATAGCAAGTGTGAAACCCCAAGGGATCGAGTAATGGCCAGTGTGAAACATTAACGGATGCAATAGTGGCAAGTGTGAAACACTGATGGATATAGTAGTGGTAATTGTAACAAACTGAAGGATGCAGGAGTGGTAAGTGTGAAACACAGAGGGGAGCGCTTGTGGTGTGAGTACCCTCTGGTTGACGCCAGGCCTGTGTATGTGGACACTGCCTACCAAGGTTGGTTGCGTAACACAGGTAATGATATATAGAAATTTCTAAAGGCTGCTGCTCCCTCCTGCAGTCCCATTGTGTGGAGCCATCGATCAACAAGGAGAAGTAAAAGGCAGGTCCCAGGATACTACTGGGTTATGTTAAAGGTAAAACCAAGGAATACAGTGATTGCAGTTGTGAAACACCAAAGGATACAGTAATGACAAGTGTGAAACACTGCGGGATGCAGTAATGACAAGTGTGAAACACTGAGGGATGCAGTAATGACAAGTGTGAAACACTGAGGGATGCAGTAATGACAAGTGTGAAACACTGAGGGATGCAGTAATGACAAGTGTGAAACACTGCGGGATGCAGTGTGAAACACTGCTGGATGTAGTAATGACAAGTGTAAAACACTGCGGGATGCAGTAATGACAAGTGTGAAACACTGCGGGATGCAGTAATGACAAGTGTGAAACACTGCGGGATGCAGTAATGACAAGTGTGAAACACTGTGGGATGCAGTAATGACAAGTGTGAAACACTGACCCTAGGTACACACCCAAGCGTTTTTCAGCGCGTTCAAACGCGCTGTAAAACGCACAACATGTGGAAAGCCATGCTTCCCTATGGGCATGGTTCACCTTTGGGCGTTTTACAGCGCGTTTGAACGCGCTGAAAAACGTCAAACGCTGTCGCTTCAGCATGAGCTTCTTTTGGGCGTTTTAATGCGCCTATGGACCAATGCTGAAATAGGGGAGAATCACTGAATCGCGCGTATGATGCGCGTTTCTTAGTTATAAAAACGCGCATCCAAAAGTGCACATCATACGCGCGATTCAGAAACGCTTAGGTGTGTTCCCAGCCTTAGGGATGCAGTAATGACAAGTGTGAAACACTGCAGGATGCAGTAATGACAAGTGTGAAACACTGCGGGATGCAGTAATGACAAGTGTGAAACACTGCGGGATGCAGTAATGACAAGTGTGAAACACTGCGGGATGCAGTAATGACAAGTGTGAAACACTGAGGGATGCAGTAATGACAACTGTGAAACACTGCAGGATGCAGTAATGACAACTGTGAAACACTGAGGGATGCAGTAATGACAACTGTGAAACACTGAGGAATGCAGTAATGACAAGTGTGAAGCACTGCGGGATGCAGTAATGACAAGTGTGAAACACTGCGGGATGCAGTAATGACAACTGTGAAACACTGAGGGATGCAGTAATGACAAGTGTGAAACACTGTGGGATGCAGTAATGACAACTGTGAAACACTGAGGAATGCAGTAATGACAAGTGTGAAGCACTGCGGGATGCAGTAATGACAAGTGTGAAACACTGCGGGATGCAGTAATGACAACTGTGAAACACTGAGGAATGCAGTAATGACAAGTGTGAAACACTGCGGGATGCAGTAATGACAAGTGTGAAACACTGCGGGATGCAGTAATGACAAGTGTATAACACTGCGGGATGCAGTAATGACAAGTGTATAACACTGCGGGATGCAGTAATGACAAGTGTATAACACTGAGGGATGCAGTAATGACAACTGTGAAACACTGAGGGATGCAGTAATGACAAGTGTATAACACTGCGGGATGCAGTAATGACAAGTGTATAACACTGAGGGATGCAGTAATGACAAGTGTGAAGCACTGCGGGATGCAGTAATGACAAGTGTGAAATACTGCGGGATGCAGTAATGACAAGTGTGAAGCACTGCGGGATGCAGTAATGACAAGTGTATAACACTGCGGGATGCAGTAATGACAAGTGTGAAGCACTGCGGGATGCAGTAATGACAAGTGTGAAATACTGCGGGATGCAGTAATGACAAGTGTGAAGCACTGCGGGATGCAGTAATGACAAGTGTAAAACACTGCGGGATGCAGTAATGACAAGTGTGAAGCACTGCGGGATGCAGTAATGACAAGTGTATAACACTGCGGGATGCAGTAATGACAAGTGTGAAGCACTGCGGGATGCAGTAATGACAAGTGTGAAACACTGCGGGATGCAGTAATGACAAGTGTGAAACACCGCGGGATGCAGTGTGAAACACTGAGGGATGCAGTAATGACAAGTGTGAAACACTGCGGGATGCAGTAATGACAAGTGTGAAACACTGCGGGATGCAGTAATGACAAGTGTGAAACACTGAGGGATGCAGTAATGACAAGTGTGAAACACTGCGGGATGCAGTAATGACAAGTGTGAAACACTGCGGGATGCAGTAATGACAAGTGTGAAGCACTGAGGGATGCAGTAATGACAAGTGTGAAACACTGCGGGATGCAGTAATGACAAGTGTATAACACTGCGGGATGCAGTAATGACAAGTGTGAAGCACTGCGGGATGCAGTAATGACAAGTGTGAAACACTGCGGGATGCAGTAATGACAAGTGTGAAACACCGCGGGATGCAGTGTGAAACACTTAGGGATGCAGTAATGACAAGTGTGAAACACTATGTCCCCTTTCACACGAGTGAATGTTTCGCGTGGGTGCAATACGTGACGTGATTGCATAGCACCCTCACTGAATTCTGACCCATAAATGTTAATGTGTATGTGTACATGAGCGCTTTTTTCACGCATCAGTTCTGCATTGCGTGAAAAACACAGCATGTTCTATATTCTGCGTTTTTCACACAGCCCTGTGCGGAAACAATGCATTTTTCACTGATGGTTACTAAGAGATGTTGTCTGTAAACCTTCAGGTTTTTATCACGCTCGTGAAAAATGCATCAAAATGCTTTGCACCCGCGCGGAAAAAACTAAACAGTCTGAAACACTAAGGCCTCTTTCACACGGGTGTCATGTTTTAAGCCTGGATAAGATGCGGGTGCGTTGCAGGAAAATGCCTAATTTTTCTGTGCGACTGCAAAGCGTTTTAATGCGTTTTGCACGCGCGTGGGAATAATCGGCATGTTTGGTACCCAGACCCAAACCCGGACTTAATCACTGAAGTTCGTGTTTGGGTTGAGTGTTTTATTATTTTCCCTTCTATTATGGTTATAAGGGAAAATAATACCATTCTCAATAGAGACAGCTTAGTAAAATGTGGATTAAGGGGTTAAAAAAAAATAAAAATTAACTCACCTTATCCACTTGATTGCGTAGTTGCCGATCTCTTCTTTCTTCTTTAACCGCCTCTGGACTGCCTGCGGCAGGTTTATTCCTCCTGGACGCATCCGTGCATCATCTGACGAGACGCGAGATTTCCTGTGAACGCGCACGCGCGCAATTGTGGACAAGAATAGGACATGCTCTATCTTTTGCGGAGCTGCGGCCTGATGTTTCGGGGCCGAAACCCGGAAGTTCGCGGCCGCAGCTCTGCAAATGCTGATGCGGCGAGCACATAGTATGCTCTCCGCTTCACGGCCGGCACCAGTCACACTGAATGGGTCCGCATCTATTCTGCAGAATTTCTGAATAGATGCGGACATTTTTGCGGATTTTTTTTTTTTGCACATTTATTGGCAGAGATTTTTTCATCCACATTGATCGATGCGAATGAAGAAATCTGTGCTGTTAATTTTTTCTTTCAGCCCAGAGGCTGAACGGAAAAAAAAAATCTCATTACCCGTATGCTCAATATAAGGAGAATAGCAGAAACTCCTAATGCTGGCCATACGTGTAATGATTGCGGAGACCCCTAAAATGCCAGGGCAGTATAAAAACTCCACATGTGACCCCATTTTAGAAAGAAGACACCCCAAGGTATTCTGTGAGGGGTATGGTGAGTTCATGTAAAATTTTATTTTTTGTCACAAGTTAGTGGAATATGAGACTTTGTAAGAAAAAAAAAAAAGTAAATTTCCGCTAACTTGTGCCACAAAAAAATCTTCTATGAACTCGCCATGCCCCTCACGGAATACCTTGGGGTGTCTTCTTTCCAAAATGGGGTCACATGTGTGGTATTTATACTTCCCTGGCATTTTAGGGGTCCTAAAGTGTGAGAAGAAATCTGGAAAGGTACTCATTGGAATTTGGGCCCCTTTACGCACCTAGGCTGCAAAAAAGTGTCACACATGTGGTATCGCCGTACTCAGAAGAAGTAGGGCAATGTGTTTTGGGGTGTATTTTTACATACCGTATATACTCGAGTATAAGCCGAGTTTTTCAGCAGAAAATTTGTGCCGAAAAACACGAACTCGGCTTATACTCGAGTCATACACGTAAAAAGGAGAGCGGAGTGGGAGGAGGAGCTGGGGGCGGGCATTTGCGGCGGGGCCGGTGCACTCACTGCTGACTGACTGATGTCACGTGCCTGCCCGGCCTGCTTTATGAATGAAGCAGGCGGCGCAGGCACGTGACGTCAGTTACGCTGCGCTCGCCCGCCTGGCCTGGAGTATTCAGTGCGGCATGTGAGAAGGTATTTAGAACAGAGGGGGCAAGAGTTATAGTATGAATTACACTATACAGTAATTGAATTTTAAAACTTTACAGGAGTGGTAATGGGGGGGGGGGAGGGGGGGCTGTGGATGGCACTGTTATGGCATGGGGGGGCTGTGTATGGCACTGTTATGGGATGGGGGGGCTGTGGATGCCATCCACAGATCCCCCCTAACAGTGCCATCCACAGATCCCCCATAACAGTGTCATCCACAGATCCCCCATAACAGTGTCATCCACAGATCCCCCATAACAGTGTCATTCACAGATCTCCTCCTCCCCCCCCCCCCCATAACAGTGACATCCATTTCCACCTTGGCTTATACTCGAGTCACTACTTTTCCCAGTTTTTTAGGGTAAAATTAGGGGGGGTCGGCTTATACTCGGGTCGGCTTATACTCGAGTATATACGGTACCCATGCTGGGTGAGAGAAATATCTCTGTAAATGACAACTTTTTAATTTTTGTTATACAAAGTTGACAATTTACAGAGATATTCCTCTCACCCAACATGGGTATATGTAAAAATACACCCAAAACACATTGCCCTACTTCTCCCGAGCACGGCGATACCACATGAGTACCAAATTCCAACCAGTACCTTTAGGTTTTACATGGCTGCTCACAATTTAGCCCCACCCAAAATGCCAGAACAGTAAATACACCCCACAAATGACCCCATTTCGGAAAGTAGACACCCCAAGGTATTCACTGAGGGGCATAGTGAGTCCGTCTGAGATTTCTTTTTTTTTTGCCAGAAGTTAGCAGAAATTGAAACTTTTTTTTTTTTTTTTTCTTCTCAGAAAGTGTCATTTTCCGCTAACTTGTGAAAAAAAATGAAATGATACATGAACTCACCAAGCCCCTCCGCGAATACTTTGGGGTCTCTTCTTTCTAAAATGGTGTGATTTGGGGGGTATTTATACTTTCCTGACATTCTAGCACCTGAAGAAACATGACAGGTGCTCAGAAAGTCAGAGCTGCTTCAAAATGCCGAAATTCACTTTTTTGCACCATAGTTTGTAAACGCTATAACTTTTACCCAAACCAATAAATATACACTTATTGAATTTTTTTTTTTTATCAAAGACATGTAGAACAATAAATTTAGAGAAAAATTTATATAGAAATGTAGTTTTTTTTTTACAACAGAACGTGAAAAATGTCATTTTTTTGCAAAAATTTCGGTCATTTTTGATTAATAGCAAAAAAAGTAAAAATGTCAGCAGCAATGAAATAGCACCAAATGAAAGCTCTATTAGTGAGAAGAAAAGGAGGTAAAATTCATTTGGGTGGTAAGTTGTATGACGGAGCAATAAACGGTGAAAGTAGTGTAGTGCGGAATTGTAAAAAGTGGCCTGGTCATTAAGGGTGTTTAAGCTAGGGGGGCTGAAGTGGTTAATCATGAGCTGCCGGCTAAAGGACCTGTGGTGACGTCACTGCGCTCATCACATGGTCCAATCACATGGTCCATCCTTTAGCTGTTGTTCACCAACAGCTCATGATTGAAGAAGAAAGAAGAGATCGGCAACTATGCGATCAAGTTGATAAGGTGAGTTAATTTTTTTATTTTTAACCCCTCAATCCACATTTTACTTTGCATTCTTTATTGAGAATGCTATTATTTTCTCTTATAACCATGTTATAAGAGAAAATAATAAAGATCGGGTCCCCATCCCGATTGTCTCTTAGCAACCATGCGGGAAAATCGCAGCACATCCGTACTTGCTTGCAGATGCTTACGATTTTCACGCACCCCTATTCACTTCTATGGGGCCTGCGTTACGTGAAAAACGTAGAATATATAGCATGCTGTGATTTTCACGCAATGCAAAAGTGATGCGGGAAAATCACTGCTCATGTACACAGCCCCATTGAAATGAATGGGTCCGGATTTAGTGTGGTTGCAATGCGTCCACCTCACGCATTGCACCCGCGCGGAAATCACGCCCGTGTGAAAGGGGCCTTAGGGTTGTAGTAGTGGCAAGTGTGAAACTTTTTTCTTGAAGCCAGTACAACTCTTACGGCAGTCATTACAGTGGCAGTTATTACAGCACCGTGGTTTTGCAGTTCTGTGCAATAAACCATGTAGAGGTGTCCTGTGCTGCCCCAGATTGTGTGCGGACAGATCATCGCTAGCAAGCGTTTGTAGGTACGCATGTTAGCTATAATCTGCCGGTGTAAAGGTGCTGCCAGTTACCTGATAAACTAGCAAAACGCTTGTTCATCGCGTAATTCGATCTTTCATGCCGTCACCAAAATCATCATTTGACGACAGCAGATTGTGCTGTGTAAACATGATTCTGTATAGGGACGAGTGATGGCATTAGCAAACGCTGCTCCCCATCCTGTGGAGGAGATCGCTGCATGTAATAGCAGCGGTGTCCTTCACTGGTGAGCAGGCGATTGTCAGGAAGGAGTGCTCAATTGAGCAGTGTAAAGATACCTTCATTTTTGCTCTAATAGTTGCGATCAGAGTAACCCCCAACCCAGTGCTACAGTCAGGAGTGACTGCAAAGATGGGGGAGAGACTTAGCAAACCTTGTGCAGTCAGCCCTGGGAAAAGAGCCAAGGGCTGTCTGTTCACAAAAATGTACATTCCCATGCTCCCTAGACTCAAAGAAACACCCCTGGGTGCCCGGTCACACATGACATAGACAAATATTATGCACAAATGGTTTCAAACAACTTCATTTAATGAGGGAAAATCAATTGTAACTGTCATTGATCTGAGAAAAGCAGTCACAGTAGTTAAAGGGTCTGTGCACCCAGTATATATAATTGACCTATCCTCCGGATAGGTCATCAATATCAGATCAGCGGGGGCAGACTCCCACCACTCTCAGCTGTTTGAAGAGGAGGCGGTGCTGAGGATAGGTCATCAATATGTAATGGCTGCACAAATCCTTTATGGTACGTTCACACGACGACATTTGTTGCACGACAATAAGTTGCACGACAAATAGGGCACAACTTCACTGCAACATTTGTCGCGCAATATTTTGTCGCACCAATGTCACGCGACAATTTTTATAATGGGAGTCTATTGTGTCGCGCTGCGACTGTGACTCGACAGTCGCAAAAAATCCATTCAAGATGGATTTTTCTGCGACTGTCGCATCGCAGTTGCAGCATGTCGCAATGCGACACCATAGACTCCTATTATAAAAATTGTCGCGCGACATTGGTGCGACAAAATGTTGCGCGACAAATGTTGCAGTGAAGTTGTGCCCTATTTGTCATGCGACAAATGTTGTCGTGTGAACGTACCCTTAAAGTGGCTTCTATGCACCTCGGGTTACACTTAATAATCAAGCCTAACAGGATGAGCACACCAGCACAGTGTATGGTCTGGTATAATGTGTCATGTTTTATAAGAAAGTGGTATGTCGCACTAGAGTGATATAACACCCGAAAGTAGGTGCTCCTAACTGTAGATTCACCAGTTCTACACAGCAGATAAAAAAGGGTAATAATGGTAGATAGGGCACTCTAACATTTGGGTACCGCAGGGGTAATAATATGGATCAAATGTTATAAAATCCTTGTGTGGTTTATTAATTTAAAATAAAATCAATGATAAGAACATAAATACCAAACAATCCAATCCGAAATCAGAGGCCTTCTGAATAAAGTGCATATGTAACACATATATATCAAATCGGATCTATTTTCAGCTCCACCAACCAGGCAATTGCGATAATATTTGGATATTCCTTAATGTCCCAGATATATTAAAAGCAAGTCCAATCTACATGTAGGGTTAAATGTACAACGTCCACCCTATACTCATAGAATCTCCGTTATATTAAATCAAGATCGTTCCCCTGCTACTGGCGAGAGCGGCGTCCCGCTGCTCAGTGTATACTCGTGGCGTCCCGCTGAGTTAAATGCGCATATGAATACAGTTAGCGATCGCTTCCTTACCACCTTAGTGGTGTCCACTGGATGGATCTTACCGGGTGTGTAGCGATGTGCCCTCGACACGGTACTTCTCTGTGGATGCAGATTGTTGTCCGGTCTCAAGAGCTGCCTCCCCGTACCTCACCTCGGCGTTGCACGTGCGGGTCACATGTGTAAAGGTTCCCGATTATGCCAACGTCAGTTTCTGTGGGTTTTGGGGTTATTCCGGCTGTTAAGCTGCAAACCTCCTGGTAAATAATGGTCCGGCAATCGTGGACATGAATTCACAAGGGGGGATATTACCAAACGCGTTTCGGGGTTTATTTCAAAGCGACCCCTTGAATTCATGTCCACGATTGCCGGGCCATTATTTACCATTATTTTATAACATTTGATCCATATTATTACCCCTGCGGTACCCAAATGTTAGAGTGCCCTATCTACCATTATTACCCTTTTATAATGTGTCATGTACCTGGATGTCCAGTATATAGAGTAGACAACATATAATACAGTGTGTAGTGCACATCATCCACATTGGTTCTGTCAGTTTGGATTAACCAGTTAGTGACTGCCCATACATCTTTTTATGGTGGTCTCTGCACACACGACTTACAGAACTGCAGGTTTAGCCTGATGTCCTGGGTGTCTAGTGACAGCTGTGCATCTGCTGTAATGGCCAGGATCAGAGGGCTCTCTCTGTCACCCCTCGGACCCCACTGATGCCATTATGGAGTACTGGTGCCTTTACTTGGCAGCCAGGGGTCAGTCTTCTGTAAATGCCTATTTTTGTTGTGCAAAAGTAGTAAAACTTCAAAGAAAAAAAAAATACCGTTTTTTTTTTTGTTTCACTGTAATCATACTGACCCAGCAAATAAAGTTCTGCTAATGAGCATCGACCTCCAAAATAAAAGGAATAGAAAGGGATCAAAATGTCTTATATACTCGAAAATGGTATCAGCGAAAACTAGCACTTTCACACGTGTATTCCACACATTTTCTTTATTCATAAATCCATTTGAAAGAAAATATGGTGAGACCACTGTTGCAACATATTTTTTTGGAAGAAAAAAAAGCATAATATATGTGAACTGCGATGGCAGATTCTTGGGTATGTTGAAAGGGCTGGTAATGAAAGTGTTAACCAGCAGAGACTTTTGCAGCATGAAGTCTTTTGGATTCTTGAGACACTGAATGAAGTATGTAACGTCAGCGTCCTCCTGTAACAGATTACTTTCTGACTGCCGGGGCTGTCATTGTATGATATCATTCTATTGTGTGTTACCAGATTTAGGGTATGCCAATTATGTAATAATAGAGATGAGCTTGACAAAGGGGGCGTGTCCCCCGAAAGGTTGCCCTTCAGCTGTCTACAATATTGTTACTCCAGCGCTTGTGGATGTTGCTGTATGGAACCACTGAGATGCGGCAGTCTGAACATGGAAGAAAGGAATATGCAGAATTTTATCTTTTTATGGCATATGAAAATGGATTTATGAACAAGGGAAGTGTTTCATCTCTTTTGGCCCATGGAATACACGTGTGAAAGGGCAAGTTTAAGCAGCTGGAGGACCCTGCCACATATTCTATTTTTTGGACCAATGAACACTAGTCATCCCGTAGAAATCAAGCCAACTCTGTCGAAAGAAAACGGAAAACAAATTCTGGGTGTTTTGATGTAGAAATGCCACAACATTTTGGGGTTTATCAGGACTGGCGCGTACTACGCCGTCCTTGGTATCCTTTGCCGGAGGATAAATTCAGTTATGGCAAGGTGCAGGCATAAAGTAGGCACATCCTCCAGCAGTCCAACCGAGCTGCCGGAGATTGCAGTCTTCTTTTAGGGTACGTTCACACGACGACAATTGTCGCGCGACAAATAGGGCACAACTTCACTGCAACATTTGTCGCGCGACATTTTGTCGCACTATTGTCGCGCGACAATTTTTATAATGGGAGTCTATGGTGTCGCATTGCGACATGCGACATGCTGCGACTGCGACGCGACAGTCGCAGAAAAACCCATCTTGAATGGATTTTCTCCGACTTTCGTGTCGCAGTCGCAGCATGTCGCATGTCGCACTGCGACACCATAGACTCCCATTATAAAAATTGTCTCGCGACAATAGTGCGACTTTTTGTCGCGCGACAATTGTCGTCGTGTGAACGTACCCTTATGCTACAAAACTGGCCTAAAAGAAGATACATGCACCCCTTCCCGCTATGCCACCCTGTCACACGGTTTACAAATTTTTTCTGCTAGAAAATTGGCATAGGGTGATGATAAATCTCCGACTTTTTTAAAAAGGGGTTTTTATATTGAAATTAAAATAAATATATATATTTATTCTTGGTATCACTGAAATCCTACGAAGTATTTATCCCGCCAAAAGAACATAGTAAAATCTAAAATATAAAAAGTCAGTGATGAAAGTGCCATTCCACTCCATAAAGAGTTAGGCCTCATGCACACGGCTGTTGTCCGGCCCATAAACAGTGGGACCCATTCACTTGAATTAAATGGGTCTGGATCCGTTGCAGGATGGGGCCCTTGCATAGGGGACTGCAAATTGCGGTCCCCAATGCACGGAACAGCCGCACTACAGCCGTGTGCAAGAGCCCTTTATAAAAGCTGTCCAATGAGATTTGTGTACCCCAGAATAGTGCCATTAAAAGCTACAACTTGTCCCGCAAACAGAAAATCCTTCATACGTCGACGGAAAAAATAAAATGCCGCTCTTAGAATGTGACAATGAAAAAAGTTGCTTGGTCACAATAGTGTAAAACAGGCTGGTCAATAAGGGGTTAATTACCCATATTGAAAGCTACAGTTCAGTTTCAGTCACTCCTTTTCTGATCACACATCATGGAGGTCATTCTAAAAATATCCATAGTATGAGTGCAGTGCAACTACTTCTGACCACTAGATGGCGGAATTGTACCGTTTATCAACTCGCTTTTTATAAGCTAAATCGTATATGATTCATTTCTCATCTGCGGTATTTAAGTACCGTAATATGCAACAGTTTGGTGATATCAATAAAATATTTGGTGTTAATTAACAGCTATACATTTTTTAGAAACAATTTTTCAGAACTATAAATATCATTTATGAACAGATTTCAGGTCGTTGTAAGATATGTTGTTTCACGGCACTCTTGTATTTCAATCTTCAGGCTGGGTGTACATGCCCGTTTTGTGTTATATAAGAATGTAATGCTCGCTCCGTTACCACGATTGTGTTTTGTTTACCGGTGAAAGGTTAAGTCTGTATGTTTCACTTGTAAGTCTACATAGCCAACTACCACGTTGATTCAGCGTATTTCACCTGTCAAAAAATGCAATCTAAGTAAAAAGGCATACAGTTTTTGCAATGAAAATATCAACATAAAAGTACTGTGTAACCTGACCAACATTATGGGTACGTCCACACGTGCCTGAAAATACAGCTGAAAACTCTGCAGGGTCTTTTTTTGCCCTGGTTCTGCAGCAGAAACCACGACACAAGCAGCACGTGTTACATGTACTTTATGCCACGGAAAAGGCTGCGGACTTCACCCTCTCCATTGCAAAGGGTAAAATCCGCAATTAACACTGTGGCTTTTGTACGCAGCGAGTGGATGATTTGCTGCATGAAAATCCGCGGCTAATCAGTCACGTGGAAGTATAGTCCCAGACTATAGTGTGTGGCCTTAACCATCCACAGTTGGGGCCAGCTGGGTCGGTCTAGTGCCATGTTTGACATTTCAGGATTGTGGTAGCATTTTTTAATATTCCTCAGTAATTATCGATGTGACTGCAAGTGATGAGGTGGGACAACTGATATGTGTGATGATACCTAAAATCTGTCAGTGATTGGTATAGAGTTCAACAAATATGTCTAGCCTTGCCCCAGATTATTACACAGCCTGAGCCATCTAGTGCATATCGAGACAGTAGATATCCTAAGCTTGTGCCATCTATAGGATCAGCAAGTCTGCCCCAAATGAAAAATGCAATGAAGCTGGGTTCACCTCAAATTTCTATCATCTTAGCAAATCCCTACAAACAGATATACAGTAAGTGGGTGCCAATAGCAGGGCATCTGTTTGCATCCTTTTTAGCTGTAACTGTTGCCTGCTAAAAAAAAATAGGACATTGAAGTAAATGTAAAACGTAGGGACAAAATTGAACTGAATAAAACGGAGTGCACCAGAATGCATTCTGTTCTGTTTGGTTGCGATCCCCATCGCAGATAGAATAACGCCGCAAGCAGCGTTTTTCTGTCAGCGATGTGGTGCGAAGCAAGACAGTCCTGACACACAATGTACAGTGCCTTGCAAAAGTATTCACCCCCCTTGACTTTTTTCGTATTTTGGTGCCTCACAACCTGGAATTAACATGGATTGTTTGAGAATTTGCATCATTTAATTTACAGAACATGCCAACAACTTTGAAGATGTTTGTGTTTTTTCTTATTGTGAAGTAAACAGCAAATAGGACAAAATAACAGAAAAAGTCAATGTGCATAACCATTCACCCCCCCATTCACAAAGTCAATACTTTGTAGAGCCACCTTTTACGGCAATCACAGCTCCTTCAAGTTGGATGGTTTGCGCTTGTGGACAGCAATCTTTAAGTCTGACCACAGATTTTCTATTGTATTGAGATCTGGGCTTTGACTAGGCCATTCCAACATATTTACATATTTCCCTTTAAACCACTCAAGTGTTGTCTTAGCAGTGTGTTTGGGGTCATTGTCCTGCTGGAAGGTGAACCTCTGTCCTAGCCTCAAATCACACATAGAGTGGTACAGGTTTTGCTCAAGAATATCCCTGTATTTTGCACCATCCAGCTTTCCCTCAACTCTGACCAGTTTCCCAGTCCCACCATGTTTCACTGTGCGGATGGAGTTCTTTGGGTGATGTGTTAGGCTTGCGCCAGACATAGCGTTTTCTTTGATGGCCGAAAAGTTCAATGTTAGTCTCATTAGACCAGAGCACCTTCCTCCTTACATTTTGGGAGTCTCCCACATGCCTTTTCGCAAACTCGCAACGTGCCTTTTTGTTTTTTTCTGAAAGAATTGGCTTTCTTTCAGCCACTCTGCCATAAAGCCCAACTTTGTGGAGCGTACGGCTTATTGTCGTCCTATGTACAGATACTCCATTCTCTGCTGTGGAACTCTACAGCTCCTCCAGGGTTACCTTAGGTCGCTGTTCTGCTTCTCTGATTAATGCCCTCCTTGCCCGGTCCGTGAGATTTGGTGGGCGGCTGATTCTTTGCAGGTTTGCTGTTGTGCCATGTTCTTTCCATTTGGTTATGATAGATTTGATGGTGCTCCTGGGGATCATCAAAGATTTGGATATTTTTCATAACCTACTCTGACTTGTACTTCTCAACAACATTGTCCCTTACTTGTTTGGAGAGCTCCTTGGTCTTCACGGCAGTGTTTGGTTATCGATCTCTTTTGCTTAGGTGTTGCAACCTTTGGGGCCTTTCAAAAAATAACATAACAGTGTCATCCACAGATTCCCCATAACAGTGTCATCCACAGATCCCCCATAACAGTGTCATCCACAGATCCCCCATAACAGTGTCATCCACAGATTCCTTATAACATTGTCATCCACAGATCCCCCATAATAGTATCATCCACAGATCCCCCATAACAATGCCATCCACAGATCCGCCATAACAGTGTCATCCACAGATCCCCTCCATAACAGTGCCGTCATCGACAGATTCCCCATAATAGTGTTATCCACAAATCCCCCATAATAGTGTTATCCACAGATCCCCCATAATAGTGTCATCCACAGATCCCCTACATAACAGTGCGTCATCCACAGATTCCCCATAACAGTGTCATCCACAGATCCCCCATAACAGTGTCATCCACAGATCCCCCATAGCAGTGTCATCCACAGATCCCCTCCATAACAGGGCGTCATCCACAGAGTCCCCATAACAGTGCCATCCACAGATCCCCCATAATAGTTTCATCCACAGATCCCCCATAACAGTGTCATCCATAGATCCCCCAATAATAGTGTCATCCACAGATCCCCCTTAACAGTGCGTCATCCACAGGTCCCCCATAACAGTGTCATCCACATATCCCTTCCATAACAGTGTCATCCACAGATCCCCCCTAATAGTATCATCCACAGATCCCCCATAACAGTGTCATCCATAGATCCCCAATAATAGTGTCATCCACAGATCCCTTCCATAACAGTGCGTCATCCACAGATCCCCCATACAGTGTCATCCACAGATCCCCCATAACAGTGCCATCCACAGATCCCCCATAACAGTGTCATCCACAGATCCCCCATAAAAGTGCCATCCACAGATCCCCCATAACAGTGTCATCCACAGATCCCCCATAAAAGTGCCATCCACAGATCCCCCATAAAAGTGCCATCCACAGATCCCCCATAACAGTGTCATCCACAGATTCCCCATAACAGTGCCATCCACAGATCACCCATAATAGTTTATCCACAGATCTCCCATAACAGTGTCATCCACAGATCCCCCATAATAGTATCATCCACAGATTCCCCATAACAGTGCCATCCACAGATCCCCCATAATAGTTTCATCCACAGATCCCCCATAACAGTGCGTCATCCACAGGTCCCCCATAACAGTGTCATCCACAGAGCCCTTCCATAACAGTGCGTCATCCACAGGTCCCCCATAACAGTGTCATCCACAGAGTCCTTCCATAACAGTGTCATCCACAGATCCCCCCTAATAGTATCATCCACAGATCCCCCATAACAGTGTCATCCACAGATCCCTTCCATAACAGTGTCATCCATCACATAAAATTCAGATTAACAAAACATTGAACTTAAGGCTGTAATGTAACAAAGCACGAAAAAAGTCAGGGGGGGGGGGGGGTGAATACTTTTGCAAGGCTCACAGTCAATGGGGACAGATCTGTTTTCTCTGACACAACAGAAAACGGATCCGTCCCCCATTGACTTTCAATGGTCTTCATGACGGATCCGTCTTGGCTATGTTAAAGATAACACAACTGGATCCGTTCATAACAGATGCATGCGGTTGTATTATCAGAACAGAAGCGTTTTTGCTGATCCATGACACTGGTGTGAAAGTAGCCTTAAACTATTCTGCTAAGCTGATGATGAAACGTGATCTAAACCCAGCCATACGTGTACAGCGCGGCAGGCAGGGAGTTCCAGACTTACGCTGTACATGGACAGTGCATTGATCAGACAGGGACCCAAATTTACCATTAACATGAAGTACAAGTTGTCAAAATAAAACAGTCTTAGAATCTCATGGGTAAGCTATCCACATAACAAAGTTATTACCACATGAAATTACATTTGTCAGATTTGCTTGTCAAAATTAGGCTGGGTCAGGAAGGTGAAAAATAGCTGTATCTGGAAGGGGTTAAAATGCTGCGGAAAATTTTTTTGTGCCATATTTCTTTTTGTTTTTCCATCAACATAGGTGAATGAGAGCTTGTTTTATGCTGAGCAAGTTGTATTCTTTAAAGGGTTTCTGTCATCAAGTTTTGACATTATAAGCTGTCTGACATTAGCTATGTGCTAATGTCAGAGCAGCTTGATAATGTCTTTTTTATAAAAATCCAATTTATATTTTGGCTTAAAAACCTACTTTTATAATATGTAAATTAGCCTCTAGGAGCAGGGGGCGTTGCCCTGCTCTAGAAGCTCCGTGCGGCAACCTGCTGGCACGCCTTCTACTTTGAGTGACAGTGCCGGGCAGCGATCCTCCACCACTGTCTCCTTCTGAAATCCCGCGCTGTCCTTGCTTCCGGGTGTACTCAGAGGTATTCAGCGCAGGCGCGGTGAGCTGAGGACGGCAGGCACCAGCATCCTCTGCTCACCGCGCCTGCGCCGAATACAGAGTGGCGGCGCAGACGCGGGATTTCAGAAGGAGACAGTGCCGGAGGATCGCTGCCCGGCACTGTCACTCAAAGTAAGAAGGGGCGTGCCAGCAGGTTGCCGCACGGACCTTCTAGGAGCAGGGCAACGCCCCCCTGCTCCTAGAGGCTAATTTACATATTATAAAAGTACGTTTTTCAGCCAAAATATAAATCGGATTTTTATAAAAAAGACATTATCAAGCTGCTCTGACATTAGCACATAGCTAATGTCAGACAGCTTATAATGTCAAAACGTGATGACAGAAACCCTTTAATGGCATTGTTGATCAGTATGTAGGTACCAAATTTATATGGTTTTTATGTTTTACTACTTTAAAAAATTATAAAGCTCTTTGACAAATGACAGTTCTGACAATAGACATTTTTTTATGGCATTCACCACGTGGATTAAGTAATGGAATAATTTCTGTTTATGTTTTTCCTTTTAATATTTTTTTTTATATATGAGTATCGTGGCGATGCTTGTGGCCGCTGCTATCCTTCTTTGTATAATTTTTTTTTTTAAAGTTGTCATTTACAGCGATATTTCTCACACCCAGCATGGGTATATGTAAAAATACACCCCAAAACACATTGCCCTACTTCTCCTGAGTACGGCGATACCACATGTGTGACACTTTTTTGCAGCCAAGATGCGCAAAGGGGCCCAAATTCTAATAAGTACCTTTAGGATTTCACAGGGCATTTTTACACATTTGGATTCTCACGCTTTAGGGCCCCTAAAATGCCAGGGCAGTATAAATACCCCACATGTGACCCCATTTTGGAAAGAAGACACCCCAAGGTATTCCGTGAGGGGCATGGCGAGTTCACAGAAAAAAAAAATTTGGGCACAAGTTAGCGGAAATTGATTTTTTTAATTTTTTTTTACAAAGTCTCAGATTCCACTAACTTGTGACAAAAAATAAAATTTTACATGAACTCACCATACCCCTCACGGAATACCTTGGGGTGTCTTCTTTCCAAAATGGGGTCACTTGTTGGGTATTTATACTGCCCTGGCATTTTAGGGGTCCCTAAAGTGTGAGAAGAAGTCTGGAATCCAAATGCGTAAAAATGCCCTGTGAAATCCTAAAAGTATTGGAATTTAGGCCCCCTTTGCACACCCAGGCTGCAAAAAAGTGTCACATGTGTATCGCTGCACACAGGAGAGTAGGCAATGTAGTTTGGAGTGTATTTACATATACCATGCTGGGTGAAGTAATATCTCTGTAAATGACAACTTTAAAAAAATTTATACAAAGTTGACAATTTACAGAGATATTTCTCTCACCCAACATGGGTATATGTAAAAATACACCTCAAAACACATTGCCCTACTTCTCCTGAGTACGGCGATACCACATGAGTGACACTTTTTTGCAGCCTAGGTGCGCAAAGGGGCCCAAATTCCAACGAGTACCTTTAGGTTTTACATGGCTGCTCACAATTTAGCCCCGCCCAAAATGCCAGAACAGTAAACACACCTCACAAATGACCCCATTTCGGAAAGTAGACACCCCAAGGTATTCACTGAGGGGCATAGTGAGTCCGTGGGAGATTTTTATTTTTTTTGCCAGAAGTTAGCAGAAATGGAAACTTTATTATTTTTGTTTTTCCTCAGAAAGTGTCATTTTCCGCTAACTTGTGAAAAAAAATGAAATGATACATGAACTCACCATGCCCCTCCGCGAATACTTTGGGGTGTCTTCTTTCTAAAATAGTGTCATTTGGGTGGTAAGTTGCATGACGGAGCAATAAACAGTGAAAGTAGTGTAGTGCAGAATTGTAAAAAGTGGCCTGGTCATTAAGGGGGTTTAAGCTAGGGGGGCTGAAGTGGTTAACAAGATAAAACTAAGATTCAAGTGGATGTCAAGCTAGTTCTTCAAAATTTATTGTACAAGTATTCCTCACCACTTTTTATTTACCCTGTTGTATTATAGCTGCTGTCTTCCAAACTGGAGTCTCTATTGAAAGGAATAGAAACCCCCAATGGGGCACAGGGCTTTGGCAAAATCATAAGCTACATTATATTAGACTGACAGATGAGGAGAGGGAAAATAGGAAGTACATGCTTAGGGCTCATGCACATGACTGTAGCCTGCCTCGTAGTCTGAAAATTGCAGATCCACAAAACACTATTATTGTGCTGGTGCCACGGACCGAACATACGGATGCAAACACCATGCCGTGTGCTGTCCACATCTTTTGCAGCCCCATTGAAGTGAATCGGTCTGCATCCGGCCTGAAGAATATGCAGAATGGATGCAGAAAACAAAATACGTTTGTGTGCACGAGCCCTTACATAAAAGCTATGGCTGCTTCTTGCTCTTGGGATAGTAAGAACAGCATAAGCCACTGTGCAAGTGAATTAATGCGTTGTCTAAAAGCACAAGAACATTGACAGGAGAGGAATATATATACAGTATGTATATTTTTTTTTGTAAATTCACTTTATTTTATATGTTTTAGCTGCTAAAAGGTGTCACAATAGCAAGTGGTGGTGTATTACCAAATATTCACCCTGAGCTGTTGGCAAAGAAGCGGGGAACCAAAGGAAAACTGGAAGCAATTATCACACCACCACCAGCAAAGAAAACCAAAACCACCTCACCAAAGAGGTTAACGGCAAAGAAGCCAGGTGCCAAAAAGGGGGTGAGGAAACCCAAGGTATGATGCTTGCCATATGAAAGTCAATGAACTATTAATAAGTAATTATGTTTATTTTCCTTGTGTTGAGTAGCAGAGTGGACGCAATTGTGATCGGGATTTTCTTACGAAGTCAGCTCCTATGTTTTTGTAAATGGTTGCATGAAATAACCTGAAGCATTCGTTATGCAGTTACTCTTTTATCCTTCCTGGAAATACCTGAACAGATTGCCCGTGAGGCGTTACCTTGTCAGTGTGGTGTGTCCCTTTTCAGTTCGGACCTTGTCAAATCACTGATGGCACAGTCACTGTTTTGAATGGTAATTTTCCAGGAGGATTAACAAGAATTGTACAATACAAAGTTCTATATCTATCATGGAGAGAGCAAGTTGTACATGCTGTGAATTGTCCTAATACACAATAATCACAGGGGTTGTTGATCGGTGGAAAAGCTTTTCTAAGGGCGGGTTCGCATTGGCATTATTGAATACCATTATAGTGTTTCCAAAACGGAAACCTTTAAGAGGCATTCTGACAGGACTATTCTTTTACGTCATGTACAACAAAACCAAACAGAACTGTTGTGTCCCTATAGACATGTATTAGGTCGGAGCAAAACGGAATGCCTCTTAAAGGGTTCGGTTTTGCATTCCTTCCTAGAATTTCGTTATATTCCGTTATAACCCTCACGCGAACCTGCCTGAAACCTGATTTGTTGTGCTCTCCTTTCTGCTCTGTAGAAGCCATGAAGAAAGTGTACATAAAATGGCATTGGACTTCACATTGACTTGTAATGTTTTCTTGTGCTGCGAGCTGGGGCAGGAACATTGGGGCACGGTATAAGCTAGATCAGGGATCAGCAAACTCTGGCACGCCAGCTGTTCAGAAACTACAACTCCCAGAGTGCTTTATTCAAAATA
This sequence comes from Bufotes viridis, assembly GCA_033119425.1. NCBI lineage: Eukaryota > Metazoa > Chordata > Amphibia > Anura > Bufonidae > Bufotes > Bufotes viridis. The sequence goes on along the minus strand of CM065590.1, from coordinate 374,492,052 downwards.
GAACATGGGTTCCGATCCATGCTTCCATTCCGCATCTCCGTGTTTACCGATCCATTCAATGGGTCCTCATCCGTGATGCGGAGTGCACACGGGCCAGTGCCCGTGTATTGCGGACTCGCCGTATGCGGGCCGCAATACGGCCATGGGCACACAACGGCCGTGTGCATAAGCCCTAAATCGTATTGACTCTTTTTCTCAGGCTTCTTAATTTCATGTTTATGGCACCTCTGAAAGTGTTTTCCTAATGTAAAATATATATATTTGTATGTGTTCAGAAAAAGCAAGGAGAAGCCAGTAAAGCGGCAAGTGCCGACAGCACAACAGAAGGAACCCCAGCCGATGGATTCACAATTCTTTCCACCAAAAGTCTCTTCCTTGGACAAAAGGTATGCTGTATTTAGACAAAATCATATATGATGCAAAACTAGATGAGAGCAGGAATATTATAAGGGGGTTACTACAGGAAATTCCACTCCTCTGCACTTTATACTGGAGACATATGGGGTTCATGAGCAGTAAGCAATAGTGTCAAATACGTATAAATACATGATCGTTATTGAACAGCAATAAAAAAGACATTGTGAGTCAAACATCAAGATTACAAGGCTGTGCCCAGTCCCACACTATCACTGACAGCCACACTTCAGCTCGAAAGGTGGAGATCAGAAAACGTCTGATTGTTGTTGATTTTAAAGGGGTTGTCCGAGTTATGTAAAAAAAAAAAATAAAGCACTGTATATCTAATGGTAAGCAATATATACATAATCTAAGTCTAAGCAAGTTTTAGTAAAAAAAAAATATATATATTTACTCTTACCTAGTTCTGTCCTGGCCCTTTTGTTTACATGCAGTTGCAGAGCTGTGGGGACATGTAACAGCAATCTCTGAAGTTTTCTTCATGAATATTTGTGAGTATCAAAGACTGCTTTTCTCCTCCCTCTGCTCTGCAAAGGGAGTAAATAAAAGTGCTACCCTGTCTGAGGTATGACCCCTAGGATACTCAAGTTCTACGTGTGGGACTTCTAGTCCCAGCTGTACAATACGATGACATTGCTGACTCTCATAGGTTCTTCCCCTTATCTGCTCTGATGCAATGCTCTGCAGACACTTCTTTGCAGCCAGCATAAGGCTACTTTCACACCTGTGGCACAGAGATCAGGCCACCTGATCCGGCAGAGAATGCCGGGAATTGGCCGAACACAAATTGCTGCATGCAGCTGCCAGAGTACATCTGCAGCAGGAGTTCTCTGAGAGTACAGAGTAGCCTGAGAGTACAGAGGACAGAACTCCTCCAGTCTTTATCAGCTCTTTGTCTGTAGGGTGAGGAGGGAGCATCCTGTGCACGGCATTTGTCTCTTCAGTGCCTGGAGAAGAGGAAACCCTGCAACTGCTCAGTACCTGAGGTAGAGCCTACCATTCTGCTGATGGTAGAAGGGGTTAAACTTTGCTGAAAAATCCAGTGTGAAGGAAGACACAGTGCAGACAGCTAAGCCAGCAGATTGGGCAGTGCATGGGGCATGGCTTGTTGCTCTAACCAGCACAGGCTTCACAGTGACGTCATGTGCACAGAGGCAGGCCTGCTCCCTCAGGCTTGTGCACGGAACGTCTTTAGAGCAGGAAAAGAAGCTGACATCACAGGTCATGTGACCCTCAGCTGACTAGGAGAACAGGGCCACTGGAGATGAAGTAAGTGAATTGAAAACCCTTTACATTTGCTTATTTAGAAACATAAAGAACAAGAAAATAACTTGGACAACCCCTTTAAACTTTTTGCTGTTGGGACAATTTTTACACTTGTAAAACCCGCAGCAAATCCAATAAAATCTGCATGTAAAACATGCAGATTTTGCCAAAGATTTGCTGTGAAATTTGAAATAAACTCCATTTTTTTCGGTTCCCTGTTGACGTATCCTTAGTATTACAGTTATTTCCATTGTCTTGACTTTTGACTTTCCTTGCTTATTACATATTTAAACAGCATTTATCATACAGAAAAAGTTAATACAAGACACTTGCTAATGTATTGTGATTGTCCATATTGCCTCCTTTACTGGCTAGATAATTTTTTTCATTGCATTATACACTTCTCCTTTCCATGGTTATAACCACTCTGAAATCATGTAGCGGCTAACATGCTTGCACACTGTTGGAAAAAGTGCCATCCTATGCACACTCCTGCGGTCCTGTGAATTTTCCCATAGTCTGCAAGCACGACCACCGCTGCAGAGTGGTCTGTAACCATGGAAAAAAACATTACATAATGTGATGGAAAAATGAATCCAGCCAGCAAAGCAATATGGAAAATAACAATACATTAGTAAGTGCCTTGTATTAACTCTTTCAACATGATAAATGCCACTTGTTGAAGTGAGAAAACCCCTTTAAATGTCTGCAGAGTTAGAATAGACGATTTCAGAATAATAGCAATTGTAAAAGATACAAAACATATGTCTGCCAACTAGATTGTTGGGTTCTTACATAGGAGAGCCAGTGCTCATGGCATTTAGCTTCCCTTCCCCCCCACTAATAATACATTGCATGAGTTGATTTATTAAAGATGTTGGACAAGGGTATGTTCACACAGAGTGCATCGACTGCGGATTTTACAAGAAGAAAATCTGTATTCCAGTGGCAGCAGATTGGATGACATTTTTCTACATCTCCGCCATGTGCTGTGGAAGAAAGTCTGTGCAGAATAGAGATGGAAATTGACCTGCGGTGAAGATTATAAATCTGCTGCATGTCGATTTACGTATGTTATGATTTCAACCATGAATTTCGCCTTTTAAAGTCTGGGACTAATCCTCATGTAACTCATGTAGATTTTTCCAGATTACTTTGCAGTTCGGAGAGTATTTACAGCAACATCTGCAGCAGCTTTTTTTCCACTCCCTTTACCTCCTGTGTGAACAAACCCTGAGGCTGGGTTCAGACTTGAGCGTATTTGATACGCGCGTTTTTGTCGCGCGTATTACAGCGCGTTTTTGGAAATAGGAAACGCGCGTCGTACGTGGGTTTGTGTGATTGACCACTGTGGTGTCAATCACAATACGCGCGACAATACGCCCCAAAGAAGCTCCTGTACCTCTTTGGGCGTAGGGCGTTTTACAGCGCGTTCGTACGCGCTGTAAAACGCTCAGGTGAGAACCATGCCCATAAGGAAACATTGGTTTTCGCCTGTTGAGCGTTTTACAGCGAGTAGGAACGCGCTGTAAAACACTTAAGTCTGAACCCAGCCTAAATGTGTGAAATGCATGAGCTAAGTTACTTCATAGAAGCAGTCAGCACACTAACACAACAGCATTCTCTCTATAACCTGTTCTTATTGGTACCTGCATTTTAATGTTGATGGTCTTGCCTCTAGTTCTGTCTGTGGCTTGCTACTCTGCTGCTATCCTGATGTCTTCCCGCTGCTCTACTACTTCCCCGCTCATGCTTTTCTTTGCAGCTGAACCTTATTCACAGTGAGATCAGTAATTTAGCCGGATTTGAGGTGGAGGCTGTTATCAACCCTACCAATGCTGACATTGACCTAAAAGACGATATAGGTAAATGGGACGTGGGTTTTTAATAGCTAATGGGCGAGAGATAATTTTAGATTCCAAAGTTTGGAAAAGGATATTTGGGAAACTCAAATGGAGTTATTTGGCTTAAAATGAAGCACCTGTATGGGTATTGTTTGTGGGAACTGTGCTATGGGTAATTCTCAATATATATAATAAATATATATATATATATATATATATATATATAATCTTTATCTATATGGTGGCAACTTATTCCACAGCACTTTACAATTCAGAGGGTACAAGCCAAATTAAACATCTAGGGTTGAGGGCCATGCCCCCAAAAGTTACAATCTATAAGGAAATAGGGGTGAGGAAAAAATGTTAAAGGGTTTCTGGCAGTAAAATATTAAAGGGGTTCTGCAGTTTGTTACCACTGATGATCTATCCTCAGGATAGATCATCAGCATGTGATCGGCCGGGGTCCGACACCCGGGACCCCCGCCGATCAGCTGTTTGAGAAGGCCGCGGCGCTGCAGGAGCGCTGCGGCCTTCTTACTGTTTACTGCTGCTAGCGCCCCGCCCAGTGACGTCACGACTTGTATCCAAGTGGCGTGGGCGAGGCTAAGCTCTCTTCACTGCGCTAGCAGCAGTAAACAGTGAGAAGGCCGCGGCGCTCCTGCAGCGACGCGGCCTTCTCAAACAGCTGATCGGCGGGGGTCCCGGGTGTCGGACCCCGGCCGATCACATGCTGATGATCTATCCTGAGGATAGATCATCAGTGGTAACAAACTGCAGAACCCCTTTAACGACCGATCCTCAGGATAGATCATCACTATCAGATCCATGGGGGTCTGACTCCTGGCACCCCTGTCAATCAGCTGCTTGAAGAGGCCACATCCCAGGTCAGTGATATCATGTTTGTTGGTCACATGACTATGTGCAGCTCAGTCCTGTTCAAGTGAATGTGCCTGGGCTGCAGTACCAAGCATAGCCACTATGCAATGTAGGGCGCTGTGCTTGGTATGCTGTGAGGAGGCCGCAGCCTTCAAACAGATGATCAGCGGGGGTGTCGGGAGTCGTACCCCGACAGATCTGATATTGTTTACCTATCCTGGTGCAAAGGAAAAGTACAGGAGTTGCCCATGGAAACCAAGTAGACCCCTCCTTTTGAGAGCTGGAATTGCTTTTCCATGTTTTCTTTGCACTGATTTGCAATACGTTCCCCAAAGTACTTCCTACCAGGTAACAGGTATAAGTAGTTTATACACAGAATACAGTCCACCATAAATCCAGTGTGGCATCAGTAAGACGGGACCATTCAGGAAACAATTCACAGAATTGCTCATAGCACAGCTCTTAAATATAACATTATAATGTATAACCCATAACTATGGCCGGCATTTTACTCTAGAATTATCTCGCACTATTAGCTGCTTTGTTCTCTCTTTCGCTTGTGGTATTTTTTTGCAGTCTGTGTCATAAGAGATTATTTCTCAATTTTACTTTTAGTGAAAACAGAAACAGTTGGTGTTACCAGTTCTATCAATTCTATTGCTGGTTGTAGGTGCATTCTGTATGCACTGCTGGCCATGGAAAATGACTGCACATGATGCATCTTTAAAGGGTTTCTCTGGCATTTTCACACTGGGGTGCATCCGACTCCTTACACCCCCGCCTTTCAGCTATTTAAAGCACATTGCTGTCCATTGGATAGCAGATTTGCTTGGCATTGAATGGGACTGAGCTATGCCTAGGCACCAGAACCTATGTACTGTGACATAACTGGCCTAGGAAGACGCCTAAGTGCGCGCAGAGCGTTGCGGCCTCTTTTTACAGTTGATAGGGATGCCAGGAGTCAGACCCGGCCGATCTGATATTGATGAACTATCCTGAAGATAGGCCATCAATGTCAAAATCCAAGAGAAGCCCCTAGGGTAACTAAACCTTTGTTTCAAGAACAAAAGGGCAAAAGCGCTGCTCAGAGCACTCTGCCCTTTTAGGTTTCAATGACACTGTTGAACAATTCGAGTATGCGGAGTACAGATCCATAGAAAGCGTGTGTGATCCATACAAAAAGCCAAGCAGAGCCAATAAAATCTGAAGTGGTAGAGCGCACTGAGCAGCGCTTCTGTTACCCTTAAAACTAATATCTGGAGATGGACTTTCTTGTACATTTCTAGAACATATGTACGTCTAGCTAATGCTCTGTGAGCTAAACAGCGAGGAATTCAGACTGAAACATTGTAGAAAACTGTGTATCCATCTCTAGACCAATGCCTAGGCTAGATACAGCCACTCGTACCAGGTCACTATAGGGTTGTTGCCCCTGAATGTCTTCTCATTTACAGACAGCAAATACATATCTGGGAAATGGTAAGGAAAGATGTATGACTCTTCTTTTAGGAATTAAACCTCTCTATTAATGAAAAGTGCTGCAACCTTATAGTATCCTTTGGGGAAGATTTATCATTTTTGGCATAAGAAGTCGCAGACATCGTGTTTGTGACTTTTTAAACACCCAGTTTTAACAGTGCCGCCTCGCCACTTTCTGAAAATGGGCATGTGATGAGGGGGCAGGAATTTCCAGGTGCAAATGAAGACAGAGATCTATGGCAGCTCTGTGCTGCAGTAGTTTTCATTCTGGCACATGCACTGCCGTATAATGCGTCTAATGTGACGAGGCCGAGGCGGCGCCTCATCATAAATTAGTTGCATTCTTTGGCAGCGCTGAAAATTTCAAAGACCGACGTAAAACACCGGTCTTTGATAAATCTCCCCTTAAGTGTTTTAATTCTTCTTTATTTCCAAGATATTTGTCTGCCTTCAGTGAATGAGAAGATTCTACTTTACATTCAAAAGGACACAAGGAGGGCAGTGCATAAATTCTCCCGCTACACAAGGCCCCTTAGGTTATCACCAGGAAACTGAAATAAATAGCTACAACATTTAATAAAATGATAATCATAATATTTCTCTTCCAAAGATGTTAATTCAGTTCAGTATTTGTGACATTCCCTTTAATTCAGAGATGTCTTATTTCTGTGGTCAGTAGTACATATGGTATATATTTTGGCTTGTCATAAGTAAAATTGAGAAATATCTTGAGCAGGGGCTGATAACTCATTTCCTCTTGTACCTTTTTTTAGAATTATGATAACAGAGCTGGTTGTAGTTCACAACCACATTAGTCTTCTTAAAGGGGTCAGTCCTACATAAGTCACATTCTTTCGACCAATGGTGCATACAAAATAAACTATCCTCTTAGACATTTGACAAAAGCTAACTTTTGCTGAAGTGGAAGTTCCACTGCAACATCATTTATAAGATTGACTCTTACTAAGCCTAGCTTCGGCATGCAGACCCTGAAAGGACCGCTTCGCTGCAGAGCAACCACTCATTCATGACTTCAGCTTCTTCAGATACTGATACCTCCACAATGCCACAAGGAGCATTTCTACAACCGTGAAACCTTAATTCACATTTGGTGACGCTACACTTTCATGTTGGAATTGTATACAGAGCATTTTCCTAGTATTCCTCTATTATCTGAATTGCTCTTGTAAAATAGGAGAGATAATAATAAAAAGGAGAGCAGTAAACTGCTACCATACACAGGCTGTTTTATGACTGATTTCGTCTTCTGACAGCAGAGGCAGAGCGTTTAATCAAATTTATTCAGTTGATCATCATTTCAGTGAATATTGATTTTGATTTGATCAGAATTGTGAAACAAATATAAGTCCTACCCCCACAGGCGGGCTAATATCTGGCCATATGAACACCAGCGGAGCCTGACACAAACCGAAGCGGGGTCCTGCTATAATAGCCCGGATCCATGATAAAGCCCCTAGATGCCACTGTCAGTTGTGACCTCGGCAACAGTCTAATTAATGGACCACCTATGACTGTTGCAGTTATAGGCTACAATGTATGGGTATACCTATTTATTCTAATAGCGATGTCTAAAAAGATTACTATTTAAAGGTTAGTAAAGTTCATTAAAAAATGTAAATAAAATTTTTTTTTTTCATTCAAATTGTTTTTTTTTTCATAAAAGTGGTAAAAATATGGTATCAACACATTCATTGCAACTCTTGTAATAAAGATAACGTTTAAACTGCCCTTCAACAATCTAAAAAAAAAATTTGTAACATGGTGTGGTGGAAAAAAACACTAAGCTATTGATGGCCACTCCATTCCAGCGCCAAAGCTCCTGTACCTGATGCTTCCGGTCCTGGTAGTACTAGAAGTGATGACATACCACCCATGGTCACATTGACACCTAAACATTTCTAGAACTACATAAAACAGCTCTTCATGAATATTGTATGTACCATTGACCAGGGGCTGGCCCTCTTTAAACAGTAAAATATTTAAAGAGGTATCAGCATATTGACATTCCTGAAATCTCCACAGGACCCTGCAGCTATTTCCAGAATGGGGCCCTGTCTCATGTAGAAACGTAGACAGATATTTTTAGAGTAAATGTAGAGTTCATGACAGGGTCTTCTTGAGAGATTTGGGTTACAGAGGTTTGATATGAGGTCCTGTGGAAATGCCATAAATGTCAAGATGGAATACCCCTTTAACAAGTTAAAGTATACTAAAGGTTAAAGACGTGTGGTTATAGTATCTAGTTGTAGTCTACAACCAGCTTGGCTTCCTTCAGAACCAGTTTACCAATCAATACCTACATCCTTTTAATTATAAGTCTAAATCAACCTAACTGCTCTGTACAGACATGAATGGCTGCCATCACCCTATATGTGCTCCTGTTTGTATGTGTAAAATAGCTGGAAGACTGATTCTTTTTCATTGAGCTGTTAAGGTAGGATAACAAGGCAAGAGGTAAAATCATACTATGTGTCCTTTGTGTTCCTTACCCCACATGGTTGACGTACATGTGTTTGCCTATTATAGTTGCAAGTTGTAAAGGCTGACATTGCCACCCTCGAAAGTGATGCTGTCGTTCATCCGACAGGCTCTGACATCTACACCGGTGGTGAAGTAGGTAATGAAAAGTTTAGTGATGCAGAGTTCATATTTGTATGTATGGTAACATAGAAACAACATGATACTAATATCTCCAGTTGACCAGATCTGTATCACATTGATACATTTACCATAATGGGATTTATTTCAGGAGCAATTACATTAACACATGTGTGTCACATATAAGAGAGCAGCCTTCATTATATGAACCACTACTCCTGGGAGCTCAACCTTTCTTCTTAACCTGAGACATCAGTGTGAGATGCCTGATCATAAAATGGCTCCTCCCATGTATATATGTAAAGATGATGGGTTTATTGTCTCAGTGATAAACCTATTATTGTCTTCTTCCCAATAACTTTTACTGGTACTAGGTCCCACTACCTAACATCAAAGTGAGCAAGAGTTGTCTATATCTTTACCTTCTTGCAGGTCTTTGCTTTAATAGCATCTCTAAAGAATTTAGGTCATGTGTGCCTCTGTAACGCCATTCACTCTCTGCTTAGGCTACTTTCACATTAGAGAGAGCTTTCTCCAGCAGGCTGTTCCGGCGGGAGAACAGCCTGCAGGATCCGTGCTGCCGCTAGTGCACGCGTGTCGCCGGAAGTCCGCTCCGGGCCCATTTACTATAATGGGGGCAGGCCGGATGTCCGTCCACAGCACGGCAAACATGCCAAGAGGCGGCGGGAATAAAACTACGATATACCGGAGAAGGCTGCCGCTAATGTGAAAGTAGCTGAGTGTGTATGTAAAAATCCAGCAAACCTGATCTTTCTCTCATCTAACACTATTTTGCGGAAGAGGGTCTGTGGGGCACCATACATAATAGATTGTCAGCCGGGGCTTCTGAAACCTGGGTTTGGCCAACAGTAGTATAACATTTATGGGGGCCTTGGTACAAGCACAACTGCTATGAGAATCCACTTGACAGATTGCTGTGAGAACTGAAAACAAAACTGTCAAGACAACATAGTGCAAAGTACACCTTCCTAACCGAGAGATGGAGTGTCTGATGCCAGCAAGAGTTATGGAGGTGGTAGTATCATGGTACTGATAATTTCAATTTTGACTAAAGGTATATCTTAAACTATTTTGTGCCCATCTTTCTTTAAACCATAAAAGTATTGTTGTTTTTTTTTACATGTTGCTGTCCTAATGGAAATAAAAGGGAAAAATTACAAAGTATGCAGGACAGGGAATACTGTAATGTAAGAAAAGCTCTGTGTTCCAGTCCACTCATCTGTTACATAGATAATCGCAAAAAAAATGAGGCAGCTCTCCAACTTTAGTGAAGATGATAAGTTATGATTCTGGGAGAACCTTTTTAATGCTTACAAGTGATTAAGTGTGGAATTTGTCATGTTTTCACCATTAGGTTAATCCTTGTCCTTTGCGTCGAGCTCCTTTTATTAATCAGAGCAGACGGCTTCCACTAAGAGAAGCCCCATTCTAAAGAACTATGGGTGGTATATGAAGTATATCACATGGTTGCACTTTTGTTTGAATATGTAATAGCATTGTTATTCTGCATACACATACAGTTTATGTTGCGACATTGTGCTAAAATTAAAATAAAAACTTGTTTTTAGCCGTCAATCTGAACCCGATACCCCAAAATGAAAAAGTGAAAACATTTATTTTCTAAATTGTTGCCAATTTATTAAAAATGAAAAACTAAAATATTGCATGGACATAACTATTCAGACCCTTTGCTATGACATTTGAACTTTAGCTTTGGGATTCTCCCATTTCTCTTGATCATCTTTAAGATCTTTCTACACCTGTAGTAAATTCAGTTGATTGCTTATGATTTGAAAAGACCATCCCCTATAAATATGTCTCACAGCTGACAATACATTATCAGAGCAAAAACCATGTCATCCGCAGGAAAGAACTGTCTGTAGAGCTCAGAGACAGGATTATCTGGAGGCACAGATCTGGAGAAGGGTACAAAAAAAATTCTGTTGCACTGAAAATTCCCAAGAGCACAGTTGGCCTTCATAATTGTTAAATGGAAGAAGTTTGGAATAACACAACCTCTTCCTATATTTTGCTACCAAACAAAGTATTTGGGGGAGAAGGGCTTTGATCAGAAAGGTTATTAAGAACCCAATGGTCACTCAACGTGTGCAACTTTAAACTTTAAGAAGATAATGCCACTAGTCTGGGCTTTATGGCACCGTGGACAGAAAGAAGCCTCTCCTGATGAAAAGATACATGAAGGTCTGCCTGGGGCTTGCAAAAAAAAGCACCTGAAAGACTTTCGGACTGTGAAAAAAAAAAGATTCTCTGGTCTGTTAAAACCAAGATTGACATTTTTGACCTAGTTTCTTGGTGTCATGTCTTGAGGAAACCAAGCGCTGCTCATCACCTGCCCAACACCATCCATACAGTGAAGCATGGTGGTGGCAGCATCATGCTGTGGGGGGTGTTCTTCAGTGGCTGGGACAGGGAGACTGGTCAGGGTTGAGGGAAAGTTGAATGGACTGAAGTATAGAGATATTCTTAATGAAAACCTGATCCAGAGTACTCTGGACCTCAGACTGGGCTTAAAGTTCACCATTCAACAAGACAATGACCCTAAGCTCACAGCCAAGACAACACAGAAGTGGCTATGGGACAACTCTGTGATTGTCCTTGAGTGATCCAACCAGAGCCCTGATTTTTACTCAGTCGAGCATCTCTGGAGAAACCTGTAAATGACTGTTCACCGATGGCAGAAAATCCCCAAATCCAAATCTGCAAACTTTATGTTATCACCTCAAGAAGACTGGAGGCTATAATTGCCGCCAAACGTGTTTCAATTTGTCACAGTACTTCTATAGTACCCACCCCCCCTTCTCGATAGCTCCTCATAAGGTCCATCAAAGGCTAGATATCTATCCAGCTGTCCATCTTAATATAACAAACCCCTCTCCCACCCCTCACTTTCCCCTTACTCTGTTTTTGTTATTCTCTTTTGGATGATCCTGTATTATGTTATATATTTGTGCATATCCTACAGTCAAAATAACTGTACTGCATATACATTTTGCTCACTACGCAAGGAGATCTTGCTCATTGTACCTGTCTACTGTTCAATTTAACCTTTAAATAAAGAATGACAACTAAAAGTGCTTCAACTAAGTACTGTGCAAAGGGTCTGAACACTTATCTCAATGCAAAACTTTAGTATTTCCTTTTCGATAAATTAGCAAAGATTTCAAACTTTCTGTTTTCACTGTCTTTATGGAGTGTTAAGTGAAGAATTATGGGGAAAACTTGATTTTTTTATTTTAGTACAAGGCCGCAACATAACAAAATGTGAAAAAAGTGTTGCAAATGCATTGTCGATTCACAGTATAGCTGCCTAGTGGGAAGGAACGTTAAAAGGGGTTGGGCCATCTCACACATTCCAATGTCTGACAGGCGCATGTCCCACCTCTGGGACCTGCACCTATCTCTAGAATGGAGCCTGCAAAGTGAAGAAGAGCATGCGCGTCTGCCCTCCATTCATTTATATGGGAGTGCTGAAAATAGCCAAGTGTCATGCTTGGCTATTTTCGGAAGTCCCATAGAAATTAATAGGAAGCGCTGCAATAGCGTGGCCACCACTCCATTCGCATCTGTGGGACTGACAGAAATAGCCGAGCCAGTGCTTGTTCATTTTTGGCAGTCCCATAGAAATAAATGGAGAGCAGCAATACATGCACAGTCCTATCTACTTCACTTTGCAGGCTCCATTCTAGAGATAGGTGTGGGTCCTAGAGTTTACACCTGCACCTATCAGACATTGGTGCCATGTCCTAGCAATATGTCATGAGTGTGTGAGATGAGCTAACCCCTATTGCAGACTGCTCCAAGTTCTCACTGCCTCAGCTTTAGGCCCCATTCATACGACCGAAATTTCGGTCCACTTCAGATCCACACTTTTTGCAGATTGGATGCAAACCCATTCATTTCAATGGGTCCACAAAAAATGCAGACAACACCCCGTGTGCAGTCTGTTCCGTAGTCCCGCAAAAAAGATAGAACATGTCCTATTCTTGTCCGTTTTGCACACAAGCATAGTCATTGTTACAATGGATCCACACAAAAAATTGGATGCACCACGGACGTCACATGGAAGTCATCCGTGTTTTTTGAAGGCCGCAAAATACATACGGTCATGTGGATGCACCCTTATGGCTCATGCAAACCGACATATTTTTAGTCTGTGTCCGTTCCGTTTTTTTTGTGGCCCTTATGCATATCCATTCACTTCAGTGGGACCAGAAAAAAAAAAAAAAAAAAACAGAAATGACTCAGTGTGCTCCTGTGGCACACGAACTCTAGTAACTGGAGCAATCCACATGTCAGTTTTTCACACAGACCATTGGTTTATACTTAGGAACTCACAGTATGTACCATTCTTGTCCGTTTTTTCTCCGGGACTCTTTCTAGGAAGTGAATGGGCCCAGGAAAAAATACGGACACACCTGGCCACTATACGGACGTCTACAAATGTCTGTATTTTGCAGATTGAAATTGCGCACTCATCTGTCATTTTAATCATTTAGTTTATTTTACATTGTCATTGCTGATTATGAAAATTCTATTAAGGCATTACCCTTATCCCTTATGCGGTTACTTTAATTAAAAACAAGTCACCTTGGGGCATTAAGTATACAACTGCTGGGGACAGGTGTCTAATGCATAGTCATAATACATAGTACACATAATACATATCATGCATAGAATGAATCTTTCCACTAACTTTCAATGTCACAGCGACCTCTGAGAGCTTTTTCTGGAATGGTGTGATAATACGGGCATTCTCAGGAGAGACAAATATATATTCAACTGTGATACAAATCCTTGCAGCTGTTATGTAAGGCAAATACATCAGCACATCATCTGCTAATAAAATACCAAGGAGCACCACGTCCATTCATTCTTTATCTAAACATTCCTCAATAACCCGGCTCATACTGCACATTGGGGTCTGCTCATGCTCACTTTACACTTGCCATAACATAAGCTGGATAAATGAATGAACGGATTTTAGAAGGTTATGTGCACGTCTTCATTATATGAGTGCTCCCATACGTCTTAAAAATAAGCAGAGTTCTGACTTAATTTTTTTATGGCATAGCGCTTGTTTTTTTTTCGCAGGACAAATTTCTGATGGCACCAATTAACGTTCAATATAATGTAATGAAAAAAAAAATTTTGTAGTAGAAATGATGTGAAACCCACATTTTACAGGTCAGTCAGTCAATTACACCAAATTTATATAGTTTTTTTTATGTTTTACTACTTTTCAACCTGAGTTTTCAAAAAAAAAAAAGTTTTCATAATGACTGTGCTTCTTTGTACAATAATAACTGAAGGAACAGTTATTTTTGGGCTTCGCTAATGTTTTTTTCAGCGATATTATTCCCTGTTTCGGCTGCACAGCTAGATGCATTTCACTTCAGGGGGTGTATCCCTTCTGTAAAATCTGCCCGCACTGTACTGCTATGATATCCTTCCCTTACTTCCCACTATGTTTGTTTTCAGCTCTGGAGCTCACAGAACAGATTAAGAGGGATAAAACCACATTTACAGACATACAGGTCAATACTGACTGCCTCATCTATGAGGTTTGCTGAGGGAGGGAGCACCCTCTCAGAATCCATAGGCTCCCCGCAATGAAATTGCCATGTGCCAATGGCTGCTACACCAGGCCGATGCCTTGCAAAGGCCTTAGAGTTTGCCATCTACGGAAGCCTTTGAGGCCCAGCCACCAGTCTCGGTCTCATAGACAACTGTCAGCGTAAAACTCAGAGTTCCCGTGAAGTACAATACAGCATGTAGTGTACTGCATTGGAAAAGGATGAAACCGCCAAAAGTTGAAGTGCTATACTGGGACAAAAATGAAAAGTAAATAAAAAAAATAAGCAAAAGTTTTAAGTAAAAAAGTGTCCCTTTCCCCCAATAAGCCATTAACAAATGAAAAAAATGTGAAAAAAAAAAAACCTGCATAAGGGTTGGCGCCATCCTGGAAAGAGACTTGCATTAGGGATAGTTCATTACTGGCTTTGTTATATGCTCCTATTGTAGAGACACTTTGCACTTTATATTGTCAGCATCGATTGTTGTAATTTGTAGTTATTTACCCTTTGTGGTCTTATCCAGTGATGCTGCCTTTTTTCTCTGCACTATTTTAACACCTTTACTTGTGATTTAATAAAGCATTGATGATTTATTTTTGTGCAGTCTGGCAAATTCTGATACATACACATACATATATCCAAGTACCATTTGGTCGCTATTTATGTATTACCATTGCGATACTGTCATTGACAGTTTACATTGTTTTTACTGGTGATCTTATAGACAATGTATATAGGCTGGCCTCTTATGCTTAGATATTAGATATCAAGCAGCTCTATAAAAATATCACATGATCTACCCCATTAGGTGAACGCTGTAAAAAAAATTATTAAGACGCCTCACAAAAAGCAGAATATCAAGCGATCAAAAAGTCGTATGTACCCCCAAAATGGTACTAAAAACGTCACATCATCACAGAAAATGGTAATGCAAAAACATTTTTTTTTTCAAAAATGCTTTGTGTAAAAGAGGAAAATTGCAAAACAAACTGTAAAACTGGTTAAATTGTAATTGAAGAGCAGAATAAAAATTGTGTAATTTTTTTTCTTTACAGGGTGTATCGCAATAACAAATTGCAAAAAGCAATGACGTAACTGCTTCCCTTTCGATTTCCTGCTTCCCAAAAACCGAAATAAAAAGAAATCAAAAAGCCATATGTACCACAAAATGGTACCAATGATAATGGCAGCTCATCTCGCAAAAAATAAGCCTTCACATATCTACATCAACAAAAAATAAACGGCGGCAGTGGTACCCGAGAGACTGTTTAAAGACTGTTAGCCAATTATCTGCATTACAAAACCCAAAAGATAGTCTTTCCCAATTCCTGCAGAAAACCCAAATAGCAGTTTAATCTTTTATGGCATTTCATTGCCCAGTAGAACCCGCCTAATAGTCTACAGCATACTGAATATCTAAATGCCATATCTGTGGAAAAATTGCAATTTTGCATTTGCTCATTCATTTCTACAAAATACCTCTGCTTACTCCACCCCTTAATACCTTTAGGCTGGGTTCACACAGGTGTTGCGGAATGGGGCCGAGTAGGATGCGGGTGCGTGGCGGGGAAATTGTGCGAGTGCGCACCAAATTTCAGTCAGTTTTGACTACGATTACATTGCGTGGTTCAGTTTTTTCCACGCGCGTGAGAAAGAACTTAATGTGGTACCCAGACTTGAACTTCCTCAATGAAGTTCGGGTTTGGGTTAGTTGTAGTGTAGATTGTATTATTTTCCCTTATAACATGGTTATAAGGGAAAATAATAGCATTCTTAATAAAGAATGCTTAGTAAAATGGTTGAGGGCGTTAAAAAAATAAAATACATTTAAACTCACCTCTTCCACTTGTTCGTGGTTGAGGACCTGGGAGGCAAAAGACCTTTGGTGACGTCACTGCGCTTGTCACAAGGTCCATCACCAGTGACGTCACCAAAGGTCCTTTGCCTCCCAGGTCCTCAACCAAAGGCTGCAGAACAGCCGGGCTGCGTGAACAAGTGGAAGAGGTGAGTTTAAATTTTATTTTATTTTTTAACCCTCTCAATCCGCATTTTACTAAGCATTCTGTATTAAGATTGCTATTATCTTCCCTATAACCATGTTATAAAGGAAAATAATACAGTGAATAGACGTTTATCTCCTAGCAACCCTGCGTGAAAATCGCACCGCATCCGCACTTGCTTGCGGATGCTTGCGATTTTCACGCAGACCCATTCATTTCTATGGGGCCTGCGTTGCTTGAAAAATGCAGAATATAGTTCATGCTGAGATTTTCACGCAATACAAAAGATGCATTGAAATGAATGGGTCCGGATTCAGTGCGAGTGCAATGCGTTAACCGCACGCATTGCACCCGCACGGAAAACTCGTCCGTGTGAAAGGGGCCTTAAGGGTTGAGTTTCCAAAAAGGTCACTTATAGGGGTTTTTATTTTTTATTTCTCTCCAGAGCAGTTAGCACAAACTGTGTAAATCACCAAATTGGGTCTCAAATGCCCATGGTGCTCTTTTACTTCTGAACCCTGTTGTATGTCCAGGCAAAAGATTAGGGCCACCTGTAGGGTGTTTATAAAATAAGGAAGCCTGGCAAAAAAATACAAAGGTGTGCTTTTCACATTGGCACACTATGGGCACAACACATTGGACACTTACATGGCATATCTGTGTACAAATTGCAATTTTCACTTTACACCATCTGCTGTGAATTCATTTTTGCAAAACACCTGTGGAGTCAAAATGCTCACTATACCCCTTGGTAAATTCTGTAAGGCTTCTGTGAGGCATCAAATGCATATTGTGCTATTTCTCTTCTGAGCCCTGCAGTGTGCCGAAACAGTAATTTATGACCACATATGGGGGGTTGCTGTATTCAGAAAAAAATGGGTAACACATTGTGGGGTCCATTTTATTTGGAAAAAATTTCATTTTTCACAGCCAAGTGTTTCTAAATTCTATGAAATGTCTGTTTAGTGAAAGTGCTCATTATACCCCTTTAAAAATTCTTCGGGAGTTTGGTTTCCAAATATTGTTCACTTTTTGGGGCTTTCCACTGTAAGGGTACCTCAGGGTCCTCTTCAAATGCGATATGGCGCCCAAAAACCATTCCAGCAAAATCAGCCCTCCGAAACCTTCTAAGCCATGCAGTAGGCCCATACAGCAATTTACAACCACATAGGGGGTGTTTCTGTAATCTGCAGAATCGGGGTAATAAATATTGAGGTTTGCTTTGCTACTAACCCTTGCTGTGTTAAAATAAAATATAGAAAATCTGCAAAAAAAAGGTTGATTTTTAAATGTCACTTACAGTGGGTATGGAAAGTATTCAGACCCCCTTAAATTTTTCACTCTTTGTGATATTGCAGCCATTTGCTAAAATCTTTTAAGTTCATTTTTTTCCCCATTAATGTACATACAGCACCCCATATTGACAGAAAAACACAGAATTGTTGACATTTTTGCAGATTTATTTAAAAAGAAAAACTGAAATAGTACATGGTCCTAAGTATTCAGATCCTTTGCTGTGACACTCATATATTTAACTCAGGTGCGGTCCATTTCTTCGGATCATCCTTGAGATGGTTCTACACCTTCATTTGAGTCCAGCTGTGTTTGATTATACAGTTTGGACTTGATTAGGAAAGCCCCACACCTGTCTATAAGCCCCTACAGCTCACAGTGCATGTCAGAGCAAATGAGAATCATGAGGTCAAAGGAACTGCCTGAAGAGCTCAGAGACAGAATTGTGGCAAGGCACAGATCTGGCCAAGGTTGCAAAAACATTTCTGCTGCACTTAAGGTTCCTAAGAGCACAGTGGCCTCCATAATGCTTAAATTGAAGACGTTTGGGACGACCAGAACCCTTCCTAGAGCTGGCCGTCTGGCCAAACTGAGCTGTCGGGGGAGAAAAGCCTTGGTGAGAGAGGTAAAGAAGAACCCAAAGATCACTGTGGCTGAGCCCCAGAGATGCAGTCGGGAGATGGGAGAGAGTTGTGGAAAGTCAACCATCACTGCAGCCCTCAACCAGTCGGGGATTTATGACAGAGTGGCCCGACTGAAGTCTCTCCTCAGTGCAAGACACATGAAAGTCCACATGGAGTTTGCTTAAAAAAACACCTGAAGGACTCCAAGATGGTGAGAAATAAGATTCTCTGGTCTGATGAGAATTTTTTGGCCTTAATTCTAAGCGGTATGTATGGAGAAAACCAGGCACTGCTCATCACCTGTCCAATACAGTCCCAACAGTGAAGCATGGTGGTGGCAGCATCATGCTGTGGGGGTGTTTTTCAGCTCCAGGGACAGGATGACTGGTTACAATTGAGGTGAAGATGAATGCAGTCAAGTACAGGGATATCCTGGACGAAAATTTTCTCCAGAGTGCTCAGGACCTCAAACTGGGCCGAAGATTTACCTTCCAACTAGACAATGACCCTAAGTACACAGCTAAAATAACAAAGGAGTGGCTTCACAACAACTCCTTGACTGGCCCAGCCAGAGCCCTGACTTAAACCCAGTTGAGCATCTCTGCAGAGACCTAAAAATGGCTGTCCACCAACGTTTACCATCTAACCTGACAGAACTGGAGACAGTGACGTTGCTAGGGCTGGTGTCACCCTGTGCAGTAGAAAATGGTGTCGTCGTCCCCCCCCAAGCACAACCCCATCCATGTTATCGCCTGGGTTCAAATTATAGCACCCCCAACAGGTGCCCCACCTCAACCCCCGGCGATCTGTCTTCTGTCTGCTTAGAAACTCCCCCCGTATTTGCATACATATTTGCATACATATTATATTCTGTGCTAACCATAATACAGCACCACATACCTTACATCCAGTAACTTTTCTGATGCAGACCTTCTCTTTCCTCATCTTCTCCTTTCAGACCAGACCGCCATGATGATTTTTCACCTATCTCTCGTCTCTGTAGTTTGACAAAAGACATCTTAGGTTCCTACTTTTCCATCCTCCTCCTCCCTTCTTAACAACTCACCTGCCACCCTAAATAATAATAATAATAATGTGGACTAATTTAAAAGTGCTCCTGTTCTGTGTGCCAGTGCAAAAAAACTCCCTCAGTGCTGCCAGTTGAGCTAATGTCCCCATAATGTGTGCAAGTATAAAATAACGCTATATAATGCCCCTAGTAAATGCCCTCCTCTCCTCTTTCCCATAGTGCCCCCATAATGTGCCAGTATAAGATTCCCCCATAGTTTCCCCCAGAATGTGCCAGTATTAAATGCTCCTTCTTAGTGCCCCCATAATGTGCCTATATAATATACCCCCATAGTATTCTTCTCCCCTCCAACACCATAGTGTCCCCATAATGTGCCAGCAATGCCCCCAGTAGATTCCCCCATAGTGTCCCCCATGGGCCAGTAGATGCCCCCATAGTGTCCCCCATGTGCCAGTAGTGCCCCCATAGTGCCTCCCATGTGCCAGCCATGCCCCCATAGTGTCCCCCATGTGCCAGCCATGCCCCCATAGTGTCCCCCATGTGCCGGCAATGCCCCCATAGTGTCCCCCATGTGCCGGCAATGCCCCTATATTGTCCCCGTGTGCCAGCAATGCCCCCATAGTGTTCCCCATGTGCCAGCCATTGCCCCATAATGTCCCCCATGTGCCAGCAATAATGCCCCAAAGTGTCCCCTTTATACCAGCAATGACCCCCCAGCGGAGCCTAGCCCAGCGCCTCACAGAAAAACAAAAAAATACTTACCTCCATGGCAGCGATGCGATGCAGGCCTCTTCTGGCCTGTGTCCCGAGCAGTACGGCTAAGGCGGCGCGATGATGTCACCGCGCCACCTGCGCCGGCCTCTGATAGGCTGCTGGCCTTGTGCCGGCAGCCTATCAGAGGAACAGGGAAGGGAGACGCCTCTCCCTTGCCCTGCTGCAGTGTTCATCTGTATCGCGATACAGATGAATATAGGGAGATGAGTGCTTCCATAATGCAAGCGCTCATCTCCTGGTGGTTTTACCCAGGGGCGTAGCTAGAAATGACTGGGCCCCACCTCCTGGTGAATAAAGGAGGACACTCCCCCATTAGCTCTGATCCTTGCCTTCGGATTAGAATACAATACCTGTATCCATTTAATAAAGCGTTGTCCAAAGCCCATACAACTTAATGTACCCCAGAGATATCCCCACTCCAATCATAAGGCCTTTGCGACGTCAAGAGACAGAACAGCTCTATCTCCGCAATTATCCGCTGAGACCTGTAGACTGGTGTACACGCTGCGAATATTAATAGCGGTGGATTTTTGAGGCATGATGCCCATCTGATCTGGATGTATTATAGTAAGAATCACTTTGGACAGTCGCTTTGCCAGGACCTTGGCTAGAAGTTTGACATTGGACGTGAGAAGAGATATGGGTCTATATGAGTCAAGAAATCTCGGGTCCTTCCCGGGTTTCGGTATCAGTACTATGAGCGTCTCCTGCATAGAGTCAGGGAGAGAGCCCACCTCAAAAGAGTAGTTAAAAACCCTCAGCAATTCCGGCAGCAGCACTCCCTGGAATCTCTTATATACCTCCACCGGAATGCCATAGGATCCTGGAGCCTTGTCATTAGCCATATCTTTTAAAGCCTCCACTAGTTCCTCCAAATTAATAGGTACTTCTAACTGTTCCTTCATTCCACTGCCGATAATTTAGGTAGTTCGGCCTCCCATAAAAATGTTAATAGCTCCTCCTCCGAACCAGAGCTCCTCCTCTAGACCAGAGGCCCTGCACCTATCTAAACGTTCTTCAGGTGTACAGTTATAATCCCCAACAAGCAGCCACGGGATTCCCGGATGCTCTGTCATAAAACTTCATTTTTCTTTAACCATTCTTTGGTTGTGTGCTTAGGGTCTTGCTGTATGGCCCACATTCTTCTGAGATACAGCACAAGAACAGATATCCTGAAATCTCCCTTTAAAATTTGCTGGTCTAGTTCATAATTCATTCTTCCATCAGCAATGGCAAAACAGGTGCAGCAGGACAGACCCACACCATGATATAGTGTTGCAGTGTTTTCCTTTCTACAAATGCAATACTTCTTATTCTTCTTATTTAAGCTATTTTGGGTTTCGGCCATCTACAATATATTGTTCCAATAGCTGTAGCGCTCTCCTTGTGATCCCTCGATGCACATCATTGTTTTTCAGTCCTCCTGATGGTGGACTCATGAACATTAACAGTAGCTAATGTGAGGCATTTTGTTGCTTAGAAGTTACCTTGAATTTCTTTGTAACCTTATGAACTATTACACGCCTTGCTCTTGGCTTGATCTTTGTTGGTCTACCACTCCTGGGGAGGTTAATTATGGTCCTGAATTTCCTGACTGTGGATCGGTGGAGTACAAACTCTTTATGGTTTTGTAACCTTTTCTATCGATTTGTTCGTGATATGATACACTTCCATAAACCTATATTGTAGAGTTCAGACTATGATGGATCCCTACTATTTAAATAAAACAGGTCACCCACTCACAGCTGATTGTCATTCTTTTGATTGAAAACACCTGGCCCTGGCTTCACCTTCATCTACTGTTACTGTCACTTGTGTGAAAATCTGATGTAGTTTTACTTAAAATTTATTCAGAAGTATGGAAAATTCTGAAGGGTTCCCAATCGTTCAAGCACCACTGTATGAATATATTACATTGGTGGCAGCCCACCATTATTTTATGAGGTTTTGGATTCTTTCTGCTCTGATCAAACCCAGCTTTGTGCATGTGTGTGAGGCTCTCAATACCCCACTTCTATGGAAGGATGTAGCCTTTATAATGTAACTAGTTTCCAAGTATTACATATTCATTGTTGTTAAGCAACAATCCAGTGTAAGGGTCTTTTTGAGCTGTCCAAGGATCGGGCCAGTGGTCGAAATTGAACATCTCAAGTGTAAAGTTGCTGCCAACCCACAGAAACATGAGCAAAATGTTCATTTGTTTGCTGTTTCTAAGCAGCACATCATCCTGATGACAATATGCAAGGTGAACGGTGGACAAGCGATCATACTAACAGCCATTTATTAAACTTAGATATCATCAATCGCCACTTGTAATTGGGATGCATTGGGCAGTGTAAAAGGTACCTGAGGTTTTCCCTTTAATTTATACTACATTTATTTAGACCAGTGAACAGGGTTTTCCGGGACGTAAATATTGATGATCTATCCTCAGGATGGGTCATCAATATCTGATCGGTCAGGGTCACCAGAAAATATACAGTGGATTAAGCCAGAAGCAGAAGACTCAATCCATTGTGTGGTGGCCATGCCAGAGTTACTGCAGCCTATCCCACATTCAAGGTGATGGGAACCGAGCTACAGTACACTGATGCCAGACACTATACAATGGATGGAGCCTTATGCTTCCGACGTCACTGTATATTTTTAGAAACAGCTGATTGGTGGGGGTGTTTGCTGTCGGACCCTCACGGATCAGATGTTCATGGCCTATCCTAAGGATAGATTATGAGTATCTAAATCCTGGAAAAACCCCTTAACTCTGTTGTTTGCTTTTGATTACCAGTCAGTATGGTTCTGTCTCTTTGTTTATTCAGCCATTTGGTCAAACAAGGATAAGTAAGAGCTTGATTATTGTAATATAGTAAATGTAACTTATGTATTGTTTCCATTTAGGCAGTGCCTTAGAGAAGAAAGGAGGGAAAGAGTTCATGGAAGCCGTCACTGAACTGAAGAAAAAGAATGGACCTTTAGATATAGCTGGAGGTAATGGCTTTACATGATTTTATCCCATGGATGTCTGCTGTGGTTAAATGAAGTGGAAAAACACAGCACTCAGGCGACAGCTTGATTATGATGCAATAAGGTTTTTTATTCAACCACCATTAGGATTACATGATAGTAAATGGCCGACGTTTCGGTCTAACCAAGACCTTTTTCAGGGCCTAGAGGCAGATAGTAGCGCAGGAATGCCTCTCTGCGTTTTTAAGTAGCCATAACTTTTGTGGTCTTGTTTTAACCCGATAATTACATTCTTCCGGTTATTTCGGATGTATGGCTACCTAATATGTGGGTTTTTTTTGTTTTGTTTTTTTAAATGTGCGCACAATAAAATGTATTTTATATTAAATAATGATGATTTTTTTTTGGAGGGAAGGGGAATTTATTTATTTTTTATTATATTATTTATAATATTTGTTTTTTAAATCCCATTATGGGATTACCATTTTATAACTTTATTTCACACTTATAATGTATTAGAATACTGTATGGCAATACATTACACTCTGTGTCTCTATGACAAGCTGCCCTATCAGCAGCCTTTATAGGACTTCAGGGCTGACTTATGGATCACTTCCCCAGCTACGGTCTGTACAGGGTGGATTCCCCTTCAATCACTCCGCAGTACAGACCACAGAGGTTAACGGCTGTGAAGCTGACCTTGTACTAGGAATGCAACAGCCGCTTCCTAGAGCTGGAGCTCTCCAGCAGCACTTTACCCTTTCTCAACTCCAGCGACATCAGAAGACGTTAATGCAGACTGAGGACCTGCATCACTCACGGCAGGTCATTAAGGGTATAAATGGTAATGGAAAGCAAGTATGTTCATGTACCTACAATAAAGCTCCACATTTGTATTGTATTACATAACATACAGGGCTATGAGGCATTTGAAACTCTTCAGAGTAGTTGCATTAAAGTGCACTTTAAAGAGAACCTGTCAAGATGAAATGCAGTACTAACTGCAGGCAGCATGTTCTAGAGCAGAAGGAGATGGATATTTGGTTTTATGGGAAAATATTCAGTAAAACGTGTAATCTATTAATTTTAATGGGTTGTTCAAATTCTAAGTGTGTTTTAAACAACTCCCTGATCCATGGGAAATTGTTTAGGGAAGCACACATACCTGCTCCCCGTCACTCAGTTCCAGCTCTGTGGGTCTACTGATGTCCTCCATGCACTTTGTTCCCCACATGTAAACTTCTGGCATGGTTGGGAGTGCATCTGCATCTTCCCATCATGCGGATGAAAACATCCAACGATGGGGAGGGGGTCAGCCAATAGCAGGCTATGATGGGAATGAGTCTCCCTAGCATCGTGGGTGACGCTATGGAGTCCCATTGCGGCCTGCTATGTGTGGTTATTTATCTACCCTTTTGTTTTTTTAGGAAAGGAGAAGAAGCATTGTGCTGCCTTCCCTGTTAGCCTGTGGGATCCAGCCCCCTGGATCTCACAGACAGAAAGGCTGTAAGTGTATTACACAGTGTAATACACTTACAGCTAATGCATTACAATACAGATGTATTGTAATGCATTGGAGTGGGGATCTGACCCCCAAAAGTTGTGGGGGAAAAAAAAGGTTAAATAAAGTTTTTCACATTTAAAAAAATGTTCAAATTTATATTCTGTTCAAAAATGCTTTTACTGTGTAAAACTTAACAAAAATAAAAACAATAGACATATTGTGTATCGCCGCATCCGTAACAACCTGCTCTAAATTCATTAAAAACACTTAGGGGGTCAAAGTGCTCAGTACCCCCCTTAATATATTCTTTGAAGTGTGCAGTTTCCAAAATGGGGGTAACTTTTTGATTGTTTCCACTGTAGGGGTAAGTCAGGGTCTCTTCAAATGCAAAATGGTGCCTAAAAACCATTCTAGCAAAATCTGCCTCCCAAAACCTTCTGAGCACTGCCTTGTGCCCATAGAGCAGTATTGCGGCGTGGGCACCGGCTGTGTGCTCCCCGCATCACGGGTGCGGACCCATTCACTTGAATGGGTCCTCAATCTGGAGCTGTGATGCGGAATGTTTCTGTCCGTTCCTCCGCACCACAAAAAGATAGAACATGTTCTGTTTTTTGCGTTGCGGACGGATCACGGACCCATTGAAGTTGAATGGGTCTCGATCCGTCCCAGCCGCTGCACGAAACGGCCGTGTGGATGAGGCCTAATGCATATTGAGGTTTATTTTGCTGTTAACCCTTGCAGTGTTGCAATAAAAAATTGATTAACATGAAAAATCTGCATACAAAAATTAAATTTTGAAACTTCGCCTCCATTTTCCTTTAATTCTTGTGGAACACCTAAAGGGTTAACCAAGTTTGTAACATCAGTTTTGGATAATTTGAGGGGTGTAGTTTTTAAAATGGGGTCATTTATGGGTGGTTTCCATTATGTAAGCCCCTCAAAATCACTTTATATCTCAATTGGTGCTTAAAAAAATGGTTTTGGAAATTTTGTTGAAAATTTGGCTTCTAAATTTCTAAGCCTTCTAACGTCCTAAAAAAATGAAATGACATTTACAAAAGGATACCAACCTAAATCCCACATATGGGGAATGATGATTTTTGGTAAATTTGGGATTTTTTTTTTAAATAAAGGAAAAATATATTGACTCATATTTACCACTGTCATGAAGTACAATGTGTCACAAGAAAACAATCTCAGAATGGCTTGGATAAGTAAAAGCATTCCAAAGTTATTACCACATAAAGTGACACTTGTCCGATTTGCAAAAAATGGCCTGGGCAGGAAGGTTAAAACTGGTCCGAGGTAGAAAGCGTTAAGTCACACTATGGCCATCCATGGGCTATGATGTCTCTGCTTGCAGAAGACCAATCTGTTGCTTGGGTCATGGTTCTGCAGCTACTTGAAATCCTTTTGAACCTAGGTTTAACAAATGTTCCAAGACCTGTGGGTTATAAGAGTTTTTTTTTTCACATTTCTCTTTGATTTTCGCGGGAGGAATATGCACAAAGTGAGAATGTAAAGACATTGCCAGAAATATTTCTAAATCCATTTGCTTGGGAAGGGATGTATACTAAAACACTAGCTGCAGTATTTCATGCCAATAACCTAGATAATTGTTGGACCAGATAAAACAACTATTAAACATTAACCATATAGAATATAGTATCTTTTTGGGAGTGTTTAAAGGTTACTTGGCATCATCTGCAAGAGACTGCTTTTGGGGACATCCACTATGGTTAGGATTGGTTAGCAGTCTCAGGTTTAGTCTGTAGATTAACAGATGAACTAGTGGATAGTGGATTATTATTTTATTTTTCTGGAATTTTAATGTTTATGTATAATTGTTGAGGACCAAAGAAATGAGAGAAGTTGTATAATGGCCTGTTTCCTGGAACCAGTGAATTGTATTTCACTCTGCATTCAATTCCATTTGCAACTGTGATAGTGGTTGACACAGTATATAATCCTCTGGCTGCTTTTTGTCAACCTGCAAAGTTCACCAAGGGCATGCTGTTTCAAGGACAAGAAAACTTGACCGACACACCGAGGATAACTTCTAATTCTAGAGGAAAAGGTGAAACACTTAAGTTGCCATATTGGCCACATTTTGCATATAATTCCCCTTCTGATTACAAGAATGTCAGGTTGTTTTATTGGATTTCTCTTGAATTTATGAAGCATTCTCCATATGCCAAACGAAACAGTGGAACATAAATTAGAACAAATTGGAAATGTCCAGAGCTCAACTTCTTCAATATGTTAGGGAACAACGCCCAACTGCACAATTGTTCCTGGTACTCTCCTTACTCTATGAAATTTATAGGTGACCCGGGTTTTCCAGCAATCACTTTAATTTTCGTCCTTGATGATGGCTCTTTTATGTCTGCGCAGAAAAAGAAAGCAATAACATCGAAGGAATGAACATGTTCCTACCAAATAAAAGCAGGTTTTTTTGGTCACCTCCTGAAAGATGTTGATCTGACGAACACTGGCTTTCAATTATGTGCACATATTGCAATATTATTGCACAGCAGTGTCTTGAATTGTTTAACTTTAATGCCGCAGATGGATCATGACACGGAGCAGTGAAGTGTAACTGTGAAAATCACTGTTTCGATAAGATTTTATAACCATGTTTTCTAAGAAATTCCATAATTGAGATATTTGAAAGACTGCAATGAGCACACGTGCTTATGACCACGAATAATGGGGTATACATGATAAACATGGATTTGTGTAGACCGAAGAGCATCAAAGGCATACAGTCATTACTAGTAATTTGTGTTACAGGGGGAAATATATTGGTTTAGTTTCAAGAGCAGATGACTTGATGGCAAAATATTACCTAGAGAACATCTGCCATACATCCATAAATCTATAGCTTCTTTCTAGCTAGGGGTGTTTTACTAAATGTAGATCACAAGTAGAGGAGACTGTTTCTGCTGTAACAGGCTGTTGAGAATATGAACCAGTCAGAGTTCACGTATTATATTTTATTAGGATGATATAGTATAACTGACGTGAGAAAGACTAAGATAGCTGTTTTCAATGTTAAATAGTATGGTTCGAATGAAGCTTATACTGAACATATTTATATCAAATGAAAGAATACTATTTAAGAAGGCCTTCTGTATAATTCTTTTGAATCTGCTTTTAAGTCTTGGTGTCATTGGTGACTGTTTTATTATCATTCCAGTGTTTTTAGTGAGCACCCTTTTACAGGACTCTCACACTTAAGGTGTGTGAAAAATATTCAGTTTGATTTATTAATTTAAAGTGCTATTTCCATGATAGCAAACAATGGTGTATTGCTAGTATATACCCTCACTTAGTGTTTGATGTAGATCAAGCTCCCACAATTCTCGTGGTCCTCATAAATAACTGGGTTGTACAACCCCAGAACATTTTTAATTATGTCCCTGAAAGTGAGAAAAATAAAGTCAGTAAACTATTCACTGGTTCCCTGTTTCTGCACCAAGCATCTTGTCTCCGTTGCTTCCAGTCCTCTGTGGACCATAAGTGGGAGGTCTCGTCCATCATCACATGCACCACTGAAGCCATTCACTGGCCTCAGCAGTTACTTATCTACAAGCAGCATGTAACTGATGAATTCAGTGAATGGCTACAGCAGTGGACATGGTGATTGATGCAATGTCACAATTTCAGGCCACAGATGACTGAAACAGAGGGGATAGGACCCTTGACGCTGGAGTGGAGTAATTGTTGAATGGTGAATAGGTTAGTGTTTTTTTATGCTAATCACTTTCAATATGCAGAGAAAGAGAACCATCTCGTTAGCACCACCTTCTGGAAGGTACTGCCTAGGAGTCCAAGTCCGACTTTTTAACCTTAGAACATGTCAAGGGAAAATGGCAAAGTTAAATATCCAATATAGGGATTCTGTCATGGCAGGCAGGGAACAGTGCAGAGCTGACCTTCACCAACACCACTATCTCTACCTGCTTTGATGAGCCACCCTAAACGGAGGCCCCTAACTCGGTGACAGCCCCTGACTTGACTAAGTGTGCAGGACCTACTTAAAGGAGACAAAAGGGGAAGTCATACAGGCTGAGTCACAACCAGAAAATACTGTCAGAACCAAGGAAGAAACAAACACAGAGTAATAAACCAAGCAGGATCGAAACCATGAGGTAACCTCAAAACTGGAATCAGCAGTCCGAGGCAAAGTCACTAACAGGCAGAAGGTCAGAAGTCCAGGCACCCACATGAAACATAGACAAAGCTTGTGAGGCAAGAAGACCAGATCACAGGCAACTTCCTTCAAAAAGCACATGACGCTGTTGCTGACACTGATTGTTCTGGCATCCTTGCTCTTTGATAGGGTGACCAGTTCCACTGTTAGCAGGACTGATTGCCATAGCGATTGAGCGCCCCCTGCAATGCATTATTAGCGTGGCCGGGTAAGTACATAATAGAGCCACTTCCTGAAGGTGGCACTATCGAGATGGTTCTCTTTCCTTGGGAGATACCTCTTTGCACACTGTTTCAGAGCCATAATTCAAATTGAATTGGGGGTCAGATGCTCACAGTCACCTGCTGTTCATGGAACATTGATTTGAATGGGGCTGTGTTTAGGTTCCTTGTGAAGCAGGGGGCTGAGACCATCTTTGTGCACGGAATAAGCCACATAGACCTTTATTCTCCTGATTGGTGTGTTTCATAATATCCTAATGATATGCCACCCCATTATAAGATGGAAATACCTCTGAAATGTTTCTTATGTTAGGATACATTGGGTAGATTTACTAACACTGTCTAATTAAGTCTTATGATGTGCCTCAATAATCAGAGTGGCTGTCTGCTGTCTGGTCTTCATGCCACTCATTAGTTGGCTTACTTTGCGCCAGAATTTTGTGCCCAATTTCTTGCTCAGTTTTGGCACAAGTTAATCCACAAACCCTCTCTGGTAAGCCTCACCTCTTTCCCACTAAGCCAAGTCCACTTGTCAAACAAGCTGCAAAAAGTGTGTACAAAGTAAGGCTAGCTTCACACTAGTGCTTAGGATCCAGCAGGCTGCTTCATCAGGGAACAGCCTGCTGTATCTCTCTGCATTCCAGCATTGCGGGAAGCCTAAACATCGCTGTCAGGCTCGTTAACATAATGGGGAGCAGCAACTACCTACATTACTCTTTAACCAGTTCCGTACATATGAAATTGAGTTGGTTTCAGAATACATTTTCTTTAAGGTTTTATCCCCTTTGGACAATGTACAGCCATGTCCATAAATATTGGGACATCAACACAATTCTAAAATTTTTGGCTCTATACACCACCACAATGGATTTGAAATGAAACGAACAAGATGTGCTTTAACTGCAAACTGTCAGCTTTAATTTAAGGGTATTTACATCCAAATCAGGTGAGCGGCGTATGAATTACAACAGTTTGCATATGTGCCTCCCACTTGTTAAGGGGCCAAAAGTAATGGGGCAATTGGCTTCTCAGCTGTTTTATGGCCAGGTGTGTGTTATTCCCTCATTATCCCAATTACAATGAGCAGATAAAAGGTCTGTTCATTTCAAGTGTGCTATTTGCATTTGGAATCTGTTGCTGTCACCTCTCAAGATGAGATCCAAAGAGCTGTCACTATCAGTGAAGCAAGCCATCATTAGGCTGGAAAAACAAAACAAACCCATCAGAGAGATAGCAAAAACATTAGGCGTGGCCAAAACAACTTTTTGTAACATTCTTAAAAAACAAGGAACGCACCGGTGAGCTCAGCAACACCAAAAGATCCGGAAGTCCACGGAAGACAACTGTGGTGGATGACCAAATAATTCTTTCCCTGGTGAAGAAAACACCCTTCACAACAGTTGGCCAGATTAAGAACACTCTCCACGAGCTAGATGTATGTGTGTCAAAGTCAACATTCAAGAGAAGCCTTCACCAGAGTGAATACAGAGGGTTCACCACAAGATGTAAACCATTGGTGAGCCTCAAAAACAGGAAGGCCAGATTAGAGTTTGCCGAACGACATCTAAAAAAGCCTTCACAGTTCCGGAACAACATCCTATGGACAGATGAGACCAAGATCTACTTGTACCTAGGGTTGTTTCGGGTATCGAACTTTTGATACCCAATCGATACTTTTCTCTGGTATCGCACTCGATACCAGGAAAAGTATTTTATCGACACTGGGCTGCACTACTGCACAGCCCAGTATAGGAGAGCATGGCTGCGCCGCTCTCAGCGCGGCCATGTTCTCCTCGGCAGCACAGGGAGAAGGAGGCAAGTGTCTCCCTCCCCCTGTGCTGCCGCTTCAACCAATAGAGGGAGAGGGGGCGGGAGGAGGGGTGGAGCTGGGGGACGGGAGCACTGGCCAGCAATGCCGAGTAGTTTCTTATATAAATGCAGGCAGAAGACACAGCCTGCCAGCACCTGCCTCATGACCCAGCACTGCAATCAGAGGCAATTAACCCCTCAGGTGCGGCACCTGAGGGGTTAATAGCCTCTGATCGCAGCGCTCGGTCACAGGCAGGTGCCGGCAGCCTGTGCCTTCTGCCTGCATTTATATGTATTAAAACATTGGTGGGCAGTGGGCAGTGTGCCCCCCTTCCCCCAGTAATAAAATCATTGGTGGCAGTGGCCACAGGGTCCCCTCAACTCCTCCTCATTGGTGGCAGTGGCAGTGATCGGAGCCCCAGCAGTGTAATGCTGGGGCTCCGATCGGTTACCATGGTAACCAGGACGCTTCTGAAGTCCTGGCTGCCTTGGTCTGCTCCCTGCTGCTGTGTGCACTGTGCACAGGGCAGCAGGGAGAGGGTGAGATCCTATTCACCCTGATAGATCTCTATTAGGGTGAATAGGATGAGAATATCCCAGGTTCTAGCCCCTAAGGGGGAAAATAGTTAATAAATAAACTGTAAAAAAAAAAAAAAAAAAGTTAAAGTACACCAAAATATTAATTATAAATCACCCCCTTTCCCAATTTTACATATAAAATATATAAACAATAAATAAAATATTACATATCGCCACGTCTCAAAAGTCCAAACTATTAAAAAAATCCACTTTTATGCGGTGAACGCCGTAAAAGAAAAAAAAAGAAAAAGAAAAAATGCACGATTCGCCATTTTCTTTTAGTCGCCTTGTCCCCACAAAAAAGTAGGATAGGACTGTTGTATTATGAGTCGGCGGTTTCATAAAATGTGGAATGCACGCAGATTTTTTTGGCGTTTTTATTTTTTTCGCGTGGTATCGAATGGTATCGAGTATCGCAATACTTTTTTATGGTATCGATACCGAATCAAAATTTTGGTACCGAAACAACTCTACTTGTACCAGAGTGATGGGAAGAGAAGAGTATGGAGAAGGAAAGGAACTGCTCATGATCATAAGCATACCACCTCATCAGTGAAGCATGGTGGTGGTAGCGTTATGGCGTGGGCATGTATGGCTGCCAATGGAACTGGTTCTCTTGTATTTATTGATGATGTGACTGATGACAAACGTAGCAGGATAAATTCTGAAGTGTTTCAGGCAATATTATCTGCTCATATTCAGCCAAATGCTTCAGAACTCATTGGACGGCTCTTCACAGTGCAGATGGACAATGACCCAAAGCATGCTGCAAAAGCAACCAAAGATTTTTTTAAGGTAAAGAAGTGGAATGTTATGCAATGGCCAAGTCAATCATCTGACCTGAATCCGATTGAGCATGCATTTCACTTGCTGAAGGCAAAACTTAAGGGAAAATGCCCCAAGAACAAGCAGGAACTGAAGACAGTTGCAGTAGAGGCCTGGCAGAGCATCACCAGGGATGAAACCTAGCGTCTGCAGTCAATTACAGCCTGAAGTCTGGAACGCATAGACATCACCAAAGGATTTGCAACCAAGTATTAAAAAGTGAAAGTTTGATTTATAATTAACAAGAGGGAGGCACATATGCAAACTGTTCACCTGATTTGTATAGAAATACCCTCAAATTAAAGCTGACAGTCTGCAGTTAAAGCACATCTTGTTTGTTTCATTTCAAATCCATTGTGGTGATGTATAGAGCCAAAAATGTTAGAATTGTGTCGCTGTCTCAATCTTTATGGACATGGCTGTATTTTTCTTATTCGGACAGCTTAGATCATAGACTGTCCAGCTCATGTGCCCCCTAAGTATCATCTGTAATCTGTTAGGGAACTGAGTGCCTCCACGGAGGAACTGAAGCCTGACCATTTCCATGAGTACAAGGTTTCTCACAATGATGTTTCTTGTCTCTTGTGTCTGACCAGCTGCAGTGAGCTCAGGTCATGGATTACCTGCAAAGTTTGTTATCCATTGCAACAGCCCAAGCTGGGGCTCTGATAAGTGTGAAGAACTGCTGGAAAAGACAGTGAAGAATTGCTTGGCTTTGGCAGACGAGAAAAAAATCAAATCAATTGCGTTCCCTTCAATTGGCAGTGGAAGGTGAGTTATACAGCTGGTGCCAATAAAGTTCAAGTGTAAAGTCACGTTTTACTGTGTACAAGAATAATCCACATAAAACATTCAGTAACATTGTGAATACATTGCCTTCTTGTCTTGCACTGAGTTATGACCTGTTATATAGTTTGTATATTCTGATGATTTGCATTTTGAGAAGTGACGGTTTTACATCAATGTAGAGTCATTTAGTGAAGTAAAAAGTATCTCCACAAGAATCAAGTAGGTCAACTCATTATTTGAGCTCAGCTCAACGTGTCTATATAGTGTTGACGGCTTCCACTGTCAACTTGTACAACTGAGAATGCAGCTCTGGGTCATAAGAAATGGTGCAACTCAGGATCAAGATAAGAAATGCACAGGTTCTGGATTAACAGATATCCTGGACTAGTAGACAACCAAACATAAACAGAAGTTTACACTTGTGCATACATACAGAAATGTATGCTTACCAAGTAGCCCTCAGCAGTCTGCAATGAAGTTCTATCTGGTTGTTACCAGTTTTGGGTGTGTCCCTGCACAGTTTGACACTATACAATCAGGGTTGCAAGTGTTAGGCCCCTTTCACACGGGCGAGTTTTCCGCGCGGGTGCAATGCGTGAGGAGGACGCATTGCACCCGCACTGAATCCGGACCCATTCATTTCTATGGGGCTGTGCACATGACAGTTGATTTTCACGCATCACTTTTGCGATGCGTGAAAATCGCAGCATGCTCTATCTTCTGCGTTTTTAACGGAACGCAGGCCCCATAGAAATGAATGGGGCTGCGGGAAAATCGCCAGCATCCGCAAGCAAGTGCGGATGCTTTGCGATGTTTCCGCATGGTTGCTATGCAACCATCAGGATGTGTAACCGGTTCTGTATTATTTCACATTATAACATAGTTATAATGTAAAATAATACCCTTGGCCATCTTCCTAATGTTTAAACAGGTGCAGAATGGGTTAAAATAATAAACTAATATTAACTACCTGTCCCATTTGATCGCGAAGCTCGGCCTCCTCTCCGTTAGCTTGCTAGTAGGAAAGGACTCATGATGATCACATGGCCCAATCACCTGCTCCATCACTATGGTGATGGAGCAGGTGATTGGGCCATGTGACCATGTGACATCATCACAGGTCCTTTTCCTACTAGCAAGCTAACGGAGAGGAGGCCAGGCTTCGCGATCAAATGGGACAGGTAAGTTAATATTAGTTTATTATTTTTAACCCATTCTGCACCTGTTTAAACATTAGGAAGTTGGCCAAGGGTATTATTTTACATTATAACTATGTTATAATGTGAAATAATACCTGCGGGACAATTTCTGACCCAAACATGCACTTCTGTGAAGAAGTGCATGTTCGGGTCTGGGTACCAAAAGTGCCGATTTTTCTCCCGCGCGTGCAAAACGCATGACAGCGCTTTGCACTCGCAGGGAAAAATTGCGGCGATTCCCGCAACGCACCCGCACTGTTTGACGGAGTGCACCCGCAACGCCCATGTGAAAGGGGCCTTAGACTGTGCAGGGGCACAACCCCAACTATTAATACCCAAATGGACCTTTATTGCAGGTTGCTGGTAATTCATAAGATAAACTTCTAATATCAATAATAGAGGAATATTACATCATAGATATTATTGCACGGAGAAAGCAAGTAGTTACTAAAACAGACAAGTCACGGTAGGTAACAGGTCCTCTTTAAGTAACTCCATTAGTCAATAGAAGTGAGTTAGAAGTGGGATTCAGAGCACACAACATAAATGTCACGTCTTTGTCACGTCTACATAATAATAACTCTTAGACAAAAATAATTTATGAACCTAATTTTCTTAGTCTGACACTACAGTCTTTGTATATCATTTTGTCAGCAATCCATTCTTCGGACTCATAAAGTGATATCCAGCTTTTGAGTTCCAGTTTCTTTATGGCCACTGTTTTACCTGCTATGATAAAACATTCAATCCCATGCCAATCTTGCTTCAGCTCATAGAAAGCTCTGCATAAAAGGACTAACAATGATGCTTATACCTTCTACATACAATGAGCGCACGGCGTGATATAGGGAAGTTGATAAGAACTTGTATTAACTACAGTTGTGGCCAAAAATTTTGTTTTTTACAAAGTTTGCTGCTTCAGTTTTTATGGTGGCAATTTGCATTAACTCTAGATTAATATGGAAAGTGGTTAGATGAATTACAATTAATTGCCGATCAGCAGTTTAAAGAAGAGGCGCTAGTTCCTCTTCATTGCCCTGCCCTTCGCCTCAGAAGTAAGTACAAGTACTCGCCACATTTACTTGAATAGAGCAAATACTTGGACACTACGCCGCCGCTGCAAGGAAGACGACACGCAGTGGTAATGAAGAGGAAGCAGCACTCACATGGCCTCCTCTTCAAACAGATGATCGTGGGGTGCGAGATGTCACACCCCCGCCGATCAGACATTGGTGACCTATCCTGAAGACAAGTCATCAATATGTACTGCCTGCACAACCCCTTTAAATCACAAAAATCCCATTTCCACTGCATTTCAAACCTGCCATAAAATTGTCTTCTTATGTTACAATGCTCCTCAGCTGTCTCCTCAGTGATTACAATGGAGAATGTGAATTTTACTTAACCTTCCCTTATTGATCTTCTTAGAATAGTGCACAGAACTATATTGGACATGAGGTTCCAGATTATTAGACAGTTTCAGAAGAAATTCTCATTGATAATCTTTTGTTGAATGCAACATAGTGGGATTCCTGGTCTTGTCAGGGTGCCAGATTAAAAAGGTTCCTTTTCAGTATTGACAACTTAGTGAACTCCACAGTTAAAGGGGTTATCCAAGTTCTCAAACAGCCCCCCCATGTGCCGGGCCCCTCACAGGTAATATACTTACCCCGCTCCCGGCACCGCTCCTGGTCCCGGCTCCGCCACTGCTACTGCTTCTCCCTGTACACGGATTAAAACATCTGGTGTCGGGAGGGGGGGGAGCAGCTAATGGCAGGTGGGGATGAGCCTCCCTAGAATCGCATTTATGTTCCATCCAGTCCTCTAATAATAAAAACATTGCAGATGCTAGAATTCAACTGAAATAATAGTGCTAGAGTTCTCACTTTTGTCTTAAACACTGTAGAACCAGCTTCTTAGCTAAGTCCGAAAGACTACATCTGGGGACCTAAAACAGATGAAATACCGCATTTTTCGGACTAAAAGATACAAAAATGAGGGAAAAGTGGCAGTGTATCTTATATTCTGAATGCTAATGACCGCTTCCATTATGTAAGTGGTCATTAGTATCCAGGAGGCTCGGGGAGATAAGGGCAGTGCTGAGCTGACTGACCTTCCCTGGTCCTCTTCCAGGTTCCCCTGTGGTGTCCTGTGCACACACAGCAGCAGCACGTAGTGCACATAGAGGACAGACATTAAATATGTAGAAAATTCTTTGGCACTTCAGGTAATTTTAGATGCTTTTAATCCAGAAATTTCATATAACTATACTACAATTAAGGGAGCATTCACCCAACCATATAAATGGATCCGCATCCATTCCGCAATTTGTGCGGAACGGGTGCGGACCCATTCATTTCAATGGGGCCGCAAAAGATGCTGTCTGCATCCGTTGTTCCATTCCACGGCCCCGCAAAAAATATGGAGCGTGTCCTATTCTTGTCCGCCGACAAGAATAGGCACTCTCTATATAGTTCCGGTCATGTGTGGTCTGCAAAATGCGGAACGCACACAGCCGATATCCACGTTTTGTGGATCTGCAATTTGCGGACCGCAAAACACTTACGTTCGTGTGAATGCACCCTTATATCCAGAGAGTTTAAATAATGATAAGGTCATTTATAATGTAGCAATCTTTCGGTCTGAAAAGACCTTTTTCAAGGCATCTGTGGCCAAGAGTAGAACAGTATGTTCTGGATATGGCCTGATTATTTAAACTCTCTGGATATGAATTGTACTGTAGTTATATGAAATTTCTGGATTAAAAGCTTTTAAAATTATCTGGAGTGCCATAGTAACAGTACATAGCTGGACTTGGGAGAAGTGATGTAGCGGTGAGTCCTGGATGTGCGATGCCGTAAATAAGGAAAGTTTATTTATTTATTTATTTGGACATGTCTGATCTGAGGTCTGATGGGGGCTGATCTGAGGCTGAGTGGGGTTGGGAGGTCTGATCTGAGTCCGATGGCGACTGGGGGGTCTGATGGGGGCTGATCTGAGGCTGATGGGGGTTGGGAGGTCCGAACTGAGGCTGAGAGGGGCAGGGGGAGGGGTCTGATCTGAGGCTGATAGTGGCTGTGGGGTCCAATCTGAGGATGATTGGGGCTGGGGGGTCCGATCTGAGGCTGATTGGGGGTCTGATCTGACTCTAATGGAGACTGGGTTTTCTGATGGAGGGCTAATCTGAAACGAATGGAAGCTAGATTGGGCCTGATTGGAGGCCGGTGGGTCGGATGAGAGGCTGAACTGAGGCTAATAGAAGCTGGAGGATCTGATGGAGGCTGGGGGTTTGATCAGAGACTGATGGAGGTTGAGAGGTATGACTGAGGCTGATGGAGCTTGGCGGTCTGATTTTGGGGTCTGATCTGAGGTCTGATAAAGAATGGGGGTCTGATTGGAAAAGATTTTCTTACTTATTTTCCTCCTCCAAATCCTAGGTGTGTCTTATAGTCCAATGGTCTTATAGTTAGAAAAGTACTATACATACTTGTTTATTCAGAATTACTGTATATCAATCATTAGGCATTGCTATTTGACCACTTCCCTGTTTTGTGTAGCACATTGAGTCTTTTTTGAGGAAATTGTTTTCAAAAGACATAAGTAATGTAGTTTTTTGGTCATGACCCAATTTGAAATATATGAATATATTCAGAAACACCTCAGCTCTTTGCTCTCACTCGATGTCTGTATTGTTGTCGATGTTAGTCGTGGTCATGTTGCTGTGCCTTATGGATCTATTTGGAATAGTGGACAAGTAATTGCTACTTTGAGATGAGAACCCCCACCTTGCAGAACATGTGCATTTGTGTAACTAGGAATCTTAGGGTTTCCATTCATTTCAGAAATCAAATTATTATTCTGTGTATTCTTGGTCTTTTCCTTACCTCTGTATCGTTTCTGCACATTTATTTCTCCTGATGAGCATATTGTACCCTTTAACATTCCATATACTGGATGTAATCTAAGGGTGTTTTACGGAACCAAACTTACTGTACCATAAATTCTTATGGTGCGTAAAGTTCAGCCAAATCACAGGGGTTCAAATGTTACATTCAGGGATTAGCCAGGATCTAAAAAGTTTCTACTTATTTTCCAGGAAAAAGCATCATGACTGTCCAAGGTGCCTAGTATTGCAGCTCATCATCACTTAGGTGAATTGCAAAACTAGATGAAGGCCATGGACAGGAGTGGTCCACATCCTGTTCCTCTCTCACAGCATGAGTGTCACAAACAGGTTGAGGCAGGCTGTAACTTGATCACTAGTTCACCTGCCTGCTACTGTATTTCCCTCCTCTGTATATACTGCTGTGTTATTGAAGACAAGTGTTTTACAGGCTGAAGATGTTTCTGAACAGGGAAATGGGGACTAAATGCTGCCAGACGATTAGGAAGATGCTATTTGTGCCTAATAAGATGTATTATAAAGTTTTATGTATTCACATAGTATACTAATTAATTAAAATACTCAGCAAAATATATAGATATATGTTTACAGTGTTTTAGGTTCTATGATGCCATCATCCATATGGTAGTTGGTTTTAAACATTGTAATGGTTTCATGTTGTAATAGCGTAAATTGGCAACATAAGAAGTCTTGCGTTCTTTATTTTCGCTAATGGAGTAGTAGAACTGTCCCATTATAGACTATGCTGATTGAGATACC
Source organism: Bufotes viridis (assembly GCA_033119425.1). NCBI lineage: Eukaryota > Metazoa > Chordata > Amphibia > Anura > Bufonidae > Bufotes > Bufotes viridis. The sequence goes on along the minus strand of CM065590.1, from coordinate 374,453,450 downwards.
TTACAAAAACTTAAGGGTATTTATTAAAGAACTCGAAGTCAAACTGCATTATGAAAGCAGTATACAGTACTTTTAGTGGCGCAGCTGCTGAACTGAAAACATCTGTGGGGCAGACACGACTTCTGAAAGCAAGAGAAACAGCTTAATTCCTCTTTATAACTGCAGAATAGGATTATGCTTTGGGCAGAAGGATCATATAAATCATGCTGTACTTCAAGGAGAGAAAAAAGAATTATGTTCACATAGCAGAACTGAAACACAACTTTTGCACCGTATTTTTATATGTATAGTGTTAATATAAATCCCACATTTGTACGTTGAAAACCTTCTTTTTACATTTTTTTCTATGATAAATAGCCCATCTGTCACTTTCTATAATTTTCTTCATGGTAATTTAAATGAAAGTATCATTTTCTATTTCATATGTTAAAATTTGAATATAAATGTTTTTAAAAAAATGCTATTTTAAAAAATGGAAAATTCAAGATTGAGTGCAGTTACAGTTTTTTGTCTGCCACTCCATTCAAACGGGGAGCTCACCACTGCCGATCAGACACTTATATCCTATCCTGTGGATAGTCAATAAATTGTCTTAAAGGGACAACCCCTTTAACTGCACTGAAACTGGAATTTTCTGTGGGTTCTAGAGAATTTTCCTGAAAATATGGGTACACAGTCATTAGGGCCTGTAAGTAATGCTGGGGGTGGTTGTAGTGGATAATATTTCAGCCAGGGTACCCAAATAAGTATGATATTAGCTTTTTAAATTCTAATGCCATAGAGTGCACACATAGCCATGGAACACTGCTCATGTAATCATGCTATAATACAGTGTCCAAAATTGTGACATATGTTTCCTTCAAAGTACTGCATACAGCGCTTGTTTTTTGTGCGATTATCAGCAGCACATCTCCCGGTGTAAGCAGGGACATGTTGTCAGTAATCACTAGAACTAAATGAGGGAGGATTGAGGGCGGTAACAATCCTTCCTCTCACATTTACTTTATATCGGCCTGTGTAATAGGCCTATTAGAACGAAAGCTGATGAACATGTTTATTGTCCAGCGGCACTCATAGAGCTCATGGGATCAGGGCCCTTACTTCTGTTGTGTGATTTGTTGATTCGTTTTGCCACTATGTAATGTCTGATTCTGTCTATACATGAACCCTCTGGATTGTAAAGCGCTGCAGAATATGGCGCTATATAAGATTATTAATAATAAAGGTTATAGTCCTATAGTATTTTTTAAACTTTGTAATGATCCTGTTTGACTTCTTCACAGTGATGATTTACCCTGTAACCCTTTGATTTGGCAGAAATGGCTTCCCGAAGCAGACCGCCGCGCAGGTTATCCTGAAAGCGATTTCCAACTACTTTGTGTCTACAATGTCCTCTTCAATCAAGACTGTGTATTTTGTGCTTTTTGACAGTGAAAGCATAGGCATATACGTGCAGGAAATGGCAAAGCTAGATACCAACTAAGCCTTTGAATCCAGCAAACCCTTCCTACTCAACTCTCCTCTTCACTAAAAATACAGCATTTAGCCCTTTTTGCAAGACTGCACCATGGTGTGAAATATGCTCATTTGGGAAACCAAGAATTCCACTTGACCTTTCAAAAATGTGTTCCTTTGGCACTGATAGCTGGCATTACGTTTTTTGATGCACTATATCTGCGGCGTTGTTAATTTATAAGATTTTTATTGTTTTATTTTACTGAGGTATGAAATTATACAGATTGTAGTCAGGAGTATATTGTATTTTGTATGTGGATGACACGGAGGAACTATTTTGTAAATGTGTTGTGGTGCTTTTACTGTATAGTATGTAGTGGTCTATTTTTTGTCTTTTGTAAAGAGAGATATTCACATTGTGTCTGATATCTTACAGTCCCTTATTTAAACACAAAGCTGTCTTTCTGTTTATTTTATGGTAGCCTGATTGAATCAGCTTTCTAAGTAACCTCAAACGAATGAAGAAATGTCCGTAATTCTGCACCATTAGCTCATTAGGGATATTTTACAAGCACAAGTAAACTGAATGTAGGAAGTTAGTGCACTGTTTCAGGACCTAGCAGTTAATGATGCCATCTGTTATTTTAAAAAAAGGTAGTAAAACAGACGGTTGTACTTAAGGGGACATTACCATGGAAAAATAGATATTCTGTGCATTGAAAATATCATGAATTTGCTAAATAAATGTTGTTTATTCCCTCTTTCCTGGTTTTATAGAAATTGAATGCTGGAACAATTTGACGGCCATATTATAAGGACCTTGCACATTATATGCTGCATTGTAGTGACTGTATTAGAACTCAAAAACCTGGACTTCGCATGGTTTATCCTCCGTTCTAGACAATTATTTCTCTCAGCTAGTCAGTGACTCAACCAGTGGAGATAATTTGCCGGATGTGGTTTTGTCAAACAGACCAGATACAATATTTGATTTGCAGGTCCATGAGAACTTGGGCAGCAGTGACCGTAATATGGAAAGCTTCAATAAAATATTCAATAAAGTCCTACAAAAGGAAACTACAAAAACATGGAACGTAAAGGGAATGTGTCACCTAATTTTTTTTCTTCCAGGTAAAACCAGATAACACATAGATTTTTTACAATCTGTTTTTATTTTCTTATTGCAGATTTTTCTTTGTTTTATTTGCTGAGCATGATTATGGGGGCTGCCATCTTGCTTGAGCTGTTCTTAACAGCATTTAGAGAACACTTAGAGATATGCTTTACATCAGCCACATGGACCATAGACGCAATGGACAGGATGGGACCTCATTGACTTCTATGGGAGAGTTTTCTAGGCATGCTGTGTGACCTATGCAGAGGTCAGGAGGAAGTAGATAAACTTTAACTGTCATTTATTGTGAATGGTGGATCCTGTGTTATCTATACACAGAGATGATATCTGTCATTCTAATGATAAGCAGATCACTACAGTAAAGGGATCGGTAGAGACTAAGAAGTGGTGCCTATTATTAGACTTAGTGGCCAGTGCAAAAACTGCAGGATTTTATGTTGTTGTTTTTTTAAATATAGATATTGACATTAAAAATTAAAAATAACCACTAAAAATGTGTTGAAAATATGTTTAAGAAAAAAAACCTGATTTAAACAATATATTATTTTCTGATATTCCCTAAACTTTTCATCAGAAAAGTTAAATTCAGTCAACTAAGGAAAGAGCTCTTATAGACTGGAATCATATTCTGGTAAATAGGGATATCGAAGCCAAATGGGGAATTTTCAAGGACGTATTACATGAATCGTATAGTAGTGGTAACAAAATGTCCATGAATAAAAGGGAACCAATGTGGCTAAATAATGTAATGAGTGTAATAAAACAGAACACCTTTGTACTGCTGAAGGCCATTGGTTCACAAAACGCACTTCAGGTTTGCAAACAGGTGATTTTATTTACATGTATGAATATATGTGTGCTTGGTACAAAGATCTGCACATTATTTATTTGTTCCAAGGACTTTACAAGGGGCCAGAGGACATTCATCATGTGTGGAGGAAAAGTGATTTAGACATCAGTACAGGAAACTATTCTTTACATTAAGAGTAGCCAAATTATGGAATGCCAACCTCAAGAGGTAGTAATGAAAGATACTATCTCAGAATTTTAAAAAGGGCTTATCTGTTAGCAAATGGCATTGAAGGTTATACAGTAATTACTAATGATGTATAATTGATCTGCAAAACATTGAACTTAATGGGCCTGTGTCTCTTTTTAGTCTATCTCTTTGCAACATCAAGAAGGGCAATCCTTAAGGTTTTGCAAATCAAGGAAGTACAAGGTGCTGAGATCTGCAGATGATCACATTTTCAAGCACCTAGCTCCAATCTGTGACATGTGAAAGGGGCAAAGAAAGCCAGATTGAACGTTTTTTAGCCTCATAAAACCTTAAAGGGGTTGTGTCACTTCAGCAAATAGCATTTATTATGTATAGAAAGTTAATACAAGGCACTTATTAATGTTTTCTTATTATCCATATTGATTTCTTTGCTGGCTAGATCGATTTTTCCATCACATATATTACACACTGCTCGTTTCCATGGTTATGACCACGCTGCAATCCATCAGCTGTGGCCGTGCTTGCACACTGTAGAAAAAAAGCTCAGGCCTATGTGAGCTCCCACAGTCCTGGGCACCAGAGAGGTGTCACGGGTATATGTGAACAACAGGAGCATAAACAGTGCTGAAGCTACTGACCGGACCCAAACTAGGGAGCATAAAGGGTGACCCCTGTCAGACCCTAACAGCTCTCCCTATGCTGCTATGCCCATGCCCAGACCCTGATGGTGGGTTGTGGCATGCCCGCGTACCTAAGGCTGGTGACAGCTGAAACCCCTACAATAGTGGGAGGGGCACGGCCACCGGCGCCCTGCTCAGAACATGGACGGAACCGGGGTCACCTCGGATCCAGTCAGCAAACAAACCAAAACACACAATGTCTGCAACCTTATCTGTAGGAGCTGCAGCAGCAGTGAAGACAGATCCAAACTCAGCAGACAATATCCGATGTTACTTGCTTCAGCAGAACACAGGTCCAGTGTAAAGAGACCACACAAGTGTAGATACTCCAGCGGCTGACACAACTCAGATGAGAAATATAATCCGCACGATTAAACAGGAAGAGGGGTGATTTATAGGAAGAGGAATCAATCACAGGAGGGACAGCTGGGAGGAGGGAAACTGAAAGTAAAGACCTCATCACAGGGGCGGAGAAACAGCTGTGAGAACTCCTCAAAACTCTGGTAGTGACATCATCACAGGGGCGGAGAAACAGAGTTGTGAGAACACCTCAAAACTCTGGTAGTGACAAGAGGACGACACTTTCCTATTGTGTGCATGTACGGCCACCGCTGCTGGATTGCAGGGTGGTCATAACCTTGGAAACGGACAGTGTATAATGTGATTGAAAAATTAATGAAGCCAGCAAAGGAAGCAATATGGATGATAACAATACATTAGTAAGTGGCTTGTATTAACTTTCTCTACATAATAAATGCCACTTGCTGAAGTGACACAATCCCTTTAAAAATCGGATCAAGTCAATCGGGATTGTGTGAAGCCTCCTGTTTGTCGAGGTACCACTTATTGCCAATTGTCACAAACTGAGAGGGACAGAATCCTTGAACTGAGAGACATTGCTTTAATCACTCTTGTTTTATCACTTGTGCCTATGCAGAGATGTCAGCACTGTTTAACATTGCATGTCCCGGTAGTTGGGAATACATCGACGAACTGAAATGACAGCAGGAGGTCACAGAGGTGAACCTCTACATGGAACGATCATCTGATTTGAAGAAAGACCCACTGTAATCCATTCTGTACTGCAAGTGAAATTGGACATCATATCCCACGCCTAGGGTGGCAATGTTTACACAAACTGACAAAAGGCCTTTGCATAACATTTGGCTGCAAGCCAGATGTCCAGCTACAGGTATTACATTGATCTAATGCCACCGCTGTCAAAGGCTATCATGGTCCACAGCAAGACGACAATGGAGGCTGGAATGAAGGTCTATTCTCTTCAATGATGAGTCCCACTTTTGTCTTGGACACAATTATAGCCAGAGATTGGTCTGGAGACCACATGGGCAGTGCCATGAACAGGTCTTCATGACGGAACACCACAATGGTCCTGTTCCCGGAATTATGGTGTGGCATAATGTATGGTAGCAGGGCCCCTCTAGTCTTCATTTCAGGTGCACTAATAACACAGTGTTACATTGATTTGGTCGTGAAACCAGTGTTATGGCCATTTCTCAAAAGTGTCTCAGGAGCTATTTTTCAACAGGTCAATGTCAGGCTGCATGTTGCTCATGCAACTTTATGCAGCCTGCGTGGACTTAACGTTCCACCATGTCTTGCAGCATCTCCGGACTTGTCTCCCATCGAGCTCATCTGGGGTGTCATTGATCAGCAATTGCAAAAGGCGCTGCCAGCAGCAGATCTTAATTTATTTGCATGCCCAAGTGTATTCAGTGTGGCAGAACATTCCTCAGACAGCCAAGTGCATGCATTACTGCATGTGGCGCTCATAGTCTACACTGAATAAATAAATATGTTTTGAATATTTTGTTCCCAATTTTTTATTATTTGCATATTAACATGTATTGATCCTGTGATTTCCATAATTCCTTGGCTTTTCTTTCTTGATTTTGTAACTTCAGTGTTGAGGAGTATATAGTAGTGCAACTCATTAAATTAAAATATCATCAAAAAGTTCATTTATTTCAGTAATTCAGTTCAACAGGTGAAACCATATATTATATAGAATTATTACACACAGAGTAATCTATTTAAAGCATTTGTTTGTTTCATTTTGATGATTATGGCTTATATCTAATAAAAAACCAAATGTTAGACACCATGTGAAAAAGACTCATGGTGTCACACTCTAATCAGCTAATCAACACAAAACACCTGCAAAGGTTTCCTAATGGCCTTTAAAGAATTTGTTGGAGATTCACAAGGAGTGGACTGCAGCTGGAGTCAGTGCTTCAAGAGCTACCACACACAGACATATCCAGGACATGGGCTAAAACTGTCGCATTCCTTGTGTCAAGCTGCTCATGACCAGGAAATAACGTCAGCGGCTTCTTACCTGGGCTAAAGAGAAAAAGGACTGGACTGTTGCTCAGTGGGTCAAAGTCCTGTTTTCAGATGAAAGTAAATGGTTTAGTAACCATGTTATCACTGTGCTTGATTGACCAGTAAACTCACCTGACCTATTGTGAAGAGGGAGATGAGAGACAACAGGCACAACAATCCAGAGTAGCTGAAGACAACTATCAAAGCAACCTGGGCTTCTATGTTACCTCAGCGTTACCATAGGCTGATTACCTCCATGCCACATCGCATTGATGCAGTACCAAGTATTGAGTACATACTTTTCAGTAGCCCAACATTTCTAAATTAAAAATAATTATTTCAATTGGTCTTATAGAATAATTTTCCTAGTACTAATTCTTAATAAGCCATAATCATCAATATTAAAAGAAATAACATTTGACTAAGATCACTCTGTGTGTAATGAATTTAAATAATATCCAAGTTTCACTCATATACCATTTAGAATTTCTAAAATAAATGAACTTTTTATAACATTCTAATGTATTGAGATGCACTGGTATATATACTGTATACTTTTTGCTTTAAAAGACACACTTTTTCCGCCCAAGAGTGGGAGGCAAATTTCAGTCCGTCTTATAAAGCAAATAACAGTAAGCGCTTCTATTACAGAAGTGCTCACAAGTATGCAGTGCAGGGAGTGAAGTGCTACGAGCACTTCCTGTACTCTCCCTCCCTGGTCTTCTTCGCTGGGGCCACAGTGCACTGTCCTGACTGCATACAGAGTTAGGACATAGTGCACACTGGGCAGACCTGGAGATGAGTGGCAGAGCAGGAGAGGTAAGTGAATGTATATATTTTATCTCTGATCTGAAGTCTGATAGGGGTCTGGCATGCAAGTCTGATCTGAGGTCTGATAGGGTCTGACATAGAGGTCTGGATAGGAGTATGACATGGGGGCTGATTTGGGGGTCTGATCTGAGGATCAGATGAAAAATATTTTTTTCTTATTTTCCTCCTCTAAAACCCAGGGTGCGTCTTATAAACGAAAATATGGTATATATACATTGGGGAAAATAAGTATTTGATACTCAGGCGATTTTGCAAGTTTTTCCACCTACAAAGAATGTAGAGGTCTGTCATTTTTATCGTAGGTACGTGTCAACTGCGAGAGACAGAATCTAAAAAGAAATCCAGAAAATCACATTGTATAATTTTTAATTTATTGCATTGTATTGCATGAAATAAGTATTGTATCACCTACCAACCAGGGGGCTGGATCTCACAGGCTGTCACGGAAGGAAGCCACGATGCCTACGGCTGCCTTCACTGCCATCGGGTCCCTGTCACAGCAGCACGGGGACCCGATGGCAGCTCCCTCCCGATACATCGCACGTGGCGCTTACCGCAGCAGTGCGAGGGTTAATGTGTCGGCATCAGTGTTTTCACCGATGCTGGCGCATACTGCAGGGGTCTGGCTATCAGTGACTGCCAGACCCCTGCCGCTGATCGGGCGGGCGCAGCTCCTGCACCCGCTTGATCACGATGAAGTAAAATTCAAAATAAGAAAAAAATTTTTTTTCAACCAAACGGTGTGCTTTTGGTGGATTTTGAACTAATGGTGGTCTGTGGATTACACTATTATGGGGGATCTGTGGATGACACTGTTATGATGGGGATCTGTGGATGACGCACTGTTATGGGGATCTGTGGATAATGCACTGTTATGGGGATCTATGGATGACGCACTGTTATGGGGGCATCTGTGGATCACACACTGTTATGGGGGCATCTGTGGATGACGCACTGTTATGGGGATCTGTGGATGACTCACTGTTATGGGGAATCTGTGGATGACACTGTTAGAGGGGGGATCTGTGGATGACACATGTATAGCATCTTATGCTATATATGTGTCATCCACAGATCCCCCTATAACAGTGTCTCTGTGTAATTAGTGACCCCCAATACTCTGCTAACACCGATTAATCGCCGGCCGCTATGCTGCACAGCGTGGCCTGCGTTGTATCAGCGGGGAGGGGCTGGGGGCTGGCAACACTTCCGGCAGGGCCAGATGCAGTGACTCTACTCTAATACACCGGGCCCCGCACACAGCAGTAAAGTGTAGTCATGTAAAGCTTATTCTTTGTTAAAGTAGTGCAAACCTCTGCTGTAGTACTTACTATCTAACTACCCTGGCATGCAGGCCCGCTGGCAGCATAACATCACTCGCTCCGTCACGCGCCTGCTTTGCCTGCTTCATTCATAAAGTGGGAGTAGCTCCTTCCACTTTATTAATGAAGCAGGAGCGAGTGACTTAATGCTCCTGGTGGGCCTGCATGCAACGGTAGTTAGATAGTAAGTACTACAGCAGAGGTTTGCGCTACTTTAACAAAGAATAAGCATTGCATGACTACACTTTACTGCTGTGTGCGGGGGCCTGGTGCATTGACTCTACTCTAACACGCCAGCCTCCAGCCCCTCCTCCCTCCCCACTGATACATCGCAGGCCACTCTGTGCAGCATAGCAGCCGGCAATGTATCAGTGTTAGTAGAGTAAAAATAACGGCATTCGTTTTATAAGACGAACTGCCATCGTAATTTACAGAAACACCCCATATGTGATTGTAAACTGCTGTACAGGCACACGGCAGCGCGCAGAAGGAAAGGAATGCTATACGGTTTTTGGAAGGCAGATTTTGCTGGACTAGTTTTTTAACACCATGTCCCATTTCAAGCCCCCCTGATGCATCCCTAGAGTAAAAACTCCAAAAAAGTTACCCCATTTTAGAAACTACGGGATAGGGGGGCAGTTTTGTTGGTACTATTTTAGGGTACATATGATTTTTGGTTGCTCTATATTACACTTTGTGTGAGGCAAGGTAACAAGAAAAAGTTGTTTTGGCACCGTTTTTTATTTTTTTTTATTTACAACATTCACCTGACAGGTTAGATCATGTGGTTTTACACAATGATTTCCTTTTTGAAACAAAAAAAATCATGTTTTAGTGTCTCTATAGTCGGAGAGCCATAGTTTTTTCAGTTTTTGGCCGATTATCTTGGGTAGGGTATGATTTTTGTGGGATGAGATGGCGGTTTGATTGGCACTATTTTGGGGTGTGTATGACTTTTTGATCGCTTGGTATTACACTTTTTGTGATGTAAGGTGACAAAAAATGGCTTTTATTACACAGTTTATATTTTTATTTTTTTACGGTGTTCATCTGAAGGGTTAGGTCATGTGATATTTTTATATAGCAGGTTATTACGGACGCAACGATACCTAATATGTATACTTTTTTAATTTATGTAAGTTTTACACAATGATTTTATTTTTAGTGTTTTAGTGTCTCCATATTCTGAGAGCCATAGTTTTTTTCAGTTTTTGGGTGATTATCTTAGGTAGGGTCTCTTTTTTTGCAGGATGAGATGACTGTTTGATTGGGGTGCATATGACTTTTTGATCGTTTGGTATTACACTTTTTGTGATGTAAGGTGACAAAAAATTGCTTTTTTTATTTACTTAAGTTTTACACATAACACATTTTTTGGGCTATTGTCTTTGGTAGGGACTCATTTATTGTGGGGAGAGGTGACTGTTAGATTGGTACTATTTTGTGGGCATACGCCTTTTTGATCGCTTGCTGTATCACTTTTAGTGATGTAAGGTGACAAAAAAAATGATTTATTTAGCAGTTTTTTATGTTATTTTTTACAGTGTTCATCTGAGGGGTTAGGTCATGTGATATGTTTATAGAGCCGGACGATACGGACGCGGCGATACCTAATATATCTACTTTTTTTCCCCCTATCTTTTACCAATTTTTTTTACTTTATTTGGGGAAAATTACATTTTTGTTTTTTTTTACTTGAACCTTTTAATTTTTTTGGGGGGGACTTTATTTTTTCAACTTTTTTCACTTTATTTTTTGTCCCAGTTTGGGACTTCAACTTTTGGGGGTCTGATACCCTTTACAATGCATTCCAAAACTTCTATATTGGAATGCATTGGCTGTATGAGTAATACAGTGTGTATTACTCATACAGCTTTCTGCCTATGAGATCCAGTGGGCTGGATCTCACAGGCTCTTCACCAGAAGGCAGCCCTGATGCCCAAGGAAGCCATCAGGCTGCCTTCCCTGCTATCGGGTCCCCATTACAGCAGCTCGGGAACCCGATAGCCACTGCGCTCGCCGCCCGATCACCGGGAAAAGCGGCAAACCGCAGGTCTAAAATAGTCCCCCCCCCCCTCCGCGCATTGTCCCAGGATGCCTGCTGATCGATTTCAGCAGTCACCTAGTTCCGATCACTGCCCGCCGTGCGAAATACTCATGACGTACCGGTATATCATGAGTACTAAAGTACCAGGCACCATGACGTACGGTTAAGGTTAAGACACATTTGAGGATAAGATGTGCCCCAGGTTTTAAAAGAGGAAAATAAGAATAAATATTTAATCAGACTTCATATCAGATCCTTACATTAGACACCTAATCAGGACCTAACATCAGACCTCCATATCAGGAAACTTAATTCATTCCCCCATATCAGGACCTCACATTAAACCCCTATATCTGAAACTTACATCAGAACACAGATCAGACTCCCATCAGACTTCCATACCAGACCCCTATCAGACTTCTATGTCAGACCCTCATCAGAACTCTGATCAGACTTCCATGCCAGACCCCTATCAGATCTCCATGTTCGACCCCTATCAGACCCCCATGTCAGGTGCCTATCAGACCTCAGATCAGACTTTTAAAATAAATAACTTCACTTACCTTTACTGCTTCAACGCTTTCCAGGTAAGGCAGTCTATCCAGAAGTTGCGCTTTCTTGTCTTCTCCAGACCTGTGCTCCACTGTAATCTGACTGTGCACACTATGTCCTGATACTGTACAGAACTGTACCTAATGCATACTAGTGAGTGCTTCTGTAATGGAAGTGCTCACTAGTGACTAGTATTCACTTAATAAGACGCACTGCCATTTCCCCCCACTTTTAGGGGAAAAAACACGTCTTATAAAGCGGAAAATACGGATATATATAAACTTGCTGATCACCATAAGGGTACTCTGACAGCTGAGCATGTCATAGGTAAACAATGAAGGATATGTACATGCAACATTCAGGTTTTAGCACAATAAAAACCCAGTTAATAATAAAAAATCAATAGAACTATTCGCTCTGCAAATGTGTTAGAAAAACAGCCTGCTATAAATAAAACCCTTTGGGATAGAGATCTGCTTATCTTTTTTTGCCTGAGACTACTCAGCATTGATGTATTAGGTTCTAGGGCTATATGGAAGCTACACAAGTAGCTTTTGCAGCTGTGCAGCTGAACTGTGGCAATATATAGCTAAACTATGGCTTTTTTAATGGGCTGCCCCTTTAATAAATATAAATTTACTGTTAGATCTCACAAAATTCAATTGGAATAATTTAAAAAAAAATGTGTATATACTAATTGCTGTTATATACTTATTATGGTGTCCCCTAGTGATATTTTGATTTCCCCTTCAATGTCTAGTTACTGTATGCTGGTCCCACATACTCAGCAGCTCAGTCCCACCACCCAGATTCTTGTGTACATGGGCGACAGTGTTATATTGTGCAGATCAGCCATTTACTCTAAATGCAGCTATGGGTGGGTTCACACTAGCGTTAGGGATTCCGTTATTGCTTTCCATTATAACTAGAGTTGAGCGAACCCGAACTGTATAGTTCGGGTTTGTACCGATTTTGGGGTGTTCGGGACACGGACCCGGACATGTTCAAAAAGTTCGGGTTCGGGTCCATTGTTCGGCAATTTCTTCCTGCTTTCTGAGGGGCTGCATAGCAGCCAATCAGCTAGCGTTTTACTTCTTGCCCTAAAAAGCCATCACAGCCATGCCGACTACTGGCATGCCTGTGATTTGCCAAGTGCAGCATGTGACCCAGCCTCTATTTAAGCTGGAATCACGTAGCACCGCCCGTCACTCTGCTCTGATTAGTGTAGGGATAAGATGTAGCTGCTGTGAGGGCGAGATTAGGCAGGGAAAACTCAGCAAAAACACCTAATGAAGTGATCGATCTACAGCAGTGAATCATTCAACTTCTGTTAGTTCATTGCTCACTGGTTTTTAGGCTGCCCAGAGCGTTTTTCTGTCACTTTTTTCTGGGGTGATCGACGGCCATTTTGTGATCTTTTGGTGCACCAGCACATGTTTGAGCTGCCACCAAGTTCAACATACATTTTGGTCGTGGTGGTGTTAGTGGACCCTCTGGTGCTGGGAGAGGACGTGGCCGTTCTGCCACAGCTACACATCTTGATCAACCAACTAACTAGTAGCTGCCAGAATCTACAGCGATATTTGGTTGGGCCTAATGCCATTCTAAGGATGTTAAGGCCTGAGCAAGTACAGGCGCTAGTTGATTGGGTGGCCGACAGTGGATCCAGCAGGTTCACATTATCTCCCACCCAGTCTTCTGCAGAAAGCGCATAGGTGGCGCCTGAAAACCAAGCCCATCAGTCTGTCACATCACCCCCATGCATATCAGGGAACCTGTCTGAGCCTCAAGTTATGCAGCAGTCTCTTATGCTGTTTTAAGAATCTGCTGGCAGGGTTTCCGAAGGGCATCCACCTAGCCCTTCCCCAGCGGTGGAAGACATAGAATAGATACACAACCACTTATGTTTCCTGATGAGGACATGGAAATACCACCTCAGCAGAATCAGCACATCTCTGATGATGACGAAACACAGGTGCCAACTGCTGAGTCTTTCTGCAGTGTGCAGACCGAACAGGAGGTCAGTGAGGAAGACTGTGTGGAAGACGATGCAGAGGATGATGAGGTCCTAGCCCCACATGGAATGAAGGTCATGCCACTGACTTTCAGAGTTCAGAGGAAGAGGCAGTGGTGAGACCAAGCCAACAGTGTTTGCATGCTAGTGGCCAATGCCACCAGGGACTGAGCACACCAAAGTCAGCTTCAAGGAGTTCCCTGCCATGGCACTTCTTCACACAATGTGCTGACGACAAGACCTAAGTGGTTTGCACGCTGTGCCATCAGAACCTGAAGCGAGGCATTAACGTTGTGAACCTTAGCACAACCTGCATGACCAGGCATCTACATGCGAGACACGGGCTGCAGTGGAGTAAGCACCTTCAAAACCAAGAAAGGGCTCAGGCCCCTTCCGCTCCATCTGCTGCTGCCTCTTTCTCCGCCTCTGGAGGAACGTTGGCACCTGCCGCCCAGCAAAAAGAGGATGTGCCACCAACACCACCCCCTCCGTCACCAAGCACCTCCATGTCACACGGCAGCATTCAGCTCTCCATCTCACAAACCTTGGAGAGAAAGCGTAAATTCCCACCTAGCCACCCTTGATCCCTATCCCTGAATTCCAGCATTTCTAAACTACTGGCCTTTGAAATGCCGTCATTCAGGCTGGTGGACACAGACAGCTTCAAACAGCTGATGGCAGTGGCTGTCCCACAGTAAATCATTCCCAGCCGCCACTACTTCTCCAAGAGAGCCGTGCCTTTCCTGCAAAACCAAGTTTCTGATAAAATCAAGTGTGCACTGCGCAACGCCATCTGTGGCAAGGTCCACCTAACCACAGATACGTGGACCAGTAAGCATGGCTAGGGACGCTATATCTCCCTAACTGCACACTGGGTAAATGTAGTGGCGGCTGGGCCCTAGGCGGAGAGCTGTTTGTCACACGTCCTTCCGCCGCCAAGGATCGCAGGGCATCATTCTTTGCCTCCTCGTCCTACTCGGCTTTCTCCTCTTCTTCTTCCACCTGCTGATCCAGTCAGCCACAGATCTTCACCACCAACTCCAGCACAGCCCGGGGTAAACGTCAGCCGGCCGTTCTCTCATTTGTTTGGGGGACAGGCCCCACACCGCTCAGGAGTTGTGGCGGGGTATAGAACAACAGACCGACGAGTGGTTGCTGCCGGTGGGCCTCAAGCCCGGCCTGGTGGTGTGCGATAATGGGAGAAATCTCGTTGCAGCTACCCCTACATGTCAGAGCTTCTGCATAAAGTGCGGGCCGTTTGTGCACACTCCCAGCGTTCTCATCCTGACCCAGCTCGCCTGTCTGCGCTACAGTGTAATTTCGGCCTTCCCGCTCACCGCCTCATATGCGATGTGCCCACCAGGTGGAACTCCACCTTGCACATGCTGGAGAGACTGTGCGAGCAGCAGCAGGCCATAGTGGAGTTTCAGCTGCAGCACGCACGGATGAGTCGCACTGCGGAACAGGACCACTTCACCACCAATGACTGTGCCTTCATGCGAGACCTGTGTGCCCTGTTGCGCTGTTTCGAGTACTCCACCAACATGGCCAGTGACGATGACGCCATTGTCAACGTTACAATATTACTTCTATGTCTCCTTGAGAAAACACTTAGGGCGATGATAGAAGTGGAGGAGTAGGAGGTAGAGGGGTCATTTCTAACACTTTTAGGCCAGTCTTTTAGAAGTGGCTCAGAGGGAGGTCTTTTGCAAAAGCAGAGGCCAGGTACAAATTTGGCCAGCCAGGGCCCACTACTGCAGGACGAGGAGGACGAGGATGAGGAGGAGGTGGAGGAGGATGAGGATGAAGCATGTTCACAGTGGGGTGGCACCCAACTCAGCTCGGGCCCATCACTGGTGCGTGGCTGGGGGGAAACAGAGGACGATGACGGTACGCCTCCCTTAGAGGACAGCTTGTCCTTACCTCTGGGCAGCCTGGCACACATGAGAAACTACATGCTGCAGTTCCTGTGCAACGACAGCAGAGTTGCCCACATTTTAACGTGTGCTGACCACTGGGTGGCCACCCTGCTGGATCCCTGGTACAAAGACAACGTGCCCACCTTAATTCTCGCACTGGAGCGTGATAGGAAAATACGCAAGTACATGCCCACGCTGGTAGACAAGCTCCAGAGAGCATTCCCAACTGCCACAGGGGGACAAGTGGAAGCACAAGAAGAAGGCAGAGGAGGAGCAAGAGATCGCCAACGCAGCTGTTGCACGGCCAGCTCCTCTGAAGTCAGGGTTAGCATGGCCGAGATGTGGAAAAGTTTTGCGTCAGCGCCACAGCTAACTGCACCGCTAGCTGATAGGGAATGTGTTAGCAGGAGGCAGCATTTCTACAACATGTTGGAACAGTACATGTGCACTCGCCTCCACGTACTGACTGATGGTTCGGCCCTATTCAACTTCTGGGTCTCCAAATTTCCACATGGCCAGAGCTAGCCTTTTATGCCTTGAAGGTAATGGCCTTCCCTGCGGCCAGTATTGTCTGAACGTGTTTTTAGCACGGCAGGCGGCGTCATTACAGACAAACGCAGCTGCTTGTCCACAGCCAACGTGGACAAGCTGACATTTATAAAAATGAACCAGGCATGGATCCCACAGGACCTGTCCATCCCTTGTGCAGAATAGACATTTATAACTGCCTCGCCCTCAACCATACATTCTTGTACTCCAGGGCACTTCTTTATTGAATCCTCTTTTTTTTTAAATTGTATCATTATTTTTTGTGGCAACACCAAGTTGAATGAACCTCTCCTCTGTCTGGGTGCCAGGGGCCTACATTTCAGCTAATCTCCTGCTGCTTTGGTGATGACATTAACCTCTTTTTGCTGTCAAATGACCTGTCTGGGTGTCAGGGGCCTAAATAACTGAAAGTGGCCTGTTCCATTTGTGGGTAACATGATGCCTGTTTTGAAGCTATGGGACCTTTCTCCTCTGTCTGGGTGCCAGGAGCCTACATTTCAGATAATCGCCTGTTGCTTTGGTGAGTGACATTATCCTCTCTTTGATGTTGAATGACCTCTACTCTGCCTGGGTGTCAGGGATCTATATTTCGTTTAATTGCTTGCTGTCTTGGTGGGAGACATTTAACTCTTTTTACTGTCAAATGACTGACCCATTGTGTGGGTGTCAGGGTCCTATATGCCGTTTAATTATTTGTTGTCTTGGTGGGAGATATTAAACTCTTTTTACTGTCAAATGACTGCCCCATTGCCGTGGGTGTCAGGGGCCTATACTTCGTTTACTTACTTGCTGTGTTGGTGGGAGACATTTAACTCTTTTTACTGTCAAATTACCGCCTCATTGTGTGGGTGTCAGGGGCCTATATTTTGTTTACTTGCTTGCTGTCTTGGTGGGAGACATTTAACTATTTTTACTGTCAAATGACTGCCCCATTATGTGGGTGTCAGGGGCCTATATGTCGTTTAATCATTTGTTGCTTTGTTGGGTGACATTTTCCTCTTTATACTGTCAAATGACCTCTACATTGTCTGGTTGTCAGGGGCCTATATTTCATTTCATCACTTGCTGCATTGGTGGGAGATATTAAACTCTTTATACTGTCTAATGACCTCTACATTGTCTGGTTGTCAGGGGCCTATATTTCATTTAATCGCTTGCTGCATTGTTGGGAGACATTAAACTCTTTTTACTGTCAAATGACCTCTCCTCTGTCTGGGTGTCAGGGGTCTACATAAATGATAATGGCCTGTTCCATTGCAGGTTGACCTAAGGCCTTTGTTGCTGTTACGGGACCGCTCTCCTCTTTGCGGGTGCCATGGTCCTCCTGAATTAGTAAATGAGGCCTGTGGCAGTGCTGGGTGAAATCAATACTGATTTGGCATGATTGTAACTCTCCTCTTTGTGGGTGCCATGGGTCTGAATCTGTGAATGAGGCCTTTGACATTGCTGGGTGAAATCAATACTGTCTTGGCGTGATTTTAGCTCTCCTCTTTGTGTGTCCAGTGGGCCTGAATGTTTGAGTAAGGCCTGTGGCCCTGCAGGCAGACATGATTCCTTCTTGGTTGTGATGACAACTTCAAATCCCATGTATGGTTGCCATGGCCCTGAGTCTGTGAATGAGGCCTGTGGCACTGCAGGCAGACATGATTTTTTTTTGGCTGTGATGAGGTGATGAGAACTTCAACTCCCATAGGATTCCCATTTGACGCCACCCCAACCTCCTATTCCACCTCCTCCTCCAAGTTGCCAATTGATATTGGTTAATTTTTAGTGATGTCGCGAAAATAAAATTTTCCGTTCGCGAACGGCGAACACGAACTTCCGCAAATGTTCGCGAACGGGCAAACAGGGCGAACCGCCATAGACTTCAATAGGCAGGCGAATTTTAAAACCCACAGGGACTCTTTCTGGCCACAATAGTGATGAAAAAGTTGTTTCAAGGGGACTAACACCTGGACTGTGGCATGCCGGAGGGGGATCAATGGCAAAACTTCCATGGAAAATTACATAGTTGACACAGAGTTGGGTTTTAATCCATAAAAGGCATAAATCACCTAACAATCCTACATTTTTTTGAACAACGTGGTTTAAAACATCTAGTGTGTGTATACGATCAGGTATGATGTTGTATCGATCAGGGTTATGGGGTTGTATCAATAAGGGTTACGCCCGCTTCACAGACATTGACAGACCAAACTCCACTTTTAATGCACCGCAAACAACCGCAAACAGTTCATTTGCACAACCGCAAACTCCCCATTTGCACAAGGTTGGATACCAAGCTAGCCACGTCCCGGTGATGTCATTGAAGGTTTCTTCCTCCACCCAGCCACGTACAACACCAGTGGCCCCCGAAAGGTGAATTGAATTGATTTTTTCGAACGGGGAGATGGTTAAAAAAACGCTGGCTCCCTCCACTCTGTTTTAATCCACGGTGATTGCGCCTGCGCCGTGCAATTTACCGTCACACCCGATATGAGTGGTATTTTCTGTAGTACTATTCTCATCAATTTAATCCCTCTAATGTCCCCAATCTGGGGGCCATTTATTGAATTGATTTTTCGAACGGGGAGATGGTTAAAAAATTGCTGGCTCCCTCCACTCTGTTTTAATCCACGGTGACTGCGTCTGCGCTGTGCAATTTACTGTCACACCCGATATGAGTGGTATTTTCTGTAGTACTATTCTCATCAGTTTAATCCCTGTTACATCCCATATCAGGGATTCCCTTTTGTGAAAAAAATTTTAGGCCGGGTACCTTCGACTGCCTTCACAGTGACAGACCAAACTCTCATACACCAAACTGAATTGATTTCAGGAACCGGGAGATGGAAAAAGCAGCTTGGTCGGTCCTCTTACTCCCAAATTGGGGCACTGCGCGTGCACAGAGCACTGTGCTGTGACACACTATATGAGTGGTGTCTTAACTAGTACTATTCCTATCAGTTTAATCCCTGTTACGTACCCTATCCGGGGACGTCTGTCGAATTGATTAACCATGGTCGAATTAGCGAACCATTACGACATCATGAAATAATTTAGTTCTGAGCTCTGTACTTGCTTTGTATTGGAATTGATGGGGATTTTTCATTGTCTGCATTATTTCTAATGAACTATTAAGAGACTTTATTATGATTTTTTATTTTATGTTTTAAAAACCCATACAACATAAAAAAAAAGGTAAATTAATGTTTTTTCTATGAAATATTATCCAGCCGTTCAATCGCTTTTGGTCTCACCATAATGAAGCAACGGCCTTATCATCTGGGGTGTGGCAACATTGCCAACACACTCATAGAGGTGATGATTGCTTCATTGTGATACTCAAGCCCCTTCACCACAACAAGGTAACGATCACGAAGGGGAATTGACACTTGTATGTGCCTTCTTGTTTTGGTTTGTTTTTGCAGCCACAGTGCTGCACCATAGGACAGAAAAATTAGGCATGTACACATGCCTGAAAAATAATGGCATTGTTGCAGCCGCTATTGTAGCAGCGGCCGGAAAAATTGATGTTTTCCAGGCAGAAAAGTGACTAAAACATTGCGGCTTGAATCCTAGTTGGTGGTGGAGAATTCACGAAAGCCATCCGGTATGCAGACATTAAATACAGCAGCGTGGGGACCATTTTGAGGCCAAGGCATGTAATCAGGCCTTTTGTTAGTCAAACGTATCCCCCACTGTCAGTCCCTTCGGGATCCATGCCTCATTCATCTTTATGAAGGTGAGGTAATCAACACTTTTTTGACCGAGGCGACTTCTCTTGTCAGTGACAATACCTCCTGCTGCACTGAAGGTCCTTTCTGACAGGACACTTGAAGCAGGGCAGGCCAGAAGTTCTATCGCAAACTGGGATAGCTCAGGACACAGGTCAAGCCTGCACACCCAGTAGTGAAGGGGTTCATTGCTCCTCAGAGTGTCGATATCTGCTGTTAAGGCGAGGTAATCTGCTACCTGTCGGTCGAGTCGCTCTCTAAGGCTGGATCCCGAAGGGCTGTGGCGATGAGTAGGACTGAAAAAGCTCCGCATGTCCTCCATCAACAACACATCTGTAAATCGTCCAGTCCTTGCCACCGTGGTAGGAGGAGGATTACACTCACCTCTTCCCCTGTTAGATTCCCATTGTGCTGTGACATCCCCCTTATAAGCTGTATAAAGCATATTTTTTAGTTTCATTTTGAACTGCTGCATCCTTTCCGACTTTCAGTAATTTGGTAACATTTCTGCCACTTTCTGCTTATACCGGGGGTCTAGTAGCGTGGCCACCCAGTACAGGTCGTTCTCCTTCATCCTTTTTATACGAGGGTCCCTCAACAGACATGACAGCATGAAAGACCCCATTTGAACAAGGTTGGATGCAGAGCTACTCATTTCCCGTTCCTCGTCCTCACTGATGTCATTGACGGTCTGTTCTTCCCCCCAGCCACGTACAACACCATGGGTCCCAGATATGTGACAACAACGAGCACCCTGGGGTGCCTGCTGTGGTTGGTCTTCCTCCTCCTCAAAGCCGCCACATTCCTCCTCTGACTCCTCTTCCTCATACTCCTCTTCCAGCGTTGCCGCAGGTCCGGCAAGCGATGATGACAAGGCTGTTTCTGGTGGTGATGGTGACCACAACTCTTCCTCTTCACGCTCATCTACAGCCTGATCCAGCACTCTTCGCAGGGCACGCTCCAGGAAGAAAACAAATGGGATGAGGTCGCTGATGGTGCCTTCGGTGCGACTGACTAGGTTTTTCACCTCCTCAAAAGGACGCATGAGCCTACAGGCATTGCGCATGAGTGTTCAGTAACGTGGCAAAAAAATTCCCAGCTCCGCAGAGGCTGTCCTAGCATCCCGGTCATACAAATGCTCGTTGACGGCTTTTTCTTGTTGGAGCAGGCGGTCGAACATTAGGAGTGTTGAATTCCAACGTGTCGGGCTGTCGCATATCAAGCGCCTCACTGGCATGTTGTTTCGCCGCTGAATATCGGAAAAGTGCGCCATGGCCGTGTAGGAACGCCTGAAGTGGCCACACACCTTCCTGGCCTGCTTGAGGACGTCCTGTGAGCCTGGGTACTTAGACACCACTTTGCCGATCTACAGTTGGTGCGGGGTCAGCCACTGATCCACCTGTGCGTTCAGGGCGGACAGGAGTGCTGGTCCTGTGTGGCTCTCTGCTTTCAGGCAAGTCAACCCCAAGACAGCGTGACACTGTCATATCCGGGATGTGGAATAGCCCCTGGGGAGCTGGGGGGATTTTGTTGATGTGCAGCCAGACACCGCAGCAGAAGAGGACTCAGCCGCGGAGGATATCGAAGAGGATGGAGTAGGAGTAGAGGAGGTGGCAGTAGGTCTGCCTGCAAGTCGTGGCGGTGTCACCAACTCCGCTGTGGAGCCATGCATTCCATGCTTGTCAGCCGTCAGCAGGTTGACCCAATGCGCAGTGTACGTGATATACCTGCCCTGACCGTGCTTTGCAGACCAGGTATCAGTGGTCAGATGGACCCTTCCCCCAACACTGTATGCCAGAGATGCCATGACTTCCTTTTCAATGATATTGTAGAGGTTTGGGATTGCCTTTTTTGAAAAAAAAATTTGGCCGGGTACCTTCCACTGTGGTGTCCCAATAGCGACAAATTTTTTGAAGGCCTCAGACTCCACCAGCTGGTATGGTAAAAGCTGGCGGGCTAAGAGTTCCGTCAAGCCAGCTGTCAGTCGCCGGGCAAGGGGGTGACTCTGTGACATTGGCTTCTTATGCTCAAACATGTCCTTGACAGACACCTGACTGTGGGCAGATGAGCAGGAACTGCTGAAGTTGAGAGGCGGAGTGGCGGTTGGTTGAGAGGGGGCAGGGAGGACAGCAGTGGTTGACGTGGCTGAAGATGCTGGACCAGGAGGAGCATGGTGGCTTTGAGTTTGTGTGCTGCTTGTACTCATGTGTTGATCCCATAGGCGTTTGTGATGTGACATCATGTGCCTTCGCAAAGCAGTTGTACCGAGGTGGGTGTTGGACTTCCCACGACTCAGTTTCTTTTGGCACAGGTTGCAAATGGCATTGCTGTTATCAGAGGCAGACACACAAAAAAAATGCCACACTGCTGAGCTTTGCAATGACGGCATTCTGGTGGTCGCAACAGCATGCATTGACTGGTGTGCTGTCTGGCTGACCCCGGGTGCCAATACATGCTGTCTGACTGTGCCACTAACTCCTTGCGACGACCTCCCCCTGCTTCCAACTTGTCTCCTCATTCTCTCTGTCTCCCCTTCTGAACTTTCCCCCTCTTCTTCTCTTCGAACAGGCACCCACGTGGCATCCATGGACACATCGTCATCATCAACCGCTTCACTTGTATCTTACAGCTCGGCAAAGAAAGCAGCATCGGGTACAACATCATCATCATCATCATCACACTGTACTTCCATGTGTGTAATCCTGCCTGACTGAGACACATCCCTGAAATCTACATCATCTGGCAATAATGGTTGCGCATCACTAATTGCATCCAACTGATGTGTAAATAACTCCTCTGACGGATCAAGTGAAGCGGCTGTGGTGGCTGTGGTGGTAGTGGTGGTGGTGGAGGCGGGCGGGAGCGTGGTAACTTGAGAGCAGGTGACCGAAGCTGAGCTGGAGGAGGATGGTGCGTCAAGGTTCTTAGCGGAAGCTGTTGAAGATTGGGTGTCCTGTCTAAGCCAGTCAACTATGTCCTCAGAATTTTTTGGGTTCAGGGTACGTGGCCTCTGAACACTAGGCATTATTCCAGGGACATTGGAAATCACATCACCACGACTACGACGGCCCCTGCGGGGTGGCCTGCCTCTGCCTGTCATTTTTTTTTAGATTAGGTACTATGCGTTCTAGGTACTGTGCCACCCGGTATGAGTGGTTGGCACTGGCAGTGGGCACACTACAGTCTGTGGAAGTGGGCCTGACACACACTGGCAGCAGGCAAGCAACTGAATTTAGACTACTGTCTAAAAATTAAATGCCTTATTTATCGGCAAGCTACTGTGCCTCCCGGTATCAGTGGTGGGCACTGGCAGTGGGCACACTACAGTCTGTGAAAGTGGGCCTGACACACACTGGCAGCAGGCAAGCAACTGAATTTAGACTACTGTCTAAAAATGAAATGCCTTATTTATCGGCAAGCTACTGTGCCACCCGGTATCAGTGGTGGGCACTGGCAGTGGGCACACTACAGTCTGTGGAAGTGGGCCTGACACACACTGGCAGCAGGCAATTAACTGAAATTAGACTTATGTGTAAAAATGAAATGCCTTATTTATCGGCAAGCTACTGTGCTACCCGGTATCAGTGGTTGGCACTGGCAGTGGGCACACTACAGTCAGTGGAAGTCGGCCTGACACACACTAGCAGGCAAGCAACTGAAATTACACTAAAGTGTAAAAATTAAATGCCTTTTTTTGATGCAAAGTCCTGTGCCACATGGTATGACAGGGGTGGGCACTGGCAGTGGGCACGCTACAGTCTGTGGGCCTGCAGCTCCTCACACACAGGCAGGCCAGGCAACTGCAATATATATATGGAGAAAAAAAAAAAGCAGACTAATGTTGCAGCCCTAAAAAGGGCTTTTTGGGGTGCTGTCAGGACGCTGTCCTTACAGCAGAGATCAGATGAGTCTTTCAGGACTGAAGTGGACACTGAATTCACTAGCCTAGCTATCGATTTCCCTATTAAATCAGCAGCAACTACACTCTCCCTCCTCTCACTAAGACTGCAAATTCCGAATGAATCTAAAATGGATGCTGTTCAGGAGATGGGAGGGTCTGGAAGGGAGGGTATGCTGCTGATTGGCTGGAATGTGTCTGCTGACTGTGAGGTACAGGGTCAAAGTTTGCTCAATGATGATGTATAGGGGGCGGACCGAACATCGCATGTGTTCGCCCGCTGTGGTGAACGCGAACAAGCTATGTTCGCCGGGAACTGTTCGCCGGCGGATAGTTCGGGCCATCTCTATTAATTTTTATTTATTATATTTTCTTTTAAGTCATTTCCCTATCCACATTTGTTTGCAGGGGATTTACTTACATTTTGCTGCCTTTTGCAGCTCTCTAGCCCTTTCCTGGGCTATTTTACAGCCTTTTAAGTGCCCAAAAGTTCGGGTCCCCATTGACTTCAATGGGGTGCGGGTTCGGGGTCAAGTTCGGGTCGAGTTTGGATCCCGAACATTTTCGTGAAGTTTGGCCGAACTTCTCGAATCCGAACATCCAGGTGTTCGCTCAACTCTAGTTATAACATGGTTTAAACGGAAAATAACGGAATACTCAGACAGAATGCAAAACGGAAGACTTTAAAAGGCATTCTGTTTGCTTTCCGTCATAATACAAGTCTATGGGAAAGCATAAAGGATCCATCTGGGTCCCGTTATGCAAGACGGAAAACAAAGTCCTGTCCACAGTGTGAACCCACCCTTATCGGTATGTAAATGGAGAATGGTAATACCCAGTTGTCAATATGTTCCTAATTTTCTTACAGGATTAGGCTACATGCACACGACAGGTTTTTTTTTCTCTGTGTCCGTTCAGTTTTTTTTTGCTTATAGGATGGGGACCCATTCATTTCAATGGGTCAGCAAAAAAATGCTGATAGTTCATCCGTTTGTGTTCCCCGTATGTTGTCCGTGTTTTCCTTCAGCAAAAAAAAAATAGTGTATGTCCTACTTTTTTCACATTTGCGGACAAGGATAGGCATTTATTACAAGGGATCTGTGGAAAAATAACTGATCCTCCCAAAAAAAGGGATGCCGCATAAACCGAGTGAGAGTCACTTTTTACAGCAGCTCTTTGCAATTTGTGAAACTGTAGGGACACATACTGGACAGATTTATTAGGTTGTCTTAAAGCTAGACCAGGCAGGCAGAAGATGTACCAAATGTATCACAGTGGCTCACGCTGTGTGATACATTTGGTCCAACTTGCTAAACACACTTTTCTTAATGGTACTTCTTGGTCATCTTACTTTACATAAATATCTTGTGGCAAAAAGTATCTAAAACACAATAAATCTTGATTAAGGCATGTATGCCAGTTTTTGTCTCAGATTCATCTGTAATTCTGTTGCTCTTGGTTTAGTAAATCTCTCCGATTGTTTTATATTCTGGTTTGACATAAATACATTGACTGTATAATGAAAAGACACACAGTTTTCTGATATAATTTGTGTATCTTTTCCTGATAGATTCAAAGTACGTTTGTTCACTACAGTCATCTAACGCTATATAGAATGGTCAAATATCACAAACCTGTTGTTACTTTTTCTATACTTTACCTTACTACCTCAATAATTGAATACAATTTCCAAACCTGCAATGTGTTATATTAAACCTTTTTTCCGACATAGGATATACGTATATGTCACATATCATAGGGGAGTGTATAGAGTGGGAGTCGGATGTGTTATATAGCTGTCACTCATCTACATCCCTTTAGTGTCTCCTGATCACCCCAATCATTTATCCTGCACTATGATTGCTTTTAAAAAAAAATTGCAATGCACGAATTGCTGTTTTTGGTCACCTTGTCTTCTCAAAAAATAGGATAAATAGAATACAAAGTGATCAAAAAATCAAAAACTGCTACAAAATGGTAACAGTAAAAACTACAGCTTGCCCAGCAAAAAACAAGCCCATACGTAGCTCCATAGTTGTGGACCTCAGAATATGTCAGCACAAAGCAACTTTTTTCTATATAAATTTGATATCGCCGAAATCATGCTGACCTTTGTTAATTGGTGTAAGGGTCCAGTCACATGAAATTGCGGATCCGCAAAACACAAGTACTGGAGGAACGCACACAGCCAGCCATATGATATAAATGCCTATTCTTGTCCGCTGTCCACATCTTTTGTGGTTCCATTGAAATTAATGGGTCCGCACCCGTTCTGCAAAATTGTTCCTATGAATGGACCCTAATTGTGTTTTGTTTTCCATTCCAACCCAAAACAAATTTGTCAGTACATTATATGGTTCATTGAATCATCCTGCAAATGACAAGCCCTCATATGGCTGTATTGAAGATAATTAATAAATACTTTAAGTAATAAATGTATGGCCCTTGGAAGCTGGGGATGGAAAATCTATTTAAGGGCTAATTTTTTGTGGGGTGATTGGTTGTTTTTATTCATACCATCTTGATGTATGTATGACTTTTTGATCACATCTTATTTAATTGGTTTTGAGGAGTGAAGAAAAAAAGGTGATTCGGCCATTTCAATTTTTTTTGGTCCCGGTCTAGCGTAAAGGATAGATGAATACCCAGAATTAGGTTACCTCAGTTCATTCACACATCAATTCATTCATCCCTCCAGTCATTCATTTCTTCTTGCCTTGCCTTCTTCTTTTCCTTTCTCCAGTCTTTCTATCCTTTCTTATACCATATTTACCCATTGACTAACAGTTGGAAGATATCTAATTGGACAGTACAAAATTTCAAACCTAAGCATACATGTCTATTGGTCTTTATAAAACTAAACATACATGCTGATTGGTTGATTGTGTACAGTAGTATTGTTTTAGTGATGGCCATTGTACATTTGGTATGCAGAGGAATAATGACCTGTCTGGACGTTGCTGTGTAGACCTAGGTCACATACAATAGTAACCTTTACTGTAAACAATATAAATCCATTGGAAACAAACAATGACTCTCCTGAACAAAACACCCTAAAAAAAGGCAACAACTTATTCCCAACAGCCAAGCAGGCTCCGTCTCCAAATAGGTGTTGTATTGTAACCATGAGAAGAACCTGTTTAAAAATCCTCCATTAATGTAATGGCGATGTAGGAACATACTATCACATATGTATAAATAAATATATATAGTATACCACTGCTTGTCATCTGACCTAAACCCAGTAGAGATGGTTTGGAATGGATTGGAGTCGGACCACACAATGGAGGAACAAGAACAGCAGCCATATGCGGACTCAAACAAGGCTATTAGATAAACATTCCATATGAGAATATCAAGAGCGGGCGAAATATTTACCAAATTGGGGTTACTTTACATAATCTAAAGTATAGTTAATGGTTAAACAGTTTTTGATTACTGTATAATTTTTTTGTGTGTTATCACCACACAATCTAATGACTATGGGCACCAATCTTCCCAAAGACAGTTTCTATTGGCTATGCAAATATAAATTGCTGTTTAAATTACTTTTATTAACCCCTTCTGAACATCTATATGTAAGATAGAGGTTGCAGGGCAGTTTTCTCCATGCCTCAAGATACCTGGTCAGTGCTGCAACCTTTCTATATCGAATTGTATGTTATAGCTGACATATTGCTGTAATGGTAAGGTATGAGATATCTCAGATCCTGACCATTTAACTGTTTAGATGCCACAGTCAATAGTGACTGTGATATCTAAATGGTTAGACAGAAAAGGGGTTTCCTATATTACTAAACAACCCGCTTCCCATGCTCACTGACTGTGAGGTCTGAGGGGTTGTCATGGCAGCTGGAAGTCTAGTGAAGATCTGCCATATCAGTACTATACATCCTGCTAAAGAGTTTAATAAGGTAGCACTAAAAGGCATACTACATTGTACAAAAGTATTGCAGTATATTATGCAAGCAATCATATATTAAAGTCCACTAGTAAGACAAAGAAAATAGTTTAAAAAATTTAAAAGAATTTTTAAACGATTAAAAAAGGAAGCTCAAAAGAAACCCTCTCCTCATTTATCACATAAAAAATAGAAGCAATTATAAATACACGTAATTGGTATCACTGTGCATGTGAAATTCTGAACTACTAGAAAGTCATGTTATTTATCCCGAACAATTAAATAGACATTTTTTTTTTAACAAGAACTGCTGTTTTGGTTACTTTACCTCTTGATCAAAAAGTGACAATTACCTCAAAATGGTACAAATAAAAACTATAGTTCACTGCACATATGGCTCGATTGTCAAAAAAGTCAAAGGGTGAGACTTAGCAAAACTGGTGTAAAGGAAAACCGGCTAACTGCCCATAGCAACCGATCAGATTCCAGCTGAGCAGATTCCACCTTTCATTTTTCAGAGCTCCTTTGAGCTCTGAACAGCTATGGACAACTAAGTTTAGATAAATCTCCCCCAAAATGTTTTTGAGATTAGGGTAACACAAAGCAATAAGTAAAACATAACAAAACTACATATATTTTAACGCACAATGAATCTCAAGAAATGTAGACCAAAAACAATTTTTCAATATTTTATATGGTACATTAATTGTGTCATTAAAAAAGAAAGTTGTCACACAAAAACAAGCCCTTGCATAACTTTGTTGACAAAAAATAAAAATTATGGGTCTGGCAAGACAGGAATGAAGAAGCCAAAATGTCACAACCAGATTTGTCTGTGAGAGAAGGTGTTTATTAGTGTTAAGCGCGAATATTCGAATCGCGAATTCTAATCGCAAATATCGCCACTTAGAGAATTCGCAAATATTTAGAATATAGTGCTAGATATTCGTATTTGCTAATATTCTAATCGCAAATTTATCGTGAATTTATCGTGAATATTGGCACTTAGCAACATCCCTAGCAACCAATAGGAAAGTTTCCTACCCCTTAATCGTGAATTTTTATCGTGAATATATTACATTGCCGATTTTCGCAATCGAGTAAATAATGACTGGAGATCACAAATTATCGAATTTGCGAATTTATAGTGAATATTCAGCCAAAAATTCGCTATATATCGCAAATTCCAATATTGCTTATGTAGCTCATAACTAGTGTTAATTACTTTGTAATATCCATTTTTGTAAATTATGGTAAATTACATAAATCAATTTTCGGAGCAGAATTTTATTATAATAGGGAGGGAGTGAGAGAAGCTGGAAATTGGAGAGAAAAATGTCAAATGTTATTTAGTGTAGAAATATTTAAGGTTATAATTAGCTATGTAATGTTAGACTCTGAAAGGATGTAAGAAATGCATAGATTTTAATCTGAACTAGCAATTTACAGATATGGGAATTATGGGATACAAAATGAAGCATAGATACACGATTAAATATTTACCTCTATTAGCTGTACAGGATATTGGGTACCATTTTGAGTTTCTGTAAGTACCAGAATGGCAGACCTTGAGGGTTTCCAGTAGAAGACATAATTATTATTTAGATAAGAGTCGATTGCATTGTCAAGATGAGAATTTTTTTTTTTTTTTAAAGTTTTTAAAAAAGTTAGCATATATTTAACTATATTTGTGGCGTTTCAAAATGTCAGCCTTATACAAATCACGCATCTGTGAGGTGACTTGTTGAATCAGACATCCTCCACTTACAGTTTATGCATCAGACACCCAGGAGTTAATCAAGTAGTCATTTAATCCAGAGATTTTATGACAAGATATGCAGGGAATCCAGGTGGTAAAAGAATTATGCCACTAATATTCTCCTTGATAAGAACATAAGATACACAGATTCACCTCAGATTTTCCTCAGAATCACCTCAGAATCTGAGCACACAAAACAGCAATGCATGACAGGGTAAACAGGAAGAGGCTAGACTGAACGAACTAGAAGCAGAAACAGAGGGGGGAGGAGAAGAGAGGAGCATACCAGTACACAATGCAAGATACTGAAACAGAACACTCCCCGTCTGGTATCGGTAGATACCACTATGTATATACATTGTGGCAATGTGAACACTGATGTGTGCAGTGAAGCCCCAGGGAAACCGTCAGACAGGGCTGTTTGCACCGAGAGCGTGTCACCAAGGTCCCTGGCCTTGGTGGAGTGAAAGCCCCAAGATTAGTATTAGTATTAGTATAGCTGGCTCAGCCAGTTCCAGGGCGGGCTTTTACTGGGAACAGGTAATGTGCTGGGTGGGTGCCTGTTCCCCATGCTCCAGTCCGGGATTTTGGACAATGCCCATGTCCAGGGATTCTATTTAATCCTCTTGTTGGACATGGGTGGGGTCTCACTCTGGGAGAGAGTGGTTTGTGTAGCAGAGTCCTGGTGAGGCTCTGGGAACGTGATCTCAGCTGAGGAGGGCTGAGGGGCCACGGGGCTAGGTGCTAGCCACAATTCATGGACGTTCGGCTGGGAAAGCCGCATGGGTTCCCGTGTGTGAATGGGGTCTTAGGTGAGTCAGCGATATCTTATGTATTAGGTGGTGCCTAGACGGGCAGGTGTTCATTTATTTTGTTTTGTTTGAGAAGACTGCCAAATAAATGCACTGTTTGGACATGAAATCCGTTGTCCGGAAGGAAGTTTGTGTGAATGATCCCCGAGACCAGAGCTAACCCCCCACATTTGGTGTCGGATGCGGGCAGTCGTCCCTGCTGGAGAAGGAAAAGCGTTGCTGGGAGCAACAAACAAGCAGAAAAAGCAGGTGCTGCTGAATGCTTTTTTTTTTTTGACGG
The DNA here is from genome assembly GCA_033119425.1 of Bufotes viridis. Lineage (NCBI taxonomy): Eukaryota > Metazoa > Chordata > Amphibia > Anura > Bufonidae > Bufotes > Bufotes viridis. The sequence continues at coordinate 374,423,234 of CM065590.1, read as the reverse complement.
TGAGAAAGTTTAAAGAGACTGTTATGTCTGCGGTGCAGTGCTGAGATTGTCTCTACAGGGAGACACCTGGAGACTGGTCTCAGATTAAAGTGGACGTGTTAAGAAGAAAAAAAAAAAGAATTTTTTTTCTGGTGTCTGGACTGTCTGTTGCTATGGGGTGGATGGAGGATCTCGCCGAGCAGCTGAGGCAGGCCAATTTGGAGGGGAGGCTTTGAGGGCGCAATTGCAGTTGGCCCTGGAGAGAAAGCCTTCAAATCCGAATGGACAGTTTGTAAAAGTCCAAAGTGTCGGTGATGCGGCTGGAAAACCAGACGAAAGGTGTTGTGTGCCGTTGCCAAGGGCAACCGTCGGGAAGAAAAGAAGAGGGAGAGCGGTGCGGCTCTCAAGAGTTCAAGTGTTTGCGGCATACAGAGTCCTAGAGAGGATGTGCGGAGGAGCAGTAATGCGGTTGCTAGGTGCAACCAACCACTACAGAGTGCAGCTGCATGGCAAAGAGAGAGCGCTGCTGGAGATGCCGTCAAGTCACAAAGTGTGCACCTGATTGTCCTATGGCCAGGAGTCAGGTAACCAGGAATCAAAGGCTGGAGGTTCCTAATGTCCAGGAGCAGGACGGTGACCTTGGGGAAGATGTTCCTGGAACTCCCTCATCGCCTGGGACTGCCGAACCCATGACATCTGAGGGTAAGACTGTTCCGATTATTACTCCGTGTGTTGCAGAGGGTCAGATGATCCTGGTTCAGACCAGCCCGGTGGCTGAGAACTGTGTGCGGGACATTCATGGGGATAGCATGAACTGTCCGGTGGCTTTCACGGCGTGTGAGACTCCAGTGCAAACAGGGACTCGAGAAATTCGTGATGCAGTTTCACGTATATCTGATAGGTTGTTTGGCCAGGATATTGAATCGTTGCTGTGGGGTAAGGCAGACCCTTCTGCAGGAAGTGACGAGGCTCCTGCAGAATCGGTAGCGACCCCTTTAAGTGATGTGACCATTAAAAACAGTGGCGCTGATAAGGTGCAAAGCGATTGTGCCAAGTTTGTGGAAATGTCAAATGAAAGTATGATGCCATGTGAGGTTGATATGCATTTTCCACTGCAGGGTGTGACCAGGGGAGAAATGCTCCCTGTAAGTAAAAATGTAAAAGTTGGAAAAATGTCGATAAATGTTGAGAGCACAGAGTTGGGGGAACCCACTGTAGTGAATGTGCAGGAAACAGTGGCTAGAGAAGTGTCCAAGGTGGGGATTAGCTCAGCAGTGCCCCTTGAGGGCAGGATTGAGAATGACATGAGCGGTATATATAACGCATGTGCTGTGACCGATAGCAACTCAGAGAGAGGCTGCCATGTTGAGGTCTGGCCAAACTGATGTGGTTACTGGTAGCAACCAGACGATAATTATACCTGACGTGACGAGAGGCGAGTGGGGAGATGGCGGCCTAGTGTCTGAGACCCATACCCAGGCAGGGCTAGATGACAGGACCTGTCAGTACAGCTGCAGTCATGAAGACGGTTTCTCTCTCCCTACATGGTCCCTAGGTACAATAGCGAAGGGACTACTGCCTGATGCCCAGAAGAAAATGAAAGTCTCCAGAAAGTTACACAAGCCTCTAGTAGCCATTGACAAAAGTCTTGGCGAGGTCCTAGGAGATACTCCTACGTCTGGTACTGCTGCAGAACAGAGTAAAGAGCAGCTGGATCCAGAGCCCAAAAAAGGGAGTGCATCCAACAAGCTGATGCGAAAAACTCAAATAGAAGCGGAAATTCTCCAACTTCAAGAGGAACTTGCAGTTTCTGAGCGATCCAGACTTCATGCAGAGCAGGAAAGAGATGAACTGGCTGATGAGGTCTTAAACAGTGCCTCAGAAAAATCTGCCCTCTTGGAGGAGCAAAGACATTTGGAAGCCAGTGTGGCGCAACTTCATCAAGAGTTGCGTGATCGAATAGTGGACCTGGACAACCAGAGACAAACTGTGTCTAGATTGGAGAAGAAACAGAAGAAGTTTGACCAGCTCCTGGCTGAAGAGAAATATGTTGCGGCCCGATATGCCGAAGAACGTGACCGAGCGGAGGCTGATGCTCTAGAGAAAAAGTCCAAGGCCATCTCCTTGGCTAGAGCCCTTGAAAAGCGCTTAAGGAGCGAGGTGAATTGGAGAGGCTGAACAAGCAACTCAGAGCAGAGATGGAAGTTCTCAGGAGCTCAAAAGATAAAGTCTATGAGTTGGAGAGGCCTAAGCGTGCTCCTGCACAGCAGGTGGAAGAAAATGAGATACCTGAAGAGGAAGATCCTCTAAAAGATGCCAAGAAGGCAGAGCCTGTTAAGAATGGGTCTGGAGATGGTGGCGCTGTGGTGCCAGCCGAGGCAGAGAAGAAGATGGATGATGTATCTGCTGAACCAGATGAAGGTGCGGAGGTGGATGCAAAAGCCCAGAGGCTCGTGGCGGTGTGTGGCCAGGACCTGGTCATGAGAGACCTTCCCTCTGCTGTCAATGCCTTCCAGAAAGCCAGCAGTCTGCTGGGGAAGAAATACGGGGGACCGACGACCAGTATGAGGGTCCTGTCTATTCCGATGGGCTGGCTCTCCTGAATCCTATCCGAAGGGAGAACCATATCCGGGTGAATCTCTGCAGGGATTGCCAGAAGACGACAAGTCTGGTGAAGACCCTGATGTCCCCCGTACCTCCAACCATGATGAGAAAGAGGAGGAGTTAAGAAATCAAGTATATGATGCCATGTCCAAGAAGGATGAGAAGGCTAATCAACTGAATGAAGACTCCAAAAGAGACTCAAAGGCTAAAGAAGCTAAGGCCGATGAGTTGGAGTGGGAGAAATCCTGGTATGCTCCAGAGACCAAAGAGAAGGATGAAGAAGAATCTGCTGAAGTGGGGCGTGCCACTGAAGAAGCAGAAGACTCTGGAATTGGAGCCCAACTTGACGTGACCCCTGTGGGGAGTAAAGGAAAAAGAAAGATGCTATTTGTTGATAAAATAAAGAGACAAAAAGAGGCAAGTCTTAAGAAGCGTGCTCGGTTGAAGCAGCTGTGTAAGAAAAAGGGAGAGAGAGATAAAAAAATAGAAAGAGAGGGTCTGCCTGTCCCATGGAATTGGGAACCTCTTAGACACTATCTCTTGGGCAACAGGTCAATGTGGGTGACAAACCAAGCCTTGCTGGCTTGGGTATGGCAAAATAAAGGGAAAATGATGACGCTGACCACATCTTCCAGAGGGAATATTGAGACAGAGGCTAGAAAAGGGCGGATGCCCTGTCAGGAGCATCCGGTTGGTGTATGTGTTCACCCTCACAGGTGTGAACAGAGGGGGATATGTGGCAATGTGAACACTGATGTGTGCAGTGAAGCCCCAGGGAAACCGTCAGACAGGGCTGTTTGCACCGAGAGCGTGTCACCAAGGTCCCTGGCCTTGGTGGAGTGAAAGCCCCAAGATTAGTATTAGTATTAGTATAGCTGGCTCAGCCAGTTCCAGGGCGGGCTTTTACTGGGAACAGGTAATGTGCTGGGTGGGTGCCTGTTCCCCATGCTCCAGTCCGGGATTTTGGACAATGCCCATGTCCAGGGATTCTATTTAATCCTCTTGTTGGACATGGGTGGGGTCTCACTCTGGGAGAGAGTGGTTTGTGTAGCAGAGTCCTGGTGAGGCTCTGGGAACGTGATCTCAGCTGAGGAGGGCTGAGGGGCCACGGGGCTAGGTGCTAGCCACAATTCATGGACGTTCGGCTGGGAAAGCCGCATGGGTTCCCGTGTGTGAATGGGGTCTTAGGGTACTTTCACACTAGCGTTGGTGCGGATCCGTCTGTTTATTTTCACAGACGGATCCGCACCTCTAATGCAAACGTTTGTATCCGTTCAGAACGGATCCGTTTGCATTAGGTTTAAAGAAAAATGACAAAGTCCAAAACGGATCCGTTTTGAATTACATTGAAAGTCAATGGGGAACGGATCCGTTTTCAAATGCACCATATTGTGTCACTGTCCTCTTCAGACGGACACCAAAATGCTGCATGCTGCGTTTTGGTGTCCGCCTCCAAAACGGAATAGAGGCGAAACGGAGCCGAACTGATGCATTCTGAACGGATCCTTATCCATTCAGAATGCATTGGGGCTGAACTGATCCGTTTTGGATCGTTTGTGAGAGCCCTGAAACGGATCTCACAAACGGAATCCAAAACGCTAGTGTGAAAGTACCCTTAGGTGAGTCAGCGATATCTTATGTATTAGGTAGTGCCTAGACGGGCAGGTGTTCATTTATTTTGTTTTGTTTGAGAAGACTGCCAAATAAATGCACTGTTTGGACATGAAATCCGTTGTCCGGAAGGAAGTTTGTGTGAATGATCCCCGAGACCAGAGCTAACCCCCCACAACATACAATGGAATTGTATAAATAACAATGAATAATGTCCATAAACCTGAAAAGGAAACATGCAATGAACATTTATTCAAACCAAAAAAGGATATATCTTCAGTTCAGACCATAGAGCTGGTACTGGAAACAGTCCTAGAAGATGATGAGCATCTCTGGTAGAAGGAATCTCAACATGGAAGTTCTTTCCATCCGAACTGGAAACGACTTTAGTAATAAGTCCAGTAGGCCAGTCGAGACAATCAACTTGTTTGTCTCTTAACAGGACAAAATATCCTTCCTTTATATTAGGCCTTGGTTCTTGTCACCTTCTGCATTCTTGCTAGAGGTAGAGGTACTTTCTCATCCACCTTTTCCAGAACTGACTGGCGAGATGTTTTACCTGCTTCCTCCGAAACTTATAAAGTTTGTGCTCTTTGAAAACACCAGATGGCACAGGAATATTTTCTATATTTTTTGATTTATTCTTCAGTGATCTTTTATGCACCCCAGATGTGGATTTCTTCTTTTTTACTACAGGAGGTTGTCTGTTGCTTTCATTAGAAGCTGAGCGAGACTGGGTTCTCCTTGATCTTACCAAAGATTTAGAATGTGACTTCTCTGTCTGTGTCACCGATTTAGAGCGAGAGCGCTTATTTTGTGAGGCTGATTCACATGTAGATTGTTTTCTGTCTATGAACCGTGAATGCAAATGCTCATGTCTGCTTTTCACTTCTGAAATGGGATCTGTCTTTGTACGTACGGACTTGGGTTGGTGACATGCAGTATTTGTCATGGACATTGGCGGTGAACTTTTCCCTGTGGTTTTCAGAAAAGGCTGAGCAATATGAAGGTGCTCATCCGTTGAAGACTGGGAAGAACTGTGATCCTCTTGAGTGCAATCAACAACTGTAGATGGAACTGAAGGTTCTTGCAAAGTAACTGAAATTAACTCTTACTCTGTTGAAGGAACCTCCTTTATAGAACATTCAGAAGATACTGCTTTTACAGAATTAAACTCATTGTCAAACAGTAGACTGGAAGGCTCAAGTTTCTGCTGTATCTCATCAGAAGGCTTGTTGTCAGTGATGATATAGGATTTATTATGATAAACTGTGTGAGGAACGCAAAGCTGGGAAGGGCTTGAAGAGGGCTCCAATTAAAATCTTGAAGGCCTTTCTACAAGCTGCCCTTCTGTCCAGGAATATTCTTCTGCAGCTGACTCCTTGGGATTTAAGCTGCTTTCTGATGTTTTTAGAATATTTGGGCAAGGCATATCTTGCACATGGTAGTGGTTAAGACACTGTCTGAAGTAAGAAGTTCGCCCCCCTATTAATACTTCAGTTCTGAAGGAGTGTACTTGGCAGGGTCATCAACGTTCGTAAGGCTAGTACTGATGAGGTCCCGGAGAGTGAGGTACTTAGCGATTTCTGATGCGTTATTTCTTTCCTGCATCATAGCGATGGGAACTTCTCCCTTGCTGGTGTTGTTGGCACCATCTGATGCCCTATGTTTGGGGGTTGGAAGATGGAATGGAGTGGCAGCAGGGTTGAGTGTAAGTGAAGGCTTCACATCTGGTAATGTTGGCGCCAGCGTCTTGGTTGCTATATAACTAGTCTCAGGAGGTTTTAATGTGATTTGATGAGCTTGAAGCGGCTTGGTCTCTAATGGTGCCTGAAATACTGTGTAAGGTGCCAGAGGTTTGAAAGAAAGAGAAATGTCCACTGGACTGGGGTCAACTGTATAGTTATCAGCTGCCTCTTTTTAAACTCGCATGAGTTCAGCAGGCTGGTGTGCAGACCCCAAATCGTCTGGTGCAAATGCATTGACTTTGTGTTGGTCTAGGATGAATTGCAGGGTATGGCCTTCTGAGTCATTAGATATCTTGGACATAGGATGATAAGCTTCTTCTTCTTTAGCAGCTTCTTCAAGAACTCTGAGTTCAGCCATGGCTGCTGCTTCTTCCCTTTCCTTCTGAAGGACCTGTAACTCGATTGTGCCTTAATGGCTGCTTCCTTTCTAATGCGGTGAGCTTGTACCTTTGCTGCTTCCGCTTTTGCGCGTGCCAACACCAATGAGGTACTTAGCGAAGAATGCTGTGAGCGAGACCTTAGCGATGAGGACTGAGCAATAGATTTCGAGGAACGGGATGAAGCCTTGGAGTGCCTTGAAAGGTTGGAATGACGGGACGCAGTTTCATATTGTTGTGATATCTTGTCCTCTAGCATTGACTTGACTGCCATAAATCTGTTATACCTTTCATCATTAAGTGCAGTGTGGGTCTTTAATTCTAGGATGAATTCCTCTGAGTTGAGACTTGATAACAGAGAAGAATATTTTTCAGACAGTCTATTATAACTATCATAGGTCTTATTCAATTTGGTACACATGGCCTTTAATTGATCTTCATTATAGCCTGATCCATGTGCTGCATCCATACATTGTTCAGTCTTTTCCCACAAAATAGATAAATTATTGTATATTTCAATTTTGTCGGTTAAGAGGGCCTCTTTCATTTTTAATGAGGGTTTAGAAATCCTTCTCGCTGTGTCCTGCATTTCCATCTGTAACACAACAGCAACCTCTAGTGGTGGTTCAGTCTTTTAATAGCCCACAGCAGGCAGACAATATTTACCTCAGAATACAGGCTGAATACAGTCCCTAGTCTGTATGAAACTGAAATTGCTAGAAGCTTCTGCGATCCAAGTGAATGCAGTACTGAGCAGTATAAGATATTACTCTTATTACTGTAGCATAACAGAGACAAATGATTATGGCTTTACTTGGAGGAGGAGAATATTCTTTTCTTAGCGGGAGAAGGAGAGTACTAAGACAATTCTTTTACTGTGGCATTTCGAAATGTCAGCCTTATACAAATCACGCCTCTGTGAGGTGACTTGTTGAATCAGACATCCCCTACTTACAGTTTACGCATCAGACACCCAGGTGTTAATCAAGTAGTCTTTTAATCCGGAGATTGTATTACAAGATATGCAGGGAATCCAGAAAAAAAAGAATTATGCCACTAATATTCTCCTTGATAAGAACATAAGATACACAGATTCACCTCAGATTTTCCTCAGAATCACCTCAGAATTAGAGCACACAAAACAGCAATGCATGACAGGGTAAAGAGGAAGTGGCTAGACTGAACCAACTAGAAGCAGAAACAGAGGGGGGAGGAGAAGAGAGGAGCATACCAATACACAATGCAAGATACTGAAACAGAACAATATTTAACTACTATGTATTGATATATGTATAGTACATAATATGTCTAATGTTGTAGGGGCTATAAAGAAGGTGAACAGTACACAAAATAAACGGTGCAACTGAAACACTGTCATAGGAAATCCAGTCTGAATTAGGGGTGGTTTGTACTGTACGTTTTTTTTTTCAAAATTGTGATGTATGGTAATTTACAGTGTTAAGTCTCTAATAATACAGACAAAATCCCATTCTTGTCATCGGGTTACATAAAATTAGATGTACACCTCAATAAAAATCAAATGCATTTTTGTATCCTACAGAGTTATTTTTAAAAATGTGTATTTTATCATTGTTTTATATACGATATGACAATGTAAATTTAAAAAGACTCATGCAATTTTCTATATGTAGTTTTTTATGCCGCAATGTGTCATAACATCTCTAATAGTCTACAATCTACATCTTTCAATCTCATGCCAGATCACAGTCAGGATATAACACGTTGTTAACATAAAGTTCTGTGGAGCACATACCTTAGGGAGTGTTCAGACTGGAAATGCTCCCATCTGTTCGCAGTCCAATTTTAGAACTAGAACTTAAATGAAAACACTCAGGGGTGTACCACCAATGTGGCCAAGGTAAGGCAATTGCCTCAGGCAGCACCAGGTAGGGGCAAGAGGGGGGCAGCGGAAAGGCCATGGGCAATGAGCGCATTCATTGTGGCAAAGGGGTTAGGTTCAGTTTTTGCCTCAGGCAGCAGAAAGGCTATGTGCAACCCTGAAAACACTGACCCATTCAACTGTATCAGTATATTCACATGGAAGATTTTCTGCAAGGATCATCTGGTCATGAAGAGAAAATTGCAGCATGTTTTCTGTCCATTTTTCCTGCAAGAATCATTCGTTCAAATGAATAGGTCTGCAGGAAAAATGGACTGCATGTGTGGTCTCTTTTAAAATATAGCTTTTTACTCTGGTCAGAACATGGGAGAGTTTGCCATCAACCATCTGAAATGGGCCTTCTAAGTTTCTCCAATATAATATTGACACACCCTATATCTCTTTGTGTAGGTCAGATGAAGAAAGAAGACAATTTATATTGACTATTTGCCAGTCTTGATTGTTATTCTGCATCTTCTGTTTTTCATCACGCTGAATATGCCTGATATAGAGAAGATATACTGTATATATCCTCCAGGATTGTCCAAACGTTTTCAGTACGGTATGTGCATTTTGTGGAGATTGCTAGATACATAGCGCACTGAGAACACAGATACAAATTCTTTGACTTCCCCTTTTTTCAGATATCCTATAGATAATACAGTTACCCTGCAGCCCTGGCTTCTTCACACATGAATGTTCTGTGCATTCCATGTGTTCTGCTTGTGCGATCAAAGAGTATGCAAGATACACATCAAATAAAGGCAATGGTCAAGATGATTTGCCAATGAGCATTTCACTAGAATCCATGGTGAGGAGCACACTAAAACACAAACCTACAGTATGCAAAAGCAATTTTTCCAGTTCTACAGAAGCACAGCCTGGTGGAGCAAAATCGTCCCAGCATAGTAGTTACTATAAGATCTCGAAAATTCAACTGGAGGAGAGCAGGATTAAGAAAGGGTGGCACTACCAAATGTTTCACCCCGTGCACCTATTGTAGCCACCTCCGGTCCGGTGTGTGTTGCCGTGCGTGGTGCTCAGCTCCCAGAAGGGCGATGTATGCTCAAACGTAGATAAGAAAAAAAGCGGTGCGGCACTCACCCGGCTTCTTAAAGTTCAATTTATTTTGTCATGGACCAGACGTCAGACAGACTTCAGGTAGCAGGGGCCGACATCGAGCTGGGCGGCTGCTTTTTTTCTTATCTACGTTTGAGTTACTATGAGATCTACTGGAGGTGTTCACGCTTACTTTAGCTTGAATTTAGTTAAAGGAGAGCAGCAGTATGTTAAAAAATAAAAATAAAGTGTCCACCATTACAGTACAGTGGCTCCCAGCATTGCTAGTTACATTCTGAGCCTGCACATGTGACTATTGGTTGGCTGCAGTGATCTTTTGGCCAAGAATGGGTTGCTTTCACTACTGGCCCAGCAGGGACTGCTGGGAGCCACAACATGGAGCGGAGTTTTGTAAGGTAAGGTTTTTTTGTTTAATCTTTAACTGATTGCTGCTTGCTATCAGTTTTATTTAATTAGGCCAGACAACTCCTGGTTTAAAACCAGACATACTGCCTGGTAGGGCTCATCATGCCGATTAAAAATATACCTTTCTTTTGTCAGCATGTTAAACGGCTGTAGAGATATCTGCGTTTTTATTCATATGCAAATGAGGAATACAAGCACTAAGAGGCGGGGCTGAATATTCTGAATCTTCTGCCTTGTAACACCTCTGTGCTCTGCAACCCCCCCCCCCCCTTGATTGACAGGGCTAGACATCAGGCTGAGGGCAGTGTCCTGGCTAATATATATCTACTGTATATATGTGTATTATACACACTCTGTACTATAGCTTCACCTAAGAACTGCTCAGAAAGCTGATCTAAATGTTACTACTTTATTCACAGACACAATATAGGATTGTAAAGACACCAGTAGTGTGTTAGCTTCTAAGCATAGAAAAGATATATTTCTCTATGTGGTAATGCTTTAGCTTGGTGGTGTAGCGGTCTACTTTGTATGTAGACATACTTGGTTCAAGTCCCAGGACAAATATTTATTTTCTTTCTATTTTTTTTTTTTCATTTTTTAATTTATTTAAAACCATATTAAAAGTTTATACTATAATAATTAATACATACTCATATAATAATATAGCCTTACTATATTAAGAATAAAGTAATTTTATTTTACTAAGACCAATTACTTGGTTTATTCATAGACACAATATATTATTATTATCATTATTATTATTATTATTATTATTATTATTATTATTAATATTATTGCACCATGATAAGGGGTGCACTTACATAATACAGACAATTACACTAAGCATGAATAAGACGAGTTACAGACTGGTACAGAAGGAGAGAGGGCCCTGACCGTGAGGGCTTACAATCTACAAGATATATGATTATACAGTATATAAAAATATATGATTATTCTCAATATGATAAGGACATAGACTTTTCTTATGGGGTGAATGTGGAAGAAAAAAACTTCAAAGTCTCTCCTGAGATTCAAACCAGGGACCTCTACATGCAAAACATCATATATTGTGCCTGTAAATAATGCAGTAATATGTAGATTCGCTTTCTGAGCAGATCTCAGTGTGGTGAAGCTATAGTACAGAGAGTGTATATTACACACCTAAAAAGTGCTCACCAGTAGCAAAAAAAGGACACAACCAAAATGTACAAGAAATATATTATAAATTTATTGATAAATTAATAAAGAATCAGACATAATAACATACACAAAAACTGTGCAATTGAGGACAGCAAAAACAGAACCCAGATACCACCCACTGGAGCTAGCAAACAATCCCCACTCAGATGTAACAAATACTGACATAATAGTACACTAACAGTCGGGCTAGAGATCACGGTTAATCCCAATATTAATTATAGCCAATCTTGTGCTGTGTGGCTAAAGTGACCCACGCTTTTATTGTGCGCGCAATAAGTGCATATTACATTGTCGATTTTCGCAATCTAGAAAATAATCATGAATTCGCAAATTTATGATGAATATTCGCCTAAATATTCTCTAAATATCGCAAAATACCGCTTATCACTATTTGAGTGATAAAAGTCGTGTCATTTTGATGGTGACTGCCTAATGGGCACAGTTGTACCCTGTAGTTCACCTTATATAGATGGCCTAAGCTAAATCTTACTTTGTTTCTTTTATTTCATAACCTTTAACTGAGCTCTTTGTGCTTTATTTCTATCAATTACTTTTACATAACTCAACTTAATATAGTAGACATTTCCCCCAAATATTCCGCTTTCTATAAACTTATTACGAATTATGAAAGTTTAATATTTTAGATGCACTCAAGTATGAACAATATTATACACAATCTAAAATTAGATGTACTGTTGAAAAATGTGTTGTCTTCTCTAATAACTTACATGATGGGTATTACAAAGTTTTAGCCACTAAGCTTTAATTCTTCTCTTGTTATATGACTTTCTGCTGCAGAGAATATAGTTAGAATAGGATATCACTTGGTTATGCATGTTACATTTTGTACATGGTTGGATAATATCTAAATTGGCCAAGGAACTGTAAGACACTAGGATAATTGATAGATCTCAGTAGTACAGGTAAGTAAAAGGATTGTTGTTATATCCCTAGTGTAAAACCTACTTGGGAACTGACATGTTTTGAAAAGCTCTCAAAATTTAAAATTGTGACTGATTCCTCCCTGCTCTGTGTTGTTCAGAGATTTATCTCGTTCCTCTCTACAATCCAACTTAATGCTTTTCCAACCTCATGTTTAACCATTACAAAATGCTCCCAAGTCAAAATGCCACCATTACATCTCAAAATGGGAATCATCCACATATGACATTACTTGAGAGAGTTGCATATCAAATTGTGTCAATATTCCCGCAATATCATAAAACCTGTAAGTCTGACTGGTGCTTTTCACTGTTACGCTTTAAGTCTGAAAATTGTATTTTTTGTACCTTAAAATTGCAAGACGCTTTTGGCTTAAAAGAATAAATTAAATCTGAGCCAAACCATACCTCAGCTGTGATGCAAGGACCAACTGATTTGCTTTCCATCTGGGAGATTAAATCCCACAACCAAAAAAAAAATGGCACCACAATAATTAGCTGTCAATCAAACAGCAAAATGACAGACTGCTTAAGATAATTGAATGGGCTGCAGCTTCTCATTAGGTGTTGTAGTAGTTACACTTCCATGTCTGCATCCCTCTCTGTTATAGGACACTGCAGAATTGTAAAAGCAACTGTACAAGGCTATTTCTTTAGAAGAGATTTACTGTATTAAGATGTTTATGGAATTATATTTACAAGATAATAAAAGATACAAAAATACAAAATAGCATAAAAGTTAAGTGGTATTATTGCAAAGTGAAAGTGTTTAGGAACCCTAGCAACACAGCCACAAAGTGGCAGACCACATAAAATGACAGAGTGAGGTTGTCAAGTGCTGAGGCATATAGTGCATAAAAGTCGCCAATGCTCTGCTGACTCAATAAATGCAAACCTCCTCTAGCATTAACTTTACCACAAAATGGCATGGGTTTCCTTGGATGAGCAGTTGCATGCAAGTATTTCATCAGCAAGACACTGCCAAGCATCAGACGCAGTGGTGTAAAGAATGCTGCCACTGGACTCTGGAGCAGTGGAAATATGTTCTGTGGAGTGACAAATCACACTTCTCTATCTGACAATCTGATGGACGAGTGAGTTTGGTGAATGCCAGGAGGAAGGATATTACCTAACTTGTGCCAACTTTAAAGTTTGGTGGAGTCATAATGAATATGCAAAAATGCACAAAGCAAATCTATAAAGGCATGGTTGTGTAAGTTTGGTGTGGAAGAACTTGACAGGCCCACACGGAGCCCTGACCTCAACCTTACTTTTTGGTGGACCAGAACAGATATTTCAAGCCTGGCCCTCTCGTCCAACATGAGTGTCTGACCTCACAAGTGCTGTGTATAGATATGAAACCACTGTGTCCCAACAAATATTTGGTTACTACTGAGGGCATTATCCTGGTGGTCCACTGGTATTCACCTTTTAACCACTGTACAGGGATCAGGATGTTGCTGCAGGGGAACCACCAGGCAATTATCTCCTGGAGTAGTCCCTGTATGATTAACAGTTGACCCAAGGGGGTAAGAGACACCAGTGGAGAGCACCAAGGTGTCAGGTTAAATCAGAATTAGGGACAGGCAGAGTACATACAACATGGTAAAGGTCCAAGTTCGGCGGAGGGTCAGAATCCATTAACCACATTCCGACCACCTAACGCAGGGATGCGTCCTGCGGGCGGCTGGGATGTTCCTCGTTGACGCGTTGGCGTGGCATCTCGCGAGAGGAGAGATTTCTTGTGAGCGCGCGCGAGCTCACAGAATCGCGACGGTAGGAACTTTAACTACAGCCTGCCAGCGCTGATCATGCGCTGGCAGGCTGTAGATGTTAAAAAAAGGGCATCTGAATCGCATATCAGACGCTGTTTTGTAAACATCGACTGATATGCCTGCTGCCTGCTCCTCTGGTGGTCCCTTTTGCTTGGGACCACCAGAGGACACTTAGTGCACCAATCACTACACCCCCATCACTGATTAACCCCTGATCACCCTATGTCACCCCCCAGATCACCCCCTCTCACCCCATCTGTCACTAATCACCCCCCTGTAAGGTTCATTCAGACGTCTGTATGTGTTTTGCGGATCCACGGATCCACAAAGCACAGACACCGGCAATGTGCTTTCCACATTTTGCGGATCTGCACATTGCCAGAACTATATAGAAAATGCCTTTTCTTGTCCGCAATTGCGGACAAGAATAGGACATGCTCTATCTTTTGCGGAGCTGCGGCCGGATGTTTCGGGGCCGAAACCCGGAGTTCACGGCCACAGCTCCGCAAATGCTGATACGGAGAGCATATATTGTGCTCTCTGCATCACCGCCGGCCCCATTCACACTGAATGGGTCCGCATCTATTCCGCAGAATTGCGGAATAGATGCGGACATTTTTGTGGACGTGTGAATGGGGCCTTACTTCGCAAGCACTCCTATGTCCTTTCCCCTCTTTTTTATTTTTTGCACATTTTTTGCCAGAGATATTTTCATCCACATTTATTGTTGCGAATGAAGAAATCTGTGCCATTCAATTTTTTTTTCAGCCCAGAGGCTGAACAGAAAAAAAAAAAACTCATTACCTGTATGCTCAATATAAGGAGAATAGCAGAAACTCCTAATGCTAGCCATACATGTAATGATTGTGGAGACCCTCAAATGCCAGGGCAGTATAAATACCCCACAAGTGACCCCATTTTAGAAAGAAGACACCCCAAGGTATTCCGTGAAGGGCATGGCGAGTTCATAGAAGATTAATTTTTTTTTCGCACAAGTTAGGGGAAATTTATTTATTTATTTATTTTCTTACAAAGTCTCATATTCCACTAACTTGTGACAAAAAATTAAATTTTACATGAACTCACCATACCCCTCATGGAATACCTTGGGGTGTCTTCTTTCATTGGAATTTGGGCCCCTTTGCGCATCTTGGCTGCAAAAAAGTGTTACACATGTGGTATCGCTGTACTCAGGAGAAGTAGGGCAATGTTTTTTGGGGTGTATTTTTACATACCGTATATACTCGAGTATAAGCCGAGTTTTTCAGCAGAAAATTTGTGCCGAAAAACACGAACTCGGCTTATATCTCTATAAACTGACAACTTTGTATAAATTTTTTTACAAAGACATGTAGAACAATAAATTTAGAGAAAAATTTATATAGAAATGTAGTTTTTTTTAAAAAAATTTACAACAGAAAGCGTCATTTTTTTGCAAAAATTTCGGTAATTTTTTATTAATATCAAAAAAAGTTAAAATGTCAGCAACAATGAAATACCACCAAATAAAAGCACTATTAGTGAGAAGAAAATGAGGTAAAATTAATTTGGGTGGTAAGTTGTATGACCGAGCAATATACCGTGAAAGTAGTGTAGTGCAGAATTGTAAAAAGTGGTCTGGTCATTAAGGGTGTTTAAGCTAGGGGGGCTGAGGTGGTTAAATGGACAGAGGGTTGGCACGTGGTCAGACAACAGAAAAGCACACGTATGCAGGAACTTAGCAAACTATGAACCTACAACCCACTAGGGAAGGTGCTTGAAGTCCCCCAAGATATTGGCTGGTGACAATTAGGACAAGCACAATAGTTAGGACAAGTTTGTTGGCCTATGGGTAGAGACAGAGAGGCATTGCTGGCAAGCAAACTGCACCCTATGTGGAGGTAAAGAGCAGGCCTGATGGCGGGACCTCCCGGGAGCAAGAGTGAGCATTGAGCAAGCACCACTAGCAGTTTATACCTTTTTAGTCTTAGCTCAATCACAATGTTTTCCAAAAGATCTTTTCTTTTTGGAAGGAAACATATTTTAACTATTTCCCAGAAACCCAAAGGTATGCAAATTACTTTTCCAAAAAGAAGTAAGATATGCAAATTATCTTATATTTTACCAGAAACAAGAGTGCTGGCCGGACTACCGTACTCCTCATTAAAGATGAGTGAAGTTTTCAAAAATTCAATTCAGTCATTTAGCAGAATTTTTCCCCAAAAATTGTTTCATTATGAATTAGTTCTTCACGAAGCACGTTAAATCAGGTCTAAACCGGCCTGTAGTTAAAATTTAAGGAGAATGTTTCCGGGTGTATATCACTGTGTAGCGCATCAACATGCATAGTTAATCCTTTCTAGTAGTGAAACAGTTACTGTGTGTCAGAATGACATGCAGGCCACATATATGGACATGCACATTATTGTACAGGCCACCAACATTCCTAGCTAACAAAAAAAAAGCATATTAATAATCTAATACAAGAGTAGGCTTGGCTCCTGAATTTGGCTCACAATAAGTAATGGAAATAACTGATCAATTAACAGAAGGTTGCACTCAGCCTTACTGGTCAATATTAGCATCAGCTCTAATTTATCTGTGTGGACTTAACTGTGCAGTGGCCCAAAATTCGAGTAGTGTCCCCATAACAGTGGGGAGGGTGTCAGCAGTAAGGCTATACTCACATCACTGTTTATTTTGACGGATCAGAAGAACATATGACACGACCGTAAATCATGATTCTATCCCGGATGTACTATGTATTAACATGTATAGTGATAGAGAGGATGGGGCACTCTTACATACAGGGTAGCAGAGAGATAATGGGCATTGTTAAAATAATAAATTTATTATAAAATTAATATAAAATCAAGACAAGTACATACAGTGAAGGTGCAAGTGCAGTGGTATCAAGATATAACAAAATGGAGCCTATCAGTGTAAATGATCCAACCAAACACTTATAGGTCAAAAAGTGATGGCTATCTGATAAGTGTCCTATCGTAAAAGGAAAAAAAGTGGATGACTATAATCCGTATCGATGGTAATGCAAGCCGAATATAAACCACCTTCAAGTTCAATGTCTATTCATCATTTCTGGTATATTGCTGTCCAATGCAATTGTCCACGTGAATAATTCGAATCATTAATTGTATCGAGCAGCGTCCCGCTCTTCAAGCTGTATTTAGCGGCGTCCCGCTAAAAATAATAATATACACTTGAGAATCGCGATTCTAAATGTTCATATCCACTGGGGGGATCTTACCGGTGATGTACAGTGTAACACTCGATGTGATATTCCGATTCCGCCAGTATCCAGCTTGAGGAGTCGTATCCCCCGTATCTCACTTTGGCGTTGCACGTGTGGGGCTCACGTGTAGAAGGGCTCCCGATTATGCCAACGTCATTCTGTGGGTTCAGAGGTCACAATGGATTGTTGTTACAAATCTTCCAGTAAGTTAAAAAGTTCTTGGCATTGAACTTAGTATCTATTGGGATATAACCAAACGCGTTTCGGGGTTTTAAAAAATTGGAGGTACCCCTTCATCAGTGGTAAACCAAATCATGATCAAATCATGATCAAATCCTGATGCAAATACTGATTATGTGATAGATGCCTCATGGATGCTCAAGCGACAGGAGCCGTATTTTTTTTTGGTTCTCTTTCTGTTCTTCTGATGGATCAGAAGCACGGAAAAATAAACAGTGATGTCAACACAGCCAAACAGGGACACTAGTGGCATTGTAACAGACTGGCGAGTGTGGCAATAGCATGAAGAGTCCCAATAGTGGCCCCAGAACAGACTGGTGAGGCTGACAACAGCATGAAGAGTCAATTGTGTTCCTGTAACAGAGTAGTGAGGGTGGCAACAGCATGAAGAGTTATAATAGTGGCCCTGGAACAGAATGGGGGAGGGGCAACAGCAGTGGCAGTAACAGCACAAGATGGTGACAGATCACAGTAGGAGCAGATGGGAGTAGAGGCAGCAGGGGTGTGGGATTAGGTGGGTGACAGCATCAGAATAGTGGCAGAAGTGACGGGTCACAATTTTTAGGTGTGGCAGCACACTACAGTCAGATCATTACCGCCATAATGATCTAGTCTGTTGTATCACGCAAAGGTGTCTGGAAATCCTGGTTGATCCAGGCGAGATTCATCTTTATAAAGATTAGTCTCTCAACATTTTGCGTTGAAAGGCGAGTTCTCCTTGGGGTAAATATGCCACTAGCCACACTAAACACTCGCTATGATGCCCACTACTGGCTTGGCAGAAAATCTTGCCCAGAACCGCAATTCAAGTTTGGCTGCCCAGTACTCCAGGGGGTCTTGGATATGGGGTGACAGTGTGCAGTCCAAGTATGCCACCACCTACTGGTTCAGGTTCTGCTCCACATCCTGCTGGGTGGTTTCTTCAGTAGGCGGGAGAAGAAAATTGCTTGTTAGAGACTCAAGACTTAAAGGATAACTGTCAAATTTTATTTATTTTTTTACTATTGGATTTTGGTGATTAATATCACCTTGTTGGCCCTGTTTTAATTTCTGATTGTTTAATAAATAACCCCTAAAAGCCACCTAAAAGTCCCCAGTATTGGCTATTGTTACCTGAGATAAAATCAGGTTGCTATGCTCCTTCCGTCTACCAGATAGAGGACGGAGCACGCTGCGTGCACTGGGAACTGATAGTGAGTCAACATTGTAAGGGAATGTATAAAAAGCCAGGTTCTTCCTGACAGGAGATAACAGTGCTGGGCTGTGTGTGTAAACTTCTCCACATGCCTGTGCTTGGCAGACACTCCCTTAGCAGTTCTGGAGAATGTAAAGCTCAGGGAAGATATGGGCTGCTCAGTGTATAAATGAAAGCCTTATCTGATAAGAGGAGAACTTGTGGAAGGACTACAGGCTTCAGCCAGACCTGGGAACTTCACTGCAAGACCCCCCTATACAGAGCTGGTCTTCACTAACTTCACTGCAGGTGTCCTATGGATTAGCCTCAGGGCTGAGGGCGGCCATCTTAACAGAATAGTGAAATTGCAGTTTTATGCAGACTGGTTGCTAAGGGCTGAATCTTATTAAATAAGGGGTAAGTAAGTCTAATAGTTATTGATTTAGGAATATTATCATATTAGTAACTACATATATGAAAACTGAAATTAGGGTCTAAATGTGACAGTTATCCTTTAAGTTGCTGCTGGTGGAGTTGATGCTGCTCCCCCCCCTTCTTCTTCAGCAGTCATGGCAGTATTTCATCCCTCTCAGAAGGTGTAAAAAAGGCCCCCATTTTGGACCAGTAGTGAAGGTCTAACACTGTGGAGAGCCAGTAGTCATCCCTCTGCCAAACCGTGATAATGCGGCTATCACTAGGCAAGCAACTTATTATGCATCTGGCCATTTGAGCAAGGGACAGACTCTGTGCCTCCATCTCCACTGCATACTACCATGGTCTATCTCGGTCATCTGCATTGTCTTCATTGTCTCCCTCTAGCTTCTCCTGCTCTTTTCCTGCCGCTTGGGCAGATAAACCACCAAGTTCTGTATAGAATTCCTGGGCGTTTATGTCCTCCTCCTCGTCCTCCTTCCTTTCCTGTGCCAGTTCAACCTCCACAGAGCTCAGGTGGCTGTGAGATGTAGGCGACTCATCTTCTGTCCCCTAACCAGTCAGATTTATCGGCATCCCCTCCAGGACGTGAAGGAGTGGAATGACATCATTTATCCCAAAGTCCTGGAGACTGACAAATAAAGTGGCCTCCTCAAAGGACCTGAGCAAATGGCAGGTGTCACACATGAGCTGCCACTGTCTAACATCAAAGTTATTCTGGGGAGTAGTCCTGTCCTTCTGCAGCATCAAATAATCGGTCAGGTCTTTCCCCTGCTCATACAGTTGGTCCAACATGTGGAGCGTGGCGTTTCAACGTGTGCAAACGTTGTATAAGAGACAATGTTAGGGAACATCATTCTGCCTTTGCAGCTCAAGGAGGACGTGTTTTGCATGGTAAGAGTGGCTGAAGCGCATGCACCATTTCCTTGACATTTTCAAGACTTCTTGCAGTTTGGTGGAAGACTTCAGGAAGTGGACGATAACCAGATTGAAAATGTGCGCCATGCAGGCGCATGGATTAGCCATCCCTGATGCAGCACAGACAGATTCTTCCAATTATCAGTAACCATGGTTCCTATCTCTAGTTGGTGAGGAGACAGCCAGGATTTGATTTCTTGATTGATGACGCAGAGTAGTTCCTCCCTGGTGTGACTCCTTTAACCCAGGCTGACCAGGTGCAGAACCGCATGACAACGCCATGCTTTGCATAGGTGGTATGTTGGAGGACCACTATAAACTGTGCCTACAGTGGAGGCTGAGGACGAGGTGGAGAATGAGGAGGCAGAGGAGGACATTGTCGCAGAAATCCCACAAATTCAACACGGAGGCGGCATTGCCATCACCTGGCCAAGGTGTGCCTGGGCTGGAAACACATTTACCAAGTTTGTGACCATAGTTACAGCTCCACATGTCTGCGCTGGCATGAACTGTACCAGACGCCAACAGGCTCAAGGACTGGCCCACCTTCTGCTCAACATACGTGTGTAGGGCCAGTACAGTTTTTTTTTAGAGAAGTAATGATGTCTTGGGACTCTCCACCTTGGGTGGGCACAAGCCATCAGTTCTCTGAAACATTGAGTCCACAATATGGAAAGGGGGGGACTGTAATACCAGCAACTTAGCTTGGATGGGTGCACACATACTGTTGTCTCTTTGTCATTGCCTCATTGATCGACTGCTGGCAAAACACATGATGAGGAGGAGGAGCATCAGGCACTCATACTTCCCACACATCTCAGCAGCGACTACCGTTTCGCGCTAACAGGCGCTTCTTCAGGCCACTGACCAACAGCAGTATGCATTACTTCCCAAGCAGAAGGAGCAGCAAAAGAAAGAGACAGTTGCAGGACAGGTGAGGGCATAGAGATTCTTCCTGGGCCATGCCTACTAAGTGTGGTGTCAGAGAAACCCACCGATTTCTGGCTGTGTATATCTGTTGTCACCTAAGATGATGTTTAAGTGTGAGTTAGCTATAACAGTACAGCTGGATTGTTGGTCAAAACACGACCAGAGTATGACAGTGGCAGCTCTGGCCTGTTGCTGTGGCTACTATCACCCTCCTTCTTCTGCTGCTGATTGTGCTGGCTACAGCAACATTTTTGCCACTGCCTGTTCCTTTTGAGGGCCCAGGCAATTGTCTGTTTTCCATAGCATACAGTAACTGAATCAGTCATGTAACAGATTAAGTATGAATGGTGCAGCAGTTGAACTAGAAAAACAGCCTATATATCAGACCGCCTGTAAATCTATGTATAACAGAACAGATTAATTATTAATGACACAGCAGATGGACTGGGTAAACTCCTCTATATATAAGACCGCCTGTTGAGACTAAGTCTGATGCACAGTAAGTCTATGTCTAACAAATCAGATTAATTATTAAAGGTGCAGTAGGTGCACTTGGTAAATGTGCCTATATATTAGACTGCCTGTTGGCAATGAGTCTGATTCACATTAAGTTTGTCCAATAAATCATATTAATTATTAAAGGTGCAGTAGATGAACTAGGTAAATGCTCCTATATATTAGACCGTCTGTTGGCAATAAGTCTGTCGCACTGTAAGACTATTTATATTAGAACAAATAAAGTATAAATGATGCAGCTGATGAAATAGGTAAATGCGTCTATATATTTCACTGCCTGTTGAGACTAAGTCTGATGCAGTCAGGCTATGTATAACAGATTTAGAATGAATGGTGCAGTAGATTAACAAGATGTACAGGGTGATTACACTGAGCCTACACTGTCCCTGCAGTCTCCCAATGCTCTCCCTATGCTCTCCATACAGGGTGTAAAAACTCTCCCTACAATCTCCCTACACTGTCCCTGCACTGTCCCTATCCAATATTCTACAATTAAAACCTTTGTTAACTACTGGCCCTAGCCCTTGGCACATCTGTCCCTATGCACAGCTCACAGTAAAATGGCAAAGAATAGGCAGGATGAGGCTTTTATACGACTGTGATAACACAGGGGGTGGCTATCTGCTGATTGTCTGGCTGAACAGCTTTATTAGTCATATCACACTCCCAGGCTTCTTACTTTCACTTTATAACATTTTAGGAAAAAAAAATTCTGATTCATGGTGATTCAAATTTTCCAGAAATTTGGATTGAATTCAATCTGTTTCACTTTGATTCGCTCAACTCTACTCCTCATGCATATTAGGTGGTTACTATGAGAAAGAGTACCCACAGAACCCGACCAAAGGCCACTTAGCTAACCAGGGCAATTTTCTCTTGAGACACTCAGTTTTCTATTCCTTTTAGAGGTAGAAGTTTTTTTAAAGCAGATCTGTCTTGCATGTGGAGTATTACATGGGGGTCTCTCTCTCACTTTCGCCAAAAATGAATCACAAAAAAATTGGCACAAATTCTGAATTAATTCACTAATTTCGAATATAAAATGTATACAAAAACTTTTTATTTTTTTACTTTAGCTTTTTAAATTAGCAAGCTGACACAAAAATAAAATAAAGAGTAAAATGGGTCCCGTATTTTGTGTTCTTTCTTTTTTTGCAGTATAATACACAAAGTCTTGCATTAATGAGGCAGATATGGCGATGGTTTTGGTTTCTGTGGGCACTTTTTAAAATCATTCTTGTTTGTTTGTGTTTACCTATTAACCCCTTACTGACAGGGCAATTTTCAAATTTTTTCCTTTTCATTTTTATACGCCAAGCCTTTCCCAAGCCTATTCATTTTTTTATTTTTTTTTATTCACATAGACGTATCAGGGTTTATTTTTGTGGGACAAGATGCATTAATGGAACTATCATAGAAACTTATATGCACACAGGAGGAGAGGGGCTGCCGCTCTCACCTTCAATCCCTGCTCGGGGAGCACACCCAGAAGCGTGGTTTTAGGGCATCCAGATGCCTTGGTCACGTTTGACCACAACATCTGAAGGGCTAAAATACATTAGTTCGGAATGTCTGCTGTTTAAAAACTGTTTAAAACAGTAGACACTCTGTGGCTATTATGCCCACGGTAGTTGGTGCCAATTTAAAATTTCTGTCTGCTATGTAAATTTACGTTGGGCAGTTGAGAAAGTGTTAATATATTGTTGGCATGTAATATGTCCAAAAGACCTCATTAAAAATCCCCTAGGGGGAAAATAGCATCCTATGGGAGTATTTTGCCCAGGCAAAGCTGAACAGGTCTAATAGTGGAAATGTTATTGCCACTTCCTCTTTCCACCGCAGAGCACTCACTATGTATCCAGAAAAGAGAAGGCAGAAATAGTAATAAAGTAGGAGCTTTAAACATGTGCTATTAACTTATTCAACAAAGGAAAGGAGTGTCTTACTGAGAAGAGAGACAAATCTTTGGTGTGCCAATAGGGCTAGGAACTCCCCTTGGTGATCCGAATATCTTATTTGCATATTTAAAAAAAGTACATTTTCTGCCAGATGCAGATCATTGTTATGCAAGACCTACTCAATGTCGCTGCTAAGTTTAAATGGTATCTGTCAGCAGATTTATGCCTATGAAATTGTCTGATCTGTTGCATGTACGCCTGGCAGCTGAAGGCATCTGTGTTAGTCTCATGTTCATATGTGCCCGCATTGCTGGGAAAATTATCTTTTAATAAATGAGCCTCTAGGAGGAACAGGCCATTGCCTTACTCCTAGAGCCTCAGCTCTGCCTACAACTGCTGTGCCCCATGCTCTTTGATTGACAGGGCCAGTCAGTGAAAACGTGATCACGCCTGCCTGGCCCTGTCAATTAAAGTGCAAGGGGTGTGGCATCTCAGCCTCTAGGAGAAACAACAATACCCCCAGTGCTCTCTGAGGCTCATTTGCATGTATTAAAACATCATTTTTCTCAGTAATGTGGGCATGTATGAAAATGGGACCAACACAGATGATAGATTCATAGGTATAATGCCTTGAACACCTTGAACTGTTCCACATTTTTTAATGGGATTTCATGTGATAGACCAGCACAAAGTAACAAGTATGTGTGAAGTGAAAAGAAAATGATACATGGTTTTCAAACTTTTTAATAAATAAAAATCTGAAAAGTGTAGTGTGCATTTGTATTCAGCTTCCTGTACTCTGATACCCAGTGTGACCAATTGCCTTCAGAAGTCACCTAATTAGTAGGGAGAGTCCATCTGTGTGTAATTTATTCTCACTATCACTACAGCTGTTCTGTGAAGGTCTCATAGGTTTGTTAGAGTACATTAGTAATCAAACAGCATCATGAAAACAAAGGAACACACCAAACAGGTCAGGGAAAAAGTTGTGTAGAAGTTTAAAGCAGGGTTAGGTTATAAAAATATTCTAAACTGTGAACATCTCATGGAGCACTGTACAATCCATCATCCGAAAATGGAAGGAGTATGGCACAACTGTAAACCTACCAAGACATGGCTGTCTTCCTAAACTTAACAGCAGAGCGCACTAATTAGAGAAGCAGCCAAGAGGCCCATGGTCATTCTGAAGGAGCTGCAGAGATCAAGTCCGGCTCCAGGTTCATGTGGGCCCGTGGGCGATAAATCTCAGTGGGCCCCCTTGTGGCATTTTTTAAATTGACATGTCCTCATGTTGCTCCCACACACAGGATAATGACCTCTAGTGCCCCATGGACAGTATAGTGACCCCCAATGGCCCCAATGCACTATAATGACCCCCTGTGCTCCCATACAATATAATAACCCCCCAGTGCCCTCCAAACAGTATTATGACCCCCAGTGCCCCCCCGGAAACTAAAGTGACCCCCAGTGACCTCTATACAGTATTATGACCTCCCAGTGGCCCTCCATTCAAAATAATGACCCCCCCCCCAGTGGCTTCCATTCAAAGTATTATTACCCTGGCCCCCTCACAGTATAATGACCCCCAGTGGACCTTCACACAGTATAATGACCCCCCAATTTGCCCCACACACAGGATAATGACCTCCCAGTGGCCCTTCATTCAGTAGTATGACCTACCAGTGGCCCTCCATTCAGTATAATGACCCAGCCAGTGGCCCTCTTCCACAGTATTATAACCCTGGCCCCCCACCATGTAATGACGCCCCAGTGGTCCCCTCACATACCTCTCATTACTGGAGTGCAGTGGAGGGGACATAACAAACATGTGGAAGAAGGTGCTCTGGTCAGATGAGACTAAAGTTCTAGCTTTTTGGCCTAAATGCAAAATGGTATGTGTGGCGAAAAACTAACACTGCACATCACACTGAACATATTATTCCCACCGTGAAACATGGTGGTGGCAGCATAATGTTGTGGGGTTGCCTTTCTTCAGCAGCGACAGAGATACTGGTCAGATTTGATGGAAAAATGGATGGAGCTAAAAACTGTGAAATAATGGAGAAAAACCTGAAAGAGGCTGCTTTCTATCATAGCCAACATTAACTTTTCTAACTAAGTTACCATAGTTTTTTTGGGATCAGACCAGATTACATAGCTTCTGTTCCCCACAATTGATGAGCAATGTGTAATTTTCATATTATTACAAACACAGTGCCATACATTAATTTTTGACTGTGCATTCTATGGCAGCTAAGTCCCATTTATTTTAATGGGAATTAGAGATGAGTGAATTTCTAAAAAAATTTGGTTCGGCCGGTTTGATCCGAATTTATTTGCGGCGATTCACGTTAAAAAACGGCTATTTTTGGGCTGCAGAGAGCCTTTATAGGGATGTAGAACACTGTGCCTTGCAGTAACACGCATAGAGAGTCTGCTCTGGTAGTAAAATAATACTGTGAGTCAGTATGACATGCAGATGACAGGGGTCGTTCTTAGAATCACTGCATACTTCACTTATTTGGGCAGTCAAGGGACCAAAACTGACCAAATAACTGAAGTATCAACTCGGCCTTACAGGTAGATGATAGCATCTAGAAAAAGCGCACTCCTTTTATACCCTCGACAGCTGATTCCACATACAGTAGATGTCTACAGAACTTGTTCTATTAAACGCTTATAGAAATAGAGCCAGAGTGGAGAGGGTGTCAGCAGTAAGTTTGTGTTGACATCACTAATTAATTTTCCCCATTCTCTGATCCGTCAGAACAATTACCCAGAAAAAATGGAGCCTGTCTGTGGAGCATCCTCCTTCACTCGGTCAGCATTTGATTAGTGATGAGCGGGAGGTGCCATATTCGATTTCGACGAAATTCGCGAATATTCGCTAGAATATTCGTCTTATATTCGTCTAAATCGAATATTCGTTATTATTCTAGTTATCGCGATTATTCTGCGATTTAAATAATCGTATTGCGATTCTTTATTTTTTTTAACAAGGCAACTTGCCGATATTGGTTTGATATCTAGAATTAGCGAAGATGATGAATATGACGAATGTATTCGTCATTTTCCTCAAAACGAAGATAACGAAATAATCTCCATCTTTGTTTTAGCTCCATATTCGTCGACTTCGCTAATTTTAGCAGTGGACTAAATAAACGGCAGGTAAATTCGCTATGCGATAATATTACATTGCCTTTTTTTTTTTAAAATAGAATAATACTATTCAATTTATTTTTTAAAAAGGCAAAGTAATATTATCGCATTAGATTCGCTTATACTGATAATATTACTTTGCCCTTTTTAAATAAATAGAATAGCATTATTCTAGTTAAAAAAGGCAAAGTAATATTATCGCATTAAATTCGATATGCGATAAGTTATCTAGAATTAACGAAGATGACGAATATAGCCCTATATTCTCCATATTCGTTAAATCTAATAGGAAAGTTCACTCTAAGTTAGAAGCGCAATGCAATTAAATATTTTCGCATTGCGATTCCAACCTAGAGCTGTGTTCAAAGTTTAAAAAATAAATTACAATACTTACCACGAATTGACGAATCACTAAGGAATAATCGCGTATGCACGCGATCATGTGACAATCGTGTCACGTGACGTTTTACTTTCGGTTTCGCGACTGGTGCTGACTTTTGAAAAATCGAATCGAGATCGGATCGAGATGGGGCGAAATTGCTTACCGAAGAGGAGGAAGATTATATAATCAATGTAAGTATAGTAACATGTTTAATGTTTATTACATCACATGATTGTATTACATATTGCACGCATATCTGATTCTGAACATTATTTTTTAACACTTTATCTACAGAAAAATATTTATGTGTAGATCTACTGTTGTAAAATATTCGAGTATTCGAATATTTACCAGGATACGATTTTTTTTTTTTTATTTCCCTTCCTTCCTTCCTTCTTTTTTTTTCTTTTTGGTTTCCTAAAGCAATATATTACTTGTTGTGTAGACCCCATACACATACAATCCCAGTGCAAACAGATCTTAGAAGTAAATTAAAAAAATTAAAAATAGTATACTAAAAATGTTGATTATATGTTTGCATCTTTATCCTGCAGACAATGTTGGAGAAGGGTTACGGCCTGACCCGCAAGCATGCGGAGAAGACCGCCATAATCCTGTCCCTCCAGAAGGAGATGGAGGAGAGGTTTGGCCACATGCCAGTAAAGGAGGCCATCCAAAAAAGTGGTGCGACCTCAAGAGGCACCACCCAGAGCGCATCAGAGAGCGGAGTGCTGTACTGTGCCCAGGTACATTGCTTACATGACTTTTATATATCTCTACACCTCTATGTAATGTATCTAGTCAGTGATGCTCTAATCCGTACAGATGGAGCTGGGTTAACAGTGTTAACACACAAACTCTTAATAGGAATTTCATAACTCATCGCGTTATCTATAAACAAAAGCCATTGTAAAAAAAAGCTAAACGCATCTAGTTTACATAACATGGCTCATAAAGCATGTGTGTTAACTCTACTACATCCGTATTTCATCCCTTCCAGCCCCCAGTACATGTACGGTGCAACAGAACGTCACTTAATGCCCAGCACCCTACATGTACATCGCTATGATCAGGCGGGCGCATGACCTTAATTCAGCGGCAGGGGTACGGCCGTTACTGATGTACGGACACAGGCTGCATTCTCCCGCATATATCACAGATACTGGCACATTAACTCCTGCACGCCACGATTAGCGCTGACCTTGGCACATGCGCGTTATTGGTAACTTAGGCCGGTTTTACCATCTGTAACACAGGTTTTAAGAATGTCAGTTCCCTACAAAATGAGGCAAATCAACCATTGGATTGCAGATGCCTCCATATAGAAATGTATGGATCTTTTACATTTTTATGATTCTTGAGTTGTTTGTTTACATTTTTAACAATTTGTGATTATTACAGGTAAAACCGTCCCTCTGTCCGCCACCGCAAAAGAAAAGCGGAGGACATTGAGGTGTCCACGGAGGAGGAGGAGACGGAGGAACAGCCAGGACCCTCCACCCTCACAGCGGCCCATCCACCACCGGAAGTGGTGACAATGGAGGAGGCGAGTGCTGACCTCAATATTGTGGAGGTCGAGGTTGAGGAGGAGGCTGGACCGTCCCAGCCACTCAGAATCGCCCCCACATCCTGAAGAGGAGGAGGAAGAGGTCGTATACACGCCTCACCAGGAGGGTAAATATGTGCACACACCAATATAAATCGGTACACAAAACATATTCAAAAATATCACACGATCCCTGAACAATAGCAGACCTTAGTTAACATGGCTGCCCGTTTAGCTAAGCAGGTTTTGCACCTCATTTCCAAAGCGATTATGCCTGGGGGACGGTTTTTTGTTGGTCTGCAATAGTACGTCCCTGTTAAGGGAGCACCCAGGAATTTTGTATAGTGGGGTCGGAATAAAAAAGCTACGGCAATTGTTATCAGCCCCTCCTACATATAATAGGCCACTCCCAACAAACAATGTACAGCTGAAATTATATTGTTGAGGATGAAGGTAAGAGTCTTACCCTCATCCTACATAGACGCACTTTACTCAGTATTCAGGGCCCCGACATAAAGCTCCTGTACTTACACTCACACTGTCCCCCTCATGTTAAAAGAGGAGTGGAGGAGGAGAAGCTGCGCGATTTTAACGGAGTGTAGGTCCGGGTGGGGGTACAGAGAGCTCCTCCGCCTCCTCCCTCCCCAGATCCTAGTAATCATGCTCCCTTCAGCCCCCAGTAGCAGTAGTAAAGCTCACCATAATGTAGTAGTAATACTTTTCCTTATAATATAACAATAAATCAAATAACCCTGCTTAGTGCCCACAGTTCAGCTAATGTCCCCATAATGTATGCCAGTATAAAATACCCCTATATAGTGCCCCAGTAAATGACCCCATAGTTCTCCACTGCCCAATAGTGCCCCCAAATAATGTTCCTATAGTGCCACCAGATGCCCCATATTAATTAATTTGCCCCATACTGCCATCCATTTATTTGCTGGGCTTCTACCAGCAAATAGGCCTGAAGCCTATAGTGGTGATAGGCGGCGGGCAGTGAACGATGCGCTCCCGTGCCCGCTGCAGCCTAATTAGAACCAGGGCCGTGCCGCCATGGCGGTCGATAGCGGCCCTGGAGGATAAAAAAAAAAACAATTTAATGGTTCTAGGGGGTCCAGACCTGTTGGACCACCCCTTGGGTGCGCCACTGTCCCTGTGCATCAAGTCATGTCCCACTATGACGTACTATTGTGGGCTGGCCGTTAAGTGGTTAAAATGCCAACAATGAGGGGAAAACAGAAACTACAGTAATAGAAAACAATATAATTGCAACCAAACTCTGTAAACTACCAAAAAGTATTAACAAACCAAATAACATTATGCCATACCCGAACTCTCACAAAGTAAACCAAAATATTAGTAACATAAAAATCTATAGCTACTGAGTTAAGATTTAAATAGGCGGTTTTTAAACTCATACTCCACACTAAGCACTAATTGTCTTGTAACCTGAATTGCAGTAATTGTTTGTTTATTTATTTATTTTTACAGTTGTGAACAAGTGTGTCCGCCAAATGGCCAGGATGGAGCGGGAGTACAGGAGGGAGATGGAGGAGGTGGCCAAGCAGCAGCGGCGGCTGTTTCGAAAGATGCAGGAGATGGATAGGAGGCATCTCCGTGAAATGGCCAAGATGAGGGAGCTGCTGGCCCGGCTAAAAAAATTGCCATAGAGGCCTATTGTACTTATTTTTTTCTATAATGTTATTTATAAATAATTTATTAACCGTTATAACTTGTGCTTTCGTTTTTTCTAATGTTATGTTACGGTGTAATTTTATAACTTAGTTGTAAGGCCTCTTCAGTCTAGGGTCAGACTCATCTGGATCAGGACAGACAGTAGTAGGCACACGGTAACACTGTAGTATAAGGCCCACACATAACTCAGCAGTGTCAGGACATACAGAAGCAAGTATTGTTAACGGTGAAGTATGAAGCCCACACCATCTGCTGTTAGACGTAATCCAGCGTGTGTGCGGTGCTGATCATGTATGGGTGGTGTGGTAAGGTGCAAGGTGTCATATGTGATGGCAGGTACGTGTCACCGAGGTTGCTGGCCTCGGTGAGGTGAGAGCCGGGTTTTTGTCTGCAGCAGCTAGTGCTGTTTGTCTTTGTTAAATAGCATGGCTGCAAAGCCGATCCGGGCCGGCTCTTACTGGGAGCAGCTAAAGAGTAGGGTGGGTGGCTGCTCCCCACGGTCCAGTCCATGTTTTGGGCTGGATATAAAACGCAGCCAGCAGCTGTGTCTGGGGGTGTGATTATCCTGGAGCTGCTAACAGGGCTGGGAGTTCTCTGTCCAGGAGGAAAGAGCTCAGCAAGGAGGTATTTTGTTCCTGGCTACCTGAAGCTGGATTCTCCTGCGGCTGGGCCGACAGCGTGGTGCGAACCTGCACCTACACCTCCCAGGTGACTGAACCTGTGTTGGACTGTTTTTGTTTGGCTACGTTATTTCCGTTGTGTGTGAACTGTCACCAAGAGACTGTTTTTCATTTTGTGTGCAAGTGTGAATAAAACACTGTTTGTTGCACAATCTGGACTCCTTGTTTTGCCTCTAAACTGCACCCGCACCGCTGTCTACCAGAGCGACTCCCCACATTTGGTGTCGGATGCGGGCATGCGCAGTGAGGCTGGCGTGAACGCCGAAGTTTTGTTTTTCTAAAGTGTATGGAATATATTAAGCCAGCAAAGCTGCAAGCAGGAGTTTCTGGCAACATGGAGGCTGCTGTGAAGGCTCTCATAGAGGCTAACGTGCAGCAGCGGGAGACCAACCAACTACTGCTACAACATGTGATGGCGTTACAGGCGGCAGGAGCGTCCCACCACGCCCAAGATGCCCGGAAAGCGGTCCGTGCGGCGATCCCAAAATGACCCCGCAGACGACGTTGAGACGCACCTGGCGGTTTTTGAGAAGGTCGCCGTGAGGGAAAAGTTACCCCGTGACCAGTGGGCTGAGGTGGTCGCTCCGTTCCTGGCTTCCGGACCCCAGCAGGTGTTTTTCGACTTGTCGGATGACCAAGCGGCAGATTATGACACTGTGAAAGGAGAGGTCCTAGCCAGACTGGGCGTGAACGTGCTGGTCCGCGCCCAAAGAGTCCACCAGTGGGACTTTAAAACGACTGAACCCGCTAGGCCGCAGTTCTACGATCTGCTGCACAGGCTGCAAAAGTGGCTGCAGCCCGATCTACTAAGTCCCACTGCCATGCTGGATCGACTGTTGGCGGACATCTTTGGAGGGCCCTGCCTTATCCCCTCCAGCACTGGATCGGCCAGGTATCGCCCACCAATGCCCTGGAGATGGTCGACCTGGTGGAGCGCCACGAGGCCACCAGAAACCTGCAGGGGACTCTTGCGGGAAGGGGTCAGTCAAACCCCGGAGGCCTCTGCCCCAGTTCCGACGTCCGCGACAGAGCGGCCTGCCCGGAATATACCCCTGCGAGTCCGCCTCCCGTGGTATGCTGGAGGTGTCAGGAGCCAGGCCACATCAGGGCCGACTGTCCGCATCGGGATGAGCCGATGGATATGAACTACGGGGGTCGCCACTCCCTGTATGCACGGAAGCTGTGCGCAACTGGCACCCGTGAGGTGCAGGACCATAACCACCTGTGTCAGGTAGAGGTGGGAGACTCTCTGGCGGTGGCTCTGCTGGACTCCGGGAGTTTAGTCTCCTGGTAAGGGCTGCACTTGTACGGCCTGCGGAGTATACTGGCCGTAAAGTCGGGGTCCTGTGCATCCACGGAGACCTGAAAGACTATCCCACTGCACTAGTGACTTTGTCCACAGCGGCTGGTAGGTGGACCCACGAGGTGGCTGTCGCTACTAAACTCCCACACGAACTAATACTTGGGAGGGACTTCCTCGGTTTTCCGGCGCTGTGGCCGGCAATAAAGGTATCTGAGGGACCCGAGACAGGGGTGACCCTAGTAGAGTGGCCTGATACCGCTGGAAGGCCAGAACCCTGGGAGCCCGAGTCTGAAGGGCCGGGCGGTAGGGGTGACCACTGCTCCAGCGGTAGAGGGGGAGACAACCCCACTGAGTGTAATGGTGGGAGACACGGAGGACTTGCCACCGGGACCTGAGTTGGCAGACCTCAATGTCTCCGGGAAAATTTTGGGACCGCACAACACCGGGACCAAACCCTAACCAGGGCCTGGGAGAATGTGCTGAAATTGATGGGAAACCCCAGAAACCAGGGGCTGAATTAATGTTCCCACGGTTTATTGTTCTGCAGGATATGTTGTATCGGGTGAACCAAATCCGAGGCGAACCTGTTGAACAGTTGGTGGTGCCCACAGCGTATCGCAAGCTTGTCATGGAGCTTGCCCACCAACATGTTCTTGGGGACACCTGGGGTGGCAGAAAACCCAGGACCGCATACTGCAGCGATTTTATTGGCCCAGTGTGTTCAAGGAGGTAGAGAATTATTGTAAGTCCTGTCCGACCTGTCAGATAACTAGCCCCCAGCCACATTTCCGTAGTCCCCTGGTACCTCTGCCAATTATTGAAGTACCGCTTGAGCGAATCGCGATGGATTTAATTGGGCCTGTACCAAAGTTCTGCCAGGGGCCACCAACACATTCTGGTAGTTCTCGACTATGCCACTCGGTATCCGGAGGCGGTGCCTCTGCGACATACCTCAGCTAAGCTCATTGCCAAAGAGTTAATGGAGATGTTTTCCCGTGTGGGCCTGCCAAAAGAGGTTCTGACAGACCAAGGGACCCCTTTATGTCCAAAGTAATGAGGGAACTGTGTAAATTGTTGCGTATAAAGCAGTTACGGACGTCCGCTTACCATCCGCAAAACAGACGGTCTTGTGGAGAGGTTTAACCAAACTCTAAAAATATGTTAAAGAGGGTGGTGTCTAGAGATGGGAAGGACTGGGATCTGCTTCTGCCCTATCTCATGTTCGCAGTGCGAGAGGTGCCCCAGGCCTCTACTGGGTTCTCGCCCTTCGAACTGCTTTATGGCAGACACCCTCGGGGCCTGTTGGATATCGCCAGGAAGCGTGGGAACAACAGCCTGTCCCCCACAAAAGTGTCATTGAGTATGTCGCCCAAATGCAGGACCGGATGGAAAGGGTGTTGCCCTTGGTCCGGGAGCATATGGAGGCAGCGCAACAAGCCCAGAGTAGGGTGTACAATCGTCAGGCTCGGGTACGGGACTTCAATCCGGGAGATCGGGTTTTGGTTCTGGTACCCACCCTTGACAGCAAATTCCTAGCTAGGTGGCAGGGCCCCTATGAGGTGATCGAGAAGGTAGGGAAGTAATTACAAAGTACACCAGCCAGGCGGCGCAAGCCGGAGCAGGTGTACCACGTGAATTTACTTAAGCCGTGGAAAGATAGGGACACAGCCGACGACCACAGCCCCCGGCCAGGGCTTCTAGGTGAAAAGGGTCCAGCCCCACAGTTCGAGGCCTGTGAAGCAGTAACCACGGTAAAAATTGCAGACAGCCTGTCTTCCAAACAAGTTCAGGAAGTCAGGGAGTTCATCAGTCGGAACACGGATGTGTTCTCGGACCTCCCTGGCCGCACGTCTCTCATCCAACATGACATCGCTACTGAGCCTCAGGCCAAGATCCGGTTAAAAACCATACCGGGTACCCGAGGCTCGGCGACGGGCCATCGCGGAGGAAGTACAGTTAATGTTGAAGCTCGAGGTCATTGAGGAGTCGAAAAGTGAGTGGGCCAGTCCCATAGTCCTAATACCTAAGCCGGATGGGACGCTGCGGTTCTGCAACGACTTTCGCAAGTTAAATGAAGTATCCAAGTTTGACGCGCATCCCATGCCCCGAGTAGACGAGCTGGTTGAAAGTTTAGGACAAGCCCGTTATTTTTCTGTGCTGGACCTCACTAAAGGGTACTGGCAGGTACCCTTAACGGAGTCGGCTAAGGAAAAACCGCATTTGTTACCTCGCAGGGCCTGTATCACTACAAGGTGTTACCCTTTGGCCTGCATGGCGCCCCGCCACTTTCCAAAGGTTAATGGACATAGTGCTGCGACCACATCGTCGGTACGCCTCGGCCTACTTGGATGATGTAGTCATCCACAGCACCGACTGGGAAAGCCATTTACCCAAGGTGCAGGCGGTAGTGGATGCCCTGAGGAAAGCCGGACTGACCGCTAACCCAAAGAAGTGCTCCATAGGGTTAGAGGAGACAAAATATCTGGGATATGTAATTGGGCGGGAGTCATCAAACCTCAGGTAACTAAGGTAGAGGCCATTCGTAACTGGCCCCGACCGGTCACCACCAGGCAGGTAAAGTCGTTCCTGGGGATTGTAGGTTACTACATGAGGTTTGTGCCCCACTTTGCCACAATAGCAGCGCCATTGACAGACCTGTTGAAGGGGCGAAAGTCTGGGAGGGTTAGCTGGAGTGAGAAGGCGGAGGAGGCTTTCTCCGCGTTGAAGTCGGCCCTGTGTGGGTCCCCGGTTTTGGTGACACCCGACTTCAACAAGGAGTTTGTCGTACAGACCGACGCTCGGAGGTAGGCCTCGGTGCGGTACTGTCGCAGGAGGTCAACGGGGAAGAACATCCCGTTGTCTTCCTGAGCCGTAAGCTCAGTCCCGCCGAGTCCAGGTATAGTATAGTGGAGAGGGAGTGCCTGGCTATCAAGTGGGCACTCGAATCTCTCCGCTACTACCTGTTAGGGAGGAGGTTCTGTCTGGTGACCGACCATTCCCCTCAAATGGATGAGTCAGGCCAAGGAGAGGAATGCTCGGGTCACCAGGTGGTTCCTATCTCTTCAAAATTTCAAGTTTTCCGTGGAACACAGGGCAGGCCGCTTGCAGGGCAACGCAGATGCCCTGTCCCGCGTCCACTGCCTCACGTGTGTTCACCCCTCAGGGTTGAACAAAGGGGGGTATGTGGTAAGGTGCAAGGTGTCATATGTGATGTCAGGGTACGTGTCACCGAGGTTGCTGGCCTCGGTGAGGTGAGAGCCGGGTTTTTGTCTGCAGCAGCTAGTGCTGTTTGTCTTTGTTAAATAGCATGGCTGCAAAGCCGATCCGGGCCGGCTCTTACTGGGAGCAGCTAAAGAGTAGGGTGGGTGGCTGCTCCCCACGGTCCAGTCCATGTTTTGGGCTGGATATAAAACGCAGCCAGCAGCTGTGTCTGGGGGTGTGATTATCCTGGAGCTGCTAACAGGGCTGGGAGTTCTCTGTCCAGGAGGAAAGAGCTCAGCAAGGAGGTATTTTGTTCCTGGCTACCTGAAGCTGGATTCTCCTGCGGCTGGGCCGACAGCGTGGTGCGAACCTGCACCTACACCTCCCAGGTGACTGAACCCGTGTTGGACTGTTTTTATTTGGCTACGTTATTTCCGTTGTGTGTGAACTGTCACCAAGAGACTGTTTTTCATTTTGTGTGCAAGTGTGAATAAAACACTGTTTGTTGCACAATCTGGACTCCTTGTTTTGTCTCTAAACTGCACCCGCACCGCTGTCTACCAGAGCGACTCCCCACATTGGGAAGAGCAGTGGTACACCCTCATCCTCCTCCATCACCTCCAAAAGCTTCCTGCATTGCCTTCCCCAAGATGTCCCACTCACAGTCGCTGTCTAACAAGAGCAGGGAGGATTCCAGGGGGGTTGGTCCTGCAGGAGGCGGAGAGCAGCAGTTGCTGCTGCTCAGAGCCGGGCCAGAGGACTCTGTGGCACAGTATTGTGCCACTAGAGCCACAACTGCCTCGCCATCCTGAGAGGTATCGGCAGGGTGGCTGCTAAGAGCCAAAAAATCAATGAGTTGTATGATCAAGAAATACACACCCGCACTGACCGTCCCTTTATTTTTGATCTCCATAGTAACCGCCTATTTAACAGCGCCCATATGTTTAATAGTGGCCCCTGCCCCCCATGCATGTAGCAGTGTAGTTGTGGCATTATCTGACTCAATATTTTAGGACTCACAGGACATGCAAAGTGGCAAAACCTTGGATCAGTTGTTATGGTAACCAGTCCAGGAGTAGGACCCGCGAGCTTCTAGTGGCTGACATGTGACCGTGTAAATGGCAGTTGCCAGCCTTGTATTGGCTGTAATGGATGTCATTTTTGGGAATAGCGCTGAAACGGTACGTCCTAGAGAGCAGAGACCCCCGCAAGTATTGATTCCATGTACTAAGGGATGTGTACACCAAGTATCGTTGAAATCGATGGTTGCATGTTTGAGTATTTGTGGAACATACACAGATGCATACATACATATATACATTATTTTACATACATACAGTATATATCTATGTGTGTATATATATATATACACTCACCTAAAGAATTATTAGGAACACCATACTAATACGGTGTTGGACCCCCTTTTGCCTTCGGAACTGCCTTAATTCTATGTGGCATTGATTCCACAGGGTGCTGATAGCATTCTTTAGAAATGTTGGCCCATATTGATAGGATAGCATCTTGCAGTTGATGGAGATTCGAGGGATGCACATCCAGGGCACGAAGCTTCTGTTCCACCACATCCCAAAGATGCTCTATTGGGTTGAAAACTGGTGACTGTGGGGCCATTTTAGTACAGTGAACTCATTGTCATGTTGGAGCTTTGTGACATGGTGCATTATCCTGCTGGAAGTAGCCATCAGAGGATGGGTACATGGTGGTCATGAAGGGATGGACATGGTCAGAAGCAATGCTCAGGTAGCCCGTGGCATTTAAACGATGCCCAATTGGCACTGCGGGGCCTAAAGTGTGCCCAGAAAACATCCCCACACCATTACACCACCACCACCCGCCTGCACAGTGGTCACAAGGCATGATGGATACATGTTCTCATTCTGTTTACGCCAAATTCGGACTCTACGATTTGAATGTCTCAACAGAAATCGAGACTCATCAGACCAGGCAACATTTTTCCAGTCTTCAACAGTCCAATTTTGGTGAGCTTGTGCAAATTGTAGCCTCTTTTTCCTATTTGTAGTGGAGATGAATGGTACCCGGTGGGGTCTTCTGCTGTTGTAGCCCATCCGCCTCAAGGTTGTGCGTGTTGTGGCTTCACAAATGCTTTGCTGCATACCTCGGTTGTAACGAGTGGTTATTTCAGTCAACGTTGCTCTTCTATCAGCTTGAATCAGTCGGCCCATTCTCCTCTGACCTCTAGCATCAACAAGGCATTTTCGCCCACAGGACTGCCGCATACTGGATGTTTTTCCTTTTCACACCATTCTTTGTAAACCCTAGAAATGGTTGTGCGTGAAAATCCCAGTAACTGAGCAGATTGTGAAATACTCAGACCGGCCCGTCTGGCACCAACAACCATGCCACGCTCAAAATTGCTTAAATCACCTTTCTTTCCCATTCTGATTTCAGGAGATTGTCTGGACCA
This sequence comes from Bufotes viridis, assembly GCA_033119425.1. Classification (NCBI taxonomy): domain Eukaryota; kingdom Metazoa; phylum Chordata; class Amphibia; order Anura; family Bufonidae; genus Bufotes; species Bufotes viridis. The sequence goes on along the minus strand of CM065590.1, from coordinate 374,385,862 downwards.
GGACCACACCCTAAATGCATTGAAGCAACTGCCATGTGATTGGTTGACTAGATAATTGCATTAATGAGAAATAGAACAGGTGTTCCTAATAATTCTTTAGGTTAGTGTATATATATGAATAACGCCAGGGCGTAGCTATATGGGGTGCAGAGGTAGCAGTTGCTAACGGGCCCAGGAGCCTGAGGGGGCCCAAAGACCCTTGTGCCGCATAAGAAGACACTGGTATTACGATGGGTTCACACCTGGGTGTTTTACAGTGCGTTGAAATGCGCTGTAAAACGCTCAACAGGTGAAAAACCATGTTTCCCTATGGGCATGGTTCTCACCTGAGCGTTTTACAGCGCGTTTGAAAGAGCTGTAAAACACTCTACGCCCAAAGAAGTACAGGATCTTCTTTGGGGCGTAGCGTTGCGCGTCCCCCATAGGGATATATAGCGCAAACGCGCGCTCGACGCGCAATTTTTACTTTAATTTTCGCAATGCGAAAATAGAAGTAAAGATCACACGTCGTACGCGCGAAGCAGGACGCGCTGGTGTGAACCCAGCGTTATAGAAAGTGCATGCTGGTCAAGTTACACCTCTGGCCAGGGCGTAACTATAGGGAAGCGGCTGATTTGGTGCCCAAACTCAGTAGGGGCCCACCCAGGTATTGTCAGGGCCCTCTCAACAGTATTATACAATGATATTATATACAGAAACAATGTACGAAATGGACGGAGGAGCTTCCGGGTCTCATCGCAGAGAGCGATCGTGACTAGCCAAAGGAGAGGGGGTTGCATGGGAGGAGTGGGTTGTGTAGAAGTTTGTGGGGGTAGTTGTGGGGGTAGTTGTGGGGTAGGAGGGCCCATTCAAAAATTTGCTGTGGGGCCCAGTCCTTTCTCATTACGCCACTGAATAACGCTATACTCTACATATTCGCTCTCAGTCAAAAAGCGGGAAGGAATCATGTGTGGTCACACTCTGGCCAAATCAAATAAAAAAATAAAAATTACGACTATTCTAAAATAGAAATATATATCATTATATTCAACATAATGCTAATGCTATATATTTTCAGAATATTCTGGAATATTCTATGACACGAAAAAAATGCACAAGGAAAGATGCCTATAGACAGCTAAGTTTGTATTCGCAATGAAAGAATATAGAAAAAAGTGGCAAAGTAATATTATCGCATATGCGAATAAAAACTTGGTCTCTATAGTCAACTTTCCTATTATGTGGCTTATCGAATATGGAGAATATAGCACTAAGTTTTTGTTCGCAATGCGATAATATTATCGAATATGGAGAATAGTATTAGGATCATATGCGATAATATTACTTACTACTACCTTTTTTTTAATAAATATAGTATAATTATTATACTTGATAATCATTATAATTATTTGATTTATTTAAAAAAAAGTGGCAATTTGGCAAAGTAATATAATCGCATAGCGAATTAAACAAAGCTGTAGTAGTCAGTCAACTTCGTTATCTTCGTTATCTTCGTTTTGAGGAATATGACGAATACATTCGTCATATTCGCTATTCGCTAATTCTACCAAGCCAACCATAAACTTCCGTGCTCATGGAGCGTCCCCATCACCATGGGAACGTCTCCATATACTAAAATGTACTGTCGGATTTGAGGAATTACGTTAAAATCGCAATGCGATTAATTCAAGTTATATTAATCGCATTGCGATTTCAACTTAGAGCTGGGTTTATAATGGGTCAGTTTGCTAGAATGAACGAAGTTAACGAATATGGAATATAGCAGCAGTGCTAAGTTGAATTTGCAATGCGATTAATTTAACTTGAAGTAATCGCATTGCGATTTCAACTTAGCACTGCTAGTGCTATATTCCATATTCGTTAATTCTAGGCTATGTAAGATAGCAGTGCTAAGTTGTAATCGCAATGCGATTAATATAACTTGAATTAATCACATTGCGATTTTAACGTAATTCCTCAAATCCGACAGTACATTTTAGTATATGGAGACGTTCCCATAGTGATGGGGACGCTCCATGAGCACGGAAGTCGGCAGAAGCGGCAACGGGCACTGACGAGCAGCCAGGAAGCCAGGAATCCTCAGGACAGGTAAGAACTACTTTTGGGAAGTGGGAAAGAAAAAAATATAACTAATAAAAAAAAACAAAAAAAACGAATATTCGAAATAGCGAATTTATAGCGCTATATTCGAAATATTCGCGAATTAGCGAAGTGCCGATATTCGCTAAAAAAATTCGCTATTCAAATATTCGCGCTCAACACTACATTTGATCAATAATCCATCAGCATTGCTAAAGGCAAAAAAAAACAGGAGTGGCAGTGGATCTAAAACAGATTGAACGTGAATAGAATATTTGCATGTCTTCTGTGTTTTCTACCCACTCCTGCTTTTGGCTACCAAATCATAAGCCTGATGGGACCATACAGGCCTTAAAGCTGCTACACAGACAGGATCCATTGTGTGTCTCATTTTTCCTTCCTTCTGACAGATCAGAAGAAGTGTCGAATAAATGATGATGTCAGCCAGGCCGAAAGCCAAAATAGTGGATCAGTCATGAAGTGGGGTGAGTGGGAACAGCATGAGAAGTCCACAGAGTAAACCTATGACATAGTGGTGAGGTGGAAGCAGCATAAGGAGACTACAGAGTGGCCCAATGACAGGGTCTGGAGGTGGAAGCAGTATAAGAAGGCCACCAAGTGGCACAATGACAGAGTCTATAGGTGGCGGTAGAATGAGGAGACCACAGAATGGCACAATGACAGAGTCTGGAGGTAGCAACAGCATGAGTAGGCTACAGAGTGGCACAATAACAGAGTGTGGAGGTGGCAGCAGCATGAGTAGGCCACAGAGTGGCATAATGACCGAGTCTGGAGGTGGCAGTAGCATGAGGAGACCACAGAGTGGTAAGGTGACATAGTGTGGAGATTACAGTAGCATCAGGAGGATACCACAGAGTGGCAAGGTGACATAGTGTGGAGATGGCAGTAGCACGAGAAGACCACAGAGTGTCAAGGTGACATAGTGTGGAGATGGCAGCAGCATCAGAAGACTACAGAGTGGCAAGCTGACATAGTGTGGAGAAGGCAGCAGCATGAAGAGACCACAGAGTGACAAGGTGACATAGTGTGGAGATTTCAAACAAGACAATAGCTGATCTTAGGGAGACCAGCTACTGAAAACACAGTGGAGCCTCATTTAAGAATCTCAACACAGCAATCCAAAGTGCAAAGCTCCATGGGAAACAGTAATATGCAAAATAAGTATGGGGCTTGTAAAAGAGCAGGATCTTGACATAGGGGCCACTTAATATGGTGGATTTGGTGATCTCTGTAATGGGGACACCCCTTTGCTCGGTTATCCTTCCTTTGAGGGATATCTGACTTTCACTGTGTTGAAGACCAATAACTGGGGCTCCACATTTATTTTGCATATCAATGTTTCCCAGGGAGCTTTGCCCTTTGGATTGCTTTGTTGAGACTCTTTAATGAAGCTCCACAGTGTTTTCTGTAGCTGGTCTCCCTAAGATCAGCTATTGTTTTGTTTGAATAGTCTCCAAGGCACTACTCCCAGTTAGCCAGAATCCTACTACACACTAATAAGGAGGCAAAACCCCCAAACAGCTGTCTGTGGATTGATAACTGGCTTTGGTCTTCCCCGTCACATCCTTAAAGCTTGTAAAAGAGTGGGATATTGACATAGGGGGCAACTTAATATGGTGGATTTGGTGATCTCTGGAATTGGGACACCTCTTTGCTCGGTTTTCCTTCCTTTGAGAGATATCTGGCTTTCACTGTGTTGAAGACCCCTAACTGGGGCTCCACAGTTATTTTGCATAATAGTGTGGAGATAGCAGTAGCAGCATCAGGAGGATACCACAGAGTGGCAAGGTAACATAGTCTGGAGATGGCAGCAGCATGAGAAGACCACAGAGTGGCAAGGTGACATAGTGTGGTGATGGCGGCAGCAGCAGGATACCACAGAGTGGCAAGGTGACAGTGTGGAGTAGTGATGTCGAGAACATAAAATTTTCCGTTCGCGAACGGTGAACGCAAACTTCTGAAAATGTGTGCAAACGGGCGAACCGCCATAGACTTCAATAGGCAGGGACTCTTTCTGGCCACAATAGTAATGGAAATGTTGTTTCAAGGGGACTAACACCTGGACTGTGGCATGCCGGAGGGGGATCAATGGCAAACTCCCATGGAAAATTGCGTAGTGGACGCAGAGTCGGGTTTTAATCCATAAAGGGCATAAATCAACTAACATTCCTAAATTGTTTGGAATAACATGCTTTAAAACATCCAGTGTGTGTATACGATCAGGTATGATGTTGTATTGATCAGGTAGTATAAGGGTTAAGCCCGCTTCACAGACATTGACAGACCAAACTCCCCTTTTAATGCACCGCAAACAACCGCAAACAGTCTATTTGCACAACCGCAAACTCCCCATTTGCACAACCGCACACAACCAAGCTAGCCATGTCCCGGTGATGTCATTGAAGGTTTCTTCCTCCACCCAGCCACGTACAATACCAAGGGTCCCCGAAAGGTGAATTGAATTGATTTTTCGAATGGGGAGATGGTTAAAAAAACGCTGGCTCCCTCCCCTTTGTTTTAATCCACGGTCACTGCGTCTGCGCCGTGCAATTTACTGTCACATCCAATATGAGTGGTATTTTCTGTAGTACTATTCTCATCAGTTTAATCCCTGTTACGTCCCCTATCAGGACGTGTATTGTATGTATTTTAGATAAGTGGTACTACGCGTGCTAGGTACTGTGCCACCCGGTATGAGTGTTGGGCACTAGCAGAGGGCACACTACAGTCTGTGGGCCTGACACACACACACTGGCAGGCAGGCAACTGAAGTTAGATTAAAGTGTACAGATAAAGTGCCTTATTTTAAGGCAAAGTCCAGTGCCACACGGTATGATTGATGGGTAGCACTGGCAGAGGGCACACTACAGTCTGTGGGCCTGACACACACACACTGGCCAGCAGGCAACTGAAATTAGATTAAAGTGTACAGATAAAGTGCCTTATTTTAAGGCAAAGTCCAGTGCCACACGGTATGATTAATAGGCAGCACTGGCAGAGGGCACACTACAGTCTGTGGGCCTGCAGCTCCTCACACACGGGCAGGCCAGGCAACTGCAATATATATATGGAGAAAAAAATAAATAAAAGCAGACTAATGTAGCAGCCCTAAAAAGGGCTTTTTGGGGTGCTATCAGGACACTGTCCTTACAGTAGAGATCAGATGAGTCTTTCAGGACTGGAGTGGACACTGAATACACTAGCCTAGCTATCGATTACCCTATTAAATCAGCAGCAAGTACACTGTCCCTCCTCTCACTAAGACTGCAGCTTCCGAATGAATCTAAAATGGATGCTGTCCAGGAGATGGGAGGGTCTGGGAGGGAGGGTATGCTGCTGATTGGCTGAAATGTGTCTGCTGAATGTGAGGCACAGGGTCAAAGTTTGCTCAATGATGATGTATAGGGGGTGGACCGAACATCGCATGTGTTCGCCCGCCACGGCGAACGCGAACAAGCTATAACTGTTTGCCGGCGAATAGTTCGGGCCATCTCTAGTGTGGAGATGGCAGCAGCATAAGGAGATCACAGAGTGGCAAGGTGACATAGTGTGGAAATGGCAGCAGCATGACAAGACCACAGAGTGGCAAGGTGAATTAGTTTGGAGATGGCAACAGCAGGATACCACAGAATGGCAAGGTGATGGCAGTAACAGCAGCATCAGGAGAGCACAAAGTGACCCGGCAACAGAGTGGGGCGGTGGGTGGAAATTCCAGTACCCGCTGATGAAAGTGGGTGAAATAAGGAGCACTTGGTATCAGATTTGAGGCAGCAATAGCTGAGGTAGGTAGTCAGAAGAAACCGGTCTCTTGTATCAAAGTGTTGGTCTGGCACCATGGATGATCTAGTCTGATGTATCAGGAATTGGTGGTTGGAAATCCTGGCTGATCCACGCCTGATTCGTCTTGACAAAGGTCAGTCTCTCCACATTCTGGGTGGACAGGCGAGTTCTCCTTCGGGTAACTATGGCCCCCGCTACACTAAACACCCGCTCTGATGCCACAATATTGGCTGAGAAGGACAGCTTTTCCTGGGCAAACTCTGCTATTTGCGGCCACAAATCCAGTTTGGCTACCCAGTAGTCCAGTGGATTTTCAATGTGGGGTGGCAGGGGGCTGTCCAAGTATGCCACCATCTGCTGGTTCAGGTCCTGCTCCAGGTCTACCTGCTGCGGCTGGTGAGTAGTTTCTTCACTATGCAAGTAAAGAAAGCTAGTCATCAGCAACTGTAGACTCAGGCTGCTTCTGATGGAGCTGGTACTGCTCATGCCACCCCACCCATCCCCAGCAGCCATGGCAATGGAATGTGAGCGCAGAGGGCCCCCCGGTCAGACCTGCGAGAGGATGGACAATAGCGCAGATAGGCAGCGGCCAAATGAATACATAGGATGTCTCTGTAGTAGTTCAGTTTGTCTTCCCTCTCCATGGGAGTAAAAAAGGCCCCCATTCTGGATCAGTAGCGAGGGTCTAACAAGGTGGAGAGCCAGAAGTCATCCCTTTGCCGAATGGTGACAGTTCGGCTGTCACTACGCAAGCAAGTAAGCATGCATCGTGCCATTTGTGCAAGTAACTCGGAGGGACTCCCTGCCTCCATCTCCACTGCATACTGCCATGGTGTGTCCAGGTCCACTGTCTCATCTTCCTCATCCGCCTGTAGCTCCTCTGGCTGCTCCTGCTCCTCCTGTCTTGTCAACTGAGTAGAAAAACCACCCAATTGGCTTCACATTGCCTGTTCTCCAATGTCCTCCTTCCCCTCCTCCTCCTCTTCCAGTTGTGCCCCCACAGTACTCATGTGGCCTTGAGATCGAGGCGCCACGTCTCCTGTCCCCTGACCAGCCATTGTTACCACCATCTGTTCCAGGACATGAAGTAGTGGAATTACATCGTTCATACCGTAGTCCTGGCAACTGAGAAATAACGTGGCGTCCTTAAAGGACCAAAGAAAACAGCAGGTGTCACGCATGAACTGCCACTGGCTGACATCGAAGTTACACAGGGGAGTACTCCTATCCACTTGCATCATCAAGAAATTGTTGATGGCCTTTCTCTGTTCGTATAGTCGGTCCAACATATGGAGGGTGGAATTCCAAAGGGTGGAAACATCGCATATCAGCCTATGTTGGGGTATGCCGTTCTGCCGCTGCAGCTCAAGGAGGGTGTGCTTTGCGGTGTACAAGTGGCTGAAGTGCATGCAAAGTTTCCTGGCGATTTTTAGGATGTCTTGCAGATGGGTGGAAGACCTGAGTGACCGCTTGACAACCAAATTGAACATGTGTGCCATGCAGGGCGCATGGCTCAGCCTTTCTTAATGCAGTGCCGACACCATGTTCTTCCCGCTGTCGGTCAGAATGGTTCCGATTTTCAGTTGTCGCAGAGAAGGCCAGGATTCGATTTGTTGATACATTACATGGAGCAGTTCCTCCAGTTTGTGATTCCGTTTGCCAAGACAAACCAGGTGCAGAACAACGTGACACTGTCGAGCCCTGCACATGTGGTATGCTGGGGCACTGTGACTTGTCCCTGCAGTGGAGCCGGCGGACATGGTGGAGGATGGGGAGTCAGAGGCGGACATTGTTGCAGGACCAACGGCGTGACAACGTGGAGCGGCGTGACCCGTCCAAGTTGCTGGTATGGCTGTTCTGGAACCACATTTACCAAGTGGGCCATAAAGGACATGTATTATCCCTGACCGTAGTTACAGCTCCAGACGCACTTTGGCAGACAGCTATAGGCTCAAGGACTGTCTCACCTTCTGTTCTACATATGTGTGCAGGGCTGGTACTGCCGTTTTGGCAAAGAAATGACCACTTGGAAAGGAAGGGACTGAAGCACCAACAACTTGGACAGAAGCACGTTCAACTTCTACGCCGTTGGATGCGTGCACGTATACTGTTGTCTCTTGGCAATCGCTTTGGTGATCGATTGCTGACGTAATGACTGACAAGGAGTAGGAGCAGGAGCATCTGGACCAGCAGAAGATGGGATTGACAGACAGCTCCCTTTGGCTGAGGTGGTGGAGTCTTGACTGGCTAAAACTGGGTGTGTGACACTGGGTGATGTAGCGATAGCTGCAGCAGGATGGACCACCACATCGGAGCCACGGTTCTTCTAGGCTATTTTATGTTGACATAAGTTGCATAAGTTGATGCAGGCACCCTGGCCACGCTTCACCTTCTGCCCACATATTCTACATATGGTCATGTTGACCTCCTCCGGCAGCTCCACAAAAAACTGCCACACCGCCGAATACTTGATTTTCCACCCAACACTACTCACTGGATGATTACTACCACTGCTGCTTTCGTGAACCCGTGCACCACTCCTTTCCGGACAGGTAGGCTGCTGCAAAGCGGGTGGTCTATCCCATGCCCGTTTGGCTCCTGACCTCCCACTGCTGCCACCCTGCTGACTCCTGGCCACGCTAGCGACTTGCTGGCTTAGTGGCTGCCTGACAGGCAGACTGCCTGACATCAAGCTGCCACCCTCTTCTTCTGATGATGACCAAGCCCCTTCTTCACCTGGCTTTCAAGTGCTATGGGCTTCATCATCATCGAATAGTGTCTGCACATCACTAATGTCCTCCTCAACGGCCTCTGAGTCAGGAGAATGACTACTCACAACACAAGCTCCCATGCCACTCTCCTCCTCATTACTTGCCCGCCTAGTGGAGGAAGCGGTGGATGTCTCCTCCACATCTTGTCTTGGCAGCAGCTGCTGACTGTCCTCTAGTAGCTCTTCCTTGCTGAAAAGTGAAACTAAGCCCACTGCATGTAGTACTTCTCCTAGTGAGGGAACAGAAAAGGCCAGAGGCAGGTTGAGGACAGGTGAGGGCACAGGGCCTGGTCCCGGGCCATGCTTACTAAGGGTTGTGTCTGACGAACCCATCGACTGTTGGCTGGGGGTGTCTGATGTCACTTGGGATGACGTGGATGACCAGGTTAACCAATCAAGAACCGCTGGGTTGCTGGTCAAGACATGACCGGTAGATGACACCGGGAGCTCAGGCCTCTCGCTGCGACTACTGCTGCCACGACCCCTTACTCTGCTGCGACCTCTGCTTGCACCAGAAACATTCAGGCCTCTGCCAATCCTCTGTGCATGGCCTGGCACTTCTCTGCCTGACATACTTGTAGTTGAACTAAACAAATTAACCGGAAATTAAAACACCCCTAAAAGCGACTAATATATTTTTCTTTTTGTACTGAAATAGGCCACTAAACACTTTCACCACAATTAACTGCGGAAATGCACTGAAATATATTTTTCTTGTTGTACTACCCTATACACTTAGACCAGAAAAAACTTAAAGAGTGAAGTGCATATATATATTTCTTGAAGTACTGAAATACACCCCTATATGCTTTCACCAGAAATAATTGCAGCAGTTAACTGAGAATATATATTTCTTGTTGGACTTAATTAAGCCACTATATGCTTTGACCAGGAAAAAATTTGATTGAACTGCGTATATATATTTCTTGCAGTACTGAAATACGCCACTATACGCTTTCACAAGAAATAGCTGCAGCAGTGAACTGAGAATATATATTTCTTGTTGGACTGAATTAGGCCACAATACGCTTTGACCAGAAAGAAATTAAAAAGTGAACTGCGTATATATATTTCTTGAACTACTGAAATTTCGCCCCTATACGCTTTCAACAGAAATCACTGCAGCAGTGAGCTGAGAATATATATTTCTTGTTGCACTTAAATTGCCCACTATACGCTTTGACCAGAATAAATTAAAGAGTGAACTGCGTATATATATTTCTTGAAGTACTGAAATACACCCCTATATGCTTTCACCATAAATAACTGCAGCAGTGAACTGAGAATATATATTTTTTGTTGGACTGAATTAGGCCACTATTTGCTTTGACCAGAAAGAAATTAAAGAGAGAACTGCGTATATATATTTCTTGCAGTACTGAAATATGCCCCTATATGCTTTCAACAGAAATCACTGCAGCAGTGAACTGAGAATATATATTTCTTGTTACACTGAAATTGGCCACTATATGCTTTGACCAGAAAGAAATTAAAGAGTGAACTGCTTATATATATTTATTGAATTACTGAAATATGCCCCTTTCACCAGAAATAACTGCAACAGTGCAGTATGTATATATTTTTCTTTTTTTACTGTAATACGCCTCTATATGCTTTAAACAAAAATAACTGCAGCAATGCAGTGCGCATATATATTTTTCTTTTTTTACTGAAATACACCCCTATACGCTTTCACCAGAAATAACGGCAGAATTGACCAGAGAATATATATTTCTTGTCGGACTGAAATAGCCCACTGCACGCTTTAACCAGAAAACAATTAAAGAGTGAAGTGCGCATATATTTTTCTTGTAGTACTGAAATACGCCCTTATACGCTTTCACCAGAAATAACTGCAACGGTGCAGTGCGTATATATTTTTCTATTTTTTTGGGGGTTTGTGGTCTGAATTAATTTAGGTGTATAGTGCATTTATTTTGGAGCCTGGTATGAGGTATGATTCCTTTTGCTTTCTGGTCTGTATATATGCAGTGCTCAGCATAAATAAGTACTTTTGCTACAGTATTTTGACTGATAAGTAAAGCTTTCTTGATCTTGTAGCATTCACCTTTCTTGTGCAAAGAAATTATTTTCTTTCTCAGGTCTTGTGACATTTTTTTTCATGTGGTGCCATTGTGTACAGTATGAAATGGAAAGGGCTTTCTTTGTTAAGTAATGGCTTCTGGATACCTGTTTAATTAATGACTAGACTAATGTTAGAGTTTTGTAGTCTAAACTTTAGCTTTGCTCATAAGACTTTCAGAGGTACGTGAACATGTTAAGGTTTGGTTTGGTTCAAGTTCGCCGAATTTTTGGTTTGGAACCTGGACGTTCCTTTGGGATGAACCAGATTGGCTCCTGTTAATGTAACAGACTCCATCTTAACTTTGAATAAACTTTTCCAAACTTCTCAAAAACATTCCAACACAGGTTGTGGAAAGGGGTGGTGGACTACAAGACTTGCTTAAGTTGCCAGGGTCTAAGGCTAGGCAGACCTTGTCGACATATTTAGAACTGGAGCTGGATGAGCTTAAGTTATGGAAAGGCCTGCGCCTCTTCATAACTTTGGTGGATCCACTGCCAGCACAGGGCCTTTATTAAGACTGGCACCAGTCTTAATAAATGTGCCCCTAAATTTATTGAAGTCACACTAGATTAAATTTTGTTATTAAAATAATAAGAAAGAAAAAAGGTTATGGCAGTTATGATAGTTGCAGTGTTCCTCTGTGAAAGAAAGCATAGCTATGCCTCTGGGCTAATGTCCTAGGAGACATAGAAACTTTCCTTTTTAGGCAGGGGTAACAATTTGTGCCTTTCATGCATCATAATAATTCTTCATGCAAGCCTAGTTTCGTATAACAATATTCATTGAATACTGTTCTTATTTAGTATGCTGTTAAAGGAAGCTATATTCAAAAGCAAACCATAGCAGTGCTTTTTACTGCAATACGTCAAAGTGCCACCTTGTGGTAGAAATAATTGTTGCAGTAATTTATACATTTTCCTCACTGCAAAGTACAAGTGACACCTTGCAATGTCACCACAATGTCCTACCATGCAGAAAACTAATGAGAATTTGCTACAGTTGTAAATAGTATTGCATGCCATATGCCATTAAGAAGAAAATGTGTTTTATAAAAAAGTATAAACAAACTTTTCTACCTTTACTATCTGCCAAAGCAAACCTATTGCAATAATCAAACTTGAAACACTGGCTTTTTGCTTCATTTTCCAGGTAATTTTGAAGGTTATTTTTTCTATATGGAAATCCTCATCACAAAATTCACTATGCAGTCATTACGTTTGTCATTTCAGTTGCAGGTCTTTCTACAGAAGAGGGAGCTAATGTATAACTTTTTAAATTCAGCAACTGACTTGGTTCATATTTTCAAAGGTATATATGAAATGGGAAATTACATCTCTCAGAACTCTGGATCATGAAGTCTTAATGCATGACAATGAAATGCTTGTAAATATATTCATTATGATTGTATGAAAAACTTTTTTATCCTATTACCATTCTTATTAAGGGGTGTTCATCTTTATCTCCATATTTTTCAGGAGTACTAAATGGAGCAGATATCTCAGTGTTTCCTAAATGTTTTCTACGAAGCCACAATCCAGACAGTTGTCAAGAGTTGAATATGTAATGGAAATTTAAAGGGGTTGTCTCACTTCAGCAAATAGAATTTATCACGTAGACTTACTAATGTATTGTGATTATCCATATGGCATCTAGTGATGAGCGGGAGGTGCCATATTCGATTTCGCGATATTTCGCAAATATTCGATTGAATATTCGTCATATGTTCGTTGAAATTGAATATTTGTTATTCTTTTATTTTTCACGATTAATATGCGATTTAATTATTCGTGTATTGCGAATTGAACTTTGAACAGGGTATAAAGTCAACTTTCCTACTGGCTATCTAGAATTAACAAATAGAATGAATATAGCGCTATATTCTCTATATTGGTTAATTCTAGCAAGCCAACCAATAGGGAACTTATAGGTTACACCAGCTCTAAGTTGGATGCGCAATGCGAAAATATTACTTTGCCTAGTTTTGGCAATAAATAGAATAATTAATGAGTCAGTATTCTATTTATTGAAAAAAATAGGTAAAGTTTTATTTTCACATTGCGCATCCAACTTTGCACATACATTGCGCATACAGTCAACTTTCCTATTGGCTTGCTAGAATTAGCAAATATAGAGAATATAGCGCTATATTCGTATTCGTCATATTCGTTAATTCTTCCCAGCCAAACAATAGTAAAGTAAGTTGCATATACCCCACTCTAAGTTAGATGCGCAATGCGACTAATATTACTTAATATTCTCGCATTGCGCATCCAAGTTAGAGCTGTGTATAAGCAAAATGACTTGCTTTTTGAGAATTAACCAAGATAACGAATACGAATTATTCTCTATATTTGTTAATTCTAGCAATCCAGGCAACCAATAGGAAAGTTGGATGCGCAATGTGAAAATATTACTTTACCTATTTTTTTCAATAAATAGAATACTGACTCATTAATTATTCTATTTATTGCCAAAAATAGGCAAAGTAATATTTTCACATTGCGCATCCAACTTAGAGCTGGGTACAGTCAACTTTCCTATTGGGTCGGCTTGCTAGAATTAACGAATATAGAGAATATAGCGCTATATTCGTATTTGACATATTCATTAATTCTTCCCAGCCAAACAATAGTAAAGTAAATTGCATATACCCCGCTCTAAGTTAGATGCGCAATGCGACTAATATTACTTAATATTCTCGCATTGCGCATCCAACTTGGAGATGTGTATAGGCAGGTTTATTTGGCTTGCTAGAATTGGCGAAGATAACTAATACAAATATAGCACTATATTCTCTATCTTCGTTAATTCTAGCAAACCAACCAATAGGAGAGTTATAGCCATTCAAAGTTTCATTCACAGTACGCAAATATTACATAATGTAATATTTGCGTGCTGCGAATGACACTTTGAACCGGCTATAACTTTACTATTGGTTGGCTTGCTAAAATTAACGAAGTAGAGAACATAGCACTATATTCTCTATCTTTGTTAACGATATCTTATTCTTGGGTTTAGATTGAAAAAATAATAATAACTATATTCGTTTTTACGAATATATATATCACTATATTCTAATTATCCGCAAATTAGCGAAGTGCCGATATTCGTACAAAAAATTAGCTATTCGAATATTCGTGCTCAACACTAATTGCATCCTTTGCTGGCTGGATTGATTTTTCCAACACATTATGCACTGCTCGTTTACACGGTTACAACCACCCTGAAACCCATCAGTGGTGGTTGTGCTTGCACACTATAGGAAAAAGCGCCAGCCTATGTGCGGTGCCACGGTTACGGCCACCAGTGAACGGCAACGGAAGAAATATGGATAATAGCAATACATTAGTAAGTGCCTTGTATTAACTTTCTCTACAAATGCTATTTGCCAAAGTGAGACAACCCCTTTAAAGGCCATCCATCAGCAGATTTGTACCTGGCATACCTATGACATGTTCACTTGGCAGCTGAAGGCATCTGTGTTGGTTCCATGTTGGTTCCATGTACATATGTGCCTGCATCGCTGAGAATTTTTTTTTTAATACATGCAAATCAGGATCTAGGAGCAACGGGGACGTTGCCGTTACACCTAAAGGCCCTGCTGTCTCTGCAACTGCCAAGCTCTCTGCACATTGATTGACAGGGCCAAGCAGTGTAAACATCATCATCACGGCTGGCCCTGACTTCTCCTAAAGTCAAAATGTAGAGAATTGCAGGAAGAGCAGAGCCTCTAGGTGTACTGGCATATATTAAAACTGATAATATTAATTAAAATAACAATAATTTTTCTCAGCATTGCAGGCACATATGGATATGAGACCAACACAGATGCCTTCAGCTGCCAAGTGCGCATACAAGAGGTCAGGCACAATGTAGATCCATGACCATAAAAATAATATAATTGCAAGTCATGTTGTGTAATTTTTTGTATGGGCTACATTATTCCTTATAAAACAACTGCTTAACAACCTATTTAGGAAGAGAAACCACTGATTGATATCCTTGTCCTCTTCAAAATGAGAGTCTGCAGCACCTGAGGTGCAGTATGTAACATGATGTTATGTAGTAGCTAGGAAACCAACCTGTCGCTCTTGAAGAAGGGTTGGTTCAGGAGAAGAAACTTCCTACAAAAGTGATCTGTGACAGACCTTATCTGCAGGAAGAAATGAGTAGTGTCTATGTAGTATCAATTATCTCTGTATAATCACTGGGTTGTGACATCAAATTTAATTTATACAGATATTTGGAGAGATTTACTAAATAGGCCACAATTTGTATTTTAGTCACTTTTTGCACCTCACTAGACATGAGGTGCATGTGGTGTATCTCTGAAGAGCGGTTGAGACTTTGAGGCCGGGGCATGGCTTAAAATGTGCCACATTTTTGGCACAAAGCATTGGTATAAAGTCTGACAAACAAGGGCGTGGCTAAAGAGTTCAACTTGGGCCCCCCTTCCCTTAAGTGCTTTGTGGCAAAGGACCAGGCAGCAAATAGCTCTTGTGCTGCCCGAGGCAAAAATTGAAACCCCTTCCATCCAGCCAGAGGTGTAACTTGATTAGCATGCACTTTCTATAATACCAGTGTCTTCTTATGTGGCACAAGGGTCTTTTGGCCCCCTGAGGCGCCTGGGCCAGGTAGACCTCTGCACCCCCTATAGCTACACCCCTGCCACCAATCAATAGGTGGCATAAGTAAAAGTCATAGGTTTATCATATCTTCTGCCTGGTCTAGATTTAAGTGTCTAAATTGAAGACAGTAAAAATAAATCTCCCCAATGTGTTTGGGGGGTATGGTGGGGACTGAAATAAATTTGACATATTTCAAGCCATTTAGAATTTACAGCCGTAATATATAAATTATCAACGTTGCAAGTTAAGGAATGTTTTATTTTTTATGAATTTTCTCACATAAACTTACTTCTTTTTTGAAGTCTTCAAACTTTCCATAAACTTTGGATTCCAATGAATCTAAATCTTTTTGCGATTTGTTTTGGTTTAACACATTCAGGACAGTTTTCAGGCACAAATGAAGAGAGAAATCTGGAGCATGGACAGCCAGAGGATGCCTTTGATTTATGATGATGCCTGCGCCTTGTCATTTATCGGGTGCATCCTCCTGCAGCTCAGTAGATTTCAAAGATAAGACTGGTGTAAAACATGGGTCTTTGATAAATCTCCCCATTGTACCTGTTCCCTGGTATTATATGCAAGCTCAGTTTGGCCCACAGGGGAACATCCCCGGTGGGCCCCTAGTTCCCAACACCTTACACAAGTGGCACAAGTGAAAGTAGACTGACTGCACTAGATATAGATAGGCAGCATCCCAACCAGTCTATGCGTCCATATAAAAAACTGGGTAGATGTATTTACCAAACTGCCAAGTTTATTATCATAGATGCATCAGATGGCTGATATGATTTGTAGGTGCAGAGGCAGACCAGCCAGCATGCTCTTTCCTTGCGACACATCTTATTAAAGTTGCTACAGGGACCCCCAACAATCAATCATCATGTAGCCTCTTGCTGCTGCCTGCCACTGTGTTAGCAGGTTATATTTTACATGTAGCTGTACAGTGGGCCCCCGGAACTTTTACTGGTGGGCCCAAGGCACCCTAGTCCAACAATGGTTATATGCACCATTTCCATTTTCTATATGTTCTTTAGACACTTTACCAAAGTGTTTTTTATTTTTACCAAAAAGGATGCCTGTGTGCACCATGTTTGACTTTGTTTCTACTTAAAAAAATCACTATTACTAGTGCCTCAGTTTTTTGGGTCAAAAATTAATTGTATAATGTATATAAGAATTATCTGTAACAATGGCATACCTACCACAGAGACAAAAAATGGAAAACTGCAACATTTTTCTGCAGACACCACTAGGGGGAGCTCAGTTGAAACAGATTTAACAGCTTCCATTGAGCTCAAGGGTCATGTGTAAATTCCTATGCACTGAACTTCCCCCAGTGATGGTATAAATGTATTTATCACAATTGTCTGGTATAAATACATTAAGAAATATGGTTTTTAGAATGAGTGCCATATTTATAATGCACCTGTTTTGCATTTTCTGAGTTTACTGCATGGTTAAATTGAGATATATGTATTTATGGGCTATTCCTAAGAACATTTCTTCTTCAAGTCATAATGATATTGGTACCCTATATTATCCTGTCACTTTACAGTATACAGTATACTTTTCCTTTTTGTGAGTCATTAAATTGTCCATTATTTTTGTTATACTATAAAATCAAAGAAAAAAGTATCCTAAAGGGGTTTTCCAGGATTTTTCTTCAGGATAGGTCATCAGTATCTGATTAGTGGGGCCAACACCAGGGACCCTCGCTGATCAGCTGTTTTGAGAAGTCACCAGGGTTCCCATGAGCGCCACGGCCTTCTCTGTGCTTACCAAGCACAAAGCCATGCATTGCATAGCGGTTGTGCTTGGTATCGCTCTCAGCCCCATTGAAGTGAATGGGACTTAGTGCAATACCAAGCACAGCCGCTGCCTTCTCAAAACAGCTGATTGGCGGGGGTCCTGAGTGTTGTATCCCCACTGATCCGATATTGATGACCTATCCTCAGGATAGGTGATCAGTAACAAAATCCCGGAAAACCTCTTTCAAGTTGATGAGATGGAGGAAAACCTTTATCCTTTCAAATATTCCTCCACTTCGTAAAATAAATTGTAAATTGAAATTTCACAGAAGGCCATACTAAGCTTTGTTATGGAACCTTATAGTATCTCTGTACTGTCTTGTTAAGTAAGTGTCTAACTTGTAGCAAGAAGTTTATGCTGTCCATTTAGACATCATTAGTAAATGTGGGCCAATATTTCAATTGCATAACAAAAAACAATTCTGACAATGTACAGTAGTGCATATTGTGTTGAATTCAGACTTGATAGAAAGTAACTTCAAAAGGTAAATATTTCACATTGTGCTGTCATTAACTCACCAGTGCTTTTGTGTTCATGTGTAGGTGAAGCGTATTGTCTTTGCTTTCACTTCAGATGAATGGCTTTTGGTAGTAAGTGAAAACCAATCCTGAGTTCAGATCAGGTACGTAGTACAGTTAAACTTCTGAAACTGAACAGACCTTAGGTTGAGATGCTTCTTATCAGCTGTAGTTGACTATGGCATTTATGGGCTTCAAATTTGCACAGAATCACAAAATATGATCAGTAAAGAATAAGACTGACTTGGAAGCTTATATTTCACATTGTCATATAGCACCAACATTCTTCAAACTTAGGGCAGTTTGACTGTACTTTCCAAGATCATTGGTTGTACAGCTGCACATCTCAGAAATAAACCCCACTCAGGAAAAACCTACTCCCATGTGGACCCCCTGAACTCCTCCCTCAATTATCGGGCAGAGCGCTCCTTAATCTATCTGTCCATTCACTCAGAGAATGATCTCTATGATCAGTGTGGGCAACAACAAAATACTGAATTTTGAGTGTCTGGCCTCTGGCTATATCCTTAAAAATGTTGGAACTTGGAGGGGTAAGTAACCGCTGCATTCCTGGTGTGTAACCTTAACCTTTCCACTACCTCCATCAAAGATCCAAAAAATTAACTATTCAATTGCAGGAGACCATCAGGGATCCTGACATTAGCCCTTTCACTGTCCTCTACCAATAGTTATGCTGGAATTTACCCTCTTGTTGTCCTAGATCATTAACTATACTGATATTAAAGGGCTTCTGTCACCCCCACTGACGAATTTTCACTAGCTGACATTAGCTACTTGCTAATGTCAGCTGAGTTCAAACATATGTTTAATATCTTTTTTTCTGTTTGCAATCTTCTTAAAAACTTACTTTTGTCATATGTAAATTAGCTTCGCTACCAGCAAGTTGGGCGGGTACTTGCTGGTAGCCGCCGCATCTTCATGGCCTTGGAACGCCCCCTCTTCTTTTGATAGACAGGGCCAGCGCGCTCTCCTCCTCCCGCTGGCCCTGTCTGCAGCTGCAATCCCGCGCCTGCGCCGTATCGGTCTTTAGTCGGCGCAGGCGCTCTGAGTGAAGGCGCTCGCTTAGGCGCTCCGTCCTCAGTGCGCCTGCGCCGATGGCGTCAGCGCTACACCCGGAAGAGAAGACGCCGGCATCCCTGGTAAAGAGCAGGCGATGCCGGCGTCTTCTCTTCGAGTGTAGCGCTGACGTCATCGGCGCAGGCGCACTGAGGACGGAGCGCCTAGCAGCGTCCTCACTCAGAGCGCCTGCGCCGACTAAAGACCGAGACGGCGCAGGCGCGGATTGCAGCTGCAGACAGGGCCAGCGAGGAGGAGAGCGCTGGCCCTGTCTATCAAGAAGACGTTAAGGCCATGAAATGGCGGCTACCAGCAGTACCGCCTAACTGCTGGTAGCGGCTAATTTCATATGACAAAAGTAAGTTTTTAGGAAGATTGCAAACAGAAAAAAAGATATTAAACATATGTTTGAACTCAGCTGACATTAGCAAGTAGCTAATGTCAGCTAGTAAAAATTCGTCAGTGGGGGTGACAGAAGCCCTTTAACCCCTTCAGGACACATGGCGTACCGGTACAGCATGTTTCCCGAGTTAAGGACACATGATGTACCAGCCGGCAGTGATCGGAACAAGGTACCTGCTGAAATCATTCAGCAGGTACCTTGTTACAATGCCCAGGGGGGTCCTGTGACCCCCCCGTATCGGCGATCGCTGCAAACCGCAGGTCAATTCAGACCTGCGGTTTGCAGCTCTTTTCGCGATCTCTGATCCCCGCCGTCTGTGACCGCGGGGATCAGAGTCTAAATGCCCCCAAAATTGTAAACTTTAACCCCCCCTGCAGCCCCCAATCATATTGTGGCTGCGGGTGGCGGGAGGCGGTGCGGGAGGCGGGTGGTGCGGCAGGCGGGATCGCAATTGCGAAACCTCGCCCACCTCCTCTGTAATATTCCCTGGTGTTTAGTGGATCTATCAGAGTGTCAGCACATTGCTGACACTCTGATAGAAACGGCTGGCATCTGTGCTTGATCAGCTGTGCCTTTGCAGCCCCCAGACAGGATGGGATCGCAGAGGGAGGGAGCCCCCCCCTCCCTTCCTCCCCATCGCCTGCTGCTCTCTTATGGCAGCGGGTGATGGTTGCCATGGAAGCAGGATGCTTTCAGAAGCGTCCTGCTCTCCATGATACTGAAAGTCTGAATAGACCTGCGAAAGGTCTATTCAGACTTTGTAAAGTAAAAAATACAGCACAGTGCACTATATAGTGTACTGTGCTGTATTATACAGACACCATATCCACTGAATCTACAAGAACCAAGTGGGTCTGGGTCAAATTTTTTTTTTAAAAGTGAAAAAAAAGTAAAAATGAAAAAAACACATATCACTGAATAAAAATAAAATAAAAATACACTACACATATTAGATATCGCCACATCCATAAAAACCTGCTCTATAAAAATATCACATGACTGAACTCCTCAGGTGAACGCCATAAAAAAAAAATGGTGTAAATAAGTCATTTTTTGGCACCTTACATCACTAAAACTGTAATACAAAGCGATCAAAAAGGCCTATGCCTCCCAAAATAGTACCAATCAAACTGCCATCTCATCCCGCAAAAAAATGAGCCCCTACCTAAAACAATTGGCCCAAAAATAAAAAAAAATATGCCTCTCTTTAGTGATAAATGTTAAAAAAAAACGAAAAAGTAAACATATTGGGTATCTCCACGTCCGTAAGAATCTGCTCTATAAATATATCACATGACCTTATCTCCACGTCCGTAAGAATCTGCTCTATAAATATATCACATGACCTAACCCCTCAAGTAAACACTGTAAAAAAAATTAAATAAAAACAAAGCGATTAAAAAGTCATATGATTAGTGCCAATCTAACCATCACCTCATCCCGCAAAAATTATACCCAACCTGAGACAATTGCCTAAAAACTGAAAAATATATGGCTCTCAGACTATGGAGACACTAAAACATGTTTTTTTTTTGTTTCAAAAAGGATATTATTGTGTAAAACCAAAATAAATAAAAAAATGTATACTTATTGTGTATCGCCGCATCCGTAAGGATCTGCTCTATAAAATGAACTAACCCCTCAGGTGAACGCCGTAAACATAATTAATAAAAACGTTTTCAAAAAAGCAATTTTTTTGTCACCTTGCATTACAAAAAGTGTAATAGCAAGCGATCAAAAAGTCATATGCACCCCAAGATAGTACCATTCAAACCGCCATCTCATCCCGCAAAAAATGAGCCCCTACATAGGATAATCGCCCCCCAAAAATATATATATATGGCTCTCAAACTATGGAGACACTAAAACATGTTTTTTTTTTTAAATGATATTATTGTGAAAAACTTATATAAATAAATAAAAAGTATACATATTAGGTATTGCGGCATCCGTCACATGACCTAACCCCTCAGCTGAACACAGAAAAAAAATATATATATATAAATACGGTGTCAAAAGCCATTTTTGTCACCTTACATAACAAAAAGTGTACTAGCAAGCGGCCAAAATGTCATATGCACCCCAAGATAGTGCCAAACAGACATCTCATCCCGCAAAAAATGAGCCCCTACATAAGACAGTCGCCCAAAAAATAAAAACTATGGCTTTCAGAATGTGGAGACACAAAAAAATGTTTTTTTTCAAAAATGCTTTATTATGTAATACTGAAACAAAACCCCCCAAAAAGTAGTCATATTTGGTATTGTCGCATCCGTAACAACCTGCTCTATAGAAATGCCACACAATATAACCTGTCAGCTCAACAATGTAAATAACAAAAAATACAAAACTGTCCCAAAACTGCAATTTTTTTGCAAATTTTCCATTTTAATCCATTTTTCCAGTAACAAAGCAAGGGTTAACAGCCAAACAAAACTCAATATCAATTGCCCTGATTCTCTTGTTTGCACAAACACCCCATATGTGGTTGTAAACTGCTGTATGGCCAAACGGCAGGGCACAGAAGGAAGGGAACGCCATATGGTTTTTGGAAGGCAGATTTTGCTGGACTGGTTTTTTGACACCATGTCCCATTTGAAGCCCCCCTGATGCACCCCTACAGTAGAAACTCCAAAAAAGTGACCCCATTTTGGAAACTACAGGATAAAGTGTCAGTTTTGTTGGTACTATTTTAGGGTAAATATGATTTTTGGTTGCTCTATATTACACTTTTTTTGAGGCAAGGTAACAAAAAATAGAAATTCTGAAATCTCATCTCCATTTGCCAATAACTCTTGTGGAACACTTGAAGGGTTAACAAAGTTTGTAAAACTGGTTTTGAATACATTGAGGGGTGTAGTTTCTTATATGGAGTCACTTTTATGGAGTTTCTACTCTAGGGGTGCATCGGGGGGCTTCAAATGGGACATGGTGTCAAAAAACCAGTCCAGCAAAATCTGCCTTCCAAAAGCCATATGGTGTTCCTTTCCTTCTGCGCCCTGCCGTTTGGCCATACAGCAGTTTACGACCACATATGGGGTGTTAATGCAAACTACAGAATCGGGGGAATAAATTTAAAGTTTTGTTTGGCTGTTTACCCTTGCTTTGTTACTAGAAAAAATGGATTAAAATTGAAAATTTTCCAGAAAATCAAAATTCTGAAATTTTATCTCCATTTTCCATTAACTCTTGTGGAAAACCTAAAGGGTTAATGACATTTGTCAGTTTTGAATACCTTGAGGGGTTTAGTTTCTAGAATGGGGTCATTTTTGGGTGGTTTCTATTATGTAAGCCTCACAAAGTGACTTCAGACCTGAACTGGTCCCTAAAAAGTGGGTTTTTGAAAATTTGCTTCTAAACTTCTAAGCCTTGTAACATCTCCAAAAAATGAAATGGCATTCCAAAATGATCGATACATGAAGTAGACATATGGGGAATGTAAATCAAGAACTTTTTTTGGCGGTATTACTATGTATTATAGAAGTAGAGAAATTGAAACTTGGAAAATTGCAAATTTTTCAACATTTTTGGTAAATTTGGTATTTTTTTATAAATAAAAATGAAATTTTTCGACTTCATTTTTCCACTGTCATGAAATACAATATGTGACGAAAAAACAAATCTTAGATTGGCCTGCATAAGTAATAGAGTTTATAAGTTATCACCACATAAAGTGACACTGGTCAGATTTTGAAAAAATGGCCTGTCCTTAAGGTGAAATAATCCTGTACCAGCTGTAGACAATCAGGAATATTGACATTAACTTCTTTACTTCTGTAGATGACCAGGAATATTGACATTAGCCCTTTCACTGTCCTACATAATCAGGGATGATGACTCTTATGCCTTTACTTTAATAGACTACCAGGCATACAAACATTAACCACTTCACTGCCCTGGACCACTAGGGATACAGGCATGAAACCCTTAACTGCCCTAGGCTACCAGAGATGTAGACAATAACCATTGCTGTGCTCAAGCTGGATGCTGTTGAATGTTATTTATCAGGATGTTATGTAGCCATTTACATATGACTGCCTTAAAGATTATTATTAGGGCACTGTATTGTTAATATTTATTTGATGTGGTTCTCTATCAACTACCCTATACGGAGCAGGGCCCTAATTGCATCAATCACTAGCTACAAGGACTGCATGGAATGTTTGGACAACTGGTTTAAAACACATGATTGTATTTCACATAGAACATTGTTTCCCCATACTTTTAGAAGATGTCACAAGCTAATTGTGTATTTTCATATGACTGGCCTGCTTTACAAATTCTCCTCTGCCATATCCTTTACTCCTTGGGAGTGCCATTCTTGCTCATGGGCTGTGTCTGGTATTACAGCTCAACACATTTTGCAATAGTACAGAAATACACTCCTGGAGTACAACATATTCAAAAATGAAGTATACATATATACAGTACATATAGTATACATATTTAGGTGACATATATATATATAGGGGTAATATATTCTTTTATTTCTGCACCAAGCACTTGATTTTGACCACATAGAAAAACAATCCATTTCACCAACAAATCAGACTAAACGTTGCAAATTGGTGCACTTTCACATTCAGAGTTCAGTGTTGGATGGTCATTTTTAATTCTGTATTACTGCATCCAATGAAAAGCTAATACAGACCTGACCCCGTATGTAGCATAAGACAACATGTTAATGTACTGTATTAATCCTGAGCATATGAAATACACTCTATGCATAAAGAATCATTTTATTTCAAGAACATGGTAGAAGCAATAATAAAGGTAATAATAAAGGTAGACATCATTTCCTATTTGTAGCAAAATCGGAATACTAAATTGAACACATGCCGACTTGAACACAGCTAGGGTGGCCCATTTTCTCTGTAAATGACTTGATCTTACCACCAAAAATCTGTCAAATTTGTATCTTTTGTACATAATGAAATATGGAAAATGTAACTACCAACCATATACCTGTAATATGGAAGCTTAGATTAAAACAAATACACAAAAAGCAATAACCAATAATGTCGTATAAAGCTGGAGCAGGGAAACAGAAGGAAACTCTGCCGGGTTCTGACTGCACCACCATTTCATGGTCCATTAAAAACAAATTAAATAAACTGAAAAACGATCAACTTACCCTAGAAACACCAGTATCCCAGGTAAAACCATTTTCTTGCAAATTCATACTACACCATTCACATTAGTGAAAACATTTTTTTGCATTGGATGGAAAACAGTGATTTTATGGATTTGTTGTTAAATGAATGTGTCCAATGTGTAAAAATAATGAAACACACAAAATGCACACAAACGACTGGGCCAAATTACTGCAGCTCTGGGACCAGTAACATATGTGCCAACAAGTAACTGTATGCATTTAGTGCACTCATTCAGTCTTGTATACAATAAAATGTTCTTTTTAATAGTGCCAAAGACAGCTTTGCCCCAGTAATCCCGCCGAGCATACGAGAAGAATCGTTATAGCACAGAATGAATTTTCTCTCTGTAATATAGAAATATATTGTTAGCAATGAAACTGCCTGTAGGTTTATTTCCTCTGCTGTAATCTGAGATCATCGATTCGATTCTTCTCTGCTCAGATCCTTTTTTTCTTTAGAAATGTCTGAATGAGCGAATAGGGTGGTCAGACTTCATTACAGCCACAGTGCAGCCAAAATTACCTGTGCTGAGAATGTAATAATATCCATGTAAAGGTGGAATGTGGACTTAATATATAAATAGCCAGCTAAAGAGATATCCGTATTTCCGTTGAAGTAATTTTCTGGGGGTTTTATATTTTTAGAATTAGTCATCCTTCAGTGAATATGAGCTGAGCTTAAGTAGCCAGGCACAGCCATTACACAATGTACGAAGCTGTGTAGTTTGGTACCTGGTCCCAATGCACAGCAGCTCCTGAAAAGAGCTGATGAGCAGAGGTTCTGGGAGATGGCACCCCACCCATCAGATATTGATCACCTATCTTAAGGCTGGTTTCACATTGATTTAGGATGCTA
This sequence comes from Bufotes viridis, assembly GCA_033119425.1. NCBI lineage: Eukaryota > Metazoa > Chordata > Amphibia > Anura > Bufonidae > Bufotes > Bufotes viridis. The sequence goes on along the minus strand of CM065590.1, from coordinate 374,360,680 downwards.
TGTAACCCTTAGAGGTCTGGAATGTTTTGGATAACACTGACAGCATTATGTACATTCCAGAACTGTAAGGCCCCTTTCACACGGGCGAGTTTTCCGCGCGGGTGCAATGCGTGATGTGAACGCATTGCACCCGCACTGAATCCGGACCCATTCACTTCTATGGGGCTGTGCACATGACAGTTGATTTTCACGCATCACTTTTGCGATGCGTGAAAATCGCAGCATGCTCTATCTTCTGCGTTTTTAACGGAACGCAGACCCCATAGAAGTGAATGGGGCTGCGGGAAAATCGCAAGCATCCGCAAGCAAGTGCAGATGCTTTACGATGTTCCCGCATGGTTGCTATGCAACCATCGGGATGTGTAACCGGTTCTGTATTATTTCACATTATAACATAGTTATAATGTAAAATAATACCCTTGGCCATCTTCCTAATGTTTAAACAGGTGCAGAATGGGTTAAAAATAATAAACTAATAATAACTTACCTGTCCCATTTGATCGTGAAGCCCGGCATCCTCTCCGTTAGCTTGCTAGTAGGAAAAGGACCTGTGATGATGTCACATGGTCACATGGAGCAATCACATGCTCCATCACTATAGTGATAGAGCAGGTGATTGGGCCATGTGATGCTGTGACATCATCACAGGTCCTTTCCTACTAGCAAGCTAACGGAGAGGATGCCGGGCTTCGCGATCAAATGGGACAGGTGTTATTATTAGTTTATTATTTTTAACCCATTCTGCACCTGTTTAAACATTAGAAGATGACTAAGAGTATTATTTTACATTATAACTATGTTATAATGTGAAATAATACCAGCGGGACAATTTCTGACCCAAACATGCACTTCTGTGAAGAAGTGCATGTTCGGGTCTGGGTACCAAAAGTGCCGATTTTTCTCCCGCGCGTGCAAAACGCATGACAGCGCTTTGCACTCGCAGGGAAAAATCGCGGCGATTCCCGCAACGCACCCGCACTGTTTGACGGAGTGCACCCGCAACGCCAGTGTGAAAGGGGCCTAAGAGTTACATAGCATCCTAAATCAATATGATGCTTTGAGACCCCAGCAGTGCTGGAAGTTCTGGACGGGTGCTGCGATGCGAGCCCAAATCGTGACACTCGCTCATGTGAAACCAGGCTTATAATAGGTGATCAATATCTGATAGGTGGGGTGCCATCTCCCAGAACCTCTGCTCATCAGCTCTTTTCAAGAGCTGCTGTGCATTGGGACCAGGTACCAAACTACACAGCTTCGTACATTGTGTAATGGCTGTGCCTGGCTACTGAAGCACTGCTCCTATTCACTGACTAATTCTGAAAATATATAACCCCCAGAAAATCCCTGTAATGGATTTACGGATATCTCTCTAGCTGGCTATTTATATATTAAGTCCACATTCACATTGAGGTGCTTACATAATCAAAACCACCCATAAATGACCCGATTTTGGAATCTGCACCCTCAAATTATTAAAAATTGTTTTTACAATTTTTTACAATTTTTTTAACCCTTTAAGTGTTCCTCAATAGTTAAAGGAAAATAGAAATAAATTTTGATTGCTTCTAAAATACAGTGCACTATCCCTATAGTGCTTTGCATTTTAATGTCAGTATTATACTGACATTGAACAGCAGGATGCTCCAGAGAGGCGCAGCCTACTGGGGAACACTCAAGGCAGTCTTGGGGCCTACATCAGGTCCCAGCCAGCCTATACACACATTGGGACCCATGGATTGCATTTGTCTGCTCCTTCTGTCACCGCTTACATGCCACCGTGAAAAGGTGATGGCACGTCCCCCTAGTGACCGCCATAAAAAGGCGTATGAGTAGTCACTTATGGGCTAAGAAACAATCCTTACGTGTAGAGGAATGGTGATTCAGAGATCAAAATTAAAAATGGTTCTTTACTTCCTTCCCCAAGAGGTAGTAATGGCAGATTAAAAAATGCATTGAACATTAGAATTAGGAAAAAGGTTGATATCGATGGATTTGTCTCTTTTCAACCAAAGTCTTTTTATGTCACTACATAACATGAAGAAAGGGACCCTCCAAAAGGTCCAGTTGTGTAATTTGTTTACAGTCATGTTTGCAACTGTGTCTATGGTTGAGGTATTGACTTTTCAAAATATGTAATGGTGCCCCATCTATCATGTGCCATTTATAATACAGGTGTCTTTTTATTTAGCAGACAGGCCTGTGGGCCAGCCCCTGGTGGGAATACTAATTCTGCACCTTTTATAGCTATGCCCTAGAAGTGTTCATGGTTTTAGAGAACAGAAACATTGCAAGAGTCAAGTGTAAAAGGAAATATACAATATGTGTTAACACTTGCATAAATAGGAGATCAAGTAAATGTTATGCACCTTTGAACCTGATTTATACATTTCTTCTTTTTATTGGTTCTTATTTATGTTGAACAAGAGGAAAAAATTTTGGAAAACCACAGTATTGCACATTCTATCCTACATTTACACATAGGATCATGTTTCTGATCACTTTTGAGCATATGCTGTGTACAGTGGGGGATAGGCCATTATTATCAGAAGATAGGATCACAATGGAAGGTAACACAAAGGGCAATATTATTCACAAATGGTAATGGTTATGGCTCAATATAGCCACCCTCTTTCTGCATAGTGACATGTCATAGAGCATGCCCATAACACTTGTCCATAGAAGTCAGTCACTCATAGCAGTTGTCTCTTAAGACATGATGCGCACAACATTTTTGCAGCAAAATATGCGACTTTTCACAGTTCTGTCACGGACGTTCCTGTGACAGGCGGCAGGAGAACGGTGAGACTGGCGTCACGTGGTTTACTCTGACATGTTTTCCATTTGGATCACATTACGTCTATGTTGTTTCTGGTGCTTGCCACACCTTCTTTCCCCAGGTGTGGCTATTATGGTCATTTAACCTTCTCTATTTATTGTTGTTTCTCCCACTATGCTATTATTAGTTATTTTGTGTGTGGCATTTTCATATCACTTTTATTAAAGCCTGAGGGAGACTCCTGTTCGCCCTTCCTTTTGGAGGAACAGGTTGTCTCAGTCCTAACATTAGTACCAGGGTCCTATAGGGTGAGTTAGGACATTACATATTCCAGTGTATGAACTCACCTACCTGTGGTGTCTGTTCATACTGGTAGATAGTCAGGAATTTGATTAAGGTTTTACTAAGAGGTGTCCATCTCCTTTCCCTAGTTTCCAGGCCTCATTCCCTCACCCCTTTCCATCCTATGTTCGGTGTGGTGTTTCCCTCCCACACCCGAACGTGACAAGTTCTTGCCACTTTTACAGAGTGTTGAGAAAAGGCAGTGTGGAGTGGGTGGGGAAACAGATGGGCCACAAGGCCGACTTCATTGATCATTTTCCAAATTCAAAATGGCTTAAATCCTGAAGTGTAGCTAGGCATTCCTGCACCCGGAGCAAATGCCACTCAAATTTAAATTAAGATGGGACATTTAAGTGGCACGCAGCGTGCTGCGGAACATTTCTTTTTACACTAAGGCACTCCTCTAACTCTGCCCAATGCATAACTATACTTACCTAGTCCCACCTAATAAAATCTATCATAGGGTACATGGCGGTACCAATACACCTTGCAATAAACAAATGAACCAACTGGTTCTGGCATCGGTGTTACTGGCATCGGTGTGATGTCCGCTGGATCTGGAGCAAGGTCCCTGTGGTGATGGAGAAAAAAGAATAATCATATCAGGAAAGGATAGTGACTTTACCTGGTAAATACCTATGAGGGGGCAGTGTGCTGGCCCTATAAGACCAAGCTATCCCAATGTATAATAAGGTAATCTAGGGCATTTTCCCTTAGTGCTACCACACAGTACTAATGCCCACTTTGTTCCCCCTCACAGTAATTATTCCAACATTGTGCCTCCTTTACAGCATAAATGCCCACATTGTGTCCCCCTCACATTAGTTATGCCCACTTTTGTGCCCCTTCAGAGTAGTTATGTTCTCCATGTGGCCCCTCACTGCAGTTATGCCCACCTTTGTGCCTTAACAAAAAGGGCCTAACCTAGGTAAGGTATATTTCATAATGTATACTCCAATGCCTAAAAAAAGGCTTTAACCTATCTTGACCCAGGTCCAAAACGAATATTATTTAACACGTCACTTTTCATTGTAAATAAACGTAAAATGGCCGTGAGCCTAACAGACGCATAAAATTAAAGTTGTCACTCTGAAAGCTATGGTATATTTTTGGTAAGATTTTTTTGGAACCAGAGATGTGCACTCTCTCTTAGCCTACTTTACTGAAAAATATCCACCTCGGTTAAAAGCCAGTATTACAGCCTCTATATACCTAGAGGCCAGAATCTCTAGCCAGAAATTGAAACACTGCCTTTTGTGATATTAAGGCGTCCACAGAGCTGTGTTGATGCCACACTAATACCACAAGAGAGTGTGCAAAAGAACCAAAGGGTTGTGGTTGAATTATACTTTGTGTTGGTTATTGAGGGCTGCTTCAGTGTGTCCTATATAAATCACCAGAAACACTGCCTATGTGTCCTATGTTTTTAACAGACACACACCATTCACAACACACTGGTCTGACACTATGTCAATAGCTGTCAGAGTTCAATCATACAATACACACACCACAGCACTTGCTATGTGAACTTGGCAGACTATTTGGGCTAACTGGCCATCTGGTATGGGCCAACTGGCAACCTCCTCTGTCACTGTGAAAATGCTTGGTGTCTAGACAAGGACTACCTAACTGCTAAGCTACAACAGAGTAATCAACTGTTATTAAAATCTACAACTGCCCCCCGACATGTTTCGCCAGTGACCTGGCTTCTTCAGGGTATTTGGGCTCAAATACCCCTACTGGCTGCCCAGTAGCTATGTCCTCTTTGTGGCCGCCCTCAGCCTTTTTGCCTGGGGCAGGTGCCTTGTCTGCCTTCTTCGCTACGCCCCTGCTTAAATATATGCCAGTAAGGGAGCTGGTGTAGATTTAAGTCTGTCACACATTCTGCTAGCGGAAGTGCCAAAGTTATGTAGAGGCCTCTGCATCCACATAACTTTGGCGCTTCCTCCAGCAGCGCCGAGGGAGTTAAGACTGACGTGGAAAACGCTGGTCTTAATATATGTTCCTCTGCCTTTTTTTTTTATAAATATATAATCCCTTACGGTACGGCCACATGGTTTTGGCAGCCAATTTCAGGAGTGAATTAAAAAAAGGGAAGACACATATGTCTATTATACTTTCTTTCATTTTATGATTCACTCCTAAGTTTTGCTTCCAAAAATGCATGCAGAAACCTGACCATGTGGCTGTACCCTTACAGCAAAGAAAGAGCCTAGTGTTGCCACCTACCTGATTTTCAATAAAGATACTGATGCCTTACCTTAACACATAAACGCTACCTTTATGTTATAGAAACATAATGCTAAAAATCACTTATTTTAATAAATTGTGCAGATTAAAGTTACAACCAATTATATAGTAATAAATCAAAAACAAACCATTATGTGAAAGTAACTTAACCTTGTAATACACTCAAATGATATAAAGCCTCTACATGGCATATAGAATGCATAGAACATGGTTACTTAATCTGTACTGATCACTTATTAGACGCATTTAAACTGTAGGGCTCCAGTTTAACTACATTTTTATAGACTTGTATAAAAGGAGAGAGTACTTGTTGCATAGTCAGATGCTAGAAAGCCAATTCACATAAAAATAGGTACAACATAAGATTTTGTGAAGCATGTTTGAACTACCATAAGTCAAGCTAGTAAAGATGGCCCCCGAGTTGGAGGATTTAGAATAATCTTTACTATGTTGAAACCTAATATACATGAGAATTGAAATGCATGTAAGGCCACAGAGGCTGATGTTACAAAAACTTTCATGTTATTAGAGTACTCTAAGTATTTTGGAGTACAACACACATCATAAGCAATTTTCTTTTTCTTAATATAAATGTTAATATTTATTTAAAAAAATATTTCTAAGAAGAATTGTTGTGAAAAGAGATGAAGCGGACATAATGTTTGATAAGAATTATTTACCTCATCAAGCGGGTTGAGAGATCCCCATACATGCATATTAGTTTATGTTTTGAAGTCGTAGGAAGTAGTTGGCTTGGTTGTATACCTAGACTTGAGTGAAGGGGACCACATGCATGGCCACCTCCTATATGACTGCAGTAGGTTGCAAGGTGGGATCTGGGTCTCAGAGGTAGAATGTGGCTCTCATCAATTTTAAGCTGGCTCTGGAAAATGAGTTATTTTGACACTGCATTTGAAACCAGCATGGTGCTATTTAGCACTGGTAGGATATTTATATAAGTGGCACAGTGATTAGAGTGTATAATTAAGCAACTGTACCAGATTTTATTGCAGAAATATCCTGCTAATACCAAGGGGTCTTTGGCTTTTGGAAGGCACATTCAGCCAGTCAACTAACGGCTCATCCTGGACACTGTTGGGTGTTGCAACATTCTTGCTTTTTACATTTTGCTTTAAGTACCATAGAAATTCAAGTGACTTGAAGTAAGTAAATCACCAGGTGATGCTCTGTTCCTGAATCCTGCTGTTTTGCTTAGGGATTGCAATCATGCATTGGCCACCAACCTCTTAAACGTGTCAGTGTGCTCTAAATGCCCCTGACCCCTGCCAATGCCCCAACCTTTAAAAGGGTGCTCAACTCATCACCTTGGATCTAAACAATAAGGTCCATTCGGTTCCTGCTCTCTACTAAGATGTTTGTTTCTGTCTCCTCTGTTATAGACCTGGTTTGAATATATGAGTATTTCAATCCATCTGCTACTCAACCAGACCGCTGCCTGTCTACTGCTGATGACCAAACTTGACCTTTCTTGACTCATGCTCTGTTCATCTATTATCTTTTTTTCATATCACAACTTAATATGCGATCAGTGTCCGATCAGCAGCAGCCTGACTTCTATGACCCCTACCAATCACTGGAACAAAGTGGACTAGTATCGGGAAACACATGCTACATTATCTCCTGTTGGCTCTATACAGCTTTTCTCAGAGGCCTCCCGAGCATTGCTTACAATGGGCTGACCACACATTACAAAAATTTCATTCCAGTGATTGCTGCAGTTGAACCCCACCAGCTGGAAACTGGTGGCATATCCTGGCCATAAAATCTTAACTGAGGCACCCCCCTAAAACTACATAATTGCTGGGAAATGGTATTTTTGGATTGTCTAGCTAGATATATTGGTTGTCCTCATCATGTCCAAGGCCTGCAGAGTTTATAGTGGAGATTTTTTTTTTTTTATTAAAAACTTGTTTTTCAGCCAAATACTTTGGGGTACATTTATGAAAACTGTCTAAAAGAAAAACTTTTTGTTGGCCAGAACAACCAATCACAGCACTTCTTTTATGTGTCATGAACACTAGGAGAAATTAAAGCTGTCTGTGATTGTTTGCAAATCTTATCATATGTCTTTCTTCAATTTGTTTTCTCCTCTTAGGGATCAATATTGCTTTGAACGTAATAAAAAAAAATCTAAAGTGCAGAGAATTACCGCATTTGATCTGAGCATAAGGAAACGTGTGATATATCATATATACCTTCTACCTGTGTCAGTAGATAAGGTTTATAGCCAGTGAAAGTAAACATGAAACTTTCCATTCACTGACAGCAAATAAACATATAAAAACTGTGAGAAATTATATTGGTTCATTAAAAAGTTGGAGAACTTTTTAATGTACAGTGCATTCACTAATATTTATTTCCAGAAAACTAGAAAACCCCTAGGAAAAAGTAGATACTATTACCCAACCTTAGGCTACATGCACACGACAGTGAAAAACGGAAATGTGATGTACATTTTTTTAATGGCCATCACATGTCTGTTTTTTTAAGACTAATGGTAGTCTATGGGGTTATTCACATGGCAGTTTTTTTGACGGTCAGTGAAAAAGGGACATAAAAAAAATATAACATGTTCTATCTTGTCCATTTTTCACTGACAGACTGCTCCAATACAATTGAATAGGTCAATATTTAATGTCTGACAGTTTGGAATATCACTAATATACTCACTTCAACTATACAAGCAGTGGGAGCAATTCAGGGGGCAATACATACTGCAGATCACCTTTTATTGAATCCAATGAGGAGTTGAGAATGTGGATTCTCAGCAACTTCGTTATCTCAGCTTGTAACCTTGTAATTTGAGCATTATACTATTTCATTTTAGAACACACATGGTTTAAGTTTGGTTGGGATGTAACCTTGAAGTATTTAACTTTTTGTTCTCCTCCCACCTATCCACAGGTGAGCTAGTAATTGTTGCCTATAAAATTTGCTTATAAAATTCTGAAATTGGAGAACTGAGGAGCATGTCTTTTAAATGACAAATTAAATGCATATTTTAATTTGAAACTACTACTGTTAAACCAGTGGCGAACAACATATTCCCCAGGGCTTTCAAATTAGGAAAAGTAACAAACAAGTAAAAGTCCAAATAATAGAAGCAAATAATCAATATGACCAAAGCAGAGAGGTCCCTGCCCATAAGATTGATACCTTACTTCTGACTGTTATTTCAAGTAATGTCAGGTTTGCACTGCACGATTGATAAGCAGGTTATCGGTAGAGATGAGCGAATTTTTATAAAATTTGATTCGGTCGGTTTGCTGAATTTTCCAAAAAGATTTGCTTCAATCTGAATTTATTAATGACGAGTGGTGTTAAAAAACAGCTATTTCCCGGCTCCAGAGAGCCTGTATAGTGGTGTAGAACACTGTGCCTTGCAGAAGCATGCATAGGGAGTCTGCTGTGGTAGTGAAACTAGTGAAACAATACTGTGAGTCAGTATGACATGCAGATGACAGGCGTTGCTCTTAGAATCACTTCACACATTTAGGCAGTTATGGGGGCAGAACTGACCAAATAACTCAAATGAGAACTTAAGTAAGCCTTACAGGTCAATGTTAGTGCCAGGTAAAAAGAGCCGTGTAGTAGCCCAAGATTCTACTGTAAAGTGAAAGAGTGCACTTCTTTTAAACCGTTGTCAAGCTGATTCCAAATCGATTTCTTACAGAACCTGTTCTATTAAATGCTGATACAAGTAGTGCCCCCCTGACAGAGTTATGAGGGCAGCAGTAATTTAGTGTTGACATCACAGATTATTTTACCCTTTCTCTGATTCGTCAGAACAATAACCCCCAAAAAACGAATCCTGTATGTTGAGCTTCCGCTTTTACATGGTCAGTAATCCATTAGTATTGCCAAGGCCAAAAAAAACAGGAGTGGATCCACATCAGGCACTGGTGCGTGGAAATCCTGGCACACTGCTGGCTGACAGAAAAGCTTGTCCAGGGCGAAGTCGGCCAGTTGCAGCCACAAATCAAGTTTGGCTGCCCTGTAGTCCAGGAAATCTTCTATGTGGAGTGGCAGGGTGCAGTCCAAGTATGTCACAACCTGCTAGTTCAGGTTCTTCTCTTTGTCTACTTGCTGCTGCTGGTGAGTAGTTTCTGCAGTAGGCTGGTGAAGAAAACTGCTCATCAGCGGCTCTAGACTTACATTGCTGCAGATGGAGCTGGTACTTCCCTGCCGCCCCCCCACCACCCCAGCACCCATAGCAGTGGAACATGAGTGCAGAGGCCCTCCTTCCCCCCCGGGTCAGACCTGCATGAGGATGGGCAATGAAGCACATAGGCAGCAGCCAACTGACTACATAGGATTTCTCGATAGTAGTTCAGTTTGTCCTTCCTCTCAACGGGTGGAAAAAGGCCCTCCTTTTGGACTGGTAGAGAGGGTCTTACATGGTGGAGAGCCAGTAGTCATCCCTCTGCTGAATGGTGACAATTCGGTTATCACTACACAAGCAACTGAGCATGCATCTGGCCATTTGTTCAAGTGACTCGGAGGGATTTCCTGCCTCCATCTCCACTGCATACTGCCACAGTGTGTCTGGGTCATCTGCCTCATCTTCCTCATCGCCCTGTAGCTCTTCTGGCTGCTCCTGCTCCTCCTGCTTCTCCTCTCCTGTCACCTGTGTAGAAAAACCACCCATTTCTCTACGCATTGCTTGTGCTCGAATGTCCTCCTCCTCGTCTAGTTCAGCCCCCACAGGACTAATGTGGCCATGAAATATAGTTCAAGAATCACAGAAATAAACGTGGCCTAAAAGGGTGGGACTGCTCCAAACCCCAAACACTGTGGCGTGTTTCTAACTTGGGGGGCAGTTCCTCCGCATGTGGTTCGCAGCGAACGACTATCCCCAGCAAAAATTGCATACAATGGAGGATACCGGCGCGAACCACAAGCACCACACAAACATCCTACACAAAATAAAACATGTGCGGATGAAAATATATAAACACTGTGTGTTTCTGTTTTTGTGAGTTACATGAAATATAGTTGCCACGTCTCCTGTCCCCTGGCCAGACATATTTAGCAGCATCTGTTCCAAGACATGAAGCAGTGGAATGACGTTGTTCATCTCGTAGACTACTAATGCCTACTACTACTACTAATGCCTCAGTTAGCATGTAGCATAGGAGTTGGTACACATGTGCCAAGTAGAGCTGTCTTTTGCTAAGTAGCAGGGATAATATCAAAGCATAGCATGTGGATGTGCAACACAGTTTTTTCTTTTTTTTGTATATGTTTATACCGTAGTCCTGGCGACTGACAAATAAAGTGGCCTCCTTAAAGGGCCTGAGCAAATGGCAGATGTCACCAATGAACTGCCACTAGCTAACAACGAAGTTACACAGGGGAGTACCTCTGTCCACCTGTGTCATCAAGAAATCGTTTATGGCCTTTCTCTGTTCATATAGTCGGTCCAACATATGGAGGGTGGAGTTCCAACTGGTGGAAACATCGCATGTCAGCCGATGTTGGGGAACGCTATTCTGCCTTTGCAATCAAGGAGGGCGTGCTTGGTGGTGTACGAGTGGCTGAAGTGCATGAAAAGTTTCCTGGCCATCTTCAGGATGTCCTGCAGACAGGTGGAAGACTGCAGGAACCGCTTTACAATCAGATTGGACACATGTGCCATGCAGAACGCATGCCTCGGATCTCCTTGACGCAGCACAGACACCCTGTCTGACCATGGTTCTGATTTTGAGTTGAAAGCCAGGATTTGATTTCTTGATGAAGGACATGGAGCAGTTCCTCCCCTGTGTGACTCAGTACGCCCAGGAAAATGAGGTGCAGAACAGCATGACACTGCCATGCCCTGCACATGTGGTATGCTGAAGGAGCACTGTGAATTGTCTCTGCAGTGGAGGCTGAGGACACGGTGGAGGATGAGGAGGCAGAGGCGGACATTGGCGCAGGACCAACGGCATGAGAACATGGAAGCAGTGTCACCTGACCAAGTTGCTGGTGTGGCTGCGCAGGGACCACATTTACCCAGTGGGCCATAAAGGACGTATATTATCCTTGACCATAGTGCCGTGCACTTTGGCAGACACTGACAGGCTCAAGGACAGGCCCACTTTTTGTTCAACATAGGTGTGCAGGGCTGGTACTGCCTTTTTCACAAAGAAATGATGGCTTGGGACTCTCCACCTCGGCTCAGCACAAGCCATCAATTCTCTGAAAGGAGGGACCAACTTGGCCCAGAGCACGTTAAGCTTCTGCGCCATTGGATGAGTGCACGCATACTGTTGTCTCTTGGCAATCGCTTCGGTGATCGATTGCTGATGAAATGACTGATAAGAAGAAGAGCAGAAGCATCAGGACAGACAGCTCCCTTTGGCTGAGGTGGTGGATCCTTGACTTGCAGAAAAAGGGTGAAGGCCACTGGGTGATACAGCGGTTTCTGTGGCAGACTGGCCGATTGTGGCATTTTCCCTCGAAGACTCCATGCTGACTGCCTGCTACCGCTGCCTCCGTGAACCACTGCACCAATACTTTCCGTGCATGTAGGCTCCTGCGAAGCCAGGCATGTTTGGCTCCCGACCTCCAACTGCTGCCACCCTGCTAACTCACGGCCACGCTACCACCTTGTTGGTTCAGCCGCTGCCTAACGCGCAAGCTGCCACCCTCTTCTCCTGATAATGATGAAGCCCCTTCTTCACCCAGATCCTTAGTGCGATCGGCTACATCATGATCATCCACTACTGTCTGCACGTAACTGATGTCCCCCTCAATGGTCTCAGGTCCAGGAGCCTGATAGCTTACAACACCAGCTCCCATGTTACTTTAATCCTTACTACTTTCCCGCCTACCAGAGGAAGCGGAAGATGTCTCTTCCAGATCTCGGCTGGGCAGTAGCTACTGACTGTCCTCTAGTAACTCGTCCTCGCTGAAAAGTGAAGATGAGCCTACTGCATATAATACTTCTTGCACTCACAGAGGCAGATTTAGGACAGTTGGGGGCACAGGGACTGCTCCCGGGCCATGCCATTTCAGAGTATCCCACAGACTCTTGGCTGGGGATGTCTGATGTCACTTGCGATGAAGGCAAAGACCGAGTCAACCATTCGAGCACCGCTGGGTTGCTGATCAAGACACGACAGCAAGATGACACCAGGAGCTCAGGCCTCTCGCTGCGACTCCTGCTGCCAACCCCCTTCTTCTACTGCTACTCGTGTCTGCGCCAGAAACATTTTGGCCACTGCCTATTCCCTTTGAGGGGCCTGACAATTGTCTGTCTGACATACTGTAAAATAAAATAATTAAATTAAAAGTAAATTAATATACCACCAAAATGTCTATAAAACAATGTACCTTGACAGCTAAACGGCTAATAACAGACACTTTTTTTTTTCTTATTAATACACCACCAAAATATCTATGAAACAATTTGCGTTCACCGCTGAACGGCTATTTAGACTTACTTTTTTTTTTCTTATTAATACACCACAAAAATGTCTATAAAGAAATGCATAGCTAATAACACATATGAATGGTTCCTATTTACCACCTAAATGGCAGCACTTGCACCCCAATAACAAGCAAGGTTTGCTGGAATTACTGAGCTATCATTTAGTGCAAACCTAAAAGCAGCAGTATAACAGAAATTTGGATCCCCAATTACTGCGGCTGTACACTTCCCTATTGGACCCTATTTTCCTTTTCCTACAACTTGAATGATCTTTCCCTGAACTTGTAAATCTTTTTTTCAGAACAATAAAGTCTTTAATAAGTATACTGGAAAATGACTGAATCCAAGATGGCTCTTTATAGGGCTGTGACATCACAGGGGCTGGCTAGCATTGTGGGTGATACCTCGTTCCCAGAGTTCTATGCCCCATTTTCTGACATTTGCAGCAGCCATTTTAGGAAAAAATGCGATTTGTTACCACGAATCGTGAGGAAATTCAACTTCGGTGCAAATCAAATTTTTCCTGAAATTCGGATCGAATTCCACTTCGTCAACTTCAATTCACTTATCTATAGTTATCAGGAACAAATGTTACGCTACGAGCACTTGGTCCCGATAATCTGCTTATGTAAATGTACTGTGGATCACACGATTAACGACCAAAACCCTTGTTCATTGTGTAAATTCATCTTTTATACGGACACCTCAGTCATCCTTTCTGAACAGCAGATGATGCAGCCCAGAAGCAATAAATCTATATGAGGGTAGCCATCACTTGTCCCCATACAGAGGAGGTTATTGCTGCATGTAAATGCAGTTCTTCACTTCCACTGATGAGAAGGCAGTTATTGAGCAGGAGCGGTCCCTTCCAAATAATTATCTTCTCCATCACGCTATGCAAATCGAGCATTAGGGATAGTCTGATTAATAAGAATACTCAGATTTAATAACAATTTTTTTTGTGAAACTATGCATGATAATTATATGTTTTTATATTAATATATCCTATTATTATTATTATATTTATGTTTAAGGGACAACATTTTGCAGATGTATGGAATACATGATAAAGAGGATACAAGACCTTTTATAGTAAAATACTGTCCATAGTTTAAAAGTGTTTGTACATGCCTGTTCTGCCGACATATATCTCTCCAGATTTCCCCATAAACATTTGTTTTTAATGGGGAGACATGACAAATTTGCTGCCATGCACCCATGGTGGCAGAATATCCCCCCTCGCCTGTAGAACAAAGGGACTGGCCATTGAAATTAACTTGCTCAATGATTCAATCCCCTGACATAATTTGTTGGGGGAAAGTCGGGAGCTCCCCAAACATATATATTTTTTTTATATATAAATCTTTATTTACTTTTTTCTTTGTATCAAATACAATATCATAATAACAGGAAAAATTAAGAAATATTACCCCCACCCCACCCCCACCACCACCCCCTCAAGCATGCCCGGAAAGGAAGAAGGGAAAAAAAAAAAAAAAAAAAAAAAAAAAAAAAGGGAAACCTCTCCCCCTTAATTAATTCCACCAATTCCATATCTTAATGAATTTTACATTAGACCCTCTTTGTTTATAAAGAATCTGCTCATACTTTTTAACTTTATTAACTAGATTTAACCATGTTCGGTGATCTGGAGAGTGCGAGGCAAACCACAATCTAGAGATCATAAGCCTAGCCAAAAAAAGACACTTTAACCAAAAAACGAAGTTTTGAAGACTGACAGACTATCTCAGAAAAATCACTTAAGATCCATACTCCAGGCGCAAAAGGTATCTGGATTTGGAGTTTTTGTATTAAGGTAGTGATGTCGCGAACATAAAATTTTCCGTTCGCGAACAGCAAACGCGAACGTCCGCAAATGTTCGCGAATGGGCGAACCGGGCGAACCGCCATAGACATTAATTGGCAGGCGAATTTTAAAACCCACAGGAACTCTTTCTGGCCACAATAGTGATGGAAAAGTTGTTTCAAGGGGTCTAACACCTGGACTGTGGCATGCCGTAGGGGGATCTATGGCAAAACTCCCATGGAAAATTACGTAGTGGACGCAGAGTCGGGTTTTAATCCATAAAGGGCATACATCAACTAACAATCCTAAATTGTTTGGAATAACATGCTTTAAAACATCCAGTGTGTGTATACGATCAGGTATGATGTTCTATCGATCAGGTAGTGTAAGGGTTACGCCCACTTTACAGACATTGACAGACCAAACTCCCCTTTTAATGCACCGCAAACAACCGCAAACAGTTCATTTGCACAACCGCAAACTCCCCATTTGCACAAGGTTGGATACCAAGCTAGCCACGTCCCGGTGATGTCATTGAAGGTTTCTTTCTCCACCCAGCCACGTACAAAACCAAGGGTCCCCGAAAGGTGAATTGAATTGATTTTTCGAACGGGGAGATGGTTAAAAAAACGCTGGCTCCCTCCACTCTGTTTTAATCCACGGTCACTGCGTCTGCGCTGTGCAATTTACTGTCACACCCGATATGAGTGGTATTTTCTGTAGTACTATTCTCATCAATTTAATCCCTGTTACGTCCCCAATCTGGGGGCCATTTATGGAATTGATTTTTCGAACGGGGAGATGGTTAAAAAAACGCTGGCTCCCTCCACTCTGTTTTAATCCACGGTCACTGCGTCTGCGCCGTGCAATTTACTGTCACACCCGATATGAGTGGTATTTTCTGTAGTACTATTCTCATCAGTTTAATCCCTGTTACATCTCATATCAGGGATTGCCTTTTGTGAAAAAAAAATTTAGGCCGGGTACCTTCGACAGTGCCTTCACAGTGACAGACCAAACTCTCATACACCAAACTGAATTGATTTCATGAACCGGGAGATGGAAAAAGCAGCTTGGTCGGTCCTCTTACTCCCAAATTGGGGGCACTGCGCGTGCACAGAGCAATGTGCTGTGACACCCTATATGAGTGGTGTCTTAACTAGTACTATTCCTATCAGTTTAATCCCTGTTACGTACCCTATCCGGTCGAATTGATTAACCATTGTCGAATTAGCGAACCATTACGACATCATGAAATAATTTAGTTCTGAGCTCTGTACTTGCTTTGCATTGGAATTGATGGGGATTTTTTTTAATTGTCTGCATTATTTCTAATAAACTATTAAGACTTTATTATGATTTTTTATTTTATGTATTAAAAACCCATACAACATAAAAAAAGAAGGTAAATTAATGTTTTTTCTATGAAATATTATCCAGCCGTCTGATCACTTTTTGTCTGACCATAATGAAGCAACGGCCTTATCATCTGGGGTGTGGCAACATTGCCAACACACTCATAGAGGTGATGATTGCTTCATTGTGATACGCAAGCCCCTTCACCACAACAAGGTAACGATCACGAAGGGGAATTGACACTTGTATGTGCCTTTTTTTTTTGGTTTGTTTTTGCAGCCACAATGCTGCACCATAGGACAGAAAAATTAGGCATGTACATATGCCTGAAAAATAATGGCATTGTTGCAGCCGATATTGTAGCAGCGGCCGGAAAAATTGATGTTTTCCAGGCAGAAAAGTGACTAAAACATTGCGGCTCGAACCCTACTCGGTGGTGGAGAATTCACGAAAGTCATCCGGTATGCAGACATTAAATACAGCAGCGTGGGGACCATTTTGAGGCCAAGGCATGTCATCAGGCCTTTTATTAGTCACACGTATCCCCCACTGTCAGTCCCTTCGGGATCCATGCCTCATTCATCTTTACGAAGGTGAGGTAATCAACACTTTTTTGACCGAGGCGACTTCTCTTGTCAGTGACAATGCCTCCTGCTGCACTGAAGGTCCTTTCTGACAGGACACTTGAAGCAGGGCAGGCCAGAAGTTCTATCGCAAACTGGGATAGCTCAGGCCACAGGTCAAGCCTGCACACCCAGTAGTGAAGGGGTTCATTGCTCCTCAGAGTGTCGATATCTGCTGTTAAGGCGAGGTAATCTGCTACCTGTCGGTCGAGTCGTTCTCTAAGGCTGGATCCCAAAGGGCTGTGGCGATGAGTAGGACTGAAAAAGCTCTGCATGTCCTCCATCAACAACACATCTGTAAATCGTCCAGTCCTTGCCGCCGTGGTAGGAGGAGGATTACACTCACCTCTTCCCCTGTTAGATTCCCGTTGTGCTGTGACAACCCCCTTATAAGCTATGTAAAGCATATTTTTTAGTTTGGTTTTGAACTGCTGCATCCTTTCCGACTTTCGGTAATTTGGTAACATTTCTGCCACTTTCTGCTTATACCGGGGGTCTAGTAGCGTGGCCACCCAGTACAGGTCGTTCTCCTTCATCCTTTTTATACGTGGGTCCCTTAACAGACGTGACAGCATGAAAGACCCCATTTGAACAAGGTTGGATGCAGAGCTACTCATTTCCCGTTCCTCGTCCTCACTGATGTCATTGACGGTCTTTTCTTCCCCCCAGCCACGCACAACACCATGGGTACCAGATAGGTGACAATAACGAGCACCCTGGGGTGCCTGCTGTGGTTGGTCTTCCTCCTCCTCAAAGCCGCCACATTCCTCCTCTGACTCCTCTTCCTCATACTCCTCTTCCAGCGCTGCCGCAGGTCCGGCAAGTAATGATGACAAGGCTGTTTCTGGTGGTGATGGTGACCACAACTCTTCCTCTTCACGCTCATCTACAGCCTGATCCAGCAATCTTCGCAGGGCACGCTCCAGGAAGAAAACAAATGGGATGAGGTCGCTGATGGTGCCTTCGGTGCAACTAACTCGGTTTTTTTACCTCCTCAAAAGTACGCATGAGCCTACAGGCATTGCGCATGAGCGTCCAGTAACGTGGCAAAAAAATTCCCAGCTCCGCAGAGGCTGTCCTAGCACCCCGGTCATACAAATACTCGTTGACGGCTTTTTCTTGTTGGAGCAGGCGGTCGAACATAAGGAGGGTTGAATTCCAACGTGTTGGGCTGTCGCAAATCAAGCGCCTCACTGGCATGTTGTTTCGCCGCTGAATATCGGAAAAGTGCGCCATGGCTGTGTAGGAACGCCTGAAATGGCCACACACCTTCCTGGCCTGCTTGAGGACGTCCTGTAGCCTGGGTACTTAGACACAAAGCGTTGTATGATAAGATTCAACACATGTGCCATGCACGGCACATGTGACAACTTGCCCAAATTCAATGTCGACAACAAATTTGTTCCATTGTCACACACCACTTTGCCGATCTCCAGTTGGTGCGGGGTCAGCAACTGATCCACCTGTGCGTTCAGGGCGGACAGGAGTGCTGGTCCTGTGTGGCTCTCTGCTTTCAGGCAAGTCAACCCCAAGACAGCGTGACACTGTCGTATCCGGGATGTGGAATAGCCCCTGGAGAGCTGGGGGGATTCAGTTGATGTGCAGCCAGACACCGCAGAAGAAGAGGACTAAGCCGAGGAGGATATCGAAGAGGATGGAGTAGGAGTAGAGGAGGTGGCAGTAGGTCTGCCTGCAAGTCGTGGCGGTGTCACCAACTCCGCTGCGGAGCCATGCATTCCATGCTTGTCAGCCGTCAGCAGGTTGACCCAATGCGCAGTGTACGTGATATACCTGCCCTGACCGTGCTTTGCAGACCATGTATCAGTGGTCAGATGGACCCTTGCCCCAACACTGTATGCCAGAGATGCCATGACTTCCTTTTCAATGACATGGTAGAGGTTTGGGATTGCCTTTTTTGAAAAAATATTTCGTCCAGGTACCTTCCACTGTGGTGTCCCAATAGCGACAAATTTTTTGAAGGCCTCAGAATCCACCAGCTGGTATGGTAAAAGCTGGCGGGCTAAGAGTTCCGTTAAGCCAGCTGTCAGTCGCCGGGCAAGGGGGTGATTCTGTGACATTGGCTTTTTACGCTCAAGCATGTCCTTGACAGACACCTGACTGTGGGCAGATGAGCAGGAACTGCTGAAGGTGAGAGGAGGAGTGGCGGTTGGTTGAGAGGGGGCAGGGATGACAGCAGTGGTTGACGTGGCTGAAGATGCTGGACCAGGAGGAGCATGGTGGCTTTGAGTTTGTGGGCTGCTTGTACTCATGTGTTGATCCCATAGGCGTTTGTGATGTGAGATCATGTGCCTTCGCAAAGCAGTTGTACCAAGGTGGGTGTTGGACTTCCCACGACTCAGTTTCTTTTGGCACAGGTTGCAAATGGCATTGCTTTTATCAGAGGCAGACACACAAAAAAAATGCCACACTGCTGAGCTTTGCAATGACGGCATTCTAGTGGTGGCAACAGCATGCGTTGACTGGCGTGCTGTCCGGCTGACCCCAGGTGCCGATACATGCTGTCTGACTGTGCCACTAACTCCTTGCGACGACCTCCCCCTGCTTCCAACTCGTCTCCTCATTCTCTCTGTCTCCCCTTCAGAACTTTCCCCCTCTTCTTCTCTTCGAGCAGGCACCCACGTGGCATCCGTGGACACATCGTCATCATCAACCGCTTCACTTTTATCTGACACCTCAGCAAAGGAAGCAGCAGCGGGTACAACATCATCATCATCATCATCACACTGTACGTCCATGTGTGTAATCCTGCCTGACTGAGACATATCCCCGTAATCTACATCATCTGGCAATAATGGTTGCGCATCACTAATTGCATCCAACTGATGTGTAAATAACTCCTCTGACGGATCAAGTGAAGCGGCTGTGGTGGCTGTGGTGGCTGTGGTGGTAGTGGTGGTGGTGGCGACGGGCGGGTGCGTGGTAACTTGAGAGCAGGTGACCGAAGCTGAGTTGGAGGAGGATGGTGCGTCAAGGTTCTTAGCGGAAGCTGTTGAAGATTGGGTGTCCTGTCTAAGCCAGTCAACTACGTCCTCTGAATTTTTCGGGTTCAGGGTACGTGGCCTCTGAAAACTGGGCATTATTCCAGGGACAGTGGAAATCACAGCACCACGACGGCCCCTGCGGGGTGGCCTGCCTCTGCCTGTCATTTTTTTTTAGATAAGTGGTACTACGCGTGCTAGGTACTGTGCCACCCGGTATGATTAGTGGGCACTGGCAGTGGGCACACTACAATTAGTGGAAGTGGGCCTGACACACACTGGCAGCAGGCAAGCAACTGAAATTAGACTAATGTTTAAAAATTAAATGCCTTATTTATCGGCAAGCTACTGTGCCACCCGGTATCAGTGGTTGGCACTGGCAGTGGGCACACTACAGTCTGTGGAAGTGGGCCTGACACACACTGGCAGCAGGCAAGCAACTGAATTTAGACTACTGTCTAAAAATGAAATGCCTTATTTATCTGCAAGCTACTATGCCACCCGGTATCAGTGGTTGGCACTGGCAGTGGGCACACTACAGTCTGTGGAAGTGGGCCTGACACACACTGGCAACAGGCAAGCAACTGAATTTAGACTACTGTCTAAAAATTAAATGCCTTATTTATCGGCAAGCTACTGTGCCACCCGGTATCAGTGGTTGGCACTGGCAGTGGGCACACTACAGTCTGTGGAAGTGGGCCTGACACACACTGGCAGCAGGCAAGCAACTGAATTTAGACTACTGTCTAAAAATGAAATGCCTTATTTATCTGCAAGCTACTATGCCACCCGGTATCAGTGGTTGGCACTGGCAGTGGGCACACTACAGTCTGTGGAAGTGGGCCTGACACACACTGGCAACAGGCAAGCAACTGAATTTAGACTACTGTCTAAAAATTAAATGCCTTATTTATCGGCAAGCTACTGTGCCACCCGGTATCAGTGGTTGGCACTGGCAGTGGGCACACTACAGTCAGTGGAAGTGGGCCTAACACACACTGGCAGCAGGCAAGCAACTGAAATTACACTAAAGTGTAAAAATTAAATGCCTTTTTTTGATGCAAAGTCCTGTGCCACACGGGATGACAGGGGTGGGCACTGGCAGTGGGCACACTACAGTCAGTGGAAGTGGGCCTGACACACACTGGCAGCAGGCAAGCAACTGAAATTACACTAAAGTGTAAAAATTAAATGCCTTTTTTTGATGCAAAGTCCTGTGCCACACGGATGACAGGGGTGGGCACTGGCAGTGGGCACACTACAGTCAGTGGAAGTGGGCCTGACACACACTGGCAGCAGGCAAGCAACTGAAATTACACTAAAGTGTAAAAATTAAATGCCTTTTTTTGATGCAAAGTCCTGTGCCACACGGGACGACAGGAGTGGGCACTGGCAGTGGGCACACTACAGTCAGTGGAAGTGGGCCTGACACACACTGGCAGCAGGCAATCAACTGAAATTACACTAAAGTGTAAAAATTAAATGCCTTTTTTTGATGCAAAGTCCTGTGCCACACGGGATGACAGGGGTGGGCACTGGCAGTGGGCACACTACAGTCAGTGGAAGTGGGCCTGACACACACTGGCAGCAGGCAAGCAACTGAAATTACACTAAAGTGTAAAAATTAAATGCCTTTTTTTGATGCAAAGTCCTGTGCCACATGGGATGACAGGGGTGGGCACTGGCAGTGGACACACTACAGTCTGTGGGCCTGCAGCTCCTCACACACAGGCAGGCCAGGCAACTGCAATATGTATGGAGAAAAAAAAAAGCAGACTAATGTTGCAGCCCTAAAAAGGGCTTTTTGGGGTGCTGTCAGGACGCTGTCCTTACAGCAGAAATCAGATGAGTCTTTCAGGACTGGAGTGGACACTGAATTCACTAGCCTAGCTATCGATTTCCCTATTAAATCAGCAGCAACTACACTCTCCCTCCTCTCACTAAGACTGCAAATTCCGAATGAATCTAAAATGTATGTTGTTCATGAGATGGGAGGGTATGCTGCTGATTGGCTGGAATGTGTCTGCTGACTGTGAGGTACATGGTCAAAGTTTGCTCAATGATTATGTATAGGGGGCGGACCGAACATCGCATGTGTTCGCCCGCTGCGGCGAACGCGAACAAGCTATGTTCGCCGGGAACTGTTCGCCGGCGGATAGTTCGGCCCATCTCTATATTAAGGTTGTTTGAACCAGATGCCAGTACTCCATCACTGGAGGACAATCCCAAAACATGTGTAAATGGTCAGCACCAGGGCAGTCACAGCATGGGCAATTGGAAGAAGTCCTAAATCCTCTCTTTTGTAGCCACAACGGTGTTATTTATATCTTATGAATAATGTTAAACTGTACTACAGTAGGATTAAAATTATGTGAAAGATAAGTTATATTCTTCAAAATATTTTCCCATACCAATGGAGCAAAATTTTCAAGTGTAGTGGTCCAGGCTATTTGTCCTGGAGAGTGACGCTCAAAAAAATAAGATTTAATTAAGTGTTTATAACAATGTGAAATTTTAACTTTCATATGTGTTCCTTTTTCTTGTAATAACCTTTGAAGAAAGAGTGGAGCTTCTATATTAAAGAAGTGCTTGTCTGGAATTGAAGAAAGTGCAAAACATAACTGAAAGTATGGATACCATGCTACCTCACCCAGATTTTCCTTTTGTGTGAGCTCCAGAAGAGACAAAATTTGCCAATTTTTTACCAATTGACTGAGATATTGAATATTTTTTGTCCTCCAGTAATGGCTAGCCTCCAAATTCAAAAGAGTGTAAAACCTTTTATTATGCCATAATGGAGTACAAATCAGTAATGTTGTAACTTTACACCATTTCCTAATCATCTTCCAAGCTCTTATAGACAAACTAGAGAAGGAAATATATTCTCGTGCGTTCTTAGATAGATAGCTAGATTCCAATAATGTATAAAAATCTGAAAAACCTGCTTCTCTTAATAATTAAATGCATAGGGGACTATTTCTCCAGTCATTAAAAAAGCATAACTGTGAGGCAGCAAAGTATCCCTTAAAATGCGGGAGATTTAGGCCCCCCTGCTCATACAACATGGAAAAATAGTTCACCTTCAATCTCACACGTTTTCTCCCCCATAATAGATCGTTAATCATTCTTTCTATAATCTTGAAGAATTTGTCCTCAATCCAAATGGGGGAGTTTCAGAGTACATAAATAGTGATGAGCGGCAGGTGGCATATTCAATTTCGACGAAATTCGCGAATATTCGATAGAATATTAGTTTTATATTCGGCGAAATCGAATATTCGTCATTATTCTAGTTATCGCGATTAATATGTGATTTAAATAATCGCGTATTGCGATTTTAACTTAAGGCTACTTTCCTATTGCTTTGACACCTAGAATTATAGTGAAGATGACGAATATGACGAATGTATTCGTCATATTCCTCAAAACGAAGATAACGAAGTATTCTCCATCTTCGTTTTAGCTACCTATTCGTCAACTTCGCTAATTCTTGCAATCAAATAGGAAGGTTGACTATAGACATCCGTGTTTAATTCGCTATGCGATTATATTACTTTGCTTTTTTTAAAAATAAATAGAATAATTTTAATTCTTGATAATTATTATAATTATTCTATTTATTAAAAAAATGATAATAATATAATTGCATAGTGAATTAAACACAGCTGTCTCTATAGTCAACCTTCATATTTCATTGCTAGAATTAGAGAAGTTGACGAATAGGTAGCTAAAACGAAGATGGAGAATACTTCGTTATCTTCGTTTTGAGGAATATGACGAATACATTCGTCATATTCGCTAATTCTTCTACCAAGCCAACCATACGATGGGAACGTCTCCATACTAAAATGTACTGTCGGATTTGAGAATTACGTTGAAATCGCAATGCGATTAATATAACTTGAATTAATCGCATCGCGATTTCTACTTAGACCTGGTTTGCTATGGTTGGCTTGGTAGAATTAGCGAATATGACGAATGTATTCGTCATATTTCTCAAAACGAAGATAACGAAGTATTCTCCATCTTCGTTTTAGCGACCATAGTAAACCATGTCTGTTGAAATCGCAATGCGATTAATTAAAGTTATATTAATCGCATTGCAATTTCAACTTAGCACTGCTATCTTACATATTAGGCTAGAATTAACAAATATGGAATATAGCAGCAGTGCTAAGTAAAAATCGCAATGCGATTACTTCAAGTTATATTAATCGCATTGCGATTTCAACTTAGAGCTGGGTTTATAATGGGTCAGCTTGCTAGAATTAACGAAGTTAACGAATATGGAATATAGCAGTGCTAAGTTGAAATCGCAATGCGATTAATATAACTTGGAGTAATCGCATCGCGATTTCTACTTAGCACTGCTGATATATTCCATATTCGTTAATTCTAGCCTAATATGTAAGATAGCAGTGCATTGCTAAGTTGTAATCGCAATGCGATTAATATAACTTGAATTAATCGCATTGTGATTTCAACGTAATTCTCAAATCCGACAGTACATTTTAGTATGGAGACGTTCCCATGGTGATGGGGATGCTCCATGAGCATGGATGTTGGCAGAAGCGGCAACGGGAACTGACTGGAGCATCCAGGAAGCTAGGAATCCTCAGGACAGGTAAGAACTACTTTTGGGAAGTGGGAAAGAAAAAAATATAACTTAAAAAAAAAATAAAAAAAACGAATATTCGAAATAGCAAATTTATAGAGCTATATTCGAAATATTCGCGAATTAGCAAAGTGTCGATATTCGCTAAAAAAATTCGCTATTCGAATTTGGGGAAGTACCACCATTTTAATTAAAGAGTTCCTGTCTGCTCTAGTAAGCGGAATTTTCTGCCATACTTTAATTTTTGATCTAATTTTTGTCAATACTGGTATCAAGTTAAACTGTAAATATTCTTGAACTTTGGCGGTCACCGTGATCCCCAAGTACTTCAATGACTCAGAAACAGTCAAACCATGGACTCTAGTTTCAGTAGATAATTCATCCAACGGTAAAAGGCAAGTTTTCGCCCAGTTGACTTCCAGGCCTGAGACCTTGCTATAAGCATTGACAATCTCCATAACCCGAGGTAGTATGTTTTCTGACTGTTGTATAAAAAACATAACATCATCAGCATATAGAGAAATTCGATCCTCCATTCCCATAACTCCAAACCCTAACATCCTCGGGTCTTGTCTAACTTTAGCCGCCAGAGGTTCAATGTAAATGTTGAAGAGGAGTGGGGAAAGAGGACATCACTGACGGGTTCCTCTTTCTAATGGAAAGCTCCCCTTCAACACATCATTAACCCTCAGCCTGGCTACAGGGGCTTTGTATAACAGCTGTATCATCGTGATGAATCTTGGGCCAAATCCCATTCTTACCATCACTCTCCAGAGAAACCCCCACTCCTCCCTATCAAAGGCCTTGGTGGCATCAAGAGACAGGATGGAGCGGGTACCATCCGAGGGGGACTGGATGTTAGCAAAGAGACAATGTAGATTAAATTATGTACCCCTCCCAGGCATAAATCCATTTTGATCAGGATGAATAACAGACGTGATTACTTTAGAGAGTCTATTAGCAAGGACCTTGGAGTGTAATTTAACATCAGTATTTAATAAGGAAATTGGTCTATAAGAATCCAATTCCCGTTGATCTTTATCTTTTTTGGAATTAACACTATCAATGCTTCCGCCATTGAATTGGGGAGAGCACCTCCCTGCAATGCCTGAGTAAAAACCTCTACAAGATGTGGTAAAATAGTAGCCCCATATTTTCAGTAAAACTTGTAGGGGAGACCGTCCAGGACCGGCGCAGAATTTCCTGATATCATTTTAAGTGCCCCTTGAATCTCTTGTAGAGTCACATCCCCAGGGCGGGCCGACACAGAAGCTGAGGAGGCTCCAGCCTCAGGGCGCAGGCAGGGGCCGGCCAGAGGGAGAGGGACTGACAGGGGGGAACCGCTCAGTGCTCCCTCCTGTCATTCCCTGAGCCGGGCCCCGTCAGAGCGCTCCTCTCACCTCCATTATGTTCACTGCTTCAGGCCTCCAGCATCAGGCCCCGCTGCCTCTAACTAGAAACAAAGTAAGCAGGTGGGCGGAGCCTAACGTCCCTAAATTAGGCTCCGCCCACCTGCTTAATGTGTGGCAGTGCTGGGGTCTGATCCCGGAAGCCTGGAGCAGTGAACATAATGGAGGTGAGAGGAGCGCTCTGACGGGGCCTGGCATTAAGTACAGTGAAAATGCTGGGCCCCCTTACATGAAGTCTGTGACAACATGGGGGGGCAGAAAGAGCATGAAAAGATGGGCGAGAATGACAGGGGGCAGAAAAAGCATGACAAGAAGAGGGGATTATGACAAGAGGGGGGGGAGAATGACAAGAGGGGGAGAGCATGACAAATTACTATGTGGGGGCACTACTGTGTGGTTGAGGGGGGTGTGGCGGACATTACTGTGTGGGGGGCAGTGTGGCGGACATTACTGTGTGGGGGCAGTGTGGCGGACATTACTAATGTGGCGGACATTACTGTGTGGGGGGCAGGGGGACAGTGTGGCGGACATTACTGTGTGGCGGACATTACTGTGTGGGGGCAGTGTGGCGGACATTACTGTGTGGTGGACATTACTGTGTGGTGGGCAGTGTGGCGGACATTACTGTGTGGGGGGCAGTGTGGCGGACATTACTGTGTGGTGGACATTACTGTGTGGGGGCAGTGTGGCGGACATTACTGTGTGGCGGACATTACTGTGTGGGGGCAGTGTGGCGGACATTACTGTGTGGCGGACATTACTGTGTGGGGGCAGTGTGGCG
Source organism: Bufotes viridis (assembly GCA_033119425.1). Lineage (NCBI taxonomy): Eukaryota > Metazoa > Chordata > Amphibia > Anura > Bufonidae > Bufotes > Bufotes viridis. The sequence goes on along the minus strand of CM065590.1, from coordinate 374,334,287 downwards.
GACATTACTGTGTGGCGGACATTACTGTGTGGGGGCAGTGTGGCGGACATTACTGTGTGGGGGCAGTGTGGCGGACATTACTGTGTGGGGGCAGTGTGGCGGACATTACTAGTGTGGCGGACATTACTGTGTGGGGGCAGTGTGGCGGACATTACTGTGTGGGGGCAGTGTGGCGGACAATACTGTGTGGGGGCAGTGTGGCGGACATTACTGTGTGGGGGCAGTGTGGCGGACATTACTGTGTGGCGGACATTACTGTGTGGGGGCAGTGTGGCGGACATTACTGTGTGGGGGCAGTGTGGGTGGCAGTGTGGTGGACATTACTGTGTGGGGGCAGTGTGCGGACATTACTGTGTGGGGGGCAGTGTGGCGAACATTACTGTGTGGGGGCAGTGTGGTGGACATTACTGTGTGGGGGCAGTGTGGGGACATTACTGTGTGGGGGCAGTGTGGTGGACATTACTGTGTGGGGGCAGTGTGGCGGACATTACTGTGTGGGGGGCAGTGTGGCGGACATTACTGTGTGGGGGCAGTGTGGGTGGCAGTGTGGTGGACATTACTGTGTGGGGGGCAGTGTGGCGGACATTACTGTGTGGGGGCAGTGTGGCGAACATTACTGTGTGGGGGGCAGTGTGGTGGACATTACTGTGTGGGGGCAGTGTGGGGACATTACTGTGTGGGGGGCAGTGTGGTGGACATTACTGTGTGGGGGAAGTGTGGCGGACATTACTGTGTGGGGGGCAGTGTGGCGGACATTACTGTGTGGGGGGCAGTGTGGTGGACATTACTGTGTGGGGGGCAGTGTGGCGGACATTACTGTGTGGGGGGCAGTGTGGCGGACATTACTGTGTGGGGGGCATTATACAAAAGCTCTGCAGATGCAACTCCCATGTATTGGGTCACCAGTATTTGGGTGGTCATTCACTAAATGAACCCTGTTATGGGGAGAATCTGTGGATGACACATATTTGTCATCCACAGACACCCACCCCCCCAAAACAGGGTTAATTTACTGAATGACCACCAATAAAAGAGGTGGGGGTCACATATGCTATTTCATAATGACAGCAGGGCCCGTGCAGTGACTGTATTCTACTACACCCCCCCCCCACCCCGCTCACTGGATATAATCTTATTAACTATATAACTGTAGTAAATCACTAGTTATATAGTTAAGATTATATACAGGTGTGGGGGGGGTGTGTAGTAGAATACAGTCACTGCACGGGCCCCGCTGGCGCTGTCATCAAAAAAGCAGATACAACCCCACAGCCTCACCCCTTGTATTGGGGGTCATTCCTACACGGACCCTGTTATGGGGAGGGGGGATCTGTCATCCACAGATTCCCCAATAACAGTGTCATCCATCACAGATCCCCCATAGCAGTGTCATCCACAAGTCGGAGGGGGGGGCGCACTTGGGCAGCTCAGCCTCTATTGGTGGTGGACCTTGTCCCAGCCCTGCACATCCCTATCTAAAAAAGTCCTCTGGGAGTCTGTTAGTACCGGAAAAGAAACAGTATCCAGATATCGATCCATAGAGTTAGTAGATATGGTCTGGACTGACCTATACACTTAGGAAAAATAGTCTAAAATTTTTTTTCTAATTCCCTCCGGATTACAAACAGATTCTCCATCAGTTCCAAAAATTAAAGTTATATCCTTTTTTTTATTATCCTGTTGTGCAATAATTCTAGTAAGTAATCTGCCTGGTCGCCCAGATTCTACAAAATATTTTTGCCCTTTAAAGAATAAACTATGCTGAGCTTTTTCAAAAAGAAATTCCTTCAGGGCAAATTTTGCTTTCTGCATCTTCTTCCTATAGCATTCTGAATGTTGTGCAGTGAATTGTTCCGTTGCTTGGGTCGCCCTCTTAACCAATTCCTCCTCCCTTTTCCCAAAGCCCCTCCTCCTTGCCGTAATATCACTCATGAGAACTCCCCTCATATATGCTTTCCAGGCATCCCAAACCGAGTTGATATTCGCAGAGGGATAATTAATTTCCCAAAATAAGCTGTTTAATGGAATCCAGATTCTCAATAATTGTAAGCCAGTATGGATTCAGCTTAAAAAAGGACCTCGAGCTAACGTTCTGTTCCCCAGGGGTTAAATCTATTGAGAGAGGAGAATGGTCTGAAACTGTTCTGACCCCATATCGGATCGCTTTTATATTCTTTAAATTACTACTATTCGCCAGGGCCAGATCAATTCTAGACATTGCCCTCCCTCCTTTGCTGACACATGAGTATACCTGTTTCCCCTTTCCATAATACTCCCATATATCCACCAAACCCGTCTCTTGGCAAAACTGAAATAAAGGGGAGGCCCTTGCATGTCTCCCTAGATCTACATCCATGGATAGTCTATCCCTATTAGGATCCGCATTGAAATCTCCCATTTAGACGATCTGGCACTCTGATCTTCGTTCAATGAATGACAATAGAACATTAAGGGGCTGTATAGAAAAGGGAGGAGGTATGTAAAAAAAAAGGCAAGTGTATACAGCTGACCACAAAGTCTACCATAAGGGAAAATAAATCTTCCCTGACCATCGATTTCAGAATCAATTAAACTAAAATCAATCACACGATGGATCAGAACCGAAACTCCTCCTTTGGAGCCATTAAATGTTGAGTGGTATTTCTAAGAAGACCATCCCATACCCAGACGGGAAACTGTGATATCTGTAAGATGGGTTTCAACTAGACAGATTATTGCTGGGAGGTGTCTCCTCACTGCATCCATAAGTGCTTGTCTTTTTACCCTCTCTCCAAGGCCCCTTACATTCCATGATACAATCTTAACTGACGTTACTTATAGGCGAGTGAAAAAAAACAAAAAAAACATATTAGCCTTTTTCAACTAAAACAGTGGGTCTGTCTAACAATAGTCTATAGCCTCATTTTCATTTTACATGACTGCACAAACATTAACTTTATGGACCCAAAAGCAATATGTCTGCTTCTCTATTACCTGTTAAAATACTCACCTGTATTGGGAGCTAAAGATTGCAGAAGACCTGGCACTAGCTGGACCGAAGGCGACTCCTTGGTCTTCACCCAACTCCCCCCACAAGGAAGGTTTACTTGGCTGCAGAAGGATCTTCACAGTCTCCTTGAATAGCTGGGGATGAAATGCACAGTAGAAGATATTGGATACAGATCAGGGCTTGTCGTCAAAATCAGTTCATAAAGCCTAATAGTTACAAGACAGGAGAGTTGTTAGGAGTTGCCAGGAGTCAGAGATGGAAGTAGAACTGAACTTTTCCACAAGCTATCCAAAGGGCAATGTAAGAACATATCGGTGATGGATGCTTATAGGGGAGAATATGTCATATAGAATCTGTGGCACAATCTGTGTGTCCCCTTTGAAATTTTGAAGGTACAGTATAGGCGCAAAGCATTTATATTGAATCTATATTTTGGATCCTTGCAATCATGCTTATCTTCCTCTTAGCCATATACAATCACCTAATCCCAATTTACTTCAATAGGTGGCTGCCAGATACCTCTGATGCAGTTTATCTCCCCCAGGGAACAACAGATTGGACAGTATAAAATATAACCTGTCTGAATCTTCTGTTCCACAATAACAGACATTATTGGCCTGTTTACAAACCACCTTGAACATCTCTATATTTGTACCAGGAAAAGTCAATCCTAAATCCTGACTTCATACACCAATCAACATATGTGACAACATTTCAAACTTATGGTAGTGCCCTGATGTTTTTCACCCAACAGATCAACAAAAATGGATACCTTTTTGGTGACCAATGCTAACTGTATTTTACCAAGAAAGGGTTTGCCTGCTCACAAAATATGAGACAAACTGAACACCAATGTAATGGCAATGACTTTGGTTACCATCTTTGCAAAACCTCCTGTATGTCACGTTCTTGAACTTTTCTGAGGTAAGAATTGTAAATTAGCAAGCAGTGGTGATTTGGGCATAAAAATATACCAGAAAAACTTAATAACTGGTTGCCTATACAGCCCTTTTCGGATGATCATTTTTTATTTTAAAATCTATTATTGTCAGTTAATAATGCCACTAAATTAGTTGAAAGACATTGCCTACTAAAGATTAATATACAGATGCAAGAAAAAGTATGTTAACCCTTTGGAATAATATGGATTGGAACAGGACAACGACCCAAAGCATAGAAGTAAATCAACAACAGAATGGCTTAAACAGAAGGAAATATGCCTTCTAGATTGGCATAGTCAGAGTCCTGACCGCAATCCGATTGAGATGCTGTGGCATGACCTCAAGAATGTGATTCATACCAGACATCCCAAGAATATTGCTAAACTGAAACAGTTCTGTAAAGAGGAATGGTCAAGAATTACTCCTGACCGTTGTGTACGTCTGATCTGCAACTACAGGAAAGGTTTGGTTGAAGTTATTACTGCCCAAGGAGGTTTAACCAGTTATTAAATCCAACGGTTCACATACTTTTTCCACCTGCACTGTGAATCTTTACATGGTGTGTTCAATAAAAACATGGTAACATTTTATTCTTTGTGTGTTATTAGTTTAAGCAGACTGTGATTGTCTATTGTTGTGACTTAGATGAAGATCAGATCACATTTTATAATCAATTTGTGCAGAAATCCATATTATTCCAAAGGGTTCACATACTTTTTCTTGCAACTGTATTAAAGAAAATAGAATATATATATATATATATATATATATATATATATATATATATACACATTAAAAGGACAGCCCTCATTTTATATCATAAGTTGATTGAAGACACAATAATTCAAAACTAATTTTTTATAATCAGGACATTAACCGTTTCTACCCCGGGCCAGTTTTCACCTTCCTGCTCAGGCCATTTTTTGAAAATCTGACACGTGCAAATCTATCACGTGCAAATCTGACACATTTTATGTGGTAATAACTTTGGAACACTTTTACTTATCCAGGCCATTCTGAGATTATTTTCGCGTGACACATTGTACTTTACAACAGTGGTAAATATATTTCTCCTTCATTTATTTTAAAAAATCCCAAATTTGCCCAAAATTTAGAAAAATTCCCAATTTTCTAAATTTAAATTTCTCCAAATTTTTATAAACCCCGAAACGCGTTTGGTTATATCCCATTAGATACTAAATCCAACATCAAGAACTTTTTAACCTTTCAAACCTACCGGAAGACTTGTAACAACGACCCCTGAACCCACCGGATGACGTTGGCATAATCGGGAGCCCTTCCACACGTGAGCCCCGCACGTGCAACGCCAAAGTGAGGTACGGGGGATCCGACTCCTCAAGCCGGAAGGCGACTCCTTGGAACACTATATCGAGTGTTACATTGTAAATCACCGGTAAGATCCACCCAGTGGATAGTAACATTTAGAATCGCGATTCTTAAGTATTATTCTTAGCGGGACGCCGCTTTATCCACTTGAAGAACGGGACGCTGCCCGATAGTACTAATGTTCCATATGATTTACGTGGACTATTATATTGGACAATTATACCAGAAATGATGAACAGATATTGACTTTGTAGGCGATTTACATCCGAACTATACTGCCATTGACACGGATTACTACCATTGACACGGATCATAGTCTTTTTGCTTTTATGATAGGACATTTTTTAGATAGCCGTCTCTTTTACCCATAAGAGGTTGGTCGGATCCTTTCCACTGATAGGCTCCTTCTGTTTTATCACTGCACTTGCACCTTTATTGTATGTACCTTTTTTATTATCTATTTTATAATAAATTTATGGTTTTAATAATGCCCATTATCTCTCTGCTATCCCGCATGTAAGAGTGCCCCATCCTCTATTACCAATTCCTATTTAGTCCCTCTGTAGATCTGTGGTGAATCTACTGGTTGGGTGCACCTAATCAGGTGTTTCTTCACTCTAGTGCGACATCACCTTCAATATTACTCTGTTTATTAAGTGAATGGAGCAGTGGACCAAAATGTGCACTACCACTCCATTCAAAAAGGAGACTTGAGGACCCCGCTGGGGTCCTGCGGTGGACAAGTGATAAATACTTTTCTTGGGATAATCTATTTAAGATGGGGACATTTAGTTACATGTGAAGTACAGTATATGATCCTTTATTATTGAGATATAAACACAAGGATGTTTCTCTACTGCCAGTATATGATATTTTCAGGTTGTGAACTTTGACATTGTTAGTGAAGAGCAAATTTTACAACAGATTTCCATTTGTTGAAAGTGATTTCCAGGAAGATAACTAACAAAATACTGGGTGCCCAAGGAAACACTTAGGCTAGGGCTACATGGCCATCGTGATGCTATATGACAGGGAAGGCCAACCTGCAGCTCTCCAGCTGTTGCAAGACTTCAACTTTCAGCATGCCCAGACTGCCTACAGTTATCAGCCTACAGCAGGGCATGGTGGGAGTTGTAGTTTTACAACAGCTGGAGAGCCACAGGTTGTCCATTTCTGCTATAGGACATCAATGACATAGCTATATCTGTAATGTATTTTGGTGATACATATTGATTGACAATTGATTGTCTCATTTTTATTAATGTATTTTCAAGGGAGAAGGGGAAAAACTATTCCACATTTTATTTGGCTTTGTTCATTCCCTGTGCAGTGCAATTTAAATAATTTTTAGGAATTGTAACAACTACACAAGAGCAGTTCCATGTGTCTTGTTTATTTTTTTTATTATTGTTAATAAAAAATCTTTTTTTATGAATTTGTTTCAATACATTACTCACTTACACAAGGCTTTAGAATACTTAGGACTGTATTTGAAATCATTATTGTCTATAAGTGAAAAACTGACAGGAAAACTATAGGCTACATTCACACGACATTGAAAAAAACTGCCATTAAAACGGGCACATTGTCATTTTTTTTTCATGGCCATTTTTTAACCATTTGTGCATCCATTTCCTGTCTGTTTTGAATAGCCTTTTTGCAAGTTTTTCATGTCTGTTAAAAACGGAGGAATTTCAATCACTTTTTTAAATAAATCCTAACCCCTGCAGTTCCCTCAGTATACATAATGTCCCCCATAATGCTTTATAGCAGTAATAATGTACTCCATAGCAGCCCCCCAGCAGTAATAATGTCCCCCCTAGTGGCCCATAATGTCCCCTATAGTGGCCCAAGTAGTAATAATGTCCCCTATAGAAGCCCCCAGTACTACTAATGTCAACCATAGTGGCCAGCAATGTCCCCCATAGTGGTCCTTAACTGTTATGTTTCTTTCCAGAAAAAAGAAAAAGAAAATCACTACCTCATCCACTTGCATGTGCAGAGGCAGTCCCTCCTCTATTGATAGTGAAGGACCTGCCAAAGGACCTGTGCTAAGCATGATGTCATCACGGGAAGGAATTTTTTTCCCCTAAAATGAGGAAAATTTATTTCTACCTCACTGTGTTTTTTGCCTTCCTCTGGATCAACTTGCAGGATAACAGGCTGAAGTGGATGGACAGATGTCTTTTTTCAGCTTTATAAACTATGTTACTATGTTATCGTTTGCTCCCAGCATGATCGCATGGTGACATCATCACACTGACCTCAAGTGGTTCGGCAAGTCCTTCACAATCAAGATAGGAGCGTGCAAGTGGATGAGGTGAGTGATTTTTTTAACCCCTAAAAGGCCATATTGCACTAGTGTACCCATTTTTAATGTCTGTTAGATGGGTACACTCCTGTCTAAGTGGCTGTTAAAAATGGTCCTATTGATTTCAATAGGGTCCGTTAGGCTGTTAAAACAGCCAAAATTAGGACATGTCCTATTTTGTGACAGCCGCTATTCACCGGCTATTAAAGAAACGGCATGTGAATGGCCCCATAGACTGCAATGGTTTTGAAAATGGCTGTAAAAAGAAAACAGCCGTCTCACGGCCGTCTTTTCACTGTCGTGTGGATGTAGCCTTGGGCAACACCTCTGGCATGGCAGATGACTATATTAGGCCCCTTTCACATGAGTGAGTTTATCGCACGGGTGCAATGCCTGACGTGAATGCATAGCACCCGAACTGAATCCTGACCCATTCTTTTAAATGGGTCTGTGTACATAAGTATTTTTTTTCACGCATCTGTTCCACGTTGTGTGAAAAACGCAGCATGTTCTATAATTTACTTTTTTCATGCAGCCCTGGCCCCATAGAAGTCAATGGGGCTTCAGTGAAAAACGCATTGCATCTGCAAGCAAGTGCGGATGCAATGCGTTTTTCAATGATGGTTGCTAAGAGATGTTGTTTGTAAACCTTCAGCTTTTTATCACACGCTTGAAAAACGAATCAAAACGCATTGCACCTGCGTGGAAAAAAACTGAACAACTGAACGCAATTGCAGACAAAACTGACTAAACTTGTTTGCAAAGTAGTGCGAGTTTCCCTGAACGCATCTGGACCTAATCCGTCACGCTCGTGTGAAAGAGGCCTAAGACCATGTCAAGGACCTTTGCTGTCATAATACAGCATCAGCCGATCCTCAACTGCTGTTAGGTGACAGAGAAAGCCACTGACCCTCAAATACACAATGATAGAAAAGATCAGCAGCAGTGATAAATTGAAGAAGAGATAAAAACTGCATTTATTCTTTTCATTGATTTGAACAGGGACCACTAATAGTGAGGTTTTCATTCCTTCCCTTACTATAGATCTAGAGGTTGAATTTACTTTGTTTAGCTCTAGAAAAATGCAATTTTTGGAAGAGACAGTTTACAGAGATTGTTCTTAGCTGGGTACAAATCTTTATGTTAAGCCAATTGATATCATTAATTTACTTTAATTTACTTATTATTAAGTTGCCATCCAAAACATACAGTTGCTGCTTTACCGTACAGTCAGTTATTGAGGATTTAAGATGTTATTAGTTATTACTTAAACATTCTAAAAACCATGTATCATTTTCTTTTCACTGCACACATACTTCATACTTTGTGTTGGTCTATCACATAAAATCCCAATGAAATACATTTAGGTTTGTTGGTGTAACATGAAAAAATTTAGAAAAGTTCAAGAGGTGTGAATACTTTTTCAAGACACTGTATGCTGGACTCCTGAGAAGAAATTATTAAATGTGAATTTTCAAATAAGTGGTAGAGGATTTCTTGTTCATTATGATGCAGCCAAGTTTTTTTGTTTTCGTGTTTTTACCTTTCACCGAAGCAGACTTTAAACTTCACATGACCCGCAGTTACAATAGGGAACGTCTGCTCTGGGTTAATACTGAATAGGCCTAGCAGCTTCATCCTGAAGGTGTATTCATTGTGAACACAAATTAGATTCAATTAATTTTAACTCCTTTCATTATACAGATTTTTTATATGCAGATAGCAGTTCTGGGACACAGAATTTTTCTTTTGTGTGATTGATATAGCATTTTTCTGTAACTGTATTACATTACTTTACTTTCAAATTTCCAGTAATGTGAGCTATTAGTATAACTTCATATGTCCTCTATTTAGAAAGTGTTACACATAAAACACCTGCAGTGTTAGCATGCATTGCAGTGGGTCTCTCTTTTTATTTTTCCATAAAAGGTAACATTTCGCTATTCATATTGTACTTTATACTTAGACAAAAGCTTTGGATCACATGATGATGGTACCAGACTTCTGTCAGCTAATCTGGTTTCATTGGGGTGTAATCCTAGTGATTCTAGTTTATTACACTTAACAGACCAACCAGATAGCAATAATAATGGAAGGATGCATGGACACCCACAGAGATACATTCACAGACATTGCTCACATTGGTATGAGATAATATCACAGTCTACACTGAAATGTACACATGATGATCATATCCATATTGTGATCATCTCTTTTTCTCACTACAGGCCTTGGATCAGAAGCCAAACTTCCACTATTTGTTACAGGACCCATACAGCTTGAATCTATTTACTGTGAGAAAGTGCCATCCGCTTTATGGGGCTGTGTGACTAACCTAATCATATCTATTTTAATGTGATATTGTGGCACACACTGGAACAATTGCTTTATAGAGGAGTGATATCTTTCATAGACTATGGCCCGGATGGTAGACTCAGGGGTGCACCAAGCCTTTCAGCTGCCTGATGCAAAATCTGAAATGGTGCCCCTCCCCTCCCTAAAGACATACTTGGAAAACATTACATAAACAGAGCTACAAATTATACAGGTTAATACAGTGACATGTACTCTGATGTACACGTTCTCTTTCCTTATCTTCTCCATTCAGACCAGAACGCCATGATGATTTCTTTCAGACATCTTTTGTCTCTGCAGATTTTGACAAATAGACAACTTAGTTTCCTACTTTTCCATCATCCTACCCACCTTCTGAACACCCCATCCTGCCACCTCTAATACTGGGCCCACTAAGCTTCCCAATACTATACTGCAGAAACAGATAATAATAATTCCCTCTATGTGTGCCCCTTTTAATGTGGGCCAGTACAAAAAATGACCCTTTATATTGTGTGCCAGTACAAAAATGCTCCTTTTTACACAACAATTTGAAGCCAAATAAAAATAATAAAAATAATAAACTCAAATCTTACCTCTATTCTGCTGTCAGCAATGCAGCGCAATAATGAGGACACTGGCCTTTTATAGGCTACAGGAAGAAGACCTGTTTGAGGAAATGGTGGGCCAGGTAGATATGGTTCCCGTACCCCATCACAGCATTTAACTGTATTGCTATTCTGAGTACAGCGATGCAGTTGAATATGTCGAGATAAACGTCTCCACAATGAAAGCACTCATTGCCCATGGCCCTTTTGCTGCTCCCCTCTTGCTCCTACCTGGTGCTACCTGAGGCAATCGCCTCACCTTGCCGCATTGGTGGTGCACCCTTGGGTAGACTGATGAATCATCTTGCAAGCCTTTATGTATTTAGTGTAGGATTATCTATTACTGAAGGGTTTGTGTCTTTTATAAATATGCATAGATTTTTGTGATTTATGTAATTTTTTATTTTTTTGCACTTAATCATTATCAATAGTTACATTTTTTTTCCTTCACTGTTTATTTATTAGAGGTTCTGTGGGCACTAACCACCTGACTGGTCTCAAAAGAGTTTTCTGGAAATGACTCTGTTTTCAGTTATGTCCCGTACAATGTATGACCCATTGAAAGCATTATACTCACCTCCTCCCTGCCTCTCTGGTATTGTACACTGGCACTCATTCTGTCACCGTTGACACATGACCATGAGAGAAAAGTAAGGGGGAAGGGGCTTGCCCTGATTGGCTCCCAGGCTAACAGACAGCCTGGATGAGCCAATCAGTGCTGCAGCAGGCAGGGAGGTGGCCTAGCAGAACAAGCAGAACTCCATTCTGTGCTGTGAATGAGAGTGGTTGGGTGTGACAGTGTCTGCCAGGATCTTAAGCAGTCATGGAGAATGGAAAAATGTATTACGGACAGTCAGAAATCAATCAAGCTAGGAAGGGAAGAGTGACGGGAAAGGCTAGGATTCCAAAGAAGTTGTCACGACTGTGACTGATCCAGATAGGTCTGGGAAGAGAAGGTCGCAGCGACTTGCTACTCGCGATAGCTTGTGAGTTTGCTTCATGGTTCAGGGTATGTCATCCAGGTTTTGCCTTGTGAACCTTTTTGTCCTGACTGGGAGTTTGTAGGCATTCTTCTCAGGTGAGTGCTGTCTGCCACTCCCAGCTACTATATTAGTTTCAGTTTCACTTGCAGTCATTGCCAGATATAGTCCTTACTTCCAGTGCTATTCTGACCTTTGAAGGAGATCGTTTGACGGTATTGCTGTGGAGCTCGTGTCTGGCGTGGACTGTCGTTGTTGGGATCATCTTCTCTGCTCGTGACTGGATAAGTCTATCTCTGCTGGAGATTGTTTGTTTGTTTGTTACTGTCTTCCCCTGTTGTTCTCCTAGACATGAGTGATGGTGACTAGTGCTCCCATCTGCCTTTCCCCAGTCTAGTCTTCTGAGGGTCACTCAGGGTTTAGGCATCTTGCTCGCCGCACGGGTTCACACCCCGTCTAGGGTATCAGGGCAGACAGATGCCAGCGTAGGGTTTGTCAGGGGTGGCCGTTCTATTTCCCATCCGTAGATAAGGGTCCCCCTCTCCCCTCCGTCTGGTGCGACACGACCGCTGCTGGGATAGTGGTCGTGACAGAAGTATTGTGTGTAGTGTACAATAGAGAGAAGCTGAGCAGCTGACAGACAGGAAAAAAGATAACAGGACCTGTGGCTGACTGTGTCTGCTCTCAGAAGTATGGGAACACTTCAAAAGCAACTACCTGCAAGCAAATACTTTCATTTTCCCCCCATTTTCATAGAAATATTTTTTTTTGTGGGGTTCAATTTAATTAGGCTGCATATATACACGATTACTGCAGCAATACCCGTGGTGTGGCACCAATCTAACAGTGTGTGTCAAGGTGAAATTTACCGTCAATCCTCAATCGTTTGCTTCTGTATATCCAGCTTCCACAAAGTTGCAATTACATTTTTTTTTTTGGGGGGGGGGGGGGTTCAGTTTAATTAAGCTGCATATATATACACACTCACCTAAAGAATTATTAGGAACACCATACTAATTGGACCCCCTTTTGCCTTCAGAACTGCCTTAATTCTACGTAGCATTCTTTAGATATGTTGGCCCCTATTGATAGGATAGCATCTTGCAGTTGATGGAGATTTGAGGGATGCACATCCAGGGCAAGAAGCTCCTGTTCCACCACATCCCAAAGATGCTCTATTGGGTTGAGATCTGGTGACTGTGGGGGCCATTTTAGTACAGTGAACTCATTGTCATGTTCAAGAAACCAATTTGAAATGAATCGAGCTTTGTGACATGGTGCATTATCCTGCTGGAATTAGCCATCAGAAAATGGGTACATGGTGGTCATGAAGGGATGGACATGGTCAGAAACAATCCTCAGGTAGCCCGTGGCATTTAAACGATGGCAATTGGCACTAAGGGGCCTAAAGTGTGCCCAGAAAACATCCCCCACACATTACACCACCACCACCAGCCTGCACAGTGGTAACAAGGCATGATGGATACATGTTCTCATTCTGTTTACGCCAAATTCGGACTCTACCATTTGAATGTCTCAACAGAAATCGAGACTCATCAGACCAGGCAACATTTTTCCAGTCTTCAACAGTCCAATTTTGGTGAGCTCGTGCAAATTGTAGCCTCTTTTTCCTATTTGTAGTGGAGATGAGTGGTACCCGGTGGGGCCTTCTGCTGTTGTTGCCCATCCACCTCAAGGTTGGCATGTTGTGGCTTCACAAATGCTTTGCTGCATACCTCGGTTGTAACGAGTGGTTATTTCAGTCAACGTTGCTCTTCTATCAGCTTGAATCAGTCGGCCCATTCTCCTCTGACCTCTAGCATCAACAAGGCATTTTCACCCACAGGACTGCCGCATACTAGATGTTTTTCCCTTTTCACACCAATCTTTTTAAACCCTAGAAATGGTTGTGCGTGAAAATCCCAGTAACTAAGCAGATTGTGAAATACTCAGACCGGCCCGTCTGGCACCAACAACCATGCCACGCTCAAAATTGCTTAAATCACCTTTCTTTCCCATTCTGACATTCAGTTTGGAGTTCAGGAGATTGTCTTGACCAGGACCACACCCCTAAATGCATTGAAACAACTGCCATGTGATTGGTTGACTAGATAATTGCATTAATGAGAAATAGAACAGGTGTTCCTAATAATTCTTTAGGTGAGTGTATATGACAGTAATACCCCTGGTGTGGCAGCAATCTGCCAGTGCTTATTAAAGTGAAAATTAGCATCAAGCCTCAGTCGTCCGTTTACATATATTCTGTTTCCACACGGTTGGACTAAACTTTTTTTGGGGAGATTGTTAAATGTAATTAAACCAGTATATCAATATAATACTACAAGACACAAGGAATAGCAGCAATCTACCTCTGCGTATTAACAAGAAATTGAGCGTCAAGCCTCAATCGTCTGTTTATGTATATTTACACAGTTGCAATTTACATTTTTTTGTGGGCGTTCACTCAAATACCAACATGCATGCTGAGCCCACTAGTACTTCTCCTGGAACCAAATGGTTTCTGGTAAGTTCAATAAAGCAGACTCAGTTTTATACTGACTTTAAAACCAGCCTACAGGGCGGATTCACTAGTCAGGTGATGCAGCAGTCATGCACACCTGACTAGTGAATCCGCCCTGTAGGCTGGTTTTAAAGTCAGTATAAAACTGAGTCTGCTTTATTGAACTTACCAGAAGCCATTTGGTTCCAGGAGAAGTACTAGTGGGCTCAGCATGCATGTTGGTATTTGCATCCCTTGATCTGATGAACGCTGAATGGCACCAGAAAGGGTTACAAGCAGAGTGTATCTGGCATGCATGCTGCACCTGCACTCCCTGGATTTTGTGTGGCTGATATGGCCCATAAAAGGTAAGAATTAATGTTAGGGACCACTCGAGAGGCAACCGTGAAGTGGTGGGTGGCTTACATAATTTGGCCAAAATATAAACTAATGCCTCATCTAACATCCAGCATAGTGGCAGGACGGAGCTCTAGCTGCAGTGTGCCATTGCACCTTTGTTTTTACAGATGGCATACTCGCCCATATCCCAAAAGAATTATGTAATGTCATAAACAGACCCTTATTTCTGATATTTATGGACTGTATAATGACAGGGAGTGTTCCACAGCATTGGCACTTAGCAAATGTGGTGCTAATATTCACAAAGGGGTCAGAAACAGAGCCAGGAAACTGTAGGCCGGTAAGTTTAACATTTGTCATTGGTAAACTGTTTGAAGGTTTTCTAACAGATGCTCTCTTGCAGTACCTTAACGAAAATAAACAAATAAGACCATATCAACATGGCTTCATGAGGGATCAGTCATGTCAAACTAATCAGTTTCTATCAGGAGGGGAGTTCTAGACTTGACTGGGGTCAATGGATGTCATATATCTTGACTTCCCCTAAGCATTTTATACTGTGCCACATAAAAGATTTTTTATGTAAAGATTAGTATATAAAATGAGAATGCTTGGACTGGTGGAGAATGTGTGTATGTGGGTAAGTAACTGGCTCAGTGATAGAAAACAGAGGGTAGTTATTAACAGTACACACTCAGATTGGGTCATTGTCACCAGTGCGGTATAACAGGGGTCAGTATTGGGCCCTATTCTCTTCAATATATTTATTAATGATCTTGTAGAGGGTTTGCACAGTAAAATATACATTTTTTTGCAGATGACACCAATCTGTGTAAAGTAATTAATATGGAAGAGGATAGTATATAGAGATGTCGCGAGTATAAAATTTTCCATTCGCGAACGGCGAACCCGAACTTCCGCAAATATTAAAGCCCACAGGGACTCTTTCTGGCCACAATAGTGATGGAAAAGTTGTTTCAAGGGGACTAACACCTAGACTGTGGCATGCTGGAGGGGGATCCATGGCAAAACTCCCATGTAAAATTACGTAGTTGACACAGTCGGGTTTTAATCTTTAAAAGGCATAAATCACCTAACATTCCTAAATTGTTTGGAATAACATGCTTTAAAACATCCAGTGTGTGTATACGATCAGGTATGATGTTGTATCGATCAGGTGGTGTAAGGGTTACGCCCTCTTTACAGTGACAGACCAAACTGACAGACCAAACTCCCCAATTAACGCACCGCAAACAACCGCAAACAGTCCATTTGCACAAGGTTGGATACCAAGCTAGCCATGTCCCGTTCCTTGTCCTCACTGACGTCATTGAAGGTCTCTTCCTCCACCCAGCCATGTACAACCACAAGGGTCCCCGAAAGGTGACAACAAGCCTCCTGGGACGCCTGCTGTGTTTGGTCTTCCACCTCCTCAAAGCCACCTTCCTCCTCTGACTCCTCTCTCTGCATTGCCGCAGGTCTAGCAATCAACGATGACAAGGCTGCTTCTGGTGGTGATGGTGACCACAACTCTTCCTCTTCAAGCTCATCTAGGCCTAATCCAGCGCGCTCCAGAAAAAACGCATATGGGATGAGGTCGATGATGTTGCCTTGGGTTTGACTGACCAGGTTTGACTGACCAGGTATATATATAATAAAAGCAGACTGATGTACCAGCCCTAAAAAGGGCTTTTTGAGGTGCTGTCAGGAGGCTGCCCTTACAGCAGATGGCCCCTTTCACACGAGCGATTTTTACGCGTGGGTGCAATGCGTGACATTAACGCATAGCATCCGCACTGAATCCTGACCCATTCATTTCAATGGGTCTGTGTACATAAGCGTTTTTTTTTTCACGCATCACTTGTGCATTGCGTGAAAAATTGCAGCATGTTCTCTATTCTGCGTTTTTCACGCAGACCTAGCCCCATAGAAGTGAATAGGGCTGCGTGAATAACGCATTGCATCCACAAGCAAGTGCGGGTGCATTGCGTTTTTCACTGATGGTTGCTAGAAGATGTTTGTAAACCTTCAGTTTTTATCACGCGAGTGAAAAACGCATCAAAACGCATTGCACCCGCGTGGAGAAAAACTGAACAACTGGACGCAATCGCAGGCAAAACTGAATGGCTTTGCCTGTGAAATCGCACAGTTTTCACTGAACGCATCCGGACCTAAGGCCCCATTCACACATCCGCAATTTTTGTCCGCATCCATTCCGCAATTCTGCAGACCAATTCATTGTGAATGGGGCCGGACGTGATTCGGAAAGCACACTATGTGCTTTCCGCTTCCGCATTTGCGGAGCCGCGGCCCGAACTTCTGGGTTTCGGCCCCGAAACATCCGACCGCGGCTCCGCAAAAGATAGAGCATGTTCTATTCTTGTCCGCAGCCTGCGGAGAAGAATAGGCATCTCTATGGGGAGTGCCGCCATGGTGTGTTGGGGATCCACAACACACTACGGACGTGTGAATGGGGCTTAATCTGGACACGCTCATGTGAAAGAGACAGATGAGTCTGAGCACTGGAGTGCACACAGAACACTGGCCTAGCTAACGCTTTCCTTATAAATTCAGCAGCACTCTCCCTACTCTAACACTACAGCTTCAGAATGAATCTAAGATGGATGCTGTCTTTGCTTTTTGATAGGAGGTGGGAGGGTCTGGGAGGGAGGGTATGCTGATTGGCTGGAATGTGTCTGCTGACTGTGAGGTACAGGATCAAAGTTTTCTCAATGATAAAGTATAGGGGGCGAATCGAACATCGCATATGTTCGCCCGCAGCGCCCAATGCGAACATGCGATGTTCGCCGGGAACTGTTAGCCGGTGAATAGTTTGGGACATCTCTAATAGTTTACTGCTACAGATGGAATTTTAAAAAACAGAATTTTTTTGTGGAAAGGGAATACACGT
Organism: Bufotes viridis; assembly: GCA_033119425.1. Lineage (NCBI taxonomy): Eukaryota > Metazoa > Chordata > Amphibia > Anura > Bufonidae > Bufotes > Bufotes viridis. The sequence goes on along the minus strand of CM065590.1, from coordinate 374,317,006 downwards.
AACATAGTAACATAGTTTGTAAGCTGGAAAAAAGACATCTGTCCATCCAGTTCAGCCTGTTATCCTGCAATTTGATCCAGAGGAAGGCAAAAAATAAAAAACCTGTGAGGTAGAAGCCAATTTTCCTAATTTTAGTGGGTTAAAATTCATTGAGCAGCATACATATGTGATAAATGCATCAATACCGACATTTTCTCACAGTTTAGGCTCATTCTGGACGAATAGATCTCTCTTTGGTGGTGCCCCATCTTGTCACTCTTGCTGTCTATCGTCTGCCTACAATGACATTCTGTACAGCTGCTGCGGTCTGCATCATGCCACTAATGCCTCTCAATTGAGTTTTTAAACACACTGTATGATAAAACTTTCAAATGTGTGTTTACCCCAAGCTATTTGTGTCAGTGTCACTCAGACATCATTTATTATTGCTAACGCTGTCATTGCATTTCAGAGCTTGGAGAGGGGGGGGGAGGAAAAAAAAATGCATAAAAAATAAATGAAAGAGTTCTAGGAGGCTAGAGGGGGTTATATACCAACCTGATTTGGGTCCGAACCAAACTTTTTTAAAAATGTGATGAACCAGACCCAAAAAGAATCTCGACTGGTTCGCTCATCTGTAATTCATCTCTCACATTACAGATTAAAAAGAAAATTTTATAAATACAAACCAGGTACAATTTGTTAATATATAGCCCCCCTGCACAATCCGCTCTCCCACCTTCCCCGTCATCACTCACATAGCAGAAGAGGCTATTTAGACTCTTCCTTGATTTTCTATTTGTTGGCTATTAAATCACAAAGGTCTATAAATGTTTTTCTGACACCTTTAAATTTATTGAAAGATCGCCCACTTTGCTTTCACTTTTTTATAGGAATTTATTTTACCTCCAGTCTGATATGCAGTTATCTCTAATCTCAATATACATATCAAATTATTCCAGATATACAGTATTAACAATTTATATTTAGGTATCTTTTTTGAAAAAAACATGACCACAGATTTACGTCCATTTTGATATTAAGTAACTTCTTTCTAAAATTTGCAAATCAAATCACACTCCCAAAGGCAATAGAACAACGTTGCTCAAGGTTTGTCACGTTTGGGAATGCCCTCTTATAGTTAGGAAAGCATTTCTCCAAAAGGTATAGTACAATCATAGTAAATACGATTTCCTATTCTGTATTGTAATTGTCTCCAACTTTCTGATGTAATCGTTTAGTTCACCCTTTGTAGACCATGGAGCATCATATCCTTTTTCCAAGCATCTGCTGCCCCAAATTCACTGTTAAGTGATTAATTTATTTTCATTATCTTATAGATATATGATAATGGCTTAGAATTGCCTTGGGCTACCAATCTCTCAAACATTTTGTTGGTTTTCCAATATTTGCTTCTTATCAATTTAGGTCAGAGAAATGCTCTTAACTGACAATACGCAAAATACTGTGTCTATGTCCATGTGCGATAATGGGCGAGTCCATGTTCTCTTTGCATATAATCCAAATTATAAATCGCTCCCTCTGAATTTATTAGATCCATTATCGATTATAAGTCCACCCTGTTCCCACTGTTCCATTACTTTGATGGGGTTTTTATTAATTAATCCAAGATACTCTTTAATATTCAATAACTCCAAAAACATCTTCCACAACCCACACCAGTTTCTAACCTGTTTCCATACCCCGTTGGAGCCATTCACTAACATATTTTTAAAAAGCTTGATTTCTTTTACATTGGCATGCATTAACCCTGCCACAGAATAGTTCTTGCTCTAAATCTAAATTCACAAATTTATCTTATTGACAATTGTAGTCAATCAAATATCTAATTATTAGAGATGAGCGAATCTAAGTTGACGAAGTGGAATTCAATCTGAATTTCAGGAAAAATTTGATTTGCACCAAATCCGAATTTCCTCACGCGTCGTGGTAACTAGGAGTTGAGAGGACAGTTGAGTGGATGTTTGGGTTCGACAAGTTCAGCCGAACTTCACTGAACTTAACCCCGAACCCATAAACCCATTGAAGTCAATGGGGACTCAAACTTTTGGGCACTAAAATGGCTGTAAAATAGCCCTGGAAAGGGCTAGAGGGTTGCAAAAGGCAGCAAAATGTAGGTAAATGCCCTGCAAACAAATGTGGATAGGGAACTGACTTAAAATAAAATAAATAAAAATTAAACATTATTAATTGGCAACTCGGAGGAGGAGGTGGAATAGGAGGCGTCAGGTGGGAATGCCATCAGCAGTGCATCTACCAGCAAGCATTTGTAGTGACGCATCTTTTGATCAGTCACAGACGTTTTTACAAAATTTGGTCTCCTGCCAGCAATGCACAGCTGTGGCTTATCACTAGCAAAACTGGGTTAATGTCACCCACCAATGGAACAGGTAATATTCAGAAATGTTAGGTCCCTGGCACCCAGACAGAGGAGAGGTCAATTCATGGCAAAAAGAGGTTAATGTCACCCACCAATGCAACAGGCGATTATCAGAAATGTAGGCCCCTGGCACTCAGACAGAGGAGAGGCCAATTCATGGCAAAAAGATGTTGATGTCACCCACGAATGCAACAGGCGATTATCGGAAATGTAGGCCCCTGGCACCCAGACAGAGGAGAGGTCAATTCATGGCAAAACAGGCTTCATGTCACCCACCAATAGAACAGGTGATTATCATAAATGTAGGCCCCTGGCACCGAGACAGATGGGAGATCAATGCATGGCAAAACAGGCTTCATGTCACCCACCAATTTAACAGGCATTTATCAGAAATGTAAGCCCTTGGCACCCAGACAGAGGAGAGGTCAATTCCCAGCAAAACAGGCTTCATGTCACCCACCAATGGAACAGGCGATTATCATAAATGTAAGCCCCTGGCACCCAGACAGAGGAGAGGTAAATTCACGGCTAAACAGGCTTCATGTCACCCACCAATGGAACAGGCGATTATCAGAAATGTAAGCCCCTGGCACCGAGACAGAGGAGAGGTCATTTCATGGCAAAAAGAGGTTAATATCACCCACCAACGCAACAGGCGATTATCAGAAATGTAGGCCCCTGGCACCCAGACAGAGGCGAGGTCAATTCACGGCAAAACAGGCTTCATGTCACCCACCAATGCAACAGGCCGCTATCAGAAATGTAGGCCTTTGGCACCCAGACAGAGGTGGTTCATTTAATTTGGGTTAGCCACCAAAATAATCGTACAATTAAAAAAAGGATTCAATGAATAAGTGCCCTGGAGCACAAGAATGTATGGTTGAGGCGGTTATAAATGTCTATTCTGAACAAGGTATGGACAAGTCCTGTGGGATCCATACCTGGTTCATTTTAATGAACGTGAGCTTGTCCACGTTGGCTGTGGACAGGCGGCTGCGTTTGTCTGTAATGACGCCCCCTCTCGTGCTAAATACACGTTCAGACAAAACACTGGCTGCGGGGCAGTCCAGCACCTCCAAGGCATAAAGGGCAAGCTCACGCCATGTGGACAATTTGGAGACCCAGAAGTTGAATGGGACAGAACCATCAGTCAGTACGTGGAGGCGTGTGCACATGTACTGTTCCACCATGTTGTTCAAATGCTGCCTCCTGCTAAGATATTCCATATCAGCTGATAGTGCACGTTGCTGTGGCGCGGTGACAAAGCTTTTCCACATGTCGGCCATGCTAACCCTGCCTTCTGGGGAACTGGCCGTGACACAGCTGCGTTGGAAACCTCTTCCTCCTCCTCCTCTGCCTTCGCCTAGGGATTCCACTTTTGGAATGCCCTCAGGAGCGCGTCTACCAGCGTGCGCTTGTAGTCACGCATCGTCCACTGCTCCACTGCGGGAACTAAGGTGGGCACGTTGTCTTTGTAGCGGGGATCCAGCAGGGTGGCAGACAGTAATCAGCACAAGTTACAATGTGGGCAACTCTGCTGTTGTTGCGCAGGCTGCTCAGAGGTAAGGATAAACTGTCCTCTGTAGGTGGTGTATCGTCTGTGTCCTCTGTATCCCCCCAGCCATGCTCCAGTGATGGCCCTGAGCTGCGTTGGGTGCCAACCTACAGTGAACCCAGTTGCTCCTCCTCTTCTACCTCCTCCTTCTCCTGCTCCTCCTCCAGAACGGTGCCCTGGCTGGCCATACGCGTACCTGGTCTCTGCTGGTGCAGGAACCCACCCTCTGAGCCAATTTTGAATGACCGGCCTGAAACCCTGTGAAATGCCCCCCCTTACTCCTCCTCCTGTGCCACATCCTCTTCCATCATCGCGGTAATTGTTTTTTCAAGGAGACATAGAAGTGGTATTGTAATGCTAACAACTGCATCATCAGCACTGGCCATGTTGGTTGAGTACTCAAAAGACCGCAACAAGGTACACAGCTCTCACATGGAGGCCCAGTCACTGGTGGTGAAGTGGTGCTGTTCCGCAGAGCGACTGACCCGTGCGTGCTGCAGCTGAAACTCCACTATCGCCTGCTGCAGTTCGCACAGTCTCTCCAGCATATGAAAGGTGGAGTTCTACATTGCACCTTGCATATGAGGCGGTGAGCGGGAAGGCCAAAGTTACACTGCAGTGCAGACAGGCAAGCAGCAGCAGGGTGAGAACTCCGAAAGTGTTCACAGACGGACCACACATTCTGCAGCAGCTCTGACATGTCTGAGTAGTTTTTAAGGAATTTCTGCACCACCAAATTTAGCACATGCACCAGGCAAGGGATGTGCGTCAAACCAGGTAGTCCCAGAGCTGCTACTAATTTCGCCCATTATCGCCATTATCACCACCAAGCCGGGCTTGAGGCTCACTGGCAGCAACCACTCATCGGTCTGTTGTTCTATGCCCCTCCACAGCTCCTGTGCGGTGTGGTGTTTGTCCCCCAAACACATGAGATTTAAAACCGCCTGCTGATGTTTACCCCTGGCTGTGCTGAAGTGGGTGGTGAAGGTCTTTCGCTTACCGGATGAGGAGTTGGTAGAAGAGGAGGAGGAAGAAGCGGAGTAGGAGGTGGAGGTACCAGGAGGCAATGAATAATGCCCTGCAATCCTTGGTGGAGGAAGGATATGCGCCCAGCCGCCACTACATTTACCTAGTGTGCAATTAGTGAGATATAGTGCCCTTGCCCGTGCTTACTGGTCCATGTATCAGTGGTTATGTGGACCTTGCCACAGATGGCGTTGTGCAGTGCACACTTGATTTTATCTTCCACTTGGTTGTGCAGGGAATTGACAGCTCGTTTGGAAAAGTAGTGGCGGCTGGGAACGACGTACTGTGGGACAGCCACTGCCATCAGCTGTTTAAAACAGTCCATCTCCACCAGACGGAATGACAGCATTTCAAAGGCCAGTAATTTTGAAATGCTGGCATTCAGGACCAGGGATCGAGGGTGGGTAGGTGGGTATTTTCTTTTTCTCTCCAGTGTTTGGGAGATGGACAGCTGAACGCTTGCCTGTGACGTGGTGGAGATGCTTGGTGATGATGACGGAGGTGGTGGTATTGGTTGCACATTCTCTGTTTGCTGGGTGGCAGGTGCCACTGTTATTCCAGAGGTGGAGGAAGAGGCAGAGACAGCAGCAGAAGAGGAAGCAGGAGGAGCCTGAGACCTTTCTTGGTTTTTAAGGTGTTTACTCCACTGCAGTTCGTGCTTTGCATGTAGATGCCTGGTCGTGCAGGTTGTGCTCAGGTTTAGAACGTTTATGCCTCACTTCAGGCTCTAATGGCACAATGTGCAAACCAATTTGTGTCTTGTCGTCAGGACATTGTCTGAAGAACTTCCATGCCAATGAACTCCTTGAAGCTGGCTTTGGTGTGCTAGGTCCCTGGGTGTGGTGGGCAGTAGCAGGCGTACTGTCTTGGGGATGGCTGTTCCGCTTTTGAAGCCTGCTCCCTCTTTTTCTGTGCTGTTGCCACTGTGCGACCACTGCCTCTTCCTCAGAACTGCATACGTCACTAGCATGAACTTGAGTCCAGTCGGGGTCTAGGACCTTATCATCCTCCACATCATCTTCCACCCATTCTTGACCTTGCCCTCCTCGTCAGTCTGCACACTGCATAAAACCACAGCAGTTGGCTCCTGTGTTTCGTCATCATCTGAGACGTGCTGCGGTGGTCCTCCCATGTCCTCATCCTGCAACATAAGTGGTTGGGCATCGGAGCATTCAATGTCTTCCACCTCTGGGGCAGGGCTATGTGGCTGGCCAGGGGAAACCCTGCCAGCAGAGTCATCAAAAAGCATAAGAGTCTGCTGCATGACTTGGAACTCAGGCTGCTTGGCTGCTTTGCAAAGGGGTGAGGTGAAAGACTGATGGGCATGGGCTGCAGGTGCCAACTCTGAGCTTTCTGCAGAGGACTGGGTGGGGGATACTGTGAAGGAACTGGCTCCACTGTCAGCCACCCAATCTACTATCGCCTATACTTGTTATGGCCTCACCATCTGTAGAGCGGCATTTGGGTCTACTAAATAACGCTGCAGGTTCTGTCGCCTACTCGCACCTGAGGAAGGTGTTTTACTTGGACCTGTAGTTGGTGCACACTGTATGCAAAACTGGTTTTGGGGACCCAGAACACAGCATTTTTCAACAAAACTCACAAATGCCTTATTTAAAGGCTGGAAATTAATGTAGGTATTTCTATGCTTTATGCACAACTATTTTATGGGCCTAGAACATGCCTTTTTTCAGTAAAAAAACACTAAAGCACTATTTCCGTGCTGCAATTTAAAATTGGTATTTGTAAGCTGTATGCACAACTGCTTTGGGGACCCAGAACACGGCTTTTGTCACCAAAATTCACAAAGGCAGTATTTAAAGGCTGGAAATTAAACGTAGATATTTCTATGCTTTATGCACAACTGTTTTTTAGGCTAAGAACACGGCTTTTTTTTAGTAAAACACACTAAAGCACTATTTCCTTGCTGCAATTAAAAATTGGTATTTGTACGCTGTATGCACAACTGCTTTGTGGACCCACAACACGGCTTTTTTCACTAAAACACACAAATGCAGTATTTGACTGCTGGAAATTAAATGTAGGTATTTATACACTGTATGCACAACTTGTTTGGGGACCCAGAAGATGGCTTTTTTCACCAAAATTCACAAATGCAGTATTTAAAGGCTGGAACTTAAACGTAGGTATTTCTACGCTTAATGCACAACTGTTTTGTGGGCCTAAAACACGGCTTTTTTCAGTAAAACACACTAAAGCACTATTTCCGTGATGCAATTTAAAATTGGTATTTGTACGCTGTATACACAACTGCTTTGGGGACCCAGAACATGGCTTTTTTCACTAAAACACACAAATGCAGTATTTAACTGCTGGAAATTAAACGTAGGTATTTCTACGCTTTATGCACAACTATTTTGTGGGCCTATAACACGGCTTTTTTCCCTAAAACACACTGATGCACTTTTTCCTTGCAGAAATATAAAATATTTATTTTTATGCTTTATGTACAACTGTTTTTTCACAAAAATACACTGATACACTATTTGACTGCTGAAATTGAATATACGGTTTTGTTCGTTGTATGCACAAGTGCTCTATAGCACCACAAGTCTCAGACTACAGAAATGGACTATGTCACCCCTTAATTATACAGTATAATGTAGGGGACTGCCAGAAGAATGCATTTTTTCCTTCACTGAGCTACCAAAAAGGATTAGACTGATGTCCCTGGCAGGCTGGCACACATGCAGGTCACATGCAGTTCCAAGGACACTGCAGTGGCTAAAATGGCCGCCGACCCCCACCTCAGTAACAGATGGATAAAAAAAAAATCCTTTGCAGTGGCTGGGTAGATAAATGTAGGATTGCAGAAGCACCCTCCCTCAATATTTGCTGTATCTTGAGGATTGCACAACAACAGGTTCTCCAGATTTCTTCCCTAATCTCTCCCTGAGAGCACAGGTAGCAAACTTTTCCTAGACTAATGCCAGCAGAGTGACGTGTGGCACTATGTGACTCCAGCTTATAAAGAGGCTGAGTCACATGCTGCACTCAGCCAAACACAGCCATACCATTATTAGGCATGGCTGTGATGGCTTCTTAGGGCAAAGATGTAAAACACTTGCTGATTGACTCTCTGTGCAGCCCTTCAAAAAGCGGGAAGAATCGCCGAACAACGGACCCGAGCCTTTATGAAAATGTTCGGGTCTGTGTCCCAAACACCCCAAAATTTGGTACGAACCCAAACTGTACAGTTCGGGTGCGCTCAACCCTAGTACCAACCACTATCAGTGGCCCCACATCCCTCTCAACAGGAGGAGACATATAGGGATAAGTTGGGGAAACCAGCCATGGTCAGTGACATATATTATATATATAGTTTGTATACGGAATGCAAAAAACAGAACGTAAACAGAAAAATAAAACGTTTGTGTGCAAGGGGCCTAAATGTATATATATATATATCACAGTGTATATAAATCAGTGTATAGTAGTATATAAATGAGTATAGTGGCATACAGCAGTATATAGTGGTATATAGCAGTATATAGGTGTATAGGAGTATACGGCAGTACATAACAGTGTATAAGCACTATACAGCACTATATGGCAGTATATAACAGCGTAGAGCAGTATATAACAGTGTATAGCACTATAGGGCAGTATTTAACAGTGTGTAGTGGTATACAGCAATATATAGTGGTATATAGCAGTATATAACAGTGTAGAGCAGCATCGGCAGTATATAACAGTGTATAGCAGCATATGGCTTATATAGCAATATATGGCAGTATATAACAGTGTATAACTCTATATGGCGGTACATAATAGTGTATAGCATTATACGGCAGTATATAACAGTGTATAGCAGTATATAACAGTGTATAGCACTATATGGAAGTATTTAACCGTGTATAGCACTATACGGCAGGAAAATAACAGTGTATAGCACTATATGGCAGTATATAACAGTGTATAGCACTATACAGCAGTATATAACAGTGTATAGCAATATTTAAGTGTATATCAGTATAAAGCATTATATAGCAGTATACCACAGTATCTGACAGTGTATAGCAGCATACAGCAGTGTATAGCAGTATATAACAGTGTATAGCAGTATATTGCAGTATACAGTTGAGACACATATACAGACACTAGACACATACCGTATATAGAAACACATTTCGTTTACGTTCTGTTTTTTGCGTTCTGTATACGGAACCATTCATTTAAATGGATCCGCAAAAAAAAAAGAAGGTACTCTGTATGCCTTCCGTTTCCGTATTTCCGTTTTGTTCAAAGTTAGAACATGTTCTATTTTTGTCCGCATAATGGACAAGGATAGTACTGTTCTATCAGGGGCCAGCTGTTCCGTTCCACAAAAAATGGAACGCACAGAGAGGCCATAAGTATTTTTTGCTGATCCGTGTTTTGCGGACCGCAAAATACTGAAAAAGCCACACGGTCATGTGCAAGAGGCCTTATACACATATACTGTATATTTACATATATACACACACATACATTATTATTATTTATTAAAGCGCCATTCATTCCATAGCGCTGTACATATGATAAGGGGTATACATACATAGTAACATAGTATATAAGACCGAAGAAAAGACATTTGTCCATCCAGTTCAGCCTGTTTCCTACAATTTGATCCAGAGGAAGGCAAAAAACACCTGTGAGGCAGAAGCCAACTTTCCCCACTTAAGGGGAAAAATTCCTTCCTGACACCAATCAGGCAATCAGACTAACTCCCTGGATCAATGTCCCCTCTCTAGTAGCTATAACCTGTAATATTATTACACTCCAGAAATACTGTACATCCAGTCCCCAGACAATTGCACTAAGCATGAACAATACAAGTTACAGACTGGTACAGAAGGAGAGACGGCCCTGCCCGTGAGGGCTTACAATCAACATGGTATTTGAGAAGGACACAGTAGGAGAGGGTAAAGCTGGTCATGGTGGTATGAAGGCACCAGGGTCACTGGTTGTAGGCTTGTCTGAAGAGGTGAGTTTTCAGGTTTCTTTTTAAGGATTCCACTGTAGGTGAGAATCTTATATGTTGGGGTAACGAGTTCCAGAGTTTGGGGGATGCACGGGAGAAATATTGGAGGCAATTGTGGGAAGAGGTGATAAGAGGAGAGGAGAGAAGGAGGTCTTGTGAGGATCGGAGACGGTGTGTGAGGATGTATCAGGAAAGTAGCTCAGAGGTGTAGGGAGGGGACAGGTTGTGGACGGCCTTGTATATAGTTATTAGTATTTTGAACTGAATTCACTCTGCAATGGGGAGCCTGTGAAGGGATTGGCAGAGGGGAGAGGTAGAGGAGAAACAGGGTGACAGGTGGATTATTTGGGCAGCAGAGTTAAGGATAAATTGGAGGGGTGCGAGAGTGCTAGATGAAAGGCCACAGAGGAGAAAGTTGCAGTAGTCTAGGTGGGAGATGATGAGGGAATGTACAAACATTTTCAAAGACTCAAAGTTGAGGAAAGCGTGGAAGCGGGAGATGTTTTTGGAGTTGGAGGCAGCAGGTGATGGAAAATGCTTGGATGTGCGGTCAGAAGGGGAGGGCAGAATCCAAGATCACTCCAAGGCAGCGGACTTGGTTGACTGGGGAGAGTGTGCAGCCATTGATCATGATAGATGTTGGGAGGGTTGAGCAAGATGGGGGAAAGATGATAAATTCTGTTTTATCCATGTTAAGTTTTAGAAAGCAAGAGGAGAAGAAAGAGGATATGGAAGATAGGCATTGTGGGATTCTGGATAGCAGGGTGGTGATTTCTGGACCAGAGAGGTAGATTTGTGTGTTGTCACCATAAAAGTGATACTGAAAGCCATGGGACTCTATGAGCTGTCCCAGGCTGAAGGTGTAGATAGAGAAGAGCAGGGGTCCTAGGACAGAGCCTTGCGGGACACCAACAGAGAGGGAATGAGACGAGGAGGTGGTGTGAGAGTGGGAGAAGCTAAATGTCCGGTCTGTTAGGTATGATGTGATCCAGGAGAAGGCCAGGTCAGTGAAGCCAAGAGATGGGAGAGTTTGTACCAGAAGGGAGTGGTCGACAGTGTCAAAGGCAGAGGAAAGGTCAAGAAGAAGGAGGACAGAGTAATGTTTTTTGGGTTTTGGCTGTTAGCAGTTCATTGGTAACTTTGGTAAGGGCAGTTTCAGTCGAATAGTGGGGTCAGAAGCCAGATTGTAGATGGTCAAAGAGGAGGAGAGATGAGAGGCCAGTTCAGAATAGACATGTTGCTCACATACATACAAATATACACACACAGACACATATACAGACACTAGACACATATACAGATACACACATATTTATACACACACACACATATTTACATATACACACACAGACACACACATATTTACATATACACACACAGACACACACATACAAATATACACACACACAATCACATATATACAAACATTTAGACCCATATTTTCACTTACATTTCCAGCTAGCAGATGACATAGCCTCTCCTCTCCCTCCTGTTGGTCCCGACACAGAGCCTTATCAGTAAGGCTACTTTCACATTAGCGTTTTCAATTCCACTATTGAGATCCGTCATAGGATCTCAATAGTGGAAGAAAGTGCTTCAGTTTTGTCCCTATTCATTGTCAATGGGGACAAAACTGAACTGAACGAAATGGAGTGCACCAGAATGCATTTCGTTCTGTTTGGCTGTGTCCCCATGACGGACAGTATAACGCTGCAAGTAGCGTTTTTATGAGAACAATGTGAGTCAGTGGTGACGGATCAGTTTTCTTTGACATAATAGAAAACGGATCCGTCCCCCATTGACTTTTAATGGTGTTCATGATAGATCCGTCCTGGCTATAGAAGACATAATACAACCAGATCTGTTCATGACGGATGCATGCGGATGTATTATTGTAATGGAAGCTTTTTTGCAGATCCATGATGGATTCGCAAAAAATGCTAGTGTGAAAGTAGCCTTAGGGTACTTTCACACTTGCGTTGTGAGGATCCGGCAGGCAGTTCTGCCGCTGGAACTGACTGCCGGATCCGGAAATCCGTGTGCAAACGGAAAGCATTTGCAGACAGATCCGCAACCGGACAACAAATGCATTGAAACACTGGATCTGTCTCTCCGGAGTCATCCGTAAAACCGGATCTGTTTTGCCGGAACACTTGGCATTAATGCACTTCAATGGAAAATAATGCCGTATCCGGCAATCCGGAAAGTGTTCTGGAATTTTGTACGGAGAAAATACTGCAGCATGCTGCGGTATTTTCTCCGGCCAAATATCGTAGGCGTGACTGAACTGAAGACATCCTGATGCATACAATTTGCATGCAAAGTGGTCATCACAGCCATCTTGATTGAAGATACCACACAAAATCTCGCCAATGCGTTGACATTATGACGTGACTACGCCGATGTGTCCAGACATCATGTCACCTCAAGAGATTTTGCACAGTGTCTTCAATCAAGATAGTCGTGATAGCCTCTTTGTGTGCAAATAGATGAGGTTAGTATTTATCAATTTTTTTATTTTTACCCTGATTAACCCCAGAAAGGCCTAAATGGTAGCCTCAGGTGCCAAGATCAGCGATGAATACGGCATCTGAGGGTTTAAATGACGGGGTGGCTTAATCACCATTTCTCATCATTGCATCTGCTACATAGAAAGAAATACGCTTCGTGACTAAGTAATTTGAATAAAATTTTTCATAACTTCGCTCATCTGGAATCAGTATTTGTAAGCCAAAACCAGGAGTGGGTACAAAACACAGAAGAGAAGCAAATATTTCCATTATATCTTAGCTCTTTAGGCTCAACTGCTGCTGCTGTCACCCTCCCCACTAGGTCATGGGGTCACTACTGCCACTGCTGCCATCCTCCCCTCTCTGTCATGGGGCCACTACTGTCACTGTTACTGCCACGGCTGTCACCTTCCCCACTCTGTCATGAGGACACTACTTTGACTGCTACTGCCACTTCTGCTGCTGCCACCCAGCCCATTCTGTCTTAGGGACACTACTGTCACTTTTACTGGAAATGCTGATGCTGTCACCATTCCACTCTGTCATGGGGCCACTATTGTCACTGTTACTGTCATTGTTACAGCCACAGCTGCTGCTGTCACCCTCCCCACTCTGTCACGGGGCAACTACTTGAATCTTTCAATAGTGTGTTTTATTTGCAGTCAAGGTGGTGAAAAGTGTTCCCTTGTTTGAAAATATTTTCATAACATATTGGGAGGAATTATTCATACGCACAGCTCAAAATCCATTTCTATCTTTCACACGCTTGTATGGAAGATTTATACTCAACCCAACAGTTCTGAATAATTACAATACGATTCATTTGAAATTTACTGTAAACTACAATATTACCCAAGAGAGTCCCCTTTTTCGGATGAAAGGAAAAATAGCATAGTTGATACAACCCCCTGTAGAAAACACAAATCAGGGAACTCAATTTTGCTAGCAACATTATGTCTTCCCACTCATGTGGTCCATAATATTCCATATTTTGTGGTTTTCTTCAAAAATAATGACTATGAGCCAAATTTAATTTCCATGTTGCATGTATGTGTAACTAATGTTCATACTTCCGAGATGGTGGGGATTTCTGGACTTTGGTGCGAAATATGGTGGTTGAGGAGAAAACATAAAGCAAAGGCCAGGTGATGGTTGGATGTTTGTATGAAGCATCTTGTTTAATTTATCAAATACAATATTCCAGATTATTTGAATTTTTGGGCATGACCACCATAAATGTAAATAGGTTCCTTGGGCTCCATATTCCATACGGGGAATGGGTGAGGTTGAGAAGGAATTGTTCCAATGGTGTGACCAAATATTGCTATGACCAGTTATTTAACTAAATAGTACATTAGCCACTTCAGTGGCGTGGTTCACTTAGGATTTATATAGGTTTACAGTAACATTTGTGTTAGTAAGTCCATGCTACTCCATTGATGCATTTATGAGCCGCCTGAGCCTTGATAAGAGAAGTCTTATTCCTTTTATTAATATACAAGATAACCCCTTCTCATAATAACGTGACCGCCTGTACAAGGGTAATGGTTTAGATCTACAAGGCAGATTAGGAGCTTTGTAGGGAGTGTCATTCTTTAATATTTCTTACCCCTTTTTCCTGTTCACAGTAACTGAAACTCTGTCTAGACTCAGAGACTACTGGTCATAATCCAAGCTATATCAAATAAAATCAGTGAAAGGGGATAGCGCAATTTGTGAGGGATATAAGGATTAATTGTGCAGTGTACACTTTGACTGTATTTCTGAAGACACAGATATAATTTGCAATTAGCAACATTAAATATTTAATTTAGGAGTAAAAAAACATTAAATTGTAGAAATATGGAACGAGGAACAGGTCATTGTAGATGGTGAAGATTTTAGGAAGCTAGGAAATTGCAAACACCAAATTATTATAAAAAAGATAACAGAACAGTAACCTAAGAACAGGTAAGACACAATGGATTATAATACAAATCATGATAAATAATGGACACTGCAGTATTTCATTAAATAATTAAATTCGGATTTGATGTATGAATGTTCTGCCTTGTAGCTGTTATCAGATTGTTAGTGATTAACCCCTTAGTGACCAAGCCTGTTTGGGCCTTAATGACCAAGCCAAATTTTGGAAATCTGACATGTGTCACTTTAGCAGAGAATAACTTTGTACAGTTTTTGCACATCAAAGTAATTCTGACATTGTTTTCTCGTCACATATGGTACTTTACTTAGGTGGTAAAATTCTACCGATAAAATATGTATATTTTTATAAAAAAAAAAGTGAAAATATGTGAAAATTTGTAAAAATTGGCACATTTTCCTATTTTCAACTGCAATATTTCACATACATACTTAAATACTATTCAATATTTTTTATCAGAAATATATTTCCACATCTTTACTTTATTTTGGCTGCACTTACAAACATTTTTTACTTTTTTTTATTTTATTTAGGAGACTTAACATTTTAACATAAATTTAACATTTTTTGAAGTACATATTTTTTCCTGCAACAAGCCAAGTTTGCAGAGGCTTATAAGTCAGAATAATAGAACCCCCCCAAAAGTGAACCGATTTTAAAAACTAGGCCCCCAACGTATTTATCTATGGGTGTAATGAGTTTTTTGACCCACTAGTTTTTTAAAGAAATTAATGCTAAGAAGGTGAAAAAATATTAAATTTTCATTTTTTTACACAAAAGTATTAATTTAAAGACATATTTTTCCTACAGAGCACATGAAAATAAAGATGTACACCCCAAAATGTATCACCCCATTTCTCCTGTCTTCAGAAATACCCCCATTGTGGCCCTAATCTTATGTCTTGACAAACGGCAGGGCCCAAACATAAAGGAGCCCCCAGTAGTTTTCAGAATACAAAATTTGCTTGAAAATGGTTCAGACCCCATTGCACACTTGTAATGGAATTGAGCTGCCAAAACAATAAAAAACCCCATAATGGACCCCATTTTGAAAACTAGACCCCTAAGGTATTCATCTAGGGGTGTGGTGAGCATTTAGACCCCCTAGTTTTTGTAGAAATTAATGCAAAGCAGGCGGAAAAAAATATTTTTCATTTTTACACAAAAGTGTCAATTTAAAGACAGATTTTTTTCTACAGAGCACATGAAAATGGAGATGTACACCCCAAAATGTATCACCCCAGTTCTCCTGTCTTCAGAAATACCCCCATTGTGGCCCTAATCTTATGTCTCGACAAACGGCAGGGCCCAAACATAAAGGAGCACCCAGTGGTTTTCAGAATACAAAATTTGCTTGAAAATGGTTCAGACCCCATTGCACACTTGTAATGGAATTGAGCTGCCAAAACAATAAAAAACCCCATAATGGACCCCATTTTGAAAACTAGACCCCTAAGGTATTCATCTAGGGGTGTGGTGAGCATTTAGACCCCCTAGTTTTTTGTAGAAATTAATGCAAAGCAGGCAGAAAAAAAATATTTTTCATTTTTTACACAAAAGTGTCAATTTAAAGACAGATTTTTTTCTACAGAGCACATGAAAATGGAGATGTACACCCCAAAATGTATCACCCCAGTTCTCCTGTCTTCAGAAATACCCCCATTGTGGCCCTAATCTTATGTCTTGACAAACGGCAGGGCCCAAACATAAAGGAGCACCTAGGGTCTTTTAGATAATAAACTGAAAATGGTTCAGGCCCCATTGCACACTTGTAATGCCATTGAGCTGCAAAATGATAGAAAACCCTTATAAATGACCCTATTTTTAAAACTAGATCCCTTACAGATGAGAAGTGAAGCTGTGCACTTATAAGGGAGGCAGATTATTTGCGTGTACATATGACTATGTCTCGCCAAACAAAAGAGGAAAAAAAACTGAACTGTAGTGAAAGGCAACAAGTCCAAGAAAAAGAGCAACATGTATCCAGCTATGTTGCAAATTCCAGTTTGTTCACAAGATACAAGAACACAGATAGGGCTGTAATGACAAGCTGGCATTCAAGGATAGTGGGGTGTCCACAAAAAAAATTCTTGATAAAGCCCTTAGTGTACTGGTAAGGAATAACTCAATGATTAGAGATCCTCCAAATAAAAAAGTATCATGCCAATATCACGATACAGTAATGTGAATGGAATTAACAGCTTTGTGTGGCAGGACATAGTCATAAAAAATGAAATTAGGAAAATTAAGGAAACAAATCAGAAAAGGTAAAATTAGATCAAATGTCTGAAAAAAAATTAGCTCCACGACCCATCCCAAAGGGATCCCTCCCTCCCTGGAAAACCCAAAAACTAAACAGAAAATGAAAATAAATTGAATTCCTGACCTCCCCCCCCCCCCCGTTCTTTTTGGCATGAAATAAAATTAATAATTCGCAACCGTATGGTATGTTTCAAAACAGGGGTAATTACAGAGGCCTGGTTGTGATGGGCAACTGGGGCAGTAAATTCGGGTGTCCCTCCTCCTTCCATGTTTGCTGCACACCCGGCATCTTTTCTGTGGGTAAGTTTTGCTGGTAGTGGCAGGGACGGGGTGAGGGAAATGTTCTGAAAGTCTTCGAACGTCCTCCGATTCGAAGGCTTGCCCAGGTGCCAGGGACTCAAACAGGAGACTCTCAACCACCTTCTCCTGGTACTCGAGGAAGTTGAGGTTTCCCTGGGACTTTTTAAATAAAATAAAACTATTGTAGGTAGCAATCTGGATGAGGTAGATTGCTACCTTTTATACTCAGGCCCTGTTTTTACGCTTCACCAGGTAGGGTTGAAGCGCCTGGTCTGAGAGGTCTACACCTCCCATAAATTTATTGTAGTCTGTCACACAGACTGGTTTGTGCTTGTCCGCCGTAGCCCCCCTCTCCCTAACTGCCACTGTGGTGTCTGCATGCAAGGTGGTCAGCATGTGGACATCCTTCCTGTCCTTCCACTTTACGGCAAGCAGCTGGTCACTTGCGAGGGCGAAGGATGTTCCTTTCTCCAAACGTTTGGAGACCAGCGGTTGTGGGTATCCAACTCTATTTTTGCGGACTGTCCCACAAGCCCCTGTGTTTGCAGCATGGAGGGATCTATAAAGGGGTATGCTGGTATAAAAATTATCGGTGTACACGTGGTACCCTTTGTGCAGGAATGGCACCAATAGATCCCACACAATTTTGCCTGATGTTCCAATATTTTCAGGGCAGCCTGGGGGGTTAAGTTGGGAGTCTCTGCCCTCATAAATAGACAGACCACAGGTGTAGCCGGTTGTGCTCTCGCACACCTTATATAATTTTATCCTATTTCTGGCACGCTTGGAGGGAATATACTGACGGAAGGAAAGGCGGCCTTTAAAACTAAAAAGGGACTCATCAACGGATACATTTTTTTCAGGTGTATAAAATTTCAAGAATAAATCTGTAAGGAGGGAAATAAGGGGTCTCAATTTATTTAGGCGGTCGAAGGCTGGGTCAGTTCTGGGGGGGACTTGGGAATTATCAGAAAAATGCATGAACCGCATTAGGACTTCATAGCGGTTACGGGACATAACTGCTGCAAACACAGGGGTTGAGTAGACAGTACTCGCAGCCCAATAGGATCGGACTGAGGGTTTTTTACGATGCCCATGTCCAGGGTAAGCCCCAAAAAAATTTTTATTTCAGGGACACTTGTGGGGGTCCACCGTCTTACATAAATAGACGTGGGATTTTGTGCAGCAAACTGTGTAGCGTACAAATTAGTTTGCTGCACAATTAACTCAAGGACGTTATCATCCACAAATAAATGAAAAAAATCATAAGGGACAAAATTGGTGACGTCCACATTAATTTGGGGAGTGGATAAAAATTGGGGCACTTGGGGGGTAAATGAAGTGGCAGGAACCCACGTAGCAGAAGGGACAGGACCGCTGGGTGGAGAATGAGAGGAGGTGGTGACTTCTACCACCATAGGGCTATGGGGTCTGGGGATGGAATCGGAGTCCCCGCTATCTGAAAATATTTCCGCCTCTGAAGCGGTGTCAGATTCTGAGTGGTCAGAGCAGAGAAATTCGTAGGCCTGCTCCGCACTTAACAATCTCTGAGCCATTTTTTTTTTTATGTAAAGCTCAGAAAGAAATGGTAATGGACGGCAGATGACTGACACCCACTGACGGACTGACACCCGCTGACGGACTGACACCCACTGACGGACTGACACCCGCCGACTGACTGACACCCACTGACCGCAAGTAACAGACGTACACAGCGTCTCTAATCTAGGTGTCTAATGACGGACACCTAATCACGGACACCCACTGACCGTCAGCTACTGACGGACAGTTTATAATTTGATTTTTTTTTTTTTTTTCACAGTATGTAATCACAGAGCCAGGACAGAAGTCTGATCTCTCTCTCCTCACAGAACAACTGCGCTGAGGGGAGAGAGAAGCACAGCCCCTGTCCTGGCTCTGTTTTGTAAATATAATGGATTTGATCTCCATGATAGGGTTATCATGGAGACCACATGATCAGGGACCATTATTATTGGTCCTGATGGTTACTGTGCTGAAGGCAGATCTTCAGCACAGTAACCAGTCTTGCATGTCTGCGCCATTTTGATTTTTTTTTTTATTTGTATGGGGGGTGCCCTAATAACTTTATTTGAACATATCTGGGGCCATATTGCCCCGATCGGAGTGCTGGGGACCCGATCGAGGAATAACTGAGCTTCTCTCTCTCTCCTGAGGAGAGAGACCTTTCTGTGAGCGGCGGCCGGCTTTCAATCTGCGCATGCGCCGGGCCACCGCCGCCATCTTTCTTGAGGGTAAGGGGGGTGGGGGGTGAGGATCGGGACCCAGCCTAGAGCCAGGAGTGCTGGGGGACCCGATCGCTGCACCGGAGACTTTCTCCCTCCTCTCTTACATGAGAGGAGGGAGATAGTTTAGTGCGGGAAGCTCCGATGCCGGCATTTTCTGTGATCGCCGTGATAAAGTGTATCACGGCGATCACGTGATCAGAGACCGGTTGTCACAGTCTCTGATCACTGCCCCGAGCCCTCAGCTACCTCCGGTAGCTGCGGGCACGGAGCTACAGCGCTTGATTTTAGCGCTAACTTGGGTTGAAGTGCCGCCGTAAAAAGGCGGCGCTCCAGCCCAAGGCCCCTTAGTGACCGCCGTAAAAACACGTATGGGTGGTCACTAAGGGGTTAATTTATTTACTACAATGCATGCTAATTTACTGAATAAACTATTAATAAAGAATCAGTGCAACTCTGCAAGGTGAATATTAATTATATATACATATTAAATACATAATCATTTATAGCAAAGCCAACATTTGAGATCACTAGAAATCACAGAAACATTTCTCATTGTAATTTCTTTGAGCTGCAAAGTACAAAAGTGTATGACTAATTATTTTAAAATTTGCATTCTCAGCCCAAAATTAGCAAAATAAGAATGTTTTTTCAAGAAACGAGAACATATAATCAAAATAAAGGCTATTCGTGTTTCAGGCTGTCAGAAAAGTGATATTGTAGGCAATTTTGTGAGAACTGTATTAACCAACTTAAAATTAACTAAAAGGACTGGATGTGTGAGGTGGATAGAAAATATATCCCATCTTAAGAAGAACATGTCCATATTGTTCAGTGTTTAGTATGATTTATTTTACTGACAAATGTAATGACTTATTTTGTGATGGGTCCAAAGGAAGCTTACAGATATAACCCTATACAGTAGGTCATTAAAAAGGACACAAAAATAACATAAATGGATGAAATTTGTTCACTAAAAGCATAAATAGATTAGCATAATTATATTTTCTAGTGTTGTGCATCTAGCAGTGGTCATAATTGCACAAATATAGGTAGGACAATAGAAAAAATGTATGTGTTCAGCTGTCCTCAGGATGCACATGTTTAGCTTGCTCTTTATATCAGATTTATAGCCTTGTCTTGTATAAAAGAATTTCTCAACACATAATGTACAAGTATGCTATAGAAAACTAATTAAAGGGATTATCCAGGTAAAAATGTTTTTATTTTCCCTTTGCTTTCTATGCCAGGCCCTGCAATTTTATAATGTACTTGCACTACTTTTTCCATGTCACTGTGGAGATCGGAAGAGAGGTTACATGACTGTGCAGTCTAACCAGGCATCCCATGATCCTCTGTCAGAATCCCCACCTGAATGGTCGTGATGACAGACCCATGTGAACTTGGAATGGGCTGGTCAACGCTCACAATCCACAAGCTGAGTAGGTGGAGTCCACTGCTTATCATATCAAAGCTGTGTGGGAGAAAACATTAAGAGGAAACAGCAAGGGGATAATGGAGGGTGTAGTGAGTTTTCAGCCCAGGGAAGGGTGTAGAAGGTGTTAACATTTCTGGCTGATCTTGAAGCACACAGCACTATGGGAAGTGTTGTGGTGGTTTCTCAACTACGTCCACAGCCTGGAAGTTCAGGTTGTAACCAATAGAGTGTAGCGGGAGCATGGAAACTGAAGTGAAGACTTAAGAACAGTTGACAGGTATACCATTATTCTGTGTGGGAGACTAGATGAGATTTACATAATTAAATTACATTTTAGGATGCTGCACAACTCCTTTAAAAAGGGTAAATTGCTTAATGTAATTAAGGCCCCATTCACACGTCCGTGGTGTGTTGCGGATCTGCAAATTGCAGATCCGCAACACACCATGCCGGCAGGCTGCGGACAGGAATACGACACTCTCTATTTTTTGCGGAGCCGCGGCCGGATATTTCGGGGCCGAAACCCGGAAGTTCAGGGCCGGAATAGATACGGACTAAAATGCGGACGTGTGAATGGGGCCTAAGGGGGAAAAATATCATTCCCCTATGCCAAGTATTTGGCATAAAAAAGTTGTAATCCTGGTTTTGCAATTTTTAAACACCATTGCAACTAAATGTAGTTGTAACTGATGTTTTTCACTCTGTCTTTGCCAGTGTAGAGTGAAGGTAGAGCCATAGGCCTCAGCATACAAATCATCGTTTACACCAGAATATGATAGTGACTGAAATTTATGCCATTCTGATTCTGGGAGGATAGGTCTTTAGTTTTGCACTCCTCCATTTTCCAGTTATTTAATTGCGAGGCCTATAAAATGTGGTACACAAAGATTATTAAACTGTACTAACCAAATTGCAAATGTTTTTTCTGTAATTTAAAGACAGATGTGCAATTAAATGTCCTGAATCCTTCCAATTCCACAAACACGCTGCACACTGGTATTGACAATTTTCAATAGTAATAATGAAAGTTTCGCAGTGACATGTTTAAACTACACGCTTTAATGCAGTAACACCAAGTGATTACTAAAACACGTGTTTTTGCAGTAATGTGAAATGTCTTTTAAACTAGACACTGTGATACAGTAATTCCTACAATAACACAGTTATAATTTGCGATAAAGATGTGAAATGAATCAGCTGCTGTAGACTATGCAGCCAATATCCTGCAGCAATGTAAAACATGTTCAGTAACATGAATAATGACATTATGATTGCCATATCATTGTGTTAAAATAATCAAATTCTTTTTTCAAAGAATAACATGCGTTCACTAAAAGTCAGGTGTGACAATGCAATTTTTTTGCAGGGATGTGAAACATCTTTTGAACTAGACCCTGTGATGTAGTAATTGACAGAGGAGAGAGGTCCCATAGCAGTAAAAGAGGCATCATGTCACCCACCAACAGAGAAGGCCACTTTTAGTTATTTAGTTCCCAGCACCCAGACAGAGAAGAGAGGTCCCAAAGCAGAGAATCAGGCTTCATGTCACCCACCAATGGAGAAGGCCACTTTCAGATATTTAGGCACCTGGCACCAAGACGGAGAAGAAGTTCATTCAACCTTGGGTTGCCCCGCAAAAAAATGGTAAAATTAAAAAAATGAGGATTCAATAAAGAAGTGCCCCGGAGTACAAGAATATATGGCTAAGGGGAGGTAGTTATAAATGTCTATTCTGCACAAGGGATGGACAGGTCCTGTGGGATCCATGCCTGGTTCATTTTTATGATCGTCAACTTGTCCACGTTGGCTGTGGACAGGTGGCTGCGTTTGTCAGTAATGACGCCCCCTGCCGTGCTGAATACACTTTCAGACAAAACGCTGGCTGCCGGGCAGGCCAGCACCTCCAAGGCATAAAAGGCTAGCTCTGGCCACTTGGACAATTTGGAGACCCAGAAGTTGAATGGGGCCGAACCATCAGTCAGTACGTGGAGGGGTGTGCACACGTACTGTTCCACCATGTTAGTGAAATGCTGCCTCCTGCTAACACGTTCCATATCAGGTGGTGGTGCAGTTAGCTGTGGCGTGGTGAAAAAACTTTTCCAGATCTCTGCCATGCTAACCCTGCCCTCAGAGGAGCTGGCCGTGACACAGCTGCGTTGGCGACCTCTTGCTCCTCCTCTGCCTTGGGCTTCCACTTGTTCCCCTGTGACATTTGGGAATGCTCTCAGTAGCGCACCTACCAACGTGCGCTTGTACTCGCGCATCTTCCTATCACGCTCCAGTGCAGGAAGTAAGGTGGGCACATTGTCTTTGTACCGGGGATCCAGCAGGGTGGCAACCCAGTAATCCGCACACGTTAAAATCTGGGCAACTCTGCTGTCATTGCGCAGGCACTGCAGCATGTAGTCGCTCATGTGTCCCAGGCTGCCCAGAGGTAAGGACAAGCTGTCCTCTGTGGGAGGCGTATCATCATCGTCCTCCGTTTCCCCCCAGCCACGCACCAGTGATGGGCCCGAGCTGCGTTGGGTGCCATCCCGCTGTGAACATGCTTCATCCTCATCCTCCTCATCCTCCAGTAGTGGGCCCTGGCTGGCCACATGTGTACCTGGCCTCTGCTTTTGCAAAAAAAACTCCCTCTGAGCCACTTCTAAGAGACTGGCCTGAAAGTCCTAAAAATGACCCCTGTTCTGTTTCAGTATCTTGCATTATGTATTGGTATGCTCTTCTCTTCCTCCCCCCTCTTTTTCAGCTTCTACTTGGTTCAGTGTAGCCAGTTCCTGTTTTCTCTATCATGCATTGCTGTTTGTGTGTGCTATAATTTTGAGGAGAATCTGAGGAAAATCTGAGGAGAATCTGTGTAGTATCTCATCTTCTTATCAAGGAGATTATTAGAGGCATAATTCTTTTACCATCTGGATTCCCTGCATATCTTGTAATACAATCTCCGGATTAAAAACTACTTGATTAACTCCTGGGTGTCTGATGCGTAAACTGTAAGTGGAGAATGTCTGATTCAACATTTCACCTCACAGATGTGTGATTGTATAAGGCTGACATTTCGAAACGCCACAGTAAAAGAATTGTCTTAGTACTCTCCTTCTCCCGCTAAGAAAAGAATATTCTCCTCCTCCAAGTAATAAGCCATCATCATTTGTCTCCGTTACGCTACAGTAATAAGAGTAATATCTTATACTGCTCAGTACTGCATTCACTAGGATCGCAGAAGCTTCTAGCAATTTCAGTATACAGGCTAGGAACTGTATTCAGCCTGTTTTCTGATGTAAATATTGTCTGCCTGCTGTAAGCTATTAAAAGACTGAACCACCACTAGAGGTCACTGGTGTGTTACAGATGAAATGCAGGACACAGCTAGAAGGATTTCTAAGCCCTCATTAAAAATGAAGGAGGCGCTCCTGACTAACAAGATTGAAATATACAATAATTTATCTATTTTGTGGGAAAAGACTGAACAATGTATGGATGCAGCACATGGATCAGGCTATAACGAATATCAATTAAAGGCCATGTGTACCAAATTGAATAAAACCTATGATAGTTTTTAGAGACTCTCTGAAAAATATTCTTCTCTGTTATCAAGTCTCAACTCAGAGGAATTTATCCTAGAATTAAAGACCCACACTGCACTTAATGATGAAAGATATAGCAGATTTTTGGCAGTCAAGGCAATGCTAGAGGACAAGATATCACAACAATATGAAACTGCGTCACTCCATTCTAACTTTTCAAAGCACTCCAAGGCTTCATCCCGTTCCTTGAAATCTATTGCTCAGTCCTCATCGCTAAGGTCTCGCTCACAGCACTCTTCGCTAAGTACCTCATTGGTGTTAGCCCGCGCAAAGGCAGAAGCAGCGAAGGCACAAGCTCACTGCATTAGAAAGAAAGCAGCCATTAAGTCACAAGTCACAGAGACACAAGCCCAGTCTCAAGTTTATGAAGCAGCCCTACAGGCTCAGGCGCAATCGACCAAAGCCAAGGCTGAAGCTGAGTTGAAGGTCCGTCAGAAGGAAAGGGAAGAAGCAGCAGCCATGGTTGAACTTAGAGCTCTTGAAGAAGCTGCTGAAGAAGAAGCTTATCATCCTATGTCCAAGATATCTAATAACTCAGAAGGGCGTACCCTGCAATTTGTCCTAGACCAGAGCAATGTCAATGCAGTTGCACCAGAAGATTTGGGCTCTGCACGCCAGCCTGCTAAACTTATGCGAGTAGAAAAAAAAGCAGCTGATAACCATACAGTTGACCCCAGTCCAGTAAACATTTCTCTTTCTTTCAAACCTATGTCAGCTTACACAGTATTTCAGGCGCCATTAGAGACCAATCCGCTTCAAGCTCATGAAATCACATTAAAACCTCCTGAGACTAGTTACATAGCAACCAAGACGCTGGTGTCAACATTACCAGATGTGAAGCCACTCCATTCCATCTTCCAACCCCCAAACATAGGGCATCAGATGGTGCTAACAACACCAGCGAGGAAGAAGTTCCCATCGCCATGATGCAGGAAAGAAATAACGCATCAGAAATCGCTAAGTACCTCACTCTCAGGGACCTCATCAGTACTAGCCTTACGAACTTTGATGATCGCCCAGAGAACTATAGAAGTCGGAAGGCTACCTTCAAGACAACAGTTCAAACCCTTGGTGTACAGCCTATGCAAGAACTTGATTTACTAATTAGATGGCTAGGTCCATGGTCGTCAAACTGTGTTAAAAGACTCAAAACCGTTCATATCTACGAACCAGTCAAAGGCCTTCGTCTCGCATGGAAAAGATTAGAGCAGACATACGGTGGCTCGGAAGTAGTTGAACGTGCCATATTTAAACGACTATATGACTTTCCTGAATTATCCAATACAGACAAGGGTTCCAGGAATTAAGAGACCTTCTTCTTGAGTTTGAAATCGTTGAGTTTGAAACGATCCGAGCTTCAACACCTTGGGAACCAACATCTTTGCCTCTACTAAACAGAGACACGAGACTTTCAGTCCCAGAGAGGGGGTCCCTAAAGGTCTAATTTCAGTAAAAAAGACAGGGGTTGTGCCCACTACTAACAATGGAAATGAAAGCCCCAAGGAACCCGATCATCATTGCTCTATCCATGATAAACCACATCCTTTAAGGAAATGCTGTGTCTTCATAGCAAAGCCCTTTGAGGAACGTAAGGAGTTCCTAAGGAGTCATAATATCTGCTTCAGATGCTGTGCATCCACTGAGCACTTCGCCAGAGACTGTAAGGTTCCAGTCAAGTGTTCTGAATGTAATAGTGATCTACACATGTCCGCTGTTCACCCGGGACAAATCAGGCGGAACCAAGAACCAGTTAACTGGCACAAGCCCCATTCCAATCAAGGCGGGGAGAGTCATGGCGGGGAGAGTGCCGACCGACCAACCACAACCGTCACGCCTAGATGCACAAAGGTATGTGGAGAAGGACTTGTGTGCGGTAAGTCTTGTTCTAAGATTTGCCTCGTGGATGTGTATCCTACTGCACAACCAAAGAAGACCATAAGAATGTATGCTATTCTAGATGACCAAAGTAATCATTCCCTAGCTAGCCCTAAGTTCTTTGATCTGTTCAGGATAGAGGGAGAGGCTACACCCTACACCCTAGGAACATGCTCTGGTCTTGTGACAACCTCAGGAAGAAGAGCTAATGGTTTCACCTTAAAGCCCATCAAAGGACATAAGAAACTCTCTCTTCCAAACCTTATTGAGTGTGACAAATTGCCGGACACAAGGGATGAGATTCCCACACCTGAAGCCGCACAGCATCACCCTCATCTCAGGAACATAGCCAGAGAGATTCCTCCCCTTGATAACCATGCCGAAATCTTACTCTTGCTAGGTAGAGACATTTTTGAGGCTCATATGGTCCTTGAAATTTGCAATGGCACTTTCAACGCTCCATATGCCCAGAAACTTACAGTGGGTTGGATCATCGTGGGGGGTGTATGTCTGGACAGAGTACACTCCTTCAGAACTGAAGTATTAATAGGGGGGCGAACTTCTTACTTCAGACAAGACAGTGTCCTAACCACTACTATGTGCAAGATATGCCTTGCCCAAATATTCTAAAAACATCAGAAAGCAGCTTAAATCCCAAGTCAGCTGCAGAAGAATGTTCCTGGACAGAAGGGCAGCTTGTAGAAAGGTCTTCAATATTTCAATTGGAGCCCTCTTCAAGCCCTTCCCAGCTTTGCAGTCCTTACACAGTTTATCATAATCAATCTTATATCATCACTGACAACAAGCCTTCTGATTCATGTAGTTCTGATGAGATACAGCAGAAACTTGAGCCTTCCAGTCTACTGTTTGACAATGAGTTTAATTCTGTAAAAGAAGTATCTTCTGAATGTTCTATAAAGGAGGTTCCTTCAACAGAGGAAGAGTTCATTTCAGATACTTTGCAAGAACTTTCAGTTCCATCTGCAGTTGTTGATTGCACTCAAGAGGATCACAGTTCTTCCCAGTCTTCAACGGATGAGCACCTTCATATTGCTCAGCGTTTTCTGAAAATCACAGAGAAAAGTTCACCGCCAATGTCCATGACAAATACTGCATGTCACCAACCCAAGTCCGTACGTATAAAGACAGATCCCATTTCAGAAGTGAAAAGCAAACATGAGCATTTGCGTTCACGATTCATAGACCGAAAGCAATCTACATCTAAATCAGCCTCACAAAATAAGCGCTCTCGCTCTAAATTGGTGACACAGACAGAGAAGTCACATTCTAAATCTTTGGCAAGATCAAGGAGAACCAAGTCTCGCTCAGCTTCTAATGAAAGCAATAGACAATCTCCTGTAATAAAAAAGAAGAAATCCACATCTGGGGTGCATATAAGATCACTCAAGAATAAACCAGAGAAGATAGGAAATATTCCTGTGCCATCTGGTGTTTTTAAAGAGCACAACCTCTGGAAGCAGGTACAACATCTCGCCAGTTCTGGAAAAAGTGGATAAGAAAGTACCTCTGCCTCTAGCAGGATTGCAGAAGGTGGCAAGAACCAAGGCCTAATATAAAGGAGGGAGATTTTGTTCTGTTAAGAGACAAACAAGTTGATCGTCTCGACTGGCCTACTGGACTTATTACTAAAGTCGTTTCCAGTTCTGATGGAAACAACTTCCATGTTGAGATTCCTTCTACCAGAGATGCTCATCATCTTCTAGGACTGTTTCCAGTACCAGCTCTATGGTCTGAACTGAAGATATATCCTTTTTTGGTTTGAATAAATGTTCATTGCATGTTTCCTTTTCAGGTTTATGGACATTATACATCTGTCTATTCATCAGGTTTATGGACATTATTCATTGTTATTTATACAATTCTATTGTAGGCATATACATAGTGGTATCTACCGATACCAGACTGGGAGTGTTCTGTTTCAGTATCTTGCATTGTGTATTGGTATGCTCCTCTCTTCCTCCCCCCTCTGTTTCAGCTTCAACTTGGTTCAGTCTAGCCACTTCCCGTTTTCCCTGTCATGCCTTGCTGTTTGTGTGTGCTGTAATTCTGAGGAGAATCTAAGGTAAATCTGAGGAGAATCTCTGTAGTATCTCATCTTCTTTTCAAGGAGATTATTAGAGGCATAATTATTTTACCATCTGGATTCCCTGCATATCTTGTAATACAATCTCCAGATTAAAACCTACTTGATTAACTCCTGGGTGTCTGATGCGTAAATTGTAAGAGGAGAATTTCTGATTCAACAAGTCACCTCACAGATGCGTGATTGTATAAGGCTGACATTTCGAAACGCCACAACCCCTCTTTCTCCTTCTCCTCCTCCTCTTCCTCCTCATCCTCTTCCATGATCGCCCTAAGTGTTTTCTCAAGGAGACATAGAAGTGGTATTGTAACGCTGATAACGGCGTCATCGCCACTGGCCTTTTGGTGGAGTACTCGAAACAGCGCAACAGGGCACACAGGTCTTACATGGAGGCCCAGTCATTGGTGGTGAAGTGGTGCTGTTCCGCAGTGCGACTGACCCGTGCGTGCTGCAGCTGAAACTCCACTATGGCCTGCTGCTGCTCGCACAGTCTCTCCAGCATGTGTAAGGTGAAGTTCCACCTGATTGGCACGTCGCATATGAGGCGGTGAGCAGGAAGGCCGAAGTTATGCTGTAGCGCAGACAGGCGAGCAGCAGCAGGATGTGAACGCCGGAAGCGCGCACAGACGGCCCGCACTTTATGCAGCAGCTCTGACATGTCGGGGTAGTTGTGAATGAACTTCTGCACCTCCAAATTCAGCACATGCGCCAGGCAAGGGATGTGCGTCCCAGAGCTGTGACGAGATTTTGCCCATTATCGCATACCACCAGGCCGGGCTTGAGGCCCACCGGCAGCAACCACTCATCGGTCTGTTTTCAATACCCCGCCACAACTCCTGCGCGGTGTGGGGCCTGTCCCCCAAACATATGAGTTTCAGAACGGCCTGCTCACGTTTACCCCGGGCTGTGCTGAAGTTGGTGGTGAAAGTGTGTGGCTGACTGGATGAGCAGGTGGAAGAAGAGGAGGAGAAAGCCGAGTAGGAGGAGGAGGCTACAGGAGGCAAAGAATGATGCCCTGCGATCTTTGGCGGTGGAAGGACGTGCGCCAAAGAACTCTCTGCCTGGGGCCCAGCCACCACTACATTTAACAAGTGTGCAGTTATGGAGATATAGCATCCCTGGCCGTGCTTACTGGTCCACGTGTCTGTGGTTAGGTGGACCTTGCCAGAGATGGTGTTGCGCAGTGCACACTTGATTTAGATACTTGGTTGTGCAGGGAAGGCACGGCTCTCTTGGAGAAGTAGTGGCAGCTGGGAACAACATACTGTGAGACAGCCATCGCCATCAGCTGTTTGAAGCTTTGAAATGCTGTCCACCAGCCTGAATGACAGCATTTCAAAGGCTAGTAGTTTAGAAATGCTGGCATTCAGGCCCAGGGCTCGAGGGTGGCTATTTGGGAATTTATGATTTCTCTCCAAGGTTTGTGAGCTGGAGAGCTGAACGCTGCTGTGTGACATGGTGGAGATGCTTGGTGATGCAGGTGGTGGTGTTGGAGGCACATCCTCTGTTTGGTGGGCGGCAGGTGCCAACATTCCTCCTGAGGCCGAGGTAGAGGCCGAGGCAGCAGCAGAAGGGGGAGCCTGAGTGAGTTCCTTGTTTTTAAGGAGTTTACTCCACTGCAGTTCATGCTTTGCATATAGATGCCTGGTCATGCAGGTTGTGCTAAGGTTCAGAACGTTAATGCCTCGCTTCAAGCTCTGATGGCACAGCATGCAAACCCCTCGGGTCTTGTCGTCAGCACATTGTTTAAAGAATTGCCATACCAGGGAACTCCTTGCAGCTGCCTTTGGGGTGCTTGGTCTCTGGTGGCGGTGGCCAGTAGCAGGCGAACTCTCTTGGCAGCGGCTGTTCTGCTTTTGCCCCGTGCTCTCTCTTTTGCTATGCTGTTGGCTCGGTCTCATCACTGCCTCTTCCTCTGAACTATGAAAGTCAGTGGCACGACCTTCATTCCATGTGGGGTCTAGGACCACATCGTCCCCTGTATCATCTTCCACACTTTCTTCCTCCCTGACCTCCTGTTCGGTCTGCACACTGCAAAAAGATGCAGCAATTGGCACCTATGTTTCGTCATCATCATAGACGTGCGGACTTCGATGAGGTGGTATTCCCATGTCCTCATCATCAGGAAACATAAGTGATTGTGAGTCAGAGCATTCTATATCTTCCCCCACTGGGGAAGGGCTAGGTGGATTCCTTTGGGAAACCCTGCCAGCAGAGTCTTCAAACAGCATAAGAGACTGCTGCATAACTTGAGGCTCAGACAGTTTCCCTAATATGCATGGGGGTGATGTGACAGACTAATGGGCTTGGTTTTTAGGCGCCACCTGTGCGCTTTCTGCAGAAGACTGGGTGGGAGATAATGTTGTGAACGTGCTGGATCCACTGTCGACCACCCAATTGACTATTGCCTGTACTTGCTCAGGCCTTACCATCCTTAGAACGGCATTGGGCCCCACCAAATATCGCTGTAAATTCTGGCGGGTACTGGAACCTGAGGTAGTTGGTTCACTAGGAAGTGTGGCTGTGGCAGAACGGCCACGTACTCTCCCAGCACCAGAGGGTCCACTAACAACACAATGACCATGTCCGCGTCCCTTATTAGATGTTTTCCTCATTGTTACTGTTCACCACAATAAGAAAAAAATTATTTGGCCCAATGTATTGAATTCATCAAATATAGGCCTGTTTTTTTTTTTTTTTTTTTTTTTACAGGCACCTAACACTATCTGGCTATCTATTTATGTACCGTATTACACTAATCCAGGCACAGCAGTAACCACAGATGTAGGGGGAATATCAATTGTAGGCCCAGTATTTACGCCCTGGATGAAAGGTATCCTTTTACGGCCAGATTTACACTTGGAAATGCACAGTAACGAGTGAAAAAATATATAGGATTATGCTTTCAGCACTTGTCTTTTAACACTTTGTGTAATATACCCTTTAACAGAAAGAAATATACTTAGAGATGAAAAACAGTGTGCGCAAATGTAGAGGACTATGCTGTATTTTAACACTTACTGTAATATACCCTTTAACGGAAAGAAATACACTTGGAGATGCACGCTGAGTGTAATATACCTTTTGACGGACAGATTTAAACTTGGCCTGCAATAGCTGGAACACCAGATTTTGGGTATTGCTATTTTGGCAATTGATTTTCACCCCAGAAAATAATATATCCTTTGACGGACACTATTAAACTTGTCCAGTCACAGCTGGAACACCAGATTTAAGGTATTGCTATTTTGGTAATTGAATTTCACCCCAGAACAAAAGCTATCCCTTGACGGACCCTATAAAACTTGTCCTGCCACAGCAGAAACCACTGATTTAGGGTATTGCTATTTTTGAAATTTATTTTCACCCCAGGAAAAAAACCATATTCTTTTCCAGACAGTATTACACTTGGCTAGCCACAGCTGGAACACCAGATTTAGGAGATTGCCATTTTTTTTAAGTGAATTTCACCTCCCAATAAAATATAGAAAATTCTATCCTGAGTTTCTAGGGGTGACAATAATACGTGAGAAGGCACTAGAAACAGCAATTGGAAAAACCTCATTGTTAAAAAAAAAAACTGAAAAAAATGATGTTCGTGTAGGGAAAGGATACAAAGGAATTATTTAGTAGCATTTTAGTGCAGAGTAAGAGGTCAGAAGGTGCTAGGGGCAGTGCTAGACAAGCAATATACAAGTACAGGGAAAGGATAGGGAGGAATGATTTCTTTGCATCTTAGTGCAGGGAGAGACTTCAGAAGGCGCTAGGAACGGTGCTAGAAAAGCGATTTACAAGTGCAGGGAAAGATCATTTGGGGATCCAAATTGCCATTATACAGCTTTGTCATTCCAGCATTTTGTTCTTGGGGTGCAGGTGCTATGTTGAAAAGCCTTTAGTGGCTTCTATCTGTGGAAAAAGAAAAATATATACGCAGATCACTGTTGCAGTTATTTGTGGTAAAAGCATTTTGTGACGTATTTCAGTACTAAAAGAAAAATATATACGCAGTACACTGTTGCAGTTCTTTGTGGTGAGAGCGTTTAGAGGTGTATTTCATTACAAAAAGAAAAATATATACGCAGTTCACTGTTGCAGTTATTTGCGAAAAAGCGTTTACTGGCCTATGTTAGTACAAAAAGAAAAATATATACGCAGTTCACTTTAGCAGTTAGTTGCGCTAAAAGCGTTTACTGGCCTATTTCAGTACAAAAAGAGAAATATATACGCAGTTCACTTTTGCAGTTAGTTGCGCTAAAAGCGTTTACTGGCCTATTTTAGTACAAAAAGATATATATATATATATATATATATATATTTATATACGCAGTTCACTTATGCAGTTATATGTGGCGAAACATTTAGTGGCCTATTGTAATTTAAAAACAAAAATATATTCTCAGTTCACTTCTGCAGCTATATGTGTTAAAAGCATTTAGTGGCATATTTCAGTACAAAAAGAAAAATATCTTTTGCAGTGTTTAAATTTCATTTTGATTTATTTAGCTCAGTCAACAGTATGTCAGACAGAGAAGTGCCAAGCCATGCACAGAGGAGTGGCAGAGGCCTAAATGTTTGTGGCGCCGGCAAAGGTCGCAGCAGAGTGAGGGGGCATCTCAGCAGGGGTCTCAGTGAGAGGCCTGAGCTCCCGATGTCATCTAGTGGTCGTGTCTTGATTGGTTAACTCAGTCAGTCACTTCATCCCAAGTGACATCAGACACCCCAGGCCAACAGTCGGTGGGTTCGTCAAACACAACCCTTAGTTTGCATGGACCGGGAGCAGGCCCTATGCCCTCACCTGTTCTCAACCTGCCTCTGTCCTTTTCTGTTCCCTCACTGCGAGAAGTAGTAGGCTAGGCGGGCAAGTAGTGATGAGAAGAGTTGTGTGGGTGGTGGTTTTGTGAGCGGTCAGGATCCTTACCCAGAGACTGTTGAGGAGGACATCAGTGACGTGCAGACACTACTCGATGATGATGAAACGGATCGCACTTGGGAGCGGGGTGCAGAAGGGGCTTCATCATCATCATCAGGAGAAGAGGGTGGCAGCTGGCCCGTGAGGCAGTGGCGGAGCCAGCAAGGTGATAGCATGGCAGGGAGTCAGCAGGGTGGCAGCAGTGGGAAGTTGGGAGCCAAACGTTCCCGGGGTAGACCACCTGCTTCGCAGCAGCCTATTTGCCTGGGAAGTAGTGGTGCATGGGTTTACAGAGGCCGCTGCAGTAGCAGCCAGTCAGTGCAGACTGTTGGGGGGAAAATCACCTACTTGGCGGTGTGGCAGTTTTTCGAGGAGGAGGTGAATATGGCCATATGTCGAATCTGTGGGCAGCCGGTGAAGCGTGGCCAGGGTGCCAATATTGGCACTATGGCCCTGCGTCAACATATGCAGCATCGCCATACAGTGGCCTGGGAAAACTGTGGCTTCGATGTGGTGGTCCAGTATGCTGAAGGACCCGCTGCATCACCCAGTGGCACGCGCGTTTCAGGCAGTCAAGGCTCCACCACCTTAGCCAAAGGGAGCTGTCTGTCATTCCCATCTTCTGCTGGTCCAGATGCTCCTGCTCCTCCTCCTAGTTCTCATCAGTCATTCTGTCAGCAATCGATCACCAAAGCGATTGCCAAGAGACAGCAGTATGCGTGCACGCATCCAACGGCGCAGAACCTGAATGTGCTCTTGTCCGAGTTGCTGGTGCTGCAGTCCCTCCCTTTCCAGAGAACTGATGACTTGTTCCACTTCTATTTGTGACTCTAGATCCTTTAGTTCATTCATCTCTTTCTGAGTCTCCTCCTTTGACTCTTCTGGAGCTTTTTCTAGTTGCTCTGCAAAAACAACTAGTCCTTTCTCTAGTGTATCTAGGGACTGTGAGGAGCGGGCGAAAACATCTTCAAGTTTGCAGCCGTACTGACCTGTCAGGTCATCTACAATTTCCTGGGTATTTGTCTCAGACACTAGGCTGACGTCTCCCCACTCAGCTCTTGTCACGTCGGGTATAACTGTCGCCTGGTCACTACTAATAACTACTTTAACTTCACAAGACTGACATGGTAGCTTCCCTCTCTGAGTTGCTATCGGTCACAGCACATACGTCATATATATCGCTTGTGTCATTATCAATCCTGACCTCTAGGGGCAGCGATGAGCTAATCCCCACATTGGACAGTTCCCCAGCAACCATAGAACCCTGTGGATACTGCATATCCACCTCTGGTCGTGTGTACCACCCTCCAACACTGCCGCACTTTCCTGCACATTCATCACAGTAGGTTGGCTCCCTTCTGTGCTCACAACATTAATCAGCATTTTTGTATCACATACATTTTTACCAGCAGGGAGCACTTCTCCCCTGCTCACATCCTGCAAGAGAAAAAGCTGCATGTCACCATTATCCTTACACATTTCACATGACACCACAAATTCACTTTTTACTTCAAATAACTTCACAAGTTCATTTTGCACCTCATCTGCATCAACGTCTTCAATCGACATTTCACTTAAACCCTTGCTTTCTATCTGCATCTTCCTTACACCTTCATTTAAAGGGACAGGTACAGGTCCTGCAGGAGCTTTGTCACTTTCTACAGAAGTGTCTCCAATGCCCCACATTACGTCATGCATGAGCCTATTTGCAACACCAAGTCCATCAATCTCCATTCTCAAAATGGTCTCATCCTCCGTGAGGACTATCGGATAGTCCACAGTATTCACATAATTGTTCCGGACATTTATTATTCTACCTCTTACCCAGGCTAGCATGGCATCTCTGATTTTCGCCATCCCAAATCTAGCCTGGGTCACAGGCACTTTAGACAACACAGTGCCCTTCACTCATTTTTTAGACATTTTCTTGCCATAGCGCTCTATCCCTCACTGGCCTGGCAGGTAGCAACTGCCGCCGGCTCACTGTCACTGGGTCTGCTACATATTTAATAACAGGAACAGTGTTACCCTTTGTTGTCGCAGGTTCGGCAGTCTCGGGAGACAAGAGCATCCCATGGACATCTCTACCGAGTTCATCCTCCAAAATCCAGCTTTTTGAGACCTGCCCTTGATTCCTGATATCATGACCACCTGCAGACTCCTTACTCCAACAGTTGCTACCGGAAACAACTTGGCCTGTAGTTAAGACCTTTCCTGGACAGACATTCCAGCCGCACCCTTTAGAATCTTGCGCACAGTCGCAGGCAATATAGGAACTCCTGAGTATCGCACCGCTCTCCATCTCTTTATCTTCCCGACGGTTGCCGATGGCCGCTACTCCGGAACTCCCGACACACCACCGCCCTCTGGTACTTTTGCACAGTGACCATACAGCATAGAGGACCCTCTCCTCAGGGCCAGCTGCAGTTGCACCTCCAGAGCCTCTTGCTCTGCATCAAATTTCGCCATTTCACTTGGACCATAAACCAGCTCCTTGGCCAGGTTTTCTCGACGTTTTATATCCCACGTCCGTCGGACATATTCTTCTCCGAGACCCATGGCAGCAGACTTGTCTGAAAACACAGTTCACTTCACAGACCACACCCGAAAAAAAAAAAAAAACTTTTCCACTAAGGCCCCTTTCACAATGGCGAGTTTTCCGCGCGGGTGCAATGCGTGATGTGAACGCATTGCACCCGCACTGAATCCTGACCTATTCATTTCAATGGGTCTGTGTACATGAGCGTTTTTTTTCACGCATCACTTGTGCGTTGCGTGAAAATCGCAGCATGTTCTATATTCTGCGTTTTTCACGCATCCCTAGCCCCATAGAAGTGAATGGGGCTGCGTGAAAAACGCATTGCATCCGCAAGCAAGTGCGGGTGCATTGCGTTTTTCACTGATGGTTGCTAGGAAATGTTGTTTGTAAACCTTCAGTTTTTTATCACGCGCGTGAAAAACGCATCAAAACGCATTGCACCCGCGCGGAAAAAACTGAACAACTGAACGCAATCGCAGGCAAAACTGAATGGCTTTGCCTGTGAAATCGCACAGTTTTCACTGAACGCATCCGCAACGCATCCGGACCTAATCCGGACACGCTCGTGTGAAAGGGGCCTAAGACAGTCTCTTTCACAGGGTTTCTGGCCCTTTAAATCTGCGCACAGTTTCTTCTGTACCACAGCAAAAATACTTCAGAGTTGCATGAGCAGCACCTGCTCCACTGGACAAACAGGCTTCCGGCCCTTTAATTCCACACATGGAAAAAACAGCTTTCAGCAGCTCCTGCTGCCTCGTCTTTGCCACTAGAAACCAACTATTGCCCTTCTCTCATGGACAATTTACCTGCATCCTCCACCAATTGTAAGGGATATGCGGGGGTCATTCTTACAAACTCCTAACCAGACAACGGCTTTAGGACACCAGGATTAAGGTCCAAACAGTGCATTTATTGTGGCACACCAGCAAAACAGTACATCAAAACAATAAACACTTGCCCGTCCAGGCACTAACTGATACATAACGTATCCTTCACTCACCTAGTGGGTACAGTTCACACCCTGTGAACAGATGCGGCTTTCCCAGACCAAATGTCCACCAGCCTCCTGGCTGTTCAGAGCACTGTTCACACACGGTCTCAGTTCCAATGTCCCTTGGGGAATTCGGGCTCACTAGTCTGATTGACTAGGACCTAGCAACCCAGTCCCAGGCGTCACTTCGTTCCCCAAGTCCAGGCTATAGCCAAGCCTTATGGCCCCTCAGCCTTGCCCAGCTGAGACCACAGAGCCATCCCAGGCCTCTGCTTCAAACTCTCTCCAGACTGGGAGCCTGGGAATACACGTTATGCTGCCTTCATTAGGGCAGGATTCACCTGCGCTCACCTCAGGTATGAAGGAATACCCGTGCCGGAAGGGTGTGGACCAGCAGCTCCCACTACCAAGCCTAACTGCCAGTCCAACTAAAATCCAGCCCAGAATAAGCATAATGAATTTACATGTAGTGAGCATTCATTTATACAGAAGTGTACCCAATCCTAGGGTGTGTGGGTGGAGTAACTCCTCCCCACTATTCCACCCCTAACATTCTACCAATCTTAATACATTTTACAAACATGATAGTGACAATATTCAATGAATAAGTGTCTTACTGGAGGCTGAGAAGGATCCAACTCAGTAGGTGCAATCTAATATACTCCTCATGGCACATGTTTTCGGCGTCTCCTGCCTGCAGTACGGCACTTCTGCCCTCAGTGTTGTGTCATTTCCGGCCACCGCTTACATCACTTCCGGTCCCAGGTTCCTGGTTACTAGTTACTGTGGTTCCAGCATCCTATATGGCCGGCGGAGCGCTACAGCCCTGCCTGTTACATCACTTCCTGTCACATGTTCCAGTGTGTTTATTGTTGCTAAGTAACCGGACTCTTTCACAAAAGTGGGACGCTGAACTACCATCATATGCCATAGGTTTATCAAGGTTACCCCAAAGCTAGATACCTGGCCAACCTGGGTCGAGGGACCCCCTAAGGTTCAAGTGGGTTAATGTTATTAGGAGATTCTATATAGATATAAAAAACACCATATCGGAGTGATAACTCCATGGGGCAATTCACCATGCGACTTTATGCAGTGTGACAGTCCTCAGGATCCATTCATAGGTACCGCATAATAGACGTGGTGCGCATCCATGTCGTCGGCATCATACATTCTGGGTCCATTCACACGTCCGCAATTCCATTCCGCATTTTGCGGAACGGAATTGCGGACCCATTAGTTTCAATGGGGACAGACGATGTCCCGGCCGGGTCAGCAATTGCGGATCCGCACTTCCGGGTCCGCAATTGCGTTCCCGAAAAAAAATAGAACATGTCCTATTCTTGTCCGCAATTGCGGACAAGAAAAGGCATTTTCTATGAGAGTGCCGGCGATGTGCGGTCCGCAAGTTGCGGAACGCACATCGCCGATGTCCGTGTTTTGCGGATCCGCGGATCCGTGGATCCGCAAAACACACACGGACGTGTGAATGGACCCTCTATCTGTACAAATAAGGAAAGGGAGGTCTCATCCCATGTTGTGGAGAGACCCACCTTATCCCATTGTCAGTCATTCCCTGAGGACTGTCATGTTTCTGCTCTTTAAGTGAGCCCTTTATGCTCACCGCCGCTTCCTGAGCCCCATTGTAACAGTCACTCCTTGGTGCATGTTAAGCTAATATAACTATCAAAACATTAACCCACCAATCCTCCAGGATTTCCCTGTCCCCAGTGGTGCATGTTAAGCTAATATAACTATCAAAACATTAACCCACCAATCCTCCGGGATTCCCCTGTACCCAGTGGTCTTTATACACGTAGATGTTCGTCAAAAATGGAGTTGGGTAATCACGCCCTTTGGTGTCCTTCTTAGTCTCCTTTTTAGTGTTTTTATGTGATCTAAAAAAATGATAACAAACATTAACCAAAACACGACCATAACATCGGGTACAATTCTTAATGTTACATTAAAAATACAAAAACCATCTTGGGAGAGGTAGAATATCAAAACAAGGTGCCTACTTTGAACTCCCGGTTCATGCCCTTTGGTTCTAGAGTGTCCAATTCGTAAATCCATTTAAGTTCGAGCCTCTTTAATGCTCTCTCCCTGTCTCCACCCGTTTTCAATTGTGGAATACCATCTATTATTTAGAATCTCAATTGGGCCACACTGTGTTGGGATTTGGCAAAGTGCTCCGGTACCGGTTTCCCTATGTGATCCATGTCTGGATCATCATTTTGTTGTCTGGTAAGCGCCTTCCGTATAGTGTACTTATGTTGATTCAGTCGGTTCTTACACGGTTGATTCATCTCCCCCACATACAGCAGTCCACAGGGGCACTGCAGTATGTAGATCACATACTCCGATGTACACGTATAACAATTCCAAATTTTATACCTCTGTCCCGTTCTTGGGTGATTAAACTCCTTTCCTTTTAACACGGCATTGCAGTTTGTACAGTTCAGACATGGATAACTACCCACTTTCTGGTGTAGTTTAGGTTTGAATTCCTCCATGTCTGCATGCACCAACCTGTCCACAAGGTTTTTGCCTCTCCTATATGACATGAGTGGTGGTGTCTGGAATTCAGCCACATCTGGGAAGGATTCAGACAGTATGTGCCAATTGTGTCTCAAGATCCCCGCTATCCGACCACTCATGCTCGAGTAGGTAGAGACAAATGGAATCCTTTTGTCCGTTTGTATTTTCTCTTTTGGTCTAAGCAGGTCTTTTCTGTCTAGTCCCCGAGTTTTCTCAAGGTGTCTCCCTATCAGCCTTTTTGGGTATCTCCTCTGGATGAAATTCTGACCCATTTCTGTCAATCTATCATTCAATTGTCCGAGACTATTCGTTTGGCCCTAACCAATTGGCTATATGGTAGAGCATCTAGCATACCTTTCGGGTGGGCACTATCAAATCTCAGGATGCTGTTACAGTCAGTTGGTTTAAAAAAGATGTCCGTCTTTGGTTTTCCAGATTCAACATAAACTAAAGTGTCTAAAAAACGTAGGGACTGTTCTGAATAGACCTTGGTGAATTTGAGTTGTGGGTAGACCTCATTAAGGGACTTGTGGAATGCATTCAGCTCCTCCACCGTGGGACAGAAGTATAAAAAACATAAGTACACTATATGGAAGGCGCTTACCAGACAACAAAATGATGATCCAGACATGGATGACATAGGGAAACTGGTACCAGAGCACTTCGTCAAATCCCAACACAGTGTGGCCCAATTGAGATTCTAAATAATAGATGGTATTCCAAAATTGAAAAGGGGTGAAGACAGGGAGAGAGCATTAAAGAGGCTCGAACTTAAATGGATTTACGAATTGGACACTCTAGAACCAAAGGGCATGAACCGGGAGTTCAAAGTAGGCACCTTGTTTTGATATACTATCTCTCCCAAGATGGTTTTAGTATTTTTAATGTAACATTAAGAATTGTACCTAACGTTTTGGTCGTGTTTTGATTAATGTTTGTTATCATTTTTTTAGATCACATAAAAACACTAAGGAGACTGAGAAGGACACCAAAGGGCGTGATTACCCAACTCCATTTTTGACGAACATCTACGTGTATAAAGACCACTGGGGACAGGGGAATCCCGGAGGATTGGTGGGTTAATGTTTTGATAGTTATATTAGCTTAACATGCACCAAGGAGTGACTGTTACAATGGGGCTCAGGAAGCGGCGGTGAGCATAAAGGGCTCACTTAAAGAGCAGAAACATGACAGTCCTCAGGGAATGACTGACAATGGGATAAGGTGGATCTCTCCACAACATGGGATGAGACCTCCCTTTCCTTATTTGTACAGATAGAATGTATGATGCAGACGACATGGATGCGCACCACCTGACGGATGGGTGCGTCCGTGTCTATTATGCGGTAATACCTATGAATGGATCCTGAGGACTGTCACAATGCGTAAAGTCGCATGGTGAATTGCCCCATGGAGTTATCACTCCAATATGGTGTTTTTTTATATCTATATAGAATCTCCTAATAACATTAACCCACTTGAACCTTAGGGGGTCCCTCGACCCAGGTTGGCCAGGTATCTGGCTTTGGGGTAACCTTGATAAACCTATGGCATATGATGGTAGTTCAGCGTCCCACTTTTGTGAAAGAGTCCGGTTACTTAGCAACAATAAACAGACTGGAACATGTGACAGGAAGTGATGTAACAGGCAGGGCTGAAGCGCTCCACCGGCCATATAGGATGCTGGAACCACAGTATCTAGTAACCAGGAACCTGGGACCGGAAGTGATGTAAGCGGTGACAGGAAATGACGCAACACTGAGGGCGGAAGTGCCGTACTGCCGGCAGGAGACGCCGAAAACATGTGCCATGAGGAGTATATTAGATTGCAACTACCGAATTGGATCCTTCTCAGCCTCCAGTAAGACACTTATGCAGTGGATATTGTCGCTATCATGTTTGTAAAATGTATTAAGATTGGTAGAATGTGGAAGGGGTGGAATAGTGGGGCGGAGTTACTCCACCCACACACCCTAGGATTGGGTACACTTCTGTATAAATGAATGCTCACTACATGTAAATTCATTATGCTTGGAAAAGACTCATATAAGTCGAAACTTTGCACACTGGGATAATAAAGAAGATTTAAAAGATCAACTACAAGAGTGCTGTGGAAAACTTTCTTTTGATTACATCAATGGTTTACAGAAAGACACTTTTATCACCTTACATCACAAAAATTGTAAGACCAAGCGATCAAAAATGTGTATGTCTTCCAAAATAGTATCAATCAAACCGCCATCTCATCTCGCTAAAAATGAGCCCCTACATAGGACATTCGCCCCAAAAAATAAAAAAATATGGCTCTCAGACTATGCAACATTAAAACATGATTTTTTTTCCCCTAAAATGCTGTTATTGTGTTAAAGTAAAATACATAAAAAAGTATACATATTAGGTATTGCCATGTCCTTAAAAACATGCTCTATAAAAATATCCCATGATCTAACCCCTCAGGTAAATACCGTAATTTTTTTTTTTTTTAAAACATTGTAAAAAAAAAATTAATTGTCACATCACAAAAAGTGTAATAGCAAGCGATCAAAAATGTATATGAACCCCAAAATTTTGCCAATCAATCTGTCATCTCATCCCGCAAAAAATTATACTCTACATAGGACAATAGCCCTAAAAAATAAACAAATATGGCTCTCAGACTATGGAGACATTAAAAGTTTTTTTTTTTTGTTTTAAAAATGATATTATTGTGTAAAACTTAAATAAATAAATAAAAAGTATACATATTAGGTATCGTCATGTCCGTAACAACCTGCTCTATAAAAATAACACATGAACTAACCCCCCCAGGTGAATACAAAAAAAAATAATATAAATACTTGTCAAAAAGTGTAATAGCAAGTGACCAAAATGTCATATGCACTCCAATATAGTGCCAATCAAACCACCATCTCATCCCGCAAAAAATGAGCCCCTAAATAAGACTGTCGCCCAAAAAAAAAAAAAATGGCTTTCAGAATGGGGAGAAAATTAATTTTTTTCAAAAATGCTTTATTATGAAAAACTGAAACAAAAATTCCCAAAAAGTAGTCATATTTGGTATTGTCGCATCCGTAACAACCTGCTCTATAGAAATAGCACACGATCTAACCTGTCAGATCAACTATGTAAATAACAAAAAATAAAAACGGTCCCAAAACAGCTATTTTTTTTTTTTTTAATTTTCAATTTTAATTAATTTGTCCAGTAACAAACCAAGGGTTAACAGCCAAACAAAACTCAATATTTATTGCCCTGATTCTGTAGCTTGCAGAAACACCCCATATGTGGTCGTATACTACTGTACGGGCACACGAAAGGGCGTAGAAGGAAGAGAACGCCATATGGTTTTTGGAAGGCGGATTTTGCTGGACTGTTTTTTTGACACCATGTCCCATTTGAAGCCCCCCTGATGCAGCCCTAGAGTAGAAACTCCAAAAAAGTGACCCTGTGCTCTCCCTACAGCAGGCATCCTCAAACTGCGGCCCTCCAGCTGTTGCAAAACTACAACTCCCAGCATGCCCGAACACCCTGCAGGTATCAGCCTACAGCAGGGCATTGTGGGAGTTGTAGTTTTACAACAGCTGGACGGCCGCAGTTTGAGGATGCCAGCCCTACAGTGTGTAAAAAGTCTGTCCCTACCGCCTG
The DNA here is from genome assembly GCA_033119425.1 of Bufotes viridis. Classification (NCBI taxonomy): domain Eukaryota; kingdom Metazoa; phylum Chordata; class Amphibia; order Anura; family Bufonidae; genus Bufotes; species Bufotes viridis. Next base: position 374,274,172 of record CM065590.1, on the reverse strand, counting down.
TCACATCTCTCCCTACACTAAAATCACAGTAAAATAGTGGAGACAGGGTAGGATCAGGCTTTCTATAGGGCTGTGACATCACAGGGGCTGGCTAACTGCTGATTGGCTGGTTGCATGGCAATATGGGTGATCCCTCATTTCCGGGATTCTTACTTTCACTTTGTAACATGTGCAGCAAGCATTTTAGAAAAAATCTGATTCATTACCACAAAGTGCAAGGAAATTTGGATTTGTGACGAATTGAATTTTTCCTGAAATTGGGATCAAATTCCACTTCGATTCGCTGAACACTAGTCGCTACTTGGGTGAAAAAAGAACACAATTTTTTTCACTTCAACTGGATGTTACACCAGATTATATATATATATATATATATATATATATATATACCTCCCTGCCTAACCATATCACTAACACGATATATAAGGTATATTATATGTATGTATATATGATATATATATATATATAGTGACAACTCGGGGTCACTTAGCTCTCCAGGATCGCCATCTTCTCACCTTAGATGGTTGACATACCTCAAGAAGCCACTCCAACACTGCAGATTTGGGTGCAAACTGGCCACAACCAGCTTTATTGTAACTTTTAGAGCAGTCCAAACAAATCATAAACACAAATCCTTGGCCATCTGGCCACTGACTACACAGTAGTTCTCCCTCTCTATCGGGATCTGGGTCTACCACCCAGACCCCAAAAACACAACACAGTTCTTACCCTACCCAGGGTTAGAGGGTCCTGGATATATATATATATATATATATATATATATATATTAAGGCAATTTGCCTGGATTTGTGGGAGGGGCTGGTAGGCTACCCCTGGTCTATTTAAGCGCTTCCCCCAACCTGGCACCTTACCGTGCGAGGTCAGCGCTGAATGAACTTCCGGGTCGCAGTCCATTCAGTGAGGTTGCAAGATTCGCCGCTTGTCTCGAGCCCCCCACCCGCTCCACGGTCCTCCGGTTGCCTGGACACTCGGTCCAGCAAGGTAAGTAGCCATTCGGCGATTCATCCATCCCCCCCAACCTGTTTCATGGCGGCTTTCCCACCCGGTACTTGTGGCACGTCCGCTCTGCACCGGCATCTCGCCGCCCACCTCCGCCTCTTCCGGGTGGCACGCCTCCATCACAGCGTGCGTTCCACAGTGGAACGCACGCACGCACACGCCACCACGCTCATGCCGGGGCCCGCCGGGAGTATCATCCAGCGTCTCGGCCGGCCCAACACCTTCCCTGTTGCCTGCAAAGCAGGCCTCCGGACCCCTGGCCATCGGCAGCATGTGTGGGGGTGGGGGGGAGAGGGGGGGTTCTCACCTGTATACAAACGGCCACATGTCCGTACATGGGGGCCATCGCGGTATGTGGGGCACGGCTTCTCACCAGAGGGCCATGGAGGAGGGGGGTGAGGGAGGGGAGAGAGAGAGTAAGAGGGGAAAGGGGGAATGTGTAAATTGCCGGTATTCCTCAGGATTATCTGCTGACATTCGGTATACAGCCGCGACCACACCACTGATCCTACCACTGTTGCTGCCACTCACTGCGGTCACGGGGGCACAGGATCAGGGCACAGCAGACATAATCCATGGTTACTTTCATGCTCACGTGTATTTCGGCATTTCTCCATATCACATAGACATACCACTTCGACATCATGTTCTGGGTCACTCGTCATATCAAATACGCATAACCCATGGATCACGGGACTCCCACTCAGGAGGTCTCCCACTATCCATCTCGGGTTAGCTACGGCCCACGTCACAGGCCTCATTCGGTTCAATAGACTCCATACGTCGTTTCACACATACTCTGGTCGAAACCCACTGGGTTCAACCAGCCATACCTCTCCGGCGCAATTCCGTGAGCATTACCTGGCTTCTCTCCGCCACACACTATGTGTCAGCCAAATACGTGAGTATTTACACTCAGACCACGACTGACCGCAGATTGCACAGCGTACTACCTGACGTTCAACATCATATATAACATAGGTGTATACGTCAGCCTAACCTTTTAAATTACCATCACAGGCTACAGAGCCACGCTCTTCCCACAAAACCACTCACCATACTACTCTCTCTTACTCATTTTCAGGCTGTCTAATATACATACTTTGCTCCATACGGTTTCCTGTGAAACAATATTTTCTATACGCCCAGGTACGTGCTCCAACGCATATGGTCACTACTGTACATTTTATTTTCCCTCTAGGTTAGATTACTGGCATTAGGGTCATAAGCTTCCCAATAGGTATTTTTCCCGTCTTGGCTACCGCCACTAGTTAGTGGTCCTGCAAGGCCAACACCCCGCTTCAAATGGTCGGAAGCATACACCCATCGCGCCACACGTTAGTTAGCCGCCTTGCATACGGCATAGAGAGGGCCTCACCTGTCACTCCCTTCCCCTGTTTGTCTATTTTACAGTCACCGAGAGGCCTAGAAACTCCTGCCACTGCGACAAGTGGCCTCAATAACCCCTCGCGCCAACACATAGATAGAGCCTCTCAACAGCCACTTGGCAATTAGTAGGGCCTCATCTGTCACCAAACAAGCCATAATTTTTTCGCCTTTGGCCTAGCTAGCCTGCCAGTAAAAATGGGGATATTGTCATACACTAACTATTGTTTTGGTTATAGCATGTCCCAAGAGGGTGGCGAGGATTGCTCCCTGCCTAGCACCCCTGCTAGATCTATCACTCCTAACCCAGGAGGGGAGCTAGCTAGTCCAGCTTCTATCAGATCATGGACGATCCCTCGCATTACCGCGGAGCTAAGAAAACGTCACATCCCCTACCCCGCATCGGCAAGAAAAGCGGAACTTTTCTCACTCCTACGTACTTCCACAAACAACATGGACGCCGGGGAGGGACCTAGCCAGTCCAGCCCAGACGACATACGTACCATGCTAACTTCACTCATGGCATCCATGAGCAAAGTCAACTCCAGACTGGAACACCTGGAGTCGGTCACCATGGCCCTCACACTGACAGGGCCACCGGTGCCTGCGTCACAAGCAACGGCCGACCCGCCAGTAATGTCTCGCGCCATTACTCTGGAGGACCAGGAAGTCAGCCCGGCTCACATGATACCTAAGCACTTGAAAAGAGATATCCTGGAAGGTAAAGACGTCAATCTGGCTTCCCTGTTGATTGCCTCCCAGGATATTGTGGAAAACAAAACTTACGCTACGAGGACGTGTCAGTGGTGGTCAGGTCCAGGGATGCCCGCCTCAACAGGAAATTGACCATTCCCGAATTCGTGCTGGCCTTCGGTATCTACAGGGATGTCATATGTGCTGTCTATCCCAACAGAAGAGAGGAGTTTGATCTCTACATGCACAAGCTGGTAGATCTGGGCAACAAATATGGGGGTTCGGCCTTCTACGACTACCACAGGTCTTTTTCTGCTAAAGTGTCTGGAGCCTTCTCTCAGTATGGTACACGGTCCAACTGGGGAAGGATTGATACTGTCATATTTTGCAGACACTTTGCAGGGCTTAGAACACCGGCTTGTGCATTCTGCTCCTCCACCGCACACACCACAAGCTTTTGCCCCAACACGTTGGGAGAGCATGCCTCCACGCAAGGGGCTAGTTCCTCTGGGGCTCCAGAGAGATTGTCAAGAGACAAACTGGGACGCCCTATCAAGTTCTTGGGCAAATCCCAGATATGCAACAATTTCAATGTTGGGTCATGCAATTACAATGGATGCAGATTATTGCATGTCTGCTCACAATGCTTCAGGGCTCACGCAAAAACCATGTGTCCAAATAAAATGTATACCAAGCCTTACTTAACGTCCATTAATTTACCAGAATTCTCGGCCTTAATGTCACAACATCCATCCAGACATCTGACAGACTTTCTCATCTCGGGTCTGACAGAAGGCTTCCACACGGGTATCCTACACATGCCCACGGGGACTCTGGAATGCCCTAATCTGCAATCCGCGCAGCAGAACCCCACAGCAGTTGACACCCTCATAGCTCAAGAGGTGGCTGAGGGCTTCGTACTAGGGCCCTTCAACACTCCCCCATTCATAGAATGGCGCACAAACCCCATTGGTGTTGTCACAGGAAAATCCTCCCTAAAACAGAGACTCATCATTGATCTATCTGCACCCCACTCATCTGCCAACCCCAGTCTCAACTCCCTCATACCTTCTGAGGAATTCTCCCTGCAATACACCACCATAGATCACGCCATTACCGCTATCATACAAGCAGGGGTGGGAGCCTGGCTCAGCAAAACTGACATTGCTAACGCTTTTAAGCTACTTCCAATCCACCCCACTCTGTGGCACCTACACGGCATCAAATGGTCCGGCCATTACTATTTTTTCTCCCGTCTAACGTTTGGGTCCAAAAGTAGCCCAGCTATCTTTGACACATTTGCGGAAGCCCTGTGCTGGTTACTGTTGAACGTGGCCGGGTGCCCTACGGTACTACATTACCTGGACGATTTCCTACTGGTGGAGGGAAATACTTCCCGCCTACTAGTCTCAAAGCCACCACCAGGCTATTCGAACAACTAGGCGTTCCTATCTCCCCCAAGAAAACAGAGGGGCCAGACACGGTCATCACCTTTCTGGGTATCCAGTTAGACTCAGCCACAATGCAAGCAAGCTTACCGCAGGACAGAATAGAGAACATTCTCACCCTCATCGACAACTACCTTCAACGCGGTACTTGCAATCGCAAGGAGCTTCAATCCCTGCTGGGATCACTGAATTTCGCTATGCGCATTATACCTCAAGGCCGCTCCTTCATATCACGCCTATTGCATTTGTTTCCACTTTTTCAACATGATTCGCACAGGTTGTCCTTGGATGCCCAGGCTACGGCAGACCTCAACATGTGGAAGAGATTTTTAACCATCTGGAATGGTAAAAGCATGTTCCTCCCTCAGTTGTCCGAGGCGTCACCTACCATCTGGTCAGATGCGGCATCTACCACAGGTTTCGCAGCAATTTTTGGGAACGAATGGCTTTGGGGCAGCTGGCCTTCAAATATCCAGGATTTGGAAGGCTTCTCCACGACCTCTGCGCTTTTTGAGATCTATCCCATCGTGGCGGCTGCCGTAGCGTGGGGTCACCTATGGGCCAACATGCCAGTCCGCTGTTACTCAGACAACCAGGCCACCTGTCACATCATCAACAAAGGCCGCTCCAAATCCCTCACGATCATGAGGTTTCTAAGGAAACTCACTTGGTTGGCGGCTTGTCACAATTTCTTCCTATGTTGTTTCCACATTCCAGGGATATGTAACACAGCTGCTGATAACTTATCTCGCTTTAAATTTCAGGCATTTCACCAATCACTCCCATCAGCCGCGCCCACGGCCACCATCACCCCAACTTTTCAGCAACTCATACTGGACTAGAAACCATCATGCAGCACAGTAGGGCACTGTCCCAGTTGGCACTATCACACAATACTCACAAGACATACGACAGGGGTTTTACACTCTTCAAAAGATTCCTTCGGGACCATGACATCAGGCAACCATTTATCATGTCGTCCATATTGGGATTCGCTTCTTTTGCCACCTCAAACTAAACATGTCATACAACACCATCAAGCTCTACCTCACGGGCATTCAACACCATATGCTGATCTTACATCCCAATAACAACAGTTTCATGGCCTCTCACCAGATCAAGACCATACTTAGAGGCATTCAGAAATCAGAACCCACACGGACGAGCCAAAGGCTACCCATAGACAGCCATATTTTCAAAGCATTATCAGACCTGCTGGACTTAAAACCATTTGACACTGACACCAATTCCATCATTAAGACAGCGATATACCTAGCCTTTTATGGATTTCTGAGGCCTAGGGAATTTACTACCACAACCACGACCCCAACTACTCCGTACCTCCTCTATTCTCACTTAACAAAACATGATGATCATTATGTCCTGACACTCCCTCACTCCAAAACCAGTCAGCACACACCAGTAAACATTCCATACTATCCCACGCACAACAGATGGTGTCCCGTCAGGGTACTGGACGCATACATACAGCCTCTCAACTTACGGTCCTCACAACCTTTACTTAAAATACAAGGTTCGGTACTCACCACCACGACCTTCATGACCTGCGTCAGGTCCTTACTCACCCAACTGGGCCTCAACGCAGCCAACTACTCCGGCCACTCCTTCCGCATAGGAGCAGCATCCACCGCCTCCAGGGTCAACGTCCCAACACACGTCATAAAAACTCTGGGGCGCTGGAAGTCCTCCGCTTACTCTCGCTACATACCAAACCCAGCACAAGAATTAAGGGATGCTTTCAGGAACATGACTGATTGATGGAATGTATCTATTTCAGGTTGTATGTAATAAATATGTTCACTTAATTTTTGCCCTCTTCTTTCTCAGGCCTACCTCATCGTCGGTTTCGGCACACCACAACCGACTCACGCTTTGTTTCATCCTACATTCACGGTATCTTACACTGTACTATCATAAGCCCCTGACACAAGTATTAAGGCAATTTGCCTGGATTTGTGGGAGGGGCTGGTAGGCTACCCCTGGTCTATTTAAGCGCTTCCCCCAACCTGGCACCTTACCGTGCGAGGTCAGCGCTGAATGACCCTCCCACCACACCACACCAAAATAATATTTTCCTTTTTCCTTAAAACTCCTTGGTGGGCCCTCTTCTTTCTCAGGCCTACCTCATCGTCGGTTTCGGCACACCACAACCGACTCACGCTTTGTTTCATCCTACATTCACGGTATCTTACACTGTACTATCATAAGCCCCTGACACAAATATATTATATAAGCTGAGTGTACAGTATGTAAGTATGTATGTCTGCTAAAGGAATCCACACCGTTGCATTTACAATCACGAAATTTGGCACACAGGTACATCAGGTGTCCAGGAAGGTTTTAGACCGGGTCTCAGCTCTCTATTTCGTACCGTTCCTGAGATATTCCCAAAAATACAAATATGGCACAAATACATGACCTACATTAGCCAACAGAAGCCTGTTGTTCTTTCTCCTCATATCCCAACTGCCATACACATGGTAAAATGACCCTTATAAGTCAATAGAAGCTATCAGGCCCTTAGTCTCCACATACACACATTTTAACATCAGGTTTCCATAACAACCCAACCATTTTTCTTCACTGCTGTAGGTCAGCTTTAAAGGAACAGGATGCTGTGGATGGCACTGTTAAGGGAGTGGAGTCCTGTGGAGGTCACAGTTTAGGGGGCAGGCTGCTGTGAAGGTCACAGTTAAGGAGACGATCCGCTATGGAGGTCAGTGTTAAGGGGCAGATTGCTGTAGTGGCCACTGTTAAGGGGAAGGGGTGTTGTGGAGGTCACTGATAAAGGGGCGGTCCACTGTGGAGGTCTCTGTTAAGGGGGCAAGGAACGGTGGAGGTCACAGTTAAGGGGACGTTCCACTATGGAGGTCATTGTTCAGGGGCGGGGTGCTGTAGAGGTCACTGTTAAAGGGGAGGAGTGTTGTGGAGGTCACATTTTAAGGGAGCTGTGCCCTGTGGAGGTCACTGTTAAGGGGGCAGGTTATTGTGGAAATCACTTTTAACGAGATGGGGTACTGTGGAGGTCACAAATAAAGGTGCTGGCTGCTTAGAGGTCTTTGTTAAAGGGGCGGGCTTTGTGGAGGTCACTGTTAAAGGGGATGGGGCAGTGGATGTTACTGTTAAGGGGGCAGGCCACTGTGGAGATCACTGTTAAAGGGGCAGGCGCAGTGGAGGTCACTGTTAAGGGAGGAGGAGACTGTGGAGGCCATTATTAAAGGGGCAGTGGGGTACTTTGAGGTCACTGTTAAGGCAGCGGGGTACTGTGAGAGGTCACTGTTAAGGGAGTGGGGTAAAGTGGGGGTCACTCTTAAGGGAGCAGGGTACTGTGGCAGTCACTGTTAAAGGGGCAGTTGCTGTGGAGGTCTCTGTTAAGGGGGCCGGGAATGGTGGAGGTCACAGTAAAGGGGACTGTAACCTATGGTCAGTGTTAAGGGGTGATTACTGTAGAGGTCACTGATAGGGGGGTGGGCCCTTGTGAAGGTCACTGTCAAGGGGTTGGGGTACTGTGGAACTTACTGTTAAAGGGCAGGCTGCTGTGTAGGTCAAAGTTAAGAGGGTGGGCTGCTGTGGAAGTCCCATTTTAAGGAGAAGCGGCACTGTGCGGGGGGGGGTCATTGTTAAGGGGTGGGGGGCTGTGGAGGTCACTGTTATAGTGGATACTCTCGATATCTTTTAAAGACACAAACAAACATTAAATTAAATGGATGAAATATACCCATGCAAAGTCGGGTCCTTCAGCTAGTCTAATTTATAAACCTGAGTGTATGTATGTAAGTACTGTATGTCCGCTAAAGGAATACGCACCGTCACATTTAGAATCACAACATTTTGCACAGCCGCCATCCTTTGAGTGGAAATTTTCACCCTGCGCTTTCCAATTAATTGCCCAAAAATACGCTTAGTAACCTAACCGCCGAACTCCAGGAGCCATTGTTTGTTGGCTGTTGTGGCAGTTAGCCTGGATATTTATCAGGTTGCATATAGCAACCAATCACAGCTCAGCTTCTCTGATTGGTTGCTATAAGCAACGAAGGCCATTCTTAGTAGAGGCTGATGTAACTCAAATTACCTTAAGTGTATACTATTTCTGTGGGGTTTTATATACTGTCAATTAAAGACAATAATACCCCATAAGAAAAGGAATTCAGTTGGACAATTGTCTTCAGACGCTAAGAGAAAAGCCATATAAGGGGGTGGGTTATCATGGAAATCACTGTTAATGAGACAGGGTAGTGTGGAGGTCACTAATAAATGGGCGACCACTGTTGAGGTCACTGTTAAAGGGACGTTCACTGGTGAGGTTACTGTTAAGGGGTAAATCCACTGTGGAGGTCACTGCTAAGGGGCCGAGCATTGTGGAGGTCACTGTTAAGGGGGCAGGAACTGTGGAGGCCACTATTAAAGAGGCAGCTGCTGTGGAGGTCACTGTTAAGGCAGAAGGGTACTGTGAGGTCACTGTTATGGGAGAGAGGTACTGTGGGGGTCACTATTAAGGGAGCAGGGTACTGTTGCAGTCATTGTTAAAGGGGTGGGTGCTGTGTAGGTTTCTGTCAAGGGGGCAGGGAATGGTGGAGGACACGGTTAAGGGGACGGTCTGCTATGGAGGTTAGTGTTAAGGGGTGTGGTTCTGTAGATGTCACTTGTAAAGGGGCGGGCTTCTGTGGAGGTCACTGTCAAGGGGGTGGGGTGGTGTGGAATTATATGTTAAAGGAACAGGATGCGGTAAAGGTCAAAGTTAAGGGGGTGGGCTGTTGTGAAGGTCCCATTTTAAGGAAGCAGAGCACTGTGGGGGGTCAGTGTTAAGGGGTGGGGGGCTGTGGAGTTCACTGTTAAGGGGGTGGGGTGCTGTAGAGGTCAATCTTATGGGGGATACTGTCGATATCTTAACGACACACAGAAACATTAAATGAAATATTGTGTGTCAACTGTAACCGTAAATTGTAGGCCATTGAACACAGTGTTTAAATGATTCATGAAATCTGATAGTGCCTCACGTGGCCCCGCCCATATGCAAAAAATATCGTCAACAAATCTTTTCCAGACAATTACGTTATTACAATATAGTTCAGTGTTGTATATATAGTTTTCTTTAAATGTTGTCATAAATATATTTGCATAGGGCAGGGCCACGTTTGACCCCATCACGGTACCGCGCTTCTGGAGGTAGAATGTATCTATAAATAAAAAGTAATTTTCATATAAAACAACATTTTAACAGTTGTAAGAAAAAATCCTGTTCCAGTGTTATATAATCAGTTGTGTTCAAAATTATTCAACCCCCAATGTTGTAAAGGGTTTTAGGGAATTTAGTGTATATTTGTAATTGTGTTCATAATGAAATCTTACAAGGACTTCCAGCATGTGCAATATTGTGGCTGCTGCCGGCACCTAAACTGCTACTCCTCACTGCTAATACCCAAATGTCACTACACATCTGCCACTATTACCACTACCACCACAACTAATACTACTACTATTACTACTACTACCCATAGAAAGCCGAACTACTGCCTTGTATGTTCCATGCTATGCAGCTACTGTTGCTGTTAATATTGCGGCCACTATATCCATACAACAAACTACTTTTCCTTCTGACAATTAACACTTGTTTGTGTATGGACAGGCATTCTAACCCTGTTAAGGCATAATTTTTGGACACTTGGCCCCCCAACAAGCAATCAAGCAAACAAACACATGTGACAGCAATGTGTGTTTTTAAACACACTGTTAACTCCATAAAATGTTCCTTTAACCATAGCTATGTATATCAGGCATGATTTACTATTGCTGGCATTGCATTCAAGAGCTTGAGAAAGGAGGAGGGAAAAAGCAAAAATGTATAAAAAATAAACAAAAATACATAACTTTTTTTTCAAAAAATCCTGATTCCTAGGAGACTAGAGGGTGTTAAATACCAATTTTCAATGCATTTGGAGCCACTTTAGTTCAGCACAAATGGATTTGAGTTCAAACTAAATTTTTGAAAAATTCAGCAAACCTAAACCGAACTGAATCTTGACCGGTTTGCTCATCTCTGATCTTGACCATTAATATCAATGGGTATATGCACAAGCATCAATTTTTTACTGATTACCATAGCGCTCAGGACAAATGATAGTATTATGTGTGTTCTTTCCCTGCACTGGGACATTCATTTCATTATCATTACAGATCACATCTGCTGTATTCTGTAGTTATTAGTTAGGTAACAGCACCATCTAGCAGTGGTAAAAATGTATTACACTTGTGTTTCTAGTTAATAAAGTTATTGTATTTGTGGGTGGTTCAAGGCTCTGTGGAAGTGTTATGCATTCTGGGAAAGAGAAACCCAGTCTTCAGTCTCCATGTTACAGGACATCAGCAGTGCTGTTTTCTGCATTTCTCCTGTAATGTTAGAATACATGCTGTTCTATGCTTTCTGCTGATACATGCTATTCTATATTAGTTTTAACTCCTGTTTTGCCAATAGACAAGTTAGACTACAGAAAACAGTCCTCTTATTTGTAAGACAGGAATGGTTTATGCTGAATGTCAGACTGCACACTGTGTAAAAATGTATAAAGACAGAACAATGTGTATTGTCCATTTTTCATGCAATGTAAAAATTAAAGGCATCCTGAAACAATGCATTTTCACTAATATCAAATGACTCTGTATATAAAACATTTTTATCATTTTTTTTAAATATTATACATCTTTGGTGTGCTTTCTATTATTCTCATTGTCATATTTCTTAAAGTACTTCTTTTCAGTACTCTGGTTTTCTCCCACACTCAAAACAAATACAATACAAATGACTGTTGCCGTTTTAATAAGTAGGTTGTTAGCCCCATTGTGTACAGGAACTGATTTTTATTTCAACAATCTGCGTGCAGACATACATGTATAATAATGAATAAGTTGATGATGCCATATACGCAATGCAAAATGCATAAAAACTGAAGGTATAAAACATGGTGTGAGTAACTTAGTGTAGATAAATACTATATGTGTTTTTCCATTGTGTTTCCATGTATCTATGCATTTATATTTCACAATGTAATGATGAACATTTACAGAAGCCAGACATATAGACACATATAATATGCTTAATAGTTAATATCTATACCTTTACCATGGTGGTCTTCTGTATGGCAGACAGGCTCATCCTAAATTCCTAAAAATTAAAGAACAGACATTGGCTTTAAAAGGAAAAGACCTATGTAATTTTGTGGATCATACAATCTGCCAAACTTTACTTGTACCAAAATTTGAGAATATCAAGAGATTTTGTTATACTAAGCCTGCTATATTTACACCTGATAGAATTTCGCTTCTTATTACCCCAATTTAACAACCAAAAATATGCTGTAACATTTACAACCATATCGATTCCTATATATTCATGGCATTTCAGCATCAGTTAGAGGAAAAATATGAAAGACATTTGCACTTCACTTACGTAACTGTTGTTTCGATATTACGGCTATGCCGCTTAAAGGCTTCGATTTCCTGTGAATGAAGGTTCATTGACAGGTCATCACTTCTTTTCTTTCTTTTCTGCTCTATAAGATCTTTCTTTTGTTCCCAATATTATATATACTGTTTGTTAATATAGTTATAAAGCAAATGTCCCCTTCAATTACATATTAACCACTTCCCGACCGCCTAACGCACAACTGTGTTCTCGCGGCGGTCGGGCTGTTCTGGGGCGCCGCAGAAGTGCGTCATCTCGCGAGACGCGAGATTTCCTGTGAACGCGCGCGCACGTCTCAGGAGTTTAACTACAGCCTGCCAGCGATGATCCATCGCTGGCAGGCTGTAGATGCGATATAAATCGCATCAAACAAGTATATCAGACGCTGTTTTGTGAACAGCGTCTGATATACCTGCTACCTGGTCCTCTGGTGGTCCCATTTGCTGGGATCGACCACCAGAGGACCAGGTAACTATGTAAAGTTGCACCAAACACTACACTAACCCCCCCCCTCACCTATTAACCCCTTGTTAACCCCTTGATCACCCCATCTAGACCCCCTGATCACCCCCCTGTCATTGATCACACCCCTTGTAAGGCTTTATTCAGACGTCCATATGTGTTTTGCGGACAAGAATAGGACATGTTCTATATTTTTGCGGAACGGAAGTGCAGACCCGGAAGCGCGGATCCGTAATTCCGGATCCGAGCGGGACAAAGTCTGTCCCCATAGAAATGAATGGGTCCGCAATTCCATTCCGCAAACAGAATTGCGGACGTGTGAATGGGGCATAAGGGTCCCTTATCACCGCCAGTTAGTTAGCTACTTGTTAGGTAGCTAGCGCCCAGCCCACCGCACCGCAGTCACTGATTTTGGCAGAGATTTTTTCATCCACATTGATTGATGCGAATGAATAAATCTGTGCCGTTCATTTATTTATTTTTTTTCAGCCCAGCGGCTGAACGGAAAAAAAAAATCTCATTACCCGTATGCTCAATATAAGGAGAATCGCAGAAACTCCTCATGCTGGCCATACGTGTAATGATTATGGAGACCCCTAAAATGCCAGGGCAGTACAAACACCTCACATGTGACCCCATTTTAGAAAGAAGACACCCCAAGGTATTCCGTGAGGGGTATGGCGAGTTCATGTAAAATATTTTATTTTTTGTCACAAGTTAGTGGAATATGAGACTTTGTAAAAATAAAAATAAAAATCAATTTCCGCTAACTTGTGCCAAATTATTTTTTTCTGTGAACTCGCCATGCCCCTCACGGAATACCTTGGGTGTCTTTCACAATGGGGTCACTTGTGGGTATTTATACTGCCCTGGTATTTAGAGCCCTAAAGCGTGAGAATCCAAATGCGTAAAAATGCCCAGTGAAATCCTAAAGGTACTCATTGGAATTAGGGCCTTTCGCATCTTGGCTGCAAAAAGTGCCACACATGTGGTATCGCCGTACTCAGGAGAAGTAGGGCAATGTGTTTTGGGGTGTATTTTTACATATATATCTCTGTAAATGACAACTTTTTAAATTTTTTTATTCAAAGTTGTCAATTTACAGAGATATTTCTCTCACCCAGCATGGGTATATGTAAAAATACACCCCAAAACACATTGCCCTACTTCTCCTGAGTACGGCGATACCACATAAGTGACACTTTTTTGCAGCCAAGATGCGCAAAGGGGCCCAAATTCCAATGAGTAACTTTTAGGAGGGCATTTTTACGCATTTTTCTTCTCACGCTTTAGGGCCCCTAAAATGCCAGGACAGTATAAATACCCCACATGTGACCCCATTTTGGAAAGAAGACACCCCAAGGTATTCGCTGAGGGGCATAGTGAGTCCATGAAAAATTAAACTTTTTGTCAAAAGTTAGCGGAAAGTGAGACTTTGTGAGAAAAAACTATAAAAAAATCAATTTCCACTAACTTGTGCCAAAAATGGAATACCTTGGGCTGTCTTCTTTCCAAAATAATCACAATAAATACATTTTTTTGGTGTTTACACATAAACAAATTGCAGTAGATTTACTATTGAAATGAACCATAATTCTTGTGCAGGGGCCATATGCCAAAATTATTAAGTGTCCCAGTCACTTTTTTTTTTGCCTCAGCTGACAATTGGCAGGAAAGGAACATGACTTAGCAACCAAGTCAGCGTGGCTTAACATGATCCATAATTGTGTCAATAGTCAGGTGCACAATTCTGGCCAAAGTAAGCCAATGTAATGCTTGTAAAAACTTAAAGAGGACCTTTCACCGGTCCAAAGTTTGTTAGGTAAAGCTATGTACATGCAGAGCGGCACCCAGGGATGTCCCTGCATTTACTATTATCCCTGGGTGCAGCTCTGTTCGTCCGCTGTAGCCCCCGGTAACGGCGCACCTGCTGCTGATAATTTTGCTGTGGGAGGAGACATCCTCTTTTGCCCTGGGCGTCTCCTTCTCCCAGGCTGGAGCACTGGCCAATCGCAGCACTAAGCTCATATCCTGCAACCTCCCAGGATATGAGCTGAGTGCTGCTATTGGCCAGTACTCCAGCCTGGGAGAAGGAGATGCCCAGGGCAAAAGAGGATGTCTCCTCCCACAGCAAAATTATCAGCAGCACGTGCGCCGGTACCGGGGGCTACAACGGACGAACGGAGCAGCACCCAGGGATAGTAGTAAGTGCAGGGACATCCCTGGGTGCCGCTCTGCATGTACATAGCTTTACCTAACAAACTTTGGACCGGTAAAAGGTCCTCTTTAACATGGCCAAACACTTCAGATCTATGTCATCCAAACCCACCGATTTTGGTGGGTTTGGCCAACCATCTAATTGTGTGTTCCAATCTGCTAATTTTGAGCTGCCTGATCTTTTCGTTCTCAGGGAGATAAGCTGCTATCAGAAGAGTCTGACATCAGCTTTCTCCCGTCTTCCTATTCACTACATTTTCTTAAGCAAGAATAAATATGTAGGGGAGGATCAGGAGAGATATCTGTTGGCCAAAAGCCAACTTTAAAGGGTTTATGAGAGAATGCAGGGGATTTTTGGCAACACCCCCACCCACTCCCATTCTGCTGTATTTGCAAAGGAAAGATGACTTACCTACTTCCCGACACAGGCTCCTCGCTCCTTCTCCTGCAGGCTTGCGATGCTCCACTGGGCTCCAGCGATGTCAACATCCAATCACATCTAATTGCAGCCAATCACTAAGTAGATGATTTCAAGAGGTTCTCTGACCCAAGTTCAAAAGTTGTCTTTAAACCTGTGGAGGGAAGAATAGTTCACTAGTACTTACCCTCCACATGGCAGACAATTCCAGGATCCTGTTCATTGTCACATGACAACCCCTTTATTGTTTTCAGGGCTTCTGGTCCAAGCCCGTCTTCTCTTTTACTCTCTGAAGCAGCAGACACTGACATCACTGCTTCCTGCTGGCCTTACTTGTTCTTGATGCCTGCACAACATGATAACACTATTGCGTGTGCGCCAGGACCACCTGTCCCCTTGTCAGTGTTTAGGCTTCTGTGTGAAGCCTGTACTTTACTAACTCAGTGTAAGTGCTGTGCATAAGTCAAAACATAGTGATCAACCTCTGTCCTGTCTTTATGCTGGTGATGGAGAACTTTTCATAGAATTGTGGAGCACTATGGATGGCACTGTGGGGTCACTATGGATGGCACTGTGGGTAACACAATGGATGACACTTTAGATGGCACTGTTGGGCACACTATGGATGGCACAGTGGGACACTGTGCATGGCAATGTGGGGTACATAATGGATGGCGCTGTTGTGACCCTATTGTGGATGACACTGTTATGTGAGCCCAATATAAAGTTCACACAACAGATTTTATAGAGGAATTTTGCCGCCATGACAAAAAACCTACCAACAGCCACATCCTTTCTGCCTCCTATTGGAATTTTGGCATGGACAGCTTTGCAAAAAGCTTGCCGCATGTACCATCTTAGTGCTGCCACAGCTTTAAGCTGCTGCTCCGTGATCCTCACCACTTCCTCCCATTTAAATGAATGGTAGGCAGACAGGACATAGCTGCTAGATTTTTGGCACAATTTCGGCGTGGCTTTCTGCACCAAAATTATTTTTTAAAACCCGAACGGCCCCCTATAAGGCTCATCCATACTACCATATTCATTTTGCCGTATTCAAATACCAGATCTGCACCGTCAGTGTGCTTTCAACATCTGTATGTTTTTACCGCAAAGGACAGAACATGTCCTATTCTGGTACTCAAAATGCAAACCACAAACTCATTGAAGTCAATAATGGTGTCCTTATTTTGCAGTTCCGTGATTTGCACACTGCTAAACAGATATGGTCATGTGCATGAGGCCTTAGATACACAGCTCAGTAGACAATATCCCACTTGAAATATTTGACACAGGAACAGTAGACTGCATGGCAGATGATAAACTTAAATACAGAGGCACAGGGAACAGTATTGGACATGATAGGCTTAGATACACAGCTCAGTAGGCAGTATCACACACAACAAGCTATGTTACAGGATCGGCAGACTGTATTGTGCATGATAGAATAAGGTACAGATGTATTTTGATGTGCGTGCTTATTGAAGCTGTTCATTGCACTCCTAAGTGGTGATGGTGCCTATGAGTGCCTATGGACTACTCGTGATGTGATGCAGCAAGAGAAAAACAAGACAATAGCAGGATTCATGTGTGGGTGTAGTAACATAGTCACAGGAGGTGTAGTAGTTGTGGTTACTGCAGACTGAACAGTTTGGCAAGCGAGACAAAGCTTGTTTATAAATAAAGCTAGGTAGTGAAGAAAACAGGAAGTGCTGCATGTAAACATTCCTGCCAAGATACTCTGATGCCCAGACAGGGTGATGGAAGGAAAATACATGAAAAACTGGTATTAGGGGTATTGTTGAGTGAGCATGCTTGGCCAAACACCACGTGTGCTCGAGTCAGTGTATTTAAATCTAATTTAGCCTCTATGTATAAGATCAGAGTACAGTGGGGAAATACCCCAGTGTGAGTCTGTGGCCTAGGAGTCCCTGCTCTGACTCTATACATAGCTATGTCCATATATCAAGTCAGTGTTTGGGGACACCCAGTGTATTTAAAGAGGACCTTTCACCAGTTTAAAAACTAAAAACTAACTGTATCTGTGGGCAGAGTGGCACCCAGGGGTCCCCCTGCACTTACTAGTATGTCTGGGCGCCGCTCCGTTCGCCCGGTAAAGGCTCCGGTGTCTGCAGCTCCTTCTGTTGTACTGGGCGGAGTTTTTGTATAAGGCGTGTCCCTTGCTTCAGCGCTGGCCAATCGCAGCGCACAGCTCATAGCCTGGGACTCCGGAGCCTATTCTGGGCGAACGGAGCGGCGCCCAGACATACTAGTAAGTGCAGGGGGACCCCTGTGCACCGCTCTTCCCACAGATATAGTTAGTTTTTAGTTTTTAAACTGGTGAAAGGTCCTCTTTAAATCTAATTTAGTCTGTATTTCAGAAAAGTTTCTGCCAGGATTTGAACACGACCCTCTGCATTAGAGGCAAGCTTTTTAACCACTGGGCTATACAAACCAATGATAAACTGGCCTAGAAAAACCTCATAGTAGTTCCTGTATCAGTAAGCATTTTTTCTGTATAGGAATACTTACTACTTTAGAAACTACTATGAGTTTTTTTTTAGTACAGTTTAATGTTGAGTTGTATAGCCCAGTGGTTAAGTTTCTTGCCTCTAATGCAAAAGTTTGTGCTTTCAAATCCTGGCAGATACATTTCAGAAATAGAGATTTGTGTGTTTGGGTACCTGGATCCGAACCCGGACTTTTTCACTGGGGTTCGGGTGATTTTATTATTTTCCGTTATAACATGGTTATAATGGAAAATAATAGCATTCTTAAAATGCTAAATAAAATGGCCATTGAGGGGTTAAAAATAATAAAAAAATCTCACCCACTTGATCATGCAGCCGGTATCCTCTTCTTTCTTCGAGACCTGAAAAAGTACCTGCGATGACGCCACCACGCTCACCATGTGGTGAGCGCAGTGACGTCATCACAGGTCCTTCTTCAGGTCCTGAAGAAAGAAGAGGATACCGGCTGCACGATCAAGTGAATGAGGTGAGGGTTTTTTTGTTTTGTTTTTTCTATTTTAATCAATTTCTTCCGATAACAAATTAAGGGTTTAAAGCCAAACAAAACTCAATATCTATTACCCTGATTCTGCAGTTTACAGAAACATCGTACATATGGTGGTAAACTGATGTAAGGGCACACAGCAGGGCGCAAAAGAAAAGGAATGCCGTGTGGTTTTTAGAAGGCAGATTTTGCTGGACTGCTTTTTAGACACCATTTCCCATTTGAAGCCCCCCAGATGCACCCTACAGTAGAAACTCCCAAAAAGTGACCCCATTTTGGAAACTACTGGATGAGGTGACAATTTTATTGGTATTATTTTGGGGTGCATATGCTTTTTTGTGAGGCAAGGTAACCAAAAATGGTTGTTCTGGCACAGTTTTCACTTTTAGTTTTTACAATGTTCATCTGACAGGTTAGATCTTGTGCTATTTTTACAGAGCAGGTTGTTACGGACGTGATGATATCAAATATGTCTTATTTCTTTGTTGCTTTGTTGTTGCGGATTCAATGATAAGTCTACTTTCTTTGTTTCAGTTTTACATAATAAAACATTTTTGAAAAAAAAAAATTTTTTCGTGTCTCCTTTTTTTGAACGCCATATTTTTTTATTTTTCTGCTGACAGTCTTGTGCAGAGGCTCGATTTTTCAGGAACAGTTAATGTTTTTATTGGTACCATTTTTAGGTACATATACTTTTTTGATCATTCATTATTACACTTTAGGGGCAAGGTGACCGAAAATTGGTTGTTTTGGCACAGTTTGTATTCATTAATTTTTACAGTGTTCACCTGTGAGTGTAGGTCATGTGATATTTTTTATAGAGCAGGTTGTTACGCATGCGACAATACCTAATATGTCTACTTTTTTTATTTATTTCAGTTTAACACAATAATAGCATTTTTGAAACAAAAGTGTCTACATATTCTGAGAGTCATAGTTTTTTAAATTTTGTGAAATTTTAGGTAGATCCCATTTTTTGCAGGATGAGGTAACGGTTTGATTGGTACCATTTTGGGGGGCCTTTTTGATTGCTTGTTGTGTTGCACTTGTTGTGATGTAAGGTGACAAAAATGGCCTTTTTTGGCAGTTTTTATTTATTTTTTACAGTGTTTATCTGATGGGGTATAGTATGGGATACATTTAATATTATGTGTTAATGCAAATACTTTTCAGGACCATAGAAGTGCCTTAATGCTATTATTTATGAAACAATGTAAAAATATTTATCCAAAATTAATATTATTGAGGTGAAATATGTAAACACATGGCATATGTTTTTAATATGTTTAACAACCCCTTTAGGACAGCAGCCAGTGCCACTTCCTGCACAGATGATTTTGTCTGGTGAAATGGTGTGATTTCACCTGTTGAGGTTGCTGTAATTTAAATGCAATATTGGTGACCCTTTAGATGAATTAATGAACCCTTTGAATCTGTCAGAGATGCTCTACATAGTGTGTTGGAGAAGGGAGTACACAGGTTGACGATACCCCCACCACCAAATCCATGTGGTTCCATACTTTTATGAAATCTACAAAAAATGGGAAGGATATGCCATACAGATAGCATGGTGTGTAAAGGAGCCTTAGTAAACATGTGTAATACAATAGCGAATGAATGTCATGCACTTAAGGCTAATTTCACACTATCGGTAATATTTTCTGGTATTGAGATCCGTCATAGGGTCTCAATAATGGAAAAAATGCTTCCGTTTTGTCCCCATTCATTGTCAATAGGGACAAAATGTAACTGAATAGAACGGAGTGCCCCAAAATGTATTTCCGCATGCTGCGGTTTGCTTTCCGTCCTGCGATGCGGAGCAAGACAGATCCCCAATGCAAGTCAATGGGGACAGTTCCGTTTTCTCTGACACAATCTGACACAATAGAAAACGGATCCGTCCCCCATTGACTTTCAATGGAGTTCATGGCGGATCCGTCTTGGCTATGTTAAAGATAATAGAACCGGATCCGTTCATAACGGATGCAGATGGTTGTATTATCAGTAACAGAATCATTATGCTGAACCCTGCCGGATCCTGCAAAAACACTAGTGTGAAAGTAGCCTAAGACTCTCAGTCTGAAGTCTTTTTTATAGTTTAACCACAGCTTGTTTCAGCTATGACTATGTTATAGCTGATAACAGCAAATGAAACTGCGTCCCAAATGAAACAGTCCAGAAATATCTATGCCAGTAGTTTTATGTCTCTTTTTTTGTTTTATGCCTTATGTCATATTGCAACAAACCCCCAACCCCATCACATTTACTTTACATTTAATTGGTCTGAGAAAGTTAGTATTTGGGAAAGACACAGATGTAAGAGGTTTTATCAGAAGTCATAAATTCCCCAGCTGTACTGCATTTGTCTTGAAAGCTTATTGTTAGGGATATCTAGCACACCATAAAAGAATAGACGAGAGACTTACATTTGCTGAAGTTTCTTAAATTCTCTGACAGTATCATGCAGAACCTTATAAAATGGACTAGCACCTTGATATTTATGTAGTTGCTATGGGGGGTGACCATTATTCCTTGTAGAAGATATGCATCAAGATAGAAAGATATATGGCTTCTGATGTGTCGTTGGAAGAAAGTTCACACCAAAACTGATATTTGCAACATGCCCATGGCTTCCATATGTGCTGGATCCCTAAAAGTTTGCAAATTTTTTTGCTACTGGAAATCTTTATTATGGAATTTGGATTCTTCAAAGACCAGGGATGACAAATTCATGGGATGTAAATTGATTTTACACTCACATACAGCTTATAATTTATTATACATGATGTCTCTATGCTTTCTTCTCTTGCAGTACAGATATAATACCTGTTTTAGTACGGCTCCTTCTGTGTCCTATCAGATGTTTTTAACCTTCTTTGTGCTTTGCAGATGCTAGCACATTGGAAGAATGGTAGGTTTAATTTCTGTGTTTCATCCAGGGATGGATTAGATTGGTGGAGGCCACTGGAACAAATGTTGTTCTCTTCCATTGAGAACCTATACCCCATCTGAACCACCGTCACAGTCACCTATAGTAGAGTTTGCCATGCATGATAATGCAGTCACATTAGGTAGGGAACAGTGTAGCCCTAAACTCCGACCACACCATTGTCCCTACCTACTTGTACAATCCGCCTTAAATGGCAGCCCCCAACTGGTTGACAGTCCCTAACCTGAAGAAGTGCACGGGATCTAAATTAGAGGGGATAGAGAAGTCAGGCAGGCCAGGTGAGAGCTAAAGAATAAATAAAATAACCCAGGACTAGAAAAAAATGTGGAGTCCAATACCAGACAGGGTCAATACCATGAAGTCAAGTCAGGAGTCAAATTGGCAGGCAAAAATGAAGTCAGGAGAGGGTCAGTGGTCAGGAATCCAGAAGTACAAACAGCAGAACAAAACACGTTTGTGCAGCAAGGAAGACCAAATCATAGGCAACTATGGCCAGTAATTGCCTATTTAAAAATCCTGCCTTCAGGAAGCACATGGCATCAGTGCTGACACTGATTGACCCATCTTCCATGCTCTCTGACAGGCCGATCAGCCCCACTCTCAGCGGGACTGTTTGCCAAGGTAAGTACAGGAACAAAAAGTGCAGAAGCCCAAACAGGTAAGTACATGACACATTCAGTCTCCTAAGAAGTGTATGGGGGTTATGGAGACAAGATAAAAACTCAATTCGACTTTTAAAGAGAGAGCAACATGCATGTGTGGCCACATCTTTTTGTCTGGTAAGGATTGTCAAACAACCATAAGAGATTCCTGAGGGTTTTGGTGTCAGTGTGGACCAGTATCTTTTTTATCCATATAAATATTGATTCCCTGGGATACACCTAGAAAATATAAGGGGTTGGGGAACAGATCAAAAGAACTGTTATGGTCTAGGTCTAGGAGGGTGAGTCGTAGAGACTTTCTAGATTCTCAATTCATCCCCTGGGACCCTATATACAATCCAGCAGATCTACCTGGCTCTTACTAATAGACTGCTGAGTACTGTGACCATGCAGGCTCTTAGTAAAAGCTGCTGATACTAGAGCCACTTCAGCACTGTGTGTTTTATTGGCCTGCTGTTTTGACTATGCTGTATTAACTGGTGGTTTAATGCAGTAGAATAAAATATGCATCCATGAGTGGTAAGGCATAGTGTTGGACGTGAATATTGGAATTGTGAATTTTAACCGCGAAAATCGCAACTTCGAGAATTCACAAATATTTAGACTATAGTGATATATATTCGTATTTTCAAATATTCAAAAAAATGTTTTCATCAGTAACCTCTCTTTTTGCTTGTGGCCTAATGAGAAGGCTGCGATGTCTTTGTCTGAGCTTAGCAACATCCCTAGCAACCAATAGGAAAGTTGTCTACCCCTTATATTACTATATTACTTTGCCAATTTTTGCAATCTAGAAAATAATAGCAAATTCGCAAATATATGACAAATAGTCTACCAAATATTTGTGAAATATCACAAATTCTAATATTGCCTCTGCCACTCATCACTTGTAATGCATGTAGAACTGCAACTTTCAGAGCAAGTACAATATTGGGACTGAATCTTCGAGAATTCATTACAGACCTTTTATTGTAACGTTTTTATTGACATTCCACTCCAAATCCCACTTCATAACTAGTAAAGCCTGCCATTAAAGGGGTTATCCCATGACTAATGTAAAAAAATTAAAATCAAACATAATATATTGCATGACAATCTCTTTCTTATAAAGCTAGAACCAGCCTTGTACCTCACATGGTTCCAGAGATCTCCCCATTAATTGCTCTGTTAGATTTATATCAAGCTAACAGCTTTAGGGGAGTGTCTCTTCTGCTGCAGCTAAGGGGGCGTGTCTCAGCTCTCCCTCTCACAGCTCAGGAGGCAGTTGAAGGATGAAACATGAGCATGTGCGGCCTTCTCAGTGAGCAGGACAAAGAAATAAGAAAAACAAACAGCAGGTGGCGCTATACAGATACATTTTATTGAATAACCCAGTGGCTATGCAAAATTTTTAATTACATGCAATTACAAAAGAATTCAGATCTAAGTGGTGGTTTGAAAACTGTAGAATATTTTTTTGTGGGACAACCCCTTTAAGAAAGGTGAATATAGAATGGTACTGCTCCACTATCATGAATATGGCAAGGGCCCTTTGGGTTTGGCATTTCAGTGGGCTAGTCTGTACTTGCCTGTCTACAATGTATAGTGGATATAAAATGCAAATGCTATCATTTTAACATGTATTGTAATACTCCAGTGTGTGAAAAGATCAGTAGTTGTATTCACATTGCCCTAATTGCCTAACATGCTGGTATGAAAGTCGTAGTATGCATTTTGCTTTTTTTTTTAAATCCAGGAAACTTTCTATATGCAATAATCACATAATGCAAGATCTTTTGCAAGCGGTTAATGTCTGTGACTATTATATTTGATATGATTTATGTTTAAATGCTTGCTGAAAAATAGAACTAATACAAGATTTTATTAAGATGATAAAGTCAAATTTAAAATAGCTCCATACACTGTCCTCATAAATGTTCAGCTTAGAAGCATTTCCTGTTTAAACATCAGGCTCATAAGCATCCATCATATATGTCAAGAGTACAGAATACTACACTGAAATGTCAAACAAAATAAAAGAGGTCACACATTTTCCTTTGCTTGCTAAAAGTGCTGTTCATAAATATTATTGCTTCCAAGCCCTCCATCTACAGTGCTTGTTTAGAAAAATGTGCATGTAATATAAATTGTGATTAAGAAAATGCCTATTCTACTTCCTGTTTTAAGACATGACAACAAAATAAATTACGTTTTATGGTTAAATGGAGTTTTTTTAGAAATCTGAAGTCAATAGAAATATTATTTATTTGTTGCCCCTTCCTAGTATACATATTTATATACACTACATATTTCAATACATTTTATTATTGCAATGGATATGTTCAGTATAATGTAGTATTAATTCCTATATATATATATATATATATATATATATATATATATATATATATTGTTTGTTCCTTTTAAATGGGATCTCATAGGTCTCCTTAGCTGAAAGCATTATGGGATACAGATGCCGAGCTTTGGGATATACTGTTTTCTATCATGTAAACTATTGTTTAATGGCTACCAAAACTCATAGAGAAGCTTCCCCGCCCACACAGAGTGATTGACAGCATTCCTTGTATATGTTTGTATGCAAGAAAAACTGTCAATCAGTCTGTGTAGGTGAAGAAGGCGAGACTAATATGCTTTCTATGTGAGTTTTGGCATCATTCATACATCTTTTTACAAAGGAGTAACTAGAAGGTACTGGGATCCATTTTTAATTACTCCCCCTATATGTGAACGCTTACCAACTAAATGTGAAAGTTAGGGGGTTGGCATGGTCGAGTTGCAACTAAAAAAAAACAGCTCTGCAAAAATGTTTACCAAGACGTGATAAATGATAACATTATAGTGGGACTATAGTACCACACAAAGAATTAGACACATATACTGTAGTAAGTGGAAAGCCCAGACTCCAAAGTAAATTTTCATTCAAGACCAGACTCCTAACCCCCAAAAATTAATTCAGTCTCCAGAACAAAGCTATAAATTGATTAAGATCCCAGATGCCTAAATTAGTGAGAACTCATACCAGACCCCTAAGTCTGAACCTAGATCAGACCACTAAGTCAGACCTCAAAATTAATCAGACCAGCAATCAGAAAAAAACACACAGTTACTACATATGTCAGTTCTGAGGTGTACTTGAGAATTGTCAGCAGAATTGGATCAGTAAAGGTTGAGTCCCTTACTGATGTGTGTTGTAGACTGCAGATCAAGAAGAATTTTGCTCCAACAGAGCTGTAGAAGTGGTGATTTCTGTGCCAGAGGTCCACATTGTAGTGTAACAGATTTGTCACTCACTAGTCCAGGCTGTGGATAAATGTGTAATGTCACACACATGTGAAGCAGAGAACTACAGGCAGTGGAACTGTCTGACCAGATGGCAGACAGGAGAATATACCCCTGGACTTGGGTACCCACAACAACAGCACAAAGAGCACTGTGGTAGTGATTGCCTAACACAAGGGACCACCACAGATGAGGCTTAGATTTTTAGAGACCACAGATACAGAGATGTTCAAGACTGTGCCTGCTCTTTCTGATGGTTAGGTTTACCCCACATCCAAGGAAAGCTACTACTTAAAGGGGTTGTTTCACTTCAGCAAATAACATTTAGAGAAAGTTAAACAAGCCACTTACTAATGTATTTTGATTGTCCATATTGCTTCATTTCCAGGCTGGATTAATTTTTCAATCACATTATACACTGCTTGTTTCCATGATAACAACCACCCTGCAATCCATCAGTGGTGGTGGTGCTTGCACCCTATAGGAAAAAGCCCTATCCTATGCACAGTCCCAGTTCCAGACAGGCCGACGCTTTTTCCTATAACGTGCAAGCACAACCCTCACCCGATGGATTGCAGGGTGGTCATAAACATGGAAATGAGCAGTGCATAATGTGGTGGAAAAGAATCCAGAGAACGAAGGAAGAAATATGGATAATCACAATACATTAGAAAGTGCCTTCCATTAACTTCTTCTACATAATAATTGCTGTTTACTGAACTGAGACAACCCCTTTAAACCAGCTCTGTCCACTGCACAACAGTTTTGTAGTTCTGGTTCAACTTATGACACCAGAGCTACAAGGTAATATTTCATCGGTGGGGATGTAGGTTGTCAGACACCTGACGATCTGAAGTTGATGAGCTATCTTGATGATAGGCCATCAATATCAAAATCATTGACATTCCTTTGTCTTGTCCTGTTCATGTTACCGGCTTACTGCCACAGTACAGTGAGTACGAATGAGTACATGGTGTGTGTGAATTATCACCCACATTTGATATGTAGTGACACTATTGGTGTCATGGTTTTTGTCATGGAGGTAGAAATAGTCTTACTTGTCAATCTGCCTAAAGTCTCCAGAAAAAAAAAAACTCGAGATGAAAAAGGGGAAATATCCCGTCTCTGCCCTCAGCCATATGACTCACCATAGACTTACAACTGTGAAAGCGACACGTCCATCAGAAAGACGGATTTTTTATAAACTCAATATTCATAAAAAACTATTATTTGAAAATTGTTGGTTGTTTTAATTTATCATGTCATTTGTACTCCTGTAACAGCCAGCACAGAGAGTAAAAAACTCCTATACAGATATATATTCTTGTATTTAGATTATTGCTGCTGTGAATGGCAGATGTTATCTGCTAGTATAATAGTAGACTGTGGAATTTGGATAATAGTTTGACAGTTCTATTGTACTCCTGATATACAGATAAAGATGCCCTCAGAAGAGCACTGTACTTATCAATGTAATGTTTCATGCTCTAATGGTGTCACTTATTCTCTTCCGTCTCTGGTAGGACTAAATTGGCTGACTGAGAAAGTCAAGCAAGGCTGTTTTCTGTGCTAAAACTCCAAACAAAGAAGGAAAAGAGTTGCAGTAGGTGGAATACCTGAAGTGACTTAACACGATATGTGAGAAAAGAAATGTAGTAGTACCCCTTTAACCTCTTTGCTACCAGCGCCGTACATATACGACGCTGGAGTGATGGGCAAACATGGCTCCCGCTCGCGCATGCATCACGGCTGCTGGGTCCCCACCATTTCAAACAGCAGAGACCCATGACTAATTACTAATTAAACATTGTCTTGCACTAGGAGAAAGTCTAAAAGAGCTTGCGGCAGTCACCGGAGTAGAATAGAAGTAATCTTTATTCTTTCTTAGTCAGGATACATACAAACGGGGTACATGGGCGGACAGCTGATTACAGAAGATCGACGGCCACCTCTGTACCCCGTTTGTATGTATCCTGACTAAGGAAGAATAAAGATTACTTCTATTCTACTCCGGTAAGTGCCGCAAGCTCTTTTACACTTTCTACTCGTGCAAGACAATGTTTGGATACTCTATTTCTTTTTGCCGAGCACCACGTACGGAGAGATAGCTGGGTTGCAATCACCTGCCGGTGGAGGCATTGTGGGTGTCCATGAGTGTGCAGCAGTGCCACCTTATTCATTTCTTATTATGGACATCTAATTACTAATTAAAACCTTTATATTCCCTGATCAAGCTTCTTCCGGGCATCCTCTGGGGTCAATGAGGATAACGGTAATTGATTTAAATGCCCTGGGTCTCGCTGAAGAGACTCAGGGTATTTACAGTAAGCTGCAATTTTCACTTTGGCTAGCAGGTTAACATAAGAAATGAGCAATTCTGAGCAATAAATGGATGTAAAAAGTCCATAATTGTTCAGAATTAAAAAATAAAAATTGGTTTTTGTAGGTTTAAAAACAAGCTTCAAAATCATAACAAAAAAGTAAAATAAAACTTAAAAAATATATAAACAAAAAAAAAGTTTAAATCACCCACCTTTCCGTAGAATAAAAAAATAAATACATAGTAAAATATAATAAGAAAAATATAAACATCATGAGTATCACTGCAACCAAAAACGCCCATACTATTAAAATATAAAAATACTTTTCCAATATGGGGTATGGTGTAATGAGAAAAAAGGGACAAAATGGCCAATTTGCCATTTTTTCATTGCTTCTCTTACCCTCAAAAAAATAATATATAATGTGATCAAAAAGTCACACACACTCCAAAATGGTATAAAAAAAACTACAGATTGTCCTGCAGTAAATATAACTATAAAAAAGTTCAGAATCTGGTGTTGTAAAAAAACAAAACATTTTTCTTAAAGTTTTAATTTATTTTTACATTATTTAGACATAAAAACCTATGCATATGTGGTATTGTTGTAATAGTACTGACCCAGAGAATGAAGCGCACAGTCAGTTTTGCTGCAAAAGGAACGCTGTGGGAACAAAACCCGTAAAATGGTGCATTTTTTTCCAACTCTACCCCATTTGGAATTTTTTTCCCGCTTCCCACTACCTCTTCCCAACTTGTCTCACAAAAAATAAGCCCTCATACAGCTATGTGAACAGAAAAATAAAAAAGTTATGGCTCAAGGAAGATGGGGAAGAAAAATGAAAATGCAAAAATGAAAAAAACCTCTGGTATCCTAAGGGTTAAGAAAGTTAATCAAAGGTGAAAATTAATAAGGCACATGTTGAAATTTTCTTATACATAAAACCCACCCTAACACACTATGATCATATCCAAAAAGCAGTTGTCACAATGCCCTCATAACAGTCATTTTCAACTCATAACAGTCATATTGAACCCATCTTACAGAGTATGCAAAGATGATCAGTCGACTTCAAGAGTATATTTAATGGCTTCAGTATAGGGTAGTGTCATGGTGGCATTCTCTGTTTCTAAAAAAAATGATAAAATGTTCAACCTAGGAATATTTCTTTACAAAGAAAAGTAAGTGTGAAACAAATAAACCAGACAGTAAGTGTTCTGTAGTCATATCCACTGTAGGACCCTAGGTAAGTAGTATTCTTTTTTTAAATGGATACAGAATTTTTACCCAGATTGACATTGGAATAGTTTTTTAAATATTGTGTTAAAATCCAAGCTGAATTCTATCAATCAGTGAGAAAGAAGATAAATAATTATACTGTAGTGGATATATGCAAAAAAAAATTAAAGCAGATCAGCTCACTGGTGTTTTTCCTGATAAAAGTGTTGCTAACACTACTATGAAGTGCATACTAATACACAGATTAGTTACAAGTTATAATAAAGCAAAACAATCACTTTATTTGATAACAAGATTATGGTTAACAATAGTGTTGAGCGAACAGTTCGAGCATAGTTCGGGTTCGTACCGAATTTTGGGGTGTCCGGGACACGGACCCGAACCTGGACATTTTCAAAAAAGTTCGGGTTCGGGTTCGTTGTTCGGGGATTACTTCCCGCTTTCTGAAGGGCTGCACAGCAGCCAATCAGCTAGCGTTTTACTTCTTGCCCTAAGAGCCCATCACAGCCATGCCTACTAATGGCATGGCTGTGATTGGCCAAGTGCAGCATGTGACCCAGCCTCTATTTAAGCTGGAGTCACGTAGCGCCGCTCGTCACACTGCTCTGATTAGTGTAGGGAGAGGACGCAGCTTCTGTGAGGGCGAGATTAGGCAAGGAAAAGTCAGCAACGGCACCAAATGAACAGATCGATCTACAGCTGTGAATGATTGAACTTCTGCTAGTTACTTGCTCACTGGTTTTAAGGCTGCACAGAGCGTTTTTCTGTCACTTATTTTCTGGGGTGATTGGCGGCCATTTTGTGACTTGTGGTGCACCAGAACAAGCTGCCACCAAGTCCATCAATCCATCAATACTATTTTTTTTTGCTATATCCTACATCAGGGGCTTGGCTTTGCTAATTGTCACCCCTAGAAACTCAGGATAGCAATTTCTATATTTTATTAAGGGGTTAAATACAATTGCCCAAATACCAATCCCCTAAATCTGGTGTTCCAGCTTTGGCTAGACAAGTATAATACTGTCTGCTGTCTGGCAAAGGATAGAATATTTTGTTCTGGGGTGAAATTCAATTGCAAAAATAGCAATACCCTGAATCTGGTGTCCCAGCTGTTGCAGGCCAAGATTCATAGAGTCCGCAAAAACATATATTTTGTTCTGGGGTGAAATTCAATTGCCAAAATAGCAATACACTGAATCTGGTGTCCCAGCTGTTGCAGGCTAAGATTCATAGTGTCCGCCAAAACATATATTTTGTTCTGGGGTGAAATTCAATTACCAAAATAGCAATACCATAAATCAGTGGTTTCAGCTGTGGCTGGCAAAGTATAATAGTGTCCGCCAAAACATATATTTTGTTCTGGGGTGAAATTCAATTGCCAAAATAGCAATACCATAAATCAGTGGTTTCAGCTGTGGCTGGCAAAGTATAATAGTGTCCGCCAAAACATATATTTTGTTCTGGGGTGAAATCCAATAGCCAAAATAGCAATACCCTGAATCTGGTGTCCCAGCTGTTGCAGGCCAAGATTCATAGTGTCCGCCAAAACATATATTTTGTTCTGGGATGAAATTCTATTGCCAAAATAGCAATACCATAAATCAGTGGTTTCAGCTGTGGCTGGCAAAGTATAATAGTGTCCGCCAAAACATATATTTTGTTCTGGGGTGAAATTCAATTGCCAAAATAGCAAAACCCTGAATCTGGTGTCCCAGCTGTTGCAGGCCAAGATTCATGGTGTCCGCCAAAACATATATTTTGTTCTGGGGTGAAATCATTTTGCCAAAATAGCAATACCCTGAATCTGGTGTCCCAGCTGTTGCAGGCCAAGATTCATAGTGTCCGCCAAAACATAAATTTTGTTCTGGGGTGAAATTCAATTGCCAAAGTAGCAATACCATAAATCAGTGGTTTCAGCTGTGGCTGGCAAAGTATAATAGTGTCCGCCAAAACATATATTTTGTTCTGGGGTGTAATTCACTTGCCAAAATAGCAATACTCTGAATCTGGTGTCCCAGCTGTTGTAGGCCAGGTTTCATAATGTCCGCCAAAACATATATTTGGTTCTGGGGTGAAATTCAATTGCCAAAATAGCAATACCCTGAATCTGGTGTCCCAGCTGTTGCAGGCCAAGATTCATAGTGTTCGCAAAAACATATATTTTGTTCTGTGGTGAAATTCGATTGCCAAAATAGGAATACCATAAATCAGTGGTTTCAGCTGTGGCTGGCAAAGTATAATAGTGTCCGCCAAAACATATATTTTGTTCTGGGGTGTAATTCACTTGCCAAAATAGCAATAGAGAAACATTGAAGTAGTCCAGCAGAAATGTATGTAGCTGAGTCTTCTTTATTAAGGTGAAATTCTTACAAAAGGCAGCGCAGTATTCACAACAGGATTCACAACGTCAACGCATTTCGAACAGAGTTCTTATTCATGACTGAAAAAAATAGCAATACCCTGAATCTGGTGTCCCAGGTGTTGCAGGCCAGGTTTCATAGTGTCCGCCAAAACATATATTTTGTTCTGGGGTGTAATTCATTTGCCAAAATAGCAATACCCTGAATCTGGTGTCCCAGCTGTTGCAGGCCAAGATTCATAGTGTCCGCCAAAACATATATTTTGTTCTGGGGTTAAATTCAATTGCCAAAATAGCAATACCCTGAATCTGGTGTTCAAGCTGTTGCAGGCCAATTGTAAATCTGTCCATAAAAGGATACCTTTCATCCAGGGCCTAAATACTAGCCTTAAAAGAGATATTCCCCTAAATCAGTGGTTACTGCTGTGCCTGGATTAGTGTAATACGCTACATAAATAAATAGGCAGATAGTGTTAGGTGCCTGTAAAAAAAGGCCTGAATTTGAAATCAATACATTGGGCCAAATATTTTTTTTCTTATTGTGGTGCTTGGTGAACGGTAACAATGAGGAAAACATCTAGTAAGGGACGCGGACGCAGTCGTGGTGGTGTTAGTGTACCCTTTTGTTCTGGAAGAGGACGTGGCCATTCTGCCACAGCCACACGTCCTAGTGAACCAACTACCTCAGGTTCCAGTACCCGCCAGAATTTACAGCGATATTTGGTGAGGCCCAATGCCGTTCTAAGGATGGTAAGGCCTGAGTAGGTACAGGCGCTAGTCAATTGGGTGGCCGACAGTGGATCCAGCATGTTCACTACATTATCTCCCACCCAGTCTTCTGCAGAAAGCGCACAGGTGGCACCTGAAAACCAAGCCCATCAGTCTGTCACATCACCCCCATGCATATCAGGGAAACTGTCTGAGCCTCAAGTTATGCAGCAGTCTCTTATGCTGTTTGAAGACTCTGCTGGCAGGGTTTCCCAAGGGAATACACTAAGCCCTTCCCCGGTGGTGGAAGACATAGAATTCACTGATGCACAACCACTGATGTTTCCTGATGATGAGGACATGGGAATACCACCTCATCGGAGTCTGCACGTCTCTGATGATGACGAAACACAGGTGCCAACTATTGCGTCTTTCTGCAGTGTGCAGACCGAACAAGAGGTCAGGGAGGAAGATTGTGTGAAAGACGATGCAGGGGACGATGAGGTCCTAGACCCTACATGGAATGAAGGTCGTGCCACTGACTTTCATAGTTCAGAGGAACAGTCAGTGGTGAGACCGAGCCAACAGCGTAGCAAAAGAGAGACCAGGGGGCAAAAGCAGAATAGTCGCCTCCAAGAGAGTTTGCCTGCTACTGGCCACCGCCACCAGGGACCGAGCACCCCAAAGGCAGCTTCAAGGAGTTCCCTGGCATGGCACTTCTTTAAACAATGTGCTGACGACAAGACCTGAGTGGTTTGCACGCTGTGCCATCAGAGCCTGAACCGAGGCATTAACGTTCTGAACCTTAGCAAAACCTGCATGACCAGTCATCTACATGCAAAGCATGAACTGCAGTGGAGTAAACACCTTAAAAGCAAGGAACTCACTCTGGCTCCCCCTGCTCCCTCTTCTGCTGCTGCCTCGGCCTCTTCCTCCACCTCAGGGGGAATGTTGGCACCAGCCGCCCACTAAACAGAGGATGTGCCACCGACAACACCACCTGCGTCACCAAGCATCTCCACCATGTCACACGGCAGCGTTCAGCTCTCCATCTCACAAACCTTGGAGTGAAAGCGTAAATTCCCACATAGCCACGCTCGAGCCCTGGGCCTGAATGCCAGCATTTCTAAACTACTGGCCTTTGAAATGCTGTCATTCAGGCTAGTGGACACAGACAGCTTCAAACAGCTGATGTCCATAGCTGTCCCACAGTATGTTGTTCCCAGCCGCCACTACTTCTCCAAGACAGCCGTGCCTTCCCTGCACAACCAAGTATCCGATAAAATCAAGTGTGCACTGCGCAACGCCATCTGTGGCAAGGTCCACCTAACCACAGATACGTGGACCAAAAAGCACGGCCAGGGACGCTATATCTCTCTAACTGCACACTGGGTAAATGTAGTGGCGGCCGGGCCGCAGGCGGAGAGTTCCTTGGCGCACGTCCTTCCGCCGCCAAGGATCGCAGGGCATCATTCTTTGCCTCCTGTAGCCTCCTCCTCCTACTCGGCTTCCTCCTCCTCTGCTTCCACCAGCTCATCCAGTCAGCCACACACCTTCACCACCAACTTCATCTTAGCCCATAGTAAACGTCAGCAGGCCATTCTGAAACTTATATGTTTGGGGGACAGGCCACACACCGCGCAGGAGTTGTGGCGGGGTATTGAACAAAAGACCGACGAGTCGAGTGGTTTCTGCCGGTGGGCCTCAAGCCCGGCCTGGTGGTGTGCGATAATGGGCGAAATCTCGTCGCAGCTCTGGGACTAGCCGGTTTGACACACATACCTTGCCTGGCGCATGTGCTGAATTTGGTGGTGCAGAAGTTCATTTACAACTACCCCGACATGTCAGAGCTGCTGCATAAAGTTAGGGCCGTCTCTGCGCGCTTCCTGCCGCTGCTTGCCTGTCTGCGCTACAACGGAACTTTGGCCTTCCCGCTCACCGCCTCATATGCGACGTGCCCACCAGGTGGAACTCCACCTTGCACATGCTGGAGAGACTGTGCGAGCAGCAGCAGGCCATAGTGGAGTTTCAGCTGCAGCACGCACGCGTCAGTCGCACTGCGGAACAGCACCACTTCTCCACCAATGATTGGGCCTCCATGCGTGACCTGTGTGCCCTGTTGCGCTGTTTCGAGTACTCAACCAACATGGCCAGTGGCGATGACACCGTTATCAGCGTTACAATACCACTTTTATGTCTCCTTGAGAAAACGCTTAGGGCGATTATGGGAGAGGAGGTGGCTCAGGAGGAGGAGGAGGATGAGGGGTCATTTTTAGCACTTTCAGGCCAGTCTGTTTTTTGCAACAGCAGAGGCCAGGTACAAATGTGGCCAGCCAGGGCCCACTACTGAAGGACGAGGAGAATGAGGAGGAGGTGGAGGAGGATGAGGATGAAGCAGGTTCACAGCGATGTGGCACCCGACACAGCTCAGGCCAATCACTGGTGCGTGGCTGGGGGGATACGGAGGACGATGACGATACGCCTCCCACAGAGGACAACTTGTCCTTACCTCTGGGGAGCCTGGCACACATGAGCGACTACATGCTGCAGTGCCTGCGCAACGACAGCAGAGTTGCCCACATTTTAACGTGTGCGTACTACTGGGTTGCCACCCTGCTGGTTCCCCGGTACAAAGACAATGTGCCCACCTTACTTCCTGCACTGGAGCGTGATAGGAAGATGCACGAGTACAAGCGCACGCTGGTAAACGCACTCCTGAGAGCATTCCCAAATGTCACAGGGGAACAGGTGGAAGCCCAAGGTGAAGGTAGAGGAGGATCAAGAGGTCGCCAATGCAGCTGTGTCACGGCCAGCTCCTCTGAGGGCAGGGTTAGCATGGCAGAGATGTGGAAAAGTTTTGTCTCCACACCACAGCTAACTGCACCACCACCTGATACGGAACGTGTTAGCAGGAGGCAGCATTTCACTAACATGGTTGAACAGTACGTCTGCACACCCCTCCACGTACTGACTGATGGTTCGGCCCCATTCAACTTCTGGGTCTCCAAATTGTCCACGTGGCCAGAGTTATCATTTTATGCCTTGGAGGTGCTGGGCTGCCCGGCGGCCAGCGTTTTGTCTGAACGTGTATTCAGCACGGCAGGGGGCGTCATTACTGACAAACGCATCCGCCTGTCCACAGCCAACGTGGACAAGCTGACGTTCATAAAAATGAACCAGGCATGGATCCCACAGAACCTGTCCCTCCCTTGTGCAGAATAGACATTTATAACTGCCTCCCCCTCAACCATGTATTCTTGTACTCCGGGGCACTTCTTTATTGAATCCTCATTTTTTTAACTTTACCATGATCTTGCGGTGCAACCCAAAGTTGAATGAACCTCTCCTCTGTCTGAGTGGTGGGGCCGAAATAACTGAGAGTGGCCTTCTCCGGTGGTGGTTGATATTATGCATGATTCCTTGCTGTGGGACCTCTCTCCTCTGTCTGGGTGCTGGGCCGAAATAACTGAAAGTGGCCTTCTCCGGTGGTGGGTGATATGACGCATGATTCTTTGCTGTGGGACCTCTCTCCTCTGTCTGGGTGCTGGGCCGAAATAACTGAGAGTGGCCTTCTCCGGTGGTGGTTGATATGACGCATGATTCCTTGCTGTGGGACCTCTCTCCTCTGTCTGGGTGCTGGGCCAAAATAACTGAAAGTGGCCTTCTCCAGTGTTGGGTGATATGATGCATGATTCCTTGCAGTGAGACCTCTCTCCAATTGATATTGGTTAAATTTTATTTATTTTATTTTAATTCATTTTTCTATCCACATTTGTTTGCAGGGGATCTACCTATATTTTGCTGCCTTTGGCAGCCCTCTAGCCCTTTCCTGGACTATTTTACAGCCTTTTTAGTGCCTAAAAGTTCGGGTCCCTATTGACTTCAATGGGGTTCGGGTTCGGGATAAAGTTCGGGTCGAGTTCGGATCCCAAACCCGAACATTTTCGGGAAGTTCGGCCGAACTTCCCGAACCTGAATTTCCAGGTGTTCGCTCATCTCTAGTTAACAATAAAAGTTATTGTAATTATAGAACTACGGTTACCCTGTCTACCATGAGTAAGTAAGAGTAAGGCATCAATACTAGAGATGTCGCAAACATAAAATTTTCCGTTTGCGAACGCG
Organism: Bufotes viridis; assembly: GCA_033119425.1. NCBI lineage: Eukaryota > Metazoa > Chordata > Amphibia > Anura > Bufonidae > Bufotes > Bufotes viridis. The sequence goes on along the minus strand of CM065590.1, from coordinate 374,238,393 downwards.
AACTTAAACAAATGTTCGCGAACGGGCGAACCAGGCAAACCGCCACGGACTTCAATAGGCAGGCGAATTTTGAAACCCACAGGGACTCTTTCTGGCCACAATAGTGATGGAAAAGTTGTTTCAAGGGGACTAACTCCTGGACTGTGGCATGCCGGAGGGGAATCCATGACAAAACTCCCATGGAAAATTACGTAGTTGACGCAGAGTCGGGTTTTAATCCATAAAAGACATAAATCACCAAATATTCCTAAATTGTTTGGAATAACGTGCTTTAAAACCTCCAGTGTGTGTATACGATCAGGTATTATGTTGTATCGATCAGGTAGTGTAAGGGTTACGCCCGCTTTATAGTGACAGACCAAACTCTGACAGACCAAACTCCACGTTTAACACACCGCAAACAACCGCAAACAGTCCATTTGCACAACCGCAAACTCCCCATTTGCACAAGGCTGGATACCAAGCTAGCCATGTCCCGTTCCTTGTCCTCACTGACGTCATTGAAGGTCTCTTCCTCCACCCAGCCACGTACAACACCAAGGGTCCCCGAAAGTTGACAACAAGCCCCCTCGGACGCCTGCTGTGGTTGGTCTTCCACCTCCTCAGAGCCACCTTCCTCCTCTGACTCCTCTTCTTCAGACTCCTTTCTCTGCGTTGCCTCAGGTCCAGCAATCGATGACAACAAGGCTGCTTCTGGAGGTGATGGTGACCACAACTCTTCCTCTTCATGCTCATCTACGGCCTGATCCAGCACTCTTTACAGGGCACGCTCCAGAAAAAACGCATATGGGATGAGGTCGATGAATTTGCCTTGGGTTTGACTGACCAGGTTTGTCACCTCTGCAAAATGACGCATGAGCCTACAGCCATTTTGCATGAGGGTTCAGTAACGCGGGCAAAAAATACCCAGCTCCGCAGAGGCTGTGCTTTTTTTTTTTTCAATTGAAAAATCTGTTCATACCAGTTTAATATCTGTTTTGTCCTCTATCAGGGGCCGGTGTATGGAATAGATTTTAGGAATCGGGAGATGGAAAAAGTTGGTTGGTCGGTCCTCTTTCTTCCAATTTGGGGCACTGCGCGTGTGCCGCGCAATGTACTGTGCCACCCTATATGAGTGGTGTGTTAAGTAGTACTATTCCTATCAGTTTAATCCCTGTTACGTCCCCTTCAGGGGACGTGTATCGAATAGATTTTAGGAAACGGGAGATGGAAAAAGATGGTTGGTCGGTCCTCTGCCTGCCAATTTGGGGCACAGCGCGTGCACAGTGCAATGTACTGTGACACTCTATATGAGTGGTGTGTTAAGTAGTTCAGTGACAGTTAAGAGACCCAGAAAACAATGATTCTGCAGTGTGGGCCCATTGTTGGCCTAATATGCTTTAATTATCACCTTAGATGATTACAAATAAAATTAATGTTTTTTCTATGAAAAATTATCCAGCCGATCGCGTTTGGTCTGTTCACAATGAAGCAACGACCTAATCATCTGATGTGTGCCAACATTGCCAACACACTCATAGAGGTGATCGGTTCATTGTGATACGCAAGCCCCTTCACCACAACAAGGTAACGATTACGAAGTGGAATTGACACATGTATGTTCCTTTTTCTTTGTTTTGTTTTTGCAGCCATGGTGCAGCACCAGAGGCCTGAAAAATTAGGTATTGTTGCAGCCACTGCTGTAGCAGCGCCCAGAAAAAATAATGTTTTCCAGGCAGAAAGTGTACTAAAACATTGCGGCTTGAACCCTAATTGGTGGCGGAGAAGGCACGCAAGTCATCCGGCATGCAGAGATTAAATACAGCAGTGTGGGGACCATTTTTAGCCCAAGGCATCTCATCAGGCCTTTTTTAGTCAAATGCATTCCCCACTGTCACTCCCTTCGGTATCCACGCCTCATTCATCTTAATAAAAGTGAGGCAATGTAGACTTTTTTGACCTAGACGACTTCTTTTGTCAGTGACAATACCTCCTACTGCGCTGAAGGTCCTTTCTGACAGGACACTTGAAGCGGGGCAGGCCAGAAGTTCTATCGCAAATTGGGATAGCTCAGGCCACAGGTCAAGCCTGCACACCCAGTAGTCAAGGCGTTTATCGCTCCTCAGAGTGTCGATATCTGCAGTTGAGGCAAGATAGTCTGCTACCTGTCGGTCGAGTTGTTCTCTGAGGGTGGACCCGGAAGGGCTGTGGCGATGCGTAGGACTTAAAAAGCTCTGCATGTCCTCCATGAACAACACACCTGTAAAGCGTCCTGTCCTTGCCGGTGTGGTCATGGTAGGAGGAGGATTACTTTTACCTCTTCCCCTGTTAGATTTCCGTTGTGCTGTAACATCACCCTTATACGCTGTGTAAAGCATACTTTTTAATTTATTTTGGAACTGCTGCATCCTTTCCGACTTCCGGTAATTCGGTAACATTTCAGCTACTTTCTGCTTATCCCAGGGGTCTAGTAGCGTGGCCACCCAGTACAGGTCGTTCTCCTTTAATGTTTTTATACGAGGGTCCCTCAACAGGCATGACAACATGAAGCACCCCATTTGCACAAGATTGGATGCCGAGCTACTCATCTTCCGTTCCTCGTCCTCACTGATCTCATGGAAGATCTGTTCTTCCCCCCAGCCACGTACAACACCACGGGTCCCAGGTGACAGCAACGAGCACCCTGGGATGCCCGCTGTGGTTGGTCCTTCTCCTTCTCAAAGCCACATTCTTCCTCTAACTCCTCTTCCTCAGACTCCTCTTCCAGCGTTGCCGTAGGTCCAGCAAACGATGATGATAAGGCTGTTTCTGGTGGTGATGGTGACCACAACTCTTCCTCTTCCTCTTCATGCTCATCTACGGCCTGATCCAGCACTCTTCGCAGGGCACGCTCCAGGAAGAAAACAAATGGGATGAGGTCGCTGATGGTGCCTTCAGTGCAACTGACTAGGTTTGTCACCTCCTCAAAAGGAGGCTTATGCGTACAGGCATTGCGCATGAGCGTCCAGTAACGTGGCAAAAAAATACCCAGCTCCGCAGAGACTGTCCTAGCACCCCGGTCATACAAATACTCGTTGATGGCTTTTCTTGTTGGAGCAGGTGGTCGAACATTAGGTGTGTTGAATTCCAACGTGTCAGGCTGTCGCAAATAAAGCGCCATGGCCTTGTAGGAACGTCTGAAATGGCCACACACCTTCCTGACCTTCCTGACCAGCTTGAGGACGTCCTGTAAGCCTGGGTACTTACACACAAAGCATTGTACGATCAGATTCAACACATGTGCCATGCACGGCACATGTGTCAAATTGCCCAAATTCAATGCCGCAAACAGATTGCTTCCGTTGTCACACACCACTTTGCCGATCTCCAGTTGGTGCATGGTCAGCCACTGATCCACCTGTGCATTCAGGGCGGATAGGAGTGCTGGTCTGGTGTGACTCTCTGCTTTCAGGCAAGTCAACCCCAAGCGGCCTGACACTGTCGTATCCGGGATGTGGAATAGCCCCTGGTGAGCTGGGGGTGCAGTTGATGTGGAGCAAGACGCAGCAGCAGAAGAGGACTCAGCCGAGGAGGTTAGCGAAGAGGATGGAGTAGGAGGAGTAGAGGAGATGACCGCAGGCATGCCTGCAAGTCGTGGCGGTGTCACCAACTCCGCTACAGAGCCACGCATTCCATGCTTGGCAGCGTCAGCAGGTTTACCCAATGCGCAGTGTACGTGATATACCTGCCCTGACCGTGCTTTGCAGACCAGGTATCAGTGGTCAGATGGACCCTTGCCTCAACACTGTGTGCCAGGCATGCCATGACTTCCTTTTCCACAATAGAGTACAGGTTGGGGATTGCCTTTTGTGAATTTTTTTTTTGTCCGGGTACCTTCCACTGCGGTGTCCCAATAGCTACAATTTTTTTTAAGGCCTCAGACTCCACCAGCTTGTATGGTAAAAGCTTGCGGGCTAAGAGTTCCGACAAATTAGCTGTCAGACGCCGGGCAATTGGCTTCTTACGCTCAAACATTTCCTTGACAGACACCTGACTGTGGACAGATGAGCAGGAACTGCTGAAGGTGAGAGGCGGAGTGGCGGGTGGTTAAGAGGGGGCAAGGAGGACAGCAGTGGTTGACGTGGCTGAAGATGCTGGACCAGGAGGAGGATGGTGGCTTTGAGTTTGTGTGCTGCTAGTACTCATGTGTTGATCCCATAGGCGTTTGTGATGTGAGATCATGTGCCTTCGCAAAGCAGTTGTACCGAGGTGGGTGTTGGACTTCCCACGACTCAGTTTCTTTTGGCACAGGTTGCAAATGGCATCGCTGTTATCAGAGGCAGACACACAAAAACAATGCCACACTGCTGAGCTTTGCAATGACGGCATGCTGGTGGTGGCAACAGCATGCGTTGATTGGCGTTCTGTCTGGCTGACCCCGGGTGCCGATACATGCTGTCTGACTGTGCCACTAGCTCCTTGCGACAACCTCCCCCTGCTTCCACCTTGTCTCCTCCTCCTCTCTTTCTCCCCATCTGAACTTTCACCCTGTTCTCCTTCTCTTCGAGTGGGCACCCACGTGACATCCACAGACACATCGTCATCATCAACCGCTTCACTTGTAACTCAGCAAAGGAAGCAGCAGCAGGTACAACATCATCATCATCACACCGTATGTCCATGTGTGTAATTCTGCCTGACTGAGACATATCCCTGTTATCTACATCCTCTGGCAATAATGGTTGCGCATCACTTATTTCTTCGAACTGATATGTAAATAAATCCTCTGACAGATCAAGTGTTGGTGGTGGCGGCGGGCAGGCGAGTGGTAACTTGAGAGGTGCCCGAAGCTGAGCTGGAGGAGGATGGTGCGTCAAGGTTCCGAGCGGAAGCTGTAGAAGATTGAGTGTCCTGTGTAAGCCAGTCAACTATGTCCTCAGAATTTTTTGAGTTCAGGGTACGTGGCCTCTGAACACTGGGCATTATTCTAGGGCCAAAGGAATTCACAGCACCACGACCACGATGGCCCCTGCGGGGTGGCCTGCCTCTGCTTGTCTTTTTTTTTTTTTTAATTAGTGGTACTATGCGTGCAAGGCACTGTGCCACCCTATATTAGTGGTGGGCATTGGGCACAGTACAGTCAGTGGGCCTGACAGACACTGGCAGGCAACTGAAATTATATTAAAGGGTAAAAATTAAATGACTTTTTTATCTGCAAGGTTCTGTGCCACCCGATATGAGTGGTGGGCACTGGCAATGGGAACAGTACAGTCTGTGGGCCTGACACACACTGGCAGGCAACTGAAATTATATTAAAGGGGAAAAATTAAATGACTTTTTTAACTGCAAGGTACTGTGCCACCCGATATGAGTGGTGGGCACTGGCAGTGGGCACAGTACAGTCTGTGGGCCTGACACACACTGGCAGGCAAATCAAATTATATTAAAGGGTAAAAATGAAATGCCTTTTTTATCTGCAAGGTACTGTGCCACCCGATATGAGTGGTGTGCATTGGGCAAGTACAGTCAGTGGGCCTGAAACACACCGGCAGTCAAATGAAATTATATTAAAGTGTAAAAATTAAATGACTTTTTTATCTGCAAGGTACTGTGCCACCCGATATGAGTGGTGTGCACACAGTATAGTCCTTGGGCCTGCGGCATCTCACACATGGGCAGGCAACTGCAATATATATATAGAAAAATAAATAAAAGCAGACTGATGCACCAGCCATAAAAAGGGCTTTTTGGGGTGCTGTAAGGACGCTGCCCTTACAGCAGATGAGTCTTTGAGGACTGGAGGGGACACAGAACACTAGTAGCTAATGCTTTCTCTAGAATCCCTATATTAATTCAGCAGCAACAGCACTCTCCCTGCTCTAACTAACACTACACAGCTTCAGAATGAATCTAAGATGGATGCAGTCCTTGCTTTTTGATAGGAGGTGGTATGGGTCTGGGAGGGAGGGTATGCTGGTTGGCTGGAATGTGTCTGCTGACTGTGAGGTACAGGGTAAAAGTTTGCTAAATGATAATGTATAGGGGGCGAACCGAACATCGCATATGTTCGCCCGCCGCGGCGAACGCGAACAAGCGATGTCAGCCGGGAACTGTTTGCCGGCGAATAGTTCGGGACATCTCTAATCAATACATCACCAGATATTGTAGCATCACCTGCTGCCCGCGAATTGGAAGATTCCAACAATCAGCAAGGGCAAGAATTTGGGAACAGCGCAAGGCACGTCTGTCACGTCTTCAACGAATCCTAAAATTCCCAATGGAAACCCCCTTAATTTTATAAGCAAATATGATTTTATAAACTCATGATGGGGCATGTAAGCGAGTGATCACATTAACTTGGTCATGCACAGAGAGAAAAGTCTTATTATGCTGTCTTCCCGTTGCTAGAGTTTGACACATCGCGGATCGGGTTGACATATTACTGGGAGGGGTTGGAGAAGTGGTCATGGTCCATATCGGAACCAATGACAAAGTGAGAGGAAGGTGGAGAGTCCTTAAAAATGATTTCAGGGATTTAGGTCAAAAGCTTAGGGCAAGGACCTCAAAAGTAGTATTTTCTGAAATACTGCCTGTACCACGAGCCACACAAGAAAGGCAGTGGGAGATTAGGGAGGTTAATGGCTCACGAATTGGTGTTGGAAGGAGGGTTTTGGGTTCCTGGAGAACTGTGCCGACTTCTCTGTTGGCTACAGGCTCTATCGTAGTGACGGGCTGCACCTCAATGGGGAAGGGGCAGCTGTGGGGAGAAAGATGGCTAGAAGGTTGGAGGAGTATTTAAAATATATAAATCATTAAAACAGGAGGGGGGCCAGGAAGCACTGATAAACATATTCAGGAAAATCAATGAATATGTAAAAAACTAATTGCCAAACTAGAGACCGAGAGATTAATTGCCAAAGAGAGTAAAACTAACCCTAAAATGTTCTTCAATTATATTAATGGTAAAAAATATAAATCTGAAGGAGTCGGCCCTCTACATAGCAATGAGGGGGGTGTTGCATAGAGAGATGAGGATAAAGCAAAACTATTAAATATTTTTTCCCCACTATATTCACTGAGGAAAATAAACTGTCAGATGAAATTCAGAATGTAAAAGTAAATTCCCCAATAAAAGTGCCATGTCTGACCCAGGAAGAAGTACAACAGCAACTTAAAAAGATTAAAATAGACAAGTAGCCAGGACCGGATGGCATACACCCTTGTATCCTAAGGGAATTAAGTGATGTCATAGCCAGGCCTTTATTTCTGATATTTACGGACTCTATACTGATAGGGAATGTTCCACAGGATTGGCGCATAGCAAATGTGGTGCCAATATTCAAAAAGGGTCCAAAAACAGAGCCAGGAAATTATAGGCCAGTAAGTTTAACATCTGTTGTTGGTAAACTGTTTGAAGGGTTTCTAAGAGATGCTATCTTGGAGTATCTCAATAAAATAAGCAAATAACGCCATATCAGCATGGCTTCATGAGGGATCGGTCATGCGAAACTAATTTAATCAGTCTCTATGAGGAGGTAAATTCTAGACTTGACAGCGGCGAATCAATGGATGTCATATATCTGGACTTCTCCAAAGCATTTGACACTGTACCTCATAAAAGGTTAGTATATAAAATGAGAATTCTCTAACTGGGAGAAAATGTCTGTATATGGGTAAGTAACTGGCTGAGTAATAGAAAACAGAGGGCGGTTATTAACGGTACACACTCAGATTGGGTCAATGTCACTAGTGGGGTACCTTAGGGGTCAGTATTGGGCCCTATTTTCTTCAATATATTTATTAATGATCTTGTAGAGATGGTGCCGTTTCACATCAGGTTTTCGGTAATTGGAAACAAAAATATATGGATTAAATCCTATAAAATGGCATTTAATTCATATTCGCGATTTAATGCTCTTGGTTCCAAAGTGTGTAACCTATGGATCTAGAAGGCCTCGTGTTTATTTATAAGTTGGACTCTATCACCTCCCCTAGAAGGGAATTGTACCTGCTCAAAGATCTGAAATCTCAGTTGGGAGATTTTGTGACGACAGCGATCAAAATGAGAGGGTATAGGTAACAGTAAGTTATTTTTCCTTATTGTCGATTTATGTTTAGAGAACCTGTCTTTCATTTTGGTCGATGTCTCCCCAACATATAGTAATCCACACGGGCATTTTAAGATATAGACCACAAAACTACTGTCACACGTAAAAAAAAAACTTTTATGGAAAATTTCTCTCCAGAATGAGGATGTGAAAAATGTTCTCCTTTAATGACAATCGAACAATGGATACATTGTAGACACGGAAATGTGCCTTTTCTGGGTGTAGAAAGTGTATTTTGTCGTAGTGCGGTCTTATTACCACCTAAATCTGCTCTAATGATAGTGTCCCTAATATTTTTGGAGCTTTTGTAACAGATCATAGGTAGATTTTGGAATTCTGTTACCAATAGATACGCTTTTTCTTAAAATATTCCAATGTCTATTAATAACATTTCTAAATTTATTGAACCATGGGTGATACTTCACCACCAATGGGATACGTGTTTTTTTCGGAGATGAAGATTGAGTTGTTGTGGGAACATTTTAAATTTTATCTTGCTGTGTTTCAAGCAATGATTGTGGATATCCCCTTGAAATTTTCTTCTCATCTCATTGATTCTCATCTCTCTATTCTCAGTGTCTGAAACAATCCTGTCCACTCGTCGATATTGGGAATAAGGTAATGTTTTTTTTTGTCGCAGGAGGGTGATTACTGGTAAAGTGTAGTAAACTGTTGCGATCAGTTTCCTTGACATATAGGTCGGTTTGTAGAGAGCCATTGTCATTTTTAATGATCCATATGTCAAGGAAACTGATTTTTTTATTATCCCAATGTATTGTAAATTGAAGTTTCTGCCATACTGAATTTAAGTAGGTGGTGAAGTCAAGCAAGGATTGAATGCCGCCCCGCTATACCCAAAATACATCATCTATATAGCATCGCCACAATATACACTGTTTTCCATATAATTCATTATTGTAAATATGCATATGTTCAAACCAAGCCATGTAACTATTTATGTATGGCGGTGCAGCATTCAAACCCATCGTGGTTCCCCGCCGCTGTTGGTAGAAAGTGTCTTGAAATAAAAAATAATTTTCTCTCAAAACTATCTCTAGGAGTTTCAGAAAAAAATCCCTTTCTTGTGGTGAGTAAATAGAGGATTGAAGAATCCATTCTACAGCTATAAGCCCTTTCTCATGTTGAATTGATGTGTACAAACTGCACACATCAAAAGTTACCAACACATCTTCCGGATTTAGGGTGAGGTTTTATAATTTCACTCAAAAAATGGCCCGTATCCAACAGAAAGGAAGGCATCTCTTTAGTTAAAGGGGTCAAGATCTTTTCAAGAAGAATAGCTGGTGGAGACAAGATGGAATGGTGGACGCAACTATGGGGCATCCCGGGGGTTGTGTCAGAGATTTATGAACCTTAGGTAGGGTATAAAAAACTAGAGTGATGGGCTATTGATTAATTAAAAAGGGATATAACTTATCATCCAGAATGTCCCTACCTCTAAATTCCATAACAACATCTGTGAGTTTGCGTTTAATGTCATAGACAGGGTCATGTCCCAAAGGTACATAAGTGTTCCTATCTGCTAGCTGTCCCAAAATTTCTGAAATGTAATAATCCTTGTCCATAAGAACAAGAGCGCCCCCCTTATCATCCAATAAAGTCTGTAAAGCATTACATTCTATAGATGTTAAATTTTCAGACAAAAACAGTTTACCATGTTTACAATCTTGTAATAGATCAACCATGTCTTTTTGAACGAGTGATATGAATATCTCCACAGGGGGATATGTTTTAGGAGGTTGAAATCTGCTTTTAAGTTTCAAATTGAAACGCTGTAATGTCAATTGAGTAGTATCAGATACCACCACCCGTGGAGACAATCCCTCACCCGCTGCAAAATGAGCTTTGAGTCGTATATTGCGAAAAAATCTCTGACAGTCCATTTCCAAATCAAAAGTGTCTAAATGTCCTGTAGGACTAAATGATAATCCTTTCTGTAGTACCTGTAATTGTGCAGGACTAAGATTTTTAGAAGAGATATTAAAAATCAGATTGTCCTCTATACCTGGGACCGCGTTGTCCGTGGCGCATTCACGTCTCCTATGATGTCGTCCCGCCCTTCTTGTGCTCTTTTTGTTTGCCGTGGCTTTCTCCCTAAAAATGGGGATGGGTAACGTGGAGTAGAGGTATAATCGCTCCCATAGCTGAAAGATTTGGAACCCATTCGGCGTGCTGGACGTCTGGAGCTTGGAGCTGCGGTACCCAAGGAGTCTTGCCATTTATTAATTTTCTTATTCTGATAATCCTCAGCGTCTCTTGTAAATTTGTTACGTTTAGTAAATTCAATGTCCTTCCTGAGGTCAGAACAGGTTTTGTCAATTTTTGCTTTAAGTGCAGTAAGATCCTCATGTGTCAGCATATCACGCAGTTGTTGTTCAATTGATACGATGTTCGCCTTGATTTCAGAAATGGCATTAGCTAAATGTTCAATAGTCAGAATCATTAAGTCATGCAAGCATTTGTCCAAAATATTTGCAAACTTTGTGCAATAATCAGTGCTTTCACAGAAAAATATTGGTCTGAGATTTACCTGCAATCCACGCGGAATCCTCCTTAGTCAACAATATTCCGCCAAAGTAGCCTCATGCAATTCCCACGCTATCAGCTTTCTGGATTCCCTCTCAAGTTCTCTGCTCTGTAATGCAGCCGGAGGGGTCTTCAGGAATTCAGCGCTGGTGGTAACTTGGGACACGATTTCACGTGCCCTATCCTTGCTGTAAGCAAATGGATTAATTTAAAATGATTTTGTTGAAGGTCGAGTGCTCGTCACTGTAGAGACAAGCCAATACAAGAGGTAGATCAGGCGGCACTCCATGATTTGGATGGCGGTGCACATGTCCAGGGTCGGCGTCCCACATAAATCGAAGAAGAAGACCGGCACTCGCTGATATCAATACAATCTTTTTTATTTTCTGTCACTCAGAGGACAAGTTAAAGTGACGCGTTTCGACTCTTTCGAGTCTTTGTCAAACCAGTAAGTACAATTACAAAATAATGCAATTCAAATAGACCGCCTGTTGCTACGTCACCATCTCCACAGGTTTCTTTCTTTCTTATTTATTTGCTTGCATTTCTATATGGTTGGATTCCTATACATTACTATTAAATAATCTACATTATATTATTTTGAGATCTATACCCTGATGTATCTTCGCTTGCAATTCCACGCATCTTTTTGTCTTGTTTGTTTGTATATCAATGTCATTTGCACAATGCAGTTCCCTATTCAAACATTTGTTTATGTGTTCCCCTGGTTACGGCACGTCACTTCCGGTGACGTAGCAACAGGCGGTCTATTTAATTTGCATTATTTTGTAATTGTACTCACTGGTATGACAAAGACTCAGGTCGAGTCGAAAACTCGTCACTTTAACTTGTCCTCTGAGTGACAGAAAATAATAAAGATTGTAATGATATCAGCGAGTGCCGGACTTCTTCTTCGATTTACGTGGGACGCCAACCCTGGACACATGCACCACTATCCAAATCACGGAGTGCCGCCTGATCTACCTCTTGTAATAGCCCTATAAATACGGTAGCTATTTTAGATTCTGACATTTTCCAGCGATCTGAGTGCAGGGACAGACATGAGAAAGCGCTAGGGAAAGCAATTGGAAAAGTAAAGGGAAGGGATAGGGAGGAATCTTTTCACAGCATCTTAGTGCAGAGAGAGACGTCAGAAGGCTCTAGGGACAGTGCTAGAAAAGCGATTTACAAGTGTAGGGAAAGATAACTTGGAGATCCAAATAGCCATTATACAGCTCTGTCATTTCAGAAATTTGTTCTTCGGGTGCAAGTGCTATGTTGAAAATACTTTAGTGACTTATATCTGTGGAAAAAGAAAAATATATACGCAGTTCACTTCTGCAGTTATTTGGGTTTAAAAGCGTTTAATGACGTATTTCTGTACTACAAGAAAAATATATACGCAGTTCACTTCTGCAGTCATTTGGGGTTAAAAGTGTTGTAAAAGCATTTAGTGGCCTACTTCATTACAAAAAGAAAAATAAATAAGCAGTTCACTTCTGCAGCTATATGTGCTAAGAGCGTTTAGTAACGTATTTCTGTACTACAAGAAAAAATATAAACGCAGTTCACTGTTGCCGTAATTTGCGAGAAAAGCGTTTAGGGGCCTATTTTATTACAAAAAAATATATATATACGCAGTTCACCTCTGCAGTTATTTTTAAATTTAAAGTTATTTACGGTAAAAGTGTTTAGTGGCCTATTTAATTGCAAAAAGAAAAATATATACGCAGTTCACTGTTGACGCTATTTACGATAAAAGAGTTTAGTGTCCTATGTCATTACAAAAAGAAAAATATATAAGCAGTTCAGTTCTGCAGCTCTATGTGCTAAAAGCATTTAGTGACTTATTTCTGTACTACAAGAAAAATATATACGCATTTCACTGTTGCTGTTATTTGTTGTAAAAGTGTTTAGTGGCCTACTTCATTACAAAAAGAAAAATATATACACAGTTCACTTTTGCAGCTATATGTGCTAAGAGCATTTAGTAACGTATTTTAGTACTACAAGAAAAATATATACGCAGTTCACTGTTGCCGTTATTTGCAGGAACAGCGTTTAGTGGCCCATTTCATTACAAAAAGAAAAGATATATGCAGTTCACTGTTGCAGTTATTTGAGGTAAAAGCGTTTAGTGGCCGATTTAATTACAAAAATAAAAATATATAAGCAGTTTACTTCTGCAGTTATTTGGGGTTAAAAGCGTTTACTGACGTATTTCTGTACTACAAAGAAATATATAAACGCAGTTCACTGCTGCCGTTATCTGCGGGAAAAGCGTTTAGGGGCCTATTTCATTAGAAAAAGAAAAATATATACGCAGTTCACCTCTGCAGTTATTTTTAACTTTAAAGTTATTTAAGGTAAAAGCATTTAGTGGCCTATTTAATTGCAAAAAGAAAAATATATACGCAGTTCACTTCTGCAGCTATATTTAGTGAAAGCGTTCAGCGACATATTTCTTTACTACAAGAAAAATATCTACGCAGTTCACTGTTGCCGTTATTTACAGTAAAAGCTTTTAGTGTCCTACGTTATTACAAAAAGAAAGAAATATACACAGTTCAATTTTGCTGTTTCATGTGCTAAGAGCATTTAGTAACATATTTTAGTACTACAAGAAAAAATATATATGCATTTCACTGTTGCCATTACTTGTTTTAAAAGGGTTTAGTGGCCTGCTTCATTACAAAAAGAAAAATATATACGCAGTTCACGTCTGCAGCTATATGTGCTAAGAGCGTTAAGTGAAGTATTTCTGTAATACAAATAAAATATATACTCAGTTCACTGTTGCCGTTATTTGCTGTGAAAGCGTTTAGTGGCATATTTCATCACAAAAAGAAAGACATATACACAGTTCACTTTTGCTGTTTTATGTGCTAAGAGCATTTAGTAACATATTTTAGTACTACAAGAAAAATATATACGCAGTTCACTGTTGCCATTATTTGCGGGAACAGCGTTTAGTGGCCAAGTTCATAACAAAAAGAAAAGATATACGAAGTTCACTGTTGCAGTTATTTGTGGTAAAAGCGTTTAGTGGCCCATTTAATTACAAAAAGAAAAAAGTATACGCAGTTCACTTCTGCAGTTATTTGGGGTTAAAAGCGTTTAGTGACATATTTCTGTACTACAAGAAAAATAAATTCGCAGTTCACTGTTGCCATTATTTACAGTAAAAGCGTTTAGTGTCCTACATCCTTACAAAGAAGTATATATATATATACGCAGTTCAGTTCTGCAGCTTTATGTGCTAAGAGCATTTAGTGACTTATTTCTGTAATACAAGAAAAATATATTCGTAGTTCACTGTTACCATTATTTGCAGTAAAAGCGTTTAGTGGCCTACTTCATTACAAAAATAAATATGCAGTTCGCTTCTGCAGCTATATGTGCTAAGAGCATTTAGTAACGTATTTCTGTACTACAAGAAAAAATATAAGGCAGTTCACTGTTGCCGTTATTTGCGGGAAAACCGTTGAGGGGCCAATTTCTTTACAAAAAGAAAAATATATACGCAGTTCACCTCTGCAGTTATTTTTAACTTTAAAGTTATTTACGGTAAAAGCGTTTAGTGGCCTATTTAATTGCAAAAATAAAAATATATACGCAGTTCACGTCTGAGAGCTATATGTGCTAAGAGCGTTAAGTGAAGTATTTCTGTACTACAAATAAAATGTATACTCAGTTCACTGTTGCCGTTATTTGCGGTGAAAGCGTTTAGTGGCATATTTCATTACAAAAAGAAAGAAATATCCACAGTTCAATTTTTCTGTTTTATGTGCTAAGAGCATTTAGTAACGTATTTTAGTACTACAAGAAAAATATATACGCAGTTCACTGTTGCCGTTATTTGCAGGAACAGCGTTTAGTGGCCAATTTCATAACAAAAAGAAAAGATATACGAAGTTCACTGTTGCAGTTATTTGTGGTAACAGCGTTTAGTGACATATTTCTGAACTACAAGAAAAATATATACGCAGTTCACTGTTGCCGTTATTTGAGGTAAAAGAGTTTAGAGGCCTATTTCATTACAAAAACAAACATACATACGCAGTTCACTGCTGCAGTAATTTGTGGTTAAAAGCGCTTACTGACGTATTTCTGTACTACAAGAAAAATATATTCGTAATTCACTGTTGCCATTATTTACGGTAAAAGCGTTTAGTGGCCTACTTCATTACAAAAAGAAAAATAAATAAATGGTACACTTCTGCAGCTATATGTGCTAAGATCGTTTAGTAACGTATTTCTGTACTACAAAAAAATATATAAACGCAGTTGACTGCTGCCGTTATCTGCGGGAAAAGCGTTTAGGGTCCTACATCATTACAAAAAAATATATATATACGCAGTTCTGTTATGCAGCTCTATGTGCTAAGAGCATTTAGTGACTTATTTCTGTAATACAAGAAAAATATATTCGTAGTTCACTGTTATCGTTATTTGTGGTAAAAGCGTTTAGTGGCCTACTTCATTACAAAAATAAAAATAAATAAGCAGTTCACTTCTGCAGCTATATGTGCTAAGAGCATTTAGTAACATATTTCTGTACTACAAGAAAAAATATAAACGCAGTTCACTGTTGCCGTTATTTGCGTGAAAAGCGTTTAGGGGCCTATTTCATTACAAAAAGAAAAATATATACGCAGTTCACCTCTGCAGTCATTTTTAACTTTAAAGTTATTTACGGTAAAAGCGTTTAGTGGCCTATTTAATTGCAAAAAGGAAAATATATACGCAGCTCACTTCTGCAGATATATTTGGTATAAGTGTTCAGCGACATATTTCTGTACTACAAGAAAATATCTACTCAGTTAACTGTTGCCGTTATACCTTTTTTTACGTATTTCTGTACTATAAATAAGATATATACACAGTTCACTGCTGCTGTTATTTGCGGTAAAAGCCTTTAGTGGCCTATTTCAGTACAAAAAGAAAAATATATACGCAGTTCACTTCTGCAGCTCTATGTGCTGAGAGCATTTAGTGACGTATTTCTGTACTACAAGAAAAATATATATGCAGTTCACTGTTGCTGTCATTTGCGGTAAAAGCGTTTAGTGGCCTATTTCATTACAAAATAAAAAATATATAAGAAGTTCATTTCTGCAGCTATATGTGCTGAAAGTGTTTAATGACGTATTTCTATACTACAATAAAAAATATATACGCAGTTCATTCCTGCAGTTATTTGGGGTTAAAAACGTTTAGTGACGTATTTCTGTACTACAAGAAAAATATATACTCTTTTCATTGTTGCCGTCATTTTCTTTTAAAGTTTTTAGTGGCCTTTTTCATTACAAAAAGAAAAATATATACGCAGTTCACTTCTCTAGCTATATTTGGTGAAAGCATTTAGTGACATATTTTTGTGGTACAAGGAAAATATATAGGCAGTTCACCTCTGCAGTTATTTGGGGTTAAAAATGTTTAATGACGTATTTCTGTACTACAAGAAAAATATATACGCAGTTCACTGTTGCCGTTATTTGCGGTAAAAGTGTTTAGTGGCGTATTTCATTACAAATTAGGGATATATACGCAGTTCACTTCTGCAGCTATATGTGCTCAGAGAGTTTAGTAACGTATTTCTGTTCTACAAGAAAAATATATATGCAGTTCACTATTGCCATTATTTGCGGTAAAAGCATTTAGTGGCCTATTTCATTACAAAAAGAAAAATATATACGCAGTTTACAGTTATTTGGGGATAAAAGTGTTTAGTGACAAATTTCTGTAGTACAAGAAAAATATATATGTTGTTCACTGTTGCCGTTATTGGCGGTAAAAGTGTTTATTTACAAGAAGAAAAATAAATACTCAGTTCACTGCTGCAGTTTTTTTTTAGGTTAAATGCATTTACTGACGTTTTTGTATACTACAATAAAAATATATACGCAGTTTAATGTTAACGTTATTTGCGGTAAAAGAGTTTAGAGGCGTATTTCTTTGCAAATAGGAAAATACTTACCGTATTTTCCGGCGTATAAGACGACTTTTTAACACCTGAAAATCTTCTCAAAAGTCGGGGGTCGTCTTATACGCCGGGTCGTCTTTCTCCCCTAAGCAATGCGCCACACAGACATGAGTTACTGGAAGAGGGAGAGCCCGACAGCTGCAGCGCATAGAGCAAGAGACCAGCTGTCCCTGTCTGGTGTTTTTTGACATGGACGGGCCGGCAGATTTGAAGGGACACGGTGGGAGCGCAAGAACAGGCAGATGAGGGGCAAAGCAGGCTTTTCTGCCACACATGCCTGCTCTGCTTATAAGTTTTCATACTACCTGCTCCTGTGTACAGAGGGCTAATGAGAGTCTGGGGGCTGATGAGAGTCTGGGGACTGATCAGAGAATAGGTGGCTGACAAGAGGCTGGGGAGCTGATGAGAGTCTGGGGGCTGATGAGAGACTGGGGGCTGATGAGAGGCTGGGGGTTGATGAGAGACTGGGGGCTGATGAGAGGCTGGGGGTTGATGAGAGGCTAGCGGCTGATGAGAGATTAGGGGGCTGAGGAGAGGCTGGGGTAGTCTTATCTGACGAGTATAACCCAAATCCTATATTTTAACTGGAAAACCATTTACTGAGGTATTTCTGTCCTACAAGAAAAATATATACGCAGTTCAGTGTTGCCATTATTTGCGGCAAAAGAGTTTAGGGGCCTACTCAATTACTAAAAGAAATATATATGCGAAGTCCACTTCTACAGCTATATCTGCTGAGAGCGTTTAGCGACAAATTTCTGTACTACAAGAAAAATATATACGCAGTTCACTGTTGCTGTTATTGGCGGTAAAAGTGTTTATTTCTATTTCATTAAAAAAAGAAAAATAAATAAGCAGTTCACTTCTGCAGTTTTTTGAGGTTAAAAGCATTTACTGACGTATTTGTATACTACAATAAAAATATATACACAGTTCACTGTTGCAGTTTTTTGTGGTGAAAGCGTTTAGTGGCCTATTTCAGAACAAAAAGAAAAAATATATTCTTTGCTTTTGGGCTTGTTTTAATTTGCTCTTAATTTATTTTGTTCAGCTAAAAGTATGTCTGACAGAGAAGTGCCAGGCCATGCACAGATGAGTAGCAGAGGCCTAAATGTTTCTGGCTCAGGCAGAGGTCGCAGCAGAATAAGGGGGTGTGACAGCAAGAGTCGCAGCGAGAGGCCTGAGCTCCCAATGTCATCTAGCGGTCTTGTCTTGATCAGCAACCCAGCGGTTCTTGATTCGTTAACTCAGTGATCTACTTCATGCCAAGTGACGTTAGACACCCCCGGCCACCCCCGGTGGGTTCGTAAGACACAACCCTTAGTTGGCATGGCCGGGTAACAGGCCATGTGCCCTCACCTGTCCTCAACCTGCCTCTGTCCATTTCTGTTTCCTCACTGCGAGAAGTAGTATATGCTGTAGGCTCAGCTACACTTTTCAGTGAGCCAGACAGTCAGCAGCACCTGCCCAGCCAAGATCTGGAGGAGACATCCACCGCTTCCTCTGCTAGGCGGGCAAGTAGTGATGAGGAGAGAGGCATGGGTGGTGGTGTTGCGAGCTGTCAGGCTCTTGACCCAGAGGCCGTGCAGAAGGACATCAGTGATGTGCAGACACTACTCGATGATGATGAAGCCAATCGCACTTGGGAGCCGAGTGCAGAAGGGGCTTCATGATCATCAGGAGAAGAGGGTGGCAGCTTGCCCGTGATGCAGCGGCGGAGCCAGCAGGGTGGTAGCATTGCTGGGAGTCAGCAGGGTGGCAGCAGTGGGAGATCAGGAGCCAAACATGCCCAGGGAAGACTACTTGCTTTGCAGCAGCCTATCTGCACGGGAAGTAGTGCTGCAGGTGTTCACAGAGGCAGTGGCATTGGCATAAAGTCAGTGCAGACTGTTGGGGGGAAAATCACGTACTCGGTGGTGTGTCAGTTTTTTTTCAAAGTGCCAGAGGAGGTGAACGTGGTGTGGTAAGGTGCAAGGTGTCATATGCGATGGCAGGTACGTGTCACCGAGGTTGCTGGCCTCGGTGAGGTGAGAGCCGGGTTTTTGTCTGCAGCAGCTAGTGCTGTTTGACTCTTTTAAATAGCATGGCTGCAAAGCCGATCCGGGCCGGCTCTTACTGGGAGCAGCTAAAGAGTAGGGTGGGTGGCTGCTCCCCACGGTCCAGTCCGAGTTTTGGGCTGGGTATAAAACACAGCCATCAGCTGTGTCTGAGGTGATTATCCTGGAGCCTGCTAACAGGGCTGAGGAGTTCTCTGTGCTGGAGGACGGAGCTCAGCAAGGTGGTGTTTCCCTGCAACCTGAAGGAGGAATCGCCTGCGGCTGAACCGACTGCTAGGTGTGAACCCGCACTTAAACCACCCAAGGTGACTGGACCCTGTGTTGGCCTGTTTTTGGTTTTGCCACATGATTTCTGTTGTGTGTGAACTGTCACCAAGAGACTGTTTTCATTTCTGGTGTGCAAGTGTGAATAAAACACTGTTTGATGCACAATCTGGACTCCTTGTTTTGCCTCTAAACTGCACCCGCACCGCTGTCTACCAGAGCGACTCCCACATTTGGTGTCGGATGCGGGCATGCGCAGTGAGGCTGGCGTGAACGCCCGAACTTTGTTTTGCTGAGCAAAAGTGAATGTCCTATATTAAGCCGGCAAAGTTGCAGCCTGTGATCCCCGACAAAATGGAGGCGGCTGTGAAAGCCCTCATAGAGGCTAACGTGCAGCAGCGGGAGACCAACCAGCTACTGCTACAGCACGTGATGGCGTTGCAAGCGGCAGGAGCGTCCCACCGCGTCCACGATGCCCGGAAAGCTGTCCGTGCCGCGATCCCTAAGATGACCCCCTCGGATGATGTTGAGACCTATCTGGCGGTGTTCGAGAAGGTGGCCGTGAGGAGAAATTACCCCGAGAACAGTGGGCAGAGGTCGTCGCTCCGTTCCTGGCGTCTGGACCCCAGCAAGTATTTTTGACCTCCCAGGTGACCAAGCAGCTGACTACCCGACTGTGAAAGGTGAGATCCTGGCAAGACTGGGGGTGAATGTTTTGGTCCGGGCCCAGCGGGTGCATCAGTGGGAGTTTAACCCGGCTGAACCCGCCAGGCCACAATACTATGACTTGCTACAACGGTTGCAAAAATGGCTGCAGCCAGACATACTGACTCCCACTGCTATGCTCGACCGTCTGTTAGCCGATGTCTTCTGGAGGGCTTTGCCTTACCCTCTCCAGCACTGGATCGGCCAGGTATCGCCCACCAATGCCCTGGAGATGGTCGACCTGGTGGAGCGATGCGAGGCCACCAGAAACCTGCAGGGGAGTCTTGCTGGGAAGGGGTCAGTCAAACCCCGGAGGCCTCTGCTCCAGTTCCGACGTCCGGCGACAGAGCGGCCTGCACGGAATATACCCCCTGCGAGTCCGCCTCCCGTGGTATGCTGGAGGTGTCAGGAGCCAGGCCACATCAGGGCCGACTGTCCGCATCGGGATGAGCCGATGGAGGTGAACTACGGGGGTCGCCACTCCTTGTATGCACGGAAGCTGTGCGCAACTGACACCCGTGAGGTGCAAGACCATAACCACCTGTGTCAGGTAGAGGTGGGAGATGCGCTGGCGGTGGCTCTGCTGGACTCCGGGAGTTTAGTCTCCCTGGTAAGGGCTGCCCTTGTACGGCCTGTGGAGTATACTGGCCGTAAAGTCGGGGTCCTGTGCATCCACGGAGACCTGAAAGACTACCCCACTGCACTAGTGACTTTGTCCACAGCGGCTGGTAGGTGGACCCACGAGGTGGCTGTCGCTACTAAACTCCCACATGAACTAATACTTGGGAGGGACTTCCCGGTTTTCCGGCGCTGTGGCCGGCAATAAAGGTATCTGAGGGACCCGAGACAGGGGTGACCCTAGTAGAGTGGCCTGATACCGCTGGAAGGCCAGAACCCTGGGAGCCCGAGTCTGAAGGGCCGGCGGTAGGGGTGACCACTGCTCCAGCGGTAGAGGGGAGACAACCCCACTGAGTGTAATGGTGGGAGACACGGAGGACTTGCCACCGGGACCTGAGTTGGCAGACCTCAATGTCTCCGGGAAAATTTTGGGACCGCACAACACCGGGACCAAACCCTAACCAGGGCCTGGGAGAATGTGCTGGAAATTGATGGTAAACCCCAGAAACCAGGGGCTGAATTAATGTTCCCACGATTTATTGTTCTGCAGGATATGTTGTATCGGGTGAACCAAGTCCGAGGTGAACCTGTTGAACAGTTGGTGGTGCCCACAGCGTATCGCAAGCTTGTCATGGAGCTTGCCCACCAACATGTTCTTGGGGGACACCTGGGGTGGCAGAAAACCCAGGACCGCATACTGCAGCGGTTTTATTGGCCCAGTGTGTTCAAGGAGGTAGAAAATTATTGTAAGTCCTGTCCAACCTGTCAGATAACTAGCCCCCAGCCTCATTTCCGTAGTCCTCTGGTACCTCTGCCAATTATTGAAGTACCGTTTGAGCGAATCGCTATGGATTTAATTGGGCCTGTACCAAAAGTCTGCCAGGGGCCACCAACACATTCTGGTAGTTCTCGACTATGCCACTCGGTATCCGGAGGCGGTGCCTCTGCGACATACCTCAGCTAGACTCATTGCCAAAGAGTTAATGGAGATGTTTTCCCGTGTGGGCCTGCCAAAAGAGGTTCTGACAGACCAAGGGACCCCTTTTATGTCCAAAGTAATGAAGGAACTGTGTAAATTGTTGCGTATAAAGCAGTTACGGACGTCCGTTTACCATCCGCAAACAGACGGTCTTGTTGAGAGGTTTAACCAAACTCTAAAAAATATGTTAAAAGGGTGGTGTCTAGAGATGGGAAGGACTGGGACCTGCTTCTGCCCTATCTCATGTTCGCAGTGCGAGAGGTACCCCAGGCCTCTACTGGGTTCTCACCCTTCGAACTGCTTTATGGCAGACACCCTCGGGGCCTGTTGGATATCGCCAAGGAAGCATGGGAACAACAGCCTGTCCCCCACAAAAGTGTCATTGAGTATGTCACCCAGATGCAGGAACGGATAGAAAGGGTGTTGCTGCTGGTCCGGGAGCATATGGAGGCAGCGCAACAAGCCCAGAGTAGGGTGTATAATCGTCAGGCTCGGGTACGGGACTTCTGGTACCCACCCTTGACAGCAAGTTCCTAGCTAGGTGGCAGGGCCCCTATGAGGTGATCGAGAAGGGGAAGTAAATTACAAAGTACACCAGCCAGGGCGGCGCAAGCCGGAGCAGGTGTACCACGTGAATTTACTTATGCCGTGGAAAGATAGGGACACAGCCGACGACCACAGCCCCCGGCCAGGGCTTCTAGGTGAAAAGGGTCCAGCCCCACAGTTCGAGGCCTGTGAAGCAGTAACCACGGTAAAAATTGCAGACAGCCTGTCTTCCAAACAAGTTCAGGAAGTCAGGGAGTTCCTCAGTCGGAACACGGATGTGTTCTCGGACCTCCCTGGCCGCACGTCTCTCATCCAACATGACATCGTCACTGAGCCTCAGGCCAAGATCCGGTTAAAACCATACCGGGTACCCGAGGCTCGGCGACGGGCCATCGCGGAGGAAGTACAGTTAATGTTGAAGCTCAAGGTCATTGAGGAGTCGAAAAGTGAGTGGGCCAGTCCCATAGTCCTAATACCCAAGCCGGATGGGACGTTGCGGTTCTGCAACGACTTTCGCAAGTTAAATGAAGTATCCAAGTTTGACGCGTATCCCATGCCCCGAGTAGACGAGCTGGTTGAAAGTTTAGGACAAGCCCATTATTTTTCCGTGCTGGACCTCACTAAAGGGTACTGGCAGGTACCCTTAACGGAGTCGGCTAAGGAAAAAACCGCATTTGTTACCCCGCAGGGCCTGTATCACTACAAGGTGTTACCCTTTGGCCTGCATGGCGCCCCCGCCACTTTCCAAAGGTTAATGGACATAGTGCTGCGACCACATCGTCGGTACGCCTCGGCCTACTTAGATGATGTAGTCATCCACAGCACCGACTGGGAAAGCCATTTACCCAAGGTGCAGGCGGTAGTGGATGCCCTGAGGAAAGCTGGACTGACCGCTAACCCAAAGAAGTGCTCCATAGGGTTAGAGGAGACAAAATATCTGGGATATGTAATTGGGCGGGGAGTCATCAAACCTCAGGTAACTAAGGTAGAGGCCATTCGTAACTGGCCCCGACCGGTCACCACCAGGCAGGTAAAGTCGTTCCTGGGGATTGTAGGTTACTACATGAGGTTTGTGCCCCACTTTGCCACAATAGCAGCGCCATTGACAGACCTGTTGAAGGGGCGAAAGTCTGGGAGGGTTAGCTGGAGTGAGAAGGCGGAGGAGGCTTTCTCCGCGTTGAAGTCGGCCCTGTGTGGGTCCCCGGTTTTGGTGACACCCGACTTCAACAAGGAGTTTGTCGTACAGACCGACGCCTCGGAGGTAGGCCTCGGTGCGGTACTGTCGCAGGAGGTCAACGGGGAAGAACATCCCGTTGTCTTCCTGAGCCGTAAGCTCAGTCCCGCCGAGTCCAGATATAGTATAGTGGAGGGGGAGTGCCTGGCTATCAAGTGGGCACTCGAATCTCTCCGCTACTACCTGTTAGGGAGGAGGTTCCGTCTGGTGACCGACCATTCCCCCCTCAAATGGATGAGTCAGGCCAAGGAGAGGAATGCTCGGGTCACCAGGTGGTTCCTATCTCTTCAAAATTTCAAGTTTTCCGTGGAACACAGGGCAGGCTGCTTGCAGGGCAACGCAGATGCCCTGTCCCGCGTCCACTGCCTTACGTGTGTTCACCCCCTCAGGGTTGAATAAAGGGGGGGGGTATGTGGTAAGGTGCAAGGTGTCATATGCGATGGCAGGTACGTGTCACCGAGGTTGCTGGCCTCGGTGAGGTGAGAGCCGGGTTTTTGTCTGCAGCAGCTAGTGCTGTTTGACTCTTTTAAATAGCATGGCTGCAAAGCCGATCCGGGCCGGCTCTTACTGGGAGCAGCTAAAGAGTAGGGTGGGTGGCTGCTCCCCACGGTCCAGTCCGAGTTTTGGGCTGGGTATAAAACACAGCCATCAGCTGTGTCTGAGGTGATTATCCTGGAGCCTGCTAACAGGGCTGAGGAGTTCTCTGTGCTGGAGGACGGAGCTCAGCAAGGTGGTGTTTCCCTGCAACCTGAAGGAGGAATCGCCTGCGGCTGAACCGACTGCTAGGTGTGAACCCGCACTTAAACCACCCAAGGTGACTGGACCCTGTGTTGGCCTGTTTTTGGTTTTGCCACATGATTTCTGTTGTGTGTGAACTGTCACCAAGAGACTGTTTTCATTTCTGGTGTGCAAGTGTGAATAAAACACTGTTTGATGCACAATCTGGACTCCTTGTTTTGCCTCTAAACTGCACCCGCACCGCTGTCTACCAGAGCGACTCCCCACATTGGCCATATGTCGAATCTGTGTGCAGAAGGTTAAGGCCAATGTTGGCACTACGGCCCTGTGTGAACATGTGCAGCATCACCATACCGTGGCCTGGGAAAACCGTGGCTCCGATGTGGTTGTCCAGCCTGCTGCTGAAACCGCTGCATCACCCAGTGGCATGCATTGGGTTTCAGGCAGTCAAGGTTCCACCACCTCAGCTGAAGGGAGCTGTCTGTCATTCCCATCTTCTGCTGGTGCAGATACTCCTCGTCAGTCTATCCATCAGCGATTGATCACTGAAGCGATTGCCATTAGCAGTATGCGTGTACGCATCCAACGGGGGCAGAAGCTGAACGTACTCCAGTCCAGGTTTCTGGTGCTGAAGTCCCTACCTTTCCAAGTGGTGGACTCTGCACCTTTCAGAGAACTGATGGCTTGTGCAGAGCCGAGGTGGAGAGTCCCAAGCTGTAATTTCTTAGCGAAAAAGGCAGTACCAGCCCTGCACAAATATGTAGAACAGAATGTGGGCCAGTCCTTGAGCCTGTCGGTGTCTGCCAAAGTGCACAGCAGCGCCAACGTGTGGAGCTGTAACTACGGTCAGGGAGAGTACATGTCCATAACGGCCCACTGGGTTAATGTGGTTCCTGTAGAGCCACACCAGCAACTTGGCCAGGTCACGCCTCTGACGCCTCCACGTTCTCACGCCGGTGGTCCTGCGACAATGTCCGCCTCTGCCTCTTCATCCTTTACCATGTCCTCAGCCTCCAATGCAGGGACAAATCACATTGCCCCTGTTCTGTACCTCGTTTTCCTGGGTGAATGGAGTCACAAATGGGAGGAACTGCTCTGTGTGATATATCAAGAAATGAAATCCTGACTTTCTCTGCGACAACTGAAAATCGGAACCATGCTGACCGACAAAGGGAAGAACATTGTGCGGTGCTGCGTCATGGAAGGCTGAGCCATGCGCCCTCTTTCACCCATCTGCAAGACACCCTAAAAATGGGCAGGAAACTTTGCATGCACTTCAGCCACTCATACACCGCAAAGCACACTCTCCTTGATTTGCAGCAGCATAACGGCATCCCCCAACAAAGCCTGATATGCAATGTTTCCACCCATTGGAATTCCACCCGCCATATGTTGGATCAAGTATATAAACAGAGAAAGGTCCTCAACGATTTTCTTGATGATGCATGCGGATAGGAGTATTCCCCTGTGTAACTTCGATGTCAGCCAGTGGCAGTTCATGCGTGACACCTGCCATTTGCTCAGGCCCTTTGACAGTCACCAGGACTACAGGTTGAACAACATGATTCCACTGCTTCATATCCTGGAACAGATGATAGTAACAATGGCTGGTCAGGGGACTGGAGCAGACAGAGGAGCTACAGGGGGAAGAGGAAGAGGAGTCATTGTCCATCCTCTCACAGGTCTGACTGGGGGGGCCCTCTGCAATCACTTTCCACTGCCATGGCTTCTGGGGTGGCAGGAGAAAACTGGATTTGTGACCGCAACTGGCTGAGTTTGCCCTGTAAGAGCTGTCCTGCCTGGCCAGTAGTGTGGCATCTGAGTAGGTGTTTAGTGCAGCGGGGGCCATAGTGACCCCAAGGAGAACTTGCCTGTCCACCTAAAATGTGGAGAGACTGACCTTGGTCAAGATAATTCAGGCATGGATCAGCCAGGATTTCCACACAGATATTCCTGATAAATCTGATTAGATCATCCATGTTGCCTCACCCAATCTTTGAAAAAAGATACTGGTTTATTCTGGCTACCTGCCTCAGCTACTACTCTGATGCTGCCACCCGCCTGATGCCACACATCTGATGCCAAGTGCTCCTTCTTTCACCCACCTTCGTCAGCGGGTACTGGTATAGCCACCCACCGCCCCACTCTGTCACTAGTTCACTTTGTGGTATCCTAATGCTGCTGCTGCCATCTTCACACTATGTATGTCACCTTGCCATTTTGTGGTCTCCTGATGCTGCTGACATCTCCACACTATGTCACCTTGCTACTCTGTGGTATGCTGATGCTGCTGCCACCTTGAGACTCAGTCATTGTGCCACCCTGTGGCCTACTCATGCTGCTAACACCTGCAGACTCTTTCATTGTGCCACTCTGTGGCCTACTCAAGCTGCTGCCACCTCCAGACTCTGTCATTGTGTCACTCTGTGGTCTCCTCATGCTGCTGCAACCTCCACACTTGGTCTTTGTTTCACTCTGTGGCCTTCTGCTGCTGCCACCTCTAGACTCGGTCATTGTGCCACTCTGTGTCCTCCTGAATCTGCTGCCACCTACAGACTCGGTCATTGTGCCACTCTGTGGCCTACTCATGCTGCTACCACCTCCAGACTCTGTAATTGTGCCACTCTATGGCCCCCTCATGCTGCCGCCACCTGCAGACTCCGTCATTGTGCCACTCTGTGGTCTTCTCATGCTGCTGCCACCTCCAGACTCTGTCATTGGGCCACTCTGTGGTATTCTCGTGCTATTCCACCTCACCACTATGGCATAGGTCCACTCTGTAGACTTCTCATGCTGTTCCCAACCTCCCCACGTCATGACTGGTCCACTATTTTGGCTTTTGGCCTAGCTGACATCTTGCAAAATAAATGTGGAGCCCCCGTATTGGGTCTACAACACAATGAAAGCCATCTTAATTTATTTGACCTTTCTTCTGATCTGTCAGAAGCAAGGAAAAATGAGACACACTATGGTTCTTGTCTGTGTAGTAGCTTGTAAGGCCTGTATGGTTCCATCAGAATTGGCTTATGATTTGGTAGCCAAAAGCAGGAATGGGTACAAAACACAGAAGGCATGCAAATATTCCATTCACGTGTCATCTCTGTTTTAGATCCATCTCCTGTTTTTTTGGCATTAGCAATACTGATGGATTATTGAACAAATGCTGATCGAGGGAAGGCGTATGCTCCACAGACAAGATCTGTTTTTTGGTGGTTATTGTTCTGATGGATCAGGGGAAGGGCAAATTAATCAGTGACATCAACAATAAATTACTGCTGACACCCTCTCCACTATGTCAGGGGGCTCTACTTGTATAAGCGTTTAATAGAACAGGTTCTGTAGACATCTGTGTGGAATCAGCTGACGAGGGTGTAAAAGGACTGCACTTCTTCTTGACGCTAACATCTACCTATAAGGCTTGTTGATACTTAAAGGGGTTATCCAAGTTATATTTATTGATGACCTATCCTCAGGATAGGTCATCAATATCAGATCGGCGGGGGTCCCACACCCGGCACCCCCGCCGATCAGCTGTTTGAAGAGAAGGCGAGCGCCGTGCCAGCGCTGCCTCCTCGTCATTGTTTACATGCTGGCCGTTGCATCTGCAGCGGTGAGCATGTGTAATTACACCCAAGCCGCTCCTGTATACTACAGAGCCGTCCCATTGAAATGAATGGAACGGCTTGGGTGTAATTACACCTGCTCACCGCTGCAGATGCAACGGCCAGCATGTAAACAATGACGAGGAGGCAGCGCTGGCACGGCGCTCGCCTTCTCTTCAAACAGCTGATCGGCGGGGGTGCCGGGTGTCGGACCCCCGCCGATCTGATATTGATGACCTATCCTGAGGATAGGTCATCAATAAATATAACTTGGATAACCCCTTTAAGTTATTTGGTCAGTTTTGGCCCCTGACTGCCAAAATAAGCAAATTATGCAGTGATTCTAAGAGCGACCCCTGTCATCTGCATGTCATACTGCCTCACAGTATTATTTCACTACCACAGCAGACTCCCTATGCCTGTTACTGCAAGGCACAGTGTTCTACACCCCTATAAAGACTCTCTGCAGGCCGTAAATAGCAGCTTTTTAACGCGATTCGCTGTGAATACATTCATATCAAAGCAAATGTTTTCAATTTTTTTTTGAAAAATTCTCTAATCTCTAGTTATGATATTATATAATTTAGCCAAATTTAAGTCCCATTGGGGCACATCAAGCGATTCCACAGAACTTGCAATAAATCTGGAAGACAAATTTCTAATACATCCTGAGAAACGAACAGTCATGTTCCATACCACTGCAGTATTAGTAACCATACAAATGGTCTTTCGAGCCACTTCAACCATCATTGTATAAGTCAGTAAGGTAGAATATTCTATTTACATACGTTTAATGTATTCTGCAATAAACCTGGTTCATATACAGGCAGATTGCAATTTATATATACACCCTTCTAATGTCAGATAATCATGAGTCCTGTTATCTTTATCTATATGAGTGCCATATAATTCTGGGCTCCAATAATGTTGAGTCCCAGCGGCATCTATTATTAATGGCATCACTACATATCTGCACATAATATTTGATTTAGTAACATTATAAATGATTATATTGCCTAAACAGGTAGTATCATTTCAGACCATCTTTTGAGCTTCCAGATGTATCCAACTAGACTTAGGAATGCTAGAACTGAATATGGCCCTCCACACTTGTTCATTTCCTGTCATTAATATCGTCTGCATATTCATTTTTTGTTGCTGTTGATAATGGGTCTGCAATGTACACACTGTCCAAGTTATAAATTTGGTAACATTAACATCAAATCCCAAAGCAAAATTATTTGAAGTATTTCGAAGGCTATTTATCATACTATCCACTCTAGCAGAAATTCTAGCTGGATGAAAGATAATAGGCATCCACTTACCTTGCAAGATTAACGCATAATTGATTTTACTTCCTGCATTGTTCATTCTGTTTGCTAACGTTTCAGTGTCAAAGCCATTTATTACTTATTTATTTCTAATTATTTATTTCTTATTTATTTCCTATTTATTACTGTTAGTGAGCAATATCCTCCCAGCAACGTGTCATACGGTACCACGTCCTCTTTCTTCTGGTTTTACATTCTGTTGAGGTTGGAAACAACACTTGAGCATGAATAACAGTCTATTGAGCCTGTTGGCCCACATTATCACAGGTAGATGGCAGTCTTTTAATATGTCCAGAATGTAGTACAACTGTGTTTAGATCCACGAACACAAAATATTGACTCCACCACCATTCTTGACCTTGGATGGTAGAAGCATTATTGCAGGACAAAACATTAATATCTGTCAAATTGAACTCAAAAGTTGTATTAGGTACAGTCTTATCAGCGCACTCTTTTACAAGATTAAATCTTGCAGTCCAATTTAAGTCAGGAAAATCAGCAGGTTGCTGACAGCAAGTAATGTTTACTTCAAACCGTACAACAACATTTCCTGTTACTTCATGCACACAATAAGAAGGTCGGTAGCCCCTATCTACCGGAGATGTGGCCCACAGTTTTCCATCTAAAGTAACATTTATCTTGCGACAGGCTTGGTTAGCTGGACATGTTTAGCTGTCCTGGGTGCAATTCTGTACAGAATTTGTCCATCCCCATCTTTGTGTTGACCGTCAGGTGTTAGTTATCTTGATAACGGGTGTCTAGGCTCCATCCTCTGAAACGGCCAACAACACAATATCAAGGATTCCAAGGTGTAAAACAGGTTTTGCTCTGTTCTGTAACAAAATAACACAGTATAAATTATTCACGCAGATAACCTTTCTCTTGGGGAACATATTCCCATTTTTCTTTTCCTGGTCTCATTATTAATAATGTTCTGTCCTATCCACCTTTTCTCCTCCCTTCCCTCTATGTCATCTAAGTGCAAACCTCCGGGCTGGGCCGTTTGATCCTCCCTCCACCAGTCTTTGTATTCTTAATACTGCATGAGGTTAGATCCCTGGTATTAATTGAACATTCAGCTTGTAACTCATAATCATACCATACACATTTAAAGTAAAAAAAGTGAAGAATTAAATTCTGCTCAAGAGGATAAAAAGCCAACAGTTTTTATCACTAATTACAGTAGAGAATATCCACACATATGCAACATCATCCGAAAACATCTCCCTGTCCTCAGTTATGATGAGGAGTAGAGAGATGTGGTATCTGCAGGCATCAAATGTATATCTAAAAAAGCACCCACAGTGGGACAAAAACTTAGCTCCAGTTTGTTTATTGACACTATGCCTCGGGTATGCTCCTGGCCAAAAACCACTTGGAATTATAAATGTGGAAGTAGGAGATGTATATGCTGCCGATATATGTGCATTACTAAGGAGGTTATGTCCACAGTGAATAATAACAGACACACTTTGAAACAATATATTAATTGTAATTTTTAACACGTAATTTGTTGTGTATGTTATCACATGTAAAATTTGTAAACTTCAATATGTTGGATGCACTGTGAAAGAGTTGAAAATACGCATTAGAAAACACTTAGTGACATCCGTTATTTTCAGACTCGTAATGTATCGGCGGCAACTTTCCACTTCGCCACTGTTCATAAAGGAGACGCATCTGCGGTTTGTGCACAGGGGATCGAAGTGGTGACATTGCCTATGAGAGGAGGGGACCGTAGACAAAAACTTCTCAGTAGGGAAACCTTATGGATGTTTTCGCTTGACACCTGTATACCAGAAGGGCTAAATAGAAAACATGATATTACTCTGCAATACAACTAAGATGTTCTCATTTTGTATATATATGCACCACCTGTGAAGCTGGATCTCGTCCCCTGGATCCCTGAATGGCTCACGTTCTAGGTTCCAGGTGCAGGATACCTTGCTAATTAGAAGGGGTTGGACCCTGTGCTGTATAAAAGGAATGGTTTTAATACATTTTGTTATGTCTTGATGAAGGGCTGAATTCTGTAGCCTGAAACGCGTTACTTTGATGTCATTTTCTGTGACTTTGGTGGATTTTATATGATGAACCAATAAAGACCCTATTTTATTCCATAAGAAGCTGGATTCCATTTTTCCATTGGATACATAACCAAACATACATGAAAACAAACAAGTCTGACAGTACAGATAACACATGTAGGTCCCACAAGGAACATTTCAAAACACAAACATACCTGAGTTCTAAAAATCTCCCAAATAAAAAGTTCCCAATGTGCATTACAAAAAAAACAAAAAAACATCTCAAGCTCCTTCACTAGAGTTGAGTGAACTCCTGGAAGTGACCCGAACTTGACCCCAAGCCCCATTGAAGTCAATGGGGACCTGAACTTTGGGGCACTAAAATGGCTCTAAAAAGTAATAGAGAGGGCTAGAGGTCTGCAAAAGGAAGCTAAATGGGGGTAAGAGCTGGTCAACTGCCCTGCAAACAAATGTGGATAGGGAAATGGGTCTATATGGAGTAGGAGGTTGAGGAGGCGGTGGACGTGGCGGGGTAGGTGGAAGCGGTGGTGGAGGAGGTAGTCGCCAACTACCTTTTTTTATTTTTATTTGGGTAGACCCCAAAACATTGGGAAATATTGAAAAGAAAACAAACAGAAAGTGCGCTGGAGTATAACAAAGGCTGGGTGAGGCCGGTATACATGTTTACTCTGCACAAGGTACAGAAAAGTCCTGTGGGATCCATGCCTAGTTCATTTTAATGAACGTGAGCTTGTCCACATTGGCAGTGGACAGGGGGCTGCGCTTGTCTGTGATAATGCCCCCTGCCATGCTAAACACACGTTCAGACAATACAATGGCTGCAGGGCACTGGCTCCAAGGCGTAAAGGGCAAGCTCAGGCCATGTGCCAAATTTGGAGATCTAGAAGTTGAATGGGGCAGACCCATCAGTCAGTATGTGTAAGCGTGTGCACACAAACTGTTCCACCATGTTGCTGAAATGCTGCCTCCTGCTAAAGTGTTCCATATCAGCTGGTGGTGCTGGTTCTTGTGGCGTGCTGAAAACGTTTTTCAACATTTCGGCCATGCTTACCCTGCCTTCTGAGGTGCTGGCGGTGCCCCAGCTGCGTTGGCGACTTCTTCCTCCTCCTCTGCCTTTGTCTTGTGCTTCCACTGAGGCCCCAGTGTAAGGTGGGAATGCCATCAGCAGCACGTCTACCAGCGTGCACTTGTAGTTGCGCATCTTCCGATCACACTCCAGTGAGAAAATTAAGGACGGCACGTTTTCCTTGTAACGGGGATCCAGCAAGGTGGCCACCCAGTTAACAGCACTGGTTAGGATGTGGGCAACTCGGAAGTCGTTGCGCAGGCACTGCAGCATGTAGTCACTCATGTGTGCCAGGCTGCCCAGAGCCAACGACAAGCTGTCCTCTGTGGGAGGTGTATCATCTGTGTCCTCTGTATCCCTCCAGCCAAGCTGCAGTGATGGCCCAAAGCTGCTTTGGCTGCCACCCTGCTGTGAACACAGTTCCTCCTCCTCCTCATCCTCCAGAACTGTGCCCTGGCTGGAAAATTGTGTACCTGGCCTATGTTGGTGCATAAACCCACCCTCCCAGCCACTTGTGAATGAATGGCCTGATAACCATGGAAATGATCCCTCTTCCACCTCCTCTTCCTCCTGTGGCACATCCTCTTCCATCATCGACTAAAGCGTTTTTTCAAGGAGACATACAGTGGAGGAAATAATTATTTGACCCCTCACTAACAAAAAAAGACTTAATACTTGGTGGAAAAACCCTTGTTTGCAAGCACAGAGGTCAAACGTTTCTTGTAATTGATGACCAAGTTTGCGCACATTTTAGGAGGAATGTTGGTCCACTCCTCTTTGCAGATCATCTCTAAATCCCTAAGGTTTCGAGGCTGTCTCTGTGCAACTCTGAGCTTGAGATCCCTCCATAGGTTTTCGATTGGATTAAGGTCCGGAGACTGACTAGGCCACTCCATGACCTTAATGTGCTTCTTCTTGAGCCACTCCTTTGTTGCCTTTGCTGTATGTTTTGGGTCATTGTCGTGCTGGAACACCCATCCACGACCCATTTTCAGTTTCCTGGCAGAGGGAAGGAGGTTGTCGCTCAGGATTTCACGATACATGGCTCCGTCCATTTTCCCGTTAATGCGAATAAGTTGTCCTGTGCCCTTAGCAGAAAAACACCCCCAAAGCAAAATGTTTCCACCCCCATGCTTGACGGTGGGGACGGTGTTTTGGGGGTCATAGGCAGCATTTTTCTTCCTCCAAACACAGCGAGTTGAGTTAATGCCAAAGAGCTCTATTTTGGTCTCATCAGACCACAGCACCTTCTCCCAGTCACTCTCTGAATCATTCAGGTGTTCATTGGCAAACTTCAGACGGGCCTGCACATGTGCCTTCCTGAGCAGGGGGACCTTGCGAGCCCTGCAGGATTTTAATCCATTGCGGTGTAATGTGTTTCCAATGGTTTTCTTGGTGACTGTGGTCCCTGCTAATTTGAGGTCATTAACTAACTCCTCCTGTGTAGTTCTAGGATGCTTTTTCACCTTTCTCAGAACCATTGACACCCCACGAGGTGAGATCTTGCGTGGAGCCCCAGAGCGAGGTCGATTGATGGTCATTTTGTGCTCCTTCCATTTTCGAACAATCGCACCAACAGTTGTCACCTTCTCTCCCAGCTTCTTGCTAATGGTTTTGTAGCCCATTCCAGCCTTGTGCAGGTCTACAATTTTGTCTCTGACATCCTTGGACAGCTCTTTGGTCTTTCCCATGTTGGAGAGTTTGGAGTCTGCTTGATTGATTGATTCTGTGGACAGGTGTATTTTATACAGGTGACTAGTTAAGACAGGTGTCCTTAATGAGGGTGACTAATTGAGTAGAAGTGTCTAACCACTCTGTGGGAGCCAGAACTCTTAATGGTTGGTAGGGGTTCAAATACTTATTTCACTCAATGAAATGCAAATCAGTTGCTATCTTTTATTTAAAGTTATTTTTTCGATTTTCCTTTTGATGTGCTATCTGCCACTGTTACAATAAACCTACCATTGAAATGATACTGTTCTGAGACTTTTCATTTCTTTGTCATTGGACAAACTTACAAAATCAGTGAGGGGTCAAATAATTATTTCCTCCACTGTAGAAGTGGGATAGTATCCCTGAGAACGGCATCTGCACTGGCCATGTTGGTGGAGTACTCGAAACAGCGCAACATGGCACACAGGTCTCGCATGGAGGCCCACTCATTGGTGGTAAAGTGGTGCTGTTCCACAGAGCGACTCACTCGTGCGTGCTGCAGCTGAAACCACTATCGCCTGCTGCTGCTCGCACAGTCTCTGCAAGGTGGAGTTCCACCTTGTGGGCTCGTCACATATGAGGCGGTAAGTGGGAAAGCCGAGGTTACGCTGCAGCGCAGACAGGCGAGCAGCAGTAGGGTGAGAGTGCCGAAAGACCGCACAGACGGCCTGCACTTTCTGCAGCAGCTCTGACATATCGGTAGTTTTTCAGGAATTTCTGCACCACCAAATTCAGCACATGCACCAGGCAAGGGATGTGCGTCAAACCGGCTAGGCCCAGAGCTGCTACGAGATTTCTCCCATTATCGCACACGCCCAGGCCGGGCTTGAGGCTCAGTGGCACCAACCACTCATCGGTCTGTTGTTCCATGCCCGTCCACAGCTTCTGTGCGGTGTGGGGTTTTCCCCCCAAACAGATGAGTTTCAAAACAGCCTATTGTTGTTTCCCACTGGGTGTGCTGAATTTGGTGATGAAGGTGTTACGCTGAGCGTATAAGGAGGTGGTAGAGGAGGAAGTGGAGGAGGCAACAGGAGACAAAGAGAAATGCCCTGCAATCCTCTGTGGCGGAAAGACATGCGCCAAACGACTATCCGCCTCAGGCCCAGCTGCCACTGCATTTACCCAGTGTGCTGTTAGAGAGATATAACGTCCCTACCCGTGGTTACTGGACCACGTATCGGTTGTTATGTGGACCTTGCTACAGATGGTGTTGCACAGTGCACACCAGATTTTGTCCGCCACTTGGTTGTGCAGGGAAGGGATGGCTAGTCTGGAAAAGTAGTAGCGGCTGAAAACCACATACTGTGGGACAGCCACCGCCATAAGGTTTTTAAAAGTGTCCATCTCCACCAGACGGAATGACAGCATTTCAAAGGTGAGGAATTTTGAAATGCTGGCATTCAGGGCCAGGAATCATGGGTGGGTAGGGGGGTACATCCTCTTTCTCTCCAGTGTTTGGGAGATGGACAGCTGAATGCTTCCATGGGACATTGTAGAGATGCTTGGTGACGGAGGTGGTGGCGTTGCTACCACATCCTCTGTTTGCGGGATGCCAGGTGCTACTGTCACGCCAGAGGTGGCGGAAGAGGCCGAGACTGTAGCAGAAGAGGGAGCAGGAGGAGCTTGAGATCTTTCATGGTTTTTAAGGTGTTTACTCCACTGCAGCTTGTGCTTTGCATTTAGATGCCTGGTCATGTAGGTTTTGCTCAGGTTTAGAACGTTTATGCCTCGCTTCAGGCTCTGATTGCACAGCGTGTCTTGTCATCAGCACATTGTCTGAAGAACTGCCACATCAGGGAACTCTTGGGAGCTGGCTTTGGTGTGCTCGGTCCCTGGGTGCGGTGGGCAGTAGCAGGCGTACTGTCTAGGGGACAGCCGCTCTGCTATTGCACCCTGCTCCCTCTTTTGCTGTGCTGGTGGCTCTGTGCGACCACCACCTCTTCCTCCAAACTGCACACGTCACTCGCATGACCTTGATTCCATGTGGGGTCTAGAACCTCATTATCCTCCACATCATCTTCCAACCACTCTTCACCCCTGCCCTCCTTGTCAGTCTGCACACTGCAAAAAGCCCCAGCAGTTAGCACCTGTGTTTTGTCGTCATCAGAGACGTGCTGCGGTGGTGCTCCCATGTCCACATCCTGAAACATAAGTGGTTGGGCATCGGTGCACACAATCTCTTCCACTTCTGGGGCAGGGCTATGTGGATGGCCCACAGAAATCCTGCTAACAGAGTCATCAAAAAACATAAGAGACTGCTGCATGACTTGGGGCTTAGACTGCTTGGCTGATTTGCAAGTCGGTGAGGTGAAAGACAGATGCCCATGGGCTGCAGGTGCCAACTATGAGCTTTCAGCAGGGGATCGGGTGGGAGACAATGTGAAGGAACTGGAGGCACTGTCAGCCACCCAATCTACTACTGTCTGTACTTGTTCTGGCCCCACCATTCGTAGAGCGGCATTCGGGCCTACAAAATAATGCTGAACTTTCTGTCACCTACACACACCTGAGGAAGGTGTTTTATTTGGGTGTGTAGCTGGCACAGATCGACCACATCCTCTCCCTGCATCAGGGCCATGTCCCTTATTCGCCACTCTCCGTAATTCTTTGCGTTTACCCACCAAACTAACAGACGGATATACAAAATTTATTTCCCAGTCAGGAATGCAGTGCATGGTTAGTTTGAAAGAAAAAAGCGGTACAGATCACCCAACAATCTAAACTCCGCCGAATTTACAGAATATATTTCCCTGTCAAGTATGCAGTGCAGCAGGAGCACACCCTCCAAGCCACTTGTGAATGACTGGCCTAATAACTGTGGAAATGTCTACCCACTATCTAAGAGCTGAATTTACTGATTATATTTCACTCTCAGAAATGCAGTGCAGGCCGCAAATGAACTTTAAGGGGAAAAAAATGATTATTTTTTTTCACCCACAATGTCACAGTTGTATTTACTGATTACATTTACATAGTAACATAGTAACATAGTATATAAGACCGAAAAAAGACATTTGTCCATCCAGTTCGGCCTGTTTCCTACAAGTTGATCCAGAGGAAGGCAAAAAAACCCTGTGAGGCAGAAGCTAATTTCAGTCTCAGAAATGCAGAGCAGGCCGCAAATGTACTTTATGGCAAAACAAAAGGGATTTCCTAATCTCTCCCTCACAGCAGCAGCATCCTATCCCTACACTAGTAAGAGCTGACATGACGTTCGGCACTACGTCACTCCAGCTTATATAGAGGCTGGTTCACATGCTGCACTGGCCAATCACAGCCATGCCATTAGTAGGCGTGGCTGTGATGGCTTCTAAGGGCACACATCTTAAATGCTTGTTGATTGGCTACCCTGCAGCCTTGCAACAAACTTTAGTAAATGGCCCAACAACGAACTCAAACCCGAACTTTTATGGAAATGTTGGGGTTCGGGTACGGGTACCAAAAACCCTAAAATCGGGTTCACTCAAAACTAGCCTTCACAATTTCAGTTCTTTCTACAGCCTCCTATATTCATATCTCAAACACATTTTATGACCACATGGACAAACTTCACATACAACTTCAATACATCTATCCTTGTGTCTGTTCATTCACAATCCTAGGAAGGCATCATCAGACACTCAACAGCCTCCACACTGTGCCTCTTATCTCAAGCAGGTGGACAACCCCTATTATCTGCCATCGTACAAGTATCCAGCTTTCCTGTAACTCATATACAGATATTTAAAACCACACCCAGAACTGGACGAGAGAGAGAGAAACATATTGTAAACTCAATTGCCCCTTTCTTGGCAAACTGCACATTCTTCATATCTTCTCTCCTACAAACAGAAAGTAACACAAACAAATGCAAATCAAATTATTCAAGACAAAATATAAAAAGTGCATGTTAACAGAATAGGACAACCCAATCAATATGATGCCACATGGATTTAATTATATAAGGGATATCCCACATCATATACAAATATTAGTCAATTATTATAAATACCATGGTAAAACATACATAAGAACAGTTTCCCCTCTTTTTTCATGTTCCACACATTCTTTCTAAAAGATAAAAGAGCAACTTGTGAAATGGAAAACAAAAAAAATATTATTATCTCCACTCTGTCTCTTCTATTCTGCACTCTGTATGATTGTATTAAATCAAATAAATACAATAAACAATGCAACATTTCAATTCATAGTTTAATCACTTACATAATTCATTTAAAAATACTGTACCCTCTGTCTCCTGTCAACACACTTTCATTCAGTTAACCACCATTGTCCTTCTCAGGGCAAACACTTCTTTTGCTTTTCCAACTGTCACTTTCTGCATACAGTTTACAACATACTGGATCTACTTCATGCAATGTTGACTACCAATTTTCACACAATCCACCCCAATAGGACCAATTGGTGGCTAAAATGTACTGCAAAGCTTTCTCCCAACCTGAAACAACTGCTGACACAAATAAAAACATATTTTCTAATATAAGGACATCATTTCCACAAATGTACACTTTTTCTGGATTATTGGACCTTTCCTTTCTCTATATTTGGTCTGGGCTACCTTTACAGCAGCAGTTTCGGCAATGCATTGGTAATAGGGTTGAGCGAACCCGAACTACTTGTCCCAAGTGGCCATCACAGCCATGCCTACTATTGGCATGGCTGTGATTGGCCAAGTGCAGCATGTGACCCAGCCTCAATTTAAGCTGGAGTCACGTAGCGCCGCACGTCACTCTGCTTTGATTAGTGTAGGTATAAGATGCAGCTGCTGTGAGAGTGAGATTAGGCAGGGAAAACTCAGCAAAAACTCCTAATGAAGTGATCGATCTACAGCTGTGAATCATTCAACTTCTGCTAGTTAATTGCTCACTGGTTTTTAGGTTGCACAGAGCGTTTTTCTGTCACTTTTTTCTGGGGTGATCAGCGGCCATTTTGTGTCTTGTGGTGCACAAGCACAAGCTGCAACCAAGTCCATAAATCTATTAATAGTAGTTTACTTTTTTTGCTATATCCTACATCAGGAACTTGGCTGTTCTTATTGTCACCCTTAGAAACTCAGGATATAAATTTCTATATTTTATTGAGGGGTGAAATTCAATTGCCAAAATAGCAATCCCCTAAATCTGGTGTTCCAGCTGTGGCTAGCCAAGTGTAATACTGTCTGCTGTCTGGCAAAGGATAGATTTTTTTCTGGGGTGAAATTAAATTGCCAAAATAGCAATCCCCTAAATCTGGTGTTCCAGCTGTGGCTGGCTAAGTTTAACCCCTTAAGGACAAGGCCCTATTTCACCTTAAGGACCAGGCCATTTTTTCAAAATCTGACCAGTGTCAATTTATGTGGTGATAACTTTAAAACGCTTTTTCTTATCCAGGCCATTCTAAGATTGTTTCTTCATCATATATTGTACTTCATGACAGTGGTAAAATGAAGTCGAAAAATGTAATTTTTATTTTAAAAAAATACCAAATTTACAAAAAATTTGGAAAAATTAGCAATTTTCCAAGTTTCTATTTCTCTACTTCTGTAATACATAGTAATACCGCCCAAAAAAGTGATTGATTTACATTCCCCATATGTCTACGTTTTTGGTGGACGTTACAAAGCTTAGAAGTTTAGAAGCAAATCTTGAAATCTTTCCGAAATTTTCAAAAACCCACTTTTTAGGGACCAGTTCAGGTCTGAAGTCACTTTGTGAGGCTTACATAATAGAAACCACCCAAAAATGACCCCATTCTAGAAACTATACCCCTCAAGGTATTCAAAACTGATTTTACAAACGTCATTAACCCTTTAGGTTTTCCACAAGAGTTAATGGCAATTGTACATAAAAAATTTCGAAAATTTTTCATTTTAATCCATTTTTTCCAATAACAAAGCAAGGGTTAACAGCCAAACAAAACTTAATATTTATTGCCCCAATTCTGTTTACGACCCCATATGTGGTCGTAAACTGCTGTATGGCCAAATGGCAGGGCGCAGAGGCAAAGGAACAGCATATGGTTTTTGGAAGGCGGATTTTGCTGGACTGGATTTTTGACACCATGTCCCATTTGAAGCCCCCCGATGCACCCCTAGAGTAGAAACGCCATAAAAGTGACTTTATCTAAGAATCTACACCCCTCAACGTATTCAAAACCGGTTTTACAAACTTTGTTAATCATTTAGTTATTTAATTATTTGCAAATGGAGATGAAGTTTTAGAATTTCTATTTTTTGTTACCATGCCTCAAAAAAGTGCAATTTAGAGCAACTAAAAATCATATTTACCCTAAAATAATACAAACAAAACTGCCACCTTATCCAGTAGTTTCCAAAATGGGGTCACTTTTTGGGAGTTTCTACTGTAGGGGTGAATCAGGGTGGCTTCAAATGGGACATAGTGTCAAAAAACTAGTCCAGCAAAATCTGCCTTCCAAAAACCATATGGCATTCCCATCCTTCTACGCCCTGCAGTTTGGCCATACAGCAGTTAACGACCACATATGGGGTATTTCTGCAAACTAGAGAATCAGGGCAATAAATATTGAGTTTTATTTGGCTGTTAACCTTTGCTTTGTTACTGGAAAAATTGATTAAAATGGAAAATTTGCAAAAAAATAGCTGTTTTGGGACCGTTTTGTATTTTTTGTTATTTACATTGTTGAACTGACAGGTTAGATTTGGGTTATTTCTATAGAGCAGGTTGTTACGGACGTGACAATACAAAATATGACTACTTTTTGGGGGGTTTTGTTT
The DNA here is from genome assembly GCA_033119425.1 of Bufotes viridis. NCBI lineage: Eukaryota > Metazoa > Chordata > Amphibia > Anura > Bufonidae > Bufotes > Bufotes viridis. The sequence goes on along the minus strand of CM065590.1, from coordinate 374,198,160 downwards.
CAGTTTTACGTAATAAAGCATTTTTTTTTTTAATGATTTTTTAGTGTCTCCACATACTGAAAGCCATAGTTTTTTTTTATTTTTTGGGCGATTGTCCTATGTAGGGGCTGATTTTTTGTGGGATAAGATGGCGGTTTGAATGGTACTATTTTGGGGTGCATATGACATTTTAGTCGCTTGCTATTACACTTTTTGTGATGTAAGGTAAAAAACATAGCTTTTTTGACAACGTTTTTATTTTTTATGCTTACGGCGTTCACCTGAGGGGTTAGATCATGATATATTTTTATAGAGCAGGTCCTTACGAACGCGATGATAACTAATATGTATACCTTTTTTTATTTATTTAGGTTTTACACAATAATATCCTTTTTGAAACAAAAAGTTTTAGTGTCTCCATAGTCCGAGAGACATATTTTTTTCACTTTTTAGGCGATTGTCTCAGGTTGTGTAAAATTTTTGCAGAATAGGGTGACGGTTAGATTGGCACTATTTGGGGGGGTCATAGGACTTTTTGATCGCTTGCTACTACACTTTTTGTGAGGTAAGGTGACAAAAAAATGGCTTTTTGACAAAGTGTTTATTATTTTTTTTTTACAGTGTTCACTTGAGGGGTTAGGTCATGTGATATTTTTATAGAGCAGGTTCTTACAGAAGTGGAGATACCTAATATGTCTACTTTTTAGTTTTTTTTTACATTTAACACTAAAAATAATTTTTGAAACAAAAAAATCATGTTTTAGTCTGAGAGCCATAGTTTTATTATTTTTTGGGCAATTATTTTATTTAGGGGCTCATTTTTTGCAGGATGAGATGGCGGTTTGATTGGTACCATTTTGGGAGGCATAAACTTTTTTGATCGCTTTGTATTACACTTTTAGTGATGTAAGGTGCCAAAAAATGGCCTATTTACACCATTTATTTTATGGCGTTCAACTGAGGGGTTTGCTCATGTGAAATTTTTATAGAGCAGGTTTTTACGGACGCGGAGATACCTAATATATGTAGTGTATTTAAGTTTTTTTAATTTTTATTCAGCGATATCTGTTTTTTTATTCTTACTTTTTTCACTTTTTTACATTTTTTTTTACCCAGACCCACTTGGTTCTTGTAGATCCAGTGGAACTGGTGTCTATATATTATCGTACAGTACACTGTATAGTGCACTGTGCTGTATTTTTTACTTTACAAAGTCTAAATAGACCTTTAGCAGGTCTATTCAGACTTTCAGTAACATGTAGAGAGCAGGACGCTTCTGAAAGCGTCCTGCTTCCATGGCAACCAACACCCGCTGCCAGAACTGATGGGGGCCCCCTCCCTTCAGGGGGCTGCAAAGGCACAGCAGGCCCCAGATGCGAGAGGGAGGGAGCTCTCTCCTTGTTAACCCCTTCCATACAGCAGTCTGTACGGCACAGATGCCAGCCATTATCCACTATAACGCCAACGATTTTACAGAGATTTTACAACCACCCCCCCTGCACCCCTGCAGCCACAGTATGATTGGGGGCTGCAGGGCGGGTTAAAATTTACCACTTTGGGGGCATTTAGACTCTGATCCCTGCGGATCAGACCGCTGGGATCAGAGATTGTGAAAAGTGCTTCAAACCGCAGGTCTGAATTGACCTGCGGTTGGCAGCGATTGCCGATACAGGGGGGTCACAGGACCCCCTGGTCATTGAACATTTAATGATTTCAGCAGGTACCTTGTTCTGATCACTGCCGGCTGAGCAGCAGTGATCGGAAATACTCATGACGTACCTTTACGTCATGTGTCCTTAAGGATTCGGGAAACATGCCGTACCGGTACGTCATGTGTCCTGAATGGGTTAATACTGTCCGGCAAAAGTAAGATATTTTTCTGGGGTGAAATTCAATTGCCAAAATAGCAATACCGTAAATCGGTAATTTTAACTGTGACTGGCTAAGTTTAATGGTAATAAATTCAATTGCCAAAAAAGCAATACTGTAAATCAGTGGTTTTAGCTGTGCCTGGCCAAGTTTAATAGTGTCCGGCAAAGGATAGATTTTGTTCTGGGGTGAAATTCAATTGCCAAAATAGCAATACCGTAAATCAGTGGTTTCAGCTGTGGCTGGCCAAGTTTAATAGTGTCCGGCAAAGGATAGATTTTTTTCTGGGATGAAATTCAATTGCCAAAATAGCAATACCGTAAATCTGGTGTTCCAGCTGTGGCTGGCCAAGTTTAATAGTGTCCGGCAAAGGCTAGATTTTGTTCTGGGGTGAAATTCAATTGCCAAAATTGCAATCCTCTAAATCTGGTGTTCCAGCTGTGGCTGGCCAAGTTTAATAGTGTCCGGCAAAGGATAGTTTTTTTCTGGGGTGAAATTTAATTGCCAAAAAAGCAATACTGTAAATTAGTGGTTTCAGCTGTGGCTGGCCAAGTTTATTAGTGTCCGGCAAAGGATATATTTTGTTCTGGGGTGAAATTAAATTGCCAAAATAGCAATACCGTAAATCAGTGGTTTAAGCTGTTGCTGGCCAAGTGTAAATCTGTCCGTACACGGGTATATTATACTCAGCGTGTTAGCGTCTAAATACAAGGCCTGATAAATAAATCCTCTATATTTATTTGCACATGCTACCATGCATCTCCAAGTGTATTTATGTCCGTAAGAGGGTATATTCCACTCAAGGTGTAAATTCAAGTGCTGCTAGGGTCATCCTCAATAACTGCACACGCTACCGTGCATCTCCAAGTGTATTTTTTTTCCGTAAAAGGGTATATTACACTAAGTGTTAAATTACAAGTGCTGAAAGCATAATCCTCTACATTTTCACACACTATTGTGCATCTCCAAGTGTATTTCTTTCTGTAAAGGGTATATTACACTAAGTGTTAAAATACAAGTGCTGAAAGCATAGTCCGCTACGCTTGCACACACCATTGTGCATCTCCAAGTTGCTTGCTGTCTTGGTGGGAGACATTAAACTCTTTTACTGTCAAATAACCTCTCCTCTGTCTGGTGTCAGGGGCCTACATAAATCATAATGGCCTGTTCCATTGCAGGTTGACCTGAGGCCTGTGTGGCTGTTACGGGACCACTCTCCTATTTGAGGGTGCCATGGCCCTGAGTCTGTGAATGAGTCCTGTGCCACTGCAGGCAGACATGAATCCTTTTTGGCTGTGATGAGAACTTCAACTCCCATAGCATTCCCACCTGACCCCAACATCCTATTCCACCACCTCCTCCTCCTCCAAGTTGCCAATTGATATTGGTTAATTTTTATTTTTTTTATTTTAATTCATTTCCCTATCCACATTTGTTTGTAGGGGATTTACCTACATTTTGCTGCCTTTTGCAAGTTTAATAGTGTCCGGCAAAGGCTAGATTTTGTTCTGGGGTGAAATTCAATTGCCAAAATTGCAATCCTCTAAATCTGGTGTTCCAGCTGTGGCTGGCCAAGTTTAATAGTGTCCGGCAAAGGATAGTTTTTCTGGGGTGAAATTTAATTGCCAAAAAGCAATACTGTAAATTAGTGGTTTCAGCTGTGGCTGGCCAAGTTTATTAGTGTCCGGCAAAGGATATATTTTGTTCTGGGGTGAAATTAAATTGCCAAAATAGCAATACCGTAAATCAGTGGTTTAAGCTGTTGCTGGCCAAGTGTAAATCTGTCCGTACACGGGTATATTATACTCAGCGTGTTAGCGTCTAAATACAAGGCCTGATAAATAAATCCTCTATATTTATTTGCACATGCTACCATGCATCTCCAAGTGTATTTATGTCCGTAAGAGGGTATATTCCACTCAAGGTGTAAATTCAAGTGCTGCTAGGGTCATCCTCAATAACTGCACACGCTACCGTGCATCTCCAAGTGTATTTTTTTCCGTAAAGGGTATATTACACTAAGTGTTAAATTACAAGTGCTGAAAGCATAATCCTCTACATTTTCACACACTATTGTGCATCTCCAAGTGTATTTCTTTCTGTAAAAGGGTATATTACACTAAGTGTTAAAATACAAGTGCTGAAAGCATAGTCCGCTACGTTTGCACACACCATTGTGCATCTCCAAGTTGCTTGCTGTCTTGGTGGGAGACATTAAACTCTTTTTACTGTCAAATAACCTCTCCTCTGTCTGGTGTCAGGGGCCTACATAAATCATAATGGCCTGTTCCATTGCAGGTTGACCTGAGGCCTGTGTGGCTGTTACGGGACCACTCTCCTATTTGAGGGTGCCATGGCCCTGAGTCTGTGAATGAGTCCTGTGCCACTGCAGGCAGACATGAATCCTTTTTGGCTGTGATGAGAACTTCAACTCCTATAGCATTCCCACCTGACCCCAACATCCTATTCCACCACCTCCTCCTCCTCCAAGTTGCCAATTGATATTGGTTAATTTTTATTTTTTTTATTTTAATTCATTTCCTATCCACATTTGTTTGTAGGGGATTTACCTACATTTTGCTGCCTTTTGCAAGTTTAATAGTGTCCGGCAAAGGCTAGATTTTGTTCTGGGGTGAAATTCAATTGCCAAAATTGCAATCCTCTAAATCTGGTGTTCCAGCTGTGGCTGGCCAAGTTTAATAGTGTCCGGCAAAGGATAGTTTTTTCTGGGGTGAAATTTAATTGCCAAAAAGCAATACTGTAAATTAGTGGTTTCAGCTGTGGCTGGCCAAGTTTATTAGTGTCCGGCAAAGGATATATTTTGTTCTGGGGTGAAATTAAATTGCCAAAATAGCAATACCGTAAATCAGTGGTTTAAGCTGTTGCTGGCCAAGTGTAAATCTGTCCGTACACGGGTATATTATACTCAGCGTGTTAGCGTCTAAATACAAGGCCTGATAAATAAATCCTCTATATTTATTTGCACATGCTACCATGCATCTCCAAGTGTATTTATGTCCGTAAGAGGGTATATTCCACTCAAGGTGTAAATTCAAGTGCTGCTAGGGTCATCCTCAATAACTGCACACGCTACCGTGCATCTCCAAGTGTATTTTTTTTCCGTAAAAGGGTATATTACACTAAGTGTTAAATTACAAGTGCTGAAAGCATAATCCTCTACATTTTCACACACTATTGTGCATCTCCAAGTGTATTTCTTTCTGTAAAAGGGTATATTACACTAAGTGTTAAAATACAAGTGCTGAAAGCATAGTCCGCTACGTTTGCACACACCATTGTGCATCTCCAAGTTGCTTGCTGTCTTGGTGGGAGACATTAAACTCTTTTTACTGTCAAATAACCTCTCCTCTGTCTGGTGTCAGGGGCCTACATAAATCATAATGGCCTGTTCCATTGCAGGTTGACCTGAGGCCTGTGTGGCTGTTACGGGACCACTCTCCTATTTGAGGGTGCCATGGCCCTGAGTCTGTGAATGAGTCCTGTGCCACTGCAGGCAGACATGAATCCTTTTTGGCTGTGATGAGAACTTCAACTCCCATAGCATTCCCACCTGACCCCAACATCCTATTCCACCACCTCCTCCTCCTCCAAGTTGCCAATTGATATTGGTTAATTTTTATTTTTTTTATTTTAATTCATTTCCCTATCCACATTTGTTTGTAGGGGATTTACCTACATTTTGCTGCCTTTTGCAGCCCTCTAGCCCTTTCCTGGGCTATTTTACAGCCTTTTTAGTGCCCAAAAGTTCGGGTCCCCATTGACTTCAATGCGGTTCGGGTTCGGGGTGAAGTTCGGGTCGAGTTCGGATCTCAAACATCCTTGATTTGTCTCTGACCACACTGCAAAAGGAGAATCTGCCCTTCTTGCTCAACACTTTTCTGCTCTAATTTACAACATTCTTTCAAAACTTTTTGTAATCTTGAATGAGCCTTCGTATAGGCTGTCAACAAAATCCAGCAACGTCTTCCCAGAAAGACTACATCTCCTGCCTTAGCAGGGACCCCGTTGAGTACTATAACAACATCAAGAGGTCCAATGCCCTTAAACTTACTCTCCCATGATTCCGCTAATCCTGCCCTAGATAACTTTTGTGCAATTATGTTATACAAAGTCTCGGTCCAGCCGGAAATTGCCACTGCAGTTTCAACCTTGTCTTTAGATTTTATTTAAACATCCTGACACCAAACAGTTAAACTTCGAAACTTTTTGGCAAACTGCCAAATGACAATATTTTGTAGAAAGATACTCTGGCACCTGTGGATCTCTATGCAAACATGCATTTTCAAATACAAACGTTTGTTTCAAAGATATATCAATTTGACATCCTGCCGACTATGCCAATTTATGTTTTGCCTGATAAAAGTTATAATAAAGCAAAACAATCACTTTATTTGATAATAGGATTATGGTTAACAATAAGAGTTATTGTTATTATAAAACTATGGTTATGCTGTCTACCATGAGTAAGTAAGAATAAAGCACCAATACATCACCAGATATTGTAGCATCACCTGTTGCCCACGAATTGGGGGATTCCAACAATCAGTAAGGGGAAGAATCTGGGAACAGAGCAAGGCACGTCTGCCGTGTCTTCAACGAATCGCAAAATTCCCGGTGGAAACCCTCCTAATTTTATAAGCAAATAGGATTTCATAAACTTGTGTTCGGGCATGTAAGCGCATGATAAAATTTACTTGATCATGCGCAGTGAGAGAAGTCTTATTATGAAAAAAGTATTATTTTGAGAAAAAGTCTTATTATGAGAAAGTCTTATTATGAACTGTAACGCTTCAATGGGTGTGGATCCGCTGTGCCATTTATCGGTTTGACTTTGGGCCAAACTTGGGAGTGGAATCTAAGTGTCCCCTTGGTCTTCACCCTTTCTCCCGCTCCTGGATGCGGAAGGTGGTCTCAGCTGCAGGGGTGACACCAGGTCGCCACCGCAAGAATGCCCCGATGCAAGCACCAGGGAAACAGGCAGATGGAGCAAGCTTTAGCTGGATCAAGCAGAGCTGAGTAAGTGGGTAAGCAGAGCTGAAGCTGTTAGAACAGCTGAGAGCTGAGAAGCCCAGGTGCAGCAGGTGTGATCATCTGCACAGCAGACAGAGGCGTGGTCAACAGCCCGGGTCGTATATTTGAGAGCAGCGAGGTACAGGAGGATCAAACAGAGACGAGGACAGGATACAGGCTGAGGTCGGTAACAGGATATCAATGCAGGAACTGGCTGGAACCTTCGCTGTAGAAAACTATAATATTGCTCAGGCATTGCAGGAAGGAGGAAGCACCCTTATAAAGGTGGTGCCTGGCTGGGATTGGAGAGAGGGACAAATCAGGGGCGTGCACGAACCCTTAAAGAACCAGGACGCATGCGGCTCCTATGAGGTGCAACTGAAGCTGTCGCCACCTGCGACAGTGCAGGAAAGCAGGACCGGAGCCTGCAGCAGAGAGGAGGAGCCTTGAGTGCAGTTCGACTGAGGTAAATAGCAGGGTGTGCTGCATGCCGGCGGCTGCCAACTGCAGGCAAGCTCTCCTTTCTTCTTTAAAATTGAACTTGTGGGATATTTATTCATGCTCATATCAGCTGTGTTGTATGTGCGTTGTGTACATTTTACTTGTAGCTTTGTCTTGTAATTGTTATTCACTGGTTTATGAAGTCATAGCTAGCAGTCGGAAATGTTGGTTTTGTGAAGGATGGAATCTGAAAATGGAAAATATACTGGAACATTAGTAGGAGGTATACTGTTTCAAAGCTATTCTTCTATTACACCAGCCCTGGTGTAATGTTTTTGAAATACTTAACAAAAGCTAAAGTTGAAACCCATCCAGCAAATAATTTGGTGTCTGATCTGTTATGGTGGGAGGGTGCTCAATAGTTCTGCCATTTCTTCAAATTTTTAAAACCAAAACTATTAAAGAGCGAAGACTTGTTGCAAATAATGATCCAATGAAAATAAAAACTAATTGATGAATGGCTGGTCCACACCTTTTGTATCATGTATAATTTAAAGGGGTTGGAAATGTAATTTTTTTCAATGATTTCTTGCTTTAGCCTCAAAGTTTTCATCTTTAGAAGCTTAAAGGGGGAAAGCACCCAATTTTTATGAATTTTCTAACTACAGAAATGCCTCATATCTGGTAATAAACTGCATATTTGGGCAAAATATAAGGGCTTAGAATGCAAGGATTTGGAATTTGGAACATGGATTTTGCTGAAATGGTTTTTAATTCACTTAATATTTTATTTCTTTCACCAAGGCAACTGTTTGAGGGCTTTTTTTAATAGATATAAAACACTAGCTTCCCCTCATTTTTTAGATGCCACGCCCCTTCATCACAAACCGAGAACGAGAAATACCTGAACACCAACTCCCCCACATCCACAAAAGGAACACAACCAACACGATTACAATTTGAGGTATCGCCCAACCAATCATGACAATTACCAAAGGAAAGGCTACACACAACGGCACAAGCACAATCATTCAAGCAATCATCGATCGGAGCACTCCAATGTGAGAACATTACCCAACATATACCAAATTCACGACAGTCAAAGAAAATACGTAGAGGGAGACACTCCCATAAGAAGAAACAAACACAAATATCACAGGTAATGTCAAACGTTGCAAATATAAGTAGTTCACAACTCACTGAAGCAAAAACCTGACTATTGAATAAAGGGTTGAAATTTGCCCCTACCAAAATATTAGACAAATTTTCCACTTATATTGGGTGGAAAAGTTTATGAGGAGGCTCTGCCTTAAAAAATATTTTCTAAAACATTCAGCTAACCATCAGGACACAGATAATGGTTTATCATCAAAATATCCCCATACATTATTAAAAGAAAAATTAAGAAAATACCCCAAACAGGAAATGAGCGAAAATATGATCACATTCAAAGTAAATGTGGAAAAGGAATTAAGAAGCCTAAACAACTGTAGAAACAAGAACAATTTAACTAGAAAAGAGAAAGAAGCGATCCAGGAACTACAAAAACCCCAAAATATTACCATATGCCCAGCTGACAAGGGAGGAGCTGTGGTTGTATTGGATACTGAGGCATATAAACAAGAATGTTGGAGACAATTGGGAGAGACCTCTACATATAGTAAACTAAAGAAGGATCCCACAGATGAGTACTATGCAAAATTAGTGTCCCTATGTACCAGGGAAGTAGAGGCAGGATTTTTACTCAATCAGGAGGCACAATTCATTTTGGGTACAGAAAAGAGGCTTCCGGCCTTCTACTGTATCCCAAAAATTCACAAAAATCTAATTTCTCCCCCAGGTAGACCCATAGTGTCGGGGATCCAGTCTATCTCTTCCAATTTGTCTCAATTTATTGACCGATGGTTACAACCATTTGTCAAGGAAATACCATCCTATATAAAAGACACAACAGACATTATTAAGACGTTGGAGAAATTGGAATGGAAGGATGGCTGGATCCTCGGCACTTTGGATGTAATTTCCCTGTATGCAATTATTAATCATGAACAGGGTATGGAAGCATTAGTGAAACAACTAGGAAGAAATGCAAAAATACCAAGTGATCAGCTTCAATTCTTGATGGAAGGAGTATAGTATATTCTCCGGCATAATTATTTTGTTTTTGAATAAGATTTCTATGTACTGTACAGTTGACCGGTACCGCTATGGGCACCAGGTTTGCCCCCAGTTATGCTAATTTATTTTTGGCTAATTGGGAGGAGGATCACATCTCACTCAAGATGGGGGTGAGTCTGGTGCTCTGGTGACGATTCATTGATGATATTTTATTTGTTTGGCAAGATGGCGAGGAATCCCTTGACATATTTTTGTCAGAAATCAATATAAACAACAGGGGCCTTATATTCACACCAAAGATAAGCAAGGAGCAAGTGGAATTCTTAGATATGAATATTGCTATAAAAGAAATGAAAGTTTGCTGTAATACCTACTTCAAACCAGTAGCGAGGAACAGCTACATACGTTTTACGAGCTGTCACCTCCCACGATGGCTCACAAATATACCGACAGGCCAGTTCAGACGACTTAAACGTAATTGTACTGAAAAGAAAAGTTTGAAGAGGGAGCTAAGACCTTAAGCCAGCAATTTCAAGATAGAGAGTTTCCCATGAAAATAGTTGAAAAAGCCCTAGATAAGGTGAGGAATATGGATTGAGAGGAATTCTTTAAAGATAAGGATTTTCCACAAATGGATGATACATTAAGACTAATACTACCTTTCCATTCTCAATATCACCAAATGGAAAGAATTATTAAAAAGTATTGGCACATCCTATTGGAGGACAAAACAGTAGGCCCCCTCCTTAGCCCTGAGCCAGAAATCACATATACCAAGGCAAATAACCTTGCGTCCACAGTAGCCCCTTCGGTAAAAAAGACATTGACATCTAGCGGATCCAATTGGCTGACAACCAAGGGTTTCTTTAGATGCGGCAGTGCATCAATTGCAAAACTACCTGTTTTCCTAAGAAAACCATGGAGGTGAGTTCCACACAGAATTATTTTAAATTATCAATTAGTGACGCCCTAACATGTAACTCTAGAGATGTGATCTATCTTCTCGAGTGTACATGTAATAAACAATACATTGGGAGGACGAAAAGAACATTAAAGAAAAGAGTGTCTGAACATATTTCCAACATCAAAAAAGGTTATGAATTACACTCCCTCTCTAGCCATTTTAAGCGAGTCCATAATTGTAATCCATCTTCCCTTAGATTCTGTGCATTGGAAAAAGTGAAACGCCCATGGAGAGGGGGAAACCATATTATGCATATGTCTAGACAAGAATCAAGGAGAATTTTTGAGTTTGACTCACTATTACCCAAGGGCCTTAATGCCGAAATGGAATTATTACAGATGGGGCAAGTCAATCACAATGTGGACACACAGTGACTTCCTTTTGCAGGAAGAGGTCAAAAGTACCTGTGTGCAATATACAGAAAAATACAAGTATAATATAATGCATAATATATTGAAATTGCAACACCCAGAAGAAAAAGCTACAAGTTTATTAAAATCGAGGAGGTGGCTGGTGTTGATAAGATCTGAAGATGATCAACTTTTCAAGCACCCAGCTCAAATCTGTGGCAAGGGGTAAGGGCATAAAAGCCAGCCAGAAAGCAATTTTTAAAGCCAAATGAAACCTCAAAAATTCGATTAAGTTGTGTTAGATGATTGATAAATGCCTCCTGTTCGTCGATGTGCCAGTTATAGCCACTGGCCGCAAACTGAGAAGAACAGAATACTTGAACTGATAAACCTTGGTTTATCACTCTGTCAGAATGCTATGCACCTAGGCTGAGATCTCAACACTGTTCAATGCTGCATGCCCTGAACTGGAATGATACTACAAGAAAAAATAGACTAGCACCTCATATACATAATCACAGGTGCATATCCATCAAGCAAACATGGTTGATAATAAAATGGCTGCACAACATTTCACATACAAACAATAGAGCTGAGAAATGGGGATCATTCTAAATTAAAGTGGTATTCAGAAAACTCTAAGAAACTCTTTGCGCACATTTTTGATCAAACATGTGTCAGGCCCATCTACCAGGCGTCAAGTTGGCTTCTGCAGATGGGTACCTAACACTAACAAACTGCCTCTCTTGCTAATAATAGCAAAAAGTGTACAGAGGCGAACCCCTGCATGGACAGATCTTCTGTTTAGAAGAATGTCCCATACCCATCCATTTTGCACCGCAAGCAATGGCGGATTATAATAGGGTCGTTCAGGTCGGCGACCCCGGGCCGGTGGCGGGGCACGGGAGCGCAGTCGATTACTGCCATAGGCTTCAGGTCTAGTAGGCCTGAGGCCTATGCGGTAGTGAAATCCCGGCGCAGGCGTGAAAGATTTCGTCATAGCGCACCTGTGCCAGGATGCAGCACAGTGACGTGTGCACACTTGCCACCGCGCGCCTGGACACACATAGGTGAGTATATAGCTTTTATTTTTTTTATTTTTTATTTTATTTTATGTGACAACTATTGGGGGCATGGGGGGCCAGGAGGACATATTAGTTAAGGGACAGTTATTCGGGGGCAAATTACTATATTGGGACTTGCTGTGTGGGGGCAAATTACTATATTGGGGCTGTCTATGTGGGGGCAGATTACTATATTGGGGCTGGCTGTGTGGGGGCAACTTACTATGTGGGGCAAAATTATTATGGGCGGGATTACTATGTGGGGGTGTCACGTACTGGGGACCAGACCAGCCCACTGTGTCATGTGACAAGGGTTGCCCAAGCCCTCCAGGCTGATTCACCTCACGCCCTCACACGCTGCGCCGGGCCGTAAATCGAGCATAAATTGCCACCTGAAGCCTGCAAGCACACCCACGAACTAACACGAAACTTTCACTGCCACCACCCATCCGTTATAAGGTCGACAGTACACCCCTGCATGTTCCACTCACAAGCAGACACACACACACATGATAGCAAGCCTCACGGAAAACAACATACAGCCTCCGACTGCACACACACTCTTCATGGAGCTAACAGGTTCTTAAGGTTACGACAAACCATCAAACTTTTAGGTTTAATGTATAAAAAATAGACAGTACTTGGTTACAAAAAATGATTAAAAAGAGACATACATAAATGGTAAACAATTGTAAAATAAAAAGAAGAATACAAAGAAAGTTCTAATACTTAACATTTGTGTGGTAAAAGTTCTTTCCTCCCAGGAGATTTGGGCAGAGCAATGGTGCACAAACCAATTTGATTGGCTCTCCCACTTTGTGACACAAAATATCCCAGGAATTGCATTTTTATATTTTTCCTCCAAAGGCAGGCCTGAGGGGGATTCTCCCTCACACCTCTGACTTAGCCCTTCTAGGCTGGGCTTTATTACACATGCAGCCTGCCCCCCTGGCCAACTATGGAGCAGGTAGGAAAATATCAAAAATATATTTTCCCAGTTGCCCTGGTGAAGATACAGACCCCAGACCTTCTTCATAATTCATATCTCATCGTTCCGACTCCTAGCATATCAAACGCAACACGTCCAGGACGGTCGAAAGATGAGAACCTTATTTTAAGAAGATTAAGGTGAGTTGATACACCATGTCTGGTGTCCCTGCGATGCCCCATCATACCAGATATGATTTGCTGGGTTTTGGAGATGTCAGCCTCATCCGGGACAAGTTATGAAGGATTACTAATTATTGTTCACTCTCTGGTTATGAAGCCCCCTGCTGACAAAAAGTAGCCGGAGTGTCAGCTGTCCCCTGTCCGAAGTGTGACCAGCAAATAAGCCCATTCTTGTTAGCATCTCGGATTCTAACTACCCCCGGGGATCAGTTTTCTGGTTTCCCAGGTGTGAGGCAGACATCATGGCTCTATATGCAGCCTTAATCCCATTCATCAATGGCTGCTGGCCTAGCAATACAAATACATAAGTACATACTATATATGAATGTGAATCACACTGGACTATGTTGCACTATGACATATACCCATAAAACATATAATATCACAGCAAACATTATAACTAGGAATAAGGCGGTCCTTATTCCTGACAGGGGGATATTACTGTATGGGACAGTGTGGGGGAAAATTACTATGCAGGGGAAATTACTATATAGAGGCAGTGTGGGGGAAATTACTGTGTGGGGGAAATTACTATATAGGGTAGTGTGGTGGAAATTACTATGTGGGGGAAATTACTATATGGGGCAGTGTGGTGGAAATTACTGTGTGGGGGAAATTTACTATATGGGACAGGGTGGTGGAAATTACTGTGTGTGGGAAATTACTATATGGGGGCAGTGTGGTGTGGAAATCCAGTTCTACTTTACACCAATTTGATAAATGACCTCAATTATGTCTACTGGGGTCACTATTTTTCAGCAGTATAGTACCTGGGGCATTGGGGAGCACCAAGGGCACAGTATTGGGGGTTGGCAGCAAGATGACATTGTCGGGACACCAGAATGGGGAGGTTGATGGAAAAATTGAGAAATCTAACGTATCTGTGTAACAAACTCTGTAGAGACGAGATGCGGCTGAAAAAATTTGTCATGGCGGTCTGGCTCAAACGGAGGTGAAGAGGAAAGAGAAGATCTACATGACAGGAGATGTCCCTAGATATAAGAGATATGTGGTGCTGTATTCTCCTCCAAATCTATTTTATTATAATTAAATGTATTTTAAATTTGGCGACCAAATTTTGAAGATTAGGAGGCAATTTGGGGTAATTTGGGGTGTTTTTTTTAGTCTGGAGATATCATATGGCCTAGGAAGAGATTGTGGCACACACAAAGCTTTGCATCCTCGTCAAGGAAAAAAAAAAAAAAAATGGAGGGAGGGAGGGAGGGGCCCAAGTTCGGTAGACAGCCTCAGGGCCTATCTGCCCCTGACTGCAAGTGAAAAAGGATGTCATATGTATCCCAATTCTATAATGACAAACAATGTCTACCCAATCCACACAGCCATAGAGCAGGTCCCAGAAGATGTCATTAACGAATTCTTGGAATACTGCAGGAGCATGCATAGACCAAAAAGCATGATGAGATACTATTAGTGGCTGCCACAGGTGTTAAAAGCGATGTTCAACTCATTGACCTCACGAATGTGGATCATTTTGTATACACCACACAGGTCTAATTTTGTGAAGATCTTAACTCCCCAGAACCTTTTGAAGAGTTCTGTATGTCTTTTACTATGCTTTTACTTTGGGTTCTTTCTCACCTTTTTCATGGTTGCTTGTGGTGCACTTGAAGTGAGCATAGGTCTACTTTCACACTTGCATTTTAGCTTTCCGTTTGTGAGATCCGTTCAGGGCTCTCACAAGCAGTCCAAAATGGATCAGTTGCATTTTAACGCATTCTGAATGGAAAAGGATCCGATCAGAATGCATCAGTTTGCATCAGTTCAGTCTCCATTCCACTTTGGAGATGGACACCAAAACGCTGCTTGTCTGATGAAACTGAGCCAAATGGATCCGTCCTGGCACACCATGTAAGTCAATGAGGACGGATCCGTTTTCACTGACACAATCTGGCACAATAAAAAATAGATCCGTCCTTCATTTACTTTCAATGGTTTTCAAGACAGATCCGTCTTGGCTATATTAAAAATAATACAAACTGATCCATCCGTCCATGACAGATCCACACAAAAAGGCGAGTGTGAAAATAGCCTAACAGAACACCTATTCCTTTCAAGAGTAGCAACAGCCCTGAATTTTCTCCATTTTGGCGTACAGTTGTGGCCAAAAGTTTTGAGAATGACACAAATATTAGTTTTTACAAAGTTTGCTGCTAAACTGCTTTTAGATCTTTGTTTCAGTTGTTTCTGTGACGTAGTGAAATATAATTACACGCACTTCATACGTTTCAAAGGCTTTTATCGACAATGACATGACATTTATGCAAAGAGTCAGTATTTGCAGTGTTGGTCCTTCTTTTTCAGGACCTCTGAAATTCGAATGGGCATGCTCTCAATCAACTTCTGGGCCAATTACTGACTGATAGCAAGCAACCTATTCTTTCATAATCACTTCTTGGAGTTTGTCAGAATTAGTGGGTTTTTGTTTGTCCACCCGCCTCTTGAGGATTGACCACAAGTTCTCAATGGGATTAAGATCTCGGGAGTTTCCAGGCCATGGCCCCAAAATGTCAACGTTTTGGTCCCCGAGCCACTTAGTTATAACTTTTGCCTTATGGCACGGTGCTCTATCGTGCTGGAAAATGCATTGTTCTTTACCAAACTGTTGTTGGATTATTGGAAGAAGTTGCTGTTGGAGGGTGTTTTGGTACCATTTTTTATTCATGGCAGTGTTTTGGGGCACAATTGTGAGTGAGCCCACTCCCTAGGATGAGAAGCAACCCCACACATGAATGGTCTCAGGATGCTTTACTGTTGGCATGACACAGGACTGATGGTAGCGCTCACCTTTTCTTCTCCGGACAAGCCTTTTTTCCAGATGCCCCAAACATTCGGAAAGAGACTTCATTGGAGAATATGACTTTGCTCCAGTCCTCAGCAATCCATTCACCATACTTTCTGCAGAAGATCAATCTGTCCCTGATGTTTTTTTGGAGAGAAGTGGCTTCTTTCCTGCCCTTCTTGACACCAGGCCATCTTCCAAAAGTCTTCGCCTCACTGTGCGTGCAGATGCGCTCACACCTGCCTGCTGCCATTCCTGAGCAAGCTTTGCACTGGTGGCACTCCGATCCCGCAGATGAATCCGCTTTAGCAGACGATCCTGGTGCTTGCTGGACTTTCTTGGACCTCCTGAAGCCTTCTTAACAAGAATTGAACCTCTTTCCTTGAAGTTCTTGATGATCCTATAAATTGTTGATTGAGGTGCAATCTTAGCAAGCAAGTGCGGGTGCGTTGCGTTTTTCACTGAAGGTTGCTAGGTGATGTTGTTTGTAAACCTTCAGTTTTTTATCACGCGCGTGAAAAACGCATCAAAAATCATTGCACCCGCGCGGAAAAAACTGAACAACTGAACGCAATCGCAGGCAAAACTGAATGGCTTTGCCTGTGAAAACGCTCAGTTTTCACTGAACGCATCCGCAATGGATCCGGACCTAATCCGGACACGCTCGTGTGAAAGAGGCCTAAATGTAGCCTGTTTTCCATCCACAGACTACATTTAGGTGCATCTGTGAGGCCTGCGCTATATCAGCCAGTCTTGGGTGGGGCTCACAGCCTTCTTCCTCCTCCCATTGCAGGCATGGCTACATGCTGGAGGTAACTGGGGAGTTTGCTGCGAGTTGGCCTTTACACTCCTGTAACTGCCCACTGGCCCCTGGTATTGCCCATATGGCACAGGTAGATGATTGTTAGGTCCAAAGCTACTTGAGAAACCTTGGCGTGGTGCTCAGGCTTAGACATGTCCTCCACTGCAGGATATGTTGACCAATCTCTCAATTTTAACATCAGTTTGAGGGCTTAGTAATACTGCAGTGTGCACCTGTCTTGTCATTTGTTATTGCTATATTTTTATATTGTTTATCACATGCACACAATTGCCATCTTGTGTAGGATGTCTATTGTGGTACTTGTGGTCCGCTGCGGGCATCCTCCACCGTATGCATTTTTGCTGGGGATCGCCATTAGCACCGGCCACAAGTTCAGGATCTGCTGCCATGTATATATATGCACAACTGCATTTTGGGTTGAGCACATCCTGCTTCATGCCAGCTTTCAGTTGTTTTGTATAAATAGTTCTGTACAGCCAAAGCTTCATTAAACGCTTTGCATTACTGTGCTACCTTCAAACACCTGCTGGAGCTTTTCATTGTTTCAGTTTTGTAACATGAGCATTTTTATTTCATCATGAAAGGAAACAACAGATTATGTTTGAGGAAAATCCGAAAGCTATTGTTGACTTGTGGCCACAGCCTCCCACAGAGCTGTAAAATGGTCAGATGACTGTAGCCCCCTCGCAAATCAAAACTTAAGCCAGCCGCGAAAATCTCATAGCAAAACATACATTTTAAAGTACTTAATAGAGTCATGCATATGCATCTAAAATATGGCAATGTGTCTATAGCTTCCTCATGTTACATATGAGATAATTATTTTAAATTTTACAATTTAAATGTAAAAAAATGAAGAAATATTTTAAGAAATTTTAAAAAGTTTAATTCTTAGTAATATTTCATAAAAATATATGCAGTTTTTTATCCACTGAAAATATTTATCATCATTGTAAAACAACTTGTAGTTATGATTGTAGAAAGGCACTTACCTATTCACCAGCACCACGTTCCAGTGATCTGGGTCCCATCTGTGTGGATTCCAGTCCCCTGTGGACTGAAAGTGTGACGCACTGACGTCCAATTTGTCATCATGTGCATCGCTGCAGCCATTCACAGGCCTCAGCACTCATCTGCCACTTGGGGACATGTCGCCTCTGAGACGAATAAATGGCAGCAAAAGACCATGTTATAATGTATGGGATGTCCCACTTCCATTCCACAATGGACAAGAAGCAGCAAGGATGGAACCCTCGACACTGGAATGGAGCACTAGTGAACAGGTAAGTTCCTTTCTTTATTTAGGCAAAGCAGATTAAGGGTTATAACTACAACTGCAGTGGGGATTGGAAAACCACTTCAATTTTACATTCAATTACATCTTCGCTTAACATTGTTATTACAGTGAAGTTATACGGTAGTTAATTAATACTAATAGAAAGCTAAAATATTATTATTATCAACTCCTAAAGAATATCCATTATACATGTAAGTCGGTTCTTTAACAATGGTCCCCAATCCAGAGTGTAGTGGGCACCATAGCCTCTGGTTTTCTTCTGTTTTAAACAGCAGAGAACTGGGGCTAACATCTGTGATCGGTGATAACACAGATCAAAGACATTTAAGCTCTCAGATGCTGTGGTCAATTGTGACCATCGCAACATTTCAGATGGCTTTCCATGGGAGCAATGAACTCCCAGGGCCCATGCTACCATATTCTCAGAGCTATCATTTTTTTTAAGTGACAGAGCTGTGTGAGGGTTTCTTTTGGCAAGTCAAGCTGTAGTTATTAGCTTCATAAAATGTATAACTTTTATTTTATTTTTAGGAGAGGCTTTCATGAACAAAACACAAACATAGTTTCATTGATTTCTATTTTCCTGTCCAGATTGTTATGGTTGGGTTGAAACCAATTATGTGTGCTTTTAATTTCTTTATCATTTTGTACATAATAAACACATTTTTGTTTTTTTTTTTCTGTTGTTAAATTGTTTTAACATGTAATTCAACTTTTTTAATTTCCCTAGAGGACTTGACCATGTGAGCATTAGATCGCTAATGTAATTAAAAATTAGACCTGTTAGTGTAATACTGCAAGTAACAGGCATCCTATTAGTTCCTTCCAGAAGAGTAAAAAGATACTAGATATGGGGGCCTTTATTGGGCCTTGGCTGCCATGGAAACCCATTAGTTGCGTGTGTGTGTGTGTGTGTGGGGGGGGGGGTGACAGGGTGACAAATAAAGCTCTATTCCCCTTTCTATTTGCTTAGATGCTTCATTCACTATTGAAATAGTCTGGACTATAGTTTAATAAGAGCAAACTTAAATGTTAAAGCCATACATTACTTAAATTGTGGCCTTCTTGATAAAAAACGTCTTGGGTATTGGAAAATCTACGACTACAGACTCTTGATATGTAAATCAATGACTTATTAGCAACAATAGTTATTATTGTCATCTTCATAGTTATAGTTTCAATAGTTGTAGAACCTGTTCTAGATCAGTCTGCAGTTTTATTCTCCTCATTACTACTATTCCTACTAAAATTTGCTGTTGTGAGTCACATGGAGAACCTACTCACAAAACACAATTTCACAACCAGAAAATTGGCATTTGGTGTGCAGGAACACAAATAGTGTGACTACATTTCTTCAATTCAACAGCAATTTACCTGGATATCTTTTAACAGTTTTAAAACCAACTAACACCAGAAGAAAAAACGTCCTGATTTCAGTTTAGTGAAACACCCTATATGTGGTCATAAACTGTATGGGTACACTGCAGGGCTCAGAAGAGAAGAGCGTAATATGGTTTTTTGGAGGGCAGATTTTACAGGAATGGTTTTTGGGCATTATGTTGCATTTAATAAGTTCCCTGGAATTTTTTAAGGGGTGTAGTGGGCACTTTGACCATTTCATAGAATTTAGAAAGACTTGGCTGTGAAAATAAAAAATAATTCTTTTTACAATTAAATGTCACTTAAGTCTAAATTCTTCATTTTCACAAGGTGTAAGAAGAGAAAATCATCTCGACAGTGGAAAACACCAAGAAGTGATGCTATTTTGGAAACTACACACTTCCACTAATTTATAGAGGGGTGTAGTGAGTGTTTTGATGCCACATTTCGCTGTGAAAATTAAAAATCTTAATGTTGCTATAGACAAAGCTTGCTTTTTGGGCACAATGCAGGGTTCAGAAGAGAAAGAGTTCCATGCACATTCGAGGCCTAGTTTGGTGATTTATACAGACCTGTCCGACAACTGTAGCGGCTCTGCATGAAGTAAAAAAAGGAAACCCTGAAGAAGGAACCACATTTTAAAATCCACACCCCTCAGAATTTACCAAGTGGTGTAGTGAGTAATTTGACCGCACAGGTGTTTTGCAAAAATTAATGCACACATGGTGCAAAATTGAAAATCCAATTTTTTCAACAGGTACAGAGGCATGCCAAAGTTTGGTCACCCCTGGTCAAAATTATTGTTACTGTGAATAATTAAGTAGAAGATGAAATGATCGACAAAAGGCATAAAATTAAAGATGACACATTCCCTTAGTATTTTAAGCAAAAACAATTGTTTTATTTTCATCTTATACATTTTCAAAATAACAAAAAAGACCCGAGGCTTAGTTAGTACCTAGTAGCACCCCCTTTGGCAAGTAGCCACCCAAGACTTTTTTAGTTCTTGTTTGAGAGATTTTCATCCATTCTTCCATGCAAACGTTTTCCTGTTCTGTGAGCTTCCTGGGCCATCTTGCAGGCACTACTCTTTTGAGGTCTATCCACAGATTTTCAATGATGTTCAGATTAGGGGACTGTGAGGGCCATAGTAAAGCCTTCAGCTTGCGCCTTTTCATGTAGTCTATTGTGGATTTTGAGGTGTGTTTAGGATCATTATCCATTTGTAGAAGCCATCCTTTTTTCAACTTCAGTTTTTTACAGTTGGTGTTATGTTTGCTTCCAGAATTCACTAGAATTCCATTGAATCCATTCTTCCCTCTACCCGTGGAATGTTCCCTATGCCATTGCCTACAACACAACCCCAAAGTATGATTGATCCACCTCCATGCTTAATGGTTAGATAGATGTTCTTTTCATTAAATTCTGTGCCCTTATTTCTCCAAACATACCTTATTTTAACCTCATGGTCCACAGGACTTGTTTCCAAAATACAATCAAGCTTGTTTAAATGTTCTTTTGCAAGCTGATGCTGAATTTTGTTGTGAGGATGCAAGATAGGTTTTCTTCAGATGACTCTTCCGTGAAGGCCATATTTGTGCAGGTGTTATTGAACAATAGAAAAATGTACCATAACTCCAGAGTCTGCTAAGTCTAACTTCCGGCGGTCAAACAACCACTGGAGCTGGAACAGGAGGCGGCTTAGCTCTTCCTGATGTTATACACAGCTTTGTGGGCCTCAACATTTTCATTTTCAGAGTGTTAGGTAGCTGCTTAGAAGAAGCCATGGCTCCTGTTTTTTGTGACAAGGTTAGGGTAGTCTGATTATTTATAATGCTTTAAAATTTGCATCACTTGGTCTTTCCTAACAATTACTTTGAATAAGCCTTATTTCTAACAGGCTATTTAACCAAAGTTACTCCTCATTAAAATATACCTTTTATTAAATTCTTTCTAAAATAAACCATAAATTACCACATCAATAGCACTATATTTACTCTCTTAATTCTGGCATTTGTCATGCTCTATATATTTTATTTGGATAAATAAAATCACAGTGTAGCCAGAACATATGTCTGGCCCTTCTTTACTCACGGTTTTACCAATCGAGTTAATTCACCACTGAATGGAGCATAGTGGGCATAGATTCAATTTTCTTCAGGGACTTTAAGGCTTTTTGAAGAGAAGTGGGTTACATAGTGAAGTCAGGTCTCCTGTCCCTGTTTGTCCCTTCACTACCCCTACCTACAAGCAGAGCACACGCCCCGAAAGGGGCGACCCTACTTCTCGTGGCTAAGCACTCAATGCCCCTCTCTCTAGCCCTGTCAATTGTGCCCAACTTATTACTCGGATCCCTAATTGAGATAGATGTCTCGACACGTTTCTCCAGTGCCTAGGATATACTGTTTTTTCAAGGGACCTTAGATTAAATAGGCTAAACAGACAATACTGTGCCTAGATCCACTGGCCACCTCAGATGGAAAATGGTGTGTAATATTCCCTATCCATAGATGCCCTTAAATAACCCTAATTGCTCATCCCCCATTGATATCCAGGGAGGGAAATAAATGCGTTCCATTCTGGTATGCACTCTCTTAAATGCCACCCTCACTTCCCCAGTTCTTCCTCTGTCCGGTATTTACGCCATTTAAAGATCCCCCCTCTTCAATCCCTACCTATGTGTCTCATCATAACACGCACTTCAAAGGATGCTCGTCATACCTCCATTCCTCCGGGAGCACGCCACACATTATGTGTTCCAGCGTGACATGTCCACTGGAGGTAAAATCAAATCTCTGCTCGGCGGAAGCACGCGATGGCCTTGTGCATTTCAGCCTGACATGCTCTAGGAAGGCCCAACATCTGGCGCACTACCATTACTTCCTGGTTGGAGCAAGGGATTATCCTATGGGCAGTAGGTATAAACCACCCAGGTCCTGCGTTTCACAGTGGAAAGTTAGCGCCATCATAGGAGAAATACTATTGCAGATGTGTTACCAAATGGGATACACATCCATAGAGGAACGGGGGAATGCATCTAAAGGTGGATCAGATATAAGGTTAGAGAGGTGCAAATATATAAAAAATTAAATAAGAATTAATAATGAATGTACAGTTAATACACAGAGGGAAAATAATAATTTTCAGATGGGGATCAGGATTAATAGGTCATTTTATAGCGATATTAGGAGTACATGGAAGTGGAGGGGAGAACATATATTTTTTTTTAATTTTGTTTTTTACAAAGTCTCATATTCCACTAACTTGTGACAAAAAATAAAATTTTACATGAACTCACCATACCCCTCACGGAATACCTTGGGGTGTCTTCTTTCCAAAATGGGGTCACATGTGGGGTATTTATACTGTCCTGGCATTTTAGGGGCCCCTAAAGCGTGAGAAGAAGTCTGGAATCCAAATGCGTAAAAATGCCCTGTGAAATCCTAAAGGTACTCATTGGTTTTAGGGCCACTTTGCGCCCCCAGGCTGCAAAAAAGTGGCACACATGTGGTATCGCCGTACACAGGAGAAGTAGGGCAATGTGTTTTGTGGTGTATTGTTATATATACCCATACTTTGTGTGAAAAATATCTCTGTAAACGACAACTTTTAGAAATTTTTATACAAAGTTGACAATTTACAGAGATATTTCTCTCAACCAACATGGGTATATGTAAAAATACACCCCAAAACACATTGCCCTACTTCTCCTGAGTACGGCGATACCACATAAGTGACACTTTTTTGCAGCCTGGGTGCGCAAAGGGGCCCAAATTCCAACGAGTACCTTTAGGTTTTACATGGCGGCTCACAATTTAGCCCCGCCCAAAATGCCAGAACAGTAGACACACCCCACAAATGACCCCATTTCGGAAAGTAGACACCCCGAGGTATTCACTGAGGGGCATAGTGAGTCCGTCTGAGATTTCTTTTTTTTTTGCCAGAAGTTAGCAGAAATTGAAACTTTTTTTTTTTTCTCAGAAAGTGCCATTTTCCGCTAACTTGTGAAAAAAAATGAAATGATACATGAACTCACCATGCCCCTCCGCGAATACTTTTGGGTGTCTTCTTTCTAAAATGGTGTCATTTGGGGGGTATTTATACTATCCTGACATTCTAGCACCTGAAGAAACATGACAGGTGCTCAGAAAGTCAGAGCTGCTTCAAAATGCCGAAATTCACTTTTTTGCACCATAGTTTGTAAACGCTATAACTTTTACCCAAACCAATAAATATACACTTATTGGACTTTTTTTTTTATCAAAGACATGTAGAACAATAAATTTAGAGAAAAATTTATATAGAAATGTAGTTTTTTTTGAAAAATTTTACAACAGAAAGTGAAAAATGTCATTTTTTTGCAAAAATTTCAGTCATTTTTGATTAATAGCAAAAAAAGTAAAAATGTCAGCAACAATGAAATACCACTAAATGAAAGCTCTATTAGTGAGAAGAAAAGGAGGTAAAATTCATTTGGGTGGTAAGTTGTATGACGGAGCAATAAACGGTGAAAGTAGTGTAGTGCAGAATTGTAAAAAGTGGCCTGGTCATTAAGGGTGTTTAAGCTAGGGGGGCTGAAGTGGTTAAGGAGGGAGATGGGCCTATAACTCCCGCAACTGGTAGGATCCTTACCGTCTTTAGGCAAGATGGTAATCGTCGCTTCCAGGGCTTGTTTTGGGAGCATTTCTTCTGACATTAAAGCCTGGCACCAGGCAGTAATGTGTGGGAGTAGAACGGGAGACAGCTTTTTGTAGTAGCCAGCGGGGAGGCCATCTGGGTCCGGTGATTTATGTTGTTGTAATGAAGAGATTATGTCAGCTACCTCTTCAGTAGTTATAGGGGAGAGCAAGGACGAGCACTCAATGTCCGTCAATGATGGGAGAGTAACTTTTGAGAGAAAGCAATTTATAGCTGTACATTCCTCGGTATTTGAGTTTTGGGATGGAATATTGTAAAGAGAATGGTAAAAGCAACGGAATTCAGATGCTATTGTCTTAGTGTCTGTTACTAAAGTTCCGCTATGTGTTTTAATGCTTTTGATAAATAGCTGGTCATTTTGACGCTTCACCAGTCGAGTCATCAATTTATTTCCTTTGTCGCCATGGGCGTAGTATTTTTACTTGGCTCTTTGGTACATTTTAGCATGTTGGATGTTGAGCAATTCCTTCAATTGCCTCCTAAGCCCTTCTAGTTCCTCAAGTCTAGTTCTAGCAGCTGATCTTTTGCTGATCGATTCCAACACAGCTATTTGGGATACCAGGGAGTTCAGTTGTTTTTGTCTCTCTCTTTTTACCGCCATCCCTAAAGCTATAAGCTCACCTCTGATAAAGGCCTTATGGGCCTCCCAGACAATAGTCTGTGAAGTAGTAATAGGTGAGTTTTCCGCAAAGTAGTACAATAATTTGTTTTTCATATCAGCAAGATGTTTGTCAGAATCCAACAGAGTCTCGTTTAGGCGCCACGTCCACTCTCTGACCGGGAGGGAGGAAAAGGAGAAGGAAGAGGTGGAAGGAGCATGATCCGAAATTGTGATCTGCCCCAACGTAGCTTTTTGGAGCATACCTACGTGGTTATCAGAGATCCACACGTAATCTAAGCATTGAAAAGAGTGATGTACCTTGGAATGAAAACTATAATTTCTCATGGTAGGGTTGATGGCCCTCCAGGAGTCCACCAGGTGAGAGTCAGAAAGGAGCCTATTGATACCCGCTAGTGTCCTTTGGGAGAGTGCAGATGTACCCTTGGAGGTATCTACTGAGGGGTTGAGAGCGACATTCAAATCTCCCCCCACTAGTCGTATTCCCTCAGCAAAGGAGTTAAATTGGGAAAGCGTGTCTCTAAGCCACCGATGTTGTCTGGTATTTGGCGCATAGATACTGTCTAGAGAGACAAAAGAATGCCCAATTTTCCCCTTAACAAAAACAAATTGACCCTCTGGATCTGAAACCGTGAGGATATGGTCAAAGGGGATATGTTTAGAAATTGCAATACTAGTACCTCTAGCTGCCTTGCTACAGGTAGAGTGGTACCAGTATTTATACGTGGAAAGTGGGAGAGAGGGTACTTTACCACACTTGAAATAGGTCTCCTGGAGGAAGCAAATGTCGGACTTACTTTTATGGAGTAGAGCAAGAACTTGAGACCTTTTCTGCGGAGTATTGAGGCCCCTGATGTTGAAAGACGTCACATTAAGAGATGTCATCTAACAGTATACAGGGTAGTATATTGAAGTAAATGCAAAATCCCCACCAGACGTGGCCTAGAACATTAAGAAACAACCGCATATAAGTTCTTGTATCAGAAAGTGATATAAACTGTAAAAAGGGAACAGCCAACCTAGGCATAAACATATAAACAAACCATCCAGTAA
The DNA here is from genome assembly GCA_033119425.1 of Bufotes viridis. NCBI lineage: Eukaryota > Metazoa > Chordata > Amphibia > Anura > Bufonidae > Bufotes > Bufotes viridis. Next base: position 374,172,504 of record CM065590.1, on the reverse strand, counting down.
AGAATGGATAACCTGTCAATAAAGAATAAGACAAAATACTAACAGAAATACAGGGGGGGGGTGGTGTAGTGGTAGAAGATGGAAAACTACCATCCTGAACTAGCACCACAGACCCCAATACAGTAAAATAATTCTACATAGTACAGACAAACAGTAGCATCATAGAGGGGACCCTGTATGGGCCTCGAAGTAATATGTTAGATCTTACTAGCGCATAAAGGGACCCATAATGAGTATGCGAGAAAAAGTTAAAGCAGCAGCAAAGCGGGAATAAGTAGAAAAGGAAAAGACTAGAAAAAGAAGGTCCCACCCGCTGGGTAGACCTCAGGTCCTGGGCTGCGGTCAAGTAAAGAATATACTACAAAGTAATAAGCAGAGAAATAGAGATCAAGCGAGATCAAAAAAGAAAGACAGCATAGAAAAGTACAATTGAGTATGCTACACGTTTTACACATCAGCAAAAAGGCTATTGCGTACATACTGTAAACCAATGACTACTTATAAGAAAGTGTTAATCAAGCACAGACATAGTAAGTAGCCATTATGTAGGTTGTGAGAAGAGAAAAAATTATAAAACCCAAAAGAGTCACTGCTTGTGTCTTCTCGCCCCCGGTGACTTCTGCTTGTGGACCATGGACCACGCTTCTATCCTAGGCAGTGAGGGTAACTGATAGTCCTGATCACCAACTGGCAGCCATGACTGTATGTCCAATGGGTCTGTGTCCAGGATCGGCCAGATATCTTGCAGATCTTGCGGTTTCCGAATTGTGCATCGTTTGCCCCCTCTAGAGAAGGTGAGCCCAAACGGGAAGAGCCACCTATACATAATGTTGTGGCTCCGCAGGTAATCAGTGAGGGGTTTTAACAACCGCCGTTTCTGGAGCGTCGTCGGTGCAATGTCCTGAAAAAGCTGAATGTGAACATCGTCATAAAGCAGATCAGGTTTGCGTCTAGCAACCTGAAGAATGGCCGCTGTATCTTGAAAACTGAGAAGGCCGCAGACCACATCCCTGGGGGGGTCATCTTTCCCCGGTACAGGCCTGAGTGATCTGTGGATCCTCTCAATAGAAATGGTGGACGCTCTGTCCTCTCCCAGAAGTTCTGCGAAGATTGAGATTGCCGTATCCCGCAGGGACTTCGGGTCAATGGATTCCGGTAACCCCTTAATTCTTACATTCTTCCTTCTACTCCGGTTCTCTTGATCTTCAAGTAGCAGGTACACGGAGTTCAGATGGTCTAGTTGGGACTGCAGACACCTGGAGACAGCAGCATTGTGGGAGACCAGCAGGGCCTGGTTCCCCTCCAGCGACTCCACCCTGCGACCAAGCTCTTAATGTCTTGCCTCGTGTCTTTAATCTCCTGCATGAGTGAAGCCATAGCTAGAGAGAGGGATTCTCTCAAAAAAGCTTTGGTCAGAGTGTCTTGACTGTCGGCTTGCTCATGGTTCGAGTCGCTCGAGTCCCTGTTTGCTCGGGCTCCTTCCCGCTCCTCCTCCTCAGAGTCGGGTGCAGCGACGCGAGGCGCCATCTTGTGTGGCCTCCCTGGGGAGAGGGCCAGCTTCTTTCTCACAAATCTGTCCATGTCCACTTGACCATTCTTGGCCCTGGGGGATACAGTGCGTTTCCTGGACCGGTCATGACCAATCTTGACCATTTCAGAAGCGATGGGTTGTCTGTAGGCGAGATTTATCGGGTCTTTGGAGCAGGAGCTCTGAATCAGACCTCCATCACAGTCAGCGGTCAGGCTCCGCCCCCCAAGACATACTTATTTTAATGCAGCGCAACAATGTCTGTATGACAATGTAAATTCACCGCAGAACGGCTAATAACATGTACTTATTTTTCCCATTAATACACCCCAACAATGGCTGTATAACAATGTCGGTTCACTGCAGACCAGCTAATAAGACGTATTCTTTTTCCTATTAATACACCCCCAAAAAATAAATATAACAATAACAATTCACCTCAGAACAGCTAATAGAACATATGTATCTATCTTATTAATACACCGTAAATGGCTGTAGTACAATGGAACTTCACCACTGAACGGCAAATAATATTTTTTTTGCCACTAATACCTGACAAAAAGGGCTTTAATTTTTTCACTTCACCTCATAACGGCTAATAAGCCCTTTTTCTTTTTCCCCACTGATACATGCCAAAAAGGGCTTTAGAACATATAACTGCGGTCATTAATGGCAAATAATTTTTTTTTGCCATTAATACACTTCAAAAAGGGCTCTAATTTTTTTAATTCACCACACAATGGCTAATAAGGCCTTTTTCTTTTTTCCCCACTAATACACGCCTAAAAAAAGACTTTAGAACATATAACTGCAGCCGTGAACGGCAAATAATATATATTTTTTGCCACTAATACACACCAAAAAGGGCTGTAATTTTCTCCCTTCAACACACAACGGCTAAAAAAGCCCTCCCCCTACTAATACACGACAAAAAAAGCTTTAGAACATATATATAACAGCACCGGACAAGGGCTAATAAGACCCCAATAACAAGAACGGTTTGCTGAAATTACAGAGGTATTGCAAACCTGAAATGAGCAGTAGTATAATGGCAATTCGGATCCCCACTCAGTGCAGCAAGGTGTAATAGAATATTCTAATCCTTCTAATGTTCTTTCCCTGAACTTCTATTGAGCAAAATTCAAGTTTTAAAGTCTTCCCTAGCACTGTCCCTAGCGCCTACTAACATCTCTCCCTGCACGTACACTGGAAAATGGCTGAATCCAAGATGGCTGAGGCTATTTATAGGGCTGTGACATCACAGGGTTGGCTGGCGGCTGATTGACTGCATGCATGGCATTGAGGGTGTTCCCAGGGTTCCTTGCTCCATGTCCTAACATGTGCAGCAGCCATTTTAGGAAAAAAATTGATTAGTTACCACAAAGCGTAGGGAAATTCGGATTTCGTGCAAATTAAATTATTCCTGAAATTCTGATTGAATTCCACTTCGTCAACTTCGATTCGCTAATCTCTAGTTCAAGCCATTTCCAGCCTGATTTATGATTTGACTGAATCAGACCAAAAACAAATTTTGGCAAATTTGCTCATCTCTAAAAATGGTCAAAAAATCAAATAAAGCTTAATTTAGTCAGACATACCACCAGCTTTCATTAGCTTTCAGAAGTAAACATACAATCAGTATGTATTTCATTTAGAAAAAATCAATTGTCTCTTTTTCTGAGGTAATTAGCTTTGTTGGTGGTCCTGCTTTTTAAGACTCCACCTCATAGGTTTATTATACTCAGAAACTCTTTATATCTATCCATGTTCTCACCTTTCTAGGCATTTCAGAGCTAACATTACAACAGTAAATGATTTGTCCAGAATCGAAGGCTCAATCACGGCGAGCGCAGCTGTAACAGACTTGGCAATTAAGTGTAAAGTCTTGTCTGGTTAAATGGTCATATGTTTATGTAGTTAACATACATCTGGTAATTTAACCTGCTAGAACAATTATTTTCACTTTCATTTTTACTGATATGTGAATTTAGCTTTCTGGCAGAGCAAGCTTTTTTTGTAACTAATGGCTAAAAATACATGTAAAAAAAATTCTATCCCCCCCCCTGACTTTTCAGATGGGTTGAGTGAGTGGAATCTACAAACTTTATGTTTGCAAGTAATAAAGCAAACCTGCTGGGGCATGTAACTTTACAAATCCTTCAATTTATGGTGCACAATTAATCAGCAACGAGTAACATGCTTAGGCTATCCTTTATGCAATTCCACTTGTATGCAATTCCAGTTGTACTGTTTTGCTGTCATGGGCAGGCCGTGGGGAAAAAAGCTATGAAATACAAAGCATCTGTAGAACATAATGTCGATCTTGAAAATGAGTTAAGACTAAGAAAATCGATGACATGGTTGTGTAATTCCGTTCCCATGGCCACCAAACATGAGAGAATAAGGCATTTTGAAGGCCAATAACTAAAGGTCAGATACAACTTTCACAATTATGTTTCTAATATGAAGGGAAAATGCTGACGTTCAGACTCGCACATGGAAAATAAAACAACATAAGAGCAGTAGACAATATGCTTTACGTATGAAAAAGGTTGACGCATGAATATCTGAATTTTTATAGCATTTGTCATGTCTCTAGTTTGCTTTTATGACAGTGAGCACTTAAACTGGCAAGTTAGTGCAAAACCATGTAATTCATTCTATTCCAGCAGGTTTAGAAGAAATGTTCTAGGCAAAATTGACACTCAGGGATTCTCTCGGGGGTGTTCCTTCAGACCCTGTGTATGCATCATTTCAGGAATGTTCATTGAAAAAGGTTTAACAAAGAGTTGTTAAATGTTACTGAATTATTTGCTTTCTCGTTGATTATGCCCTCTCAAGGAGGTTCAGTTCAGGTGAATGTGGATTGCAGTCCGTGACAGTCAGCATTCTTTGCTCTTCAAGTAGTTTTTCAAGAAGTTTTTTCTGTGGTATGGCATTGCCAAGTTGATACAGGTATATTAACCCCCTCAGTATTAAAGGGAAAGTGTCATCTGAAAATGATTTATTGTTTAAATAATGTTTTTAAGTTTCACATATTTTTAAATAATTTTTGGTGATGTTATTTTTAATTTTCCACGTCACTGTCTATATTTAACCTCTACACGACCGCCTAACGCACGGATGCGTCCGGCAGGCGGTCGTGTTGTTCTGGCCGGACGCATCCATGCGTCATCTCGCGAGACGCAAGATTTGCAATTGCGGACAAGAATAGGACATGTTCTATATTTTTGCGGAACGGACGTGCAGATCCGGAAGTGCAGATCCGCAATTCCGGATCCGAGCGGGACAAAGTCTGTCCCCATAGAAATGAATGGGTCCACAATTCCGTTCCGCAAACAGAATTGCGGACGTGTGAATGGGGCATAAGGGTCCCTTATCACCGCCAGTTAGTTAGCTACTTGTTAGGTAGTTAGCCCACTGCACCGCAGTCACTGAATTTGGCAGAGATTTTTTCATCCACATTGATCCATGCAAATGAAGAAATCCGTGCCGTTCATTTTTGCTCAATATAAGGAGAATAGCAGAAACTCCTAATGCTGGCCATACATGTAATGATTGCGGACACCCTCAAATGTCAGGGCCGTACAAACACCCCACAAGTGACCCCGTTTTGGAAATAAAACACCCCAAGGTATTCCGTGAGGGGTATGGTGAGTTCATGTAAAATTTTATTTTTTGTCACAAGTTAGTGGAATATGAGACTTTGTAAAAAAAATATATATTTCTGTGAACTCGCCATGCCCCTCACGGAATACCTTGGGGTGTCTTCTTTCCAAAATGGGGTCACATGTGGGGTATTTATACTGCCCTGGCATTTTAGGGGCCCTAAAGCGTGAGAATCCAAATGCGTAAAAATGCCCTGTAAAATCCTAAAGGTACTCACTGGAATTAGGGCCACTTTGCGCATTTTGGCTGCAAAAAAGTGGCACACATGTGGTATGGCCGTACTCAGTAGAAGTAGGGCAATGTGTTTTGAGGTGTATTTTTATATATACCCATACTTTGTGTGAGAAATATCGCTGTAAACGACAACTTTTTAAAAAATTTTATACAAAGTTGTCAATTTACAGAGATATTTCTCCTACCCTGCATGGGTATATGTGAAAATACACCCCAAAACACATTGCCCTACTTCTCCTGGGTACGGCGATACCACATGTGTGACACTTTTTTGCAGCCAAGATGCGCAAAGTGGCCCTAATTCCAGTGAGTACCTTTAGGATTTCACAGGGCATTTTTACGCATTTGGATTCTCACGCTTTAGGGCCCTTAAAATGCCAGTATGAGTACCTTTAGGTTTTACAGGGTTGCTCACAATTTATCCCAAAATGCCGGAACAGTAAACACACCCCAGAAATGACCCCATTTCGGAAAGTAGACACCCCAATATATTTGCTGAGGGGCATATTCAGTCCATGAAAAATTTAACTTTTTGTCACAAGTTAGCGGAAAGGGAGACTTTGTGAGAAAAAAAAAAAAAGTCAATTTCCACTAACTTGTGCCAAAAAAAAATCATCTATGAAATCGCCATGACCCTCATGGAATACCTTGAGGTGTCTGCTTTACAAAATGGTGTCACATGGTGGGTATTTATACTGCCCTGGCATTTTAGGGCCCTAAAGCGTGAGAAGAAGTCTGGAATCGAAATGCGTAAAAATGCCCTCCTGAAAGGTACTTGTTGGACTTTACGCCCCTTTATGCATGCGCAAAGGGGCCCTAATTCCAATGAGTACTCTTAGGATTTCGCAAGGCATTTTTACGCATTTGGATTCACGCTTTAGGGGCCCCTAAAATGCCAGGGCAGTATAAATACCCCAAAAGTGACCCCATTTTAGAAAGAAGACACCCCATTGTATTCTGTGAGGGGCATGGCGAGTTTATAGAAGATGTTTTTTTTTTTTGGCACAAGTTAGCGTAAATTTTATTTTTCTTACAAAGTCTCATATTCCACTAACTTGTGACAAAAAATAAAATTTTACATGAACTCACCATACCCCTTGGCATTTTAGGGGTCTCTAAAGCGTGAGAAGAAGTCTAGAATCCAAATGCGTAAAAATGCCCTGTGAAATCCTAAGGGTACTCATTGGAATTAGGGCCCCTTTGCGCATCTTTGCTGCAAAACAGTGTCACTCATGTGGTATCGCCGTACTCAGGAGAAGTAGGGCAATGTGTTTTGGGGTGTATTTTTACATATACCCATGCTGGGTGAGAGAAACGATATCATTTACAGAGATATTTCTCACACACAGTATGGGTATATATAAAAATACACCTCAAAACACATTGCCCTACTTCTACTGAGTACGGCGATACCACATGTGTGCCACTTTTTTGCAGCCTAGGTGCGTAAAGGGGCGTAAAGTCCAACGAGTACCTTTAGGCTTTACAGGGCTGCTCACAATTTAGCCCCAACCCAAAATGCCAGAACAGTAAACACACCTCACAAATGACCCCATTTCGGAAAGTAGACACCCCAAGGTATTCACTGAGGGGCATAGTGAGTTCGTGGGAGATTTTTATTTTTTTTTGCCAGAAATTAGCAGAAATTGAATTTTTATTATTTATTTATTTTCCTCAAAAAGTGTCATTTTCCGCTAACTTGTGAAAAAAAATGAAATGATACATGAACTCACCATGCCCCTCCGCGAATACTTTGGGGTGTCTTCTTTCTAAAATAGTATCATTTGGTGGGTATTTATACTATCCTCACATTCTAGCACCTGAAGAAACATGACAGGTGCTCAGAAAGTCAGAGCTGCTTCAAAATGCGGAAATTAACTTTTTTGCACCATAGTTTGTAAACGCTATAACTTTTACCCAAACGAATAAATATACAATTATTGCATTTATAGAAAAATTTATATAGAAATGTAGTGTTTTTTAGTTATTAATAGCAAAAAAAGTTAAAATGTCTGCAAACATTAAAATACCACCAAATGAAAGCTCTATTAGTGAGAAGAAAAGGAGGTAAAATTCATTTGGGTGGTTAAGTTGTACAACAGAGCAATAAACGGTGAAAGTAGTGTAGTGCAGAATTGTAAAAAGTGGTCTGGTCATTAAGGGTGTTTAAGCTAGGGGGGCTGAGGCGGTTAAATAAAAAACAAAATCCTGCAGTTTTCGCACTAGCCACTAAGCCTAATAATAGGAGTCACTTTTTTGTCTGTACAGAAAACTTTGCTGCAGTTATCTGCTTATCTATACAAAGAGGTGATAAAGCTTATCAAAGCTTATCTATTCTTTCCTTGAACAAGGACCTCTGCACAGGTCACCGGGCATGCCTAGAAAACTCTCCCATGGAACGGTTAATTCCGGGCTTCAGAGACCCTTTATAGGGGTGTAAAACACTGTGCCCTGCAGTAACACACATAGGGAGTCTGCTGTGGTAGTGAAATAATACTGTGAGTCAGTATGACATACAGATGACAGGGGTCGCTCTTAGAGTCACTGCATACTTCACTTATTTGGGCAGTCACTGGGCCAAAACTGACAAAATAACTGAAGTATCAACTCAGCCTTACAGGTAGATGTTAGCGTAAAGAAGAAGCACACTCCTTTTACACCCTCGTCAGCTGATTCCACATAGATGTCTACAGAACCTGTTCTATTAAACACTTATACAAGTAGAGCCCCCGACAGAGTGTAGAGGGTGTCAGCAGTAAGTTTGTGTTGACATCACTAATTCATTTTCCCCATTCTCTGATCTGTCAGAACAATAACCAAGAAAAAAACTGATCCTGTCTGTTGAGCATACGCCTTTACTCGGTTAGCATTTGCTCAATAATCCATCAGTATTGCTAATGCTAAAAAAAACAGGAGTTTATCTAAAACAGAGATGACATGTCAATGGAAGCATTAGAAGCATTAGGAGAAGGCCACTGAGTGGCATAATGACAGAGTCTGGAGTTTGAAGCAGCATGAGGAAGCCACAAAATGGCACAATGACATAGTGTGGAGGTGGCCACAGCATCAGGAGACCACAGAGTAGCAAGGTGACATAGTGTGGAGGTGGCAGCAGCATGAGTAGGCCACAAAGCACAATGACAGAGTCTGGACGTGTCGGCAGCAGTAACACTAAGGAGGAGGCCACAGAGTGGAGGTCTGTAGGTGGCAGCAGCATGAGTAGGCCTCAGAGTGGCACAATGACAGAGTCTGGAGGTGTTGGCAGCAGCAGCATCAGGAGAAGGCCACAGAGTGGCACAATGACAGAGTCTGGAGGTGGCAGCAGCATGAGGAAGCAACAGAATGGCACACTCACAGGGTGTGGAGGTGGCAGCAGCATGAGGAAGCCACAGAATGGCACAATGACAGAGTGACGATCGACCAAGATACTTCTGGGGGAACCTGCCTGGCATGAACAGGCTTCTAGTAGCCACAGACAAAGAGAAAACAAAGCTTCAAAATAGCTTTGAGCTCAGAAGAGTTGTGAAGTTCAAGATATGCGAATAAAGATTTTACTGCATCGCTGACCGCTGAATACATTTTCTTTTACGACCAAAATACTTTAATAAAGATCTTACCGCGTAATACTGCAGAGCTGAACGCTGAATAAAATTAGTTTTTCCACCGAAATACGTCAATAAAGATTTTACCACATATAACGGAGCATGGAGATGGAGAGAGTCTTCAGTTTCCCTCCGCACTATACGGACGTTTCAGAAATTCTCCCGACAGCATGGGAAGGTCATGGAGCATCCCGGTCATCTGGCATCTATTCGCCCCGCTGAAGGATTATTTTGAAAGTGTGTAGAAACCACACGTGGCCCCCACGCTGCAGATTTATCATGGAGACATCATGGAGATTTTACTGTCTATAACTACAGCGCTGAACACTAAATAAAATTTGTTTTTCCACCGAAATACGTCACAAATGATTTTACGGCATATAACTACAGTGCTGAAAGCTGAATAAAATTTGTTTTTCGAACGAAATACGTCACTAAAGGTTTTACAAGTAATAACTGCAAAAATGAACACTGAATATATTTAGTTTTTGTACTGAAATAGGCCGCTAAACTCTTTCACCACAAATAACGGCAACAGTGAACTGCATATATATTTTTATTGTAGTACAGAAATACGTCAGTAAACGCTTTTAACCCCAAATAACTGCAGAAGTGAACTGCGTATATATCTTTCTTTTTGTAATGATATAGGCCACTAAACGCTTTTACCGCAAATAACGGAAACAGTGAACTGCGTGTATATTTTTCTTGTAGTACAGAAATACGTCACTAAACACTCTCAGCAAATATAGTTGCAGAAGTGAACTGCGTATATATTTTTCTTTTTGTAATGAAATAGGCTACTAGACGCTTTTACCGCAAATAACGGCAATAGTGAACTGCTTACATATTTTTCTTGTAGTACAGAAATACGCCACTAAACGCTCTCAGCACATATAGCTGCAGAAGTGAACTGTGCATATATTTTTCTTTTTGTAATGAAATAGGCCACTAAACAATTTTACCACAACGGCAACAGTGAACTGCGTATATATATTTTTTGTAGTACAGAAATACGTCACTAAAAGCTCTCAGCATGTATACCTGCAGAAGTTAACTGCGTATATATTTTTCATTTTGCAATCAAATAGGCCACTAAACTATTGTTGAGCGAGCATGCTTGGCAGAACACCGCATGTGCTTGAGCGCAATGCTTAAGTCCCCCCCCCCCACACATGTTTCTTAGCTGCTATGCAGTCAACAAACGTGCAGGTAAGTACTGCCCTCACTGTAATGCTGTAGCTATGTTTAGAGTTGGTTACTGGCATAACAGTGATTGGCTGGACGGAACCTGTGCTAAATTTCTAAAACTTTACAGACCCAAAAGTCTTTTTAAGGACTATTGTGTGTGGCAGCAATATCTATTTGTAGCGCATCCTGCGCTAAATAGCATGCAATAGTTAGGGCACTGCAGACAGCAACATTAGCTGCACCACATCTCCAGTGTAAAGTGTACCCATCCAAAAAATATCTGTGACATCCAGTGTACTTTTTCCGGAGACGGTGTCTGCTGCGGACAGTGACATTAGCTGCGCCACATCTCCTGTGTAAAGTGTGCGCATCCCAAAAATATCTTTGACATCTAGTGTACTTTTTCCGTAGATGATGTCTGCTGCGGACAGTGACATTACTTGTGCAACATCTCCAGTGTAAAGTGTGCGCATCCAAAAAATATCTGTGTCATTCAGTGTACTTTTTCCGTAGATGGTGTCTGCTGTGGACAGTGACATTTGATGTGCCACATCTCCAGTGTAAAGTATGCAGTTCCAAAAAATATCTGTGTCACCCAGTGTACTTTTTCCATAGACAGTGTTTGCTGTGGACAGTGACATTAGTGCCCAACATCTCTAGTGTAAAGCGTGCGCATCTAAAAAAATATCTGTGACATCCAGTTTACTTTTTCCTTAGACGGTGTCTGCTGCGGACAGTGACATCAGCTGCATCACATATGCAGTGTGCGCAGTGTACGCTAAAAAAATGTATGTGTGATATACAGTTTACTTTTTCAATAGACAGTGTACGCTTCTGACAGTGACATTACCAGTGCCACATCTCCTGTGTAAAGTGTGCGCATCCCAAAAATATCTGTAACATCCATTGTACTTTTTCCGTAGACAGTGTCCGCTGCGGACAGTGACATCAGCTGCGCATCATCTCCAGTGTAAAGTGTGTGAATCCAAAAAATATCTGACATCCAGTGTACTTTTTCCATAGACATTGTTCCCCGCGGACAGTGACCTTAGCTGTGCCACATTTCCAGTGTGAAGTGTGCACATCCCAAAAATATCTGTGACATCCAGTGTACTTTTTCAATAGACGGTGTCCGCTTCTGACAGTGACATTACCAGTTCAACATCTGCAGTGTAAAGTGTGCGCTTAAAAAATTTATCTGACATACAGTGTACTTTTTAATAAACGGTGTCCGCTTCTGACAGTGACATTACCTGTGCCACTTCTCCAGTGTAACTTTTTCCGTAGACGCTGTGGACAGTGACATTACTGGTGGTACCTCTCCAGTACAACATTTCCTCATACCAAATACCTGTGACATTTCCTGTAATGTTTTATTAGCCGCTAATAACAGCATTGACATGATCTGCGGGATATCTCCTGTGTGACGTTTCCACATCCCAAATACCTTTTTAAATTTTTTTGCGCATACACTTCCAAATCCTACGCCACTGTACGCTACTGTACGTGTGACATACTTTCAAGCATATATAACATTTAATGAAGGCAAGCAGTAAGGGATGGGGAAGTGGCCGTGATGCTCATGGTGCACGCAGAGGTCGTGGCCCTGGGCGCATTGAAACTGTGCCTGCTGCCAGAGCACAAGAAAAACAATCATCCACGATACCTAGCTTCATGTCCCAGTTTGCAGGGCAGCGAAGGACACCACTCTTGAAGTCAGACCAGTGCGACCAGGTGGTCGGTTGGATTGCAACAGATAATGCTTCCAGTCGATTAAGCACCACCCTGTCTTCCACCAAGTACAGTCTCAGTAGCCAAGGCCCTCGCATATACATTTTTAAAGGGTCGGCTCACCTGCAAGCCCTCGCATATAATGTTTTACAGGGTCGGCTCATCTGCAGGCCCTCGCATATAATGTTTTACAGGGTCAGCTCTCCTAAAGGCCCTCGCATTAAATTTTTTAGAGGGTCAGCTCACCAGCAGGCCCTCACCTACAATCTTTTACAGGGTCAGATCACCTGCAGGCCCTCACAAATAATGTTTTACAGGGTCAGCTCACATGCAGGCCCTCGTATATAATGTTTTACAGGGTCAGGTCACCTGCAGGCCCTCACCTACAACTTTTTAGAGGGTCCGCTCACCAGCAGGCCCTGACCTACAATCTTTTATAGGGTCAGCTCACCTGCAGGCCCTCGCATAAAATGTTTTTCAGAGTCAGCTCACCTGCAGTCCCTTGTATATATTGTTTTACAGGGTCAACTCACCTGCAGGCCCTCACCTAAAACCTTTTAGAAGGTCAGCTCACCAGCAGGCCCTCACTTACAATCTTTTACAGGGTCACGTCACCAGCAGACCCTCATCCCTAATATTTTAGAGGGTCAGCTCAGCAGCATGCCCTAGCCCCTAATGTTTTAGATGGTCAGATCAGCAGGCCCGTGTTCCAAATGTTTTTAAAGGTCACCAGCAGGCCATAAATCATAATTTTTCAAGTGTGTGTATGATGCCCTCCTTTATGTGTAATAAAGGGTGTATTGGAGTGCCAGTTCCTTGTAATTTTTGTCAGACTTTTCACTTAGTGCATAGGCTTTATGAGTGTAGGAGTCCCACTACATGAACAATTGTACGACAATGTGAAAGTTGCCCTCTTTTATGTGATATACAGTTTGTATCGGAGTGCCTTTTGCTTGTAATTTTGGCAGCACTTGCACTTTATATACAAGTAAATATACAGGAAAGAATGTTTCCTAACAATTTTTCCTCTTAAATTGATTTTATCTTTGGTTTTGGGCGTATTATTGTCAGTCTGAAAATTTGGCTTACTACTTGGACAACATCGTTCCGAGCAGCAAACTGGGAGTCCAAGATGGATCCAAACATCCTCTCCATGCTGTTTCCGAACCATTTCGGTGGTGTTTTTAGACCTTTCCGACCTTTTCCTATGAACCAGGCACCCTCCCCTCTTCAGAGCAGGGGGTGGTCTGGTTTAATGCTCGTGTTCTCCGATAGACTTCCATTATACTCGGGTGCTCTGTAGAACACCCGAGCATACCGATGTGTTCGGCCCGAGCCCTGAGGACTTGGGTACTTGATCAACACTACACTAAACGCTTTTACTGCAAATAACGGCAACAGTGAACTGCGAATATATTTTTCTTGTAGTACAGAAATATGTCACTTATCGCTCTTAGCACATATAGCTGCAGAAGTGAACTGCGTATATATTTTTCATTTTGTAATTAAGTAGGCCACTAAATGCTTTACTGCAAATAACTGCAGCAGTAAACTGAGTATATTTTTTTTCTTGTAGTACAGAAATACCTCACTAAACGCTTTTAACCCCAAATCACTGCAGAAGTGAACTGCGTATATATTTTTCGTGTAGTACAGAAATACTGTACATCACTAAACGCTTTCACCACATATAGCTGCAGAAGTGAACTGCGTATATATATTTTTTGTAATGAAATAGGCCATTAAACGCTTTTACTGTAAATAACGGCAACAGTGAACTGCGTATATCTTTTTACTGTAGTACAGAAACACGTCACTAAACGCTTTTAACTCCAAATAACTGCAGAAGTGAACTGCGTATTTTTTTTCTTTTAGTACTGAAATACACCACTAAACACTTTCACCCCATATAACTACAGAAGTGAACTGCGTATATATTTTTCTTTTTCCACAGATATAAGCCACTAAAAGCTTTTCAACATAGCACTTGCACCGCAATAACAAATTGCTGGAGTGACAGAGCTGTATAATGGCTATTTGGATCCCCAAATTATCTTTCCCTGCACTTGTAAATCGGTTTTCTAGCACTGTCCCTACTGCCTTCTGACTTCTCTCCCTGCACTATCCTGTGAAAAGATTCCTCCCTATCCTTTTCCTGCACTTATAAACAGTTTTTTCTTTTCAGTTTATTTTTTGACAATTAGCTTTTTCCAGTTGCTGGTCCTAGCACCTTCTCATGTCTTTCCGTGCACTCAGAATGCTGGAAAATGGCAGAATCTGAAATGTCTGCCGTATTTATAGGGGTGTGACATCACAGGGCTGGTTGGCTGCAAATTGACTGCATGCATGCATGTCAATCTTGGTGATCCCACCTTCCAAGAGTTCCTTGCCCCATGTACTCAGTCCTCACACGTGTGGCCACCGTTTTTGAAAATATTACGATACGTTACCACGAAGCGCGAGAAAATTTGCATTCGTTGTGAATCAAATTTTTCCTGAAATTAGGATCCAATTTCACTTTGTCTGATTCGATTTGCTCATCTCCAATGCGTACTTAAAAATGGTAGAAACATTCAACTCTTAATGCTCATCATTTTTAATTTTTTGGCAATTACACTTTAGCAGCACAATTCATAAATATAGATATGCAGCACAGTAACGTACAGAAGACATAACTGTTTCTGAACTGTTTCTGAAGACATAACTGTTCAAGCATTGCTTGTTTGGACATGTTTCAGAACTATATCCTTTATAATAAAGATCAACATTCAAATTCTATTAGCTCCATTTCCTTATACACTTAGGAGATGTGAATTTCTGAAATGCACCCTGGGTTTTGGTGAACTTTCTGTGTAGGGTTTTACATGTTATTTAATACAAATTGGGCGTTTGCTGTTACTTGTGTTAACACATGAGAATTAATAGAATTTTTTTTCTTGATGTAATAAAACGTTGCCATCAACAGATGTAAACGGTAAATATATAGGAAGAAATTTTGTAGGTCACAACCTGTTTTAAATATAATTTAATTCAGCATTATATAAAATGTATCTGGGTGAGCAATATATTCTCACAGAAAGTTATTCATACATTTGCAGTTTATGGGATGAAGTAAAAATGTAGTCATGATTTGTTTGGATTATTATACTATGATTCACCTCCTGATTCCCAAACAATTTATTTCATTTATTACATTTGTAAACCTTACAGTTTTGCTCTGGTGACTTTCTATAGAATAAATGTAACAGACTGTAATATTGTTCTATTTATTGTTTAATTGTGTGAACACTTCAGGCTATTTGTAATGTCCCACAGCCATCTATGACTAGGATTTACTGACAGATGCCTATAGTGCCTATAAAATGCTGTCAAACCTCAACCAGCAGACATCTGAAGGAGATGAGCAAACTGTAGGAAGTCAGAGAACTGTTGATTAGCTATTTCCTAATAGAGATCTGTTAACTAAATTCCTCTTTTTATATTGGAGATATTGGAGCTCTAAAGAAGAGATTTGGTAGTGCTCTATATAAATAATAGAAGTAGGTGGGGAATATATTAGATTAACCACATTAAACATTTTGGAAAAATAGCACAGTTTTTATGGCAGTTGTGTGAGCCAAAGTAAGAAGTGAGTTCAAAAGGAATAAGAAAGTAAACAAGGGACTTATATTTCTCCATTTTGCTGGATCCATTTCAGAATTTGGTAAAAAAAAACTACTTCAAAAAGCAAAGTGGCAGCTTTGAAATAAACATGGGGGCACATTTATTAAGACAGGGGCTTTAGACGCCGGTTTTAATAAACGCCTAAATTGGCGGTGGATCCACCAAAGTTATGATGAGGTGCCAGCCTCTACATAACTTCGGCGGATCCTCCCCACATAAACATTCATTAAAGGAGAGCTTGTTGAATATGCTACGCAAGGCAAAAAACAGTCTTCATTTATGTTCTTTAAGTGTTGAATGTAGGCTTCAGAATATCTGTAAAAATTAAATGGGTTATTCAATGTGTAAAACATCCCCCCCCCCCCAATGCTTGGGCCCCTAATATAGATGGTAAATACCCGTCATGAGGATCAAAACATCCAGCGATGGGGGGATGGTTGGGTTTAGAGATGAGTGCATTTCTCAAAGAATCGATTTGGCAAGTAGCCGAATTTTTCTAAAAAATTCAGTTCGATCCAAATTTATTTGTGGTGAATCTCGTTAAAAATGCCTATTTCCTGGCTACAGAGAGCCCTTATGGAGTGTAGAACATTGTGCCTTGCAGTGACATGCAAAGGGACTCTGCCGTGGTAGTAAAACAATACTGTGAGTCAGTATGAAATGCAGATGACAGGCGTCGCTCATAGAATTACTGCACACTTCACTTATTTGGGCAGTTATGGGGCCAAAACTGACCAAATAACTCAAGTGTGAACTAAGTCTTACAGGTCAATGTGAGCGTCAAGAAGAAGCGCACTACTTTTACACCATCGGCAGCTGATTCCACATAAAAGTCTACAGAACCTGTTCTATTAAATGCTTATATAAGTAGGGCCCCCAACAGCGTGAAGAGGGTGTCAGCAGTAAGTTTGTGTTAACGTCACTGATTATTTTGCCCTTACTCTAATCCGTCAGAACAATAACCCCCAAAAAACGGATCCTGTCTGTGGAGCATCCGCCTTCACTGGTCAGCATCTGGTCAGTAATCCATTAGTATTGCTAAAGCCAAAAAAACAGGAGTTGATCCAAAACAGAGATGACACGTGGATGGAATATTTGCATGTTTTCTGTGTTTTGTACCCACTCCTGATTTTTGGCTACAAAATCATAAGCCAACTCTGAATGTGATTCAAAATAGGAACCATGTCATGCAGGCCTTACAGCTGTTATATAGACCGTTGTGCGTCTCATTTTCCCTTCCATCTGACAGATCAGAAGAAGGGTCAAATAAATGATGATGTCAGCCAGGCCAAAAGGCAAAATAGTGGCCCAGTCATGTAGTGGGGAGGGTGGGAACAGCATGAGAAGTCTAAAGAGTGGCACTATGACATAGTGGTGAGGTGAAAGCAGGATGAGGAGACCACAGAGTGGCCCAATGACAGAGTCTGGAGGTGGCAGAAGCATCAGGAGGAGGCCACAGAGTGGCACAATGACAGTGTGGAGGTGGCAGCAGCAGCATCAGGAGACCACAGAGTGGCACAATGACAGAGTGTGGAGGCAGCAGCAGCATCAGGAGGAGGTTACAGGATGGCACGATGGCAGTGTGGAGGTGGCAGCAGCATCAGCAGGCCACAGAGTGGCACAATGACAGAGTGTGGAGATGGCGGCAGCAGAAGCATCAAGAGGAGGCCACAGAGTGGAACACTGACAGTGTGGAGGTGGCATCAGCAGCAGCATAAGGAGACCACAGAGTGGCACAATTACAGAGTGTGGCACCATGGATGATCTAGTCTAAAGCATCAGGCATTGGTGGGTGGAAATCCTGGCTGATCCATGCCTGATTCATCTTGACAAAGGTCAGTCTCTCCACATTTTGGGTGGGCAGGCGAGTTCTTCTTGGGGTAACTATGGCCCCCGCCGCACTAAACACCCGCTCTGATTCCACACTACTGGCTGGGCAGGACAGCTTTCCGGGGCAATCCCTGCGATTTGCTGCCACTAATCCAGTTTAACTGCCCAGTAGGCCAGCGGATCTTTAATGTTGGATGGCAGGGTGCTGTCTAAGTATGCCACCACCTGCTGTTTCAGGTCTGGCTCCAGGTCTAGCTGCTGCTGGTGAGTAGCTTCTTCAATAGGAGGGTGAAGAAAGCCGCTCATCAGCGACTCTAGACTCAAATTGCTGCTGATGGAGCTGGAACTGCTCCTACCCCCCACCCTAACATATCAGTCATGGCAAAGGATCAGGAGCAAATAGGGCCCCCCTGGTCAGACCTGTGTGAGGATGGATGATGGCGCAAATAGGCAGGGGTCAACTGACTATATAGGATGTTTCTATAGTAGTTCAGTTTGTCCTCCCTCTTAGCGGGTGTAAAAAAGGCCCCCATTTTGAACCAGTAGTGAGGGTCCAACAAGGTGGAGAGACAGAATTCATCCCTCTGCTGAATGCTTATAATTTGGCTGTCAGTACGCCAGCAAGTGAGCATGCATCGAGCCACTTGTGCAAGTGACACAGAGGGACTCCCTGCCTCCATCTCCACGGTGTGTCTCGGTCCTCTGCCTCATTTTCCTCATCGCCCTGTAGCTCCTCTAGCTGCTCCTGATCCTCCTCTCCTGTCACCTGTGTAGTAAAACCACCCATTTCGCTACACATTGCTTGTGCTCCAGTGTTCTCCTCCTCCTCCAGTTCAGCCCCCACAGGGCTCATGTGGGCTTGAGATCTAGGCGCCACGTCTCCAGTCTCCTGACCAGCCAGATTTTCCAGCATCCATTCCAGGACATAAAGCAGTGGAACAACGTTGTGCATCCAGTAGTCCTGGTGACTGAAAAATAACTTTGCCTCTTCAAAGGGCTTGAGCAAACTTCAGTTGTCACGCATGAGCTGCCCCTGGCTGACATTAAAGTTACACAGGGGAGTACTCCTGTCTGCTGGGATAATCAAGAAATAGTTTATGGCCTTTCTCTGTTCGTATAGTCCGTCCAACATATGGAGGGTGGAATTCCACCGGGTTGAAATATCTCATATCAGCCCATGTTGGGGGATGCCTTTCTGCCGATGTAGCTCAAGGAGGGTATGCTTTGCGGTGTATGAGTGGCTGAAGTGCATGCAAAGTTTCCTGACCATTTTTAGGATGTCGTGCAGATGAATGGAAGAATTCAGGAACCGCTTGACAACCAGATTGAATACGTGTGCCATGCAGGGCGCATGGCTCAGCCTTCCTTGATGCAGCGCCGACACTATGTTCTTCCCGTTGTATGTCACCATGTTTCCGATTTTAAGTTGTCACGGAGAAAGCCAGGATTCGATTTCTTGATGAAGGACACGGAGCAGTTCCTCCTCTGTGTGACTCAGTTTGCCCAGGCAAACCAGGTGCAGAACAGCAGGACACCGCCGTGCCCTGCACATGTGGTATGCTGGAGGGGCACTGTGAATTGTCCCTGCAGTGGAGGCTGAGGACACGGTGGAGGAGGAGGAGGCAGAAGCGGACAGTGTCGCAGGACCAACGGAGTAAGAGCGGGGAGGGAGAAGCAGCGTCACCTGGCCAAGTTGCTGGTGTGGCTGTGCAGGAACTACATTCACCCACTGGGCCGTAAAGGACATTTATTGTCCCTGACTGTAGTTACAGCTCCACACGTCAGCAATGGCGTGCGCTTTGGCAGACACCGAGAGGCTCAAGGACTACGTGTGCAGGGCTGGTATTGCCTTTTTTGGCAAAGAAATGATGGCTTGGGACTCGTCACCTCAGCTCAGTACAAGCCATCAGTTCTCTGAAAGGTGCAGAGTCCACTATTGGGAAACGGAGGGACTGCAGCACCAGAAACTTGGCCAGGAGCACATTCAGCTTCTGCGGCGTTTGATGAGTGTATGCATACTGTTGTCTCTTGGCAATCACTTCGGTGATCGATTGCTGATGGAATGACTGACAAGGAGTAGGAGGACGAGGAGCAGGAGCATCAGGACCAGCAGATGATGGGAAAGACAGACAGCTCCCTTCGGCTGAGGTGGTGGAGTCTTGACTGCCTGAAGTCGGGTGCATGCCACTGGGTGATGCAGTGGTTGCTGCAGCAGGCTAGACCACCACATTGGAGCTACAGTTCTCCCAGGCCACTTTATGGTGACGCAGCATATGGTGACGCAGCATGCAGTACGTTGATGCAGGGCCATGGTGCCAACATTGGCACCCTGGCCACGCTTCACCTACTGCCAAACAGATTAGGTAGGCTCCTGCGAAGTGGGTGGTCTAACCCGGGCACGTTTGTCTACCGAACTCCCACTGCTGCCACCTAGTGTTGAGCGCGAATATTCTAATCGCGAATATCTGCACCTCGAGAATTCACAAAAATCTAGAATATAGTGCTATATCTTTGAAATCATGAATATTCTAGATTTTTTTTTTATCCTTATTATGCTATCATCCCTAATTTTTTTTAATTGTTATTATTTTATCTATCATTAATACATTTTTATTAAAAGTGTTTTTTAACCTATCATTAGTAATTTCTTTTTATAGATGCTATGTTATTAAATCATTGCACATAACATACAATACACAACAATAGTGAGGAGCGAGCACCAAAGTGTTCGGGTGTTTGGGTACCTAGTCCAAACACATAGCGATATTCGTGCGCTCGGCCAAGTATAATGGAAGTCAATGGGAGACAACTGGGACACTGAGAACCATGTTGTCCCAGGTGGCCGCCATTTTTACAAAGCGACAAATTCCCGTCCAAAATCCCTCCCCCTCAAAAATTTTTTTTTTTTTTTTCGAGTTAATTGTTAGGAAACATTCTTTCCTGTATATTCAATTGTATATACAGTGCAAGTGCTGCCAAAAATTACAAGGAACATTCGGAGCAAGGGCCTCCTGCTCTGACCACCTAAGAAGTTAATTGACCTGGTCATACCAAGAAAGAATGACCAATTTCTAATCTGAATTTTTGTTTGGGTTTCCAGATAACGTCACATAGCAGAGTTAGAGCAGGGAATGGCGGTCAGCACAGGCTACCAAGAAAGAATGACCAATTTTTAAGCTTAATTTCTGTTTGGGTTCCAGATAACGTCACATAGCAGAGTTGGCGCAGGGAATGGCGGTCGGCATTTGTTGCCTCTTTACACTATAGAAACTCATTCCCGGAACTATACCACAATTAAAAGCTGCTATCTGACTATCTTGGAATTATAATGTATACCCCAAAGAAAGATTTAGGGAAAGTGGCACATACAATGAAAAAAAGGAATACAATAGATATTGGTAAAGCTTTAGTTTTCAAACCAGGGATATCAACATTTGACTGTATTACCTGTAATGTTCTCCACAATAGAAAGAAAGATGGTCAATCCTTAAAAGGCAAATCCAGGATAAAAGAGAATTCCTCAATGGTCATTCCCCCCTGAAAATGGACAGTGCTGATAATTATAATTCCTCAAGGCCTCAAATGCAAAAGGGTCTAATATCTCCTGAAAAGGCATCTTCAAAGTTGAGAGGAGAAAATGGAGTCAAGCCTGACATATTTAAAAAAATAAAATGAAATATTTTTTTACCCCTGTGCCACTGCATAAAAACCAGAAGCCACTATATAAAAACCAGAATCCTGTAAAAAAAACACGTGTGAAAGGTTCACCACCAAAGGAAAGCAAATTATGTTTCCTTCCAAGTCTGAAACATAGAAAAGAATACACCATGTCAGCTGACCCCAAATAAATTGTAGGTGAGGGCCTGCAGGTGAGCTGATTCTTCCTGAAGAGGGACATGAGGATACCTAATGCATTGATCCCCAAACTCTTTAGCATCCACAGTCAGAAGATGATGATGGTGGGAATGGCAATTAGTGTTTCACTTGGTGGATGATGCGGATGAGACACAGTTGTCAATAAGTGAGGGTCTTGTTAGGTCAACACAAGTGAGGAGAATGACTAGAGTGAGTAAGTGGAAGAGGAGATGGGGGACGATGACATCACTGACCTAACCTGGGAAGGTGGAAAGCTGAGCGAGGACAGCAGGACAGAGGGGGAGGGATCCACAGCACTGCAACAGGCTGGAAGAGGCTGTGTGGTGGCAAAAGGGAGAAGGCGGGCCACAATAAACAGACCCGCAACTGTTCCTCCGCGTTGCAAATTTCCCTTGCCAAGTGGTAGTTGTGTTCCGCAGTCTGGGGCTTTTTGGAGAAAATTGGGGACGATAAATGAATTGTAATTTGCAAACTGTAACTGTGGTATACCTAAATAAGAACTCAACATTTCATACATAACAATAACCATAACATATTTTACATCCTAATAATAAACTAACTCAAACAATAACAACAAACTCTCAAACACGGGAACTTAATGGGGGAAAACTGTACACTGGAGGCTAAATGAGTAGGGTTGGGAACACTAGCAAACTCCACCCCAAAAGTATGATCTGCCACATGGTATCACAGCACCCTAATAGGTGTCCCAAACCCGTGGGTCCACAATCAGTGGCTGTGAGTCACACCACTGCCTCCTCTTCCTCCCCCGTGTTACGTGCTGGCAAATACTCTGTCCTAGACGCAGGCCTGGATGACTCCCATCCTGCAGCTGGGCCTTCGCAAGCACCATCTGCTAGCACACCCACTTCTGTGTCCAAGCACAGAGTACAGATGTCCCCAGGCCTTTGAACGTAAGCACCAATACCCTGTCACCCACCCACAGGCTATAGCACTAAATACGCCCTTTTAAAATGTATGGCCATTGAAATGTTACCATTTAGGCCTGTGGACACTGAGGCTTTCCTCAGCCTCATGGCGGCGGCTGTCCTTCGTTACTCAGTCCCCAGTGACCACTATTGTTCATGGTGTCCCGTCCCTGCATTACACCAGCAATTGTGTGTGTCCCATAAAATCACCCATGCCCTGACCACAGCAGTTATTGGGAAGGTCCACTTAATGACAGACACACGGACAAGTACTTTTGGCCAGGGATGCTACATTTCCGTGACGGCACTATGGGTGAACCTTTTGTAGGCCATTAGCGAGTTGGACCCTGGGATAGACTTCTCTCCTGTTGACCCTGGTAGTCGGTAAGGTTTTCTTTTAACTTGCCTCTATTTAAACCCTTAAACCTCTCCTGACCTCTACCACTACAGAATTAAAATTAAAACGTAACTTTTATTTAACTGTAAATTATTTATTTCTGAACTCAAGATCGTTAAAATCTATCTGCCGGACACCTATGCTATTGCTGTCATTAATTGCAATATGAATATTAATTCACAACTAGTAGTTGCGCGCTACTACTATCGTGGACTATTATCTATAATTAGTGATCAAGGTGTTCTGGCTGATTATTTAAAATCACTTTCCAGCACTGCCCCCCAACATGTTTCGCTCATCAGGGGTACGGGCAGTGAATGTTGGTCTGCCGCCCGGGAAGATCTTTTAAAGGCTCTAGTTCATCCTTCGATATCGTCATCACAATTTCCGCCAGTCACTGCGATCATAGCATATTTACTTTGAGTTATCTCCATACTGACAGTCTCTCTTATTGGACAAATATCTCGCCCGCCGTTTGTTGTCATCATGACGTTTATTCCCCGCATCTGTGCTAGAACTTAGAATTTTTCTGCCCAGTTCATTGCGCATTGCGCAT
Organism: Bufotes viridis; assembly: GCA_033119425.1. Taxonomy (NCBI): domain Eukaryota; kingdom Metazoa; phylum Chordata; class Amphibia; order Anura; family Bufonidae; genus Bufotes; species Bufotes viridis. The sequence continues at coordinate 374,149,298 of CM065590.1, read as the reverse complement.
GATATTGGAGATAGACTCCGAAGTTATTCATTTTTATCACTGCGCATGTCTGCGAACTTAGACTACCGTTGTTCATTTAAATCACTGCGCATGTCTGCAGACTTAGACTGCAGTCTGTTCTGGTTATAACAATGCGCATGTTCTTGAACTTAAGATATAGACTAGATAGAAAAAGCTAGTATATTGCGCATGACTAGGAATAGTGTTGAGCGAACATTGTTCGAGCATAGTTCAGTTTCGAACCAAATTTTGGGGTGTTCGGGACCCGGACCCGAACATTTTCAAAAAAGTTCGGGTTCGGGTCCGTTGTTCGACGACAGCAGCCAATCAGCTAGAGTTTTACTTCTTGCCCTAAGAAGCCATCACAGCCATGCCTACTAATGGCATGGCTGTGATTGGCCAAGTGCAGCATGTGACCCAGCCTCTATTTAAGCTGGAGTCACGTAGCACCGCACGTCACTTTGCTCTGATTAGTGTAGAGATAGGACGCAGCTTTTGTGAGGGCGAGATTAGGCAGGAAAAAGTCAGCAAAAAAACCTAATGAAGTGATCGATCTACAGCTGTGAATCATTCAACTTCTGCTAGTTAATTGCTCACTGGTTTTTAGGCTGCACAGAGCGTTTTTCTGTCACTTTGATCGGTGGCAATTATGTGTCTTGTGGTGCACCAGCACAAGCTTCCACCAAGTCCATCAATTCATCAATACAGTTTTTTTTTTTCTTTTGCTATATCCTACATCAAGGGCTTGGCTGTGCTTATTGTCAACCCTAGAAACTCCGGATAGAAATTTCTATATTTTATTAAGGGGTTAAATTCAATTGCCAAAATAGCAATCCCCTAAATCTGGTGTTCCAGATGTGGCTAGCCAAGTATAATACTGTCTGGCAAAGAATAGATTTTTTTCTGGGGTGAATTTCAATTACCAAAATAGCAATCCTCTAAATCTAGTGTCCCAGCAGTGGCTGGCAAAGTATAATAGTGTCCAGCAAAGGATATATTTTGTTCTGGGGTGAAATTCAATAGCCAAAATAGCAATACCGTAAATCAGTGGTTTCAGCTGTGGCTGGCCAAGTTTAATAGTGTCCAGCAAAGGATAGATCATTTTCTGGGGTGAAATTCAATTGCCAAAATAGCAATACCGTAAATCTAGTGTTCCAGCTGTGACTGGACAAGTTTCATAGTGTCCGTCATAGGATATATAATCCTCTGCGGTGAAGTTCAGTTGCAAAAATAAAAATACCTGGTGTTCTAGCTGTGACTGGACAAGTTTAATAGTGTCCGGCAAAGGATTTATTATTTTCTGGGGTCAAATTCAGTTACCAAAATAGCAATACCATAAATCAGTGGTTTCAGCTGTGACTGGACAAGTTTAATAGTGTCCGGCAAAGGATTTATTATTTTCTGGGGTCAAATTCAGTTACCAAAATAGCAATACCATAAATCAGTGGTTTCAGCTGTGGCTGGCCAAGTTTAATAGTGTCCGGCAAAGGATATATTTTGTTCTGGGGTGAAATTCAGTTGCCAAAATAGCAATTCCATAAATCAGTGGTTTCAGCTGTGGCTGGCCAAGTTTCATAGTGTCCGTCATAGGATATATTATTTTCTGCGGTGAAATTCAGTTGCAAAAATAGGAATACCGTAAATCTGGTGTCCCAGCAGTGGCTGGCCAAGTTTAATAGTGTACTGCAAAGGATATATTTTTTTCAGGGGTGAAATTCAATTGCCAAAATAGCAATACCATAAATCAGTGGTTTCAGCTGTGGCTGGACAAGTTTAATAGTGTACGGCAAAGGATATATTTTGTTCTGGGGTGAAATTCAATTGCCAAAATAGCAATGCCCTGAATCTGGTGTTCCAGCTGTGACTGGCCAAGTTTAATAGTGTCCGTCAAAGGATTTATTATTTTCTGCGGTGAAATTCATTAGCAAAAATAGAAAAACAGTAAAACTGTTGTTCCAGCTGTTGCAGGCTTCGTTTAAATCTGTCCGTAAAAGGGTATAATTTTTTCTGGGGTTAAATTTAATTGAAAAAAATAGCAATAGCCTGAATCTGGTGTTCCAGCTGTGACTGGACAAGTTTCATAGTGTCCGTCATAGGATATATTATTTTCTGGGGTGAAAGTCAGTAGCAAAAATAGAAATACAGTACATCTGCTGTCCCAGCAGTGGCTGGCCAAGTTTAATAGTGTACGGCAAAGGATATTTTTTTTTAAGGGGTGAAATTCAATTGCCAAAATTGCAATACCATAAATCAGTGGTTTCAGCTGTGGCTGGCTAAGTTTAATAGTGTACGGCAAAGGATATATTTTTTTCTGGGGTGAAATTCAATTGCCAAAATAGCAATACCCTGAATCTGGTGTTCCAGCTGTGACTGGCCAAGTTTAATAGTGTCCGTCAAAGGATTTATTATTTTCTGCGGTGAAATTCATTAGCAAAAATAGAAATACAGTAAAACTGTTGTTCCAGCTGTTTCAGTCTTCGTTTAACCGCTCCCGGACCGCCTTACGCAGGATCGCGTCATGCGGACGGCCGGGATCTTCTGTTCGGACGCATCTACGCGTCATCTCGCGCACGGCAAAAGGCGCAGGGCTAGTTGTTCATCAGCCTGCCAACCAATCGGCAGCACTGGCGGGCTGATGACTTTTAAAAAAACGAATGAGAAGCCATTTAACCCATCATATTTGTAAATATGATGGGTTAAATGGCTTCTGTGCCCTCTCCTGGGTCCTTTTCGTCGGTTGGACCCAGGAGAGAGCACACCTTACTGTGAGTACACACAATCACCACACATTAGCCCCCTGATCAGCCCCCCATCACCCAAATTAACCCCTTGATCACCCCTTTCATCACCTGTCAATCATCTAGTGAAAGGGAAAAAAGTGATCAGTGTAAACTGTCACTTTTTTTTTTTCACTAGGATTGACTTTTAGGTTTAGATTAGTTTAGGCCCCCTTTGGTAGGTAGTTAGCGTTAGCGCCCAGCCCACCGCACCGCAGTCACTGGTTCGCTGATTGGCGTAGCGCTAATCAGCATTTGTACTTTTATAGTATCTGTAAGTGATCAGAACTGATCACGGTCAGATATATAATAGTACTAGTGTCACCTTAGTTCGCCCTCCACCCAAAACGCAGTGTTTGCCCGATCAGGCCTGATCGGTCTCTCACACCTGCGTTCACCCACGCCCACCCCGCCGCAGTGACAAAAAATTTTTTTTTTGTAATCACTGCACAATCCCTTCACAAGCGCTGCGGCGATAAAAAAATTAGTTTTGATCTTTTTTATCAATCGCAGCGCTTCTGTACTTCGCTACCCTCTCAATTGTAAGACAGGCTTGCTTTTTTTCTTGGGTAGTCTCAGGGAATACCCCCTAAATTTAGTCGCCCAAATGTCAAACAAGTGGTATTCCTCTGAAGAGGCCTACAGGATTCTGACCCAGTCGGATGAGGAATGGGAACCCTCATCTGACGAATCTAGCGGGTCAGAATACGAACCTGTAGAGAGCAGTGGCAGTCTGACCCAAAGTTCTGACGAGGTGAGGCATACACCAGCAGAGCAGCCCGTCCTGGACCTAGTACCAGCACTGCCGTACAACATGGTGAAGTGGCGAGAACCAGAAGGGCAGTAGAAGCTGGTACGGTGGAACGTGCAGTAGTTTCCCCGTCGCAGCCACCTCAAAGACAGGCCCGTAGAGCCCCTAGAGTCCCTGAGGTGCTGGCAAATCCTGATTGGCAGCCCCCAACTTCAGCCGCACCAGTAGTTCCCCCTTTCACCGCCCAGTCAGGAGTTCGGGTGGAGACAGCTCAGATAGGATCGGTGCTGGGGTTTTTTGAGCTGTTTTTCACTGCGGAGCTCTATGACCTAGTCGTGGCAGAATCAAACAGATATGCCACTCAATTTATCGCCGACAACTCGGGAAGCTCTTATTCCTAGCCTTTCCGGTGGAAACCAGTCCAATTTTCCGAATTTAGAACTTTTCTGGGCCTTCTCCTCAGCATGGGCATTACAAAAAAACATGAATTGCGGTCATATTGGTCCACGAACCCAATTCATCACATGCCCATGTACTCTGCTGCCATGTCCAGGACACGTTTTCAGACCATCCTGCGTTTCCTGCACTTTAGTGACAACAGCACCTCCCGTCCCAGAGGCCACCCAGCTTTTGACCAGCTCCATAAAATTCGGCCCCTCATAGACCATTTCAACCAGAAATTTGCAGATTTGTATACCCCCGCACAAAACATCTGCGTAGACGAGTCCCTAATACATTTTACCGGGCGCCTTGGCTTCAAGCAGTACATCCCAAGCAAGCGCGCCCGGTATGGGGTCAAATTGTATAAGCTCTGTGAAAGGGCCACAGGCTATACGCACAAATTTTGGATCTATGAGGGAAAAGATCAGACCCTGGAGCCGGTCGGTTGCCCTGACTACCTGGGGAGCAGTGGGAAGATAGTCTAGGACTTGGTGTCACCCTTATTCGGCAAGGGGTACCATCTTTATGTGGACAACTTTTACACAAGTGTGGCCCTCTTCAAGAATTTGTTCCTAGAACAGATTGGCTGCTGCGGCACCGTGCGACCTAGTCGCCGGGGCTTCCCCCAACAGCTCATTACCACCAGACTTGCAAGGGGGCAGAGGGCTGCATTGTGTAACGAAGAACTGCTCGCGGTGAAATGGAGAGACAAGCGTGACGTTTACATGCTCTCCTCCATTCACGCAGACACGACAGTCCAAATTGAATGGGCAACCAGTGTCATTGAAAAGCCCCTCTCAGTCCACGACTATAACCTCCACATGGGAGGGGTGGACTTCAACGACCAGATGTTGGCCCCTTATTTGATTTCCCGAAAGACCAGACGCTGGTATAAAAAGGTGTCTGTATATCTAATTCAATTGGCTCTATATAACAGTTACGTTCTCTACAGTAAGGCTGGGAGAACGGGATCCTTCCTCAAATTCCAGGAAGAGATCATCGAGAACCTCCTGTATCCAGGAGGTTCCGTGGCCCCAACCACCAGTGTAGTTAGCTGTCTACACGAGCGGCACTTCCCCAGCGTTGTGCCTGGTACCTCAACCCAACCGCCACCCCGAAAAAGATGTCGTGTCTGTAGCAGGAGTGGAATAAGGCGTGACACCCGTTATTTCTGTCCTGACTGTCCTGACCACCCTGCCCTATGCCTTGGAGAGTGTTTCCGGAAGTACCACACTCAGGTACACTTAGGGACGTAGGGACAGCACTACACAGGTAGTTTTTTTTCCACTCAGGCTCTAGGGTCTCTCAGGACACTAGGTTTTGAGAGACCCTAACACATAGGGAACGGTGCTGGTGTGCTACAGCAGAAGTTTGAAGCGGTATAAAACTCTCCTTTCACTTGGGATAACGTGTATAATGTACTTCGCACCATCTCTGTGTGATTTACACTTTACACATTGTTCCATGGGAAAGGAGAGGTTTCTGCTAGGAAAATAAAGAGTGAGATGGTAAAAAAAAAAAAATAAATTTAAACAGGTAGCAAGAAAAAAAAATCTTGAGTTAGTTCAGGTTTTTATGTTCATGTTTTACAATGTTCTGGTTTTATAAAGTTTGCAACGTTCAAGTTATGTGCCTGCTGCCTGTTTTTTCTTCTTTTTTTTTTTTCCCCCATAACCACCCTTTATTTTCTAGGTAGACCAACTGACCAACCGACGAAAACTCCGCAGCACTGATGTGAATTCTGAGAGAAGCATTGCGCTGCTGTCAGAAGACACGTGAAGTCGGTGTATGCGGCGCTGCAAGACGAGATTTCTCCTCTGCAGGACAGGTACGTTTGCCCTGGCATATGAGCTGAGGAGAGGTGTTGGAGTTCATATGCTTTGGAAAAAACTTTGTATCAAAAAATCTGGCAAAGATGTCTTCCTCCACACCGATCGATTGATCGATGTGAATGGAGAAATCACGTTTGCCAGGACATAGGAGCTGAGTGGGTATGGATGTTTGGGCGGAGCCCCTATGTACTGGCAATCGCCAGGCCCCTCTTTTTTTTCTTGCATATTTTTTGGCAGAGGTTTTTTCATCCACATCGATCGATGCGAATGAGGTAATCTGTGCCGTTCGTTTTTTCTTTCAGCCCAGAGGCTGAACGAAAAAAAAATTTCATTACCTGTATGCTCCATATAAGGAGAGTAGCAGAAACTCCTAATTCTGGCCATACATGTAATGATTGCAGTGACCCTCAAATGCCATGGCAGTACAAAAACCCCACATGTGACCCCATTTTGGAAAGAAGACACCCCAAGGTATTCTTTGAGGGGCATATTGAGTCCATGAAAGATTGAACTTTTTGTCACAAGTTAGCGGAAAGGGAGACTTTGTGAAAAAAAACAAAAAAAATCAAATTCCGCTAACTTGTGCAAAAAAAAAAATCTTCTATGAACTCGCCATGCCCCTCACAGAATACCTTTGGGTGTCTTCTTTGTAAAATGGGGTCACATGTGGAGAATTTATACTGCCCTGGCATTTTAGCGGCCCTGAAGCGTGAGAAGAAAAATGCGTAAAAATACCTTCCTAAAAGGTACTCATTGGATTTAGGGTCGATTTGCGCAACTTGGCTGCAAAAAAGTGGCACACATGTGGTATCGCTGTACTCAGGAGAAGTAGGGCAATGTGTTTTGGGGTGTACTTTTACATATACCCATACTGGGTGTGAAAAATATCTCTGTAAATGACAACTTTTTAAACAAAATTTATACAAAGTTGTCATTTACAGAGATATTTGTCACACCCAGTAGGGGTATAGGTAAAAATACGTCCCAAAACACATTGCCCTACTTCTCCCGAGTACGGCGATACCCCATGTGTGCCACTTTTTTGCAGCCAAGATGCGCAAAGGGGCCCTAAATCCAATGAGTACCTTTAGGATTTCACAGGACATTTTTTACGCATTTGGATTTCAAACTGCTTCTGACGTTTAGGGGCCCCTAAAATGCCAGGGCAGTAAAAATACCATGCAAGTGACCCCATATTAGAAAGAAGGCACCCCAAGGTATTCTGTGAGGGGTATGGTGAGTTCATGTAAAATTGAATTTTTTGGCACAAGTTAGTGGAATATGAGACTTTAAAAAAAAAAAAAAAATCCATTTCCGCTAACTTGTGCCAAAGAATAAAAACTTCCATGAACTCACTATGCCCATCAGTGAATACCTTAGGGTGTCTACTTTCCGAAATGGGGTCACTTGTGTGGTATTTTTACTATCCTAGCATTTTAGGGGCCCCTAAGGCGAGAGAAGCAGTTTGGAATCCAAATGCGTAAAAATGTCCTGTAAAATCCTAAAAGGAATCATTGGATTTAGGGCCCCTTTGCGCATCTTGGCTGCAAAAAAGTGGCACACATGTGGTATCGCCGTACTCGGGAGAAGTAGGGCAATGTGTTTTGGGGTGTATTTTTACATATACCCATGCAGGGTGTGAGAAATATCTCTGTAAATGACAACTTTTTAAAAATTTTTATACAAAGTTGTCATTTACAGAGATATTTTTCACACCCAGTGGGGGTATATGTAAAAAGACACCCCAAAACTCATTGCCCTACTTCTCCCGAGTACGGCGATACCACATGTGTGCCACTTTTTTGCAGCCAAGATGCGCAAAGGGGCCCTAAATCCAATGAGTACCTTTAGGATTTCACAGGACATTTTTTACGCATTTGGATTCCAAACTGCTTCTGACATTTAGGCGCCCCTAAAATGCCAGGGCAGTAAAAATACCACACAAGTGACCCCATATTAGAAAGAAGACACCCCAAGGTATTCTGTGAGGGGTATGGTGAGTTCATGTAAAATTGTATTTTTTGGCACAAGTTAGTGGAATATGAGACTTTGTAAAAAAAAATAAAAATTCCATTCCCGCTAACTTCTGCCAAAAAATAAAAACTTCCATGAACTCACTATGCCCATCAGCGAATACCTTGGGGTGTCTACTTTCCGAAATGGGGTCACTTGTGTGGTATTTTTACTATCCTGGCATTTTAGGGGCCCCTAAAGTGAGAGAAGCAGTTTGAAATCCAAATGCGTAAAAATGTCCTGTAAAATCCTAAAAGGAATCATTGGATTTAGGGCCCCTTTGCGCATCTTGGCTGCAAAAAAGTGGCACACATGTGGTATCGCCGTACTAAGGAGAAGTAGGGCAATGTGTTTTGGGGTGTATTTTTACATATACCCATGCAGGTTGTGAAAAATATCTCTGTAAATGACAACTTTTTAAAAAATTTTATACAAAGTTGTGATTTACAGAGATATTTTTCACACCCAGTGGGGGTATATGTAAAAAGACACCCCAAAACTCATTGCCCTACTTCTCCCGAGTACGGCGATACCACATGTGTGCCACTTTTTTGCAGCCAAGATGCGCAAAGGGGCCCTAAATCCAATGAGTACCTTTAGGATTTCACAGGACATTTTTTACGCATTTGGATTCCAAACTGCTTCTGACATTTAGGGGCCCCTAAAATGCCAGGGCAGTAAAAATACCACACAAGTGACCCCATATTAGAAAGAAGACACCCCAAGGTATTCTGTGATGGGTATGGTGAGTTCATGTAAAATTGTATTTTTTGGCACAAGTTAGTGGAATATGAGACTTTGTAAAAAAAAAAAAAAAAAAATCAATTTCCCCTAACTTGTGACAAAAAATAAAAACTTCCATGAACTCACTATGCCCCTCAGTGAATACCTTAGGGTGTCTTCTACTTTCGGAAATGGAGTCATTTATGGGGTGTTTCTACTGTATGGGCATTGTAGGACCTCAGGAAACAGGACAGGTGCTCAGAAAGTTAAAGTGCGGAATTTCAATTTTTTGCACCATAGTTTGTAAATGCTATAACTTTTACCCAAACCAATAAATATACACTTATTGCATTTTTTTTTTATCAAAGACATGTAGAACAATAAATTTTGAGAAAAATTTATAGAGAAATGTAGTTTTATTTGATAAATTTTCCGACATAAAGTGAAAAATTTCATCAAAATAAGTTAAATATCAAAAAAAGTTAAAATGTCAGCAAGAAAGAAATAGCACCAAATGAAAGCTCTATTAGTGAGAAGAAAAGGAGGTAAAATTTACTTGGGTGGTAATTTATATGACGGAGCAATAAACGGTGAAAGTAGCGTAGTGCAGAATTGTAAAAAGTGGCCTGGTCTTTAAGGGTGTTTAAGCCCGGGGGGCTGAAGTGGTTAAATCTGTCCGTAAAAGGGTATCATTTTTTTGGGGTGAAATTTAATTGACAAAATATCAATATCCTGAATCTGGTGTTCCAGCTGTGACTGGACAAGTTTAATAGTATCCGTCAAAGGAAAGATTTTGCTCTGGGGTGAAATTTAATTGCCAAAATAGCAATACCCTGAATCTGGTATTCCAGCTGTGACTGGACAATTTCCCTAGTGTCCATCAAAGGATTCATTATTTTCTGGGGTGAAAGTCAGTAGCAAAAATAGAAATACAGTAAATCTGGTGTCCCAGCATTGGCTGGCCAAGTTTAATAGTCTACGGCAAAGGATATATTTTTTTCTGGGGTGAAATTTAATTGCCAAAATAGCAATACCCTAAATCTGGTGTTCCAGCTGTTGCAGGCCTAGTTTAAATCTGTCCGTAAAAGGGTATATTTTTTTTTCTGCGGTGAAATTCAGTTGCCAAAATAGAAATACAGTAAATCTGGTGTTCCAGCTGTGACTGGACAAGTTTAATAGTGTCCGTAAAAGGATATATTTTGTTCTGGGGTGAAATTCACTTGCCAATATAGCAATACCCTGAATCCAGCTGTTGCAGGCCAATTGTTAATCTGTCCGTAAAAGGGTATATTACACTCAAGGTGTATATACAAGTGCTGAGAGGGTCATCTTCAATAACTTCACATGCTACCGTGAATCTCCCATTGTATTTCTGTCCGTTAAATGGTATATTACGGGTATGTTACGTATGTTAAAATACAATTTCTGAAGGCATAATCCTACATATTTTTTCACATGCTACTGTGCATCTCCAAGTGTAAATCTGTCCATAAAAGGATACCTTTCATCCAGGGCCTAAATACTAGGCCTACAATTGATATTCCCCTAAATCAGTGGTTACTGCTGTGCCTGGATTAGTGTAATATGGTACATAAATAAATAGGCAGATAGTGTTAGGTGCCTGTAAAAAAAGGCTTGAATTTGAAATCAATACTTTGGGCCAAATATTTTTTTTCTTATTGTGTTGCTTGGTGAACGGTAACAATGAGAAAAACATCTAGTAAGGGACAAGGACGCGGTCGTGGTGGTGTTAGTGTACCCTCTGGTGCTGGGAGAGGATGTGGCCATTCTGCCACAGCCACACGTCCTAGTGAACCAACTACCTCAGGTTCCAGTACCCGCCTGAATTTACAGCGATATTTGGTGGGGCCCAATGCCGTTCTAAGGATGGTAAGGCCTAAACAGGTACAGGCACTAGTCAATTGGGTGGCTGTCAGTGGATCCAGCACGCTCACAACATTATCTCCCACCCAATCTTCTGCAGAAAGCGCACAGGTGGTGCCTGAAAACCAAGCCCATCAGTCTGTCACATAAGCCCCATGCATATCAGGGAAACTGTCTGAGCCTCAAGTTATGCAGCATTCTCTTATGCTGTTTGAAGACTCTGCTGGCAGGGTTTCCCAAGAGAATCCACCTAGCCCTTCCTCAGTGGTGGAAGACCACTTATGGTGCACAACCACTTATGTTTCCTGATAATGAGGACATGGGAATACACCTCATCGGAGTCCGCACGTCTCTAATGATGACGAAACACAGGTGCCAACTGCTGCATCTATTTGCAGTGAGCAGACCGAACAGGAGGTCAGGGAGGAAGACTGTGTGGAAGACGATGCAGGGGACGATGAGGTCCTAGACCCAACATGGAATAAAGGTCGTGACACTGACTATCATAGTTCAGAGGAAGAGGCAGTGGTGAGACCGAGCCAACAGTGTAGCAAAAGAGGGAGCAGGGGGAAAAAGCAGAACAGCCACCAAGAGAGTTCGCCTGCTACTGGGCACCGCCACCAGGGACCGAGCACCCCAAAGACAGCTTCAAGGAGTTCCCTGGCATGGCACTTCTTTAAACTATGTGCTGATGACAAGACCCGAGTGGTTTGTACGCTGTGCCATCAGAGGCTGAAGCGAGGCATTAACGTTCTAAACCTTAGCACAACCTGCATGACCAGGCATCTACATGCCAAGCATGAACTGCAGTGGAGTAAACTCCTTAAAAACAAGGAACTCACTCAGGCTCCCCCTGCTCCCTCTTCTGCTGCTGCCTCGGCCTCTTCCTCCACCTCGGGAGGAATGTTGGCACCTGCCGCCCACCACCTGCGTTACCAAGCATCTCCACCATTTCACACGGCAGCGTTCAGCTCTCTATCTCACAAACCTTGGAGAGAAAGCGTAAATTCCCACCTAGCCACCCTCGATCCCTGGGCCTGAATGCCAGCATTTCTAAACTACTGGCATTTGAAATGCGGTCATTCAGGCTGGTGGACACAAACAGCTTCAAACAGCTGATGGCCATGGCTGTCCCACAGTATATTGTTCACAGCCGCCACTACTTCTCCAAGACAGCCATGCCTTCCCTGCACAACCAAGTATCCGATAAAATCAAGTGTGCACTGCGCAACGCCATCTGTGGCAAGGTCCACCTAACCACAGATACTTTTACCAGTATGCACGGCCAGGGACGCTATATCTCCCTAACTGCACACTGGATAAATGTAGTGGCGCCTGGGCCCCAGGCGGAGAGTTCCTTGGTGCACGTCCTTCCGCCGCCAAGGATCGCAGGGCATCATTCTTTGCCTCCTGTAGCCTCCTCCTCCTACTCGGCTTCCTCCTCCTCTGCTTCCACCAGCTCATCCAGTCAGCCACACACCTTCACCACCAACTTCAGCACAGCCCATAGTAAACATCAGCAGGCCATTCTGAAACTTATATGTTTGGGGGACAGGCCCCACACCGCGCAGGAATTCTGGCGGGGTATTGAACAACAGACCAACCAGTGGTTTCTTCCAGTGTGCCTCAAGCCCGGCCTGGTGGTGTGCGATAATGGGCGAAATCTCGTCGTAGCTCTGGGACTAGCCGGTTTGACGCACATCGCTTGCCTGGCGCATGTATAAATTTGGTGGTGCAGAAGTTTATTCACAACTACCCCGACATGTCAGAGCTGCTGCATAAAGTGCGGGCTTTCTCTGCGCGCTTGCGGCGTTCACATCCTGCCGTTGCTCGCCTGTCTACGCTACAGCAGAACTTCGGCCTTCCCGCTCACCTCCTCATATGCGACGTGCCCACCAGGTGGAACTCCACCTTGCACATGCTGGAGAGACTGTGTGAGCAGCAGCAGGCCATAGTGGAATTTCAGCTGCAGCAGGCACGGGTCAGTCGCACTGCTGACAGCACCACTTCACAACCAATGATTGGGCCTCCGTGCGAGACCCGTGTGCCCTGTTGCGCTGTTTCGAGTACTCCTCCAACATGACGATGACACCGTTATCAGTGTTACAATACCACTTCTATGTCTCCTTGAGAAAACGCTTAGGGCGATGATGGAAGAGGAGGTGGCCCAGGAGGAGGAGGATGAGGGGTAATTTTTAGCACTTTCAGGACAGTCTGTTAGAAGTGGCTCAGAGGGAGGTTTTTTGCAACAGCAGAGGCCAGGTACAAATGTGGCCTGCCAGGGCCCACTACTGGAGGACAAGGAGGATGAGGAGGAGGTGGAGAAGGATGAGGATGAAACAGGTTCACAGAGGGGTGGCACCCGACACAGCTCAGGCCCATCACTGGTGCGTGGCTGGGGGGATACGGAGGGCGATGACAATACGCCTCCCACAGAGGACAGCTTGTCCTTACCTCTGGGGAGCCTGGCACACATGAGCGACTACATACTGCAGTGCCTGTGCAACGACAGCAGAGTTGCCCACATTTTAACATGTGCTGACTACTGGGTTGCCACCCTGCTGGATCTGCGGTACAAAGACAATGTGCCTACCTTACTTCCTGCATTGGAGTGTGATAGGAAGATGCGTGAGTACAAGCACCCGCTGGTAGACGCGCTCCTGAGTGCATTCCCAAATGTCACAGGGGAACAGGTGGAAGCCCAAGGCGAAGGCAGAGGAGGAGCAAGAGGTCGCCAACGCAACTGTGTCACGGCCAGCTCCTCTGAGGGCAGGGTTAGCATGGCAGAAATGTGGAAAAGTTTTGTCTCCATGCCACAGCTAACTGCACCACTACCTGATACGGAACATGTTAGCAAGAGGCAGCATTTCACTAACATGGTTGAACAGTACGTCTGCACACTCCTCCACGTACTGACTGATGTTTCGGCCCCATTCAACTTCTGGGTCTCCAAATTGTCCACGTGGCCAGAGTTAGCATTTTATGCCTTGGAGGTGCTGGCCTGCCCGGCGGCCAGTGTTTTGTTTGAACGTGTATTCAGCATGGCAGATGGCGTCATTACTGACAAACGCAGCCGCCTGTCCACAGCCAACGTGGACAAGCTGACGTTCATAAAAATGAACCAGGCATGGATCCCACAGAACCTGTCCCTCCCTTGTGCAGAATAGACATTTATAACTGCCTTCCCCTCAACCATGTATTCTTGTACTCCGGGGCACTTCTTTATTGAATCCTCATTTTTTTTACTTTACCATGATCTTGCGGTTCAACCCAAAGTTGAATGAACCTCTCCTCAATCTGGGCACCGTGGCCTAAATAACTGAAAGTGGCCTGTTACAATGGTGGGTGACATGAACCCTGAACCTCTGCCATGTGAGCTCTCTCCTCTGTCTGGGTGCCGTGGGCTAAATATCTGGAAGTGGCCTTCTCCAGTGGTGGGTGATATGACACCTTATTCCTTGCTGTGGGACCTCTCTCCTCTATTTGGGTGCTGGGTCTAAATAACTTAAAGTGGCCTTCTCCAGTGGTTGGTGATATGATGCCTGCTTCTCTGCTGTGGGACCTGTCTCCTCTGTCTGGGTGCTGGGGCCTAAATAACTCAAAGTGACCTTTTCCAGTGGTGGGTGATATGACGCCTGATTGTCTGCTGTGGGACCTCTCTCCTTTGTTTGGGTGCTGGGGCCTAAATAACTGAATGTGTCCTTCTCCAGTGTTTGGTGATATGACGCCTGATTCTCTGCTGTGGGACCTCTCTCCTTTGTTTGGGTGCTGGGGCCTAAATAACTGAATGTGGCCTTCTCCAGTGTTTGGTGATATGACGCCTGATTCTCTGCTGTGGGACCTCTCTCCTCTGTCTGGGTGCTGGGGCCTAAATAACTGAAAATGGCCTTCTCCAGTGGTGGGTGATATGACGGCTGATTCTCTGCTGTGGGACCTCTCTCCTCTGTCTAGGTGCTGGGGCCTAAATAACTCAAATTGGCCTTCTCCAGTGGTGGGTAATATGACGCCTGATTCTCTGCTGTGTAACCTCTCTCTTCTGTCTGGGTGCTGGGGCCTAAATAACTGAAAATGGCATTCTCTAGTGGTGGGTGATATGACGCCTGATTCTCTGCTGTGGGACATCTCTCCTCTGTCTGAGTGCTGGGTCCTAAATAACTAAAAGTGGCCTTCTCCAGTGGTGGGTGATATGACGCCTGATTCTCTGCTGTGGGACCTCTCTCCTCGGTCTCGGTGCTGGGGCCTAAATATTTGAAAGTGGACTTCTCCAGTGGTTGGTGATATGACGCCTGATTCTCTGCTGTGGGACCTTTCTCCTCTATCTGGGTGCTGGGGCCTAAATAACTCAAAGTGGCCTTCTCCAGTGGTGGGTGATATGACGCCTTATTCCTTGCTTTGGGACCTCTCTCCTCTTTCTGGAAGCTGGGGCCTAAATAACTGAAAGTAGCCTTCTCCAGTGGTGGGTGATATGACGGCTGATTCTCTGCTGTGGGACCTCTCTCCTCTGTCTAGGTGCTGGGGCCTAAATAACTCAAATTGGCCTTCTCCAGTGGTGGGTAATATGACGCCTGATTCTCTGCTGTGTAACCTCTCTCTTCTGTCTGGGTGCTGGGGCCTAAATAACTGAAAATGGCATTCTCTAGTGGTGGGTGATATGACGCCTGATTCTCTGCTGTGGGACCTTTCTCCTCTGTCTGGGTGCTGGGGCCTAAATAACTAAAAGTGGCCTTCTCCAGTGGTGGGTGAAATAACACCTGATTCTCTGCTATGGGACCTCTCTTCAACTGCTATTGGTTAATTTTTATTTATTTTATTTTATTTTAATTAATTTCCCTATCCACATTTGTTTGCAGCACATTTACCTACATTTTGCTGCCTTTTGCTGCCCTCTAGCCCTTTTGTGGACTATTTTAGAGCCTTTTTAGTGCCCAAAAGTTTGGGTCCCCATTGACTTCAATGGGGTTCGGGTTCGGGATGAAGTTCAGGTCTAGTTCGGATCCCGAACCCGAACATTTTCGGGAAGTTTGGCCGAACTTCTCGAACCCGAACATCCAGGTGTTCGCTCAATTCTAACTAGGAATTTAGGATTTCCTACTCCATTTATTCTGCGCTTTATTTTACAGCTGGTCTCTATGGGATTACTTCCACTAACATGAATTAAGGGCATTGCTTCATTATGAATGCGCTATTATATGATCCACTCATATGAATGATCTATCCAATCCATTGAGGTATTCATCTATCTGACACTTTATTTATTCATTTGTTCATACAGAGGGAATTAACTCCTTTTACTGCATGTCATTATCTGCTTTTTCAGAATGCCTGTTACATTTTAATTACTTTGTTATTATAGCGCACTGTTTCTCTCACAGTGCACATGTTTTAGAACAGAGGAATTATGAACTATATAGTATATTGATGGATATGTGGAATCGCTACTTTTTTTCATTATTCTACTTACTAGAAGCGATTGCCTTAGTTATGCTGTTCCATCATGTGCTAATTTTCTCACTTATATTATTTAAAATGTACTTCTACTACTGTGCATCACTTCTTTCTATTGGGCAATTGGCCGAGATTTATTCCACCAAAGTAGATCATACATGTCTCTCAGTTTATCGCAGTATCTGCATGTGTTGTTTTTATTCATTTAAAGGGAGATTGCTATATCTAGTACACTCTCAATTATATAACTGGCTGTTAATTAATTTTTGTTATTATTCCTGACTGTTCACTTATTTATACTTCTACCAAGCTTCTTTTTCAAGGGTTCAGACTGTTGCTTAGGTACTCAATAGTATCTTGTTTATTTCTTTATACCACACTTTATAAAGGGTGCAAAAGTAAAGCCTTCATTCAGGCCATTCGGTGTTAAGCTTTTCAACCTATATATCCACTTAGCATCACATTCCATTAATTTTCCATCTATATTGCCTTGTCTCGGGCCATCTTTCAATGGCTGGATCCCCCAGAATCTTAAGTTTGATGTATCCCCTCTATGAGCTTCATGAATATGTCTTGACAATACTGTATCACTTTTTTTATGTATATCGCTTAGATGTTTCGAGATATGTTTACGAAATTATTGTATTGTTTTGCCTACATAGAGTTTCGGACAAGTGCAACTAGTGATATGCACAATGACCATGGTTTTACAATCTATGTAGATTTTAATTTCGTACTCTTTGTTGTCTACAGGATTCCTGAAGCTATGTCTTGGATACATTTTATCACAGAAGGTACAGCTTCCACATGGATATGATCCCTTCATCGGAAGCCAGGTGGATATCAATGCTTTTTCTCTCTGCTTTTTGAAATGACTATGCACTAGGAATTGTTTCAAATTTTTTCCTCTTCTATACATTATAGCTGGATGCGGTGGTACAGCAGCTTTTAGATCCTCATCTGCTAAAAGTATGTTCCAATGTCTCTCCGTTATTTTTCTTACTTTCCAGCTTTGTTCATCATACGCTCCCACGCATCTTATTATTTTTGTATTCTGGTCTATTCGCTTATTGATTAGTAAACGTTTCCTGTCTGTTCTTTTCGCTCTATTATAGGCTCTATGTAATACTTTAGGGGGATATCCTCTTTCTATAAACCTCTTATAGAGCACTTTACTTTCTTGCTCAAAGGCTTGTTCTGTTGAGCAATTCCTCCTTGCACGGATATATTGGCCTACCGGAATTCCAACTTTCAGAGACTTAGTATGGTAACTCTGCCATGTAAGTAAGTTATTAGTTGACATAGTTTTCCTATATATCTCAGTCTGTACCTTGTCACTAGGTTCCAAATTGATGATCAAGTCCAAAAAACATGCTTGATTTTTATCAATTTCTGCCGTAAATTTTAAACCGATACTGTTTTCGTTAAGTGCTGCCACAAATGTGTGAAAGTGTTCCTTGGTGCCTTCCCAGAAGATCAAAATATCATCAATAAATCATCCCCAAAATAATATGTGCTTGTAAAATTGTGAATTCGTGTCCATAAATACTATTTTCTCCTCCCACGACCCTAGAAATAAATTAGCGTAATTTGGTGCACAAATCGTGCCCATTGCGGTCCCGGTAATTTGAAGATAAAATTTAGTGTCAAAAATAAAATAATTGTGTGTTAACCAAAATTGTAGCAATGTGATAACAAACTTATTGTGCTGTTGGAATTGTGTGCCTCCATACGCAGTGAGTTTCGAGTTTTGGGAAGCACTTCTAACTCAAAACTCACTGCGTATGCAAGCCTATCTACTAGACTATGAGAAAAAATCATTGCAAAACGTGACAGAAAAATTAGAAAAAGAGATTACAGATATAAGAGTTTTCCAAACATGTTCAGAATTTATACAGTTAGAAAGTCGACTGCAAAAGAATATAGAAAATTTACAAAGTGAAATTAAAGAACGGAAGCACTGGAAATATAACAGAGACAAAAAAGACTTTGAGACAGGAAAAATATATATAAAAAAATGTGGTACTAATTTTAATAATAAATATCAAAGAAATAAAAATTATACGGACATCTTGGAGTCAGAAAATTCAGAATCAGATACTAATAGCATTAAGTAAGGCACAAAAAGAAAATTGAGAAATAGACCAGTACCATATCAGAAAAAATTCAATCAAAGCAATGGAGTAAGATGCTCCCTTCCAAGCAAATAGAGAATCGGCATTATGTATAGGAAACAGCAGTACACTAGGATCCTCATTCTCAGTGCCCTCATCCTCCATGCCATCTGCAACAATGTCATTTGGAACAACAATTCCCACTACAATGACAAATGCTGTGACCCAGATACTTCCGCCTTCCTCTTCTTTTTTAGTTCCAGGAACATCACAGAGGGACAAGGAAAAATGGCCATATCTACCACCGAAAATGTAGAAAGAAAGGATGGAGAAAAAAATCTACAAGTTATTAATCTTTCTAAAACTATTCTCAATTCAGAACATGAAAGACCAATTAAAAAAGGCCTTTCCTTTGTCCAAGTACCACAATATAATTGTTTTACTTGGATCAAGGACATAAATCTATTCGCTAGGAAAATGGCCCTACATAAGGAATTTAAAAATAATGAAAATAATACAAACATATGTAAGGAAAGAGAACAAAAAGCTATACAAATGCTGGAAGAATTATTGGAAGGTAATAAAGGAGAGGAAACAAGAGTAGAGGCTCCTTTTACTAAACTAGAAATAAAATCAACACTTACACCACCTTTTAAAAAATACAGCAATATACAAACCTGTGTTGATTTAGTCACAGCGGATTTACAAAAAATAAAATTAAAAAAATCAGATATGAACAGTAATCTAACATTAGAAGAACTAAAAGCGTTAGAACAACTTACCTCCAATAATAATCTAGAGATAAAACCATCCTATAAAGGAGGAAATGTCATAATAATGGAAAAGGAAGACTATAGAGAGATGGTTCATACTCTTTTGAGATATAAAAAAACGTATAAAGAACTACCAGGCAATCCCACACAGAGTTTGGTTAAAGAATTGAAGGATAAATTACAGACAGCGATGGTGGATAAACTACTAAGAAAAGATGAATTTAAATTAATATTCAATTCAAAACCAACTATTTCTACGTTTTATGCGATCCCAAAGGTCCACAAAAAACGATACCCGATACCAGTAAGACCTATAGTTTCAGGAAATGACAGTCTCTGTGAAGGGATAAGCCATTACATCAATGAAATTATATCTCCGTTTGTGCCAAGCCTAACTTCATATATTAAAGACACGAAAGATGTCTTATTGAAATTACAAGAATTGGAGTTTAATGAAAATACGTACCTTGCAACACTAGATGCTGAGGCACTTTATACATTTTGATCTTCTGGGAAGGCACCAAGGAACACTTTCATACATTTGTGGCAGCACTTAACGAAAACAGTATCGGTTTAAAATTGATAAAAATCAAGCATGTTTTTTAGACTTGATCATCAATTTAGAACCTAGTGGCAAGGTACAGACGGAGATATATAGGAAAACTATGTCAACTAATAACTTACTTACATGGCAGAGTTACTATCCTAACTCTCTGAAAGTAGGAATTTCGGTAGGCCAATATATCCGTGCAAGGAGGAATTGCTCAACAGAACAAGCCTTTGAGCAAGAAAGTAAAGTGCTCTATAAGAGGTTTATAGAAAGGGGATATCCACCTAAAGTATTACATAGAGCCTATAACAGAGCGAAAAAAACAGACAGGAAACATTTATTAATCAATAAGCGAATAGACCAGAATACAAAAATTATAACATGTGTGGGAACCTATGATGCACAAATCTGGAAAGTAAGAAAAATAATGGAGAGACATTGGAACATACTTTTAGCAGATGAGGATCTAAAAGATGCTGTACCACCGCATCCAGCTATAACGTATAGAAGGGGAAAAAATTTGAAACAATTCCTAGTGCATAGTCATTTCAAAAAGCAGAGAGAAAAAGCATCGATATCCACCTGGCTTCCGATGAAGGGATCATATCCATGTGGAAGCTGTACCCTCTGTGAAAAAATGTATCCAAGACATAGCTTCAGGAATCCTGTAGACAACAAAGAGTACAAAATTAAAAGCTACATAAATTGTAAAACCATGGGCATTGTGTATATCGCTAGTTGCACTTGTCCGAAACTCTATGCAGGCAAAACAATACAAGAATTTCGTACACGTACCTCGAAACATCTAAGCGATATCCATAAAAAAAGTGATACAGTATTGTCAAGACAATTTCATGAAGCTCATAGAGGGGATACATCAAACTTAAGATTCTGGCGTCATATCACCCACCACTGGAGAAGACCACTTTCAGTTATTTAGGCCTCAGCACCCAGACAGAGGAGAGAGGTCCCACAGCAAGGAATAAGGCGTCATATCAAACAACACTGGAGAAGGCCACTTTCAGTTATTTAGGCCCCAGCACCCAGACAGAGGAGAGAGGTCCCACAGCAGAGAATCATGTGTCATATCACCGACCACTGGAGAAAGCCACTGAGTTATTTAGTCCAGAGCACCTAGACAGAGGAGAGAGGTCCCACAGCACAGAATCAAGCTTCATATCAGCCACCACTGGAGAAGGCCACTTTCAGTTATTTAGGCCCCAGCACCCAGACAGAGGAGAGAGTTCCCAAAGCAAGGAATAAGGCATCATATCACCCACCACTGGAGAAGGCCACTTTCGGTTATTTAGGCCCCAGCACCCAGACAGAGGAGAGAGTTCCCACAGCAAGAAATAAGGCGTCATATCACCCACCACTGGAGAATGCCACTTAAAGTCATTTAGGCCCCAGCAACCAGACAGAGGAGAGAGGTCCCACAGCAAGAAATAAGGCGTCATATCACCCACCACTGGAAAAGACCACTTTCAGTTATTTAGGCCCCAGCACCCAGACAGAGGAGAGAGGTCCCACAGCAGAGAATCATGCGTCATGTCACACACCACTGGAGAAGGCCACTTTTAGTTATTTAGGCCCCAGCACCCAGACAGAGGAGAGAGGTCCCACAGCAGAGAATCATGCGTCATATTAACCACCACTGGAGAAGGCCACTTTCAGTTATTTAGGCCCCAGCACCCAGACCGAGGAGAGAGGTCCCACAGCAGAGAATCAGGCGTCATATCACCCACCACAGGAGAAGGCCACTTTCAGTTATTTAGGCCCCAGCACCCAGACAGAGGAGAGAGGTCCCACAGCAGAGAATCATGTGTCATATCACCCACCACTGGAGAAGGCCACTTTCAGTTATTTAGGCCCCAGCACCCAGACCGAGGAGAGAGGTCCCACAGCAGACAATCAGGCGTCATATCACCCACCACAGGAGAAGGCCACTTTCATTTATTTAGGCCCCAGCACCCAGACAGAGGAGAGAGGTCCCACAGCAGAGAATCATGTGTCATATCACCCACCACTGGAGAAGGCCACTTTCAGTTATTTAGGCCCCAGCACCCAGACAAAGGAGAGAGGTCCCATAGCACAGAATTAAGCTTCATATCACCCACCACTGGAGAAGGCCACTTTAAGTTATTTAGGCCCCAGCAACCAGACAGAGGAGAGAGGTCCCACAGCAGAGAATCAGGCGTCATATCACCAACCACTGGAGAAGCCCACATTCAGTTATTTAGGCCCCAGCACTGAGACAAAGGAGAGTGGTCCCACAGCAGAGAATCAGGCGTCATATCACCAACCACTGGAGAAGGCCACTTTAAGTTATTTAGACCCAGCACCCAAATAGAGGAGAGAGGTCCCACAGCAAGGAATAAGGCGTCATATCACCCACCACTGGAGAAGGCCACTTCCAGATATTTAGCCCACGGCACCCAGACAGAGGGGAGAGGTCACATGGCAGAGGTTCAGGCTTCATGTCACCCACCATTGTAACAGGCCACTTTCAGTTATTTAGGCCACGGTGCCCAGATTGAGGAGAGGTTCATTCAACTTTGGGTTGAACCGCAAGATCATGGTAAAGTTAAAAAAATGAGGATTCAATAAAGAAGTGCCCCGGAGTACAAGAATAAATGGTTGAGGGGGAGGCAGTTATAAATGTCTATTCTGCACAAGGGAGGGAAAGGTCCTATGGCATCCATGCCTGGTTCATTTTTATGAACGTCAGCTTGTCAACGTTGGCTGTGGACAGGCGGCTGCGTTTGTCAGTAATGATACCCCCTGCCATGCTGAATACACATTCAGACAAAACGCTGGCCGCCGGGCAGGCCAGCACCTCCAAGGCATAAAAGGCTAGCTCTGGCCACGTGGACAATTTGGAAACCCAGAAGTTGAATGGGGCCGAAACATCAGTCAGTACGTGGGGGGGTGTGCAGACGTACTGTTCAACCATGTTAGTGAAATGCTGCCTCCTGCTTACACGTTCCGTATCAGGTGGTGGTGCAGTTAGCTGTGGCATGGAGACAAAACTTTTCCACATTTCTGCCATGCTAACCCTGCCCCCAGAGGAGCTGGCCATGACACAGCTGCATTGGCGACCTCTTGCTCCTCCTCTGCCTTCGCCTTGGGCTTCCAC
The DNA here is from genome assembly GCA_033119425.1 of Bufotes viridis. Taxonomy (NCBI): domain Eukaryota; kingdom Metazoa; phylum Chordata; class Amphibia; order Anura; family Bufonidae; genus Bufotes; species Bufotes viridis. The sequence continues at coordinate 374,126,859 of CM065590.1, read as the reverse complement.
CTGTACCCCTGTGACATTTGGGAATGATCTCAGGTGCGCGTCTACCAGCGTGAGCTTGGACTCGCGCATCTTCCTATCACGCTCCAGTGCAGGAAGTAAGGTGGGCACATTGTCTTTGTACAGGGGATCCAGCAGGGTGGCAACCCAGTAGTCCGCACATGCTCATCCTCCTCCACCTCCTCCAGTAGTGGGCCCTGGCTGGCCACATTTGTACCTCGCCTCTGCTGTTGCAAAAAACCTCCCTCTGTGGCACTTCTAACAGACTGTCCTGAAAGTGCTAAAAATGACCGCTCATCCTCCTCCTCCTCCTCCTGGGCCACCTCCTCTTCCATTATCGCCCTAAGTGTTTTCTCAAGGAGACATAGAAGTGGTATTGTAACGCTGATAACGGTGTCATCGCCACTGGCCATGTTGGTGGAGTACTGGAAACAGCGCAACAGGGCAAACGGGTCTCGCACGGAGGCCCAATCATTGGTGGTGAAGTGGTGCTGTCAGCAGTGCGACTGACCCGTGCGTGCTGCAGCTGAAACTCCACTATGGCCTGCTGCTGCTCACACAGTCTCTCCAGCATGTGAAAGGTGGAGTTCCACCTGGTAGGCACGTCGCATATGAGGCGATGAGCGGGAAGGCCGAAGTTCCGCTGTAGCGTAGACAGGCGAGCAGCGGCAGGATGTGAACGCCGGAAGCGCGCACAGACGGCCCGCACTTTATGCAGCAGCTCTGACATGTCGGGGTAGTTGTGAATAAACTTTTGCACCACCAAATTTAGCACATGCGCCAGGCAAGCGATGTGCGTCAAACCGGCTAGTCCCAGAGCTACGACGAGATTTCGTCCATTAACGCACACCACCAGGCCGGGCTTGAGGCACACTGGAAGAAACCACTGGTTGGTCTGTTGTTCAATACCCCGCCAGAATTCCTGCGCGGTGTGGGGCCTGTCCCCCAAACATATAAGTTTCAGAATGGCCTGCTGACGTTTACTATGGGCTGTGCTGAAGTTGGTGGTGAAGGTGTGTGGCTGACTGGATGAGCTGGTGGAAGCAGAGGAGGAGGAAGCTGAGTAGGAGGAGGAGGCTACAGGAGGCAAAGAATGATGACCTGCGATCCTTGGCGGCGGAAGGACGTGCGCCAAGGAACTCTCCGCCTGGGGCCCAGCCGCCACTACATTTACCCAGTGTGCAGTTTGGGACATATAGCGTCCCTGGCCGTGCTTACTGGTCCACGTATCTGTGGTTAGGTGGACCTTGCCACAGATGGCGTGGTGCAGTGCACACTTGATTTTATCGGATACTTGGTTGTGCAGGGAAGGTACGGCTGTCTTGGAGAAGTAGTGGCGGCTGGGAACAACATACTGTGGGACAGCCATGGACATCAGCTGTTTGAAGCTGTCTGTGTCCACCAGCCTGAATGACAGCATTTCAAAGGCCAGTAGTTTAGAAATGCTGGCTTTCAGGCCCAGGGCTCGAGGGTGGCTAGGTGGGAATTTACGCTTTCTCTCCAAGGTTTGTTAGATGGAGAGCTGAACGCTGCCATGTGACATGGTGGAGATGCTTGGTGACGCAGGTGGTGGTGTCGGTGGCACATCCTCTGTTTGGTGGGTGGCAGGTGCCAACATTCCTCCCGAGGCGGAGGAAGAAGCAGAGGCAGCAGAAGAAGAGGGCGCCTGGGGAGCCTGAGTGAGTTCCTTGTTTTTAAGGTGTTTACTCTACTGCAGTTCATGCTTTGCATGTAGATGCCTGGTCATGCAGGTTGTGCTAAGGTTCAGAACGTTAATGCCTCACTTCAGGCTCTGATGGCACAGCGTGCACACCACTCTGGTCTTGTCGTCAGCACATTGTTTAAAGAAGTGCCATGCCAGGGAACTCCTTGAAGCTGCCTTTGGGGTGCTCGGTCCCTTGTGGCGGTGGCCAGTAGCACGCGAACTCTCTTGGCGGCGGCTGTTCTGCTTTTGCCCCCTGCTCCCTCTTTTGCTACGCTGTTGGCTCGGTCTCACCACTGCCTCATCCTCTGAACTATGAAAGTCAGATGCATGACCTTCATTCCATGTGGGGCTCTTGGACCTCATCGTTCCCTGCATCGTCTTCCACACAGTCTTCCTCCCTGACCTCCTGTTTGGTCTGCACACTGCAGAACGATGCAGCAGTTGGCACCTGTGTTTCGTCATCATCAGAGATGTGCGGACTCAGATGAGGTGGTATTCCCATGTCCTCATCATCAGGAAACATCAGTGGTTGTGCATCAGTGCATTCTATGTCTTCCACCACTGGGGAAGGGCTAGGTGGATTCCCTTGGGAAACCCTGCCAGCAGAGTCTTCAAACAGCAGAAGAGACTGCTGCATAACTTGAGGCTCTGACAGTTTCCCTGATATGCATGGAGGTGATATGACAGACTGATGGGCTTGGTTTTCAGGCTCCACCTGTGCACTTTCTGCAGAAGACTGGGTGAGAGATAGTGTTGTGAACGTGCTGGATCCACTGTCGGCCACCCAATTGACTAGCGCCTGTACCTGCTCAGGCCTTACCATCCTTAGAACGGCATTGGGCCCCACCAAGTATCGCTGTAAATTCAGGCGGGTACTGGAACCTGAAGTAGTTGGTTCACTAGGACGTGTGACTGTGGCAGAATGGCCACGTCCTCTCCCAGCACCAGAGGGTACACTAACACCACCACGAACGCGTCCCTTACTAGATGTTTTCCTCATTGTTACCGTTCACCAAGCACCACAATAAGAAAAAAAAATATTTGGCCCAATGTATTGATTTCAAATTCAGGCCTTTTTTTTACATGCACCTAACACTATCTGCCTATTTATTTATGTAGCGTATTACACTAATCCAGGCAGAGCAGTAACCACTGATTTAGGGGAATATCAATTGTAGGGCAAGTATTTAGGTACTGGATGAAAGGTATCCTTTTATGGACAGATTTACACTTGGAGATGCACAGTAGCGTGTGAAAAAATATGTAGGATTATGCCTTCAGCAATTGTATTTTAACACTTTGTGTAATATACCCTTTAACGGACAGAAATACAATGGGAGATGCACGGTAGCGTGTGAAGTTATTGAGGATGACCCTCTCAGCACTTGTATATACATATTGAGTGTAATATACCCTTTTACGGACTGATTAACACTTGGTCTGCTACAGCTGGAACACCAGATTCAGGGTATTGCTATATTGGCAAGTGAATTTCACCCCTGAACAAAATATATCCTTTGCCGAACACTAACAAACTTGGCCAACCACAGCTGAAACCACTGATTTATGTTATTGCTATTTTAGCAATTGAATTTCACCCCAGAACAAAATATTTCCCTTGCAGGACACTATTAAACTTGGCCAGCCACAGCTGAAACCACTGATTTATGGTATTGCTATTTTGGCAATTAAATTTCACCCCAGAAAAAAATATATCCTTTGCCGTACACTATTAAACTTGGCCAGCCACAGCTGAAACCACTGATTTATGGTATTGCTATTTTGGCAACTGAATTTCATCCCAGAACAAAATATATCCTTTGCTGGACACTATTAAACTTGGCCAGCCACAGCTGAAACCACTGATATATGGTATTGCTATTTTGGCAATTGAATTTCACCCCAGAAGAAAATATATCCTTTGCAGGACACTATAAAACTTGGCCAGCCACCGCTAAAACCACTGATTTATGGTATTGCTATTTTGTCAATTGAATTTCACCCCAGAACAAAATATATCCTTTGCAGGACACTATTAAACTTGGCCAGCCACTTCTGGGACACCAGATTTAGGGGATTGCTATTTTGGCAATTGAATTTCATCAAAGAAAATTATCTATCCTTTGCCAGACAGCAGACAGTATTACACTTGGCTAGACACAGCTAGGACACCAGATTCAGGGTATTGCTATTTTGGCAATTTAATTTCAACCCAGAACAAAATATATTTTTTGCCGGACTCTATTAAACTTGGCCAGCCACAGCTGAAACCAGTGATTTATGGTATTGCTATTTTGGCAAATGAATTTAAGCCCAGAACAAAATATATCCTTTGCAGCACACTATTAAACTTGGCCAGCCACAGCTGAAACCACTGATTTACGGTATTGGTATTTTGGCTATTGAATTTCACCCGAGAACAAAATATATCCTTTGCCGGACACTATTATTCTTTGCCAGCCACTGCTGGGACACCAGATTTAGGGGATTGCTATTTTGGCAATTGAATGTCACCACAGAAAATTATCTATCCTTTGCCAGACAGCAGACAGTATTACACTTGGCTAGCCAAAGCTGGGACACCAGATTCAGGGTATTGCTTATTTGGCAATTGAATTTCACCCCAGAACAAAATATATCCTTTGCCGGACACTATTAAACTTGGCCAGCCACAAGTGAAACCACTGATTTATGCTATTGCTATTTTCGCAAATGAATTTAAGCCCAGAACAAAATATATCCTTTGCAGGACACTATTAAACTTGGCCAGCCACAGCTGAAACCACTAATTTATGGTATTGCTATTTTGGCAATTGAATTTCCCCCCAGAACAAAATATATCCTTTGCCGGACACTATTATACTTTGCCACAGCCACTGCTGAGACAACAGATTTTGGGGATTGCTATTTTGGCAGTTGAATTTAACCACAGAAAATTATCTATCCTTTGCCAGACAGCAGACATTATGTCACTTGGCTAGCCACAGCTAGGACACCAGATTTAGGGGATTGCTATTTTGGCAATTGAATTTAACCCCTTAATAAAATATAGAAATTTCTATCCTGAGTTTCTAGGGGTGACAATAAGCACAGCCAAGCCCCTGATGTAGGATATAGCAAAAAAAAAAAACTAGTATTGATAGATTGATGGACTTGGTGGCAGCTTGTGCTGGTGCACCACAAGTCACAAAATGGTCGCTGATCACCCCAGAAAAAAATTGACAGAAAAACGCTCTGTGCAGCCTAAAAACCAGTGAGCAATTACCTAGCAGAAGTTTAATGATTCACAGCTGTATATCTATCACTTCATTAGGTGTTTTTGCTAACTTTTTCCTGCCTATTCTCGCCCTCACAGAAGCTGCGTCCTCTCCCTACACTAATCAGAGCAGTGTGGCGGAACCAGAGCCTTTAAAAGATCTTCCCGGGCGACAGACCAGCATTCACTGCCCGTACCCCTGATGACGCTATTTCGCTGGCGAAACATGTCGGGGGGCAGTGCTGGAAAGTGATTTTAAATAATCAGCCAGAACACCTTAATCACTAAATATAGACACAAGTCCACGATAGTGGTAGCGCGCAACTACTAGTGGTGAATTAATACTCATATTGCAATCAATGACAGCAACAGCATAGGTGTCAGGCAGATAGATTTTAACAATCTTGAGCTCGGACCCTGGGATGGCACAGGTGCCATCGACGCCAAGGATTGCACGAACTACTTCTATGGGGATTTTTGCCACCAGCTACACTTGTGGCTGCAACCCCCCCCCCCCCCCCTCTTCTCCTCCGCCTCCACCTCCTTCTCCACTGCAAACTTTTAACTCTCATAGGGAAGCGGCAAAGGGCCTTGCTGAAATTGATTTGCTTGGGAGACAAAAAGCACACTGCCGCAGAGCTGTGGCAGGGTATAAGGGACCAGGTTGGCTGTGTCTGATAATGGCCATAACTTTTTGGCAGCTTTGTAGCTTGGCAAGCTCACACACATGGCAATGATACAGCATATATGTACCACGCACAACAAACATCCCAAACTTATACATTAATATAGCTAAAAACCTAACACACCACCCGGAGTTTAACTAATGGCATGAACTTTTTAAGAACTCATAAATAACCATAACATATTTTATTTTACAGCCTAGTCAGAAACTCAAACCATAACAATAAAAAAATCAATCCCTGGAAGATAACAGGCCCAGCCCTCAGCGAATCAGGGCTATCACAGAGGCAGAAAACAACCTGCTGGTGAAGGTGCACCGTGTGTGTGCCCATTTCCAAAAGTCCTCTACAGCTGCTGTCGGTTTTGAAACGCTGCTGCAGTGTTTGCGTTTGCCAGCTAACAGACTGTTGTGCGATGTGAGCACACGCTGGAACTCTACGTTCTACATGCGGTCCAGGCTTTGTGAGCAGCAGAGGGCAGTAGTGGAATACCAGCTGCAACATGATCTTGTATGTCTCACCTCTGTGAGGTTTTACGCAACTTTGAGGGATAAACACAGATGGTGAGTGGCGATGCCGCTATTATCAGCCTAACCATACCACTTCTGTGTCTAGCGAAACGCTGGGTGCTAACGATTAAGGTGGACACTTTACATGTGGAAGAGATGGAACTATGGGGAATACATTACAGAGGGTGATAGCCAGAACACCATCAGTTCGGCTTCTCAGTGTGAATTGGATGATGATGATGAGGAGGAGCAAGAGACAGTTGCCGACGCTACAGAAGGTAGTAACAATAACAGGTTTATTCCATCTGTTCTGCATAGATGGGCAGGAGAGGAGGAAGAGGATAAGGCAAATGAGAGTCATCCTCCTGATGACGACAGCGAAGTCTTGCCTTTTGGGAATCTGGCACACTTGGCTGACTTCATGTTAGGCTGCCTTTCGCATGACCCGCGCGTTCTGAGCATGATAGACAACACGGATTACTGGTTGTTTACCCTTATCGACCCCCCCCCCCCCCACAAAGAGAACTTGTCATCTCTCATTCCTGTGGTGGAGAGGACGAGCAAAATTATGCAATAACAGAATGTCCTTGTTTAAAATTTGCTTATACAATTTCCATATGACAACACTGGAGTACATAGTTCCTTGGGCAACCCAGGAGGGGAGATGGGGGGGAAACACCGCAGTTCCAACTGAGGCACAAGGCGTGGGACAGTTTCATGGCACCCCGCCAGCACCCTTACCCTGATGCACAGCAATAGTGTCACAAGGAGGGAAACATTTTGGAAGATGGTGAAGGAGTACATAGCAGATCGTGTCATTGTCCTCAGTGATCCCCCTGTGCCTTACAACTATTGGGTGTCCAAGCTGGACACGTGTCACAAACTTGCACTCTATGCCTTGGAGGGGCTGGCCTGTACACTGTATTGACTAAAACCTCATCCAAAACGTACACATTACTGTAAAATACAAACATAACATACAACAGTGGTGGTAAAACAATGGCATGGCCTGTTGAATAACTCCTAAATAGCAAAATAAATAACAATAATAACATATCTTACAGACTAGTCATAAACTCTAACTCAAACCATAACCAAAAAAAGTCAAACACAGTACATAGGGTGTTAGCCAGACCTCCCTCAGTTTGCATTCTTTACGCCTCAGAGCTGCTGGCCTGCCCTGCTGCCAGCATTTTGGCACAGCAGGTATTTAGTGCTGCTGGGGCCATAATAACAGATAAGCGCATGCACCTGTCAACAGAAAATGCTGACAGGTTGACCATTATAAAATGGCCTGGATTGCCCCTAACTTCTCTACTACACGAGATGAAAGCGGCTGAACATAAAGGCATTTTAAATGTGTTGTTTGTAATGTACATGAATACACTGTATTCACATGCACCTCTGCCACCACTAAAAAGGTTATATGGTACAATCTTCTTTTTCTCATCCTTCTCCTCCTTCTCCTCCATCATATCAACATGCTTTTTAGGCTGTACTGGCAAAATAATGTTTTATAGGGTCAGTGAAACTCTTGCACAGGTGCCAGAGGTGACACTCAGAGCCCTTACCCTTGAAAAAGTCTGTGGTGCACCAATATGCCTTACACTTTTCCTGCCAATCATCAGCGTTATGTACGCCATGAATGGAAAAGGCAGCCAATTGACTGTAGGCAGGCTACTATAGCTAAATAATAAGGAAGATATACTATATTGGACTGTAGTATTCATGGTAAATGATTGTGCGAGCACTTTGCGATAAGTAAGTGTGTTTGTGGTTGCAGTTTGGGCAATCAGTCTCTAAAAGGGTCGCCATCGTCTTCACTCTTTTAGAGGGTTAGCACACCTGGAGGCCCTCTGCTACATTATTTAAACTCTGTTTCATTGAGCCCAGAGCCAAAGCCTCTGCGTGAACCATCAGCATCATGCCCACTTTCCCCTCCCTTTGTGAGTGCCATCTTCATATTAATGGATTTGTCTGTAGATGTGGTGCAGATTGTTTTACTGTCAGCTAAAAACACCGTTTTCTGATGCAGGACAGTATTGGATACAAAAACCCACAGGTTGTGGACACTTTACAAGGCCCAGATGAATGGAATTTGTAATATACACACTGTATTCAGATATACTTCAGTATTGGAAGCAAAATGTAACAAATTTCTGACAGTAAATTAGGCCAGACAGAATGTAATGTTTAATATACACACTGTATGTAGATGCAGTTCAGTATTGGATAGAAAAACAGATTTTGGCAACTACACTAGGCCCAAGAGAATGTAATTTTTAATATACACACTGTATTGATATGCAGTTCGGTATTGGATACAAAAAAAAACCCTGATTTTGGCCACTATACTAGGCCTAAGAGAATGTAATTTATAATATGCACACTATATTCGGATGTAGTTCTATATGGGATACAAATTTGTCCCAAATAAAATGTATTCTCTGCTGGAAAACTGTATATACGGTTGCGGCCTAAACACACACATAGATCACTCTCTGCTGAAGTAATTAATATAACGGTTACGGATGGAACACACACAAAGATGTGTCACAAGTTAGGTTAATTTCCCCAGAAAAAATTATTTCTCTCATGGTACTGTGTATCTCTCACTAGAAGGCACACTGTAGTGAATAAGCCCATTTTATAATGTCTGCCCAACACACTGCTTTATGATGGTGCATTGTATATCTTGGTAGCAGGCACACTGTAGTGAATAAGCCCCTTTTTATAATGTCTTTCCAACACACTGCTTTATGATGGTGCAGTGTATATCTCAGTAGCAGGCACACTGTAGTGAATAAGCCCCTTTTTATAATGTCTGCCTAACACAAACACACTGCTTTATGATGGCATATTGTAGATGTCACTGTTCAAGCCCTGCACTATCTCTCCCTTTCTGATGACGCCTGTCCCTGGTGCGAAATCAAACCCCTTGTTAAAAAAAAAAAAGTGCTGCACTGCTGTCAAACACACACCGTAGTCCTTAAAAGGACTGTTTGGTCTTTCAATAAGGTTTTTGGAGTAAAATCAGTAAGGTTATAGCAAAATGCTATCTGTCCCTGCCTACTGTCTGCTCTCCCTGACGCTGAATAATCCGAGTGCCAGACCTCAGCTTCTATATAAACTTGTATCACATGTTCAGGCCAGCCAATAAGTGTAAGGCTTGCAGCTAACATGGCTATGGCCCTATACTGAAGGGAATTACTTACCTGGATCTTGATTGGCTGCTTAGAAGGAGCCAAACGTGCGGGTAGGAGCAATGCAACGAACACACGTGGTGCTTGGCCGAGTTAAGCCGATCGCCGAGCATAGCGATGCTCGAGCTGAACTAATACTCGGCCGAGCATGCTTGCTCATCACTACACAACATATAACAGACAATTAGTGATGAGCGGCAGGGGCAATATTTGAATTCACGATATTTCACGAATATTTGTATATTCGCAAATATTCGTATTTGAGATTATTCTCTTGATTGCGAAAAATCGGCCATGTAAAAATCACATAAATGGCTACATTTTTCAAGCTGCTAGAAGTTTCCTGAGTTTATCCTGACTGAATTAGAATATTCCTTATTATTTAATTTATTTTAGCTTATGCAAAAAATCGGCAATGTAATATGTACGTTAAACGAGTAAGGGCGGGTTATAGGGAACTTTCTTATTGGGTTGGTTTGCTAGAATTCGCGAAAATGTAGAATATACAGTAGTGTGATATATTTTCATAAAAACGAATATTCGTTTATTTTTTCATCTGAACCCATTACATTTACTACTGTAATGGGTTCAGATGGAAAAAAAAATTATAATAATATTTGTTTTTACGAATATATATCACACTATATTCTACATATTCGTGAATTCTTGCAAGCCAACCCAATAGGAAAGTTGCCTATAACCCGCCCTTACCCAATTAACACACATATTACATTGCCGATTTTTTGCGTAAGATGAAATAAATTAATTAATGAAGAATATTCTAATTCACTACAGACTACAACAGGGATGCGCAACCTGCGGCCCTCCAGCTGTTGTAAAACTACAACTCCCAGCATTCCCTTCTGCAGGGTGATAGCTGTAGGCTGCCCAGGAATGATGGGAGTTGTAGTTTTGCAACAGCTGGAGGGCCGCAGGTTGAGCATGCCTGGACTACAATATTGCAGCCTTCTCACATTGGCCCAGAAGCATGAAGCAGTCAGGTAATAGGTTCCAATGAAACAGACAAATATTTGAAATTACAAACATATAGCACTATATTCTAAATATTCACAATTAAAATTCACTATTTTAATATTTACACTACAGAGAATCACACAAAGGCTGCATGCCAACAACCTATCCATGAGACAGGTACAGTCAGCATACTTTACAATGGCAGCCTTGTGTACTATAAGACTATGAGACAATTAGCAACAATCAAACCTCAGATAAAACTCATGGGCTATGATATTGCCAGAACCAGATCTCATCTGATTAAAACCAGTAAGCCTCAAAGTTGCTTGATTTAAGTTAGATGGCTTGGGGGGGACCTGCGCACCTAGATCAATATCATTAGGGTGACAAAAATTGCCTTTATTTTTTCATGCCAGCTAACGCTTCTCTCACTGCTTAGGATGGCTGCATAAACATTTTCAGTTTTCTAATTGTCTTAATATTCAATAATCTTTCTATAGTGTTTTGTCATATAAACTCATTTGCATAAACTTGAATATGGGAAAGACAGGCAAATGGTGTTTCAGCTGAAAAACAAGGCTAATTTACATGTCTTTACCTTATTCAAGTTTCTGCAAATGAGTTTACATGACAAAACAGTATAGAAAGGTTACTGAATATAATATTAGGACAATTTTAATACTGAAAAATTGTATGCAGCCCTCCTAAGCAGTGAGAGAAGAGTTAGCTAGCATCCAAAACATTTTTTACAATTTTTGTCACCCTAATGATAATGATCTAGGTGCACAGGTCCCCCCAAGCCGTCCAACTAAATTCAAGCAACTTTGAGGCTTGCTGGCTTTCAGTCAGATGAGAGCTGGATTTGAATGTCTCATAATGCACAAGACTGGCATTGTAAGGTATGCTGACTGTACCTGTCTCATGGATAGGTTATTGACTTGCACATACCTGGCTTTTGGCATACAACCTTTGTTTGATTGTTTCTTAAATGCTATGGGTAATCAAATTGCATGTGTAATATGTGCATTTTATATTACTGATTTTCACAATCATGAGTTGGGCTAAAAATTCCCCAATTTGAATATTGCCTATGCCACTTATCACTACTGCCCCCCTGCAAACTCCTTGCCATGCTAGTGACTTGCTGGCTCTGCCACTGCCTCATTGGCAAGCTGCCACTCTCTTCTTTTCATGATGATGAAGCCCCTAATTCACCTAGCTCCCAAGTGTGATCAGCTACATCATCATCATCAAGTACTGTCTGCATGTCCTCCTCAACGATCTCTGGGTAAGGAGTCTGACCGCTCGCAACACCAGCTCCCACGCCACTCTCCTCATCACTACTTGCCCGCCTACTGGAGGAAGTGGTGGGTGTCTCCTCCACATCTTTTTTTTAAATCAAATCATTTTTATTGAAAAATAGAATCAATATATAGCAACAGAATATGCGATCACAAGTCATAAAATACAAGTAGGAAACAGTATTCTATATTCATACGCAATGACAAAGTTTGAGTATATTCGCGTAAGCAAAGTACCATATTGCTTTTGAACAATAACACCCCTCACCCTCCCCACCCCTCTCCCCCCTCCCTCGTCGGTGTTGGCTACCTCTTCAGGAATCGTTGTTATGTCGCCTAAACAGATTCCACGGCTCCCACAGCTTTTCAAATTTTAGAGGGGATCCCCTTTTCTGGAAAATAATTTTCTCGTATACCAGCATGGTGTTAACTTTACCCATACATTCACTGAAGGTTGGAGGAGCACACTGTATCCAGTGCATGGCTATTAGTTTTCTCACAACATATAGCAAACGGCCTATCGCCACTTTAGGCAGATTATCCACCCCAAGCTCTGACACGTAGCCCAGTATGCAAACCTTGGGAGCAGATGGTATATGCACAGTATAGGCTGTTTGTATAGCGTGCAGCACCTGTCCCCAAAAACTTCTTAAACTCCAACAAATCCACATCATGTGTATCAAATCCGCCGATTCCATCTCACAGCGCGGACAGTTAGCATCCGATCGATATCCTATCCTGTGTAAAAATACCGGCGTCTTAAATACTCTGTGAATGATGAAGAGCTGTGAGAGTTTCCCACCTTCGCTCAATGAGGAGACAGGGACCGCCTCTAATATATCTGACCACTGGTCAGCAGGAATGCTCCCTACATCCTGCTCCCATCCTCGCATCCTGGACAGTGGGTGAGATACCAGAAAGCCATCCAACAGCACTTTGTAGATCGCCGAGATTACCCCTTTTTTATCCCCTTTTGAAATAATGAGCTGCAGGGCCCAGTCCTGTTTATAGATCTTAAGGCCATTATGGACCATAGTATCATATGCGTGACGTATCTGTAAATACTTGTAAAAGTGGTTCTTGGGCACTCCATAGGTGTCTTGTAAAGTAGTGAAAGACACAAAAATATCACCTTCCAATACTTGCCCTATTCTCCGTATCCCTCTCCTACTCCACTCCTCAAAGCCCTGCAGTGCACAAATCTCAGACAAAACTGGATTTCGCCAGAGAGGAGCGTACACCGTGGGTCCTGCAACCTGTCGCAGTTGTTTAATCTTAAACCAGGTATTGTACATTACAAGTCCCAACTCCTCCACATCTTGGCTGGCCAGTAGCTGCTGACTATCCTCTAGTAGCTCGTCCTCACTGTAAAGTGGAACTGAGCACACAGCATATAATACTTCTCTGGCTGAGGGAACAGAAAAGGACAGAGGCAGGTTGAGGACAGGTGAGAGCACAGGGCCTGCTCCGGGGCCATGCCAATTAAGGGTTGTATCTGACAAACCCACCGACTTTTTGCTGGGGGTATCTGATGTCACTTGGGACGAAGTGGATGACCGAGTCAACCATTCAAGAACCGCTGGGTTGCTGGTCAAGACACGACCACTAGATGACAACGGGAGCTCAGGCCTCTCGCTGCGACTCCTGCTGCCACGCCCCCTTACTCTGCTCCCCCCTTACTCTGCTGTGCCTGCGCCAGAAACATTTAGGCCTCTGCCACTCCCCTGTGCAAGGCCTGCCACTTCTCTGTCTGACATACTGTTAGATCAAATAAATAAATAAAAAGGAAATTAAAACACCCCAAAAAATCTGTAATTTTCTCACTTCACCACAAAACGGCTAATAAGCCCTTTTTTTTATTAATACACGCCAAAAAGAGCTTTAGAACATATATCTGCTTCACTGAACGGCAAATAGGCCCTTATTTTTTTCCACTTCTACACGCCACAAAAGGCTTTAGAACATATAACTGCTCCGCAGAACAGCAAAAATATATATATATATATATATTTTTTGCCACTAATACACACCAAAAGTGACTTTAGAAGATATACTGTAACTGCACCTCTGAATGGCAAATATATATTTTTTTGCCACTAATACACGCCAACAGGGCTGTAATTTTCTCATTTCCCCACAACAACTGCAAATACTTTTTTTGTGCCACTAATACATGCCAAAAAGGGCTTTAGAACATATAACTAGACCGCTAAACGGCAAATAATATATATTTTTTGCCACTAATACACACCAAAAAGGGCTTTAGAACATATAACTGCACGGCTGAACGGAAAATAAAATAATATAAAGTTAGGTCCATATATATTTGGACAGAGACAACATTTTTCTAATCTTTGTTCTGTGCGTTACCGCAATGGATTTTGAACAAAACAATTAAGATGCAGGTAAAGTTCAGACTTTTAGCTTTAATTCAGTGAGTTGAACAAAATGATTGCATAAAAATGTGTGCATTTTTTTAAACTCCATCCCTTCATTTTCCTTCAGTAATTGGACAAATTAAATAATTGTAAATAAAATGTTAATTTCTAATACTTGGTTAAAAAAAAACTTGTTGGCAATAACTGCCTGAAGTCTTGAACTCATCGACATCACCAGACACTCTGTTTCCTCCTTTTTAATGATCTGACAGGCCTTTACTGCAGTGGTTTTCAGTTGCTGTTTGTTTGTGGTCCTTTCTGTTTGAATTTTAGTCATTAACAAGTGAAATTTTGGGTTCAGATCAGGTGACTGACTTGGCCATTCAAGAATATTCCCCTTCTTTGCGTTAATAAACTCCTGGGTTGCTTTGGCTTTATGTTTTGGGTCATTGTCTATCTGTATTATGAAACGCCGACCAATCAGTTTGGCAGCATTTGGCTGGATTTGTGCACACAGTATGTCTCTGAAAACCCCAGAATTCATCTTGCTGCTTCTGTCCTGTGTCACATCATCAATAAACACCAGGGACCCAGTGCCACCGGCAGCCATGCATGCCCATGCCATCACACTGCCTCCGCCGTGTTTTACAGATGATGTGGTATGCTTTGGATCATGGGCTGTACCATACCTTTGCCATACCTTTTTCTTTTCATCATTCTGGTAGAGGTTGATATTAGTTTCATCTGTCCAAAGAATGTTCTTCCAGAAGTGTGCTTGTTTTTTTTAGCAAAGTCCAATCTCGCCTTCTTATTCTTGAGGCTTAAGAGTGGCTTGCACCGTGTAGTGAACCCTCTGTATTTACTCTCCTGAAGTCTTCTCTTTGTGGTAGATTTGGATATTGCTACGCCTATATCCTGGAGAGTGTTGTTCACTTGGTTGGCTGTTGTGAAGGGGTTTCTCTTCACCATGGTAATTATTCTGCGATCCTCTACCACTGTTGTCTTCTGTGGGCGTTTTTGCATTGTTGAGGTCACCAGTGCTATCTTTTTTAGGATGTACCAAACTGTAGATTTTGCCACTCCTAATAGTGTAGCAATTTCTCAGATGTTTTTTTTTCTGTTTTCGCAGATGAAGGATGGCTTGTTTCACCTGCATGAAGAGCTCCTTTGACCACATGTTTACTTTTCAGCAAAATCTTCAAAATGCAAGCACCACACCTCAAATCAACTCCAGGCCTTTTATGTGCTTAATTGAGAAATAAATAATTAATTAAGGAATTGTCCACACCTGCCCATGAGACAGCCTTTGAGTCAATTGCCCAATTACTTTTGGTCCATTTAAAAATAGGGTGACACATGTAAAGGAGCTGAAACTGCTAAACCCTTCATCCAATTTTAATGTGGATACCCTCCAATGAAAGCTAAAAGTCTGGACTTTATGTCCATGTCCATTATGTAACTATAATTTGAATATGTTTTAGTAAAAAGGTAATAAAAACAAAATTTGTGTCAGAGTCCAAATATATATGGACCTAACTGTATGTTTCTGTGCCACTAATACACAACAAAAAGGGCTTTAGAAAATATAACTGCACCACTGAACTAAAAATAGGCCCTTATTTTTTCCCACTTATACACGCCACAAAAGGCTTAAGAACATATAACTGCACTGCTGAACAGAAAATAATATATATATTTTTTGCCACTAATACACGCCAAATGGCAGATACTTTTTTTTTGTGCCACTAATAAAAGCCAAAAAGGGCTTTAGAACATATAACTGCACCACTGAACGATAAATAGGCCCTTATTTTTTTCCACTTATACACGCCATAAAAGGCTTTAGAACATATAACTGCACCACTGAACGGCAAATAATATAAATTTTTTGCCACTAATACATGTCAAAAAGGGCTTTAGAACTAGAGATGAGCAAATCGTAGCTGACGAAGTGGAATTCGATCTGAATTTCAGGAAAAATTCAATTTGCACCAAATTCGAATTTCCTCACGCTTCGTGGTAACGAATCACATTTTTTCCTAAAATGCCTGCTGCATGTGTGAGGACATGGAGCAAAGAACTCTGGGAAGGCAGGATCACCCATAATGCCATGCATGCAGCCAATCATCAGCCAGCCAGCCAGCCCTGTGATGTTACAACTTTATAAATAGACTCAGCCATCTTGGATTCTGCCATTTACCAGTGTACTTAGTGCAGGGATAGACATCAGCAGGCGCTAGGGACAGTTTTAGAAAGAACTTCATTGTGCTAAAAAAACAATTTACAAGTGCAGGAAAAGATTATTCAAGGTGTAGGGAAAGAATAGGGAGGAGTCATTCCACAGCAATTATGCTGAACAGGGTTCAGTAGGGGAAGTTACAGACTGCGTAATAGGAACAATCCTATTACACCTTGCTGCACTGACTGGGCACCAAAATTGCCATTATACAGCTCTGTAAATCCAGCAAACCGTATTCCAGAGGGGTCAGTATATTAATTCATAAAGCAGTTAGGTTTGAATGCTTTAAGGAATATATTGATGTAGAGGGGAGGTTTGCATGTATTCACTGAGCTATAATTGGTATCAAGATGGTATTGGCGACGATATATATACCACCGCCATATTCGGTGGTGCCCCTGAGAATGGTTTTGGAGTTTTTGTCGGCATTTCCTCATAGTCGGCGATTTCAATGCTGTAGTGAATGAGGAGTTAGATGCCGTGCTGCGCCCGGGGGTGGGGGTGCTGCTGAAACCTCCTTTGGTAGACTATTGCGGGAAGTTGGGCTGCTAGACATATGGCGGGAGGCATACCCTACCGATAAATGTTTTTCTTGCTGTTCTTCCACGTACATGACTCTTCCTAGAATTGATATGGGTCTTGTTAATGCTGCTATGTATCCTCAGGTGCAGAAAGCAGAATATCTGCCCAGATCGATATCGGATCATTCCTTATTCATGGTAGAACTTTGTGGTGGGGGAGGAGCCAGTTCCAGGCGTAACTGCTGGCGGTTTAATGCCTTCTGGCTTACGCTGATGGGAGATAATGCTGAGATAATGACGGCATTGCAGGAATACTTTCAGTATAATATGGGGTTGGCCTCTGTGCATACGGTGTGGGAGGCTATGAAGGCCTTTCTTAGAGGTGCCTTGATTAAAGCGGTCTGTAGGATCAAATCTAAGTCCAAAGAACAGGATGTGCAGATGCATGACAGTATGCGTGCGGCGGAAGAAGCCTTTACGATCAATCCCACTGTAGATAATGGTAATAAACTGAGAGTTGTGCAAGAAGAACTTAGATGTTACTTATTTCAGGTTGCGGAAAGGAAACAACAGTTTTATAAACAACAGTTTTTTGCTGAGGGAGAGAGAGCAGGGCATATGCTGTCTATGATTTCCAAGGCGCAACAGGGTTCTGCGTGTATTGCTGGTCTGGTGGATGCAGGGGGGTATTTAGGCAGAACACTAAACACATTCTTAATGTACTGGAAACGTTTTATGCGTCCCTATATGAGTCTAAAATACCATGCTCTGATGTGGAGATAGATGATTTCCTGCGAGAAGCAGATCTTCCTCGGTTGTCGCGGCAGGATTGTGAGTTGTTAGATGCCCCCATACAGTTGGAGGAACTACAAGAGGCGGTGAGATCCATGGCTAATAACAAAGCGCCAGGGATGGATGGTCTCCCAGTGGAGATTTATAAGAATTTTGTGGACACACTTCTACCGGAGTTACTTTCTGTCTTTAACTATTCTTTAGAGAAAGGTTGTCTACCAGCGTCCATGCAGGAAGCTCTAATTGTTGTCCTCCCAAAGCCGGGAAAGGATCCACGGTTGCCCGATTCTTACCGTCCTATTTCGTTGCTTCCAGTGGATGTAAAGATACTAGCCAGGTCTTGGCCATGCGTCTGTCCAAGGTAATATTGTCTGTCATTCACTCAGATCAAACTGGAATCATGCCCCAAAAATCTACCTCCATTAATATCAGAAGGGTATTTGCTAGTTTGCAGTTACCTGCAGATAATGTGGGCAATCTTTTCACTGGATGCGGCCAAGGCCTTCAATAGTGTAGAGTGGCGGTTTTTATGGAGTACCCTGGAGCATATGGGGTTTGGACAGGGGTTAATCTCATGGGAGAAGGTACTTTATTCTAGTCCTAGGGCCTGTATCAGGGCAAATGGAGGTGTGTCCGCAAAATTTCAGTTGTATCGAGGCACTCGGCAAGGATGCCCTCTTTCGCCATTGCTGTTTGCATTGGCGATAGAGCCGCTAGCTGCTACGATATGTAAGGCCTTAGATATTCAAGGCTTTAAGTATGGCTCCATTCAAAACAAGGAAGCCATGTATGCAGATGACACTCTGTTGTTTATGGGACATACGGATAGTTCCTTGACGGCAGAAATGAAAGTTATTGATAGATTTGGTAAACTTTCTAGACTAACAACTTACTGGCACAAATCAGTCTTGATGTTGATAGATAACCAACCTAAATCACGGGTGCTAGTAGAGAATCAGATTCCATGTGAAGGGCGCATTAAGTATTTGGGTGTGTACATGACGCCAAGAGTTGGGGATTATGAGGAACTGAATCTGGTTCCCCTGTTACATAGATTCAGGGACAAGTCTAAAGTGTGGTGCAAACTCTTTCTCTCTGTAATAGGTAGAGCTAACTTGATCAAAATGATATGGATGTAGCAGCTCCTGTATGTCCTGCACAATTCCCCAGTCTGGCTTTCCAGAAAAGAATTTGGGAAAATAAATACTATATTTAGGGAACTGATATGGTGTCACGGGCAACCCCGTGATTTTGAAGTCTCAGATGAGAGAACGGGATCTACTGCTGGAAGGGGCAGAGGACAGGTCTGAACGGCTCCACACTTCATTAGGGTGTACAATGTATACCGTGTGGAATAAGGTGAAGCACATTAGGAATGTCAGTGGCCTTATACCACCTTGTGGGGCTATCCGGTAGAGATTGCCCGAACTATCCGCCGGCGAACATAGCTTGTTTGCGTTCGCCGCGGCGGGCGAACACATGCGATGTTCGGTCCGCCCCCTATACATCATCATTGAGCAATCTTTGACCCTGCACCTCACAGTCAGCAGACACATTCCAGCCAATCAGCAGCATACCCTCCCTCCCAGACCCTCCCATCTCCTGAACAGCATCCATTTTAGATTCATTCGGAATTTGCAGTCTTAGTGAGAGAAGGGACAGTGTAGCTGCTGCTGATTTAATTGGGAAATCGATAGCTAGGCTAGTGTATTCAGTGTCCACTCCAGTCCTGAAAGACTCATCTGATCTCTGCTGTAAGGACAGCGTCCTGACAGCACCCCAAAAAGCCCTTTTTAGGGCTGCAACATTAGTCTGTTTTTTTTTTTTTTTCTCCATATATATATTGCAGTTGCCTGGCCTGCCTGTGTGTGAGGAGCTGCAGGCCCACAGACTGTAGCGTGCCCACTGCCAGTGCCCACCCCTGTCATACCGTATAGCACAGGACTTTGCATCAAAAAAAGGCATTTCATTTTTACACTTTAGTGTAATTTCAGTTGCTTGCCTGCTAGTGTGTGTCAGGCCAACTTCCACTGACTGTAGTGTGCCCACTGCCAGTGCCCACCCCTGTCATACCATGTAGCACAGGACTTTGCATAAAAAAAAAGGCATTTTATTTTTACACTTTTGTGTAATTTCAGTTGCTTGCCTGCTAGTGTGTGTCAGGCCGACTTCCATTGACTGTTGTGTGCCCACTGCCAGTGCCCACCCCTGTCATCCCGTGTGGCACAGGACTTTGCATCAAAAAAAGGCATTTAATTTTTACACTTTAGTGTAATTTCAGTTGCTTGCTTGCTAGTGTGTGTCAGGCCGACTTCCACTGACTGTAGTGTGCCCACTGCCAGTGCCCACCCCTGTCATACCGTGTGGCACAGGACTTTGCATCAAAAAAAGGCATTTCATTTTTACACTTTTGTGTAATTTCAGTTGCTTGCCTGCTAGTGTGTGTCAGGCCGACTTCCACTGACTATAGTATGCCGACTGCCAGTGCCCATCCATGTCATACCGTGTGGCACAGGACTTTGCATCAAAAAAAGGCATTTCATTTTTACACTTTAGTGTAATTTCAGTTGCTTGCCTGCTAGTGTGTGTCAGGCCGACTTCCACTGAATGTAGTGTGCCCACTGCCAATGCCCACCCCTGTCATCCCGTGTGGCACGGGACTTTGCATCAAAACAAGGCATTTCATTTTTACACTTTAGTGCAATTTCAGTTGCTTGCCTGCTAGTGTGTGTCAGGCCGACTTCCACTGACTGCAGTGTGCCCACTGCCAGTGCCCACCACTGATACCGGGTGGCACAGTAGCTTGCCGATAAATAAGGCATTTAATTTTTACACATTAGTCTAATTTCAGTTGCTTGCCTGCTGACAGTGTGTTTCAGGCCCACTTCCACAGACTGTAGTGTGCCCACTGCCAGTGCCAACCACTGATACCGGGTGGCACAGTAGCTTGCCGATAAATAAGGCATTTAATTTTTAGACAGTAGTCTAAATTCAGTTGCTTGCCTGCTGCCAGTGTGTGTCAGGCCCACTTCCACTGACTGTAGTGTGCCCACTGCCAGTGCCAACCACTGATACCGGGTGGCACAGTAGCTTGCCTATAAATAAGGCATTTAATTTTTACACATTAGTCTAATTTCAATTGCTTGCCTGCTGCCAGTGTATGTCAGGCCCACTTCCACTGACTGTAGTGTGCCCACTGCCAGTGCCCACCACTAATACCGGGTGGCACAGTAGCTTGCCGATAAATAAAGCATTTAATTTTTAGACAATAGTCTAAATTCAGTTGCTTGCCTTCTGCCAGTGTGTGTCAGGCCCCCTTCCACAGACTGTAGTGTGCCCACTGCCAGTGCCAACCACTGATACCGGGTGGCACAGTAGCTTGCCGATAAATAAAGCATTTAATTTTTAGACAGTAGTATATTTTCAGTTGCTTGCCTGCTGCCAGTGTGTGTCAGGCCCACTTCCACAGACTGTAGTGTGCCTACTGCCAGTGCCCATCACTCATAACGGGTGTCACAGTACCTAGCACGCATAGTACCACTTATCTAAAAAAAAAATGACAGGCAAAGGCAGGCCACCCCGCAGGGGCCGTCGTGGTCGTGGTGCTGTGATTTCCACTGTCCCTGGAATAATGCCTAGTGTTCAGAGGCCACGTACCCTGAACCCGAAAAATTCTGAGGACATAGTTGACTGGCTTAGACAGGACACCCAATCTTCAACAGCTTCCGCTAAGAACCTTGACGCACCATCCTCCTCCAGCTCAGCTTCGGTCACCTGCTCTCAAGTTACCACGCTCCCGCCCGCCGCCACCACCACCACTACCATCACAGCCACCACAGCCGCTTCACTTGATCCGTCAGAGGAGTTATTTACTCATCAGTTGGATGCAATTAGTGATGCGCAACCATTATTGCCAGATGATGTCGATTACAGGGATATGTCTCAGTCAGGCAGAATTACACACATGGACGTACAGTGTGATGATGATGATGATGTTGTACCCGCTGCTGCTTCCTTTGCTGAGGTGTCAGATACAAGTGAAGCGGTTGATTATGACGATGTGTTCACGGATGCCACGTGGGTGCCTGCTGAAAGAGAAGAAGAGGGGGAAAGTTCAGAAGGGGAGACAGAGAGAATGAGGAGATGAGTTGGAAGCAGGGGGAGGTCATCGCAAGGAGTTAGTGGCACAGTCAGACAGCATGTATCGGCACCCGCGGTCAGCCAGACAGCACGCCAGTCAACGCATGCTGTTGCCACCACCAGAATGCCTTCATTGCAAAGCTCAGCAGTGTGGCATTTTTTTTGTGTGTCTTCCTTTGATAACAGCAATGCCATTTGCAACCTGTGCCAAAAGAAACTGAGTCGTGGGAAGTCCAACACCCACCTCGGTACAACTGCTTTGCGAAGGCACATGATCTCACATCACAAACGCCTATGGGATCAACACATGAGTACAAGCAGCACACAAACTCAAAGCCACCATGCTCCTCCTGGTCCAGCATCTTCAGCCACGTCAACCACTGCTGTCCTTCCTGCCCCCTCTCAACCAACTGCCACTCCGCCTCTCACCTTCAGCAGTTCCTGCTCATCTGCCCACAGTCAGGTGTCTGTCAAGGACATGTTTGAGCGTAAGAAGCCAATGTCACAGAATCACCCCCTTGCCCGGCGACTGACAGCTGGCTTGACGGAACTCTTAGCCCGCCAGCTTTTACCATACCAGCTGGTGGAGTCTGAGGCCTTCAGAAAAATTGTCGCTATTGGGACACCACAGTCAAAGGTACCCGGACGAATTTTTTTTTTCAAAAAAGGCAATCCCAAACCTCTACAATATCATTGAAAAGGAAGTCATGGCATCTCTGGCATACAGTGTTGGGGCAAGGGTCCATCTGACCACTGATACCTGGTCTGCAAAGCACGGTCAGGGCAGGTATATCACGTACACTGCGCATTGGGTCAACCTGCTGACGGCTGACAAGCATCGAATGCGTGGCTCCGCAGCGGAGTTGGTGACACCGCCACGACTTGCAGGCAGACCTACTGCCACCTCCTCTACTCCTACTCCATCCTCTTCGATATCCTCCTCAGCTGAGTCCTCTTCTGCTGCGGCGTCTGGCTGCACATCAACTGAATCCCCACAGCTCCCCAGGGGCTATTCCACATCCCGGATACGACAGTGTCACGCTGTCTTGGGGTTGACTTGCCTGAAAGCAGAGAGCCACACAGGACCAGCACTCCTTTCCGCCCTTAACGCACAGGTGGATCAGTGGCTGACCCCGCACCAACTGGAGTCGGGAAAGTGGTGTGTGACAATGGAACAAATTTGTTGTCGGCATTGAATTTGGGCAAGTTGTCACATGTGCCGTGCATGGCACATGTGTTAAATCTCATCGTACAACGCTTTGTGTCTAAGTACCCAGGCTTACAGGACTTCCTCAAGCAGGCCAGAAAGGTGTGTGGCCATTTCAGGCGTTCCTACACGGCCATGGCGCACTTTTCCGATATTCAGCAGCGAAACAAAATGCCAGTGAGGCGCTTGATTTGCGACAGCCCGACACGTTGGAATTCAACACTCCTAATGTTCGACCGCCTGCTCCAACAAGAAAAAGCCGTCAACAAGTATTTGTATGACCGGGGTGCTAGGACAGCCTCTGCGGAGCTGGGAATCTTTTTGCCACGTTACTGGACGCTCATGCGTGATGCCTGTAGGCTCATCCTTTTGTGGAGGTGACAAACCTAGTCAGTCACACCGAAGGCACCATCAGCGACCTGATCCCATTTTTTTTCTTCCTGGAGCATGACCTGTGAAGAGTGCTGGATCAGGCTGTAGATGAGCGTGAAGAGGAAGAGGAAGAGTTGTGGTCACCATCACCACTAGAAACAGACTTGTCATCATCGCTTGCCAGACCTACGGCAACGCTGGAAGAGGAGTATGAGGAAGAGGAGTCAGAGGAGGAATGTGGTGGCTTTGAGGAGGAGGAAGACCAACCACAGCAGGAACCCCAGGGTGCTCGTTGTTGTCACCTATCTGGGACCCATGGTGTTGTACGTGGCTGGGGGGAAGAACAGACCGTCAATGACATCAGTGAGGACGAGGAACGGGAAATGAGTAGCTCTGCATCCAACCTTGTTCAAATGGGGTCTTTCATGCTGTCATGTCTGTTGAGGGACCCTCGTATAAAAAGGATGAAGGAGAACAACCTGTACTGGGTGGCCACGCTACTAGACCCCCGGTATAAGCAGAAAGTGCCAGAAATGTTACCAAATTACCGAAAGTCAGAAAGGATGCAGCAGTTCAAAACCAAACAAATAAATATGCTTTACACAGCTTATAAGGGGGATGTCACAGCACAACGGGAATCTAACAGGGGAAGAGGTGAGTGTAATCCTCCTCCTACCACGGCGGCAAGGACTGGACGATCTACAGATGTGCTGTTGATGGAGGACATGCGTTGCTTTTTCAGCCCTACTCATCGCCATAGCCCTTCTGGATCCAGCCTTAGAGAATGACCAACAGGTAGCAGACTACCTCGCCTTAACAGCAGATATGACAGCAGGCTTGACCTGTGGCCTGAGCTATCCCAGTTTGCGATAGAACTTCTGGCCTGCCCTGCTTCAAGTGTCCTGTCAGAAAGGACCTTCAGTGCAGCAGGAGGCATTTTCACTGACAAGAGAAGTCGCCTCGGTCAAAAAAGTGTTGATTACCTCACCTTCATAAAGATGAATGAGGCATGGATCCCGAAGGGACTGACAGTGGGGGATACGTTTGACTAACAAAAGGCCTGATTACATGCCTTGGCCTCAAAATGGTCCCCACGCTGTTGTATTTAATGTCTGCATACCGGATGACTTTCATGAATTCTCCACCACCAACTAGGGTTCAAGCCGCAATGTTTTAGTCACTTTTCTGCCTGGAAAACATCAATTTTTCCGGCCGTTGCTACAATAGCGGCTGCAACAATGCCATTATTTTTCAGGCATGTGTACATGCCTAATTTTTATGTCCTATGGTGCAGCACTGTGGCTGCAAAAACAAACAAAAAAAAAAGGCACATACAAGTGTCAATTCCCCTTCGTGATCGTTACCTTGTTGTGGTGAAGGGGCTTGCGTATCACAATGAAGCAATCATCACCTCCATGAGTGTGTTGGCAATGTTGCCACACCCCAGATGATAAGGCTGTTGCTTCATTATGTTCAGACCAAAAGCGATCGGACGGATGGATAATATTTCATAGAAAAAACATTAATTTACCATTTTTTTTTATGTTGTATGGGTTTTTAATACATAAAATAAAAAATCATAATAAAGTCTCTTAATAGTTTATTAGAAATAATCAATCCCCATCAATTTCAATACAAAGCGAGTACAGAGCTCAGAACTAAATTATTTCATGATGTCGTTAATTGTAATGGTTCGTTAATTCAACAATATTTAATCATTGTTAATTTATTCAATGCTTAATTAGACACACGTCGCTGGATAGGGTCCGTAAAAGGGATTAAACTGATAGGAATAGTACTAGTTAAGACACCACTCATATAGGGTGTCACAGCACATTGCTCTGTGCACGCGCAGTGCCCCAATTTGGGAGTAAGAGGACCGACTAAGCTGCTTTTTCCATCTCCCGTTCCTGAAATCAATTCAGTTTGGTGTATGAGAGTTTGTTCTGTCACTGTGAAGGCAGTCGAAGGTACCCGGCCTAAATTTTTCACAAAAGGCAATCCCTGATATGGGATGTAACAGGGATTAAACTGATGAGAATAGTACTACAGAAAATACCACTCATATCGGGTGTGACAGTAAATTGCACGGCGCAGACGCAGTGACCGTGGATTAAAACAGAGTGGAGGGAGCCAGCGTTTTTTTAACCATCTACCCGTTCGAAAAAATCAATTCAATAAATGGACCCCAGATTGGGGACGTAACAGGGATTAAACTGATGAGAATAGTACTACAAAAAATACCACTCATATCGGGTGTGACAGTAAATTGCACGGCGCAGACGCAGTGACCGTGGATTAAAACAGAGTGGAGGGAGCCAGCGTTTTTTTGACCATCTCCCCGTTCGAAAAATCAATTCAATAAATGGACCCCAGATTGGGGACGTAACAGGGATTAAACTGATGAGAATAGTACTACAGAAAATACCACTCATATCGGGTGTGACAGTAAATTGCACGACGCAGACGCAGTGACCGTGAATAAAAACAAAGGGGAGGGAGCCAACGTTTTTTTAACCATCTCCCCGTTCGAAAAATCAATTCAATTCACCTTTCGGGGACCCTTGGTGTTGTACGTGGCTGGGTGAAGGAAGAAACCTTCAATGACATCACCGGAACATGGCTAGCTTGGTATCCAACCTTGTGCAAATGGGGAGTTTCCGGTTTTGCAAATGAACTGTTTGCGGTTGTTTGCAGTGCATTAAAAGGGGAGTTTGGTCTGTCAATGTCTGTGAAGCGGGCGTAACCCTTATCGATACAACCCCGTAACCCTGATCGATACAACATCATACCTGTTCGTATACACACACTAGATGTTTTAAACCACGTTGTTCAAAAAAATTTAGGATTGTTAGGTGATTTATGCCTTTTATGGATTAAATCCCAACTCTGCGTCAACTATGTAATTTTCCATGGGAGTTTTGCCATGGATCCCCCTCCAGCATGCCATAGTCCAGGAGTTAGTCCCCTTGAAACAACTTTTCCATCACTATTGTGGCCAGAAAGAGTCCCTGTGGGTTTTAAAATTCGCCTGCCTATTGAAGTCTATGGCGGTTCGCCCAGTTCGCCCATTCGCGAACATTTGCGGAAGTTCGCGTTCACCGTTCGCGAATTGAAAATTTTATGTTCGCGACATCACTACAATCCAGTGATGTCGGAATTTCTTTCCTTGACTGGATTTGAGGATAGGAAGAAAAGGGGGGTGCTCCGAGTGGAACATTTGCTAGATGGAGGGGTGTTCCATTCTTTTACTAAAATACTAGAAGTGTTCGGTGTTCCTAGAGCTCAATTTTACAAGTACTTGCAAATTAGACATGCTTATGATACTATGATAAAGAATGGCTTCAAGGTCTCGAACCGTGATGCAGTGCTCCATCTAGTTCTCTCAAAGGGGGACAGGAAAGGGTTAATTTCCACAGTATATCATCTTCTTATGAATGATCATTTGGAGTTATATCCGCTGACTAGAATGTGTAAGTGGGAGCAGGACAGAGGACCGATTTCTAATGAGCAATGGCATGATATATTGGAAGCAGTGCCATTATCTTCCTTAAGTGAAAGTGGAAAGTTTTCACAGTTGTTCATCGTTCACAGGGTCTACAAGACGCCAATATTTTTATTCCATCTGGGATATAGAAGGGATGATAGATGTCCAAGGTGTTCTGTAGACTCTGTGGGTCTTTTGCATATGATATGGCAATGTTCTGCATTGGCGCAGTTTTGGGGTAAGGTACTGAATTGTATACATAAAATCTATAAGGTATTAATACCTAGGGATCCTAAAGTCTGTATTTTAGGTTATACTACTGAATTAGTGGCTGATGATGTGTGTAAGGTGGCAATAGGACATCTGTTGTATGTGGCGAGAAAATTGGTGGCCCAATACTGGATACAAGCTAATCCTCCGAAGTTTACTGAATTTGTATCCAAGGTTAATACCATGCTCACTTATGAAAAGATTATTTTTCAGAAGAGAGGCTGTCCCCTTAAATTTGAGAGATTGTGGATGCCGTGGTGTGAATATGTGAATACTAATGGAATGTGTAGGTAGGGTGACCGGCAGTGGAACTGAGGAGTGGGGGGTGTGCTAAAATTACAGCACTTTTTGTCATGTATTAGTGGCAAAAGAAAAATATATTTGCCGTTCAGCGGTGCTGTTATATGTTCTAAAGCCCTTTTTGTCATGTATTAGTGGCAAAAGATAAATATATTTGCTGTTCAGTGGTGCAGTTATACAGTATGTTCTAAAGCCTTTTGTGGCATGTACTAGTGGCAAAAGAAAAATATATTTGCCGTTCAGCGGTGCAATTATATGTTCTAAAGCCCTTTTTGGCGTATTAGCCATTGTGTGGTGAAGTGAGAAAATTACAGACTTTTTGGGGGTATTTTAATTTACTTTTTATTTATTTATTTGATCTAACAGTATGTCAGACAGAGTAGTGACAGGCCCTGCACATGGGAGTGGCAGAGGCCTAAATGTTTCTGGCACAGGCAGAGGTTGCAGCAGAGTAAGGGGCGTGGCAGCAGGGGTCATTTCGAGAGGCCAGAGCTCCCAGTGTCAGCTAGCGGTCGTGTCTTCACTAGCAACCCAGCCGTTTTTGAATGGGTGACTCGATCTTCGACTTCGTCGCAAGTGACATCAGACACCCCTAGCCTAGAGTCGGTGGGTTCGTCAGACACAACCCTTAGTTGGCATGTCCCAGGAGCATGCCCTGTGCCCTCACCTGTAAAGTTGAGCGGACACCTGGATGTTCGGGTTCGAGAAGTTCTGCAGAACGTCACGAAAATGTTCGGGTTCGGATCCAAACTCAACCCAAACTTGACCCCGAACACGAACCCCATTGAAGTCAATAGGGACCCGAACTTTTGGGCACTAAAAAAGCTGTAAAATAGCCCTGGAAAGGGCTAGAGGGCTGCAAAAGGCAGCAAAATGTATGTAATTCCCCTGCAAACAAATGTCGATAGGGAAATGACTTAAAAAAATAAAATAAAAATTACCAATATCAATTGGCAACTTGGAGGAGGAGGTGGAATAGGAGGTTGGGGTGGCGTCAAGTGGGAATTCTATGAGAGGTGAAGTTCTCATCACAGCCAAAAAGGATTCATGTCTGCTTGCAGTGCCACAGGCCTCATTTACAGACTCAGGGCCATGGCAACCTTTCATGGGAGCTGAAGTTCACATCACAGCCATTCATGTCTGCCAGCAGTGTCACAGGCCTCACTCACAGACTCAGGCCAATGGCAACCAAACATGGGAGTTGAAGTTGTCATCACAGTCAAGAAGAAATGATGTCTGCCTGCAGGGCCACAGACCTCATTCAAACATTCAGGCCCACGGGACCCACAAAGACGAGAGTTAAAATCACGCCAAGACAGTATTGATTTCACCCAGCAATGCCACAGGCCTCATTCACAGATTCAGACCCATGGCACCCACAAACCGGAGAGTGACAATCATGCCAAAACAGTATTGATTTCACCCAGTAGTGCCACAGGCCTCATTCACTAATTCAGGACCATGGCACCCGCAAAAAGGAGAACGGTCCCGTAACAGCAACACAGGCCTCAGGTCAAACTGCAATGGAACAGGCCATTATCATTTATGTAGGCCCCTGACAACCAGACAATGGGGAGGGCATTTGACAGTCAAAAGAGTTTAATGTCTCCCACCAATGCAGCAAGCGATTAAACGAAATATAGGCCCCTGACAACCAGACAATGTAGAGGTCATTTTACAGTATAAAGAGTTTAATGTCTCCCATCAATGCAGCAAGCGATTAAACGAAATATAGGCCCCTAACAACCAGACAATGGGGCGGTCTTTTGACTGTAATAAAAGGTTAATGTCTCCTACCAATACAGCAGATGATGAAACAAAATATAGGCCCCTGACAACCAGACAATGTAGAGGTCATTTGACAGTAAAAAGAGTTTAATGTCTCCCAACAATAGAGATGTCCCGAACTATTCGCCGGCAAACAGTTTCCAGCGAACATCGCATGTTCGCGTTCTCAGTGGCGGGCGAACATATGCGATGTTCGATTCGCCTCTTATACTTTATCATTGAGCAAACTTTGACCATGTACATGAGGCACATTCCAGCCAATCAGCATACCCTCCCTCCCAGACCCTCGGGGCCGAAACCCGGAAGTTCGGGGCCGCGGCTCCGCAAATGCGGAAGCGGAAAACACATAGTGTGCTCTCCTTTTTATGTCCGGCCTCATTCACAATGAATGGGTCCGCATCTATTCAGCAGAATTGCGGAATGGATGCGGACAAAAATTGCGGATGTGTGAATGGGGTCTTAGGTCCGGATGCGTTGCGGATGTGTTCAGTGAAAACTGTGCAATTTCACAGACAAAGCCATTGAGTTTTGCCTGCAATTGCGTTCAGTTGTTCAGTTTTTTCCGTGCGGGTGCAATGCGTTTTGATGCGTTTTTCACGCACATGATAAAAAACTGAAGGTTTACAAACAACATTCCTAGCAACTATCAGTGAAAAACAATATATTGTAGCTGGGCACACTAGCGGCCACTGAGGAAGGGGTGAAATACAAATCCCGAAACGCATATGGTGTTATTTTCCCTGTAAACCGAGACTGGATGTGGAAGCCCCCCCATAACATTGAATACAAAGGGTACACCCTCATCATTCTATAGGAAATCGTGCGGACACCGAGCGGGAATACAGCTAAACATGCCGGCAAGAGAGGAGACACACGTGCTACTCCGATGAGACGCCGCTGACCGGAGACCTGCCACTACAGAGAGAGACCCCCGATATCGAGGAGAGAACATCGCAACGAAGGAAGTACAGTTACCATACGGTCGGGTAAGATCTACCCTGCATTTTTATCTAAAGAGCTTACATTCGCTAATAGTGACGGGACGCCGCCACACACTAAATAGGAGCGGGACGCCGCTCCGGATCTATACAAAGGGGGATCGCTATCTAATTCTATTCATCCATAGACCGGCCAAGATGTGGATTTAAATAAGGACTGAATGATCGAATATCCATAAGAGAACCCTAACGCTGTATATTAGTTGAAAAGACTAAACACATAAATACAGTCCTATTTAACTCCACCAACCTATAATTATACCATACCACAGGATCAATATTATTAGTGCACCATAAATAGCAGACTGAACTTGTTTGGAAATATTAATGCATGCTATATTTGGACAATACCTGTTGGGTTCCCAGTGATTACTATTAATCCACTACGAACGCCTATGCTACTCATCAAAGGATAAGAGTATTCAATTCCGATTACAGTATTTTTTTGTAAAATATTGCCGTTCTGATTTAAACTTTGATTTTATTTGTGTATATTGTGTTCATTAAATCCACTAACATTTCTCTATGGCCCTGATCTCTTGAGTGTACCCAGCTACAATATATTATTTTTACCATTGGTCTAGTGGGTGTGGTTTACCAGCGAGGTGCACCTCATCTGATCTTACCTATCCTAGTGCGACTTCTCTTTTTCTCTTTTTTCAGTGAAAAACGCAACGCACCTGCACTTGCTTGCGGATGCAATGCGTTTTTCAGTGCACCCCCATTCACTTCTATGGGGCTAGGGCTGAATAAAAAACGCAGAATATAGAACATGCTGCATTTTACACGCAACGTTCAAGTGAAAAAAAACGCTCATGTACACAGACCCATTGAAATGAATAGGTCAGGATTCAGTGCGGATGCTATGCGTTCATGTCACGCATTGCACCTGCGCGGAAAACTCGCTTGTGTGAAAGAGGCCATCTGCTGTAAGGACAGCATCCTGACAGCACCCAAAAAAGCTGGTACATCAGTCTGCTTTTCTTTTTTCGATATAAATATATTGCAGTTGCCTGCCCGTGTGTGAGAGGCCGCAGGACCACAGACTGTACTGTGTGCACACCACTTATATAGGGTGGCACAGTACCTTGCAGATAAAAAAAAGTCATAACATTTTTACCCTTTAATATAATTGCAGTTGCCTGCCAGTGTGTGTCAGGCCCACAGACTGTACTGTGCCCACTGCCCACCACTTATATAGGGTATCACAGTACATTGCACGGCGCACACACAGTGACCTAAGATTCAAACGAAGCGAACCGAGCATGGGTCTTTTTCGATCTCCCAGTTCCAAAAATCTATTCACTACACCGGCCCTAGCCCTGATAAGGGACAAAACAGAGATTAAACTGATAGGAATAGTACTTAGTTAACACTAGTTGCATTGGTGGCAAATTCCATTGCAAGTGCCCAAATTTAGAAGGAAGCGGACAGAGCAAGCTTTTTTCTCTATCTCCCCATGCAAGGATTCAATTCAATTCATGTCCCTTGATAGGGCACTTAACATGATTAAAATGGTAAGAATAGTAGTTCATACAATTTGTATTGGTGGCACAGTACATTGCGCGGCGCATGCGCAGTGCCCCAAATTGGAAGGAAGAGGACTGACCAATCATCTTTTTCCCTCTCCCGATTCCTAAAATCTATTCCATACACCGGCCCCTGATAGGGAACAAAACAGAGATTAAACTGGGAAAAACAGATTTTTTTAATAAAGAAAAAAGGAGGACAGCCTCTGCGGAGCTGGGTATTTTTTGGCCGCGTTACTGAACGCTCATGCACAATGGCTGTAGGCTCATGCGTCCTTTTGCGGAGGTGACAAACTTGGTCAGTAAAACCCAAGGCAACATCATCGACCTCATCCCATATGCGTTTTTTATGGAGCATTCCCTGCGAAGAGTGCTGGATCAGGCCGTAGAGGAGCATGAAGAGGAAGAGTTGTGGTCACCATCACCACCAGAAGCAGCCTTGTCGTCGTCGATTGCTGGACCTGCGGCAACGCAGAGAGAGGAGTCTGAAGAAGAGGAGTCAGAAGAGGAAGGTGGCTTTGAGGAGGTGGAAGACCAACCACAGCAGGCGTCCCAGGGGGCTTGTTGTCACCTTTCGGGGACCCTTGGTGTTGTACATGACTGGGTGGAGACCTTTAATGACGTCAGTGAGAACAAGGAACTGGACATGGCTAGCTTGGTATCCAACTTTGTGCAAATGGGGAGTTTGCAGTTGTGCAAATGGACTGTTTGTCGGGGAGTTTGGTTTGTCACTGTGAAGCGGGCGTAACCCTTACACTACTGATCGATAGAACATCATACCTGATCGTATACACACACTGGATGTTTTAAAGCACGTTATTCCAAACAATTTAGGAATGTTAGGTGATTTATGCCTTTTATGGATTTAATCCCTACTCTGCATCAACTACGTAATTTTCCATGGGAGTTTTGCCATAGATCCCCCTCCGGCATGCCACAGTCCAGGTGTTAGTCCCCTTGAAACAACTTTTCCATCGCTATTGTGGCCAGAAAGAGTCCCGGTGGGTTTTAAAACATCTTTTTACAGGAGATCAACATTAATTCTCTAAATCTGAAATTTACATCTACTACTAGCAAGACCTCTATACAATTTTTAGATCTTAATATATATGTTGAGGGCACCAGGATATTGTGCAATACATATCAAAAAGAAGTAGCAAAAAACTGCTTTTTAAGATGCTCCAACTGCCACCTCCCAAGGTGTTTATCAAATATCCCAGTGAGCCAGTTCAGGAGGATTAAACGTAACTGTACCAAATTTGATCAATTCGAGGAGGAAGACAATAGTTTAAAACAACAATTGTTAGAGAAATACTATCCTGTAAAGATAGTGGAGGATTCCCTGCAAAAGGTGAGACAAATGGAAAGACAAACTTTTTTTACGGACAAGTTAAGAGAAAAGGATGAAACCATTAGATTAATAATACCCTTCCAAGCGGAGTATAAGAGAGTGGAAAAGATTATTAAAAAACATTGGTGCCACCTATTAGAGGATAAGTGTATTGACACATTATTAACTGATACACAGAGAATTACTTACAGAAAGGTAACCAATTTGGGCCTAGGAATATCACCTTCTGTTAAAAACAAAAGAAAACCAAAAAGTGCGACCTGGCTATCATTGAAAGGGTTTTACAGATGTAACAGGTGTTCCAACTGCAGAACTAGCATCTTCCCCCAAAAAAACAACTAAAATATATTCCACACAGAATACGTTTAATATGGAAATTAGGGATGCACTTACTTGTGATTCTGAAGGTGTGATATACATCCTCCAATGCCCCTGCTCCAAACAATATGTGGGCAGGACAAAGAGAGCTTTCAAAAAAAGAATAGCTGAGCACATGAATAACATTAGGAAGGGCTGTATGTCACACCCATTGTCCAAACACTATAAAGAGAAGCACAATAGCGATTCTTCTTCCTTACTCTTCTTTGCTCTTGAGAAAGTGAATAAGCCATTGAGAGGTGGTAATTATATAGCTCAGATGTCGAGGTTGGAGACAAAATGTATTTATGAATTTGAATCACGAACTTTTGGGAAAGACTATTGCAGTCTGTGAATACCACTCGTACGATTTTGGAGACTTCCAATTAAACTCTATCCGGATTTCTCTTTTGGCGGCCGCACTAACCAACAGCTGTAGCCCGCATCACGTGGGACGCCACGGTTGATGATGTATAGGACCACGTGGGATGCCGTGGCAGGTCCTAGAAGGAGTGGTAAAGTACCTATAACTTTATATTCTTAAATTGGAACATTAGAAATACACAGAGTGATTGTCACGGATACATAGTTAACAGATATATGGGACCTATTTTAGTTGTTCAAAAATGCAAATGAGGATGTGGAGATGGCATCTATGAACTAGACATCCGTTAAATCCACCATGCGCATATCCTTACCTGTGGCTAACGCTTCATACTGGTAAACAAATTAAATTCAAATCTTCCGATTTGAAAGTATATTGAATATCAGTGTCGATTGAATTGAATGGACTAATAAGCACAAATACTCACTAAGTGACGATCACAGCCGTGGCTTTATATGGAATCTCCTATATGAACTTTTTATATGAATCTTTGGTAATTTTATATTTTATATAATTTTTATATGGATTATCTTGATGAACTGTTCATCATGATTAATTACTGTGGTCAATAAAGTCTCAATCATATAATTTATGTACTCCTGGTCTGTGGATTCGGTATATTGAGTGACCCCTCTATACTATATTATTTGGATATTTTTGGTCTACGGGTGGACTTAGAGGAGTGCACCTATCCATATTTTGTTGGACAGGAGTGCAACCACACCACTGGTTTTCCTGGGCTTTAAAATTCGCCTGCCTATTGAAGTCTATGGCGGTTCGCCCGATTCGCCCGTTAGCGAACATTTGCGGAAGTTCGCGTTCACCGACATCTCTATTAGGGGATTGGTAATTGGGTATGGAATTTAACCCTAGAAAAAAATGGTATCCTTTTACGGACACTATTACACTTTGCCAGCCACAGCTAAAACCCCATAAAAAAAAATCCTTTTACGGACAGTATTATAATTGGCCAGCCACAGCTGAAACCCCTGATTTAGGGGATTTGTATTTGGGGGATTGAATTTAACCCCAGAAAAAAAAAATCATTTTACGGACAGTATTACACAAAAAAATCATTTTACGGACAGTATTACACTTGGCCAGCCACAGCTGAAACCCCAGATTTAGGGGATTGGTATTTTGGGAATTGAATATCACCCCTCAATAAAATATAGCAATTTATATCCTGTGTTTCAAGGTGTGACAAATAAGCACAACCCCTTATGTAGGGTATTGCAAAAAAAAAAAGCATTCTATTGAACCTAAAAATGTATGTTGAACTTACTTTAACAGCTCAAAACATGTGCTGGTGCACCAAAAGATCATAAAATGGCCGCCAATCACCCCAGAAAAAAGAGACAGAAAAACGCTCTGGGCAGCTTAAAAACCAGTGAGCACTGAACCAACAGAAGTTGAATAATCTCGCCCTCACTGCAGCTGCAGCCTATCCCTGCAGTAAGCAGAGCAGAGTGACGGGCGGCGCTACATGACTCCAGCTTAAATAGAGGCTTTGTCACATGCTGCACTTGTCCAATCACAGCCATGCCA
Organism: Bufotes viridis; assembly: GCA_033119425.1. NCBI lineage: Eukaryota > Metazoa > Chordata > Amphibia > Anura > Bufonidae > Bufotes > Bufotes viridis. The sequence continues at coordinate 374,091,568 of CM065590.1, read as the reverse complement.
ATAGTAGGCATGGCTGTGATGGCCTCTTGGGGCAAGTAGTGGGACACTTGTTGATTGGCTGTTTTGCAGCCTTTCAAAAAGTGCCATAGAAATCGTCAAACACCGAACCCGAACTCTTACATAAATGATCGGGTTCGGGTGCCGAACATTGTAATGTTCACTACGAACCCGAACTTTACAGTTCGGGTTCACTCAACTCTACTCACCTGTCCTCAACTTGCCTCTGTCCTATTCTATTCCCTCAGCCAGAGAAGTATTGTATGCTGTGGGCTCAGATCCACTATACTGTGAGGACGAGCTACTAGAAGACAGTCAGCAGCTACTGGCAAGCCAAGATGTGGAGGAGACATCTGCTGCTTCAGCCACTATGCGGGCAAGTAGTGATGAGGAGAGTGTTGAAGGAGCTGGTGTTTCGACGGTAATGCTTCTGACTCAGAGATGTCTGAACAGGACATTAGTGATGTGCAGACAGTACTCGATGATGATGATTTAACTGATCGCACTTGGGAGCCGGGTGAATTAGGGGCTTCATCATCATCAGGCTTGCCCGTGAGGCAGCGGCAGAGCCAGAAAGTCGCTAGCGTGGCCAGGAGACAGCAGGGTGACCGCATGGGGAGGTCAGAGCCAAATGTGCCCAGGGTAGACCACCCGCTTCTCAAGAGCCTACCAACCTGGGAAATAGCGGTGTATGGGTTCACGGAGGCAGCAGCAGTAGCAGTCAGTCAGTGCGTAGTGTTGGGGGTAAAATCACCTACTTGACTGTCGAGTAGGTGATTTTACCCAAAGGCCTGGGAGAACAGTGGCTCCGATGTGGTGGTCCAGACTGCCACAGCAACCGCTGCATCTTATCGCAAAGCACACCCTCTGTAGTGTTGGCAGTAAAATCACCTACTTCACGGTGTCGCAGTTTTTTGTTAAGCCACCGGAGGACTACTGGACTACTGGGTAGACAAACTGGATTTGTGGCCGGAACTAGCAGAGTTTGCCCTGGAAAAGCTGTCCTGCCAGGCCAGTAGTGTGGCATCAGAGTGGGTGTTTAGTGCGGCGTGGGCCACAGTTACCCCAAGAAGAACTCGCCTGTCCACAGAAAATGTGGAGAGACTGACCTTTGTCAAGATGAATCAGGCGTGGATCAGCCAGGATTTCCGACCACCAATTACTGATGCATCAGACTAGATCATCCATGGTGCCACATCAACACTTTTATACAATACCAAAAATGGGACCCGGTCTGGGAAAGGTTTATGATAACTATCTCAATACAAGGCCAATCTAGGCTAATAACCTATCTTGTCCCAGACGTTTTACGGTCTGGGACAAGATAGGTTATTAGCCTGGATTGGCCTTGTATTGAGATAGACACGAACACTTTGATACAAGAGACCGGTTTATTCTGACTACCCACCTCAGCTATTACTTTGATGCTACAACCCGCCTGATGCCACACATTTGATGCTAAATGCTCCTTATTTCACCCACCTTCATCAGCGGGTACTGGTATTGCCACTCACCGCCCCAAAGTTACCAGGTAATTTTGTGGTCTCCCTGATGAAGCTGCTGCTGCCATCTCCAAACTATGTCACCTTGCCACTCTGTGGTATCCTCCTTATGCTGCTGTAGCTGCTACTGCCATCTCCACATTATGTCACCTAGCCACTCTGTGGTCTCCTCATGCTTCAGCCATATCCCCACTATGTCACCTTGCCACTCTGTGGTCTCCTTATGTTGCTGCCATCTCCACACTATGTTGCCTATCCACTCAGTGGTCTCCTCATGCTGCTGCCATCTCCACACTATGTCACCTTGCCACTCTGTGGTCTCCTAATGCTGCTGCCATCTTTACACTATGTCACCTTGCCACTCCGTGGTCTCCTAATGCTGCTGCTATCTCCACACTATGTCACCTTGCCACTCTGTGGTCTCTTCATGCTACTGCCATCTCCACACTCTGTCACCTTGCCACTCTGTGGTATCCTGCTGCTGTTCCTCCTGCCATCTCCAAGCTATATCACCTTACCACTCTGTGGTATGCTCCTGATGCTGCTCCCATCCCCACACTATGTCACCTTGCCACTCTGTGGTCTCCTCATGCTGCTAACATATACACACTATGTCACCTTGACATTCTGTGGTATCCTCCTTATGCTACTGCTTCTGCTACTGCCATTTCCACACTATGTCACCTTGCTACTCTGTGGTATCCTCATGCTGCTATCATCTCTACACTATGTCACCTTGCCACTCTGTGGTCTCCTAATGCTGCTGCCATCTCCACACTATGTCACCTTGCCACTCTGTGGTATCCTGCTGCTGTTCCTCCTGCCATTTCCAAGCTATGTCACCTTGCCACTCTGTGGTATCCTCCTGATGCTGCTGTCATCTCCACACTATGTCACCTTGCCACTCTGTGGTCTCCTCATGCTGCTGACATATACACTCTATGTCACCTTTCAATTCTGTGGTATCCTCCTGATGCTGCTGCTGCTACTGCCATTTCCACACTATGTCACCTTGCTACTCTGTGGTCTCCTCATGCTTTTGCCGTCTCCACACTATATCACCTTGCCACTCTGTGGTATCGTGATGCTGCTGCCATCTCCACACTATGTCAAATTGCTACTCAGTGGCCTCCAGATGCTACCACCACCTCCACACTATGTCACCTTGCCACTATGTGGTCTCCTTATGCTGGTGTCATCTGCACACTATGTCATCTTGCCACTCTGTGGTATCCTCCTTATGCTTCTTCTGCAGCTACTGCCATCTCCACACTATGCTACCTTGCCACTCTGTGGTATTCTGCTGCTGCATTGTCCACACTATATCACCTTGCCACTCTGTGGTCTCCTCCTGATGCTGCTACTGCCATCTCCACACTATGTCACATTGCCAATCTGTGGTATCCTGCTACCATCTCCACACTTTGTCACCTTGCCATTCTGTGGCATCCTCCTGATGCTGCTGCTGATACTACAATTTCCACACTTTGTAACTTTTTCACTATGTGGTTCCTGCTGCGATCTCCACACTATGTCACCTTGCCACTCTGTGGTCTACTTATGCTGCTGCCATTTCCACATTATGTCACCTTGCCACTCTGTGGTCTACAGATGCTGCCACCACCTCTAAGCTATGTCACCTTGCCACTCAGTGGCCTCATCATACTGCTGCCATCTACAGACTCCTTCATTGTGAAACTCGTGGCCTTCTCATGATGCTGCTGCATCCACCACCTATAGACTCCGTCATTGTGCCACTCGATGGCTTTCTCTTGATGTTGTCACCTGCAGACTGTGTCATTGGGCCACTCGGTGGCTTCCTCATACTGTTGCCAACTCCAGACCCTGTCATTGGGCTACTCTGCGGTCTCCTCATGCTGCTTCCACCTCACTACTATGTTATAGGTCCACTCTGTGGACTTCTCATGCTGTTCCCACCCTTCCCACTTCATGACTGGTCCACTATTTTGGCTTTTAGCCTGGCTGAGATCATCATTTATTTGACCTTTCTTCTGATCTGACAGATGGAAGGAAAAATGAGACACACAACTGATGCCTCTCTGTGCAGCAGCTGTAAGGCCTGTATGGTCCCATCAGAATTGGCTTATGATTTGGTAACCAAAAGCAGGAGCGGGTACAAAACACAGAAGACATGCATGCAAATATTCCATTCACATGTCATCTCTGTTTTAGATCCACTCCTGTTTTATTTGGCATTACTGGCGGATTACTGAGCAAATGCTGACCGAGTGAAGGCATATGCTCCACAGACAGGATCCGTTTTTTGTGGGTTATTGTTCTGAAGGATCAGAGGAAGGGCAAATTAATCAGTCATGTCATCACAAATTTACTACTGACACCGTCTCCACTCTGTCAGATGGGCTCTACTTGTATAAGTGTTTAATAGAACAGGTTCTGTTGACATGGATGTGGTATCAGCTGGTGAAGGTGTAAAAGGAGTGTGCTTTTTCTTGGCTCTAATATCGTCCTGTAAGGCTGAGTTCATACTTGAGTTATTTGGTCAGTTTTGGCCCCGTGACTGCCCCGATATGTGAAGTGTGCAGTGATTTTAAGAGCGACGCAGGTCATCTGCATGTCATACGGACTCACAATATTCTTTCACTACCAAAGCAGACTCCCTTTACGTGTTTGCAAGGCACAGTGTACTACACCACTATAAAGGCTCTCAGCAGCCAGGAAATAGCCCTTTTTTAATGTAATTTGCCGCAAATATATTCGGATCGAATCAAATTTTTCCTGAAAAATTCGGCAAACCGGTAAATAATTTTTTTTTTTAATTCGCTCATCTCTACTAAAAAACACTCTTTAAAGCTCAATCTTTATCTTACTGATAATAATGTGGCTTAAAGGGGTTATCCCATGACTAATGTAAAAAATCGGACATCATAATGTACAAGGCTAGATCCAGCCTTGTAACTCATATGGATCCAGAGATCTCCCCATTCATATATATCAAGCTGAAAACTTAAGGGGAGTGTCTTTTCTGCGGCAGCTAAGGATGCATTTCTATGGTCCCCCTATCAAAACTCAGGAGGCAGTTGAAGGATGAAACTGAGCATGTGCGGCCTTTTAGTGAGCAGGTCAAAGAAAAAAACAAGGCAGGTGGCACTACACATATACATTTTATTGAATACCTCAGTGCCCATGCTAAATTTTTAATTATATGTAGTTACAAAAGTATTCAGATCCAGGTGCTGGTTTGAAAACTGTAGAATATTTTATTGTGGGACAAACCCTTTAAATATGTGTTTATGGCCTCTTAGTAATTTAGAGATAAGGGTTATAAGAGAACAGACACAAAGTGAAAATGAAAGTAGGATTCATACTGCTAGAAAAACAGTTAACCCCTTGTGACAGAATGGCTTAATATTTTTTAAAACCAATTGAAAAAAATGATTTTTTTAACCCCAAATTAGTCAAATGCAATAATAAATAAATTGCCCCCGAAGATGTACATAGCCTTTAAGGTTTAAGGCAGCTCATACTAGATGCATTAATCAGATTAGCTGACTCTGGGATATTACCAGGCTCTACTTATGGTTTGTTAGGCTAGTTTCTGCCAAAGTCAGGCTCGGACTGGCCCACAGGAGTACAAGTGAATCCCCCAGTGGGCCCCTGAGCAAGGTGGGCCCCTAGACTCCCACCCCCTGCATAAGTGGCACATTATACAGTAGACTTACTACTCTACATATAGATGGCCAGTGTACAGCATCTCAAGAAACTCCCAAGTTTATTATTATAGACATGTTCATGTGGCTGAGATGGCTTATAGTATCAGAGACAGGACAGACAGTATCCTCCTTTCCCAGAGACCTGCCTTCTCAAAGTTGTTACAAGGACCAAATAATCAATCATCTTGTAGCATCTTGCTGCTAACTGTTGCTGTGTAAGCAGTGTTATATTTGGATGTAGCCATATGGTGGGCCCCCAAAATAAATTTTACGGGTGGGCCCTTGACAGCCCAGTCCGATACTGGTCTAAGGTGTTTAACTATTTTATTATCTCAGAAGGTAAACCAATGCTACCATATCTAATGGAATTTCAATTTCAAGGTTGGGTTATTTTCCTAAGCCAATGGTGGATTGGTAGTATATGTGCAGTAAAGCCAGTTAAGGCCTTAGCCATGGTTAAGAGGTGAACTCATAGAGTCATAGCAGACTTTCTTGGGAAAGATGACCACATATTCGAAGAGTTATTTAAGGGGAAAGGAGAACCGAAGATTGGCAGATGTGGTGAGATTATTTGACCATCACACAAGTTTTGTGTTGCATTTTAAAATACATAGTTGTTTTTTTTGTTTTTTTTTGCTCCTTCTATTACTGTGCTAAAAAAAAATAATAATCTAAGAAAAATTAAAACACAACAATTTTAAGTAATGTTTAAATAAGCCTAACTTTTTCAGTGATGGATCCATTGCTGCCGGTCCTGCTTTAATAAAATAAAAATAAGTACATCTAATGGCTGCAAACATCTTGTTTAAATGGCTGTCTTACAATGTGTCTTACAGTAGATGTTAAGGCTTTAACCTTCCCCATTTAAAGAGGAAGTAAGTAAGAGTTGTTTATTTTGGACTATAATAAATGTATGTTGTTTCCTTTGTTCACAATGCATTATTGCAGCTGTATCTTAACATCTGCTCATTTATCCAAAACCATATTATTAATTATGGCAAATTAAAGCCATTTTCAAGGTTTCTTAAAAGAAAACATTTACAGATATATCTATCTGTATCAATAGATTTCTAAATATATTGAATATAAGGCATTTTAAATATAAGGCATTTTAAATAGTTTTAGAATCAGACTATATAATTATCCAACATAATGAACTCTGTATCCAGTAAATACAATGTAAATAAATATAGCTGATACACAACTTGCTCAGTTATTATGTATAGTAGCTGCTGTAGGCATTGTGAGGATCCTCTGCTCTCTACTAGGCCAGAACGTCAGCTCGGCCTGGTTAAAAGTCACTTGGGAGTCATCACAGCAAATAATGCAACTGTCAACTACATCACAAAATAAATCTATGATTACTGTGATCAGTCACTCACTAGTAGTGGCAGGAGATACTCGATCTGTCATTACCGATGACTATGAATATCGTGGTAAGTATGTGTGCAGAATGCATTGTTAGCCAAACCAATATACACCTTACTGGAGCGATAGCATCTAAAAGCATATTAACCAATGCCCCACAACATGTTTCACCAAGTATCTGGCTTCATTAGGCGTTATGAGCAACTGTCACACTTTATTTCTTTTATCTATGTTCAAATGGTGTGGGCCCAATTCTGGAATTAGAGGTTTAAAATGAATCTGTCTCAATCATCCTGGACTATTATCTACAGTAATACATGAGTAATACTGCAGATAATCAGTCCAAATTACTATTTTCCTACTGTGCCCACTCCTACATTGTTAGCTTTCAAATATACAGGCCTAGCTGTGGTGCTGTGCTAACTTAATGGACAGGACTCATGACTTTATACACAGCTGTCCTGACAATGCATTTCAGCACAACTCTAACACTGCAGACACTGGCGAGTGGGGGGCAGTAGGAAAAATTCAGAAATTTGATCTGCGCTCCATATCTGTAGTACTACAGAGAATAATCAAAGATCATGGTTACAAATTCCCTTTAAGCCATGGTTTAGTGACCATGCTACAGTTTCCTACACGTTGAATGACTGGCAATGCTGAAGTACAGGGAGACTTTGAAAGGGACTCAGCACTAAAGCAGCACTACAGACCTTTCATTCTCAGGATTACTGGAAGTCCCAGAAGTCAGACCAGCACCAGTCAGAAAGTACAACTAACTTTTTCAGTGATGGATCCATTGCTGCCGGTCCTGCAGCTAATCATATTTTATACTACTGGAATAGGACAATTATTGTATTTTTATATATTTCATTTCCCTTTTCTTTATTCTAAGACAATTGGTGTATATGGCTTTATAAATTCCCACCTTTCAATTTCAATTTTCTATGCACAAATAGAGCAAAGCATCCAAATGCACAGTTGGTTTTTGTAATATAAATTTGTAAAAAAAAACTAAGTTAAAGATTGTAAATTGTTAAATGATTATTATGAATGATAACAAAATTCTGTGATACAATTTCAAGACTTTAAAAAAATGAGAATTTCAGTCTGGCTTATAAGTCACACTTGTGAAATAAGAGGCCATGTGTTCATTGAAAAATACATCAGTGAATTTGGAGTTTCTAAACATTTTAAGCATTTCAGCATATTTTATTAGGTTGTCTTAAATCTCTAGTGCTTATTTTGAGTCACTTCCACGATGTAAGAGAAAAATCCATAAATGTTTTTTTTTTCTCCATGAAATCAAGAAAATAGTTAAAATACCAAATCAGCAGTTTAATTTTTGAATGTATGATGTTATAAACTAAAGTAGTGTGAAAGTAAAACATTTCTTCTAGCGGCCTCCAGGAGTTTCTGACCTAGTAGACATATTAAAAACATTTTCATTGCCAATAATACTTTCAGTTTTCACAGCAATCCAAAGCATACTCACAGTCAATGTGCCCATTTGAAAGGTTGCATTCTAGTACCCATCATAAACGAAATAAGGAATTTTCTTTGAATTTTCTTCTTTTTTTTTGCAGATAATGGGATTTGTTATCATGACCTGAAAAAAGCCTTATATTATACAGTAGGTTAAATTCAAAGATAGAGATTTAAGATTTTTTTGTTTAATTTTAAATAGGTAACAAAGAATACAATTGATGATGAAGAAAGTTCTATAATATACACTGCCTATCCCAAAAAAAAGTTGCCACCTGGATTTAACTAAGCAAATAGGTATGAGCCTCCTATTGGATAATTACTGCATGGGCGATTATCTTTCAGCTGGCAACAAGTTATTTAACCCTAATTGGTGCAATGAGTTGTTTCTCATTTCTTAAACAACCATGTCGAAAGACACATCTCGTGGTCGTGGAAAATATGTTAGTCTGTTTGAGAAGGGTCAAATGATTGGCATGCATCAAGCAGAGAAAACATCTAAGGAGATTGCAAATCTTAGGATTTTTTCTTCCCTGATGGCACGGGCATACTCCAAGATGAGAATGTCAGGATTTATAGGGCTCAAATTGTGAAAGAGTGGTTCAGGGAGCATGAGACATCTTTTTTACACATGGATTGGCCACCACAGAGTCCAGCCCTTAACCCTATTGAGAATCTTTGGGATGTGCTGGAGAAGACTTTGCCCAGTGGTCAGACTCTGCCATCATCAATGCAAGATCTTGGTGAAAAATTAATGCAACACTGGATGGACATAAATCTTGTGATATTGCAGAAGCTTATCGAAACAATGCCACAGCGAATGTGTGCCATAATCAAATCTAAAGGCGGTCTAACAAAGTATTAGAGTGTGTGACCTTATTTTTGGCTGGCGACTTTTTTTTTGTACAGGCAGTGTATTATGAGTATTATTTATGCTATTAATCTAAAGGACATTCATTCTGAAATACTGTATTATCATCTATATCTATTTAAGCATTAAGACTAACAGGGACATAAATGCTATGTACATAACTGTGCGTACTTTTTCTTCATCACATAGATCAAAGGTCTGCCATGGTGTATGTTATCTTTGTAACTTCTACATGGGTTTAGCAGTTTCCTATATTAAACCATTGTAGTCTTTAATATGTTTTCATCACTAAATAGGAAATGGGACCTTCAATCTCGGGATCGGTGGGGGTCCCAGCACTCGTACCTCCAGGGATGTTAGTTATCCCTTATCCTGTGGAGAGTGGGATTACTTCTAAACTTGGCACAACCCCTTCAAACATTTTACATAATTGATAATTTTACACCCGATAAATGAAAACTGATTGTTATCTTAAGCTGGCCATACTCATGGGGTAGCTGTCTCCATTAAAAAAATGATTTGACATTGAAATTCCTGATCCGTATCTCCCCTGATATCAGCAGGGAGAGTCAAGAGACCACCATACACATTAGATGGCAAGTTGAACTCATGAAAGCCAGTGGGTTCAGCTGATACATGTCTAATGTGTATGACCAGCTTAAGTGTGGTATATTTGCAATTGTTGGGCCATTTTGACAAAGCAATGTTTTGATCCCCTTTTTGCTTTTTAAGGAGATTTCTAATCCTTTCTTAAATCTATCCACAGTATAAAAGATCAAACACCCATTCCGGGTTTCGCTCCAAAAAGCTTCGTCAGGGGCATCTGACAAAGCTTTTTGCTTGTTATCCATTTATCCTTGTGAGTATAATAAATCCTTTCTATTTCAACGTACGTGACGGTGCTTCACTAGTGTTGCAATCTTTGGTCTTCGACAGAAGCTTGTAAAGGGGAGGAGAAAGTGGCTTTCTGTGACCTGAATGCTTTCCTATATCCATCAACATCCGAGTGATTCTAGAGTGAGGAAGTTTCTGTTTCTTGGAGCAGCGCGGTCCAACTGAAAAACACATCGGAACTACAGGTCGATGCCATGGTAATTTATGAGGAAACACTGTGGGTAGCAGAGGAAGAAAACTTTTTATAACTACTGAACGGTAAATATGTGAAACTTACATTATATTAGGTAATTATTCATAATGAATTAGTCTAAGTTATATTTATGGTAACCGGAATAACCCTTTAACATATTTATACACACATAAATGTTATTTGTCAGAAGTAAGAGTGGCCTGGAAAAATCCCTTTTAATTTATAGTAGTAGCAGTACAGTGTGGACATTAAAAGATTAAGGTATTAGTTGCATGAGGCTGCATATATAGCAGTAGCAGCACATCACGGAGCAGACAAGAAGGTAGATATGTGTGCAGCTGTTTAGGGGTGGTATTAATAATAGTAATGGTGACTGTGTAATTGTAGTGATAGTGGCAGTAGGGGTAGTGGAAGTGGCAGAAGAGGTTTAGCAGCAGGGAACAGCAGCTGCAGCGGTGGTGGCAGCAGCAGCCATACTGTATGGAACATGATGGTAGACGGGCAGACAACAGCAGTGGCATGACGGTGGCAGCAGCAGCCATATGGTATGGAATATGATAGTAGGCAGGCAGGCAGTGGCATGAATGCAGCAGCCATATTGTATTGAACACAATGTTAGGCAGACAGTGGTATAATAGTGGCATCAGCAACAGTCATATGGTGGTCAACATGATGGTAGGCAGACAGTGGCATTATGAGGCACCATCAACAAGGGGAGATATATTCATTGGCATCAGCCAGGGGATTTTAAAAAACCTCACAGATCCATGTGGGGGCAGCGGCATGATGGTGGCAGAAGCATCCATATGATACAGAACATGAAAGTAGGCAGGCAGGCAGTGGCATGAATGCAGCAGCCATATGGTATTGAACACAATGTTAGGCAGACAGTGGTATAATAGTGGCATCAGCAACAGTCATATGGTGGTCAACATGATGGTAGGCAGACAGTGGCATGATGAGGCACCATCAACAAGGGGAGATATATTCATTGGCATCAGCCAGGGGATTTAAAAAAAAACTCACAGATCCATGTGTCATTAATTTTGACAAAAGTGATATTTTGTACACTGGTGGAGGATAACTTTATCTTTCTGAGTGTCACAACGTCCCTTACCACGCTGAAAACCCTCTTTGAGATGAAACTAGAGGCTCGGCAAGAGAGAACTGAGAGATTATACATGGCTAGTTTGAGCCACTATTCCAGTCTGCCTGCCTAGAAGTCCATGGGTGTTAAAGTGGTACATCTCTGTTTGCTGATTTGCCTCACCCTGGAGTGGCACACAAAAAAAATTGCTCCATGATGTTGATGACACTGAACTGACTGATGCTGTGGCTTCTGGTGCTTGTGGTAAAAGAGATGGTGGAAGGTGGGTGAGTCTGCATGGGACAAAGAGGGGCCTCAAACACACAATGTTTCCTGGTAATAATTTGGCCTCCCATTCAGCAAGAGGAAAACATTCCTCCTTTTTGCTTTGATAGCAAGGGTCTAAAAACATGGCTATCCAGTAATCATCAGACTGCTTCATGTGAATTATACAGCCTTCAGTATGTAAACAAGCATATGGCTGGCCATTCTGGCCCAATTTCCTGAGGACCCAGTTCTTTCCCCCTCCACCCCCCCCCCCTTAAGCCCATGAGATGCTCCACTTCCTCCTCCATGCATCCTCCACTCTTTGTTCAGACATATCATAGGAGGGAGAGGGAATAGGAGCGATGCTCCGCTCTGCTGAGGATGGGAGGATATTCATGAAGAAGGAGGTGGAAGAGGTGGATAAGTAGCTGGTGTGAACCAGGTTGCCTAAACTTGGAGGTGTCAGTAGGGCCTGGCCTTTTTGCTGTGATGCTCCCTCACCACAAAAAACATTGAACCTTTGAGCCGTGAAAGATATGTACTGTCCCTGCTCGTAATAGTTTCTCTAGGTGTCCACTATGGCATGCACCTTGCTACACCGTGACAATTGCCAGGAGCACCTCACGTTCTCCTACATAGATTACAAGGCAAGGATATCTTTTTGCGAGAAATAATTCTGGCTAAGTATATTCCAGTGAGGCTAAGCACATGCCATCAGCTACCTTAAGACTAAAGAATCCACTAAGTGGTATGGCAGAGACTGCACTGCCTGCAACTTATCCAGGTGAAAGTTAAGCTTGCGCATCAGCAAATTTGAGGGCGAGTTGAGTTGTTTCTTGGCCACACATTCCGTTTTCAATGGCTGAAGATGGAGTGGAGAAGGAGGAGTCGTCTGATCTGCAAAAGCAGTAAATGATGATGATGACAAGAACACTGCTCTACATATGGATGCAGCCTCGTTGCCACAAAGGAGACCATGAGTAGGAGCACAATTTTATTGCGCTAGCTGGTGTTCACTTCTGTTTTCCCGCTGGATTGTATAATGCAGCTATATGTGCTATGAGAGAACTGTGGTGCTATTTTTGTGTTTAAATGCCCATGGCTTATTTTAATTCTGCAGATTTTGCACACGACAATGCTTTTGTCTTCTGACACTGTGGAGAAACTCCCAGACGGGAGATACTTGCACACTCTGCACAGGAATAGCTAAGCTTGGCTTAGTTCTGGCACTGCGCAAACAATATTAGTAGCATCACCATTTCCTAGGTTGATCCTAATAGAAGCAGATCTAGCCCTGTTTTTGGCAGTACATTGTCTCTGCTCTTTATTGCTGCTGCTATTTTTTCACTAGGCCTGACATAACACTTGTTCAACTATGAAATAATTGGACTAACATGTAAGAAAACACCGTTTGATGCAGAAATGCATCCTCTAACAGATAATACAATGCAGTCTTTGCGGCAAATAGTTATTTCCACTAGGCCCAAAATAACACTTGATCAACTATGAAATTATTGGACTAAAATGTATGAAAACACCATCTAAGGCATCATTCACACAACAGTATTATTTTGTGGTCCGCAAAACGGGGTTCCGTTGTTCCGTGATCCGTGTCCGTTTTTGCTTCCGTTGTGTTTCTGTGTGTCTTCCGTTTTTCCGGACATGACCCAAAAGATATTATCAAAAGACAGGCTGACAATTTGCCAAGTGCCTGCGAAGGTATCCGCAAAAAAATCCGGACGTGGAATGCGGATGACACACGGATGGCCATCCGCATTTTTTCACGGTCCCATTGACTTGAATGGGTCCGCTAACCGTTTTTCGCGGACAAGTATAGGACAGGTTATATTTTTTTGAAGGACAGTTATCACGGACCACAGACGCGGAGGACAAACGGTGCATTTGACGAGTTTTCCACGGACCCATTGAAAACCAATGGTTCCGCATAAAAGCACAAAAAACAGCTCAATGGACACGGAATCAAACAACGGTTGTGTGCATGAGGCCTTATGCAATATTGCATTAGCTAACACGAATAGAAACATACAGTGCCTAAAGTTATCTAGACGTGCAAGAACATTGATATAAAAATTGTGTTTTTGCTGTAAAATGCTTTTCTTATCATGCAAAATGTTTAGTAAAACAGATAATGCATTGAAAAAAAAATTACAATTGCTCAGCAGCAGAATGTTATTGGGGTGCTGTGCTGGCAATAAGCTAGCAATAAGACAGTAGAAACTTGAGGATTTGAAAAAAAAAGACAATTTCCTTTTCCAACTGGCCCAGGGCCAGATAAGAGGGATGGCCATACTGGACTTAGTGCTAACCAATAGACCTCACAGAACAGAAGATGTGCAGGTTGGAAGACACCTGGGAAATAATAACCTTCCATTTGTCATTCAAAATAGCATTTCTTCAGGAATGCACAAAAATACCAGATTTCAAAAAAGCTAAATTTGACTAGTTAAGTCGCAAAATGGTATATTTTTAAAACCATCCCAAACTCTAATTTTGAGAGTTACATAACTTATGGGAATGAAAAGGTAAAGAGAAAGAAAACAATAATATGGACAAATAAAAATGTAATGAAAGCAATAAATGAGAAGAAGAAAGCATTTAAATCACTACAACAGCAGGGTAGCAAGGAAGCATTGAAAAACTATAAGAAAAAAAATAGAATATGTAAAAGACAAATAAACGCAGCCAAACTAGAGACAGAGAGATTTATTGACAAAGAGAGTAAAACTAACTCTAAAATGTTCTTCAATTATATAAAAGGTAAGAAGTATAAATCTGAAGATGTCGGCCCTTTACAGAGTGATAAGGGGGGAGTTGCAGACAGCAATGAGGAGAAATCAAAGCTTTTAAATATTTTTTTCTCCACTGTATTTACTGAGGAAAGTAAACTGTCAGATGAAATGCAGAATGTAAAAGTAAATTCCCCATTAAAAATGGCTTGAATTCTAGTATATCTTGACTTCTCTAAAGCATTTGATACTGTGCCACATAAAAGGTTAGTATATAAAATATGAATGCTTGGACTTGGAGAAAATGTGTGTATGTGGGTAAGTAACTGGCTCAGTGATAGAAAACTGAGGGTGGTTATTAACGTGTTGTGTTGTAGACCCATAACTGGGGCTCCACATTTATTTTGCATATTACTGGATATTAACGGTAGACACTCAGATTGGGTCACTTTTTCTAGTGGGGTACCACAGGGTCAGTATTGGGCCCTATTCTTTTCAATATTTTATTAAAATATAATTTTTTGCAGATGACACTAAACTGTGTAAAGTAATTAACACGGAAAAGGACAGTATACTGCTGCAGATGGATCTGGATAGATTGGAGGCTTGGGCAGAGAAGTTGCAGATGAGGTTTAACACTGACAGATGTAAGTTTATGCACATGGGAAGGAATAATGCAAGTCACCAGTACATACTAAATGATAAAACAATGGGTAACACTGATATGGAAAAGCACTGAGGAATCTTAGTGGACAGCAAATTTAACTGTAGAAACGAGTGTTAGGTAGCTGCTGCTAAGGCCAGTAAGATAATGGGTTGCATCAAAAGGGACATAGATGCCCACGATGAGAGCATAGTCCTGCCACTTTACAAATCACTAGTCAGACCACAAATGGAGTATGGTGTACAGTTCTGAGCTCCTGTGAACAAGACAGATATATTAGTGCTAGAGAACATTTAGAGAAGGGCAACTAATGTATTAACTAGAATGGGTGGACTAGAGTACCCTGAAAGATTATCAAAATTAGGGTTATTTACTTTAGAAAAGAGAAAAGAGGGGAGATCTAATAACTATGTATACTATATATCAAGGGTCAGTACAGAGATCTCTGCCATGATCTATTTATTTTTCGGACCATGATAGTAAATACTGGACATCCTCTACATCTAGAGGAAAGAAGGTTTCTACACAAACATAGATGAAAATTATTTACGGTATGAGCAGTGAGACTATGGAACTCTCTGCCTAAAGAGATAGTGATGGTGAATTCGCTAAAAGGATTCAAGAGGATACATTTCACCTTGGCACAGCCCATACATTTCAATGCTGTACAGAGAAGGGTCTCCATACAGCATTGAAACAAAGTGACTTCAGATTTTAGATCCAAAGCAACACTAATGGCAATATGCAGTAGCTTCCATAAAGTCACTGTGACAACAGGACTGGAATCAGGGTGCTTATCATTACTTTATTCTGCTTGGATAGGGCAGCATAATCTTGGTTATAGATTCCCTTTATAGTGCAAGATCTTTAAAATAAATGCCCCCTTTTCACTCTCAGTCGGCCCCTGTTTTTATGAGACATGAGATTTGGATTTTAATGCCAAGATATTAAATTCAACTCTGTTTTATGCAACTAAGCAAGTATACCTTTTTGGGGTAATTTGACCAATTTCCCTCAGATGTCACAGTATATCAAACTGCTTCATGGGGTCTAATTTGATTGTGAATTATTGTTACTTGCCAGTCATTGGCTTCTCAAACCAATCATTGAACATGCTGCTGACATTGAATAATTTAGTCGCATATCAGACTAGTCCTAAAATATGTTGGTGGCCTGAAATCGAATAATTTAATATGTGTCCTTAAGGAATTAAGTTTCCTGCATGGCCTTTAATCTTCCATGTTTTTCCTTCTATCTCTAAAAAACAATGGCAGTAATTTGTTGAAAGAACAGTAATGCAATTCATATTTAATAACAGTAAAATTATGCACAACATATGGCTTCTGTTAAAGAGATTTTTTTTCAAGAGGACCTCTTCTCTTTTCTCCATGTGTCCTGAACTCCTAATTTAAATACTGTCACATTTCAGCCAGTGAGGTCATCATTGACAATAGGTTTAGATGAAAAGTAAAGTGCAGACTCCATAACCTTTGTTTTAATAGGTCAATAGCTGGAGGGTCTAACCATGGCTAAACAATTACATTTCTAATAATATCTTCAATGTCATAGCTAACTTTATTAACTACAGCATACAACGCAAAGTCTAACACAAGTCCAGAACTGACAAAGCAGAAGAAAAGTAACTGAGAAGGCTCATAATGCAAAATAACACCACCAAAAAAGAGAGCACTAATGTCTTAATGCCTTAGTGACCAGCCTGCTTTGGGCCTTAGTGACCAAGCATTTTTCTTCCTTTTTTCATTGACGCTTTTCAAGACCTATCAATTTTTTATTTTTCCGTGTATATAGCTTTATGAGGGCTTGTTTTTTGCAGGACAAGTTGTAGTTTTTAATGGCTTCATTTTGGGGTACACATAACTTTCTGATTAACATTTATTAACTTTTTCTGGGAGAGAGATGGTAAAAGCAGCAATACTGCCACTGCGTTTTTACATTATAATTTTTACAGCGTTAATTTCTTGGTATAAATAACATAATATCTTTATTCTCTGGGTCAGTACAATTACAGTGATACCAAATACATATATAGTTTTTTTGATATTTTACTACTTTTTTTCAATAAAACTAGTGTTGAGCGAACAGTTCGAGCATAGTTCAGGTTCGTACTGAATTTTGGGGTGTCCGGGACACGGACCCGAACCCGAACATTTTCAAAAAAGTTCGGGTTCATTGTTCGGCGATTACTTCCCACTTTCTAAAGGGCTGCACAGCAGCCAATCAGATAGCGTTTTACTTCTTGCCCTAAGAGCCCATCACAGCCATGCCTACTAATGGCATGGCTGTGATTGGCCAAGTGCAGCATGTGACCCAGCCTCTATTTAAGCTGGAGTCACGTAGCGCCGCACGTCACACTGCTCTGATTAGTGTAGGGAGAGGACGCAGCTTCTGTGAGGGCGAGATTAGGCAGGGAAAAGTCAGCAACAGCACCTAATGAACGGATCGATCTACAGCTGTGAATGATTGAACTTCTGCTAGTTACTTGCTCACTGGTTTTTAGGCTGCACAGAGCGTTTTCTGTCAATTATTTTCTGGGGTTATCGGGGCCATTTTGTGACTTGTGGTGCACCAGAACAAGCTGCCACCAAGTCCATCAATCCATCAATACTAGTTTTTTTGCTATATCCGACATCAGGGGCTTGGCTGTGCTTATTGTCACCCCTAGAAACTCAGGATAGCAATTTCTATATTTTATTAAGGGGTTAAATACAATTGCCCAAATACCAATCCCTAAATCTGGTGTTCCAGCTTTGGCTAGCCAAGTATAATACTGTCTGCTGTCTGGCAAAGGATAGATTATTTTCTGTGGTGAAATTCAATTGCCAAAATAGCAATACCATAAATCAGTGGTTTGAGCTGTGGCTGGCCAAGTTTCATAGTGTCCTGCAAAGGATATATTTTGTTGTGGGGTGAAATTCAATTGCCAAAATAGCAATACCCTGAATCTGGTGTCCCAGCTGTTGCAGGCCAAGTTTCATAGTGTCCGCAAAAACATATATTTTGTTCTGGGGTGAAATTCAATTGCCAAAATAGCAATACCCTGAATCTGGTGTCCCAGCTGTTGCAGGCCAAGATTCATAGTGTCCGCAAAAACATATATTTTGTTGTGGGGTGAAATTCAATTGCCAAAATAGCAATACCCTGAATCTGGTGTCCCAGCTGTTGCAGGCCAAGTTTCATAGTGTCCGTAAAAACATATATTTTGTTCTGGGGTAAAATTCAATTGCCAAAATAGCAATACCATAAATCAGTGGTTTCAGCTGTGGCTGGCCAAGATTCATAGTGTCCGCAAAAACATATATTTTGTTGTGGGGTGAAATTCAATTGCCAAAATAGCAATACCCTGAATCTGGTGTCCCAGCTGTTGCAGGCCAAGTTTCATAGTGTCCGCAAAAACATATATTTTGTTCTGGGGTGAAATTCAATTGCCAAAATAGCAATACCATAAATCAGTGGTTTCAGCTGTGGCTGGCCAAGATTCATAGTGTCCGCAAAAACATATATTTTGTTGTGGGGTGAAATTCAATTGCCAAAATAGCAATACCCTGAATCTGGTGTCCCAGCTGTTGCAGGCCAAGTTTCATAGTGTCCGCAAAAACATATATTTTGTTCTGGGGTGAAATTCAATTGCCAAAATAGCAATACCATAAATCAGTGGTTTCAGCTGTGGCTGGCCAAGTTTCATAGTGTCTGCAAAAACATATATTTTGTTGTGGGGTGAAATTCAATTGCCAAAATAGCAATACCCTGAATCTGGTGTCCCAGCTGTTGCAGGCCAAGTTTCATAGTGTCCGCAAAAACATATATTTTGTTCTGGGGTGAAATTCAATTGCCAAAATAGCAATACCATAAATCAGTCGTTTCAGCTGTGGCTTGCCAAGTTTCATAGTGTCCGCAAAAACATATATTTTGTTCTGGGGTGAAATTCAATTGCCAAAATAGCAATACCCTGAATCTGGTGTTCGAGCTGTTGCAGGCCAAGTGTAAATCTGTCCATAAAAGGATACCTTTCATCCAGGGCCTAAATACTAGCCCTAAAAGAGATATTCCCCTAAATCAGTGGTTACTGCTGTGCCTGGATTAGTATAATAAGCTACATAAATAAATAGGCAGATAGTGTTAGGTGCATGTAAAAAAAGGCCTAAATTTGAAATAAATACATTGTGGTGCTTGGTGAACGGTAACAATGAGGAAAACATCTAGTAAGGGACGCGGACGCGGTCGTGGTGGTGTTAGTGAACCCTCTGGTGCTGGGAGAGGACGTGGCCATTCTGCCACAGCCACACGTCCTAGTGAACCAACTACCTCAGGTTCCAGTACCCGCCAGAATTTACAGCGATATTTGGTGGGGCCCAATGCCATTCTAAGGATGGTTAGGCCTGAGCAGGTACAGGCACTAGTCAATTGGGTGGCCGACAGTGGATCCAGCACGTTCACAACATTATCTCCCACCCAGTCTTCCGCAGAAAGCGCACAGGTGGCACCTGAAAACCAAGCCCATCAGTCTGTCACATCACCCCCATGCATATCAGGGAAACTGTCTGAGCCTCAAGTTATGCAGCAGTCTCTTATGCTGTTTGAAGACTCTGCTGGCAGGGTTTCCCAAGGGAATCCACCTAGCCCTTCTCCAGTGGTGGAAGACATAGAATGCACTGATGCACAACCACTTATGTTTCCTGATGATGAGGACATGGGAATACCACCTCATCGGAGTCCGCACGTCTCTGATGATGACGAAACACAGGTGCCAACTGCTGCGTCTTTCTGCAGTGTGCAGACCGAACAGGAGGTCAGGGAGGAAGACTGTGTGGAAGACGATGCAGGGGACCATGAGGTCCTAGACCCCACATAGAAAGAAGGTCGTGCCACAGACTTTCATAGTTCAAAGGAAGAGGCAGTGGTGAGACCGAGCTAACAGCGTAGCAAAAGAGAGAGCAGGGGGCAAAAGCAGACCAGCCACCGCCAAGAGTGTTCGTCTGCTACTGGCCACCGCCACCAGGAACCGAGCACCCCAAAGGCAGCTTCAAGGGGTTCCCTGGCATGGCACTTCTTTAAACTATGTGCTGACGACAAGACCATAGTGGTTTGCACGCTGTGCCCTCAGATCCTGAAGCGAGGCATTATCGTTCTGAACCTTAGCACAACCTGCATGACCAGGCATCTACATGCAAAGCATGAACTGCAGTGATGTAAACACCTTAAAAGCAAGGAACTCACTCAGGCTCCCCCTGCTCCCTCTTCTGCTGCTGCCTCGGTTTCTTCCTCCGCCTCGAGAGGAACGTTGGCACCTGCCGCCCACCAAACAGAGGATGTGCCACCGACACCACCACCTGCGTCACCAAGAATCTCCACCATGTCAAACGGCAGCGTTCAGCTCTCCATCTCACAAACCTTGGAGAGAAAGCGTAAATTCCCACCTAGCCACCCTCGAGCCCTGGGCCTGAATGCAAGCATTTCTAAACTACTGGCCTTTGAAATGCTGTCATTCAGGCTGGTGGACACAGACAGCTTCAAACAGCTGATGTCCATGGCTGTCCCACAGTATGTTGTTCCCAGCCGCCACTACTTCTCCAAGACAGCCGTGCCTTCCCTGCACAACCAAGTATCCGAAAAAATCAAGTGTGCACTGCGCAACGCTATCTGTGGCAAGGTCCACCTAACCACAGATACGTGGACCAGTAAGCACGGCCAGGGACGCTATATCTCTCTAACTGCACACTGGGTAAATGTAGTGGCGGCTGGGCCCCAGGCGGAGAGTTCCTTGGCGCACGTCCTTCCGCCACCAAGGATCGCAGGGCATCATTCTTTGCCTCCTGTAGCCTCCTCCTCCTACTCAGCTTCCTCCTCCTCTGCTTCCACCAGCTCATCCAGTCAGCCACACACCTTCACCACCAACTTCAGCACAGCCCGGGGTAAATGTCAGCAGGCCATTCTGAAACTCATATGTTTGGGGGACAGGCCCCACACTGCGCAGGAGTTTTGGCGGGGTATTGAACAACAGACCGACCAGTGGTTGCTGCCGGTGGGCCTCAAGCCCGGCCTGATGGTGTGCGATAATGGGCGAAATCTCGTCGCAGCTCTTGGACTAGGCGGTTTGACGCACATCCCTTGCCTGGCGCATGTGCTAAATTTGGTGGTGCAGAAGTTCATTCACAACTACCCCGACATGTCAGAGCTGCTGCATAAAGTGAGGGCCGTCTGTGTGCGCTTCCCGCATTCACATCCTGACGCTGCTCGCCTGTCTGCGCCACAGCGGAACTTTGGCCTTCCCGCTCACCGCCTCATATGCGACGTGCCCACCAGGTGGAACTCCACCTTGCACATGCTGGAGAGACTGTGCGAGCAGCAGCAGGCCATAGTGGAGTTTCAGCTGCAGCACGCACGCGTCAGTCGCACTGCGGAACAGCACCACTTCACCACCAATGATTGGGCCTCCGTGCGAGACCTGTGTGCCCTGTTGTGCTGTTTCGAGTACTCCACCAACATGGCCAGTGGCGATGACACCGTTATCAGCGTTACAATACCACTTCTATGTCTCCTTGAGAAAACGCTTAGGGCGTTGATGGAACAGGAGGTGGCCCAGGAGGAGGAGGAGGAGGATGAGGGGTCATTTTTAGCACTTTCAGGCCAGTCTGTTAGAAATGGCTCAGAGGGAGGTTTTTTGCAAATGCAGAGGCCAGGTACAAATGTGGCCAGCCAGGGCCCACTACTGGAGGACGAGGAGGATGAGGAGGAGGTGGAGGAGGATGAGGATGAAGCAGGTTCACAGCGGGGTGGCACCCGGCACAGCTCAAGCCCATCACTGGTGCGTGGCTGGGGGCATACGAAGGACGATGACGATACGCCTCCCACAGAGGACAGCTTGTCCTTACCTCTGGGGAGCCTGGAACACATGAGCGACTACATGCTGCAGTGCCTGCGCAACGACAGCAGAGTTGCCCACATTTTAACGTGTGCGGACTACTGGGTTGCCACCCTGCTGGATCCCCGGTACAAAGACAATGTGCCCACCTTACTTCCTGCACTGGAGCGTGATAGGAAGATGCGCGAGTACAAGCGCACGCTGGTAGAGGCGGTCCTGAGAGCATTCCCAAATGTCACAGGGGAACAGGTGGAAGCCCAAGGCGAAGGCAGAGGAGGAGCAAGAGGTCGCCAATGCAGCTGTGTCACGGCCAGCTCCTCTGAGAGCAGGGTTAGCATGGCAGAAATGTGGAAAAGTTTTGTCAACACGCCACAGCAAACTGCACCACCACCTGATACGGAACGTGTTAGCAGGAGGCAGCATTTCACTAACATGTTTGAACAGTACGTCTGCACACCCCTCCACGTACTGACTGATGGTTCGGCCCCATTCAGCTTCTGGGTCTCCAATTGTCCACGTGGCCAGAGTTAGCATTTTATGCCTTGGAGGTGCTGGCCTGCCCGGCGGCCAGCGTTTTGTCTGAACGTGTATTCAGCATGGCAGGGGGCGTCATTTTGGACAAACGCAGCCGCCTGTCCACAGCCAACGTGGACAAGCTGACGTTCATAAAAATGAACCAGGCATGGATCCCACAGGATCTGTGCCTCCCTTGTGCAAAATAGACATTTATAACTGCCTCCCCTTCAACCATGTATTCTTGTACTCCGGGGCACTTCTTTACTGAATTCTCATTTTTTTAACTTTACCATGATCTTGCGGTGCAACCCAAAGTTGAATGAACCTCTCTTCTGTCTGGGTGGTGGGGCCGAAATAACTGAAAGTGGCCTTCTCCGGTGGTGGGTGATATGACGCATGATTCCTTGCTGTGGGACCTCTCTCCTCTGTCTGGGTGCTGGGCCGAAATAACTGAAAGTGGCCTTCTCCAGTGGTGGGTGATATGACGCATTATTCCTTGCTGTGGGACCTCTTTCCTCTGTCTGGGTGCTGGGGCCGAAATAACTGAAAGTGGCCTGCTCCAGTGGTGGGTGATATGACGCATGATTCCTTGCTGTGGGACCTCTCTCCTCGGTCTGGGTGCCTGGCCTAAATAACTGAAAGTGGCCTTCTCCGGTGGTGGGTGAGATGACGCATAATTCCTTGCTGTGGGACCTCTCTCCTCTGTCTGGGTGGTGGACCATAAATAACTGAAAGTGGCCTTCTCCAGTGGTGGGTGATATGACGCATGATTCCTTGCTGTGGGACCTCTCTCCTCGGTCTGGGTGCTGGGGCCAAAATATCTGAAAGTGGCCTTCTCCAGTGTTGGGTAATATGACGCATGATTCCTTGCAGTGGGACCTCTCTCCAATTGATATTGGTTAAATTTTATTTATTTTAATTTATTTCCCCATCCACATTTTGTTGCAGGGGATTTACCTACATTTTGCTGCCTTTGGCAGCCCTCTAGCCCGTTCCTGAACTATTTTACAGCATTTTTAGTGCCTAAAAGTTCGGGTCCCCATTGACTTCAATGGGGTTCGGGATAAAGTTCGGGTGGAGTTCGGATCCTGAACCCGAACATTTTCGGGAAGTTCGGCGAACTTCCCGAACTCGAACTTCCAGGTGTTCGCTCATCTCTAAATAAAACATCTTTTTTTAGCAGAAAAAAATGTTTTTGCATTGCCGCTTTCCAAGACCCATAACTTTTTTATTTTTATTTTTATGTGAGGGCTTGATTTTTGCGGGACGACTTGTATTTTTCATTGGTATCATTTTGGAGTAAATTGTGCTTATTGATAGCTTGTTATTAAATTTTTTCTGTGGCAACTAAGAATAATGTAGCAATTCCGTCTTTTTTGTTGTTATGGCATTCACCGTAGCGGATAATATATGTGATATTTATGTAGTCTGGGTCGTTATCAAACACATGGGGAAGATTTTTTTTTGCAATTTTTTTCATTGAAAAGTGTATTTTCAATGGGAAAAAAAAGCGCAATTTTTTTTAGGGAATTTCTTTCACATAATTTTTTTTTCTTTTCTTGTTTGATAAAGTTAAGTCTAACACTTTTGTCTTGAGGTTTTACTCTACTTTCTATACCACTCCTTTAGTGTAGTAGGATTGAAACAGCGGTTGCTGTGCGCCGCTGTCCCCATGCATACCGTCGCAGTCCCGGGCGCCATGTTCAGCGGTGATCTGCTGCCAGTGCTTCCTTTCAGCCCTGGCTACAGCATGCTTGCTGCATGTTTCATGCAGCATTTCCTTAAAGACCGGCGCGCATCAATTTCTGTGCTTTATGGGTTGGATCCGACCTTGCTAACCAATCCTAGCCCTCCTGTACATATATAAGTGGCTCAGCCCCCTTCCCAGATGCCTCATTGTCAAGGTCCTTGCACCCTGTTAAGGTTCCTGACATCTGCTTGTGTTCCTGTGTTCCTGACTCCTGGTTGTAATCTTGGACTATGCTACCGTTTTGATCCCTGTCTACTTGCCTTGACTCTCCTGTTGCCGACCCGGATTGCCAGACCTGTGCCTGTGCCGCCTGCCATGACCTGTTACCTGCTTGACTTCGCCTCTGCCTCATCCTTTCCATCCTGCAATGTTGCTCCTGGTTAGTGTTGGGCGAGAATTTTCAAATTGCGAATATTTATCGCGAATATCGGCACTTCAAGAATTTGCGAATATTTAGAATATAGTGCTATATATTTGTATTTTCAGATATTCATAATTTTTTTTCATCTGAACACATAATTCCTCGCTGCTTCTTGCTTGTTGGCCAATGAGAAGGCTGCAATGTCTTTGTCTGAGCTTAGCAACATCCCTGGCAACCAATAGGAAAGTTGCCTACCTCTTTCTATATAAGAGAGGGACAACAGTGTCATTGCTTCGCTTTGTGTTTTGCTTTCACATTACATTAGATAGTTAGTTTGTTAGTTAATATATATATATATATATATATATATATATATATATAGAGAGAGAGAGAGAAGATAGTGGCAGCACCGTATCAAGTTCAAAAGGCGGGTGCACGCCTCACAGAGACCAGCCAGTCTCAAAATAAATATACCAGGAAAAAAGGCAGCACTCCAAAAATGTAAAAAGCAAACAAACCGAGCTTTATTCACCCATGTGGGCAGTGCGACGTTTCGGCTCAGACTGAGCCTTTCTCAAGCAATGTGTAAGACAAAGTACCACATATTTATGCGTGCAACAATCAAAACATGATTACAAATAAATTACAAATCAATTAGAGTATAAACATGTGAATTACAATATTGTGCATAAAATTATTATACCAAATTCATTGTACTTGTACCCATTAAATGTGCATAACTGTATTTAACAACGTGACTTTATAGATGGATACCTAATGTAATAAAAATATAAATGATCATAAAGTACACAATTACTATTTACTCCAAACACCTGATCAAAATTAATAAAGTGCATAGTGCAGAAAATCCAGTGAGTGTACTCAGCTGTGGGAGGAGGAGCTCCATGAGAACAGTAGGTGACAAGCTGTATTGGAGGAATGGCGTCCCGCTGCATCAGATCGCGTCCTGTACATCACTAAGCGCATGTCCGGAACCTGAGTGACGTCACTGACCTCAACTTCCGGGTACGCATGTCATTAGTAGCTTGAATCGCCATTTTGTCTAAGGGCAATCTACCAGTTTTCTGTCTATATCGACTACCACTCTAAAAGGATAATACTGGTTCCTCTCTAAATAGAGAGAATCGCATATATCTCTGTAGGGAAAAGATATTACAGGGACATGTCACTATGACTCTAGCGACAACCGCTGTAACGGGTCCCGACACCCGAGACCCTGTCCAGATAGGGCAGGCAACCCGGGATCGACGTGAAGTGGGATCACATATGGCCATCATATTATTGAGGACCAATTGTCAAGCCCCATCCCCAACAAAACCCACAGCAAACGTCGCGGGAGGGATCTCCTCCCATATGTCATATCAGTGACATTGTCCCAAAATTAGCCGTTTTTTTGAGCCATATAGTTTCGAGTATTGTACCCAATATTTGTCAGTTCCAATATGCAGTAGTTTCATTTTGTTCAGGACAACCTCCAAGTCACCAATTCTTCTCCGGGCTGACACCTCCCACCTCTGGTATCCCACCATCTATAGAAAATAAGGAGAAAAGAGATTTTAAAATCATTGTCTAGTAGTTTCTACCATATACACAGTCGTCAGTGGAGCGCGTTAGTTCAAGAGGAGTCAAGGGCAGCAGCCCGTATTGAGTTACATTCTCACACCCAGATTAAAGTCTACATTTAAACCACCTGGTTTAAGTGACCCCAATGTATGGATCCACATAATCTCCCTCTTTTTAACAAGATTGATCTATCACCCCCTCTCCTGGGCATAGGGACATGATCGATTATGCAAAATTTCAACTCCTTCTCTGAATGTTTAAATTCAGTGAAGTGTCTGGAGACTGGTAAATCCGCTCTCTTTTGTCTGATTGTAAAGCGATGATTATTGAGTCGTGTCTTAAAATCCGTGGAGGTCTCACCTACATAAACTTTGCGACATGGGCAAACAAGTACATAGATAACATAGTTACTGTCACAGGTCAAATGGAACCTTATTGGGAAGGCAATACCTGTTTCTGGATGAACAAAGGATCTCCCTTTAATCACATATCGACAGTTTACACAATGAAGACAGGGGTAGCAACCCACCCCGTGCCCATTATGGTAGACTGTCTACAAACAGTGGCAGGTCCAACATCAGCCCTGACCAACCTATCACGCAGACTTTTGGACCTCCGGTAAGACATTAGTGGTGGCATTTGGAATTCAGGAATTGCATTATGACAACTTTTTAGTATTTTCCAGTGTCTTCTAGCAATTTGCGCAATTTCTGAACTCAAATCGGTATATGTTGATATAAATGCCACTCTAGGTTTTCTTTCTGTTACATTGGTAACCTCTAGTAGCGTATCTCTATCAATCTTAGATACCCTGTCCATCTGCGTTTTCAGGAGTTTCCTGGGGTAACCTCTTTGCAGAAACCTATTCGTGAATTCATCCAGAGTGTCATTTAACAGCACAGGGTCAGTTGTAATCCGTTTGGCCCTCATATATTGTGAGTATGGGAGACTTTTTATCATAGACCTAGGGTGGCTACTGCTGTACGTTAATATGGTATTCCTATCCGTGGGTTTTGTGAATACCCCTGTACTAAATTTCCCATCTTTAAATGTCACCATGGTGTCCAGAAACTGAAGTTCAGTCCCTGAGTATACCAGTGTGAACTGTAATCTGTCATCAATACCATTAAGGTATACCTGAAACTCAAGCAGTTGTTCAGCGGTTCCTGTCCATATGAGGAAGGCGTCGTCGATGTAACGCCACCACTCCAGCACATGGCTGAAGTGGTGTGAAACATAGACGACGTCCTCCTCAAACACACGCATATAGATATTGGCATAAGTTGGGGCCACATGGGACCCCATGGCCACACCCTGTCTTTGTATATAATAGTTATCTCTAAAGAGAAAATAACTATGATCAAGTATTATTCTGAGCATTGTTAATATAAATTGACTGGCTGCTGTAGTGAGAGTAGACATATCAAGCATATGTGTGACTGCCTGAATTCCCGTTTGTGCTCAATAGAGGTGTATAGTGACACCACGTCAAATGATGCCAAAATGACACTTTGTGAGTTTACCAATTTAACACCTCGAGCTTCCTCAGAAGTCAGATGTATCGATCACATATGATTTACTTCCAGTCGCAAAGTGCGTAATATTCTATCCAAAAGATGGAAATGCAGCTGAAGATGAGTCAGACCGAGACAATAGGTCTACCAGGGGTCCACCATTGTCTTATGGATTTTGGGTAGTACATATATAACAGGAGTTATAGGATGTACCACCGTGAAACTCCTCAGTTCATCATCAATGACTCCAGCTGCAACCGCTTCCATCAATTCATGTTTAATGACCTCTCTATATGGAATCGGGGTCATGATCAATACATTCATACACGTGATCATCACTAAGTTGTCTCAAAATCTCCTGAATGTATTTCTCTGTGTCTAACACGACAACAGCCCCACACTTATCGGCCGGCTTCACTGTAAGGCTGCTGTCGCATTTAACTCATTCAATGCAGTGATCTCATTACTAGTTACATTGGGATACCTAAGTGATTGACCTGTGTGGGCAGCTTGAGTGCAGAGACCTCCTTAACGCGGTCATATCGTTTCAATTGCTGAATCATTTATATTAGGGCAAAATTGCTCTTCAAATGCAGACCAAGCTGCCTCAGGGTCAATTCACTATGCGCAGGCACCTTCACATGTACATTATTGGCAAACATCACTTTAAGCTTGATGGTACGAAAAAAGAAAAAGATCAGTCTCTATATCAAGCCAATCAATACAGGTGTCAGGACAAAAGAAAGTCCCTTAGATAATACACTTATTTGGTGTTCAGTTAATACCTTTGAAGACAGATTGATGACGGTCATTTTCTCCTGGGTGGTTGAGTTTTGTTGCTCTGGAACCGAGTTTTGTTGTTGGCTGCGCAACAACAAAAACTCGGTTCCAGAGCAACAAAACTCAACCACCCAGGAGAAAATGACCGTCATCAATCTGTCTTCAAATGTATTAACTGAACTCCAAATAAGTGTATTATCTAAGGGACTTTCTTTTGTCCTGACACCTGTATTGATTGGCTTGATATAGAGACTGATCTTTTTCTTTTTTCGTACCATCAAGCTTAAAGTGATGTTTGCCAATAATGTACATGTGAAGGTGCCTGCGCATAGTGAATTGACCCTGAGGCAGCTTGGTCTGCATTTGAAGAGCAATTTTTGCCCTAATATAAATGATTCAGCAATTGAAACGTATATGACCGCGGTTAAAAAGGAGGTCTCTGCACTCAAAGCTGCCCACACAGGTCAATCACTTAGGTATCCCAATGTAACTAGTAATGAGATCACTGCATTGAATGAGTTAAAATGCGACAGCAGCCTTACAGTGAAGCCGGCCGATAAGGGTGGGGCTGTTGTCGTGTTAGACACAGAGAAATACATTCAGGAGATTTTGAGACAACTTAGTGATGATCACGTGTATGAATGTATTGATCATGACCCCCGATTCCATATAGCAGAGGTCATTAAACATGAATTGATGGAAGCGGTTGCAGCTGGAGTCATTGATGATGAACTGAGGGAGTTTCTTACGGTGGTACATCCTATAACTCCTGTTATATATGTACTACCCAAAATCCACAAGACAATGGTGGACCCCCCTGGTAGACCTATTGTCTCGGGGTCTGACTCCATCTTCAGCCGCATTTCCATCTTTTTGGATAAAATATTACGCACTTTTGCGACTGGAAGTAAATCATATGTGATCGATACATCTGACTTCTTGAGGAAGCTCGGGGGTGTTAAATTGGTAAACTCACAAAGTGTCATTTTGGCATCATTTGACGTGGTGTCACTATACACCTCTATTGAGCACAAACGGGGAATTCAGGCAGTCACACATATGCTTGATATGTCTACTCTCACTACAGCAGCCAGTCAATTTATATTAACAATGCTCAGAATAATACTTGATCATAGTTATTTTCTCTTTAGAGATAACTATTATATACAAAGACAGGGTGTGGCCATGGGGTCCCATGTGGCCCCAACTTATGCCAATATCTATATGCGTGTGTTTGAGGAGGACATCGTCTATGTTTCACACCACTTCAGCCATGTGCTGGAGTGGTGGCGTTACATTGACGACGTCTTCCTCATATGGACAGGAACCGCTGAACAACTGCTTGAGTTTCAGGTATACCTTAATGGTATTGATGACAGATTACAGTTCACACTGGTATACTCAGGGACTGAACTTCAGTTTCTGGACACCATGGTGACATTTAAAGATGGGAAATTTAGTACAGGGGTATTCACAAAACCCACGGATAGGAATACCATATTAACGTACAGCAGTAGCCACCCTAGGTCTATGATAAAAAGTCTCCCATACTCACAATATATGAGGGCCAAACGGATTACAACTGACCCTGTGCTGTTAAATGACACTCTGGATGAATTCACGAATAGGTTTCTGCAAAGAGGTTACCCCAGGAAACTCCTGAAAACGCAGATGGACAGGGTATCTAAGATTGATAGAGATACGCTACTAGAGGTTACCAATGTAACAGAAAGAAAACCTAGAGTGGCATTTATATCAACATATACCGATTTGAGTTCAGAAATTGCGCAAATTGCTAGAAGACACTGGAAAATACTAAAAAGTTGTCATAATGCAATTCCTGAATTCCAAATGCCACCACTAATGTCTTACCGGAGGTCCAAAAGTCTGCGTGATAGGTTGGTCAGGGCTGATGTTGGACCTGCCACTGTTTGTAGACAGTCTACCATAATGGGCACGGGGGTGGGTTGCTACCCCTGTCTTCATTGTGTAAACTGTCGATATGTGATTAAAGGGAGATCCTTTGTTCATCCAGAAACAGGTATTGCCTTCCCAATAAGGTTCCATTTGACCTGTGACAGTAACTATGTTATCTATGTACTTGTTTGCCCATGTCGCAAAGTTTATGTAGGTGAGACCTCCACGGATTTTAAGACACGACTCAATAATCATCGCTTTACAATCAGACAAAAGAGAGCGGATTTACCAGTCTCCAGACACTTCACTGAATTTAAACATTCAGAGAAGGAGTTGAAATTTTGCATAATCGATCATGTCCCTATGCCCAGGAGAGGGGGTGATAGATCAATCTTGTTAAAAAAGAGGGAGATTATGTGGATCCATACATTGGGGTCACTTAAACCAGGTGGTTTAAATGTAGACTTTAATTTGGGTGTGAGAATGTAACTCAATACGGGCTGCTGCCCTTTGACTCCTCTTGAACTAACGCGCTCCACTGACGACTGTGTATATGGTAGAAACTACTAGACAATGATTTTAAAATCTCTTTTCTCCTTATTTTCTATAGATGGTGGGATACCAGAGGTGGGAGGTGTCAGCCCGGAGAAGAATTGGTGACTTGGAGGTTGTCCTGAACAAAATGAAACTACTGCATATTGGAACTGACAAATATTGGGTACAATACTCGAAACTATATGGCTCAAAAAAACGGCTAATTTTGGGACAATGTCACTGATATGACATATGGGAGGAGATCCCTCCCGCGACGTTTGCTGTGGGTTTTGTTGGGGATGGGGCTTGACAATTGGTCCTCAATAATATGATGGCCATATGTGATCCCACTTCACGTCGATCCCGGGTTGCCTACCCTATCTGGACAGGGTCTCGGGTGTCGGGACCCGTTACAGCGGTTGTCGCTTAGAGTCATAGTGACATGTCCCTGTAATATCTTTTCCCTACAGAGATATATGCGATTCTCTCTATTTAGAGAGGAACCAGTATTATCCTTTTTAGGGTGGTAGTCTATATAGACAGAAAACTGGTAGATTGCCCTTAGACAAAATGGCGATTCAAGCTACTAATGACATGCGTACCCGGAAGTTGAGGTCAGTGACGTCACTCAGGTTCCGGACATGCGCTTAGTGATGTACAGGACGCGATCTGATGCAGCGGGACGCCATTCCTCTAATACAGTTTGTCACCTACTGTTCTCATGGAGCTCCTCCTCCCACAGCTGAGTACACTCACCGGATTTTCTGCACTATGCACTTTATTAATTTTGATCAGGTGTTTGGAGTAAATAGTAATTGTGTACTTTATGATCATTTATATTTTTATTACATTAGGTATCCATCTATAAAGTCACGTTGTTAAATACAGTTATGCACATTTAATGTGTACAAGTACAATGAATTTGGTATAATAATTTTATGCACAATATTGTAATTCACATGTTTATACTCTAATTGATTTGTAATTTATTTGTAATCATGTTTTGATTGTTGCACGCATAAATATGTGGTACTTTGTCTTACACATTGCTTGAGAAAGGCTCAGTCTGAGCCGAAACGTCGCACTGCCCACATGGGTGAATAAAGCTCGGTTTGTTTGCTTTTTACAGTTTTGGAGTGCTGCCTTTTTTCCTGGTATATATATATATATATATATATATATATATATATATATATATTAAAAATAGTTAGTGTGAGATTGTCAGTGTAGGTTAGATAGTGTTATAGTGTAGCTGATAGGTTCCAGTGCAGGGTGTTAGGTAGGTTCTACTGTCCATAGATACATGCTACAGTGCTGTGATGTCACAAGTTCACAACAATATTTAGTGCACCAATCAGTAATATGTAGTCAGACCTGCTAAAATGTAAAATTGCCTGTATTGCGCAAAAATATGCTCATCGATTGCCAATTGCCGATTTACGCAATCACGAATATATTGGAGCACTTTATCTGCATGTAAAGCAATTGTAATGTTCTGCTGTGCCAACCATTTTCTCCAGTCTCAGGAAACTTCTAGCAGCTTGAAAAATGTTGCAAAAGTGACCCACGCCTGTATTGCGCGCACAATACGCGAATATTACACTGCCGAATTGTCGAATTCGTAAATATATGACGAATATTCGCCCAAATATTTTCAAAATATTGCGAATTTGAACATTATCCCTGCCGCTCATTACTTCTCCTGGTTATGACTCAGCCTGCTGACAACACCTGTACCTCTGGTACCTCGTTCAGGTACCCCCTGGTCAGCCTTGACCAGCTGCCTTGTGTGCCAATCGTCCTCAAGAGGTAAGCAACCTGGTGTTCCCCTCAGTCTATCCACACCATCAGGGGTACTGTGAAGATCGTGGGGTTCACTTAGACAACACCCTTAGAGGAGGTAGGACATGTGGCACAGTGGGTTCATACCTGCTGGTTCGTGACAAGGATTGCTAAATCTGGCTTAAAGGCTATGGACACCTTTGTGCACTAAAAATCAATAAACTGATATCTTACTGTAATGCATCACATAATAAAATTGCACTTGTTTGTTTACTGGTATTAGCTTTGCAGAATGGAAGTGCGGATGCGGACAGCACATGGTGATGCTGTCCGCAACTTTTGTGGCCCCATTGAAAATGAATGGGTCCGCACGCCTTCTGCAAAATTGTGGAATGGATGCGGGCCCATTATGCGGATGTGTGAATGGACCCTTAGTTATGGTCCATGGTAGCAGAATCCATAACGGAATTCTTACATACCCGAACCTGAACCTTGTATGCCAAACTTGAAACACAAATTAACTCATCCCTAGATGCAACCACTAGTGTTGGGCGCAAATGTTCGAATTGCAAATTTTAATCACGAATATTGCCACTTCGAGAATTTGCAAAGATTTAGAATAATGTGCTATATATTTCTGATCGTGAATTTTCAATTTTTTTTTACCAGTACACCCTTCTTGCTTCTTGCTTGTGGGCAAATGAGAAGGCTGCAATGTCTTTGTCTCAGCTTAGCAATATCCCTGGCAACCAATGGGAAAGTTGCCTACCCCTTAACTATATAAGAACCTCCCCAGCAGCCATTTTCTGCAGTTTATTACAGTTCTTACAGTACAGAGAGACAGCAGAGTCATTGCTGTGCTCTGTGCTTTACTGTGTCACATTAAATTAGATATAAGTTAGCTTAAAGCTAGTTAGCTTATAAGCTTGTTAGCATATATATATATATATATATATATATATATATATATTACAGATCGTTAGTGGGAGATAGTCAGTGTAGGTTAGATTTTAATATAGTGTAGGTTCTGCTGTCACAAGTTCACAACAATACTTAGTGCACCAATCAGTAATATGTAGTCAGACCTGCTAAAATGTGAAGTTGCACGTATTGCCTATTTGTGCAATTGCGAATATATCGGAGCACTCTATCTGCATATAAAGCTATTGTAATGTTCTGCCATGCCATTTTTTCCAGTCTCAGGAAACTTCTAGCAGCTTGAAAAATGTAGCAATAGCGACCCACGCCTGTACTGTACACGCAATATGCGCATATTACATTGCCGATTTTCGCAATCAAGAAAATAATCGCGAATTCTCAAATTCACGAATTTATGACAAATATTCGCCCAAATATTTGCGAAATATCGCAATTCGATACACAGGCACACCTGTGCAATATTCATGCTGTCTAATCAGCACCTTGGATATGCCACACCTGTGAGGTGGGATGGATTATCTCCGCAAAGGAGAAGTGCTCACTAACACAGATTTAGACAGATTTGTAACAATATTTGAGAGTAATGGGTCTCTTGTGTATGTAGAAAATGTTTCAGATCTTTGAGTTCAGCTCCTGCAAAATGGGAGCAAAACCGAAAATGTGTTGCGTTTATATTTTTGTTCAGTGTATATATTACTCTTTTTGTGAGGCAAGGTAACTAAAAAATGGCTGTTCTGAAACAGTTTATTTTTAGTTTTTTACAATGTTCACCTGACAGTAGAGAGTAGATAATGTGATATTTTTATAGAGCAGGTCGTATCGACGCGGCGATAAATAAGTAAATTTTTTTTATTTATTTTGGATTTACACAATAAAATTTTATAAAAAAAAAATATCATGTTTTTGTGTTTCCATTTTGTGAAAGCCATATTTTTTTACTTTTGGGGTGATTGTATTAGGTAGGGTCTAATTTTTTGCTGGAAGAGATGATGGTTTGATTTGTATCATTTTGGGGCACATATGAATTTTTGATCGCTTGGTATTTCACTTTTTTTGATGAAAGGTGATAAAAAATGTTTGTTTTTTTTGCGCATTTTTTATTTTATTTTTTATGGAATTCACCAGATGGATTAGATCATATGCTATTTTTATAGAGCAGGTTGTTGTAGACACAGTGATGCCTAATATGTGCATTTTTTAATTTTATTTTACACAATAAAAACATTTTTGAAACAAAATAATAATGTTTTAGTGTTTCCATTTTCTGAAAGCCATATGGTTTTTATTTTTTGGGCAATTGTCTTAGGTAATGGCTCATTTTTTGCGAGATGAGATGACTGTTTGATTGGTACCATTTTGGGGCACATATGACTTTTTGATCAGTTGGTATTACACTTTTTGTGTTGTAAGGTGATAAAAAATAGCTTTTTGGCAATGTTTTTATTTAAATTTTTTTTACAGTGTTCACCAGACGGGTTAGCTCATGTGATATTTTTATAGAGCAGCTTGTTACGGATGCAGTGATACCTGATATGTCTGTTTTTTAATATATTTTGGTTTTACACAATAAGAGCATTTTTTAAACAAAAAAATCCTGTTTTAGTGTCTCCGTTTTCAAAAAAACTATATATTTTTTACTTTTTGGGCAATTGTCTTAGTTAGGGGCTCATTTTTGCGGGATGAGATGAAGGTTAGATTGGTAATATTTTGGGGTACATATGACTCTTTTTATCACTTTTTATATCATTTTGTGATCAGTGCGGTGGGCAAAATTGCAATTCCCTTATAGTTTTTTTTTTTTTTTTATGGTGTTCACCGTGCGGTAAAAGTACATGATCCTTTTATAGATCAGGTCGTTACAGAGGCAGCAATACCAACATTTTGCTGCAATGGCCATCCTGAAGGGGAGAGGGGGTGACGGCTTATATGGAGGTAAAGACGGCCATCCTACACGGCGGGCAGCGACCCGATGGTTAGCCCCTTCCATACAGCAGTCCCTAAGGACCATGGCATGGAAGGGGTTATGTCTGCAGTTTGAAGCAGACTGTCAGCTGTATGTTATAGCTGCCATACACATGGATCACCTGACGCTGCCATAAACAGGGCCCACCTGACACTGCCATACACAGCGCCCACCTGACGCTGCCATACACAGCGCCCACTTAACACTGCCATACACAGCGCACACCTAATGCTGCCATACACAGAGCCGCCCACCTAATGCTGCCATACACAGAGCCCACCTGACAATACTATATACATATTACATACACAGCTCTACAACATGCCCATTACACAGATAGTTTACTATAAACACATTGCACACACAGCTTTGCTACATGTTCATTACACAGATAGAACTACTGTGTGCACATCACATACAGAAAACTGTACAATAGACTAGTTACACTGACATTGCCCTGCTTTATACACACCTTCCATACATAAAGTACCTCTGCATTCTCCACCAGCACAGTCCTACACGGAGCCTGTGTTACCCTAAATCCTCCCACACACATGGCTGATCACATGACTATGACATCACCACAGGTTCTGTAACCACAATGTACTGTTTAGTACAGACTCTGGAGCTGCTCCTGGTGAGAGAGATGTGACAGGTGGGACTTCTTGGGAGAGGGGTGGGGCTTAATGGGTGCCTGACCTGGCGGCTTGTGATACAGCGCTTCTGACTAGAAAAAGACCATGCGTAAAAAGATGCATGAGTCTTTTTCAGAGTAAAATGGCCTGAACAGGCGTCTTTGACGCTTGTACAGTCATTATTGCGACCTCTGCCATCCTGAGGATGGGAGGGAGGAGGAGGGAGAAGGAGACAGTGGGCGCTGCTGTGTGCACACAGGAAGAGTTACAAAAAGCATAGGAAGCACAGCAGGCTGTAGAACAAATACCGAAAAAAGATAGATAAATAGAACCATTTGGAGAAATGATTTTCTCCACAAGATAAAATTAATTAGTGTAAATTTTATTATTTTTTCAAAGAAGTCCATATCCTTTAAATATCAATTAAGCTGACCACATACATTTTCCCATTCCTTTTTCAAAACTAGAGTAAGTATTATAAAAATACAAAATGTTTCAACATGTTTGCACAAAAGAGTCCAGAAGATCACAAAGTCATTTTCTGCAGCTTTTAAAAAAACCTTTTCAGCCAATGGAATTGGAGATTTGATCAGGATTACTGGTGTCCTCAGTGCTGAGAAATACAACCAGATACTTGTCCATTATGCATTATCAGGGAGGTGTCTGATTGGCTCCATCCTGGAAGTGATGATATGGCAACACCCAAAGCCTTGATCTCTGCATGATTGAGTCTTTCTGGGATTACATGAAGAGATTTTGAGAATTTGAGCAAGCCTATTTCCACAGAAGATCTGTGGTTAGATCACCAAGATGTTTGGGACAACTGCAGTGACTGGGTTTGGGGTGGCCCAAACCCTACACTGAGTCCCCCGGACACCGTCGAGGTGTCACCACATGTAGCTGCTCTCCGGAAGGTATGGTAAGGCGCGGTGCACAATGGAAAATAGTAAGGGTCCAGAAAGATGGGGGTCTGCAGTAATTAGGGTGCTTCTTTACTGGAGGAATCCAGTTGCAAAACAATACAGACAAGGCATAGGTCTGGCTTCTCCAGTCTCCTCCCTGGCAGAAAAAGGGTTTGAGCTGGCTGTGACTCTCTTTCTTCAGAAGGCTGGTACCCTTGACCAAGGCTGGTGATCCAGGGTCTGTGGCAGAGTATCTCCATCTCAGTGTCCTCGTCTGGTCACTCAGTAGTCTGGCAGAGTCTCCTCTTCCAAGCACTGTTCCTTAACCACTTATGGACCACAGGTTTATACCCCCCTAATGACCAGGCCCTTCACAACTTTAACGGTTTATTGCTCGGTCATGCAACTTGGCATGCAAATTAATTTTACATCCTTTTCTTCTCAAAATTTATTTTCCTGGTATTTAACTGCTGCTGAGATTTTTCGTTTTTCTGATATTAATAAAAAAAAAGACCGCAATTTTCTAAAAAAAAAAAGTATTTTTAACTTTTTCTGGTAAAATTGTTCAAATATACAAGTTTGTGTCAGAATTTATTGTGCTACATGTCTTTGATAAACAAAAAAAATCCAATAAGTGAATATTCACTGGTTTGCGCAAAAGTTATAGCGTTTACAAACTATGGTACAAAAAAGTAAATTTCCGCATTTTGAAGCGGCTCTGACTTTTTTGAGCACCTGTCATGTTTCTTCAGGTGCTAGAATGCCAGGATAGTATAAATACCTCCCAAATGACACCATTTTAGAAAGAAGACACCCCAAAGCATTTGCGGAGGGGCATGGTGAGTTCATGTATGATTTAATTTTTTTTCACAAGTTAGCAGAAAATGACACTTTCTGAGGAAAAAATAATAATCATAAAGTTTCCATTTCTGCTAACTTCTGGCAAAAAAAAAAAAAAATCTCCCACAGACTCACTATGCCCCTCAGTGAATACCTTGGGGTGTCTAATTTCCGAAATGGGTCATTTGTGTGGTGTGTTTACTGTTCTGCCATTTTGGGCGGGGCTAAATTGTGAGCAGCCCTGTAAAGCCTAAAGGTACTCGTTACACTTTTGGCCACTTTACGCACCTAGGCTGCAAAAAAGTGGCACACAAGGGGTATCGCCATAATCAGGAGAAGTAGGGCAATGTGTTTTGGGGTGTATTTTTACAGATACACATGCTGGGTGAGAGAAATATATCTGTAAATTGACAACTTTGTATAAAAAAAAATAAAAAATTGTCATTTACAGAGATATGTCTCTCACCCAGCATGGGTATATGTAAAAATACACCCCAAAACACATTGCCCTACTTCTCCTGAGTACGGCGATACCACATGAGTGACACTTTTTTGCAGCCTAGGTGCGCAAAGACCCAAATTTCAATGAGTACCTTTTAGGAGGGCATTTTTAGGCATTTGGATTCCAGAATTCTTCTTACACTTTAGGGCCCCTAAAATGCCAGGGCAGTATAAATACCCCACATGTGAACCCATTTTTGGAAAGAAGACACCCCAAGGTATTCTGTAAGGGGCATAGCGAGTTCATGGAAGATTTTTTTTTTTGCCACAAGTTAGCGGAAATTGATTTTTTTTGTTTTTTCTCACAAAGTCTCCCTTTCCGCTAACTTGTGACAAAAAGTTCAATCTTTCATGGACTCAATTTGCCCCTCAGCAAACTGAACGCAAGTGTGGGCACAAGATCAGGCCTGATCGGGCGAACACTGCGATTTTTGTAGAGCCTAAGGTGACCCTAATGTACTGATATAGATCTGATTGCGATCAGTCTTGATCACTTACAGATAGTATATAGTACTAGTGCTGATTAGCGACAGCGATGACACTAATCTGTGACTACTCAGTGACTGCTGTAGAGTGGGCTTGGCGCTAACTACCTAACAAGTAGCTAACTAACTGACGGTGATAAGGGACCCTTAGGACCCATTCACACGTCCGCAATTCTGTTCCACATCATGCGGAACGGAATTGCGGACCCATTCATTTCTATGGGGACAGACTTTGTCCCGCTCGGATCCGGAATTGCGGATCCGCACTTCCGGGTCCGCACTTCCGTTCCGCAAAAATATAGAACATGTCCTATTTTTGTCCACAATTGCGGACAAGAAAATACATTTTCTATATAGTTCTGGCAATGTGTGGATCCGCAAAATGCGGAAAGCACATTGCCGGTGTCTGTGTTTTGCGGATCCGCAGATCCGTGGACCTGCAAAACACATACGGATGTCTGAATGGAGCCTTACAGGGGAGTGATCAATGACAGGGGGGTGACAAGGGTTGATCAGGGAGTTAATATGGGGTGATCAGTGGTTAATAAGGGGTTAATAAGTGACAAGGGGGGGCTGGGGCTTTGGTGTGTGGTGATTGGTGCACTTACATAGCTGCCTGTGTCCTCTGGTGGTCCCAAGCAAAAGGGACCCCCAGAGGATCAGGCAGCAGGCATATCAGACGCTGTTTACAAAACAGCGTCTGATATGCGATTTGGATGTGATTTATTGACATCTACAGCCTGCCAGCGAACAATTAGCGCTGGCAGGCTGTAGAATAAGTTCTAACCTGCCGTGCTGCAGTGAACGCGCGCACGCATGCACGCTCGTTCACATAAACTCTCAGGTCTCATGAGATGACGCCGATAGGCGTGATCGAGACCTGAGAGAACCACCTCCCGCACGCCTTTCGGCGTTAGTGTGACGGGAGGTGGTTACGTTTCCAGACATGTTGTTATGTCTGGAAACTTAGGCAGACATAACAACAGAGCAATATCTGACTCTTTCCCTCCAAAACATGGTCTTTTTTAAACTCTATGGCAGCTGTGGAAAATTGCCAGCTTCTTATTCAAAGTCCTAACAGTCTCTCAGTATTCATTAACCCTTTCCACAGAGCCTTGCAAATTAAATGATAATGAACAGGGTTTATATCACAATACATATAAAACGCCGTAACACAGTAATCAACAGTATAAGTTAACCCAAGAGTATTTCAAGAGAAATCAATAAGTATTATCTTTGCAAAGGAGAAATAGGCAAATGTCCACAAATGTCCAAACGTTAAATTACCCCCTGCTTCACAACCTTGCTACTGAGTTCCTTCAAAAACTGTGCAAGTGTACCTAGAAGAATTGATGCTGTTTTCAAGGCAAAGGGTAGTCACACTGATTAGTAATTTTATTTAGATTTCACTTTTGTTCATTCACTTATAAACTAAAATCCATTTTTTTTATGGTGAGTTGTGCTTATTGTCAACCTTAGAAACTCAGGATAGAAATTTCTATATTTTATCAAGGGGTTAAATTGAATTGCGAAAATAGCAATCCAAAAAATCTGGTGTTCCAGCTGTGGCTAGCCAAGTGTAATACTGTCTGCTGTCTGGCAAAGGACAGATTTTTTTCTGTGGTGAAATTCAATTGGCAAAATAGCAATACCGTAAATCTGGTGACCCAGCAGTGGCTGACCAAGTTTAATAGTGTCCGGCAAAGGATAGATCATTTTCTGGGGTGAAAGTCAATTGCCAAAATAGCAATACCGTAAATCTGGTGTCCCAGCAGTGGCTGGCAAAGTTTAATAGTGTCCGGCAAAGTATATATTTTGTTCTGGGGTGAAATTCAATTGGCAAAATAGCAATACCATAAATCAGTGGTTTCAGCTGTGGCTGGCCATGTTTAATAGTGTCCGGCAAAGGATAGATAATATTATGAGGTGAAATTCAATTGCCAAAATAGCAAAACCGTAAATCTGGTGTCCCAGCAGTGGCTGACCAAGTTTAATACTGTCCTGCAAAGGATAGATTTTTTTCTGTGGTGAAATTCAATTGCCAAAATAGCAATACCGTAAATCTGGTGTCCCAGCAGTGGCTGACCAAGTTTAATAGTGTCCTGCAAAGGATTTATTATTTTTTGGGGTGAAATTCAATTGCCAAAATAACAATACCGTAAATCTGGTGTCCCAGCAGTGGCTGGCAAAGTTTAATAGTGTCCGGCAAAGTATATATTTTGTTCTGGGGTGAAAATTAATTGCCAAAATAGCAATACCATAAATCAGTGGTTTCAGCTGTGGCTGGCCAAGTTTAATAGTGTCCATCACAGGATATATTATTTTCTGGGGTGAAATTTAATTGCCAAAATAGCAATACCATAAATCAGTGGTTTCAACTGTGGCTGGCCAAGTTAAATAGTGTCCGTCACAGGATAGATTTTGTTCTGGGGTGGAATTTGATTGCCAAAATTGCAATACCCTGAATCTGGTGTTCCAGCTGTGACTGGACAATTTCCCTAGTGTCCGTCAAAGGATACCTTATTTTCTGGGGTTAAAGTCATTAACAAAAATAGAAATACAGTAAATCTGGTGTTCCAGCTGTGGCTGGACAAGTTTAATAGTGTCCGGCAAAGGATATATTATTTTCTGGGGTGAAATTCATTTGCCAAAATAGCAAACCCCTAAATCAGTGGTTTCAGCTGTGGCTGGCCAAGTTTAATAGTTTACGGCAAAAGATTTATTATTTTCTGCGGTGAAATTCAATTGCCAAAATAGCAATACCGTAAATCTGGTGTCCCAGCAGCGGCTGGCCAAGTTTAATAGTGTCCGTCAAAGGATTTATAATTTTCTACGGTTAAATTCAGTTGCAAAAATAGAAATACGGTAAATCTGTTGTTCCAGCTGTTGTAGGCTTAGTTTATATCTGTCCGTAAAAGGGTATATTTTTTCAGGGGTGAAATTTCATTGACAAAATAGCAATACCCTGAATCTGATGTTACAGCTGTTGAAGGCCTAGTTTAAATCTGTACTTAAAAGGGTATATTTTTTGGGGGGGTGAAATCTAATTGCCAAAATAGCAGTACCCTGAATCTGGTGTTCCAGCTGCTGCAGGCCTAGTTTAAATCTGTCCTTAAAAGGGTATATTTTTTTCTGGGGTGAAATTTAATTGCCAAAATAGCAATACCCTGAATCTGGTGTTCCAGCTGTGACTGGACAAGTTTAATAGTATCCGTCAAAGGATTGATTTTGTTCTGTGGTGAAATTTAATTGCCAAAATAGCAATACCCTAAATCTGGTGTTCCAGCTGTGACTGGACAATTTCCCTAGTGTCCGTCAAAGGATATATTATTTTCTGGGGTGAAAGTCAGTAGCAAAAATAGAAATACAGTAAATCTGGTGTTCCAGCTGTGGCTGGACAAGTTTAATAGTGTACGGCAATAGATATATTTTTTTCTGGGGTGAAATTCAATTGCCAAAATAGCAATACTGTAAAACTGGTGTTCCAGCTGTGACTGGACAAGTTAAATAGTATCCATCAAAGGATAGATTTTGTTCTGGGGTGAAATTCCCTTGCCAATATAGCAATACCCTGAATCTGGTGTTCCAGCGGTTGCAGGCCAAGTGTTAATCTGTCCGTAAAAGGGTATATTACACTCAAGGTGTATATACAAGTGCTGAGAGGGTCATCCTCAATAACTTCACACGCTACCGTGCATCTCCCATTGTATTTCTGTCCGTTAAAGTGTATATTACACAAAGTGTTAAAATACAATTGCTGAAGGCATAATCCTACATATTTTTTCACACGCTACTGTGCATCTCCAAGTGTAAATCTGTCCATAAAAGGATACATTTCATCCAGGGCCTAAATACTAGGCCTACAATTGATATTCCCCTAAATCAGTGGTTACTGCTGTGCCTGGATTAGTGTAATACGGTACGTAAATAAATGGGCAGATAGTGTTAGTTGCCTGTAAAAAAAGGCCTGAATTTGAAATCAATACATTGGGCCAAATATTTTTTTTCTTATTGTGGTGCTAGGTGAACGGAAACAAAGAGGAAAACATCTAGTAAGTGATGCAGACGCGGTCGTGGTGGTGTTAGTGGACCCTCTGGTGCTGGGAGAGGACGTGGCCATTCTGCCAAAGCCACACATCCTAGTGTACCAACTACCTCAGGTTCCAGTACCCGCCACAATTTACAGCGATATTTGGTGGGGCCCAATGCCGTTCTAAGTATGGTAAGGCCTGAGCAAGTACAGACGCTAGTCAATTGGGTGGCCGACAGTGGATCCAGCACGTTCACAACATTATCTCCCACCCACTCTTCTGCAGAAAGCGCACAGGTGGCGCCTGAAAACCAAGCCCATCAGTCTGTCACATCAC
Organism: Bufotes viridis; assembly: GCA_033119425.1. NCBI lineage: Eukaryota > Metazoa > Chordata > Amphibia > Anura > Bufonidae > Bufotes > Bufotes viridis. The sequence continues at coordinate 374,048,551 of CM065590.1, read as the reverse complement.
CCCCATGCATATCAGGGAAACTGTCTGAGCCTCAAGTTATGCAGCATTCTCTTATGCTGTTTGAAGACTCTGCTGGCAGGGTTTCCCAAGAGAATCCACCTAGCCCTTTCCCAGTGGTGGAAGACATAGAATGCACTGATGCACAACCACTTATGTTTCCTGATGATGAGGACATTGGAATACCACCTCATCTGAGTCCGCACATCTCTGATGATGACGAAACACAGGTGCGAACTGCTGCGTCTTTTTGCAGTGTGCAGACCGAACAGGAGGTCAGGGAGGAAGACTGTGTGGAAGACGATGCAGGGGACGATGAGGTCCTAGGCCCCACATGGAATGAAGGTCGCCCCACTGACTTTTATAGTTTAGAGGAATAGGCAGTGGTGAGACCGAGCCAACAGCGTAGCAAAAGAGGGAGCAGGGGGCAAAAGCAGAACAGCCGCCAAGAGAGTTCGCCTGCTACTGGCCACCGCCACAAGGGACCGAGCACCCCAAAGGCAGCTTCAAGCAGTTCCCTGGCATGGCACTTCTTTAAACAATGTGCTGACGACAAGACCCGAGTGGTTTGCACGATGTGCCATCAGAGCCTGAAGCGAGGCATTACCGTTCTGAACCTTAGCACAACCTGCATGACCAGGCATCTACATGCAAAGCATGAACTGCAGTGATGTAAACACCTTAAAAACATGGAACTCACTCAGGCTCCCCTGCTCCCTCTTCTGCTGCTGCCTCGGCCTCTTCCTCCGCCTTGGGAGGAATGTTGGCACCTGTCACCCACCAAACAGAGGATGTGCCACCGACACCACCATCTGCGTCACCAAGCATCTCCACCATGTCAAACGGCAGCGTTCAGCTCTCCATCTCACAAACCTTGGAGAGAAAGCGTAAATTCCCACCTAGCCACCCTCGAGCCATGGGCCTGAAAGCCAGCATTTCTAAACTACTGGCATTTGAAATGCTGTCATTCAGGCTGGTGGACACAGACAGCTTCAAACAGCTGATGGCCATGGCTGTGCCACAGTATGTTGTTCCCAGCCGCCACTACTTCTCCAAGACAGCCGTGCCTTCCCTGCACAACCAAGTATCCGATAAAATCAAGTGTGCCCTGCGCAACGCCATCTGTGGCAAGGTCCACCTAACCACAGATACGTGGACCAGTATGTACGGCCAGGGACGCTATATCTCCCAAACTGCACACTGGGTAAATGTAGTGGCGGCTGGGCCCCAGTCGGAGATTTCTTTGGCGCACGTCCTTCCGCCACCAAGGATTGCAGGGCATCATTCCTTGCCTCTTGTAGCCTCCTTCTTCTACTCGGCTTCCTCCTCCTCTGCTTCCACCTGCTCATCCAGTCAGCCACACACCTTCACCACCAACTTCAGCACAGCCCGGGGTAAACGTCAGCAGGCCATTCTGAAACTCATATGTTTAGGGGACAGGCCTCACACTGCCCAGGAGTTGTGGCGGGGTATTGAACAACAGACCGACCAGTGGTTGCTGCCGGTGGGCCTCAAGCCCAGCCTGGTGGTGTGCGATAATGGGCGAAATCTCGTCGCAGCTCTGGGACTAGCAGGTTTGATTCACATCCCTTGCCTGGCGCATGTGCTGAATTTGGTGGTGCAGAAGTTCATTTACAACTACCCCTACATGTCAGAGCTGCTGCATAAAGTGCGGGCCGTCTGTGCGCTTCTGGCGTTTACATCCTGCCGTTGCTCGCCTGTCTGCGCTACAGCGGAACTTTGGCCTTCCCGCTCACCGCCTCATATGCGACGTGCCCACCAGGTGGAACTCCACCTTGCACATGCTGGAGAGACTGTGCGAGCAGCAGCAGGCCATAGTGGAGTTTCAGCTGCAGCACGCACGCGTCAGTCGCACTGCGGAACAGCACCACTTCACCACCAATGATTGGGCCTCCATGCGAGACCTGTGTGCCCTGTTGCGCTGTTTCGAGTACTCCACCAACATGGCCAGTGGCGATGACACCGTTATCAGCGTTAATACCACTTCTATGTCTCCTTGAGAAAACGCTTAGGGCGATGATGGAACAGGAGGTGGCCCAGGAGGAGGAGGAGGAGGAGGAGGATGAGGGGTCATTTTTAGCACTTTCAGGCCAGTCTGTTAGAAATGTCTCAGAGGGAGGTTTTTTGCAAATGCAAGGGCCAGGTACAAATGTGGCCAGCCAGGGCCCACTACTGGAGGACAAGGAGGATGAGGAGGAGGTGGAGGAGGATAAGGATGAAACAGGTTCACAGCGGGGTGGCACCCGACACAGCTCAGGCCCATCACTGGTGCGTGGCTGGGGGGATACGGAGGGCGATGACAATACGCCTCCCACAGAGGACAGCTTGTCCTTACCTCTGGGAAGCCTGGCACACATGAGCGACTACATGCTGCAGTGCCTGCGCAACGACAGCAGAGTTGCCCACATTTTAACATGTGCGTACTACTGGGTTGCCACTCTGCTGGATCCCTGGTACCAACACAGCTGTGTCACAGCCAGCTCCTCTGAGGGCAGGGTTAGCATGGCAGAAATGTGGAAAAGTTTTGTCAACACGCCACAGCTAACTGCACCACCACCTGATACGGAACGTGTTAGCAGGAGGCAGCATTTCACTAACATGTTTGAACAGTACGTCTGCACACCCCTCCACGTACTGACTGATGGTTTGGCCCCATTCAACTTCTGGGTCTCTAAATTGTCCACGTGGCCAGAGCTAGCCTTTTATGCCTTGGAGGTGCTGGCCTGCCCGGCGGCCAGCGTTTTGTCTGAACGTGTATTCAGCACGGCAAGTGGCGTCATTACTGACAAACACAGCCGCCTGTCCACAGCCAACGTGGAGAAGCTGACGTTCATAAGAATGAACCAGGCATGGATCTACAGGACCTGTCCATCCCTTGTGCAGAATAGACATTTATAACTGCCTCCCCCTCAACCATATATTCTTGTACTCCGGGGCACTTCTTTATTGAATCCTCTTTTTTTAATTTTACCATTATATTGCGGTGCAACCAATAGTTGAATGAATCTCTCCTCCGTCTAGGTGCCAGGGGCCTAATTATGTAAAAGTGGCCTTCTTCATTGGTGGGTGACAGGATGCCTGATTCTCTGCTATGGGACCTCTCTCCAATTGATATTGCTTAATTTTTATTTATTTTATGTTCTTTTAATTCATTTTCCTATCCGCATTTGTTTGCAGGGGATTTACCTACATTTTGCTGCCTTTAGCAGCCTTCTAGCCCTTTCCTGGACTATTTTACAGCCTTTTTAGTGCCCAAAAGTTCGGGCCCCATTGACTTCAATGGGGTTCGGGTTCGGGATGAAGTTTGCGTCGAGTTCGAATTCCGAACCCGAAAATTTTCGGTAAGTTCGGCCGAACTTCTCGAACCCGAACATTCAGGTGTTCGCTCAACTCTAGTGACAAGTGCTTTGACATTGTTTTATAAAGCTTTTAATAGTATAATCTGGGATAGGGACTGTGCATGGACAGTATAGGGAGATCATAGGGAGAGTTTTCAGACACTGTAGGGAGGGCATAGGGAGACTGCAGCACAGTCCAGGCTCTGTAAGCTGAAGGGATCCATAGTAGACATGAGCAGTTTTCATCAATCCCCTGTGTAGGACACAGATTTATCTAATTGAATGATGCCTACCTTGTTAAATAGATAAGCAATTCTGCTACTCCTTTATTCTCGAATTGGTGTGAATAAGCTACGTAATAGAACCGATATTGTGGGGACCACCTTGTTTAATAGATAAGCAATTCCATTACGCCTTTATTCTCAAAATGGGGTGAATAAGCTATGTAATAGAACCGTTATTGTGGAGACCACCTTGTTTAATAGATAAGCAATTCTTTTACGCTTTTATTCTCAAAGTGGGGTGAATAAGCTGTGTAATATAACCGTTACTGTGGTGCCCACCTTGTTTAATAGATAAGCAATTCCATTATACTCATTGCCTTCATACTCATATTGGGGTGTATAACCTGGGTAATATAATTGTTATGGTGGTGTCCACCTGATTTCATAGATAAGCAATTCATTTAGGCCTTGTATCTCATATTGGGGTTAATAACATGTGTAATATAACCGTTGTGCGGAGTCCACATTGACATTGAACTTAGCATACAGTTACTGTTAGCGTACAGTATGTCAAACAAAGAGATGCCAGGGACCTCCAAAGGAACAGGCCCGTGGCAAAAATGGTTCTGGAGCCAGCAGAAGTAGCAGAAGAAGAAGGGGTGGTGACAGCAGCAGCCGCAGCAACAGGCCAGAGCTGCCAGTGTCATCCAGCGGTTGTGTTTTGATGACCAATCCCACTGTCTGGAATGGTTGACTTTGACATCATATCAACTGACATCAGACACCCACAGCCAGGAGTCTGTGGGTTCCTCTGACCCCACAATTAGTTGACATGGCCCAGAGACAAGCTCTGTGTCCTCACCTGTCCTGAACCTGCCTCTTTCCTTTTCTGCTCCTTCTGCCAGGCAAGTAATGTGCAGCTGGTCTGCTTTTCAGAAGATATTACTGAGGACAGTCCACAGTTACAGCACAGCTCAGATTTTCAGGAGCGGTCGGCTGCCCCCTCCTATATTTGTGAAAGTAGTGACAATGAGAGTCACGTGGAGGCAAGTGTTGGGGTGGTCAGAAATGCGGCCATGAGACTGGTGAGGGTGATATAAGTGACGAGTTGACAGTAGTGGATGGTGACGTAGCTGATCACACTTGGGAGTCGGGTGAAGAGGGGGCTTCATCATCATCATCATAATGGGGCAAGCATGGCAACTTGCCTTTGAGACAGCAGCAGGGTGGCATTGTTCCACTGAGCCAGCAGGGTGCAAGCGTGGCCATAAGCCAGCAGGGTGGCAGCAGTGTGAGATCTGGAGCCAAACATGCCCAGGATAAACCATCTGGTAAGCAGGAGCATACCTGTCTGGAAACAACTAGCAGTGGACGGGTTCATAGACGCAGAGGCAGGCAGTCAGTATGCAGTGGTGGGGGTAAAATTACATTTTTGCCAGTGTGGGAATTTCTCATCATGTCACCAGAGGATGTCCAGGTGGCAGTATGTAGCATCTGTGGGCATAAAGTGATGTGCGGCCAGGGTGCAAATGTTTGCGCCACGGCCCTGCATCAACACATGGAACGTCACCATAAAGTGGCCTGGGGAAACAGTGGCACTAATGTATTGGTACAGGCTGATGCATCTCCCAGCAGCACCCAGCCCTTCTCCAGATGTCAGGGCTCTACTCCCTCAGCAGAAGGGAGCTGTGTTTCGTCTACTGGTCTTGATGCTTCTCCTCCTAGTCCGCATCACATGTTACACAAGTAATTGATCAACGAGGCAATTGCAAAGAGACAACAGTATGCGTGCACTCATCCAACAGTGCAGAAGCTGAACCTACTCCTGGCCAAGATGTTGGTACTACAGTCCCTCCCTTTCCAGGAAGTTGACTCTTACCATTTTAGAGAACTGATGGCTTGTGCCGAGCCAAGGTGGAGAGTCCCAATCCGTCACTACTTCTCTACAAAAGGAGGACCAGTTCTGCATACGTATGTACAGCAGAAGGTGTGCCAGTCCTTGGCCCTGTCGGTGTCTGGTACAGTTCACGGCAGCACCAACGTGTGGAGCTTTAACTATGGTCATGGATAATATATGTCCTTTATGGCCCACTGGGTAAATATGGTTTCAACCCAGGCACACTAGCAACTTGTTCAGTCAATGGCAATGTTGTCTCCACGTGAAGGAGGTATACTTGGATTGCACCCTGCTACCCCAGATGCAAGATCCCCTAGACTACTGGGCAACCAAACTTGATTTGTGGCCGTAACTGGCCAAGTTTGTCCTGGGCAAGCTTTCCTGCCCAGCCAGTAGTGTGGGATCAGAGTGGGTGTTTACTGCGGTGGGGGGCATAGTTACCCCAAGAGAACTTTCTAAAGATGAATCAGGTGTGGCTCAGCCAGGATTTTCTTACACCAGTTCCTGATTCTTCAAACTAGATCATTCTGGCAAAAATGTTCTGACTGCAGTGTGCTGCCACACTAGAACATTGTAAAAAATGGCCCATTACTTCTGGCCACGTGTTTCAGCCACTGTTCTGATGCTGTCACCCACCTGCTACCACATACCTGCTGCCTCTTCTGCCATCATGTGACTGGGCCACTGTGTTGATTTCATATGCTGTTGCTACTCTCCCCACTCTGTGACTAGGCCGCTATGTTGACTCCTCATTCTGTTGCCATCCTCACCACTCTGTGACTGGGCCGCTATGTTGACTCCTCATGCTGTTGCCACCCTCATGACTCTGTGACTAGGCCACTATGTTGACTCCTCGTGCTCTTGCCACCCTTATCACTCTGTGACTAGGCTACTAAGTTGAATCCTCATGCTGTTGCTACCCTCACCACTCTGTGACTGGGCCACTATGTTGACTCCTCATTCTGTTGCCACCCTCACCACTCTGTGACTAGGCCGCTATGTTGACTCCTCATTCTGTTGTCATCCTCACCACTCTGTGACTGGGCCACTATGTTGACTCCTCATGCTGTTGACACCCTCATGACTCTGTGACTGGGCCACTATCTTGATTTCTCATGCTGTTGCCACCCTCATGACTCTGTGACTGGGCCACTATGTTGACTCCTCATGCTGTTGCTACGCTCACTACTCTGTAACTGGGTCCCTATGTTGACACCTCGTGCTGTTGCCACCCTCCCCACTCTGTGACTAGGCCACTGTGTTGACTCCTCATGCTGTTTACAGGATCCATTTTTGGTGGTTTTTATGCGGTTGTTCTTCTGATGGATCAGAAGAAGTGAAAAATAAACAGTAACATCAACACAAACTTATTGCTGACACCCTCTCCACTCTGTCATGGGGCCATTACTTGTATAACTGTGTAATAGAACAGGTTCTCTAGCAATTTATGTGAAATCAGCAGACGGAGTAAAAGAAGACTGCTCTTTCACTCTATAGTAGCCACTGCACAGTTACGTATATTATACCTAACATTGACCTGTAAGGCTGAGTTCACACTTCAGTTATTTGTTCAGTTTTTAACCTGTAAATGACAAAATAAGTGAAATGTGAACTAAGTGTAAGAGTGACGCCAGACACTTGCCTGTCATACTGACGCACAGTGATTGTTTCACTACCACAACGGACTAGCTATACATGTTTCTGCAATGCACAGTGACACCAAAATATACTCTCCCTGCAGGTTGGGAAATAACTGATTTATGACAGGCTTCGGAATGAATTAATTGGGATCAAATCAAAAACTTTACTCATCTCTAACAGACCCATATGCCAGGTGCATTAGTCTGTGATCAACCAAGATTATAAAACATTGAGTGGTATAATTTTGAATGCTGCTTGCGGCCTGACCGATATATACACAGTGACACACTGCACTGACTCCTGTCTGGTTACTAGCTAAAAACTACAGTATATCTCTGTCAATTAATTAAATCTAAATAACTAGCTATTGTCTCACTAAACTCTCAAAAACATGCATTTCCTGGTTGGGATCTTATATAGCCCTTCCTGATTGATTGAGCTTGAATGCCAGGCATTATGGACAAGTCCGATGGCCAGGGCGCTGCCTGGGGTCATATGATTCTTCTTCGTCTTCCCAGCCCTGCTGTGTTGTCTTCTGATTTGTAAAATGACAGGTGCCATTTTGAGCTATTTGTCTGAAACAAATCCCAAAAGTTTAAGATTCACTATTTTGGAGGAAATTTGTAACAAAAAATTAATTAGTTTAGAATCAATATGCATATCTCCATTATTTAAAAAAAAAATCTAGGTGATGTATTCCCTTTATTGCATTTAAGGCTACTTTCACACTCGTGTTTTGGCTTTCCGTTTGTGAGATCTGTTATTTGCCCTAATGCATTATGAATGGAAAAGGATCCACTCAGAATGCATCAGTTTGCCTCCGATCAGTCTCTATTCTGCTCTGGAGGAGGACACCAAAACGTTGCCTGGAGCATTTTGCTGTCCGCTTGACGAAACTGAGCCATGAACTCCATTGAAAGTCAATGGGAGACGGATCCGTTTTCTATTGTGCCAGATTGTGTCAGAGAAAATGGATCCGTCCCTATTGACTTACATTGTGTGCCAGGATGGATCCATTTTCTCTGACACAAAAGAAAACAGATTTGTCTCCCATTGACTTTCAAAGGAGTTCATGACGGATCCGTCTCGGCTATGTTACAGATAATACAAACGGATCCGTTCATTAGTGATGTCGCGAACATAAAATTTTCCGTTTGCGAACAGCGAACGCGAACTTCCGCAAATGTTCGCGAACGGGCGAACCGGGCGAACCGCAATAGACTTCAATTGGCAGGCGAATTTTAAAACCCACAGGGACTCATTCTGGCCACAATAGGGATGGGAAAGTTGTTTCAAGGGGTATAACACCTGGACTGTGGCATGCCGGAGGAGGATCTATGGCAAAACTCCCATGGAAAATTACGTAGTGGACGCAGAGTCGGGTTTTAATCCATAAAGGGCATAAATCAACTAACATTCCTAAATTGTTTGGAATAACATGCTTTAAAACATCCAGTGTGTGTATACGATCAGGTATGATGTTGTATCGATCAGGTAGTGTAAGGGTTACGCCCGCTTCACAGACATTGACAGACCAAACTCCCCTTTTAATGCAACGCAAACAACCGCAAACAGTTCATTTGCACAACCGCAAACTCCCCATTTGCACAAGGTTGGATACCAAGCTAGCCACGTCCCGGTGATGTCATTGAAGGTTTCTTCCTCCACCCAGCCACGTACAACACCAAGGGTCCCCAAAAGGTGAATTGTATAGATTTTTCGAACGGGGAGATGGTTAAAGAAAACGCTGGCTCCCTCCCCTTTGTTTTTATCCACGGTCACTGCGTCTGCGCCGTGCAATTTACTGTCACACCTGAAATGAGTGGTATTTTCTGTAGTACTATTCTCATCAGTTTAATCCCTCTAACGTCCCCAATCTGGGAGCCATTTATTGAATGGATTTTTCGAACAGGGAGATGGTTAAAAAAACGCTGGCAACCCTACACTCTGTTTTAAACCATGGTGACTGCGTCTGCGCCGTGCAATTTACTGTCACACCCGATATGAGTGGTATTTTCTGTAGCACTATTCTCATCAGTTTAATCCCTCTAACGTCCCCAATCTGGGGGCCATTTATTGAATAGATTTTTCGAACGGGGAGATGGTTAAAAAAACGCTGGCTCCCTCCACTCTGTTTTAAACCATGGTGATTGAGTCTGCGCCGTGCAATTTACTGTCACACTCGATATGAGTGGTATTTTCTGTAGTACTATTCTCATCAGTTTAATCCCTCTAACGTCCCCAATCTGGGGGCCATTTATTGAATAGATTTTTCGAACGGGGAGATGGTTAAAAAAACGCTGGCTCCCTCCACTCTGTTTTAATCCACGGTCACTGCGTCTGCGCCGTGCAATTTACTGTCACACCCGATATGAGTGGTATTTTCTGTAGTACTATTCTCATCAGTTTAATCCCTCTAACGTCCCATATCAGAAATTGCCTTTTGTGAAAAAAAATTTAGGCCGGGTACCTTCGACTGCCTTCCCAGTGACAGACCAAACTCTCATACTCCAAACTGCATTGATTTGAGGAACCAGGAGATGGAAAAAGCAGCTTGGTCGGTCCTCTTACTCCCACATTGGGGCACTGCGCGTGCACAGAGCAATGTGCTGTGACACCCTATATGAGTGGTGTCTTAACTAGTACTATTCCTATCAGTTTAATCCCTGTTACGTACCCTATCCGGTCGAATTGATTAACCATTGTCGAATTAGCGAACCATTACGACATCATGAAATAATTTAGTTCTGAGCTCTGTACTTGCTTTGTATTGGAATTGATGGGGATTTTTTTAATTGTCTGCATCATTTCTAATAAACTATTAAGAGACTTTATTATGATTTTTTATTTTATGTATTAAAAACCCATACAACATATAAAAAAAAAGGTAAATTAAAGTTTTTCCTATGAAATATTATCCAGCCACCCGATCGCTTTTGGTCTGAACATAATGAAGCAACGGCCTTATCATCTGGGGTGTGGCAACATTGCCACCACACTCATAGAGGTGATGATTGCTTCACTGTGATACGCAAGCCCCTTCACCACAACAAGGTAACGATCACGAAGGGGAATTGACACTTGTATGTGCCTTTTTTTTGGGGTTTGTTTTTGCAGCCACAGTGCTGCACCATAGGACAAAAAAATTAGGCATGTACACATGCCTGAAAAAAAATGGCATTGTTGCAGCCGCTATTGTAGCAGCGGCCGGAAAAATTGATGTTTTCCAGGCAGAAAAGTGACTAAAACATTGCGGCTTGAACCCTAGTTGGTTTTGTAGAATTCACGAAAGTCATTCGGTATGGAGACATTAAATACAGCAGCGTGGGGACCATTTTGAGGCCAAGGCATGTAATCAGGCCTTTTTTTAGTCAAACGTATCCCCCACTGTCAGTCCCTTCGGGATCCATGCCTCACTCATCTTTATGAAGGTGAGGTAATCAACACTTTTTTGACCGAGGCGACTTCTCTTGTCAGTGACAATGCCTCCTGCTGCACTGAAGGTCCTTTCTGACAGGACACTTGAAGCAGGGCAGGCAAGAAGTTCTATCGCGAACTGGGATAGCTCAGGCCACAGGTCAAGCCTGCACACCCAGTAGTGAAGGGGTTCATTGCTCCTCAGAGTGTCGATATCTGCTGTTAAGGCGAGGTAGTCTGCTACCTGTCGGTCGAGTCGTTCTCTAAGGCTGGATCTCGAAGGGCTGTGGCGATGAGTAGGACTGAAAAAGCTCTGCATGTCCTCCATCAACATTACATCTGTAAATCGTCCAGTCCTTGCCGCCGTGGTAGGAGGAGGATTACACTCACCTCTTCCCCTGTTAGATTCCCGTTGTGCTGTGACATCCCCCTTATAAGCTGTGTAAAGCATATTTTTTAGTATGGTTTTGAACTGCTGCATCCTTTCCGACTTTCGGTAATTTGGTAACATTTCTGCCACTTTCTGTTTATACCGGGGGTATAGTAGCGTGGCCACCCAGTACAGATCATTCTCCTTCATCCTATTTTTACGAGGGTCCCTCAACAGACATGACAGCATGAAAGACCCCATTTGAACAAGGTTCGATGCAGAGCTACTCATTTCCCGTTCCTCGTTCTCACTGATGTCATTGACGGTCTGTTCTTCCCCCCAGCCACGTACAACACCATGGGTCCCAGATAGGTGACAACAACGAGCACCCTGGGGTGCCTGCTGTGGTTGGTCTTCCTCCTCCTCAAAGCCGCCACATTCCTCCTCTGACTCCTCTTCCTCATACTCCTCTTCCAGCGTTGCTGCAGGTCCGCCAAGCGATGATGACAAGGCTGTTTCTGGTGGTGATGGTGACCACAACTCTTCCTCTTCCTCTTCACGCTCATCTACAGCCTGATCCAGAACTCTTCGCAGGGCACGCTCCAGGAAGAAAACAAATGGGATGAGGTCGCTGATGGTGCCTTCAGTGCGACTGACTAGGTTTGTCACCTCCTCAAAAGGACGCATGAGCCTACAGGCATTGCGCATGAGTGTCCAGTAACGTGGCAAAAGATTCCCAGCTCCGCAGAGGCTGTCCTAGCACTCCGGTCATACAAATACTCGTTGACGGCTTTTTCTTGTTGGAGCAGGCGGTCGAACATTAGGAGTGTTGAATTCCAACGTGTCGGGCTGTCGCATATCAAGCGCCTCACTGGCATGTTGTTTCGCCGCTGAATATCGGAAAAGTGCGCCATGGCCGTGTAGGAACGCCTGAAATGCCCACACACCTTCCTGGCCTGCTTGAGGACGTCCTGTAAGCCTGGGTACTTAGACACAAAACGTTGTACGATGAGATTCAACACATGTGCCATGCACGGCACATGTGACAACTTGCCCAAATTTAATGCCGCCAACAGATTGCTTCCATTGTCACACACCACTTTGCCGATCTCCAGTTGGTGCGGGGTCAGCCACTGATCCACCTGTGCGTTCAGTTTGGAATAACATGCTTTAAAACATCCAGTGTGTGTATACGATCAGGTATGATGTTGTATCGATCAGGTAGTGTAACGGTTACGCCCGCTTCACAGACATTGACAGACCAAACTCCCCTTTTAATGCAACGCAAACAACCACAAACAGTTCATTTGCACAACCGCAAACTCCCCATTTGCACAAGGTTGGATACCAAGCTAGCCACGTCCCGGTGATGTCATTAAAGGTTTCTTCCTCCACCCAGCCACGTACAACACCAAGGGTCCCCAAAAGGTGAATTGTATTGATTTTTCGAACGGGGAGATGGTTAAAAAAAACGCTGGCTCCCTACACTCTGTTTTAAACCATGGTGACTGCGTCTGCGCCGTGCAATTTACTGTCACACCCGATATGAGTGGTATTTTCTGTAGTACTATTCTCATCAGTTTAATCCCTCTATTGTCCCCAATCTGGGGGCCATTTATTGAATAGATTTTTCGAACGGGGAGATGGTTAAAAAAACGCTGGCTCCCTCCACTCTGTTTTAATCCACGGTCACTGCGTCTGCGCCGTGCAATTTACTGTCACACCCGATATGAATGGTATTTTCTGTAGTACTATTCTCATCAGTTTAATCCCTCTAACGTCCCATATCAGAAATTGCCTTTTGTGAAAAAAAATTTAGGCCGGGTATCTTCGACTGCCTTCACAGTGACAGACCAAACTCTCATACTCCAAACTGCATTGATTTGAGGAACCAGGAGATGGAAAAAGCAGCTTGGTCGGTCCTCTTACTCCCAAATTGGGGCACTGCGCGTGCACAGAGCAATGTGCTGTGACACCCTATATGAGTGGTGTCTTAACTAGTACTATTCCTATCAGTTTAATCCCTGTTACGTACCCTATCCGGTCGAATTGATTAACCATTGTCGAATTAGCGAACCATTACGACATCATGAAATAATTTAGTTCTGAGCTCTGTACTTGCTTTGTATTGGAATTGATGGGGATTTTTTTAATTGTCTGCATCATTTCTAATAAACTATTAAGAGACTTTATTATGATTTTTTATTTTATGTATTAAAAACCCATACAACATATAAAAAAAAAAGGTAAATTAAAGTTTTTCCTATGAAATATTATCCAGCCGCCCGATCGCTTTTGGTCTGAACATAATGAAGCAACGGCCTTATCATCTGGGGTGTGGCAACATTGCCACTACACTCATAGAGGTGATGATTGCTTCACTGTGATACGCAAGCCCTTTCACCACAACAAGGTAACGATCACGAAGGGGAATTGACACTTGTATGTGCCTTTTTTTTTTGTTTGTTTTTGCAGCCACAGTGCTGCACCATAGGACAGAAAAATTAGGCATGTACACATGCCTGAAAAATAATGGCATTGTTGCAGCCGCTATTGTAGCAGCGGCCGGAAAAATTGATGTTTTCCAGGCAGAAAAGTGACTAAAACATGGCGGCTTGAACCCTAGTTGGTGGTGGAGAATTCACGAAAGTCATCCGGTATGGAGACATTAAATACAGCAGCGTGGGGACCATTTTGAGGCCAAGGCATGTAATCAGGCCTTTTTTTAGTCAAACGTATCCCCCACTGTCAGTCCCTTCGGGATCCATGCCTCATTCATCTTTATGAAGGTGAGGTAATCAACACTTTTTTTTTTTTTTGTAATATAATTTTTATTGAAATTTTCCACTTTTATCCCGAATACAACAAATTGAGTACAGAAAATGAAAATACAAATATGTTCAGCATAACATATTTCTCACATTTGAAAAGTATATTATCAAAGGAAACCCCCCCTCCCCCTCCCCCCCATCCCTGCATCAACCGCAACTTCAGCTACATGTTACAAGTTCTCCTCGGGTAAGATGTGCTCTCTACTAAGTCGTATCTACTTGCGACACTTTCAGAGGCCCTAGAGCATCCCTCAAGTCCTCCGCAAGGTACCAGGATGTCAGCTTAAAAGGTGACATGAATTTCGGGTAGTCTGCGTCTTTGACATAATGTAACAGGAATCTGCGCCAAGTTTTAAACCATTTTTTCCCTGACCCCTCTTTGTTATGTAATACCTCAATCCATTCAAGGTGTAAGATATGTTTTAATTGCATAATTGCCATGGAAACTAATGGGACCTGAGCTTGCAGCCACAATTTCAGTAAACATTTTTTGGCTACCATTAGAATTTTATGACCTACTGGGGAAATCGACCCAATTGTATACTTTGAGTCCGCATAATCTTGCCTGACTATCTGAACATGCAGGATAACCACCTCCGGTGCAAACTCCATATCCCTTCCGGTACACTTGGCTAATACCGTGGCTATATCGTCCCAGTAGCTCTTTAACTTCCCACAGTTCCATAGACCATGAAATAAGTCCGCTTTCGGGAGATCGCATTTCGGACATGCAGTCAGCCTATCTGCACTAGGGTTAGATATGGGAATATCAAACCCATATATGGCATGATGCAAAATCTTTAAATGCGTCTCTCGCCAGCATTCATGAGGCATGTTTTTGTGCAGCGCTTCTATCCCTATAGAGATGGGTTTATAAATTTCCTTAATTCCCAGCTCCTTTTCCCATTTGCCAAATATTGTCCTGGAATCCGCTTTTTCCCATCTATCCCTCATGGATTGGTAAATGGATGAGATTGAGGATCTAGTTTTGGCTGTCAGAATCGAGTCGAAAGAATTATGTCCCCATTCCCTCGATAGGTCCGTGACCAAGCTCCTCCCATATGTAAGTAATTGCAGAATTGAGAGGAACATGGTATCCGGTAGATTCCATTTTGCTCCCAGTTCCCCCTGGGACAACCATCTAGCCTCTTTGTCGTGAAAGACGTTACCCATCATCTTGATGCCTTTCCTGCGCCACATCTGCATCTGTATGCTATTCCTTCCCGGCTCAAAAGACGGATTACCAGATATAGGAAGATATTTAGACAGCTGGTGAGGTAGTTTATAGAATTTCCGCACTATCTTCCATGTGAGGATGGTGTCTCTAAATAGCAAATACCTATGTAAGCCATTCGGGAGTCTGGGGAGGCTAGTATGAAGCAATGCCACCAAGTCCCATGGGCCCGCTAAATGTCTCTCTAGCCTAAGATTTGCATAATAAGAAGTATTATTACAGGCTAAGTTATATCCTCTTATATCGGGAAAGTTTAGGCCCCCCTGTAGTTTCCTCAGCTTCAGTTTACTGAGTGCTATTCTTGGTTTTTTATTTTGCCAAATAAAGCTTATGAATCTGCTCTCTAGGGTCTTCACATCCGCGTGTCTCAATAATAAAGGGATCGTCTGTAAAGGATATAAGAGACGAGAAACTCCCATCATTTTTACCAGGTGGCAACGTCCCGCCAATGATAGAGGTAGGCTTTGCCATCTATCTAGGTCTTTCATGACACTAGTGATTAAGGGCGGAAAATTCAGTTGATACAATGAATGGGGATCTTTCCCCACCTTGATACCCAGGTATTGAATATGGGACTTTGCAAGGACTATCCCTAATCTCTCCGCCATTCGGGATATGGCTGGGTTAGGAGTGGAAAGTGGTAGAATCTCACTTTTGGATATATTTAATTTGTATCCCGAATATTTGCCAAAAGTTTCTAGAGCCTGAAATATTACCGGGATATGGCGCCCCGGTTGGGCTAGAAACAGAATCACATCATCGGCAAACAGGGCTACTTTCACCTGCACATCTCCCACGGTTATTCCTTCAAACAAATCAGTTTCACTTAAATATCTCGCCAGGGGTTCCAAAGCCAGATTAAACAGCAGGGGGGAAAGTGGGCATCCCTGCCGTGTGCCCTTGGTTAAGCCAAATGGCCACGACAAGAAACCCTGCGTTTATACTCGAGCTCTCGGATTAGCATACAAGTTGGACAGAAACGATCTGAAAGCCCCTTGGAACCCTATCCGATCCAATACTATCTCCAGCCATGCCCACCGGACATTATCGAAGGCCTTTTCTGTGTCTAGGGTGAGCACGGCTGGAGATTCTCCCTCTTTCGGATGGCTTCGGACCCTATCCAAGACCGCTAAAACCGTCCTTATATTAGTGACAGCTGAGCGTCCCTTGACAAACCCTACTTGTTCCGCCCCTATTAGGGAGGGGAGAATCTCGGCCAGTCGATCTGCCATAATTTTAGATAGGATTTTAGTGTCAACGTTAATCAGGGAAATTGGCCTGTACGACCCTGGTGATAGGGGGTCTTTCCCGAGTTTTGGCAAGAGTTTAATATAGGACATATTCTCCCTGTCCGGGGGACTGTTGCCTTGTAAGACGTCATTAAATAGTGGCAACAGTATTGGGGATACCTGCGCCAGCAACGTCTTATAATACTCTCCAGTGAAACCATCTGGGCCAGGAGCTTTGGCATTCCCCAGGCCTTTGATGACACCTTGCAATTCCTCCATAGAGATCTTAGTGTTTAGGAGTTGCAATTGTTCCGCTGTCACTGACGGTAGTTTCACTTTGTCTAGTAATGTGTCCACTAGAGGTGGCTGGGGGGCATCCTCATACAGAGTGGCAAAATATTTTCCCACTATTCGATTGATGGCCCCTGGCTCGCTAGTCACAGTCCCCTTTTCATCCCTAAGTCCCGATATAAAGTGAGTAGGCCTCTGTCCTTTGGCTAGGTTTGCCAGTAGCCTACCTGCCTTGTTGCCATGTTTGTAAAGCTTAGCCTCAAAGTGCGTCTGATTTAGGGATTCCCTATCTTTTTCGCATTTATCAAACAACTGTCGAGCCTCCACCCACTTGTTCTTATGGTCAATAGAGGGTGAGTCAGTGAATGACCTGTATGCTTGTCTCACTAATGCGCTTGCCTGTTCCCAGCGCCGCTGGCACGTTTTCTTCTTATTAAAAACGTAGCTCATTATGCGGCCTCTCATTACCGCTTTAGAGGTATGCCAGAACAATTCCGGGTGTCAAGATGGGCCTTGTTGGTCTCCTTAAATTCCTCCCACCACCCCACCAGCTTGTCTATGAACTCCTCATCTCTCACAAAATTGGAAGGGAATCTCCACAGGTAATCTGTACCTTTTGGGAAGACGGTCCTCAGGGTCAAACTGACTGGGGCATGGTCCGAAATGACTATATCTCCTATTTCGGTAGACTCTACTAGTCCCGCAATCTCTTTGTGTATGAAAATATAATCAATGCGTGACCAAGAGTCCCTTGCGGGGGAATAAAAGGTGAAGGACCGGTCATCGGGGTAAAGCTGCCTCCAAGGGTCCACCAATCCTACCGATTCCATCAAAGTCCCTAGCACTTTATCTTGGGCAGTAGTCCCCCCATAGCCAGTAAATATTTATTGACTTCCTATCCTCCTGCTTAGAGACCACCGAGTTGAAGTCCCCCCCTACAAGCAAGCGAGCAGATCTGGTTGAGAGTAGATTCCCCTCTAAGGTTTTAAAAAACTGGGAGTTATCCGAATTCGGACCATAAACATTGTAGATGGAGTATTTTACGTCCTGGACTTGAATCGTCACCTTAACCCATCGACCCTGGTCAACTGCTGTCGAGTCTATCAACTGATACCCAAAATTCTTGTGGAAAAGTATTAGTACCCCCGCTCTCCGCATAGAGGACGCCGATCCGATCACCTGTCCCACCCATAATTTTTGCATCCTTCCAAAATCGCCCGCTCCTAGATGGGTCTCCTGGAGTAGGGCTACATCCGGTTTTAACCGTTTTAAGTGTCGGAGAACCATCCATCTCTTATGCGGAGAGCGCAGCCCCTTCACATTCCAACTAACTACCCGCATGTACGTGTATTAAGTGGTCTGAGCTAGGACATCGATTACCCCTGAGTGTAAGATTGATGAAGAGAGCAATAATAATCCCAAAGTTACCGGCTGATGCATAAGAAACAAATGTGACCCCTTGGATTTCAACACCCCCCTCCCCCCCCCTCCCAACAATTCCCAACAGTGCAAACTGTGCGACAATCCCTGAGCACATTATGAATCGAACAACCCCTTCAACTTTCCACATGACTTCTCTTTTTTCTAGACTGCAGGGCCCTTCCACCCACCCCCATATTCCTGCAAACCACCGTGAACATAGTTACTAATATGAATAGATCACTGAAATATATGGCATAGTTCCAAAACCGCGGGTTAAACAGTAATAGTGAACCTCAGAGTCAATGCTGGAACCCAACAATAGTGTCCATGACAGAGCCCCCATTATCAAAGCATACCATCGTACAGGCTGATAAAAGTTCACCGGTCCCTAGAGCCCCTTCTTCTGGGGCGCGATTTCCGTTTGTCGCCTGGGTCTTGTTCCCAATCACGTCCTAGTACCTCCGCCGACGGTGTGCTCCTCCATTCTGGGCTCCTCGAAGGGCTTTTGATGTGCTGCCGACGTTGTGGGGATCCCCTCTTATGGTGCCCATCATTAGGACGGTCTTGGATTCGGATAGCCTCCTCCGCTTCACTAGGGTCCTGATAAATTTTTACCGAACCATCGGCGCGCGTGACTTTCAAGACCGCCGGGTACAGAAGCTGAAATTTGATCTCCCTTTTAAAAAGTTCCGAACAAACATGGCTAAACTCACGTCTCCTCTTTGCCACCATCGCAGAGTAATCAGCGAATATCAGTACCGAATGTCCCCTCACCTTCAGTGGCCCCTTCCGAGCTCTAAAGGCCCTTAAAATAGACTCTTTGTCGGTATAATCTAGGTATCGCATGATCACTTGACGCGGTCTCATGGGTGCGCCACGTGTGTCTGCTCCTTTGGGTTGTTGCCAGTCCATGGCCGGTCCCAGTCTGTGCGCCCTTTCGACTTTATGTCTACCCTCTAGATTGAGAGCTTGCGGTAGGTCAAATTCGCATATGTCCTTTAAGGCCGAGGGTTTGATGCTTTCTGGGAGCCCCACTATCCGCAGATTATTCCGTCTGGACCTGTTTTCGAGATCTTCCAGACGGTCCCTCAGTATGATATTCTGTTTGTATAAGTCTTGAACCGCCGTATTGGACCGAGACAGATCCTCTTCTACGGAAACGACCCTTCGTTCCAATTCTTCTATGCTGGTTTCATGTCGTGCCACCGTGGCATGCAGCTCATGCAACGACTGGGTAAGAGTCTTTTCGAGTGTCTCTCTAATGTCAGGTGCTAGGTATTTCTCCACTGCGATTGCCAGGGTCTTGTAGTCAATTCTGCCCACCTCAGCATCCACGACAATGCTATCTTTGTCCACCTGCTCAGCCTCCTTGGCTGGAGATGCAGGGCGGGAATCCGCCATCTTGCTCAACATGTCTTTCACGGTGGTCGTTGTGCCGCTCCTAATGTGTCTTCTGCCACTCCGTAATAGGTATCGGTCCATGTAAAATGGACCAGAGCTGTCTGTAAAAGTTCAGGGTTACCCCCAAGACTTAGCTGAAGTGCCAGGTGCGGAGTGCAGGGTATATTTAGGAGGTCAGGTGCCGGAGCTCACTCACGCTGCTCCCTGCATCCCAGCGCCGGAACCGGAAGTCTCAACACTTTTTTGACCGAGGTGACTTCTCTTGTCAGTGACAATGCCTCCTGCTGCACTGAAGGTCCTTTCTGACAGGACACTTGAAGCAGGGCAGGCCAGAAGTTCTATCGCGAACTGGGATAGCTCAGGCCACAGGTCAAGCCTGCACACCCAGTAGTGAAGGGGTTCATTGCTCCTCAGAGTGTCGATATCTGCTGTTAAGGCGAGGTAGTCTGCTACCTGTCGGTCGAGTCGTTCTCTAAGGCTGGATCCCGAAGGGCTGTGGCGATGAGTAGGACTGAAAAAGCTCTGCATGTCCTCCATCAACAACACATCTGTAAATCGTCCAGTCCTTGCCGCCATGGTAGGAGGAGGATTACACTCACCTCTTCCCCTTTTAGATTCCCGTTGTGCTGTGACCTCCCCCTTATAAGCTGTGTAAAGCATATTTTTTAGTTTGGTTTTGAACTGCTGCATCCTTTCCGACTTTCGGTAATTTGGTAACATTTCTGCCACTTTCTGTTTATACCGGGGGTCTAGTAGCGTGGCCACCCAGTACAGATCGTTCTCCTTCATCCTTTTTATACGAGGGTCCCTCAACAGACATGACAGCATGAAAGACCCCATTTGAACAAGGTTCGATGCAGAGCTACTCATTTCCCGTTCCTCGTCCTCACTGATGTAATTGACGGTCTGTTCTTCCCCCCAGCCACGTACAACACCATGGGTCCCAGATAGGTGACAACAACGAGCACCCTGGGGTGCCTGCTGTGGTTGGTCTTCCTCCTCCTCAAAGCCGCCACATTCCTCCTCTGACTCCTCTTCCTCATACTCCTCTTCCAGCGTTGCTGCAGGTCCGCCAAGCGATGATGACAAGGCTGTTTCTGGTGGTGATGGTGACCACAACTCTTCCTCTTCCTCTTCACGCTCATCTACAGCCTGATCCAGAACTCTTCGCAGGGCACGCTCCAGGAAGAAAACAAATGGGATGAGGTCGCTGATGGTGCCTTCAGTGCGACTGACTAGGTTTGTCACCTCCTCAAAAGGACGCATGAGCCTACAGGCATTGCGTATGAGTGTCCAGTAACGTGGCAAAAAGATTCCCAGCTCCGCAGAGGCTGTCCTAGCACTCCGGTCATACAAATACTCGTTGACGGCTTTTTCTTGTTGGAGCAGGCGGTCGAACATTAGGAGTGTTGAATTCCAACGTGTCGGGCTGTCGCATATCAAGCGCCTCACTGGCATGTTGTTTCGCCGCTGAATATCGGAAAAGTGCGCCATGGCCCTGTAGGAACGCCTGAAATGGCCACACACCTTCCTGGCCTGCTTGAGGACGTCCTGTAAGCCTGGGTACTTAGACACAAAACGTTGTACGATGAGATTCAACACATGTGCCATGCACGGCACATGTGACAATTTGCCCAAATTTAATGCCGCCAACAGATTGCTTCCATTGTCACACACCACTTTGCCGATCTCCAGTTGGTGCGGGGTCAGCCACTGATCCACCTGTGCGTTCAGGGCGGACAGGAGTGCTGGTCCTGTGTGGCTCTCTGCTTTCAGGCAAGTCAACCCCAAGACACCGTGACACGGTCGTATCGGGGATGTGGAATAACCCCTGGGGAGCTGAGCGGATTCAGTTGATGTGCAGCCAGACGCCGCAGCAGAAGAAGACTCAGCCGAGGAGGATATCGAAGAGGATTGAGTAGGAGTAGAGGAGATGGCAGTAGGTCTGCCTGCAAGTCGTGGTGGTGTCACCAACTTCGCTGCGAAGCCACGCATTCCATGCTTGTCAGCCGTCAGCAGGTTGACCCAATGCGCAGTGTACGTGATATACCTGCCCTGACCGTGCTTTGCAGACCAGGTATCAGTGGTCAGATGGACCCTTGCCCCAACACTGTATGCCAGAGATGCCATGACTTCCTTTTCAATGACATGGTAGAGGTTTGGGATTGCCTTTTTTGAAAAAAAATTTCGTCCGGGTACCTTCCACTGTGATGTCCCAATAGCGACAAATTTTTTGAAGGCCTCAGACTCTACCAGCTGGTATGGTAAAAGCTGGCGGGCTAAGAGTTCCGTCAAGCCAGCTGTCAGTCGCCGGGCAAGGGGTGATTCTGTGACATTGGCTTTTACGCTCAAACATGTCTTTGACAGACACCTGACTGTGGGCAGATGAGCAGGAACTGCTGAAGGTGAGAGATGGAGTGGCGGGTGGTTGAGAGGGGGCAGGGAGGACAGCAGTGGTTGACGTGGCTGAAGATGCTGGACCAGGAGGAGCATGGTGGCTTTGAGTTTGTGTGCTGCTTGTACTCATGTGTTGATCCCATAGGCGTTTGTGATGTGAGATCATGTGCCTTCGCAAAGCAGTTGTACCAAGGTGGGTGTTGGACTTCCCACGACTCAGTTTCTTTTGGCACAGGTTGCAAATGGCATTGCTGTTATCAGAGGCAGACACACAAAAAAAAATGCCACACTGCTGAGCTTTGCAGTGACGGCATTCTGGTGGTGGCAACAGCATGCGTTGACTGGCGTGCTGTCTGGCTGACCCCAGGTGCCGATACATGCTGTCTGACTGTGCCATTAACTACTTGCGATGACCTCCCCCTGCTTCCAACTTGTCTCCTCATTCTCTCTGTCTCCCCTTCTGAACTTTCCCCCTCTTCTTCTCTTTGAGCAGGCACCAACGTGGCATCCGTGGACACATCGTCATAATCAACCGTTTCACTTGTATCTGACACCTCAGCAAAGGAAGCAGCAGCGGGTACAACATCATCATCATCATCATCACACTGTACGTCCATGTGTGTAATTCTGCCTGACTGAGACATATCCCTGTAATCTACATCATCTGGCAATAATGGTTGCGTATCACTAATTGCATCCAACTGATGAGTAAATAACTCCTCTGACGGATCAAGTGAAGCGGCTGTGGTGGCTGTGGTGGTAGTGGTGGTGGTGGCGGTGGCGGGCGGGTGCGTGGTAAATCGAGATCAGGTGATCGAAGCTGAGCTGGAGGAGGATGGTGCGTCAAGGTTCTTAGCGGAAGCTGTTGAAGATTGGGTGTCCTGTCTAACACAGTCAACTATGTCCTCAGAATTTTTCGGGTTCAGGGTACGTGGCCTCTGAACACTGGGCATTATTCCAGGGACAGTGGAAATCACAGCACCACGACCACGACAGCCCCTGCGGGGTGGCCTGCCTCTGCCTGTCATTTTTTTTTAGATAAGTGGTACTACGCGTGCTAGGTACTGTGCCACCTGGTATCAGTGGTGGGCACTGGCAGTGGGCACACTACAGTCTGTGGAAGTGGGCCTGACACACACTAGCAGCAGGCATGAAACTGAATTTAGACTACTGTCTAAAAATTAAATGCCTTATTTATCGGCAAGCTACTTTGCCACCCGGTATCAGTGGTTGGCACTGGCAGTGGGCACACTACAGTCTGTGGAAGTGGGCCTGACACACACTGGCAGCAGGCAAGCAACTGAAATTAGACTGTGTAAAAATTAAATGCCTTATTTATTGGCAAGCTACTGTGCCACCCTGTATCAGTGGTTGGCACTGGCAGTGGGCACACTACAGTCTGTGGAAGTGGGCCTGACACACACTGGCAGCAGGCAAGCAACTGAATTTAGACTACTGTCTAAAAATGAAATGCCTTATTTATCGGCAAGCTACTGTGCCACCCTGTATCAGTGGTTGGCACTGGCAGTGGGCACACTACAGTCTGTGGAAGTGGGCCTGACACACACTGGCAGCAGGCAAGCAACTGAAATTAGACTGTGTAAAAATTAAATGCCTTATTCATTGGCAAGCTACTGTGCCACCCTGTATCAGTGGTTGGCACTGGCAGTGGGCACACTACAGTCTGTGGAAGTGGGCCTGACACACACTGGCAGCAGGCAAGCAACTGAAATTACACTAAAGTGTAAAAATTAAATGCCTTTTTTTGATGCAAAGTCCTGTGCCACACGGGATGATAGGGTTGGGCACTGGCAGTGGGCACACTACAGTCAGTGGAAGTGGACCTGACACACACTAGCAGGCAAGCAACTGAAATTACACTAAAGTGTAAAAATTAAATGCCTTTTTTTATGCAAAGTCCTGTGCCAGCCGGTATGAGTGGTGGGCACTGGCAGTGGGTACTCTGCATTCAGTGGAAGTCAGCCTGACACACACTGGCAGGCAACTAACCTTAGATTAAAGTGTAAAAATGAAATGCCTTTTTTTGATGCAAAGTCCTGTGCCACATAGGATGACAGGGGTGGGCACTGGCAGTAGTCACACTACAGTCTGTGGGCCTGCAGCTCCTCACACACAGGCAGGCCAGGCAACTGCAATATGTATATGGAGAAAAAAAAAAGCAGACTAATGTTGCAGCCCTAAAAAGGGCTTTTTGGGGTGCTGTCAGGACGCTGTCCTTACAGCAGAGATCAGATGAGTCTTTCAGGACTGGAGTGGACACTGAATTCACTAGCCTAGCTATCGATTTCCCTATTTAAATCAGCAGCAACTACACTGTCCCTCCTCTCACTAAGACTGCAAATTCCGAATGAATCTAAAATGGATGCTGTTCAGGAGATGGGAGGGTCTGGGAGGGAGGGTATGCTGCTGATTGGCTGGAATGTGTCTGCTGACTGTGAGGTACAGGGTCAAAGTTTGCTCAATCATGATGTATAGGGGGCGGACCGAACATCGCATGTGTTCGCCCGTTGAGGCGAACGCGAACAAGCTATGTTCGCCGGGAAATGTTCGCCGGCGGATAGTTCGGGCCATCTCTACCGTTCATGACGGATGCATGTGGTTGTATTATTGTAACTGAACCGTTTTTGCAGATCCATGACGGATCCAGCCAAAACGTTAATGTGAAAGTAGCCTAACGAATAGTGTCCTAGAAATGTATTTAGGGTTCTCATTACTACAGCAATAAAAATAGTTGCATGGACATGTTCTGTTACTTGTACTAACCTGGAAAGATGCCACATGTAAGCCAAAAAGGTTGGCTAGATATATGGGTATAGATCTTATCATTGCATAATGCCTGTCCCTTCATAAATTTATATTTAACATATCATGACACACCTAATATCTAGCAAAACTTTATAATCATTGGGACTTATTAAGAATACATTTTTTGCAGAATACAAAACTCAAAATTAAATCGTACAGTTATTTTAACGGATACAAGGAAAAAGTCTTAGCTGCTAAAAAAGCAAATCCAAGAGAAAATCTCACAAAAGCGTATTTGAAAAAAGTGGCTGAGTCATATAAGGTGATAAATTCCTGTAATATGTTTGGCTTTAAAAGAATGTTTGCATTGGTTGAGCTATGTTTGTATTTAGGTTCACCCTGAATAAATTAGACTTTTTTATGCCCTGCAAAGCTAGAGCATGGATTGTAAGTCTTGCTCACATGAAGTCGGCATTTTTCCAAATCACTTTTAGTCGCCATGATTTCACACAAGATGCATTCAAGTAAAAAATATTAACACCCCCAATATTTAAGGGAGCGCAAACTATTGAAGAAATCTTTTTAAATACCCAAACTAGCATAAGGCTTTATTTTGCTGAATCCTAGATCTCTACTAAACAGCTGAACTTTTTTTGTTTTTATTTTTGTTTTGCAGGTAGGAGACATTTCTAGTAATATTTATGTTAACAGTATTAGGTGGACTATGCTTGCAGGTTTTATAGCACACAAAGAGGTAATATGATTTAATCCTTATTCTTGTCATTCCCAAGGACTGGTGACAATAACAGGCTAGGTACTGTCTATACCTATACTTAAACACCTGGTGGCTTACAACATGTGTAAAAAAAAGTCACAAAGTATGGTGAACGCCATGGTAGCACAAAATTTAGTGACTTTTTGAGGGTTGACTTTACAGCCATACTTTTCCATAAAGTGAGTGGCGTGGGCTGGTGCAGAGGTGGCTATAGCCTGTACATTTAGTATAATCTACACCAAGAAACTGGTGTGGATTATAGCGGAAATCTACATCAGCTCCCTTGCTGATATAAATTTCCATTTTAGTGAATGGCCCTGCGCAGATGTGACACAAATATTAAGAGGCGTTTACCTCTTAAGAATTGTGGCCCATTTGACAGCACCGGAGGATAAATTAAGACTGGCCTGTAATATGCCACTAAATGTCCCCCATTCTCCTTGTCTGGACAAAATTTTAATTAATTTTAAGGAAAATAACATAATAATAATAAAATAGAAAAAACAATACCCATGTCTTGTGATTCCACTCTTGCAGTCATCAGTTTACAGCAGCGGTAACATGGTGTAGTGTCCTTCTGCCATTACTTCCATGCCAGTACATGACATAGACTTTTGACCCCTGGCTCTGAGCTACTATGCATATCAGCACTTTTCTTTCTCATTCAGAACAACCCCTTGAAGCTTAGAATGTGTTTGTGCTAATGGTTCCTCAACAATGATCATTTTAATGCAGCATGTTCATTTTGCATTTGACACTGTACCACATAAAAGGTTAGTATATAAAATGAGAATGCTTGGACTGGGAGATAATGTCTGTAAGTGGGTAAGTAACTGGCTCAGTGATAGAAAATCACTAGTCAGACCACACATGGAGTACTGTGTACAGTTCTGGGCTCCTGTGAACAAGGCAGACATAGCAGAGCTGGAGAGGGCTCAGAGGAGGGCAACTAAAGTAATAACTGGAATGGCTGGACTACAGTACCCTGAAAGGTTATCAAAATTAGAGTTATTCACTTTGGAAAAATGACGACTGACGGGAGATCTAATAACTATGTATAAATATATCAGGGGTCAGTACAGAGATCTCTCTCATCATCTATTTATCCCCAGGACTGTGACAAGGGGACATCCTCTGCATCTAGAGGAAAGAAGGTTTGTACACAAACATAGAAGAGGGTTCTTTATGGTAAGAGCAGTGAGACTATGGAACTCCATGCCTGAGGAGGTGGTGATGGTGAGTTCACTAAAAGAGTTTAATAGGGGCCTGGATGTATTTCTGGAGTGTAATCATATTATAGGTTATAGTTACTAGAGGTGGGTTGTTGATCCAGGGAGTTATTTTGATTGCCTGATTGGAGTAGGGAAGGAATTTTTTCCCCTTAAAGTGAGGAAAATTGGCTTCTACCTCAAAGGTTTTTTTTTTGCCTTCCTCTGGATCAACTTGTTGGTTCATGTTCTATAGGCCTCTTTCACACGGGCGTCACGTTTGACGCCCGCATAAGAGGCGGGTGCGTTGCGGGAAAATGCGTGATTTTTCTGCTCGAGTGCAAATCGTTTTAATGCATTTTGCACGCGCATGGGAAAAATCGGCATGTTTGGTACCCAGACCTGAACCAGGACTTCATTACTGATGTCCGGTTTCGGGTTGAGTATTCTGTAGATTTTATTATTTTCCCTTATAACATGGTTATAAGGGGAAATAATAGCATTCTCAATACAGAATGCTTAGTAAAATGTGGATGGAGGGGTTAAAAATAAAAAAATTAACTCACCATAACCTTGATTGCGTAGTTGCAATCTCTTCTTCATTCATTAGCTGTCGGCTAAAGGACCTGTGATGAGGCCACTGAGCTCATCACATGGTCCAATCACATGGTCCAATCACATGATCACCATAGTGATGGACCATGTGATTGCACCATGTGATGTGACATCACCACAGGTCCTTTAGATGGCAGCTAATGCTTGAAGAAGACAGAAGAGATCGGCAACTACGCGATCAAGTGGCTAAGGTGAGTTAAGTTTTTAATTTTTAACCCCTTAATCCACATTTTACAAAGCATTCTGTATTGAGAATGCTATTATTTTCCCTTATAACCATGTTATAAGGGAAAATAATAAAGATCGTGTCCCGTCTCTTAGCAACCATACGGGAAAATCGCACTGCATCCGCACTTGCTTGCGGATGCTTGCGATTTTCCCGCAGCCCCATTCACTTCTATGGGGCCTGCATTGCGTGAAAGACGCAAAATATAGAGCATGCTGCGATTTTCACGCAACGCGGAAGGGATGCGTGAAAATCACCGCTCATGTGATCAGCCCCATAGAAATCAATGGGTCTGGATTCAGTGCGGGTGCAATGCGTCCACCTCACGCATTGCACCCGCTCGGAAATCACGCCCGTGTGAAAGGGGCCTTATGATTATGGTATGCAAATGAGCTCTTACCAAGCTCTGCCTCTAATGCAACTAAATGTACTGTAGCTAGCTTATAAGTCAATTAGTGTTGATTATATTGAAGTCCACGAGGTGGACTTTTGTACGAATTTCAGGATAAATTCTAATCGCTGCAAAAACGAATTTCCTCGTGCTTCGTGGTCGTAAATAGGTTTAACCTAAAATAGTATAAAAAAAAATCTTACCTCATCCATTTGCTCACGACAGGTCGGCTACCACCATCTTGCTTGAAGATCTTACACAAAATCCCATGCACGGTGATGTATGACATCACAGCTTGTTAAGTGCTCGTTTGCATACCTTCTTTCCAGAATTCCAGAGGAGTATGTCTGGCCTGTAAGTCTCCTCACGCCACTTTTCATAAGGAGATATTGTATTCCCCAACTTCTTTAGGATTAGTAAGGGTACGTTCCCACGACAACATTTGTCGCACGACAATAACTCGCACAATTGTGGCGCGACAATTTTTATAATGGGAGTCTATGGTGTCGTGAAAAATCCATTCAAGATGTCATGTCCCATGTCGCAATGCGACACCATAGACTCCCATTATAAAAATTGTCGCGTGATATTGGTGCGACAAAATGTCGCGCGACAAGTGTTGCAGTAAAGTTGTGAACGTACCCTAAATCGGGGCCATTATATAAAGCCCATTAATAATTCACTAATCTGTTGTGACAACGGTGAAAAGTTTTGATCCAGCTTTCACTTTTGAGCGCATGGGATACAGATCCCTTGATAAAGGTCATAACTGACTGAAACATCGGGACTTCTGTGTATGACCCTATGCTATGACTTATAAAAAATACTGGATACAATATGACACAAAGTATTGAAAAAGCATATTATATGAAATAAAAGCAAAAGTCTTTAAAATCACAACGTGTGGTGTGCCACAGATTTCCGCCTAAAATCTATTTGACTCTCTATGAGCACCCACCCCACATAAAGGTGTGCAGATCTCAATCTACTTCAACCATGGGAAAGGGGACCTTTTGGAATGAGCCCCACTAACCAATGCACCTCATAGCAGGCATGAGATCACTAGTAAAAGGTATTAACCAAGCACAGACTAAATAGCGCCAATCATTGGTTCTAGCAATGATCTCTGCTCGTGCTTCTTAAATTGGCAAATATTTAACACTACTTATATAAAACATTATGCAACTCTTGTATAAATGTTGCTACCAGACTGTAGGGTGGATGCAATGCTGTCTTTCATTCATTTAATCCTCTCCATGCTGCACATCTATGCACACTGTGTACAATAAAAGCAAAGAAACAATAGCAATACATAATTCTGCTACATAATAAATCAGTAGAGCCAACAAAGGAGGTAAAGTGCCAGTGTGTACACTACGAGCTCACATAACATTCCATTATTCTCTTGCTTGTTCCACATGAGCTGCATAACTCATAAGGATAGGGATTAGAGGGATAACAGTGTACACACTAATAGGACATGCTTAATCACAAACAAATAATCATTGCTTTGTAGGGGTTCAGGAAATGAGAGGAAATAATGTTGGTTAAAAATATGGTTCTTAGGAAATCTACCTTTGAAGACATGAAATGATTATGTTCTTAGACGGACTTTATGAAAACCATTGGCCCATTGTGTTACAATGGATTTTAAAGCTTTACACACTTTTATACCATAAATGTAACTTGAAGTAATAACATTTACTGACCATGTTGCAAAGTTATATTTCCTTTAATTTTCCATAGATCAGTACTATGTTAATGGGAATATCAGTGGTCAATTTATTTTGACTGCAAAATAAAATTTTTGCAGCTGACATATACTAAGTTAAATAAGTGCAATCAAGCATAGTAAAGCACATGAACAATCCCCTCATTATTAAAAGACTATAAACATAGAGGCATCTATGCAACTCTAAAAACAAAAGCTGGGAATTATCAGACAAGTGCAAAACTACTATTTTTAAAGTATGTTATTTTGGTTATGCATAGATTGTGCTATATTTTGGCTATAAGTCAAAAGGGAATTATGAAATGCAGTACAGTTTTTTTGTGGTATTTTATTTTACTTGTATTATGATTTTCAAATGCAGTATGCTTTGGGTATGGCTTTTTTTTCAGTTGTTTTCCATAGACTTCCCAAAAACTTTGCAAAAAAACACATATCAAAGGTGAGACCAAATGTGATTTCTTCTTGTGGGGAACGGTATGAATATTAGCTCTCTTTTCACAAAAGATAAGAAAACTGTGTCTCTAGCAGGGCAGGGCCGACACAAAGGCTGGGGAGGCTCCAGCCTCAGGGCGCAGGCCAGCTCCCCAGCATCTGGGCGGCAGGCAGGCCACTGACCACATCCATGGGCGTAGGAAGCGCGGGGATCCCCCCCCAGGAAATAATGCGGGGGGACAGCCTATGTTAAAATCCCCCCCAGGCCCCAGCGGGGCAATGTGTGCAGACTGTGGTCTGCGGCGGAATATGGAGTGGCACTGTATGTGGCCAGCGGCGGCGATACAGGATCTGAGGAGCAGGGGAGAGGAGGTGTGTCACTTTCCTGATAGGCCGGCATAGGCGGCGGGATGACATCATCGCGCTGCCTATGCTGGAGGCTGCCGGCCTATCAGGAAAGGGACACACCTCTCCCCTGCTCCAGCCCGGGACACAGCCAAGGGAGCCGGCGGTGGCGGGAGCTGGAAGGAGAAGGGGCTGGCTCCACCATGTATGAAGAGAGCAGGATGGGCAGCTGCCACAGCCGGCGGGTAGCTGAAGAGGAGAAGAGGAATGGAGTCCTGGTGTCCAGTGCAGAGGAGCCCAGACATCCAGTGTGTGTGACTAGGTGAAAGTGCACCAATCATGTATCCATATGTGTAATGTATGTAGTGCAGTGTGTGATTTACACACTGCAGTACATACATCACACACTGCAGTAGATATATCACACATCTCACACTGATGTATGTGCTGCAGAGTGTAGTAAATGCACAGGTGGCTATTATAGCCAAGAGATAATGTCCAGGGAAGATCCGCCATATTGGACTGTGCATTTACTACACACTGCACCACATACATCACACACCCTGCTTTACATACATCACACACTGATATATGTAGTACACTGTGTGTGATGTATATGGTGCAGTGTGTAGTATATGCACAGGTGGTTATTATAGCCAAGAGATAATGTCCAGTGAAGATCCTCCATATTGACTGGACTTTATCCCTTGGCTATAATGACCCCCTGTGCCTTTACTACACTCTGCACCATATACATCACACACAGTGTACTACATATATCAGTGTAAGATGTGTGTGATGTATATGGTGCAGAGTGTAGTAAATGCACAGGTGGTCATTATAGCCAAGAGAAAAAGTCCAGTCAATATGGAGGATCTTCCCTGGACATTATCTCTTGGCTATAATAACCACCCGTGCATATACTACACACTGCACCATATACATCACACACATCTCACACTGATGTATGTAGTACATTATGTGTGATATGGTGCAGTGTGTAGAAAATGCACAGGTGGTTATTATAGTCATATCGGACTGGACTTTATCTCTTGGCTATAATAACCACCTGTGCATTTACTACACACTGCACCATATACATCACACACATTTAACACTGATGTATGTAGTACACTATGTGTGATATGGCGCAGTGTGTAGAAAATGCACAGGTGGTTATTATAGCCATATTGGACTGGACTTTATCTCTTGGCTATAATAGCCTGCTGTGCATTTACTACACACTGCACCATATACATCACACACATCTCACACTGATGTATGTAATACAGTGATGTATATCTGCAGTGATGCAAATGCGTATGATGGTGGTGAAAATTATTAGTGCCCCCCCCCCCCCCATTTTGATCAGATGTGAGGCAGCAGCTCTGAGTCTCTGGACACAGTACAGGGAGCCTAAGAATCGAATAAGTCTATGAGCTATAAGAACCGAAGGATCCTCCTTACTTATAGACTTATTAGATTCTTTCAGTTAATAGAATCCTGTCCCCACAGAGCAGAGAGCACTAATGAGTCTACTGCTTTTGTTCAGTGCAACATTATAAGGGACAGACAGGACAGTCAGCAGAGAGATAAGAGAAATGACAGTACACAGAGTTTAGTTTACAGGAGATCCTCATTCAGATTGAATTAACCCTTTAGGATAAAATTGGTTTCTCAAGGAAATATATGTATGTTAAAGGCATCCCTTCTTCTGAAACATCTGTCTCACTCAGTAGCTCTATAACTAAGGCTGGATTCACATGTCTGTGGAACACGGTCTCTGTGATACCGGCCTGGATTTCTTCTGCGTGCAGAAGCGCACTGCGTAAGTGGTTGCTATGATGCTGTGTGCTTCCTGCTTCCGCCGCAGTACACAATACACTCGTATCGATCAAACCAGTGCAATACTCTACTGCGGCGGCAGCAGGAAAACCCACGGCGTCATAGCAACCACTTGCACAGTGCACTCCTGCACTCAGAAGAAATCCAGACCGGTATCACACAGACCGTGTTCCATGGACGTTTGAATCCAGCCTAAGGAGGGCTCACACTAGCGCTATGGATTCCGTTACGGCTTTCCATTATAACATGGTTATAACAAAAAATAACGGAATCTATAAGATAGAGGTCAAAACGGAAGCCTTTAAGAGGCATTCTGTTTTGCTTACATCATAGTAGAAGTCTATAGGTATCATAACAGATCCATCTGGTTTCCTGTCGACAGGATTAATAACAAACATACATATCTAAATGGCGGGCGGGGGGGGGGGGGGGGCGCACTTGGGCAGCTCAGCCTCTGTTGGTGGTGGACCTTGTCCCAGCCCTGGTCTCTAGTGCTACCAATTGGAAAGAAGTTATCCTATAAGTCAACTTTTGAACATTAACCCCTTTATTACACAATCATTTTTAACCTGACAGCCCATTTTTGCAAATCTGACATGTGTCACTTTATGTAATAATACCCTTGGAATGCTGTTATTTATTCAAGCCATTCTGAGAAAGCCTTCTCCTAAGACATCATATTTATCATAAATGTGGTAAATTTGAGTCAATATATTTTACCTTTCTTCATAAAAAGCTGTTGTATGGGTACACTACAGGGATCAGAAGGTAAGGAACACCATATGATTTTTGGAGGGCAGATTTTGTTGAAATGGCTTTCAGGTATCATGTCACATTTTAAGAGACCCTGATGTTCCCCCTACAGTAGAAACTCCCCAACAAATGATTCCATTTTCAAAACTACACCCCTCAAGGAATTTATTGAGGGGTACAGGGATTGCTTTGAGCCCACATAATTTAGAATCACTTGGCTGTTAAAAAGAAAAAATAATTTTTTTTCCAATAAAATGATGCTTTAGCCTCATGATTTCCCTTTCAGAAGGGGTAATAGGAGCAAAGGGAATCCATAATTTGTCACCTATTTTCTCCTGAATACAACAACACCCCATATGTGCTATTAAACTGCTGTTTGGCACACTGCAGGATTCAGAAGATAAATAGCAGCATGTGCATTTGAGGACTAGTTTGGTGATTTATGCAGCACTAGCTGAAAACTGCAGAGGCTCTGAGGTTAAATAAAAAAGAAACCCCCTTAAGAAGTTGCCTCATTTTAGAAGCCACACCCTCACGATATTTACCAAAGGTTGTGGTAAGCATTATGACCCAACAGGTGTTTTTCTAAAATTAATTTACAGAAGATAGTGTATAATAAAAATTGCAAGTTTTCCACAGATATAGCATTTCAGTGTTGAATATGCTGTGACCAGCTGGAAAAAAACTTTTTGGCTTTTGCAGCACAGATTTTAATGGATTGTTTTAGATTGGCTGGAGTGCCATGTTGTTTTTGAATAAAGGCGCCAGTATAGTTATTTTCTGAGAACTATACATTTTTTTATTTTTTTCTCTTGATGGAGTTTTCTGAGGGCTAATTTTTTTACAGGATTACAGGAGTTACCATTATTATTAGTTTTATTTTGTGGTACATGTGACTATTTGATCTTTCGATTTTTGGGAAGCAGGATAAAGAGAAGGCAGCAACTCTGCCATTGCTTTTTGAGTTTTGTGATGACATCGTGCTGGGAACATGATATTTTTCTACTGGTCAGCACGACTATAAAGATACAAATTTTATATCGTCTTTTTTTTTTCTTTTTTTTTGCATCACTAGTTTCCGAAAGCCATATATCTTTGGCCAAAAATGCTGTTTTTATTTATTTATTTTTACAAAATTCACCTGAAGGAGCAGATGTGATATATTTTTATAGAGAAGATTAATATATATTGAAAAACATCATGTTTTTGTCTCCATTTTCTGATAGCCATATGTTTTCCATTTTTCTGGTGATGGTTTTGTATGAGGGCTTATTTTTAGTACTTTTTCATCACTCGATTTTAAACATTTTATGAGGGTAGGTGACCAAATAAATTGGTGTTCTGCCATTTTTATTTATTTAATTTTTTACAGCATAAACCTCATGGGGTAGATCATAAAATATTTTTGTAGAGCCGGTCATTAAAGACAGGGCGAAACTTAATGTCTATTTTTTTTGTTTTTTATTTGAATGTAAATGGCTTGATAAAAGGAAGGGGCTCTTTTTTGATTGAAACTTTTATTTTTATTTTTTGCTTTTACTTTTTTTTTGTCCTACTAGGGGACTTGAACCTTTGGAGGTCTGATCTTTTCTACAATGCATTACAATACATAGTGTATTTTAAAGCATTGTGACTGTCAGTATTACACTGACAGTAGCCTGTGAGACCCAGTCTGTGGGCCTTCATAACTGGCAGTCCTTCAGACCTTTGTAGCAACAGTCAGCACCCCTCTATCTCATCCTGGAGAGCTGATTGGTTGAGATAGGGGGCCCCCCTCTATCTGTAAAACCATTAGATGCAGCGGTAAGCATTGAACACTTCACCTAAAGAGTTGATCCTCCAGCATTAGAGTTTGCAGGGTGCCAGCAGACACAGCAGGGTCCTGGCTGTCAGCAACGGCCAAGCCTCTGATGATGATTTCGAAAACATAGCACATGTTTGGAACTGACTTACCCCAGCCCCATACATGTACTGCACATGTCAGGAAGCAGTTAAGCAGGCCTTGACACATAACTTAGAATAATAGCTAAGTCAGTACATAGCTAAGCATAAGTATTACTGATGAGTAGAGTGAATTGATTCTAAATTAATTGAATTTGTTACGAATTATGAAGGACATGAAAGAAGACATCTTACACCAAAATGGGACTATTTTGTTTTAAGGAAAGCAGGGTGATAGAAAGTTGTGTTTCCTCTGGACCTTTTTTAAGCTCAAAATGACTATTCCTACTTGCCCTGTCTATGATTGACAGATTTTTCCTATATGTGTCTGTACTGAGAGGAAACTGTGAATTATTCTATGTGGATGGAGATGCAGGACTCTTAGACTTTCTTCATGAGTCCTGGAGTAAAGAAATAAAAAAGATGGATGACATCTTTTTTTTATTTGCTCTCTGCACAATTACTCAGTGTGTTAGTCTGAAAAAGGTTGGTCAGCAAGCTTGCCAGCATAATCAATGGAGCAAGTGAATTGGGTCCAAAAGAATCATTTTTACTTCATCTCTATTTCAGAGCTGTTCCGAGTAGTGCATTTTACTGAGGTGACCGACCAGTGCTAAATTGGTGGGAATTTTGAAAACATCCACAAACCTTATGTTATAGGCTTTCGGTGCATTTAACATATGTGTGAATAAGAGAGGCCATCCTGTAATCTGAGTAGAAGTTGTGAGCACGAATATTCTAATTGCGAATTTTTATTACAAATATCTAGAATATAGTGCTATATCTTTATAATTACGGATATTCTATTTTTCTTTTTCCTCACTATATAAACCTATAATCTTTTCTCACTTATAGTATATTTTCTTTATCCTTATTATGCTATCTATCATTCATACTTTATTTTTTTTATTTATTATTTTAGCCTACACTTATATTGTAAGTATTTTTTTACCTATTATTTTTAATTTCTTTTGCTATATTATTTTATTTTTACATTAAATCATTACCTATAGCATACAATAGACAACATATAACAGACAATCACACAAAGGCTGTGTGCCAAAAGGGTGAAAATATTGATCTAATCTGTATGGCCTATGCTAAGGATGTGTCATAGTTACTTAGTCAATAAGATTGAAAAAGACACAGGCCTATCTAGTCCAACCTAGTCCATCAGTTTCATAAAACCTGGTTAGCCACTTTAAAACATATTCGCAACAGCAGAAATAATAAAATAATAGATAAACCATCAGTTGGCCTGGTATCTTTAAACAGAAGTAACCAGCAACAAAAGGTAAAAAAAAACTGAGGATTTAAGAAAGTCAACTCACATTTGATTTCTTCTCAGCTTGAGTGTTAGAAATGCATAATCTGTTTATTCTTCCTATAAAAAATAACCAATAACACTAAGGATATTTGTGTGTCCATTGCTTGCAATAAAAATGAAGGA
The DNA here is from genome assembly GCA_033119425.1 of Bufotes viridis. Classification (NCBI taxonomy): domain Eukaryota; kingdom Metazoa; phylum Chordata; class Amphibia; order Anura; family Bufonidae; genus Bufotes; species Bufotes viridis. The sequence continues at coordinate 374,012,362 of CM065590.1, read as the reverse complement.
TAAATACAGTCAGAAGTCACAGCTGGTGAATAAATGATATTTACGTAGAATAAATAAAGCCTATACTCAGTGATTACTATGAGATATGGGAGGTCTTCTAGGGAGTATCTAAATATTGTAAATCAAAGCACAATCTGTCATGGTGCGGTGTGGGGGAAAAACTCCACACAGAACACCGAAGGGAATTGGGAATAGAAACTAGGCCATGACACTGGGGTAAGGGAGATGGTCACCTCCTAGAGCAACCCTAATAAAAGTCCTGACTAACTATAAGTATGAAAAGACCTCGATGGTAGTGAAGTTCATACACCTTAATCTAGGGCCCTAACTCACCCTGTAGAACTCTGGTAATAGTGTCAGGACTAGAGACGACCAGTTCCTCCACCAGAAGGATGAACCAGAATCTCCCTCAGTCCTAGAGAGGAAGAGAAAATTTACTGTCATGTTCTAGCATGGGTTCACCTGACCCTTAGAACATCTAACAACAAGTTTTCAGTGATGTTCTAGTAGGTGACAACTTGACCCATAGAACATCCTACAACGAAAGTATAACACCAATACACACACAAATAGAGAGATGACAGTGAGTAGCAAACTGGAACGGCAGGTAAGAAGCCAGTGGCAAGAACAACAAGTGGACCAAGAGCACCAATATACTAGGCCACTTACCTGCCACGGCTGCTGGAAGAAACACCCGCAGTCCACACAACAACTGGAACTCATGAATATGTACTGGAACCCGAACACCATACAGGACACAGTACAAACAATAAACATGGAACCCAGCACACCAGTAACTGCCTGGACCCCCATGCTCAAAGGATGCATGGCGGCCTCAGGCAGAGCTGCACACTGACTTGTTGTTCACCCTCCAGGGAACCCAAGAGCCCTCTCACCGAAGGCATAGGCAAGAAAAAGTCCAGCATCCATGCAGGACTATACACACCAGAAATAGACCGGACATGGGACAACAACTAGACATACAACACCAACCCAGAACATAAGCCATACCACACATAGAAACAGAGTAGGAAGGGAAGGTGACATAGAGAAGGTGACATTGAAGTCTTACTAGGTAGCCCTCAAGAACTGGGCAGATATAACACCCAAGAAAGGAGCATAGCTCCAGCATCAAACAAAGGCTGGAGTACAACTAGCACTCCTGGCCCATAGCAACAGGATAAATAGCACCTAGTGACCACACCCAGCCCAGGAACTTAACCCCACAAGCACCAGACAAGGAAGGAACCAGGATACAGTGAGCAGTGCACACACATGCTGCACAAACAAAAATGTGTAACAGCGAACAACACCAAGACCATGACACAGCTGTGACAATCCTCTCCCTTTAAGCCCTCCCAAATCTGAAACGGAGAAACTAGGTGGAACACCAAAAACTAAGGGGAAAAGAAAAGGTGAAAGATCAGTGTCAGCACAAGCAAGTCACCCAAAAATGCCACCAGCCCGCCTGAACCACCAACTAGGAAACAGGTAGCCAGCCAACAAACAGCCAGGAGTGACCACACTGAACACTGCATCCATACTCAGAGCAAGTTCACACCAGGTTGCTGCCAGCAAACATTCCCCAACCAGCAAACACCAAAGCCAGTACACCAAGGGAATGCAGCCAGCAAACATGGCCCAAGAGACAGGAACCACTGAGAAATGGACGAGGAAGACAAAAACACAAGTAGCAGTTCACACCAAAACTGCAACAACTGTCACAGTGAACCGCACTGTTAACAGAATCTCCCCTTTTACCCTCCCTCTGGAGGACAAGCATGCACACCAGTGAACAGCAGGAGGCAAAACATGCAGACACCCTCTTGCCGATGGCACACATAACACGGAAAGAACAGAGTGGCCTAGTGAGGCCTACTGTCACATAGAAACAGAATAGGAAGGGAAGGGGACATCGAGAAGGTGACATCAATGTCTCACTAGGTGGCCCTCAAGAACTGTGCAGATGGAACACCCAGAACAAGAGCATAGCTCCAGCACAGCACCAAACAAAGGCTGGAGGACAACTAACACTCCTGGCCCACAGAAACAGGATAAATAGCACCTAGTGACCACACCCAGCCCAGGAACTTGACCACACAAGCACCAGACAGGGAAGAAGAGAGGATACAAGGAGCAGTGCACATGTTGCATAAACAACACTATAAACAAATATATTCTCAAATACTAGTGATGAGCAAGCATGCTCGGCCGAGTATTGGTTCGGCTCGAGCTTCGCCATGCTCGGCGCTCGGCTTTACTCAGTTGAGCACCACGTGTATTTGTCGCATTGCTCGAGTCTCCTCCCCGCACGTTTGGCGCCTTCTAAGCAGCCAATCAAGGTCCAGGTAAGTAATTCCCCTCAGTGTAAGGCCATAGCAATGTTAGCTTTACACTGATTGGCTGGCCGGAACGCATGATACCATTTCATCTAGGAGCTGAGGTCCGACGCTCGACTCATTCAGCGTCAGGGAGAGCAAACAGTAACATAGAAACATAGAAACATAGAATGTGTCGGCAGATAAGAACCATTTGGCCCATCTAGTCTGCCCAATATGCTGAATACTATGAATAGCCCCCGGCCCTATCTTATATGAAGGGTGGCTTTATGCCTATCCCATGCATGCTTAAACTCCTTCACTGTATTTGCAGCTACCACTTCTGCAGGAAGGCTATTCCATGCGTCCACTACTCTCTCAGTAAAGTAATTCTTCCTGATATTACTTTTAAACCTTTGCCCCTCTAATTTAAAACTATGTCCTCTTGTAGCAGTTTTTCTTCTTTTAAATATTCTCTCCTCTTTTACAGTGATGATTCCCTTTATGTATTTAAAAGTTTCTATCATATCCCCTCTGTCTCTTCTTACTTCCAAGCTATACATGTTAAGGTCCTTTAACCTTTCCTGGTAAGTTTTGTCCTGCAATCCATGTACTAGTTTAGTAGCTCTTCTCTGAACTCTCTCCAAAGTTTCAATATCCTTCTGCAGATATGGTCTCAGTACTGCACACAATACTCCAAATGAGGTCTCACTAGTGCTCTGTAGAGCGGCACGAGAACCTCCCTCTTTCTACTGTTAATGCCTCTCCCTATACACCCAAGCATTCTGCTGGCATTACCTGCTGCTCTATGACATTGTCTGCCCACCTTTAGGTCGTCTGATATAATGACCCCTAAATCCCTTTCCTCAGATACTGAGGTTAGTACTGTATCACTGATTTTATATTCTGCTCTTGGGTTTTACGCCCCAGGTGCATTATCTTGCACTTATCGACATTAAATTTTAGTTGCCAGATTTTTGACCATTCCTCTAGTTTTCCTAAATCCTTTTCCATTTGGTGTATCCCTCCAGGAACATCAACCCTGTTACAAATCTTTGTGTCATCAGCAAAAAGACACACCTTACCATTGAGGCCTTCTGCAATTTCGCTGATAAAGATATTAAACAATATGGGTCCCAGAACAGATCCCTGAGGTACCCCACTGGTAACAATACCATGGTCTGAATATACTCCATTGACTACAACCCTCTGTTTTCTGTCCTTCAGCCACTGCCTAATCCATTCAACAATATGTGAGCTCAAGCTCAAAGACTGCAGTTTATTGATAAGCCTTCTATGTGGGACAGTATCAAATGCCTTACTAAAGTCCAGATAAGCGATGTCTACTGCACCTCCGCCATCTATTATTTTAGTCACCCAATCAAAAAAGTCAATAAGATTAGTTTGACATGATCTCCCTGAAGTAAACCCATGCTGTTTTTATCAATCAACCCATGGGTTTTTAGATGTTCCACAATCCTCTCCTTGAGTATGGTTTCCATTAATTTCCCCACTATTGATGTCAGGCTTACTGGCCTATAGTTGCCCGATTCCTCTCTACTACCTTTCTTGTGAATTGGCACAACGTTTGCTAATTTCCAATCTTCTGGGACGACACCTGTTACCAGTGATTGGTTAAATAAATCTGTTAATGGTTTTGCTAGTACACCTCTAAGCTCTTTTAATAGCTTTGGGTGTATCCCATCAGGCCCCTGTGATTTATTTGTATTAATTTTGGACAGCTGACTTAGAACCTCTTCCTCTGTAAAGACACATGCATCAAAGGATTCATTAGTCTTCCTCCTAACTGAGGTCCTTCTCCTTCATTTTCCTTTGTAAAAACTGAACAGAAGTATTCATTGAGGCAGTCAGCTAGTTCTTTATCCTCTTCCATATACCTTCCTTCTTTTGTTTTTAATTTGGTAATTCCTTTTTTAATTTCCTTTTTTCATTTATGTATCTGAAGAATGTCTTATCACCTTTTTTCACTGACTGAGCTAATTTCTCTTCTGCCTGAGCTTTAGAAGCTCTTATAACTTGCTTGGCCTCTCTCTGCCTCATCTTATAGATTTCCCGGTCATCCTCGTTTTGGGTGTTTTTATACTTGCTAAATGCCATCTTTTTGTTTTTAATGATTTTGGCCACTTCTGCTGAGTACCACAGTGGTCTCTTCCTTTTTGCCTTTACTGACAAGCCTAATGCACTTTTCTGTTGCCTTCAGTAGTGCCAATTTTAAGTAGTCCCATTTCTCTTGGACTCCATTGAAATTGTTCCAGTCTGATAGGGACTCGTATACCACTGATCTCATTTTAGAAAAGTCTGTTTTCCGAAAATCTAAAACTTTTGTTTTTGTGTGGAGTGACTCAGTCACTGTACTTATAGTAAACCTCACTGACTGGTGATCACTGGATCCTAAGCTTTCCCCTACAGTAATATCAGATACCAAATTGCCATTTGTGAACACCAAATCTAAAATGGCCTCCTTCCGGGTTGGCTCCTCAACTACTTGCTGTAGAGATAATCCCAGTAGGGAATTTAGAATGTCTGTACTCCTGGCAGAACTAGCTATTTTGGTTTTCCAGTTTATATCAGGAAGATTAAAGTCTCCCATAATGACAACTTCCCCTTTCAATGTCATTTTAGCCATTTCCTCAACTAGTAGATCATCCAATTCTTTGACTTGGCTTGGTGGTCTGTATATGACACCTACACGAGTTACCTTATGATTACCAAGCTGCAACGTAACCCAAACTGACTCTAAATTGGTTTCGCTGGCTTGTATTAGATTAGATTTTATGCTATTTTTCACATATAGGGCCACTCCACCCCCTTTCTTGCCTTCTCTGTCTTTCCTATATAGAGAGAACCCAGGTATTGTTATATCCCAGTCATTACTCTCATTGAACCATGTCTCAGTAACAGCCACTAAATCTATATTCTCAGATGCCATTACAGACTCAAGTTCGTTGATCTTATTCCCTAAACTGCGAGCATTTGTAGACAAGACTCTAAGCTTGTCATTTCTTATCCTATCAGCTCCTGGCATCTTCTGGCATTGTTTTTTCGGGGGGCAGCCGAACTGATGGATTGTCTCTTTTGTGCCCCCCTTTCCTAGTTTAAATGTTCCTTAGCCAAAACTTTGAACTGTTCACTGAGGACATTCGTTCCCTTGAGAGAAAGATGCAAACCATCTTTCTTGTACAGTTCTTTTCCATTCCAGCTAGAGCCAACATGAGACACAAAGCCAAATCCCTGGTTTAAATACCATTCACCAAGCCATACATTGAATTCCTTAATACGCAACTGCTTGTCCTGCTGACGGTTATGCACAGGCAGAACTGCAGAGAATGAGACCGTCGATGCAATCTCCCGTATATCATTACCAAGTGTGTGAAAATCTTCCTTCACCTTTGAAACTTCATTGCAAGCCAGATCATTTGTCCCAATATGGACAATAACATCCACCTCCTTTTCCATTTTTGCTTGCTTAATAATGTTAAGGATACGTCGTCTGTCCCTGCTGGCAGTAGCACCAGGGAGACATCTCACAAAACCCTTTTCTTCAAACTTCACACCTCTTATGATAGAATCACCCACCAATAGCTGCTTACTATTAGTACTCACTATATCCTTTTTGTCTTTGTCAGTAGTCTTGCATACCTTAGGCATAGGAGATGATTGTTCCTCACCCACTGTGCCTAAGCCATCCTCCATGTTGCTCTTGCATTCTGAAAGTGCTGCAAATGAATTACAGAGAGCCACAGACTGTGGGACATGTCTTCTATCAACAGCTCTAAGTCTACCAGAACCTACAGTAACCCATCTTCCATTTCTGGGGGGCCTTTGTGGCAGTGGCATTGCAACATGCCAAGCCTCAGTTTGTCTAACAGTTACTTTACAAATCTCAGATTTCAAAAATGCTATTTCCTTCTGCATTATGGAGAACAGTAGGCAGGGACAGATAGCGTTTTACTCTAAACTTACTGATTGCACTCCAAAAAACTTTTTAAAAGACCTAACAGTCCTTTTAAGGACTAGAGTGTGTGTTTGACAGCAGTGAAGCACCTTTTTTTTTAAGAAGGGGGTTAATTCAGCACTATCAGGGACAGGGAGGGACAGATAAGTGCAGGGCTTTAAAATCTTTTTGATAACTTTGATAAGACAGAAAGATTTCTCATTAGTGACATCTACAAAACTCCATCATTAAGTAGTGTGTTGGGCAGATATTATCAAAAGGGGCTTATTCACTACAGTTTTCCTTGGTACTGAGATATACACTGCACCATCATAAAGCAGTGTGTTGGGAAGACATTATTAAAAGGGGCTTATTCACTACAGTGTTCCTTGGTACTGAGATATACACTGCACCTTCATAAAGCAGTGTGTTGGGCAGACATTATTAAAGGGGCTTATTCACTACAGTGTGCCTGGTACTGAGATATACACTGCACCACTATAAAGCAGTGTGTTGGGCAGACATTATTAAAAGGTTCTTATTCACTAAAGTGTTCCTGCTACTGAGATATACACTGCACCATCAGAGAAATTATTTGTTCCAGGGAAATTAACCTAACTTGTGCAACATCTGTGTGTGTGTTCAATCTGCAACCATTATATTAATTACTCCAGCAGACAGTGATTTATATTTTGGCCATAGTTAACAAGTTTTGGGCACATCTGTGTGTGCGTTTAGGCCGCAAGCGTATTGACAGTATTCCAGCAGAGAATTACATTTTATTTGGGACCAATTTATTTGTATCCAATATAGAACTACATCCGAATAAATTGTGTTTTGTCAAAATTACATTATCTCTGGCCTAGTGTAGTGGCGAAAAATTGTATTTCTCTGTCTCCTGTACATTACAGAAAGCAAATACAATGTTTACTGTAAAAATTACATTATCCGTGGCCTAGTGTGGGGGTGAAAAATTGTATTTCTGTGTCTCCTGAACAGTACAGAAAGCAAATACAGTGTTTACTGTAAAAATTACATTATCCGTGGCCTAGTGTGGTGGTGAAAAATTATATTTCTCTTTCTCCTGTACATTACAGAAAGCAAATATAGTGTGTACTGTAAAAATTACATTATCTCTGGGCTAGTGGGGTGCCGAAAAAATTGTATTTCTGTCTCCTGTACATTACAGAAAGCAAATACAATGTTTACTGTAAAAATTACATTATCCGTGGCCTAGTGTGGGGGTGAAAAATTGTATTTCTGTGTCTCCTGAACAGTACAGAAAGCAAATACAGTGTTTACTGTAAAAATTACATTATCCGTGGCCTAGTGTGGTGGTGAAAAATTATATTTCTCTTTCTCCTGTACATTACAGAAAGCAAATACAGTGTTTACTGTAAAAATTTCATTATCCGTGGCCTAGTGTGGTAGTGAAAAATTGTATTTCTCTGTCTCCTGTACATTACAGAAAGCAAATACAGTGTGTACAGTTAAAAATTCATTATCTGTGGCCTAGTTTACTCCTAAAAATCTTTAATTTTTTTCAGTACATTACAGCAAGCCAATACAGTGTGTACTGTAAAAATAACATTATCTCTGGGCTAGTGTAGTGCCAAAAATCTATATTTTTCTTTATCCAATACTGTCCTGCATCAGAAAACTGTGTTTTTAGCGAACAGTAAAACAATCTGTGCCACATCCACAGACAAAACCATTAATATGAAGAAGGCGAGCACAAAGGGAGGGGGAAGTGGGCGTGATGCTGATAGTGTAAGCAGAGGCGGTGGCCCTGGGCGTGATGCTGATGGTGCAAGCAGAGGCCGTGTATCTGGCTGTGATGCTGATGGTGCAAGCAGAGGCCGTGGCCCTGGGCGTGATGCTGATGGTGCAAGCAGAGGCCGTGTATCTGGGTGTGATGCTGATGGTGCAAGCAGAGGCTGTGTCCCTGGGCGCATTGAAACTGTGCCTGCTGCCAGTGCACCAAAATAAACTAAAACAAAAAGTCCAGTCTCTGTAGCCAAGAGTCTGGTCAACCGAATTCTCACTCCGATCCTCCTTCCTCCCACGATATCGCGTCTGGCCAAACAAGTGATCCCACACTCGGATATTTACATGACCTCTTTTCATCACCAGTACTTGGTTTGGCTCTCTCGCCAAGCACGCTTGAAAAGGTACCTGAGATATTGTGCCCTGATTCCCAACCTCTTGAGCCTTTACAGTCTCAACAAGATGACGGTGGTGAACCACAATCATTCGTTCATGAGGTGGATGATGATGAGACACAGTTGCCGATCACTGAGGTGGTGGTTAGGTCAAGTCAGGAGGATGAGCAGAGTGAGGAAGTGGAAAAGGAGGTGGTGGACGATGAGGTCACTGACCCAACATGGTTAGGTGAAAAGCCGAGCGAGGACAGCAGTACAGAGAGGAAGGGATCCGCAGCACCGCAACAGTCTGGAAGAGGCAGTGGGGTGGCAAAAGGGAGATGTCGGCCCACACCAAACAGACCCGCAACTGTTACGCCGAGCAACCCCAGTCGAAAATCTACCTTGACAAGGGGTAGGTCTCAGCGCGAATTGGGCCATGATGATGAGGAGGAGGAGCTGGAGACACTTGCCTCTGCTACAGAGGATAGTACACATGGAACTATAATTCCATCTGTTCAGCATGGATGGGCAGAAGAGGAGGAGGAGAATGAGGGTATGGAGAGTCATCCTGAAGTTGACATCGACATCTTGCCCGTTAGTACTCTGGCAAACATGGCTGACTTCATGTTAGGCTGCCTTTCCCGCAACCCTCGCGTTATACGCATTTTAGGTAACACAGATTACTGGGTGTTCACCCTTCTCGACCCCCACTACAAAGATAACTTCTCATCTCTGATTCCTGTGGTGGAGAGGACGAGTAAAACCATGCAATACCAACAGATACTTGTTGACAGAGTCCGTACTTCTTTAGGCAAATGAGGAAGGGAGACAAGGGGAAGAGACAGTAGTTCACAGAGGCAGGGCAACACTTTCCAAAGGCATGGGACTCTTTCATGACTCCCCGCCAGCAACCTCACCCTGAATCGCGGCCTAGTGCTACAAGGAGGGAAAAGTTTTGGAAGATGGTAAAGGAATACATTGCAGACCGCAATGATCCCTCAGTGCCTTACAACTACTGGGTGTTCAAGCTGGACACGTGATACGAGCCTGCCCTGCCGCCAGCGTATTGTCTGAGTGTGTATTTAGTGCTGTTGGTGGCATTATAACAGATAAGCATATCCGCTTGTCCACTGACAATGCTGACTGGTTGACTCAGATAAAAATGAACAAGGCCTGGATTGCCCGACTAGAGTTGAGCGAACACCTGGATGTTCGAGTTCGAGAAGTTCGGCCGAACCTCACGAAAATGTTCGGGTTCGGAATCCGAAATCGACCCGAACTTCATCCCGAATCCCATTGAAGTCAATGTGGACCCGAACTTTTGGGTACTTAAATGGCTGTAAAATAGCCATGGAAAGGGCTAGAGGGCTGCAAAAGGCAGCAACATGTAGGTAAATGCCCTGCAAATATATGTGAATAGGGAAATGACTATGAAATAAAATACAGAAAAATAATAAATAAACATTCTAAACTTGAGCCCAAGTTAGTGACAGTGGCACCTGTCACCCAGCAAACAGAGGATGTGGCAGCAACGCCACCACATCTGTCATTGTCACCAAGCATCTCCACCAAATCCCATGGAAGTGTTCAGCTATCAGCTGTCCATCTCCCAAACACTGGAGAGAAAAAGAAACAGAAAGAGGAAGTACCCCCCTACCCATGGCTCTGAATGCCTTATTTCAAACTTCCTGGTCCTTTGAAATGCTGTCATTTTGTCTGGTGGACAGTTTTAAAAACCTTATGTACGTGTATCCCAGCCGCCGCTACTTTTGCAGGCGAGCCATCCCTTCCCTGCACAACCAAGTGGCGGACAAAATCAAGTGTGCACTGCGCAACGCTATATGTGGCAACGTCCACATAATCAACAACACAGTGGGTAAATGTAGCGGTTGGCCCAAAGGCAGATAGCATTTTTGCGAATGTCCTTCCGCCCCCGAGGATTGCTGGGCATTTCTCTTTGTATCATGTTACCTCCTCCTCCTACCCGGCTTCCTCCTCCTCTACCTCCTCCTCATCCACTCAGCGTAACACCTTCACCACCCACAGCAGCACAGCCAGGGGGAAACGACAGCAGGTTGTTTTAAAACTTGTGTGTTTGTGGGACAAACTCCGCACCGCGCAGGAGATGTGGACAGGCATGGAACAACAGACCGACCATTGGTTGGTGCCACTGAGCCTCCAGCCCGGCCTGGTGTTGTGCGCTAATGGGCGAAATATACTAGCAGGTCTGGGCCTAGCCGGTTTGACACACATCCCCTGCCTGCCACATGTGCTGAATTTGGGGTGCAGAAATTCCTAAACACCAGACAGTGAAAATCAATTCAGTTAATCGAACACACACAACACCTCCCCCCCCCCTTTCACTAAAACCATTAACAAACTATTTACAAATTTTCTTAAAAACATATTAAAATAACTATAATGCAGCTAAACTTATTATATAAACAAACAAAACTATATACACGCCTTATCCTTAACTTAAGGCCAGTGACATCCAAGTGGCTCGAAGGGTGGGTTCCTGCACCAACATAGACCCTGGCCTGGAACACAATTGTCCATCCAGGGCACAGTTCTGGAGGATGAGGAGGATAAGAAGGATGAGGAGGAGTAGGAGGAACCGTGTTCTCAGCAGGGTGGCACCCAAGCCAGCTCACGGGCAGCTGGATCACCATCAGCACCTCAGAAGGCTGGGTTAGCATTGTCGAAATGTATGAAAGCTTTGTCATCACACCACAACAACCTGCACCACCGGCAGATCTGGAACGTCTTAGCAGGAGGCAGCATTTCAGCAACATGGTGGAAGAGTACACGTATTGACTGATGGGTTTGCCCAGGGGCGTAGCTACTGGCCCTGGCCCTGGCCTGCGCAACGACCACCCAGTTACTGCCACATTCTAACTTGTGCTGATTACTGGGTGGCCCTTCCTGCTGAATCCCGGTTACAAGGACAACGTGCCGTCCTTAATTCTCTCACTGGATTGTAATAGGAAGATGAGCCCGCTAGTAGACACGCTGCTGATGGCATTCACAACTGACACCAGGGACTCAGTGGAAGCACAAGGTGAAGGCAGAGGAGGAGGAGGAGGAAGAATTTGCCAATGCAGCTGGGTCACCAGCAACACCTCAGAAGGCAGGGTTAGTCAAAATGTGGAAAAGCTTTGTCATCACGCCACAACAACCTGCACCACCAGCAGATCTGGAACATCTTAGCAGGAGGCAGCATTTCAGCAACATGGTGGAACAGTACACGTACTGACTGATGGGTCTGCCTAGGGGAATAGCTGCAGGGGAAGCAGGGGAAGCAACTGCTTTGGGGCCGTGAACTAGAAAGAGCCCATCCAGGAGGAGGAGAAAGACTAACAGCATTATACAATGAAATTATATACAGTGGAAGTATAGTGTAGAAAGCGAATGGAACAGCTGCTGGGCCTGGTCTGAGAGAGCGATCTTTAGTAGCCACAGGCATGGTGGCATGAAAGGAAGGGGTTTGCGCAAAAATTACTGGGGGACCCCATTCAAATATTTGCTGTGGTGCCCAATCATTTCTAGCTACGCCACTGGATCTGCCCCATTCAACTTCTGGGTCATTAAATTGGGCACATGACCTAAGATTGCCCTTTACGCCTTGAAGGTGCTGGCCTACCCTGCAGCCACTGTATTGTCTGAACGTGTGTTTAGCATGGCTGGGGGCATTATCACAGACAAGCGCAGCCGCCTGTCCGAAGACAATGTGGGCAAGCTTTCGTTTATTAAAAATAACCGAGCATGGATCCCACAGGCCTTGTTTGTACCTTATGAAGTATAGACATGTATACCGGCCTCACCCAACCACTGTTATACTACAGTGCACTTACACTTTGTTTTATTTTTTATATTTTCCTAATGTTTTGGGGTCTACACTAATTTATAAAAAAAAAAAAAAAAAACACAGCCCAAAAAGGCTTTATTTCATGCAAGAATGTAACCGCCAATTGTAAGTTCCCTGTCAGTTATGCAGTGCAGGGGTTTGTACCTGGCAAAAATGGTAATATTTCACCTAACAATTTAAAATCTATCCTTTGCCGGACAGTATTAAACTTGGCCAGCCACAGCTGGAACCACTGATTAACGGTATTGCTATTTTGGCAATTGAATTTCACGCCAGAACAAATTCAATCCTTTGCCAGACACTATTAAACTTGGCCAGCCACTGCTGGAACACTAGAATTATGGTATTGCTATTTTAGCAATTGAATTTCACCCCAGGACAAAATTTATCCTTTGCCGGACACTATTAAACTTTGCCAGCCATAGCTAAAACCAATGATTTAGGGGATTGCTATTTTGGCAATAGAATTTCACCCCAGAACAAAATATATCCTTTGCCGGACACTATAAAACTTGGCTACCCACAGCTGAAACCACTGATTTACGGTATTGCTATTTTGGCAATTGAATTTAACCCCAGAACAAAATCTATCCTTTGCCGGACACTATTAAACTTGGCCAGCCACTGCTAGGACACCAGATTTAGGGGATTGCTATTTTGGCAATTGAATTTCACCCCAGAACAAAATCTATCCTTTGCTGGACACTTATAAACTTGGCCAGCCACTGCTGGGACACCAGATTTAGGGGATTGCTATTTTGGCAATTGAATTTCACCACAAAACAAAATCTATCCTTTGCCGGACACTATTAAACTTGGCCAGCCACAGCTGAAACGACTGATTTATGGTATTGCTATTTTGGCAATTGAATTTCACGCCAGAAAAAATATATTCTTTGCCGGACACTATTAAACTTGGCCAGCCACTGCTGGGGCACCAGATTTAGGGGATTGCTATTTTGGCAATTAAATTTCACCCCCAGAACAAAATCTATCCTTTGCCGGACACTATTAAACTTGGCCAGCCATAGCTGAAACCACTGATTTACGGTATTGCTATTTTGGCAATTGAATTTCACCCCAGAAAAACATCTATCCTTTGCAGGACAGTATTAAACTTAGTCAGCCACAGCTGGAACACCAGATTTAGGGGACTGCTATTTTGGCAATTGAATTTCACCACAGAAAAAAATCTATCCTTTGCCAGACAGCAGACAGTATTAAACTTGGCTAGCTACAGCTGGAACACCATATTTAGGGGATTGCTATTTTGGCAATTGAATTTTACCCCTCAATAAAATATAGAAATTTCTATCCTGAGTTTTTAGGGGTGACAATATGCACAGCCAAGCCCCTGATCTAGGATATAGCAAAAAAAAAAAAAATAATAATAGGATTGATGGACTTGGTGGCAGCTTGTGCTGGTGCACCACACAACAAAATGGCCGCCGATCACCCCAGAAAAAAGTGACAGAAAAACACTCTGTGCAGCCTAAAAACCAATGAGCAATTAACTAGCATAAGTTGAATGATTCACAGATGTAGATAGATCACTTCATTCGGTGTTTTTGCTGAGCTTTCCTACCTAATCTTGCCCTCACAGCAGCTGCATCCTATCTCTACACTAATCAGAGCAGAGTGACATGCGGCGCTACATGACTCCAGCTTAAATAGAGGCTGGGCCACATGCTGCACTTGGACAATCACAGCCATGCCATTAGTAGGCATGGCTGTGATGGCTTCTTAGGGCAAGAAGTAAAACGCTAGCTGATTGGATGCTGTGCAGCCCTTCAGAAAGCGGGAAGAAATCGCCGAACAACGGACCCGAACTTTTTTGAAAATGTTCGGGTCCGGGTCCCGAACACCCCAAAATTCGATACGAACCTGAACTATACAGTTTGGGTTCGCTCAACTCTACCCCTGACTTCTCCACTCCACCAGAGGAAAGTTGAGTTAATGAGAAACAAAAACGCAATTTAAATGTATGCTTTACAATGTACTAAATCCATAAGAGTTAGATTTTTTTACCCCTTTAACCACAAAAAAGGGTATATGTTTGAATCTCGTTTTCTCATCCGCATCCTCCTCCGTCTCCTCTTCCATACAAAATATATATGCGCTCACTACAATCTTTTGTAGAGTTCGCTCGACTTCATGCCCTCACCTCCAATGCTTTATACCATCTGCTCACTTGTAGCCTATCACTGCACAATTTTATCGGGTTCACTAGGCTTCAGGCCCTCACCTCCAATGCTGTTTACCATTTGCTCACCTGTAGCCCATCACTGCAATGTTTTGTGGGGTTCTCTAGGCTGCAATGTTCTATGGGGTTCGCTAGGCTTCAGGCCCTCACCTCCAATGCTTTATAAGGTCTGCTCACCTATAGCCTATCACTGAAATATTTTATGGGGTTCTCTAGGCTTCAGGCCCTCACCTCCAATGCTTTATAAGGTCTGCTCACCTGTAGCTTATCACTGCAATATTTTATGAGGTTCACTAGGCTTCAGGCCCTCACCTCCAATGCTTTATACCATCTGATCACCTGTAGGCCATCACTGCAATAATTTATGTGTTGGCTAGGCTTCAACCCCTCACCCCCAATGCTTTATAAAGTCTGCTCACCTGTAGCCCATCACTGCTATGTTTTATTGGGTTCTCTAGGCTTCAGGCCCTCACCTCCAATGCTTTATAAGGTCTGCTCACCTGTAGCTCATCAATGCAATGATTCATGAGGTTCACTAGGCATCAGGCCCTCACCTCCAATGCTTTATACCGTCTGCTCACCTATAGACCATTACTGCAATGATTTATGGTGTTCGCTAGGCTTCAGGCCCTCACCTCCAATGCTGTATACCATCTGCTCACCTGTAGCCCATCACTGCAATGTTTTATGGGGTTCGCTAGGCTTCAGGCCCTCACCTCCAATGCTTTATACCGTCTGTTCACTTGTAGCCTATCACTGCAAAAATTTATCGGGTTCACTAGGCTTCAGGCCCTCACCTCCAATGTTTTATACCGTCTGCTCACCTGTAGACCATTACTGCAATGATTTATGGTGTTCGCTAGGCTTCAGGCCCTCACCTCCAATGCTGTTTACCATCTGCTCACCTGTAGCCCATCACTGCAATGTTTTGTGGGGTTTTCTAGGCTGCAATGTTCTATGGGGTTCGCTAGGCTTCAGGCCCTCACCTCCAATGCTTTATAAGGTCTGCTCACCTACTGTATAGCCTATCACTGAAGTATTTAATGGGGTTCTCTAGGCTTCAGACCCTCACCTCCAATGCTTTATAAGGTCTGCTCACCTGTAGCTTATCACTGCAATATTTTATGAGGTTCACTAGGCTTCAGGCCCTCACCTCCAATGCTTTATACCGTCTGATCACCTGTAGGCCATCACTGCAATGATTTATGTGTTCGCTAGGCTTCAACCCCTCACCCCCAATGCTTTATAAAGTCTGCTCACCTGTAGCCCATCACTGCTATGTTTTATTGGGATGTTCTCTAGGCTTCAGGCCCTCACCTCCAATGCTTTATAAGGTCTGCTCACCTGTAGCTCATCAATGCAATGATTCATGAGGTTCACTAGGCATCAGGCCCTCACCTCCAATGCTTTATACCGTCTGCTCACCTATAGACCATTACTGCAATGATTTATGGTGTTCGCTAGGCTTCAGGCCCTCACCTCCAATGCTGTATACCATCTGCTCACCTGTAGCCCATCACTGCAATGTTTTATGGGGTTCGCTAGGCTTCAGGCCCTCACCTCCAATGCTTTATACCGTCTGTTCACTTGTAGCCTATCACTGCAAAAATTTATCGGGTTCACTAGGCTTCAGGCCCTCACCTCCAATGTTTTATACCGTCTGCTCACCTGTAGACCATTACTGCAATGATTTATGGTGTTCGCTAGGCTTCAGGCCCTCACCTCCAATGCTGTTTACCATCTGCTCACCTGTAGCCCATCACTGCAATGTTTTGTGGGGTTTTCTAGGCTGCAATGTTCTATGGGGTTCGCTAGGCTTCAGGCCCTCACCTCCAATGCTTTATAAGGTCTGCTCACCTACTGTATAGCCTATCACTGAAGTATTTAATGGGGTTCTCTAGGCTTCAGACCCTCACCTCCAATGCTTTATAAGGTCTGCTCACCTGTAGCTTATCACTGCAATATTTTATGAGGTTCACTAGGCTTCAGGCCCTCACCTCCAATGCTTTATACCGTCTGATCACCTGTAGGCCATCACTGCAATGATTTATGTGTTCGCTAGGCTTCAACCCCTCACCCCCAATGCTTTATAAAGTCTGCTCACCTGTAGCCCATCACTGCTATGTTTTATTGGGATCTCTAGGCTTCAGGCCCTCACCTCCAATGCTTTATATGGTCTGCTCACCTGTTGCTCATTACTGCAATGATTCATGAGGTTCACTAGGCATCAGGCCCTCACCTCCAATGCTTTATACCGTCTGCTCACCTGTAGACCATTACTGCAATGATTTATGGTGTTCGCTAGGCTTCAGGCCCTCAACTCCAATGCTGTATACCATCTGCTCACCTGTAGTCCATCACTGCAATGTTTTATGGGGTTCGCTAGGCTTCAGGCCCTCACCTCCAATGCTTTATAAGGTCTGCTCACCTATAGCCTATCACTGCAATATTTTATGGGGTTCTCTAGGCTTCAGGCTCTCACCTCCAATTCTTTATAAGGTCTGCTCACCTGTAGCTTATCACTGCAATATTTTATGGGGTTCACTAGGCTTCAGGCCCTCACCTCCAATGCTTTATACCGTCTGATCACCTGTAGGCCATCACTGCAATGATTTATGTGTTCACTAGGCTTCAAGCCATCACCCCCAAGGCTTTATACCGTCTGCTCACCTGTAGCCCATCACTGCTATGTTTTATTGGGTTCTCTAGGCTTCAGGCCCTCACCTCCAATGCATTATAAGGTCTGCTCACCTGTAGCTCATCACTGCAATGATTTATGAGATTCACTAGGCTTCAGGCCCTTACCTCCAATGCATTATACCGTCTACTCACCTGTAGGCCATCACTGCAATGTTTATGGGGTTCGCTAGGCTTCAGGCCCTCACCTCCAATACTTTATACCGTCTGCTCACCTGTAGGCCATCACTGCAATGTTTTATGGGGTTTGCTAGGCTTCAGGCCCTCACCTCCAATGCTTTATAAAGTCTGCTCACCTGTAGGCCATCACTGCAAAGATTTATGTGTTCGCTAGGCTTCAGGCCCTCACCCCTAATGCTTTATACCGTCTTCTCACCTGTAAGCCATCACTGCTATGTTTTATGGGGTTCTCTAGGCTTCAGGCCCTCACCTCCAATGCTTTATATGGTCTGCTCACCTGTAGACAATCACTGCAATGATTTATGGGGTTCGCTAGGCTTCAGGCCCTCACCTCTAATGCTTTATACTGTCTGCTCACCTGTAGGCCATCACTGCAATGTTTTATTGGGTTCGCTAGGCTTCAGGCCCTCACCTCCAATGCTTTATAAGGTCTGCTCAACTGTAGCCTATCATTGCATTGTTTTATGGGGTTCACTAGGCTTTAGGCCCTCACCTCCAATGCTTTATACCATCTGTTCACCTGTTAGCCATCACTGTAATGTTTTATGGGGTTCGCTAGACTTCAGGCACTCACCTCCAATGCTTTATATGGTCTGTTCACCTGTAGCCTATCACTGCAATAATTTATGGCGTTCTCTAGGCTTCAGGCACTCACCTCCAATGCTTTATAAAGTCTGCTCACCTGTAGGACATCACTGCAAAGATTTATGTGTTCTCTAGGCTTCAGGCCCTTACCCCCAATGCTTTATACCGTCTGCTCACCTGTAGGTCATCACTGCAATGATTTATGGTGTTCGCTAGGATTCAGGACCTCACCTCCAATACTTTTTACCGTCTGCTCACCTGTAGCCCATCACTGCTATGTTTTATGGGGTTCTCTAGGCTTCAGGCCCTCACCTCCAATGCATTATAAGGTCTGCTCACCTATAGCTCATCACTGCAATGATCTATGGGGTTCGCTAGGCTTCAGGCCCTCACCTCCAATGCTTTATACCGTCTGCTCACCTGTAGGTCATCACTGCAATGTTTATGGGGTTCGCTAGGCTTAAGGCCCTCACCTCCAATGCTTTATACCGTCTGCTCATCTGTAGGCCATTACTGCAATATTTTATTGGGTTCTCTAGGCTTCAGGCCCTCACCTTCAATGCTTTATAAGGTCTGCTCACCTGTAGCCTATCACTGCAATATTTTATGGGGTTCACTAGGCTTTAGGCCCTCACCTCCAATGCTTTATACCATCTGCTCACCTGTTATCCATCACTGCAATGTTTTATTGGGTTCTTTAGGCTTCAGGCCCTTACATCCAATGCTTTATATGGTCTGTTCACCTGTAGCCTTTCACTGCAATATTTTATGGGGTTCACTAGGCTTCAGGCACTTACCTCAAATGCTTTATAAAGTCTGCTCACCTGTAGGCCATCACTGCAAAGATTTATGTGTTCGTTAGGCTTCAGGCCCTTACCCCCAAATGCTTTATACCATCTGCTCACCTGCAGGCCATCACTGCAATGATTTATGGTGTTCGCTAGGATTCAGGACCTCACCTCCAATGCTTTATACCATCTGCTCACCTGTAGCCCATCACTGCTATGTTTTATGGGGTTCTCTAGGCTTCAGGCCCTCACCTCCAATGCTTTATAAGGTCTGCTCACCTATAGCTCATCACTGCAATGATTTATGGGGTTCGCTAGGCTTCGGACCCTCACCTCCAATCAGTGGCGTTGCAAAGGGGGGTGCGGGGGGTGCGGTCCGCACCGGGTGACACCAGTCTGATGGGGTGTCACCAGGGGCGGACTGACTATTGGCAGACGCGCGACGGAGATGAGCGCTTGCGTTGCGCTCATCTCCGTGCGGAGCAGCAGCAGAGGAGGGAGAGGCGTGTCCTCTCTCTCCCTGTTCCTCTGATAGGCTGCCAGCACTAGGCCGGCAGCCTATCAGAGGCCGGCTCCGGTGGCGCGATGACGTCATCGCGCCGCCGGAGCCGTACAGCTCGAGACACAGGCCGGAAGAGGCCTGCATCGCATCGCTGGAGGTAAGTACAAGTGTTCTTTCTTTTTATTTTTTATTTTTTTTTGGGGCTACTGGCACTAAAGGGGGCTACTGGCACCTAAAGGGGGCTACTGGCACTAAAGGGGGCTACTGGCACTAACAGGGGCTACTGGCACTAAAGGGGGCTACTGGCACTTAAAGGGGACGGCTACTGGCACTAAAGGGGGCTACTGGCACATAAAGGGGGCTACTGGCACTAAAGGGTGCTACTGGCACTAAAGGGTGCTACTGGCACATAAAG
Source organism: Bufotes viridis (assembly GCA_033119425.1). Taxonomy (NCBI): domain Eukaryota; kingdom Metazoa; phylum Chordata; class Amphibia; order Anura; family Bufonidae; genus Bufotes; species Bufotes viridis. Next base: position 373,992,707 of record CM065590.1, on the reverse strand, counting down.
GGGGCTACTGGCACTAATGGGGGCTACTGACACATAAAGGGGGCTACTTGCACTAAAGGGTGCTACTGGCACTAAAGGGTGCTACTGGCACATAAAGGGTGCTACTGGCACTAAAGGGTGCTACTGTCACACAAAGGGTGCTACTGGCACTAAAGGGTGCTACTGGCACTAAAGGGGGCTACTGACACATAAAGGGGGCTACTGGCACTAAAGGGGGCTACTGGCACTAAAGGGGGCTACTGGCACATAAAGGGGACGGCTACTGGCACTAAAGGGTGCTACTGGCACTAAAGGGGGCTACTGGCACATAAAGGGGGCTACTGGCACATAAAGGGGCTACTGGCACATAAAGGGACGGCTACTGGCACATAAAGGGGACGGCTACTGGCACATAAAGGGGACGGCTACTGGCACATAAAGGGACGGCTACTGGCACATATGGGGGACTAATGGCACATGAGGGGGCCTAATGGCACATGAGGGGGCCTAATGGCACATAAGGGGAGATGGCTACTGGCACATATGGGGGGCTACTGGCACATGGGGAGGCACAAGAGAGGCACTTATTACTAGCACATGTGGTGGCATGGAGAGGCACGTGTTACTGGCACATTATTATGGGGCACTATGTGCGCCTCAATCCTGGGGGTGAGAAAAGAGAAATAATGGGGGACAATCACAAAATGTCTGTTTGTGCCATGGAGCCTGGGGGAGAAAGAAATGTGCCACCCATGGGGGGAATGACATGATGAGGGGACAATGATGAAGAGAGGGACAATGTTGGAATCTGTGCCATGGGGGGTGACATCATGCCCCCTGGCACAGTCAGACTTTGTCCCTCATCATGTCACCCCCTGATGGTACAGACTCCAACATTTCCCCCATTGGGGATCATGAAGGATCGGAGCTGACGGCTGACATGGGGGGGCATGATGGATGGGGGCTAACGGCTGACACGGGGGGCTGATCTGAGGTGTGATTAACATTGGTGGTCTGACCTGAGGTATAGTGGAAAATATTGTTTCTTATTATACTCCTCTAAAACCTATGTGTGTGTTATAGTCTTAGAGGGCGAAAAGTACAGTCTTCAAGCGATTGAAGCATAGCGAAGATACCAGGACCACACAGAGGAGAAGCCAGCTGCTGCACACAGGTCCAGGACCAGGTGAGCTGCGGGCGGGGGGGTCGCCAAGATGTAGCTTCGCTTGAGCTTGCACCGGCCCAGGTCACGTCCACGTGGCAGCAGTGACTCACTCACACATGCACAGCACAGCCTGAACCAGCCCAGACTTGTTGCTCATGTTAATGGATGCTATAACATTGCACCATCCTTCTGAACATACACATCTGTCATCCGCCTTACCTCATGATCCTGGAGCTGTGCTGTACAGTGGCCGCCGAGCTCTACAGCACAGCTCCAGGATCATGAGGTAAGGCGGATGACAGATGTGTATGTTCAGAAGGATGGTGCAATGTTATAGCAGCCATTAACATAACAGCAGCAATTCCTCTTTAGTTATATGTGAAGACACTTCGTACACACGGACTGTAAGTGAATTAATAACTAAGGCCCTTTCACACTACCGTTGTCAGGATCCGGCGTGCACTTCCGTCGCAGGAAATGCCCACCGGATCCGTCACAGCGCAACACACCTGAAAACATTTGAAGACTGATCAGTCTTCAAAATGCTTTAGTGTTACCATGGCAGCCAGGGCGCTACTAAAGTCCCGGCTGCCATGAAAAAGTAGTGGGAGCCAGGGAAAAGCTACTTACCTTCCGTGTGGCTCCTGGGGCGCTCCACAATGACGTCACAGCGCCCTACGTCGCATGATCACATTATCCATGTGATGTAGGGGCGCTGTGACGTCATTGTGGAGCACCCTGGGAGCCGCACGGACGGTAAGTAGCTCCTCCCCTGGCTCCCCACTACTTTTCCATGGCAGCCGGGACTTTAGTAGCGTCCTAGCTACCATGGTTACCATTCAGAAAGGTAAACGTCAGATCCAGCGATGCGCCAAAACAACATTTAGCTTAAAGTCGGATCCGGATTAATGCTTTTCAATGGGCATTAATTCCAGATCCGTCCTTGCGGCATGCCTTCAATTTTTTTTGCCCAAGGAAAATCTGCAGCATGCTGTGGATTTTTCAACGGCAAAAAAACGTTTGAATACTGAACTGAAGACATCCTGATGCATCCTGAACGGATTGCTCTCACCTTCAATGCTTTATATGGTCTGCTCACCTGTAGCCTTTCACTCCAATATTTTATGGGGTTCACTAGGCTTCAGGCCCTCACCTCCAATGCTTTATAAAGTCTGCTCACCTGTAGGCCATCACTGCAAAGATTTATGTGTTCGCTAGGCTTCAGGCCCTTACTCCCAATGCTGTATACCGTCTGCTCACCTGTAGACCATCACTGCATTGATTTATGGTGTTCGCTAGGATTCAGGACCTCACCTCCAATACTTTTTACCGTCTGCTCACCTGTAGCCCATCACTGCTATGTTTTATGGGGTTCTCTAGGCTTCAGGCCCTCACCTCCAATACTTTTTACCGTCTGCTCACCTGTAGCCCATCACTGCTATGATTTATGGGGTTCACTAGGCTTCAGGCCCTCACCTCCAATGCTTTATACTGTCTGCTCACCTGTAGGTCATCACTGCAATGTTTATGGTGTTCGCTAGGCTTCAGGCCCTCACCTCCAATGCTTTATACCGTCCGCTCACCTGTAGGCCATCACTGCAAATATTTTATGGGGATCTCTAGGCTTCAGGCCCTCACCTTCAATGCTTTGTAAGGTCTGCTCACCTGTAGCCTATCACTGCAATATTTAATGATGTTCACTAGGCTTCAGGCCCTTACCTCCAATGCTTTTTATGGTCTGTTCACCTGCAGCCTATCACTGCAATATTTTATGGGGTTCTCTAGGATTCAGGCCCTCACCTCCAATGCTTTATAAGGTCTGCTCATCTGTAGCCTATCACTGCAATATTGTTTGGGGTTCACTAGGCTTCAGGCCCTCACCTACAATGATTTATACCGTTTGCTCACCTGTAGCCCATCACTGCAAAGTTTTATGGGGTTCGCTAGGCTTCAGGCCCTCACCTCCAATGCTTTATACTGTCTGCTAACCTTTAGGCCATCACTGCAATATTTTATGCGGTTCACTGGGCTTCAGACTCTCACCTCCAATGCTTTATATCATCTGCTCAGCTGTAGCCCATCACTGCAATGTTTTAAGGGGGTTTGCTCACCTTCAGGCCCTCACTACAATTTTTTATTGGGTCCGCTCACCTCCAGGCCCTCAACTATAATGTTTTAGACAGTAACCAGCACACCCTTGCTCCAAATGTTTTTGAGGGTCACCAGTAGGCCATCAATGATAATTTTTTAAGGGTGTGTATGATGCCCTCCTGTATGTGTAATAAAGGGTGTATTGGAGTGCCGATTCCTTGCAATTTTTGGCAGCCCTTTCACTTAGTGCATAGGCTTTATGAGTGCAGCAGTGTACCTGAACAATTGTAGCACCATGTGAATGAAGCCCTTCTTTATGTGATATACAGGCTGTATCGGAGTGCTTCTTCTTTGTAATTTTCGGCAGCATTTGCACTGTATATACAATTGAATATCCAGGAAAGAATGTTTCCTCAGAAAAATGTCTTTTTTTTTGAGGGGGCAGGATTTTGAGCGTCATTTTATCGCTATGTAAAAGTGGCAGACAACTGGGACAATATGGTTGCCAGCTGCGACATTGGAGTCCACAATGCACCCAGACATGGGACCATGCTGTTTCAGATCCATTTCAGTGGTGTTTCTGACACTTTCTGACCTTTTCCAATGGACCAGGCACCCTCCCCTCTTCCGATCAGTGGGTGCCTGGTTGTCTCCTATTGACATCCATTATACTCCGGGGCTCGGCCAAGTGCACAAATATTGCTTTGTGTTCGGACCCGAACACCCGAACACTTTGGTCCTCGCTCATCACTATCAAATGCCATTCATTATTTATAATGGCTCGTTTTGTCTGTGGAGCAATTATCGGGGAAACAAAATGGCTGCTGTCCCATTAGTTCACACAAAACTTGTCCTGATCGTGCATGAGATCAAGTTACTTTACAACACTGAGGTAAAGAGCTACCTCATCTTTCTACTCCTCTCTACTTGTCAGAGATTATGATCCTGAATATAGATGATAAGAATTTTAGCTGAATCTCTAGGGAATTAGTTTCATGTGGAGACATGAAGTACAGAGAGGATTCACAGGACAGGCTGTGGCCATGGAGACTGTAAACAAGTGCTGCTGCTCACTATCTACACCTCACCCTCCTCTCATGTCTCCTCATCATTTCCATTCCCACAGAGATTCATCTGTATTCAGGATCACGGACCCTGACAAGCAGAGCAGAGAGGAGAATGATGCAGCACTATGGCTTATTATGGTGAAGTAACTTGTCCTCCTGTATGATTAGGACAGGTTTTGTGTGTACTGATAGGATGGCGGCCATTTTATTTCTCCTAATGATTGCTGCCTAGACAAAACAAGCCATTCTAAGTAATGAAAGGTATTTGTGAATACATTTATTATAAAATAATATTTAAGTTTTTTTTTTAATTGCTGGAGAACTCCTTTAACCCCTTTAGGACCCTGCCATTTTTCACCTTAAAGAGGACCTTTCACCGATTTAAAAACGAAAAGCTAACTATATCTGTGGGCAGAGCGGCGCCCAGGGGTCCCCCTGCACTTACTTGTATGTCTGGGCGCCGCTCCGTTCGCCCGGTATAGGCTCCGGTGTCCGAGCTCCCTCTGTTGTATGGGGCGGGGACTTTGTATCAGGCGTGTCCCTTGCTACAGAGCTGGCCAATCACAGCGCACAGCTCATAGCCTGGCTATGAGCTGTGCGCTATGATTGGCCAGCTCTGCAGCAAGGGACACGCCTGATACAAAGTCCCGCCCCTACACAGAGGGAGCTCGGACACTGAGCCTATACCGGCGAGCGAGCAGCGCCCAGACATACAAGTAAGTGCAGGGGGACCCCTGGGCGCCGCTCTGCCCACAGGTATAGTTAGTTTTTAGTTTTTAAATCGGTGAAAGGTCCTCTTTAAGGACCAGGGTGTTTTTTGCAAATTTGACATGTGTCACTTTATGTGGTAATATCTTTGGAACGCTTTTACTTATCCAAGCCATTCTGGAACTGTTTTGTCGTGACACATTGTACTTCATAATAGTTGTAAATTTAATTCAAAAATTATTATTTTTTTTAAATCCCAAATTTACCCAAAAATTGGAAACATTTGCAACTTTCCAAATTTCAATTTCTCTGCTTTTAAAACAGATAGTGATACCTCTTATAATAGTTATTACTTTACATTATATATATCTACCTTATGTTTGGATAATTTTGTGAATATTTTTTGGGGACGTTGGAAGGCTTTGAAGTTTAGAAGCAAATCTTAACATTTTTCAGAAAATTTCCAAAACCCATTTTTTAAAGACCAGTTCAGGTCTGAAGTCACTTTGTGGGGCTTCCATAATAGAAACTACCCATAAATGGCCCCATTTTAAAAACTACACCCCTCAAGGTATTCAAAACCAATTTTACAATTTTTTTAACCCTTTAGGTGTTCCACAAGAATTAAAGGAAAATGTATAAACATTTCAGAATTTCCCTTTCTTGGCAGATTTTCCATTTTAATCCATTTTTTTCTGCTAACAAAGCAAGGGTTAACAGCCAAACAAAACTCAATATCTATCACCCTGATTCTGTAGCTTACAGAAACACCCCATTTGTGATCATAAACTGCTATACGGGCACACAACAGGGCGCAGAAGGAAAGGAGTGCCACGTGGATTTTGGAGGGCAGATTTCACTGGGATAATTTTAAGTTGCCATGTCACATTTTAAGACCCCCTGATGCACCCCTAGAGTAGAAACTCCAAAAAAGTGACCCCATTTTGGAAACTACAGGATAAGGTGGCAGTTTTGTTGGTATTATTTTAGGGTAAATATGATTTTTGGTTGCTCTGTATTACACTTTTTGTGAGGCAAGGTAAAAAAAATTAGCTGTTTTGGCACGTTTTTTTTTATTTTGTTATTTACAATATTCATCTGACATGTTAGATAATGTGCTATTTTTATAGAGCAGGTTATTACGAACGCAACAATACCAAATATATTTGATTGTTTGTTTCAATTTTACATAATAAAGCATTTTTGAAAAGGATTTTTTAATGTCTCCATATTCTGAAAGCCATAGTTTTATTTTTTGGGCGACTGTCTTATGTAGGGGCTCATTTTTTGGGGGATGAGATGATGGTTTGATTAATACTATTTTGGGGTGCATATGACTTTTTGATCGTTGGTATCACACTTTTTGTAGTGTAAGGTGACAAAAAAAATGGTCATGTGATCTTTCAATAGACCTTATAAGTCTACTTTTTTTATTACTTTTAAGACAATAAAAGCATTTTTGAAGCAAAAAAAACATGTTTTAGTGTCTCCATATTCTAAGAGCCATAGTTTTTTATTTTGCCAGATTGTTTTATGTAGGGGCTCATATTTTGCGGGATAAGGGACAACACCTTTTTGATTGCTTGGTGTTACACTTTTTGTGATGTAAGGTGACAAAAAAATGATTGTTTTAACACAGTTTTGATTTTATTTTTTCTACAGCGTTCAGGTGATTGGGTAGATCATGTAATATTTTTATGGAGCCGGTCGTTACAGACGCAGCAATACCCAATATGTCTGGTTTTCTTTTTTTGTTACTTTTTATTTTTGTCCCACACTGGGACTTCAAGTTCTGGGGTCTGACGCCCTCTGCAATGCATTACAATACATCCTGTATTGTAATGCATTGGTTGCATTGATTATGCTGACAGCCTGCCTGTGAGACCCAGCCTAAGGGCTGGATCTCACAGGCTTCCATAGAAGGCAAGCTCTGATGCCTATGGACAGCATCGGGCTGCCTTCTCTGTCATCGGGTCCCCGTCACTGCAGCACGGACCCGATGGAGATTCAGAGGGCACCCGTATCCTCCGCATGCCGCAGTCAGCTTTGACCGTGGCATACAGGGGATTAATACGCTGGTATCGGTGTTTTCACTGATGCTGGCATATGCTACAGGGGCCCAGGCGACAGTGACTGCCGGGTCTGTGCTGCTAATCAGGCGGGCGCAGCTCTTGCAACCGGCCGATCAGCCCGCCGTACATGTACAGCGAGGGTCCTCTACGGGTTAACGAGTTAACCATCAAGTTTAGCTCGGCTGCATCTGCAAATTTACAGTTACAGTATGTTTAAACCATTTTGTTTTATACAATAAACCCAAGGTACAGTAGGCTTGAGTTTGCATCTAATGGGAAATTACTGATTTTTTCTAATAACTTTTAGTGATAGTACTATTGCAGCTTATATTGTTTAAATATCAGATGAGTATACTGTACCTAGATAACTACCTTTTTCAATCCAGCTGTATGCAGTATATGTTTTTTAAAAACTGAATAACAAATGTATGCAGCAGTGGTGTACCTCAAATGGAGGTAGACCAAGCAGCTGCTATAGTACCCGTGGGGAATCGGGCCCTGTAGTGGATGAAAGTCCACACCCCCTAATTACATTCAGTACAGGCTCCCTTCTGGATCCAATCCACAGTCCCTGACATCAGTGCAGAAGGCTAAAGGACCTGTGATGAAGTACCATCTAGTAAAGGAACTGCACAGAGAAGTGAGTGGTTCTCAGATTAGGAAGTTTGGCTGCTAGGGCCTTTGATTGACGTCATCATCATCACAGGTCCTGCATCATATACTAAAGGAACTGCCCAGAGAATGGTGTAGTTTCCAAGATAGGAATGTGCATCTGCCAGGAGCTGTGATGACATCTCTGAGCTGAGAGTCTCTGAGGTGAAGACAGAGAGAGCCACATGCCTCTGCCTAACATCATAGGTGCCATGATCTGAGGGGTTAAATGATGGGTTTTGGCGTATGATACAGCCGTCATCCGTTGCTTATGGAGCAGACTCACTGCAGCGGTGGGTGAAAGAGTTAAGCAACATGTTTTCTGGTTACACATTCCCTTTAACCCCTTAAGGACACGGCCCTAATTTACCTTAAGGACCAGGCCATTTTTTCAAAATCTGACCACTGTCACTTTAAGTGTGAATAACTTTAAAACGCTTTTACTTGCCCAGGCCGTTCTGAGATTGTTTTTCATCACATATTGTACTTCACAACACTACTAAAATTGGGTCAAAAAAGTAAATTTTTTTGCATAACAAAATACAAATTTTACAAAAAAATTGGAAAATTTAGCAAATTTTAAAGTTTCAGTTTCTCTACTTCTATAATACATAGTAATTCCCACAAAAAAAGGGATGACTTTACATTCCCCATATGTCTTCTTCATGTTTGCCATTTTATTTTGCCATTTTATTTTTTGGGATGTTACATAGCTTAGAAGTTTAAAAGCAAATTTTGAAATTTTTCAGAAATTTTCCAAATCCCACTTTTTATGGACCAGTCCAGGTCTGAAGTCACTTTGTGAGGCTGACATAATAGAAACCACCCAAAAATGACCATTTTAGAAAGTACACCCCTCAAGGTATTCAAAACTGATTGTACAAATGTTGTGAACCCTTTAGGAGTTCCACGACAGTTCATGGAAAATGGAGATAACATTTCAGAATTTCAATTTTTTGGAAAATTTTCCATTATAATCCATTTTTTTCAGTAATAAAGTAAGGGTTAACTGCCAAACAAAACTCAATGTGGGTTGCCCTGATTCTCTAGTTTACAGAAACACCCCATATGTGGTCCTAAACTACCGTTTGGCCAAACTGGAGGACATTGAAGGAGGGAAACACCACATAGGTTTTGAATGGCAGATTTTGCGGGACTGTTTTTTTTTAACACCATGTCCTATTGCAAGCCCCCCTGATGCACCCTAGCATAGAAATTCCAAAAAAGTGACTCTATCTAAGAAAGTACACCCCTCAAGGTATTCAAAGCTGGGTTTACAAACGTTGTTAACCTTTTAGGTGTTCCACAACAGTTCTTGGAAGATGGAGAAACAATTTTGGAATTTTGAATTTTTGGAAAATTTTCCATTATAATCCATTTTTTTCAGTAATAAAGTAAGGGTTAACTGCCAAACAAAACTCAATGTGGGTTGCCCTGATTCTCTAGTTTACAGAAACACCCCATATGTGGTCCTAAACTACTATTTGGCCAAACGCTAGGACATAGAAGGAGGGGAACGCCATATGGGTTTTGAATGGCAGATTTTGCGGGACTGGTTTTATTAACACCATGTCCTATTGCAAGCCCCCCTTTAGGTGTTCCACAACAGTTCATGGAAGATGGAGAAACAATTTTGGAATTTAGATTTTTTGGAAAATTTTCCATTTTAACCCTTACTTTATTACTGGGAAAAATGGGTTAACTGCCAAACAAAACTCAGTGTGGGTTGCCCTGATTCTCTAGTTTACAGAAACACCCCATATGTGGTCCTAAACTACTGTTTGGCCAAATGGGAGGACATTGAAGGAGGGGAACGCCATATGGTTTTTGTAAGGCAGATTTTGCTGGACTGGTTTATTTACACCATGTACCCTTTCAAGCCCCCTGCTGCACCCCTAGAGTAGAAACTCCATAAAAGTGACCCCATCTAGGAAACTACAGGATATGGTGGTTGTTGTTTTGGGACTATTTTAGGGTAAATATGATTTTTGGTTGCTCTATATTACACTTTTTTGAGGCAATATAACAAAAAATGGAAATTCTAAAATTGTTTCTACATTCGCCATTAAGTTTTGTGAAACACCTAAAGGGTTAACAAAGTTTGTAAAGTAATTTTTGAATACCTTGAGGGGTGTAGTTTTTTAGATGTTGTCACTTTTTGGGAGTTTCTAGTCTAGGCTACATCAGGGGGGCTTTTAATGGGCCATGGTGTAAATAAACCAGTCCATCAAAATCTGCCTTCCAGAAACCATATGGCGTTCCCTTTGTTCTATGCCCTGCCTTGTGGCTATATAGCCATTTCCGACCACATATGGGGTTTTTCTGCAAAATACAGAATCAGGGCAATAAATATTTAGTTTTGTTTGACTGTTAACCCTTGCTTTATTACCGGAAAATATGGATTAAAACGGAAATTTTGCCCAAAAATTAGTGTTTTGCACCGTTTTTATATTTTTTTTTTAACGCCGTTCATCCGAGGGGTTGGGTCTAATGTTATTTTTATAGGGCAGATTATTACAGACATAATATTACATAATATGTCTACTTTTTTTTTATTTATTCAGATTTTGCACTATATTATCATTTTAGGAACAAAAAATAGACAATTTTAATATCTCCATAGCCTGGCAGCTGCAGTTTTTTTTTTGGGGGGGGAGGGACTATATAATGTAGGGGCTCATTTTTTGCGGGATGAGATGGCGGTTTTATTGGCACTATTTGGGGGTGCATATGACTTTTTGATCGCTCGCTATTACCTTTTTTGTAGTCTTAGGTGACATAAATGGCTTTTTTTACACGGTTTTTATTTTTTATTTTTAACGCCGTTCATCCGAGGGGTTGGGTCTAATGTTATTTTTATAGGGAAGATTATTACGGACGCGCCGATACCTAATATGTCTACTTTTTTATTATTTTCAGATTTTACACTATATTATCATTTTAGGAACAAAAAATAGATAATTTTACTATCTCCTTAGCCTGGCAGCTGCAGTTTTTTTTGGGGGGAGGGGGCGAATATATAATGTAGGGACTCATTTTTTGGATGAGATGGCGGTTTTATTGGCACTATTTGGGGGTGCATACGACTTTTTGATCGCTCGCTATTACACTTTTTTTGATTTTAGGTGACAATAAAAATGGCTTTTTGGACATAGTTTTTATTTTATTTTTTTAAAGTCGTTTTCCCAAGGGGTTGGGTCAAATTTTATTTTTATAGAGCAGATTTTTACGGACATGGCGATGCCCAATATGTATGGCTCTCAGACTTAGGAGACACTAAAACAGGCATCCTCAAACTGCGGCCCTCCAGAGGTGTAAAACTACAATTCCCACTATGCCCTGCTGATAGCTGTAGCTGGGCATGCTGGGAGTTGTAGTTTGACAACATCTGGAAGGCCGCATTTTGAGGATGCCTGCACTAAAACTAATATCATTTATGGAAAAAAAATTGTTTCTGTGCCTCCAAAGTCTGAGAGCCATAGTTTTTGTTCTCTAGGGGACTGTCGGGAATTATAAAAATTTAGTACTCCATAGAAGTGTGATACTCCCTGAAGCAATTGATAACGCAGAGGCCCGGATGATCGGGGCACGTGTCAAATTGAGTGGTGGTGTCCTTCCGTATCCCCCTCTTGTGACACACTCAGCATCTTTTTTGGGTTCGTCCCTTTTTTCCAGTATGGGGGACCACACCTGGAAAATGTTGGCCAGGGACGACCTGGGCGCCTCCAATTCCCGAGGTACTCCGACCTGCTCTTTCCCGGTCTGAAAATATCAGGTTCTTGAGGACTGCCTCATAGAACTGGAGGAACGTCTCTGTGCTGCCAGCTCTTCGGGATAGTACAAAAGCGTTGTACATGGCAACCTGCACCATGTAGACCGCAACTTTTTTGTACCATGCCGGGTTTTCCGCATGGCATTATATGGTTGGAGAACTTGATCAGATAAATCAACTCCACCCATATACCGATTGTAGTTGACGATACAATCGGGCTTGAGGACCGTTGCCATGGTACCTCACACAGAGTCTGGGGTGGTACCGTTACCATGGATTGTGGTCAGCATAAGGACATCCCTCTTGTCCTTATACCTGACCAACAGCAGGTTTCCACAAGTAAGGGCACGGGTCTCACCCCTGGGGATAGGTACCTGGAGGGGGTGGGCAGGGAGGCCGCGCTGATTTTTCCGCATGGTCCCACAATTGAACGTGGATCTGGCGTAGAGGGCCTGATACAAGGGAATATTGGTATAAAAGTTATCCACGTACAGGTGGTAACCCTTATCCAGTAGTGGGTACATAAGGTCCCACACGAGTTTCCCGCTAACTCCCAGAGTGGGGGGACATTCTGGGGGTTGAATACGGGAATCTCGTCCCTCGTAAACACGAAATTTGTAAGTGTACCCTGAGGTACTCTCCCAAATTTTGTACATTTTCACACCATACCTCGCTCGCTTAGTGGGAATGTATTGGCGGAAACTGAGTCTCCCCTTGAAAGCAACGAGAGACTCATCAACCGCTACCTCCCTTCCAGGCACGTAGGCCTGTGCAAACTTGGCCCCGAAATGATCGATGATCGGCCGTATCTTATACAGCCAGTCATAGGCAGGATCACCTCGGGGGGGACATGCTGCATTATCTGCATAATGTAGGCATTTCCGGATGGCCTCGAATCTGGGTCGCGTCATGGCCATACTGTACAGTGGGGTCTGGTAGAGGATGTCCCCACTCCAGTATTGTCTGACGCTCAGTTTTTGCACTAGACCCATATGCAGCACGAGGCCCCAAAACGTCCTCATCTTGGCTGCACTGACCGGGGTCCAGCCACCGGGTGCAGCCAAAAAGGAGCCTGGGTGCTGAGCGACGAACTGTTGGGCGTACAGATTCATCTGTTCCACCATCAGATTCACCAGTGGGTCACTGAAAAAAAAAAACTAAAAAAGTCAATTTTTTAGGGATCAGCACCCCTGGGTGGGTTTAGGGTCTCACAGGAGGGTGATGGGAACCGAAGGGGGCGGGGTCACAGGAGTGGCGCGATCCTCACTCGGGGACAGCAGCAGCAGGAAGAGAAGGGGAGAGAGGAGCGCCGGGAGTTTGAATCTCCCACCTCTCTGCCCGGACCAATCAGATCCCAGCACCGCCACCACCGCCCCCAATTCAAGAACGGTGATTGGTGGTGTGATATCACACCACCGATCACTATTCTTTTCCGGTTCATCGAGTCACCGCAGACCCGAATGGACCGGAAACGCAGCAAACCGCAGGTCTGAATTGACCTGATGTTTTCTGCGATCGCCGATACGGGGGGGTCACATGACCCCCCTCGGCGTTGTGACAGGATGCCCTCTGAATGATTTTAGCGGACATCCTGTTTCTTTTAACCCCTTCAGCGCCGCACTCGTATTTTATTCACATGACGTACGTCATGTGTCCTTAAGGACTCGGGAAACATGCCGTACCGGTATGTCATGTGTACGTCATGTGTCCTAAAGGGGTTAAAAAGAATCTGTCAGCTCTCCTGATTCACAGAAAAACAATCAGAAAACTAATACCATTTAATGCAACTGTCTGCATCCATTCAGAACAGATTTGGTTATATTATAACCCAAATGAACAACACGGATCTGTCACATTGTAGGTCAATGGGCACTGGATCTGTTTTTTTTTTGTCCAAAAAAACGGATCCGCCACTAATGACTTACATTGTGTTTCATGACAGATCTGTTTTGATCAGTATCCCATGATGCACTCAAAAACGCTGCTTGCAGCGCTTTTGTGTGCTTCATGGGAACGCTACAAAATGGGATGGAATGCATTCTGGTGCACTCCATTCTGTTCAGTTCAGTTTTGCCCCCTTTGACAATGAATGAGGACAAAACGGAAGCGTTTCCCACCGCTTTTGACATCCAATGACAGATTTCAATAGCAGAAAGGGAAAGCGCAGGGTTGAAGATAGCCTTACAGGTGGCAGTTTTAAGTTTCAACTTTAGCTTTTATATAATTCTTAGAATATCAATCAGTCATGGAATGAGAACAATTTACAGATGATCTGCATTCTGCTAAGATGACTCAAGCCTTATAAGCCAAACCCAGCAAGTATACCTGTTGTACAAAAATGGTTGTATACTTTTAATGTCCAACTAACAGTCTGAAGCTGATTTTGAAGTGGATAAGGGATTTGTCAAATAAATTCATTTTTTCCCTTTGAGATTTAACATGCCAAAACTGAACATGAGCAACCTAGAAAGAAAGGAATATCAGTTAATAAATCCTTCATTCTTTAAGGAGCATGTGAAAATTGAAGGAAGTCAAGGTGTCAGGGGAAGAAGGAAGGATTTTCTATTGGCAGGTGATGCCAGTTGGTGATTTAAGAAAACCACCACATGGACACATCAAGCCAACAAGGCTTACACAACAGAGAAAAAAATTATTGCTGAGACAGGGAACAAATTGAAAAGTGACTTCTCCACTGAGAAACCTATTTTTTTTTATTATATCTTAAAAAGACATTTGTTTTTGTGTTCTATTTAAAATGCAAACTACTAAAATTGTATTGATCTTCTTTTAATTTTCAGTGCACCTATTGTGTCATATTGAGTTCAATTGCCAAAGTGTTTGATGACTTCACTGAATAGATTCAGGTTTCTATGTTTTTCTATGTGTTGCATCATTACATATGCTAATAATAATCACTTCTCATCATAAAAAAATTCCAAAAATATTTCTCTGGTTCAGAGCATGCATTATGAATTTGCCAGTGAAATAACCAATGCTGCTTAGATTAGAATAAGGATTTTCTCAAGCACAGTTGCATTATGTGTTAAGAGATAGGGCTTTACTTTTGACAAGCTAGAGATGAAGAAATAAAAAAAGGAAGGGAAAAATTTTGCATCAGTTGATAGAACCTTTTAATCAGGCCGCGAGACATGATTTGGATAATAATTAAGCAACCTTACATCTGGTGAAATTAGAGGCAGAGCTTACAAATATTTAATTTGCATACCATCTTTCCAGAATTCCAGATGAGCATTCGCTAGCCTATAGGACTCCTCATGCTGCTCTCCATAAGGAGATATAATATCCCCCAGATCCTGACCTAGGCCTTTCACAGAGTTAAGCCAGTACTCTCTGCTCTGATGAGAGGCAATAACCCCAAAACAGCTAACTTAAATTTGGTGGCATTAGCAGCAGAGTTTGCACAGAGCTTATTTGCATACCCTCTTCCCTTAGGAGCATTGCCTGGCCTAAAAGAGTTCTCATGCTGATTGGACGCTCTACATATGGAGATATAGTATCTCCCAAATCCTGATCTAGGCATCTCAACCAGTTAAGCCAGTACTCGCTGCTCTGCACCAATGAGGGACAGTCACCCTGAAACAGCTGTTGGCAAATGAGGTGCTAGATTAATTATCATCCAAGTCATATCTAAAGGCCTGTTTAATACCACCTACACACATTCAGTAATACGTTTGGAAAAAAGCAGCGTAAAACAGTACCAGCAAATTGTATGAGATTACACAAATCTTATGTACACTTTGAAGATTTTTTTCTGTTTGGAAATTATGGGGATAATTATGGGGATTTCATCCTTTTCCAATGAAGGGTGAGATCTGCTGCAAAACCACACCAAACCAGCACAAAAAACCACTGTTAGAAATTGCAGATTTTGGTGCTGATCTGTTGCAGACATGCATATAAATCCACATGGGAATTGTGCATTTGTGTGCAGGTACCCTAAAAGGTCAAACATTGACTTATAGGTAGGGATGAGCGAACCCAATGACCCGAACGTGACCCGAACACCGAACCCGAACCCGGACCCCATTAAAGTCAATGGGGACCCGAACTTAACATGAACTTGGTTATAACGGAAAATAATAGCATTCTTAAGATAGAATGCTAAATAAAATGGCCATTGAGGGGTTAAAAATAATTAAAAAAAAACCTTACTTCATCCACTTGATCGCACAGCCAGGATCCTCTTCTTTCTTCAGGACCTGCAAAAGGACCTGCGATAACGTCACCGCGCTCAACACGTGAATGTTATGTGAAAAAGTCAGAGTTCCGGTCCGGGTACCCAAACTTGCAAAGTTCAGTACGAACCTGAACTTTTCAGTTCGGGTTCACTCAACCTACTTATAGGATAGCTGACTTACATCTGATGGCATCAGAGGCAGAGCTTGTTAAGAGCTTGTTTGTATACCCTCTTATTAGCTGCTGAATCACTCCTATGTTGTTTCTGTCTTACTCTTCTACCTTTCTCTCCAGTGACATCAATGGGATGATGTAATCTGGTCCTTCAGTGAACATGACATTTGTCTTGGTCTCTCAGGTATGATTTATCACATAATTCAGAAAGAATGTTAGTCTAGGAAGGGACATGGGAGAGTTGATAAAAGGAAAATAGGGTATTTTTTCTCTAATAAGACATGTTACAAAATGTCTTATATTTTCTTTTACTATTGATTTATGAAAATGTGTAAGTAGATACTAATTTGGTGTTATTATAAACACAGGGAAGTGCCTATTACCTTTTCTCTCTCAGTTCTCATGTATAGTATTAGCCATTATTTTTGTTCCTTTACCTTTGCCAATGTTAGTTAATTCTTAAAGTTATTGCACAACCCTTTACAAATGATTGGCTAACCTCAATATAGGCCATCAATATCTGTTCGGTGGGGGTCCAGCACCCCACAGCCCCACCAAATAGCTGTTCTTCAGTAGCTCCAGTGCTAGAACTAAACAATTCCACCAGTTGTGCAGTGGGCAGAGCTGGTTATTGCAGCACTGTTCCCATTAATTTCAGTAAAGCAGCACTACAGTAACCAGCTCTATTCAATGCAAAACAGATGGAGCTTGGTAGTTTTGTTGCCAATAGCCGACATTGGAGATACTGCAGAACTGATGATTGGGGTTTTGGGTATCGGATCCCCAATGATCATATAGTGATTAGTGTTGAGCGAACAGTTCGAGAATAGTTCGGGTTCGTACCGAATTTTGGGGTGTCCGGGACCCGGACCCGAACCCGGACATTTTCGAAAAAGTTCGGGTTCGGGTTCGGTGTTCGTCGATTACTTCCCGCTTTCTGAAGGGCTGCACAGCAGCCAATCAGCTAGCGTTTTACTTCTTGCCCTAAGAGCCCATCACAGCCATGCCTACTAATGGCATGGCTGTGATTGGCCAAGTGCAGCATGTGACCCAGCCTCTATTTAAGCTGGAGTCACGTAGCGCCGCACGTCACACTGCTCTGATTAGTGTAGGGAGAGGACGCAGCTTCTATCAGGGCGAGATTAGGCAGGTTAAAGTCAGCAACAGCACCTAATGAACGGATCAATTTACAGCTGAGAATCATTGAACTTCTGCTAGTTACTTGCTCGCTGGTTTTTAGGCTGCACAGAGCGTTTTCTGTCACTTATTTTCTGGGTTGATCGGCGGCCATTTTGTGACTTGTGGTGCGCCAGAAGAAGCTGCCACCAAGTCCATCAATCCATCAATACTAGTTTTTTTTTTTGCTATATCCTACATCAGGGGCTTGGCTGTGCTAATTGTCACCCCTAGAAACTCAGGAAAGAAATTTCTATATTTTATTAAGGGTTAAATACAATTGCCCAAATACCAATCCCCTAAATCTGGTGTTCCAGCTTTGGTTAGACAAGTATAATACTGTCTGCTGTCTGGCAAAGGATAGATTATTTTCTGGGGTTAAATTCAATTGCCAAAATAGCAATACCATAAATCAGTGGTTTCAGCTGTGGCTGGCAAAATAGAATAGTGTCGAGGTACGCACACGTACAGGCGCTACGTACACGATTCTTGAATAGTTGTATTATCGCGATAATAAAACTAACAGTGTAAAGTTGACTGTATTGCTCTAAGTTATATTCGCATACAAATGTAACTTCTATTACAGCACACCAATACTAAAACTGACTAAGAGACAGCTTTAAGTTCTATTCGACGCGATTGCAACTTTGGAACTTAACGTGGTGTACGATTTTAAAAGTTGAGTACTAAAAGTTGGAATCGCAATGCGATTCTTATGTATTTGCTTAATCGCATTGCGATTACAACTTTGAGCTACCGATCACCATGAGAACGCCTCCTCCAGTAGAATGTACTGTCGGATGTGAGAATTAAGTTGAAATCGCAATGCGATTGTATATATCTGCTTAATCGCATTGCCGTTTCAACTTAGCATTGCTAAATAATTCCATCCATATTCATTAACTTACTGACTCAGTAAGTTAACGATATGGATGGAATTATTTAGCAATGCTAAGTTAACTCATGTGCGATTAAGCAAATATATAAGAATTGCATTGCGATTTCAACTTAATTCTCAGATCCGACAGTACATTCTACTGGAGGAGGCGTTCCCATGGTGATCGTTAGCTCAAAGTTGTAATCGCAATGCGTTTATTGCGGTATATTATCCCTCTGGGTGTCTTTTACAGCCTTTTAAGTGCCCAAATGTTCGGGTCCCCATTGACTTCTATGGGGTTCGGGATGAAGTTCGGGTTGAGTTCGGATCACGAACCCGGACATTTTCCGGAAGTTCGGCCGAACCTCTCGAACCCGAACATCCAGGTGTTCGCTCATCTCTAATAGTGATGACGAGAGATGAGCGAAACGAAGCTGACAAAGTGGAATTTGATCCAAATTTCAGGAATCATTCGATTTGCACCGAATCCGAATTTCCTCACGCTTAGTGGTAATGAATCGCATTTTTTCCTAAAATAGCTGCTGCACGTGTAAGGACATGGAGCAAGGAACTCTGCAAAGGTGGGATCACCCATAATGCCATGCATGCAGCCAATCAGCAGCCAGCCCTGTGATGTCACAGCCTTATACATTCCCTGAGTTATCTTGGATTCTGCAATTTTCCAGTGTACTTAGTGCAGGGAGAGACGTCAGCAAGCACTAGGGACAGTGCTAGTAAAAACTTAATTGTGCTATATTAAAAACGTTTTACAGGTTCAGGGAATGATTATTCAAGGTGTAGGGGAAGGATAGGGAGGAATCATTCCACAGCATTTATGTAGAACAGGGTTCAGTATGGGAGATTACAGCCTGGGTAACAGGAACAATCCTATTACACATTGCTGCACTGACTGTGGACCCAAATTGCCATTATACAGCTCTGTAATTCCAGCAAACCATTCTTGTTATTGGGGTGCAAGTACTGTTTGATAAAGCCATTAACAAGGTTTATTACAAGGAAATATTTATATGTCTTATTTGCCCTATGTTCTAAAGCATTTTTTGGTTTGTATTATTAGGAAAAAAAGGGCTTATTAGCCGTTGTGTGGTGAAATGCGAAAATTACAGCCCTTTTTGTCGTGTATTAGTGGCAAAAGTAAATTATATTTGCCATTCAGTGGTGCAGTTATATGTTCTAAAGCCCTTTTTGGCGTGTAATAGTGGCAAAATTAAAATATATTTGCCATTCAGGGGTGCAGTTATATGTTCTAAAGCCCTTTTTGTTGTGTATTAGTGGCAAAATAAAAATATATTTGCTGTTCAGTGGTGCAGTTATATGTTCTAAAGCCTTTTATGGCGTGTATAAGTGGAAAAAAGAAAAATATATTTGCCGTTCAGCGGTGCAGTTATATATTCTAAAGCCTTTTCTGTCGTGTATAAGTGGAAAAAAGAAAAATATATTTGCCGTTCAGGGGTGTAGTTATATATTCTAGAGCACTTTTTGTCGTGTATTAGTGGCAAAAAATATATATATATTTGCTGTTCAGCGGTGCAGTTATATGTTCTAAAGCCCTTTTTGTCGTGTATTAGTGGCAAAAGTGAAATATATTTTATATTCAGCGGTGCAGTTTTATGTTCTTAAGCCCTTTTTGGCGTCTAATAGTGGTAAAATAAAAAAATGTTTGCTGTTCAGCGGTGCAGTTATATGTTCCAAAGCCCTTTTTAGCGTCTAATAGTGGTAAAACAAAAAAATGTTTGCCGTTCAGCGGTGCAGTTATGTTCTAAAGCCTTTTTGGGCATGTATTAGTGGGGAAAACGGGCTTATTAGCTGTTGTGTGTTGAAGTGAGAAAATGACAACCCTTTTTGATGTGTATTAGTGGCAAAAAAAATATTTCCCGTTCAGCGGTGAAGTTCCATTGTTATTCAGCCATTTACAGGGTGTATTAAAAGTATAGATACATACGTCCTAGTAGCCGTTCTGCGGTGAATTGTGATTGTTATATTTATTTTTTGGGGTGTATTAATAGGAAAAAGAATACGGGAAAATTTATAGTTGCGTCTAGACTTTCTTCTGTATGAACCGAATTACGTTGATTAGCCATTCATTGGTGAATTTTTTTTTGTGAAACAGCCTTTTTTGGGAAAATTGATGGGTGATTGTAGACTTTCTTGTGTATGAAACAAATTACATCGATTAGCCATTCAGTGGTGAAATTTGTTTGTGATGCAGCTTTTTTTGGGAAAATTGGTCGGTTGCTATAACTATGGTCAAGGACAATATATGTCCTTTACGGCCCACTGGTTAAATGTGGTTCCTGCCCAGCCACACCAGCAACTTGGCCAGGTGACGCCTCTTCTGCCTCCATGTTCTCACGACATTGGTCCTGAAACAATGTCCGCCTCTGCCTCCTCATCCTCCACTGTGTCCTCAGCCTCCACTGCAGGGACAATTCACAGTGCCCTTCTAGCATGCCACATGCGCAGGGCACGATGGTGTCATGCTGTTCTGCACCTCATTTGCCTGGGCAGGTCTGAAAGGGGGGGCCCTCTGTGCTCACGTTCCTCTGCCATGGCTGCTGTGGCAGAATGGGGGGGTAGGAGCAGTTCCAGCTCCATCAGCAGCAACTTGAGTCTAGAGTCGCTAATGAGCTTTCTTCACCTTCACCTTCACTACTGAAAAAACTACTCACTAGCAGCTAGACATAGAGCAGAACCTGATCCAGCAGGTGGTGGCATACTTGGAGTGCACCCTGCCAGCCGTCATTGAAGATCCGCTGGACTGGGCAGCCAAACTGGATTTGTGCCAAGTTTGCCCTGGAAAAGCTAGTAGTGCGGCATCAGAGCGGGTGTTTAGTGAGGGGGAGCCATAGTTACCCCAAGAAAAACTCTCCTGTCCACCCAAAATGTGGAGAGACTGACCTTTGTCAAGATGAATCAGGCGTGGATCAGCCAGGATTTCCACTCACCAATGCCTGATGCATCACAATAGATCATCCATGGTGCCACACCAACACTTTGACAAAAGGGACCAGTTTCTTCTGGCTACCTGCCTCAGCTACTATTCTGATGCTGTCACCCGCCTGATGCCACACATCTGATACCAAGTGCTCCTTCTTTCACCCACCATCTTCAGCTGGTACTCATATTGCTACCCACCTTTCCACTCTGTCACCTTGCCCCTCTTTGGTCTCTTGATGCTGCTGCCACCTTCCCTCTCTGTCACTGGGTCACTCTGTGGTCTCCAGATGCTGCTGCCACCTCCACACTATGTTACTTTGATTCCACAGTGAAATATCTTTTGTTAATTTCTAGGAGGTTTGTGCTGTGGGTTCATGGCTAGTACCCTACGCAAAGCGTAAAATTTGCATTGGAAATCTACACCACAAACTGACATTCTGCTGATTTAAAATCCACACTGCAGGTTAATTCTCACTGCAGACTTGTTATGTAGCATTTTGGTCCTACTGTAAGATGCTGTGGCTTTGCTACATACCATACGACTGCGGCAAACACCTCTATATCATCATGTGTGTTGTAGAACTATTGGGTGACTAGTAGAATAAGTAAAATGTTCAGTTGGTAACTCTTAAAGAAGCATACGAAACAACATGGAAAGTTGTTAATGGAAAGAAATATTATTTATATTGTACAATACAAAAACCTTCACACTTAGCCAAGTAGCTGATTTTAGCATTTGCTGGATACAATGATGAATTCATGAGACACAATGACTCAACCGTAGTGTTTATCCATACTGGTTTATTATATCATTATTTAGACAAACAATGTAAATATTGTAACATATTTTGGGTTTGTACAAATGATATAAATGCTTTCTGGAACTCTCATCTTTAAAAAGATTTCACGCCTTTGATCCTCGGCAGTCATTTATTAGTTGGGATAGTTGAAAGGGAAGCAGCAAGAGAACATCAAATAGACAGTGGAAAATTAACTTTGGAAACAAAACAACTTTGCTTTTCAGTACAAGCACAAAGGCTTTTAAAGCTTACTTACCCACATACAGTTTTTAAACATGGCTGAGGAACATGAATAAGCAGATAATAGTAAAAAATCACAAAGTATATAATTGTATTCTTATATATGACTGCATGTATCCCTTCTTATCTACTCTTCTAGAACTAGAAGTCCATATTAAGGAGAACAGAGCAGGAGAGTTGCTATAGAGGACAGGATAGTATTCACACCTAAGCCTGTGCGCTGGGACCCAAATGCACTCAACATGATACCATTAATTTAACACATAGTAGGTGGCAAATCCTATTAAATGTTTTGCATTTGCCCAGGAGCCTAAACTTACACCTCTGGAAAAAAATTATGAACCCCTTTGAACAGTGACATACTGTATGACATTTCAGGTAGCTACCAATTTCAGCCACTGGTATAATACTATAAGTTTGAGTTTGATGTCATGACATCTGAAATGTCACTCTTATTCATGTATCATAAATATAGACACATTTTGCAATGTGAAGAAACCTTTCTGAAGAATATAAGGCCTATGTACCTGGAAAATGAATGGTTAAATCAGAATTGTTTTATATGTGTCGGGGAGAAAAATTATCTCTATTTCATGGTTCTTTGCCATATAATCACAATCAAACCAAAGTGTTTTCTGTTAGTTGAGTTACACTAGTTAATCTTCTCATGGCAGTCAGACCCAAATTCAATGGGAAAGTTCTTGTATTTGATTCATGGACACATTTGACAGTTTATTTTGGGCTCTGTTCTAATCTGCATTGTGGCTTCTGTTTGTAATGGAAAACAAAATTCTATGCTAGAACATTTGCATGTTGGACACCGGTATTGCTTGATCGCTCAGAATGACTTATAGCAGGATCTGTCTGGTCCTGCCAAAGAGTCCATCATTTTTTGGTTAACAAAAAACAGAGGCTGGGACAGAAGCTCTAAACAGGGCCCCAAAAACAGAACAGTGTATACTGTGTAGCATTTAACTAAACATAACCCATTTCAAAAATATACATCACTAAATTATCCTTTACAGATGCTCTGAGACGTGTCAGAATATGTACTTGGGTGAACTTACTTGTGACCTTATTAATTTCCGGAGCATTACAGTACCACTATAATGAATAGAATATTCTGACAACAGAACTAGAGATTGGAAGAACTCCACGTTAGAAATTGAAGGGGTGCCAATGTCAGAAGTGCACAGCAGACCCTTTATTCTAGCAATCAGTAAAAATCACAGTGGACAAACCCCTACAAAGGACATCTTCTGACATGTCATAAGATTAGTGTTGAGCGAGGTGAAACATTGGAAGCAGGAAAACTTATTATAGTGATACAGTTACGTTGCATTCGTATTCCAGGATGGTGTAATTTTTTGCCCTGTACATATGTGCAGTGAAACAAAATCGATAATAGTGAATGCTTTCTGTTAGCTGTTACATTACATAGCAGTGTCCTTCTCCCATTACCTTGTAGATGGTAAGCCCTCGCGAGAAGGGTTCTCTCTCCTTCTGTACCAGTTTATAACTTGTCTTGTTCATGCTTTTTGTACTTGTCTGTATTATGTATGTGTGTATACTAGTGATGACCGAGCACCACAGTATTCAGGTGTTGGGGTGTTCAGCCCGAACACATTGCTATATTCGTGTGCTTGGCCGAGCACCCGAGTATAATGGAAGTCAATGGGAGACAACCAGGCACCAACCTGCTCTGAAGAGGGGAGGAAAAAGGTCAGAAAGTGACAGAAACACCACCGGAATGGATCGGGAACAGCATGGGGATGATGTCTGGATGCATCTTGGACTCCCAGGTTGCTGCTGGGAACCATGTTGTCCGAGTTGTACGCCACTTTACAGACTGACAAAAATACGTACAAAACTCCCACAAAAAAAATCTATTTCACAGCAAAAATTGTTAGGAAACATTCTTTACTGTATATTGTATATAAAGTGCAAGTGCTGCCAAAAATTACAAGCAAGAGGCACCCATGAAACAGCCTGTATATCACATAAAGGAGGGCCTCATTCACATTGTGGTACAATTGTTCAGGTAGTGGGACTCCTACACTCATAAAGCCTATGCACTAAGTGAAAGGGATGCGTTTCAAAATCATGCCACCTTCTTCATCTGACACAGTCAATTCACGTTAAGAAGCACAATTTATAGGAATCCAAGCAACGTATAAAACCTGGACCGAATGATAAAAACCCAGCTCGAATGATAAAACCCAGACCAAAGTATAAAATATACAAATAACAAATAATCAATGAATGGCATAAAATAGGATAAATGATAAAAAGCAAAAAAAGGGACATTTAAGTGGTACATACATATGAAAAAATCTCTCTCTCTCTCTGTCTCTCTCTCTCTCTATATATATATATATATATATATATATATAAAAGCCAAAATCAGGCAGCACTCCTCCAGTGTATACCAATGGTCCAATGGTGCACGCGTCCACCCCTGGTTATGGGGTCTCTTTACAACTCCAACAAATTGGCGCAGCACTCCTTGGCATCAATTACTTTACATATGTCCACTGAAGATGGAGACTCCATCTTCAGTGGACATATGTAAAGTGATTGATGCCAAGGAGTGCTATGCCAATTTGTTGGAGTTATATATATATATATATATATATATATATATTCCAATAAGATCAGGCAGCACTCCACTTTAACACACGGTGCACGCGTCCGCTCGTGTCCAAGAGCCGCATATAATCATAGAAGGAACCAGCACTTTTCAGACGTAAAAGCGGTGATTTATTCAGCACATGTAGCAACGTTTCAGCTCTCACAGAGCCATTATCAAGGCTTGATAATGGCTCTGTGAGAGAGCTGAAACGCTGCTGACACATGTGCTGAATAAATCACCGCTTTTTTTACGTCTGAAAGAGTGCTGCGTTCCTTTCTATGATTATATATATATATATATATATATACAAAAATATATCAAATTTAAATAAACAAATAAACAAATCTTATAAAAACAGAGTGCGATGGACTAGATGTTTATAAAAGAAGTGATCAAGTGGTCAAGGGGCTCAAGCACCACTAGGTCTCTCTAACTGTGGACTAAAAGATGCGCATACTTTTTAGCAACATTTGGTCTTGCTACCGTAGTTCACACAGTTAATTGAATGTACAAATATCTCCTTTGTGTTGTCACTTGTGTATTTTTTGCTGCATTGCTGCTGTATTCAAAAAAAGAGAGCAATACATGTTATCCTACCTCATTTCTACAATTTTCAATATTGTAGACATTCATAAAATAAGCCCATATGGGGAAAATGATAAAACCTTTGGTTTGAACTACTTGCCGACCTACTCCTTTATGATCAGTGCATACCCATTTGTATGTTAAACATTTAAAAAGCCATCAGTAACTGCATGTTATAACTTTCATTGTTCTTACTTCAGGAACTGGCTATACAAGTTCACAATGATTCACACACACACACACACACACAAATGAGACTTTACAGTTATATCCAACTACAGCAACACATGCACAGGAATCAGCTAGAGAACTTTTCACTACCCCCTCATAATTTATTCTCTCCCTTGTCTTTTCATAAAATAAAGAACTAGAATTATGTTCTGCATAAGGAAAAACTGCTGATGTTTGTGGAGCAGATGTTCCACTAAAGAAAATTGGTTTCATACCCTCTATTGCCTTTATTAATCGCTCTTGAGATAGTACTTCCATTAATATGAGAGTGGAAGGCCCCAGTTATTTTTGGGATCAATATAGGTACCTATCAACACAAATGTTATACTATTTGCTGACATTCTTGTTTTGACAAGACCACATGTGCTAAAAAACATCTCCTGTGTCCTGGCAGTGGTAAAGTGGTTTAGTAAATTGACAGATTTGGATGTGAAACACATTTAAAAGAAGCTTTGAATGGCAAGATACCAACATTTACTGTGCAAGTTTGTCAGAATTTTCCATGGTAGTAGCAGTTAATTTTAGTCACGTGGGCAGGTTTTTTAAAGTTGCAATTAACTAACCATCAATAGTTTAGACTTTACATTTAAAGTGTTTCAGCATAAATCCTCTTGCAATGGTGTATAGTTCATTACCAGCATAATTAGTACACAGTATATTTGTACTAAAATATAATGGATGTTGGACCCTCACTGATCAGATACTGATGACTAGAGATAAGTGAAATTTTATAATAAAGACTGCACTGTATAGTCAGCCTTCATTGTTAATGGCTGCATGGCACCTTTAATGCACCTTTAAACAGGGGTTGATGCTGGTATGGGCTTTGGCTGATTAAATGGGCGCACAATATGCATATTATTGCTGTTCTTGGCTGCAATCTCCTGCAGGTTATTTGACAGTAAACCCTGTGCTCTCTTGCCCTACAGGTGGGAGCCCTTCTTCTGCCATCTGCTTTTCTTCCTTTTCCCCATCATCTAATATCGATGAGAATATGTCATCAGGAACATCCGGCTCCTCCTCTCTCTGCATCTTTCTGACTTTTCTAGGACATGGAGACTTTGAAGGATGATTTGGAAGAAGTAAAGCTAGCAAAAGATGAAGATGGTCATAATTAAGACCTGACCCCCTAAAGAGTGCAGACTAGATGGTATTGGTTGGCACGCTGGACCCAGAATAATAAAGGCTACCATCTTATTGGTATTAATGTAGGAATAAGTAAATATAGGAGTAAAGAAATAAAACTGATGCAGAATTAGTCTCCCTGAACTTTCCCTGCACTCTCTCATGCTCCAATATTCTTCTATTAATCGTTTTCAGCAACATTGTCCCTAGCGCATGACAGCTTGACACGTCTCTCCCTATGCTCAGCTCACAGGACAAAGACGGAGACCATTCAGGATGAGGGTTTTATAGGGCTGTGACATCACAGTGGTATCTGCGGATTGGCTGGCTGCACAGTATTATGGTTGATCTGGCATTCCCAAGCTCGTCTCCTCAACACTTAGTTTCGCTTTCTAAGACATGCAGCTGCCATTTTAGGAAAACTGATTAGTTACCAAGAAGTGTGAGGAAATTCAGATTGGTTTAGAATCTAGGTTTTCCTAAACTTCGGACCAAATTTTGCTTTGGATATTTCACTTCTCTCAGCACTACTGATTACCTATCCTGAGAATAGGTCATACTCATTAGTACAAAGAATCTCAGAAAAGCCTTTTAAATCCTTAAGGAGAACAACATTCGATTACATGTCTTTCCTAAAGAGACAAAAACAGCTAAAAAGTAAAGTATTAGCTCAGGGTTTGATGACATCTAGGAAACAGTCAATATCTTCTACATATTCTAGAGGAGAAATTCATCATTTCCCCTGCATACCTCATTCCACCAGTTTTGTAACTTTTTCAATGCAATTGCGACTTTTTTGGTCACAACTGGCATTTTATGCTGCCCTAGCTTAGTTTATGATAAGGGAGAGTGGCGAGGATGGGAGGAAATAATGACTGAAATGTATGGCAGCTCAAAACTGCAGTAGATATCGTTCTGGCAAACGGACTGCACTCAGGCATCAGATGCCAGTATTAAAGAATCAGGGTCTAAGCGGTTTAGTATTTGTTTGTTAGTGCTTAGCAGGCATGTTTACAAGCCAAAAAGTAAGCAAAAAATGTTTCTAAAAGTCAAACAATAATGTACCTTTGTCAAATAATATGTGTAAGTTCCAAGCATGCACTAGTGGCCCACACTTATGAATGGAGGTGACAAGTTGTAGACAGCTTTTCATGTCATTGTTAAAATTTCAAACTAAGAAAGTGGAGAGGGGAGGTGGAGAAGAACCACCTCCCTAGCCTTTTTCACCTGATTGAAAAAGACTAGGACGGGCCGACACGCGTCCAGTTTGTATGCTATCCATGTCTTTTGAAGAATGCAATAAAATCTATTGAAGAACCCTGGAAACGCTGCTGGGACTTTTTCATATTATGTGATTCAAGTATCCCGAAGCGTCAGAGTTTGGACCGAGTGCTGCGCTGTATCTACTTTTGAATTTGAAGTAATCTAGGCAGGATATGTTGATGGACTGTACTAGCACCCCCCTATCCCACTGTGATGTTTGGTCATCATTGCCAGTGCTGTCAGCAGCAGCAGCCTCATCCTCCTGCATCATCAACTCCTTATGCTCATTCTACTTTTCTCCTCCTCTTTCTCCAGTGGTAGATCCTAATCTGTATCCTCCTCTATTTCCTCCTCCATGAGACTTTGTCCTTGTGGGTCCTCAAGAGTGGCCAGCAAGATGTAGAAGCTGATCTTCTACCATTATCTCTTGTTGTATCAGTATGAGCATTTGCTTAAAACTAAAAATCAGGGGGATGAAATTGTTGATGTCTCAGTTGTCCCTGCTGACAATTCTGGTGGCTTCTTCGAAGAGCCTGAGTATGTGACGTGTGTCCCTAATAAGCTGCCACTGCCTGAGCTTAAAATAACACCTCCCCCTTGTGATGGTCTGGTGCATGAAATAATGATTCACCAATAGAATAAGGAGGTAACTCTTACACGCTCTCCTGGACATGGTGAGCACCTTCTGCAAGCCAAAATACTTTTTTTTCAAAAACATAGCACATAGCAGGGAGCATTTGTTATTTACCCCAGTTGCAGAACAGGCATGATGTTCCTGCCGTTGCTGCTGACCACTTTACCCACTTGGTAAGATATTTGCTGTGTGATGTATTTTAGGAACTGATCTGCCGTGTGGCTTCTTTCACCAAGGCTTCTTAACCATCAGTTATCAGGCAGCATGCTTATACTTTAGTGTACACATATGATAGGATGGAGGAAAAGTGGAAGTAATGCTCTACCCTGTTTCTGTTGGGGATGAGAAGATCTCCATTGAGTAGAATGTGGAAGAGGTGGATAAATGCTTGGTGTGGAAACCAGATAGACACAAATGTGGAGGTGATAATTTGACGGGGCCCTGTTGTTGTGGTGCTGCCATGCAACATATTGTCTCTGTGGGCCATGAAAGACAAGTACTATCCCTGCCCATAACATCTGCTCCAGATGTCAATGGTGGTGTTTACCTTTACACACAGCAACAATTGCAAGTAGCGACCCACATTATTTGCCATGTGACAGTACAAGTTAGGGATGGCATTTGTTGGAGAAATAATGGAAGCTAGGCATCTTCCATCAAGGCAATGCACATGCTATAAATTACCCAAAGAAAGCGGAATCCACTAAGTGGTGCCGCATCAACTGCACAGCTAGTAATTTTGCCAGATGGAAATATACACAAGCAGATTGTAGGAAGTATAAGATTGATGAGGACAAGGAGAAGTAGTAGATGATTATGTTAATAATGATGATGATGACAACACCGTACTGCTTGTGGATGTGGCCTGGCTGCTAGAATAATGACAGGGAGAAAGAGTTCTCTTTTGTCCAAATTGCTGGTCAGTTAAATTTCTCACATGAGCAGGTGATGTCGACTCATGTGCTGAAAAAGAGCTGGAATTCATAAGTTTTTAATTGAATGGCCAAATCTCATTTTTTGCCTGAAGAGCTTTTACACTGTGATGGTTTTGTTGGTCGATGGAGACAGGGGCATAGCTATAGGGGAAGCAGGGGAAGCGACTGTTTTTGGGCCCAAACTAAGAAGGGGCCCACCAAGGAGGAGGACTAAAATATTTTTGTTGTCAGGGCCCCCTCGACAGTATTATAAAATTACATTATATGCAGACACTTTAGGAAATGTACTGAGCTGCTGCCTGGTCTGGTCTAAGAGTGAGCTTGACTAGCTACAGAAGTGGGGATTGAACGGGCAGAGGGGGTTGAGAAGAATTTGCTGGGGTGGGAAAGACCCATTCAAAAATTTTCTGTGGGGCCCATTCATTTCTAGTTACGCCACTGGGTGGAGAAAAGTTCCCACTCAGGAGATTCTCAGAATGCTCACATATCTGCCAACAACACCCAAGCTTTCCCTAGATCTGACAGCTTTGACCCTGCAACAATGGCCACAGCTTCATCACCTGCTCCTAAGATGACTACAAGAGAAGTAAATCTTCTCCTGGCAGTTCTATTTAATATTTTAGCCTTATGTTGGCTCTGTTCTTTATTGCCAACACCACCTACTTTCTCTAATGTCATCACTTCCTCATCACTCTGATCCAGTTCCCCGGTCCTATCCAACACATAAAAATCATCATACTCATCATCCCCACCATTTTCTCAAACTGTACTACAATTTAACACTGAGTGACACACAACAACATTTCAGGTATATCAGTATGTGATAAATAGAACTTTTGGAATGAAATCATTAACAGTTTTTTTTAGCATAAGTCCACTACCACTACAATATAATAGAGAGTGATGCAAAACAACATTTCAAGTACACTAATTTCTGATAAATGTATGATAATTATTTTAATAAAAAATGTGCATTGGACAGAGTCCAGTGCTACCATGATGTGGAAAAATATATCAGCCAAACAATATCAACACCATGATTAATATTGTAGAACATTTCTGTCAGTGACTGTGATTTTTATTATAAATATTGAGTAGTATAACTTTAAATATTGATGTTCAGTGCAAGCAGAGCCTCACTGAATGGCTTCAGCCCAGTGACACAAACTAGTACACACTACACTGACCCTATCCTGTCCCTGGCAAAAACCTCTCTCTGTCTATAAATTAAATAAATCTATCTAACTAGCTATATATTCCCTAAAACTGTCCCTGTTTGACCCTAAAACTGGCCATACGCATTAGATAAAAGTTGATTGAGTGCTATATAGTCATCATACATACACATTGGTCAAAAGTGGCCAGACAGAGGCCAACCCCTTTAAGGATAACAGAATGAGAGAAGGAACTGGACGTTCTCCTTGTAAGTAGAGATGAGTGAATTATTCTAAACTAGAGATGAGCGGAACCGTGGATGTTCGAGATTGCTGGGTTCAGCCGAACTTAGGGTCAAAGTTCGAATTCGGGACCCAAACTTGACCCGATCTCGAACCCGAACCCCATTGAAGTCAATGGGAACCTGAACTTTAGTGCACTAAAATGGCTGTAAAATAGTTGTAGTAAGGGCTAGAGGGCTGCAAAATGAAGAAAAATTGGGGTAAGAGCAGGACAATTGCCCTGCAAACAAATGTGGATAGGGAAATGACTTAAAATAACAGAATAGAAAAAATTAAAAAAGAATAATCTTGAACTAGTAGGCAGAGGTCAAAGTAGAGTGGGAGGTTGAGGAGGCGGTGGACAGTGTGGTGTAGGTGGAAGCGGCGGTGGAGGAGGAGGAGGTAGCCAACACTGTTTTTTTTTTTTTTTTTATTTCATTTATTTATTTATTTATTTTTATAAATTTGAGAAGACCCCAGAACATTGGGAAATAAAAAAGAGAATGCAAAGAGAGAGTGTGCTGGGGTAAAACAATGGCTGGGTGCGTCCGTTATACTTGTCTATTCAGCACAAGGTACAGACAAGTCCTGTGGGATTCATGCCTAGTTCATTTTAATGGACAGGCACTGCGCTTGTCTGTGATTAAACCCCCCCCCCCCCCACACCATGCTAAACAAACGTTCGGACAGTACACTTGTTGCGTGGGAAGGCCAGCACCTCCAATGCGTAGCTCAGGCCATGTTCCCAATTTGTAGACTCAGATGTTGAAAGGGGCAGACCCATCAGTCAGTACGTGCAGACGTGTGCCCACGTACTGTTCCACCATGTTGCTAAAATGCTGCCTCCTGCTAAGACGTTCGGTATCAGCTGGTGGTGCTGGATGTTGTGGGGTGCTGACAAGGCTTGTACTGGCGCATCTTCCCATCACGCTTCAGTGATGGAATTAAGGACATCATGTTGTGCTTGTAGCGGGGATCCAGCAGGCTGGCCACCCAGTAAACAGCACTGGTTAGAATGTGGGCAACTCGGCATGCATTGCACAGGCACTGCAGCAGGTAAGTCGCTCATGGATGCCACGCTACCCAGAGGCAACGACAAGCTATCCTCTGTGAGAGGTGTATCGTCTGTGTCCTCTATATACCACCAGCCATGCACCATTGATGCTCAAAAGCTGCTTTGGGTGCCACCCTGCTGTAAACACTGTTCCTCCTCCTCATCCTCCTCCTCATCCTGCAGAACTGTGCCCTGGCTGGACAGTTGTGTACCTGGCCTCTGTTGGTGCAGGAAATTACACTTGTGAATGACTGGCCTGATAACCGTGGAAATAATCTCTCTTCCTCCTGTGCCACATCCTCTTCGAAGTGTTTTTTCAAGGAGATATAGAAGTGGGATGGTAAGGCTGAGGACGGCGTCATAGGCACTGGCCATGTTGGTGGAGTACCCGAAACAGTGCAACACGGCACACACGTCCCGCATGGAGGCCCACTCGTTGGTGGTGATGTGGTGCTGCTCCGCAGAGCGACTCACCCGTACATGCTGGAGCTAAAACTGCTGCTCGTACTGCTGCTGTCTCTCCAACATGTGCAAGGTGGAGTTCCAGATTGTGGGTACGTCGCATATAAGGCTGTGAGTGGGAAGGCCGAAGTTACGCTGCAGCACAGACAGGCTAGCAGCAGCAGGGTGAGAACGCCAAAAGCTCGCACAGACGGCCCGCTCTTTATGCAGCAGCTCTGAGATATAATGGTCATTTTTCAGGAGCCTCTGCACCACCAGATTCAGCACATGCGCCAGGCAAGGGATGTGCGTCAAACCGGCTAGCCCCAGAGCTGCTAAGAGTTTTCGCCTGTTATCGCACACCACCAGACTTGAGGCTTAGCGGCACCAACCACTCATCGGTCTGTTGTTCCATGCTTGTCCACAGCTCCTGTGCTGTGTGGGGTTTTTCCACCAAACAGATGAGGTTCAAAACAGCCTGCTGTCGTTTCTCCTTGGATGTGCTGAAGTTGGTGGTGAAGGTGTTACACTGACCGGATGAGGAGGCGGTAAATAAGGAAGTAGAGTAGGAGGAGGAGGCAACAGGAGGCAACGAGAAATGTCCTGCAATCCTCAGTGGCAGTAGGACATGCGCCAAACTGCTATCCGCCTCAGGCCCAGCCGCCACTGTATTTACCCAGTGTGCAGTTAGGGAAATATAGCGACCCTGGCCGTGCTTACTGGTCCATGTATCTGTGGTTATGTGGACCTTGCCACAGATGGTGTTGCGCAGCGCACAATTGATTTTATCCTCCACTTGATTGTGCAAGGCAGGGATGGTCCGCTTGGAAAAGTAGTGGTGGCTGGGAACCACGTACTGTGCGACAGCCACCGCCATAAGATTTTTAAAAGTCTCTGTCTCTACCAGACGGAATGACAGCATTTCAAAGGCCAGGAGTTTTGAAATACTGACATTCAGGTCCAGGGATCGCGGGTGGGTAGGGGGGTACATCTTCTTTCTCTCCAGTGTTTGTAGGATGGACAGCTAAATGCTTCCATTGGACAGTGTGGACATGCTGGGTGATGGTGGTGGAGGTAGTTGTGTTGCTGCCACATCCTCTGCGGGGTAGTAGGTTCCACTGTCACTCCAGAGGGGGAAGAAGTGTCCGAGACCCCAGCAGAAGAGGGAGTAAGAGGAGCCTGAGATCTTTTGTGTTTTTATCGGTGTGTACTCCTCTTCAGCTCGTGCTTTGCAGTTAGATGCCTGGTCATGCAGGTGGTGCTCAAGTTTAGAACATTTATGTCTCACTTGAGGCTCTGATTGCACAGCATGCTAGCCACTCACCATGGAACTCCTTGGAGCTTTGGTGTGTTCAGTCCCTGGGTGCGGTGGGCAGTAGCAGGCATACTGGCTAGGCAAAGGCCACTATGCTTTTGCACCGTGCTCCCTCTTTTGCTGTGCGGCTGGCACTGTGTTACCAACACCTCTTCCTCCGAACTGCACACGTCACTAACATGACCTTGATTCCATGTGGGGTCTAGGACCTTATTATTCTCCACATTATCTTCCACCCACTCTTCACCCCTCTCCTCCTTGCCTGTCTGCACACATAAAGCCGCATCAATTGGCATCTGTGCTTCTTTGTCATCATCAGAGACTTGCTGCGGTGGTCCTTTCATGTCCACATGCTAAAACATAAGTGGTTGGGCATCAGTGCACTCAATCTCTTCCACTTCTTGGGCATGGCTAGGTGGATGACCCACGGAAACGCCACCAGAAAAGTCATCAAAGAGCATGAGAGACTGATGCATGACTTTGAGCTTACACTTTTTGGCTGATTTCCAAGGGTGTGAGGTGAAAGACAGCTACCCATGGTCTGCCGAGGCCAACTCTGCGGTTTTAGCAGGGGACCGGGTGGGAGACAATGTGAAGGAACTGGAGGCACTATCAGCCATCAAACCCACTACCGCCTCTACTTGTTCTGGCCTCACCATTCGTATGCCGGTATTCGGGCATACAAAATAACAGTTGCTGAAATGCTGCCTCCTCTAAGAAGTTCCATATCAGCTGGTGGTGCTGTTTGTAGTGGTGTACTGAGAAAGCTTTTCCACATTTCAGCCATGCTAACCCTGCCTTCTGAGGTGCAGCTGCGTTGACGACCTCTTCCTCCTTCTCTGCCTTGGCCTTGTGCTTCCACTGATCCCCCACTGTCAGGTGGGAATGCCATCAGCAGCGCATCTACCAGCGTGCGTTTGTAGTCACGCATCTTTCGATCAGTAACAGACGTTTTTACTAAATTTAGTTCCCTCTCAGAAATGCAGAACAGGGAGAGGGTTCTCTGCGTGACAAGTACTCTTTCAGGGGACTTGACATCCTCTCCAGAAGAGATCGTTTCTGCGGCCGCAATCCTGTGGAATCAGACCATACTTATACACCCGTCTTCTTTAGAGTTGTGCCTATTATTTGCACAACTAGATAAGGTGAGCCTTTCTCCTCTCCTAATATTACCGCTGACAGATCGTCTAAACATACTATCCTATTGTGCGTCCCATCTCTCTCCTCCTTTTCTCCATATGTGGTTTAAATGGGGGTTGGAGACGTCCTCCTCTGCAAAAGCAAGGCAGAGCAGGGGCATATTCATGGCAAAACGGGGTTAATGTCACCCACCAATGGAACAAATGATTATTCGAAATTTAGGCCACTGGCACACAGGCAGAGCAGGTGTTTATTCACGACAAAACTGGGTTCATGTCACCCACCAATGGAACAGGCGATTATTAGAAATTTAGACCCCTGGTACCCAGGCAGAGCAGGGGTTTATTCACGGCAAAACTGGGTTCATGTCAACCACTAACAGAACAGACGATTATTAGAAATTTAGGCCCCTGGCACCCAGGCAGAGCAGGGGTTTATTCACGGCCAAACTGGCTTTATGCCACCCACCAATGGAACAGACGATTATTAGATATTTAGGCCCCTAGCACCCAGACAGAGCAGGGTTTTATTCACGGCAAAATGGGGTTTATGTCACCCACCAATGGAACAGATGATTATTAGAACTTTAGGCCCTTGGCATCCAGGCAGAGCAGGGGTTTATTCACAGCAAAACTGGGTTCATGTCACCCACCAATGGAACAGACGATTATTAGAAATTTAGGCCCCTGGCACCCAGGCAGAGCAGGGATTTATTCACGGCAAAACTGAGTTCATGTGAACCTCCAATGGAACAGACGATTATTAGATATTTAGGCCCCTTGCACCCAGAGCAGAGCAGAAATTTAGGTCCCTGTCACCTATAGTGCAGGGTTACTTGACAGCAAAACATTGGAATATGTCAACCCCTGAACTCCCAGACGGATTAACTATATTAATGTCCCCAGCACATATGCAGCGCAGGCCACAAAGGTAATTCCTGGCGTAAAAAAATATGATTTTTTCACCACAAATGAAATACATGAATTTAAGGAGTATATTTTGAGGTGTAGGACCTCATCATTCTCCATATCATCTTCCACCCAGTCTTCACCCCTGCTCTCTGCACACCACAGAAAGCCGCAGCAGTTGGCACCTGTGATTCGTCATAATCAGAGACATGCTGCGGTGGTCTTCCCATGTCCTCATTCTGAAACATAAGATGTTGGGCATCTCTTCCACTTCTGGGGCAGGGCTATGTGGACGGCCCACGGAAACCCTTCCAGCAGAGTCTTTAAAAAGCATAAGAGACTGCTGCATGACTTGGGGCTCAGACTGCTTGGCTGATTTGCAAGGGGCTGAGGTGCAAGATAGATGATCATGGGCTGCAGGTGCCAACTCTGCGTTTTTAGAAGGGGACGGGGTGGGAGACAACATGAAGGAGCTGGAGGCACTGTCAGCCACCCAATCTACTAGCGCCTGTAATTGTTCTGGCCTCACCATTTGTAGAGCGGCATTCTGGCCTACAAAATAACACTGAAGGTTCTGTCGCCTACTCGCACTGAGGAAGGTATTTCACTTGGGAGGGTAGCTGGCACAGAATGACCATGTCCTCTCCCTGCAACAGGAGCTCCACCAACACCAGCAGCACCACGACCAGGGCCACGTCCCTTATTTGACGTTCTCCTCATTATTTGCGTTCACCCACCAGACTAACAGATGGTTTATCTCAGGTGACAATTTAACTGACAATATTCAACAATTAAGTTCACTAAACAGAAAGGCAGTGCTGGTGTCATAAATAGACTACATTTCTTTAGGTCACACAACAGTATAACGGAGCAAGCAATTCAATGCAATTATTTCACTATCACAAAAAATTAGATTTTTCCAACCAACAATATAACAGCAGAAGTTAATTGTTTAATTGGATTGTCAGAAACGCAGCATAGGCTGCAAATGTGCAATCTATCACAAAAACTGTGCTTTTTGCAACCAGCTATGCAAATGCAGTAGTTTACGATTTTATTGGAATATCAGAAATGCAGACTAGGCTGCAAATGTGCAATCTAGCACAAAACCAGGTTTTTTTTTGCAACCAACTATAAAAATGCAGTTATCACTGGTTAATTGAAATATCTAAAATGCAGCATAGAACACTAATGTGCTATGTGTCACAAAACCAGTGCTTTTTGCAACCAACTCTAAAAATGCAGTTGTAACGGACCGTTGCTGCAGACAAGGGGTAAAAACCGTTTAGGCGATCGGCCCCCTTTACAGAGATATAGGCACAGCTACTGCAGAACACCAAACTCCCGAACTGGATACAAAATAGCACTCCAACTCCCGTACTGGAACCTCCCAAATAGCTGCTAGCAGACGAACAGGAAAAGCAGACAATCAGCTTACACTCCTGGCAATCAGTATACAGTCCAATCCCCCCAAGAACGAGACGAGGCTCCGTATTGATGGTAAACAGGAATTCTATATTTTATTAACGGCTACCTGCCTGGTATTTATCCAGGTCTCCCACCTGGTGGACACTCCCCTAGGGGACCAGAAGGAAGACTGCGACACGGGATACAGCAGCCAATCACACACATTGGGACAATACAGACACCCCCAGCATATCCCTCCCCTCTGCCTGTGATACCATCACCCTACATGGGTAATGCAATCATCACAGGCAGACGAATACACAATGTCTTCTGTCCTGGAGACAATTGAGGAGTCATTCAATTATCTCTCAGGACAAAGGGAAATCGCCAATACACATGTGGGGACAATAGGACAGACATCACTATTCAATACACAATGTCCCACCCTTTACAATACACACAGACATTTCAGAGACAAGACTCCATTATGCACATGGGGACACAGAACAAGCATTACTGATAAAATACACCAGGTAAGACACATTACATTAAAACTATACATTTAACATATCCCCAGATAGCTCAGGTCTGAGCGCACATTATTAAGTGAATGGCGCTCAGACCACACGAACTACAGTTTAATCGCCATGGAGCCAAAGTCTTTACAGTCAGTTTCATACGAATGGGCTCCATGGGATTCCTATCTGGGGTATAACACATTCAACCAAAACTACCGAACCCCAGGCAGAAAAGCACGAGTTAAGCTTTTCTGCAGGTAAAAGATGTCTTTTAACAGGGGCCATAGTCCAAAGGCAGCAGGCGAGCAACCAGGTTTCTCCAATGCAATGTGGCGAGATTGGTCTCGTCACATCTCTCCCTTTTCCAAACAGACTAACAGGGTATCTGACCTCCTGCCGGTCAGTGCCCTTGTTAGTCCAGCAGCCCACCCACAAAACACAATCAACAGCACAGCCCACCCACAATAAATAGTTACTGCAACTGGGTAGAGGAGAAGCTTGTCCATGTCCAGGTGCCTCACCACGGCTGTGCTGGGTGCGAGTGCGCTGACTTGGTGGGGTGCTGCATGGGCAGAAGACCGCGTCACTCTGCCCTGTTGCCAGCGCTACTGGGAGGGTAGCCTGGTTGAAGCCTGGTTGTTGGAGGGAGACCGACTGTCTCCCCTTTAGATATACAGTCCTGCTGCTGGAGACCGACTGTCTCCCCTTTGGTTACACAGCTCTGCTGCTGGAGTCCGACTGTCTCCCCTTTGGTTACACAGCTCTGCTGTTGGGGAAAGGAGACTGAGCTCTCTATTCCCTGCCCATTAATGATCCGCCGCTGGGGAGAGGTGGTAGTAAGCTCCTCTCCCATACATACCTTCCTCCTCAGTGGAGGGAGACCGACTGTCTCTCCTCCCAATACAGAGTCCTGCTGCTGGAGAAAGGAGACTGGGCTCTCTATTCCCTGCTGGTTACTCTGCCGCTGGGGACTGGAGACCGGGCTCCCAATTCCCAACAAATAATACTGCCGCTGGGGAATGGAGACCGGGCTCCCAATTCCCGAAAAATCACGCTGCTGATGTGGGGCAGGAACAACTACCTCTGCCCCCTGTAGCTCAGCCTGCCGCTGGGGAATGGAGCTCAGGCTCCCAATTCCCTGTAATATCTCCCGCTGGGGAATGGAGCTCAGGCTCCCAATTCCCTGTAATATCTCCCGCTGGGGAATGGAGCTCAGGCTCCCAATTCCCTGCAATACCGGTGGAGAGACCTCGGTCCCATCTCCACCTGCCGCCTGGGGTTCCTCCCAGTAAATTTCAATAATGTCTTCCCAGCGGAATGGGTCTGGAACTGGATCTGTCACCTTGCTGTCCTGCTGAGCCTTCCCAATGGAGTGGAAGAGATCTCGGTAGTCCTGCTCCAGTTCCCACTCCAGGGTTGCTAGGTGAGCCAGGTCTTGCTCTACCTCATGGGGGTCATCCCCGTCATGCCTAGCCTCCCTCTCGTAGAAAATGTCCTGAAGTCTGTTCTGCGCAGGACTCCCGAAGTCAGGCTCTGCAAAGGACTCCCATAACAAGCCAGAACCATCAAACTCCTCTCCCTCTGGCTTGTCATGCTCGGCTGTCCAGGGTATATACTGTGCCATATACCACCAGAGCGCCTGGTAGGCATCCTCCAGCCATAGCTCCTGCCATACCCGGTGCTCTAGTTCCTTCACCCATTCATCAAGGGGCTGCTCTCCCAGAAAGGGCATCCGCAGGAGCCACTTGCTTCTGCCACCGCTGCTCTTCACTGGGGAGACTCTCACCCCGCTGGTATTGTACATTGTCCAGGGCCTGGTACCAGATGCCTTTCCTTAATGCATCCCGGCCATCCAGGTCCTCCTCCTCGTATGACACTGCTGGTTCCATTCTGTTGCTTTTAGGATCGCTGTACTGGGACATGCGTTGCCCCCACTTGTAAATCCAAGGAAATGGTGTCTCCTGTAGCTGTCCTTCTGGCTGTAGGAACGATCCCGCTGCTCGCCACCAATTGTAACGGACCGTTGCTGCAGACAAGGGGTAAAAACCGTTTAGGCGATCGGCCCCCTTTACAGAGATATAGGCACAGCTACTGCAGAACACCAAACTCCCGAACTGGATACAAAATAGCACTCCAACTCCCGTACTGGAACCTCCCAAATAGCTGCTAGCAGACGAACAGGAAAAGCAGACAATCAGCTTACACTCCTGGCAATCAGTATACAGTCCAATCCCCCCAAGAACGAGACGAGGCTCCGTATTGATGGTAAACAGGAATTCTATATTTTATTAACGGCTACCTGCCTGGTATTTATCCAGGTCTCCCACCTGGTGGACACTCCCTAGGGGACCAGAAGGAAGACTGCGACACGGGATACAGCAGCCAATCACACACATTGGGACAATACAGACACCCCCAGCATATCCCTCCCTCTGCCTGTGATACCATCACCCTACATGGGTAATGCAATCATCACAGGCAGACGAATACACTAATGTCTTCTGTCCTGGAGACAATTGAGGAGTCATTCAATTATCTCTCAGGACAAAGGAAATCGCCAATACACATGTGGGGACAATAGGACAGACATCACTATTCAATACACAATGTCCCACCCTTTACAATACACACAGACATTTCAGAGACAAGACTCCATTATGCACATGGGGACACAGAACAAGCATTACTGATAAAATACACCAGGTAAGACACATTACATTAAAACTATACATTTAACATATCCCCAGATAGCTCAGGTCTGAGCGCACATTATTAAGTGAATGGCGCTCAGACCACACGAATACAGTTTAATCGCCATGGAGCCAAAATCTTTACAGTCAGTTTCATACGAATGGGCTCCATGGGATTCCTATCTGGGGTATAACACATTCAACCAAAACTACCGAACCCCAGGCAGAAAAGCACGAGTTAAGCTTTTCTGCAGGTAAAAAAGATGTCTTTTAACAGGGGGCCATAGTCCAAAGGCAGCAGGCGAGCAACCAGGTTTCTCCAATGCAATGTGGCGAGATTGGTCTCGTCACAGCAGTATTTCACTGGTTAATTGGAATATCTAAAATGTAGACTAGGCCACAAATGTGCTATTTGGCACTATAACAGTGTTTTTTTGCAGCCAACTATAAAAATGCAGTATTCCACTGGTTAATTTGAATATCAGAAATGCAGACTAGGCTGCAAATGTACAGTCTACCACAAAACCTTTGTTTTTTGCAACCAAATATACAAATGCAGTATTTCACTGGTTAATTGGAATATCAGAAATGGAGACTAGGCCACAAATCAGCTATGTGTCACAAAACCAGTGTTTTTTTTTAAACCAACTATAAAAATGCAGTATTTCACCGATTAATTGGAATATCTGAATTGAGGACTAGGCCGTTAATGTGCTATGTGGCACTTTAACAGTGTTTTTTGCAACCAACTTTAAAAATGCAGTATTTCACTGGTTAATTAGAATATCAGAAATGCAGACTAGGCCGCAAATGTGCTATGTGGAACTATAACAGTGTTTTTGCAGCCAACTATAAAATGCAGTATTTCACTGGTTAATTGGAATATCTGAAATGCAGCGTAGAACACTAATGTGCTATGTGGCACTATAACACTGTTTTTTGCAAGCAACTATTAAAATGCAGTGTTTCACTGTTTAATTGGAATATCTGAAATGCAGCGTAGAACGCAAAAATGCTATCTAGCACAAAAACTCCTTTTTTACAGCGGCAAGGTAACTACAGTATTTAACAGTTTTATTGGACTGTCAGATATGCAGTGCCGGTGGCACACAGATAAAAAAATCGCTTTAGGTCACAAAAATATTTGAAAAACTAATGTAATAGAATATTATTCACGGCCAGGTATGCACTGGACCGGCCAAAAAATGGGAATTTGTCCTCCACTGAGCTACCAGAACAGAATTAAAGTCCCTGGCACACATGCAGCTCACATGCAGTTGCAAGGGCACTGCACTTTCAAAAATGGCTGCCGACGCCCACCTAACTAACAGATGGATTAAAAGTTTTTTGGGAGTGTCAATGGGCTCAGCATAGCACCCTCTATAATCGCTGTAGTTTGAAGATTGCAGTACACCAAGAACACCTGAATTCTAGTCTAATCTGTCCCTCACAGCAGCACCCTTTCCCTACACTACAGTCATGTGAAAAAATTAGGACACCCTTTGAAAGCATGTGGTTTTTTGTAACATTTTTAATAAATGGTTATTTCATCTCCGTTTCAACAATACAGAGAGATTAAAGTAATCCAACTAAACAAAGAAAACTGAAGAAAAGTCTTTTCAAGATCTTCTGTAAATGTCATTCTACAAAAATGCCTATTTTAACTGAGGAAAAAGATAGGACACCCTCACATGTATTCCCTCTTAAATTGGCTCAGATCTCACACAGGTATATCACACCAGGTGCACATAATTAGTAGATCGTTACTCTGCATGTTGAATGAGGCTTGCCCTATTTAAACCTCAGACATTTAGTTTGGTGTGCTCCTGACTGTTGAAGTGAGTGAGCACCATGGTGAGCAAAAGAGCTGTCAGAGGACTTCAGAAAAAGATTGTAGCAGCCTATGAGTCTGGGAAGGGATTTAAAAAGATCTCAAAAGATTTTGAAATCAGCCATTCCACTGTCCGGAAGATAGTCTACAAGTGGAGGGCTTTCAAAACAACTGCCAACATGCCCAGGACTGGTCGCCCCAGCAAGTTCACCCCAAGAGCAGACCGCAAGATGCTAAAGAGGTCTCCAAAAACCCTAAAGTGTCATCTCGAGAACTACAGCAGGCTCTGGCTACTGTTGATGTAGAAGTACATGCCTCTACAATCAGAAAGAGACTGTACAAGTTTAACTTGCATGGGAGGTGTGCAAGGAGGAAACCTTTGCTTTCCAAGAGAAACATCGAGGCCAGACTGACATTTGCCAGAGATAAAGTTGACAAAGACCAGGACTTCTGGAATAATGTTCTTTGGACAGATGAGTCCAAAATTGAATTATTTGGACACAACAGCAGAGGACATGTTTGGCGTAAACCAAACACAGCATTCCAAGAAAAGAACCTCATACCAACTGTGAAGCATGGAGGTGGAAGTGTCATGGTTTGGGGCTGCTTTGCTGCAGCAGGACCTGGTCAGCTCACCATCATAGAATCCACGATGAATTCTACTGTGTATCAGAAGGTGCTTGAAGAACATGTGAGACCATCAGTTAGAAAATTAAAGCTGAAGCGGAACTGGACCATGCAACATGACAATGACCCAAAACATACTAGTAAATCAACCAAAGATTGGCTGAAAAAGAAGAAATGGAGAGTCCTGGAATGGCCAAGTCAAAGTCAGATTTGAATCCCATTGAGATGCTGTGGGGTGACTTGAAAAGGGCTGTACGTGCAAGAAACCCCTCAAACATCTCACAGCTGAAAAAGTTCTGCATTGAGGAGTGGGGTAAAATTTCCTCAGACCGATGTCGAAGACTGGTAGATGGCTACAAGAACCGTCTCACTGCAGTTATTTCAGCCAAAGGAGGTAACACTCGCTATTAGGGGCAAGGGTGTCCTATCTTTTTCCTCAGTTAGAATAGGCATTTTTGTAGAATGACATTTACAGAAGATCTTGAAAAGACTTTTCTTCAGTTTTCTTTGTTTAGTCGGATTACTTTAATCTCTCTGTATTGTTGAAACGGAGATGAAATAACCATTTATTAAAAATGTTACAAAAAACCACATGCTTTCAAAGGGTGTCCTAATTTTTTCACATGACTGTATTTAGAACAGAGTGACGTGTGGTGCTACGTGACTCCAGCTTATATAGAGGCTGGGTCACATGCTTTACTTGGCCAATCACAGCCATGCCATTAGTAAGCATGGCTGTGATGGCTTCTGAGTGTATACTAGTTAAACGCTTGTTGATTGGCTGCCCTGCAGATTTTCAACAAGCGCCATAAAACGGCCAAACACCGAATTCGAACCCGAACATTCAGTCAAATGTTCTGGTTCGGGTCCTGGCTCTATAAATCGTAAAGTTTGGTACGAACCCGAACTTTACAGTTCGGGTTCGCCCAACTCTAGTTATGAACAGTTTGCATCAGGTGGTGTCAGTTCCGTCAGAGATCAGTTATTTTTGAACAGAAAGAAAGTCCTGCATGCTTTAGTTTTTCTCCCATCAAAAATTTTCTCCCATCAAAAATAATTGATCTCTGAAGGAACTAACACAAACTGATACAAGCTTATCACAACTGATGCTCAAAAAATACAGATCAGTTATTTTAGGTGCTAACTGATTTTGATGAGCGGGAGGTGCCATATTCGATTTAACAATATTTTGTGAATATTCGATTGAATATTAGTCATATATTCGTCAAAATTGAATATTCGTCATTATTCTTTACACTGCGAATGTTACGCAAATTTATATTCGCGTATTGCGATTTGAACTTTGAACAGTGTATACAGGCAAATTCCTATTGGGTTAGCTTAGTAGAGTCAACGAAGATATTGAATATAGCACTATATTCTCAATCTTCACCATATTCTAGCAAGCTAAGCATTAGGAACTCAGTTCTAAGTTGAATTCGCAATGCGAGTATATGTTCGCATTGCGAATTCAACATAGAGCTGAGTTCCTAATGGTTGGCTTGCTAGAATATAATGAAGATTGAGACTATAGTGCTATATTCGATATTCGTTATCTTCATTATATTCTAGCAATACAAGCATTATGAACTCAGCTCTAAGTTGAATTCCCAATGCGAACATATACTCGCATTGCAAATTCAACTTAGAGCTGAGTTCCTAATGGTTGGCTTGCTAGAATATAACAAATATAATGAATATCGAATATAGCACTATATTCTCAATCTTCGTTTTATTCTACCAAGCCAACCATTAGGAACTCAGCTCTAAGTTGAATTTGCAATGCGAGTATATGTTCGCATTGCGAATTCAACTTAGAGCTGGGTTCCTAATGGTTGGCTTGCTAGAATATAACAAAGGTTGAGAATTTAGTGCTATATTCTCAATATTAGTTAATTCTACACAGA
Organism: Bufotes viridis; assembly: GCA_033119425.1. Lineage (NCBI taxonomy): Eukaryota > Metazoa > Chordata > Amphibia > Anura > Bufonidae > Bufotes > Bufotes viridis. The sequence continues at coordinate 373,948,101 of CM065590.1, read as the reverse complement.
TGCAAGTTGAATGTGCAATGCGAGTTATACAGGTTATATTAATCGCATTGCGAATACAACTTCACACATCCGACAGTACATTTTAGCATGGAGGCGTTCCCATTGGGATGGGGACGCCCCATGCACACGGGAAGTCGGCATACGCGGCAACGGGCATTAACTGGAGCGGGCAGGGAGCCGGGAATCCTCCGGACAGGTAAGGACAGCTTTTGGGAAGTGGGAAGACAACCAGAGAGCAACATTAACTTGAAAAAAATAAGGAATATTCGAAATAGCGAATATACAGCGCTATATTCGAAATATTAGCAAATTAGTGAAGTTCGCAAAAAAAAATTCGCTATTTGAATATTCGCGCTCAACACTACTAACTGACCAATCTGCGGACCAATTTTTTTTTAATCATGTCCAAAATGAATTTCAAGAAATCTGCTGATTTCTCTAAGTTCTAGAGAAATACTCAGTGATAAACAGTAGCAACAAATGCAAATTTTGGGGGTATAAACTAAAATCTGTGATCCAGACGTAATATTGTTCCCTATAAGACCACTCAAATATTCCTTCAGCTTTCAACTCAGTTGACCCTCTCACACATAGCGGAACTTGACAAATCAATAGACAACCCTGGCACACAAATAAGGCAAAAAACTGAGGCAAGCTTCCAGATTTACAGAATGATGGTGGAAGAAATCCCACAAAAAAACAAGATTTTATTATATTCAGACAGGCAGTCCTTAGCTGCAAGTCTGCACTTTCCACTTTAAAACAGAACTATTCTAGTATGCGTATATTCTCTGTCCTATGACTGTCGACATTTAATACTTTTAACTCCCAACTCCATCTCTCAGTGCCTCCTTCCACACTTCTCAACTCAGCAAAGGACTATGTCTCATATTTCAAGCAAATGATCGATAACAGTAGAGGAAGCTTCAACCAATAGCCCCCAAAATGCCTCCACATAAATGCTCTTCCAACATGCTTTTCCACAATCACTGAAGAAAGGCTTTCCACACTACTCTCCAAATCACACCATACCACCTGCGCCCCAGATTGAACACCATCCCACCGGATTCCCTTCTTCTTTTAAACATGTCTCCATCACACCCATCCTTAACCACTTCAGCCCCCCTAGCTTAAACACCCTTAATGACCAGGCCACTTTTTACAATTCTGCACTACACTACTTTACCCGTTTATTGCTCCGTCATGCAACTTACCACCCAAATGAATTTTACCTCCTTTTCTTCTCACTAATAGAGCTTTCATTTGGTGGTATTTCATTGCTGCTGACATTTTTACTTTTTTTGCTATTAATCAAAAATTACCGAAATTTTTGCAAAAAAATGACATTTTTCACTTTCTGTTGTAAAATTTTTCAAAAAAACTACATTTCTATATAAATTTTTCTCTAAATTTATTGTTCTACATGTCTTTGATAAAAAAAAGTCCAATAAGTGTATATTTATTGGTTTGGGTAAAAGTTATAGCGTTTACAAACTATGGTGCAAAAAAGTGAATTTCGGCATTTTGAAGCAGCTCTGACTTTCTGAGCGCCTGTCATGTTTCTTCAGGTGCTAGAATGTCAGAAAAGTATAAATACCCCCAAATGACACCATTTTAGAAGAAGACACCCCAAAGTATTCACGGAGGGGCTTGATGAGTTCATGTATCATTTCATTTTTTCACAAGTTAGCGGAAAATGACACTTTCTGAGAAAAAAAAAAAAAAAAGTTTCAATTTCTGCTAACTTCTGGCAAAAAAAAAAAAATCTCAGACGGACTCACTATGCCCCTCAGTGAATACCTTGGGGTGTCTACTTTCCGAAATGGGGTCATTTGTGGGGTGTGTTTACTGTTCTGGCATTTTGGGCGGGGCTAAATTGTGAGCCGCCATGTAAAAGCTAAAGGTACTCGTTGGAATTTGGGCCCCTTTGCACCCAGGCTGCAAAAAGTGTCACTTATGTGGTATCGCCGTACTCAGGAGAAGTAGGGCAATGTGTTTTGGGGTGTATTTTTACATATATCCATGTTGGGTGAGAGAAATATCTCTGTAAATTGTCAACTTTGTATAAAAATTTTTAAAAGTTGTCGTTTACAGAGATATTTCTCACACAAAGTATGGGTATATATAAAAATACACCCCAAACACATTGTCCTACTTCTCCTGATCGGCGATACCACATGTGTGCCACTTTTTGCAGCCTGAGTGCAAAGGCCCTAAAACCAATGAGTACCTTTAGAATTTCACAGGGCATTTTACACATTTGGATTCAGACTTCTTCTCACGCTTTAGGGGCCCCTAAAATGCCAGGACAGTATAAATACCCACATGTGACCCCATTTTGGAAAGAAGACACCCCAAGGTATTCCGTGAGGGGTATGGTGAGTTCATGTAAAATTTTATTTTTTGTCACAAGTTAGTGGAATATGAGACTTTGTAAAAAACAAAAAAAAAAATATCAATTTCCGCTAACTTGTGCCAAAAAATAAAAATTCTGTGAACTCGTCATGCCCCTCACAGAATACCTTGGGGTGTCTTCTTTCCAAAATGGGGTCACTTGTGGGGTATTTATACTGTCCTGGCAATTTAGGGGCCCCTAAAGCGTGAGAATCCAAATGCGTAAAAATGGCCTGTGAAATCCTAAAGGTACTCATTGGTTTTAGGGCCCCTTTGCGCATCTTGGCTGCAAAAAATTGTCACACATGTGGTATCGCCGTACCCGGGAGAAGTAGGGCAATAAGTTTTGGGGTGTATTTTTATATATACCCATACTGTGTGTGAGAAATATCGCTGAAAACGACAACTTTTTACATTTTTTTATTCAAAGTTGTCAATTTACAGAGATATTTCTCTCACCCAGCATGGGTATATGTAAAATACACCCCAAACACATTGCCCTACTTCTCCTGAGTACGGCGATACCACATGAGTGACACTTTTGCAGCCAAGATGCGCAAAGGGCCCAAATTCCAATGAGTACCTTTTAGGAGGGCATTTTACGCATTTTTCTTCTCACGCTTTAGAGCCCCTAAAATGCCAGAGCAGTATAAATACCCCACATGTGACCCCATTTTGGAAGAAGACACCCCAAGGTAATCCGTGAGGGGCATGGCGAGTTCATAGAAGATTTTTTTTTGCACAAGTTAGTGGAAATTGATTTTTTATTGTTTTTTCTCACAAAGTCTCCCTTTCCGCTAACTTTTGACAAAAAGTTTAATTTTTGATGGACTCATTATGCCCCTCAGCGAATACCTTGAGGTGTCTTCTTTCCAAAATGGGGTCACATGTTGGGTATTTCTACTGCCCTGGCATTTTAGGGGCCCTAAAGCGTGAGAATAAAAATGCGTAAAAATGCCATCCTAAAAGGTACTAATTGGAATTTGGGCCCCTTTGCGCATCTTGGCTGCAAAAAAGTGTCACTCATGTGGTATCGCTGTACTCAAGAGAAGTAGGGCAATGTGTTTTGGGGTGTATTTTTACATATACCCATGCTGGGTGAGAGAAATATCTCTGTAAATTGACAACTTTGAATAAAAAAAATTAAAAAGTTGTCGTTTACAGCGATATTTCTCACACAAAGTATGGGTATATATAAAAATACACCCCAAAACACATTGCCCTACTTCTCCTGAGTACTGGCGATACCACATGAGTGACACTTTTGCAGCCAAGATGCAAAGGGCCCTAAAACCAATGAGTACCTTTAGGATTTCACAGGACATTTTTACGCATTTGGATTCTCACGCTTTAGGACCCCTAAAATGCCAGGACAGTATAAATACCCCACATGTGACCCCATTGTGGAAAGAAGACACCCCAAGGTATTCTGTGAGGGGTATGGCGAGTTTACAGAAAATTTTTTTTTTACAGTCTCACATTCCACTAACTTGTGACAAAAATAAAATTTTACATGAACTCACCATACCCCTCACGGAATACCTTGGGGTGTCTTCTTTCTAAAATGGGGTCACTTGTGAGGTGTTTGTACTGCCCTGGCATTTTAGGGGTCTCCGCAATCATTACACGTATGGCCAGAATTAGGAGTTTTTGCGATTCTCCTTATATTGACCATACGGGTAATGAGAATTTTTTTTTCCGTTCAGCCTCTGCGCTGAAAGAAAAAAATGAACGTCACAGATTTTTCCATTCACATTGATCAATGTGGATGAAAAAATCTCTAAAAAATGTGCAAAAAAAAAGAGGGAAAAGCTATAAAGCTGCGATCGCTAAGGGACCCTAAGGCCTCATTCAAGCGTTGTGTGGTGATTGGTGCACTTTGATATTTTTTCTCTGGTGGTCCAAGCAAAGGGACCACCAGAGAATCGGGCAGCAAGCTGATCAGACGCTGTTCACAGAACAACGTCTGATCTGCGATTTTTTCTGCCATATACAGCCTGCCAGCGCACGATCGGCGCTGGCAGGCTGTAGTATAACTACATGCGAGCTCGCCGATGGCGCGCATTGCGCATGTGCGGGCGCGTCCTCGCGTCATCTCGCGTCTCGCGAGATGACGCCTAGATGCGTCCGATCAGAGCTACAGGGCCGCCGCCAGGACGCAATCCTGCGTGCGGCGGTCCTGTAGCAGTTAAAGGGGTTGTCTGGGCCTTTCAATATTGATGACCTATCCTCAGAATGGGTCATCAATATCAGATTGGCGGGTCCGACACCCCTGTCGATCAGCTGTACGGGGAGACGGCACATGCAGTGCGCTCATGCTGTCTCCCTTCACTCTTCCTGCTCACTGCTGCTGTTCCATAGATATACAGCAGCAGACAGGAAGACCGAAGGCAGATGGCACTTGCACACTGCGCGTCCCGTATCCCCTTACAGCTGATTGGTGGGGGTGTCAAACTCCCTCCAATCTGATATTGATGACCTATTCTGAGGATAGGTCATCAATATTAAAAAGCCCGGAAAACCCATTTAACCCCTTAAGTACTGAGCCTATTTTCATTTTTGCATTTTTGATTTTTCCTCCCCACATTCCAATAGCCAAAACATTTTCCAATCACATAACCCTATGAGGGCTTATTTTTTGCAGGACAAAATGCCTTTTTTTAATGGCACCATTTATTTTACCATGTCTTATACTGCTGAGGTTTTTTGGATTTTGATATTATTATGTTCACTGTTTGCTAACAATGACATGACGTCCTTAATCTGCGGCTCAATATGATTATGACAATAACAAATTTGTATAGTTTTTATTTTGTTTGATTACTTTAAAAAAAAATAAAACCTTTGGAAAAATCACAATTTTCTTTTCATGGTTATTTTCTGATAGACATAACCTTTTTATATTTCAGTCTACAGAGCTGTACGGTAGGTTTTTTGTAAGATAAACTGTAGATTATATTGGTACCATTTTTGGAATATATACAACACTGTTATTCAACTTTTTTTGGGGGACAAAGTGACAAAAAAAATGTGAATCGTGTTTTCTACAGCATTCACCATGCAGGAAAATTTTTAAAATATTTTAATAGTTCAGACATTTTCAAATGCAGTGATACCTGATATGTTTATTTTTTGATTGTTTATATTATTTTTTATGTAAAACGGGAAAGGGATTTTTTTTTTTTTTTTTTTTACTGTTTTAGCAACAACTTTTAGCCGCCTGAGGGGTCTAGAATCTGGGATTTTTGATCCTTTGTCCCATTCACCCTAATAGAGATGTAAGCCTGCCAGGGTAAGCTTCCTTCTAAGCTGTGCACAAGTGTGTCAGAATGCTTATCACCCCAATAGATCTATTTCACAATTTATGCAAATGAGGTATTCAGTCCAGTAAGAGGTTGGCCCTAGCCCCTTGGTGCACCTCAGCCCCTCAGTGCTAACTATTCCCTCTGACACTGACTGACAGGACCAAGCATCAGCATCCTCTCATCTGGCCCTGTAATCACGCAAAGTAAGTATCATGCAAAGTAAGTATCTGTTCAGCAGGCGAGATGGTGCTGATGTTTGTGAAATGCTGAACATCTTAAAACTTCAGACTGGTTCACCTATGATTCTGCAGAGACATCTCTCAATATCTCTGCAGAGTCTGCAACTTTATGTTACATCCCTGTCTTTCAGACTGCTGTATACATCAGGAAACTGCAGCAGTCCTGGCGATAATGGAATTGATAGGTGCTCGCTAACTGGAGGAGTTTCTGGGATTTGGAGGACAAAGATTGTCTATACAGTGCATGATGGGAGCAGGGGCGTAGCTATAGGCTCATGGGCCCTGGTGCAAGAGTTCAATTTGGGCCCCCCCCCCGTTCGGCCATTCTGTTCCCCTGCTCTGTTATAGGAGCAGGAGAACGGAAAGGACGCATTCGGCACATAATTGAGCCGAACAGAGCCTAAGGATCCCATAGACTATAATGGGGTGTGTTAGGTGTCCGCTCCGAGGGTGATTTTGGAGCGGAGACAAAAGCTGTGCATGCAGGACTTTTGACTGCGCTCCGAAATCATCTTCGGAGCGGACACCTAACGGACGCCATTATAGTCTATGGGATCCTTAGGCTCTGTTCGGCTCAATTATGTGCCGAATGCGTCTTTCTCGTTCTCCTGCTCCTATAACGGAGCAGGAGAACCGAAGGCCAAAAATGATGTGAACTTAGCCGAATGGTGTCTAGTGACATGGAGGGGAGGCAGAGAAATGTGACATGGAGGGGAGGCAGAGAAATGTGACATGGAGGGGGTCATGTGACATGGAGGGGCGAAATGTGACATGGAGGGCGAAATGTGACATGGAGGGGAATGTGACATAGGGGCGGGGAGAAATGTCACATGGTGGGGAAATGTGACATTTCTCCCCTCCATGTCACATTTCTCCCCATGTCACATTTCTCCCCATGTCACATCCCCCGCCATGTCACATCCCCCCGCCATGACATATTTCTCACCCCTCCATGTCACTCCCCCATGTCACATTTCTCCCCCTTCATGTCACATTTCTCCCCCTCCATGTCACATTTCCCCCATGTCACATTTCTCCCCCTTCATGTCACATTTCTCCCCTCCATGACACATTTCTCCCCCTCCATGTCACCCCCCATGTCACATTTTCCCCCTCCATGTCACATTTCTCCCCCATGTCACATTTCTCCCCCATGTCACATTTCTCCCCCTCCATGTCACATCCTCCCCCATGTCACATTTCTCCCCCTCCATGACACATTTCTCCCCTCCATGTCACCCCCCATGTCACATTTCTCCCCCTTCATGTCACATTTCTCCCCCTTCATGTCACATTTCTCCCCCTCCATGTCACATTTCTCCCCCTCCATGTCACGTTTCTCCCCCTCCATGTCACGTTTCTCCCCTCCATGTCACATTTCTCCCCCTCCATGTCACATTTCTCCCCCTCCATGACACATTTCTCCCCCTCCATGTCACTCCCCCATGTCACATTTCTCCCCCTACATGTCACATTTCTCCCCCTTCATGTCACATTTCTCCCCCGTTCATGACACATTTCTCCCCCTCCATGTCACATTTCTCCCCCTCCATGTCACATTTCTCCCCCTCCATGTCACATTTTTCCCCCCTTCATGTCACATTTCTCCCCCCTCCATGTCACATTTCTCCCCCTCCATGTCACATTTCTCGCCCCTCCATGTCACATTTCTCCACCCTCTATGTCACATTTCTCCCACCTCCATGTCACATTTCTCCCCCATGTCACATTTCTCCCCCTTCATGTCACACAGTCCTCCCCCTCCATGTCACAGTCCTCCCCCTCCATGTCACATTTCTCCCCCTCCATGTCACATTTCTCCCACCTCCATGTCACATTTCTCCCCCTCATGTCACATTTCTCCCCCTCCATGTCACATTTCTCCCTCCATGTCACATTTCTCCCCCTCCATGTCACATTTCTCCCCCTCCATGTCACATTTCTCCCACCTCCATGTCACATTTCTCCCCCATGTCACATTTCTCCCCCATGTCACATATCTCCCCCTTCATGTCACACAGTCCTCCCCCTCCATGTCACAGTCCTCCCCCTCCATGTCACATTTCTCCCCTCCATGTCACATTTCTCCCACCTCCATGTCACATTTCTCCCCCATGTCACATTTCTCCCCCTCCATGACACATTTCTCCCCCCTCCATGTCACACAGTCCTCCCCCCTCCATGTCACAGTTCTCCCCTCTATTAATATTATGTAAAAACATTCTGCTTACCTGGTCCAGTCGGTAGCAGCTCCTCTTCTCCTCTGTGTGGCACTGGTCCTGGTATCTTCTCTTTGGCCTCCCGACGAGTTGTTTGAGGTCTTGAGGACCTTTCACACTCAGCCAATCAGTGGCCACAGTTATGTCATGTGTCAGGCCAGTGATTGGCTCAGCAGGAAATTGCTGGCCTGACATGTGACACAGCTGCAGCCACTGATTGGCTGAGTGAAAAAGGTCGTCAAGACCTCAAATAACTTGTCGGGAGGCAGCTCTCTCCTGGAGGGGGCCCTGTGGGCCCCCCTGACTTAGGGGCCCAGTCGCAATTGCGACCGCTGCGACCCCTATAGCTACGCCACTGGATGGGAGGCTATAATCACATTTTCACAAGGGGCTAATATGTCACTCCCAGTTACAGAACAAATTAGTTGTCAAAATAATAATATCACACTAAAATGTCTTCCAAAGTTGTCCTGTGACTATGGTGGGCACAATGTATATAAAAATGAATGAACATATATAAATAACTACAAAAGATATAGAGAACTAAACACTAAGAAGAAAATGCTAGCACTAACATAAATTACACCTATAGTCTGATGACCCAAACTATATATTCTGTATATAAAATTACTAGCGGAAAGGGAGACACAAATATAATCCTGATTTCACAAATAAAGTAAAACATAATAATATAAAGATGGCATAAAACAAAGCCTTCATGTATCATGAAAGAAGATGCTAAATTATTTGAATAACCTAATAATAAAAAAAACTGTTAGAGATTGACAAAACCGCATTTAATTTGAAAAAATCCAGAATTATGCCTTGCCATTACCAGGGAAAATGGCCTCATCTTGAACTGTTCAGGGGGGCAGCCATGATGACTGAGGCGCTACTCTGGGTGCGAACAGCAGCTGCAGATATTTCTTTTACAGCAGACACCTGGATAGAAAACATAAAATAACTCAAGGACCCTTATGGAAAAGTGTTGTAGGCATGGTCTGTGACACAGAGAGGCAGGAGCGTCTGTCTTCATCATCTGTTGATAATACTGTAACAATAAATACTGTACATTTTTTGTAATCTCTCTCCAGCTTTATGATACCATTATCTCTGCTTGTAATGATAATAGGATGACTGTTGTCTCTGCTCCCAGTGTACACCGCACAAGCTGAAAAGAGGTTCTTCAGAAAACAGTTGTCTTATGGCTTAGTGCTCTGAGGATAATGTGGATTTCAGAATGTTTCTTTTAAATAAACATTTCTTTATATATAGCTGATTTAATTAGTAGGTAAACTATGAAGTAATTATTATTTAATTATGTGGAGGAGGTTCAAATAAATCAATTGAAAATTAGCAAAAAAAACTGCAAATTCTTAGATATTAGTTAAAACAGAACAAAAGACAATTGTGCATATTACTTAATACTAGTTAAAGGGGTTGTCCTATTTTCCTATATTGATTACCTATCTTAAGGACAGGTAATCAATATCAGATCGGTAAGGATACAACTCCCAGCACCCCCGCCGGTCAGCTGTACGAAGAGACCACAGCGCGCCTGTGAGCACTGCCTTCTCCTTACTGTTTACCTGCTCAGCATCAACATTTCAGCGGTGAGCAGTGTAATTATATAACCCTTCCGTCCCATTCTCTTGAGTGGGACAGAGCAGACGTAGTCAGTGCCATTCAAGTGAAGGAACTGTAACTGTACTACAGGAGCACTGCAGCCTCATCATACAGCGGATCAGTAAGTGTGTCAGGAGTTGCTCCCCCCCCTCACTGATCTGATATTGATAACCTATCCTGAGGATAAGTCATCAGTATAGGAAAGGCAGAGAACCCCTTTAACCAAAAGAAAATCAAGAAAGTATACTGTACATAACCTATCTGTCTCATATCTGTCTATCTATCTATCTATCTATCTATCTATCTATCTACATTTCTACCTATCATGTTAGGATATTACATCTATCTATCTATCTATCTATCTACTTATCTATCTATCTATCTATCTATCTATCTCATATATATATTATCTATTGATTATCTATCTATCTATCTATCTATCTATCTATTTATCTATCTATCTATCTGCCTTTCTACCTATCATGTTAGGATAATATATCTAAATATATATATATATATATATATATATATATATATATATATATATCTCCTATCAAATCAAATGAAATATAAGCTTTATTGGCAGGACTAAATATATTTTAGCATTGCCAAAGCAAGTGGGAAATAATTGTGTAGGGTTGGGGAATGGTGACAAATCCAAGGTGGGGATATAGGACTCCTTGGTATATCAGGCTCCTCTCAGTCTATGGCAGGCAGTAATATATTGTGCTGGTATGGCCGCTGTGTTCTCCTCTTCCCCCAACAGTATGAAGAGTCTCTCTTCCTCCTCCATGGAGGTGAAGTCTGGGCAGAGATCAGACAGTCTCCTAAAGTGAGAATCCCTCACTGCTGAGTATTTGGGGCACCACAGCAAAAAATGAGCCTCATCCTCCATGGCCTCCTAGTCGCACTGCTGGCACAGTCTGCTCTCCCTGGGCATGTACCTCTGTCAGTGTCGCCCGTATTCGATGAACAGGTTGTGGGTGCTCAGTCTATCCTGGCTCAGGATCTGTCAGTCTCTGGGGTTAGAGAGTTTCTCCAGATATGGGGCTTTCCCCCTTTGCCACATTGTACTGGTTGGTGGCTTGGGCAGGCTGGGTTTGGGTGACTTGTTGCAGGGTGCTTTGTCTTTCTGGTGCTTCTTGGTGTCTATCTTTCTATCTATCTATCTATCCATCTATCTATCTATCTATCTATCTATCTATCTATCTATCTATCTTTTATCTGTCTATCTATCTCAAATCTATCATCTATCTATCTATCTATCTATCTATCTATCTATCTATCTATCTATCTATCTTTCTACCTATCATGTTAGGATATTCTATCTATCTATCTATCTATCTATCTATCTATCTATCTATCGTCTAATTATCTTTCTATTATCTATCTACCTACCTATCTGTTATCTAACAGAAATAGTAATAGTAATATATACTGTATTAATTATTCATTTAATAAATATATAATAATAATTTGAGTACAATGTGAAATATAGATAGTTTTTTCTTTTAATGTTAACAGCTTTAATCTACCACCAACAGGTGGCAGAAGAAAGCTATAGTTCTTTGTAACACACAAATCACCTGCATTTCTGTAAATCTATTTGCAGGACTATTCTTATTACAACTTGTAGTACAGATATATAAGAAGATATGAGATAGGTAGATAGATAGATAGATAGATAGATAGATAGATAGATAGATAGTAGATAGATAGATAGATAGATAGATAGATAGATAGATAATATTAAGTACATCCATATTTTAATGAACATTTTTCATAATACATATGTTCATGGATGCTTAAAATGCTTGCACACAATGTTCCCTATTAGGATATTACATTAAATAAACACAGATTCAATGATAAATATCAATATTGTTTGTAACAATCGGATCATCATAAAGGTTAAACAACATATGCATCTCCTGTTACTGGATGTCTTAGGTATCCTTGTAAATAGAATTCAGTTGATATGAAAAAAGAATTACTGCAAGAATTTTTAGAAATACATTGTTTAATATCTATTTTTGGCAAAGTCCTCTATCCATTATACTAAACCATTATTATTCACAGTTTTATATAAATTCCAGAAATATGCATTTGTCTACTAACTGTTGAGATCCCCCAGAACTAACCTTATGGTATAGCATCAGTAAAATCAAAATATTGGCAAATCTCAGGCAGCATCTGCAAAAAATATGAGTGATGTCAGTTCTTATATGTTGGCCAATATTACTTGATGAGTTCCAGAATACATGTTTGCAATTATGATTTTATGTTAAAAGAACAAAATCAGAATTTAATCAACATCTACAAAATATTTTCAAGGAGAAACATATAAAAATATGAGTTGCATCGTTGTATGAGCCAAACTGTAACAGGTATTGTATTGTAATACTTAATAAGCAGGGATTGCTCTGCATTGTAATTAAGTGACCCTGAGATTTAGAGGTGTGTAATAAATGATAGATAGATAGATAGATAGATAGATAGATAGATAGATAGATACTGGCATGAGATAGATAAGATAGATAGATAGATAGATAGATAGATAGATAGATAGAAAGATAGAACGATACTGGCAAGAGATAGATTAGATAGATAGATAGATAGATAGATAGATAGATAGATAGATAGATAAATAGATAGATATGAGATAGATAGATAGATAGATAGATAGATATGAGATATATAGATAGATATGAGATAGATAGATAGATAGATAGGTAGATATGAGATATATAGATAGATATGAGATAGATAGATAGATAGATAGATAGATAGATAGATAGATAGATAGATAGATAGATATGAGATAGATAGATATGAGATAGATAGATAGATAGATAGATAGATAGATATGAGATAGATAGATAGATAGATAGATAGATAGATAGATAGATAGATAGACAGATATAAGGCACACTTGCACTACTGTTTTTTTTTTTGTGTTATTCTATATGTTTTTATATGGATAACATTTGGGACAACTGATGCAACCTACACTGAATTTGGTGGGAATGCGCCCTTGCGACTGACAAAGGCAAATATATACACATAATTCTAACATGCGTGCATGTCAGCTATGATTCATTCCCTTAAAGAGATTGTCTGGATTTGAGAATAGGTAAAAATAATCTACTTGTAGACATGAAGCAATCACAATTTTATATACACGGGTAGTAAAATGTCCTTCACAGCACGTCTTGGAGGTTGCGGTCATATGTATGATATCTGTGATAAAGTCTGCGTACAAAACGTTTGTGCTGAATGTCCCAAGCTTCATGTATGCAAACCTTGGCAAATCCTTTCTGCAGTGTTTTTTGCAGTTCTTTATAATATACCAGTTCCATTCATTAGTATGTGTATATTGCATGCGGTGTTATTATTATTATTATGTATTTTATATATTATAACAGCTCCCATTTTAGCCAAGGTAGCTGTAAGGACATACTGTAGTTGTATGTAACTGTTGTTTGTAACTAGATTTGTCCTTTAAATACTTTACTTTTGTTTTTGTACACGCAATGATATGACAGAACTATGTTACTTATCTAAATACTAAATCAATCCCGTGACAATTTAAAGACTATATTAGGAAGTTGTTAAAATAGTATTTTCCTAATATAACGTTATTACCAGAAATGCTTTCTGTAGCAGATGGAGAGTTCCAGTAATAAGAGTATAATTAACATCTGAATAACTAAACAGACTGAATACAATGGCTTTTCAAGAGATCTTCAGCTCAGAGACACATTCTAACAATAGAAAAAATAGAATTTTTAGATGAAAGATACATTTTTTTACAATTAAATCAGAAAAAACTACATAGCTTACTGTAATTTTTTTAATATAAAATACATTTTAAAAATGACATGCAGTATTTGCTGTCAAAGTCAAGTTAAAAACGGCCTTTAATCTCATGTTGCGAGGCTGTCCATCAAAACGTGAAGTTATGTTACAGGTAGAGCTTCATTCTACTTCATTCTTGGCAACAGATCTACAAACATAATAAAATAGAACAAAATGCAAGTTTAAATAACCTCCATTTTTAAAGTAGCTTTAAAGATTGTATTAAAATGCTGAAATATTGGTTCTATTTACAGGTAGCAGAGCAATCATATAATAATCTGTGAAGCTGTATAAAATTTCAGAATTCTTTCAATTTTATGATGTCCTATAGTCCGGAGTCTATTGAGTAATGGTCTGCAGCACAACCTCTGGGAATGTGAAATTCTCTACAACTTATTACAGGAGAGCATTGAAATAATAGCATTGTGTTATGGAATAGCTATTTGAACAATTATCTAATGTATTTCTGTACGTGGTCCTGGGATGGATTTTCTCATGCACGCACAGAGACATGTGCCACTGAATGTTCTCTCTATTCCACAGCATATTATAAATAGGCAAATAATTCTCCCTTAAAAGAATGAAAGCTATATTCCCTGAGAGACTATTGTCCAACGGACTATGGGACACAATGTGACATCTGACAGAAGAAAGCTCTGCATGGCTTTTATGAAATCAATCACAAGTTGATCACTCTGCTTCATTAGAAGGCACCAGTATTTTAAACAGCACATAGAAAAGTATAGGTACGGAGACAGCCCAGTTACAGATTTTGAAGTCAGCCATACATATTCAATAGCTGTTGGCCGAACGATCCAACAGCTATCTCTCCCAACTCCCTCTTGACTCTCCCATAGACATTCAGCCGAAATGTATGGGTATTCAATGGGGAGAAGGGAGAAAGCTGAAGCCAGACACCTGAGAACAAAAGGATCTGGTGAAAATATTCACCTTGTCTGATCCTTCTCTCCCCCAACATCATACTAGAGGTAAAGTCTGGAGCTCCTCCATACACATTAGGCTGTCAACCAAACTCACCATTCTTGATGGGTTCAGCTGACAGTTCACCAATGTGTATGGGGTCCCTTAAGACCAGATTCATCCAACCACAATTGGTCTGGTAAACATGGTCTGTGTGTTGGCCACATCTCCCTGACCTACCCAAACTGCTGCTTCATAGTGATTTACGATACCATCAGTTCCTATCAGATTGAGAGTCTAATGTTCTGTACTCACATGATGATGTAAGTACAGTACAATAGACCCACTATGGGTGCTGTATTATGACTGTGAACAATTTTAAGATTGCACAGAGACCTTTGACCGTATTGTGTGTGAGGACTTCGATGCTAGTAATATAACGTCTGTTGCTTATCAATTGTGTACTGTGTACAGCCAGTATTGGAACCCAGCATGCTAAAGAACACAATGGGGAAGGCAAATGCAGACTTGGCTGGAGAGCTCACCACAATTTGCAACAAGCCACGAGAGGAATGATATATTTAGTGCATGTATAGAACTTTTCATATTTAACTCAATATATAGTACAGAGCCAAAGTATTAACACTAGCTATATTTATGAAGACCTAAACGTAAAATTATAGGAGAAATAAAAAAGGGACAACAAATGTGCTGTCGTCGTATATCAACAATCATTTAAAGCTGATATGTCAGCGTTATATGCTGGCATTATATTATACTCCCAGATACAAAGGGTTAATGGGACAAAAGGAAAAAATACTTTTATAAAAAAATATTCTGGACTCATGAGAGTAACCATGATAGTAGCCTCATTATCATTGATTGTGAATTGATTAATAAATGTACTCCAATTGCCCTGATCTTCAGTTGGCTCCCCCTTGTGGCAGCAGTGGGCTGCAGAAATCTAGATTCTTAAAGAGCACCCGTCATGTCTTCCCAGAACTGCAGAAGTGCACTAACTCCACTGTTTTTTTTTTCTTATTTTTCAGCCTCCCCTTACCAGTGTTAGGCCTCATGCACACGACCGTGTGTGTTTTTCAGATCCATAAAACACGGAAGCCGCTCTGGAACGAGCCGCCCATTATAGAGATGCCTATTCTTGTCCGCGAAACAGACAAGAATAGAACATGCTCTAATTTTTTTGCGGGGCTACGAAACGGAGCAACAGATGCGCAAAGCACACGGATTGCTGTCCGCGTCTTTTGCGGCCCTATTGAAGTGAATGGGTCCGCGCCTGATTTGCAAAATATGTGGCTCGGACGCGGTTCAAACATACGTTCGTGTGCATGAGGCCTTAAGGTGTACTTCAGCCTTTGACACTGAAAACTAGGAACCACCCAACTGACAATGCCCCAGTATCTGGTGCCAAATTAATGGCGCTGATTGGGGGAGGCTAGAAGAAAAAGGAAAAAAAAAGCACCAGAGTCAGTAAAGATCAGAATGGCATGCTGCCATTTGCAGCCCTGTGAGGACGTGACAGATCCTCTTGACAGCTCTGTACATAGAACAAAACACTTTTTATTAGCTTTGTTCTGTGTTAACAGCACTTGAGCTTAGAGGCCTGAAACAGCTGGGCCGAGTGACAATATTTTCTGCTCTGATTTCTCTCAAATTCAGTGTTGTCAGTGATTAAAAAATAAGCCACATCACTTGTATATGCTCATTGACTGGAAAATCCAGCACTATTCACACATGATAATGAGTCCTGGTTATTTACGCCACCATCTTGAGGAGTCCCTACTGTATAGTTGACCAAAATACATTTTCTCCTTCCTTGGTGCTAAAATGTCCTTCTTTAAGATGTGCAATAATACAATTGTAAGTCACTTTAAAAAGTATCTCACTGCTTAGCATTGATCTTTTTGAGGTTACCTTTTTGAGGAAATGTTGAATGAGAAAGTGGTGAGGAAACATGGAATACATAGGAACAGGAAACTGTTACACTGCAAACCCCTGTGACTCTCTGTGTCCCTCTGTGGCTATTCTTAATGGTTGTATCGCCAGTATTAGTAGTGGGTACCAGATACTGGATATGTATGCGGTCAGATAGATCAGGGCCAAATATCTCTACGTAACTAACTTTCTCCATGGCTTTAAATATATATCCTTTAAATTACACAGTACATATAGAAATATGTAGTCAGGGTGACAATGGGTATAGCAATACACTGTACCTACTGCCAATACAACACAGGTCCTGATATCTAGGAATGTTCATACCAACATACAATGAGAAAAGACATAGGCCCAAATTTATTAGGACTGGACTTTCATATGCCAGTCTAATAAGGATTGTTTGAGCAAATTGATTAAAAGCTACTTGTCTCTTAAAAAATATAGTTTATTTTAGACTGTTCTAAAGTCAGACAATGAAATCTACGTCTGCTATGAGCAGGCATAGATTTTCAGCAAATTTTGTACTAAGATTCTCACAATTTTTTTTAGAATTTTTAAATCTGAATGTTTTAGGCCAAGGAAAGTGGCTCTTTGTTGTGCATGAAACTGGTGCGTGCCATCATGAATGACTTTTTGAGGTTCAGTTTTTGTCAAAAACAAGCCTAAACCGATTAATAAATGTGAGCCATAATATTTGACTACTACTACTCTTTTTACTGCACATTATTGAAAAGAGAGATACCAGATTGTAAATTATTGTAGAGTATCGGATGTATTTAGAACGATATAACACAGTTACCTCGAATGTGATTCATTTATTTTTATTGGATATGCGAAATATGACTAGGGAACGTATGGTTTTTACCATATAATAGTTATAAGTAGTAGTGATAAAATAGATTAATGTTTTAAAAAAAAAAAAATTTACATAGATATTTTTACATCTTTTTTAAATATAAAAAAGTTGCAAACATGTTTTCTTATCAGACATAATTTATGACATCAGTCCAAAAATAAGAACGTTTCTAATGACAAGCATGATTACCTTATTTCATCATTCAGATTTATATGAGTCTAGTAGCAGAGGTGCCTCTTCTGAGATATTTGACACTGATAAGTGGGGGGGAGACAAGCCTAAAGAAAACATCAATTCTTAGGAGACAATACAAAGAGATACAGCTCATAAAACAACACTTCCAGGGTGTTTTGCCTTGTTGATTGCTCACTGCACACCCAAGTCGTTAGCTAATAAGTACAATGAGCTGAATGGAATGTCTTATTACTTAAGAATAATCTCCAAAGGCTCTAGAGGTGTGGGCTCTAATGCAGTCTGACTGGAAGCTTGAGGTAGTATGGAGGAAGAGATATTTAAACAAGGCAGCTTGTAAAAGCACATTCACTATGTGGTCGAGTTCACAAAGACTTTTTTTTTTTTTTGCCACCGGCAGATGATGCTCGGAATGAATGGCTGGGACCCTAAGGTAGATTGCCACAGGCCTAGACTGGAAAACAAATCCCTTTTTTCTGAATTAAGCTTTTATTGGTCTATTCAGCAAAAACAAACTTACAAACGCTCAAAATTCAGCTATGTGCCCAAGCATGAGCAGGAGGATTCTTGTTGTCAAGTAAAATAATAGGTTACATAGCAAATAGCTGTTTTAATAACTATTTCAAAGATCAAACCTGTCATTCAGGGAGCTTGGTTCTCGTTCCCACAGAGTAGGCAAAATTCTCCCACTTCAAGATCTATTGTATCTTTGATGATTTTTACAAGAGTATCGCAAACTTACTAAAGGAACTTTTAGTGTTTTTTTTTAATTTTTTATGAAACTTTGTGCTTCCCAATTGTTATGTTAGCTTTTAAAGTTTTAACTTCCAACAGAAATATGACATGAGCAATTCACTAGTAGATCTACCAAAATACTGAAATAATTTAGATCTTAAAGCTGAATGCTTTATTACAGCTCTGTACGGTCTGGAAGTTGCACATAATTGTTATATGACATCCACAAAAGCATGGGCTGCTCTACTGGTCTTCTATATGTGCCATATTCTATTGAATGCTATATTATGGCATAATGTTTCCTTAAAAGCATTGCTTCCAGGAAAGAATATCATTGTAAGGCCTCATGCACACAACTGTAAGCATATTTCAGTCTGTATCCATGTTCTTTCCGCATCCGTATTTCCTTTCCGCAAGAGGTAGAACAAGTCCTATACTTGTCCGCAAAATGTGGACCATGAGGCATAATATGGTGCCATACAAATACACCATATAGCAACATATCCATAGCATGGAGCATAGGACTCCATATGCAGCCATAAAAGTTCTGCCATGTGCATAAGGCTTAAATGTAATCTCATTTTTGTATATATTCAATTATGTACAGAAGGAAATAGGTACCCAATGAAGTAAAGCACAAAGAAAACCAGTTTTCCTAAAAACATATTGGTTTTATTAGTTTTCATTTAGGTTATGCTGTCACATCAAATCTTTTCAATCCAATTTATTGTTAAAAAGTTTGTTATTTGCATGTCCACAGTTATAAAAAGAGTCCCAGGATAGACCAGTAACATTCTTTAAGGGTAGAATCCATGGGACCTGATTGGAGCTTTATTATCACATTTTCTGGATTATAGAATGGCTATACAAAATTACAGTATATACAGAAAAAGAATAGATTTTGAAAAGGCAATGCCAACACATAATATAGGAGGTTTACATCAGAAGAGTTCCCTATATAGTTATCCAGGCTCAGTCAATTGCTCTTGAACAGTTACACATTATACATTTAATATTAATTAAATTTATAATATTAAAATTAATAGTATTAACTGCAGTAATTAATATTACTGCAGTTTAAAGACCTAAAGACCTAAACCAATAAAAAAATAAAAAGAGAACATAGCAAGTTAAGTCATTGAATATATGCAATCTCATTACAATGATATAAAAATATCATATAAAAATATAATGATAGTGACATCATTTTTATCATATAAAGAGAAAATAATGGCTGGATAGTACTCATATAGCTTAAAGGTAATGTCAAATAGGACAAAATTACATTGGAGATGTCTTAGGACTTCCATTGATCACTAGAAGAAAGGATATCGGTCCCCTAACCCTCTCTATTATTATTCCTGGGGTGGAGTTAAATGGGCGGTACAGAAATAGCCTATAACAGTGATGGAGAACCTTTTACAGACTGAGTGCCCAAACTGCAAACTAAAACCCACTTATTTATCCCAAAGTGCCAACATGGCAATTTACCCTGAATACTGCAGGCCAATATACTATATATTCTATGTACTTTATCATTTGGCTATAGTAGTCCGCCTACATTCAGTGCGCTGCCTGTGCTGTTCATAGTGCACCCTGCACTGATGAATGGCAGGAAAGGTCTAAGGAGTATTGGTGCACCATAGACTTTTTCCAGAGTGCAGGTACCCACAGAGAGGGCTCTGAGTGCCGCCTCTGGCACCCGTGCCATAGGTTCGCCACCACTGGCCTATAACTTTGATTTCTTCTTTTGCTAAAATAAAGGGACAGTGACCCATCCTTAAAGGGGTTGTCTCACTCTTCTGGTTTGGCCTCTCTAACCCTTACCTGGCCATCAACTGTTATCTCTGGGGCATCTCGTGGATTCACTTGCAGCCACTAGCTATGTAATGCTTGGAAGGGCCAGATACATATTCCAAAACAGGAGCCACTGACAATGCAGTCTTTCCTTTTAGCTTACAGAGGAGGATCATAAGAGAGGATACCTTTAAAAATGTAACAAATTATATTTTCTCGATTATAAAGTGAAAAATAGTAAATGTTTAATGCCGCAAACTGTAATATAGGCCAGTGCTGGCCAACCTTTTATAGACCGAGTGCCCAGACTGCAACCCAAAACCCACTTATTTATCGCAAAGTGCCAACACAGCAATTTAACCTGAATACTACAGTCTAATACAGTATATCTTCCATGTACTTTATAATTTAGCTATAATAGCCTTCCTACATTCAGTGCGCTGCCTGTGCTGTTCATAGTGCGCCCTGCGCTGATGAATGGCAGGAAAGGTCTAATGAATATTGGTACATAGACCTTTCCAGGGTTTGGGTGCCCTCAGAGAGTGCACCCACCCGTGGCATAGGTTCACCACCACTGATAAAGGCAGGCGTTCTCCGGACAGACTTGCCTTTGCTTATTGTCTCAGATGTATGCATAAAGTGACAGGCAGGGAGCTTTTGCCTTAAGTTATTATTATATATATTTTTTTCTATATGATTGTTTCTGTCACTAGACAAGTGATCATGTGGCGTCAAAACATCATAGTTGTCAAGCAAGTACTAAGAAAGAGAGGTAATGCTTATGTAATAAGAAAGCATACACTTCAATTGCAGAAATGCTTTTTTTTGTTTATATGCATAGTGCACTTCCGAAAAGGTTGTGAAACCTCAGCCTTCTATTTGGTCTAGGGGATTTTGACTAGGTTAATACTATAATGCCTGTCTGCTTTTTTTGCTCTTTGAACCCAAATAACTGCAGAATGCTGTCTGGAAACAAATAGCCTGAGCTATGTACTTCTTCAGCTAATTTTAAAAGGGCACTTACTGCGTAAACATTGTCTACTCAGACTGAGATGACAGACGTTTTTTTTCTGTCCAAAAATAATTTTCAAATTTTAATTTAGAAATTTAGCTCAAATACTGAGAAAAGCATTTTTCGACAATGAAGTGCATTATGTGGAACAACAATTCAATCATAGTTAATCGAATTGTTCGTTATTGTGATGTGTAAACCCAAAAGCAAAATCCAGTTTTCTACTAGTTGCTTATTCTACAAATTGAGTAGCCTAATTTTTACTGAATATTGTATGCACCACACATCTTAAAAGGGTTGTCTCTCCTTGGCAATCCCTTCTGAAAATGAAGTTACTGCAGCTTTCAGCTGTTTGATGGAGGTATGCCTTCTGAAACTCGATCAGTTGTAATCACTGGGGAAGTTGTAGCTACTGCGTTGGGAAATCTAGTATAATCAATTGCTATCTATGTAATACAGAGATAGTCTGAGTTCACCAGAGCAGGTGCTGCTCATAGTAAGTAGGTCTTTGCAGTGGCGTAGCGTGGGTTGCCAGCACCCGGGGCAAGCCATGTATTGCGCCCCCCCCCCCCAACCTGTGGGCACGGCCCTTTTTACAGATAACATAGTAGATATCACTTGCAGTCCTATGTAACACTACAGATAATACAGTGATAGCTCTCGGAGTACAGATAATGCAGTAGATGGGTGTGAGGCCCCAAAATTCAGAACACACACAGTGTGACCTGAAGTCTGGGGCCAGGATATGGCATAGTGGGCCACCGTCTTCATTCGGAAATTAGAACGTCATGACGCCTTTTATCAGCCACGTCTCGTCTCTGCAGAGTTTCACAGAAAACATTTTTAAATTCCTCTCTTTACTATCATCCTCTTCTATCATTATACACAGGGGCAATTATATATCCTAATAATACAGAGGGGCCAATATATCCTAATAATACAGAGGGGCCAATATATCCTAATAATACAGAGGGGCCAATATATCCTAATAATACAGAGGGGCCAATATATCCTAATAATACAGAGAGGCCATTATATATCCTAATAATACAGAGGGGGCCAATATATCCTAATAATACAGAGGGGCCAATATATCCTAATAATACAGAGGGGCCAATATATCCTAATAATACAGAGGGGCCAATATATCCTAATAATACAGAGGGGGCCAGTATATATCCTAATAATACAGAGGGGCCAATATATATCCTAATAATACAGAGGGGGCCAGTATATATCCTAATAATACAGAGGGGCCAATATATATCCTAATAATACAGAGGGGGCCAGTATATATCCTAATAATACAGAGGGGGCCAGTATATATCCTAATAATACAGAGGGGCCATATATATCCTAATAATACAGAGGGGCCAATATATCCTAATAATACAGAGGGGCCAATATATCCTAATAATACAGAGGGGCCAATATATCCTAATAATACAGAGGGGCCAATATATCCTAATAATACAGAGGGGCCAATATATCCTAATAATACAGAGGGGCCAATATATCCTAATAATACAGAGAGGCCATTATATATCCTAATAATACAGAGGGGGCCAATATATCCTAATAATACGGAGGGGCCAATATATCCTAATAATACAGAGGGGCCAATATATCCTAATAATACAGAGGGGGCCAGTATATATCCTAATAATACAGAGGGGGCCATTATATCCTAATAATACAGAGGGGGCCAGTATATCCTAATAATACAGAGGGGCTATTATATCCTAATAATACAGAGGGGCTATTATATCCTAATAATACAGAGGGGCTATTATATCCTAATAATACAGAGGGGCCATTATATATTATATTAATACAGAGGGGCTATTATATACTAATAATACTGTGGGGCATTATATACTAATAATACAGATCTCTGCTGTCCATATACCAGGCCTACCAGTATTACCCCTTCAAATACCGCCTGGTCAGTGTGACTAGGCGGTATATGAAGGGGTAATATTGGTGGTAGGCCTGGTATATGGATAGCAGAGATGGCATCCTCTGAGCAGTACTGTCTTTGGCAGTGGCGTACACAAAATCCATGGGGCCCCGGTGCAAAACTAAATTATGGGGCCCCCTCCCTGTGGCCCGCCCCCAACCCGCCGCAAGAATTTACTCGGGCCCCCTGGATTGTGATTAATAATGCTCCGTGTCTCTCTGTGACCTTTTTACTACAAAATCACAGTGAGATAAAGTTGTCACTGTAATTTTGTAGTAAAAAGGTCACAGAGAGGCACAAAGCATTATCAATCATGTCAATGCTCCGTGTCTCTGCTGTCCAGTACGCGCTTGGCACTCTTTCACACAGCGGATTCCATGCACTGCATCCGCTCGTGTGAAAGAGCCCTAAGCCCAATGCATGACTACACTTACCCAGTCCTAACTAATAAAATCTGGTCCTACCTCATCCAGGGTGTGGCTGGCGTCGGCGTGATGTCCGCTGGATCCAGAACAAGGTCTCTGTGGGGAGAAAAAAAAGAATAATTATATAAGGAAGGGATGGCGACTGTCCCTGTGAAATCACCAGCAGGGGGCGCTGTGCTTGCCTGGAAGACTGAGCCATGCCAATGTATAGCGGGGTAATCTAGTGCTACCACACAGTACTAATGCCCACATTGTGGCCCCTCACAGTACTAATGCCCACCTTGTGGCCCCTCACAGTACTAATGCCCACCTTGTGGCCCCTCACAGTAGTTATGGCCAGATATATGCCCCCTTACAGTAGTTATGGCCAGATATGTGTCCCCTCACAGTAGTTATGCCCAGATATGTGCCCCCTCACAGTAGTTATGCCCAGATATGTGTCCCCTCACAGTAGTTATGCCCAGATATGTGTCCCCCTCACAGTAGTTATGCCCAGATATATGCCCCCTCACAGTAGTTATGCCCAGATATATGCCCCCTTACAGTAGTTATGGCCAGATATGTGTCCCCCTCACAGTAGTTATGCCCAGATATGTGCCCCCTCACAGTAGTTATGCCCAGATATGTGCCCCCTCACAGTAGTTATGCCCAGATATGTGCCCCCTCACAGTAGTTATGCCCAGATTTGTGTCCCCTCACAGTAGTAGTTATGTCCCCCCTTACAGTAGTTATGGGCAGATATGTGTCCCCTCACAGTTACAGGGGACAAATGGAATATATACAGAGGGGAAAAATGGATATATATAAAGGGGCCCTGTATGTATATATATTTATCCATTTTGCCCCCTCTGTATATATTCCATTTGTCCCCTGTGTATGTATTCCATTTTTAAGTACAACAGCCACAGGACTTGCTTTCAATTATTTGACTCCAGATCACTGTGCCTTGTAGAACCCCTCCATCAGCAGGAATGCTAGTGCGTCAGGTTACCACATTCAGCAAAGGGGTGTTGCTCATCCCCCACTCCTTTCCCTCCACCAGCCCCCTCCTCCTTCAGCCTTTTAATAACATTTGTTTAAAATTTCATCCACTGTACTTCTCAGTAGATTATCAGCCAAGAAATCTGTGTACTGTCTTGTGTGAACGTGCCCTAAAAGGAGAGAAAGCCTGAAGGACAGATACTACTTCTCCTTTTTACCCCTCTGTATATATTTAATTTTTGCTATTGGGGTCGGCCCCCACTTTGCTGCACTGCCAGATGCTCCCTGTGTTAGCCGGCACATACAAAAAAAAACAAAAAAACTTACCTACTCCGAACCTGCTCTGCTCCCTCCTGTCTTCTGGCGTGTGTCAGCAGCGTCGCGGGCCCGCGTCATCCCGTCAATCCCGCGAGACCTGGCGCGAGGTCACTGGTCTGAAGCAAGGCACTGGATGGGTGAAGGAGGGGCCACCGCGTAAGGCACAGAGGCCGGGGCCCGACCGGCCATATACTATTAAAAATACTATTAAAAATTTTAACATAATTTGCGGTGGGGCTGCGGGCCCCTGCCGACTTGGGTACAGCACTACTGCAGGGGCCAGGGGTTCACAGGCGGCCGGGCCCCCTGGAGTGCCGGGCCCGGTCGCAACTGCGACCCCTGCGACCCCTGTATGTACGCGCCTGGTCTTTGGTCATCCTTTACCAGCACCCTGACAGCCACCTGCGTAGCCTTTGACACTGACTGTCACTCACTGATCGCTAAGGGTACTTTCACACTAGCGTTAGTGTGATCCGGCAGGCAGTTCCGTCGTCGGAGCTGCCTGCCGGATCCGCCGTTCAGTGTGACAACTGACAGCATTTGTAGTCGGATCCGGGTGCGGATCCGTCTGCAAATGCATTGCAAGAACGGATCCGTCCCTCCGCTTGTCATGCGGATGGACGGATCTGTCTTGCAGTCTTTTTCACAATTTTCCCGGTCTGCGCATGAAGGACGGATCCGTCTTTCAGTTGTTTCAGAATGCCGGATCTGGCACTAATGCAAGTCAATGGGAATTAGTGCCGGATCCGGCATTCCAGCGACTGATCAGGCATTTTGGACGGACATAATACCGCAGCATGCTGCGGTATTATGTCCGGCCAAAACGCCTGACAGTGAGTGAACGGAAGGCGCACTGATGCAAACTGAACGGATTTCTATCCCTTCAGATTGCATGGGAATATGCCTGATCAGTTCTTTTCCGGCACAGAGCCCTTTTGACGGAACTCTATGCCGGAAAAGAATAACGCAAGTGTGAAAGTACCCTAAGCAGCAGGCTGTGAAGTGCCATGAGAGCCAGGCTACGCAGGTGGCAGTCAGGGTGCTGGTGAAGGATGACCAGAGACAATACTGCCCAGAGGATGCCATCTCTGCTCATCTCAACTATACCAGGCCTACCACCAGTATTACCCCTTCATATACCGCCTGGTTACCCTTACCAGATGAGCAGGTGGTGTATGAAGGGGTAATACTGGTAGGCCTGGTATATGGACACCAGTACTGTCTCTGGCCATCCTTCACCAGCAGATTCCTGACTGCCACCTGCTTGCCCTGGCTCTCAGTGTCACAGTGTAAATAAGTCACCCCACACCTAACACTCAGGGAGTGATTCAGTCACACTGTGACACTGAGAGCCAGGGCAAGCAGGTGGCAGTCAGGAATCTGCTGGTGAAGGATGGCCAGAGACAGTACTGCCCAAAGGATGTCACCTCTGGTGTCCATATTCCAGGCCTACCACCAGTATTACCCTTAATATACCACCTGCCCACCTCACACCTAACACTCTGGGAGCTGTCACACTGACTGTCTGACTGACTCACATTCAGACTGCCTGCTGTGGAGTCCTGAAGCGACACACTGCAGCAGCCTTCTTCTTCTTCTTCTTGCCCCAGCTCCACTGTGTCTTCCCCGGCTGGAAGGTGGGCGGAGCTTTGTACTGCTATGGGCGGAGCTTCGCGCTGCTGTGGGCGGAGCTTCGTACTGCCGTGGGATTGATCAGGGGCGCTTGTTCTGATGATGCTGCTCCTCACTCTGTGGCGCTGCTCTCAGCAACTTCATGGATTTTTTTTTGTGCAAACGGCTGCCAGCGCCCCCTGCAGTCTGGCGCCCGGGGCAACGGCCCCCCTGGCCCCCCCCACGCTACGCCCCTGGGTCTTTGTGATAGCTCATAGATGAGATTTCTGAGTAGGAGATCTGTCTCTTTTATGTCAAAATATCTTAATAGCATACAGAAAGCATCAACAAAAAAAACATTGCTTTTAGGAGCGCCACATTTGACTGATTAGTGTTGGGCGCGAATAGTTGAATCGTGAATTTTAATTGTGAATATCGCAAATTTGAGAATTCGCGAATATTTAGAATATAGTGCTATATATTCGTATTTTTTTAATATTCTACATTTTGTTTTCATCAGTAACCTTCTTTTCTTCTTGTGGCCCAATGAGAAGGCTGCAATGTCTTTGTCTGAGCTTAGCAACATCCCTGGCAACTAATAGGAAAGTTGCCTACCCCTTACTATATAAGAACCTCCCCACAGCCATTGTATTCAGTTTATTACAGTTCTGAGAGAGACAGCAGTGTTATTGCTATGCTCTCTTGTTTCCATTTCTCACATTACATTAGATAGTTAGTTAGCTAGCTTATATATATATATAATAAAAATATAGTTAGTGGGAGATAGTCCGTGTAGGTTAGATCGTGAAATAGTGTAGCTATACTGTAGTGTTTCAGTGCAGCAGGGTGTTAGGCCCCATTCACACGTCTGCAATTCTGTTCCGCATTTTGCGGAACGGAATTGCGGACCCATTAATTCCTATGGGGACACGCTATGTCCCGCCTGGACCCGTAATTGCGGATCCGCACTTCCGGGTCCGCACTTCTGTTCCGCAAAAAATAGAAAATGTCCTATTCTTGTCCGCAATTGCGGACAAGTAAAGGCATTTTCTAGATAGTGCCGGCGATGTGCGGTCCGCAAATTGCAGAACGCACATCGCCGATGTCCGTGTTTTGCGGATCTGTGGATCCGCAAAACACTTGCGGACGTGTGAATGGGGCCTTAGGTATGGTGATAGATACTACATACATAGTGCTGTATGTACGTATGTATGTTACATACATACAAACATACATATTGCGGTGATGTCACAAGTTCACAACAATACTTAGTGCACCAATCACTAATATTTAGGGAGACCTGTTAAAATGTGGAGTTGCACGTATTGCGCCAAAATATTTGCATAACTATTGCTGATTCACGCAATTGCGAATATATTGGATCATATATATTGGATGTTCTGCCGTGCCAACCATTTTCTCCAGTCTCAGGAAACTTCTAGCAGCTTGAAAAATGTAGCTATAGTGACCCACGCCCGTATTGCATGCACATTACGCGCATATTATATTGACCGCGACTAAGAAAATAACCGCAAATTCGCGAATATATGACAAATATTCTACCAAATATTCTCAAAATATCGCGAATTCGAATATTGCCCCTGCCGCTTATCACTATCACTGATGTCACAATTGTACATAAAAAGTGGGAACTAGGCATCAAGCACTTAGACAGCTTTGCGCCACTCACAACTTGATTTAGACACACAGATCTTTACTCCATCATCTGCTACTTTAGACTCAGGGCAAAGGTTGGAAGGCTTTCCTACTGTCATAGTGTGTGACTGTGGAATTTGCCTAAGGAGCTGTCTGAGTCTCCTGTAGCTAGATTGACTACTGGATGGTAACCTTTGAATGGACAGATTCTTTGAGATACAGGGTCTGCTGCAGAGAGAAAAAGCTCTTGAGAGCAGGGACTGAGGGAGAATAATTGTTGCTGAATGCCTGGCATACATTCAGATCATGGTTTTTTGACTATATGAATCAACATAGTTCTGGGTGTGGCCTCTGTAGCTTGTATGTACTAGAATGGCCAAGACTTTGTGCCTTATCTGAGTGTTGAATACAATAGGAATACTGTACTGTGCTGCTTAGAGTGCCAGTAACTAATAGGCCTTGTCTGAGGCGTTCAGTAAAGTTGAACTGTGCAAATGTTGCAACTGTCTTCTATTTAAAGGTGAACCTCTCCAAGTAAGATATACCTCATGATACACACTTCCTTTACTGTTCTTCCCTCATTATCGATTTACAGAAAGCTAAAACTTAAAGGGGTTGTCCAAGTTATATTTATTGATAACCTATCCTTAGCATAGGTTATCAATATCAGATTAGCAGAGGTCTGACAGCCGGAACCCCCGCCAATCAGCTGTTTGAAGAGAAGCCGCACACCATGCCAGCGCTACCTCCTCTTAATTGTTTACCTGCATTGCCATCGCATCTGCAGGGGTGAGAAGGTGTAATTTCAACAAAGCCATCCGATTCATTTCAATGGGATGGATCGCTCCTATTCATGTGTATAGGAACAAGCCGCCCCATTGAAATGAATGGGACGGCTTGGGTGTAATTACACCTACTCACCGCTGCAGATGTAACGGCGAGCAGGTAAACAATGAAGAGGAGGCACTGCTGGCACGGTACGAGTCTTCTCTTCAAACAGCTTATCGGCCGGGGTGCCGGCTGTCGGACCCCTGCCGATCTGATATTGATGACCTATCCTAAGGATAGGTCATCAATAAATATAACTTGGCAACCCCTTTAATCCCCTACTGCTGTGCCTTGCTTCACACAGATCACATTTGTCTGGGCAGTAGCACAAGTTGAAGGCACAACATGAATTCCTTTCAAGGTTTAAAATGTACCCTAGGGTATGAGTACCATGCAACTTCTATACTAATTTCATGGGCACACTATACCAGAATCCTTGAAGGCCTTGTAAACTTAGGCTACATTCATTCAGCAGAAGTAATCCATTACCAGATTTTAAAGGGAAGTTGTCAAAATGAAAATGCAGTGTAACCTGCAGGCAGCATGTTATAGAGCAGAAAGAGCTGAGTATATATATATATATATATATATATATATATATATATATATATATAGTTTTGTAGGAAAGGATTCAGTAGAACCTGGCTGTATATTATCCATTTGAATTATATCTCATTCTGAGCTTTAAAGTCATGTGGACAGCATCAGACTGGCCCACTGGAGAACTGAATGATCCTCCCGTGGGGCCACTAACACTGTCACCTGACATTTCTGGGTGTCAGCATCAGAGAGTGAGAATAAGAATTAACTGCTGTCCGGGGTCAGGGTAGCTCCATTGGTCTCAAAATTAAGCTTAACACTGGTTGGCTGAGAATCAGCCACTAGGTCCTAGGCTTGTTTCTCCTCCTGGATGTTATGCCATCAACAAAGAACGCAAGCTAGAGCTGGCTGTGACTGGAGGCCCTAGGAGCTCCTCAGCATCATGATGACACTAGGTACATGGGAATGGGTCTTGGTCTCAAAATAGACCCTTGGGTACCCCACTGTCACTGACAAAAGCACCCCCTCAATAAGTGTATGGGTGATGAGGTCTCCCCTAAGAAACTTTAATGTCAAGTAGCATATACTACATTATCTGTACTTTGTGATGTTACATAGGACTGCAGGTATCATCTGCTACATTATCTGTACTTAGATAGTTATCACTGTGTTATCGATAGTGTTACATAGGACTGCAGGTAACATCTACTACATTATCTGTAGTCAGAGATCTGTCACTGTGTTATCTGTGATGTTACATAGGACTGCAGGTAACATCTCCTCCTCCTTCTACATTGCTGTGTCCCTCAACTTACCATCTTGCTGCCTGCACAGCATATCATTTCTTGTTGTAATCCAAGCCATAAATGTTTGATTGGTGGGGGTCAAGTGCCCTTGACGATCATCAAGGGGCCATGGTGCTCCTGTGAGTTCTGCATCCCTTTCATCCATGTGCATATGGTTGTATCTCTGATTTTTCAGTTTTTCGCAATTGTATCTGCATAGAAAAAATAAATAAAAACGGAATGCATGATTTGCAGGAAAATCAAGCTCCTTTAATTGTGATGATTGGTGTGGGCCCTGGTGTTCAGACCCCCATGCTCAGCATTGACGACCTACAATATTGATGTATAAAAGTGCACAATACGATTTTGGTGCTTAAGTCCTAGGGGACGGTGCATCCTCATGTAAATATGCAGCAGCACCCCAAATCCTGCTGCTGATTTAAAATCCACACTGCAGTCCCATTTAGGCTGTGAATTTCATTTAAAGCATGTGCATGAGATTTCTTAAAATCATATTCACTTTGATGGTAAGTCAACATTGTGGATTTGCCGTCACAGATTTGAATGTGATAAATCTGCAGTGTTTATGTCCTATGTGTACATACGTTAATATGTATAGAGAAAGCCCCCAGAATCAGTTTCTTCTGTGGGTCCTAGGAACCCCAGTCTGACACTGGAGGTGGTCCGATCAGTGGTTGACAACTATCTCTTAATGCACAGTAATAGGGAAAGGCTGTCTATCACTGATAGGACCATCTCCTTGGCTTCAAAGCGCAATATGAGCAGGAAGTTTTACTGATCAAACTGTTCAGTTCAGATAGGCCATTATTAGCTGATCAGCAAGAGTCCGACATCCCTCACCTAGGGTCTACCAGTAAAGTTCTTTCTTAGGGCCAACTATACAGCTACAAGCAAACATTATCTGCTCACAGTAAGAAGTTACAAGATGATTGATTATGGAAGTTCCTGCAGCAACTTTGAGAAGGCACATCCATGAACAAAAGGGTCCTGGTTGGTCTTCCTCTGTAACTAGAAGTCTTTTCCAACACCTGATGCATCTATAATAGTAAACTGGGTAGTTTGTAAAGTAATCTACCAGTATTTTACATGAACATAGGCTGGATGAAGTGCTGTATTGTGCCTATCTATGTAGTACAAACACTGCAAACATTGGTGCACTACAATGGTAAATGCAATTGACAATATATGGCTAAACCCTCACTCTGATGTTAAAAATGAGACAGTTTGCCAATATATTCTTATATCAAGAACATACCAGAGCATGCGTACCACGTCAAGGTCTCTCATAGTGGCACAGGACCTAACGCCAACACAGGTAGGTTAGCGTTAGGTCCCGTGACTCTATGAGAGACCTTGACGTGGTGCACGGGATCTGGTATGTTCTTGATATAAGAATATATTGGTGAATTGCCTCATTTTTAACATCAAAATGAGGGTTTAGCCATTTATTGTCAATTGCATTTACCATTGTAGTGCACCAATTTTTGCAGTGTTTTGTTTTACATAAACAATCACATCCACACATTTTGCTATCCTGTGCAGGATGTTCTTGTGGCACATGTGGTCCATTGCAGGCATCCTCCATTGTATGCATTTTTGCTGGGGATTGCTGTTAGCAATGGATCACATGCGAAGGATCTGCTCCCCCAGTTAGAAATGCGCAATAGCATTTGGGGTTTTGAGCATTTATCTGCTTTTTGAGACCACTTTGCTTTGTTAGTTTGTTTCTATCTATGTAGTGCAGTTAATCTACTTTATCATGTGCCACTTGTGCAGGGGTGGGGGACTAGGGGCCCACCTTGTTCTTCTACCCCTCACCCCAGCATACCAGCTGTTTGTCAATAGCTCTGACAATAGAAGCAGGCAGCTCCATCTACTTAGTACTGGACTGAGCTCGTCACTGCAGCAGCGCTGCACTGATTGACTTCACCATTGCCAATCAGCTAGTGATGGTCTTTCCTGGTGGACATTCCCCTTTAACGGAGGACAATTCTGGTTAATCAATTACTTCTCATACTTCAATGTAAACATACACTTTGAATTAGCAAGTACGCATACTGAGTATACAGCAGTTATTCACTTATTTACAGACAATATATTCATTGGTTTTTTTCATTCAGTTCAAGTTAACGTCACAACATTGTAGTTGCTGAAAGATTTGTAACATAAACACAAGTGACTTTACAGACTTTTGACAATGAAGCCCTTGGAGAGCTGTGAAACAGCTAACTAATGCAATGGGATTAAAGGTGAGATACACAGGATTATCTGTAAATTCATACGGTTTATTAGTGAAAGTGTATAGAGGAATTCAGCCTTTTAAAATTCTGGGCACAGAACAGCATGCGAAACACAAAGAAGGATAAAAAAGATAGCAATTTTATGCATGACTAACCTCATTATAGTTTGCAATTCTCTAAGAAAAAGTTGTCAACTGAAAAAAAAAGAAAAATGCTATGTCAACAAACTGTCTGAAAATATTGTCTTATTAGGGGAGCATCTAAAATGTATGGGGCCCCAAAGCAAAAACAGTAATTGGCCCCACTGTTTGTTGACAGATAAATGGTATTTCTATCTGGATAGTTGTGACCTATAAAAAGGATTTGCCATAATCTGCTCCTATCTCAGGAATGGGGACCTGCAACTGCAAAGGTATCTCTGAAAATAGCTGAATGAGTGCGCAATGAATGGAGAGGATGTTGTGCGTTCACGGCAACCTTTCCATTCACCACTGTAGAACTTCTGAAAATAGCTGACCAATTGCTCAGCTATTTTTGAAAGTCCAAAAGCAGTGAATGGAGAAAGCCTGCTGTCCAATCATGAAGGGGGCCTAGTGATTGACATAGGGTCTCAGAGGTAGGACCTGCACATTTATGGCATGATATGCCATAAATGTGCAGATGGGAATTTCCCTTCAAAGGGTTGTCTCACAAAAAATATGATACAGTTTTTAAACTATACTTGGATCTGAATAGTTTTGTAATTGCATATAATTAAAAATGTAGTACAGCCATTGAGTTATTCAATAAATGTATCTGTATAGCACAACCTACTGTTTGTTTTTTCTTATTTCTTTGACCTGCTCATTGAGAAGGCCGCACATGCTCAGTTTCATCCTTCAACTGCCTCCTGAGCTATGATAGAGAGAGAGCTGCAGCAGAATGGAGATGCCCCTTAGCTGCAGCAGAAAATACACTTCCCTTGAGCTGTCAGCTTGATATTAATCTAATGGAGCAATGCATGGGGAGCTCTCTGGATCCATGTAAGGTATAGGGCTGGTTGTAGCTTTGTTAGAAAGGTGCCTTCTGGTTCTACTACTTAAAGAAATCCTCCAGTTCAATAAAAAAATCACATTAAATAGGTAGTGAACAGATCACTTCTCTGGTGCCCTACGTTTATTTTTTGATGCCGCAGATCCACCATTCCCAGAGGTAGTAGGGCTAAAATGATCCACAAGGTAATAAAGGACATTCAGGTGCATCTCAATAAATTGGAATTTCATCGAAAAGTTAATTTATTTGAGTAATTAAACTTAAAAAGTGAAACTCATATATTATATAGATTTATTACAATGAGTAATCTAATTAAAGCATTTATTTCTTTCAATGGTGATAAGTATTTTAGAAAATTAGAATATTGCGAAAAAGTTCAATATTGTAGACTCCTGATGCCACATTCTAATCAGCTAATCAATACTAGTGTTGAGCGCGAATATTCGAAAAGCGAATTTTTTTAGCGAATATCGGCACTTCGCTAATTCGCGAATATTTCGAATATAGCGCTATAAATTCGCTATTTCGAATATTCGTTTTTTTTTTTTTTAGTTATATTTTTTTCTTTCCTACTTCCCAAAAGTAGTTCTTACCTGTCCTGAGGATTCCTGGCTTCCTGGCTGCTCTAGTCAGTGCCCGTTGCCGCTTCTGCCGACTTCCGTGCTCATGTGGAGCGTCCCCATCCATGGGAGAATCTCCATATACTAAAATGTACTGTCGGATTTGAGGAATTACGTTGAAATCGCAATGCGATTAATTCAAGTTATATTAATCGCATTGCGATTACAACTTAGCACTGCTATCTTACATAGGCTAGAATTAACGAATATGGAGTATAGCTAATAGCTAATTAGCTATGCACTAGCAGTGCTAAGTTGAAATCGCAATGCGAATACTTTAAGTTAAATTAATCGCATTGCGATTTCAACTTAGCACCGCTGCTATATTCCATATTCGTTAACTCGTTAATTCTAGCAAGCTGACCCATTATAAACCCAGCTCTAAGTTGAAATCGCAATGCGATTAATATAACTTGAATTAATCGCATTGCGATTTCAACGTAATTCCTCAAATCCGACAGTACATTTTAGTATATGGAGACGTTCCCATGGTGATGGGGACGCTCCATGAGCACAGAAGTTATGGTTGGCTTGGTAGAATTAGCGAATAGCGAATATGACGAATGTATTCGTCATATTCCTCAAAACGAAGATAACGAAGTATTCTACATCTTCGTTTTAGCTACCTATTCGTCTCGTCATCGTCAACTTCGCTATTCGCTAATTCTAGCAATCAAATAGGAAGGTTGACTTACCAGACAGCTGTGTTAAATTCGCTATGCGATTTTTTATTTTTTTAATACAATAATTATATTACTTGATAAAATTATTATAAGTATTCTATTTATTAAAAAAAAAAATCGCATAGCGAATTTAACACAGCTGTCTCACTCTCTATAGTCAACCTTCCTATTTGATTGCTAGAATTAGCGAAGTTGACGAATAGGTAGCTAAAACGAAGATGTAGAATACTTCGTTATCTTCGTTTTGAGGAATAGACGAATACATTCGTCATATTCGTCATCCTCGCTAATTCTAGATATGAAACCAATAGGAAAGTAGCCTTAAGTACAAATCGCAATATGCGATTATTTAAATCGCATGTTAATCGCGATAACTAGAAAAAATGACGAATATTCGATTTCGACGAATATGAAACGAATATTCATTCGAATATTCGCGAATTTCGTCGAAATCGAATATGGCACCTGCCGCTCATCACTAATCAATACATAGAGTGCTGTATTAAGTTAGGTGAAAGGAAAAAGTGTGGTAGAAAAAGGTGCACAAGCAACAGGGATAACCACAGCCATAAAAGGATTGTCAAGAAAAGGTCATTCAAGAATTTGTTGGAGATTCACAAGGAGTGGACTGCGGCTGGAGTCAGTGCTTCAAGAGCTACCACACACAGACATATCCAGTACATGGGCTAAAACTGTCGCATTCCTTGTGTCAAGCCGCTCATGACCAGGAAACAACGTCAGAGGCTTCTTACCTGGGTTAAAGAGAAAAAGGACTGGACTGTTGCTCAGTGGTCCAAAGTCCTGTTTTCAGATGAAAGAGAATTTTGAATTTCATTTGGAAATCAAGGTCACAGAGTCTGGAGGAATAGTGGAGAGGCACACAATCCAAGTTGCTTAAGGGCCAATGTGAAGTTTCCATAGTTAGTGATGGTTTGGGGAGCCATGTCATCTGCTGGTGTTGGTCCAATGTGTTATATCAAGTCCAAAGTCTTCGAAGCTGTCTAGGAGGACATTTTAGAGCACTTCATGCCTCCTTATGCTGACAAGCTTTATAGACATGCTGTTTTCATTTTCTAGCAGGGCTTGTCACCTGCTCACACTGTCAAAAATACCAATACCTTATTTAATAACCATGGTATCAATGCACTTGATTGGCCAGCAAACTCGTTTGACCTAAACCCCATAGAGAATTAAAACTCATTTTTTTCATTTGTTTTATATAATATTCTAATTTTCTGATATACTAACTTTAAGGTTTTCATTAGCTGTAAGCCATAATCATCAACATTAAAAGAAATAAATGCTTGAAATAGATCTCTCAGTGTGTAATAACTCTATATAACATGAGAGTTTTGCATTTAAAATAGAATTACTGAAATAAATTAACTTTTCTGTGATATTCTAATTTATTGAGGTGCACCTGTATTGTACTATAGTTTGATTTGGAGGATTACAAATTATTCAGTTACTTGTGCCCCATTTTTTTATTTTTTTTATCTGGTTGCCGTGGGTAATTTCCATCCACGGTGATAGATTTATTTAGTCATGTATGTTCAGTTCTGTACAACCCCATCTCTGTTCCCTGAAATTGTTGATGCCTACAGCAGACTGTGTGCAAGTTTAAGATTTCAGGCACACCTGCCAGGGATATTTGTCAGGATCAGAGATGAGAGAAACTGTCGAGATTCGGTTTAGATTTGCAAAATTTTTAAAAAATTCTGGTTTGGAACCAAATTGATTCAGGCCAAACCAAATTGTCTCCTATTGCCCTAGCAATTGGTATATAACACCCTCTAGTCTCTTAGGACTCAGAAGTTTTAGGTAAGCATGTCATCTGTTTTCGTCAGTTTTTTATGAATTTTTGCTTTTTTTCTCCCCCTACCTAAGCTCTTGAATGCAATGACAGCAATGGTAAATCATGCCTGAGTGACAATGACCTACATAGCTATGGGTAAACGTATGTTCGTCGTAAACGAACAGCAGTGTCATCTGTTATGCTTTTTCATATTCCAGAGCTTAAAAAAATTATCGGGGCAAATGATGTTTAAACACACACTGTGTTATAGGGAAAAAAAATGTGGATTGCTGGGGGACCAAGTGTCTAAAAATGATGGCGGTTAGTCAGCACATCCCAATGCGCAGATGGACGTCAACATCAGCAATGACGACATGCACTTCCGCATTGGGATGTGCTGACTAACCCCCATGAGTTTCTTTGCAGTGGTCTTTGGAGGTGTGGCTGACTTTATTGGTTGTGCACTCCTAACTAACCTGACTGTTGCACCCAGAGGGTTTTTATTTTTACGTTTTCGTTTTGCGCTCCCTGCCTTCCCAGAGCCATACATTTTTTATTTGTCTGTTCACATAGCCATATGAGGGCTTGATCTCTGCGGGACAAGTTGTACTTTCCAATGCCACCATTTAATATTGCATATGATGTAGTGGGAAGGGGAATAAAAATCCAAATGGGGTGAAATTGCAAAAAAAAAAAAAAAACATTCCACCACATTTTTACGGGTTTTTTATTTACGAAGTTGAATGTGCGATAAAACTGACTGGTTAATTTTATTATACAGGTCAGTACGAATCCAGCAATACCTTATATGTATAGTTTTTCTTGCGTTTTGATAGTGATAAAAAATATTAAAAGTGGTAAAAATATCTGTTTTATTTTTTTGTCGCCATATTTTGACTCCTATAACTTTTTTGTAATTATGTGTACGGAGCTGTATGGGGGCTCATTTATTGCAGGGCAATCTAAACTTTTCATTGATAATCGTCTGGGGTGTGTATAATTTTTTGTAGAAAACTGAAGCGACCAAAAACCGCGAATCGGCCATTTGGATGCTTTTTTCCGTATTGCTGTTTGCCGTATGGGGAATATATTTTTATATTTTTATACTATGGGCATTTTCGCACATTGCGAATACACCAATAATGTGTTTTTTTATTATTTTTTTAGTTCTTTTATTTTTATTTTGGGAAAAGGGGGGTGATTTGAATTTTTATGTTGTTTTATTTTTAAAAAACTTTTTTTTTACACTTTTATATAGTTCCCATAGGGAACTATAACATGTAATCATTAGATTGCTATTGAAGTGTATGAGAAAGCATTGGAGTGTATGAGAAAAATGCTTGTTTTTCCTCAGGGGCTCCAGAGGAAATACTATGCAGCAGCCTCCTTTCATTCACAAAGACAGGGGCTGCTGCACACAAGCTCCTGCTCCTCCGATCGTGGCACGGGGGAGCTGGAGCACCACCGAGAGCGCCCACTTTCGGTTTTCAGCGTGCCTAGATGCTGTGGTCAGGAGTGACCACAGCATCTGAGGGGTTAAATGTCCGCAATCATCATTACTGCCAGTTGCGTACTTGAGCCACGGGTGTCTGCTATATGAAGCAGGCGGCCACAGGCGGCTGTGTCGCCCGCAGCGCTGAGGAGCTGGCACCATCTTTAAAGACATGTACGTCATCGGGCGTGAAGGGGTTAAATTAGTGTATGAAGTATTAGAAGTATGAAGCTGGAGTCTGCTTTCCCTGCATTTATTGGAGGCCATTGTGGCACCAAAAGAGGTATAATATAGTGTGGGCACAGCATGCATGTGGAACCTGCATTCCCTGAATTTTATGGAGGCCAGTATAGCACCAGAGGAGGTAGCATTTAGTGTAGGTTCCTGTCCTAAAGAGATCAACTTGTCGGTGGCGGACAGGCAGAAATAATTTTGTATAAAATTTGCCAAGAATCTCACATTTATAACATAGAATTAGCATTTGTACGTTCTCTATAATGAGTATGGCACTATTGAAATTACTTTATTTGTGTTTGCAGAGTGCTGTTACATTGTGTTTGTTTTTGTCCAAAAATTATGCCTTGAGTGGGGTGTGGGGTTCAGTGTTAATTGTCAGATGAAAAAGTGTCTCATTGTGAAGGAGCCTAGAAAAATTCTTCCTTTTGTATGGGAACAGCAGCAGTGCAGTGTGGATATAGAAAGGGTAAGGTATTAGAAACATGTGGCCGCAATAGTAGAGGCAGCATAGCATGGACCATACAAGGCAGTAGATTGGCTGTCTATGGGTAGTAGTAATAATGGTAGTAGAAGTAGTGGTAGTAGTAGTGGTAGTAGTGGCAGATATGTAGCTTTAATAGTAGCGGCAGTAGGGGATTAGCAGCGAGGAGTAGCAGTTGAGGTGGAGGGGTTAGCTGTAGCCATATTGTACATGTTGGCAGGAAGGCAGAGGCATGATGGGGACAGCAGCAGTGGTACGGAACATACATTATAGTAAGCAGGCAGCAACAGTAGCATAATAGAGGCAGCAGTACGGAACATGTTGGTAAACAGGCAGTAGCAGTGGTATAAAAATGCCAGTGGCATGATAGAGGCAGCAACAGCAGCCATACAGTACATGATGTTAGGTAGGCAGCATGACAGAAGGCAGGAAGTCAGGGAGACACACAGCAACAGTGGCAAAATGGGCACCTTCAGCAAAGCCAGATTTATTTATCGGTCTCAGACAGATGAGTGTGAAAATCCTTCAAATCCAGGCTTGATTCATTTTGAATTTTGGACTAGTATTTCATGGTATCAATCAAAGATTTCAGACGCTACCCTCTGTTTGGTAAGATAAACACGTCACAGTAGTATTGCTACTACTATCTGGAGATCTCCTGATATGGATTTCGGACTAATGTATACCTATACCTATGAAACTGGCTGACCTGTTGCATGTGTGCTTGGCATCTGAAGGCATCTGTGTTGGTCCCATCTTCATATGTGCCTGCATTGCAGAGGAAAATAAAGTTTCAATGTATGGAAATTAGCCTTTAGGAGCAAGGGGGCATTAGCATTACTTCTAGAGGCTCTGCTCTCTCTGCAACCTTCACACCCTCAGCACTTTGTTTGACAGGCGGTGTAAAAGTGATCACCCCTGGCCCTGATTTCTCTTAAAGTCTCGAACTGCACCATGTTCTTCAGTATCCAGCACAGGCGCAGTACAAAAGAAAACTGCCAACGAGCCTCTTTCTGTTACTGTGCTTGCACCAGTGCAGTGAAGCACACAGTGCAGCTTGAGACTTTAGGAGAGGTAAGGGCCAGGCGGGTGAGCTGATCCTCTAGATCAGGGGTCAGCAACCTTCGGCACCCCAGCTGTTGTGAAACTACAATACCCAGCATGCTCCTCTCATTTCTATGTGAGTTCTGAGAAGAGCAATAATTAATTCTGGGAGTTGTAGTTTCACAACAGCTGGAGTGAAGAAGGTTGCCTACCCCTGCTCTAGATGTAACAACAATGCTCATATTGCTCCTAGGAGCTCATTTGCATATATTAAAACTTAAACTTTTTCTCTGCAATGCGGGCTCATATGAACATGGGACCAACACAGATGTCTTCTTCAGCTGGCAAGTGCACATGAAACAGGTCAGATAGCTTCATAGGTATAAATCTGCTGACAGATGCCCTTTAAATAAAGGGTTCAGATGGTATGGATGCAACTTAAGTAGGATGAAATTAAAATGCTTCTTAACCACTGAATCAGTTGAAGTTATTCTAGTTACAGATTGGAGATGAACTACAAACAGATTTGGGGCATCTAACTCATACAGTAGTATAAAACGAATTAATCAGCATCAATGACAACCAAAATATTTGTTGAGATCTTTGACTCATCTTATATATTATCTCCTGATTGGACTGGTCAGGCTTCATACATAGACTAAGGAATTGCTTCCCAACCCTTTCTCAACCTACTTACTGTATATCTATAAAGAAGTACTGCACCTCTTAATACTCTTTATAATGAACACAAAGAAAAACATTTTAAACAATATGGGGAATGCATGTAAATAGGTCCCTTTAAATAAATACCATTTAGTGTACAGTTCATGAATAGCCCAAGACTTGGGTGTTCCCTTTACATAGAAGATCATCCTTGCCTTGTTTTGTTTAATTAATGGCTTGTACATTTTTCATAAGCAACAGTCGATACAATGACTACTTTATTTGTGACACTTGTCTGTTTCACACTTTTGCTATCAATGAAAAAATCTGTATGTCCACAGTATGTTTCCACCAGAGTACATTTATAAGGGAAGTAATGGGGTCATTTATCAAACTGGTGTAAAGTAGAACTGGCTTAGTTGCCCATAGCAACCAATCAGATTCCACCTTTCATTTTGACAGCTCCTTTGGAAAATGAAAGGTGGAATCTGATTGGTTGCTATGGTCAATTAAGCCAATTCTACTTTACACCAGTTTGATAAATGACCCCATAAATCACTTAGAGGCAATAGACTGAATACTGAGGAACTTTTAACGCTTCTCAGTTTATTTCAGTGTATTTGACTATTTTTGGAGGCCAAGTATTGCATGTAAAATGATTTTTTTCTATCTAAATTTGATTCATTATCTCGGTAGGCTATTAAGATAGTCTGTGCTGTAAATATGGCACTGCCATATAGTGATCTCTTTGAAATAAGTTAACTGTGAATGGCGTTAATCTGAAATGCAGATGTCTAGGAGTATAAAAAAGTACAGTAGCTCTTCAAAAGTCTAAATAATTGGATCTTTGAGTGTAAAGGCTGATTTGCAGAGGCCAACAGAGCAAGCAATTATTTGGAACCAATCCTTTGTTGCAGATAATTGCCTGTTTGTCCGGGGAGGTGAGAGCTGTAGTTACATGCAGCAATCATCTACTCTGTATGTCGATGAGCGATCACTGCTGCAATAGCTCACCCTCATATAAATTTATTGCATCTGGCTCTGGGAAGCAGCTCACTGTTTACACAGGGCAATCTGATGCTCTAAAATGATGGTTTAGATGTCCACATTAATGATTCTTTTATCCAATAAATAAGTGATTGCACCTTTACACGGGCTGAATATCAGGAACAAGTGTTTATCAACTGTTCATACGACTTAAGAATATACATTTTCTAACTTGTCTGTGCTCGGTTACAGCAATCTGTACAGGATAAAACTCAATGTGAACTGTCAGGAGCTTCATAGATTGTCTTTTCCTAGATGTTAAAAGCTGTCAAATGAAAATTTGATGTGGAAGAGCTCAAATGGGTTATTGAAATGTTAAAAAACTTTGACCAGATATGATGTAATATATTTAGCTGACTTCTATATTTTTTGCTACAATATTGATGCTTCAAGAAAACTACATAAATAGAAATGTTCATAAGTAATTTGCAAATATAGGTTGAACTTAACTTTTTAGCCCCTTTTAGCTGTTACTAATGCAGTAATTTGGGGCATATAAAATGGCAAGTATTCATCTTTTCTGGCTACCTTCCTGTCTATTTGTTTAATCAGCTACTATAACAAACTCAAAGCCCCAGTCGTATTGCCTGTCAGAGATTTTTGCCTGCTGACCCAAGCATGGACCTGTGTAAACATGGGATGTGCTGGCAATCAATGAAAAACAGAATGGAAATGAACAATCGTATTTACGATTGTTCATTCCATATTCATCACGATTGCCACATGTAGAGGGCTTGCAGGAAGATAATTATGGCAAAGTTTTACTACCTCACAGGTCCCTTAGGTGTGTTGAGGCCAATCTCTGTTGCAGGAACATATCTATTTTAATAGTTGATCAAGTGCCATAGGACATTGCATAATATGGGTGGAATTATCCTTTAATTACTGATCTTGACATGTATAATTACTATCACTAATTTTATTTCAATATGCTAGAAACTGAGATGGAAACAGTTCCATTTTCACAAGGTAAGAAATATTTGAACTACAGGTTAAGATTATTTTTAACCTTGTTTTTCACTTTGTGAAATTTTATTTTTGGTGTGTGAAGAGTTTTATAGTTGAATACAAATACAGTTTTATCACTCTAAACATTCCTATTATATCGGGGAAGATTTATCTAAACTGGTATAAGTAAAACTGGCTTAGCTCTTCATAAGAACCTTTCAATTTTCAGAGCTCCTTTGGAAAATGAAAGGTTGTTCTTGGAAACTAAGCCAGTTTTCCTTTACACCAGTTTTGATAATTTTTTATTTAGTGTTTTATTTCCTTACCACTTTCAAGTTATCGGTTCGCTCTTATGCCTCATTTACACATCAGTGTTTCCCGGACGTGTGCTGTACGTGTTCTCCGCAGACAGCACACATCCCCATTCATTTGACGGTGTGTATTCACACATCAGTGTTTTAGCACGGTCCCTGGGTCCTGGTTTTCAGCACGGATGCATGTCCTATCTTGTCCGTGTTCCCAGATCCCTCACGCCTATTATAGTCAATGAGTCCGTGAAAACCACGGATGCAGCACGGATGCCATCCGTGTTGCATCCGTGTTTCACGGACCATTAAAAACAGATTGTCTGAAAATTATTTTCCAGCTGCTCAGTGTCAGCGAAAAATGGAACCACGGACCCAACACGGATCTGTCACGGAAATAAACACAGATTAAACACTGTCCGTGTTACCACTGATCCAAAACTGACACTGACGTGTGCATGAGGCATAAGTAAGTGAAGCAAAGCGATATTTTATATGCAAAGGCTGAAAACACTTAAACTGCTTGTCCTTATCATAGCTACAATTAATTATTAGTGGTGGTAGAATGGTATCAGTAAGGAGTCCAGGACTGAACCAAAAAGACAACTGTCTAGACATGATAAAGTTGTAGCAAACCTGATCTGTATGGGCCTCTGGCTTCTTGATTAGTGTTCATTTTTAGTGCAGGTCCAAATTTTAAACAGAACATATAGGGTCGAGCCAAAAAAGACTATAAAAGATACACACAGTGGGTTGCTAGCCATCTTGATTCCTTCTCAACCTTATGGTTCTCCAAATGAATAAACATTTTTCATAATTCCTGGTTTTGGAGAGAAACAGGGGCGAAGTCTCATCACAGCAAGTAACAGACCAGTGACCTACAATTTGTCAACTCACACTGCATGGTCTCAGTATATTCTATGTGATGCAACTTCAGTCTATCTGGCCTCTCTGCTTTGCCATCTCTTAGAACCGCACAGTCAGCACAGGCAGATTTCACCCAGTAATTCATACAGAGAGATTACTGGGAGAAT
The DNA here is from genome assembly GCA_033119425.1 of Bufotes viridis. NCBI lineage: Eukaryota > Metazoa > Chordata > Amphibia > Anura > Bufonidae > Bufotes > Bufotes viridis. Next base: position 373,904,245 of record CM065590.1, on the reverse strand, counting down.
GACCATTGCTGTCTACACAGGAAAGCTCTGAGCTGGTGGTCATAGCTAAGATCACATGACCAGGTTTCCATAATGAAAAGGCTAAAAATGTATGGATGTAACTGAACTGGAGTGGAACATTTTACTGCTAGAATACTGCCAGTGAGCTAGCATTATATATTTTAAAAAAACATTGCGAGACAAAATTATTTAACACTGTAAACAGTTAAGAGTCACATAGGGCCAGATAATCACATGTGGCTCCCAAGCCAATGTTTGGGGATTGCCATTTTAGACAATGTTTTAACTTACAACAAGCGCCCAACTGAAAATAGTGAACTATTGAAACACTATGGACGTCATTTGTCAAGGACCTTCGTTTTATGTTGCCCTCATCATAATACAGGCGTATCCTCTAGCAGTCCATGGGCCTACACTGAAATCTACTCCTACCTAATGTAGATTTCCGTCATTATTTAAACCATAAATTGGCATAAATGTTAGTGAATTTGCTGGGGTCAATGGCCCCATCCACATCACATCACCTCCCTACCACTGCCCCTTTTCAGAAAGTGGCAAGTACAACTTACAAACATCATGTGAGCCTAAATTTAGGTGCAGTGGCATTACAGGGTCATAATAACTGTCCTCCAATGTATATTAGAAAGATACACAAGATTTTTTTTATACAGTGCTTAGACAATATTAATATAAAACTGGTATAGCCCTTTAGAATTAGATCCAAGTCAAATTAAGTTCATATGATGTTTAATGGACACATTTGACGTAACAGCTCCTGGCACATATGCCAAATGTAGCCATAGGCCTCCACAAAGGCCAAACGAGTGTCCTTTTGCTCTCCATTAACATATGCCAGTATTGTTTTCTTTAACAATATAGAAAAGTCGACTATACCTTTCACTATAGAGGCATCCAGTAACACATACTGCATGATATGTTTTTTTGACATGGAAGCCTAGGGTTTACCCTTATAACAGTATAGCGTGGCATAGGTCAGAGCTTTCCTTCAGAGGCATACATTGGAATATTTTCTGGATGTATATCTCCAACAGAAGACTCTAATAAAATATGGTCCCAACACTGTAGCTATTTAATACTTTATTAATTTATGAATATATCAAAATAAAGTAACATTTTGACCAACCACTTAGGATCTTTATCAAATGCATTGTCACAGTTTGTAATAGATAATGAGCGTAGATAGTCCATGTAGCCTTATAGAATAACAATATGCATTGTGCTTAGCATGTCCTTTTTCTATGGTGCTATAGTGCTACGTGTACTCTGTACACTGATTTTCTATTAGAACCTACGATTTTGCATGGTAGATCCTGGGTGGTTGGACCAGAACATCACTTTATTTTGGATTGCCTGTTCAATAAATATGCCAACATGCAGTGTTCTCTTTGATACACAGAAACATAGAGCAATATCCGGAGAAAAAGTGCACATGGTCCATCTAGTATGCCCTTATATTATTTGTATTTAATTTTTTTGTAGAATAGATACAGTATACGTTTATCCTAGGCATGTTTGAAGATATTTACACATAAGTTGAATTGGGATCCTACTCTGAACCTCATGGGATACAGTGCTGTCTACCCCTTTTCTACGATGAACAGAGCCTTAGTTTACTGGCAAAGTTGATACTAGTATATCGGAGTAAATTCAGTTAAACCTTGACTAGACAGAACACCTGAAAAGAACAGATGTCTCTTTAATCCATTGTTTAAAATTGGTTTCCATTGGATACCATGGAAAATACTGACACAATGTTGCAACTGATTGAATTGATGTAAACTTTCTTTTGGACATCCAGTGTTGATTGGTTAATAACCATCTGGATAAAATAAAATGACGGACAAATCTTATTTTGCATCTGGTTGACCTTCATAAAAAATAACATTATTTTGTTTTTCCTATTCCTTTGTGAGTATGTTAAATGTTGTACTCATATCTCTGTGTGGTCACAAATTATATATATGTATAGATCTTTTATTTCATAGGCTATAAAGAAAACCAGACCATAGCTTGTTATAACATCTTGTCCAATTTCTGATTTCACAAATAAACACATTTTGCCTTTTAGAAATTATTCTCAATTTTAGGCATCTGTCCTGACATTGAAACTGCACATTATAATGAGCTGTTGAATAAGCACCAAATGTAAGCTCCAATCCAGCAAATTCCCAATTAAGGGAAAGCAATGTGATCTTAAACGCTATAAGAATGTATGGTCTGAAATATGTGATTTTCCTAAAACATTCTACATTTCTTATAAACTCTTTTACAGTGTATAACTTTCAAAAATACTGTGAAATCTCTATCAAATAAGTAAATGCGGCAAAAGACAACCCTAGTCTTAAAGCTAAAATATAATATTACTGCCTGCCAATTGGAATCACTTTCCATATGCCTAAACAGATCCAGACTGGTGTTCTTTGGGCCAAATTGAGGAAATAATTCTGAAGACTATTCCTCAATCTCATCCCCCTTTAACAATGAACAATAAGGTCAAATAATGTAAATGGGCTCAAAACAAATAAAGCCATGCAGCATATGCAGTTGTACTTTACTGGACTTTTGCCCTCTCCAAGTCTATGAAATGCAGTTCCTAAAACATCCCAGCTCTCTTACAATAAGAGTTAGAGAGTGTCCCCCATATAAAACATAAGAGTAAACACAGAAAAACATACCATTCGACCATATAAGATCAAAGTTCAACCATTCAAAATCTCTGATTCCCCCTTTGCCCCACATTCTCTCTTTTATGCTGTGGCCACCTATCTGAACATAGCAGTGCTAAGCAATATGAAATCATTTGTAATGGTTGTCTTGATATATTCAGATAGGTGTTCTCATTATAGTTTACATGCCTCCTTCACCACTGCAGGCCCTATTAAGCATAAATTATAGCATACATTGACCTTGATAAATGAGGGCCTTAGTTTCTAAAGTGTTGCACTTCTCTGTCAACTGTCGCACTGTAGAATAAAACAAGAATTTAAGTTCTATTTTAGAGAGTGTTCCTTTTCCAGTTCTGCATATATCCTCGGTAAGGCTACTTTTAGACTAGTGTTTTGGCATTCCATTTGTGAGATCCGTTCAGGGCTCTCAAAAGCAGTCCAAAACGGGTCAGTTTTGCCCTAATGCATTCTGAATGGAAAATGATCCACTCAGAATGCATCAGTTTGCCTCCATTCAGTCACCATTCTGCTCTGAAGGCGGACACCAAAATGCTGTCTGCAGCGTTTTGCTGACCACCTGACGAAGTGGAGCCAAATTAATCCGTTTTCTCTGACACAATCTGGCACAATAGAAAATGGATCTGTCCCCCATTGACTTTTAATGGAGTACAAGACGGATCCCTCATGGCTATAGAAGACATAATACAACCGGATCCATTCATGACGGATGCATGCGGTTGTAATATTGTAACGGAAGCGTTTTTGCAGACACATGATGATCCACAAAAAATGCTAGTGTGAAAGTAGCCTAAGCCATAGACATCTGCTTCTGGCAAGTGAAAAATGGTTGGTTTTCATAAAGAGATTTTCAAAACATATTGTTCCAAAAACACCATGTGTTCTGTTTGGACTTTTTGTTTCTCAATGGAATTTGCATAATTTATATGAACCCTGACCATCTTGTTAGCTGTCCTCTCATCCTTTTAGTTCCCTCTTCTACAATTGCTGATAAATAAAATCCTTTAACTTATTTGTCTAAAATAATATGGATTTTACACCTTTTTTTATTCATCTTTTATGATCTTTAGATTTTTAGCTGAGTCCAGTGTCATTTAAGCTTGAAGGCCTCAATTCTCAGTTGTCATCCTACATTCTGCTTCTCCCATATGTGCATTGTACATGATAAATAGATATAGTGATGGTATGCATCCTTATTTATCTGGATGTCTGGAGCTAATTCTTTTTTTAAATTTACTAAATGTGGTCTGTTGGTCATTGTAGAGACTACTTGAGAAAACAGAAGGTACTTTTTGTAGTCAACCTTCTTCTTGTATGCCTTGGCTTTACGAATATTTATTAATTCCCATTCCAGAATCCAGTTTGACTATCAAGCAATTCAATTAATGTTCTTGTTTGTTTAAAGTAATCTTAGCATGATTTTTTGTCATGCAATCTATTTAATGATACAAATTAGTTTATGTATATATTACCTCTCCTTTGTTCATATTGGAATATGAAAAATTACTTCTCATCTTCTAATCTTTATTTAACTGTTTGATGTTAAATATCTTGTAATGTTTCAAATTTATGTCATTATAACCCATAGTACTTAGTATTATACAGTGTAATCATTATGCCATAAGTAAAAACTTTTGTATTTAAAACAGGTTGAAAATCAAGTCCAGGCTCATTAAATTTTTATTTGAAGCATGTTGTATTGATCTGTAAATAAAGAAGTAAGTTTATACAACAGAGCTGGATCTTTGAGAAGCTTTAAATTTGTCTATATAAGGCCATCAGATTGCAAGCATATCAAGGATTACAAGGACAAAGTGATACAATAGCGTTTAGCATTTTGTGTTGAGTGGTAATAGAAGTAGTGGAACTAGATTGTAGTTCAGTTATACTACAGCAATGAAGTTGGTTACACCTAAAAACACTTGATGTGTTGAGATTTTGTAACATAAAAGGAAAAGGAAGTTGATAATATTGTTGGATTTATGAATCATTACAATACTGACAAGGAACATTGTCCTGGTCACAGTAGCCAAAAGACCCTGGCAACAGAAGTTAATATGGTCCACAACAATTTTACATAGTTACATAGTTAATGCAATTGAAAATAGGCATAAGTCCATTAAGTTCAACCAAGAGATAGGTGGAGATGTAAGTTTTTAAAAAGGGAGAGTGAGGCCTAGACTTCTACACATTTTGATAACCATTAATGTTATTTACCTTAAAGAATTAATTAAAGACCTTTTTAAAACTGCCCACTGATCCTGTTATGTCCTGAGGTAGACTATTCTACAGATTTACAGTTCTTACAGTAAAGAAGCATTGATGCCTCTGGAGACTGAACTGTTAAAGTAACTTAAAATGTTTAGAGGGTCAAAAGAGTGCCAAAAAAAAATATGCTGATATAGATGTGCTTGCTGAATTAATTAATAGTTGATCGCCAGTTTTTTTTTTTTTTATGTATAAGCCAAACTATATTCACTTTTTCTTGCCAGGAGCACAGAGGTAAATCACACTGTTTGCCCGGAAAAAGCAACCTTCAAGTTCTATGGAAGCCTAATGCCAACAGGGATACTGTTTGCCATAGTATAGCCTAGTACACATGGTTCTGCCTTAAAATTGTATTTATTTTGCCCCAGAATTAAAAATTGTCAAGATGTGTTTATTCTTATCCATTTTATTGAGAAAAGCAATTCATAGTAACATTTCCCATTTTACATGTGCACACATGATAATGCAAACACTTTAATGTCTATCAAACACTACACAGAACTAAACAATAAAACTAAAAAAATGTACTTTTCCAAATACCGTTTTGAGATAATAGTCACGGACACAGGTGTCTCGCTAATCACATTATGCTGTTTCTTGCCAGATACGTGAATTAGTCATTTTTAAATGTTTATATTTAATTAGCAAACATTATATTATAAAAAGAAACAGGTAATTACTCTTCCCTTGAAATAAAAAATGACGCTTTAACAAGAGCTAAATTAAATAACAGAAGGCAAATAAAAATGATATCCTGTCATGAATTGATGTATGTGTTTGGATGTTCTGCTATTAGTTAACACATTTGATTTATCAGTATTAACAACAACTTGATTTTTCAGCTTTAAGATAACTTCATTAATATTAATGGTTCTAACCCATATCTAATTGTAATCCTGTAAGCTCTAAAATGGTCAAGTAATTTAAATACGCAGTGCACACTTAAAGGTAGTGTTTTTCAAACATCCAGGGCTAGTACCTCAATCATTGTTATAATTATTATTATACTCCATGCTTATATAGCAGAAGTCATGCCTTTAAAGTTGTGTCTGCTTATTAAATAAATGGGCGCCATGGCTGGTGGGTGCCTGCTGTTTTACCTGGCAAACACTCGGCAGCAAAGTCAACGATATCAGACTTTTAACCTTTCAGATGCTGTGGTATATAGCAACCAATTTATCAGGCTAGTGCACATTTACTGGGAATGGGAACACACCCCCATGAAACGGTAACCATTCCAGTTTCTGATGGAACTAACCTAGCGATTACATGTTGAAGAACCTAGGGGAGCAAAATAAAGTAGAAAAAGTAAATAAAATGTTTTAAAATAAAAAAGGAAACCTAAAAAGAACTAGAAATTCAAAATACCCAGTATCCCCATTACCCCAGACATAATTGACATTACCAAGTGATCAAAAAGACATATGTATCGTAAAATGGTACAAATCAATCACCTCATCCCGCAAAGATGTGAGCCCCTACATGAATCAATTGCCGAAGAAATAAGGAAATATGGCTTTAAGAAAATTAAGACATTAAAACATTTCTTTTTCAAAAATGCTTTTATTGTGTAAAACTGAAATACATTTTAAAAAGGTAGACATATTAGGTTTAGCCACATCAGTAACAACCTACTTTATAAAAATATTACATGATCGAGCCCCTCAAGTTAAGGCCGTAAAATAAATAGAAAAAAAACTGTGCCAAAAATGCCATATTTTATCCCCTTACATCACAAAAACTGTAATACCAAGTGATCAAAAAGACAAATGTATTGTAAAATAGTACAAATCAAACAGTCACCTCATCTCACAAAAAATCAGCCCCTATATAAATCAATTGCCTAAGAAATAAAAAAAATGGCTTTCAGAAAATGGAGACACTAAAACCTGATCTTTTTTCAAAAATGTTTTTATTGTGTAAAACTGAAATTAATTTTAAAAAGGTAAACACTTTCGGTATCATCTCGTCCATAACAATCTGCTCTAAAAATTATCACATGATTTGCCTTCTAAGGTGAACGCTGTTAAAAAAAAAAAAAAAAACTGGGGCAATATAGCCATTTTTTGTCACCTTGCCCCAAAAAAGTGTAATATTGAATCATCAAAAAATCATATGTACCCAAAAATGGACAAATAAAAACATCAGCTCTTCCTGCAAAAACCATGCTTCTATATAAGATGATCATCAGAAAAATAAAAGAAATGTAGCTTTCAGAAAATGAAGACACAAAAACATAATTTTTTTGTTTTAAAAAATGCTTTATTATGTAAAACTGAAACAAAAAAAATACACATATTTGGTATTGTTTTGTCTGTATCAACCTGCTCTATAAAAACAACATGTTCTATCCTGTCAGGAGAACTCCGTAAAAAAAAATTAAAATAAAAAGGGTGCCACAACAGCCATTTTGTAGGTACATTGCCTCACAAAAAGCATAAAATCAAGTAATCAAAAATCATGTATACCCCAAAATAGTACTGATAAAACTGTCACTCTAACCTGTAGGTTCCAAAAGGTGGTGGCTTTTTGGTAGTTTCTACTGTAGGGGTGCAGTATACGACATGGCAAATTATCCCGATGAAATCTGCTGCCCAAAGTCCATATGGTGCTCCTTCCCTTCTGAACCCTGCCGCTTTCCCATCCAGCAATTTAAGACCACATATGGAGTGTTTTTGTAAACTGTAGAATTGGGAACTAAATAGTTGGTTTTGTTTGGCTGTTAACCCTTCCTGTGTTACAGAAAAAAATTATAAAAATGGAAAATCTGCGAATAAGGGAAAATTTTAAATGTCACCTCCATTTTCCTTTAATTCTTATGGAACACCTAAAGGGTTCAGAAAGTCTGTAAAATCAGTTTTCAGTAATTTGAGGGGGGTAGCTACTAAGATAGAGTAATTTGTGGGTGAGCCCCACCAAGTGACTTCATAAGGCCCCTTTCACTCAAGCAAGTTTTCCGCGTGGATGCAATGTTTGACGTGAACGCATAGCACCCAAATCCTGACCCATTCATTTCATTGGGTATGTGTACATGAGCATTTTTTTCTTCACGCATCAGTTCTGCGTTGCGTGAAAAACGCAGCATGTTCTATATTCTGCATTTTTCACGCAGCCCTGGCCCCAGTGGAAAAAAAAAAACGTATTGCATTTGCAAGCAAGTGCAGATGCAATGCATTTTTCAAGATGGTTGCTAAGAGATGTTGGTTGTAAACCTTCAGTTTTTTATCACGCGTGTGAAAAATGCATCAAAAGCATTGCACCCACACGGAAAAAACTGAACAACTGAATGCAATCGCAGACAAAACTGACTGAACTTGCTTGCAAAATGGGGCGAATTTCACTGAATGCACCCTGAACGCATCCCTCGTGTGAAAGAGGGCTAACTGAACTGGTCCTTAAAAAAGTGGGTTTGGAAATTTTCTTTAAAAATTTCAATTTTTTTTCTAAAGTTCAAAGCCTTCTATCATAAAAAATAAAATGACATTTACAAGATTATGCCAACTTAAAGTAGACATATGGGGAATGTTAAATAATAACTACCCTATGTGGTATCACTATCCATCCTAAAAGCAGAGAAATTCAAATATAAAAACAATCCCAAATTTACTGAAAATTTTGATAAATGCACAATTTTTTTTAAGTAAAGGTAAAACATTTTGACCCAAATTTACCACTAACATGGTCCTTATGGTGAAATTGGCCCAGTCTTGAAGGGGTTAAAGGATTAATACCAGGGGATTCTCAGGATAATGTCCTTAGGTTTATTCCAAAGTCAAACTAGTTGGTTAGTGCAGTGGTTACTCACCCACTGCTTGTCACAAATAAATTACATATTTCACAAAAATCTTTTCCCATAGTGTTCCCAAAACTATGTATCCATCTGCTGATATACTCCTATGCTATATGTGGAGAGTGCTCCACACTTTGAACCTAAAGTTGCACTTATGATAGTATATTGATTGTGCTGAACAAGTGCTGTTTCTGTTACCGTCTTGCCATCATGTACTCTAAAATGTTGCTGGTGTATTTATTATGTATAATTATGTATTATTTTTAATCATGAAAATAAATATTTTTGATATTTTGTGATAAGTGGTGTGTTTTTCTACGAGTGTATACTCATATTCTACAACATGCTGCCTGAAGATTGCACTGCAATTTCATGGTGACCTGTTCCCTTTTTACTGTAAATTTGAGGATCTTAGCATATATTATTGATCAAATTGTATAAGCCCACACAGTATGCCTATAAAATACTCTAGAAGGCCTACTTCTATACAGTTACACTATACTAGATTAATGAATAGTGTTAAGCGAACCCGAACTTTACAGTTCGGGTTCGTCACGAATTTTGGGGTGTTCGGGAAAAAGTTTGGGTTCGGGTCCGTTGTTCGGCGATTTATTCCGCTTTCTGAAGGGCTGCACAGCAGCAAATCAGCAAGCGTTTTACTTCTTGCCCTAAGAAGCCATCACAGCCATGCCTACTAATGACATGGCTGTGATTGGCTGAGTGCAGCATGTGACCCAGCCTCTTTATAAGCTGGAGTCACGTACTGCCACACGTCACTCTGCTTTGAGCTTAGGGAGAGGATGTTGGTGCTGCGATCAGGGACAGAATAGGGCAGAAATCTGAAGAACCTGTGCAATTTTAATCCACAAGATATAGCACATAGAGAGGGAGGGAGCCTCAGCAATCCAACATTTGTGTACCCAGCCCGTGCCAGGGAATTTTTTTTTGTTATCCATCTGTTACTGAGGTGGGGGTCGGCAGTCATTTTAGGCACTGCATTGTACTGCATCTCTGTCAGCCTGCCAGGGACATCAGCCTAATCCTATTTTGTAGCTCAGTGAAGGAAAAAAAACTTTTTTTTCTGGCTGCTCAAGTCCCCTATATTGCTTTTTGTATGTTTAAGGGGTGACATAGTCCATTTGTCTAGCCTGAGCTCTGTGGTGCCACAGAGCACTTTTGTATACTATGCACTGTATATTCCATTTCAGCTACCAAATGGTGCATCAGTGTATTTTAGTCATCTTGATCCACCTAGCCTATTTTACACCACCCCAATATATTTTTGACATTTCTGCGGTGAAATAGAGAATCCGTGCAATTTTAGGGGGAAAAACGTATTTATTGTCCACAAAAAAACTCTGCATACACCGCCCAACGACATATTTTATATTTCTGCATGGAAATAGTGCTTCTTTGTTTTTTTATAGAAAAAAAACGTTATTCAAGGTCCACCAAACAGTCTAAAATACCCATTACAACCACCTATTTTACATTGCTGCTGTGAACTACAGCATAAGTGTATATTTTTGACAAAAAAGTAGAAATCCTGATCCACAAAGCATTTTGAAATACACCGCCTAAATACCGATTTCACATTACAGCTGAGAAATAGAGCAATATTCTTTTTTTGTGTGAAAAAAGCAATATTCTTGCTTCACAAAGCAGTTGTACATATACGGTATAAATATCTAATTTAAATTTACAGCAGTAAATAAATGCATTTTGGTGTTTTATTGAAAATAGCCGTGTTTTAGGCCGAACAAACAGTTGTGCATCCGTCGTTTAAATAATTATTTCCAATATATAACAGTTCACTGCTGCATTTGTGAATTTTGGTGACCAAATCCGTGTTCTGGCTCCCTAAATCTGGTGTCCATACATAGTATAAATATCTACTGTTAATGTACAGAAGTTAAAAACTGCATTTTGGGGTTTTATTAAAAAAAGACGTGTTTTAGGAAGAAAAAACTGTTGTGCATCCGTCGTTTAAGTAATTATTTCCAATTTATAACAGTCTATGGCTCCATTCACACATCCGCAATTCCGTTCCGCATTTTGCGGAACGGAATTGCAGACCGATTAATTTCAATGGGGACAGATGATGTCCCGCCCAGGTCCGCAATTGCGGATCTGCACTTCCGGGTCCGCAATCGCGTTCCCGAAAAAATATAGAACATGTCCTATTCTTGTCTGCAATTGCGGACAAGAAAAGGCATTTTCTATGATAGTGCCAGCGATGTGCGGTCCGCAAAATGTGGAATGCACATTGCCGGTGTCCGTGTTTTGTGGATCCGCAGATCCGCGGATCCGCAAGACACACACGGACGTGTGAATGTAACCTAATACTGCATTTGCGAATTTTGGTGACCAAATCCGTGTTCTGGGTCCCCAAATCTGGTGTCCATACATAGTATAAATATATACTGTTAATGTACAGCAGTTAAAAACTGCATTTTGGGGTTTTATTGAAAAAAGCCGTGTTTTAGGCCGAAAAAACTGTTGTGCATCCGTCGTTTAAATAATTATTTCCAATTTATAACAGTCTAATACTGCATTTGTGAATTTTTGTGACCAAATCCGTGTTCTAGGTCCCCAAATCTGGTGTGCATACATAGTATAAATATCTACTTTTAATGTACAGCAGTTAAAAACTACATTTTGGGGTTTTATTGAAAAAAGCCGTGTTTTAGGCCGAAAAAACTGTTATGCATCCGGCGTATAAATAATTAATTTCAGTTTACAGCAGTGAAATACTAATTTTCTGTATTTTATTACAAAAATACTTGTTATTGTTCCACAAACCACTTGTGCATGCAGCGTAACAAACAAATATTTTACACTTCCGCATAGAAATTGAGAATCAGTGTATTTTGGGCACAAAAACATTATTCTAGGTCCACAGAGCATTTTTATGACACGGGCACTGCCTTAGCGAACGTAATTGTCGACTAGTGGCAGGTAAATTGACACCGGAGAGAGACCAATCTTTCAGCTTGGTGGGTGAACACAAATAATGAGGAGAACATCAATTAAGGGACGTGGGCATGGTCGTGGTGGTGTTGGTGTTGCTGGGAGAGGACGTGGCCGTTTAGCGCCAACTACCGCTCCAAGTCAAACACCTTCTTCTAGTGCAAGAAGGCGACAGAGGTGTATTTTGCCACATTTGGTTGCATATTTACATTTGGTATAGGCAAATATGGTAGTCTAGATCATTACTCTGCTCAAATCTATATTCAGCTACATGGCTTAAAAAATATGCTGTCAAACAATGATCCTAGGTTTTGGTATAGACACATGATCTAGACTACCATATTTGCCTATACCAAATGTAAATATGCAACCAAATGTGGCAAAATACACAAAAAAATAAAATATGAAAAAAATGATAAAAACACAGATGCGTTTTTGATGTGTTTTCTATAAAAAAAACGCCCAAATGGCCCCTGGGGGGTTCAGAGATCTTGCTTTGGAGGCAGCAGAACGTTGGTGGTAGTCATAGTCAACCGTCATATACAATCAAATAGAGGCATCAAATGGATTCACAAAGCGATTAATAATTGTAAGTATTATTCGCATTGCGATTACAACTTAGAGCTGAGTTCCTAATGGTTGTATTGCTAGAATATAACGTATATTCTATCAATACAACAACCATTAGGAACTCAGCTCTAAGTTGAATTTGCAATGCGATTAATGCAGGTTATATTAATTGCATTGCAAATTCGACTTAGAGCTGGGTTCCTAATGGTTGTATTGCTAGAATTATATAACGAAGATTGAGAATATAGCGTTAAATTCTCAATCTTTGTTATATTCTAGCAATACAACCATTAGGAAGGGAACCCATCTCTAAGTTGAATTCGCAAATAAGATGTCCCAAACTATTCACCGTCGAATAGTTCCTGGCGAACATAGCTTGTGCGCGTTCATCGCGGCGGGCGAACATATGCGATGTTAGGTCCACCCCCTATCATTGAGTAAACTTTGACCCTGTCCCTCACAGTCAGCAGACACAATCCAGCCAATTAGCATACCCTCCCTCCCAGACCCTCTCATCTCCTGGACAGCATCCATTTTAGATTCATTCGGAAGCTGCAGTCTTACCCTGGGTTCAGACCTGAGCGTTCTTGAAACACGCATTTTACGCGCGTTTGTGTCGTGCGTATTACAGCGCGTTTTTGCGAATAGGAAACGCGCGTCGTACGCGCGTTCTTGTGATTGACTACTGTGGTGTCAATCACAATATGCGCGACAAACGCCCCAAAAAAAGCTCAAGTAGTTGTTTATGCGTAGGGCGTTTTACAGCGCGTTCGAACGCGCTGTAAAACGCGAAAATGTGAACCAGTCCCATAGGGAAGCATTGGTTTGCATGTGTTGAGCGTTTAACAGCGCGTTCGAACGCGCTGTAAAACGCGCAAGTGTGAACTTAGGGTTAGTGAGAGGAGGGACAGTGTAGCTGGTGCTGATTTAATAGGGAAATCAATAGCTAGGCTAGTGTATTCAGTTTCCACTCCAGTCCTGAAAGACTCATCAAATCTCTGCTGTAAGGACAGCGTCCTAACAGCACCCCAAAAAGCCCTTTTTAGGGCTAGTACATCAGTCTCCCTCCCAGACCCTCCCACCTCCTATCAAAAAGCAAGGACGGCATCCATCTTAGATTCATTCTGAAGCTGCAGTGTTAGTAGTTGTAATTGCAATGCAATTAGTTTTAAGCAAATATATTTGCTGCATTTGTGGGAGGGGAGGCGGATCACAAGACTAGTTACATGCACCTGCGGGCCTAGGCTGGCTGATTGCTAGGCTATTTACAGGCTCCTGTGAGCCCAGGCTGACGCCGATTCAGCTGATTTCACTACCTCTGGGTCAGCTCCAGGATACTGCAGCATGGTGTGGAGGCTCCTTACGGCTGGACGATGGCAGAATCTCTCAGGAAGGCACTGGTATTCATGGTAGGATCGGAATGGTTTGCACGGGACCCACGCTGTGGTCCGCGACATGTAGCGCAGCTGCATCGTGTGCAGGCTCATTCACGCCTGGGCAGCGACAAAGTGCCAGGCGAGCGCTGGCATTCACTGTAGAATCACACTTGTTGGCATGAGACCCACACTGCGGTATGTGATTCGTAATACTCTGGGACGAAGCAAAGTTGGGCGCTAATGGTCTAGTGACTGTTGTTAGTATTTTGTCCAGCTGTTTAGGGGATTGTTGGGGGCTATTGCATATAGTTATTGGTGTTGCATGCATCTATAGTAGGTATGGTCGCATGTTTTCTGATATCTGTATCATACGGGACACGTGTCTCCAAGCTACACACGCTGCGTTTAAGCGATGGTATTACGTAGTTATCTTTCTGGAAGGGTCGTGTATCAAGGGTCATAAAAAAAAAAAAAAAGTTAATGTTTCTGACACTGTTGTACATGTGGGGCGCATGTCCGCAGTTAGCGCCAGACACGCAAGGTGTTGGTGAATGTGTATCAGTGGCCCATATATGGGGCCACTAGCAGGTTGATAAAGGCGCCTGTATTACGTAGTGAATGTGTATCAGTGGCCCTGTATTACGTAGTGAATGTGTATCAGTGGCCCATATATGGGGCCACTAGCAGGTTGATAAAGGCGCCTGGTATTACGTAGTTATCTCTCTGGAAGGGTCGTGTATCAAGGGTCATAAAAAAAAAAAAAAAGTTAATGTTTCTGACACTGTTGTACATGTGGGGCGCATGTCCGCAGTTAGCGCCAGACACGCAAGGTGTTGGTGAATGTGTATCAGTGGCCCATATATGGGGCCACTAGCAGGTTGATAAAGGCGCCTGTATTTAAGTGCTGATGCTCTGGAACACGAGGAGGTGTTGTGGTGACCATCATTTAAAAAAAAAAAAAAAAAAAAAAATATTCCTGCAGCATTATGTGGAGGTTCATTCGCACCTGGGCAATTGCAGAAGGTGCCAGGCGAATACTTGTATTCACCGTGGGATCGGACTTGGTTACACGGTCTGTGACTTGTAGTGCTCTGGGGCGAAGGGGGTTGGGCACTAATGATCATGGCTAGGTTCGTTACCTGCAAAAGCTACGCCTGTTCTGTTGTATCACGTTAATACTCTACTCGCTTTAGATTGCATTCATACGGCTGCTTTATATCATGCTCAAACTCAGAGCTGCGCCCATACCATGTGTTGGGCACTACTCACATCCAGAGCTGCAGTCACCCACCTGTTCTTACACCATGCATTATACACTGCTTCTGCCTATAGCTACATTTTCCTTTTATTTATTTTTTGACATCATGTTTAAGCCAGTATTTTCACTAGGACAGTCTGCTTAGACCGGTCCGCTTTACTTTTGGTTCATATTCACTCAGATTGGTCCCTTGCCCCAGTTAACCAAATAGCTTTTCAGCGGTCAGTGGCCCAATTGGAGTACGTTTCATACTATGTTTTACAAATCCTTTATTTGTCAAGATAAGGGTCCTCTCTTAGCGAATTGTTAGGCCTCTGGCTTTGTTGTCTCCCGTCTGTTCAAATTCACGGATGGTTATGTTTATTTATGCACGAGGTTCGCTTCACTAATGTCTATGCATATCCCATCGGGTCTGGCTCACATTTAATTTCTTATCGTCACTGTAAAGTAATTCAGTTCAGTCTCATGGCTTCGGTGGCCCCGATGATCGCTTCGGCCTCATGGCTCCGGGTGGCCCTTTGACCGTCCTTCATGTTGTTCGTTAGGGGTACCATATGGTCGTAGGTTTTTAGCGTCTTAGGTTCCCTGTCAGAGGGGTTCATGGTTACGCGAGTTCCCAAGTCATACTGGTGCCGCTAAAGTGCTTTATAAAAAAAAAATATTATAATAATAATAAATCTGCCATTAGTCTCGCATGTATGGCTCCGCCATTAGTCTCCCACGCACGACTTCTCCGTTTATGTTTTACTCACGTGACTCCGCCATTAGAGTCTCGCGAATGACTTCGCAGATTCAGAGTTACACATATGACTCCGCCATTTAAGTCTCTCGCGCATGGCTTCTCCAAATAAGTGTTACACATATGACTCCACCGTTATAGTCTCTCTAGCAATGCTTCTCCGATTAAGTGTCCGCCATTAGAGTCCCTCTCGCATGGCTTCGCTGATTTAGTGTTTGACATATGACTTCGCCCTTAGAGTCTCTCACGCATGACACCGCCATTAGTCTCTCAAGCATGGCCTCTCCGTTTTATGTTTTACACACATGACTCCGCCGTTATAGTCTCTCATGCAATGCTTCTACAATTAAGTGTTACACATATGACTCCGCCATCAGTCTCTCACTCATGGCTTCTCCGATTTATTGTTACACGTATGACTCCGCCATTAGAGTCTCTCACGCATGGCACTGCCATTAGAGTCTCTCACGCATGGCACTGCCATTAGAGTCTCTCACGCATGGCACTGCCATTAGAGTCTCTCACTCATGGCTTCTCCGATTTAGTGTTACACGTATGACTCCGCCATTAGAGTCTCTCACGCATGGCACTGCCATTAGAGTCTCTCACGCATGGCTTCTCCAATAAAGTGTCCGCCATTAGAGTCTCTCACGCATGGCACTGCCATTAGAGTCTCTCACGCATGGCTTCTCCAATTAAGTGTCCGCCATTAGAGTCTCTCACGCATGGCACTGCCATTAGAGTCTCTCACGCATGGCTTCTCCGATTTAGTGTTACATGTATGACTCCGCCATTAGAGTCTCTCACGCATGGCACTGCCATTAGAGTCTCTCACGCATGGCTTCTCCAGTTAAGTGTCCGCCATTAGAGTCTCTCACGCATGGCACTGCCATTAGAGTCTCTCACGCAAGGTTTCTCCGGTTTAGTGTTACACGTATGACTCCGCCATTAGAGTCTCTCACGCATGGCACTGCCATTAGAGTCTCTCACGCATGGCTTCTCCAATTAGGTGTCCGCCATTAGAGTCTCTCACGCATGGCTTCTCCGGTTTAGTGTTACACGTATGACTCCGCCATTAGAGTCTCTCACGCATGGCACTGCCATTAGAGTCTCTCACGCATGGCTTCTCCGATTTAGTGTTACACATATGACTCCGACATCAGTCTCCCGCGCATGGCTTCTCCAATTAAGTGTCCGCCATTAGTTTCTCACGCATGGCACTGCCATTAGAGTTTCTCACGCATGGCACTGCCATTAGAGTCTCTCATGCATGGCTTCTCCGATTTAGTGTTAGACATATGACTCCTCTATTAGAGTCTCTCACGCATGGCTTCTCCAATTAGGTATTGCACATATGACTCTGCCATGTGTCTCCCACGCATGGCTTCTCCGATTTAGTGTTACACATATGGCTCCGCCATCAGTCTCTCACGCATGGCTTCTCCATTTAAGTGTCCGCCATTAGTCTCTCACGCATGGCTTATCTCATTAAGTGTTTTCATATGACTTCGCCATTAGAGTCTCTCACGCATGGCCTCAGTTTGTGTTTTACTCACATGACTCCGCCATTAGAGTCTCTCACGCATGGCACCGCCATTAGTCTCTCACGCATGGCTTATCCCATTAAGTGTTTGACATATGACTTCGCCATTAGAGTCTCTCACGCATGGCACCGCCATTAGAGTCTCTCACGCATGGTTTCTCCAGTTAGTGTTTGACATTTGACCTCGCCATAAGTCTCTCACGCATGGCTTCTCCGTTCATGTTTTACACACATGACTCCGCCGTTAGTGTTTCTCACGCATGGCACCGCCATTAGTCTCTCACGCATGGCTTCTACGATTAAATGATTTCATATATGACTTCACCATTTGAGGTCGGCCTCGTGGCCCCACTACAAGTAGTTTCCATGTCTTCGCTCGCCACTCGGGCTGAGGGTGTTGGTGTCGGGCCTATGTCCTGGGTATCGGTCAGTCTTCCAGTAGGAGGTACAGTAATAAGGTGCAATTCACAATGTCTCACAGCTACAGACTCGACAAGTCCTATCACGACTACAGGCACAGCATTCATAGTTATCACGACCTTTAGCTTATTTCCTGTCACAACTGCAGGTATGGTGTGTACGTTCTCTGTCCTCACTACAGGCGACATTAGCTCGTTAATTATAATAGCCATGTATCCGTGTTGATGGTTCCCCAGGCCTGGCGTGTTCACATATTCCGCTTAACCTACTAATAGAGTAAGTAGACATACGCCATGTTCTAACTTTTGGGGCCTTTATATATATATATATATATATATATATATATATATATATATATATATGGTGTGGCCTGGGGAATAAGTAGAGGTGTAGTAGTTTGCAACCAGGAACAGTTGGTGCCCGGTCAGGGCCCTCGGCGAATGCTTAGTATTCATTTAGGCCTTCAAACAGATTCACCATTGTTTGTTTCAGTCTGCAGCTCTCAGGATCCAGACCTTCTCGTAATATGTTCATACGTTGTTAGTATACATAGGAGTAAATAGTTTCTGGTTACCGGCCACTCCTTCAATCGCATCAGCATTAGCCACCTCCAAGAATGATGTGCCGGTGCACATGACAGAGGTAAGGTTGATGATAGTCACTCTGATATGTACGGTTCATTCCGCACCTTCATCGGGGAATGTCTTTTACGTTTAAAGTGGGTGTAGTAATGGTATGTATATATTTTGCTCTAAACTAAGGTCTGCTCTTTTTGCCCCCTTTAGGCTGCCTTACCGCAGCAGTTATGGCATAATTCTACTGCTTGTTGTAGATAGGGTTAGATAGGTTAGGTACACCTTTCGGATAGCCGATCCGACCACAAGTTTTAAGCAAATATATTTGCTGCATTTGTGGGAGGGGAGGCGGATCACAAGACTAGTTACATGCACCTGTGGGCCTAGGCTGGCTGATTGCTAGGCTATTTACAGGCTCCTGTGAGCCCAGGCTGACGCCGATTCAGCTGATTTCACCCACCCACCCACCCACACCATCTTACAGTCATTTCATATTAGGGTGGCCCCATTTAGGCTGCCCTACCGCAGCAGTTATGGCATAATTCTACTGCTTGTTGTAGATAGGGTTAGATAGGTTAGGTACACCTTTCAGATAGCCGATCCGACCACAAATATAACCTGTATTAATCGCATTGGGATTACAACTTAGATCTGAGTTCCTAATGGTTGTATTGCTAGAATATAACGAAGATTGCGAATATAGCGCTATATTCTCAATCTTCGTTATATTCTAGCAATACAACCATTAGGAACCCTGCTCTAAGTTGAATTCGCAATGCGATTAATATAACCTGTATTAATCACATTGCGATTACAACTACCACACTCTGCGTCAACTAGGTATTTTTCCATGGGAGTTTTGCCATGGATCCCCCTCCGGCATGCCACAGTCCAGGTGTTAGTCCCCTTGAAACAACTTTTCCATCACTATTGTGGCCAGAAGGAGACCCTTTGGTTTTTAAAATTCGCCTGTCTATTGAAGTCTATGGCGGTTCGCACTGTTCGCACGTTCGCGAACATTTGCGGAAGTTCGCGTTCGCCGCTTGCGAACGGAAAATTTTATGTTCGCGACATCACTAGTGGTGTTTGATAATGGGCGAAATCTTGTTGCAGCTCTGAGACTAGCCGGTTTGACGCACATCCCTTGCCTGGCACATGTGCTGAATCTGGTGGTGCAGAAGTTTCTTAAAAACTACCCAGACATTTCAGAGCTGCTGCTAAAAGTGCGGTCTGTGTGTGCGCACTTTTGGCGTCCTCACCCTGCTGCTGCTTGCCTGTCTGCGCGGAAACGTAACTTCGGCCTTCCTGCTCACCGCCTCATATCCAACATTAAAAAAAAAAATACTAAAAACTGAAGCATAAAGGTACAGTAACAAATATATATTTTATTGAATCAAGTAAATACATAAGGGTCCACTTATGTCAAGGGTGTAACTGTGGCCGAGTCTCCAGAATACTATGTGACCATATATAGATATGTGGGGCAGTGAAATCACTGCCACAACTAGCAGCAACGGTATTCAGTTGTGAGCATCACACAAACAAGTGAAGCACAACAGCAGAATATAACCTATAATAAACCGTTGGTCATGGAGAAGTAACTAAATGATAATAATAATCACCATATACAAAGGGGACTCACCTAAGGGTAGTGTATCAAAACCGGGATGGCGTTACCCCAACGTGCGTTTCGCCTTCGTCAGGGGGTAGCGCCATCACCGTGGATCATGTGATTATAAGGAATCTATCCTCCAATAAGGTTGCATTCACACCCACTGCAGTTGTTTGCATATTTTGTTCACCTGAGTGAGCTCAGCGTGTGATCCTTCCCCCAGCCGGCGTCACCTCGTACTACCCATGACACGTGACGTCTCACGTCATGTGACCAGTCAACGTCAAGACGTCAGGTGGGAGGTTCCGTGCGCCAGCCCGTACATCATGTGCACATTATTATACTGTAGGTTATATTCTGCTGTTGTGCTTCACTTGTTTGTGTGATGCTCACAACTGAATACCGTTGCTGCTGGTTGTGGCAGTGATTTCACTGCCCCACATATCTATATTTGGTCACATAGTATTCTGGAGACTCGGCCACAGTTACACCCTTGACATAAGTGAACCCTTATACTATCATTACCATGTAGAGTACCACTGGGATGGTGGTTTTTCTTGATGCTACTTTTTTAAACACAACGATCTTATGTATGTATTTACTTGATTCAATAAAATATATATTTTGTTACTGTACCTTTACGCTTCAGTTTTTTGTAGGTTTTTGTTTATTATGGGAGCGGGTACTCCTTTATGGTTCTAAATGTTGGCCCCTTTAACTCTGTCGCAATATGTATTGCATGTACTCACTGTAGTTTTGGCATGAGGGTCAACATTGGTCTTAGATTGGTATTCTCATATGCGACATGCCCACCAGGTGGAACTCCACCTTATATATGCTGCAGAGACTGTGCAAGCAGCAGCAGGCGATAGTGGAGTTTCAGATGCAGTATGCACGGGTCAGTCGATCTGCGGATCAGCATCACCTCACCACCAGTGACTGGGCCTGCATGCGAGACCTGTGTACCTTGTTGCGGTCTTTGGAGGACTCAACCAACATGGCCAGTGCTGATGACGCCATTGTTAGCATTACAATACCCCTTCTATGTCTCCTTGAAAAAAATATTTCAGCGATGATTGAAGAGGATGTGGCACAGGAGGAGGAGGAAGAGGGGGCATTTCACAGGGTTTCAGGCCGGTCATACAGAAATGGCTCAGG
Source organism: Bufotes viridis (assembly GCA_033119425.1). Taxonomy (NCBI): domain Eukaryota; kingdom Metazoa; phylum Chordata; class Amphibia; order Anura; family Bufonidae; genus Bufotes; species Bufotes viridis. Next base: position 373,883,261 of record CM065590.1, on the reverse strand, counting down.
GGGTGGGTTCCTGGACCAGCAGAGGCCAGGTACACATGTGGACAGCCAGGGCACACTTCTGGAGGACAAGGAGGAGGAGGATGACGTAGAGGAGGAGGAGAAGGAACCGGTTTCTGTGCAGGGTGGCACCCTACGCAGCTCATGGCCATCACTGGAGCATGGCTGGGGTTATACGGAGGACACAGATGATACACCACCTACAGAGGACAGCTTATCGTTACCTCTGGGCAGCCTGGCACACATGAGCGACTACATGCTGCAGTGCCTGCGCAACGACAGCAGAGTTGCCCACATTTTAACTTGTGCTGACTACTGGGTTGCCACCCTGCTGGATTCCTGGTACAAGGACAACGTGCCCACCTTGATTCCCGCAGCGTGATAGGAAGATGCGTGACTACAAACGCACTCTGGTAGACGTGCTCCTCAGGGCATTCCCAACTGACACGGGGGGACAAGTGGAAGCACAAAGCGAAGGCAGAGGAGGAGGAGGAAGAGGTCGCCAACGCAGCTGTGTCACGGCCAGCTCCTCAGACAGCAGGGTTAGCATGGCCGAGCTGTGGAAAATATTTGTCACCGCGCCACAGCAAACTGCACCACCAGCTGATAGGGAACGTGTTAGCAGGAGGCAGCATTTCAACAAAATTTTGGCACAGTACGTGTGCACACGCCTCCACGCACTGACTGATGGTTCTGCCCCATTCAACTTCTGGGTCTCCAAATTGTCCACATGGCCAGAGCTTGCCCTTTATGCTTTGGAGGTGCTGGCCTGCCCTGCGGCCAGTGTATTGTCTGAACGTGCATTTAGCACGGCAGGGGGCGTCATTACAGACAAACGCAGCTGCCTGCTCACAGCCAACGTGGACAAGCTCACGTTCATTAAAATGAACCAGGCATGGATCCTACAGGACTTGTTTGTACCTTGTGCAGAGTAGACATTTATAACTGCCTCGCCCTTAACTATACATTCTTGTACTCCAGGACACTTCTTTATTGAATCCTCTTTTTTTAATTGTACCATTATTTTGGGGGCAACCCCAAGTTGAATGAACCTCTCCTCTGTCTGGGTGTCAGGGGCCTAAAATTCTGTTAATTGCCTGCTGCTTTGGCGGGTGACATCAAGCTTGATTTTATGCTATGTGACCTCTCTCCTCTGTCTGGCTGCTGGGGCCTAAATAACTGAAAGTGGCCTTTTCCATTGCTGGGTGACATGAAGCCTGATTTTCTGCTGTGGGACCTCTATCCTCTGTCTGGGTGCCAGGGGCCTACATTTCAGATAATCACCTGTTGCTTTGGTGGGTAACACTATCCTCTTTATACTGTCAAATGACCTCTACATTGTCTGGTTGTCAGGGACCTATATTTCGTTTCATCGCTTGGTGCATTGGTGGGAGACATTATCCTCTTTATGCTGTCAATGACCTCTACATTGTCTGGTTGTCAGGGGCCTATATTTCGTTTCATCACTTGCTGCATTGGTGGGAGACAGTATCCTCTTTATGCTGTCAAATGACCTCTACATTGTCTGGTTGTCAGAGGCCTATATTTCGTTTCATCGTTTGCTGCATTAGTGGGAGACATTAACCTCTTTTTACTGTCAAATAACCTCTCCACTGTCTAGGTGTCAGGGCCTACATAAATGATAATGGCCTGTTCCATTGCAGGTTGACCTGAGGCCTGTGTTGCTGTTACGGGACCGCTCTCCTCTTTGTGGGTGCCATGGTCCTGAATTAGTGAATGAGGCCTGTGGCACTACTGGGTGAAATCAATTCTGTTTTGGCATAATTGTAACTCTCCTCTTTATGGGTGACATGGGTCTGAATCTGTGAATGAGGCCTGTGGCATTGCTGGGTGAAAACAATACTGTCTTGGCGTAATTTTAACTCTCCTCTTTGTGGGTCCCGTGGGCCTGAATGTTTGAATGAGGCCTGTGGCCCTGCAGGCAGACATTATTCCTTCTTGGCTGTGATGCCAACTTCAACTCCCATGTATGGTTGCCATGGCCCTGAGTCTGTGAATGAGGCCTGTGGCACTGCAGGCAGACATGAATCCTTTTAGGCTGTGATGAGAACTTCAACTCCTGTAGCATTCCCACCTGACGCCACCCCAACCTCCAATTCCACCTCCTCCTCCAAGTTGCCAATTGATATTGGTTAATTTTTTTTAATTTTTTTTTATCTTAAGTAATTTCCCTAGCCACATTTGTTTGCAGGGGATTTACCTACATTTTGACGCCTTTTGAAGCCCTCTAGCCCTTTCCAGGACTATTTTACAGCCTTTTTAGTGCCCAAAAGTTCGGGTCCCCATTGACTTCAATGGGGTTTGGGTTCGGGGTCAAGTTCGAACCGGAACATCCAGGTGTTCGCTCAACTCTACTTATGAACAATTTGAGTGAGATGTGCCAAGATCCTGTAAAGTAAGGGTATTTATTGCCTCCATCCTCCCGGCTTTCAAAGACTGTGATTAATTATCTTGCTCCTAGCTATCCTGAATTCCTTTTGTAGGCCTAGTATGAAGAGAGAGAGGGAGAGGTATGTCATCTCTTGTACATGGCAGGTAGGCTCACACAATTTGAACAAAATGTGTGCTAAGAGTTTCAAATTTATAGGCATGGTAAATGGGTGAATAATGCAATTTAAAATAAAAATATTTTGTTCACATATCTATTCTATATCTGGCCATTTGAAGTCAGTGAAAATATGGTCAGTGTTTTTATCTATGAAAGGTCTGTTTTTCTTCTGTGTACCCTAATTTTGTACTTTGTCATCTGTTTTCCATGTGAACTGCAATGCTGTAAAGTAGATTTCCCTAGTGTCTCTGGAGCTTCCGTGTCTGTCCATGGTTTTCACAAACTCAAGTTTAAGGATAAGGAACAAGAAAAAAACTTTTTGGAGATGACACTAAACTGTGTAAAGTAATTGACACGGAAGAGGACAGTATACTGCTACAGATGGATCTGGACAGGTTGAAGTCTTAGGCAGATAAGAGGCAGATAAGCTTTACCACCGACAAATGTAAGGTTATGCACATGGGAAGGAATAATATATGTCACCAGTCCATACTAAATGGTAAAACACTGGGTAACACTGACATGGAAAAGGAATTTTAGTGAACAGCAAACTAAGCTGTAAAAACCAGTGTCAGGCAACTGCTGCCAAAGCCAATAAGATAATGGGTTGCATCAAAAGGGGCATAGATGCCCGCGATAAGAACATGGTCCTGCCACTTTACAAATCACTAGTCAGACCACACATGGAGTACTGTGTACAGTTCTGGGCTCCTGTGAACAAGGCAGACATAGCAGAGCTGGAGAGGGTTCAAAGGAGGGCAACTAAAGTAATAACTGGAATGGGGCAACTACAGTACCCTGAAAGGTTATCAAAATTAGGGTTATTCACTTTAGAAAAAAGACGACTGAGGGGAGATCTAATAACTATGTATAAATATATCAGGGGTCAGTACAGAGATCTCTCCCATCATCTATTTATTCCAGGACTGTGACTGTGACAAGGGGACATCCTCTGCGTCTGAAGGAAAGAAGGTTTGTACACAAACATAGAAGAGGATTCTTTACGGTAAGAGCAGTAAGACTATGGAGCTCTCTGCCTGAGGAGGTGGGGATGGTGAACTCACTAAAAGCCTGGATGTATTTCTGGAGTGTAATAATATTATAGGCTATAGCTACTAGCGATGGGTCGTTGATCCAGGGAGTTATTCTGATTGCCTGATTGGAGTCGGGAAGGAATTGTTTTTCCCCTAAAGTGAGGAAAATTCTACCTCACAGTTTTTTTTTTTTTTTGTCGTCTTCTGGATCAACTTGCAGGATAAGAGGCCGAAATGGATGGACAGATGTCTTTTTTCTTTTGTTACTTCTATGGGCATGGTTTAGTCTGCAAAATAGACCAAAATAATGAAAAAATTGTTTTTTCCACTGACCCACAATAAAATCAATGGAATAGATGTACTGTACATGGAGAGCACGAATAGTACAAGTCCGTTATTCAGTGATATGTGCATAAGCCTTAAATAAACATCCCCAGAAACCTCCAGGGTTGTCTAATGTCTCTTTTGTTTTTGTTCCTTGTTCCTGGACAACTTATCTAAAAACAACAGACAGAATATAAAACTGCCTAACAGTAAAATCAGAGTTGCTGCCCAAAGCCACCAATAGCAGTGCAGCTTTGACTGCTGTTCTGAAAATAACTACCATGCACAACGCTTCTTTGTCTATAGGGACACTGGCAAAAATTTCCCAATTTTTGCAACTAGTGTATAAATTTTTAGATGTTTACAACTCCTATACCTGCCATTGTAAATACGCTTATCGTAGCTTACCAAGCAAAGCACAATCAATTGGATAGTGGCTACGTTTGGTATTGTAACTCAGCCCCATTCACCTGAATAAGACTGTGCTGTCCCTAGACCATGTGATTGATGAACGTGACATCACTGGAATGCTGGAGAGACTCCCCACCAATCAGGTACTGACGACTTATCCTGTGGATATGTCATCACTATTAGACACTCGGAAAAAAAGGAAACTCTTGGACAAGCCCTGTAAATAGGAGCATGATATGTACACTTAAATGGATGATGTGTGTATTTAAGTATACACAGAGATTATAGCTAATAATAAGTGGAAATGTTTCAATGTCAAAATGGTTTAATCTTTATATTTTTGGTCCTACATCTCTTTAAATAGGCTTCTCCCTGGAGCAGTTTTCAATAAGAGACCTAAGAACAGGATAGCTAGTAATAGGACATAGTGCTCAGGGGCAAATACCCAGACGTGATTAGAAGGACTGTACTCTCCCATCCCATTATGCTGTCATGTTTTTCTAGAGTTCCAAATATAAAAGAGATTAAACATAATTGTAAAATAATAGAAATATTAACAGCAGCTGATTTCTGGTTAACATTACTGCTTCTAGGATATCTCATATCATCATAGGGCAAGGCTGAAAATAAATTAAGCCCAGGAACTTCATTATTAATATCATCTTTTTCTGGGGTCGTATTCTTAGGTGAAGCAACATTCAGACACTGTTAAGCCATGCATTCAATACTATCGGAGTGTCACAACAAACTTAGCATGTTGATTTCTTTTCACATCAGGCAGATAAATATCTAAAGCACTCAACTGTGGATCAGTCAAAGCCGTATTAACAAAGTAAAATATTTGTATATTAATCTGCAATATTGTCAGAAGACATTTACGCAGTGGATTAAGGATGCTCTCATTGCTCTACCCTCTTCACTTAAACAACAGATTTCCGCCCCAAAAAGGTCTGTGTTCCTGAGGCAGATGTCTACATGTGCTTGCTATTACTCTTGCTCTATCCAGATTTCATGTCCCAATAGTCATTATTACAGTTAATTAAGCAGCTTGGACCAGAACTGTATCCATTTCTGAAATATGTAATTAGGCTTTGTGGGGATTCGTACTGAAAGGTGGATTATGATTCATTTATTTTTGAAGTTGTAATTCAAAGCACATTTCTAGACTAGTTGATGAACAAAGCATTGAAACATGATAAAGTTTGGATTTATGGAGTATTAGTGAGTGTATAGGTGTAAGTTACAGGCTAACAAAAAGGCTAAAAGTCCAGCTCATTTGGCTTAATTGAAAAGCCCTTTAGAAGGTTCTACACAACCTCATCTCCCTGATGAAGAATTAAATCATGGTTAAGTAGGATACCCTGTTTTAAACAATTGTTATGTTGCTTCAGTATGAAGTTAAGTCAATCATACATGCCCTCACATCTGGGACACAGTGAATTCTTGAGCAATATGATTATGTGATTTGATTAACATGATTTGAAAATATAGGGTAAAAAAATAAAGCTGTTTGTTTAAGATTAAAAGGCATTCATAAATGAGCACAGAGTCCCTCAATGGTTTCTAGACTTCTGCCTTTCAACACTGGAGTCATTGGTTCTAACCATGGTAGCGTCTACATGAAGTATGTATATTCCACCAATGCTTCTGTGGATTCATCTCAGGTTTCATCTCAAGTTACACTCTAGAAATATTCTTTCAATTAACAAATCCCTCCTCCTAGCTGCTGAAAGTATCTGATTCTTAATTGGCATACATAATATCCATCCAATGATGTCATGAACATACCCATAATAAATCCTTAGCCCTTTAACCACTTCAGGACAGAGACAGTTTTCACATTTAAGGACTGCACCTAATTTTGCAAATCTAACAGGTGTCACTTTATGTGGTAATAACTTTGGAATGCTTTTCTTATCTAAGTAATTCTGAGAATGGATAAGAGATTCTGAAAACATTGTACTTCATGTTGCCAGTAAATTTCGGTTGAAATGTTTTACCTTTATTTATAAACATCTTTTTAAAATTTTGAATTTCTCTGCTTTTAACCACCTCAGCCCCCCTAGCTTTAACACCCTTAATGACCAGACCACTTTTTACAATTCTGCACTACACTATTTTCACGGTTTATTGCTCGGTCATGCAACTTACCACCCAAATGAATTTTACCTCCTTTTCTTCTCACTAATAGAGCTTTCATTTGGTGGTATTTCATTGTTGCTGACATTTTTACATTTTTTGATATTAATAAAAATATAACTACATTTTTGCAAAAAAATGAAATTTTTCGCTTTCTGCTGTAAAAAAAAATACATTTCTATATACATTTTTCTATAAATCTATTGTTCTATATGTCTTCATAAGTGTATATTTATTGGTTTTAGTAAAAGTTATAGAGTTTACAAACTATGGTGCAAAAAAGTGAATTTCCGCATTTTGAAACAGCTCTGACTTTCTGAGCACCTGTCATGTTTCTTCAGGTGCTAGATTTTCAGGATAGTATAAATACCCCCCAAATGACACCATTTTAGACAGAAGACACTCCAAAGTATTCTTTTCACAAGTTAGCGGAAAATGACACTTTCTGAGGAAAAAAATAATAAAATAAAGTTTCAATTTCTGCTAACTTCTGGCAAAAAAAATAAAAAATCCCCCACGGACTCACTATGCCCCTCAGTGAATAACTTGGGGTGTCTACATTCCGAAATGGGGTCATTTGTGGGGTGTGTTTACTGTTCTGGCATTTTGAGCGGGGCTAAATTGTGAGCAGCCCAGTAAAGCCTAAAGGTACTTGTTGGACTTTACGCCCATTTACGCACCTAGGCTCTAAAAAAGTGGCACACATGTGGTATCACCGTACTCAGAAGAAGTAGGGCAATGTGTTTTGGGGTGTATTTTTACATATAACTATGCTGGGTGAAAGAAATATCTATGTAAACTGACAACTTTGTATAAAAAAAATTAAAAAGTTGTCATTTACAGAGATATTTCTCACACCCAGCATGGGTATATGTAAAAATACACCCAAAACACATTTCCCTACTTCTCTTGAGTATGGCAATACCACATGAGTGACACTTTTTTCAAGGCAAGATGCGCAAAGGGGCCCTAATTCCAATGAGTACCTTTAGGATTTCACAGGGCATTTTTACGCATTTGGATTCCAGACTTCTTCTCACGCTTTAGAGACCCCTAAAATGCCAGGGAAGTATAAATACCCCACAAGTGACCCCATTTTAGAAAGTAGACACCCCAAGGTATTCCATGAGGGGTATGGTGAGTTCATGTAAAATTTTATTTTTTGTCACAAGTTAGTGGAATATGAGACTTTGTAAGAAAAAAAAAATAATCCATTTCCGCTAACTTGTGCCAAAAAAAAAAAAACTTCTATAAACTCACCATGCCCCTCATGGAATACACTGGGGTGTCTTCTTTCTAATATGGGGTCACTTGTGGGGTATTTATACTGCCCTGGCATTTTAGGGGCCCCTAAAGCGTGAGAAGAAGTCTTGAATCCAAATGCGTAAAAATGCCCTGTGAAATCCTAAAGGTACTCATTGGAATTAGGGCCCCTTTGCGCATCTTGGCTGCAAAAAAGTGTCACTCATGTGGTATCGCCGTACTCAGGAGAAGTAGGGAAATGTGTTTTGGGGTGTTTACATATACCCATACTGTGTGTGAGAAATATCTCTGTAAATGACAACTTTTTAAAAAAATTTATACAAAGTTGTCAATTTACAGAGATATTTCTCTCACCCAGCATAGGGATATGTAAAAATACACCCCAAAACACATTGCCCTACTTCTCCTGAGTATGGAGATACCACATGTGTGACACTTTTTTGCAGCCAAGATGCGCAAAGGGGCCCTAATTCCAATGAGTACCTTTCAGGAGGGCATTTTTACGTATTTGGATTCCAGACTTCTTCTCACGCTTTAGGGCCCCTAAAATGCCAGGGCAGTATAAATACCCTACATGTGACCCCATTTTGGAAATAAGACACCCCAAGGTATTCCGTGAGGGGCATGGCGAGTTCATAGAAGATATTTTTTTTGGCACAAGTTAGCGGAAATTTACTTTTTTTTTTTCTCACAAAGTCTCCCTTTCCGTTAACTTGTGACAAAAAGTTCAATTTTTCATGGACTTAATATGCCCCTCAGTGAATACCTTGGGGTGTCTACTTTCCGAAATGGGGTCATTTGTGGGGTGTGTTTACTGTTCTGGCATTTTGGGCGGGGCTAAATTGTGAGCAACCCTGTAAAACCTAAAGGTACTCATTGGACTTTATGCCCCTTTGCGCACCTAGGATGCAAAAAAGTGTCACACATGTGGTTTTGCCGTACCCAGGAGAAGTAGGGCAATGTGTTTTGGGGTGTATTTTTACATATACCCGTGCTGGGTAAGAGAAATATCTCTGTAAATTGACAACTTTGTATAAAAAAAATTAAAAAGTTGTCGTTTACAGCGATATTTCAGACACAATGTATGGGTATATATAAAAATATACCACAAAACACATTGCCCTACTTCTCCTGAGTACGGCAATACCACATTTGTGCCACTTTTTTGCAGCCAAGATGCGCAAAGGGGCACAAATTCCAATGAGTACCTTTAGGATTTCACAGGGCATTTATACGCATTTGGATTCTCACGCTTTAGGGCCCCTAAAATGCCAGAGCAGTATAAATACCCAACATGTGACCCAATTTTTGAAAGAAGACACCCCAAGGTATTCCGTGAGCGGCATGGCGAGTTCACAGAAAAAAAAAAATTTGGCACAAGTTAGCCGAAATTGATATATATATATTTTTTTTTACAAACTCTCATATTCCACTAACTTGTGACAAAAAATAAAATTTTACATGAACTCACCATACCCTTCACGGAATACCTTGGAGTGTTTTCTTTCCAAAATGGGGTCACTTGTGGGGTGTTTGTACTGCCCTGGAATTTGAGTGTCTCCGCAATCATTACATGTATGGCCAGCATTAGGAGTTTCTGCTATTCTCCTTATATTGAGCATACGGGTAATGAGATTTTTTTTTTCCGTTCAGCCTCTGGGCTGAAAGAAAAAATAAACGGCACAGATTTCTTCATTCGCATCGATCAATGTGGATGAAAAAATCTCTGCCAAAATCAGTGACTGCGGTGCGATGGGCTGGGTGCTAACTACCTAACAAGTAGCTAACTAACTGGCGGTGATAAGGGACCCTTAGGCCCCATTCACACGTTTGCAATTCTGTTTGCGGAACTGAATTGCGGACCCATTCATTTCTATGGGGACAGACTGTGTCCCGCTCGGATCCGGAATTGCGGATCCGCACTTCCGGGTCTGCACTTCCGTTCTGCAAAAATATAGAACATGTCCTATTCTTGTCCACAATTGCGGACAAGAAAAGGCATTTTCTATATAGTTCTGGCAATGTGCGGATCTGCAAAATGCGGAAAGCACATTGCCGGTGTCTGTCTGAATGGAGACTTACAGGGGGGTGATCAATGACAGGGGGGTGATCAGGGAGTCTCAATGGGTGATCGGGGGTTAATAAGGGGTTAATAAGTGACAGGGGAGGGTGTAGTGTGGTGCTTCGTGCTACTTTACATAGCTACCTGGTTCTTTGTTGGTCGATCCCAGCAAATGGGACCACCAGAGGATCAGGTAGCAGGTATATCAGACGCTGTTAACAAAACAGCGTCTGATATACCTGTTTGATTTCGTTTATTTTACTTCTACAGCCTGCCAGCGATTGATCATCGCTGGCAGGCTGCAGTGTCGCGAGATAACGCATGGATGTGTCCAGTCAGAACACCACGACCGCCTGCCGGACGCATCCGTGCGTTAGGCGGTCGTGGAGAGGTCAAAACAGATGACGCCTCAAAAAATAGTAATTAATTAATATTCATTATATGTCTACTTAATGTTGGCATTATTTTGCAAATGTCATTTTTAGGACATTAGAAGACTTAAAATGTTTAAGAAAATTTCCAAAATCAACTTTTTAAAGGAACAATTCAGTTCTAAAGAGGCTTTGAGGGGCTTACATTATAGAAACCACCCATAAATTACCACTTTATAGGAACTGCACATCTCAAATTATTCAAAACTGAATTTAGAAACTTTGTTAACCATTTATGTGTTTCAATGGAATTAAAGGGAGCCTGTCACATAAATTTCACTAATATAACTATCAGCAATGGCTTTCAGAATGTTGTAAAGGCATTATAACCATACCTTTAGGTCATTTGGGTGTTTATTCACTGTCCAGGAAAAGCACTTTTATTCCCACGAAAAATGGCTACCAAGTGCCCAGCTAGACAGGCTTTTCTTTTCAAAGTGCCCTAGCCCGCTGCCCTTCCTCCTGTCTGCTCCTCCCCTAACCTCCCAAGGCTTCTGCATTAGCATGACATTTAACAATTTTCCTTTTTTCTTTTTTGCAGAGTTTCAATTTTAATTTGATTTTTTTTCCTATAACACAGCAAGGGTTAACAGCAAAAAAATATCTTAATATTTATTACCCTTATTATGCAATTTACAGAACCACCCATATGTGGTCGTAAACTGCTGTATGGGCACACTACAGGGCTCAGACGGGAAAGAGCGCTTTATGAATTTTGAAGGGAAGATTTTGTGGAAATGGCTTTCAGGTGCAATGTCGCATTTAAAGAGACCTTGAGATACCCCTACAGTGGTAACACCCAAGAAGTGACCCCATTTTGGAAGTTACTATAATCAAGGAATTTTTCAGGGAAAGCAGTGAGCATTCTGGCCCTACAGAATGCTCATTTAGAATGTTCATTCAGAAATGGATGGATAGTGTATGGTGAGAAGTGAATGTATGGTAAGCTGTGCAGAGTTTATCATCATATAATAATGTGGTAAAAATACAGGATATCAAAAGTATAAAATTAAGACTACATGTACTTGTGGTACACTTTGAAGCAATGCTTTATAAACAGGCCAGGTTTTCTAGGGCAGAAAAGTGAGAAATAGTTTCCTTTTGCACTCCAATTTGGAACTCACTCTGCATCTTTTTTGGGTCTTTCCCTTCCTTTCTGTTTGGAAAACTCCACCTGGTCAATATTGCCCTGGTACTGTCTGAGCACCATCACTTCCAAAAGTACTGGGACCCTGCCTTTCCTGGTTTAAAAAATTGAGGGCCTTGATCAGACTCTCTTGGAAATTAAAGAATCTTTCTGTCTTGTCTGCTAGTCGAAATAACACATAATCATTATACAGTGCCATATGTACAATCTGCACGGCCAGATTTTTGTACCACATCTTCGTTTTCTGCATGGCGCTGTACGGGTTCAGAACTTGATCTGAAAATTTAAACCCTGTTTGGATTGCAGTTCAAGATGCAGTCTGGCTTCAGAGAAGCGATAGTGGTACTTTATACATGGGCAGGGGACCTGCTTTTCCCATGAACTACAGTCAGTGCCAACCAACATGAGTGGTTGCCTGAGCAAGAAACTAGGGAGGCCTCTCTGATTTTTGTCTACCCCATGCCATAAGCTTTTGTTCTGTACCTCTGGAACTTAGGAATTTAAGTAGTGGAAAGCTGATGTAATAATTAAGTCCCACACTATTTTCCCAAAGATGGGGCATTCTGGGGGTTCAATACGGGTTTCCTTACCTTTCTAAAGCTGGAACCTATGCCCGTGGTTTTGTTGAGAAACTGCAAAATGTCCTTAGAAAGAAAGACAGGGAGTACTACAATTACCATAATTGTTGCTGCCTATACAATGCTCTAGGGAGAAGCCTACACTATGATATGCTTTGTAGCTGTGCCTTTTACCATTGCATCTACAGTATACTACTCCCATCTTCAAGTCAGTAAAATAAGTTTTATTAATTGCAACCTCTAGCATGGTTATTGACTCCATCATACAACAGCAGGCAGCAGCCACAATACCAGGGTGTGCCCAGAGGGAAGAAAGGGTACACCCTCCAGTCACTGCATGGCCCTAGGAAGTGTAGATTGCCACCATGAACTCTGAGTACTACTTTCATCCTCAGAGCCACAACTACTACACCCATCCTCCAAGCACTCAGCTGCAGCTCACCACACACACATAGGCCCCTTTCACACGGGCGAGTTTTCCGCGCGGGTGCAATGCGTGAGGAGGACGCATTGCACCCGCACTGAATCCTGACCCATTCAGTTCTATGGGGCTGTGCACATGAGCGGTGATTTTCACGCATTACTTTTGCGTTGCGTGAAAATCGCAGCATGTTCTATATTCTGCGATTTTCATAGAAGTGAATGGGGATGCGGGAAAATCGCAAGCATCCGCAATCATGTGCGGATGCGTTGCAATTTTCCCGCATGGTTGCTAGGATACGATCGGGATGGGGACCCGATCGTTATTATTTTCCTTTATAACATAGTTATAAGGGAAAATAATCGCATTCTAATTACAGAATGCAATGTTCCCGGGCTTTAAAGGGTTAAAAATAATAAAGAGTTAACTACCTTTCTCCCATTATGCGCGCAGAGCCTCAGAACGTCTTCTCTCTTGATAGTTTGGATGCTTGAGGACCTGTGGTGACGTCACAGGGTCACATGGTCCAATCATAGAAGCATTTGAGTGGACCATGTGACCCATGTGATCCTGTGACATCACGGCAGGTCCTTCATCCAATGTTGGATGAAGGACCTGCCGTGATGTCACAGGATCACATGGGTCACATGGTCCACTCAAATGCTTCTATGATTGGACCATGTGACCCTGTGACGTCACCACAGGTCCTCAAGCATCCAAACTATCAAGAGAGAAGACGTTCTGGGGCTCTGCGCGTACAATGGGAGAAAGGTAAGTTAAATCTTTATTATTTTTAACCCTTTAAAGCCCGGGGAACATTGCATTCTGTAATTAGAATGCAATTATTTTCCCTTATAACTATGTTATAAAGGAAAATAATTACACATACAGAATACTCATCCCGAAACCAGACTTCAGTGATGAAGTCTGACTTCGGGTCTGGGTACCAAGCATGCGGATTTTTTCACGCGCGTGCTCAACGCACTACAAACGTTAGCACATGCGCGGAAAAATCGCGGCGATTCCCGCAACGCACCCGCATCTTATCCGGGCGTCAAACATGACGCCCGTGTGCAAGAGGCCATAGAAAAATTGGTGTAGGGCTGTAAAAAACAAGGCACAAAAAAACCTGTGACATTCACTGACGGCTCAGCATCTGCCAAAAGTACATAGGGGAGAGGGGGGATGGGGAGAGAGGGAAAGGGATAGAGATTGGTACTTAGGGACCATGGATCAGGGATCTGGAACTGCTGTAAATGAACAATGAGATTACTGATCACTGCAGCAGTTCCATGAATATTCTGTCTTTAGAGCAACACAATAGATCAGTACAGGTGCACTAAAAGTCCCAGCAGGCTAGCACACAGCATAGAGGGGCACTGTACACCATTACCAACTAAAACCGCATTGTGCTGTAAGGCTCTGACCAATCTATAAGCTCTTCTTGTGATGCGATTAGTTAGTACAGCATACCAGCCAATGTGCGGTTAGACATTGTGACCGGTTTTCATTGCGCCATACATCTACAGCACTCATTGTGAAGGTGTTATATGGGACTTGGCTGTTTGTAAGATAAAAACAAGGGCTATTGAATATATAACTGATATATAAAATAAGTAATAAATGACTAAATAAATGCAACAGTTACAATATCATTTGTACAAAAACCTCATAACAAAATGCAATGAAAAATATGTACTTTATACATAAAAAAATATTTTAAAAAATGAACTAGAAGGGATGTCTAAAACTAGTACTATCAAGAATGAAGGGAAAAAATATGTACCCATCAAACAGACTGGAGCAGCAAGTACATATTAACTACGGGAAAGTTAAAATGCACATGAAGAGTTAAAGAAATTACCAACCAGTACTGCACATGATGACAACAATCATGTCGAATCTTCTACTTAAGACCCTGATAAATTACCTGTCTGAGGTTTACAATGCCTTACCTGTTGCTAGGAATACAATATCTCATATTTACATTCTACAGTTTAAACAGTGTTGTTGGGCAGCTTGCAATCAGCTGGTTGACACTGAACTGATCGCAATGCTTCAATGTACAAATAATATATGCAGATATGTAAGTGTTATAAACAATATCTCATTAAATCATTGCCTGCCTGCCATGGTAAAAATAATATGTCAAGTCTGTAAAGTGCATCTAGCCTCCCTTTAAGGGGACGTCTAATTAACACCTTTTCTTTCATATCCTAGGGGCGGATTGGCCATAGACCTTACAGCGAAATTTGCCAGTGGGCCAATGCTCATGGGAACAGTGATACAGTTGAATATTGTGGTAAGTACGGTAGTATTTTGTACAGCACAGTGGAATTTGCTTCTGTTGAGACAGTATTTTGTGCTGCACTACAGTATTGCAGGCCCGACCTACTTCTATTGTCCCAGTTTACTTGTGTTGCCCTGCCTTCTGTCAATTTGGACTCAACTACAACATTGGGCCACTTTTCGTTTTTTTTTCCAGGGCCACTTTAAGTTCCAAATCCGTCCATGTTTACTGTATATGTGGTATTAGTAGTGATGAGCGGCAGGGGCAATATTTCAATTTGCGATATTTCACGAATATTCATTTGAATATTCAGCATATATTCCCGAATCGGCAATGTAATATTTGCGTAATGCGAATATTCTAAAACACGAATATATAGCACTATAGAAGATAGTGCTATATATTAGTTTTTTAGGATATTCAATTTAATGTAAACAGTCATTGGCCCAAAAGCAACTTAAGCAGGGAGGAATCATGACTTCCGATGGGAAAAAAATGAGAATATTATAAAAAAGTAATATATAGCACTATATTCTATAGTGCTATATATTTGCTGTTTAGAATATTCGCCAATTGAGTGAAGCATTCGGTCTGAAGTTAGTGAAAGTAAGAAGCCTGGGAATGAAAGATCACCCATAATGCTGTGCAGCCAGCCAATCCACAGATAACCATCCCCTTTGATATCACAGCCCTACAAAACCCTCATCCCGCGTGTTCTCCACCATTGTCCTGTGAGCTTAGCATAGGGAGATACGTGGCAAGTTTTCTAGGGACAGTGTTACTGAAAACGATTAATAGAAGAATATTGGAGAAGGAGAGTGCAGGGAGAGTGCACAGAGACTTATTTTGTGTCAGTTTTATTTATTCCTACATTAACTGTAAACCAAGATATGTAATTCAATACCGATAAGATGGAATCCTTTATTATTACAGTGCCAGCGTGCCAACCAATACCATTCAGTCTGCACCCCTCAGGGTCTTAATGATGACCATCCTCATCTTTTGCTAGCTTTACTCCTTCCAAATCATCCTTCAAAGTCTCCATGTCCTAGAAAAGTCAGCAAGATGCAGAGAGAGGAAGAGCTGGATGTTCCTGATGACATATTCTCTTTCATATTAGATGATGTGGAAAAGGAGGAAAAGCAGATGGCAGAAGAAGGGCTCCCACCTGTAAGGCAAGAGAGCACAGGGGTTGGAGAAGTGTATATGCCAGAGCTAATTAATCTTTAGTGTTTCCTGTCAAATAACCTGCAGGAGATTGCAGGCCAGAACAGCAATAATATGCATATTGTGCCCCCAATCTAACCAGCCAAACCCCATACCAGCAACACGGCCATTAACAATAAAGACTGACTATACAGTGTAGTCTTCGTTATTAAATGAAAGGCAGCTGTGGGCTTATTGGCCCTGCAGTTCTTCACCCCAGCATGGCCGCAACTCGCCCCCAGCACGGCCGTACCCTAAGGCTGAGTGGCCTGGGTATACCTGATTTATAGAGATTCGTGGTGCATTTATTTGTAACAAATCAAATATCTTGGCTAACTTCAGTGAAGTTGCCAAATTTAAATTTTCAAAACTTTGCTCATCTCTACCTGCAACGTATATATTTCAGGTTGTCAACATTAGAGCAGTTGAAGTTGATGGTTCTATGTAAATGACAAAATAATGTCCATTAGCTCCTAAATCCTTTAAAATCTTGTGGGTTAGTTCTCCAATTTCACATGAAATGAATGAGAGAACATTTCCATGTAATCAATATCAGATCAGTGGGTGTTGGACTCTTGGCACCTATGCGGATTTGAAGGAGATGTGGTAGTTGAGTGAGAGCTGTGACCTCTTTATAATTTATCTGAATTTTGCAAACTGAGTAGAGGAAGTGTAGGGTATTGTAACTTCATCTCATTCAAGTGAACAGGCCTCAGAAAACCCTGAAAACCCATTTAATCAAAGCACACGTGTAACACGGCATCAGAACGAGCCTGATCTTCCTAGTATCGAAATTGGATGCATAGGATTGTACGTTATGGCCTCATAGACTTCTATGGTTGCTGTATTATGATTCATCCCATCATACAAAATTGCAGAGAGCCGTAATACTGCTATATGCATGAACACTATCTGCAAATCTCTACCGTTTTGAATCAATTTCCTTTTTTCTTTTGCTGTTGTCCTACTTAAATTCAAATCAGCTCTATGATAACCAGGAATACTGCTGGATGCTGTGCCTAATTTATCAAAATCAAAATATGAATTAATCACAGCATCCTGCAGTCCAATACTCACGGGCATAGATTTCAGTGTTCTTTTATGCCAGACAACTTGCAAAAGAGATGATAAATGTAGTAGGGACAGTTGGCTCTGCCCCTCCCCATCCTATTAATGTGATAAATCAGGCCTAATGACTTTTGATCCTAATAAATTGATTTTATGTGAAGGCAGACTGGCCATAGACCCTACAGGGCCAGCCGAGCCCTCCTTATGGCTGCTGGCCAGGTACATAATGATCTCATGCTTTCAACCTTATTTATTGCTAGTAGTATCAGTTCCTTAAGCACCTGGATAGCAGCCACAGGTATGGTAATAGGGCAGTATTTTATGCTGCATTGTGGTATCTGGTTCTGCTGGAGCGATATTTTGTTCCGCACTACAGTATTGTTGGCCCTGCCTACCTCTATTGTCCATGCCTACTTGTGGATTATGTTGGCCATGCCTAGTTGGGTTGCCCCACATTCTGTAAATCTGGGCTCACCTACAATATATGGCAGCTTTTAGCTTTTTTTCAGGGCCACTTTAAGTTCCCGATCCTCCCCTGCTCTCTAGTGACTGTTTGCCCCATCATTTGCCCTCATTGCCCTCACTGGGTAACACAGTACTTTATAGCATTCTGTACAGCAGCATGAAGAGCTCATTATTTTCACTCCTATTCAGGGAGCAATATTTATATCCTGATAAAAACTTCTGTAATCTACATTATTCCAGTTTTGCTGGCTGATGGGACTTATGTTTGTCTGAAGGTTTTATTTATCTTGTATGCTGAACACAACATGTCATCAGATACATCTGTAGTTGACTTTGTAACCATCATAGTGCATAGACCCGCCAACAAATATTCAGAGAAAGAGTAAAATACATCTGCTGAGACCTCCCAATATGAACTGGTAATCTGAATGAAATGTTGCCTTTTGCCAAAGGCTTTGGCTTCTAAGGAAGGGGGAGGGGGCTATTCTAAATTTAAAAACTGCCAAGCAAAATATTTTCATTCATGAGTTCACCCAGCCTAAACATGCACCTAATCCTCCCTGATACTGACAGTTCAGAAAAGGATAACACTGTTACGGCAGGCAGCAAACAGTTCAAAGGCAAAGTGGACGTGGGGATTACTAGTATTAACACTTATCAATGAATGACCATCAGGTTTGATATAAAATAGCATTACCAGCTCCTTCAGCAGTTCAAAAGGCGTTCTCCAAATCTGGATTTGAGAGATAAAGTCAGACCTTTGTAGTTTGTCCTATTATGTAAAAATTCTCTTATTCCTACAGTATAGGTGTATGAGCACGTAATCTTAGAAAAACACGGCAAATTAGATTACAATGAGATCCATATTTGGCCCTCTGTCTAGATTCTTTACATTTTCTGGTTAATTTGTTTCAGATTATTTAGAATGTTTTTAAATATGTTCTGAGTTAATGTTATTTTTCAAATGGAAAAGAGAGAAAGATGAAAATGAAGGTATAGGTTCACCATCAACCAGTTAAAAAATATTAAAGGAGTTATCTGCCTTTTTAGAAAGGCCCCCTTGACAATTAGCCAATCAAGAACTGTATTCCCATCGATCAGTTATCTGTGGGGAGACCTGGTAGAAACTCTTTACTTTCCTTGCAGCATCACCAATGTAGAAATAAAGCATCAGCCCCCTAATCAACTCATTCTCTGTGTAATGCAGGACAGGATAGGTCCCCCAGACAGGGCTGGTTTTAGACAAAATGTGGCCCTGGGCAAAATCAAAAGTGGGGCCCCAAATCTTGTAGTAATGTACTAGCAACACAGTCACATTCTGTCGATTCCGGCCCTCCCCCATAGATTTGCACCCCATAAAGCCCCTCAGACAGATCAGCATTCTCATGACCTCAGGATACACCAAATGTCCCCCCTCCCTCACAAATTTACACGCCATAAAGCCATGCACACACAGATCTGCACCCTCATGGCCCCAAAATATTCCACATGCCCCCTCCCCTCACAGAAATGAGTTCCCCTCCCTCACCAAAACTATAGCAATGGAGCGGTTCATCATTCAGCACGTACCCCGGGACTGCACTGCACTGCACTAGACCCTCCCTCACATGGCCACTTGCAGGCAAGTACCTCCATGAGCTCCATCAGTCCATGCACACAAAAAAAACTCTGTCCTATACACAATTGATCATGTGACTATTAACCCCTTCCCGACACCCGTTGTAAATGTACGGCGCATGTCAGATGTTTAAAGATGGTGCCCGCTCTGGTGCCGTAGCAATTGCAGCAGGCACCCATGTCTGCAATCTGCGGCTTTGCTGACCATGGACATTTAACCACTCAGGTGCCGTAGTCAAATGTCACCAGAGCATCTGAGAGTGTTAAAAACCAGATGTGTGTGCTTACTGTTCAGGGGCGTTTCCCCAGCAGAGATGGTGGAAAGCACCCTGTTCTAATAATGAGCTGCAGCCTGTCCTAGGCTTCCAGGCTAATTATTAGTATATCCCAGTTCAGGCCATTAGGTGGTAGCACTGAACTGGGATATAGTGATTTTTATACAGAATAATAATTAATCTGGCTGTTAATTCTGTGGATGACCTATAGTGATTTTTTTATGGGTGCAATCCACCATCTTTGTACCACTGACATGAAAATATAATAGTTAATCTGTCTGTTAGTTCGATGGGTGATATATTCCCATTCTTGTTGTGAGGAACACCTACACTGCATACCTGACAGGAAAATTAATATAGTTAATCCGTTTGTTAGATTGGTGGATGACATATTCCCATTCTTGTTGTGAGGTACACCTACACTGCATACCTGACAGGGAAATAAATATGGTTAATCTGTCAGTTTGGTGGGTGGAATATACCAAATTTTTGTGTGAGGTACACCTGCATTGCATACATGACAGGGAAATTAATATAGTTAATCTGTCTGTTAGATTGGTGGGTGACATATTCCCATTCTTGTTGTGAGGTACACCTACACTGCATACCTGACAGGTAAATAAATATAGTTCATGCGTCTCTTAGTTCGGTGGGTGAAATATACCAAATTTTTGTGTGAGGTACACCTGCATTGCATACGTGACAGGGAAATAAATATAGTTACTCCGCCTGTTAGTTCGGTGGGTGACCTCAAGGAATGAGGAGAGCATCAAGTAAGGGACGTGGCCTTGGTCGTGGTGCTGCTGGTGTTGGTGCAGCTCCTGTTGCAGGGAGAGGACGTGGTCGATTTGTGCCAGCTACACGCCCAAATGAAACACCTTCCTCATGTGTACGTAGGCGACAGAACGTTCAGCGTTATTTTGTAGGCCCCAATACCGGTGAACGAATGGTGAGGCCAGAACAAGTAGAGGCGGTAGTAGATTGGGTGGCTAAAAGTGCCTCCAATTACTTCACATTGTCTCCCACCTAGTCCCCTGCTGAAAGCAAAGAGGAGCGAAGACCTGCAGCCCATGGGCATCTGTCTTTCACCCCACCCCCTTGCAAATCATGCAAGCAGTCTGAGCCCCAAGTCATGCAGCAGTCCCTTATGCTTTTTGATGACTTTGCTGGCAGGGTTTCGGTGGGCCGTCCACATAGTCCTGCCCCAGAAGTGGAAGAGATTGAGTGCAACGATTTCCATCCACTTATGTTTCGGGAGGTGGACATGGGAGGACAACTGCATCACGTCTCTGATTATGACGAAACACAGGTGCCAACTGCTGTGGCTTTCTGCAGTGTGCAGACTGGCAAGGAGGGCAGGGGTGAAGAGTAGATGGAAGATGATGTGGAGGATGATGTCCTAGACCCTACATGAAATCAAGGTCATGCGAGTGTCGTGTGCAGTTCGGAGGAAGAGGTGGTGGTCACACAGCTGCACAGCAAAAGAGGGAGCAGGGTGAAAAAGCAGAGTGGTCATCCCTTAGCCAGTATGTCTGCTACTGCCAACCGCACCCAGGGACTGAGCACACTAAAGCCAGCTCCAAGGAGTTCACTGGCGTGGCAGTTCTTCAGACATTGTGCTGATGACAACCTGAGTACCACCTGCATGACCAGGCATCTAACTGCAAAGCACGAGCTGCAGTGGAGTACACACCTGAAAAACCACAAAATATCTCAGGCTCCTCTTGCACCCTCTTCTGCTGGGGTCTTGGCTGCTTCCTCCCCCTCTGGAGTGACAGACAGAGGACGGGGCAGCAACGCCACCACCTCCATCACCGTCACCAAGCATCTCCACAATGTCCCATGGAAGCGCTCAGCTTTCCATTTCCCAAACACTTGAGAGAAAGAGGAAGTACCCCCCTACCCACCCACGATCCCTGGCCCTGAATGCCAGCATTTCAAAATGCCTGGCTTTGAAATGCTGTCATACTGTCTGGTTGAGAAGGAGACTTTTAAAAACCTTATGGCGGTGGCTGTCGTGGTTCCAAACCGCCACTACTTTTCCAGGCAAGCCATCCTTCTCCTGCACAACCAAGTGGCGGATAAAGTTAGGCGTGCAGTGCGCAAAGCTTTCTGTGGCAAGGTCCACAAAACCCCCGATATGTGGAACAGTAAGCACGGGCAGGAATGTTATATCTCCCTAACTGGGGCGTGGCCAAGCAGCCGAGAGAGATGGCAGCCTGATTCTGAGCTCCCGCTCCTTCACACCGTACAAACTCTGCTGGACCCCACCAGTACCCACCGAACGACTGCAGACAAAGCTGAGAAAGCTCCTATTGTTCTCCATGATGACTAGGGGCAGGAAGAGCCTGAAACAACAAGGCAAACTGGAGTTTTTCTTCAGCCAGGAACGGAGCAAAGATGGCGCCGGCGGAGAAGACGCGCAGAACTCGCCTAGCTCCAGCCCTTCCTCATCTGCGGGCCCGCGCTCCCCAGCTGGCCTGCAACACACCAGAGACTCCCCGTGCATGTCATCTGCCGGGTCGCCAGCAGCAGCGAACTCACCCTGCCTTCTACAGACGGAGCCGGGAACTTCTCCTGCACAGCATCGGAGCGCTGACCCCCGGACCTCAACCACAGCCAGCCTGGAAAAGCAGAGGCCTAGATACCTTGGCCCTCCAGAATCGGGTGAGTGCATCGTTCCCCTGTCTGCTCAGCCAGGCTCTTCCCCGCTGCATGAGGCGCTGCAAAACTTACAGACCTCAGACCAGCCTGCATCTGGAACCCTGCTAAAGGACATGCTCCTAGTTTTTCACCAGGCCACCACGGTACAGATCACAAAGCTACTAGTGCCAATCCAGGCCAAGGTGCAGGAGCTAGGGGATAAGGTCCAACATGGAAGTTAAATTGGGAGAATTTGCAGCCTCCCACAACAATTTAATCGACTCCCATGATCTCCTCAATGACGAGGTATCCCAGCTTAAAGCCAAAATTGCGGACCTAGAGGACCGTTCCCGTAGGAACAACCTGAAACTACGGGGGGTCCCTGAGGACATTACAGCACCTGAACCTGAGCTACATACAAAAGCTGATAAAGTTACTGTTACCTACATGCACTGATCGTGATCTTATTATAGACAGAGCACACAGAATCGTCAAGCCTAAACACCTGCCTGATGATGTCCCCAGGGACGTGCTAGCAAGAATTCACTTTTTTCACATTAAAGAGCAACTTATGTCTGCCGCAAGAAAACTAGGCACTCTACCTGCTCCTTACACGGCAGTGAAGATCTTTACAGACCTCTCTGCGGTCACGTTGCAACTTCGCAGGGAGCTTGCCCCCATCACTACTGCCTTGAGGGCACACTCCATTAACTACACATGGGGTTTCCCTGTCAAGCTCCTGGTGCACAAAAATGGAGCCTTTGTTGCGATCCGGTCGGTGACGGAAGGGAAAACCACCCTAGCCTCATGGAACATTACAGTGGAGGACTCTCATTCTTCTGAAGCACCTAGGCGCCACCACAACTCTGGAGAATGGCAACTGGTGGAGAACAGAAGGAGAAAGAAAGTTCGGTGAGGGGTCCTAACCCAATACAGCTCTTAGAAGGAGGGAGCGGACGCTTTACTACTACCTCTCTATGGTATTTGGTGGAACTTTTCCCCTAATGTATGCTGAGGCAAATGTCTATGCCTCACTCACCCATTTACTCCTTTCTGCTCTATTCATAGGGCAGCACTTGTTATTTCACTTTATTTTTCACTTCTGTTTACAGTTTTGGTTTTTATGTCTTTCTGGCAGAACATCACCTTATAGGGTGTATATTTGTAGTGCGTCGCCTGCTGGGGGAGCTGCTCCTCCCTCCGCATCCCAGATGTGTTTTGCGTCCATAGCATATCCTAGCCAACCATGGCCCTAAAACTTAGCTCCTTAAACGTAAGGGGGCTGAATAGCCCGTACAAACGAAACCTGATGTGGAGGGAGGCTCTTTCCCTGCATTGTGACATCTTTTGTGCTCAGGAGACGCATATTATTGCAGCGGACGCAAACCGCATCAAACATAGATGTTTCCCAGTGGTGTTACAGGCTCACTGCAATAAGAAAAAGCGAGGTGTTTTACTAGCAATCAGAAACACTGTTGCATACTCCGCAGTATCCTCCATTACTGACCCTGGAGGGCGCTACATAATTCATATATGTCACCAGAACAACATTCTCTATACCCTAGTGGGTGTTTACGCACCGAATGCTCACTCTCAGCGCTTTCTCCACAGGCTGATCGATAAGGTCCAGTCTGTGCAGAAGGGAAGGGTCCTTATGTGTGGGGATTTTAATGTTGTCCCGGACGCCTCTCTAGACACGTCTTCCTCTGCGAGACAAAAATCATGTGTACTGGCGGATGCTCTCTCCAAACTCTCTCTGTACGATGTCTGGCGCCTGCATCATGCTACGGAAAGAGATTATACCTACTTC
This sequence comes from Bufotes viridis, assembly GCA_033119425.1. Classification (NCBI taxonomy): domain Eukaryota; kingdom Metazoa; phylum Chordata; class Amphibia; order Anura; family Bufonidae; genus Bufotes; species Bufotes viridis. Next base: position 373,859,511 of record CM065590.1, on the reverse strand, counting down.
TCCCCCTCACATCTTACTTACTCCCGCATTGACTTTGTCTTGGCGGATAGAAATACCCTCTCAGCCATAACAGAATCTGCTATAGGTGTAATAACGTGGTCGGACCACGCCCCTGTCTCTGTAACTATTTCCGAACAATTTAGTCGCCCACCAAATTCACTTTGGAGAATAAACGAATACCTGCTCGCAGAGCCAGACTATCAGGAGGAGGTGAAGGAGGCATTGAAGAAATACTTCTCAACTAATGTAAAATCTGTAGAGAACCCTTCCATTGTATGGGCGGCACACAAAGCTTACGTCAGGGGCATATTTATAAAGTTAGGACACAGAGCCAAAAGGAAAAGGGAACAACTAACATCAGATCTACTGTCCAAAATACAAAATGCGGAAACATTGAATAAAGCTTCCCCATCTGCTCAGCTTTCTGAGGAATTGCGCTCCTTAAGAGCTAAGCTTGGGGAGCACATGCTGCACAAATATGAAATGTCCCTGAAAAAAGTGAAAGCAATGTATTATTCCCAGGCAAACAAGGCGGGAAAACTGCTAGCGAGGAAAATCAAAACTAGAGCCCGGAATTCCCGCATTGCTTTCCTGTGGAATCCCCCTAAAACACAAAAAATACATGAGCCTAAGGCCATAGCTAATAGGTTTATGTCTTACTACTCAGGCCTATACAATTTGGTTGAGGGGAAGGAGGTTGTCCAACCACCTAGTCGGGACATTGATAACTACCTTGAATCCCTATCATTGCCCTCTATGACTGAGGGAAAAGGTCTGCCAGCCCATAACCCGTGAAGAAATCCGGAGTATTATCAAGCGCCTGCCCCATCACAAAAGCCCCGGCCCAGATGGTTTGTCCAACTCGTACTACAAACTGTTCTCAGATCTTCTTACCCCACACCTCCATGAATCCCTAACCAGAATACTAACTGATGGACAAATGCCTAGAGACATGCTAGAGGCAATTATAGTCACCTTGCCAAAACCCGGCAAAGAGCCGACGGTCCCCCAACATTTCCGGCCAATATCCCTCCTTAACACAGACCTGAAAATATACGCCAAACTGTTGGCAAATAGGCTGGCGGATATAATACCTTCCCTGATAGCCCCGGACCAAGTGGGATTTGTTCTTGGTAGACAAATCACTGATAACTGTAGGAGAATACTCAATCTGATTGACAGGATTAACAGATTGAAGATGCCCATGGTGTTCTTAACCCTGGACGCCGAGAAGGCATTCGACCGGGTGAATTGGTCGTTCGCCTTCTCGGTGCTCGGTAAAATGGGCTTTCCAGATGTAATGATAGGGGCCATAAAAGTACTATATACAAACCCAACAGCCCGAGTACTGGCTAATGGAGCTCTTTCAGACCCCTTTGGGCTTTCTAACGGCACCAGGCAGGGCTGCCCTCTGTCACCTTTGATCTTTATACTGTCGTTAGAACCGTTAGCGCAGGCCATTAGACAAGCAGGAAATATTTCAGGAATACAGATCGGAGATAGACAGCACACTCTCTCACTATATGCTGATGACATAATCATCTCCCTGACTAATCCTACCCAGTCACTGGCAGCATTAACACAGGTCATCCACTTGTATGGCTCTCTTTCATTTTATAAGCTCAACGTAGGGAAATCTCAAGCTCTTCCCCTTTTTATTCACAGTCAGACCCTGGAGCAGCTGAAACGTCTCTACCCATGGGACTGGCAGACCACCGGGGTACAATACCTGGGAATCCAACTCACCCCTACTATCCAGCAGTTATACAAAGCAAATTTCCCGCATTTGCTTTCAGAGCTCCAAAAAGAACTAGGAAACATTGCAAAAACAGAAATCTCATGGCTGGGTAGAATAGCGGCATTTCAGCAGCATGTGCTCCCTAGGCTGTTATACCTTTTTAGAATCCTACCGATAGAGTTACCCCGCTCCTTCTTTAATACTATTAATAGGATGCTTACCAGATTCACTTGGAACAAGGGTCCCCCCCCCCCGTATTGCCAGAACGATCATGTGTAGACTCAAGAGATTCGGGGGCCTCGGCCTCCCGAATATCTTTGACTACTATGTAGTCACCAGAATACACCAACTCAGAGAGTGGTGGTCGTCTGACGAGCCCACACACTGGGTCCACATTGAACAGACGCTGGCCCCGGTCCCCAACCTCAAAGCGCTTCTACTGGCATCCCTGTATGGAAGTGTGCCGTTTTCCTCTTCCCTTCCGTATCTCCTCTCAACCTCTGTAAACATGTGGAAACAGTACCACGGCCGAGCGAATGGCACTAAAGTCTCTATAGCAAAGTTCACCCCAATTGAAGCCTTACAATGTCTTCTTCCGGATCTGCCTCTGGGGACGTGGAAAAGGGGAGGAGTGGAGACGGTCGCACACCTGCTTTCCCACTCGACTTTAAAACCCTTTGCAGACTTGCAAAAACAATATAACATTCACCAGAGGGACTTCTACAAATACCTACGAATAAGACATTTATTAGCAATTAACCCCACGATGGAAGTAGAAACACATCTTGATCTCCTGAACCAATGGTCCCTAAAACAATCCAAATGGAGGGGTGTCCGCCCACTGTACACCTTCCTGGGTAGAAAAAGTTCCTTTGTCAAATCTGCTCCCTTGACATCATGGGAGGCGGATCTGGGGCGCTGCGTCTCTCCAGCACAATGGACGGCAGCTATACGTTTTGTGTCAAAAAAGCTGAAATGTGTCTCACACTTTGAATCCTATGCAAAAACGCTCCTCAGATGGTACTTCACCCCCCTGAGACTAAGCCGTATATTTCCTGGCTCGGAACCACATTGCTGGAGAGGATGTGGTAGTAAGGGGACTCTGCTTCATATACTCTGGGGTTGTCCTCGGTTGAGAGGTTTATGGTCTGACATCTTCCGATTAATAGAGGGAGTTTCCGGCCGCAAGTTGGACATGGATCCTGCTCTGACCTTATTATTCATAGACCTCACTCTGATCCCCTGCAGCCTCAGGACTATCTCCATGCACTTGTTCCTAGCCACGAAACTGGCAATCACTAGAAATTGGAAAAGTACGGTGATCCCAACCGCACAGGAAATTATGAGGGCTGTAGATACAACACGGTCCTATGAAAGGATATTAGCACACAAGAACTTTGCAATGGAAAAATTTGAGTCCGACTGGTCAAAATGGACAGACCTTTACCCAAACACACAAAACTGATGGTGGGTCTAACCCATTTGCCCGCTTCATTCATTCACTCCTTCCTCAGCAGATGATCCGGTAAGATGATCCAGAAAGAGCGAAGGCTGACTGCATGACGCACACCTGAACAACTTAAAACAATAATACTGAAAACTCTCTGCCTACTGTTCTGTTTATGTCCATGTCTCGTTCTGTTTGTTCTGTTTTTGTTTGTCCTAGTCTCGTGCTGTTTGTCTCTGTCCCTGCCTTTGTCTTTGTCCTTGCAGTAGTTCTCTTATCTCTTTTATTCTTTATAGTTCACACTCATATGCACCACATAATTACGGTAACCGGTTGACACTCCAATCTGCCAACCCATAAATCACGAAGGGCACTCTGCACTGGAGGCTTTTTCCCCCATTGCACAGGGCCCTCCTAAACTAGTACGCCTGGGCAGCAAGTGTCACCTTCAACAAGACGAGTACTATCTCATTTACGGATTCTTTGCGCTATACCGTGTGAATTTCTCGAGACCCGCATAATTTGACTCAGGTATTTCAATGTACTGCACTTCTGTGTTATGGTATTTTTGAAGCATTGTCACTATGGCATCATGTATTAACCTACCCTGGAAAACTACTCTAATACTACTGTATCGAAGATAAGAAACATGATCTCCATCATTCATAGCCAGTTTAAATTTGTATAGATATTACATGACGTAAACCCTAATCCGATACATTTCTATCTGCCATTACAATGTACCATATTTTGTGTCATGTTGCCATACTGAGTCTCTGTTTAATGCACTTTATATAATAGGACATATGTACCTTGTTCTTATTTTTGTACTTCTTGCAAAAAATGTTTTTCAATAAAAACTTATTGAACGATATCTCCCTAACTGTACACTGCGTAAATGCAATGGCAGCTGGGCCTGAGGTGGACACATGTCCTTCCGCCACCGAGGATTGCAGGGTGTATCTCTTTGCCTCCTGTTGCCTCCTCTTTCTACTCCGCTTCCTCCTCTACCACCTCCTCATCCGGTCAGCATAACACCTTCACCAGCAACTTCAGCACAGCCAGGGGGAAAGGACAGCAGGCTGTTTTGAAACCCATCTGTTTGGGGGAAAAACCCCACACCACGCAGGAGCTGTGGACAGGCATGGAACAACAGACCGATGAGTGGTTGGTGCCACTGAGCCTCAAGCCTGGCCTGGTGGGGTGCTATAACGGGCAAAATCTCGTAGCAGCTCTGGTTCTAGCCCGTTTGACACACATCCCTTGCCTGGCGCATGTGCTGAATTTGGTGGTGCAGAGGTTCCTGAAAAATTACTCCGATATGTCAGAGCTGCTGCGGGCCATCTGTGCTAACTTTTGGCCTTCTCACCATGCTGCTTGCCTGTCTGCTCTGCAGCGTAACTTCAGCCTTCTCGCTCATCGCCTCATATGCGACGTACCCACAAGGTGGAACTCCACCTTGAACATGCTGGAGAGACTGTGCGAGCAGCATCAAGCGATAGTAGAGTTTCAGCTGCAGCACGCATGGGTGAGCCACTCTGTGGAACAGCACCACTTCATGGTGTCATATTTACCCATCTATTACCAAAAAGATAACTCAGACACAATCTGATTATATTTATAAGCTATTTTATTATATTTATTCAATTGGGTAGATAATTGGCCACAGTGTTTATGTTTACCAAATGGTTAAGGAATAACCAATTAACATTTCCAGAACCTTACACTTCAACAATAGTTGCCCACAACTATTAACTCAAATTCATAGTCCGCATAGAGAGCAACTATTACCCAACAAACAAACACTGTGACATTTACTTTACCAGGGTGGGTGGGAGGGGGATTCTTCTTAGGTCCGGGCGAATCTGCACAGCTACCAACTGATCTTCTCTTATTTACAGGTGCCCCGAGATAGCCGTTGTGATCTCCACCAATCAGCTTCAGTCCTCGAGGACCCACAGACTGCATCACCTGCATCTGTAACCAGGTAAGTTTTATACCAATCTTTAATATTGCGCATGCAAGCTTAGAGGGTTCATGACACCATGTCCCCCCTTACTTGCATCCGCAATAAGGTTTGCCCACCACAAACAAGTAGGCCTCCTTGCGGGACGTGTGTGCCATATTGCGCTGTTTCCAGTACTCCACCAACATGGCCAATGTCGATGACCCTGTCCTCAGCATTACTATCCTACTTCTAGGTCTTCTTTAAAAAACACAAGTACACAACTGTCCAGCCAGGGCACAGTGCTGGAAGATGAGGAGGAAGAGGATTATGAGGAGGAGGAACCATGTTCACAGCAGGGTGGCACCCAAAGTAGCTCATGGTCATCACTGGAGCGTGGCTGGGAGGATACAGAGGACACAGACGATACACCTCCCACAGTGGAGAGCTTGTCGTTGCCTCTGGGCAGCCTGGCACACATGAGCGACTACATGCTGCAGAGCCTGCGCAATGACCCTTGAGTTGCACATATTTTTACCAGTGCTGATTACTGGGTGGCCACCCTGCTGTATCCCCGCTATAAGGACAACGTGCTGTCCTTAATTCCATCACTGGAGCGTTATCGGAAGATGGGCGAGTACAAGCGTATGCTTGTAGGTGCGCTGCTGATGGCATTCCCACCTGGGTCTCCAAATTGGGCACATGGCCTGAGCTTGCCCTTTACACCTTGGAGGTGGTGGCCTGCTCTGCAGCCAGTGTATTGTCTGAACGTGTGTTTAGCACAGCAGGGGGCGTTATCACAGACAACAAGCGCAGCCGTCTGTCCACAGCCAATGTGGACAAGCTAACATTCATTAAAATGAACCAGACATGGATCCCACAGGACTTGTCTGTATCTTGCGCAGAATAGACATGTATAGAGGCCTCACCCAGCCTTTGTTATACTCAAGCGCTTTTTCTCTTTGTTTTCTTTTCTATATTTCCCAATGTTTTGGGGTCTACCCAAATTAAAAAACAAAAAACAGTGTTGTTGGCGACTACCTCCTCCACCACTGCATCAACCTACACCACCATGTCCGCTGCCTCCTCAACCTCCTACTCCATATGAACCTCCTTCTATTTCAAAATTTTGATTTAAAATTTTTATGTATTTTATTTTAAGTCATTCCCCTATTCACATTTGTTTGCATGGCAATTGTCCAGCTCTTACCTCCATTTTCCTTCTTTTTACAGCCCTCTAGCCCTTTCCATGACTTTTTTAGAGCCATTTTAGTGCCCCAAAGTTTGGGTCCCCATTGACTTCAATGGGGTTCGGGTTCAGGGTCAAGTTCAGGTCCTGAACTCAATCTTTGCGATGAAGTTTGGCCGAACCCGGCGACCCCGAACTTCCAGTTCAACTCTAATCAGAATTAGTTTGCATTATATTATGTATTCATATATATAAAAAAGTATCATATTTATACTGATTAAGGGGATTGATATACCTGCTTCCATTAAATATAGATTGAGGCCTGTGATACACCTACTTCCACAAAATACAGATTAAGAGGTTTCATATACCTGCTTCCACCAAATACTGATTGAGGCCTGCGATACACCAGGTTCCCCAAAATACTGATTAAGGGGATTGATATAACTGTTGCCACCAAATATTAATTGAGACCTGCGATACACATGATTCCACCAAATACTGATTAAGGGGTTTGATAGACCTGCTTCCACCAAATACCGATTGAGTCCTGCGATATACCTGCTTCAACAAAATACCTATTAGGGGATTGATATACCTGCTTCCACCAAATATTGATTGAGGGGTTTGATAGACCTGCTTCCATCAAATACCGATAGACGCCTGTGATATACCTGCTTCCACCATATACTGATTAAGGGTATTGATATACCTGCTTCCAACAAATATTGATTGAGGCCTGTGATACACCTGCTTTCACCAAATACTGAATAAGGGGTTTGATATACCTGCTTCCACCAAATACTGATTAAGGGGTTGATATACCTGTTTCCACAAAATACTGATTGAGGGCTGCGATATACCTGCTTTGACAAATACTGCTCTTCTCTAGGGACTTAGGCACAGAGTCATTTTGAAAATGACATGCAGAGGAAGAGGCAGGCCGTTCCGCAGGGGTGGTAGGGGTCAGGCAGGTGCACCGGGCCCGACCCTAAGTGGGAAGTTGTAGAAGGTGCGTGCGATTACTTCAAAGGACGCACCAGAGTTGGTTGAGGGGCTCACTCAGCCTTCCGCTTCTGCATCCTCTTCATCCTCTGTATCTGCACCCTCCTCACTCTCTGCTGTGTACATCCCCAAAGACACCACCACCACCACCTAGCCCCTCCACTCGAGTCAGAGGAATTATATTCCCATCCATTCCCAGACCTTACCGATACGGAAGAGGAGGTACCAATGGCCGCCACCCAGCTGTCTGACGACAGTACCTAGATCAGCCCAAGGAGGGAGGTCCCTGCTTTTGGTGCCTACTCCGAAATTTCAAATGTCAGTGGTGGTGAAGGTGAGGATGATGACGTGTCAATGAACATGACGTGGGTGCCCACAAGAGAGGAAGAAGAGGGGAGTTCAGAGGGAGAGACGGAGCAGCAGAGAGGGAGGAGAAGGAGGAGAAGCAGCCAGAGCTTGCAGGGCACAGGAGGCAAAAGGCAGACTGCAAATGTATCTGGATCAAGTCATCCACCAAGCACGGTAACATCTGGCACTCCCAGAATGCCGGCACATGGATCCACAGTGTGGGCTTTTTTTAACGTGTCAGCTGCTGACAATAGTGTTGCCATCTGCAGCCTGTGCTGTCAATGCATAAGTCGCGGTAAACCCAACACTCACCTAGGGATGACTGCCTTAAGAAGGCACCTGGCCTCCAATCACCGAGCCCAGTGGCAACAACGACGTCAGAACCCACAAAGCCACACTCCCAGCTCTCCACATCCTGCATCTTCTCTTTCTCCTTATACTCTCTCCTCCCATTTGTCCTCCACTCCACCTTCCACTGTGCGATTGTCAAGTTCATATGGCAGAAGGCAGGCGTCCGTGGCCCAAATGTTCGAGCGTAAAAAGTTGATGATGCCGGATAACCCTCTTGCCCAACGGCTGACCGCTGGCTTGTGAGAACTGCTATCCCGCCAACTACTTCTATATAAACTGATGGACTCAGAGGCCTTTAGAAAATTTGTGGCCATTGGCACATCGCAGTGGAAGATCCCCGGAAGGAAATGTTTCTCCCAGAAGGGCATCCCAGAGCTACATGGCCACGTTCAGCGGCAAGTTAATATATCTCTGACACACAATGTCGGTTCCAAGATACATCTGACCACAGACACGTGGTCTAGCGAACACAGGCATGGAAGGTACATAACTTTTACTGCCCACTGGGTGAACCTTCTGACCGCCGTCAAGCATGTTTCCCGTGGCTCCTGTGTCGATTTGGTGTTACCGCCATGAATTGCATGGAGGCCTGTCTCTTCTTCTTCTCCTCCTCCTACTCCATCCTCCGTCTCCTTCTCGGCTGACTCCTCCTGTTCCACTGCTTCCGCCTCTTCCGCTGCACCCCCAAGCTCCCCAGACCCTTTTTGACGTCCCAGGTGAGATGTTGCCATGCTGTGCTGCGGCTGTTGTGCCTTGAAGCCAAGAGCCACACCGATCCTGCACTGCTTTAAGCTCTGCGGTCACAGGCCCATCCGTGGCTAATCCTGCTCAATTTGACAGTTGGTGAAGTGGTGTGCAATAACAGTGGCAATCTGCTGAGTGCTCTGAAATAGGGCAAAATGACACTCGTCCTAAACTTAGTCGTGCAGCGATTCATTGACAAATACCCCAGGGTCCAGGACATCTTGCGGCAGGCCAGGAAAATCTCTGGCTATTTTAGAAGATTTTACACGGCCACCTGCCCGTCGGACATCTGATTTGTGACAGCCCGATGCGCTGGGACTCCACCTTGTATATGCTTGATAGGCTGCTCCAGCAGCAATGTGCCATTAACGACTACCTGTACGAACTCTACAAGAGGACAGGTTCTGGGGAGCTTGGTTTCTTTTCACCACGCCAGTGGCTGCTCATGCGCGACGCATGCAGACTTCTGCGGCCAGTTGATCTCCAAACTGGTCAGTCACAGCCAGGGCGCTGTACCTTACGTCTTCTTTCTGGAGCATGCATTGTGTCGTGTCATTGATTATGCCGTTGAGGAGAAGGAGCTGAAAGATGACGAAGTCGCAATGCTGAATGAATTCCCAGGGGGGGGGGCTAACTCCATCTGAGAAAAATCAGCAGGAGTCTAAAGAGGAGTCAGAGGAGGATGGTGGCTGGGGGGAGGAGAAGGAGCAAGGAGAGAAGGCTTTGAGGGGGAATTTAAACTTCTCAGGGGATCCCTGGTGTTGTCCGTGGATGGGTGGCGGACGACATCCTCCTGGGCGATGAGCAGGAGCCAGGGTGCTCCACCGCTTCCAATTTAGTGCAAATGGGGGCCTTCATGCTTCACTGTTTGAAAAGGAACCCCCGTATAAAAAGTATAAAGGTCAAAGACCTGTACTGGGTGGCAGCGTACTTAGACCCCCGGTACAAACACAAAATAGCGAACATGTTACCAGCATTACAGAGGGCTGGCAGAATGCAGCATTTCCAGGCCTTGCTGTTGCAGGGCTCTGGCAGAGGAATTTCCACCCACAGCTAAACAGGTGCGGGTACCAATCCTACTGCGCCTGCAAGAAGAGGGCGGCTTGAAGATGTGTTGGTCACTTTGGATATAAGATCATTCTTACAGCCAACCCATCGACAGCTGCCCTCCAGATCCAGCGTCAGGGAACGCCTAGACTGACAGGTGTCCGACTACATCGGGTTAATGGCCGATGTGGACGCTCTGAGAAGCGAGGGACCCGTGGACTACTGGGTGTGCAGACTTGACCTGTGGCCAGAGCTGGCACAATTTGCCATTGAGCTCTTGGCTTGCCCCTCGTCAAGTATCCTGTCCTAAAGGAAGTTCCATGCAGCAGGGGGGATCGAGACCGATAAGCGCACTCGCCTAGCTCATGACAGTGTGGACTACCTCACATTTCTTAAAATGAACGAGCCATGGATCTTGGAGGAATTCAACACCTCTGACGACCATGTGTAATTGAATTTCCAGCCCACACATATCCGTCACCTCCCAGAACAAAGAATGGTCCTTGTCTTAGGTATATACAGCAGCATATAAGGCCTTTTCTGTCTGGTAAATACCTAATGTTTGGGGCCTGCACTCCAGTAGCCTACAGTAAAATTGCTATCCACTGACCGCCTAATATACCTTCAGCCACATAATCACTTGTTCTTTTCTGTCTGGTGAATGCCTAATGTTTGGGGCCTGCACTCCACTGGCCTACAGTAAAATTGTTATCCACTGACCTCCTAATATACCTGCAGCCACATAATCACTTGTTCTTTTCTGTCCGATGAATGCATAATTTTGGGGGTCTGTACTCCACTGGCCTACAGTAAAATTGTTATCCACTGACCGTCTAATATACCTCCAGCCACATAATGACTTGTTCTTTTCTGTCAGGTGAATCCCTAATTTTTGGGGCCTGTACTCCGGAGGCCTAAAATAAAATTTTTCTAGGCTCCAGCAGGGCACATTTTTGAGAGTTTCCCTTTAAGGTGCAAAAATAGACCCTGATTAAAATACATATTTTTTGTGGGAACTTTTGCCATTGATCCCACTCTGGTATGTAACTGTCCATGTTGTGGGACTATTTGGGCACTTCTAGTAAGCATTTGGTGGCTGCAAATATGACCCGAAGGTTCTTCAGGTTTGTCTGCCATTAAAGTGAATGGGGCCCGCCGCGAATGCGCTGTTCGCGAACATTTAATAACTGATGGTGCTTGTGAAAGTCTACGTGCAGGGCGGGAGGAATCCGGGCCTGCGTCTTGGACAGGGGATTGGTCAGCATGTAAGCACTGATTGTGGACCCAGGAGTTCGGCCCACCTATTATGGTGCTTTGATGCCATGTTGCGGATCATGCTGGTGGTGGGGAGGTTGCCAGTGTTCACATCCCTGCTCATTTTGGTATGGCACAGGTTGCAAATGACAATTCTTTAATCGTCAGCACTTTCCTCAAAAAAGCACCAGACTGCGGAACACCTAGCTTGCTGCAAGGGGGTGCTCCGGGGAATAGTTGCGGTCCTGTTATGTGTGGTCCGTCTTCTCCATTTTGCCACCCCACTGCCTCTTCCAGCCTGTTGCGGTGCTGGGCATCCCCCCCCCCCACTCTGTACTGCTGTCCTCGCTCGGCTTGCCACCTTCCCAGGTTGGGTCAGCGATTTCATTGGCCACCACCTCCTCTTCCACTTCCTCACTTTGGTCATCCTCCTGACTTCTTGACCTAACAGCAACCTTACTTATTGACAACTGTGTCTCATCATCATCATCCACCTCATTAAACACTAATTGCTGTTCCCCACAGCCATCTTCTTTTGACTGGATGCTCAAGAGTTTGGGAATCAGGACACAAGATCTCCGCATGTCCCTCTTCAAGCGAACTTAGCGAGAGGCCCAAATTGAGGAATTGCGATAAAAAAAGATCCTCGGAATATCCGAGTGTGGGATCACTTGTTTGCAAAGACTCTCCATGGTGGGAGGAAGGAGGATCAGGGTGAGGACTCTGTTGATCAGACCCTTGGCTATTGAGACTGGACTTTGTGGAAGACAGGGTGGTGCTTAACCGACTGGAACATTATCTGCTGTAATCCAGCCGAACTCCTGCTCGCACTGTTCTGACTTGGAGAGTGGTGCCTGTCCCTTACTGCTCGCCTTCATCATATTAAACTGTATATATGCTTGCAAGTATGCCACACGTACAGTAGCACAGTTTTTTTAAGTGTATGCACAAATAAATTACAGTCAATGTCAGATATTTGGGATGCTGAACAGTTATACAGGAGAGGTACCACAGGTAATGGCGCTGCTGTCAACAGCAGCTAAGAAAAAATTACACCTAACGTCACAGATATTTGGGATGCGGAAACGTTATACAGGAGATGTAGCGCAGGTAATGTAACTGTCCCCAGCGGACACCGTCTATGGAAAAAGTACACTGGATGTCACAGATATTTTTAGTATGCGCACGCGTTAAACAGGAGATGTAGCGCAGATAATGTCGCTGTCCGCAGCGACTATAGAAAAAGTGTACACTGGATGTCACAGATATTTTAAGTATGCGCGCACATTAAACAGGAGATGTAGCGCAAATATTGTCGCTGTCCGCAGCGTCGATGGAAAAAGTACACTGGATGTCACAAATATTTTTAGGATGTGCACACGTTAAACAGGAGATGTGGCGCAGATAATGTCGCTGTCCTCAGCGTCTACAGAAAAAGTACACTGGATGTCACAGATATTTTTAGGATGCACACACATTAAACAGGAGATGTAGCACAGATAATGTCGCTGTCCACAGCATCTACGGAAAAAGTACACTGAATGTCACAGATATTTTTATTATACGCACACGTTAAACAGGAGATGTGGCGCAGATAATGTCGCTGTCCGCAGCGTCTACAGAAAAAGTACACTGGATGTCACCGATATTTTTAGGATGCGCACGCGTTAAACAGGAGATGTAGCGCAGATAATGTCGCTGTCCGCAGCGTCTACAGAAAAATTGCGCTGGATGTCACAGATAATTTTAGGATGCGCACACATTAAACAGGAGATGTAGCGCAGAATATGTCTCTGTCCACAGCGTCTACGGAAAAAGTATACTGGAAGTAACATATATTTTTAAGATTGGCACACGTTAGACGTGAGATGTATCGCAGATAATGTCGCTGTCCGCATCAGCTGCGGAAAAAGTACACTGGATGTCACAGATATTTTGAGAACGGGCTAACGTTGAACAGGAGATGAAGCGCAAATAATGTTGCTGTCCGCAGCGTCTACAGAAAAGGTACACTGGATGTCACAGATATTTTTAGTATCCGCATACGTTAAACAGGAGATGTAGCACAGATAATGTCGCTGTACACAGCGTCTACAGAAAAAATACACTGGTTGTCACAGATATTTTTAGGATGTACAAACGTTATATAGGAGATGTAGCGCACGTAATGTCACTGTCCGCAGAGTCTACGGAAAAAGTACACTTAATGTCACAGATTTTTTTAGTATGCGCACACGTTAAACAGGAGATGTGGCGCAGATTATGTCACTGTCCCCAGCATTTAAGAAAAAGGAAACTGGATGTCACAGATATTATTAGGATGCGCACACAATAAACAGGAGATGTAGCGCATATAATGTCGCTGTCCGCAGCGTCTACAGAAAAAGTACAATAGATGTCACAGATATTTTAAGTATGTGCGCACATTAAAAGGAGATGTAGTGCAGATAATGTCGCTGCTGTCCGCAGCATCAATGGAAAAAGTACACTGGCTGTTACAGATATTTTTGGGATGCGCACACGTTATACAGGAGATATAGCGCAGGTAATGTCACTGTCAGAAGCGGACACCATCTACAGAAAAAGTACACTGGATGTCACAGATATTTTAAGTATGCACACATGTTACACATAAGATGTAGCACAGATAATGTCGCTGTCTGCAGCAGCCAAACAATTGAGCTAAAAATATATTTTGCTGCCAGATACAACTATAGTCCTTAGGCCTCATGCACACGACCGTTGTTTGATTTCGTGTCCGTTGTGCCGTTTTTCGTGATTTTCTGCGGACCCATTGATTTTCAATGGGTTCGTGGAAAACTCAGCAAATGCACCGTTTGTCCTCCGCGTCCGTGGTCCGTGATTCCAGTCCGTCAAAAAAATATAACCTGTCCTATTCTTGTCCGTGAAAAACGGTTCACGGACCCATTCAAGTCAATGGGACCGTGAAAAAATGCGGATGGCCATCCGTGTGTCATCCGCGCTCCGCGTCCATTTTTTTTGCGGATCCCTTGGCAGGCACTTGGCAAAGATTGTCAGCCTGTCTTTTGGTAAAATCTTTTGGGTCATGTCCGCTAAAAAAAACGGAAGACACACGGAAACACAACGGAAGCGAAAACTGACACGGATCACGGAACAGCGGAACCCCGTTTTGCGGACCGCAAAAAAATACTGTTGTGTGCATGAGGCCTTAAAAGGACTTTTGAGTCTCTACAATTGCACGCAATTTAGCGCAGGTTGCGCTAAAAATATATATTGCTGCCAGACATAACAATATTCCTTAAAATGACTTTTGGATCTCTAACAGCAACCCTGCCTAACAAAAAAATAAAATTCAATTCCCTAAACTATCTGTCCCTTCTACAGCACAGCTCTCCCTTAATAAGACTGTTCTAGCCAGCCAATCACTGAAATGCCAGTAACGAACATGGCTATGGCATTACATTGAGTGGCAGTACTTATCTGCATGTTTATTGCCTGCATAGCAGCCAAAAAACGTGTGGGGAGGAGACTTGAGCATCAAGCTCGAGCACACTCGGTATTCGGCATGCTCCCTAAACACTAATAGGGAACATCTTTAGTATTAGACATAGAGTACATCTTTATTTATAGACAGGGTAAGGTTACCATAGGGTAAGGTGACATCATCGAAGGTCCTTGTAGAACAGAGATTTCATCTCAGTAACTGCAGTTTGGGAAAACCTTCGGCCACAGTTTTTTTTTTTGTTTTGTTTTGCTTTAATTCCATAGTCCTCTGCTGTGCTGCATGTTCAACCTTCTCTCCTGGCTTCCACTGATCTCAAACAGACTGGTGTCGGGCAGGGAGAGAGAAAACTCAGTGATCCAACAGACAGCTGTATGAGCGCTCTGCTGGATCAGTAAGGCAGTCAGGGGGTCTGGCACTGCATGACCAGCCTGACTTCAGACTTCAGGCACTTTTAATCAAGATTTTTTTTATTGCTAAAAAATGCTTCTTATGCGGTCAGTAAAATGCAGTATTTCTGGAGAATACAGTTGTGTTCAAAATTATTCAACCCCCAATGCTGTAAAGTGTTTTAGCGAATTTAGTGTACATTTGTAATTGTGTTCAGAATGAAATCTTACAAGGACTTTTTAAAGAACCAAATGCAACTAAAATGACATCAATTGTTTTTGTAATACAGTATTAAATGTTTGTTTTGTGATTTGTTCATTGACACAATTATTCAACCCCTTAAAGACTACCACTCTTAAGAACAGAGGTTCATTCAAGTGTTTTCGATCAGGTATTGAAAACACCTGTGGATGTCAAGGAGCAGCAATCAAGCATAATAAGCACCAATTAGGCAGATTTAAAATGACTGTGATACTCAGCATCTTCTATAAATTTACTGGTGTGTTTACAGACATGGTGAAGTCAAAAGAATGGTCCAGGAAGACAAGAGAAGAGGCGATTTCTCTTCACAGGAAGGGCAATGGCTATAAGAAGATTGCAAAAATGTTAAACAAACCAAGAGACACCATAGGAAGCATCATTCGCAAATTCAAGGCAAAGGGCACTGTTGAAATGCTACCTGGTCGTGGAAGAAAGAAGATGCTGACTTCGACTGCTGTGTGCTACCTGAAGCACAAAGTGGAGAAAAGTCCCCGTGTGACTGCTGAGGAACTGAAAAAAGATTTGTCAGATGCGGGTACTTAAGTTTCAGCTCAGACAATAAGGCGCACACTGCGTAATGAAGGCCTCCATGCCAGAACTCCCAGGTGCACCCCCTTGCTGTCTCCAAAGAATAAGAGTCGACTGCAGTATGCCAGAAGTCATGTGGACAAACCACAAAAGTTTTGGGATAGTGTTCTGTGGACTGATGAAACAAAATTAGAACTGTTTGGGCCCATGGATCAACGCTATGTTTGGAGGAGGCCTATGAAGAAAAGAACACCTTGCCTACTGTGAAGCATGGCGGAGGGTCAATCATGCTTTGGGGCTGTTTTGCTTCTACAGGTACAGGGAAGCTTCAGCGTGTGCAAGGTACCATGAATTCTCTTCAGTACCAGGAGATATTGGATGAAAATGTGATGCAGTCCGTCACAAACCTGAGGCTTGGGAGACGTTGGACCTTTCAACAGGACAATGATCCCAAGCATACCTCCAAGTCCACTAGAGCATGGTTGCAGATTAAAGGCTGGAACATTTTGAAGTGGCCATCGCAGTCACCAGACTTAAATCCAATTGAGAACCTCTGGTGGGTCTTAAAGAAAACAGTTGCAGCGCGCAAGCCTAAGAATGTGACTGAACTGGAGGCTTATGCCCATGAAGAATGGGCGAAGATACCCGTAGATCGCTGCAAGACACTTGTGTCAAGCTATGCTTCTCGTTTAAAAGCTGTAAAACTGGAAAAGGATGTTGTACTAAGTACTAAGATTGAATGTCACTTGGGGGTTGAATAAAACTGATAATGATGTGAGTACAGAAAATACATTTGTGGTTATTTCATTATAAATGTTATGTTATATTTGTCTGACTTACAAGTGCCTCTTTGATTTAATTGTAAACAAGATGACTGAAATCATCAAAATCAATGTCAAACTGGCCAAAACACTCAATTTCAGTGGGGGTTGAATAATTTTGAACACAACTGTATACATTCATGTTGTGGGTCCAAACACACTTCATATACTGCCATATAGTGTCTTTATAAGGCACCATTTTTTCACCTAGATGGGATTTAAGTGCCATCATAATTGTAAATTAATTAAGATAATGTGGTTTTGATTTACGCTCTTCTATATATTACCTTAGAGGCGAGTGTAAAGGTTACACTGTAAATACCATTGTTGTTATTTGTTAACAAAAGTCAAGCCTGACAAATATTCCGGCTTCTTAGAATAGCGTAGCTATATTTTGTGCTGTATCTTTTCTTTGAAAGCAGGCTAAGCCTAATATATTCCTGTTCTGGCTCATGTACATATTAATGAATGTATAATAATATTCATGTTGCAGGAATTTTCCTAACATATGTAAAGGTCTTACTAAGTCCAGGGGTCAGAGGAAGGTGACTTCAACTATATTAAATGATTTATCATAAGAGACTTTCCAGGAAGAGATTGAATAGAGTGCTTGGATTGAATTGTAGCATTGCTAATAAGAGGTTTTAAGCTTAGTTTTAAAACCTTCCAAATCATTAAATGTAGCTTGAAATCGACATCTATAGGCTTTTCTCCAACTGGAGCATGCTCATCTTTATTTTTCAGTCTAACTCACTACAAGGCCATTTGAAAACTTTTTATTGCAATCTGAGATTCTATCAAATAAGATTTTAATCATGGTTTAGTGTCTGTATGAACCGCCCTGTTGTTAAATCAGCTGTATGTGCAGTATCCCAGTACTCCAGGGCAAGGTACTATCAAACATAATACACATAATGTTATTTAATGCTATTTAATGTCACTTAAAGGGTTTGTCCAGGCTTTTAATATTGATGACCTATCCTCAGGATAGGTTGTCAATATCAGATCGACATGGGTACAACACCTGGCACCCCCACCAATTAGCTGTATAAGGAGTTGGCGAGCAAAGTGGGCATGTGCTGTTGCCTGTCTCTCTTCCTGTTCACAGCTGCCATAGACAGCAGCGGTGAGCAGGAAGAAAGAAGGGAGACAACACGTGCACACTGTCAGCTCAGCCGCAGGCCCTCAAGCACAATCTAAAACATTAAGGGTGAGGGCCTGCTGCTGAGCTGACCATCTGAAACATTAGGGGCGAGGGCCTGCTGCTGATTTGATCATCTAAAACATTATGGGCGAGAGCCTGCTGCTGAGCTGACCATCTAAAAGATTAGGGGTGAGGGCCTGCTGCTGGCCATCTAAAACATTATGGGCGAGGGCCTGCTGCTGTGCTGACCATCTAAACATTATGGGTGAGGGCCTGCTGCCGAGTTGACCATCTAAAACATTAGGGGTGAGGGCCTGCTGCTGAGCTGACCATCTAAAACATTAGGGGCGAGGGCCTGCTGCTTATCTGACCATCTAAAACATTATGGACGAGGGCCTGCTGCTGAGCTGACCATCTAAAACATTATGGACGAGGGCCTCCTGCTGATCTGACCATCTAAAACATTAGGGGTGAGGGCCTGCTGCTTAGCTGACCCTCTAAAACATTACTGGTACGGACAGCTGTACGCTGTGCTGGGACACAGAATTGGATGTGCTAGCTGATGGTGCTTGCGGAGGTCTAGGTGCAGGGTGGGAGGCATCTGGGCCTGTGTTTTGGACAGAGGATTGGCCAGCACGTAACACAGGGGAAGAGGAGGCAGTGGTGTGACCCGCAGACACTAATTGTGGACCCAGGCTTTGGGCGGGAGGAATCCGGGCCTGCGTCTTGGACAGGGGAATGGTCAGCATGTAGGCACTGATTGTGGACCCAGGAGTTCGGCCCACCTATTAGGGTGCTTCGATGCCATGTGGCGGATCATGCTGGTGGTGGTGAGGTTACTAACGTCCCTGCTCATTTTGGTATGGCACACGTTGCAAATGAGAATGCTTTTATCATCCGTACTTTCCTCAAAAAAGCGCCAGACCGCGGAACACCTACCCCTCAGCAAGGGAAATTGCCACAAAGGGGTGCTCAGGGGAACAGTTGTGGGCCTGTTTGGTGTGGCCCTCCTTCTCCCTTTTGCCACCCCACTGTCTCTTCCAGCCTGTTGTGGTGCAGCGGATCCCTCCCCCTCTGTACTGCTGTCCAAGCTCGGCTAGCCACCTTCCCAGGTTGGGTCAGTGATTTCATGGTCCACCACCTCCTCTTCTACTTCCTCACTCTGGTCATCCTCCTGACTTGTTGACCTAACAAGAACCTCACCTATTGACAACTGTGTCTCATCCTCATCATCAACCTCTTTAGACACTAATTGCGTTTGACTTATTGGCAACTGTGTCTCATCATCATCATCCACCTCGTGAAACACTAAATGCTGTTCCTCACCGTAATCTTTTTCTGACTGTGGATGCTCAAGAGTTTGGGAATCAGTGCACAAGATCTCCTCCTGTCCCTTTTAAAGCAGGCTTGATGAGAGGGCCAAATCATGGAATGGCAATGAAGAGAGATCCTCGAACATCCGAGTGTGGGATCACTTGTTTGCCAAGACTCTCCATGGTGGGACGAAGGAGGATCAGGGTGATGATTCTGTTGACCAGACTCTTGGCTACAGAGACTGGACTTTGTGGAAGACAGGGTGGAGCTTAACTGACTGGAAGCATTATCTGCTGCAATCCAACCGACCACTGGTCGCACTGGTGTGACTTTGAGAGTGGTGTCCTGAGCTGCCCTGCAAACTGGGACATGAAGCTAGGAATCGTGGATGAGTGTGTTTCTTGTGCTCTGGCAGCAGGCACAGTTTCACCTTGCCCAGGGCCACGGCCTCTGCGTGCACCAGCATGGCCACTTCCCCATCCCTTACTGCTCGTCTTGAGCATAATAAATGGTATGTATGCTCGCAAGTACGTCACACGTAAAGTAGCACAGGTTTTGTAAATGTATGCGCAAATAAATTACACTGAATGTAATCAATATTTTGGATGTGCAAACGTTATACAGGAGATGTAGAGCAGGTAATATCGCTGTCACCACTGGCGAAAAAATTTATCTGAATATCACTGATATTTATGATGTGCAAATGTTTTAGAGGAGATGTAGCGCATGTATTGTCGTTGTCACCAGCGTAAAAAAAATTAAACTGAATGTAACTGATATTTATGATGCACAAACGTTATACAGGAGATTTATAAAAATAAAACAATGAAATAGATTAAAAAAAAACAATCAAATCAAAGTCTCAAACCACAATTTTGCTTGGAGCGCAGCAGGTCTATGGTGAGGTAGGTTCAAGTTCACACTTATTCCTTAATTTCATGAAAGAGACCGCGCAGCTCATATACCATCAATGGAAGTGCCAATATTCAAAGGCATACAGAAAGTATCCTTCCAATGTGATCGATCACTGGGTTTGGAATCTAGGCTCCCACGGCAGTCAGTATCTTTATATCCTAGATATTATACAGGATAACCTGACATAGTGAAATACCGTAGATGGTCCAGTAAACACGCTTTTTTATTTTACTTACAAAGTTAAAAGCAAATGAACGCAAATATAAAGCCAAGTAAAATACATCCAATTTATCCACATGCCCGACCCGGGTTACGCTCTTGCTTGCTTCATCAGGGGCAACTGACGAAGCAACTAACGTTACAGGATATGTAGCACAGTTAATGTTGCTGCTGTCAGTGTCTAAAGTTATACAGGAGTTGTAGCACAGGTAATGTCGCTGCTTTCACCAGAGGCTAACATTATACAGGAGATGTAGCGCAGGTAATGTCGCTGCTCTCACCAGCAGCCAAACAATTGCACGCAATTTAGCACACGTTGCGCTAATCTATTTCACAGCCAGATAAAACAATAGTCCTTAAAAGGACTGTTGGGTCTCTAACAAAGCTTCAACACTCAAAACTACCTTAAAAAAACACAATTCCTCACCCTACACTATCTGTTCCTGCTGCTGCAGCTCACACTGACTAAGTCGGAGCCGACCCATGTGCCATCGGGTGCTATATAGCACCCGATGACGTGTTCATGCCTGCTGATTACTGTAATGCCCGTAACCAACATGGCTACAGCATTACAGTGAGTGGCAGTATTTCCCTGCATGTTTATAGGCTGTGTAGCAACCAAAAAACGTGTGAGGAGGAGACTCGAGCATCACGCTCGAGCACATGCGGTATTCGGCCGAACACCGCAATGTGCCAAGCATCGCGATGCTCGAGTTGAACACCAGTTCGGCCAAGCATGCTCGCTCAACACTACTTATATGGTGTTAATCCCTCTTTTAATTGAGATACTACACGATACCATCTCTTAGAAAACCTTCAAACTATATATCCACAACAGATGTTAGACTTACCGGCCTATAGTTTACGGGCTCTGATTTTGATCTCTTTTTAAATATTGGTACCACATTTTCTAAACGCCAGTCCTGGGAAATAAGACCCTGTCATTATAGAGTCCTTAAATATCATAAATAAGGGTCTGTCTATTAAAGGTGATTTGTCTATTTTAGTCTTTTCTAAGATGCCGCTTCACTTCTTCCTGGGTCAGACAGGCCACATTTAATGGTAAGTTTACTTTACACTCTACAGTCATGGCCAAAAGTTTTGAGAATTGCATAAATATTGTAAATTGGAAAAGTTGCTGCTTAAGTTTTTATAATAGCAATTTGCATATGCTCCAGAATGTTATGAAGAGTGATCAGATGAATTGCATAGTCCTTCTTTGCCATTAAAATTAACTTAATCCCCAAAAAACATTTCCACTGCATTTTATTGCTGTCATTAAAGGACCTGCTGAGATCATTTCAGTAATCATCTTGTTAACTCAGGTTAGAATGTTGACGAGTAAAGTTGAGCGAACAGTTCGGCCAGTTCGGCCGAACTTCCCAAAAATGTTCGGGTTCGGGATCCAAACTCGACCAGAACTTCATCCCGAACCCGAACCCCATTGAAGTCAATGGGGACCCAAACTTTTGGGCGCTAAAAAGGCTGTAAAATAGTCCAGGAAAGGGCTAGAGTGCTCCAAAAGGCAGCAAAATGTAGGTAAATCCCCTGTAAACAAATGGGGATAGGGAAATGAATTAAAATAACATAAAATAAATAAAAATTAGGCAATATCAATTGGAGAGAGGTCCCATAGCAGAGAATCAGGCTTCAAGTCAACCACCAATGGAGAAGGACACTTTCATTTATTTAGGCCCCAGCACCCAGAGAGAGGAGAGAGGTCCCACAGCAAGGAATAAGGCGTCATATCACCCACCACTGGAAAAGGCCATTTTCAGTTATTTAGGCCCCAGCACCCAGACGGAGGACAGAGGTCAAATAGCAGAGAATCAGGCGTCATGTCACCCACCAATGGAGATGGCCAATTTTCGATAATTAGGTCCTGGCACCCAGACGGAGGAGAGAGGTCGCATAGCAGAGAATCAGGCGTCATATCACCCACCAATGGAGAAGCCCACTTTCATTTATTTAGGCCCCAGCAACCAGACGGTGGAGAGAGGTCGCAAAGCAGAGAATCAGGCGTCATGTCATCCACCAATGGAGAAGCCCACTTTCATTTATTTAGGCCCCAGCACCCAGACGGTGGAGCGAGGTCGCATAACAGAGAATCAGGCGTCATGTCACCCACAAATGGAGAAGCCAACTTTCATTTATTTAGGCCCCAGCAGCCAGGCAGAGGACAGAGGTCACATAGCAGAGAATCAGGCGTCATGTCACCCACAAATGGAGAAGCCCACTTTCAATTATTTAGGCCCCAGCACCCAGACAGAGGACAGAGGTCGCATAGCAGAGAAACTGGCGTCATGTCACCCACCAATGGAAAAGGCCACTTTTCGATAATTAGGCCCCTGCCACCCAGACGGAGGAGAGAGGTCGCATAGCAGAGAATCAGGCTTCATGTCACCCAGCAATAGAGAAGGCCACTTCCAGATATTTAGCCCCTGGCACCCAGACGTAGGAGAGAGGTCGCATAGCAGAGAATTAGGCGTCATGTCACCCACCACTGGAACAGGCCACTTTCAGATAATTAGGCCCCTGGAACCTAGACGGTGGTGAGGTTCATTCAACTTTTGGTTGCACCGCAATATAATGGTAAAATTAAAAAAAGAGGATGTAATAAAGAAGTGCCCCGGAGTACAAGAATATATGTTTAAGGGGGAGGCAGTTATAAATGTCTATTCTGCACAGGGGATGGACAGGTCCTGTGGTATCCATGCCTGGTTCATTTTTATGAATGTCAGCTTGTCCACATTGGCTGTGGACAGGTGGCTGCGTTTGTCAGTAATGATGCCACCTGTCGTGCTGAATACACGTTCAGACAAAACGCTAGCCGCCAGGCAGGCCAGCACCTCCAAGGCATAAAAGGCTAGCTCTGGCCACGTGGACAATTTGGAGACCCAGAAGTTGAATGGGGACGAACCATCAGTCAGTACGTGTAGCGGTGTGCATCTGTACTGTTCAACCATGTTAGTGAAATGCTGCCTCCTGCTAACACATTCCGTATCAGGTGGTGGTGCAGTTAGCTGTGGCATGGTGACAAAACTTTTCCACATTCTGCCATGCTAACCCTGGCCTCAGAGGAGCAGGCCGTGACATAGCTGCATTGGCGACCTCTTGCTCCTCCTCTGCCTTCGCCTTGGGCTTCCACTTGTTCCCCTGTGACATTTGGGAATGCTCTCAGGAGTGCGTCTACCAGCGTGCGCTTGTACTCGCGCATCATAAAATCACGCTCCAGTGCAGGAAGTAAGGTGGGCACATTGTCTTTGTACCGGGGATCCAGCAGGGTGGCAACCCAGTAGTCCGCACACGTTAAAATGTGTGCAACTCTGCTGTCATTGCGCAGGCACTGCAGCATGTAGTCGCTCATGTGCCAGGCGGCCCAGAGTTAAGGACAAGCTGTCCTCTGTGGGAGGTGTATCGTCATCGTCCTCCGTATCCCTCCAGACACTCACCAGTGATGGGCATGATCTGTGTTGGGTGCCACCCCGCTGTGAACCTGCTTCATCCTCATCATCCTCCACCTCCTCCTCATCCTCTTTGTCCTCCAGTAGTGTGCCCTGGCTGGCCACATTTGTACCTGGCCTCTGCTGTTGCAAAAAACCTCCCTCTGAGCCACTTCTAACAGACTGGCCTGAAAGTGCTAAAAATGACCCCTCATCCTCCTCCTCCTGGGCCACCTCCTCTTCCATCATCGCCCTAAGTGTTTTCTCAAGGAGACATAGAAGTGGTATTGTAACGCTGATAACGGCGTCATCGCCACTGGCCATGTTGGTGGAGTACTCGAAACAGCGCAACAGGGCACACAGGTCTCGCATGGAGGCCCAGTCACTGGTGGTGAAGTGGTACTGTTCCGTCGAGCGACTCACCCATGCGTGCTTCCGCTGAAACTCCACTATGGCCTGCAGCTGCTTGCACATTCTGGCCAGCATGTGGAAGGTGGAGTTCCACCTGGTGGGCACGTCGCATATGATGCGGTGAGCGGGAAGGCCGAAGTTACGCTGTAGAGCAGACAGGCGAGCAGCGGCAGGATGTGAACGCCGGAAGTGCGCACAGAAGTTCTGCACTTTATGCAGCAGCTCTGACATGTCGGGGTAGTTGTGAATGAATTTTTGCACCACCAAATTCAGCACATGCACCAGGCAAGGGATGTGCGTCAAACCAGCTAGTCCCAGAGCTGCGACGAGATTTCGCCCATTATCGCACACCACCAGGGCGGGCTTGAGGCCCACCGGCAGAAACCACTCGTCGGTCTGTTGTTCAATACCCTGCCACAACTCCTGCGCGGTGTGGGGCCACCACACCAGACTTATGGTATTGCTATTTTGGCAATTAAATTTCACCCCAGAAAAAAATATACCCTTTTACGGACAGATTTAAACTAAACTTGCAACAGCTGGAACAACAGATTTACTGTATTTCTATTTTTGCAAATGAATTTCACCGCAGAAAATAATAAATCCTTTGCCGTACACTATTAAACTTGGCCAGCCACAGCTGAAATCACTGATTTATGATATTGCTATTTTGGCAATTGAATTTCACCCCAGAAAAAATATATATACTTTGCCGGACACTATTAAACTTGTCCAGCCACAGCTGGAACACAAGATTTACTGTATTTCTATTTTTGCTACTGACTTTCACCCCAGAAAATAATATATCCTTTAACGGACACTAGGGAAATTGTCCAGTCACAGGTGGAAAACCAGATGCAGGGTATTGCTATTTTGGCAATAAAATTTCACCCCAGAAAAAAATATATCCTTTTCCGGACACTATTAAACTTGTCCAGCCGCAGCTGGAAAACCAGATTTACGGTATTTCTATTTCTGCAACTGTATTTCACCCCAGAAAATAATAAATCCTTTGCCGTACACTATTAAACTTGGCCAGCCACAGCTGGAACACCAGATTTACGGTATTGCTATTTTGGCAATTGAATTTCAGCCCAGAAAATTATCTATCCTTTGCCGGACACTAATAAACTTGGCCAGCCACTGCTAGGACACCAGATTTACGGTATTGCTATTTTGGCTATTGAATTTCACCCCAGAACAAAATATATCCTTTGCCAGACACTATTAAACTTTGCCAGCCACTGCTGGGACACCAGATTTAGGGGATTGCTATTTTGGCAATTAAATTTCATCACAGAAAAAAATCTATCCTTTGCCAGACAGCAGACAGTATTACACATGGCTAGCCACAGCTGGAACACCAGATTTATGGTATTGCTATTTTGGCAATTGAATTTCACCCCAGAACAAAATATATGTTTTTGCGGACACTATTATAGTTTGCCAGCCACAGCCGTGACACCAGATTTATGGTATTGCTATTGTGGCAATTGAATTTCACCCCAGAACAAAATATATGTTTTGGCGGACACTATTATAGTTTGCTAGCCAGTGCTGGGACACCAGATTTAGGGGATTGCTATTTTGACAATTGAATTTCACCACAGAAAATAATCTATCCTTTGCCAGACAGCAGACAGTATTATACTTGGCTAGCCAAAGCTGGAACAACAGATTTAGGGATTGCTATTTTGGCAATTGAATTTGACCCCTTAATAAAATATAGAAATTTCTATCCTTAGCTTCTAGCGGTGACAATAAGCACAGCCAAGCCCCTGATGTAGAATATAGCAAAAAAAAAAAAACTAGTATTGATGGATTGATGGACTTGGTGGCAGCCTGTGCTGGTGCACCACCAGAGACACAAAATGGCCGCCGATCAAAGTGACAGAAAAATGCTCTGTGGTGCCTAAAATCCAGTGAGCAATTAACTAGCAAAAGTTGAATGATTCACAGCTGTAGATCGATCACTTCATTAGGTGTTTTTGCTGACTTTTCCCTGCCTAATCTAGCCCTCACAGAAGCTGCGTCCTCTCCCTACACTAATCAGAGCTGTGTGAATTGCGACGCTACGTGACTGCAGCTTAAATAGCGGCTGGTTCACATGCTGCACTTGGCCAATCACAGCCATACCATTAGTAGGCATGGCTGTGATGACTTCTTAGGGCAAGAGGTAAAACGCTAGCTGATTGGCTGCTGTGCAGGCCTTCAGAAAGCTGGAAGAAATCGCCAACAATGGACCCGAACCTAAAGAGGATTCAGCTGCGGGATCGGAGTGCCACCAGTGCAGAGCTTGCTCAGGAATGGCAGCAGGCAGGTGTGAGCGCATCTGCACGCACAGTGAGACAAAGACTTTTGGAAGATGGCCTGGTGTCAATAAGGGCAGCAAAGAAGCCACTTCTCTCCAAAAAAAGCATCAGGGACAGATTGATCTTCTGCAGAAAGTATCTTGAATGGACTGCTGAGGACTGGGGCAAATTCATATTCTCTTCCAACAATCCAGCAACAGTTTGGTGCAGAGCAATGCATTTTCCAGCACGATGCAGCACCGTGCCATAAGGCAAAAGTGATAATTGAGTGGCTTGGGGACCAAAACGTTGACATTTTGGGTCCATGGCCTGGAAACTCCCCAGATCTTAATCCCATTGAGAATTTGTGGTCAATCCTCAAGAGGCGGGTGCAGAAACAAAAACCCACTAATTCTGACAAACTCCAAGAAGTGATTATGAAAGAATGGGTTGCTATCAGTCAGGAATTGGCCCAGAAGTTGATTGAGAGCATGCCCAGTCGAATTGCAGAGATCCTGAAAAAGAAGGGCCAACACTGCAAATACTGACTCTTTGCATAAATGTCAAGTAATTGTCGATAAAAGCATTTGAAACGTATAAAGTGGGTGTAATTATATTTCACTACATCACAGAAACAACTGAAACAAAGATCTAAAAGCAGTTTAGCAGCAAACTTTGTGAAAACTAATATTTGTGTCATTCTCAAAACTTTTGGCCACGACTGTACACTTCATCTGATATTTCATTTTTCTCATTGAATACAGGGAAGAAAAATGATTTAATAATTTTGCTTTCTCCTCATTGCTACGTATATCTTCCTGGACTGTAAGATTTAGACAAGGCTTTAGATAAAGGCAAACCCCTTCCCCTTTCCATTTTTTACACTCCTCTGTAACCCTGTAAGTTAACTTCCCAGTCATAGCTATCATCATGCCCTGTCTCAGTTATTTCTACTATGTCATAGTCATCCCCAGACATTATTAATTCTTGTTCACCAGTTTTATTGATGAGGCTTCTGACATTAGTATACATACAATTAAGAAGTTTTTTTCTACCCCTCCTGTAATGTAATTACCCTCCCCAGTCTCTAGTTTAAACACTCCTCCAACCTTCTCGCCTATTCCCGCAAAACAGCTGTACCTTTTCCATTGAGGTGTAGCCCATCCCTATAATAGAGCCTGTAGCTGACAGCCCAGTTCTCCAGGAACCTAAACTTCTCCTTTCTACCCCAGTTTTTGAGCCACTTGTTTACCCCCCTAATCTCCCACCTCCTTTTGATGTGGTTCATAGTACAGTTAGTATTTCAGAAAATACTACCTTTGAAGTCCTTTTTCTGAGCTTGCGATTTAAGTCCTTTAATTTTTAAGGAAGCTCCAACTAATTCTAACTTTCTCATTGGTGCCAATGACCCTTTTAATCTAACTTTCTCATTGGTGCCAATTACCCTTTAATCTAAGGTTAGTTGACTGCCAGTGTGTGTCAGGCCCACTTCCACTGACTGTAGTGTGCCCACTGCCAGTGCTCA
Source organism: Bufotes viridis (assembly GCA_033119425.1). Classification (NCBI taxonomy): domain Eukaryota; kingdom Metazoa; phylum Chordata; class Amphibia; order Anura; family Bufonidae; genus Bufotes; species Bufotes viridis. The sequence goes on along the minus strand of CM065590.1, from coordinate 373,831,697 downwards.
CCACTCATACTGGGTGGCACAGTAGCTTACCGATAAATAAGGCATTTCATTTTTCCCCTTTAATCTAAGGTTAGTTGCCTGCCAGTGTGTGTCAGGCTCACAGACTGTAGTGTGCCCACTGCCAGTGCCCACCACTCATATAGGGTGGCACAGTACCTTGCACGCATAGTACCACTAATAAAAAAAATGACAGGAGGAGGCAGACCACCCCGCAGGGGCCGTTGTGGTGCTGTGATTTCCTTTGGCCCTAGAATAATGCCCAATGTTCAGAGGCCACATACCCTGAACTCGAAAAATTCTGAGGACATAGCTGACTGGCTTACACAGGACACCCAATCTTCTACAGCTTCCGCTCAGAACCTTGATGCACCATCCTCCTCCAGCTCAGCTTCGGGCACCTCTCAAGTTACCGCCCGCCCGCCGCCACCACCGACACTAGCACCAGAGCCGCTTCCTTTGATCTGTCAGAGGATTTATTTTTATTTACACATCAGTTGGAAGAAATGAGGAGGATGCCAGAGGATGTAGATAACAGGGATATGTCTCAGTCAGGCAACATTACACACATGGATGTACGGTGTGATGATGATGATGTTGTACCCGCTGCTGCTTCCTTTGCTGAGTTGTCAGATACAAGTGAAGTAGTTGATGATGAAGATGTGTCCGTGGATGTCACGTGGGTGTCCGATCGAAGAGAAGAAGAACAGGGGGAAAGTTCAGATGGGGAGACAGAGAGGAGGAGGAGACGAGTTGAAAGCATGGGGAGGTCGTCACAAGGAGCTAGTGGCACGGTCAGACAGCATGTATCGGCGCCTGGGGTCAGCCAAACAGCACGCCAATCAACGCATGCTGTTGCCACCACCAGAATGCCGTCACTGCAAAGCTCAGCTGTGTGGCATTTTTTTTTGTGTGTGTCTGCCTCTGATAACAGCGATGCCATTTGCAACCTGTGCCAAAAGAAACTGAGTCGTGGGAAGTCCAACACCCACCTAGGTACAACTGCTTTGCGAAGGCACATGATCTCACATCACAAACGCCTATGGGATCAACACATGAGTACAAGCAGCACACAAACTCAAAGCCACCATCCTCCTCCTGGTCCAGCATCTTCAGCCACGTCAACCATTGCTGTCCTCCCTGCCCCCTCTCAACCACCATCCACTCCGCCTCTCACCTTCAGCAGTTCCTGCTCATCTTCCCACAGTCGGTGTCTGTCAAGGAAATATTTGAGCGTAAGAAGCCAATGTCACAGAGTCACCCCCTTGCCCGGCGTCTGACGGAACTCTTAGGCCCCTTTCACACGGGCGAGTTTTCCGCGCGGGTGCAATGCGTGAGGAGGACGCATTGCACCTGCACTGAATCCGGACCCATTCATTTCTATGCGGTGATTTTCACGCATCACTTCTGCGTTGCGTGAAAATCGCAGCATGCTCTATATTGTGCGTTTTTCACGCAACGCAAGCCCCATAGAAGTGAATGGGGCTGCGGGAAAATCGCAAGCATCCGCAAGCAAGTGCGGATGCTTTGCGATTTTCCCACATGGTTGCTTAGCAACGGGACCCGATCTCTATTATTTTCCCTTATAACATGGTTATAAGGGGAAATAATAGCATTCTTAATAAAAAATGCATTGTAAAATAAAGTGGAAGGGGTTAAAAATAATAAAAGTTAACTTACCTTAGCCACTTGATCGCGTAGTTGCGATCTCTCCTCTTTTTCCCTGCATCAGCTAAGATCTAGATGACCTGAGATGACGTCACATCACATGGTCCAATCACATGGTCCATCTTACCATGGTGATGGACCATGTGATTGGACCATGTGATGTGACGTCATCACAGGTCCATTAGCTGTTAAGTAAAAAAGAAATACCGATCACGTCCGGGATAAGATTACACGCTGCTGCAGGTTCCAATTCGTGTTGTGGGAAGAACACCTTTAACAATCCATATATAAATTCTAGGAACCGCGCTGCACAAAGCGGAAATAGGTTCAAACTAAACAGGCTCCAATGTCCGTGGTTCAGTATAAGCAGCCAACCGGATCAAAAGTAAATTGACTTTCCGGATATACTGCAATAAAAAGCAAAATAGTGCACCACCTTTTGTAAAATCAAATATGCGTCTTTAATCACACTTACAAAATCGCAGTGTATACAATCATAAAACCGTCTCAGCGGTATTTGTCCGACCCGGGTTTCGCTGGCCTGAGCTTCATCAGGGGCAGGAACACGTCACTACCGGGGTTGCCCCACACTTTTATATACTCATATCACTCCTTCAATTAGTACATGCATTTGTTATACATACAGCCGATAAAATACCTAATAGCACCACCATTATTTCATAATATATTCAAATCACAATATTCTATATATTCTTTTATAATACCGCCATAACTTTTAAAACAAAGACCTTTCGTTCAGTATTCATTATCCCCTTCTTACTCTATCCCTTAAGGACCTTCCATTCATAAAAAAGTCACCTGCTTTTATCCGCCTATCACTGCAGGGGGCGTTTCTTCATCAAGCCACGTCACATCTCCTCACCAATGGATTGTCTAGGAATTAGTGGGTGTGTACTCCCACTTATACCATCTACTACCGCCATGAAACAAATGGAAACGAGAGGGTAGGAAACCATAATTAATCTAGATACAACTGCCGAACAGGTCAATCCAATTATACCAAGCAGGGTTTTAAGTCAAATTCGATATTCAGGCCGCAAGGTTGTAAAGTGCCTAGTCTGTATATCCATTCGACTTCCCTGCGATCTATTTGGGCGACTTTGTCCCCGCCCCTCCAATGTAATTCCACACTCTCAACTCCCATAAATTTCAGACCACTCGGATCTTTTCCATGGTGGGCTTTAAAATGTGCTGAAACACTGTGTGTCAGGAGTCCCTTCTTTATATTTCGAATATGTTCTTGTATTCGGACTTTTAATTTTCTCAGGGTTCTTCCCACATATTGAATCCCACATGGGCATTCTAACACATACACCATCCCTTCTTTTTCGCATGAACACTCCCCTTTAATCCTAAACTTCTGCCCATTGGTATGAGATGTCACTTCAGAAGAGCTCATTTTTCGATTCGCACGGTGATGGTTTCTGCATGACGGTTTCCGCACCGGCTGTATGTATAACAAATGCATGTACTAATTGAAGGAGTGATATGAGCATATAAAAGTGTGGGGCAACCCCGGTAGTGACGTGTTCCTGCCCCTGATGAAGCTCAGGCCAGCGAAACCCGGGTCGGGCAAATACCGCTGAGACAGTTTTATGATTGTATACACTGCGATTTTGTAAGTGTGATTAAAGACGCATATTTGATTTTACAAAAGGTGGTGCACTATTTTGCTTTCTATTGCAGTATATCCGGAAAGTCAATTTACTTTTGATCCGGTTGGCTGCTTATACTGAACCACAGACATTGGAGCCTGTTTGGTTATAACCTATTTCCGCTTTGTGCAGCGCGGTTCCTAGAATTTATATATGGATTGTTAAAGGTGTTCTTCCCACAACACGAATTGGAACCTGCAGCAGCGTGTAATCTTATCCCGGACGTTATCGGTATTTCTTTTTTACTCATCTGTTGTGTGTGGGACGCCGTCCACCGGGACTATGGATATATTTGAATTTTGGGACAATTTTAAATGTAATATTGCATTCTTTGATAGTACTCTGATCCCGGAGACTGATAATGTGAATAACATTAAGGGTTTATTTGAAAGATTAGAAAGAGAATTATTGAAGGAAGTTAGAACAATATGGGATATTGCTTCCCTGGAACGTTATTTGAATGAAGGGAAAATCCCAGAAGGTTTAAGATGGCAGCTGCCGCTCAGTTCTGATGACGAGTGTGAGCTAATAGAATGGGAGAAGGTAATGAATGAATGCAGCTGGAGAGTGATTCAATTCATTATCAATATAAGGAAGAAAAAACTACATAAGATAAATGAGAATATTGAAGAACTAAAGGAAACGTTAAAACCGTTCAAGGGTGTAAATAAGGAAACATATGATCTATGCAGTCAGGAATGCAAAAATAAAGTAGTAAAAACAGAGGAGGAAGTAAAAAATAAGAAATATAAAAAATATATGAAGGTTTGCGATGATTATAAAGCGAATAATATCTATAAGTGGAAAAATAAGAAGGGTGGAAATATAGTTTCAAGCCCAATACAGGTGAGCAATGGTGGGACAGGTTACTCTGAACAAGAGAAGCAAAATAGAAATGAAGAGCGCCCCTTTAAGGAAAATAGAAATGACAACTTCAAACCGTATAGACCAATAGAACAAAACCGCTATAGACCGAATTTTTATAGACCGAGGTGGAATCAGGATTACCCCTATAATAACTATGGGAATTATCCTAGTAGATATCCACCGAATAACTGGGGATACTATAGAGCAGGCATCCTCAAACTGCGGCCCTCCAGCTGTTGTAAAACTACAACTCCCACAATGCCCTGCTGTAGGTTGATACCTGTAGGCTGTTCGGGCATGTTGGGAGTTGTAGTTTTGCAACAGCTGGAGGGCCGCAGTTTGAGGATGCCTGCTATAGAGGGAGAGAAGGGGATAACTCACAGTACTATGAACCAAAAAATCCATATCATAGACACAATCATGGTTTTAGGAGGAATTACACACAGCCACGGGAGACGGGGGTTCAACAGATATCACAACAAAATAGTGGACTTCCCCCACAAAGAGATTATAGAAATGAAACAGTTGAAGGTCCACCCATTAGAGCTATGATAAATAAAACGGATACACAGAATTTTCCTCATCGGGCAATGAGAGGGGTACAGGTAGGAGGAGGGAGGACCCCCCAAAAAAGAGGGTTAAGAGAGGCCGACGAGGACAAGGAAAAAGTAAGTCCCAGAGAAAAGAAAATGAAGGAGACGCAGGAGGGATCTATAATTTAAGTTCCCACCAACTGTCTGATGCAGAGAAAAAAGTACTCTCTAGAGGGCTGAAATTTGCCCCCTCAAAAGGTCTTAATAAATTTGAAGCTTTTTTAGATGTGCACAAATTTATCAGGAAATTAAATCTGGCTAAATATCATATTAATAATCCGGGTCCAGCAGTTCAAAATAATATAGCAATTACAGGAGTCCAACATACACAGTTGAGAGAAAAATCAAAATTTCACCCTATAAATAAAGATAATGACTGCATCGAAGCATTCAGGAGAGGGGTACTTAGAGATCTAGAACGGATTAATTGTAAATCCCAATCGAACAACTTAACCCATGAAGAAAGGGAGGCTGTCAAATCATTAGAACGAAATAAAAATATTGTAGTAAAGCCAGCAGATAAGGGGGGGGGGTAGTTGTCATGAATAGAGGCAACAATGAGAAAGAAATGATTTGTCTCATTTCTGATAGTTCCACATATCGTAAATTAAAGGGTAACCCTACTGCTGAATTTAAAATTGAGCTTGAAGTCATCATGAAAAGAGGTCTGGGAAAAGGCATACTGAATAAAAAAGAGTTTGAGTACCTCACGGTGGCTCATCCAGTAGTTCCTGTGATTTACCATTTACCCAAGGTCCACAAAAATATGGTGGACCCTCCGGGACGTCCAATTGTTTCAGGGTTAAGTTCTCTGACTAGCAGCGTCACAGAGTATATAGACCATTTTCTTCAAATATATGCGATTAGTAATAGATCTTACCTGAAAGATACGGGAGATATGATTAATGTCATTAGGAATCTGGGCCCTTGTACTAACAATACCTGGATGGCCACCGTAGACGTTATGTCTTTGTATACTATTATTCCCAAAGAACTTGGATTGACAGCAGTAAAAGACAGGCTAGATAGGGATGATACTATGACTGCCGAACAGGGACAGTTCATCCTTGATTGCCTGGATTTTTATTTTTGGTATGACTGGGCTTATTACCTACAGTTTGTTGGGACGGCGATGGGGGCGAAATTCACCCCCAGTTTTGCTAATATCTATATGGGCTTTTGGGAGGAGAGGTATATTCACCCCCGGATTGATGTACCTTCTCCGGGGGGCACCCTCTCCCTCTGGAGAAGGTACATCGATGATTGTTTTTTGATCTGGGAAGGAAAGGAATCAGGCCTGCGAGGCTTTGTGGACGCACTGAGCTCGGAAGAATGGAACCTCCGATTCACCGGGGAGATTAGCAATAAAAAAGTCGTCTTCCTGGATTTGAGTGTGGAAATAGACGGCGAGACGTTTGTGACAAAGACCCATTTTAAGAACACTGACGTCAACTCATATATTGACGTCAGTAGCTGTCATTTTCGTCCTTGGCTCTCTAACATCCCTGCTGGACAATTTAAAAGGATATCTAGAAACTGTATGAAAGATCGAGATTTTGACGAACAGTGTGCAATATTGAAAACCCGGTTTCTAGAAAAGGGGTATGATGATAAAGACCTCGAGAATACTATTTCTAAAGTTAGAAATAAGAGGATAGGAGAGAGTGAAAGGGATAAGAAACAAAAAGTAGGGAAAGACTTTAGATTTACATTTATGACTGGTTTTAATGTTAAGGCTGGACCTTTGAAACAGATTATTAAAAAGAGTTGGAAAATTTTAAAAATTGATCCAACTATTGGTTCGATTCTCCCACCCCTACCTGATGTTGTTTTTAAAAAAGCCCCTAATCTGAGGAAATACTACCAATACTACCGCCTAAGAAGTTTGGACAGTTCACATGGTGCGGATTCTGCGGTCCATGCAGAAACCGTCACTGTGCGAATCGAAAAATGAGCTCTTCTGAAGTGACATCTCATACCAATGGGCAGAAGTGTAGGATTAAAGGGGAGTGTTCATGCGAAAAAGAAGGGATGGTGTATGTGTTAGAATGCCCATGTGGGATTCAATATGTGGGAAGAACCCTGAGAAAATTAAAAGTCCGAATACAAGGACATATTCGAAATATAAAGAAGGGACTCCTGACACACAGTGTTTCGGCACATTTTAAAGCCCACCATGGAAAAGATCCGAGTGGTCTGAAATTTATGGGAGTTGAGAGTGTGGAATTACATTGGAGGGGCAGGGACAAAGTCGCCCAAATAGATCGCAGGGAAGTCGAATGGATATACAGACTAGGCACTTTACAACCTTGCGGCCTGAATATCGAATTCGACTTAAAACCCTGCTTGGTATAATTGGATTGACCTGTTCGGCAGTTGTATCTAGATTAATTATGGTTTCCTACCCTCTCGTTTCCATTTGTTTCATGGCGGTAGTAGATGGTATAAGTGGGAGTACACACCCACTAATTCCTAGACAATCCATTGGTGAGGAGATGTGACGTGGCTTGATGAAGAAACGCCCCCTGCAGTGATAGGCGGATAAAAGCAGGTGACTTTTTTATGAATGGAAGGTCCTTAAGGGATAGAGTAAGAAGGGGATAATGAATACTGAACGAAAGGTCTTTGTTTTAAAAGTTATGGCGGTATTATAAAAGAATATATAGAATATTGTGATTTAAATGTATTATGAAATAATGGTGGTGCTATTTATTTAAATATGAATTAAGTGTATTTTATCGGCTGTATGTATAACAAATGCATGTACTAATTGAAGGAGTGATATGAGTATATAAAAGTGTGGGGCAACCCCGGTAGTGACGTGTTCCTGCCCCTGATGAAGCTCAGGCCAGCGAAACCCGGGTCGGACAAATACCGCTGAGACGGTTTTATGATTGTATACACTGCGATTTTGTAAGTGTGATTAAAGACGCATATTTGATTTTACAAAAGGTGGTGCACTATTTTGCTTTCTATTGCAGTATATCCGGAAAGTCAATTTACTTTTGATCCGGTTGGCTGCTTATACTGAACCACGGACATTGGAGCCTGTTTGGTTTGAACCTATTTCCCCATTAGCTGTTAGTTGATGCAGGGAAAGAGAGGAGAGATCGCAACTACGCGATCAAGTGGCTAAGGTAAGTTAACTTTTATTATTTTTAACCCCTTCCACTTCATTTTACAATGCATTCTTTATTAAGAATGCTATTATTTCCCCTTATAACCATGTTATAAGGGAAAATAATCAATTCTCCAGAAGACCCGAAACCGGACTTCAGTGATAAAGTCCGGCTTTGGGTTGGGTACCAAACATGGCGATTTTTCTCACGTGCGTGCAAAACGCGTTACAAACGTTTGCACCCGCGCGGGAAAAACGCGCATATTCCCGCAACGCACTCGTCTCTTATCCGGGCGTCAAACATGACGCCCGTGTGAAAGAGGCCTTAGCCCGCCAGCTTTTACCATACAAGCTGGGGGAGTCTGAGGCCATCAAAATATTTTTAACTATTGGGACACCCCAGTGGAAGGTTCCCGGCCAAAATTATTTTTCACAAAAGGCTATCCCCAACCTGTACTCTATTGTGGAAAAGGAAGTCATGACATGTCTCGCATACAGTGTTGGGGCAAGGGTCCATCTGACCACTGATACCTGGTCTGCAAAGCACGGTCAGGACAGGTATATCACGTACACTGCGCATAGGGTAAACCTGCTGACGGCTGCCAAGCATGAAATGTGTGGCTCTGCAGCGGAGTTGGTGACACCGCCGCCACCTCTTCTACTCCTCCTACTCCATCCTCTTCGCTAACCTCCTCAGCTGAGTCCTCTTCTGCTGCTGCAACTTGCTCCACATCATCAACTGCACCCCCCCATCTCCCCAGGGGCTATTCCACATCCCGGACACGACAGCGTCACGCCATCTTGGGGTTCACTTGCCTAAAAGCAGAGAGTCACACCGGACCAGCATTCCTGTCCGCCCTGAATGCACAGGTGGATCAGTGGCTTACTCCGCACCAACTGGAGATCGGCAAAGTGGTGTGTCACAACTGAAGAAATCTGTTGGCGGCATTGAATTTGGGCAAGTTGACACATGTGCAGTGCATGGCACATGTGTGGAATCTGATTGTATAACACTTTGTGTGTAAGTACCCAGGCTTACAGGACGTCCTCAAGCAGGCCAGGAAGGTGTGTGGCCATTTCAGGAGTTCCTACACGGCCGTGGCTTTTTTTCAATATTCAGTGGCTAAACAACATGCCAGTGAGGCGCTTGATTTGCGACAGCCCGACACGTTGGAATTCAACACTCCTAATGTTCGACCGCCTGCTCCAACATGAAAAAGCCATCAACGAGTATTTGCATGACCAGGGTGCTAGGACATTCTCTGCGAAGCTGGGTATTTTTTTGCCACTTTACTGGATGCTCATGCGCAATGCCTGTAGGCTCATGCGTCCTTTTGAGGAGGTAACAAACCTAGTCATTCACACCGAAGGCACCATCAGCGACCTCATCCCATTTATTTTCTTCCTGGAGCGTGCCCTGCGAAGAGTACTGGATCAGGCTGTAGATGAGGGTGAAGAGGAAAAGGAAGAGTTGTGGTCACCATTCAATTCAATCTCCCGAAAGTGCGCACAAGCTCAGTCATCACTACAACAAGATTGACTCACACACAGATCAATACAATTTCTGCAATCAGTTTGTCAACTTTTGACAACTCTTTGCGGTTGTCTAAAATCCATTCAATACACGTCCCCTGATAGGGGACGTAACAGGGATTAAACTGATAAGAATAGTACTAGTTAACACACCACTCATATAGGGTTGCACAGTACATTGCACGGCGCACGCACAGTGCCCCAAGTTGAAAGTAAGAGGAATGACAAGCTTCCTTTTCCATATACCGGTTCCTAATATCTATTCGATACACGTCCCCTGATAGGGGGCGTAACAGGGATTAAACTGATAAGAATAGTACTAGTTAACACACCACTCATATAGGGTGGCACAGTACATTGCACGTCGCACGCGCAGTGCCCCAAATTGGAAGTAAGAGGACCGACCAAACTTCTTTTTCCATCTCCCGGTTCCTAAAATCTATTCGATACACGTCCCCTGATAGGGGACGTAACAGGGATAAAACTGATAAAAATAGTACTACTGATTACTGAACACAGCACTCATATAAGGTAGCACAGTATATTGCGCGAGGAAGAGACCTTCAATGACGTCAGTGAGGACAAGGAACAGGACATGGCTAGCTTGGTATCCAACTTTGTGCAAATGGGGAGTTTGCGGTTGTGCAAATGGACTGTTTGCGGTTGTTTGCGGTGAGTTAAACGGGGAGTTTGGTCTGTCACAGTTAGGTCTGTCACTGTGAAGCGGGTGTAACCCTTACACTACCTGATTGATACAAGATCATACCACATCGTATACACACACTGGATGTTTTAAAGCATGTTCTTCCAAAGAATTTAGGAATGTTAGGTGATTTATGCCCTTTATGGATTAAAACCCGACTCTGCGTCAACTACGTAATTTTCCATAGGAGTTTTGCCATGGATCCCCCTCCTGTCCAATAATACCGTTAAATACTGCAGTTACCTTGCTGCTATAAAAAAGCACAATTTGTTTGCTAGGTAGTAAATTTACGGGCTATGCTGCATTTCTGACAGTCTAATTAAACCGTTACATACTGAAGTTACATTGCTGCTATAAAAAAGCACATTTTTTTGTGCTAGATAGCAGTGGTCTACACAGCATTTCTGATATTCCAATAAAACCGTAACATACTGCATTTACATAGTTGTTTGCTGATTACTGGGTGGCCACCCTGCTGGATCCCCGTTATAAGGACAACGTGCTGTCCTTAATTCTCTCACTGGAGCGTGATCGGACCTGACAGCAGGGGCTCCATGGAAGCATAAGGTGAAGGAAGAAGTGGAGGAAGAGGCTGCCAATGCAGCCGGGGCACCACCAGCACCTCAGAAGGCACGGTTAGCATGGCCGAAAGGTGGAAAAGCTTTGTCACCACGCCACAAGACCCAGCACCACCAGCTGATATGCAACGTCTTAGCAGGAGGCAGCATTTCAGCAACATGGTGGAGCAGTATGTGTGCACACGCCTACACGTACTGACTGATGGGTCTGCCCCATTCAACTTCTGGGTCTATAAATTGGACACATGGCCTGAGCTTGCCCTTTACGCCTTGGAGGTTCTGGCCTGCCCTGCAGCCATTGTATTGTCTGAACGTGTGCTTAGCACGGCAATGGGTGTTATTACAGACAAGCGCAGCCGCCTTTCCACAGCCAATGTGGACAAGCTCACGTTCATTAAAATGAACCAGGCATGGATCCCACAGGACTTGTCCATACCTTGTGCAGAATAGACACATATACCGGCCTCACACAGCCATTGTTATACTCCAGTGCCCTTTCTCTTTGTTTTATTTTATAAATTTCACAATGTTTTGTGGTCTACCTAAATTAAATTAAATAAATAAATAAAGTGTTGCTTACCTCCTCCTCCTCCACCGCCACGTCCACCTACACCGCCACGTCCACCTACACCCCCACGTCCACCGCCTCCTCAACCTCCTACTCCATATGGACCTCCTCCTCCTAGTTCAAGGTTATTATTTTAAATTTTTATTTATTTTATTTAAAGTCATTTCCCTATCCACATTTGTTTGCAGGGCACTTGTCATGCTCTAACCCACATTTTGCTACATTTTGCAGCCCACTAGCCCTTTCCATGACTTTTAGAGACATTTTAGTGCCCAAAAGTTCGGGTCCCCATTGACCCGGCTCACAGATCACAGCAATGCTGTGATAAGACTCCTTGAATGCTTCTGAGCCCTGTCAAGAGAGTGATCGCAATCTCCAGGGAGCTGTTTCTCTCATCCTCTTCACAGTAAACTGAAAAAGCACAGTGCGCATTCTCTAATATGCACGTTTATGTCCAGCTCCTCAACCAGGAAGTAGATTTTACTTTAAGCTCGAGCTGCTGGAGTTGACGCAGCCCATCCAAGAATGAGCTTCAGAAGCAAATACCCGATGGCAGCCATTGTTGGGTCCCACTATGATAATTCCCTAGCAAAAATGAGCCTCTTTTGATAAATAAGGATAGTTATGATTTTTTTTATGACATAATATATATTTTTTTATTTGTTTAGTTTGCCGGAGAACCCCTTTAACTTCTCTGTATCCACATTTCTTGTTAATCCCCTGATGTTTTTTCCACTACTTTACCTAAAAAAAACTGTTGGTAGTAATGATATGTTGTCAATCAAGACATTAAGGCCTCTTTCACACGAGCGTGTCCGGATTAGGTCCGGATGCGTTGCGGAAGCATTCAGTAAAAATTCACAGGCAAAGCCATTCAGTTTTGCCTACGATTGCGTTCAGTTGTTCAGTTTTTTCCAAATGCCTAAAAATGCCCTGTGGAATCTTAAAGGTACTCATTGGAATTTGCCCCTTTGAGCTTCTTGGCTGCAAAAAAGTGTCACTCATGTGGTATCGCCGTACTCAGGAGAAGTAGGGCAATGTGGTTTGGGGTGTATTTTTACATATACCCATGCTGGGTGTGAGAAATATCACTGTAAATGACAACTTTTTAAATTTTTTTATACAAAGTTGACAATTTACAGAGATATTTCTCTCACCCAGCATGGGTATATGTAAAAATACACCCCAAAACACATTGCCCTACTTCTCCTGAGTACAGAGATACCACATGTGTGACACTTTTTTGCAGCCTAGGTGCGCAAAGGGGCCCAAATTCCAATGAGTACCTTTTAGGAGGGCATTTTTATGCATTTGGATTCCAGACTTCTTCTCATGCTTTAGGACCCATAAAATGCCAGGGCAGTATAACTACCCCACATGTGATCCAATTTTGGAAAGAAGACACCTCAAGGCATTCCGTGAGGGGCATGGCGAGTTCATATAAGATTTTTTTTTTGGCACAAGTTAGCAGAATTTATTTTTTTCTTACAAAGTCTCATATTCTACTCTACAAAAAATAAAATTTAACATGAACTCACCATACCCCTCACGGAATACGTTGGGGTGTCTTCTTTCTAAAATGGGGTCACATGTGAGGTGTTTGCACTGCCCTGGCATTTGAGGGTCTCCGCAATCATTACACGTATGGCCAGCATTAGGAGTTTCTGCTATTCTCCTTATATTGAGCATACGGGTAATGAGATTTTTTTTTTCCGTACAGCCTCTGGGCTGAAAAAAAAAATTAACGGCACAGATTTCTTCATTCGCATCAATCAATGTGGATGAAAAAATCTCTGCCAAAAAATGTGCAAAAAAAAAAAAAGAGGGTAAAAGACATAGGAGTGCTTATGAAGTAAGGCCCCATTCACACCTCCGCAAAAATGTACACATCTATTCTGCAATTCTGCGGAATATATGCGGACCCATTCAGTGTGAAAGGGGCCGGCGGTGATGCGGAGAGCATACTATGTGCTCTCCGCATAAGCATTTGCGGAGCTGCAGCCGCGAACTTCCGGGTTTCGGCCCCGAAACATCAGGCCGCAGCTCCGCAAGAGATAGAGCATTTTCTATATAGTTCTGGCAATGTGCGGATCCGCAAAACACGGACACCGTCAATGTGCTTTCTGCATTTTGCGGATCCGCACATTGCCAGAACTATATAGAAAATGCATTTTCTTGTCCGCAATCCGTGGATCCGCAAAACACATACGGACGTCTGAAGGAGCCTTACAGGGGGGTGATAAGTGACAGGGGGGGTGACAGGGGGTAATCACGGGGGTGCCATGGGGTGATCAGGGGTTAATCAGTGATGAGGGGGGTGTTGGTGTGTGGTGATTGGTGCACTTACAGTGTCCTCTGGTGGTCCCAAGCAAAAGGGACCACCTGAGGAGCAGGCAGCAGGCATATCAGACGCTGTTTACAAAACAGCGTCTGATATGCGATTCAGATGCCGTTCTTTTAACATCTACAGCCTGCCAGCTGTGATCAGCGCTGGCAGGCTGTAGTTAAAGTTCCTGCCGTCGCGATCCTGTGAACGAGCGCGTGCGCATTTACAGGAAATCTCGCCTCTCGCGAGATGACGCGCCCATGCGTCAACGAGGAACATCCCAGCCACCCGCAGGACGCATCCCTGCGTTAGGCGGTCGGGAGGTCATTAACCTCAGTCCATGACAAATTTGATAAATCAAAGGCAAATTACAAAATCGATTATTCTCTATGGAAGCCTCTGTAAAAAAAAAAACAAAAAAAAAACTTACTCACTTTACAAGCATTACACACTACTGTAGACTGAAAAAAAAAAAAACTTCCTAAAGAATTAAATACAAAGGAACCAAAATGAACATCATTGGCAATACACTTGGGACAGCTCGGTGGGAAATCTTTATTATCTGGCGTCATACACAAGTACTGCAGGTGAACGAAATCCCTATAGATAGAATAAAGCAAAACAAAAACAACAATGGCAGCAATGTACAATGAGCTGAAAAGGTGAAGCATTTGGCATTGAATTGAGGGACCTTGAATCGTGTTTGTAACACATTGCAATCAGAATATCCTCTCTTCTTTATGCTTCTTCACTGGCGTGCAGAATAGATGATATTGGTGGGTGGTATATGCAGAAGCACAGACAGCAAACCTCAGAAAGATAAACTGAGCAATTATACTCCCTTCTCCCAGGCTGACATTCATAATGCTGTCAAACGTGAAATGAAACATAATGAAAGCAGTACTTTTAACCCTAATTACTGAAATGTTGAATTTGAACTTGTGAAAATGATAATGATAGTTGTAACTGCTACTTTAGTGCCCAAAAGATACACAATGCAAAGTCTGAACAATACAGCCCATAAGCAGAATTATTCCAAAATGATACTTTATTGGCAAATCTTACAACAAAGCTCCACCTTTGAAGTCACTTTGAAGTTGTTTCTCATAGACAACTGCTTTTCATATGCACTATTAACCTGCTTTTCATATGCACTATTAACTATCCTCCTATGACCTATATGGGGCAGGTCCAATGTGAATTTATGTTGATATCTATTGCCATGACTACTGATTTAATCATGCCAGTGGTTATCACTTGCTCATGCAATTTTTATGGAAAAACCTTTGTAACTGTTCAGTTATTGACATTTTAGGAAAAGTGGCTCCTTTCTAACAAGTTTATATCGAACAATATTATAATATATATGCTATATTTTAAACTTCTACATGAAACACAGGCGAGCATAGGCTGATTTCACAGGCCAGGTGATTTTCCCCAAACTTTTTTTGCTGGTTCAGTGTCTGCCCACAACTTGTTCTAGTTCTTAACTGGATTCACAATCTAATTTCTTTATAATTATATACACACATACATAAACAATTTTACATACAGCAAATGTGGTTATGACGGGGTGAACGGACTCCAGTATGTTTTCGATATAAGAATATATTGGCGAAAGTCTCATTTTTATATCAGTGTAGTGCACCATTTGGACTTATTCAGTCAGATCTCCAGGTTGCTGTTCTCCAAAGTGTTGTGAATTGGCTGTAAGATGCAACTGTGAAGAAGGCACAGCAGAGTAGTCAGATGGCTGCCATGGGTCAGAACTAGAGAGTCAGAAATAGACAATAATTCTAGAGGAAGAAGCAGAGCTAGACTCATGTAGTCACATGTAGTGGGCTGCCCCCTGAGGCCCTAAAGATGGATTGGGTACCCAGGTGTTAGAATAGCCGAGTGGTATAGGGTGGCCTAAAATGTCCCTTTATGTTGAGTGCGAGTGTCACAGTGCTCCTACCTGGATACAGCTGGAACCCCAGGCGTTGGCTCCGAAGCAGACAAATAGGGGGTAGTAAGTGAGGGATGAAAGAAGTAACTTGAGTCCAAACCTGGTATGAAGTAGCAGCTTTACTTGAATAAACGGTCATCAAAAACAGGCTTCAAACTTTGTCTTGGCCCCAGCAGGCTTTAGCATTAAACTCTGGCAGGCAAACTCAACCCTGGTACATCTGTTGCTCTCTGGCTCTGCTGTAATGACAGGCTTGCTGTATAACTTAGCTTCTTCATTATGCTGCAACTTCTCTCTTTGTAGTCTGTTTCTTAATTAGGCCAGGGAAATCTCCTCCTGGCTCCTGAGGCTCCAAACTGTGGCCTCCATATACAGCAGAGCTGAAGGTGCTCAGGCTGGTTTGTTTTTTCTTGACCTGGGTACGTCCAGCAGAGACATGCCCAGCACTTGCTTCCTTCCCCTAGCTGAGGGTAAGATAGACTGAAACTAAACTTGGACCTACCCTTCCTGCTGGAAGCAGGACTCGCCCAATCCTCCACAGAGGGGGGTTATAATGGAATGGAAAGCTCCATTCTATGTACCTGTAGCTCTGCTGTGTTTGCTGCCACCTGCTGGTGAATCAGGCACATTACACGCAAACATAAACAGTTACAAAATCGGAAATGCACAGTGTTTGGATAGAAAATAAATACACATAATGACATGAGGTTAACCAGTAAAGACAGTATTGGGGTGCAGAAGTGGGAATGCCACTCTGGGGCGTTACATAAGCCAAAGGCCAAAGTGAGGTGAAGAACAGAAGGCGACAAATAAAAGGGGTAAGGCAATAGTCCAAACAGGAAAATGGTAATCACAGTCACATTGGAGACATTAATTGCAGGCTAGAGACAATGTCCAGCGAAGGAAATTGATACTCAGATTAGGGTCAGGAGATAATGCCTGCTTTAGATTGGACATCAGCTTTTTTTTTTTTTTGTCCAGTTGTCATGGCAACTGGGTGCTTATATCAGCAGCAGCATCACTATTGCTGTGAACCCGTCTATGAGACACAAATGAGAAGTGCTTGAAGCAGGGAAGAAGTATATAATAATAATAATAATAATTAGGAATGAGCGAATCGACTTTGGATGGAACATCCGAAGTCAATTCTCATAAAACTTTGTTCTAATACTAAGTGGTACCTTGGAACCAAACCCAAGTTCGGGAAATGTTTTTTTTACAGTACAACTTAATTTATGCAGTTATTGCGTGAAGTCTTACGAGACTTCGCAAAGCGATAACTTTGTCTCATCGGAGCAAATACATTCTAATACTGTACAGAGCTCCTGCTCCGTACAGTATTAGAACTAAGTTTTATGGGAATCAAGTTCGAATGTTTCATTGGAAGACGATTCGCTGATCCATAATAATAACAATAATAATAATAATGGTCTTTATTTATATAGCGCCAACATATTCCACAGATACAAACAGAGACATAAATAACATAGCAGCTAACAGGTCAACAATTAAAACAAGAAGAATGAGGGCCCTGCTTGCAAAAGCTTACCGTCTATGAGGAGACAGGGGTGACACAAAAGGTTTAAAGTGCTTGTTTTGTACAATGGTCAGGTCATCTTAAGACAAGAGAATGGTGGCCCATGTCCACGGTTGTGATTTAAAAAGTCAGCAGCAAGAACCAGGGTGTGTCAGTATGAGTGAGAGTCTTACAGATCACAGAGCGCAAGGCATGTGTGAAGCAACACTGGCCTGAGGACGGATCTAAGTGGGACCCGAGCCTGTATCACTCTGTTCTTGGGTTATGGACTATCTACCTGACCTGGCAGCGAACCAGCTGTACTGCACTATAAGTTTGCTGGAACTATCAATAGACCAGATTGAAGTGACTTTGTTGTTTCCCTGCCTTTCTTCAACACTGGTTGTAGGACCTGACGACTTTACAGGAGTATATAAAAAGCTGAATGAGCCAGTCACCAGTGTTTGATTATGGATCAGGTTCAGAAGAATGATGATGAACAGAGGGGTGAATATGTGTTTGTTTGTTTGTAGGGAGTACCTAAAACTGTGGATGTATATATCTATAAATTGAACTAGTAACATTAGTAAATATGGAGTACGAACAGTTTATTGTTTTTAACATTCAGTATGATGCAATGTCTTATTATCATTTATTATTGATTTATTATTAATTCCATAGCGCTGTACAAATGAAAAGGGGTATAAATACATAATACAAAACAATTGCAATAAGAATTAACAAGATAAGTTACAAACTGGTACAGAAGGAATAAGGACCCTACTAGAGTTGAGCGAACACCTGGATGTTCGGGTTCGACGAGTTCGGCCGAACTTTCGAAAAATGTTCGGGTTCGGGATCCGAACTCGACCCGAACTTCATCCCGAACCCGAACCCCATAGAAGTCAATGGGGATCCGAACTTTTGGGCACTAAAAAGGCTGTAAAACACACCCGGAAAGGGCTAGAGGGCTGCAAAAGGCAGCAAAATGTAGTTAAATCCCCTGCAAACAAATGTAGATAGGGAAATGATGAGTTAACATAAAATAAATAAAAATTAAACAATATTAATTGGAGTGAGGTCCCATAGCACAGAATCAGGCTTCAAGTCACCCACCAATGGAGAAGGTCACTTACTATTATTTTGACCACAGCACCCAGACAAAGGAGAGAGGTCCCACAGCAGAGAACCAGGCATCATATCACCCACCACAGGAGTAGGCCACCATTTAGTTACTTTGACCCCTACACCCAGACGGAGGAGAGAGGTTACACAGCAGAGAATCAGGCATTTAGATCACCCACCACAGGAGTAGGCCACCATTGAATCAGACCCCGGCAACCATGTCAGATGGCACAACCATCAGCTTCATATCAATCAGCACAGGAGAAGGCGACTTTGAAAGACTTTGACCACTACACCCAGACGGAGGAGAGAGGTTTCACAGCAGAGAATCAGGCATTTAGATCACCCACCACAGGAGTAGGCCCCCATTAAATCAGATCCTGGCAACCATGTCAGATGGCACAACCATCAGCTTTATATCAATCAGCACAGGAGAAGGCGACTTTGAAAGACTTTGACCCCTACACCCAGATGGAGGAGAGAGGTTTCACAGCAGAGAATCAGGCATCATATCAACCACCACAGGAGAAGCCACCATTTAGTTACTTTGACCCCTGCACCCAGGAAGAGGAGAGAGGCACCACAGCACATATTCTGGCATCATATCAGCCACCACAGGAGAAGCCACCATTGAGTTACTTTGACCCCTGCACCCAGGAAGAGGAGAGAGGCCCCACAGCACATATTCTGGCATCATACTAACCACCACAGGAGAAGCCACCATTGAGTTACTTTGACCCCTGCACCCAGGAAGAGGAGAGAGGCCCCACAGCACATATTCTGGCATCATATCAGCCACCACAGGAGAAGCCACCATTGAGTTACTTTGACCCCGCACTCAGGAAGAGGAGAGAGGCACCACAGCACATATTCTGGCATCATATCAGCCACCACAGGAGAAGCCACCATTGAGTTACTTTGACCCCTGCACCCAGGAAGAGGAGAGAGGCCCCACAGCACATATTCTGGCATCATACTAACCACCACAGGAGAAGCCACCATTGAGTTACTTTGACCCCCGCACCCAGGAAGAGGAGAGAGGCACCACAGCACATATTCTGGCATCATATCAGCCACCACAGGAGAAGCCACCATTGAGTTACTTTGACCCCTGCACCCAGGAAGAGGAGAGAGGCCCCACAGCACATATTCTGGCATCATACTAACCACCACAGGAGAAGCCACCATTGAGTTACTTTTGACCCCTGCACCCAGGAAGAGGAGAGAGGCCCCACAGCACATATTCTGGCATCATATCAGCCACCACAGGAGAAGCCACCATTGAGTTACTTTGACCCCCGCACCCAGGAAGAGGAGAGAGGCACCACAGCACATATTCTGGCATCATATCAGCCACCACAGGAGAAGCCACCATTGAGTTACTTTTGACCCCTGCACCCAGGAAGAGGAGAGAGGCCCCACAGCACATATTCTGGCATCATACTAACCACCACAGGAGAAGCCACCATTGAGTTACTTTGACCCCCGCACCCAGGAAGAGGAGAGAGGCACCACAGCACATATTCTGGCATCATATCAGCCACCACAGGAGAAGCCACCATTGAGTTACTTTGACCCCTGCACCCAGGAAGAGGAGAGAGGCCCCACAGCACATATTCTGGCATCATACTCAACCACCACAGGAGAAGCCACCATTGAGTTACTTTGACCCCTGCACCCAGGAAGAGGAGAGAGGCCCCACAGCACATATTCTGGCATCATATCAGCCACCACAGGAGAAGCCACCATTGAGTTACTTTGACCCCTTCACCCAGAGGAGAGAGGTTCCACATCAGAGAATCAGGCATCATATCAACCACCACAGGAGTAGGCCACAATTTAGTTTATTTGACCCCTGCACCCAGGAAGAGGAGAGAGGCCCCACAGCACATATTCTGGCATCATATCACACACCACAGGAGAAGGCCTCTTTCAGTGATTTAGGCCTTTGGACCCAGACAGAGGAGAGAGGTCAGAGATTAGCTTCATATCCCCCAGCACAGCAGAAGACCGCTTTATTTGACTTAGGCCTCAGCACCCAGACAGAAGACAGAGGTAGAATGGCAGAGGTTATGGCTTCATGTCACCCGTTAGTTTAACCGGCCACTTTCATCTGGTTAGGCCCCGGCGCCCAGACAGAGAAGAGTTTCATTCAACTGTGGGTTTCATAAAATTTGTATCAAATAAAGAAGTGGCCCGTAGCACAACAAGACATGTTTTAGGCAGTTAATAAGGACTACTCTGCACAAGGGAGGGACAGGTCCTGTGGGATCCATGCCTGGTTCATCTTTATGAAGGTCAGCTTGTCCACGTTGGCTGTGGACAGGCGGCTGCGCTTGTCAGTAATGACGCCCTGCCGTGCTGAATACGCTGCTCAGATAAAACGCTGGCCGCCGGGCAGGAAAGCACCTCCAAGGCATAACATGCTAACTCTGGCCACGTGGACAATTTCTCGAAACCCAGTAGTTGAATGGGGCCGAACCATCCGTCAGGATGTGGAGGGGTGTGCAGACATACTGTTCAACCATGTTAGTGAAATGCTGCCTCCTGCTAACACGCTCCGTATCAGGTGTCGGTGCAGATAGCTGTGGCGTGGAGACAAAACTTTTCCACATTTCTGCCATGCTAACCCTGCCCTCAGATGAGCTGGCCGTGACACAGCTGCGTTGGCGACCTCTTGCCACTCCTCTGCCTTCACCTTCCACCTGTTCCCCTGTGACATGTGGGAATGCTCTCAAGAGCGCTCTATCAGCGCAGCGCTTGTACTCACGCATCTTACGGTCGCGCTCCAGTTCAGGAATTAAAGTGGGCACATTGTCTTTATACCGGGATCCAGCAGGGTGGCCACCCAGTAGTCTGCACACGCTAAAACGTGGGCAACTCTGCTGTCGTTGCGCAGGCATTGGAGCATATATTCGCTCATGTGGGCCAGGCTACCCATGGGTAAGGACAAGCTGTCCTCTGTGGGAGGCGTATCGTCATCGTCCACCGTATCCCCCAGCCACGCACCAGTGATGGGCCTGGGCTGCCACCCCGCTGTGAACTTGCGCCATCCTCGTCCCCTCCACCTCCTCCTCCTCATCCTCCTCGTCCTCCAGTACAGTGCCTTGGCTGGCGACTCTGTGAACCTGTCCTCTGCTGCTTAAACAAACCTCCCTCTGAGCCACTTCGAACAGACTGGCCCGAAAGTGTTAGAAACGAGCCCTCATCCTCCTCCTCCTCCTCCACCTGGGCCACCTCCTCTAACATCATTGCCCTAAGTGTTTTCTCAAGGAGACATAGAAGTGGTATTGTAACGCTGATAACAGTGTCATCGCCACTGGCCATGTTGGTGGAGTACTCAAACAGCGCAGCAGGGCACACAGGTCTCGCATGGAGGCCCAATCATTGGTGGTGAAGTGGTGCTGTTCGGCAGTACGACTGACGCGAAGCGCATGCTGCAGCTGAAACTCCACTATGGCCTGCTGCTGCTCGCACAGTCTCTCCAGCATGTGCAAGGTGGAGTTCCACCGGGTGGGCACGCCGCATATGAGGCGGTGAGCGGGAAGGCCGAAGTTCCGCTGTAGCGCAGACAGGCGAGCAGCGGCAGGATGTGAACGGCGGAAGCGCGCACAGACGGCCCGCACTTTATGCAGCAGCTCTGACATGTTGGGGTAGTGGTGAATGAACCTCTGCACCACCAAGTTCAGCACATGCGCCAGGCAAGGGATGTGCGCCAAACCGGCTAGTCCCAGAGCTGCCACGAGATTTCGCCCATTATCGCATACCACCAGGCCTGGCTTGAGGCCCACCGGCAGAAACCACTGCCGGTCTGTTGTTCAATACCCCGCCACAACTCCTTTGCGCTGTGGGGCCTGTCCCCAAACATATGAGTTTCAGAATGGCCTGCTGACGTTACCCCGGGCTGTGCTGAAGTTGGTGGTGAAGGTGTGTGGCTGACCGGATGAGCTGGTGGAAGCAGTGGAGGAGGAAGCCGAGTAGGAGGAGGAGGCTACAGGAGGCAGAGAATGATGCCCTGCGATCCTAGGGGGCGGAAGGACGTGCGCCAAGGAACTGTCCGCCGGGGCCCAGCCGCCACTACATTCATCCAGTGTGCAGTTAGTGAGATATAGCGTCCCTGGCCGTGCTTACTGGTCCACGTATCTGTGGTTAGGTGGACCTTGCCACAAATGGCGTTGCGCAGTGCACACTTGATTTTATCGGACACTTGCATGTGCAGGGAAGGCACGGCTGTCTTGGAGAAGTAGTGGCGGCTGGGAACCACATACTGCGGGACAGCCATGGCCATCAGCTGTTTGAAGCTGTCTGTGTCCACCAGCCGGAATGACAGCATTTCAAAGGCCAGCAGTTTAGAAATGCTGGCGTTCAGGCCAAGGGCCTCGAGGGTGACTCGGGGAATTTGCGCTTCCTCTCTAAGGTTTGAGATATTGAGAGCTGAACGCTGCTGTGTGATATAGTGGAGACGCTAGTTGACGGTGGCGGTGGTGGTGGTGTCGGTGGCACATCCTCTGTTTGCTGCTCGGCAGGTGGCAACATTCCTCTCGAGGCGGAAGCCGAGGCAGCAGCGGTAGAGGGAGCAGGGGGAGCCTCAGCGAGTGCCTGGTTTTTAAGGTGTGTACCCCACTGCAGTTCATGCTTTGCATGTAGATGCCTGGTCATGCAGGTTGTGCTGAGGTTCAGAACGCTAATGCCTCGCCTCAGGCTCTGATGGCAGAGCGTGCAAGTCACTCGGGTCTTGTCGGTAGGACATTGTTTAAAGAAGTGCCATGCCAGGGAACTCTTTGAAGCTGCCTTTGTGGGGCTGGGTCCCTGTTGGCGATGTCCAGTAGCAGGCGAACTCTGGGGGCGGCGGCTCGCCTGCTTTGGCCCCCTGCTCCCTCTTTGGCTTCGCTGTTGTCTCGGTCTCACCACTACCTCTTCCTCTGAACTGTGAAAGTCATCGCCACGACCTTCAGTCCATGTGGGGTCTAAGACCTCATCGTCCTCTGCATCGTCTTCCACCCAGTCTCCCTCCCTGACCTCCTCCTGTTCAGTCTGCACACTGCAAAAGACGCGGCAGTGGGCACCTGTGTTTCATCATCATCAGAGAGTCGGTGACTCTGCTGTGGTGGTATTCCCATGTCCTCTTCATCTGGAGACATAAGTGGTTGTGCGCCAGTGCATGGTATGTCTTCCTCCACTGGGGAAGGGCTAGGTGGACGCCCCTGGGAAACCCTGGAAGCAGAGTCTTCAAACAGAAGAAGAGACTGCTGCATAACTTGTGGCTCAGACCGCTTCCCTGATATGCTTGGGGGTGATGTGACAGACTGATGGGCTTGGTTTTCAGGTGCCACCTGTGCGCTTCCGCAGAAGACTGGGTGGAAGACCATGTGGTGAACGTGCTGGAAGCACTGTCGGCCACCCAATCGATTAATGCCTGTACCTGCTCAGGCCTTACCATCCTAAGAGCGGCATTGGGCCCCACGAGATATTGCGGTACATTCTGCCGGCTAGTTGAGGGAGTTCGCTCCCTACTGTGTGCGCCTGGAGCCGAACGGCCACGTCCTCTACCAGCAACAGAGGCTCCACGGACACCACCACGACCGCGCCCTCGTCCCTTAATAGTATTTTTCTTCATTGTTGCGATTCAACTCGCACCACAATGAAATATATTATTTTTTATAAGCAAAATCCCTCACTGGAATACTTTCAGTCTTTTTGACTGTATGGATTACAGATGGAATGACTGTTATATGTGAGTACCGCTTTCTTTGACAGATTCTAGTATGGGTACATATATGTTTTCCCAACCCCAGCACATTAGTTTGCTAATTCCAGATGTATGAAACGCAGGCCTAACTGTATCTAGTATATTGAACGCCAGATAAACTAACTTGGCCTTTTTTAAATAAAAAAATTCCCTCACTGGAATACTTTCAGTCTTTTGACTGTATGGATTACAGATGGAATGACTGTTATATGTGAGTACCGCTTTCTTTGACAGATTCTAGTATGGGTACATATATGTTTTCCCAACCCCAGCACATTAGTTTGCTAATTCCAGATGTATGAAACGCAGGCCTAACTGTATCTAGTATATTGAACGCCAGATAAACTAACTTGGCCTTTTTAAATAAAAAAATTCCCTCACTGGAATACTTTCAGTCTTTTGACTGTATGGATTACAGATGGAATGACTGTTATATGTGAGTACCGCTTTCTTGACAGATTCTAGTATGGGTACATATATGTTTTCCCAACCCCAGCACATTAGTTTGCTAATTCCAGATGTATGAAACGCAGGCCTAACTGTATCTAGTATATTGAACGCCAGATAAACTAACTTGGCCTTTTTTAAATAAAAAATTCCCTCACTGGAATACTTTCAGTCTTTTGACTGTATGGATTACAGATGGAATGACTGTTATATGTGAGTACCGCTTTCTTTGACAGATTCTAGTATGGGTACATATATGTTTTCCCAACCCCAGCACATTAGTTTGCTAATTCCAGATGTATGAAACGCAGGCCTAACTGTATCTAGTATATTGAACGCCAGATAAACTAACTTGGCCTTTTTTAAATAAAAAATTCCCTCACTGGAATACTTTCAGTCTTTTGACTGTATGGATTACAGATGGAATGACTGTTATATGTGAGTACCGCTTTCTTTGACAGATTCTAGTATGGGTACATATATGTTTTCCCAACCCCAGCACATTAGTTTGCTAATTCCAGATGTATGAAACGCAGGCCTAACTGTATCTAGTATATTGAACGCCAGATAAACTAACTTGGCCTTTTTTAAATAAAAAAATTCCCTCACTGGAATACTTTCAGTCTTTTGACTGTATGGATTACAGATGGAATGACTGTTATATGTGAGTACCGCTTTCTTTGACAGATTCTAGTATGGGTACATATATGTTTTCCCAACCCCAGCACATTAGTTTGCTAATTCCAGATGTATGAAACGCAGGCCTAACTGTATCTAGTATATTGAACGCCAGATAAACTAACTTGGCCTTTTTTAAATAAAAAATTCCCTCACTGGAATACTTTCAGTCTTTTGACTGTATGGATTACAGATGGAATGACTGTTATATGTGAGTACCGCTTTCTTTGACAGATTCTAGTATGGGTACATATATGTTTTCCCAACCCCAGCACATTAGTTTGCTAATTCCAGATGTATGAAACGCAGGCCTAACTGTATCTAGTATATTGAACGCCAGATAAACTAACTTGGCCTTTTTTAAATAAAAAAATTCCCTCACTGGAATACTTTATGGCTTTTCACTGTATGGATTACAGGTGGACTGGTATTAGTAGGGGTGACACAAGCACACCCAAGTCCCTGATGTAGGATTTCTATGGCACAGACCACTATTACAAGTGATTAATGGACGTTGGGAGAGATTGTGCTGCAGCACTAGTCCCAAGATGGCCGCCGCCTATCAGCCCAGTAACATGTGCCACAAAATGGTCTGCACAACCTTTAAAAAAATAGCCTTGGACTGTGCTGCTAAATCGCTATTGGTCTGAATCCCAGGTGTAGATGTCTGACTTGTTTGGAGCTTTGGAATGCACACTGTGGCAGCTTCTGCTGCAGCACTACAAGTCGCAAAATGGCGGCCGGCGGTCAGCCCAGGTACATGTGGATGGAAAATCACTCTGGCCACTCTAAAAATAGCCAATCCCTATCAAAAAAGCAGCTCAGCTGCAGTTGTTCAGATGAATCACAGGTGGAGGAGAGAAATTTGCTTCCAGTTATTCAATTATCCCTGCCTATTCTCGCCCTAGCATCAGCTGCGCTCTATCCCTGTTCTATTCACATCGGGAGTGAGCACGTCCCGACGTGCGCACAAGCTTATAAAGAGGCTGAGTCACATGCTGCACTTGGCCAATCACAGCCTTGCCAATAGTAGGCATGGCTGCGATGGCATCTTAGGGCAAGTAGTATGATGCATGTTGATTGGCTGCTTTGCAGCCTTTCAAAATGCGCCAAAATACATGCCGAACGACGAACCCGAACCCGAACTTTTACGAAAAAGTTCGGGTTCGGGTCCGTGTCACGAACACCCCAAAATTCGGTACGGACCCGAACTATGCTCGAACTGTTCGCTCAACACTAGACCCTACCCATGAGGGCTTAAAATCTACAAGGAATGGGAGAAGCATACAGTAGGTGAGGGTAAAGATGGTCATAGAGGTATAGCAGGAACAAGGTCACTGTAGGTTGTAGGCTTGTCTGAAGAGGTGGGTTTTCAGGTTTCTTTTGAAGGTTTCCACTGTAAGTGAGAGTCTGATATGTTGGGGTAAGGAGTAACAGAGTATAGGGGATGAACGGGAGAAATCTTGGAGGTTATTGTGGGTAGAGCAGATAAGAGGAGAGTAGAGGGCATGTAAAGCATTTTTGCAGACTCCTGGTTGAGGAATGAGCGGATGCGGGAGAATTTTTTGAGTTGGAAGCGGCAGGTGGTGGAAAGGGCTTGGATGTGCGGTTTGAAGGACAGGGCAGAATTAAAGGTTACTCCAAGCAGCAGACATGGTTGACTGGGGAGAGTGTGCAGCCATTGATCGTGATTAGAGATGAGCGAACACCTGGAAGTTCGGGTTCGGGAAGTTCGGCTGAACTTCCCGAAAATGTTCGGGTTCGGGATCCGAACTCGACCCGAACCCCTTTGAAGTCAATGGGGACCCGAACTTTTAGGCACTAAAAAGGCTGTAAAATAGTCCAGGAACGGGCTAGAGGGAAGCCAAAGGCAGCAAAATGTAGGTAAATCCCATGCAAACAAATGTGGATAGGGAAATGAATTAAAATAAAATAAATAAAATTTAATCAATATCAATTGGAGAGAGGTCCCACTGCAAGGAATCATGCGTCATATCACCCAACACTGGAGAAGGCCACTTTCAGTTATTTTGGCCCAGCACCCAGACAGAGGAGAGAGGTCCCACAGCAAGGAATCATGTGTAATATCACCCACCACCGGAGAAGGCCACTTTCAGTTATTTTGGCCCAGCACCCAGACAGAGGAGAGAGGTCCCACAGCAAGGAATCATGTGTAATATCACCCACCACCGGAGAAGGCCACTCTCAGTTATTTCGGCCCAGCACCCAGACAGAGGAGAGAGGTCCCACAGCAAGGAATCATGCGTCATATCAACCACCACCGGAGAAGGCCACTCTCAGTTATTTCGGCCCAGCACCCAGACAGAGGAGAGAGGTCCCACAGCAAGGAATCATGCGTCATATCAACCACCACCGGAGAAGGCCACTCTCAGTTATTTTGGCCCAGCACCCAGACAGAGGAGAGAGGTCCCACAGCAAGAAATCATGCGTCATATCACCCACCACCGGAGAAGGCCACTTTCAGTTATTTCCGGCCCAGCACCCAGACAGAGGAGAGAGGTCCCAAAGCAAGGAATCATGCGTCATATCAACCACCACCGGAGAAGGCCACTCTCAGTTATTTCTGGCCCAGCACCCAGACAGAGGAGAGAGGTCCCACAGCAAGAAATCATGCGTCATATCACCCACCACCGGAGAAGGCCACTTTCAGTTATTTCGGCCCAGCACCCAGACAGAGGAGAGAGGTCCCAAAGCAAGGAATCATGCGTCATATCAACCACCACCGGAGAAGGCCACTTTCAGTTATTTCGGCCCAGCACCCAGACAGAGGAGAGAGGTCCCACAGCAAGGAATCATGCGTCATATCAACCACCACCGGAAAAGGCCACTCTCAGTTATTTCAGCCCAGCACCCAGACAGAGGAGAGAGGTCCCACAGCAAGGAATCATGCGTCATATCAACCACCACCGGAGAAGTCCACTCTCAGTTATTTCGGCCCAGCACCCAGACAGAGGAGAGAGGTCCCACAGCAAGGAATCATGCGTCATATCAACCACCACCGGAGAAGGCCACTTTCAGTTATTTCGGCCCAGCACCCAGACAGAGGAGAGAGGTCCCACAGCAAGGAATCATGAGTCATATCAACCACCACCGGAGAAGGCCACTCTCAGTTATTTCTGGCCCCACCACCCAGACAGAGGAGAGGTTCATTCAACTTTGGGTTGAACCGCAAGATCATGGTAAAGTTAAAAAATGAGGATTCAATAAAGAAGTGCCCTGGAGTACAAGAATACATGGTTGAGGAGGAGGCAGTTATAAATGTCTATTCTGCACAAGGGAGGCACAGGTTCTGTGCCATCCATGCCTGGTTCATTTTTTGAACGTCAGCTTGTCCACGTTGGCTGTGGACAGGCGGCTGCGCTTGTCAGTAATGAAGCCCCCTGCCGTGCTGAATACACGTTCAGACAAAACGCTGGCCGCCGGGCAGGCCAGCACCTCCAAAGCATAAAATGCTAACTCTGGCCACGTGGCCAATTTGGAGACCCAGAAGTTGAATGGGGCCGAACCATCAGTCAGTACATGGAGGGGTGTGCAGACGCACTGTTCAACCATGTTAGTGAAATGCTGCCTCCTGCTAACACGTTCCGTATCAGGTGGTGGTGCAGTTAGCTGTGGCGTGGAGACAAAACTTTTCCACATTTCTGCCATGCTAACCCTGCCCTCAGAGGAGCTGGCCATGACACAGCTGCGTTGGCGACCTCTTGCTCCTCCTCTGCCTTCGCCTTGAGCTTCCACTCTGTTCCCTAGACATTTGGGAATGCTCTCAGGAGCGCTGTCTACCAGCGTGCGCTTGTACTGCACAAGCATCTTCCTATCACATTCCAGTGCAGGAAGTAAGGTGGGCACATTGTCTTTGTACCGGGATCCAGCAGGGTGGCAACCCAGTAGTCCGCACACGTTAAAATGTGGGCAACTCTGCTGTCGTTGCGCAGGCACTGCAGCATGTAGTCGCTCATGTGTGCCAGGCTCCCCAGAGGTAAGGACAAGCTGTCCTCTGTGGGAGGCGTATCGTCATCGTCCTCCGTATTCCCCCAGCCATGAAACAGTGATGGGCCTGAGCTGTGTTGGGTCTCCACCCCGCTGTGAACCTGCTTCATCCTCATCCTCCTCCACCTCCTCCTCATCCTCCTCGTCCTCCAGTAGTGAGCCCTGGCTGGCCACATTTGTACCTGGCCTCTGCTGTTGCAAAACCTCCCTCTGAGCCACTTCTAACAGACTGGCCTGAAAGTGCTAAAAATTAGCCCTCATCCTCCTCCTCCTCCTGGGCCATCTCCTCTTCCATCATCGCCCTAAGCGTTTTCTCAAGAGGCGTATCGTCATCGTCCACCGTATCCCCCCAGCCACGCACCAGTGATGGGCCTGGGCTGCCACCCCGCTGTGAACTTGCGCCATCCTCGTCCCCTCCACCTCCTCCTCCTCATCCTCCTCGTCCTCCAGTACAGTGCCTTGGCTGGCGACTCTGTGAACCTGTCCTCTGCTGCTTAAACAAACCTCCCTCTGAGCCACTTCGAACAGACTGGCCCGGAAGTGTTAGAAACGAGCCCTCATCCTCCTCCTCCTCCTCCACCTGGGCCACCTCCTCTAACATCATTGCCCTAAGTGTTTTCTCAAGGAGACATAGAAGTGGTATTGTAACGCTGATAACGGTGTCATGGCCAATGGCCATGTTGGTGGAGTACTCGACACAGCGCAACAGGGCACACAGGTCTCTCTTGGAGGCCCAATCATTGGTGGTGAAGTGGTGCTGTTCCGCAGTGTGACTTGGACGCGTGCAGGCAACCCGAACCCCTTTGAAGTCAATGGGGACCCGAACTTTTAGGCACTAAAAGGCTGTAAAATAGTCCAGGAACGGGCTAGAGGGAAGCCAAAGGCAGCAAAATGTAGGTAAATCCCATGCAAACAAATGTGGATAGGGAAATGAATTAAAATAAAATAAATAAAATTTAATCAATATCAATTGGAGAGAGGTCCCACTGCAAGGAATCATGCGTCATATCACCCAACACTGGAGAAGGCCACTTTCAGTTATTTTGGCCCAGCACCCAGACAGAGAGAGAGGTCCCACAGCAAGGAATCATGTGTAATATCACCCACCACCGGAGAAGGCCACTTTCAGTTATTTTGGCCCAGCACCCAGACAGAGGAGAGAGGTCCCACAGCAAGGAATCATGTGTAATATCACCCACCACCGGAGAAGGCCACTCTCAGTTATTTCGGCCCAGCACCCAGACAGAGAGAGAGGTCCCACAGCAAGGAATCATGCGTCATATCAACCACCACCGGAGAAGGCCACTCTCAGTTATTTCGGCCCAGCACCCAGACAGAGGAGAGAGGTCCCACAGCAAGGAATCATGCGTCATATCAACCACCACCGGAGAAGGCCACTCTCAGTTATTTTGGCCCAGCACCCAGACAGAGGAGAGAGGTCCCACAGCAAGAAATCATGCGTCATATCACCCACCACCGGAGAAGGCCACTTTCAGTTATTTCGGCCCAGCACCCAGACAGAGGAGAGAGGTCCCAAAGCAAGGAATCATGCGTCATATCAACCACCACCGGAGAAGGCCACTCTCAGTTATTTCGGCCCAGCACCCAGACAGAGGAGAGAGGTCCCACAGCAAGAAATCATGCGTCATATCACCCACCACCGGAGAAGGCCACTTTCAGTTATTTCGGCCCAGCACCCAGACAGAGGAGAGAGGTCCCAAAGCAAGGAATCATGCGTCATATCAACCACCACCGGAGAAGGCCACTTTCAGTTATTTCGGCCCAGCACCCAGACAGAGGAGAGAGGTCCCACAGCAAGGAATCATGCGTCATATCAACCACCACCGGAAAAGGCCACTCTCAGTTATTTCAGCCCAGCACCCAGACAGAGGAGAGAGGTCCCACAGCAAGGAATCATGCGTCATATCAACCACCACCGGAGAAGTCCACTCTCAGTTATTTCGGCCCAGCACCCAGACAGAGGAGAGAGGTCCCACAGCAAGGAATCATGCGTCATATCAACCACCACCGGAGAAGGCCACTTTCAGTTATTTCGGCCCAGCACCCAGACAGAGGAGAGAGGTCCCACAGCAAGGAATCATGAGTCATATCAACCACCACCGGAGAAGGCCACTCTCAGTTATTTCGGCCCCACCACCCAGACAGAGGAGAGGTTCATTCAACTTTGGGTTGAACCGCAAGATCATGGTAAAGTTAAAAAAATGAGGATTCAATAAAGAAGTGCCCTGGAGTACAAGAATACATGGTTGAGGAGGAGGCAGTTATAAATGTCTATTCTGCACAAGGGAGGCACAGGTTCTGTGCCATCCATGCCTGGTTCATTTTTTTGAACGTCAGCTTGTCCACGTTGGCTGTGGACAGGCGGCTGCGTTTGTCAGTAATGAAGCCCCCTGCCGTGCTGAATACACGTTCAGACAAAACGCTGGCCGCCGGGCAGGCCAGCACCTCCAAAGCATAAAATGCTAACTCTGGCCACGTGGCCAATTTGGAGACCCAGAAGTTGAATGGGGCCGAACCATCAGTCAGTACATGGAGGGGTGTGCAGACGTACTGTTCAACCATGTTAGTGAAATGCTGCCTCCTGCTAACACGTTCCGTATCAGGTGGTGGTGCAGTTAGCTGTGGCGTGGAGACAAAACTTTTCCACATTTCTGCCATGCTAACCCTGCCCTCAGAGGAGCTGGCCATGACACAGCTGCGTTGGCGACCTCTTGCTCCTCCTCTGCCTTCGCCTTGAGCTTCCACTTGTTCCCCTGTGACATTTGGGAATGCTCTCAGGAGCGCGTCTACCAGCGTGCGCTTGTACTCGCGCATCTTCCTATCACATTCCAGTGCAGGAAGTAAGGTGGGCACATTGTCTTTGTACCGGGGATCCAGCAGGGTGGCAACCCAGTAGTCCGCACACGTTAAAATGTGGGCAACTCTGCTGTCGTTGCGCAGGCACTGCAGCATGTAGTCGCTCATGTGTGCCAGGCTCCCCAGAGGTAAGGACAAGCTGTCCTCTGTGGGAGGCGTATCGTCATCGTCCTCCGTATTCCCCAGCCATGAAACAGTGATGGGCCTGAGCTGTGTTGGGTTCCACCCCGCTGTGAACCTGCTTCATCCTCATCCTCCTCCACCTCCTCCTCATCCTCCTCGTCCTCCAGTAGTGAGCCCTGGCTGGCCACATTTGTACCTGGCCTCTGCTGTTGCAAAAAACCTCCCTCTGAGCCACTTCTAACAGACTGGCCTGAAAGTGCTAAAAATTAGCCCTCATCCTCCTCCTCCTCCTGGGCCATCTCCTCTTCCATCATCGCCCTAAGCGTTTTCTCAAGAGGCGTATCGTCATCGTCCACCGTATCCCCCCAGCCACGCACCAGTGATGGGCCTGGGCTGCCACCCCGCTGTGAACTTGCGTCATCCTCGTCCCCCTCCACCTCCTCCTCCTCATCCTCCTCGTCCTCCAGTACAGTGCCTTGGCTGGCGACTTGTGAACCTGTCCTCTGCTGCTTAAACAAACCTCCCTCTGAGCCACTTCGAACAGACTGGCCCGAAAGTGTTAGAAACGAGCCCTCATCCTCCTCCTCCTCCTCCACCTGGGCCACCTCCTCTAACATCATTGCCCTAAGTGTTTTCTCAAGGAGACATAGAAGTGGTATTGTAACGCTGATAACGGTGTCATGGCCAATGGCCATGTTGGTGGAGTACTCGACACAGCGCAACAGGGCACACAGGTCTCTCTTGGAGGCCCAATCATTGGTGGTGAAGTGGTGCTGTTCCGCAGTGTGACTGACGCGTGCGTGCTGCATCTGAAACTCCACTATGGCCTGCTGCTGCTCGCACAGTCTCTCCAGCATGTGCAAGGTGGAGTTTCACCTGGTGGGCCCGTTGCATATGAGGTGGTGAGCGGGAAGGCCGAAGTTCCTGCTGTAGCGCAGACAGGCGAGCAGTGGCAGGATGTGAACGCCGGAAGAGCACACAGACGTACTCACTTTATGCAGCAGCTCTGACATGTCGGGGTAGTTGTGAATGAACTTCTGCACCACCAAATTCAGCACATGCACCAGGCAAGGGATGTGCGTCAAACAAGCTAGTCCCAGAGCTGCGACGAGATTTCGCCCATTATCGCACACCACCAGGCCGGACTTGAGGCCCACCGGCAGAAACCACTCGTCGGTCTGTTGTTCAATACCCTGCCACAACTCCTGCGCGGTGTGGGGCTTGTCCCCCAAACATATGAGTTTCAGAATGGCCTGCTGACGTTTACCCTGGGCTGTGCTGAAGTTGGTGGTGAAGGTGTGTGGCTGACCTGATGAGCTGGTGGAAGCAGAGGAGGAGGAAGCCGAGTAGGAGGAGGAGGCTACAGGAGGCAAAGAATGATGCCCTGCGATCCTTGGCGGCGGAAGGACGTGCGCCAAGGAACTCTCCGCCTGCGGCCCAGCCGCCACTACATTTACCCAGTGTGCAGTTAGGGAGATATAGCGTCCCTGGCCGTGCTTACTGGTCCACGTATCTGTGGTTAGGTGGACCTTGCCACAGATGTCATTGCGCAGTGCACACTTGATTTTATCGGATACTTGGTTGTGCAGGGAAAGCACGGCTGTCCTGGAGAAGTAGTGGCGGCTAGGAACAACATACTGTGGGACAGCCATGGACATCAGCTGTTTGAAGCTGTCTGTGTTCACCAGCCTAAATGACAGCATTTCAAAGGCCAGTAGTTTAGAAATGCTGGCATTCAGGTCCAGGGCTCGAGGGTGGCTAGGTGGGAATTTACGCTTTCTCTCCAAGGTTTGTGAGATGGAGAGCTGAACGCTGCCGTGTGACATGGTGGAGATGCTTGGTGACGCAGGTGGTGGTGTCGGTGTCACATCCTCTGTTTGGTGGGCGGCAGGTGCCAATGTTCCTCCCAAGGCGGAGGAAGAGGCCGAGGCAGCAGCAGAAGAGGGAGCAGGTCCCTGGTGGCGGTGGTCAGTAGCAGGCAAACTCTCTTGGAGACGGCTGTTCTGCTTTTGCCCCCTGCTCCCTCTTTTGCTACTCTGTTGGCTCGGTCTCACCACTGCCTCTTCCTCTGAACTATGAAAGTCAGTGGCACGACCTTCATTCCATGTGGGGTCTAGGACCTCATCGTCCCCTGCATCGTCTTCCACACAGTCTTCCTCCCTGACCTTCTGTTCGGTCTGCACACTGCAGAAAGACGCAGCAGTTGGCACCTGTGTTTCGTCATCATCAGAGACGTGCGGACTCCGATGAGGTGGTATTCCCATGTCCTCATCATCAGGAAACATCAGTGGTTGTGCATCAGTGCTTTCTATGTCTTCCACCACTGGGGAAGGGCTAGGTGGATTCCCTTGGGAAACCCTGCCAGCAGAGTCTTCAAACAGCATAAGAGACTGCTGCATAACTTGAGGCTCAGACAGTTTCCCTGATATGCATGAGGGTGATGTGACAGACTGATGGGCTTGGTTTTCAGGTGCCACCTGTGCGCTTTCTGCAGAAGACTGGGTGGGAGATAATGTTGTGAACATGCTGGATCCACTGTCGGCCACCCAATTGACTAGCGCCTGTACCTGCTCAGGCCTTACCATCCCTAGAACGGCATTGGGCCCCATCAAATATCGCTGTAAATTCTGGCGGGTACTGGAACCTGAGGTAGTTGGTTCACTAGGACGTGTGGCTGTGGCAGAATGGCCACGTCCTCTCCAAGCACCATAGGGTACACTAACACCACCACGAACGCGTCCGCGTCCCTTACTAGATGTTTTCCTCATTGTTACTGTTCACCAAGCACCACAATAAGAAAAAAAATATTTGGCCCAATGTATTGATTTCAAATTCAGGCCTTTTTTTACAGGTACCAAACACTATCTGCCTATTTATTTATGTAGTGTATTACACTAATCCAGGCACAGCAGTAACCACTGATTTAGGGGAATATCTCTTTTAGTGCTAGTATTTAGGCCCTGGATGAAAGGTATCCTTTTATGGACAGACTTACAATTGGCCTGCAACAGCTCGAACACCAGATTCAGGGTATTGCTATTTTGGCAATTGAATTTCACCCCAGAACAAAATATATGTTTTGGCGGACACTATTATACTTTGCCAGCCACAGCTGAAACCACTTATTTATGGTATTGCTATTTTGGCAATTGAATTTCACCCCAGAACAAAATATATGTTTTTGCGGACACTATGAATCTTGGCCTGCAACAGCTGGGACACCAGATTCAGGGTATTGCTATTTTGGCAATTGAATTTCACCCCAGAACAAAATATATGTTTTGGCGGACACTATTATACTTTGCCAGCCACAGCTGAAACCACTGATTTATGGTATTGCTATTTTGGCAATTGAATTTCACCACAGAAAATAATCTATCCTTTGCCAGACAGCAGACAGTATTATACTTGGCTAGCCAAAGCTGGAACACCAGATTTAGGGGATTGGTATTTGGGCAATTGTATTTAACCCCTTAGTAAAATATAGAAATTGCTATCCTGAGTTTCTAGGGGTGACAATTAGCACAGCCAAGCCCCTGATGTAGGATATAGCAAAAAAAAAACTTGTATTGATAGATTGATGGACTCGGTGGCAGCTTGTTCTGGTGCAGCACAAGTCACAAAATGGCCGCCGATCACCCCAGAAAATAATTGACAGAAAAACGCTTTGTGCAGCCTAAAAACCAGTGAGCAAGTAACTAGCAGAAGTTTAATCATTCACAGCTGTAGATCGATCCGTTCATTAGCTGCTGTTGCTGACTTTTCCCTGCCTAATCTCGCCCTCACAGAAGCTACGTCCTCTTCCTACACTAATCAGAGCAGTGTGACATGCAGCGTTACGTGACTCCAGTTTAAATAGAGGCTGGTTCACATGCTGCACTTGGCCAATCACAGCCATGCCATTAGTAGGCATGGCTGTGATGGGCTCTTAGGGCAAGAAGTAAAACGCTAGCTGATTGGCTGCTGTGCAGCCATTCAGAAAGCGGGAAGTAATCGCCGAACAACGAACCCGAACCCGAACTTTTTTGAAATTGTCCGGGTTCGGGTCCGTGTCCCGGACACCCCAAAATTCGGTACGGACCCGAACTATGCTCAAACTGTTCGCTCAACACTAATCGTGATAGGTCTGTTGGTGTCGGTTGAGTGAGATGGAGGAAAGATGATAAATTCAGTTTTATCCATGTTAATTTTTAGAAAGTGAGAAAAGGAGAATATAGAAGATAGGTGTTGTGGAATTCTGAATAGTATGGTGGTGATTAGAGATGAGAAAATTTTTAAAAAATTCTATTCGCCGGTTCGCCGAATCTTTTGGGAATAATTCATTTGATCCGAACCTATTCGCGCTGAATTACGAAAAAAAAATTCTATTTTCTGGCTGCAGAGAGCCTTTGTAGTGGTGTAGAACACTGTGTCTTGTAGTAACATGCATAGGGAGTCTGCTTGGGTAGTGAAATAATACTGTGAGTCCGTATGACATGCAGATGACACGTGTTGATCTTAGAATCATTGCACACTTCACTTATTTGGGCAGTCACAGGGCCAAAACTGACCAAATAAGTATGAACTCAGCCTTACAGGTCGATGTTAGCGCAAAGAAGAAGCGTACTCCTTTTACACCGCTGTCAGCTGATTCTACATAGATGTCTACAGAACCTGTTCTATTAAACGCTTATACAAGTAGAGCCCCTCTGACAGAGTGAGGAGGGTGTCAGCAGTAAGTTTGTGTTGACATCACTAATTTATTTGCCCTTCCTCTGATGAGAACAATAATAGTGATGAGCGAGCACCAAAGTGTTCGGGTGTTTGGGTACTCAGTCCGAACACATAGCGATATTTGTGCGCTCGGCCGAGCACCCGAGTATAATGGAAGTCAATGGAAGACAACCATTGGAAAAGTTCAGAAAGTGACAGAAACACCATCGAAATGGATCTGGAACAGCATAGGGACCATGTCTGGGTACATCTTGGACTCCAATGTCGCTGCTGGGAACCATATTGTCCCAGTTGTCCGCCACTTTTACATAGCGACAAAATCATGGCCAAAACCCCGCCCCCTCCAAAAAAAATTTTTTAGAGGTAAAATTGTTAGGAAACATTCTTTCCTGTATATTCAATTATATATACAGTGCAAATGCTGTAAATTACAAGGAAGAAGCACTTCAATGCAGCCTGTTTATCACATAAAGGAGGGCCTCATTCACACGGTGCTTCAATTGTTCCGGTACACTGCTGCACTCATAAAGCCTATGCACTAAGTGAAAGGGCTGGCAAAAATTACAAGGAACCGGCACTACACTCTTTATTACACATAAAAGAGGAAATCATACACACCCTTGAAAAATTATCATTGATGGCCTACTGGTGAACCTTAAAAAATTTTGAAGCAAGGGTGTGCTGGTTACTCTTTATAGTTAAACATTATAGTTGAGGGCATGAAGGTGAGCGGACACAATTAAAAATTGTAGTGAGGGCCTGAAGGTGAGCAAACCCCATAAAACATTGCAGTGATGGCCTACAGGTGAGCAGACCGTAAAAAGCATTGGAGGTGAGGGACTGAAGGTGAGCAAACCCCATAAAACTTTGCAGTAATGGCCTAAAGGTGAGAAGACCGTAAAAAGCATTGGAGGTCAGGGTCTGAAGCCTAGAGAACCCCATAAAACATTGCAGTGATGGGCTACAGGTGAGAAGACCTTTAAAGCATTGGAGGTGATGGCCTGAAGCCTAGCAAACTCCATAATACATTGCAGTGAGGGCCTACAGGTGAGCAGAACTTATAAAGCATTGGAGGTGAGGGCCTGAAGCCTAGTGGACCCCATAAAACATTGCAGTGATGTCCTACAAGTAAATAGATGGTATAAAGCATTGGAGGTGAGGGCCTGAAGCCTAGTGAACCCCATAAAATATTGCAGTGATGGCTTACAGGTGAGCAGACGGTATAAAGCATTAGAGGTGAGGGCTTGAAGCCTAGAGAACCCCATAAAATATTTTAGTGATGGGCTACAGGTGAGCAGACCTTATAAGCATTGGAGGTGAGGGCCTGAAGTCTATCGAACCCCATAAAACATTGCAGTGATGGCCTACAGGTGAGCAGACCGAATCAAGCATTGAAGGTGAGTGCCTGAAGCCGAGCGATCCCTACAAAACATTGTAGTGAGGGCATATATACTCTGTATGGAAGAGGAGGCAGAGGATGTGGTGGATGAGAACCCAAGATTCAAACGTATATCCTTTTTTTTGCGAAAATGGTGCATCTGAATCTTGTGGATTGAGTACATTATAAAGCATTCATTTAAATTGCGTTTTTGTTCCTCATTAGCTCAGCTGTCCTCTGGTGGAGTGGAGAAGTTAGGGGCAATCCAGGCCTTGTTCATTTTTATCTAAGTCAACCTGTCAGCATTGTTAGTGGACAACCGGATACACTTATCTGTTATAATGCCACCAGCAGCACTAAATACACGCTCAGACAATACGCTAGCGGCAGGGCAGGCCAGCACCTCCAAGGCGTAGAGCGCAAGTTCAAGCCACGTGTCCAGCTTGGACACCGTCTTGGACACGGTCTGCAATGTATTCCTTCACCATCTTCCAAAAATTTTCCCTCCTTGTAGCACTAGGCCGCAATTCAGGGTGAGGTTGTTGGTGGGGTGTCATGAAACTGTCCCATGCCTTGGAAAGTGTTGCCCAGCCTCTGTTGGAGCTACTGTGTGTTCCCCTTGTCTCTCTTCCTCTGTTGCCTAAGGAAGTATAGACTCTGGCGGCCGCATTGTCAGATGGAAAATTTTGGAGCAATCTGTCAACAAGTAACTTCTGGTGTTGCACGGTTTTACTTGTCCTCTCCACCACAGGAATCAAAGATAAAAAGTTCTCTTTGTAGCGGGGGTCAAGAAGGGTGAACACCCAGTAATCTGTGTTACCTAAAATGCATATAACGCTAGGGTCGCGGGAAAGGCAGCCTAACATGAAGTCAGCCATGTGTGCCAGAATACCAACGATCAAGATGTTGATGTCAACTTCAGGATGACTCTCGATACTCTCATCATCCTCCTCCTCCTCCTCTTCTGCCCAACCATGCTGAACAGATTGAATTAAAGTTCCATCGGTACTAGCCTCTGTAGCAGAGGCAAGTGTCTCTAGCTTCTCCTCCTCCGCTTCATGGCCCTAATTGTGAGCAGCGATTGTTTGAGTAGACACAGCAGTGGTGATAATTACGCTGATAATAGCGTTATCGCCACTAACCATCTGTGTGTATTCATCAAAGTTTTTTTAAACCTCACATAGGTCTGACATCAATGCCCACTGTTTGCTTGTGAATAGTGGCAGTTGACTGGAAAGGCGACGACCATGTTGCAGCTGATATTTCACAACTGCCCTCTGCTGCTCACAAAGCCTGGCCAATATTTAGAACGTAGAGTACCACCGCGTGCTCACATCGCACAACAGTCGGTGAGCTGGAAGCCGCAAGTGCTGCTGCAGCGTTGACAGCCTGGCTAAAGCTGTGGACAACTTTCGAAAATGAGCAAACAAGCGGCGCGCCTTCATTAGTAGCTCCTGCGATTGGGGTTTTGATAAACCGCTGAACCACTAAGTTTAAGACGTGAGCTAGGCATGGAATGTGTGTCATGTTGCCGAGTTTCAAAGCCGCCACCAAGTTACGGCCATTGTCGCACACCAAATGCCTGTTCCTAGGTTGAGTGGCGAGAGCCACAGCTCGGTCTGGTCCCGTATACCCTGCCACAGCTCTAAGGCGGTGTGCTGTTTGTCCCCTAAACAGATTAGCTTCAGCATGGCCTGTTGACACTTACCCACAGCAGTGCTACACTGCTTCCAGCTAGCGACTGATGGCTGACTGCTGTTGGAGGTGGAAGTGGAGGAGGAGGCGGCAGCGGAGGAGAAGTGGGGGTTGGAGCCAGTAACATAGCTGCTGGCGGAGACCCTGATGGACGTAAGGCCTGCAATTCTGGGTGTGGGAAGCACCTGTGCCATCCCAGAGTCCGACTCACTTCTGGCCCTCACAACATTCACCCAGTGTGCGGCCAGGGAAATGTAGTGTCCCTGGCCACCAGCACTTGTCCATGTGTCCGTGGTGAGGTGGACCTTCCCAGTAAGTGCGTTGGTCAGGGCATTGGTGATGTTCTGGGACACATGCTGGCGTAAGGCAGGCACGGCACACCGTGAAATTCAATAGGCAAAATATCAATACCATAAATCAGTGGTTTCAGCTTTGGTTGGCCAAATTTAATAGTGTCCTGCAAAGGATATATTTTGTTCTGGGGTGAAATTCAATTGACAAAATAGCAATTCCATAAATCAGTGGTTTCAGCTGTTGCTGCTCAAGTTTAATAGTGTACGGCAAAGGAGTGATTTGATTCTGGGGTGAAATTCAATTGCCAAAATAGCAATACCATAAATCAGTGGTTTCAGCTGTGGCTGGTCAAGTTTAATAGTGTCCGGCAAAGGATATATTATTTTCTGCGGTGAAATTTAGTTGCAAAAATAGAAATACAGTAAAACTGTTGTTCCAGCTGTTGCAGGCTTCGTTTAAATCTGTCTGTAAAAGGGTATATTATTTTCTGGGGTGAAAGTCAGTAGCAAAAATAGAAATACAGTAAATCTGCTGTCCCAGCAGTGGCTGGCCAAGTTTAATAGTGTACGGCAAAGATTAGATTTTGTTTTGGGGTGAAATTTAATTCCCAAAATAGCAATACCCTGAATCTGGTGTTCCAGCTGTAGCAGGCCTAGTTTAGATCTGTCCGTAAAAGGGTATATTTTTTATGGGGTGAAATTCAATTGTCAAAGTAGCAATACCATAAATCAGTGGTTTCAGCTTTGGCTGGCCAAGTTTAATAGTGTCCGGCAAAGGATATATTTTGTTCTGGAGTGAAACTCAATTGCCAAAATAGCAATACCCTGACTATGGTGTTCCAGTTGTTGCAGGACTAGTTTAGATCTGTCCGTAAAAGGGTATATGTTTTTCTGGGATGAAATTCAATTGCCAAAATAGCAATACCATAAATATTGGTTTAAGCCGAGGCTGGCCAAGTTTAATAGTGTCCGGCAAAGGATATATTTTGTTCTGAGGTGAAATTCAATTGCCAAAATAGCAATACCCTAAATCAATGGTTTCAGCTGTGGCTGGCCAAGTGTAATAGTGTCCGGCAAAGGGTATATTATTTTCTGGGGTGAAATTCAGTTGCAAAAATAGAAATACAGTAAAACTGTTGTTCCAGCTGTTGCAGGCTTCGTTTAAATCTGTCCGTAAAAGGGTATATTATTTTCTGGGGTAAACGTCAGTAGCAAAAATAGAAATACAATAAATCTGGTGTGCCAGCAGTGGCTGGCCAAGTTTAATAGTGTCCGGCAAAGGATATATTTTGTTCTGGGGTGAAATTCAATTGCCAAAATAGCAATACCATAAATCAGTGGTTTCAGCTATGAGTGGCCAAGTATAATAGTGTCCTGCAAAGGATATATTTTTTACTGGGGTGAAATTCAATTGCCATAATAGCAATACCCTAAATCTGGTGTCCCAGCAGTGGCTGGTCAAGTTTAATAATGTCCGTCATAGGATATATTTTTTTCTGGGGTGAATTCAATTGCCAAAATAGAAATGCCGTAAATCTGATGTCCCAGCAGTGGCTGGCTAAGTTTAATAGTGTCTGGCAAAGGATATATTTTGTTCTGGGGTGAAATTAAATTTCCAAAATAGCAATACTATAAATCAGTGGTTTTAGCCATGGCTGGCCAATTTTAATAGTGTCCGGCAAAGGATATATTATTTTCTGCGGTGAAATTCAGTTGCAAAAGTAGAAATACAGTAAATCTGTTGTTCCAGCTGTTGCAGGCTTGTTTATATCTGTCAGTAAAAGGGTATATTATTTTCTGGGGTGAAAGTCAGTAGCAAAAATTTAAATACAGTAAATCTGCTGTCCCAGCAGGGGCTGGCCAAGTTTAATAGTGTACAGCAAAGGAAAGATTTTGTTCTGGGGTGAAATTTAATTCCCAAAATAGCAATACCCTGAATCTGGTGTTCCATCTGTTGCAGGCCAAGTTTAGATCTGTCCGTAAAAGGGTATATTTGTTTCTGGAGTGAAATTCAATTGCCAAAATAGCAATACCGTAAATCTGGTGTCCCAGCAGTGGCTGGC
Source organism: Bufotes viridis (assembly GCA_033119425.1). Lineage (NCBI taxonomy): Eukaryota > Metazoa > Chordata > Amphibia > Anura > Bufonidae > Bufotes > Bufotes viridis. The sequence goes on along the minus strand of CM065590.1, from coordinate 373,789,457 downwards.
CAAGTTTAATTGTGTCCGGCAAAGGATATATTTTGTTCTGGGGTGAAATTAAATTTCCAAAATAGCAATACCATAAATCAGTGGTTTCAGCTGTGGCTGGCCAATTTTAATAGTGTCTGGCAAAGGATATATTATTTTCTGCGGTGAAATTCAGTTGCAAAAGTTGAAATACAGTAAAACTGTTGTTCCAGCTGTTGCAGGCTTGTTTAAATCTGTCAATAAAAGGGTATATTATTTTCTGGTGTGAAAGTCAGTAGCAAAAATAGAAATACAGTAAATCTGCTGTCCCAGCAGTGGCTGGCCAAGTTTAATAGTGTACGGCAAAGGATAGATTTTGTTCTGGGGTGAAATTTAATTCCCAAAATAGCAATACCCTGAATCTGGTGTTCCAGCTGTTGCAGGCCAAGTTTAGATCTGTCCGTAAAAGGGTATATTTTTTTCTGGTGTGAAATTCAATTGTCAAAATAGCAATACCATAAATCAGTAGTTTCAGCTGTGGCTGGCCAAGTTTAATAGTGTACAGCCAAGGATATATTTTTTTCTGGGGTGAAATTCAATTGCCAAAAGAGCAATACCGTAAATCTGGTGTCCCAGCAGTGGCAGGTAAAGTTTAATATTGTCCGACATAGGATATGTTCTGATCTGGGGTGAAATTCAATTGCCAAAATAGCAATACCATAAATCAGTGGTTTCAGCTGTGGCTGGCTAAGTTTAATAGTGTCCGGCAAAGGATATATTATTTTCTGCGGTGAAATTTAGTTACAAAAATAGAAATATAGCAAAACTGTTGTTCCAGCTGTTGCAGGCTTCGTTTAAACCTGTCCGTAAAAGGGTATATTATTTTCTGGGGTGAAAGTCAGTAGCAAAAATAGAAATATAGTAAATCTGCTGTCCCAGCAGTGGCTGGCCAAGTTTAATAGTGTACGGCAAAGGATATATCTTTTTCTGGGGTGAAATTCAATTTCCAAAATAGCAATACCATAAATCAGTGGTTTCAGCTGTGGCTGGCCAAGTTTAATAGTGTCCGGCAAAGGATATATTTTGTTCTGGAGTGAAATTCAATTGCCAAAATAGCAATACCCTGACTCTGGTGTTCCAGCTGTTGCAGGACTAGTTTAGATCTGTCCGTAAAAGGGTATATTTTTTTCTGGGGTGAAATTCAATTGCCAAAATAGCAATACCCTGAATCTGGTGTTCCAGCTCTTGCAGGCCTAGTTTAGATCTGTCCGTAAAAGGGTATATTTTTTTCTGGGGTGAAATTCAATTGCCAAAATAGCAATACCCTGAATCTGGTGTTCCAGCTCTTGCAGGCCTAGTTTAGATCTGTCCGTAAAAGGGTATATTTTTTTCTGGGGTGAAATTCAATTGCCAAAATAGCAATACCCTGAATCTGGTGTTCCAGCTTTTGCAGGCCTAGTTTAGATCTGTCCGTAAAAGGGTATATTTTTTTCTGGGGTGAAATTCAATTGCCAAAATAGCAATACCATAAATCTGTGGTTTCAGCTGTGTCTGTCCAAGTTTAATAGTTTCCTGCAAAGGATATATTTTGTTCTGGGGTGAAATTCAAGTGCCACAATAGCAATACCATAAATCATTGGTTTCAGCTGTGCCTGGCCAAGTTTAATAGTGTCCGGCAAAGGATATATTTTGTTCTGGGGTGAAATTCAATTGCCAAAATAGCAATACCCTAAATCAGTGGTTTCAGCTGTGGCTGGCCAAGTTTAATAGTGTCCGGCAAAGGATATATTTTGTTTTGGGGTGAAATTCAATTGCCAAAATAGCAATACCATAAATCATTGGTTTCAGCTATGGGTGGCCAAGTTTAATAGTGTACGGTAAAGGATATATTTTTTTCTGGGGTGAAATTCAATTGCCATAATAGCAATACCTTAAATCTGGTGTCCCAGCAGTGGCTGGCCAAGTTTTATAGTGTCCGTCATAGGATATATTTTTTTCTGGGGTGAAATTTAATTGCCAAAATAGCAATACCGTAAATCTGGTGTCCCAGCAGTGGCTGGCCAAGTTTAATAGTGTCCAGCATAGGATATATTTAGTTCTAGGGTGACATTCAAGTGCCAAAATAGCAATACCATAAATCAGTGGTTTCAGCTGTTGCTGGCCAATTTTAATAGTGTCCGGCAAAGGATATATTATTTTCTGCGGTGAAATTCAGTTGCAAAAATAGAAATACAGTAAAACTGTTGTTCCAGCTGTTGCATGATTCGTTTAAATCTGTCCGTAAAAGGGTAAATTATTTTCTGGTGTGAAAGTCAGTAGCAAAAATAGAAATACAGTAAATCTGCTGTCCCAGCAGTGACTAGCCAAGTATAATTGTGTCCGGCATAGGATATATTTTGTTCTGGGGTGAAATTCAATTTCCAAAATAGCAATACCATAAATCTGTGGTTTCAGCTGCGGCTGGCCATGTTTAATATTGTCCGGCAAAGGATATATTATTTTCTGCGGTGAAATTTAGTTGCAAAAATAGAAATACAGTAAAACTGTTCTTCCAGCTGTTGCAGGCTTCGTTTAAATCTGTCCGTCAAAGGGTATATTTTTTTCTGGGGTGAAATCTAATTGCCAAAATAGCAATACCCTGAATCTGGTGTTCCAGCTGTTGCAGGCCTAGTTTAAATCTGTCCGTAAAAGGGTATATTTTTTCTGGGGTGAAATTCAGTTGCCAAAATAGAAATACAGTAAATCTGGTGTTTCAGCTGTGACTGGTCAAGTTTAATAGTATCCGTCAAATGATAGATTTTGTTCTGGGGTTAAATTCACTTGCCAATATAGCAATACCCTGAATCTGGTGTTCCAGCTGTTGCAGGCCAAGTGTTAATCTGTCCGTAAAAGGGTATATTACACTCAAGGTGTATATACAAGTGGTGAGAGGGTCATCCTCAAAAACTTCACACGCTACCGTGCATCTCCTATAGAATATCTGTCCGTTGTTAAAATTCAATTGCTGAAGGCATAATCCTACATAATCCTAAATACTAGGCCTACAATTGATATTCCCCTAAATCAGTGGTTACTGCTGTGCCTGGATTAGTGTAATACGGTACATAAATAAAGAGGCAGATAGTGTTAGGTGCCTGTAAAAACAGGCCTGAATTTGAAATCAATACATTGGCCAAATATTTTTTTTCTTATTGTGGTGCTTGGTGAATGGTAACAATGAGAAAAAAAAAAGTAAGGGACGCGGACGCTGTCGTGGTGGTGTTAGTGGACCCTCTGGTGCTGAGAGAGGATGTGGCCATTCTGCCTCAGCCACACGTCCTAGTGAACCAACTACCTCAGGTTCCAGTACCCGCCAGAATTTACAGTGATATTTGGTGGGGCCCAATGCAGTTCACATCACCGCATGCATATCAGGGAAACTGTCGGAGCCCCAAGTTATGCAGCAGTCTCTTATGCTGTTTTAAGACTCTGCTGGCAGGGTTTCCCAAGTGAATCCACCTAGCCCTTCCCCAGTGGCGGAAGACATAGAATGCACTGATGCACAACCACTGATGTTTCCTGATAATGATGACATGGGAATACCACTTCATCGGAGTCCGCACGTCTCTGATAATGACGAAATACAGGTGCCAACTGCTGCGTCATTTTACAGTGTGCAGACCGAACAGGAGGTCAGGGAGGAAGACTGTGTGGAAGATGATGCAGGAGACGATGAGGTCCTAGACCCCACATGGAATGAAGGTCGTGCTACTGACTTTCATAGTTCAAGGGAAGAGGCAGTGGTGAGACCGAGCCAACAGCGTAGCAAAAGAGGGAGCAGGGGACAAAAGCAGAACAGCCGCCGCCAAGAGAGTACGCCTGCTACTGGCCACCTCCACCAGGGACCGAGCACCCCAAAGGCAGCTTCAAGGAGTTCCCTGGCATGGAACTTCTTTAAACAATGTGCTGACGACAAGACCCGAGTGGTTTGCACACTGTGCCATCAGAGCCTGAAGTGATGCATTAACGTTCTGAACCTTAGCACAACCTGCATGACCAGGCAGCTACATGCAAAGCATGAACTGCAGTGGAGTAAACACCTTAAAAACAAGGAACTTACTCTGGCTCCCCCTGGTCCCTCTTCTGCTGCCTCCTCGGCCTCTTCCTCCGCCTCGGGAGGAATGTTGGCACCTGCCGTCCACCAAACAGAGGATGTGCCACCGACACCACCACCTGCGTCACCAAGCATCTCCACCATGTCACACGGCAGCGTTCAGCTCTCCATCTCACAAACCTTGGAGAGAAAGCGTAAATTCCCACCTAGCCCTCGAGCCCTGGGCTTGAATGCCAGCATTTCTAAACTACTGGCCTTTGAAATGCTGTCATTTAGGCTGGTGGACACAGACAGCTTCAAACAGCTGATGTCCATTGCTGTCCCACAGTATGTTGTTCCCAGCCGCCACTACTTCTCCAAGACAGCCGTGCCTTTCCTTCACAACCAAGTATCCGATAAAATCAAGTGTGCACTGCACAACGCCATCTGTGGCAAGGTCCACCTAACCACAGATACGTGGACCAGTAAGCACGGCCAGGGACGCTATATCTCCCTAACTGCACACTGGGTAAATGTAGTGGTGGCTGGGCCCCAGGCGGAGAGTTCCTTGGCGAGAGTTCCATCATTCTTTGCCTCCTGTAGTCTCCTCCTTCTACTCGACTTCCTCCTCCTCTGCGTCCACCAGCTCATCCAGTCAGCCACACACCTTCACACACACCACACAGCCCGGGGTAAACGTCAGCAGGCCATTCTGAAACTCATATGTTTGGGGAACAGGCCCCACACCTCGCAGGAGTTGTGGCAGGGTATTGAACAACAGTCTGACGAGTGGTTTCTGCTGGTGGGCCTCAAGCCCGGCCTGATGGTGTGCGATAATGGGCGAAAACTCTTCGCAGCTCTGGGACTAACTGGTTTGACACACATCCCTTGCCTGGTGCATGTGCTGAATTTGGTGGTGCAGAAGTTCATTCACAACTACCCCGATATGTCAGAGCTGCTGCATAAAGTGCGGGCTGTCTGTGCGCGGTTCCAGGGTTCACATCCTGCCGCTGCTCGCCTGTCTGCGATACAGCGGAACTTCGGCCTTTGCCCTCACCGCCTCATCTACGATGTGCCCACCAGGTGGAACTCCACCTTGCACATGCTGGAGAGACTGTGCGAGCAGCAGCAGGCCATAGTGGAGTTTCAGCTGCAGCACGCACGCGTCAATCGCTGTGCGGAACAGCACCACTTCACCACCAATGATTGGGCCTCCATGCGAGACCTGTGTGCCCTGTTGCGCTGTTTAGAGTATTCCACCAACATGGCCAGTGGCGATGACACCGTCGTTATCAGCGTTACAATACCACTTCTATGTCTCTTTGAGAAAACGCTTAGGGCGATGATGGTAGGGGAGGTGGCCCAGGAGGAGGAGGAGGATGAGGGGTCATTTTTAGCACTTTCAGGCCAGTCTGTTAGCAGGGGCTCAGAGGGAGGTTTTTTGCAACAGCAGTGGCCAGGTACAAATGTGGCCAGCCAGGGCTCACTACTGGAGGACGAGGAGGAGGAGGAGGAGGTGGGGGAGGATGAGGATGAAGCAGGTTCACAGCAGAGTGGCACCCGACACAGCTCAGGCCCATCACTGGTGCGTGGCTGGGGGGATACGGAGGACGATGACGATATGCCTCCCACAGAGGACAGCTTGTCCTTACCTCTGAGGAGCCTGGCACTCATGAGCAACTACATGCTGCAGTGCCTGCACAATGACAGCAGAGTTGCCCACATTTTAATGTGTGCCGACTACTGGGTTGCCACCCTGCAGGATCCCTGGTACAAAGACAATGTGCCCACCTTACTTCCTGCACTGGAGCGTGATAGGATGATGCGCGAGTACAAGCGCACGCTGGTAGACGCGCTACTGAGAGCATTCCCAAATGTCACAGGGGAACAAGTGGAAGCCCAATGTGAAGGCAGAGGAAGAGCAAGAGGTCGCCAACGCAGCTGTGTCACGGCCAGCTCCTCTGAGGGCAGGGTTAGCATGGCAGAGATGTGGAAAAGTTTCGTCTCCACGCCACAGCTAACTGCACCACCACCTGATACGGAACGTGTTAGCAGGAGGCAGCATTTCACTAACATGGTGGAACAGTACTTGTGCACACCCCTCCACATACTGACTGATGGTTCGGCCCCATTCAACTTCTGGGTCTCCAAATTGTCCGCGTGGCCAGAGCTAGCCTTTTATGCCTTGGAGGTGTTGGCCTGTCCGGCGGCCAGTGTTTTGTCTGAACATGTATTTAGCACGGCATGTGGTGTCATTATTGACAAACGCATCTGCCTGTCCACAGCCAACGTGGACAAGCTGACGTTCATAAAAATGAACCAGGCATGGATCCTACAGGACCTGTTCATACGTTGTGCAGAATAGACATTTATAACTACCTCCCCTTAACCATATATTCTTGTACTCCAGAGCACTTCTTTCCCTCATTTTTTAATTTTAACATTATTTTGCGGGGCAACCCAAATTTTAATAAACCTCTACTCCGTCTGGGTGCCAGGGGCCTGAGTCTGTGAATGAGGCCTGTGGCACTGCAGGCAGACATGAATCCATTTTGGCTGTGATGAGAACATCAACTCCCATAGCATTCCCACCTGATGCCACCCTAACCTCCTATTCCACCTCCTCCTCCTCCAAGTTGGCAATTGATATTGGTTAATTTTTATTTATTTAATTTTATTTTAATTCATTTCCCTATCCACATTTGCAGGGGATTTACCTACACTGTGCGGCCTTTTGCAGCCCTCTAGCCCTTTCCTGGGCTATTTTACAGCCTTTTTAGTGCCCAAAAGTTCGGGTCCCCATTGACTTCAATGGTTTTCGGGTTCGGGGTGAAGTTCGGATCGAGTTCGGATCCCGAACCCGAACATTTTCGGGAAGTTCGGCCGAACTTCTCCAACTCGAACATCCAGGTGTTTGCTCAACGCTAGTTGTTAGAGATAAAAATGTAACTTTCCGCCACTACAGGCCCCAAAAATTAGCCAATAGGCATTCACCTGACGGCAAAGTACTTTGGATTCTGTGGCTGGAGGTACATTAGGTGATCACAGGATAAAAATGTTACTGTCAGCCACTACAGGCCCCAAAAATTAGCCAATAGGCATTCACCTGACAGCAATGAACTATGGATTCTGTGGCTGGAGGATCATTAGGTGGTCACAGGATAAAAATGTTACTGTTGGTCACTACAGGCCAAAAAAATTAGCCAATAGGCATTCACCTGACAGCAAAGAACTTTGGATTCTGTGGCTGGAGGTACATTATGTGCGTTTTTTCACTTGTGACTAAATGCAATCTTTCAAGTTATAGTGAATGTAGATTTTCAACAGCAGTTCACATTAGATGCATTTTTTCACTTGCAAGTAAATGCGATATTTGGGGTTGCAGTTTTTAGTCAGTTCACACTATGTGCGTTTCCTCTTTTCCTGATGTTGATTTTATTAATATATGTTAATATATGTTAATATATATGTTAATATATGTTTCCTTCTGCTGTCCTTATCTTATATCCATGGATTTACATATAGATACCGGCCGTATTTTTTTATCTATTTATTATTTATTATTATAAGGTGAAAGATACCAATCCAGTGCCCGTAATAAAAATATTCTTTCACTTACAATCATGTAGAAATCCGATGTTACCGCTGATCGTCGCGTCCCACGTGCAGTCCGGCGCGAACGGGCTCACCTCGTGTATTGTCATGCATACGTGCACTAGGGAGATAGGTTGGTTGTGAGCTCTATTCAGCGGTGTGTCCGGTAGCCGCGCTTGATCTGTGTGTCGTTCCTCTTCACTTTTCTTCTACTCCGGAGTAGTCATTGTTTAAAGGGGATAACTCTCCTGGCCCAGACGCTTTTCGTGATAATCTAAATTTGTTCCTGGAAAAACTAAACATCAATGAATGGAATATCGTCTTAACTCAAACGGTAAGTCGCAAGGAAATTGATTTTCTTGACATCAAAATAAAAGTGATGGATAATGGAGATTTAGGGTACTTTCACACTTGCGGCAGGATGGATCCGTCCTGCCGCAAGTGTGAAAGATCCTTAGGTACCTCGGTACATCGAAAAACAACAGCTGTCAATTCTCTGCTTCATGCAACATCATTCCACCCAAAACACCAAAAAAGCGCAATACCTATAGGACAATTCCTACGGGAAAAACGCATATGTACATCTAATGAGGACTTTGAGGAAGAATCAACCAATATAATACAGCGCTTTACACAGCATGGATACAACCATTGCAACATAAAATATGGCTACACACAGGCCAGTAATAAAACACGTGAGACATTGTTAACAGCGAAACCTAAAAAGCATCCTACAATGTCACAAACGGTACGAATGATAACGAATTATAACAGCCAATGGCAGAATATGAGACAGATATTCCAAAAATATTGGCCCATATTGAGATCTGATAATGATTTCAACAAAATATTAACCTCCACCCCTCTATTTGTTGCCAAACACAGCAAAAACTTGCAGGATATTTTGGTTCGGAGCATCTATGTTACACCTCGTTCGGAGTACTTGTTTGGATCCAGGGGCCCCACATGGGGGTCCACCCCATGTGGATACTGCACAACTTGTAAAGTTGTGATGAAAACCAATGTATTTGAGAACTCTGCAGGAACACGGACATATAACATAGTGCATTATATAAACTGTAGCATCACAGGCGTAATTTATTATGCCACATGTCCCTGTAACCTAATATACATTGGAATGACCACTCGCGAATTACGCATACGAATACAAGAAAATAAGAAAGACATCCGGGCAGCTGCTAAGATCGCGATTGAAGACAAAATTTACAAACTAAAACCTATAGCGAAACATTTCCGCCACAAACATAATAATTGCTGGCAGGATCTTAAATTCAGAGAGATTGATAAAATCTCCTTGGGAGCAAGGGGAGGGAACCTTTTCCAATGTTTGGAACAAATTGAAAGTAAGTGAATTGTGAAGCTACACACTCAGACACCGGCAGGCTTAAATGACAAAATTCCATTCTCTTCATTCTTATAGAGGTGCAGTGCCTCTCTTGAATTCCTACTTTACCAATTTTAACTATTTATTTTATGATTAATATTTATGTTTAGTTCAACGTTTCCTCAAGTGGGGATATCATGGGGATTATTTGCACACTAATATATTTTTTGTACACTGGATATGTAATTGCCATATATAAAATTACACATAAAATTATTGTATGTTTTTAATATTATGTCACTTGATTGTTTGACCTAGCAAGTAGGCACATAGACCTAAATTGTTAATTATTTGCTCATATTGCACTTGTCACTTTATTCATTGTTTCATCACATTCCACATTTTTATTTGATTGAAAATTTTATACTAGCACCATCTTATTACTCACATCACATAGTTTATCACATTTATGTTTTTTCATCACATATATATTTTTTCACTTGGGTGTCTCACTTTGCCTTAATAGCAGTGATGATGCTTTTTAACGTACAATAATTTACTTAATATTTTTGCATAAATTACACAATTTGGATATGTTAATCACATTTTTATGTAGGAATAATGCAATTTAGGATGTATATATGTATTAAATTAGAGTGTTGTTATCGTGGGGACAGAATAAGTACTTATTATGGGGACACTACATGCACTTAAAATATAAGAATGTTACTTTTAAGAGGATTGATGGTCCAATGATTGCGCCACAAATGATTTATGTCCAATAATGGTTGGGGAGCAAATACGACCCTAGATGTGCCAGGTCTTTTTATTTTTATGTTATACTGCACAGCAATAGATGTATAAAACATGATTTTGGGCAAAAGCTATTGCTATTCCCACAACTGAGATGGGTCCCATTGTGCGCGCGTCTCTCTGCGCAGCCGCGGGCGTGGTGAAGTGATCCTGCCCTCAGCTTGATGCGCTCCACGCTCTTCTGAGCGCGGTCGCCTCTTGCTGACGTCCTGATCACGCGCATACACGTGCCTCTGGCGCGAGGTGAGCCGCTCGCCATGTAATAGGATGTGAGCCCGATTTTACATCTCAGGTGAGGATAATTTGCTATTGCCCATGCAGTATATAATTGGCTTATAGGTTACATCTATGCCCGCACCATGATTATAAATGCTTCTAAGTTGATCCACACATTAGACCCCTTGAAAAAGCTGATGGCGAAACGCGCGTCGGGGCGTAATTGGTGTGGCGACAGTGGCTGATACTCGGGTTAGTATGTATTACTGATCTCTGTGGCACATTATTAATGAGTTTGCACCTTGGTAAATATATAGCACTTGCACTTTAATTATTTTGTAGCCTGATTGTAGCTACTTTTGATGTATTATGAGTATACCATAGATGCAATAAGTACAAACAAATTACTTGATATTTATATAAAAGGTGCCTCAGACTGATGAATTACTTTCCATGAATTTGATTACCAATACCACATGCCACCAATCAGTCTTTGAATCTGTTTTTAATGTGATACCATATATTATGTAATTAATAAAGCTTTGTAAATTTTTGGATAAATGATTTTTGTGATGAGTATTCTTTGATTTTGTGATCTGGATATTCTTTATTTGTTGTTATTGTTTTTTTTTTTTTTGGAGCCTGAGTGAGTTCCTTGTTTTTAAGGTGTTTACTCCACTGCAGCTCATGCTTTGCATGTAGATGCCTGGTCATGCAGGTTGTGCTAAGGTTCAGAACGTTAAAGCCTCGCTTCAGCTTCTGATGGCACAGCATGCAAACCACTCGGGTCTTGTAGTCAGCACATTGTTTAAAGAAGTGCCATGCCAGGGAACTCCTTGAAGCTGCCTTTGGGGTGCTCGGTCCCTGGTGGCGGTGGCCAGTAGCAGGCGAACTCTCTTGGCGGCGGCTGTTCTGCTTTTGCCCCCTGCTCCCTCTTTTGCTACGCTGTTGGCTCGGTTTTACCACTGCCTCGTCCTCTGAACTATGAAAGTCAGTGGCACGACCTTTGTTCCATGTGAGGTCTAGGACCTCATTGTCCCCTGCATCGTCTTCCACACAGTCTTCCTCCCTGACCTCCTGTTCAGTCTGCACACTGCAAAAAGACGCAGCAGTTGGCACATGTGTTTCGTCATCATCAGAGACGTGCGGACTCCAATGAGGTAGTATTCCCATGTCCTCATCATCAGGAAACATAAGTGGTTGTGCATCAGTGCATTCTATGTCTTCCACCACTGGGGAAGGGCTAGGTGGATTCCTTTGGGAAACCCTGCCAGCAGAGTCTTCAAACAGCATAAGAGACTGCTGCATAACTTGAGGCTCAGACAGCAGTGTTGATCACGAATTTTCGAATTGCGAATTTTAATCGCGAATATCAGCACTTTGAGAATTCGCGAATATTTTGAATATCGCAAAATATATTCGCAATTGCTAATATTCGCTTTATGCGAATTATTTATATGCAAATTTTTGCATGCAAGAAAATAATGTCTGGAGATTACGAATTTGCGAATTTTCGAATATATGGCGAATATTCGCCCAAATATTCGCGAAATATCACGAATTCGAATATTGCCCCTGCCGCTCATCACTATCAGACAGTTTCCCTGATATGCATGGGGGTGATGTGATAGACTGATGGGCTTGGTTTTCAGGCGCCACCTGTGTGCTTTCTGCAGAAGACTGGGCGGGAGATAATGTTGTGAACGTGCTGGATCCACTGTCAGCCACTCAATTGACTAGCGCCTGTAATTGCTCAGGCCTTACCATCCTTAGAACGAATATCGCTGTAAATTCTGGCGGGTACTGGAACCTGAGGTAGTTGGTTCACTAGGATGTGTGGCTGTGGCAGAACGGCCACGTCCTCTCCCAGAACCAGAGGGTCCCTTACTAGATGTTTTCCTCATTGTTACCATTCACCACAATAACAAAAAAATATTTGGCTCAATGTAGTGAATTCAAATTCAGGCCTTTTTTTACAGGCACCTAACACTATCTGGCTATCTATTTATGTACCGTAATACACTAAGCCAGGCACAGCAGTAACCACAGAGTTAGGGGAATATCAATTGTAGGCCTAGTATTTAGGCCCTGGATGAAAGGTATCCTTTTACAGACAGATTGACACTATATTTACAAATATATATGATTACGCTTTCAGCACTTGTATTTTAACACTTTGTGTAATATACCCTTTAACGAAAAGAAATACACTTAGAGATGCAAAACAGTGTGTTCAAATGTAGAGGATTATGCTGTATTTTAACACTTACTGTAATAAACACTTTAAAGGAAAGAAATACACTTGGAGATGCACGCTGAGTGTAATATACCCATTTACGGACAGATTTACACTTGGCCTAAAACAGCTGGAACACCAGATTTTGGGTATTGCTATTTTGGCAATTGAATTTCACCCCAAAAAATAATATATCCTTTGCCAGACACTATTAAACTTGGCCAGCCACAGCTGAAACCACTGATTTATGGTATTGCTATTTTGGCAATTGAATTTCACCCCAGAACAAAATACATCCTTTGCCGGACACTATTAAACTTGGCCAGCCACTGCTGGGACACCAGATTTATGGTATTTCTATTTTTGCAACTAAATTTCACCCCAGAAAATAATATATCCTTTGCCGGACACTATTAAACTTGGCCAGCCACAGCTAAAACCACTAATTTACGGTATTGCTATTTTGGCAATTGAATTTCACCCCAGAAAATAATATATCCTTTGCCGGACACTATTAAACTTGGCCAGCCACAGCTGAAGCCACTGATTTATGGTATTGCTATTTTGGCAATTGAATTTCACCCCAGAATAAAATATATCCTTTGCAGGACACTATTAAACTTGGCCAGCCACTGCTGGGACACCAGATTTTAGGGATTGCTATTTTGGCAATTGAGTTTCACCCCAGAAAATTATCTATCCTTTGCCGGACACTATTAAACTTGGCCAGCCACAGATGAAACCACTGATTTACGGTATTGCTATTTTGGCAATTGAATTTCCCCCCAGAAAATTATCTATCCTTTGCCGGACACTATTTAACTTGGCCAGCCACAGCTGAAGCCACTGATTTATGGTATTGCTATTTTGGCAATTGAATTTCACCCCAGAACAAAATATATCCTTTGCCGCACACTATTAAACTTGGCCAGCCACTGCTGGGACACCAGGTTTAGGGGATTGCTATTTTGGCAATTGAATTTCACTCCAGAAAATTATCTATCCTTTGCCGGACACTATTAAACTTGGCCAGCCATTACTGGGACACCAGATTTAGGGGATTGCTATTTTGGCAATTGAATTTCACCACATAAAAAAATCTTTCCTTTGCCATACAGCAAAAAGTATTACACTTAGCTAGCCAAAGCTGGAACACCAGATTTAGGGGATTGCTATTTTGGCAATTGAATTTAACCCCTCAATAAAATATAGAAATTTCTATCCTGAGTTTCTAGGGGTGACAATAAGCACAGCCAAGCCCCTGATGTAGGATATAGCAAAAAAAAATAAAAAATAGTATTGATGGATTGATGGACTTGGTGGCAGCTTGTGCTGGTGCACCACAAGACACAAAATGTCCGCCGATCACCCCAGAAAAAAGTGATTGAAAAACGCTCTGTGCAGCCTAAAAACCAGTGAGCAATTAACTAGCAGAAGTTGAATGATTCACAGCTGTAGATCGATCACTTCATTAGGTGTTTTTGCTGAGTTTTCCCTGCCTAATCTCTCCCTCACAGCAGCTGCATCCTATCCCTGCACTAATCAGAGCAGAGTGACATGCGGTGCTGCGTGACCCCAGCTTAAATAGAGGCTGGGTCACATGCTGCACTTGGCCAATCACAGCCATGCCAATAGTAAGCATGGCTGTGATGGCTTCTTAGGGCAAGAAGTAAAACGCTAGATGATTGGTTGCTGTGCAGCCCTTCAGAAAGCGGGAAGAAATCGCCGAACAACGAACCCGAACTTGTACTTTTTGAAAATTTTCGGATCCGGGTCTGTGTCCCGAACACCCCAAAATTCGGTACGAACCCGAACTATACAGTTCTGGTTCGCTCATCCCTTCTAATCACATAATCACACCCCTGTCTCACACCTCTGCCTCTCATTATGGTGGCGTATGAACCACATTCACCATAAGGACCTTCTAATGTCACACTATCATGTGACTCTGTCCCCCACCCCGTACTGTGCCCCTCACCCATACTGTGCCCCCTTATACCCTGCATTGTGCCATCTTACCACACCCTGTGCAGTGCCTTTAGTTATTCCCTGTTCTGTTCCCTCTTACACCCTTTTATCCAGTCACGGTATGGCAGTGTTACCCGGTAACTGTACAGAGGTGTTATCCTATCAATGTATGGCGTTGGTATCCAATAACTGGATGGCCATAACTGTATCCCTTTCGCTGCCCAGGCCACCTTTTTTAGACCTGGCATGTGCAGGAAAAATATGCAGATTGCGGTGCTAAGGACCTTTGCGCCACAATCTGTGTCAGAAATACGCCTAACATAGACGTATTTCTATATAATAAATTACCACCTAATTGTATAATTATTCGGGGGTAGGGCTAATATCTTTATATTACAGTATATAGAATCTAGTGTATTATACTGTGCCCTGTATTTTCCTTGGGAAACACAGTCCTCATCCCTGACCACCAGGACCAGGTAGTGCTCTGTCAGTACATGGCTGCCTCTCCTCTTCGCCAGGCTGCTCTGCTGTGTACTGGTGCTTATTCTGACACTAGGGCTGGGTTCACATCCTATTTTTGCAATCTATCTTTTGCATACCAAAAACGTGTTAACAGATGCCTCAGACTGATGCCGTTCAGTGGTGTCCGTTCACCATACAGTTGCATGGTAGAAAAAAAATTTACATTAGTGTATGCATTTTTTTACTGGACATATATATCAAACTGTTAGGAAATAACACTTTTCTAGGCTCCAGCAGGGCACATTTTTGAGAGTTTCCCTTTAAGATGCATAAAAATGTCCCTTAAAATACATATTTTTTGTGGGAATTTTTGCCAATGACCCCCCTCTGGTATGTCACTGTCCATGTTGTGGGACTATTTGTGCACTCATAGTTTGTATTTGGTGGCTGCAAATATGACCTGAATGTTTTTCAGGTTCGCCTGCTATTAGATTCAATGGGCGCAATGCGAATTTTGCGGTTCGCGTTTGCAAACCGTCCCGTCAGCTGTCAGATGTTTGTCCATCAGTAATAAACACTGTGGTGAGGTTGGGGATGAGGTGGGATGAGGTGGGATGAGATCGGGTCAAGTGCACTGGTGGTGAGATGTGATCTGGAAAGTAGGTTGGAAATGTTTTCTTCTGTAATGGTGGAGAAGTAGGTTTTGGGGGAAGAGGACTGAATAGTTATGTAGAGGGGCTGTCGGCTGAAGCTATCTCTGATGTTGTCAATGTTTTGTTTAGACTATGTGGCAAAGCCCTTAGCTGAGATTTGAGGTGACAGCGGGGGCACTGGTGGATGGAGAGTTAAAAGCATTAAAAAGTTGTTTAGGATTGTGAGACAGGGTGGATATGATAGATGTGAAGTACGGTCTGTTTTGCAGCAGAGAGTGAGGACTTGAAAGTGGGGAGGTATTGTTTACATGTTGTAAAGAGCTCCTTAGAATGGGATATCTTTTATTGCCACTCTGCAGCCCTGGCAGCTTGTATCAGTTCTTTAGTCATGCTAGTAGTGATGAGCAACAGGGGCAATGTTCGAATTCGTGATATTTCACAAATTTTTTGGCGAATATTCGTCATTAATTCTCGAATTCTCAATTATTTTCTTGATTACAGGTGTGGGTCACTATTGCTGCATTTTTCAAGCTGCTAGAAGTTTCCTGAGACTGGAGAAAATGGTTGGCACGGCAGAACATTACAATAGCTTTATATGCAGATAGGGTGCTCCGATATATTCACGATTACGCAAATCGGCAATTAATGATGCGCATATTTTTGCGCAATACGTGCAACTTCACATTTTAGCAAGTCTGACTACATATTAGTGATTGGTGCACTAAGTATTGTTGTGAACTTGTGACTGTCACTACCAGAGCTTTGAGACATTCTCACAGCTCTGTTTCTCCACCCCTGTGATGATGTAACTACTAGAGCTTTGAGACGTTCTCACAGCTCTGTTTCTCCGCCCCTGTGATGAGGTCTTTACTTTCTGTTTCCTTCCTCCCAGCTGTCCCTCCTGTGTTTGATTGCTCTGCCTTTAAATCACCTCTCTTCCTTTGCATGGTGCGGATTATACTTCTTCATTTGAGCAGTATCTCTCGCTTGAGTATCTTCACTGGTGTGATATCTTTTCTGGACCTGTGTTCTGCTGAAGCAAGTACTTCGGACATTGTCTGCTGACTTTGGATCTGTTTTCACTGCTGCTGCAGCTCCTTCAGTTAAGTGTGCAGACATTGTGTGTTTCTGTTTGTTTTGCTGACTGGATCCGAGGCGACCCGGTTCCGTCCATATACTGAGCAGGGCACCGGTGGCCGTGCCCCTTCCACTACTGTAGGGGTTACAGTGGTCATCAGCCTTAGGTACGCGGGCATGTCTCGATCCACCATCTGGATCTGGACATGGGCTTAGCAGCATAGGGAGAGCTTTTAGGGTCTGACAGGGGTCACCCTTTATGTTCCCTAGTTTGGGTCCGGTCAGTAGCTAACTCACTGTGTATGCTCTTGTTGCTCACATACAGCCGTGACATTATAATCCGCCGAAACCGTCCTTTTGACATGGATCCGCTTTCTGACCTGGTTGACCGCATGCAGGGTCTTTCTTTGGAGGTAGCGGATCTCCGTCAATCTATGATTCAGCTTCAAGCATTGGGCTCGGCTCCGGCCCATGGAGTCTGTTGCGAGCCAAAGGTCTCACTTCCGGAAACGTTCTCCGGGGGCAGTGAGAATTTTGTTCGCTTCAGAGAGGCATGCAAACTCCATTTTTGCTTGTGTCCCCGTTCCTCTGGTAATGAGGAGCAGAGGGTGAGGATTGTCATCTCCTTGCTCAGGGGTAATGCTCAGACTTGGGCTTTTTCACTGCCATCGGGGATCCCTCCCTTCGATCCACAGAAAGATTTTTGTGGCCCTGGGGCAGATATATGATGACCCGGATCGTGTTGCTCTGGCTGAATCTAACTTACGTTTTTATGCCAGAACAAACTGTCTGCAGAGCTTTATTGTTCTGAATTTCGGAGATGGGCAGCTGATTCAGGTTGGAATGATGCTGCACTCCGGAGTCAGTTCTGTCATGGTCTCTCAGAGAGATTGAAAGATGCGTTTGCTTTCCATGAGAGACCAACATCTTTAGAGTCTGCCATGTCATTGGCGGTGCGCCTTGACAGGCGTCTAAGAAGAAAGAAACGAGACCTCTCGGTCCAGCCATTGTCACTCTAGGGGCAGTGGTGCGGACTCATTCAGTGTGCAGGGGTCTCATCCTGTCTCGGTCCCCTCTGAGGAGGAGCCTATGCAGCTAGGTCGACTTGCCCCTGATAAAGGAGGATTTAGTCCTCAGAGAATGGTGTGTTTTTGTTGTGGGGGCATTGGTCATTTGGCAAATGTTTGTCCCTCTAGGAGATTCATGAACTGTACTAAGAGTGATAATAAGAGAAAATCCTCAAAGGAAAATCATCAAACTCTGCTTCATCTGCTACCTTGGGCAAAGTTGATGTAGGAATTGGGGCTTTTCCTCTGACCTGCAGTTCTCGTTTTCTCCTTTCTGCCAGGGTGGCGCTAGAGAGCAAAGTCATTTCTTGTGAAATTTTTGTTGATAGTGGAGCGGCCGTCAATCTTATTGACACTCAATTTGTAGCCAGGCATGGTTTTCGGGTTTGCACATTAGAAAAAGATATACCTGTTTTTGCCATTGACTCTGCTCCACTCTCACAGAGATCCCTGAAGGGCATTGTTCACAATATCCGGTTAGCTGTAGGTGACACTCATGTGGAGGATATATCTTGTTTTGTCCTTAACGGATTGCCTACTCCTCTAGTGTTGGGGTTACCCTGGCTCACTAAACATAACCCCACTATTGATTGGCAAGGAAGGCAAATAAATGAGTGGAGTGAGTTTTGTAGAGAGAATTGTCTCACAGCGACTTTTGCAGAGGTATCTACTAAAACTTTGCCATCATTTCTCTCTGATTTCTCGGACGTGTTTTCCGAGAGCGGTGTGCAGGAGCTACCTCCTCACCGGGAGTTTGACTGTCCCATTAACCTCATTCCCGGCGCCAAGCTGCCAAAAGCACGCCTGTACAATCTCTCACAACCGGAGAGAATCGCAATGCGAACCTATATCTCTGAGAGTCTCGATAAGGGGCATATTCGTCCCTCAAAATCACCGGTCGCCGCGGGTTTTTTGTTAAAAAGAAAGATGGCTCTCTGAGACCTTGCCTAGATTTTAGGGAGCTGAACCGTATCACGATTCGCGATCCCTATCCCCTTCCTCTGATCCCAGACCTCTTCAACCAAATTGTTGGGGCCAAGGTTTTTCCAAATTGGATTTGAGAGGCGCGTACAACCTGGTCAGGGTCAGAGAGGGGATGAATGGAAAACAGCCTTTAATACCCCCGAGGGGCATTTCGAGAATCTCGTTATGCCTTTTGGCTTGATGAATGCTCCGGCCGTCTTTCAGCATTTTGTTAACAGTATTTTCTACCATTTAATGGGGAAATTTGTATTGGTGTATCTTGATGATATTTTGATTTTTCCCCTGATGTTCGGACTCATCAGGATCATCTTTTCAGGTTCTGCAGATTCTGCGAGAAAATAAATTATGCGCCAAGCTGGAGAAATGTGTGTTTATGGTATCGGAGATTCAATTTCTGGGTTTTCTCCTCTCTGCTTCTGGTTTTCGCATGGATCCGGAGAAGGTCCGTGCTGTGCTTGAGTGGGAGCTTCCTGAGAATCAGAAGGCATTGATGCGCTTTCTGGGTTTTGCAAACTATTACAGAAAGTTCATTTTGAATTATTCCTCTGTTGTCAAACCCCTCACTGACATGACCAAAAAGGGGCGGATTTTTCCTCTTGGTCGGAGGAGGCGCTTGCAGCTTTTCTAAGATTAAAGAGAGTTTTGCGTCTGCTCCCATCTTGGTGCATCCCGATGTTTCCTTACCTTTTATTGTTGAGGTGGATGCTTCCGAGGTGGGTGTGGAGTGCGGTTTTGTCCCAGGGTCCGTCTCCTTCCAAATGGCGACCCTGTGCCTTTTCTCTAAAAAACTCTCACCGGCAGAGAAAAACTATGATGTGGGAGATAGGGAATTGTTGGCCATCAAGTTGGCTTTCGAGGAATGGCGCCATTGGTTGGAGGGGCCAGGTACCCTATCACCGTTTTTACCGACCATAAGAATCTGGCGTACTTGGAGTCGGCCAAGCGTATGAATCCGAGACAGGCCAGATGGTCTCTGTTCTTCTCCAGATTCAATTTTGTCGTTACATTCCGCCCTGGGATCAAAAATGTGAAGGCTGATGCTCTCTCTCGCTGTTTTCCGGGAGGAGGAAACTCCGAGGACCCGGGTCCCATTTTGGCGGAGGGGTAGTTGTTTCTGCTCTGTATTCTGATTTGGAGGCCGAGGTCCAGGCTGCCCAGACTGAGGCACCTGCCCGTTGTCCTTCTGGAAAGTTGTTTGTGCCTCCTGAGTTACGTCACAAACTCTTCAAGGAGCATCATGATACTGTTCTTGCTGGTCACCCGGGAGTAGAGCCACGGTAGATCTCATTGCTCGGAGATTTTGGTGGCCGGCTCTTCGTAAGTCGGTGGAGGGTTTTGTGGCTGCTTGTGAGACGTGCGCTCGCGCTAAGGTCCCTCGTTCACGGCCTTCAGGTCCCCTTCTCCCCTTACCCATACCTTCCCGTCCTTGGACACACCTGTCCATGGACTTTATCACGGATCTTCCTCGTTCCTCAGGGAAGTCGGTGATCCTGGTGGTGGTGGACCGTTTTAGCAAGATGGCACATTTCATACCCTTCCCTGGATTGCCCAATGCTAAAACGTTGGCGCAAGCTTTTGTCGACCATATTGTTAAATTGCATGGCATTCCCTCTGATATTGTTTCCGATAGAGGCACGCAGTTTGTGTCCAGATTCTGGAAGGCTTTCTGTTCTCGCCTGGGGGTTCGGCTGTCCTTCTCTTCTGCTTTTCACCCGCAGTCGAATGGTCAGACTGAGCAGCGTCAATCAGAATCTGGAGACATATTTGCGCTGTTTTGTTGCAGAGAACCAGGAGGATTGGTGTTCGTTTCTCCCTCTTGCTGAGTTTGCTCTGAACAACCGTCGTCAGGAATCTTCTGATAAGTCACCATTCTTTGGTGCATATGGGTTCCATCCGCAGTTTGGGACATTCTCGGGAGGGGCTCCTTCTGGTTTGCCTGAGGAGGAGAGATTTTCCTCGTCTTTGTCTACCATTTGGCAAAAGATTCAGACTAATCTAAGAAAGATGAGTGAGAAATATAAGCGTGTGGCTGATAAGAGGCGTGTGCCTGGTCCGGACCTGAATGTGGGTGATCTGGTGTGGTTGTCTACAAGAAATATTAAACTGAAGGTTCCCTCCTGGAAATTGGGTCCCAAGTTTATTGGGCCTTATAAAATCTTGTCAGTCATCAATCCTGTTGCCTTCCGTCTTGATCTTCCACGGGTTTGGAAGATACATAATGTATTTCACAGATCTCTCTTAAAACCATATGTCCAGCCCACGGTACCCTCCTCTTTGCCTCCTCCTCCGATTTTGGTTGATGGCAATCTGGAGTTTGAGGTTTCCAGAATTGTGGACTCTCGCATTGTCCGCGGTTCTCTTCAGTACCTCGTTCATTGGAAGGGTTATGGTCCTGAGGAGAGGATGTGGGTTCCGGTGTCGGACATTAAAGCCACTCGCCTCATCAGGACTTTTCATAGGGCTCATCCTGAGAAGGTGGGTCCTGGGTGTCCGAGTCCACCCGTAGAGGGGGTACTGTCACTACCAGAGCTTTGAGACGTTCTCACAGCTCTGTTTCTCCACCCCTGTGATGATGTAACTACTAGAGCTTTGAGACGTTCTCACAGCTCTGTTTCTCCGCCCCTGTGATGAGGTCTTTACTTTCTGTTTCCTTCCTCCCAGCTGTCCCTCCTGTGTTTGATTGCTCTGCCTTTAAATCACCTCTCTTCCTTTGTACGGTGCGGATTATACTTCTTCATTTGAGCAGTATCTCTCGCTTGAGTATCTTCACTGGTGTGATATCTTTTCTGGACCTGTGTTCTGCTGAAGCAAGTACTTCGGACATTGTCTGCTGACTTTGGATCTGTTTTCACTGCTGCTGCAGCTCCTTCAGTTAAGTGTGCAGACATTGTGTGTTTCTGTTTGTTTTGCTGACTGGATCCGAGGCGACCCCGGTTCCGTCCATATACTGAGCAGGGCACCGGTGGCCGTGCCCCTTCCACTACTGTAGGGGTTACAGTGGTCATCAGCCTTAGGTACGCGGGCATGTCTCGATCCACCATCTGGATCTGGACATGGGCTTAGCAGCATAGGGAGAGCTTTTAGGGTCTGACAGGGGTCACCCTTTATGTTCCCTAGTTTGGGTCCGGTCAGTAGCTAACTCACTGTGTATGCTCTTGTTGCTCACATACAGCCGTGACAGTGACATCACAGCACTATGTCAGTAGCATGTATCTATGGACAGCAGAACCTATCACACTATCTAACACCCTGCACTGGAAACAGCTACACTATATCACAATCTAACCTACACTGACTATCTCCCACTAACTATCTGTATTATTTATATAAGCTAACTAACTAATTTAATGACAAAGCAAAGCACAGAGCACAGCAATGACACTGTTATCTCTCTCAGAACTGTAAAAAACTGCTAAAAATGGCTGCTGGGGAGGTTCTTATATAGTAAAGCGGTAGGCAACGTTCCTATTGGTTTCTAAGGATGTTGCTAAGCTCAAATAAAGACATTACAGCCTTCTCATTGGCCCACAAGCAAGGAGCAGGGAAGGATCATGGGTTCAGAGGGGAAAAAAAATCTAAAATCTTCGCGAATTCTCAAAGTGGCGATATTCGCAATTGAAATTCGCGATTCGAATATTCGCACCCAACACTACAGGCTTGTATTCCAGGGTTGCCTATTGATTTTTTGGGTTTTGTGTGTGAGGGGAGCAACTAAGTCGAGAGCTGTAGTTATTGTAAAGAGTGGTGGCAGCATCTGCATCCTGGAGGAAACGTATGGTAGAGGAGCAACGAGGGAGTTGCCATTACACCTAGAGGCTATGCTACCTCTGTAACTGCTGCCCCCTCTCCACCTTAATTGACAGGGCCAAGCAGTGAAAACGTGATCACGCCTGACCCTGACTTCTCCTAAAGTCAATCAAAGTGCAGAGTACTGTGACATTACTGTACAACTTATTTTAGTATGGTGACATCATTTTGTACGATTCATGTACCAAGACCTAACCGTGTGCATTATCCTTGTGCTGTAGTCAGACCAATAAAGAGTTTTTCTGAACTTGCTGATGGTTGGTCATAGTAAAGTGGGGACCCATACCAAGTTTTGCAATGGGGCCCCATGGTAACTTGTTATGCCCCTGACCGGCATTTTTTTTTCATATGAAGATTGGCAGAAGAACTGGTACTGTACAGTGCAAGAAAAGCATAACAATATTTTATTGCATGAGTATTGCAATAAAAATAATTTTTTAAATGCCCTACTCATTATATAGTAATATTTTCCATGGAATAACCTATTTGACAGAAATAAAGCTAGACAGAAGCTAAAGTTGTCAATATACTGTATCTTCAATAGCTATTGACAGATCATTTTGCTGACAGCTATCTATACCAACTCTCCCATATACATACATGCTTGGTTCTGAGGAGCATGTATGTTTTTTCATTAGGGAGAGAGAAGAAAACCACACACCACTTGCAGCTCCCTATCTCCTGGGAGAACAAAAGGATTCTCTTACTGACATTGTCTCTTGTGGGAGATTCCAAGGCTCCCCATAGACATTAGATTGTCAGCCTATGTCACAGAAAATGGCTGGTTTGGAGAACAATATACATATATATCAGAGGACTTTAAACCTATAAGGATTACCACTGTACATATATTGCAAAGGTTTGGGGTTTAAACATGATCGGCGAGTGCCTGCATGTTTACAGAGTAGACACGCGAAAGCAATGGCCATGATCAGCAGTATTGCCAATCACAGACATTCAACCCCTCAGATGCTATGGCCAATTGTGACCATATTGGTATCAGATATTGAATTATATTTTCTAAATGTGTAGTTTTCAACTATCCAAATAACTGATGATATTGCTATTTCATGTCATCTTCTACTGACCTGGAGGAGGTGGGTTGATATAGAAGGTTTATACCTTAGTTCATGTTATCTTGGTAGTGGCTTAGCATTTAATATGTCTTTATTAGTTTCGGATCGATTAGAGCATTTGCAGAAATGAGTTGGTCTGAAGAAATTCTATAGAGCATCACAGACGCACCTGGGCAAATACATTTTATGCAAAATGGAAGCCTTTTATAAATAAAATCACTGAAGTAGTAAAAAAAAATTCACTTAATGTATATTTTTTAAATACTTGAAATGTAAAATCTTAAAGAAAGCGTAGGAGCATAGACCCTTCTTGCATAGAAGCTGTAGACTAAACACAGATACTGTTGCTGATACTTAGAATGTACTTTGTTCCGCATGTTTCCTGTTCCCTGTCTGTTTAAAATGTGATGCTTGTGGGTAGGACTGAGTTCCAGGTTGGGTACTGCTTGAACATACTACTTTGATTTGTTATTTTTATCTTTGGGTTGCATTTCATGATGTACAAGTTGACTGTACTTCAGTTTATTTTATGTTAATGTCATGTGTTTTGTCCTTTGTATGAGGGTTGTATTGCTCTTTTCTGCGTTTAGAAAACCTTAAAAAAAAATCAATTAAAAAATGCATATTAAACTTAAAGGAATGCAACTGTGAAGTTCTATAAAGATTTAATACCTCACATCTGGGCTCTATTTTGGAGTTCTGCAACCTTCTATCTTCATTTTTTCTAAATGTATCCAAGTTACAGACTAAGGGGGGGATTTATTAAACTGTTATGGTGTAAGTAAAAGTGGCTTGGTTGCCCATAGCAACCAATCAGATTCATTTTGACAGCTCCTGAAAAGTAAAGGTGTAATCTGATTGGTTGATATAGGCAATTAAGCCAGTTTTACTTTCACCAGTTAGATACATCTATACATCTCCCCTTAAGTTGACACATTGCAGTTTGGTGAAGTTTGCTAAAGTCATGGGTGCATCTAAAAGGGATGACAAGTTTAAAGGAAATTCTTTCATTTATGATCTGCTGTTTTTTTAGTCAAATGGAATTTGACAATTTTTTTATGTAATTTACACCACTGTCATTGTCCAAATTCAGTGCATTCACTTGATAACTTTTCAAGTCAATGATGGATTGTCTGGATATAATGGTTACTGCATAGTAACACTTGTTGACAAAAAATAACCTACTGATATAGAAATGTGCTTCTAACTGGCAGGGCTTCCAGCAGAATAATGCTCGCCCACATGCAGCCAGGGTTGGACACTTCCTTGGCCTGCCTGGTCACCAGATTTATTGCTAAGAATTTATGAGACCAGCTGTAATGCCAGGTTTGGCAACCTATCAATATATCAATATTATATTCACACATATAAAGTTTCATTTAATTCCAGCATTACTTGCTGCATTTTTTTTTTTTGTCAATGAGTGTAAAAGATGTGGACGTATGATAAAACTTAATTAAATGCCGAAAATATTCTGACAACCAATTGTTACTGATTGTCATATTCATTTATCCCTTGGAAACTGAACCCCTTCATCCTCGAGGGATTATTATCAAGTGAGGTGTACATGGCTATGCCTGACTTAGAGGATCAGCAGGCAATGGATGGCGAAATCCGATGTATAGCCTAGATCTCAACATTCAGATTGTTTTAGAAAAAATAAAAAGGTTAATAGAACATATTCAGCTTATTTTATAAATGTAACAATATAATTTTTCTTCTGTAAGAAAGATAGAAGAAGAACTAAAGATGCAGAAAGAAAAACATGTATCCTGATCATTGAAAAACATGTCACTGACATGACATGGCTTTGTGGAGTTAGACACAAGTGACAGCACATGGAATGTGATGGGCAGACAGCATGTCTGTCTGTGGTGAATATTTGACAAAACATCCGGGCATATGCAGAACGTTCAAACATTGTTACACACCCTTTGACTTTTCCTTTGGCCTTTCGGCAATATAGACAGATGACAGAAAGACTAGACTGGAAATTGTACATGTTTCAATGTTTTGTGCATAAGTTTGCACCTTTGCATGAGTCACTCTTAAGAAAATAAATGGCTATTCAATTTATTTACATGTATTTTCTGCTTACAATAATTTTATTTCACTTATTTACTGAAAATGAAAAATAGTGAATTCTATTATGCTTTTCTATTACTAACATATTTTCAAAATTCTTCCTCAAAGCACAAGACAATGCTGAGCGCTCAATACAGCAGATTCTGTACAGCAGCATACTGCGATCCTAAGGTTAGATATTACGCACATGTGCACACTTTGACACCATAGTCTCCCCTAAAAGCAGTGATTGCAGAATAGAGTAACTCCATAATAAGCATTAGAGAAAAATGTTAGTTTTTTTAAAGGTCCTACTGGAAGACCTATTTCATTTAGGCTGACAAAATACAAAGTGCCCAAAAACATCATTATGAAATACTGGTAGCCATTTTATACCAAAATTGTAGTTTAATGGAGAGTTTTTATTACAGTAACAAGTCACTACTCCACTAAGGCTCAAATTTAAGTCATGTTAAGAAAGTGTGGAATCATGTTTCCATGAAGTTAGCATTTAATACAAACTAAAGCTTCTTAAGCCCACATTGTCAGGAAGAATTTTCATGGTGGTTTTGTCACTGTGGCATTTTATCACAGCAGACAGATGTGCAATGTTAGTTCATGGTATGTATGAATTGCAATTCAAATATTGCCTGAACTACCAATATTGTTTTGAGGAGCTTTTAGTCCATGATGATTATTTTTTTATTTTTTTAAATAAAGAAGTGTTTTTCACAATGCTGCAAATCATGTGTGTATGGAGGACCTGTGTATGCTCCAGCTGAAGAAATGTAGTGACAGGACTTAAAGAGTAATAGAAAAAAAATGATCTATGTGTTTAAATGGAGGGAGAAATGCTTGAAGTGTGTAACATCAGCTAAAAAATGTTTGTTTGTTTTTTGCCACACAAATGAGATATGGCTATATATGGTAGTTGTACATTTAGCATCAACATTTTTTGGGAAAAGGATTCCCTACTTTGCCTTGACAGGATCCAATCTACTTATTGGTGCTAAATATACATTTTGATCCCATACAGATCTGTATGCCTATAAGCCCTGCACTGAGCTTTTGTTATCCTGGTTGGGATCTGTGTACCTGGATACAGTGGTGATGCCACATTGATGATGTGTGATCAATTCAGCCAAACACTGGTGTCTTTAATGCATTGCTGAAGCCAGCGATTGGCTACAGTGGTCATGTGTTGTCAGGATCAGGGACTTAGATGAGGGTGGGTGCCTACAGGGTCACGCTTGGACCTCTCTCTGTCAGCCCCCCGTCATCAAAAAATAATCAATCTTAGCTACTAGTGTTGAGCGAGCAAACACCAGTTCGGCTCAAGCATCGCTATGCTCAGCCAAACACCACGTGTGCTCGAGCCAGTGGATTTAAGTCTAATTTAGCCTCTATTTCTATGCAGAAGATCACTGTACAATGAGGGAATCCCTCAGTGCGAGTCCGTGGCTTAGGAGTCCCTGCTCTGACTCAATATATAGCTATGTCCATATATGGAGAGAGTGTTTGGGGACATCTAGTGTATTTAAATCTAATTTAGCCTGTATTTTAGAACATTTTCTGCTGGGATTCAAACTCATGACCTTCTGCATTAGAGGCAAGGCACTTAACCACTCAGCTATAGCTAATAGCTGCATATCCAGTTACTAAAGCGAACATATGCGATGTTCGGTCCGCCCCCTATACATCATCATTGAGCAAACTTTGACCCTGTACCTCACAATCAGCAGACACATTCCAGCCAATCAGCATACCCTCCCTCCCAGACCCTCCCACCTCCTATCAAAAAGCAAGGACAGCATCCATCTTCGATTCATTCTGAAGCTGCAGTGTCAGTTAGAGCAGGGAGAGTGCTGCTGCTGCTGAATTAATATAGGGATTCTAGGGAAAGCATTAGCTACTGGTGTTCTGTGTCCACTCCAGTCCTCAAAGACTCATCTGCTGTAAGTACAGCGTCCTTACAGCACCCCAAAAAGCCCTTTTTAGGGCTGGTACATCAGTCTGCTTTATATATATATATATATATATATATATATATATATATATTATATTGCAGTTGCCTGCCTGTGTGTGAGAGGCCGCATGCCCACAGACTGTACTGTGTTCACACCACTTATATAGGGTGGCACAGTACCTTGCATATAAAAAAGTCATTTAATTTTTACCCTTTAATATAATTTCAGTTGTTTGCCAGTGTGTGTCAGGCCCACACAGACTGTACTGTGCCCACTGCCAGTGCCCACCACTCATATCAGGTGGCTCAGTACCTTGCAGATAAAAAAGTAATTTCATTTTTACACTTTAATATAATTTCAGTTGCCTGCCAGTGTGTGTCAGGCTCACACAGACTACTGTGCCCACTGCCAGTGCCCACAACTCATATCGGGTGGCACAATACCTTACAGATAAAAAAGTCATTTCATTTTTACCCTTTAATATAATTTCAGTTGCCTGCCAGTGTGTGTCAGGCCCACAGACTGTACTGTGCCCACTGCCCGCCACTCATGTAGGGTGTCACAGTACATTGCACGGTGCACGCACAGTGACCAAAAAATCAAACGAAGCGGACCGAGCATGGGTCTTTTTCCATCTCCCAGTTCCAAAAATCTATTCACTACACCGGCCCTGGCCCTGATAAGGGACAAAACAGAGATTAAACTGATAGGAATAGTACTTAGTTAACACTAGTTGCATGGGTGGCAAATTCCATTGCAAGTGCCCAAAATTAGAAGGAAGCGGACAGAGCAAGCTTTTTTCTCTATCTCCCCATGCAAGGATTGAGTTCAATAAATGTCCCCTGATAGGGGACTTAACAAAGATTAAAATGGTAAGATTAGTAGTTCACACTATTTGTATTGGTGGCACAGTACATTGCGCGGCGCACGCGCAGTGCCCCAAATTGAAAGTAAGAGGACCGACCAGTCATCTTTTTCCATCTTCCTGTTCCTAAAATCTATTCTATACACGTCCCCTGATAGGGGACGTAACAGGGATTAAACTGATAGGAATAGTACTACTTAACACACCACTCATATAGGGTGGCAGAGTACATTGCACAGCGCATGCGCAGTGCCCCAAATTGGAAGGAAGAGGACCGACCAACCATCTTTTTCCATCTCCCGGTTCCTAAAATTTATTCCATACACCGGCCCCTGATTAAAAAAATAGGTTAAACTGGTAAGAACAGATTTTTTTAATTTAAAAATAGAGGACAGCCTCTGCGGAGCTGGGTATTTTTTGGCCGGGTTACTGAATGCTCATGCACAATGGCTGTAGGCTCATGCATCCTTTTGCGGAGGTGACAAACCTGGTCAGTCAAACCCAAGGCAACATCATCGACCTTATCCCATATGCGTTTTTTCTGGAGCGTGCCCTGCGAAGAGTGCTGGATCAGGCCGTAGATGAGCATGAAGAGGAAGAGTTGTGGTCACCATCACCACCAGAAGCAGCCTTGTCGTCATTGATTGCTGGACCTGTGGCAATGCAGAGAGAGGAGTCTGAAGAAGAGGAGTCAGAGGAGGAAGGTGGCTTTGAGGAGGTGGAAGACCAACCACAGCAGGCGTCCCAGGGGGCTTGTTGTCATCTTTCGCGGACCCTTGGAGTTGTACGTGGCTGGGTGGAGGAAGAGACCTTCAATGACGTCAGTGAGGACAAGGAACGGGACATGGCTATCTTGGTATCCAACCTTGTGCAAATGGGGAGTTTGCAGTTGTGCAAATGGACTTTTGCGGTTGTTTGCGGTGCGTTAAACGGGTCTGTCAGAGTTTGGTCTGTCACTGTGAAGCGGGCGTAACCCTTACACTACCTGATCGATACAACATCATACCTGATCATATATACACACTGGATGTTTTAAAGCACGTTATTCCAAACAATTTAGGAATGTTAGGTGATTTATGCCTTTTATGGATTAAAACCCGACTCTGCGTCAACTACGTAATTTTCCATGGGAGTTTTGCCATGGATTCCCTTCCGGCATGCCACAGTCCAGGTGTTAGTCCCCTTAAAAACAACTTTTCCATCACTACTGTGGCCAGAAAAAGTCCCTGTGGGTTTTAAAATTCACCTGCCTATTGAAGTCTATGGCTGCTCGCCCGTTCGCTAACATTTGCGGAAGTTCACGTTCGCCAACGGAAAATTTTATGTTCGTGACATCTATGATGGCCATGAGATATAGGCACCACGTCTCTAGTTCCCTGGCCAGACAGATTTATCAGCATCTGCTCCAGGATGTGAAGGAGTAGAATGACATAATTCATCTCGTAGTCCTGGCGACTGACAAATAAAGTGTCCTCCTCAAAGGGTCTGAGTAAACGGTAATGTCGAATACACAGGGGAGTACTCCTGCCCACCTGCATCATCAAGAAATCGTTCACAGCCTTCTGTTGCTCATATAGTCAGTTCAACATGTGGAGGGTGGAATATCAATGCGTGGAAACATGGCATATGAGGAGATGTTAGGGAATGCTATTCTGCCTTTGCAGCTCAAGGAGGGCATGCTTTACAGTGTAGGAATGGACTTACTTATTTATAAAACAAGATGAAAAACCAAATAACTGTTAAAGGAGACCGTTTTTTTTTTAGTTTTTTTTTTTTTCATAACAGTTAGAGAATCAAGGCATTTTAGAATTACTTATGTATAAAACCAAGTGGACAACTTGCAGGATAACAGGCTTAACTAAATGAATAGAAGTCTATTTTCAGCCTTATAAACTATGTTGCTCTGTTACTATGACACCCCAATAGCAGTAGTATTAGACCCCTTTTTCCACCCCAATTAGTGAATCAAGGTATAATAGAACTGCTGTTCCATTAACCAAGGGGGAAACTGTTCAATTATTCCCTGCACTCTTCCTGTGCTCTCCCTATACTGTGTTAAATGACTCTCTACGATCTTCAAACCCTTTCTCTGCCCTGTCCATGAACTCTTCCTATCCAATATTTTACAATTAAAGGCTTTATTAATCACTGTCCCTAATACCTGTCACATGTCTCCCTATACTGAGTTCACAGTGAAATGACAGAGACCGGGCGGGATGAGGGTTTTATACGGCATCACAGGGGCTGGCTAGCTGCTGATTTTGTAACAAGTGAAGCAGCCATTTGGAGAAAAAAGTCAATTTATTACCACGAAGCAACAGGAAGTTCGGCTTCAGTTCGGACCAAATTCCACTTTGTCATATTCGATTCATTCAACACAAGTCATAATAATGTGACTCAATTGTGTGTATCTTCATGTAATAGTCATAGTGATATATCAAAGGGTTTGATTGGTGGAGGCCCAAGTGCTGAGACCCCTACCGATCATTAGAACAAGGAGAAAAAATGACTTTATAGAGAGCAATGTCTTTCTTCTCTGCTGAAGACAGACCCAAGACGGGCTCATAGCCTTTCTATTCAGTTTGTCTCCTGCAGTGAAAAGATAGAGTATTAAACATTGCCTTATTAACTGCATAATATGATTACAGGTGTGGGACACCAGCCATACAGCAGTGCCACCTCAACTCCTGTTCCCAGATATTACACCATGCTTTAAGATTGTAACTCCACAAATATATTGAGCAATGAGCATTACTATATATCTGAAGAGGAAACCCTAGAGACAGTCACCTGACATCTCTATCTAAGATTACACTTTCTAGAACTTAGAAGGTATATCCTAGACATGTATGGAGGCATGTAAGTAAGCTTTATTATATTTAGAACTTGTGGAGAATCCGCTGAAATTATGAAGAGGCCAGAGCCTCTTCATAACTTCGGCTGAACCACCTTCAGCTATAGGGCTTTATTAAGACCGACATCTAAAACGTCTTTGTTGATATTCCGCACCATTTTCTATATTTCATGAGTTACCGTATTTTTCGCCCTATAAGACGCACCGGCCCATAAGACGCACTTAGGTTTTTATGGAGGAAAATAAGAAAAAAAATATTTTTAACCAAAAGGTGTGCTTTTAGTGGGTTTTGAACTAATGGTGATCTGTGGATGGCACTATTATAGGGGATCTGTGGATGACGCACTGTTATGGGGGATCTGTGGATGACACACTGTTATGGGGGGATCTGTTACGGACACTGTTATGGGGGATCTGGGGATCTGTGGATGACACTGTTATGGGGGGGATCTTTGAAGGACACTGTTATGGGGATCTGGGGATCTGTGGATGATGCTCTGTTATGAGGGGATCTGTGATGGACACTGTTATGGGGGATCTGGGGATGGCAGTGTTATGGGGGAATCTGTGGATGGCACTGTTATGGGGGGGATCTGTGAAGGACAATGTTATGGGGGATCTGTGAATGCCACACTGTTATGGGGGATCTGTGGATGGCATCCACAGATTCCCCATCCTATAACAGTGCCACCCACAGACCCCCCACCCCATAACAGTGCCATTTACAGACCCCCACCCCTTAACACTGCCATTCACAGACCCGCCACCCCTTAACAGTGGCATCCACAGATGTTCCCAATAAAAATGTCATCCACAGATCCCCCCCGCCGCTCCAGTGCTGCACTATAGAAATGTCTCATTCAAATCAAGACATTAAAGCTGCCCCTTGACTTGTATATCACTTGTATATCTACTTATAACAGCTTTTTGTAGAACGCAGGAAGGCCGGGCGGGTGGCAGCGTAACTCACTGATGTCACATGCCTGCGCCGCCTGCCTCATTCATAAAGTAAGCGGCGCAGGCACGTGACATCAATGAGTTACGCTGCCGCCCACCTGCCCGGCCTGCCTGCGTTCTACAAAATGCTGTTGTGAGTAGAGTTGAGTGAATACTTGGATGTTCGGGTTCAAGAAGTTCGGCCGAACTACACTAAAATGGGGACTCAATGGGGACCTGAACTTTGGGGCACTAAAAAGGCTGTAAAATAGCCCAGGAAAGGGCTAGAGGGCTGCAAAAGGCAGCAAAAAGTAGGTAAATCCCCTGCAAACAAATATGGATAGAGAAATGACTTAAAATAAAATAAATAAAAATTAACCAATATCAATTGGCAACTTGGAGGAGGAGGTGGAATAGGAGGTTGGGGTGGCGTCAGGTGGGAATGCTGTGGGAGTTGAAGTTTTCAACACAGCCAAAAAAGGATTTATGTCTGCCTGCAGTGCCACAGGCTTCATTCACAGACTCAGGGCCATGGCAACCATACATGTAAGTTGAAGTTCACATCACAGCCAAGAAGGATTCATGTCTGCCAGCAGTGCAACAGGCCTCACTCACAAACTCAGGCCAATGGCAACCATACATGGGAGTTGAAGTTGTCATCACAACCAAGAAGGAATCATGTCTGCCTGCAGGGCCACTGGCCTTATTGAAACATTCAGGCCCACGGGACCCACAAAGAGGAAAGTTAAAATCCCTCCAAAACAGTATTTATTTCACCCAGCAATGCCACAACCCTCATTAACAGATTCAGACCCATGGCACCCACAAAGAGGAGAGTTACAATCATGACAAATCAGTATTGATTTCACACAGCAGTGCCACAGGCCTCATTTACTAATTCAGGAGGACCATGGCAACCACAAAAGGAGAGCGGTCCCGAAACAGCAACACAGGCCTTAGGTCAACCTGCAATAGAACAGACCATTATCATTTATGTAGGCTCCTGACACCCAGACAGAGGAGAGGTCATTTGACAGTAAAAAGAGTTTAATGTCTCCCACCAAGACAGCAAGCAATTAAACTAAATATAGGCCCCTGACACCCACACAATGGGACAGTCATTTGACAGTAAAAAGAGTTTAATGTCTCCCACCAATTCAGCAAGCGATTAAATATAGGCCCCTGACAACCAATGTAAAGGTCATTTGACAGTATAAAGAGATTAATATCTCCCACCAAGGCAGCAAGCGATGAAACGAAATATAGGCTCCTGAGAACCAGACAATAGGGCGGTCATTTGACAGTAAAAAGAGGTTAATGTCTCCCACCAATACAGCAGGCGATTAAACAAAATATAGGCCCCTGACAACCAGACAATGTAGAGGTCATTTGACAGTATAAATAGTTTAATATCTCCCACCAATGCAGCAAGTGATGAAACGAAATATAGGCCCCTGACAACCAGACAATGTAGAGGTCATTTGACAGTATAGAGAGGAAAATATACCCAACAAAGCAACAAATGATTACACGACATATAGGCCCCTGACACCCACACAATGGGGCAGTGATTTGACAGTAAAAAGAGTTAACTGTCTCCCACCAACACAACAAGTAAGTAAGCAAAATATAGGCCCCTAACACCCACGGCAATGGGGCGGTCATTTGACAGTAACAAGAGTTTAATATCTAGCACCAAAACAACAAATGATTAAATGACATATAGACCCCTGACACCCACACAATGGGCAGTCATTTGACAGTGAAAAGAGTTAAATCACTCCCACCAAGACAGCAAGCAATTAAACGAAATATAGGCCTCTGACACCCAGACAGAGTAGAGGTCATTCAACATCAAAAGTGGATAATGTCACCCACCAAAGCAACAGGCGATTATCTGAAATGTAGGCCCTTGGCACCCAGACAGAGGAGAGAGGTCCCATAGCAGCAAAACAGGCATCATGTTACCCAGCAATGGAACAGGCCACTTTCAGTTATTTAGGCCCCAGCACCTAAACAGAGGAGAGAGGTCCCATAGCAGTAAACAGGCATCATATTACCCACCAATGGAACAGGCCACTTTCAGTTATTTAGGCCCACTTGTCCCCCCGTGTCAGTTGGGAATGTTCTCAGGAGCACGTCTACCAGCGTGCGCTTGTACTCAAGTATCTTCCTATCACGCTCCAGTGCAGGAAGTAAGGTGGGCACATTGTCTTTGTACCGGGGATCCAGCAGGGTGGCAACCCAATAGTCTGCACACGTTAAAATGTGGACAACTCTGCAGTCATTGAGCAAGCTCTGCAGCATGTAGTCACTCTTGTGTGCCAGGCTGCCCAGAGGTAAGGACAAGCTGTCCTCAGTGGGAGACGTATCGTCATCGCCCTCTGTTTCCCCCAACCACGCACCAGTGATGGGCCCGAGCTGCTTTGGGTGCCACCCCGCTGTGAACATGCTTCATCCTCATCCTCCTCCACCTCCTCCTCATACTCGTCCTCATCGTCCTCCAGTAGTGGGCCCTGTCTGGCCAAATTTGTACCTGGCCTCTGCTGTTGCAAAGGACCTCCCTCTGAGCCACTTCTAAAAGACTGGCCTTAAATTGTTAGAAATGACAGCGTCCCTGGCCGTGCTTACTGGTCCACGTATCTATGGTTAGGCCACAGATGGAGTTGCACAGTGCACAGTTGATTTTATCCTATACTTGGTTGTGCAGGGAAGGCACAGCTCTCTTGGAGAAGTAGTGTCACAGGTATATGTGAACAACAGGAGCATAAACCGTGCAGAAGCTACTGACCGGACCCAAACTAGGGATCATAAAGGGTGACCCCTGTCAGACCCTAAGAGCTCTCCCTATGCTGCTTTGCACATGCCCATACCCATGCCCATTTGCACATGCCCTGCTCTTTGCAGGGGAGAGTTTTTTTAGAGAAAAAGGCACAGGGTCGCCATTTGGCAGGAGAGGGGCCCTGGGACAAAACCGCACTCACGCCCACCTTAGAAGCATCCACCTCAACAATAAAAGGTAAAGAAACATCGGGATGCACCAAGATGGGAGCAGACGCAAAACTCTCTTTAATCTTAGAAAAAGCTGTAAGCGCTTCTTCCGACCAAGAGGAAAAATCTGCCCCCTTTTTTGTCATATCAGTGAGTGGCTTGACAACAGAGGAATAATTCAAAATGAACTTTCTGTAATAGTTTGCAAAACCCAGAAAGCACATCAATGCCTTCTGATTCTCAGGAAGCTCCCACTCAAGCACAGCACTGACCTTCACCGGGTCCATGCGAAAACCAGAAGCAGAGAGGAGAAAACCTAGAAATTGAATCTCCGATACCATAAACACACATTTCTCCAGCTTGGCGTACAATTTATTTTCCTGCAGAGTCCGCAGAACCTGGAAAAGATGATCCTGATGGGTCTGGACATCAGGGGAAAAAATCAAAATATCATCAAGATACACCAACACAAATTTCCCCATTAAATGGTAGAAAATACTGTTAACAAAATGCTGAAAGACGGGCTGAGCATTCATCAAGCCAAAAGGCATAACGAGATTCTCGAAATGCCCCTCAGGGGTATTAAAGGCCGTTTTCCATTCGTCCCCCTCTCTGACCCTGACCAGGTTGTATGCGCCTCTCAAATCCAATTTGGAAAAAACCTTGGCCCCAACAATTTGATTGAAGAGGTCCGGGATCAGAGGAAGGGGATAGGGATCACGAATCGTGATACGGTTCAGCTCCCTAAAATCAAGGCAAGGTCTTAATGAGACATCTTTTTTTTTAGCAAAGAAAAAGCCAGCAGCAACAGGTGATTTTGAGGGACGGATATGCCCCTTACTCAGACTCTCAGAAATATAGGTACGCATCGCGATTCTTTCCGGTTGTGAGAGATTGTACAGGCGTGATTTTGGCAGCTTGGCGCCGGGAATGAGGTTAATGGGACAGTCATACTCCCAGTGAGGAGGTAGCTCCTGAACACCACTCTCGGTAAACACATCCGAAAATTCAGAGAGAAATGATGGCACAGACTTAGTAGTAACCTCTGCAAAAGTCGCTGTGAGACAATTCTCTCTACAAAAATCACTCCATTCATTTATTTGCCTTGCTTGCCAATCAATAGAGGGGTTATGTCTAGTGAGCCAGGGTAACCCCACGACTAGAGGAGTAGGCAATCCGTTAAAGACAAAACAAGATATATCCTCCACATGAGCGTCACCCACAGCCAACCGGATATTGTGAACAATGCCCTTCAGGGATCTCTGTGAGAGTGGAGCAGAGTCAATAGCAAAAACAGGTATAACCTTTTCTAATGTGCAAACCTGAAAACCATGCATGACTACAAATTGAGTGTCAATAAGATTGACGGCCGCTCCACTATCAACAAAAATTTCACAAGAAATGACTTTGCTCCCTAGCCCCACCCTGGCAGAAAGGAGAAAAGGGGAACTGCAGGCCAGAGGAAAAGCATCTATTCCTACATCAACTTTGCCCAGGGTAGCAGATGGGGCAAACCTTGAGGATTTTTTTTTTACCTTTTGAGATTTTTCTTTTATTATCACCCTTAGTAAAGTTCATGAATTCCCTAGAGGGGCAAACATTTGCCAAATGACCAATGCCCCCACAACAGAAACACATCATTCTCTGAGGACTAAATCCTCCGTTATCAGGGGCAAGTCGACCTAGCTGCATATCCCCTCCTCCTCAGAGGGGACCGAGACAGGATGAGGCCCCTGCACATTGAATGAGTCCGCACCACTGCCCTTAGACTGACAATGGCAGGAAAGAGAGGTCTCCTCTCTTTCTCTTAGGCGCCTGTCAAGGCGTACCGCTAGTGACATGGCAGACTCTAAGGACGTTGGTCTCTCATGGAAAGCAAATGCATCTTTTAATCTCTCTGAGAGACCATGACAGAACTGACTCCGGAGAGGATAATCCAGATAAACATAGGCTTTGGTCTTCTCTTGCTCGGGTAAACCTGGGGGAAATTACTCCTAATATTGAATCATCTATACTGGACAAACTCCCCAGTTCTATCGTCAATTCTCCTGGGTTTTTTCTTGCAAAAACCCACATAAGAGCTGTGTGCGCGGAGTTGACAGTACGGTACTGTCTTAAAAGGTCCTTAACTGATTTCGAAAAATTAATTCTTTCTCCTCTGGCAACCTCTAGGAAGGTGTCTACACTATATTCGTTGGTGGAAGGCCGGGGTGAACCCTCCGAAACCTCTATACTTTAAAGAGTGGGAAACGGAGCTGAACCGGACGCTAAATGAGGCAGAGGTCAAACAGGTGCTAGCATCGTCACATGGTTTCTCTCCTTGCGTACGGTTGCAAGAGAACCATTTTAAATTACTCTCCAGATGGTATAGGACCCCTGACTTTTTGTACAGAAGGGGCCTGTCTACTTCTAGAGAATGTTGGAGGTGTGGCAGTGATGTTGGCTCCCTATCCCATATTTGGTGGCATTGTCCACTGATTAAGAACTACTGGAGGGAGATAGAGGAAGTTATACAGAAATTAACACGCTCAGATATCAAGCTTTCATTGGAAATGATAGCCTTAGCACAGCCCACCCCCCACCACTCACCGTCCAAACGTAACCTAGTGTCTCACCTTATAGCGGCAGCCAAATTGCTTGTTCCCTTACATTGGCTCGACACTAACCCCCCTTCTGTGCAGGAATGGAAGGCTAAGGTAAACTTGATTTGTACGTTTGAAGAAATGACAAGCAAGATCAACAGGACTCACGATAAATTTTGGAAGGTGTGGTGCCCATGGCGCACTCTGACGGAGGTGCCCTCTGGCTGATGAAGGACGTGTACCCTGATTTTGATGGACGCGGTCACACCTCGGTTTGTTCCCCACCTTCCCCTCCATCCACCCCCCCTCCCTTTCTTTCTTCCTCTTCCTCTCTCTCTCTCTCCTCTCTTTCTCCTCTTTTTCTGATTCTTCCTCTTTTTCATCTTCTCCTTCTTATTTGCCTATACTTTCTCTTATTATTAGCTACCCTCTCTTCATATATACCCCAGTCTTCTAGGGGACTCCTATATTTCGTATAAGTGATTAACTATTGTTAGTTTGATTGTCCTTTATGTAACATTATGCTGATTCGAAAAAGGTATTACTACTTTTACTGTAAATGAAACTAGCTCAAGTATGCAATTCTTGTAAATGCTTTTCACTTGACTACTTGTACTTGACTTATGCCATTGTCTTGTATTCTACTTTTTGAAAAATTTTGAAAAATAAAGAATATATAAAAAAAAAAAAAAAAAAAAAGAACTGACTCCGGAGTGCAGCATCATTCCAACCTGAATCAGCTGCCCATCTCCGAAATTCAGAACAATAAAGCTCAGCCGACAGTTTGTTCTGGAATAAAAAACGTAAGCTAGATTCAGCCAGAGCAACACGATCTGGGTCATCATATATCTGCCCCAGGGCCACAAAAAAACCATCCACTGATCGGAGGAGGAGTGCACACAATGGCAGCGAAAAAGCCCAAGTCTGAGCATTACCCCTGAGCAGGAAGATGACAATCCTCACCCTCTGTTCCTCATCACCAGAGGAATGGGGACGCAAGCAGAAATGGAGTTTGCATGCCTCTCTGAAGTGAACAAAATTCTCACTGCCCCCGGAGAACGTTTCCGGAAGTGAGACCTTCGGCTCGCAACAAACTCCATGGACACGAGCAGAGGCAGATGCTTGAAGCTGAGTCATAGATTGACGGAGATCCGCTACCTCCAAAGAAAGACCATGCATGCGGTCAACCAGGTCAGAAAGCGGATTCATGTCAAAAGACGGTTATGGCGGATTATAATGTCACGAGTATATGTGAACAACAGGAGCATAAACAGTGCAGAAGCTAGGACCCAAACTAGGGAGCATAAAGGGTGACCCCTGTCAGACCCTAAGAGCTCTCCCTATGCTGATTTGCACATGCCCAGACCCTGATGGTGGTCGAGGCATGCCCCCGTACCTAAGGCTGGTGACAGCTGAAACCCCTACAATAGTGGGAGGGGCACGGCCACCGGCGCCCTGCTCAGAATACGGACGGAACCAGGGTCGCCTTGGATCCAGTCAGCAAATAAACTAAAACACACAATGTCTGCAAACTTATCTGTAGGAGCTGCAGCAGCAGTAAAGACAGATCCAAACTCAGCAGACAATATCCGATGTTACTTGCTTCAGCAGAACACAAGTCCAGTGTAAAGAGACCACACAAGTGCAGATACTCCAGAGGCTGACACCACTTAGACCAGGCATGCTCAACCTGCGGCCCTCCAGCTGTTGCAAAACTACAACTCCCAGCATGCCCGAACAGCCCACAGCTATCAGCCTACAGCAGAGCATTGTGGGAGTTGTAGTTTTACAACATCTGGAGGGCCGCAGGTTGAGCATGCCTGACTTAGACGATTAAACAGGAAGAGGGGTGATTTATAGGAAGAGGAATCAATCACAGGAGGGACAGCTGGGAGGAGGGAAACTGAAAGTAAAGACCTCATCACAGGGGTGGAGAAACAGAGCTGTGAGAACTCCTCAAAACTCTGGTAGTGACATCATCACAGGGGCGGAGAAACAGAGTTGTGAGAACACCTCAAAACTCTTGAAGTGACAAGTAGTGGCGGCTGGGAATGAAGTACTGTGGGACAGCCACCGCCATCAACTGTTTGAAGCTGTCCGTTTCCACCAGCCTGAATGACAGCATTTCAAAGGCCAGTAGTTTAGAAATGATGGCATTCAGGGCCAGGGATCGAGGGTAGCTAGGAGGGAATCTACGCTTGCTCTCCAAGGTTTGTGAGATGGAGAGCTGAACGCTGCCGTGTGATATGGTGTAGATGCTTGGTGACAGAGGTGGTGGTGTTGGTGGCACATCCTCTTTTTCCTGGGCGGCAGGTGCTAACGTTCCTCCAGAGGAAGATGCCGAGGCAGCAGCAGAAGATGGAGCAGTAGGGGCCTGAGCCCTTTCTTGGTTTTGAAGGTACTTACTCCACTGCAGCCCGTGTCTCGCATGTAGATGCCTGGTCATGCAGGTTGTGCTAAGGTTCAGAACGTTAATGCCTTGCTTCAGGCTCTGATGGCACAGCATGCAAACCACTTGGATCTTGTCGTCATCACATTGTGTGAAGAAGTGCCATGCCAGGGAACTCCTTGAAGCTACCTTTGGTGTGCTCGGTACCTGGTGGCAGTGTCCAGTAGCAGGCAAACTCTCTTGGTGATGGCTGTTTTGCTTTTACACCCTGCTCCCTCTTTTGCTACGCTGTTGACTCTGTCTCACCTCTGCCTTTTCCTCTGAACTCTGAAAGTCAGTGGCAAGACCTTCATTCCATGTGGGGTTTAGGACCTTATTTTCCCCTGCATCGTCTTCCACACAATCTTCCTCCCTGACCGCCTGTTCGGTCGGCACACTGCAGAAAGACGCAGCAGTTGG
This sequence comes from Bufotes viridis, assembly GCA_033119425.1. NCBI lineage: Eukaryota > Metazoa > Chordata > Amphibia > Anura > Bufonidae > Bufotes > Bufotes viridis. The sequence continues at coordinate 373,749,019 of CM065590.1, read as the reverse complement.
CACCTGTGTTTCGTCATCATCAGAGACGTGCTGACTCTGCTGAGGTGGTATTCCCATGTCCTCATCAGGAAACATAAGTGGTTGTGCGTCAGTGCATTCTATGTCTTCGCTGGTAAAGGGCTAGGTGGATGCCCTTGGGAAACCCTGCCAGCAGATACTTCAAACAGCATAAGAGACTGCTCCATAACTTGAGGCTCAGACAGGTTCCCTGATATGCATGGGGGTGATGTGACAGACTGATGGGCTTGGTTTTCAGGCGCCACCTGTGCGCTTTCTGCAGAAGACTGGGTGGGAGATAATGTGAACCTGCTGGATGCACTGTCAGCCACCCAATCGACTAGCGCCTGTACTTGCTCACGCCTTAACATCCTTAGAACGGCATTAGGCCCGACTAAATATCGCTGTAGATTCTGGCGGGTACTGGAACCTGGGGTAGTTGGTTCACTAGGACGTGTAGCTGTGGCAGAACGGCCACGTCCTCTCCCAGCACCAGAGGGTCCACTAACACCACCACTACCATGTCCGCGTTCCTTATTAGATGTTTTCCTCATTGTTACCGTTCACCACAATAAGGAAAAACTTATTTGGGCCAATGTATAGAGTTCAAATTCAGGCCTTTTATTACAGACACGTAACACTATCTAGCTATCTATTTTTGTACCGTATTACACTAATACAGGCACAGCAGAAACCACAGATTTAGGGGAATATCAATTTTAGGCCTAGTATTTAGGAACTGCCTGAAAGGTATCCTTTTACTGACAGAATTACACTTGGAGATGTTATTTTGGCAATTGAATTTCACCCCAGAAAAAATATCTATCTTTTGACGTACAGTATTAAACTTAGCCAGCCACAGCTGGAACACCAGATTTAGGGGATTAGTATTTTGGCAATTGAATTTCACCACAGAAAAAAATCTATCCTTTGACGTACAGTATTACACTTAGAAAGCCACAGCTGGAACACCAGATTTAGGGGATTGGTATTTTGGCAATTGAATTTCACCCCACAAAAAAATCTATCCTTTGACGGACAGTATTACACTTAGCCAGCCACAGCTGGAACCCCAGATTTAGGGGATTGTTATTTTGGCAATTGAATTTCACCCCAGAAAAAAAATCTATCCTTTTATGGACAGTATTACACTTGGACAGCCACAGCTGGAACCCCAGATTTAGGGGATTGTTATTTTGGCAATTGAATTTCACCCTACAAAAAAATCTATCCTTTGACAGACAGTATTAAACTTAGCCAGCCACAGCTGGAACACCAGATTTAGGGGATTAGTATTTGGGCAATTTAATTTCACCACAGAAAAAAATCTATCCTTTGACGTACAGTATTACACTTAGCCAGCCACAGCTGGAACACCAGATTTAGGGGATTGGTATTTTGGCAATTGAATTTCACCCCAGAAATAAAATCTATCCTTTTACGGACAGTATTAAACTTAGCCAGCCACAGCTGGAACACCAGATTTAGGGGATTGTTATTTTGGCAATCGAATTTCACCCCAGAAAAAAATCTATCCTTTGACGGACAGTTTTAACCTTAGCCAGCCACAGCTGGAACACCAGATTTAGGAGATAGATTTTTTTTCTGGGGTTAAATTCAATTGCCAAAATACCTATCATTTGACGGACAGTATTAAACTTAGCGAGCCACAGCTGGAACACCATATTTAGGGGATTGGTATTTTGGCAATTGAATTTCACCCCTCAATAAAATATTGCAATTTCTATCCTGTGTTTCAAGGTGTGACAATAAGCACAACCCCTGATGTAGGATATTTTTAAAAAAAGGCCTACTACTGAACCCAAAAATGCTCAAAACATGTGCTGGTGCACCAAAAGATCACAAAATGGCCGCCGATCACCCCAGAAAAAATGTAATAGAAAAACGCTCTGGTTAGCCTAAAAACCAGTGAGGAATGAACTAACAGAAGTTGAATGATTCACAGCTGTAGATTGATCACTTCATTAAGTAGTTTTGCTGAGTCTTTTCTGCTTAATCTCGTCCGCACAGTAGCTGCATCCTATCCCTACACTAATCGGAGCAGAGTGAAGGGCGGCGCTACGTGACTCCAGCTTAAATAGAGGCTGGGTCACATGCTGCACTTGGCTAATCACAGCCATGCCATTAGTAGGCATGGCTGTGATAGCTTCTTGGGGCAAGAAGTAAAACACTAGCTGATTGGCTGCTGTGCAGCCCTTCAGAAAGCGGGAAGAAATCGCTGTCTCGAACACCCCAAAATTCAGTACGAACCCGAACTATACAGTTCGGGTTCGCTCAACTCTAGTTGTGAGTAGATATGCAAGTGATATGCAAGTGAAGGGGCAGCTTTAATGAACTTGATTTGAATGAGACATTTTATATTTGTATAGTGCAGGACTGGAGCGGCGGGACCGGAGTACCGTGAACGCGCCGGCCCTGCCGCAATTGCCAGCCCCCAGCTCCTCCTCCCAGTCCCTGCCTGCTCATACATCGCAGCCTGCGATGTAAAAATGGCAGAATTTGCCCCATAAGATGCAGGGGCATTTTCCCCCCATTTTTTGGGGGGGGAAATGCATCTTGTGGTGCGAATAATTCGGTATGACCCCTTGTTTGCTAAGTCTTGCGTGCTGTCCACACAGAGATCTTGTCCATAAAGTGGCTGCTGATGAAGGGTCATGTGACTATACAAATCAACTTCATGTGATGTCTCCTCCATTCTAATACACTGCACCTGTCATGTGTACTTGCAATGTTGGGAGTTCCGTGCAGGTACCATGTGTTTGCATAAAGGAGACCTCACACGAAGGTGATTTGTCTGGTCACATGACCTTCCATTAGTGGCCATCTTGTGGACAGGACCTCTATGTGGATAGCACAGGAGATTTGCTTAACAAGAGGGCATGTCTTATGAAATATAGCAAAAGGCACAGAAAATCATATTGGTAAGTGCTATATAGTCATCTTACCTATAAATCGGCCACAAGTACCGACAAAGTGGCCAACCCCTTTAAATTAAATTGCACATGGGTGAGATAAATAATAATAATAATTAGAAATGAGCGAATCGAAGCTGACGAAGAAAAAAAATTTGGATTCGCAATTTTTCCTAAAATGGCAGCTAAAATGGCGGCTACACGTGTGAGGACATGGGGCAACGAACTCTGGGAAGGCGGGATGACCCATAATTAGTGATGTCGCGAACATAAAATTTTCAGTTCGCAAACAGCGAATGCGAACTTCCGCAAATGTTCGCGAACTGGCGAACCGGGTGAACCGCCATAGACTTCAATAGACAGGCGAATTTTAAAACCCACAGGGACTCTTTCTGGCCACAATAGTGATGAGAAAGTTGTTTCAAGGGGTCTAACACCTGGACTGTGGCATGCCGGAGGGGGATCTATGGCAAAACTCCCATGGAAAATTACGTAGTGGACACAGAGTCGGGTTTTAATCCATAAAGGGCATAAATCAACTAACATTCCTAAATTGTTTGGAATAACGTGCTTTAAAACATCCAGTGTGTGTATACGATCAGGTATGATGTTGTATCGATCAGGTAGTATAAGGGTTACGCCCGCTTCACAGACATTGACAGACCAAACTCCCCTTTTAATGCACCGCAAACCGTTCATTTGCACAACTGCAAACTCCCCATTTGCACAAGGTTGGATACCAAGCTAGCCACGTCCCGGTGATGTCATTGAAGGTTTCTTCCTCCACCCAGCCACGTACAACACCAAGGGTCCCCGAAAGGTCAATTGAATTGATTATTCGAACGGGGAGATGGTTAAAAAAACGCTGGCTCCCTCCCCTTTGTTTTTATCCACGGTGACTGCGTCTGCGCCGTGCAATTTACTGTCACACCCGATATGAGTGGTATTTTCTGTAGTAATATTCTCATCAGTTTAATCCCTCTAAAGTCCCCAATCTGGGAGCCATTTATTGAATAGATTTTTCGAACGGGGAGATGGTTAAAAAAACGCTGGCTCCCTCCACTCTGTTTTAATCCACGGTGACCGCGTCTACGCCGTGCAATTTACTGTCACACCCAATATGAGTGGTATTTTCTGTAGTACTATTCTCATCAGTTTAATCCCTCTAACGTCCCATATCAGGGATTGCCTTTTGTGAAAAAATTTTTAGGCCGGGTACATTCGACTGCCTTCACATTGACAGACCAAACTCTCATACACCAAACTGAATTGATTTCAGGAACCGGGAGATGGAAAAAGCAGCTTGGTCGGTCCTCATACTCCCAAATTGGGGCACTGCGTGTGCACAGAGCAATGTGCTGTGGCACCCTATATGAGTGGTGTCTTAACTAGTACTATTCCTATCAGTTTAATCCCTGTTACGTACCCTATCCGGGGACGTGTGCCGAATTAGACTAATGTGTAAAAATTAAATGCCTTATTTATCGGCAAGCTACTGTGCCACCCGGTATCAGTGGTTGGCACTGGCAGTGGGCACACTACAGTCAGTGGAAGTGGGCCTGACAGACACTGGCAGCAGGCAAGCAACTGAATTTAGACTACTGTCTAAAAATTAAATGCCTTATTTATCGGCAAGCTACTGTGCCACCCGGTATCAGTGGTTGGCACTGGCAGTGGGCACACTACAGTCAGTGGAAGCGGGCCTGACACACACTGGCAGCAGGCAAGCAACTGAAATTACACTAAAGTGTAAAAATTAAATGCCTTTTTTAATGCAAAGTACTGTGCCACACGGGATGACAGGGGTGGGCACTGGCAGTGGGCACACTACAGTCAGTGGAAGTCAGCCTGACACACACTGGCAGGCAACTAACCTTAGATTAAAGTGTAAAAATTAAGTGCCTTTTTTTAAGCAAAGTACTGTGCCACATGGGATGACAGGGGTGGGCACTGGCAGTGGGCACACTACAGTCAGTTGAAGTCGGCCTGACACACACTAGCAGCAGGCAAGCAGCTGAAATTACACTAAAGTGTAAAAATTAAATGCCTTTTTATGCAAAGTCCTGTGCCAGCCGGTATGAGTGGTGGGCACTGGCAGTGGGCACACTACAGTCAGTGGAAGTCAGCCTGACACACACTGGCAGGCAACTAACCTTAGATTAAAGTGTAAAAATTAAGTGCCTTTTTTTAAGCAAAGTCCTGTGCCACACGGGATGACAGGGGTGGGCACTGGCAGTGGGCACACTACAGTCAGTTGAAGTCGGCCTGACACACACTAGCAGCAGGCAAGCAGCTGAAATTACACTAAAGTGTAAAAATTAAATGCCTTTTTATGCAAAGTCCTGTGCCAGCCGGTATGAGTGGTGGGCACTGGCAGTGGGCACACTACAGTCAGTGGAAGTCAGCCTGACACACACTGGCAAGCAACTAACCTTAGATTAAAGTGTAAAAATTAAGTGCCTTTTTTTAAGCAAAGTCCTGTGCCACACGGGATGACAGGGGTGGGCACTGGCAGTGGGCACACTACAGTCAGTTGAAGTCGGCCTGACACACACTAGCAGCAGGCAAGCAGCTGAAATTACACTAAAGTGTAAAAATTAAATGCCTTTTTATGCAAAGTCCTGTGCCAGCCGGTATGAGTGGTGGGCACTGGCAGTGGGCACACTACAGTCAGTGGAAGTCAGCCTGACACACACTGGCAGGCAACTAACCTTAGATTAAAGTGTAAAAATTAAGTGCCTTTTTTTAAGCAAAGTCCTGTGCCACACGGGATGACAGGGGTGGGCACTGGCAGTGGGCACACTACAGTCAGTTGAAGTCGGCCTGACACACACTAGCAGCAGGCAAGCAGCTGAAATTACACTAAAGTGTAAAAATTAAATGCCTTTTTATGCAAAGTCCTGTGCCAGCCGGTATGAGTGGTGGGCACTGGCAGTGGGCACACTACAGTCAGTGGAAGTCAGCCTGACACACACTGGCAGGCAACTAACCTTAGATTAAAGTGTAAAAATTAAGTGCCTTTTTTTAAGCAAAGTCCTGTGCCACACGGGATGACAGGGGTGGGCACTGGCAGTGGGCACACTACAGTCAGTTGAAGTCGGCCTGACACACACTAGCAGCAGGCAAGCAGCTGAAATTACACTAAAGTGTAAAAATTAAATGCCTTTTATGCAAAGTCCTGTGCCAGCCGGTATGAGTGGTGGGCACTGGCAGTGGGCACACTACAGTCAGTGGAAGTCAGCCTGACACACACTGGCAGGCAACTAACCTTAGATTAAAGTGTAAAAATTAAGTGCCTTTTTTTAAGCAAAGTCCTGTGCCACACGGGATGACAGGGGTGGGCACTGGCAGTGGGCACACTACAGTCAGTTGAAGTCGGCCTGACACACACTAGCAGCAGGCAAGCAGCTGAAATTACACTAAAGTGTAAAAATTAAATGCCTTTTTATGCAAAGTCCTGTGCCAGCCGGTATGAGTGGTGGGCACTGGCAGTGGGCACACTACAGTCAGTGGAAGTCAGCCTGACACACACTGGCAGGCAACTAACCTTAGATTAAAGTGTAAAAATTAAGTGCCTTTTTTAAGCAAAGTCCTGTGCCACACGGGATGTCAGGGGTGGGCACTGGCAGTGGGCACACTACAGTCAGTTGAAGTCGGCCTGGCACACACTAGCAGCAGGCAAGCAGCTGAAATTACACTAAAGTGTAAAAATGAAATGCCTTTTTATGCAAAGTCCTGTGCCAGCCGGTATGAGTGGTGGGCACTGGCAGTGGGCACACTACAGTCAGTGGAAGTCAGCCTGACACACACTGGCAGGCAACTAACCTTAGATTAAAGTGTAAAAATTAAGTGCCTTTTTTAAGCAAAGTCCTGTGCCACACGGGATGACAGGGGTGGGCACTGGCAGTGGGCACACTACAGTCAGTTGAAGTCGGCCTGACACACACTAGCAGCAGGCAAGCAGCTGAAATTACACTAAAGTGTAAAAATTAAATGCTTTTTTTATTCAAAGTCCTGTGCCAGCCGGTATGAGTGGTGGGCACTGGCAGTGGGCACACTACAGTCAGTGGAAGTCAGCCTGACACACACTGGCAGGCAACTAACCTTAGATTAAAGTGTAAAAATTAAGTGCCTTTTTTTTTAAGCAAAGTCCTGTGCCACACGGGATGTCAGGGGTGGGCACTGGCAGTGGGCACACTACAGTCAGTTGAAGTCGGCCTGGCACACACTAGCAGCAGGCAAGCAGCTGAAATTACACTAAAGTGTAAAAATGAAATGCCTTTTTTATGCAAAGTCCTGTGCCAGCCGGTATGAGTGGTGGGCACTGGCAGTGGGCACACTACAGTCAGTGGAAGTCAGCCTGACACACACTGGCAGGCAACTAACCTTAGATTAAAGTGTAAAAATTAAATGCCTTTTTTTGATGCAAAGTCCTGTGCCACACGGAATGACAGGGGTGGGCACTGGCAGTGGACACACTACAGTCTGTGGGCCTGCACCTCCTCACACACAGGCAGGCCAGGCAACTGCAATATGTATATAAAGGAAAAAAAAAAGCAGACTAATGTTGCAGCCCTAAAAAGGGCTTTTTAGGGTGCTGTCAGGACGCTGTCCTTACAGCAGAGATCAGATGAGTCTTTCAGGACTGGAGTGGACACTGAATTCACTAGCCTAGCTATCGATTTCCCAATTAAATCAGCAGCAATTACACTCTCCCTCCTCTCACTAAGACTGCAGCTTCAGAATGAATCTAAATCGGATGCTGTGCAGGAGGTGGGAGGGTCTGGGAGGGAGGGTATGCTGCTGATTGGCTGGAATGTGTCTGCTGACTGTGAGGTACAGGGTCAAAGTTTGCTCAATGATGATGTATAGGGGGCGGACCGAACATCGCATATGTTCGCCCGGCAGAGGCGAACGCGAACAAGCTATGTTCGCCGGGAACTGTTCGCCGGCGGATAGTTCGGGCCATCTCTACCCATAATGCCATGCATGCAGCCAATCAGCAGCCAGCCAGCCCATTGATGTCACAGCCCTATAAATACGGGAGCATCTGGGATTCAAACATTTTCCAACGTTCTGAGTGCAGGGACAGACATAAGAAGGCACTAGGGACAGCAATAGAAAAAACCTCTGTGTAAAAAAAAAACTGAAAAAACTATTTATAAGTGCAGGGAAAGGATAGGGAGGAATCATTTCACAGCATCTTATTGCAGGGAGAGATGTCAGAAGGTGCTAGAAAAGCCATTTATAAGTGCAGGGAAAGATTATTTGGGAATGCAAATAGCCATTATACAGCTTTGTCATTCCAGCAATTTGTTCTTGTTATTGGGGTGCAAGTGTTATGTTGAAAAGCGTTTAGTGGCCTATTTCAGTACAGAAAGAAAAATATATACACACTTCACTGTTGCAGTTATATATGTGTTGAAAGCGTTTAGCGGACTATTTAAGTACAAAAAGAAAAATGTATTCTCAGTTCACTTCTCCAGGTATATGCGTTAAAAGCGTTTATTGGCCTATTTCAGTACAAAAAGAAAAATATATACGCACTTTACTGTTGCAGTTATTTCTGATGAACGCATTTAGTGGCCTATTTCAGTACAGAAATATATATATATATATATATATATATACACACTTCACTGTTGCAGCTATTTGTGGTGAAAGTGTTTAGTGGCCTATTTTAGTACAAAAAGAAAAATGTATTCTCAGTTCACTTCTGCAGTTATATGCGTTGAAAGTGTTTAGTGGCCTATTTCAGTACAAAAAGAAAAAATATATACACACTTTACTGTTGCAGTTATTTGCAGTGAAAGCATTTAGTGGCCAATTTCAATACAGAAAGAAAGATATCTACGCACTTTACTATTGCAGTTATTTGTGGTGAAAGTGTTTAGTGGCCTATTTTAGTACAGAAAGAAAAATATTTTTCAGTTCACTTCTGCAGTTATATGTGTTGAAAGCGTTAAGTGGCCCATTTCAGTACAGAAAGAAAAATATATACACACTTCACTGTTGCAGTTATTTGCGGTGAAAGCATTTAGTGGCCAATTTCAGTGCAAAAAGAAAAATATATTCTCAGTTCACTTCTGCAGTTATATGTGTTGAAATGGTTTAGTGGCCTATTTCAGTACAGAAAGAAAAATATATACGAACTTTACTGTTGCAGTTATTTGTGGTGAAAGCGTTTAGTGGCCAATTTCAGTACAGAAAGAAAAATATATACGCACTTCACTGTTGCAGTTATTTGTGGAGAATGTTTAGTGGCCAATTTCAGTACAGAAAGAAAAATATATACGTACTTCACTGTTGCAGTTATTTATGGTGAAAGTGTTTAGTGACAAAAAACACACAAGCAAAGGTGCTCGAATATGCATCCTCGAAACCACAAAAAAATTCAGTGGTCACTCTGATTTTGCTAAAAAGGAATCGCTCCTTCAGTCCTCGGTCAAAAGGTACACTGCACAACTCAAAGAAAAGAAACATAGCCTTTGTAATCTATACTAATAAAAGCCCTGTGTCCCTGCCGTCCGTGCGTGTGTGCCGAATACTCAAGTGCGCATGCACGGCGCACAGAGCATTCGGCACACACTACATGGGCGGCATCCTATTGTAATGGCAGCGGGGCCCGGTGCACTCACTATATTACATCGGGCCCCGCTCAGAGAAGAAATACTATGAATAACTGTACTAATAATAACCCTGGGAACGCCTCTATGTTAGAATATACCATCGGATCTGAGTTAGATGGTGAAAACTCAGATCCGACAGTATATTCTAACACAGAGGCGTTCCCATAGTGATGGGGACGCTTCAAGTTAGAATATACTGAGATGTCTGTATATACCGGCTCCCTGCTGCCTGGCAGCACCCGATCTCTTACAGGGTGCTGTGATCCCCACAATTAACCCCTCAGGTGCCGCACACTGGCCACCAATGATTTTAATTAGGGGGGGGGAGGTTGCACACTGGCCACCAATAAATTTAATGGGGGGAAGGAAGGGGAGGCCGCACACTGGCCACCAATGATTTTAATTGGGGGGGAGGGGAGGCCGCACACTGGCCAGCAATGATTTTAATAGAAGGGGGCCGCACACTGGCCAGCAATGATTTTAATGGGGCGGGGGGAGGTCGCACTGGCCACCAATGATTTTAATAGGGGGCCGCACACTGGCCAGCAATGATTTTAATGGGGCGGGGGAGGTCGCACTGGCCACCAATGATTTTAATAGGGGGGCCGCACACTGGCCATCAATGATTTTATTACTGGGGAGGGAGGGGGGTCTGGCCCCCTACTGCCTGGCAGCATCTGATCCCCTACAGGGGCTGTGATCCCCACAATTTACCCCTCAGGTGCCGCACCTGAGGGGTTAATTGTGCGGATCACAGCCCCCTGTAAGAGATCAGATGCTGCCAGGCAGCAGGCGGCCGGTCTGTACACACATCTCAGTATATTCTAACTTGAAGAGTCCCCATGACTGTGGGAATGCCTCTGTATTAGAATATACTGTCGGATGTGAGTTTTCACGATAATAAAGTGAAGTGTGGGTCCCTATTGACTTCAATGGGGTTCAGGTACAGGTCCAAGTTCAGATCAAGTTCGGGTCCCGAACTCGAACTTTTTTTTAAAGTTCGACTGAACTCCCCGAACCCGAACATCTAGGTGTTCACTCAACTCTAATCGTTATTATTAGTACAGTTATTCATAGTATTTCTACTTTGAGCGGGGCCTGGTGCAATACAGTGAGTGCATCGGGCCCCGCTGCCATTACATTCACAATAAACATTGACACCGTTAAGGGGGAATCTGTGGATGAAACATAGAATACGATGCTATGTGACATCTACAGATACTCCCATAATAGTGTCAGCCACAGACACTCTCATAATTGTGTCAGCCACAGACCCCCCCATAACAGTGTCAGCCACAGACCCCCCAATAAAACAGTGTCAGCAACAGACCCCCCATAACAGTGTCAGCCACAGACCCCCCATAACAGTGTCAGCCACAAACCCCCATAACAGTGTCAGCCACAGACCCCCCATAACAGTGTCAGCCACAGACCTCCCCATAACAGTGTCAGCCACAGACCCCCCCATAACAGTGTCAGCCACAGACCCCCCATAACAGTTTCAGCCACAGAACCCCCTATAACAGAGTGAGCCACAGACCCACCCATAACAGTGTCAGCCACATATCCCCCATAACAGTGTCAGCCACATATCCCCCATAACAGTGTCAGCCACAGACCCCCCCCCCATATCAGTGTCATCCACAGATCCCCCATAACAGTGTGTCCTCCACAGATCCCCTCCATAACAGTGCCATCCACAGATCCCCTATAACAGTGTTATCCACAGATCCCCCATAACAGTGTCATACACAGATATCCCCCATAACAGTGCCATCCACAGATCCCCCATAACAGTGTCATCCACAGATCCCCCATAACAGTGTCATCCACAGATCCCCCATAATAGTGTCATCCACAGATCCCCCATAACAGTGCCATCCACAGATCACCCATAACAGTGTCATCCACAGATTCCCCATAACAGTGTCATCCACAGATCCCCCATAACAGTACCATCCACAGATCACCCATAACAGTGTTATCCACAGACCCCCCATAACAGTGTCAGCCACAGACCCCCCCATAACAGTGTCAGTTACAGACTCCCCATAACAGTGTCAGCCACAAACCCCCATAACAGTGTCAGCCACAGACCCCCATAACAGTGTCAGCCACAGACCCCCATAACAGTGTCAGCCACAGATCCCCCATAACAGTGTCAGCCACAGATCCCCCATAACTAACAGTGTGTCCTCCACAGATCCCCCATAACAGTGTCAGCCACAGACCCCCATAACAGTGTCAGCCACAGACCCCACATAACAGTGTCAGCCACAGACCCCCATAACAGTGTCATCCACAGACCCCCCATAACAGTGTCATCCACAGACCCCCATAACAGTGTCAGCCACAGACCCCCCCATAACAGTATCAGCCACAGACCCCCCCATAACAGTATCAGCCACAGACCCCCCATAACAGTGTCAGCCACAGACCCCCATAACAGTGTCAACCACAGATCCCCCATAACAGTGTCAGCCGCAGATCCCCCATAACAGTGTCAGCCGCAGATCCCCCATAACAGTGTCAGCCACAGATCCCCTATAACAGTGTCATCCACAGATCCCCTATAACAGTGTCATCCACAGATCCCCCATAACAGTGTCAGCCACAGACTCCCCCATAACAGTGTTATCCACAGATCCCCCATAACAGTGTCAGCCACAGACCCCCGCATAACAGTGTCAGAACTAATGTTCTAGCGCCCGTTATTGTAACGGGCCTAATGTCTAGTAGAGATATAAAAGACTTTAAAGAAGGCAGAATATTTGACTATAGTGCGAAACACACTGATACTCTTGAATTAGAGACTGATATCTCATTCTCTGAGGGAGAGACTGAGCCTGCTGTGACATCAGCGAGAAATAGTGGTACCCAGTCGGGTAGGAGGCCATATGTGGGCAGAAGCAGAGGTCAGTCCAGACGAGGACAGGGTAGCAGAGGAGTGGGTGGTAACAGAGGTTTTTTTTTAGACAATACCCCCCCCCCCCTGTGTCCCAGTATCTACTACGCAACAAGTAGTTATTCCTCCTCTATCAACTATGACTCCCTCCTCACCTACTATGAACAGTAAGGATGATCTGCAGATCATCAATTTGTCATCTTGCATGTTGAACCTGTTTGCACGCAAGTTGAAATGGCGCAAGTTTTTTGTCATCCATGACCGTAGAAAATGTGAAGAAATAGGCATTAACATCACCGATTTACCTGATGTTCAACTTTTAGCAGACCTTTTTGTTGAGGGTCAAAGAGCCCCTGGTGAGGGTCCTTTCACTGACTTAAAACTGCAGTCGATAATGATGCCCCCAATTAGTGACACACCTTCGTTTCTGTGGTCTCCAATAAACTCTGCTAGCTTGATCCCCATTCACACACTGTGGACAATTTAACCCGTCAGGAGAGAGAGGCCCTGTTGACACTGCAACAAGACAATGAGTTGGTTATTAAACCATAAAATAAGGGCGGGAATATTGTCGTGCTTGGACACTCGCATTACCAGGACATGTGTATGCAGGTGCTCCAAGACAAACAGACGTACAGAAAACTTCCCTCTGATCCGACGCCCATGTTCAAGGATGAACTGTCATGTATTCTTAACAGGGCTCTCGAGCAAAAGCTGATTACAAAAACCGAACTAGCTTTCCTCCTGCCTCAACATCCGGTCACTGCGGCATTTTACTGCCTTCCGAAAGTCCACAAAGGGCTTAGTCCATTAAAAGGCAGACCGATAGTGTCTGGGACTAATTCCCTTACAGCTAACATCAGCACATAAGTGGATATGCTATTACATCTGTTCGTCACCAGCCTCCTTCATATGTGAGGGATACCATGGAGGTGCTGGGACGGCTGAATGACATCCACTGTGAGGGGGAAATACAGCTGGCAAGTTTGGATGTTGTGGAGCTCTACAGTTCCATCCCTCATGATTTGGGCTGTAGGGCGGTTCTCACCTTTCTCAAGCAAAGAGGCGAACATTGTAGGGACCACAATAATTTCATCATGGAGCTCCTTGATTTTATTCTGAAACACAATGTGTTTCTGTTTAACGGTCGTGTCTTCCACATGCTCAGGGGGGTCGCAATAGGGAGTCCTTGTGCCCCAACCTCTATCTGGGCTGGTACGGGGAGGGAGATAGTTTTCTCTGACGACATGGAACGATTCACTGGCGCCATCCCCCTTTGGTTACGTTATATTGATGACAGGTTCATTCCCGGGGGAGGAGGAGCACTGAATCATTCCATGATTTTGTTGCAGCCCTTAATATCAACCAGTTGGGTTTATACTTTACATTAGAGATCAATTCACGTCAGATTCCCTTCAGGGACCTCACTATTACTCATACTATTACTCTTATACTTCTTGGCAGATTACCACCAATGTTTTCAGAAAACCGACAGCTACTAATAACTTGCTGCAATGGGAAAGCAGTCACCCACTGTCCTTGAAGGAATCCCGAAGGGACAATACTTACGTATGAGAAAAAATTGTTCTCAACTGGGTGATTTCAAAATTGCAGCACAGAAACTACAGTACAGGTTCCGGCGATGAGGGTATCCACAGAAGGTACTTAGGGAGGCTTACCATCACTCTTTAAGTGCTAACAGAGATACCCTACTGTCCCCTAAAAGTAAGGACACTGGTCAGGATACCATCAGAATTATTGGGACATTTGATAGCGCACACGTGGCTGTGCACCAGGTCCTGGCCGATAATTGGGACATTCTAAAATCGGACCCAGATATTGGCAAGTTTATTCCATCTAGCCCAGCTGTCACATTTCGTTGTAATCAAAATCTAAAGGATTTACTTGTACATAGCCTATACCAGGGATCAGCAACCTCCGGCACTCCCGCTGTTTTGAAACTACAACTCCCAGAATCCTCCTTTCACTTGGGAGTTACAAGAACAGCCAAGAAAGTTTGCATGCTAGTTTCACAGCAGCTGGAGTGCCAAAGGTTGCTGATCCCTGGCCTATACCAAGGTCCTATGCATAACTCCTGGTTACGTAGCTCTGTTTCAGGTACCTTTCCGTGTGGCTCCTGCAAATTCTGTGCCTACATTGATCGATCAAAAAGTTTCACTGACAGCTCCTCTGATAAAACTTTTTATATCCGCCAGTTCATCAACTGTAAATCAATGGGCGTGATATATTTGTTGTCTTGCATTTGCAGCGTTAAATATGTTGGCAAGACAATACGGGAGCTGAGGCGCCGAATTGGTGAACACGTTAGCGACATTATAAAGGCAAAAGACACGCCTGTCACTCGTCATGTTTTTGAACACCATGGTGGCAGGGCTTTATCCGTGAAGTTTCAAGGAATTGATATGATTGAGATGAATTTAAGGGGCGGCGACTGGGACAGCATGCTTCTGCAAAAAGAGGCAAGATGGATTTTCACGTTAAACACCATTAAACCTCATGGTTTGAATGACGCTATATCGTTCATTCCATTTATTTAATAATTTTGCAGACGGTGTCAAATTATTCCTGTTCATGACAAACTGCCATTTCCCAGGGTCTGCCGGACCTGACGATCATTATGTACTGAGTTCTGCTAGACCTGACGATAATCATGTGCCGACCATTTGGAGACTGCACGATCACACATGTATATGACGTGTCTCATAGGGCACCTATCGTATGTGTGATTGTTGCGTGGCTCCCCTTTTATGGTACATGACTGTGATCTCTGGACTCTTTACAGGTTTTTCCAGGTTGGAATACATTTTGACCTCCCTCTCTTTGACTAGGTTCTTCACTTCCATATTTGTTATTATTACGCTAAAGTTTCGCTACTATAGCCGCCATGCATATCCCCTGTATGATCTTAAGCGCTTAGCGCTTCCCCCTGCAACTCAACTTGCTTCATCCTTCTGCCAGCGAATTGTTCACGCTGCTAGCTGATTGGCCGACGGTTCGATGGGCAGGCTAAGGGGGCAGGGTTACACCTATGTCCTTCGGCGTTCGCGGCCATCATAGCGCCGATTACTGCACACCAGCATGCTGCCCCTCAACACTAGAGGTGGTTGGCTCAGGTCGGGCTGTAGAAAGTAATGCATGTGCCAATTCTCATACTAGGGACTTGGGCACTAGGTAGCTTCTTGCCTTCAGAGTCTTCACGGTCACTTCTGATACATCTTGGAGTGATTGTAGCAGGTTAAATTCTATTGACACATGGTTAGGTGATAAATCCTGCCACCCATGTGTTGATTGTATCTTTTTGGTGCTCTGGCTCCTGATGAAATACAGCCTTTGCTGTATGTAAACCCGTCGACCCTAGCTATAATTAACGGCAGTACCTCGGGGTACCTACAATGGTCTGGCTTATATCAGGTCAGCAGGTCCCCCTTAGTCTCTACCGAGCACCTCTTTTTGGCATGGACAGTAATGCGCCACTGTCTATTGCTTACTGTATAAGTCCAAATTACGCTCTGGGCTTTATTCACCTGCCTTTAAGTTTCCATCCCTGTGTAAGGTGTACAGGTTGATCTGGTCTTGTGGGTTGTGACAATCCCTACTCTCGGGTCACGTCACTGGGGTGAATTATACTAAGGAGCTCATCAAGTTACCACATAAATTCCCACCCACCTATTCAAGATGACGGAATTATGCTAAATTACTCTCCTAGATTCTAACACCCCCAATATTTTATATCACAATCGCTGCCACCACCTATACTATAAGGCAATAGGGGCCTATACTCATACTATATTCTATCAACCTAAAATTAACACCAGTTATCTATATGGAAACACTAACGATAACGCTATTCCCTTCGAAAGAGCAAGTTCTATAAGACCACAAGGAAGGGACTTATTAATGTTTAAATTTAATACACAATAGTGCAGTACAATACAAAAGAAAGTGTCAGATAAAAGATAAAAACAAAAATATACATACAATAACAATGCAGTAAAACAGATAAAATAAAAGAGATAAAATACTGAATATTGGCTTACTGAGATGCAGCAGTTATATTCCGGCTGTGGGGACAGCTGAAGATATGGGCAGTCACTCCAAACGATGTGGATCCCCAAAATGGCTGACACTTACCTGTTCCCAAACACCTATTTTTATCCCCCCTCAGCCAAGGGGTGGGCTGTGAGGGAACCTCCCGCCTTTCGGTCCAGCCTTCTGGGTCGTCTGATATTATTTAGGCTTTTGCCCCACCTTCCCACAAGGCTGGCCGATGGCAAAATGAATCACGGTGATTCCTCACCGTATGATACGGACTGCGGGTACAGATGAGATCCCATAATCTCAGTCGCCTCGTCACGGTCATACAGACACCAAATATGATTGGGTTATGATTTCCAGAAGCCCAGATCCTAAATACCAAGAAATGCCTCCTGTCCAGTATGGGGTGTCTGGATTCTCCCCGAAGCCAATGTCAGGCTGAACACAATTATTAGGGTTCTGAGGATGTGGGTGCTACACACATGGGTCGTTACATGGGTCATATGTGGCTGCTACAACATCTTATTCAGTGGCCACACACTATATTCATAGTCATATATCTAGTCATATACCCCTAGACTAGGTGCTGACACAAGTAAGCATCAGGGAGAAGTTGTTATAGGGTATCTACCCCTGTATTTTAACTTAATTGACCAATAAAGTTTATTATTTCATGTTAGCGTACCTCTCTTCATATTGTTGAAAGTGTTTAGTGGCCTAATTCAGTACACAAAGAGAAATATATACACACTTCACTGTTGCAGTTATTTGTGGTAAAAGCGTTTAGTGGCCTATTTCAGTACAAAAAGAACAATATATTTGTTGCTTTTAGTGCTGTTTTAATCTGCTTTCCATTTATTTAGTTTAGCTAAATGTATGTCAGATAGAAAAGTGCCAGGCCATGCACAGAGAAGTGGCAGAGGCCGAAATGTTTCTGGAGCAGGAAGAGGTCGCAGAAGAGTAAGGGGGCATGGCAGCAGGAGTCGCAGTGAGAGACCTGAGCGCCCGATGTAATCTAGCGGTCATGTCTTGACCAGCAACCCAGAAGTTCTTGATTGGTTAACTCGGTCATTCACCTTATCCCAAGTGACATCACACACCCCCAGCCAACAGTCCGTGGGTTCGTCAGATACAATCCTTAGTTGGCATTGCCGGGGAGCAGGCCCTGTGCCCTCACCTGTCCTCAACCTGCCTCTGTCCTTTGCTGTTCCCTCAGCCACATAAGTATTGTATGCTGTGTGCTCAGCTCCACTATACAGCGAGGACTAGCTACTAGAGGACAGTCAGAAGCTACTGCCCAGCCAAGATCTGGAGAAATATCTGCCGTTTCCTCCGCTAGGCAAGCAAGTAGTGATGAGGAGAGTAGCGTGGGAGGTGGTGTTGTGAGCGGTTAGGCTCCTGACCCAGAGACCATTGAGGAGGACATCAGTGATGTGCAGACACTACTCGATGATGATGAAGCGCACTTGGGAGCTGAGTGCAGATGGGGCTTCATCATCATCAGGAGAAGAGGGTGGCAGCTTGACCCTGAGGCTGGGGCTGAGCCAGCAAGGTGGTAGCATGGCTGGGAGTCAGCAGGGTGGCAGCAGTGGGAGGTCAGGAGCCCAACGTGCCCGGGGTAGACCACCTGCTTCGCAGCAGCCTACCTGCCCGGGAAGTTGTGGTGCAGGGGTTTACATAGGCAGTGGCGGTAGCCTGATGCATCTGATTAGATCATCCATGCCGCCTCACCCAAACCTTGACAAAAGAGACCGGTTTCATCTGGCTACCTGCCTCAGCTACTACTCTGATGCTGCCACCTTACTGATACCACACTTCTGATGTCAAATGCTCCTTCTTTCACCCACCTTTGTCATCGGGTACTGGTATTGCCACCCACCTCTTCACTTTGTCACCAGGTCACTTTGTGGTCTCCTGATGCTGCTGCTGCCATCTGCACAATATGTCACCTTGCCACTCTGTGGTCTCCTCCAGATGTTGCTGCTGCCGCTACCTCCAGACTCGGTCATTGTGCCACTCTGTGGCCTCCTCATACTGCTGAAACCTTCAGACTGTCATTTTGCCACTCGGTGGCCTCCTCATACTGCTGCCACCTCCAGACTCTGTAATTTTGCCACTTGGTGGCCTCCTCATACTGCTGCCAACTCGAGACTCTGTCATTCTGCCACTCGTGGCTTTCTCTTGATGCTGCTACTGCTGCTTCCACCACCTCCAGACTCTGTCATTGTGCCACTCGGTGGCCTTCTCCTGATGCTGCTACTGCTGCTTCCACCACCTCCAGACTCTGTCATTGTGCCACTCGGTGGCCTTCTCCTGATGCTGCTACTGCTGCTTCCACCACCTCCAGACTCTGTTGTCATTGTGCCACTCAGTGTCCTCCACATACTGCTGCCACCTCCACACTCTGTCATTGTGCCACTCAGTGGCCTCCTCATTCTCCTGCAAACTCCAGACTCTGTCATTGTGCTACTCGGTGGCCTTCACATACTGCTGCCACATCCACACTCTGTCACTGTGCCACTCTGTGGCATCCTCATACTGCTGCCACCCCCAGACTCTCATTGTGCCACTCGGTGGCCTTCTCCTGATGCTGCTACTGCTGCTTCCACCACCTCCAGACTCTGTTGTCATTGTGCCACTCGGTGGCCTCCACAAACTGCTGCCACCTCCACACTCTGTCATTGTGCCACTCGGTGGCCTTCACATACTGCTGCCACATCCACACTCTGTCACTGTGCCACTTTGTGGAATCCTCCTACTGCTGCCTCCTCCAGACTCTGTCATTGTGCCACTCGGTGACCTTCTCCTGATGCTGCTACTGCTGCTGCCACCACCTCCAGACTCTTTCATTGTGCTGCTCTGTTGCCTGCTGATGCAGCTACCACCTCCAGGCTCTGTCATTGGGCCACTCTGTGGTCTCCTCATGCTGCTTCCACCTCACCACTATGTCATAGGCCACTCTGTGGACTTCTCCTGCTGTTCCCACGCTACCCACTTCATGACTGGGCCACTATTTTGCTTTTCGGCCTGGCTAACATAATCATTAATTTGACCTTTCTTCTGATCTGGCAGAAGGAAGGAAAAATGAGACACACAACAGATCCTGTCTGTGTAGCAGCTGTAAGGCCTGTATGGTCCCATCAGAATTGGCTTATGATTTGGTAGCCAAAAGCAGGAGTAGGTACAAAAAACAGAAGACATGCAAATATTCCATTAACATGTAATCTCTGTTTTAGATCCATTCCTGTTTTTTTTTGGCATTAGCAATACTGATGGATTACTGACCAAATGCTGACCGAGTGAAGGCAGAAGCTGCACCGTCAGGAGCTGCACCGACAGCATTTTTGTTGGTTATTGTTTTGACGGATCAGAGGAAGAGCAAGATAATCAGTGACGTCAACACAAACTTACTGCGGACACCCTCACCACTCTGTCGGGGAGTTCTACTTGTATAAGCGTTTAATATAACATGTTCTATTGACATCTATGTGGAATCAGCTGATGACAGTGTAAAAGGAGTGCGCATCTTCTTGGTGCTAACATCGACCTGTAACGCCGAGTTCATACTTGAGTTATTTGGTCAGTTTTGGTCCCGTGACCGCCCAAATAAATGAAGTGTGCAGTGACTTTAAGAGCGATGCCTGTCATTTGCATGTCATGTGGACTCACAGTATAATTTCACTACCACAGCAGACTCCTTTTGCATGTTACTGCAAGGCACAGTGTTCTACACCCCTATAAAGGCTCTCTGCAGCCAGGAAAAAGCAGATTTTTTACGCGATTCGCCAGGAATAAATCCGGATCAAAGCGGAATTTTCCCCAAAAATTCGGCGAACTGGCGAATCGAATTTTTTAAAAATTTGCTTGTCTCTAATAATAATAACAATATCTACAGTGGATATAAGAATTCTACACACCCCTTTTTAAAATGTCAGGTTTCTGTGCTGTAAAAAAAATGAGACAAAGATAAATCATTTCAGAACTTTTTCCACCTTTAATGTGACCTATAAACTGTACCACTCAACTGAAAAACAAACTGAAATATTTTAGGTGGAGGGAAGAAAACAAAAAAAACTAAAATAATGTGCTTGCATAAGATGAGCTTATAACTGGGGATAGCTGCTGCCATATAGCTGTGTTCAGAATTAAGCAATTACATTCAAAATCATGTTAAATAGGAGTCAGCATACACCTGCCATCATTTAAAGTGCCTCTGATTAACCCCAAATAAAGTTCAGCTGCTCTAGTTGGTCTTTCCTGAAATATGCTTAGTCGCATCCCACAGCAAAAGCCATGGTCCACAGAGAGCTTCCAAAGCATCAGAGGGATCTCATTGTTAATGGTATCAGTCAGGAGAAGGGTACAAAAGGCATTAGATATACCATGGAATACAGTGAAGACAGTCATCATCAAGTGAAGAAAACATGGCACAACAGTGACATTACCAAGAACTGGACGTCCCTCCAAAATTGATGAAAAGACGAGAAGAAGACAAGAGGCCTACAGCAACATTAAAGGAGCTGCAGGAAAATATGGCAAGTACTGCCTGTGTGGTACATGTGACAGCAATCTCCCGTATTCTTCTTATGTCAGGACTATGGGGAAGAGTGGCAAGACAAAATCCTTTTCTCACAAATCAAAACATCCAAGCCAGTCTACATTTTGATAAAACACATCTGAAGTCTCCGAAAAGCATGTGGGAAAAGGTGTTATGGTCTGATGAAACCAAGGTTGAACTTGTTGGCCATAATTCCAAAAGATATGTTTGGCGCAAAAACAACACCTCACATCACCAAAAAAACACCATCCCCACAGTGAAGCATGGTGGTCGCAGCATCATGCTTTGGGGCTGTTTTTCTTCATCTGGAACTGGGGCCTTAGTTAAGATAGAGGGAATTATAAACAGTTCCAAATACCAGTCAATATTGGTACAAAACCTTCAGGCTTCTGCTAGAAAGCTGAACATGAAGAAGAACTTCATCTTTCAGCAGGACAACGACCCAAAGCATACATCCAAATCAACAAAGGAATGGCTTCACCAGAAGAAGTTTAAAGTTTTGGAATGGCCCAGCCAGAGCCCAGACCTGAATCTGATTAAAAATCTGTGGGGTGATCTGAAGAGGGCTGTGCACAGGAGATGCCCTCGCAATCTGACAGATTTGGAGTGTTTTTGCAAAGAAGAGTTTAATTAAAAAATATTTAATTAAAAAATACCAGTGACAGACAGTCATTTTCTGTATTCCACAAACTCTGCTTGCTGTGAGCAGTGAGACGCAAATCAATACTTATATCTAGACTGTTTGCGGCCTATATTTAATTAAAAATTACCAGTGACAGACAGTCATTTTCTGTATTCCACAAACTCTGCTTGCTGTGAGCAGTCAGACGCAAAACTACACTTATATCTAGACTGTGAAATAAGGATGCCACTGGCCGTTCCTCTTCCAATAAGTTCAGTTTCATCGTCCAAGAGTCCGGTCAACACAATCGAAACCACCGGCCGTCCCTCTTAATCATGGCCCCATTTCGGATAAACATGAAAATTTTTGCCTGAACTTGCTATCACCATGGTAGGCGCATAAAAGAACAACGAAAGTTGAAAGAGCAGACATCGATAGATTGTCAACATCACGGGGACGTCAGCTTAGAAGCTATCTAGAGTTAACAAAGCAGCAGCAGACCCTCACCTACAATTTTGTATACACGGTCACTGGTCAGCTCAACATCCACTCCGTTCCTCTTACAAGTTCATTATCATCAGATGATAGTCCGTTCAACACAATCGAAGCCACCGGCCATCCCTCTTAGTCATGGCCCCAGTTCCGAAAATCATGAAAATTTTTGTCTGAACTTGCTATTTATATAAAAGTAAATATACAGAAAAGAAAAGTTTGGTGAGTTATATGGTCAGTCTGTAAAAGTGACGTACAACTCGGGCAACATCATTCCCAGCAGCGACATTGTAGTCCAAGATGGATCCAGACATCCTCCCCATGCTGTCCCCGACCCATTTTGGTGGTGTTTCCATCAATTTCTGACCTTTTCATATGAACCAGGCACCCTACCCTCTTCAGAGCAGAAGGTGCCTGGTTTAATGCTCGGTTTCTCCCATTGACTTCTATAGGGCTCGGGTGCGGTAGAGCACCCGAACATCCCGATGTGCTCGGGCAGAGCACCCGAGCATCGGGGTGCTCGATCTTCTCTATTGGCAACCCAATTGTAAGAGATCAATAAGAAATAAAGGGAAGATTACAGAGAGGGTGGTAGTTAGCAACTCAAGATGGGTCAATAATTGTGTTTACATTGCAAGTTATGTTTAAAAAAAGGAGGGAAATAAATTTGAAGAATGAAAGAGGAAGTGTAACTGTTATTTCAGGTAACTTTTCAGAAGAAGCTGTCATTTATTTCTGGCCATTATATGACTTGTATATGGCATTTTTAACCGTTTTTCTGTCTGGAATCTGTCTGGAATCTGTCTGTAATTCTATTTTTTCTAAACTAACAGGTGAAGACTAATTGGTTTCCTGTCTGCCCATATATAGGATTGGAAGAAACAGGGGATCTTGTTTACTAACTCCCTGTAGCACCCCTCAGAAGCTACAGCAGTAACTGAGGACATTATCCAGCAATATAGTTTAGATATGATATGAATGCAGCAGTAAAAGGCTATCTGTCAGCAGATTTGTACCTATGAAACTGGCTGCCCTTTTACATGTGTACTTGGCAGCTGAAGGCATCTGTGTTGGTCCCACGTTCATATGTGCCTGCAATGCTGAGAAAAATGAAGTTTTCGATATATATGCAAATGAGCCTCTAGGTGCAATGCTCTCTCTGCAATGGCAATGGCCCCATTTCTCCTAAAGGCTTATTTATATCAAAACTTAATTTTTCTCAGCAATGCAAGCACATATGAACATGGGACCAACACAGATGTCTTATGCTGTTCATTTTTATCTGAGGACATTCAGCAAAGCACCTCTGAAGAAGATTAGATTGAAGTGTGTGCTAAGGTAGCTGCATCAGGATGTTCGGAGTGTAGGGCTGCTATTTTATCCAGGAAACCTTTGAAAATTGTATTGGCAGCTAGATTCCCAGGTGTGGGGTAAAAATAAGTTTTATAATATACGACAACCTTGGTTTTGCCTCTACCGTCTTAGGGTACGTTGGGGGGGGGGGGTATGCTGTCATGTTATTACTCTTTGTGAAACCATTACCTTTGTTTTTTCCATTTAAAAAAATCAAGAACAATTAAAAATGGCACTATAGATATTACAGACAACTTTTTCGCTTTAGTTATAGTGTGAGTGATATTTTTTACTCCACAATACTTTTGGTCAGTCAACAACATTAATGACATACAATGCAGATTAATTACTGGTTTTGGTTTTAATTTTCAAACTGTGGGAAGTTATCAGTATCGAATAATAAAAATAACAAATACCTGATTATAAGATACCCGAAGAAACTAATAGACTAGTTAGCTCATTTCAAATTTGGGATTCTGTTATCTCACAGTATTCGTTATGGTTTTGCACTCTCCTGGTCCTCAAGACTTAAATGTGGTTGCTTTTGCAATAATTGATAATTTTTTAATCCTTTTGCATGAATCGATGTACAGCTAGTAATTAACGTGCAGGGACTCTATGAAGTGGGCTCACAAACTGAGCCCACACCATACATGGTGGATGCCAGCCATGTTGTTCAGTTCACACCTGCTTGCTGGGATTGATGGAGATTACTCATATCCCTCTAGTTAAACCCCTTCAGATGCTGCAGTCAATGACGAATGGCAGGCTTAGGCCTTTTGAAGGCTCTCATGCCTGCCATTGATAACTATATGACTACAATAGGGAGGCTAAAAATAAAAGTAAAAAAAAAATGTAAAAAATTATTTTAACCCATAGAGGACCCACGCCGTACATGTACGGCGCTGGTAGATGTGACTTAAGGACCAGTGCCATACATGTACGACTAGCTGATTGGCGGGTGCAGGAGCAGGACTCTCCCAATCAGCGGCACGGACCCAGCAGTCACTGACTGAGAGGTAATGCATTACAATACAGGATGTATTGTAATGCATTCCAGAGGTGATCACAACCTCAGAAGTTGAAGTCCCATAGTGGGACAAAAATAAAAAGTTAAAAAAGTTGATAAAAAAGTGTTTTTCTTAATAAAAAATAATAAAGTTTCAAGTAAAAAAAGCCCCTTTCCAAAATAAAACACATAGAATTGAAAAAAAAAGAAAAACAGACATATTAGGTATTGCCATATCTGTAATTACTGGCTCTATAAAAATTTCACATGATCTACCCCCTCACCTGAAAGCCGTAGAAAAAATAAAATAAAAACTTACATCACAAAAAGTGCACCACTAAGCGATTAAAATTGCATAAGCCCCCCAAATTAGTACAAATCAAACTGTCACGTAATCCCGCAAAAAATGAGACCCTAACTAAGACAATCGCCCAGAAAATTAAAAAAAATATGGCTCTCAGAATATGGAGACGCTAAAACATGATTTTTTTTTTTGTTTCAAAAATGCTTTTATTGTTTTGAAAGTGAAAAAAATAAAAAAAGTAATTATATTAGGTATTGTCACATCCGTAACAACCAGGTATATTAAAATACCACATGACCTAACCCCTCACGTGAACACCAAAAAAAATGTTGTTACCTTACATCCCATAAAGTGTAATACCAAGCGACCAAAAATTCATACGCACCGTAAAATAGTACCAATCAAACCGTTATCTCATCCCGCAGAAACTTAGACCCTACCTAAGACAATTGCTCAAAAAATAAATAAAAATATGGCTTTCAGAATATGGAGACATTTTACAAATTCTTTATTACGTAAAACTGAAATAAACAAACAAAAAAAGTTGTCATATTTGGTATTGTCACAGCCATAACAACCTGCTCTATAAAAATAGCACATGATATAACCTGTCAGATGAACATTTAAAAAAAAATAATAAAAATTTAAACGGTGCCAAAACAGTTATTTTTTGTTACCTTGCTTCACCAAAAAAAGTGTAATATAGAGCAACCAAAAATCATATCTACCCTAAAATAGTACCAACAAAACTGCCACCTTATCCCGTAGTCTCCAAACTGGGGTCACTTTTTGGAGTCTCTTCTCTAGGAGTGCATCAGGGGGTATTCAAATGTGACATGGCAACTTAAAATTATCCCAGTGAAATCTGCACTCCAAAAACCATATGCGCTTCTTTCCTTCTGCACCCTGCCGTGTGCCCATACAGCAGTTTACAATTACAAATGGGGTGTTTCTGTAAACTACAGAATCAGAGTAATAAATATTGAGTTTTGTTTGGCTGTTAACCCTTGCTTTGTTCCCGTAAAAAATGGATTAAAATGGAATATCTGCCAAAAAAGTGAAATTCAGAAATTTCATCTACATTTTCCTTTAATTCTTGTAGAAGACCTAAAGGGTTAACAAAGTTTGTAAAATCAGTTTTGAATATCTTGAGGGGTGTAGTTTCTAAAATGGGGCCATTTATGGGTGGTTTCTATTGTGCAAGCCCCACAGACACTTCACAACTGAACTGGTCCTTAAAAGAGTGTGTTTTGGAAATTTTCTTAAAGATTTTAAGATTTGCTTCTAAACTTCTAAGCCTTCTAACATTCATAAAAAATTTTATGGCATTCACAAAATGATCCCAACATAAAGTAGACATATTTGAAATATAAAGTAATAACTATTATAGGAGGTATCACTTTCTGTTTTAAAGGCAGAGAAATTGAAATTTGGAAAGTTGCGATTTTCCATTTTTTTAAAAATTTTGGATAAAAATGAAAAATATTGACTGAAATTTGCCACTATCATGAAGCACAATGTGTCATTAGAAAAAAATCTCAGAATGGCTTGGATAAGTAAAAGCATTCCAAGGTTATCACCACATAAAATGACACATGTCAGATTTCCAAAAAACGACCTGGTCCTTAAATATGGCAGGGTCCTGAAAAAGTTAATATAAGAAAAATTATTATAATTGTTAGTGCCGTTTCTGAAAAATGTCCAAACTACTAAAATAAAAGTATTTATCTTTCATGTAGAACTCTGTAGCAATAACAAAATCAAAATAGTCAAATCAACACCTTTTGGTCAGTTTACCCCATGAAATATATTGAATAAAAATGATCAAAAAAATCATATGAATCTAAAAAAAGAACTAAATTAAACTATAGATTACATTTTAAAAAACAAGCCCTCATATAGCTTTGTAGATGGAAATATAAAAAATGTATGTGTCAAAATATGATGATGCAATAAAAAGAGTTTTTTTTAAAAGTAGTAGAGCATAATAAAAGAAAATGTATATTAGCAGCAGAAATTATAATATTAAAGTCATCATGTCAAATGAGGAAAGTAACTGAGTTTAAAATGGAGTGGTACAGAACTTTACAACATGCATTGTCCTGGATTGATTGGATTGGATTTTTTATAGGTTTTCAGATTTATAACTAGTGATGGCCTGGCAGTTCGCCCAGAGGTCTTTTTTCGGCAAACTTTGCACGGTTGCGATTCGCCGAACATGCGAACAGATGGCGATGTCCGCCGGTGCCATATAGTGATGTCGCGAACATAAAATTTTCCGTTCGCGAACAGCGAACGCGAGCTTCCGCAGATATTCGTGAACGGGCGAACCGCCATAGACTTCAATTGGCAGGCGAATTTTAAAACACACAGGGACTCTTTCTGGCCACAATAGTGATGGGAAAGTTGTTTCAAGGGGTCTAACACCTGGACTGCGGCATGCCGGAGGGGGATCTATGGCAAAACTCCCATGGAAAATTACGTAGTGGACGCAGAGTCGGGTTTTAATCCATAAAGGGCATAAATCAACTAACATTCCTAAATTGTTTGGAATAACATGCTTTAAAACATCCAGTGTGTGTATACGATCAGGTATGATGTTGTATCGATCAGGTAGTGTAAGGGTTACACCCACTTTACAGACATTGACAGACCAAACTCGCCTTTTAATGCACCGCAAACAACCGCAAACAGTTCATTTGCACAACCGCAAACTCCCCATTTGCACCAGGTTGGATACCAAGCTAGCCACATCCCGGTGATGTCATTGAAGGTTTCTTCCTCCACCCAGCCACGTACAATGCCAAGGGTCCCTGAAAGGTGAATTGAATTGATTTTCGAACGGGGAGATGGTTAAAAAAACGCTGGCTCCCTCCCCTTTGTTTTTATCCACGGTCACTGCGTCTGCGCCATGCAATTTACTGTCACACCCGATATGAGTGGTATTTTCTGTAGTACTATTCTCATCAGTTTAATCCCTCTAACGTCCCCAATCTGGGGGCCATTTATTGAATTGATTTTTCGAACGGGGAGATGGTTAAAAAAACGCTGGCTCCCTCCACTCTGTTTTAATCCACGGTCACTGCGTCTGCGCCGTGCAATTTACTGTCACACCCGATATGAGTGGTATTTTCTGTAGTACTATTCTCATCAGTTTAATCCCTGTTACATCCCATATCAGGGATTGCCTTTTGTGAAAAAATATTTAGGCCGGGTACCTTCGACTGCCTTCACAGTGACAGACCAAACTCTCATACACCAAACTGAATTGATTTCAGGAACCAGGAGATGGAAAAAGCAGCTTGGTCGGTCCTCATACTCCCAAATTGGGGCACTGCGCGTGCACAGAGCAATGTGCTGTGACACCCTCTATGAGTGGTGTCTTAACTAGTACTATTCCTATCAGTTTAATGCCTTTTACGTACCCTATCCGGTCGAATTGATTAACCATTGTCGAATTAGCGAACCATTACGACATCATGAAATAAATTCGTTCTGAGCTCTGTACTTGCTTTGTATTGGAATTGATGGGGATTTTTTTAATTGTCTGCCTCATTTCTAATAAACTATTAAGAGACTTTATTATGATTTTTTATTTTATGTATTAAAAACCCATACAACATATAAAAAAAGAAGGTAAATGAATGTTTTTTCTATGAAATATTATCCAGCCGTCCGATCGCTTTTGGTCTGACCATAAAGAAGCAACGGCCTTATCATCTGGGGTGTGGCAACATTGCCAACATACTCATAGAGGTGATGATTGCTTCTTTGTGATACGCAAGCCCCTTCACCACAACAAGGTAACGATCACAAAGGGGAATTGACACTTGTATGTGCCTTTTTTTTTGGTTTGTTTTTGCAGCCACAGTGCTGCACCATAGGACAGAAAAATTAGGCATATACACATGCCTGAAAAATAATGGCATTGTAGCAGCGGCCGGAAAAATTGATTTTTTCCAGGCAGAAAAGTGACTAAAACATTGCGGCTTGAACCCTAGTTGGTGGTGGAGAATTCACGAAAGTCATCCGTTATGCAGACATTAAATACAGCAACGTGGGGACCATTTTGAGGCCAAGGCATGTAATCAGGCCTTTTGTTAGTCAAACGTATCCCCCACTGTCAGTCCCTTCGGGAACCATGCCTCATTCATCTTTATGAAGGTGAGGTAATCAACACTTTTTTGACCGAGGCGACTTCTCTTGTCAGTGACAATGCCTTCTGCTGCACTGAAGGTCCTTTCTGACAGGACACTTGAAGCAGGGCAGGCCAGAAGTTCTATCGCAAACTGGGATAGCTCAGGCCACAGGTCAAGCCTGCACACCCAGTAGTGAAGGGGTTCATTGCTCCTCAGAGTGTCGATATCTGCTGTTAAGGCGAGGTAGTCTGCTACCTGTCGATCGAGTCGTTCTCTAAGGCTGGATCCCGAAGGGCTGTGATGAGTAGGACTGAAAAAGCTCTGCATGTCCTCCATCAACAACACATCTGTAAATCGTCCAGTCCTTGCCGCCATGGTAGGAGGAGGATTACACTCACCTCTTCCCCTGTTAGATTCCCGTTGTGCTGTGACATCCACCTTATAAGCTGTGTAAAGCATATTTTTTAGTTTGGTTTTGAACTGCTGCATCCTTTCCGACTTTCGGCAATTTGTTAACATTTCTGCCACTTTCTGCTTATACCGGGGGTCTAGTAGCGTGGCCACCCAGTACAGGTCGTTCTCCTTCATCCTTTTTATACGTGGGTCCCTCAACAGAGATGACAGCATGAAAGACCCCATTTGAACAAGGTTGGATGCAGAGCTACTCATTTCCCATTCCTCGTCCTCACTGATGTCATTGACGGTCTGTTATTCCCCTCAGCCACGTACAACACCATGGGTCCCAGATAGGTGACAACAACGAGCACCCTGGGGTGCCTGCTGTGGTTAGTCTTCCTCCTCCTCAAAGCCGCCACATTCCTCCTCTGACTCCTCTTCCTCATACTCCTCTTCCAGCGTTGCCGCAGGTCCGGCAAGCGATGATGACAAGGCTGTTTCTGGTGGTGATGGTGACCACAACTCTTCCTCTTCCTCTTCACGCTCATTTACAGCTTGATCCAGCACTCTTCGCAGGGCACGCTCCAGGAAGAAAACAAATGGGATGAGGTCGCTGATGGTGCCTTCGGTGCGACCGACTAGGTTTGTCACCTCCTCAAAAGGACGCATGAGCATACAGGCATTGCGCATGAGTGTCCAGTAACGTGGCAAAAAAATTCCCAGCTCCGCAGAGGCTGTCCTAGCACCCCGGTCATACAAATACTCGTTGACGGCTTTTTCTTGTTGGAGCAGGCAGTCGAACATTAGGAGTGTTGAATTCCAACGTGTCGGGCTGTCGCATATCAAGCGCCTCACTGGCATGTTGTTTCGCCGCTGAATATCGGAAAAGTGTGCCATGGCCGTGTAGGAACGCCTGAAATGGCCACACACCTTCCTGGCCTGCTTGAGGACGTCCTGTAAGCCTGGGTACTTAGACACAAAACGTTGTACGATGAGATTCAACACATGTGCCATGCACGGCACATGTGACAACTTGCCCAAATTCAATGCCGAGAACAAATTTGTTCCATTGTCACACACCACTTTGCCGATCTCCAGTTGGTGCGTAGCCACTGATCCACCTGTGCGTTCAGGGCGGACAGGAGTGCTGGTCCTGTGTGGCTCTCTGCTTTCAGGCAAGTCAACCCCAAGACAGCATGACACTGTCGTATCCTGGATGTGGAATAACCCCTGGGGAGCTGAGGTGATTCAGTTGATGTGCAGCCAGACGCCGCAGCAGAAGAGGACTCAGCCGAGGAGGATATCGAAGAGGATGGAGTAGGAGTAGAGGAGGTGGCAGTAGGTCTGCCTGCAAGTCGTGGTGGTGTCACCAACTCCGCTGCGGAGCCACGCATTCCATGCTTGTCAGCATTCAGCAGGTTGACCCAATGCGCAGTGTACGTGATATACCTGCCCTGACCCTGCTTTGCAGACCAGGTATCAGTGGTCAGATAGACCCTTGCCCCAATCCTGCCTGACTGAGACATATCCCTGTAATCTACATCATCTGGCAATAATGGTTGCGCATCACTAATTGCATCCAACTGATGTGTAAATAACTCCTCTGACGGATCAAGTGAAGCTGCTGTAGTGGCTGTGGTGGTAGTGGTGGTGGTGGCGGTGGGCGGGCCTCTGAACACTAGGCATTATTCCAGGGACAGTGGAAATCACAGCATTTTGTTTTTAGATAAGTGGTACTACGCGTGCAAGGTATTGTGCCACCCGGTATCAGTGGTGGGCACTGGCAGTGGGCACACTACAGTCTGTGGAAGTGGGCCTGACACACACTGGCAGCAGGCAAGCAACTGAAATCAGACTAATGTGTAAAAATTAAATGCCTTATTTATCGGCAAGCTACTGTGCCACCCGGTATCAGTGGTTGGCACTGGCAGTGGGCACAATACAGTCAGTGGAAGTGGGCCTGACACACACTGGCAGCAGGCAAGCAACTGAATTTAGACTACTGTCTAAAAATTAAATGCCTTATTTATCGGCAAGCTACTGTGCCACCCGGTATCAGTGGTTGGCACTGGCAGTGGGCACACTACAGTTAGTGGAAGTCGGCCTGACACACACTAGTAGCAGGCAAGCAACTGAAATTACACTAAAGTGTAAAAATTGAATGCCTTTTTTTGATGCAAAGTCTTGTGCCACACGGGATGACAGGGGTGGGCACTGGCAGTGGGCACACTACAGTCAGTGGAAGTCGGCCTGACACACACTGGCAGCAGGCAAGCAACTGAAATTACACTAAAGTGTAAAAATTAAATGCCTTTTTTTGATGCAAAGTCCTGTGCCACACGGGATGACAGGGGTTGGCACTGGCAGTGGGCACACTACAGTCAGTGGAAGTCGGCCTGACACACACTAGCAGCAGGCAAGCAACTGAAATTACACTAAAGTGTAAAAATTAAATGCCTTTTTTTGATGCAAAGTCCTGTGCCACCTGGGATGACAGGGTTGGGCACTGGCAGTGGGCACACTACAGTCAGTGGAAGTCGGCCTGACACACACTAGCAGCAGGCAAGCAGCTGAAATTACACTAAAGTGTAAAAATGAAATGCCTTTTTTTGATGCAAAGTTCTGTGCCACACGGGGTGACAGGGGTGGGCACTGGCAGTGGGCACACTACAGTCTGTGGAAGTGGGCATGACACACACTGACAGCAGGCAAGCAACTGAATTTAGACTACTGTCTAAAAATTAAATGCCTTATTTTTTGGCAAGCTACTGTGCCACCCGGTATCAGTGGTTGGCACTGGCAGTGGGCACACTACAGTCAGTGGAAGTCGGCCTGACACACACTGGCAGCATGCAAGCAACTGAATTTAAACTAAAGTGTAAAAATGAAATGCCATTTTTTGATGCAAAGTCCTGTGCCACCTGGGATGACAGGGGTGGGCACTGGCAGTGGGCACACTACAGTCAGTGGAAGTCGGCCTGACACACACTAGCAGCAGGCAAGCAGCTGAAATTACACTAAAGTGTAAAAATGAAATGCCTTTTTTTGATGCAAAGTTCTGTGCCACACGGGATGACAGGGGTGGGCACTGGCAGTGGGCACACTACAGTCTGTGGAAGTGGGCATGACACACACTGACAGCAGGCAAGCAACTGAATTTAGACTACTGTCTAAAAATTAAATGCCTTATTTATCGGCAAGCTACTGTGCCACCCGGTATCAGTGGTTGGCACTGGCAGTGGGCACACTACAGTCAGTGGAAGTCGGCCTGACACACACTGGCAGCAGGCAAGCAACTGAAATTAATCTAAAGTGTAAAAATGAAATGCCTTTATTTGATGAAAAGTCCTGTGCCACACGGGATGACAGGGGTGGGCACTGGCAGTGGGCACACTACAGTCAGTGGAAGTCGGCCTGACACACACTAGCAGCAGGCAAGCAGCTGAAATTACACTAAAGTGTAAAAATGAAATGCCTTTTTTTGATGCAAAGTCCTGTGCCACACGGGATGACAGGGGTGGGCACTGGCAGTGGGCACATTACAGTCTGTGGAAGTGGGCATGACACACACTGACAGCAGGCAAGCAACTGAATTTAGACTACTGTCTAAAAATTAAATGCCTTATTTATCGGTAAGCTACTGTGCCACCTGGTATCAGTGGTTGGCACTGGCAGTGGGCACACTACAGTCAGTGGAAGTGGGCCTGACACACACTGGCAGCAGGCAAGCAACTGAATTTAGACTACTGTCTAAAAATTAAATGCCTTATTTATCGGCAAGCTACTGTGCCACCCGGTATCAGTGGTTGGCACTGGCAGTGGGCACACTACAGTCTGTGGAAGTGGGCCTGACACACACTGGCAGCAGGCAAGCAACTGAATTTAGACTACTGTCTAAAAATTAAATGCCTTATTTATCGGCAAGCTACTGTGCCACCCGGTATCAGTGGTTGGCACTGGCAGTGGGCACACTACAGTCAGTGGAAGTCGGCCTGACACACACTAGCAGCAGGCAAGCAACTGAAATTACACTAAAGTGTAAAAATTAAATGCCTTTTTTTATGCAAAGTCCTGTGCCACACGGGATGACAGGGGTGGGCACTGGCAGTGGGCACACTACAGTCAGTGGAAGTCGGCCTGACACACACTAGCAGCAGGCAAGCAACTGAAATTACACTAAAGTGTAAAAATTAAATGCCTTTTTTTGATGCAAAGTCCAGTGACAGCCGGTATGAGTGGTTGGCACTGGCAGTGGGCACACTACAGTCAGTGGAAATCAGCCTGACACACACTGGCAGGCAACTAACCTTAGATTAAAGTTTAAAAATGAAATGCCTTGTTTTGATGCAAAATCCTGTGCCACATGGGATGACAGGGGTGGGCACTGGCAGTGGGCACACTACAGTCTGTGGGCCTGCAGCTCCTCACACACAGGCAGGCCAGGCAACTGCAATATGTATATGGAGAAAAAAAAAGCAGACTAATGTTGCAGCCCTAGAAAGGGCTTTTTGGGGTGCTGTCAGGACGCTGTCCTTACAGCAGAGATCAGATGAGTCTTTCAGGACTGGAGTGGACACTGAATTCACTAGCCTAGCTATCGATTTCCCTATTAAATCAGCAGCAACTACGCTCTCCCTCCTCTCACTAAGACTGCAAATTCCGAATTAATCTAAACTGGATGCTGTTCAGGAGATGGGAGGGTCTGGGATGGAGGTTATGCTGCTGATTGGCTGGAATGTGTCTGCTGACTGTGAGGTACAGGGTCAAAGTTTGCTCAATGATGATGTATAGGGGGCGGACCGAACATCGCATGTGTTCGTCCGCTGCGGCTACGCGAACAAGCTATGTTCGCCGGGAACTGTTCGCCGGCGGATAGTTCGGGCCATCTCTAGTGCCATATTCTTTAGCATTTCGCCAAACTTTGACCCATGACACATCCATCAGGTGGGACCCGACAGCCAATTGAGACATTTCAGCACATGGACACACCCTTACCCCATAACAGAACCCGATCTGGCAGCCATTTTACATTCTCTGTTTTGCCAGTGTTGGGAGAGGTTGCTTTATGGAGAAGGAACAGGCTGTTAGGGACACCAAACGCTAGCTCATAGGGCCACAAAAGTCCTTTTAAGTAATGGTGTAGGTGTGCTATTGATAGGTGTGATATACTGAGGGGTGTAATATACTTATAATATATTTTCAGCGGTTCTGCTGCGATACCACAGCTATATAGAGGGACAAAAAAAAAACGGATTGAAGGGTGTGATATCCCTTCTTCTAGAAAATACTGATTGAGCGCTGTATGATATAACTGTTGTGGCAAAAAAAATAATTGAGGGGTGTGATATACCTGCTTCCACCAAATATTAATTGAGGCCTGCGATATACCTGCTTCCGCAAAATATTGATTGAGGCCTGTGAGATACCTGCTTCCACAAAATACTGATTAAGGGGTTTGATATAGCTGTTTCCACCAAATATTGATTGAGGCATGCGATATACCTGCTTCCACAAAATACTGCTTAAGGGGATTAATATACCTGCTTCCAACAAATACTGATTAAGGCCTGTGATATACCTGCTTCCTCAAAATACTTATTGAGGGGTATAATATACCTGCTTCAACCAAATATTAAGGGGTGTGATATATCTGATTGCACCAAATATTGATTAACCACTTCAGCCCCCCTAGCTTAAACACCCTTAATGACCAGGCCACTTTTTACAAATCCGCACTACACTACTTTCACAGTTTATTGCTCGGTCATACAACTTACCACCCAAATGAATTTTACCTCCTTTTCTTCTCACTAATAGAGCTTTCATTTGGTGGTATTTCATTGCTGCTGACATTTTTAATTTTTTTGCTATTAATCAAAAATGACCGAAATTTTTGCAAAAAAATGACATTTTTCACTTTCTGTTGTAATTTTTTTTTTAAAACTACATTTCTATATAAATTTTTCACAAAATGTATTGTTCTACATGTCTTTGATAAAAAAAAAATCCAATAAGTGTATATTTATTGGTTTTGGTAAAAGTTATAGCGTTTACAAACTATGGTGCAAAAAAGTGAATTTCCACGTTTTGAAGCAGCTCTGACTTTCTGAGCACCTGTCATGTTTCTTCAGGTGCTAGAATGCCAGGATAGTATAAATACCCCCCAAATGACACCATTTTAGAAAGAAGACACCCCAAAGTATTCGCGGAGGGGCATGGTGAGTTCATGTATGATTTCATTTTTTTTCACAAGTTTGCGGAAAATGACACTTTCTGAGGATAAAAATAATAAAGTTTCCATTTCTGCTAACTTCTGGCAAAAAAAAAAAAAATCTCCCACGGACTCACTATGCCCCTCAGTGAATACCTTGGGGTGTCTACTTTCCGAAATAGGGTCATTTGTGGGGTGTGTTTACTGTTCTGAAATTTTGGGCGGGGCAAAATTGTGAGCAGCCATATAAAAGCTAAAGGTACTTGTTGGAATTTGGGCCCCTTTGCGCACCCAGGCTGCAAAAAATTGTCACTCATTTAGTATCGCCGTACTCAGGAGAAGTAGGGAAATGTGTTTTGGGGTGTATTTTTACATATACCCATGCTGGGTGAGAGAAATATCTCTGTAAACTGACAACTTTGTATAAAAATATTTAAAAAGTTGTCGTTTACAGAGATATTTCTCACACCCAGCATGGTTATATGTAAAAATACACCCGAAAACTCATTGCCCTACTTCTCCTGAGTACGGCGATACCACATGAGTGACACTTTTTTGCAGCCAAGATGCGTAAAGGGGCCCTAATTCCAATGAGTACCTTTAGGATTTCACAGGGCATTTTTACACATTTGGATTCCAGACCTTCTCACGCTTTAGGGCAGTATAAATACCCCACAAGTGACCCCATTTTAGAAAGAAGACACCCCAAGGTATTCCGTGAGGGGTATGGTGAGTTCATGTAAAATTTTATTTTTTGTCACAGGTTAGTGAAATATGAGACTTTGTAAAAAAAAAAAAAATATATCAATTTCCGCTAACTTGTGCCAAAAAAAAAAAAAATTCTGTGAACTCGCCATCCCCCTCACGGAATACCTTGGGATGTCTTCTTTCCAAAATGGGGTCAAATGTGGGGGATTTATACTTCCCTGGCATTTTAGGGGCCCTAAAACGTGAGAATCCAAAATGCGTAAAAATGTCCTGTGAAATCCTAAAGGTACTCATTGGTTTTAGGGCCCCTTTGCGCATCTTGGCTGCAAAAAAGTGTCACTCATGTGGTATCGCCGTACTCAGGAGAAGTGGGGCAATGAGTTTTGGGGTGCATTTTTACATATACCCATACTGTGTGTGAGAAATATCTCTGTAAATGACAACTTTTAAATAAAATGTATACAAAGTTGTCAATTTACAGAGATATTTCTCTCACCCAGCATGGGTATATGTAAAAATACACCCCAAAACACATTACCCTAGTTCTCCTGAGTACGGAGATACCACATGTGTGACACTTTTTTTAGCCAAGATGCGCAAAGGGGCCCTAAAACCAATGAGTACCTTTTAGGAGGGCATTTTTACGCATTTTTCTTCTCACGCTTTAGGGCCCCTAAAATGCCAGGGCAGTATAAATACCCCACATGTGACCCCATTTTGGAAATAAGACACCCCAAGGTATTCCGTGAGGGGCATGGCGAGTTCATAGAAGATTTTTTTTTTTGGCACAAGTTAGCGGAAATTGATTTTTTATTGTTTTTTCTCACAAAGTCTCCCTTTCTGCTAACTTTTGATAAAAAGTTAAATTTTTCATGGACTCACTATGCCCCTCACCGAATACCTTGGGGTGTCTTCTTTCCAAAATGGGGTCATTTGTGGGGTGTTTGTACTGTTCTGGCATTTTGGGTGGGGCTAAATTGTGAGCAGCCCTGTAAAAGCTAAAGGTACTCGTTGGAATTTGGGCCCCTTTGCGCACCTAGGCTGCAAAAAAGTGCCACTCATGTGGTATCGCCGTACTCAGGAGAAGTAGGGCAATGTGTTTTGGGGTGTATTTTTACATATACCCATGTTGGGTGAGAGAAATATCTCTGTAAACTGACAACTTTGTATAAAAAAAAATTAAAAAGTTGTTGTTTACAGCAATATTTCTCACACAAAGTATGGGTATATATAAAAATACACCCCAAAACACATTGCCCTACTTCTCCTGAGTATGGCGATACCACATGTGTGACACTGTTTTGCAGCCAAGATGCGCAAAGGGGCCCTAAAACCAATGAGTACCTTTAGGATTTCACAGGGCATTTTTAACCATTTGGATTCTCAAGCTTTAGGGCCCCTAAAATGCCAGGGCAGTATAAATATCCCACATGTGACCCCATTGTGGAAAGAAGACACCCCAAGGTATTCCGTGAGGGGCATGGCAAGTTCACAGAATTTTTTT
Source organism: Bufotes viridis (assembly GCA_033119425.1). Taxonomy (NCBI): domain Eukaryota; kingdom Metazoa; phylum Chordata; class Amphibia; order Anura; family Bufonidae; genus Bufotes; species Bufotes viridis. The sequence goes on along the minus strand of CM065590.1, from coordinate 373,711,203 downwards.
TTTTTTTGGCACAAGTTAGCGGAAATTGATATATATATTTTTTTTTTACAAAGTCTCAAATTTCCACTAACTAGTGACAAAAAATAAAATTTTACATGAACTCACCATACCCAGCACGGAATACCTTGGGGTGTCTTCTTTCTAAAATGGGGTCACATGGGAGGTGTTTGCACTGCCCTGGCATTTGAGGGTCTCCGCAATCATTACACGTATGGCCAGCATTAGTAGTTTCTGCGATTCTCCTTATATTGAGCATACGGGTAATGAGATTTTTTTTCCGTTCAGCCTCTGGGCTGAAAAAAAAAAAATGAACGGCACAGATTTCCTCATTCGCATCGATCAATGTGGATGAAAAAATCTCTGCCAAAAAATGTGCAAAAAAAAAAAAGTTGTAAGGCCCCATTCACACGTCCGCAAAAATGTCCGCATGTATTCCGCAATTCTGCGGAATAGATGCGGACCCATTCAGTGCTCGCCGCATCAGCATTTGCGGAGCTGCGGCCGCAAACTTCCGGGTTTCGGCCCCCAAACATCCGGCCGCAGCTGCCCAAAAGATAGAGCATGTCCTATTCTTGTCCGCAATTGCGGACAAGAAAAGGCATTTTCTATATAGTTCTGGCAATGTGCGGATCCGCAAAATGCAGAAAGCACATTGCCGGTGTCTGTGTTTTGCGGATCCGCGGATCCATGGATCCGCAAAACACATACGGACGTCTGAATGAGCCTTACAAGGGGGTGATTAGTGACAGGGGGTGATCAGGGGGGTGACATGGGGTGATCAGGGGTTAATCGGGGGTTAATCAGTGATGTGGGGGGATGGATGGGAGGGTCTGTGTGGTGATTGGTGCACTTACAAAAGATTCCTTTGGTGGTCCCAAGCAAAAGGGACCACCAAAGGAACGATCAGCAAGCATATCAGACAGTGTTAACAAAACAGCGTCTGATATGTGATTTTTTTTAACTTCTACAGCCTGCCAGCGCATGATCAGCGCTGGCAGGCTGTAGTTTAACTTCTCCCCGACGCGATCCTGTGAACGCGCGCACACGCGTGCGCGCGTTCACAGGAAATCTCGCGTCTCGCGAGAGGACGCCCCGGCGCGTCCAGGAGGAACAAACCGACCGCCGCCAGGACGCAATCCTGCGTTCGGCGGTCGGCAACAGGTTAAGGGGTTTTAAATACCTGCTTCCACAAATACTGATTGAGGGGTGCGATATACCGGCTTCCACCAAATATTGATTATGGGGTTCTATATACCTGATTACACAAAATACTGATTGAGGAGTGCAATACACCTGCTTCCAGAAAATACTTATTAAGGGGTTTGATATACCTGCTTCCACAAAATACTGATTGAAGGGTATGATATACCTGCTTCCACCAAATATTGATTGAGGCCTGTAATATACCTGCTTTCACAAAATCCTAATTAAGGGGTTTGATATAGCTGTTTCCACCAAATATTGATTGAGGTCTGCGGTATTCCTGCTTCCACAAAATACTGATTAAGGGGATTGATATACCTGCTTCCACGAAAAACTGATTGAGGCCTGTGATATACCTGCTTCCACAAAATAATGATTGAGGGGATTGATATACCTGCTTCCACCAAATGCTGATTGCGGCCTGTGATATACCTGCTTCCACCAAATACCAATTATCGGGTTCAATATACCTGTTTCCACAAAATACTGATTAAGGGCCTTCGATATACCTGCTTCCACAAAAATTTTATTGAGGGGTGCGATATAAATGCTTCCACCAAATATTGATAGAGGCATGCGAGATACCCGCTTCCACAAAATAATGATTGAGAGGATTGATATACCTGCTTCCAGCAAATGCTGATTGCGGCCTATGATATACCTGCTTCCACCAAATATTGATTGAGGCCTGCGGTATACCTGCTTCCACAAAATACTGATTAAGGGGATTGATATTCCTGCTTCCACCAAAAACTGATTGAGGCCTGTGATATACCTGATTCCACAAAATAATGATTGAGGGGATTGATATACCTGCTTCCACCAAATACTGATTGAAGCCTGCAATATATCTGCTTCCACAAAATACTGATTAAGGGGTTTGATATACCTGTTTCCAACAAATATTGATTGAGCCCTGCGATATACCTGCTTCCACAAAATCCTGATTAAGGGGTTTGATATAGCTGTTTCCATAAAATATTGATTGAGGCCAGCGATATACCTGCTTCTACAAAATATTGATTGAGATGTTTGATATACCTGCTTCCACAAAATACTGAATAAGGGGATTGATATACCTGCTTCCATAAAATATTGATTGAGGCCTGCGATATACCTGCTTCTACAAAATACTGACCACGGCGTTTGATATAGCTGTTTTCACCAAATTCTGATTAAGGGGTTTGATATAGCTCTTTCCACCAAATATTGATTGAGGCTTGCGATATACCTGCTTCCACAACATACTGATTGAGGCCTGCGATATACCTGCTTCCTCCAAATACAGATTAAGGGGGTTCAATATACCTGCTTTCAAAAAATACTGATTGAAGGGTGCGATATATCTGCTTCCACAAAATACTGAGTAAGGGGTTTGATATAACTATTTCCTTAAAATACTGATTGAGGCCTGTGATATACCTGCTTCCACAAAATACAGATTAAGGGGTTCGATATACCTGCTTCCAAAAAATCCTGATTGAGGGGTGCGATATACCTGCTTCCACCAAATATTGATTAAGGGCTTCTATATGCCTGCTTCCACAAAATACTGATTGAGGGGTGCGATATTCCTGCTTCCACCAATTATTGATTGAGGCCTGCCATATACCTTTTTCCACAAAATACTGATTGAGGGGTGAGATATACCTGCTTCCACCAAATTTTGATTAAGGGGTTCTACACTGAAGAAAAATATAAACACTTTCGTTTTTGCTCCCATTTTGCATGAGTTGAACTCAAAGATCTGAAACATTTTTTACATACACAAAAGACCCATTACTCTCAAATATTGTTCACAAATCTGTATTTGTGAAAGCAGATATATCGCAGGCCTCAATCAGTATTTTGTGGAAGCAGGTATATAGAATCCCTTAATCAATATTTGGTGGAAGCAGTTATATTGCTCCCCTTAATCAGTATTTTGTGGAAGCAGGTATATACACTCAAACAAAACAATAGCTAATCTCAGGGAGACCAGCTACAGAAAACACCACAGAGCCTCATTTAAGAGTCTCAACACAGCAATCCAAGGAGACGGCTTATGGTAGAGAAATGAACATTCATTGCACGGGCAACAGCTCTGGTAGAAATCCCTGCAGTCAGCATGCCAATTGCACTCTCCCTCAAATGTTGCGACATCTGTGGCATTGTGCTGTGTGATCAAACTGCACATTTCAGAGTGGTCTTTTAGTGTGGGCAGTCCAAGGCACACCTGTGCAATATTCATGCTGTCTAATCAGCAGCTTGATATGCCACACCTGTGAGGTGGGATGGATTATCTCGGCAAAAGAGAAATGCTCACTAACACAGATTTAGACAGATCTGTGAACAATATTTGAGAGTAATGGGTCTTTTGTGTATGTAGAAAATGTTTCAGATCTTTAACTTCAGCTCATGCAAAATGGGAGCAAAATCGAAAGTATTGCGTCTATATTTTTCTTCAGTGTATATACCTGCTTCCACAAAATACTGATTGAGGGGTGCAATATACCTGCTTCCACCAAATATTGATTAAGGGGTTCAATATATCTGCTTCCACAAAATACTGATTGAGGCCTGCGATATATCTGCTTCCACAAATGCTTCTATTCTCTAGGGACTTTGGCACAGGGTCATTTTGAAAATGACAGGTAGAGGAAGAGGCAGGCCGTTCCCCAGGGGTGGCAAGTGCACCAGGCAGGAGCCTAAGTGGGAAGTTGGAGAAATTGCGTGCGATTACTTCAAAGGACGCACCAGAGTTGGTTGAGTGGCTCACTCAGCCTTCCGCTTCTGCACCCTCCTCATCCTCTGTCTCTGCACCCTCCTCACTGTCTGCTGTGTGCACCCTCAAAGACACCACCACCACCATAGTCCCTCCACTAGAGTCAGAGGAATTATTTTCCCATCCATTCCCAAACCTTACCGAAGTGGAGGTAGCAACGGCCGTCACCCAGTGGTCTGACTACAGTACCCAGATCAGCACAAGGAGAGAGGTCCCCGCTGTTGCTACCTACTCCGAGATCTCAAATGTCAGTTGTGGTGAAGGTGACAATGATGACATGTCGGTGGAGGTCACATGGGTGCCCACAAGAAAGGAAGAGGAGGGGAGTCCAGAGGGAGAGACGGAGCAGCAGAGAGGGAGTAGAAGCAGGCAGAGCTCGGAGGGTACAGAAGGCAAAAAGCAGACTGCAAACGTATCTGGAGAGAGCTATCCACCATGCACGTCACTTCTGGCGCTTCCAGGACGCCGACACATGGCTCAGCAGTGTGGGCTTTTTTTAAGGTGTCAGCTGCTGACAATAGTGTTGCCATCTGCAGCCTGTGCTGTCAACGCATAGGTTGTATTAAGCCCAACACTCACCTAGGGCCAACCGCCTTAAAAGGCACCTGGCCTCCCATTACCGCGTCCAGTGGGAGCAACGTGGTCAGAACCCACTATACCACACTCCAGGTGCTCCACGTCAGCAGGAGACAAGTCAGCAGGAGTCTGAAGAGGAGTCAGAGGAGGATGGTGGCTGGGGGGAAGAGGAGGAGGAGGAGCAAGAAGAGCAGGCTTTGAAGGGGACTTTAAACTTTTCGGGGATCCCTGGTGTTGTCCGTTGCTGGGGAGAGGAGACCGAGGACGACATTCTCCTGGGCGATGAGCAGGAGCCAGGGCACTCCACCACTTCCAGTTTAGTGCAAATTGGGGCCTTCCTGCTCCAGTGTTTGAAGAAGCACAAAATGGCGGACATGTTACCAGCATCACAGAGGGCTGGCAGAATGCAGCATTTCTAGGCCTTGCTACGAGAGATGCTGCATTCTGCTGTTGCCAGAGCTGGCAGAGAAATTTCCACACATAGCGAAACAGGTGCGGGTACCAATCCTATCGCGCTTGCAAGAAGAGGGCGGTGTGCAGGTGTACTAGGTGTGCAGGCTTCATCTGTGGCCAGAGCTGGCACAATTTGCCATGGAACTCTTGGCTTGCCCCTCATCGAGTGTCCTGTTCGAAAGGACGGTCAGCGCATGCAGAGGGGAACGTGACCGATAACCGCACTCGCCTAGTGGACTACCTCACACTTCTAAAATGAATGAGGCATGGATCTCGGAGGAATTCAACACCTGTGACGACCACGGGTAATTGAATTTCCTCATGCCAGCCCACACATATCCGCCCAGAACAAATAATGGTCCTTGTCTTATGTATTTACAGCGGCATAAAAGGTCTTTTCTGTCAGGTGAATGCCTAATTTTTGGGGCTTGTACTCCAGTGGCTTACAGTAAAAGTTTTAGCCGGTGACCGCCTAATGTACCTCCAGCCACATAATCACAAGTTCTTTTCTGTCAGGTGAATGCCTAATTTTTGGGGCCTGTACTGGCCTACAGTCAAATGTTTAGCCAATGACCGCCTAATAAATCTCCACCCACATAATCACTTGTTCTTTTCTGTCAGGTGAATGCCTAATTTTTGGGGCCTATACTGGCCTACAGTAAAATTGTTATCCAGTGACCGCCTAATGTACCTCCAGCCACATAATCACTTGCTCTTTTCTGTCAGGTGAATGCCTAATTTTTGGGGCATGTACTCCCGTGGCCTAAAATAAAAATTTCTAGGCTCCAGCAGGGCACATTTTTGAGAGTTTCCCTTTAAGGCTACTTTCACACTCGTGTTTTGGCTTTCCGTTTGTGAGATTCGTCATGGCTCTCACAAGCGGTCCAAAACGGATTAGTTTTACCCTAATGCATCCTGAATGGAAAAAGGTTCTGCTCAGAATGCATCAGTTTGTATCAGTTTCCGATCAGTCTCCATTAAGAACTGGAGGCAGACACTAAAACGCTGCCTGCAGCGCTTTGCTCTCCTCTTGATGAAACAGAGCCAAACAGGTCCATCTTGGCACACAATGTAAGTCAATGGGGATGAATCCGTTTTCTCTGACACAATCTGGCACAATAGAAAATGGATCTGTCTCCCGGATCCGTCTTGGCTATGTTACAGATAATACAAACGGATCCATTCATGATGGATGCATGCGGTTGTATTATTGTAAAGGATCTGTTTTTGCAGTTCCATGACGGATCCGCCCAAAACGCGAGCGTGAAAGTAACCTAAGACTCATAAAAATGGTTCCTGATTAAAATAAATATTTTTTGTGGGAATTTTTGCCATTGATTCCCCTCTGGTATGTCACTTTCCATGTTGTGGGACTATTTAATGACTTCTAATAAGTATTTGGTGGCTGCAAATAGGTTTTTTAGGTTCGCCTGCCATTAAAGTCAATGGGGCCCACCGCAAACTCGTGGTTCACGGACATTCGATTGCGAACGAGCGTTCGTGAAACGTCCCGGCCGATGTTCATCCATCACTATTGTGGTAAGGTGCAAGGTGTCATATGTGATGGCAGGTACGTGTCACCGAGGTTGCTGGCCTCGGTGAGGTGAGAGCCGGGTTTTTGTCTGCAGCAGCTAGTGCTGTTTGACTTTGTTAAATAGCATGGCTGCAAAGCCGATCCGGGCCGGCTCTTACTGGGAGCAGCTAAAGAGTAGGGTGGGTGGCTGCTCCCCACGGTCCAGTCCATGTTTTGGGCTGGATATAAAACGCAGCCAGCAGCTGTGTCTGGAGAGTGTGATTATCCTGGAGCTGCTAACAGGGCTGGGAGTTCTCTGTCCAGGAGGAAAGAGCTCAGTAAGGAGGTATTTTGTTCCTGGCTACCTGAAGCTGGATTCTCCTGCGGCTGGGCCGACAGCGTGGTGCGAACCTGCACCTACACCTCCCAGGTGACTGAACCTGTGTTGGACTGTTTTTGTTTGGCTACGTTATTTCCGTTGTGTGTGAACTGTCACCAAGAGACTGTTTTTCATTTTGTGTGCAAGTGTGAATAAAACACTGTTTGTTGCACAATCTGGACTCCTTGTTTTGCCTCTAAACTGCACCCGCACCGCTGTCTACCAGAGCGACTCCCACATTTGGTGTCGGATGCGGGCATGCGCAGTGAGGCTGGCGTGAACGCCGAACTTTGTTTTTGCTGAGAAAAAGTGAATGTCCTATATTAAGCCGGCAAAGTTGCAGCCTGTGATCCCCGACAAAATGGAGGCGGCTGTGAAAGCCCTCATAGAGGCTAACGTGCAGCAGCGGGAGACCAACCAGCTACTGCTACAGCACGTGATGGCGTTGCAAGCGGCAGGAGCGTCCCACCGCGGCCCATGATGCCCGGAAAGCTGTCCGTGCCGCGATCCCTAAGATGACCCCTCGGATGATGTGGAGACCTATCTGGCGGTGTTCGAGAAGGTGGCCGTGAGGGAGAAATTACCCCGAGAACAGTGGGCAGAGGTCGCCGCTCCGTTCCTGGCGTCTGGACCCCAGCAAGTATTTTTGACCTCCCAGATGACCAAGCAGCTGACTACCCAACTGTGAAAGGTGAGATCCTGGCAAGACTGGGGGTGAATGTTTTGGTCCGGGCTCAGCGTGTCCACCAGTGGGACTTTAACGTGGCTGAACCCGCCAGGCCACAATACTATGACTTGCTACAACGGTTGCAAAATGGCTGCAGCCAGACATACTGACTCCCACTGCTATGCTCGACCGTCTGTTAGCCGATGTCTTCTGGAGGGCTTTGCCTTACCCTCTCCAGCACTGGGTCGGCCAGGTATCGCCCACCAATGCCCTGGAGATGGTCGACCTGGTGGAGCGGTACGAGGCCACCAGAAACCTGCAGGGGAGTCTTGCTGGGAAGGGGTCAGTCAAACCCCGGAGGCCTCTGCCCCAGTTCCGACGTCCGGCGACAGAGCGGCCTGTACGGAAGATACCCCTGCGAGTCCGCCTCCCGTGGTATGCTGGAGGTGTCAGGAGCCAGGCCACATCAGGGCCGACTGTCCGCATCGGGATGAGCCGATGGAGGTGAACTATGGGGGTCGCCACTCCTTGTATGCACGGAAGCTGTGCGCAACTGGCACCCGTGAGGTGCAAGACCATAACCACCTGTGTCAGGTAGAGGTGGGAGATTCGCTGGCGGTGGCTCTGCTGGACTCCGGGAGTTTAGTCTCCTGGTAAGGGCTGCCCTTGTACGGCCTGTGGAGTATACTGGCCGTAAAGTCGGGGTCCTGTGCATCCACGGAGACCTGAAAGACTACCCCACTGCACTAGTGACTTTGTCCACAGCGGCTGGTAGGTGGACCCACGAGGTGGCTGTCGCTACTAAACTCCCACATGAACTAATACTTGGGAGGGACTTCCTCGGTTTTCCGGCGCTGTGGCCGGCAATAAAGGTATCTGAGGGACCCGAGACAGGGTGACCCTAGTAGAGTGGCCTGATACCGCTGGAAGGCCAGAACCCTGGGAGCCCGAGTCTGAAGGGCCGGCGGTAGGGGTGACCACTGCTCCAGCGGTAGAGGGGGAGACAACCCCACTGAGTGTAATGGTGGGAGACACGGAGGACTTGCCACCGGGACCTGAGTTGGCAGACCTCAATGTCTCCGGGAAAATTTTGGGACCGCACAACACCGGGACCAAACCCTAACCAGGGCCTGGGAGAATGTGCTGGAAATTGATGGTAAACCCCAGAAACCAGGGGCTGAATTAATGTTCCCACGATTTATTGTTCTACAGGATATGTTGTATCGGGTGAACCAAGTCCGAGGTGAACCTGTTGAACAGTTGGTGGTGCCCACAGCGTATCGCAAGCTTGTCATGGAGCTTGCCCACCAACATGTTCTTGGGGGACACCTGGGGTGGCAGAAAACCCAGGACCGCATACTGCAGCGGTTTTATTGGCCCAGTGTGTTCAAGGAGGTAGAAAATTATTGTAAGTCCTGTCCAACCTGTCAGATAACTAGCCCCCAGCCTCATTTCCGTAGTCCTCTGGTACCTCTGCCAATTATTGAAGTACCGCTTGAGCGAATCGCTATGGATTTAATTGGGCCTGTACCAAAGTCTGCCAGGGGCCACCAACACATTCTGGTAGTTCTCGACTATGCCACTCGGTATCCGGGAGGCGGTGCCCCTGCGACATACCTCAGCTAGGCTCATTGCCAAAGAGTTAATGGAGATGTTTTCCCGTGTGGGCCTGCCAAAAGAGGTTCTGACAGACCAAGGGACCCCTTTATGTCCAAAGTAATGAAGGAACTGTGTAAATTGTTGCGTATAAAGCAGTTACGGACGTCCGTTTACTCATCCGCAAACAGACGGTCTTGTTGAGAGGTTTAACCAAACTCTAAAAAATATGTTAAAAAGGGTGGTGTCTAGAGATGGGAAGGACTGGGACCTGCTTCTGCCCTATCTCATGTTCGCAGTGCGAGAGGTACCCCAGGCCTCTACTGGGTTCTCGCCTTCGAACTGCTTTATGGCAGACACCCTCGGGCCTGTTGGATATCGCCAAGGAAGCATGGGAACAACAGCCTGTCCCCCACAAAAGTGTCATTGAGTATGTCACCCAGATGCAGGAACGGATAGAAAGGGTGTTGCCGCTGGTCCGGGAGCATATGGAGGCAGCACAACAAGCCCAGAGTAGGGTGTATAATCGTCAGGCTCGGGTACGGGGCTTCAATCCGGGAGATCGGGTTTTGGTTCTGGTACCCACCCTTGACAGCAAATTCCTAGCTAGGTGGCAGGGCCCCTATGAGGTGATCGAGAAAGTAGGGGAAGTAAATTACAAAGTACACCAGCCAGGCGGCGCAAGCCGGAGCAGGTGTACCACGTGAATTTACTTAAGCCGTGGAAAGATAGGGACACGGCCGACGACCACAGCCCCCGGCCAGGGCTTCTAGGTGAAAGGGTCCAGCCCCACAGTTCGAGGCCTGTGAAGCAGTAACCACGGTAAAATTGCAGACAGCCTGTCTTCCAAACAAGTTCAGGAAGTCAGGAGTTCATCAGTCGGAACACGGATGTGTTCTCGGACCTCCCTGGCCGCACGCCTCTCATCCAACATGACATCGTCACTGAGCCTCAGGCCAAGATCCGGTTAAAAACCATACCGGGTACCCGAGGCTCGGCGACGGGCCATCGCGGAGGAAGTACAGTTAATGTTGAAGCTCGAGGTCATTGAGGAGTCGAAAAGTGAGTGGGCCAGTCCCATAGTCCTAATACCTAAGCCGGATGGGACGCTGCGGTTCTGCAACGACTTTCGCAAGTTAAATGAAGTATCCAAGTTTGACGCTGTATCCCATGCCCCGAGTAGACGAGCTGGTTGAAAGTTTAGGACAAGCCCGTTATTTTTCTGTGCTGGACCTCACTAAAGGGTACTGGCAGGTACCCTTAACGGAGTCGGCTAAGGAAAAACCGCATTTGTTACCCCGCAGGGCCTGTATCACTACAAGGTGTTACCCTTTGGCCTGCATGGCGCCCCGCCACTTTCCAAAGGTTAATGGACATAGTGCTGCGACCACATCGTCGGTACGCCTCGGCCTACTTGGATGATGTAGTCATCCACAGCACCGACTGGGAAAGCCATTTACCCAAGGTGCAGGCGGTAGTGGATGCCCTGAGGAAAGCCGGACTGACCGCTAACCCAAAGAAGTGCTCCATAGGGTTAGAGGAGACAAAATATCTGGGATATGTAATTGGGCGGGAGTCATCAAACCTCAGGTAACTAAGGTAGAGGCCATTCGTAACTGGCCCCGACCGGTCACCACCAGGCAGGTAAAGTCGTTCCTGGGGATTGTAGGTTACTACATGAGGTTTGTGCCCCACTTTGCCACAATAGCAGCGCCATTGACAGACCTGTTGAAGGGGCGAAAGTCTGGGAGGGTTAGCTGGAGTGAGAAGGCGGAGGAGGCTTTCTCCGCGTTGAAGTCGGCCCTGTGTGGGTCCCCGGTTTTGGTGACACCCGACTTCAACAAGGAGTTTGTCGCACAGACCGACGCTCGGAGGTAGGCCTCGGTGCGGTACTGTCGCAGGAGGTCAACGGGGAAGAACATCCCGTTGTCTTCCTGAGCCGTAAGCTCAGTCCCGCCGAGTCCAGGTATAGTATAGTGGAGAGGGAGTGCCTGGCTATCAAGTGGGCACTCGAATCTCTCCGCTACTACCTGTTAGGGAGGAGGTTCCGTCTGGTGACCGACCATTCCCCTCAAATGGATGAGTCAGGCCAAGGAGAGGAATGCTCGGGTCACTAGGTGGTTCCTATCTCTTCAAAATTTCAAGTTTTCCGTGGAACACAGGGCAGGCCGCTTGCAGGGCAACGCAGATGCCCTGTCCCGCGTCCACTGCCTCACGTGTGTTCACCCTCAGGGCTGAACAAAGGGGGGTATGTGGTAAGGTGCAAGGTGTCATATGTGATGGCAGGTACGTGTCACCGAGGCTGCTGGCCTCGGTGAGGTGAGAGCCGGGTTTTTGTCTGCAGCAGCTAGTGCTGTTTGACTTTGTTAAATAGCATGGCTGCAAAGCCGATCCGGGCCGGCTCTTACTGGGAGCAGCTAAAGAGTAGGGTGGGTGGCTGCTCCCACGGTCCAGTCCATGTTTTGGGCTGGATATAAAACGCAGCCAGCAGCTGTGTCTGGGGAGTGTGATTATCCTGGAGCTGCTAACAGGGCTGGGAGTTCTCTGTCCAGGAGGAAAGAGCTCAGTAAGGAGGTATTTTGTTCCTGGCTACCTGAAGCTGGATTCTCCTGCGGCTGGGCCGACAGCGTGGTGCGAACCTGCACCTACACCTCCCAGGTGACTGAACCTGTGTTGGACTGTTTTTGTTTGGCTACGTTATTTCCGTTGTGTGTGAACTGTCACCAAGAGACTGTTTTTCATTTTGTGTGCAAGTGTGAATAAAACACTGTTTGTTGCACAATCTGGACTCCTTGTTTTGCCTCTAAACTGCACCCGCACCGCTGTCTACCAGAGCGACTCCCCACACTATTTATAACCCATATTTAATGGTCCTTCATCAATGTATTCTATAAGTGTACTCTAAAATATAATATGTGTATATTACAGCACAGCAGTATACTAACCCTTGCTAATTATATATGGAACATGCTGTATGCGCCTGTGTATGTACTGTATGTGTGTGTCCCATTTGCACAGTTAATTAGTTGACATCATTATTGCTTTATTCCACAATGTTCTGTGTGGTCTTGCTTGGGCATGTATTGGCTTTCGTGTTGAGGAAGCATGCAGCTATTTCCCAGCTTTTGTAGAAGAAACAATTCACAATGCTACAATCTGTTTGTACTATTATTACTACTGTGATTGCACACGCAAATTGCCACTAATGATGTTGAAACAGAAGATGGAACAGTTCATTGAACAACAAAAGTTTATGAGGAAGTAATTTCCAGTCATACAAGGTAAAGGCATACAGTATGTGAAAAATGCATGGAAGTCTTGTGCCAGGTGTTTTTTTTTTTTTTTTTACTACTTTTATCTACAATGTCAGAAAACTTCAAAGAATAACACTACATGCAGTGGTGTATGAAGTGTTCTGATTTTTCTTCTTGTTTCTACTATTTTTGATATGTTGATCTTACCACCCGTGATCAAAATTATTGGCTGGAATTTTGCATATAATGCATATACTTCAATAAAGAAAATTTCCTACCAGACAAAAATGTACATCTAGATTTGCTAATTCTGAAAATTTTACTGCATAATGATTATTGTATCTATATTTAAGCAATTCAATTTTACATGGCATTGCATCATAGTAAAAGCTGTATGTAAAAAATAAAGTATTTGCATTATTTTCAGTGCTGTAAAAAGTGCAAATACTTTATACTTAGATACAGCTTTACCATGATGTAATGCCATGTAAAATTGAATTTTCTAAGCATACATACTTTAGCATATTTTTTTCCCACTTTTTTGTTCTAACGTTTTCATTCTTGTCCCACTGGGGAGAATGGTACTTTTGATTTTAACTTTTCTTTTATCTGTAATAATGTAATATGATGCATTAAAACTGTGTTAAAACTGGCATCTTCATTGTACAGCCCAGTGGGCATTTGTTTGGGCCAAAGCTGTCATAAATTCTGAAGAAAATCTGGCTACATTAAGTAGAATCAAAGGTATGGGGAGGGGCTGAGGGGGAGATAACTTAAAAAGTGAATTGTGTGTTCATCTAATTTTCTTTATGATCGTCAATTATGACAATAAAAAAGTGTAGCTAAAAAAGCCTAAGATATCCTACTTTAGTTATGTAGATGTGTTACTTGGCTTAGTTTAAAATTTTGTCACTAAGTAGCAAAATATACAATTGAAGTCTGAAAGAACAGAGTTATATGTATAAATTACAAGATATACTAAATCTTTGCCAACAAAACTACCATATGTTTCACTCTATAAAACACACTTTTTTCCCTCAAAAGTGGGAGAAAAATGGCAGTGTGTCTTACGGAACGAATACGTATGAATGCTTTCATTATGGAAGTGCTCCCTAGTACACAGTATGAGTAAGAATCAATGTATATAGCGCTCCTGGAGGTGGCTGTACTCTTCCCTTCCCGGTCTTCTCCAGGCGCCATGCTGCACTGCCCTGACTGTGCACACTATGACCTTACACTGTGCAACGTGAGGTCACAGTGCATTGAGGCGCCCAGAGAAGACCAGGGAGTGGTAAATGCAGGAAGAGACACTGAATCTTCACGGTGGAAATGCCATCCTGAGCAAAAGAGGTATGTTTATTTTTTTATTCTAATGAGGAATGGGAGTCTGATCTGAGGTCTGATGGGGGTCTCATCCGAGATCTAATACTGAATAAGGCTCTGACTTGGAAATATGATCTGAGGTCTGCTGGGGGTCTGATGAGGAATGGAGGTCTGCTCGGGATCTGATGAGGATTGGGTTCTGATCTGAGGTCTAATGAAGATTGGAGGCTTGATTTGGGGGTCTAACCTGAGGTCTTATGACGACTGATGGTCTGATTTGGTTTTCTGATGAAGATTGGGGGTCTGATTTAGAGGTCTGATATGAGGTCTGATGAGGATTGAGAGTCTGATTCGGGGGTCTCATGAAGATTGGGGGTCTGATCTGAGGTCAGAAGAGATGTGGTTGCTGCCCCAATGGCAGATCATGCTCCCCTCTTGAATTCCTTTATTGTACTCACCATCACCACCTCCTCAGGCAGAGAGTTCCATAGTCTCACTGCTCTTACCGTAAACATAGAAACATAGAAACATAGAATGTGTCGGCAGATAAGAACCATTTGGCCCATCTAGTCTGCCCAATATGCTGAATACTATGGATAGCCCCAGGCCCTATCTTATATGAAGGATGGCCTTATGCCTATCCCATGCATGCTTAAACTCCTTCACTGTATTTGCAGCTACCACTTCTGCAGGAAGGCTATTCCATGCGTCCACTACTGTCTCAGTAAAGTAATTCTTCTTGATATTACTTTTAAACCTTTGCCCCTCTAATTTAAAACTATGTCCTCTTGTAGCAGTTTGTCTTCTTTTAAATATTCTCTCCTCTTTTACCGTGATGATTCCCTTTATGTATTTAAAAGTTTCTATCATATCCCCTCTGTCTCTTCTTACTTTCAAGCTATACATGTTAAGGTCCTTTAACCTTTCCTGGTAAGTTTTGTCCTGCAATCCATGTACTAGTTTAGTAGCTCTTCTCTGAACTCTCTCCAAAGTTTCAATATCCTTCTGCAGATATGGTCTCCAGTACTGCACACAATACTCCAAATGAGGTGTAGCTTTGGGTGTATCCCATCAGGCCCCTGTGATTTATTTGTATTATTTTTGGACAGCTGACTTAGAACCTCTTCCTCTGTAAAGACACATGCATCAAAGGATTCATTAGTCTTTCTCCCTAACTGAGGTCCTTCTCCTTCATTTTCCTTTGTAAAAACTGAACAGAAGTATTCATTGAGGCAGTCAGCTAGTTCTTTATCCTCTTCCATATACCTTCCTTCTTTTGTTTTTAATTTGGTAATTCCTTGTTTTAATTTCTTTTTTTCATTTATGTATCTTTCATTTAAGAATGTCTTATCACCTTTTTTCACAGACTGAGCTAATTTCTCTTCTGCCTGAGCTTTAGAAGCTCTTATAACTTGCTTGGCCTCTCTCTGCCTAATCTTAGAGATTTCCCTGTCATCCTCGTTTTGGGTGTTTTTATACTTACTAAATGCCATCTTTTTGTTTTTAATGATTTTGGCCACTTCTGCTGAGTACCACAGTGGTCTCTTCCTTTTTTGCCTTTACTGACAAGCCTAATGCACTTTTCTGTTGCCTTCAGTAGTGCCAATTTTAAGTAGTCCCATTTCTCTTGGACTCCATTGAAATTGTTCCAGTCTGATAGGGACTCGTATACCACTGATCTCATTTTAGAAAAGTCTGTTTTCCGAAAATCTAAAACTTTTGTTTTTGTGTGGAGTGACTCAGTCACTGTACTTATAGTAAACCTCACTGACTGGTGATCACTGGATCCTAAGCTTTCCCCTACAGTGATATCAGATACCAAATTGCCATTTGTGAACACCAAGTCTAAAATGGCCTCCTTCCGGGTTGGCTCCTCAACTACTTGCTGTAGAGATAATCCCAGTAGGGAATTTAGAATGTCTGTACTCCTGGCAGAACTAGCTATTTTGGTTTTCCAGTTTATATCAGGAAGATTAAAGTCTCCCATAATGACAACTTCCCCTTTCAATGTCATTTTAGCCATTTCCTCAACTAGTAGATCATCCAATTCTTTGACTTGGCTTGGTGGTCTGAAAGAATCCTCTTCTATGTTTGTGTACAAACCTTCTTTCCTCCAGATGCAGAGGATGTCCCCTCGTCACAGTGACAGTCCTGGGGATAAATAGATGATGGGAGAGATCTCTGTACTGACCCCTGATATATTTATACATAGTTATTAGATCTCCCCTCAGTCATCTTTTTTCTAAAGTAAATAACCATAATTTTGATAATATTTCAGGGTACTCTTTCACAGGAGCCCAGAACTGTACACAGTACTCCATGTACATTGGGCAGACTAGATGGGCCAAATGGTTCTTATCTGCCGACACATTCTATGTTTCTATGTTTCTATGTGTGGTCTGACTAGCGATTTGTAAAGTAGTAGGACTATGTTCTCATGACGGGCGTCTGCAGCAGTATATTGTCCTCTTCCGTGTTAATTACTTTACACAGTTTAGTGTCATCTGCAAAAATTGATATTTTACTATGCAAGCCTTCTACAAGATCATTAATAAACATATTGAAAAGACCTATTTTCAACAAGGGCCTTAAACCAATATTAAACTCCGGCGGTAGCCCTAAATATCACACCAAAGAAATTATGCAACAACCGGAGTTACTCAATTATTAAATCTTTATTATCACAAAACATTAAAACCATATTAAAATACATTTTTCTGGTGGTGATAGAGAATAAAGGACGGATTGCCCTGATAGGATACGTGGATCACTTACATCTACACTAGATAATTAATGAGTTACATCATCACAAAGCATGGCATGCGAAAGTTTCACAAAGTAAGGTGCATAGTGCAAGCCGACAGCGACTATCACAATCACAATATACAAAAATAGTTATACCCTAAAATATAATACACAGTGCAAGCCTTCATCGGCTACATAAATTACGGTAAACAGTGCTAATACATCATACAAATAAAGTGCATAGTGCAAATCAGTAACTACTGAATCATTCACGATATACTAGATAGTGATACCATACCAGCCACGTATCCTCCGCCGCTATCCTGCAGCTCTGTAGGTGCAATTCTAGGAACAGAATTAACTACAGAAGTGAAGTCATAAAAATGCATTGTCAGCAATAGCAGACCTATTCATTGGCATCAGCCGAAGGTGTGTGAAAATCCTTATGGATACATGCCACATTAATTTTCACAATTGCATTGCTTTCTAAACTTGTAGAGGACAATTTGTCTACTTCTGTGTGATGACACCACCAGCTGTGCTGAACACTCTGTATGATAATGCTCTGGAGGATGGATAAAACTGATAGCAAACTGACTCAGTTCCAGACACTGTTCCAGTCTGCCTTCCTATAAGTCCATATGGTCAAAGGGTATTTGATGGAGAAAATGCACAAGTCCAGGTGAGAGTGAACCTGATTGTTCAGGTGTTTCATATACATTTGCAAACTGAATTGGCTACTGTGGCTTCTGCTACTTGTTGTAGCAGTACACTGGCATAGATAACAGGAAAGAAGTGACTTAGTGGTGTGCGGGAAAGGGGCTCCTGGTCAGACACACAAGTGGGAGGCATCTGCTAAGCGAAAGCTGGGCCAAGCTGAGTACAGAGCATATCCTGGTAATAAAACAAGTTTACCTCCCTCTCAGTATTAGAAAAACATTCACCATTTTGCTTTTATAACAGGTCTAAACCCATGGCTATATATAATTAAATAAATACATTTGCTTGAAGCTAACAATACACTTGTCAGCATCAGCATGTAAGCAACCAAGCATGCAACTTGCCATACTCACCAGTATACCTGGGGACCAAGCTATTATAGGCTTTGCGCCTAACTGAATTGATTATTCATATCAAGGGTTGTCATTGTTATTATTATCGTCAGCATGTCTGCCATAATGAGTGTTAGCCTTATCTCCTATCTGTGCCTGGGAAAATTCTATATCCCCTTACACCTCAATGTCTCCTCCTCCAGTTGTTGTTCTTCACCCCCCTTTACCTCATTTTTGAGACTGCATCTGTGTGGGTTTCCAAAAGCCAGTGTGGCCATCAATATGTGGAAACTGTTCTTTAGCCACCATCCCTTGGGGCATCAGCATGAGCATTTGCGCTAATATAAATATCAGGGAATTACATTTTTATGCCGTTCCTGTTCCATCTCAAATATTGGTGGCCTCTTCAAAGGGCCTGAGTATGTCTTCCTGATGAGCTGCCACAGCCGAGGCTCAAAACAACACATGCTCTTTACTATGGTGGTCTGGTGCATGATGTACTCATTGACCACTTTACGCTGTTCATACAGTCAGTCCAGGATATGCAAGGTGTAATTCCTAGCAGTTGGAAAGTCACAGATCAAGCAGTGTGAAGGCAGGCCATCCTGCTGCTGCAGGTTCAGGAAGGAGTTCTTAGCAACATTGTTGAAATCCACAGACACTTTCTTGGACTTGATCAGCAACTTCTGCAAGCCACAATACTTTTTTTTAAAAAATGCATTGGCCTACCAAATTTATCATGTGCTCCATACATGGAGTATGTACAGTTTTATATCCCCCAAATGCAGCGCAGCCACAATCTTTCTGCCATTGTGGCTGACCATGTTGTTCAGTTGTAATTGTCAGGGAGATTTCCAATGAGAAATTTACATACTGATTCACATTAGCAACTGATCCACTGTGTGGCTTCTCTGGCCCAGGCTCGTCAGTTGTAAGGCAAAATGGCAACACTTCTGTTTACACATTTGAAAGGGAGGAGGTAGAGTGGAAGCAAAGCTCTGCCCTGTTTCTGTTTGAGATTTAAGAATGTCCATTGAGGAAGAATAGAAGAGATGTATAGGCGCCTAGTGTGGGAACCAGACCAGCTCAAATGTGGAGGTGTCTATAGCACCTTGCCACATTGCTGTCATGCAGTGTCACCAATACAGCACAAAACATTGACCCAGTGAGCTGTGAAAGACATGAACTATCCCTGGCTGTATCAGCTGTATCATGGGTGTGTGCACCTTGCTGTACAGCAAAAATTCCAAGGAGCAGCCCATTTTCACTGCCATGTAATAATACAAGGCAGACATAGCTTTTTTCAGAAGTATTGGCGGATAGGTATCTTCCATGGAGGCTGAGTGCACACCATTAGATCCCTAAGGGCAGTGACTGCACCACCACGGCAGTGACTGCACCACCAGCAATATGGCCCTGTGAGAGTTCACTTTGCACACATGCAGATTATTGGGCATGTATTGTATTTTCCCGCTCACACATTCCATCATGGATGAGTGATGATAGAGCGGTGGACAAGGAGGAGGAGTAGCCTGAGCAGGTGAAGCAGTAGCTGATGATGTTAATGATGATGACAACAACACTGTACTACTTGTGAATGTGGTCTGACTGCTAGAATAATGAAAGGGAAAAAGAGGACATTCTTGTTCCAATTGCTGGCCAGTTCACAGTTTCTGCTGAATCAGTCAATGCCACCTTATGTGCTGAAGAAGAGCCATAGTTCTGACCTTTGTGGTTGAACACCCATGGCTTAATTTTAATCTGCAGAGCTTGCACACCACAGTGGTTTAGTCTGGAGAAAATGTCCCAATTGGGAGATATACAGCACCTGGCACATTTTGATCCTGCGCAAACAGAATCCCAAGCTGACCACAACAGAGGTAGATCTGGTCCTGGCAGTTTTATTAATAGTTTTAGCTGTATATTGTCTCTGCTCCTCATTGCTTCCACGATTTTCCTCCAATGTCACCACCTCCTAATCACCTGGAACTGGTTCCTAGGTCCTGTCCAACACACAATCATCATAGTTATTATCCCCCTTGGTACTTTTTTAGACTGTGATGTCATGGGATCCTTACCCCCACCCACTCCATGATTCTCTCCACTGAACTTATCAACTATACTTATACTCAAGACTATCTTGAGTATCTTATATAGCAGTATTCCTCAACTGCAGTCCTCAGGGCTCACCTGCCGGTCGTGTTTTTAGGATTTCCATAGTATTGAGCAGTTGTCAATGCATCAGGCTGTACCACAGGTATTCATTCTGTGGGATATTCTTAAATTATGATGGACAGATGGGCCCTGAGGACTGGAGTTGAGGGATGCTGTTCTATAGCATCTGGGGTGCCATCCCTTCTTAGGAAAACAAGGGTGCCCCACTAGGAGAGCACAATGAGGGCAGAGATGATGTAAATGAAATGTTTGTCTGGGGCCACAAGGAGGAGGAGTAGGAGAATGTGCTAAACCCATCACTTCTGGATGATGTGGAAACAGGTCTTTTGTGTTCCATTACACTGCCCATTGCCACACTTTGTCATTTCCCAAAATTTCATTTTGAAGCCTATATAAAAGGGTTTTCCAGGATTTTAATACTGATTACCTATCCTCAGAAAAGGTAATCAATATCAGATTGGCGGGGGTCTGACACCCAGCACCGCCACTGATCAGCTTCATTATTTATCTGCTCGCCATTGACATTGTAGCAGTGAGCAGTTGTAATTACAAGCCCTCCCATTCACTGCAATAGGACGGCTCCTTCCTATACACTTGAATAGGAATGTTGTTTGGAATAATAGTGCTGAGGACACATGTCTATATCACTCCTACTGATTGGCTGAGGTTTACTTCAAGGCACTACGCGGGAGCTCGCCAGCCAGGCCTCTGCCCTGGGTCATGTGATCCTGTGTATTCATCTTCCCTGCCCTGCTATGCTCACTTCAGTACTGTAATATGTAAAATGGTGGAGTCCATATTAAGCAATTAAGTACGATCTCAAACACTTCAGCGTAATTTGGAAGATACATTTTTGGGAAACTCTAAATGAATTTAATTTGTTTAGAATCAATTTGTTCATCTCTCTTGAGTATATTTCTTCTTAACCCCTTAAGGACTCTGCCCTATTTCACCCTAAGGACCTGGCCATTTTTTGCAAATCTGACCAGTGTCACTTTATGGGGTGATAACTTTAAAATGCTTTTTCTTATCCAGGCCATTCTGAGACTGTTTTTTCGTCACATATTGTACTTCATAACAGTGGTAAAATAAAGTTGAAAAATTTCATTTTTATTTATAAAAAAATACAAAATTTACCAAAAATTTTGAAAAATTCGCAATTTTCCAAGTTTCAATTTTTCTACTTCTATATTACATAGTAATAACACCAAAAAAAGTTATTGATTTACATTCCCCATATGTCTACTTCATGTATCGATCATTTTGGGAATGCTATTTCATTTTTTGGGGACGTTACAAGGCTTAGAAGTTTAGAAGCAAATCTTGAAATTTTTCAGAAATTTACAAAACCCACTTTTAGGGACCAGTTCAGGTCTGAAGTCACTTTGTGAGGCTTACATAATAGAAACCACCCAAAAATTACCCCATTCTAAAAACTACACCCCTCAAGGTATTCAAAACTGATTTTACAAACGTAATTAACCCTTTAGGTTTTCCACAAAAGTTAATGGCAAATGGAGATAAAATTTCAGAATTTCGATTTTTGAAAAATTTTCCATTTCAATCCATTTTTTCCAGTAACAAAGCAAGGGTTAACAGCCAAACAAATCTTAATATTTATTCCACCGATTCTGTAGTTTGCACGAACACCCAATATGTGGTCGTAAACTGCTGTATGGCCAAACTGCAGGGCGCAGAAGGAAAGGAGCGCCATATGGTTTTTGGAAGGTGGATTTTGCTGGACTGTTTTTTGACACCATGTCCCATTTGAAGCCCCCGATGCACCCCTAGAGTAGAAACTCCATAAAAGTGACTCCATCTAAGAAACTACACCCTTCAAGGTATTCAAAACCAGTTTTGCAAACTTTGTTAACCCTTTAGGTGTTCCACAAGAGTTATTGGCAAATGGAGATGAAATTTCAGAATTTCTATTTTTGTTACCTTGTCTCAAAAAAGTGTAATATAGAGCAACCAAAAATCATATTTACCCTAAAATAGTACCAACAAAACTGACACCTTATCCCGTAGTTTCCAAAATGGGGTCACTTTTTTGGATTTTCTACTGTAGGGGTGCATCAGGGGGCTTCAAATGGGACATAGTGTCAAAAACCAGTCCAGCAAAATCTGCCTTCCAAAAACCATATGGCGTTCCCTTCCTTCTACGCCCTGCCGTTTGGCCATACAGCAGTTTACGACCACATATGGGGTGTTTGTGCAAACAAGAGAATCAGGGCAATAAATATTGAGTTTTGTTTGGCTGTTAACCCTTGCTTTGTTACTGGAAAAATGGATTAAAATGGAAAATTTGCAAAAAATTGCTGTTCTGGGACCGTTTTTATTTTTTGCTATTTACATTGTTGAAGTGACAGGTTAGATTGTGTGCTATTTCTATAGAGCAGGTTGTAACGGACGCGACAATACCAAATATGACTACTTTTTAGGGGTTTTTGTTTCAGTTTTACATAATAAAGCATTTTTGAACAAAATTATTTTTAGTGTCTCCACATTCTGAAAGCCATAGTTTATTTTATTTTTTTGGGCGACTGTCATATGTAGGGGCTCATTTTTTGCGGGATGAGATGGCGGTTTGATTGGCACTATCTTGGGGTGCATATGACATTTTGGTCGCTTGCTATTACACTTTTTGTGATGTAAGGTGACAAAAATGGCTTTTGACACCGTATTGATTATTATTTTTTGATGTGTTCAGCTGAGGGGTTAGGTAATGTGTTATTTTTATAGAGCAGGTTGTGACGGACGCGGCAATACCTAATATGTATACTTTTTATTTATTTATATAAGTTTTACACAATAATATCATTTTTTAAAACAAAAATAAATCATGTTTTAGTGTCTCCATAGTTTGAGAGCCATATTTTTTTTTTTTTTTGGGCGATTGTCCTATGTAGGGGCTCATTTTTTGCGGGATGAGGTGGCGGTTAGATTGACACTATTTGGGGGTCATATGAATTTTTGATCGCTTGTTATTACACCTTTTGTGATGTAAGGTGACAAAAAATGGCTTTTGACAAAGTTTTTATTTAATTTTTTTACAGTTTTTACTTGAGGGGTTAGGTCAGGTGATATTTTTATAGAGCAGATTCTTACGGACGTGGAGATACCCAATATGTCTACTTTTTAGTTTTTTTTATACATTTAACACTAAAAAGCATTTTTGAAACAAAAAAAAATCATGTTTTAGTCTGAGAAGCATAGATTTTTTATTTTTTGGCCAATTGTTTTAGGTAGGGGCTCATTTTTTGCGGGATGAGATGGTGGTTTGATTGGTACTATTTTGGGAGGCATACGCTTTTTTGATCGCTTTGTATTACATTTTTAGTGATGTAAGTTGCCCAAAAATGGCTTATTTACACCATTTTTTTTTTGTTTTTATGGCGTTCACCTGACGAGTTCAGTCATGTGATATTTTTATAGAGCAGATTTTTATGGACGCGGCGATACCTAATATGTGTAGTGTATTTTTTATTTTATTTTTTTATTCAGTGATATGTGTTTTTTCTCATTTTTACTTTTTTTTCACTTTTTTACATTTTTTTTGACCCAGACCCACTTGGTTCTGAAAGATCCAGTGGATCTGGTGTCTGTATAATACAGTACAGTACACTATATAGTGCACTGTACTGTATTTTGTACTTTACAAAGTCTGAATAGACCTTTAGCAGGTCTATTCAGACTTTCAGCACCATGGACACAGGACGCTTCTGAAAGCGTCCTGTCTCCATGGCACCATCACCCGCTGCCATAAGAGGGCAGCGGGTGATTGAAGCAGAAGGAGTGGAGCCCCCTCCCTCTGCGATCCCATCCTGTTCGGGGGCTGCAAAGGCACAGCAGCTCCCCGATGGGAGAGGGAGGGAGCTCCCTCCCTGTTAACCCTTCCATACCGCGGTCCGTACGGACCGCGGTACGGAAGGGGTTAAACGGCTGGCATCTGATCAAGCACAGATGCCAGCCGTTTCTATCAGAGTGTCAGCAATGTGCTGGCACTCTGATAGAACCACTAGACACCAGGGAAACATTACAGAGGAGGCGGGCGGGGGATCGCAATCGCCTCCCGCACCGCCTCCCGCACCGCCTCCCGCCGCCTGCAACCACCCCCCCTGCACCCCCACAGCCACAATATGATTGGGGGCTGCAGGGGGGGTTAAAAATAAACACATTGGGGGCATTAACCCTCTGATCCGATCAGAGATCGCACAAAAAGCTGCAAACCGCAGGTCTGAATTGACCTGCGGTTTGCAGCGATCGCCGATATGGGGGGGTCACAAGACCCCCCTGGGCATTGTAACAAGGTACCTGCTGAATGATTTCAGCAGGTACCTTGTTCCGATCACTGCCAGCTGAGCAGCAGTGATCGGAACAACTCATGACGTACCTGTACGTCATGGGTCCTTAAGGACTCGGAAACCATGACGTACAGGTACGTCATGCGTCCTTAAGGGGTTAAGGAGTATATACTTTATTTGCAATCTGAAACAAACACAATCACCTATCTATGGGGGTCCAAAACCTAATCAAAACTAAAAATCCCTCCAGAAGTGGTTGATTTTATCACACACCTAGAAGTAATGAAAACGTGATGTATTTTCTTTACCATATTTGGAGCAGAATCAGTTATAATCAGGCATATAATTCTTCATACAGACAAACCTTCTCAAGTTGGCCTTGCACATTAGATAGCTGCCAGTGAAATCTCTCGGCATCCTTCCATGCATATGTGGAGAGGGAAGAAAGCTGTAGCCAGACTCCCCTGGCAGTGCCTTATCTCCCAGCTAACAAACGGATTGGGCAATAGAATCTAATGTACTTGATCCTTATCTCCACTGACATCAGCCATCAGGTGAGAGTCAAGAGGCTATGATAAACATTAGTTGGTCGGCCAAGTCCACACATATTTTGTGGCCAGCTTTAATCTCTGTGTTTACCACTTTGCCTTCTGCTCCAACAATAAAGGTCCCTTAACATGGGCCAACCCAGCAGGCAAATATCCTCAGAGGAGGTGAAAGCTACAATTACATGTGGCAATTACATGCGCTCTATGGGGTTCGAGAGATCACTACTGGTATCCCTATACAAATCCTTTGTTACAAAGAATGAAAATTATGGTTTTGGTGTCTGCATTTATGATGCTTTTATCTGATTACCAAACATGAATTTGTTTTTCAGGTGATTGGCTGTACCCTTGCACAGGGCAAATATCTAGAATGAATGTTCATAGGAATGCTCCTCCCAGATAACCATCCTGATTATCACCCCACTCCCTTTAGGTTCATTTTAGGGTACAACTAAACAATCAGATTTATGGATGCAGTTTTGAAAGGCAGAATCAGGGATGGATCTTAACCACTTGCCGCCACGCTAACGCCGATGGGTGTCAGCGCGGCGGCTCTCTCAGGTCTCAGTCACGCCTATCGGCGTCATCTCGTGAGACCTGAGATTTCGCATGAACGCGCGCGCGTCGTGTGCGCGCGTTCATGTGATCGGAGCCGGGACAACTGAAACTACAGCCTGCCAGCGCTGATCATGAGCTGGCAGGCTGTAGATGGGGAAAAAACCGCATTTAAATCACATATCAGACGCTGTTTTATAAACAGCGTCTGATATGCCTGCTGTCTGCTCGTCTGGTGGTCCCTTTGTTTGGGACCACCAGAGGAAACATAGGTAAAGTGCACCAATCACTACACACACACCCCCCCACCCCTCATCACTGATTAACCCCTGATCACCCATGTCACCCCCCCTGATCACCCATGTCACCCCCCCTGATCAACCCCTGTCACCCCCCCGTCACTAATCACCCCCTGTAAGGCTCATTCAAACGTCCGTATGTGTTTTGCGGATCCATGGATCTACGAATCCATGGATCTGCGGATCCATGGATCTACGGATCGGCAAAATACGGACACCGGCAATGTGCTTTCCGCATTTTGCAGATCCGCACAGAACTATATAGAAAATGCTTTTAATTGTCCGCAATTGCGGACAAGAAAAGGGCATGTTCTATATTTTTGCGGAACGGAAGTGCAGACCCGGAAGCGCGGATCCGTAATTCCGGATCCGAGCGGGACAAAGTCTTTCCCCATAGAAATGAATGGGTCCACAATTCCGTTCCGCAAACAGAATTTCGGACGTGTGAATGGGGCATAAGGGTCCCTTATCACCGCCAGTTAGCTAGCTACTTGTTAGGTAGTTAGCGCCCAGCCCACCGCACCGCAGTCACTGATTTTGGCAGAGATTTTTTCATCCACATTGATCGATGCGAATGAAAAAATCTGTGCCATTCATTTTTTTTTTTTTCAGCCCAGAGGCTGAACGGAAAAAAAAAATCTCATTACCAGTATGCTCAATATAAGGAGAATCGCAGAAACTCCTAATGCTGGCCATACGTGTAATGATTGCGGAGACACTCAAATCCGTATTCCGTGAGGGGTATGGTGAGTTCATGCAAAATTTAATTTTTTGTCACAAGTTAGTGGAATATGAGACTTTGTAAAAAAATATATATATATATATATATCAATTTCCGCTAACTTGTGCCAAAAAATTTTTTTTTCTGTGAACTCGCCATGCCCCTCACGGAATACCTTGGGGTGTCTTTTTTCCAAAATGGGGTCACATGTGGGGTATTTATACTGCCCTGGCATTTTAGGGGTCCTAAAGCGTGAGAATCCAAATACGTAAAAATGCCCTGTGAAATCCTAAAGGTACTCATTGGTTTTAGGGCCCCTTTGCGCATCTTGGCTGCAAAAAAGTGTCACATATGTGGTATCGCTGTACTCGGGAGAAGTAGGACAATGTGTTTTGGGGTGTATTTTTATATATACCCATACTTTGTGTGAGAAATATCGCTGTAAACGACAAATTTTTAATTTTTTTATGCAAAGTTGTCAATTTACAGAGATATTTCTCTCACCTAACATGGGTATATGTAAAAATACACCCCAAAACACATTGCCCTACTTCTCCTGAGTACGGCGATGCCACATGTGTGACACTTTTTTGCAGCCTAGGTGCGCAAAGGGGCCCAAATTCCAACGAGTACCTTTAGCTTTTAGATGGCTGCTTACAATTTAGCCCCGCCCAAAATGCCAGAACCGTACAAACACCCCACAAATGACCCCATTTTGGAAAGAAGACACCCCAAGGTATTCGCTGAGGGGCATAATGAGTCCATGAAAAATTTAACTTTTTGTCAAAAGTTAGCGGAATGGGAGACTTTGTGAGAAAAAACAATAAAAAATCAATTTCCGCTAACTTGTGCCAAAAAAAAAATCTTCTGTGAACTCGCCATGCCCCTCACGGAGTACCTTGGGGTGTCTTCTTTCCAAAATGGGGTCACATGTGGGGTATTTATACTGCCCTGGCATTTTAGGGGCCCTAAAGCGTGAGAAGAAAAATGCGTAAAAATGCACTCCTAAAAGGTACTCATTAGAATTAAGGCCCCTTTGCGCATCTTGGCTGCAAAAAAGTGGCACACATGTGGTATCGCCATACTCAGGAGAAGTAGGGCAATGAGCTTTGGGGTGTATTTTTACATATACCCATGCTGGGTGAGAGAAATATCTCTGTAAATTGACAACTTTGTATACATTTTATTTAAAAGTTGTCATTTACAGAGATATTTCTCACACACAGTATGGGTATATGTAAAAATGCACCCCAAAACTCATTGCCCCACTTCTCCTGAGTACGGCGATACCACATGAGTGACACTTTTTTGCAGCCAAGATGCGCAAAGGGGCCCTAAAACCAATGAGTACCTTTAGGATTTCACAGGGCATTTTTACGCATTTGGATTCTCACGCTTTAGGGCCCCTAAAATGCCAGGGCAGTATAAATACCCCACATGTGACCCCATTTTGGAAAGAAGACACCCCAAGGTATTCCGTGAGGGGCATGGCGAGTTCACAGAATTATTATTTTTTTTTTGCACAAGTTAGCGGAAATTGATTTATTTTTTTTTTTTACAAAGTCTCATATTCCACTAACTTGTGACAAAAAATAAAATTTTACATGAACTCACCATACCCCTCACGGAATACCTTGGGGTGTCTTCTTTCTAAAATGGGGTCACTTGTGGGGTATTTTTACTGCCCTGGCATTTTAGGGATCTCTAAAGCCTGAGAAGGATGCTGGAATCCAAATGCGTAAAAATGTCCTGTGAAATCCTAAAGGTACTCATTGGTTTTAGGGCCCCTTTGCGCACCCAGGCTGCAAAAAAGTGCCACACATGTGGTATCGCCGTACTCAGGAGAAGTAGGGCAATGTGCTTTGGGGTGTATTTTTATATATACCCATACTTTGTGTGAGAAATATCTCTGTAAACGACAACTTTTAAAAAAAATTTATACAAAGTTGACAATATTTCTCTCACCCAGCATGGGTATATGTAAAAATACACCCCAAAACACATTGCCCTACTTCTCCTGAGTACGGCGATACCACGTGTGTGACACTTTTTTGCTGCCTAGGTGCGCAAAGGGGCCCAAATTCCAACGAGTACCTTTAGGTTTTACATGGCTGCTCACAATTTAGCCCCGCCCAAAATGCCAGAGCAGTAAACACACCCCACAAAGGACCCCATTTCGGAAAGTAGACACCCCAAGGTATTCACTGAGGGGCATAGTGAGTCCGTCTGAGATTTTATTTTATTTTTTGCCAGAAGTTAGCAGAAATGGAAACTTTATTATTATTTTTTTTTCCTCAGAAAGTGTCATATTCCGCTAACTTGTGAAAAAAAATGAAATGATACATGAACTCACCATGCCCCTCCGTGAATACTTTGGGGTGTCTTCTATCTAAAATGGTGTCATTTGGGGGGTATTTATACTTTCCTGACATTCTAGCACCTGAAGAAACATGACAGGTGCTCAGAAAGTCAGAGCTGCTTCAAAATGCGGAAATTCACTTTTTTGCACCATAGTTTGTAAACGCTATAACTTTTACCCAAACCAATAAATATACACTTATTGGATTTTTTTTATCAAAGACATGTAGAACAATAAATTTTGTGAAAAATTTATATAGAAATGTAGTTTTTTTTTTTTTTTATTACAACAGAAAGTGAAAATTTTTATTTTTTTGCAAAAATGTTGTTGCATTTTTATTAATAGCAAAAAAAGTAAAAATGTCAGCAAGAATGAAATACCACCAAATGAAAGCTCTATTAGTGAGAAGAAAAGGAGGTAAAATTCATTTGGGTGGTAAGTTGTATGATGGAGCAATAAATGGTGAAAGTAGTGTAGTGCGGATTTGTAAAAAAGGGCCTGGTCACTAGGGGGTATAAACCTGTGGTCTTCAAGTGGTTAAATAGAGAGAAAAATATAATGGCCAGATATGATATCTCCTTTTTTAAAATTTATTACTGGTTTTGGCTTCCAAAACTACATGCAGAATCCTTAGGCCTCTTGCACACGGGCGTCATGTTTGACGCCCGGATAAGAGGCGGGTGCGTTTAGGGAATCGCCACGATTTTTCCGCGCGTGTGCTAACGTTTGTAGTGCGTTTAGCACGCGCGTGAAAAAATCCGCATGCTTGGTACCCAGACCCGAAGTCAGACTTCATCACTGAAGTCCGGTTTCGGGATGAGTATTCTGTATATGTAATTATTTTCCTTTATAACATAGTTATAAGGGAAAATAATCGCATTCTAATTACAGAATGCAATGTTCCCTGGGCTATAGAGGGTTAAAAATAATAAAGAGTTAACTTACCATCTCCCATTGTACGCGCAGAGCCCCAGAACATCTTCTCTCTTGATGGTTGGGATGCTTCAGGACCTGTGGTGATGTCACAGGGTCACATGGTCCAATCATAGAAGCATTTGAGTGGACCATGTGACCCATGTGATCCTGTGACATCACGGCAGGTCCTTCATCCAGCCCTTTACCTCACATGGATCCAGAGATCTCCACATTTATTGCTCTGCTTGATTCGCATCAACCTATGCAAGGATAAAATTGAGTCTCAGAGAGGAAAGTGTCACTGAAATGCGCATTGTGGTGTGCGGTTCTCTTGAGGTTTATACTGTATCTGTTATGGGTAGGTTTCTCATGGAATCTGTATTCATTTACATTTTTGGCGGGACATAGGCTTTTTATGTTCTCCTTGGCTCATGCATTGTAGCATTCATTACTATTTTAAACTTCAATCCCTGGGATGTAGCCATTTTGCACTTTTTTTTTGCATCCTTAGATTCCATGTGACATATACTGTTGTGACTGTTTCTTAGGATGACCACACCTTTCTTGATATGATTCATCCATTTTAATGCCGTCTATGTCTCATATATATTATAAAGATCTATGTATTATCCAGTGGCGTAACTAGAAATGACTGGGCCCCACAGCAAATTTTTGAATGCCCCTCCCCCAACTTTGCAACTCCTACTCCTGTGACTAGTAAGAATAGGCCCGGGCAGCCACTCCATCTGTTTCCTACAGTGTTACTGTATATCATTTTATTGTATAATACTGATGAGGGGGCCCTGACAATAAAATCTTTTAGCCCTTTTCCTGGATGTGCCCCTTCTGAGTTCGGGCCCCAAAGCAGCCACCTTCCCCTATAGCTACGCCCCTGGTACTATCTTTATAGAGCTATAATGACTCTATATTGTCATTGCATATGTTTGTCCATTAATCATGAGTCAGCTTATTACTGGGGCGATACTTTGATAATTCTATAGCATCGATCATCAGTATGTGATCAGTGGTGGTCCGACACCCTGGACCCCCACTGATCAGCTGTTTAAGAAGGCATCGGTGCTCCTGTAAGTGCCAAGGACTTTTCCCTTCTTACCAAGCACAGGACCGTACATCGAATAGCGACTGTGCTTGTTTCTGCACTCAGCCCCATTGAAGTGTCATCAGTAGTAAAATCTCAGAAAACCTCTTTAAAACCACATATTTAAATAAAAAGTAGTAGCCCTTTTAGTTCATAGGGAAAATATTCATATTCAACTATATTTTACAGAAATATAAACTATAAAATTGATATAAAAGTTATATGCAAAGCATGTACAATGAATAAAAAAGTTATAAATATATATCTTATTTATTATTCAATTAATAATCCTTATCTTATTAATGCAATACTGTTACTACAGTTAAAACTACTATTACAACTGCTAATGATAAAATAAACCGCGTAAAACTGCAAAGAAAAGTCTAGAGTGAAACTAATAAAGCAGGAGCATTGCTGCAGCTCCTGTCAGCTTGTTTAAAGATAATTTGTCTTGCTTTACATGATAATAGGGAAAGAAAGCCAGAGCTGGGACTCAGGTAATGAACAGTAATTTGAGAACAATTAACTCTTCAATGAATGAATGACACAGGCGTGTTTGTTGTTGTTCAGGTGCTAAGTGGGATAATAAGGGACAACAAGGCAGCGCCTAAAATGCCTGCTGTCTCTAGCTTCTTGTATTATGTATCATCTTGTACAATGTATAAAGACCTATTTATTATTTTAATAATGTAACGAATAAAGCAATATGTGGTAATTCCACATTGAAAGCTACAGGCAGACGAGCATATATCAACCCCTATTTGCAGATACCAGGGACACAATGCTGATAGACTTCTTTGAGGCCCTAGTCCATATGTCTATAAGATTTTATTCAAAGACATACGTAGGTTTTCACATAGAAAACAGCAGAAAATAATTGTGGCATTATCTATTGTATTATGTATCATCTTGTACAATGTATACATTATCTATCACACCATATTGCAGCTTCCATATGGCTCCAACATATAGAACCACAAGTACTCTGAGCACATGACTCTGCTATACACATACAGCTGTTATAGTAACTGCCACCAACAGTTGCAGTGCATAAATATGTACTGTATGTGCCACCTGAACATGACATTTCCCAGTGACATTCACTAATACACAAACTAATTTATTAATAAGAAAGGTGTGAATTTTGCAAGCTTAAAGGGGTAAATGACACAAGATCAGGTAGATATCCCCAGCCCAATAAATCATTTATTGATACATAATGTATCCTAATATTGTCCACCAGACGCACTTTAAACCCTTCAGGACCCTGCCATTTTTCACCTTAAGGACCACGCCATTTTTTGCATTTCTGACGTGTCACTTTATGCGGTGATAACTTTAAAATATTTTTACTTATCCAAGCCATTCTGATTGTTTTCTTGTCACATATTGTACTTCATGAAACTGATTTTACAAACTTTGTTAACCCTTTAGGTGTTCCACAAGAATTAAATGAGAATGTAGATTAAATTTTAGAATTTCACTTTTTTGATAGATTTTCCATTTTAATCCATTTTTTTCTGCCAACAAAGCAAGGGTTAACAGCCGAATAAAACTCAATATTTATTACCCTGATTTTGTAGTTTAAAGAAACACACCATTTGTGATCGAAAACTACTGTACGGGCACACGGCAGGGTGCAGATGGAAAGGAACGCCATATGGTTTTTGGAGGGCAGATTTCACTGGGATAATTTTAAGTTGCCATGTCAGATTTGAAGACCCCCTGACGCACCCCTACAGTAGAAACTCCAAAAAAGTGACCCCATTTTCGATACTACAGGATAAGATGGCAGTTTTGTTGGTACTATTTTAGGGGACATAAAGGACATAAGAACTAAAGGACCTGTGATGACGTCACATCACATGGTCCATCACTATGGTCACATCACATGGTCCAATCACATGGTCCATCACCATGGTAAGATGGACCATGTGATTGGACCATGTGATGTGACGTCATCACAGGTCCTTTAGCTGTTAGCTGATGCTGGGAAAGAGAGGACAGATCGCAACTACGCGATCAAGTGGCTAAGGTAAGTTAACTTTTATTATTTTTAACCCCTTCCACTTCATTTTACTATGCATTCTTTATTAAGAATGCTTTTATTTCCCCTTATAACCATGTTATAAGGGAAAATAATAAAGATCAGGTCCCGTTGCTAAGCAACCATGCGGGAAAATCGCACTGCATCCGCACTTGCTTGCGGATGCTTGCGATTTTCCCACAGCCCCATTCACTTCTATGGGGCCTGCGTTGCGTGACAAATGTGCACAGCCCCATAGAAATGAATGGGTCCGGATTCAGTGCGGGGGCAATGCGTCCTCCTCACGCATTGCACCCGCGCGGAAAACATGCCCGTGTGAAAGGGGCCTAAGGGCTGGATCTCACAGGCTTCCGTGGGAGGCAACCCCCGATGCCTATGGAATTACCTTCTCTGCCATCGGGTCCCCGCCACTGCAGCGTGGGGACCCGATGGAGATGCGGAGGGCACCCGTACCCTCTGCAAACTGTCTGCATGCCACGGTGATATTTGACCGTGGCATACAAGGGGTTAAAACGCCAGCATCGGTGTCTTCACCAGTGCCGTCGTATGCAGCAGGGGCCCGGCTGTCAGTGACTGCTGGGTCCATGCCGCTGATCGGGCGGGCGCAGCTCTGGCACCTGCCCTATCAGCCCTCCTTACATGTATGTCACTGGTCCTTAAGTCACGTCCAGCTGTATGGCAAGGATCCTTAAGGGGTTAATATCTCATGAGTACTTAATTTCATGTATGTATTAGCATATGAATTGGAATTAGGCTCTTTGCATAATTTCACAGCACAATTTAAAATAATAAACCAACTACTTTCTAAATTGAACTTCAAAATACAATTTACTGCAATTACAAGGAATTTAGGAGACTAGCAAGTACATTCAAATTCCAAGCAATACCTCTTTTAATTAATAGATTATTCACTATATCACTATATCACCCCTAATTAAGATGGATTATGTACAACTGCAACAATTTTCTCCTGTAAGGGTAAATTCACGTCCAACAGAATTATATTAGAATTTTTGCTATGTCAAGTAAAGTATACTGCAAAAACACACACTGTACAAAAACGCATAAACATAATAAGCATAAAAAATACCAACAAAAAACATTTCACTAAAGCTGGATTTACACAGACCTACTGAGCAATCCCTCGTCCTCATACAGTGAAGAAGATTGCTTCATGCAAATGCGGTGGTCTCCTTCACTGAACGAGCAGCCAACTGTTGGGAAAAATCACTAGTGAGATCTCTCTTTATCATACATCATGGTTTCTGAGCAGCAGATCGTTATTTAGACAGCACAATCTGCTGCCCTGAAACAATGACTGGTGGTGCCTGCATTAACAACAGGATCACCTGATAAACAAGCGTTTTTCTTGGTGGCACATTTATATGGCCAGATTGTAGGGAACAGGAACAGTCTCTGCTGATAATTTGCCCGATTCTCGGGTCATGTAAATGCACCTTAACTTTATACATAGCTAGCTAGGTAGATAGATGAATGGATGGATAGATAGATAGATAGATAGATAGATAGATAGATAGATAGAGATAGATTGATTCTGTGATTTACTGTGTGTTCACTGGCAGATGAGACCCAGGCCATAATGTATGTCTGTCATCCATTTAGGCTCGGGCCTGATTCCCCAGCCTGTGCTCTCCCTAGCAAGCATGATGCAGTGACATCATCACACCTGATAGACTGAGTAGAAGAGCACACAAGCTGAGCATCTTCCCTGGCCTGTCCTCGAGTTATGTGCTCTCTAGCCACCTACTCTGCCCAGCAGCACAATTACTTTGTACAGGTTGTGTTTTTTAAATGTTTTTAAGCCTTTGGGATTTTGCTTTGTGTATGTTCTGCTCTAATAAATGTTGCTTCTCATTTATTTGGGTTTGCCTGCTTGGACATATATGTGCTTTCTTTGTAAATTTTTAGCAGACGTGATGACATCACTTAATTGTGCCTGTTGTGGAGAGTGGTATTTGCTCTGTCCATCAGGGGGAATGGGACTAGGTTAGTATATTTTTTTTAAATTTTATTAACACCACTGGGGATTAACTAATGTAAGCAGGGCACTAAAGAGGGGGGCACTGTGGAGGGACATTACTGCTGGAGGGACACTGGAGGGCACTGTAGGGACATTACTGCTTGGGCCATTGCTACTGGAGAAGCACTGTGGGGGAAATTACTACTGGGTGGGCACTATGGAACATTACTACTGGGGGGACACCCTGGGTCATTATTACTGGAGGGGCACTGAGGGGGACATTACTACGGAAATGCACTGTAGGGGACATTACTACAGGGGGTGAATTACTGGCAGCAATATAGGGGGCATTACTGGAGGCTCTATAGGGGAATTTTTAATACTGGGAACAGTATAAGGGGCATTACTGGATGCACTGGGAACTTTTAATACTAGGGCACTATAGGGGTGCATCAATAAGGACATTTTAATACTGGAGGCACTATATGGGGCATAACTGAAGTCACTGTAACATTAATACTGGGGCACTATATGGGGCATTCCCGGAGCATTTTGTAATACAGGGTGGCCCACAAAAAAGTGGCCCACCTCTAGCGATAGTATGACAAGATGAACGAGCAAGTGGACTGCTTTTTTTAGATTACCCACAAGTCACAAAAGATGCTGAAAGAGGTCCCCGTTCACGTCTATGCATCTTTGGGCACGTCTGATTATGTTGGCAGATACTGCTTGTGATGCTGTGGATAGTGTTTGTGATGTTTTTCCTGAGTTCATACATGGTATGTGGATTGTTAGAGTACACTTTGTGTTTTAGATTTCCCCACAGATAAAAATCGCATTTGGACATGTAGGGGGAACATGGTGGCCATAACCCCTTGCTCACAGTTCGCTCCTCTGTAAACAGTTCATGAACCTGTGCCAGTGAGTTCTGTGAGGTGTGGCATGTTGCCCCATCTTGTTGGAAAAAGCAGGACATTTAGTTAGTTGGTTGCAAAACTGCTCAAGTATGTCCTGGTAAATTGCAGTATTAACAGTTGATTTTAACCACTTCCAGCTCGGGCCATTTTCCCCTTCCTGACAAGGCCTAATTTTGCAAATCGGACATGTGTCACTTTATGTGGTGTTAACTTTAGAACACTTTTACTTATCCAAGCCGTTCTGAGATAGTTTTCTCGTGACATATTGTACTTCATGATAGTCATAAATTTGAGTCTATATATTTCACCTTTATTTATGGAAAAAATCCCAAATTTCCCCAAAATTTTGAAAAATTCGCAATTTTCAGAATTTCAATTTCTCTGCTTTTAAAACAGAAAGTGATACCTCATAAAATATTGATTACTTAACATTCCCCATATGTCTACTTCGTGTTGTCATCATTTTGTAAATGTAATTTTATTTTTTTAGGACGTTAGTAGGCTTAGAAGTTTAGAAGCAATTCCTAAAATTTTGAAGAAAATTTTCAAAATCCATTTTGTAAGGCTTACACAGTGGAAACCCCCCATAAATGACCCCATTGTAGAAACTACACCCCCCAGGTTACTCAAAACTGATTTTAAAAACTTTGTTAACCCGTTAGGCATTCCTCAAGAATTAAAGGAAAATGGAGATGAAATTTCAAAATTTCACTTTTTTGGTAGATTTTCCATTTTAATCCATTTTTTTCTTTAAAACATCAAGGGTTAAGAGCCAAACAAAACTCAATATTTATTACCCTGATTTTGCGGTTTACAAAAATTCCCCACATATGGTCGTAAACTGTTGTAAGGGCACACGCAGGGCGCAGAAGGAAAGTAACGCCATATGGTTTTTGGAGGGCAGATTTTGCTGAACTCGTTTTTAGATGCCTTGTCCCATTTGAAGCCCCCCTGATGCACCCTGACAGTAGAAACTCCCAAAAATGTACCCTATTTTGAAAACTAGGGGATAAGGTGCCAGTTTTATTGGTACTATTTTGGGGTGAATATGATTTTTGATTGCTCTATATTACATTTTTGTGAGGCAAGGTAACAAAAAATGTCTGTTTTGAAAAAGTTTATTATTTTTTTTTTTAAACATTCATCTGACACAGTAGATCATGCACTATTTTTATAGAGCAGGTTGTTACGGATGAAATTATATAAAAAATGTCTACTTTCTTTTATGGTTTGTTTGTTTCAGTTTTTACATAATAAAGCATTTTTGAAAAAAAACATTATGTTTTTGTGTTTCCTTTTGGGCATTCATTATTACACTTTAGGATGCAAGGTGACCAAAAAATTAGTTGTTTTAGCACAGTTATTATTTATTTATTTTTACAGCGTTCACCGAAGAGGTTAAATCATGTGATATTTTTATAGAACAGGTTGTTACGGATGCAGCAATACCTAATATGTATACTTTTTCTTATTTATTTAAGTTTTACACAATAATAGCATTTTTTAAACAAAAAAATTGATGTTTTCGTGTCTACATAGTCTGGTAGCCATAGGTTTTTATTTTTTGACCGATTGTCTTATTTAGGGTCTCATTTTTTGTGGGATGAGGTGACAGTTTTATTGGTACTATTTTGGGGGGCATATGCCATTTTGATCACTTGGTGTTGCACTTTATGTGATGTTAAGGCCTCATGCACACGGCCGTTGTTCGGGTCCGCGTCCAAGCCGCATATTTCGCGGCTCGACCGCGGACCCATTCATTTTAATGGGGCCGTAAAAGATGCGGACAGCACTCCGTGTGCTGTCCGCATCCGTTGCTCCGTTCCGTGCCCCCGCAAAAAAAATATAGCATGTCCTATTCTTGTCCGTTTTGCGGACAAGAATAGGCATTTCTATAATGGGCCGCGTTCCGTAAAATGCGTAACGGAACGCGGAACAACTTCCGCGTTTTGCGGATCCGCGATTTGCGGACCGCAAAACACCAACGGTCGTGTGCATGTAGCCTAAGTGACAAAAAATTGCTGTTTTGGCACTGTTTTTATTTTATTTTGATTACGGTGTTCATGTGAGGGGTTAGATCATGTGATATTGTTATAGAGCTGGTTTGTACAAATTCAGCGATACCTAATATGTATACTTTTTTAAAATTTATTTCACTTTAACACAATAACAGCTTTTTTTAAACAAAAAATTATGTGGTAATGTCTCCATGTTCTGGGAGCTATAATTTTTAAGTTTTTTTAGCGATTTTCTTATGTAGGGGCTCATTTTTTGCGGGATGAGGTGACGGTTTAATTAGATTTATTTTGTGGGACATATGCATTTTTAATCGCTTGTTGCTGCAATTTTTGTGATATAAGATGACAAAAATGTTATTTTTTTTACACAGGTTTTTTTTTTTACGTTGTTTCTCGGACTGGGCAGATGATGTAATATATTGATAGAGCAGGCCATCACGGACGCGGCAATACCAAATATGTCCAATTTATTTTATTTTTTCTATTTTTAACTTTTTTTTTAAATTAATTAATTGTTTTTTTTTATGTTAAACCATTTAAAAAAAAAAAAAAACTTTATTTTTTTATTTTTTATTTTACACTTTGCGTCCCCCATAAGGTCATACAAGACCTCTGGGGGACATTTAACTTCATAGCGCTTCCTCCAAAGCAGACACAGTGCTCACCGAGCACTCTGTCTGCGGCGATTTAGAAGGTAGGGGCACTTGGGCACTGTCCCTGCCTTCTCTCTGGGGTGCCCTGCTGTCACTGACAGCAGGCAACCCGCTGGCATCTGCACGATTAGCGTGCAGATGCCGTCTCTGAATGGACTCTCTAAAACGTCCATTCAGAGATAGACAACCGCCCATAGGACATTTATAGTCTATGGGCGGTCGTCAAGTGGTAAAGAAAATTGGGCCCACTATTCCTGTTCCTGACACTGTGCATCAAATGCCTCAGGCAGATTTACTATTAGGCAGTTTGATTTGGAGATATTGGAGCAGGCTACTTTTTCGTGGGCCACCCTGTATATGGGCTGTTATAGGGGAATTTTCTGTACTGGGGACATTATTACCTGGAGCATTATAGGGGGCATTATTAACACTGGGGACTCTATAATGGCATTTTTTACTGGGATACCATAGGGGTTATTATTGCTAAAGTCACCATAGAGGTGTCTCTATTAGTACGGAAATATTGGGGGACATTATTTCTGAGAACAATATACAGGCATTATTACTCAAAACACAATGGGGGGGGTTATTACTGGTGACATTTTAGGGGACATTATTATTGTTGGATGCACTATAGGGTCATTATTGCTGCAGGCACTACAGGGGCATTATTTCTACTCGGTGAACTATATAGTTGTTACTATTAAAGGGCATCTGTCAGCTGATTTGTACATATGAAACTGGTTGACCTGTCGCATGTGCACTTGGCAGCTAATGAAATCTGATGTTTTAATAAATGCAAATGAGACCCTAATAACAAAAAATGTGGATCAGATCGGAATGAAAAATAGAGTCATGTGTGGCAAACTCTGCAGAGACAAGATGTGGCTGAAGCAATTTTTTATGGCGGTCTGGCTGACCAGAGAAGATGAGAAAA
Source organism: Bufotes viridis (assembly GCA_033119425.1). Classification (NCBI taxonomy): domain Eukaryota; kingdom Metazoa; phylum Chordata; class Amphibia; order Anura; family Bufonidae; genus Bufotes; species Bufotes viridis. Next base: position 373,672,150 of record CM065590.1, on the reverse strand, counting down.
GAGAACATCTATCACAGGAGACATCATTAGATGTAAGAGGTATGTAGTATTTGGTTCCGCTGGGGCAGTATATTGTCCTGTGCTGTGGTATCTGGTGCTACTCGAGCAGTATATTGTGCTGTACTGTGGTATTTGGTTCTGCTGGGGCAAATATATTGTGCTGCACTCTGGTATTTGGTGCAGCTGAGACAGTATATTGTGCTGCACGTTTGTATTTGGTTCTGCTGCAGAACCAAATACCAAACTGCAGCACAGAATACTGACTCTATGGTATTGTTGGCTCCATCTATGTTACCCCACCTACTTTAGTTGACCATAACCACATATGTTGGCCCCACTTTCTGTCAGTTTAGGCCCTGGTAGGAAGTGTTTAGATTTGGTGCCCAGGGCGCCCCATCTGTAAATACAGCACTGCAAGATAAAAATAAAGCTTATTTGACATATTCAATTCACATTGTTGACAATAGAGATGAGCGAAGTTTTGAAAAATTCGATACGGCAACTTCGCCGAAGTTCGCCAAGGATCTCAATTTGCTGACTTTTCAAGGCCATGTAAACTTTGATGGATGATTTGGAAGACGTAAAGCCAGCAAAAGATTAGGATGTGATCATTAAGATCTGGCCCCCTTAAGGGGTGCAGACAGGATGGTACTGGTTGGCACACTGGCACCAGAATAGTAAAAGCTTCCATCTTATTGGTATTCAATTAAATTTAAGGCTAATGTAGGAATAAATAAATGTAGCACTAAATATATGTAACTGTATTCCTCAATCTGAATAAACCGCTGTTCAAGTGAAACCTTTCCAAGTCCGTGTAAGTAACTGCACCATATTTACATGGGTTACCATGTGATGGACATTAGCCACATCCATAAGTTTCTCTCCCTCTTAGAATGCAGTGTATATGTCAGGGAAAACAACTCAAACAAGTGTTTTATTTCAGCATTGCTATATTTGTTTAGCACTCCCTATTGAAATAAGGCTTCTTTCACACTCATGTTATTATTTCTGTCAGATTACAGCATGCCGAAGCTCTCTGGAATCGCCAGATGTTACCACAATGCCCGCCAGCCTCATTATTTATAATGGTGTCCAGCGGTGAGCCGACCACTACCTGGCAAATATGCAGAGACTCAGCCAGACAAAAAATGCTGCATGCATGTAAAACTAGCCTAAATATGCATATTTAGCCAATCCACATGTGTATATTTATGGGGAGGTCAGGAGAGATAAGTGCCAACTGGATGTATGTTCAGACTTAAGCTATCATACATATTTGTAAAGTCACCTTTAGATAATGAAAATTCAAAAGTGACAGTGTTTCTATCTCTGCATTTCAGGCAAGCACAGGAAAAGTCACACCAGTTCTGAAATAAAATAACTCTTTGGTAGCGTAGACCTCTGCTGATGACTTTGGATAGGTCATCAGTGTCTGATCGGTAGGGTTCCAACCAGTGTCGGACTGGGATGCGAAGGGCCCTCCAGTAAAATTTATTCTGGGGGCCCACTATACAGCGACATGCAACTATTACATGCCTACACAGAAGCAGACAGCAACAAGATGCTACAAGATGAATGATTATAGTGGTCTCTGAAACCACTTCCAAAGGTGGGACCCAAGGAAGAGAAGATACTGGCTGGCCTGCCTCTATTCCTAGAGGCCATCTTAACCTTCTGGATCGTCTACCCAGTTTTTTTTATATTGATATAGGTTATTTCAGATTTTGTGCTGGTAGACTGGGAGCCCACCTTTCTTAGGCGCCCACCGGGGGATTCCCCTGTTGCCCTGTGGGCCAGTCCGAGCCTGGGTCCAACACCTGGGACCCCCGCCGATCAGCTGTTTGAGAAGACAGCGGCACTCACTGTAGCGCAGCACCCTCCTCTCAGCTTTTACTAGGCCACTAACGACACGTTCATTGGTCACATGGCCTAGGCGCAGCTCAGTCCCATAGAAGTGAATAGGGCTGACACGATACAAATCACAGCTGCTATATAGAGATGAGCGAACACCTGGATGTTCGGGTTCAAGCAGTTCGTCCGAACTTCCCGAAAATGTTCGGGTTCGGGATCCGAACTCGACCCGAACTTTATCCCGAACCCAAACCCCATTGAAGTCAATGGGGAACCGAACTTTTAGGCACTAAAAAGGCTGTAAAATATTCCAGGAAAGGGCTAGAGGGCTGCAAAATGTAGGTAAATACCCTGCAAACAAATGTGGATAAGGAAATGAATTAACATAAAATAAATAAAAATTAACCAATATCAATTGGAGAGAGGTCCCATAGCAGAGAATCATGCGTCATATCACCCGCCACTGGAGAAGGCCACTTTCAGTTATTTCGGCCCCAGCACCAAGACAAAGGAGAGAGGTCACACAGCAAGGAATAAGGCGTCATATCACCCACCACTGGAGAAGGCAACTTTCAGTTATTTCGGCCCCAGCACCCAGACAGAGGAGAGAGGTCCCACAGCAAGGAATAAGGCGTCATATCACCCAGCACTGGAGAAGGCCACTTTCAGTTATTTAGGCCACAGCACCCAGACAGAGGAGAAAGGTCCCACAGCAAGGAATAAGGCGTCATATCACCCACCACTGGAGAATACCACTTTCAGTTATTTAGGCCCAGCACCCAGACAGAGGAGAGAGGTCCCACAGCAAGGAATAAGGCGTCATATCACCCACCACTGGAGAAGGCCACTTTCAGTTATTTAGGACCCAGCACCCAGACAGAGGAGAGAGGTCCTACAGCAAGGAATAAGGCGTAATATCACCCACCACTGGAGAAGTCCACTTTCAGTTATTTAGGCCCAGCACCCAGAGAGAGGAGAGAGTTCCCACAGATAGGAATAAGGCGTCATATCACCCACCACTGGAGAAGGCAACTTCCAGATATTTAGGCCCCAGCACCCAGACAGAGGAGAGAGGTCCCACAGCAAGGAATAAGGCGTCATATCACCCACCACTGGAGAAGGCCACTTTCAGTTATTTAGGCCACAGCACCCAGACAGAGGAGAGAGGTCCAGAAGCAAGGAATAAGGCGTCATGTCACCCACCACTGGAGAAGGCCACTTTCAGTTATTTAGGCCCAGCACCCAGACAGAGGAGAGAGGTCCCACAGCAAGGAATAAAGAGTCATATCACCCACCACTGGAGAAGGCCACTTCCAGATATTTAGGCCCCACCACCCAGACAGAGGAGAGAGGTCCCACAGCAAGGAATAAGGCGTAATATCACCCACCACTGGAGAAGGCCACTTTCAGTTATTTAGGCCCCAGCACCCAGACAGAGGAGAGAGGTCGCATGGCAGAGTTTCAGGCTTCATGTCACCCACCATTGTAACAGGACACTTTCAGTTATTTAGGCCCCAGTGCCCAGATTGAGGAGAGGTTCTTTCAACTTTGGGTTGCACCGCAAGATCATGGTAAAGTTAAAAAAATGAGGATTCAATAAAGAAGTGCCCCGTGTACAAGAATACATGGTTGAGGGGGAGGCAGTTATAAATGTCTATTCTGCACAAGGGAGGGACAGGTCCTGTGGGATGCATGCCTGGTTCATTTTTATGAATGGCAGCTTGTCCACGTTGGCTGTGGACAGGCGGCTGCGTTTGTCAGTAATCACACCCCCTGCCGTGCTGAATACACGTTCAGACAAAACGCTGGCCGCCGGGCAGGCCAGCACCTCTAAGGCATAAAATGCTAACTCTAGCCACTTGGACAATTTGGAGACCCAGAGGTTGAATGGGGCCGAACCATCAGTCAGTACGTGGAGGGGTGTGCAGACGTACTGTTCAATCATGTTTGTGAAATGCTGCCTCCTGCTAACACGTTCCGTATCAGGTGGTGGTGCAGTTAGCTGTGGCGTGGAGATAAAACTTTTCCACATTTCTGACATGCTAACCCTGCCCTCAGAGGATCTGGCCGTGACACAGCTGCGTTGGCGACCTCTTGCTCCTCCTCTGCCTTCGCCTTTGGCTTCCACCTGTTCCCCTGTGACATTTGGGAATGCTCTCAGGAGCACGTCTACCAGCGTGCGCTTGTACTCGCGCATCCTCCTATCATGTTCCAGTGCAGGAAGTAAGGTGGGCACATTGTCTTTGTACCAGGGATCCAGCAGGGTGGCAACACAGTAGTCCGCACACGTTAAAATGTGGGCAACTCTGCTGTCATTGCGCAGGCACTCCAGCATGTAGTCGCTCATGTGTGCCTGGCTCCCCAGAGGTAAGGACAAGCTGTCTTGGAGAAGTAGTGGCGGCTGGGAACAACATACTGTGGGACAGCCATGGCCATCAGCTGTTTGAAGCTGTCTGTGTCCACCAGCCTGAATGACAGCATTTCAAAGGCCGGTAGTTTAGAAATGCTGGCATTCAGGCCCAGGGCTCGAGGGTGGCTAGGTGGGAATTTACTCTTTCTCTCCAAGGTTTGTGAGATGGAGAGCTGAACGCTGCCGTGTGACATGGTGGAGATGCTTGGTGACGCAGGTGGTGGTGTCGGTGGCACATCCTCTGTTTGGTGGACGGCAGGTGCCAACATTCCTCCCGAGGCGGAGGAAAAGGCCGAGGCAGCGGCAGAAGAGGGAGCAGGGGGAGCCAGAGTGAGTTCCTTGCTTTTAAGGTGTTTACTCCACTGCAGTTCATGCTTTGCATGTAGATGCCTGGTCATGCAGGTTGTGCTAAGGTTTAGAACGTTAATGCCTCGCTTCAGGCTCTGATGGCACAGCGTGCAAACCACTCGGGTCTTGTCGTCAGCACATTGTTTAAAGAAGTGCCATGCCAGGGAACTCCTTGAAGCTGCCTTTGGGGTGCTCGGTCCCTGGTGGCGGTGGCCAGTAGCAGGCGAACTGTCTTGGAGGTGGCTGCTTTTGCCCCCTGCTCCCTCTTTTGCAACGCTCTTGGCGCGGTCTCACCACTGCCTCTTCCTCAGAACTATGAAAGTCAGTGGCTCGGCCTTCATTCCATGTGGGGTCTAGGACCTTATCGTCCCCTGCATCGTCTTACACACAGTCTTCCTCCCTGACCTCCTGTTTGGTCTGCACACTGCAGAAAGACGCAGCAGTTGGCACCTGTGTTTCGTCATCATCAGAGACGTGCGGACTGCGATGAGGTGGTATTCCCATGTCCTCATCATCTGGATACATCAGTGGTTGTGCATCAGTGCATTCTATGTCTTCCACCACTGGGGAAGGGCTAGGTGGATTCCCTTGGGAAACCCTGCCAGCAGAGTCTTTAAACAGCATAAGAGACTGCTGCATAACTTGAGGCTCAGACAGTTTACCTGATATGCATTGGGATCATGTGACAGACTGATGGGTTTAGTTTTCAGGTGCCACCTTTGCGCTTTCTGCAGAAGACTGGGTGGGAGATAATGTTGTGAACGTGCTGGATCCACTGTCGGCCACCCAATTGACTAGCGCCTGTACCTGCTCAGGCCTTACCATCCTTAGAATGGCATTGGGCCCCACCAAATATCGCTTTAAATTCTGGCAGGTACTGGAACCTGAGGTAGTTGGCTCACTAGGACGTGGGGCTGTGGCAGAATGGCCACGTCCTCTCCCAGCACCAGAGGGTACACTAACACCACCACGACCTTGTCCGCATCCCTTACTAGATGTTTTCCTCATTGTTAACGTTCACCAAGCCCCACAATAAGAAAAAAAAATATTTGGCCAATGTATTGATTTCAAATTTAGGCCTTTTTTTTACAGGCACCTAACACTATCTGCCTATTTATTTATGTAGCGTATTACACTAATCCAGGCACAGCAGTAACCACTGATTTAGGGGAATATCTCTTTTAGGGCTAGTATTTAGGCCCTGGATGAAAGGTATCCTTTTATAGAAAGATTTACACTTGGTGATGCACAGTAGCGTGTGAAAAAATATGTAGGATTATGCCTTCAGCAATTGTATTTTAACACTTTGTGTAATATACCCTTTAACGGACAGAAATACAATGGGAGATGCACGGTAGCGTGTGAAGTTCTTGAGGATGACCCTCTCAGCACTTGTATATACACCTTGAGTGTAATATACCCTTTTACGGACAGATTAACACTTGGCCTGCAACAGCTGGAACACCAGATTCAGGGTATTGCTATTTTGGCAAGTGAATTTTACGCCAGAATAAAATATATGTTTTTGCGGACACTATTATACTTTGCCAGCCAGTGCTGGGACACCAGATTCAGGGTATTGCTATTTTGGCAATTGAATTTCACCCCAGAACAAAATATATGTTTTGGCAGACACTATTATACTTTGCCAGCCAGTGCTGGGACACCAGATTCAGGGTATTGCTATATTGGCAATTGAATTTCACCCCAGAACAAAATATACCCTTTTACAGACAGCTTAGCACTTGGCCTGCAACAGCTGGAACACCAGATTCAGGGTATTGCTATTTTGGCAATTGAATTTGACCCCAGAACAAAATATATGTTTTGGCGGACGCTATTATACTTTGCAGACATTGCTGGGACACCAGATTCAGGGTATTGCTATTTTGGCTATTGAATTTCACCCCAGAACAAAATATACCCTTTTACGGACAGATTAACACTTGGCCTGCAACAGCTGGAACACCAGATTCAGGGTATTGCTATATTGGCAATTGAATTTCACCCCAGAACAAAATATACCGTTTTACGGACAGATTAACACTTGGCCTGCAACAGCTGGGGCACCAGATTCAGGGCATTGCTATTTTGGCTATTGAATTTCACCACAGAAAATAATCTATCCTTTGCCAGACAGCATACAGTATTACACTTGGCTAGCCAAAGCTGGAACACCAGATTTAGGGGATTGGTGTTTTGGCAATTGTATTTAACCCCTTAATAAAATATAGAAATTGCTATCCTGAGTTTCTAGGGGTGACAATAAGCACAGCCAAGCCCCTGATGTAGGATATAGCAAAAAAAAAAACTAGTATTGATGGATTGATGGACTTGGTGGCAGCTTGTTCTAGTGCACCACAATTCACAAAATGGCCGCCGATCACCCCAAAAAAAAGTGACAGAAAAACGCTCTGTGCAGCCTAAAAACCAGTGAGCAATTAACTAGCAGAAGTTGAATCATTCACAGCTGTAGATCGATCAGTTCATTAGGTGCTGTTGCTGATTTTTCCCTGCCTAATCTCGCCCTCACAGAAGCTGCGTCCTCTCCCTACACTAATCAGAGCAGTGTGACATACGGCGCTACGTGACTCCAGCTTAAATAGAGGCTGGGTCACATGCTGCGCTTGGCCAATCACAGCCATGCCATTAGTAGGCATGGCTGTGATGGCTTCTTAGGGCAAGAAGTAAAACGCTAGCTAATTGGCTGCTGTGCAGCCCTTCAGAAAGCGGGAAGAAATCGCCGAACAACGGACCCGAACCCGAACTTTTTTGAAAATGTTCGGGTCCGGGTCCCGAACACCCCAAAATTCGAACTATACGAACCCGAACTATGCTCGAACTGTTCGCTCAACACTACTGCTATACAATGTGCAGCAATGTGCTTGGTAAGCACGGAAAATACCGCGGCGCTCACAGAAGAGCCAGTGCCTTTTCAAAAAGCTGATCAGCAGGGGTCCAGGATGTGGGACCCCCACGATCACATACAGAGGATAGATCATCCATATTAAAGTCTCAGAAAACTCTTTTAAGGTGAGTGGGATGTATCCATAGTTCGAATAAGTTACAAAGTCACACCTAATTTATATTTTGTGTGATGGTGTGCTGAAGTTACCAGTAGCAGGGTGGCCTTTGTAACTGAGTTTGGATAATTTCATGAGTGCGATGGCTAACTAGTTACAGATGCAGTACTTTTCCATTGGGCTTTGAATGCAAAATATATCAATTTCAATATATTTCTAAAGTCTACTATGAAAAGCTTCTCATTTTAGGTTTCTCCAGCTTTTATCTATAAAATACAAACAGTAGAGCATTTGAAAATGGTTGTAATGGTTGACACATATGTTAGTCTTAAACAATTGCACCAATAGGTAGGTGTGTTATGCTATGCTTACTGCATCTAGCATGCCTATGATCCTTTGCACAACCTTTTATGAGTGGGTAAGGAAGGTGGGTTAGTGGTAGTATTTGTCCCAGGTCAGATTCCAACAAGTATGTCTCTTACACCACACGCTCTGTTGTATGCAAACATGGGCTTGTATTGGAGTATTTCTTTAAAAGATTAATCTGTTGAAGGATATGCCAGTGTTTGCTGAAGACTTTACTAATCTAGCCTGAGAGGCTACAGTGCTGGCTCACCACTATATGCCTTCTGAGAACATGTTCTGTACAGGTTTCTGGCAAAAGAAAAATGGTTAATAGCAAATACATGTATGCATGTATTTGGGTTTTTAAGTGCAATTCTGTAAGCATACTTTGGAGTCAATTCTGCTGCATTCACATATCGTTTCTGCAAACATAAAAATGGCAAACATACAAGGAAACTGTGTCATAATTCTGACTACTAAGTTCAGCCAGTGTATACTAAAAGAGCTCCAAGAAGAATGAGAGAAATGGTGTAGATAAGGCTTCATTAAAGTGGTATTCTGGTAGGTAAAAGTTATCCCCTATCCACATCTCTGGAACTCCCATAGAAATGAATGAAGCTGCAGCGCGCATGTGCGACCGGCCGCTCTGGTCATTTTAGAGGAGCATCAGGGGGGCTGCAGAAGGTACGGGCCCCCATACTCGTGATCAGTGGCGGTCCCAGCCGTAGGACCTTGTGATAGGGGCCTCATGTCCAGCTTATTTCTCATCCTAATGTGCTTGTTACAATGCATAGCCTCCTTTTATAAGCCATGGACCTACAGACCCTATTAGAGTCATGTATCTTACAGACACTTAGGGGGAAGGAGTCGTAAACCATTTCTGTGCTGCTGGGGTAGTCACTGAATAAACATTTTGTAGACTGTCCAGAGACAGATCACCTTGGAATATGGTGGGGGAGTGTTCCCTTCCCTCCACTACCTACCAATGGGTTTGGGGGGAGTGATGAGAAGACAAATTAAAGAAGTTGAGTGTGGTAGTTGATAGTTGATGTTTTGTACTGGAAGGGTCAGGATCTGAGCTGAGGTCAGACCCTGGGACCATGTGTGAGGATAGGATTACAAATAAAAGATTTGAGCTCCATCTAGATCATCTTAATGCTGTATGAAGAAACCTCGAAATGACGCCCCATGACAGACTCCCACCGATCTTATAGTTATCTGCTATACTGTCGATAGGGGATACATTTTACCTACTGGAATATAAGGGTACAGCCATGCGGTCATGTTTCTTGATACAGTTTTGGAAGTCAAATTAGGAGTAAATTTAAAAAAGAGAAGTTGTATCTTTCCTTTATATCCTCTCCTTTCATGATCCAGACCTAATTTTGACTTCCAAAACTGCATCAAGAAAACTAAATGTGTGGCAGAACCCTTAGGCATCTTTATTTTACGATAAAGGCATGACATAGTGTTAGCGCAGCGCTCCGTGCTGGCGTCCCTGCTAACACATGCCAGCACAGGCACCAGGCGTCTCACCTTCCTCCTGCTGAACTCCATGCCGTCTTCCTTCCCCGTGCAGGCACGGACGCTGCCCTCTGCATTGCAGAGGCTCCTGCTGCCACATCCTCTGTTTCCTTATGTACTTGGTGCCTGCCGCCAGCATCCTCCTTCCTGTTCTGGACAGAGCCTGCACTCCGTGCTCAGAGCCCTATGGTTGTGTATAGGAGGCACGTGCCTCTCCTCCTTATGTGAGGCACCACACGCACAACCTCAGTCTACCCTAGCCTATGGCTGGTCTCCAATGTGTATAAAAAGGTGCCTTCTGCTATAGGAAGGCGACTGAGCAACTTTGGTTCCTAGCCTTATCTAAGATCCTGTGAGCAAAGGTGTTACTGTGATTATTGTCATTACTTTGTACCAGACCCTGTACCTTGTTTAACGGACCTTACCTTACTGCGGCCTACCCCTGACCTTGTATCTTGTCTTACGGATTTTGCTATCTTGCCGCCTGCCCTGACATCGGACCTCATTTACGGACTGTCATATTGCCGCCTGTCCTGATGTTGAACTTTGTACTCAGACTTTGGTTTGGCACTTTCTAATCAGCTTTGGTCTCCTAGCACCTTCTCGAAGTACCATACTATCTGGAGGTCAGTCCAGTGGGTCCACACCCAGGTTCCTGCTCCTTCATGTTCCTTGTGTTCAGAGGTAGCACCTGTTGTAGCCCTCTGGAAAGTCTACGCTCACTATCAGAAGTATTGTGAAGAATGAGGGATGCCCTTAGACATTACCCTCTGAGGAGGTTGGTCACATGGGACAGCGGATTCACACCCGCTGATCATTACACATAGTCCCTTTCTTTTAAATGAAACTAGGCTGTATTGATTTGCAGTATCAGGTATAGTCACTCCCATATGCAAGGGTGCATTAACATGACTGTTTTTTTTTAAATGGCTATCATATGGCCGTTTTCAGAGCGATGGGAGTCTATGGGCATTTTCATATGGCTGTGAAGGCCATTTCATTAGTCCCTGATGTTTACTGTGTGACATGTACAGCAGATGCCCAAAAGGGGGTTAAAGTGGATGTCTACAACAGCAGAGATGACTCAGGGTTTTACTCCTGTGAGCTAAGAAGCAGGTGTTGAACCACTGTGCCACTGCATTTATTTGGTTAAGTGCTACTCCTAAAGGTGGTTTCTATACGACCCCCCTGGTTTTTACCCTATACAGCTATTTGACTTTCACTGCAGATGAACTAAAAGACCATTACCACTTGGAATATTCATCTATTCAATTACAGCTGACCCATATGGGTCGGGAGATACCATTGCAAGGCACCAAGGGGAAAGGCAAAATCATGGTCAATAGACAAACCAAGGTCAGGGCAGGCAGAACTCTTTCAATCCAAAAAACAGGTAATGGGTCAAATGGGCATTGGGCAGTGCAGATTCATTATGTTTAACAGGCAGAGGTGAGGATTAAACATTGAAAATAAGCAGAAGTTAGGCATTCGAATTTAGAGAACAGAAAATAGCTTCTTAATAACTAAACTAGTTAGATACCTTCCCATATGGGAAGATGTCATAAAAATCTCAGGGACTGCAGGCGTTGGCTGAGCACAGATTAAGCCGCATGCATGCATGCTGACCATTTAAAAGTCAGAGAATGCATGCATCCCCTTCAGGACAGTACATAGTAAACAGAAGGTGATACGATGGGAAGCACTAACAACTCAGACGGAGAGAGGTGTCTGCAGCATAGGACCACCGCTGCACCAACGCTGCAGGAGGGATGAGTAACACAGTAACATAGTTTGTGAGGCTGAAAAACGACATCCGTCTATCCAGTTCAGCCTGTTATCCTGCAAGTTGATCCAGAGGAGGGAGGGAAAAAAACATGAGTTTGAAGCCAATTTCCTCATTTTAGGGGGAAAATTTCTTCCCTGGATCAATGACCCTTCTCAATAAATCTAGCAACTATAACCTGTAATATCCAGAAATACATTCAGGCCCCTCTTGAACTCTTTTAGTGAGTTCACCATCACCATCTTTTCTGACATGGAGTGTGGAAAACTTCTTTCCTCTAGACGCAGAGGATAGCCATTCATCACAGTCACAGTCCTGGGTGTAAGTAGTTCCTGCTGCTGTGCCCACTAGGAGATAAGAGCGGAAATGGACTATTGGCCTTGCAAAATGCAAACTGGGGATACAGTGGACACAGGCTTACCAAATCATAACAGATGAATATTGACAGGTTTGAGAAACCTTTTCTGCTGCACCAGCTCAATACTGTCATTACCTCTGGTAGGCCTAAAGACCTTTGGTAGGCCTAAAGACATATACTGGCAGTAAAGATATCACTGCATCGTGATTCTCCACCTGACTGATCACAGGGAGCAGGAGGAAGTAGCCTATCATTGCTTGAATGGGGTTAACATGATAATTTTCTGGGACAGTATGATTACAGTGACACCAAATGCCTATTTTTTTTCTTATATTCTACTTTTGTAGAATAAAAACTTAAGTTTTATAACTTTATTTATTTTTCGTTCTACAAAGCTGTGTGATGGCTTAATTACGACATGTACTTTTTACTTCTCTGCAACTTTATCATTGACCTTAAACAAGAAAAAGACCATGAAAGACCCAAAGTAGCGGAAACATTAGGTAATGTCCACACAAAAAAGTTTTTATGACAATACAAAGGGCCAATTCTAAGGTAACTCGGTACAAGCTCCTGTGTAATGCAAAGGCGAAAAAGAAAATTGGAGCTCACACTGTAACTTTATGAAAAAATGTAAATCTTTATTTATGTCGTAATAAAAGCATAGTATTGCCATTAAAAGAGGGGGAAGGGAAGTAAAAGAAAAACCCCGTTGGCATTGGCGTTACCCCATCCTGGTTGTTTGTCCACTTAGGTAAGTCTCTCCCCTGCCTCGACTGCTTAGGTTTTTATACCTTTGTACCATTTGATATGTACATTTAAGCCCTGTGCATGATTACCATTACTTACCATAGTGTGGTTGGGTTATTTAGACTTTTCCTATTTTCCATGTTTATCTATACATGCAACATTCATGTGCATTACCTTTACTTTATTACTGTTTGGTGTGCGACACCAGGCTGGCGTTTTCCTGTTACTCTCCTTCCCCCTTTTTAATGGCATAAAAATGCTTTTATTACGACATAAATAAAGATTTACATTTTTTCATAAAGGTACAGTGTGAGCTCCAATTTTCTTTTTTGCCTTTATCATTGACCTGTCTGGTGTGTTTCTTGGTTTCATGATGCTGTTAAATTACAATCAGTTGGACTATATTTACTAAATAAGTGACTTCTAAAGGCAATTGGACAAACTGGATTTTATACCACACTTTTCACATTTGTATTTATTAAAACTTTTCTCTTCACACATACTTGCTAGTTTGTGTTGGTCTATCACATAAAATTCCAGTAAAACATATTTAAGTTTGTGGGCGTAACGTGAAAACATATGGAAACGTTTAAGGGGTATGAATACTTTTTCAAGGCACTGTAAAACCTGACTTCTACCTAGTATTTCATTTTGCCTAACTAAATATATCTTCTTTACAATCCATACACTGTCCCTGCAAGACTCTGAAAAGGTTGGCTTGTGTGTCTAATTAATATGTGTCAGAGACATGGCAGACACATGCCATAACATCACTTGCGAAGCTCACATTGGTTCCTTTGCTTCATAATTAGCATAGAGCCTGCCAATATCCTTCCTCCTAATTGGCTGTCAGGTTTACTGAAAAGCATTGTGGGCATGCATGTCAGCTGGGGCTCCACCTGGAATCATCTTCCCTGCCCTGTTTCCCTCACTAGTGTACTAAATTTCAAAAGTAATGTGGTTGGCGTTGATTTGTATGATTAGTCCAAAATTTCAGATTCATTTGGAAGAATATTTTTTGTGAAATTCATGACAAATCCAATTAATTTAGAATTCATTTTCGAGTAAATACATTTTTACTGCAATCTGCTTCAGTACATGATAAAACAACGTTACTTTGTTATGTCCCCAGAATTAAATAAAAGTTTGCAGTCAGAGGTTGAATACCTAATTCTTAGCTATTAAGCCTACATTTTAAATACCACAATTAACCAGAATATGGTTGCTTATCCTTTACATTCTTTTAAGGGCACAGTCTACATTTGTTATGGTTATTTTGTGGGGTTCGTGATGTTGTTTTTGTAATAATACACATATCATCTCCAGGGGTTGACTGGGCATAGACCCTACAGGGAAATATCTGGGCCACCTGAGTCCTTCTCATGATTGACCATTAACCAGGTACATAATGATGTGATACTCTTGGTGTTAATTAAGACTGGAAGCATCAGGTACTTATGTACCTGCAGGTGCCCTCCTGAATTCAGTTGTATCGCCATTCTGAGGACAGATCAGGTAGTACTGATGACCAAAAAAGGGAAGCTTCTGGGGTATTTTGTGCTACACTGTTGTCTTTGGTTCTTCTTGAGCAGTATTTTCTGTTGCATTTTGGTATTGCTGACCCCAGCTACTTGCGTTGTCCTGCCTTCTGTCAGTTTGGACCCATCTACAACACGTGGGCCACTTTTATTTTATTTTTCCAAGGGTCACTTTCAGTTCCCAGTCTGATCCTGATCATATCTAACTTTATACATAGCCCCAAGTTCTCAATATAATAGAGCACTTTTTACATGTATTACAATTAGTGATGAGCGAATTTTTCAAAAATTAGATTCACCGGTTCGTCAAATTTTTTCCCAAAAATTTGGTTCGATCTGGATTTATTCGCTGTGATTTTCATAAAAAACTGGCTATTTCCTGGCTGCACAGAGCCTTTATGGTGGTGTAGAACACTGTGCCTTGCAGTAACACGCATCGGGAGTCTGCTTTGGTAGTGAAATAATACTGTGAGTCCGTATGACATGCAGATGAAAGGCGTCGCTCTTAGAACCACTGGACACTTCACTTATTTGGGCAGTCGCGGGGCCAAAACTGAGCAAATAATGCAAGTATTAACTCGATGTTAGCAACAAGAAGAAGAGCACTCCTTTTACACAGTCATCAGCTGTAGTAGAGCCCCCCAACAGAGTGGAGAGGATACCAGCAGTAAGTTTGTGTTGACATCACTGATAGGGATGAGCGAACCCGGTGAACACATTGAAGTTCGGGTTCACCGGGTTCAGCCGAACTTCAGGTCAAACCCAGACCCCATTAAAGTCAATCAAAGTCAATAGGGACCCGAACTTCACTTTATTGTTTTCCGGTATTCTTAAGATAAAATGCTAAATAAAATGGCCATTGAGTCGTTAAAAATAAATTTAAAAAAACTCACCTCATCCACGTGATTGCGCAGCAGGTATCCTCTTCTTTCTTCACAACCTGCAAAAGAACCTGGGATAAAGGGACAACGCTCATCACGTGGTGAGCGCGGTAACGTCATCGCAGGTCCTGTTGGATGAAGATAGAAGGATCTTCTATCTTCATTCAGCAGGACCTGCGATGATGTTAACGCGCACACCACGTGGTGAGCGAGGTGACGTCACCGCAGGTCCTTTTGCAGGTTGTGAAGAAAGATAAGGATATTGGCTGCGCGATCAAGTGGATAAGGTGAGTTTTTTTAGCATTCTTTCTTAAGAATGCTATTATTTTCCGTTATAACTGAAAATAATAAAATCACCTGGACACCGAACCCGAATTTCAGTAAAAAAGTCCGGGTTCGGGTACCGCTGGCAGCAGCATATGGAGGCTACAGAGTGACCCGGTGACAGACTGGGGAGGTGCACAGAGTATGAACAGTTGGCACTCCTCTCTTGCTGGGGGCGTGGTGCTCGCATCCAGGGTAGGGTAACCCGCATAAATCACAGAAGAAAAGACCGGCACTTCACGTACTTGCAGGAAGTTGTAGTTTTATTCAAGCATCAGAGGATAAAGACACAAAGCGACACGTGTTTCGGCTCGAATCCGAGCCTTTCTCAAGCATATTGCGCATAGACAGGAAACACATTTAAATAGTCCGCCCTCCTCGGCGTACAACGTGCTGATGTCACATCACCATAGAAACATGTATACAAAACATAACATAAATCGCAGCAGTTATGAATATTTGTAGCAAAATAGATCGTAGTACTAATTGACATTATGGTTAATCTGGAAACTTTATGTAGATGCTCAATGTCACAATAAATGGGCTGAAAGGAAAGAAATAAAGAGATAAGCTGGCAGCATAAAATAAATAGGCAAAACAAACAAATATCAAATAATTACCCTGAGAATCAAATCTCATACAGGCTACACATGGATTGGGGGATCCGATCTTGTCATTTTTTCTGTGACTAAATAAATATAAAAATATGTATGAAGATATATTAACATATATTCTCTATAAAAATGCACTCAGTTCATATTCTCGATTTAGGCCCCTGGGTTCCAAAGTTTGTAAGCTATGTATCCAAAAACTTTCACGTTTTTTGAGCATTTGCAGTCTGTTGCCACCTCTCCGGGGTGGCAGCAGTTGCTCAATGATCTGAAATCTCAGTTGTGAGACATTGTGAGAACATCTATCAAAATGAAGGGGAACAGGTAACAGTAGGTTTTTCTTCCGTATAGTGGACTTATGGTTACAAAACCTGTCCTTCATTCTGGTAGATGTCTCACCAATGTATAAAAGACCACAAGGGCACTTTAACAAATAAACCACATAATTGCTATCGCAGGTAAAAAAGCCTCTAACAGGGAATTTTTTATCTGTATGTGGATGGGGAAAAAATTCACCCTTGATGACAGCAGAACAATGAACACACTATAAACATGGGAAGGTCCCCTTTTTTGGTGTAGAGAGTAAAATTTGTCGTGGCATATTAATGGTACTACCTACGTCTGCTTTAACAATAGTATCTCTAATGTTCTTTGTTCTTTTATAACAGATCATAGGTTTATCCCAAAATTCAACAATATCTGGGTAAGCTGCACGCACAATCCAACAATGTTTTTTCACAACATGACGGAATTTGTTAATCCATGGATGGTATTTGACAATGAACGGTAACCGCTTATTGTCACCACGGGATTTTACTATCTCAGCATTGCTGTCACATTCCCTGATCTTCTTTATTTCAGAATCCAATAAGGATCCAGGATAACCTCTGGAAGAAAATTTCTCTAGCACTGGCTGGGGAGGTGGGTGGCAATAACAGTATCCGCTGACGACAGTGGGTGTAAGAAGGAGCACTTGGCATCAGATGTGTGGCATCAGGCGGGTGGCAGCATCAGAATAGTAGCTGAGGCAGGTAGCCAGAAGAAACCGGTCTCTTTTGTCAAGGTTTGGGTGAGGCTGCATGGATGATCTAATCTGCTGCATCAGGCAATGGTGGGTGGAAATCCTGGTTAATCCATGCCTGATTCATCTTGACAAAGGTCAGTCTCTCCATATTTTGGGTGGACAGGTGAGTTCTACTTGGGGTAACTATGGCCCCAGCCGCACTAAACACCCGCTCTGATGCCACACTACTGGCCAGGCAGGACAGGATTTCCAGGGCAAACTCTGCCAGTTGCGGCCACAAATCTAGTTTGGCTAAACAGTAGTCCAGCAGATCTTCAATTTGGGGTGGCTGTCCAAGTATGCCACCACCTGCTGGCTCAGGTCTACCTGCTGCTGCTGATAAGTAGTTTCTTTACTAGGCGGGTGAAGAAATCTGCTTATCAGCGACTCTAGAATCAAGTTGCTGCTGATGGAGCTAGAACTTCTCCTACCCCCCCCCCCAACCTGCCACAGCAGCAATGCCAGAGGAACGTGAGTGCAGAGGGCCCCCAGGATGGACGATGGCGCAGATAAGCAGCGGCCAACTGACTACATAGGATGTCTCTATAGTAGTTCAGTTTGTCTTCCCTCTCTGTGGGTGTAAAAAAGGCCTGAATTTTGGACCAGTAGTAAGGGTCCAACAAGGTGGAGAGCCAGAAGTCATCCCTCTGCCGAATGGTGACAATTTGGCTGTCACTACGCAAGCAAGTGAGCATGAATCGGGCCATTTGAGCAAGTGACTCGGAGGGACTCCCTGCCTCCATCTCCACTGCAGACTACCACAGTGTGTCTGGGTCCTCTGCCTCATCTTCCTCATCGCCCTATAGCTCCTTTGGCTGGTCCTGCTCCTTCTCTACTGTCATATTGCTTTTGCGCCAATGTCCTCCTCCTCCAGTTCGAGTGCTTTGTGGTGTACGAGTGGCTGAAGTGCATGCAAAGTTTCCTGGCCATTTTTAGGATGTCTTACAGATGGGTGGAAGACTTAAGGAACTGCTTGACAACCCAATTGAACATGCAGTGCCATGCAGGGTGCATGGCTCAGCCGTCCTTGATGCAGTGCCGACACCATGTTCTTCCCGATGTCGGTCATCATTGTTCCGATTTTCAGTTTTCGCAGAGAAAGCCAGGATTCGATTTCTTGATGATGGACACAAAGCAGTTCCTCCCCTGAGTGACGACATTTGCCCAGGCAACCCAGGTGCAGAACAGCGTGACACCTCTGTGCCCTGCACATATGGTATGCTGGAGGGGCACTGTGAATTGTCCCTGGAGTGGAGGCTGAGGACACGGTGGAGGATGAGTAGGCAGAGGCAGACATTGTTGCAGGACCAACGGCGTGACAACGTGGAGGCGGAAGCAGTGTCACCTGGTCAATTTGCAGGTGTGGCTGTGCAGGAACCACATTCACCCAGTGGGCCGTAAAAGACATGTATTGTCCCTGACTGTAGTTACAGCTCCACACATCAGCGCTGCCGTGCACTTTGGCAGACACCAGCAGGCCCAAAGACTGGCCCACCTTCTGTTCTACATGTTTGTGCAGGGCTGGTACTGCCTTTTTGGCAAATAAATGACGGCTTGGGACTCTACACCTCGGCTTGGCACAAGCCATCAGTTCTCTGAAAGGTGCAGAGTCCACCACTTGGAAAGGGATGGATTGCAACACCAGCAACTTGGACAGGAGCACATTCAGCTTCTCTGCCGTTGGATAAGTGCACGCATACTGTTGTCTCTTGGTAATCGCTTCGGTGATCGATTGCTGATGGAATAACTGATGAGGAGTAGGAGGAGGAGGAGCATCAGGACCAGCAGATGATGGGAAGGACAGACAGATCACTTCGGTTGAGATGGTGGAGCCTTGACTGCCTGAAACTGGGTGCGTGCCACTGTGTGATTGCTGCGGCAGGCTGGACCACCAGATCGGAGCTATGGTTCTCCCAGGCCACTTTATGGTGATGCTACATATGTTGACGCAGGGTCGTGGTGCCAACATTGGCACCCTGGCAACGCTTCACCTTCTGCCCATAGATTCTACATATGGCCATGCTCACCTCTTCCAGCAGCTTAACAAAAAACTGCCACACCACCAATTAGGGGATCTTTCCCCCAAAAGTCCGCACTGACTGACTGCTAACGACACTGCCTCCGTGAACCCGTGCACCGCTACTTCCCGGGCAGGTAGGCTCCTGCGAAATGGGTTGTCTACCCCGGGCACATTTGCCTCCCGACCTCCCACTGCTGCCACCCTGCTGACTCCCAACCACGCTAGCGACTTGCTGGCTCTACCACAGGCTCACGGGCAAACTGCCACCCTGTTCTCCCGATGATGATGAAGCCCCTTCGTCACCCAGCTCCCAAGTACGATCAGCTACATCATCATCGAGTACTGTCTGCACATCACTGATGTTCTCCTCAACCATCTCTGGGTCAGTAGCCTGACTGCTCGTAACACCAGCTCCCACACCACTCTCCTCATCACTACTTGCCCACCTAGTGAAGGAAGCAGCAGATGTCTCCTCCACATCTTGGCTTGCCAGTAGCTGCTGACTGTCTTCTAGTAGCTCGTCCTCACTGTATAGTGTGGCTGAGCCCACAGCATACAATACTTCTCTGGCTGAGGGAACAGAAAAGGACAGAGGCAGGTTGAGGACAGGTGAGATAACAGGGCCTGCTCTCGGGCAATGCCAACTAAGGCTTGTGTCTGCTGAACCCACTGACTCTTGTCTGGGAGTGTCTGATGTCACTTGTGATGAAGTCGAAGATCGAGTCAACCATTCAAGAACTGCTGGGTTGCTGGTCAAGACACGACCACTAGATGACAGACACCGGGAGCTCAGGCCTCTCGCTGCGACCCCTGCTGCCACGCCCCCTTACTCTGCTATGACCTCTGCCTTAACCAAAAACATTTAGGCCTCTGCCGACTCCCCTGTGCAGGGCCTGGCACTTCTCTGTCTGACATACTGTTAGATCAAATAATCCAATGTTAGATTAAATATTTTTTCTTTCGCCACTAATACATAGCAAACTGGGCTTTATATTAGATCCCCACACTGCTGAACGACAATTAGGCCCTCATTTTTTCTACTTTTGCACAACACAAAAGGATTTTTAACAGATAAGTGCAACGTTGAACGGCGAATATATTTTTCTTTTGCCACTAATACATGGCAAACTGGGCTTTAGAATATATCACTGCACCGCTGAACGGCAGTCACGCCCTAATTTTTTTCTACTTTTACACAACACCAAAGGCTTTTCAACAGATAAGTGCAATGCTGAACAGCGAATATATTTTTATTTTGCCACTAATACACGGCAAACTGGGCTTTAAAATATATCACTGCACAGCTGAACGGCAATTAGGCCCTCATTTTTTTCTACTTTTGCACAACACAAAAGGCCTTTGAACAGATAAGTGCAACGCTCAACGGTGAATATATTTTTATTTCGCCACTAATACACAGCAAACTGGGCTTAAGAATATATCACTGCACTGCTGAACGGCAATTTAGCCCTAATTTTGTTCTACTTTTACACAACACAAAGGCCTTTTAACCGCTCCCGGACCGTCGTACGCAGGATCGCGTTCTGCGGGCGGCCGGGCTCTTCTGATCCGACGCATCTACGCGTGATCTCGCGAGACGCGAGATTTCTCATAGATGCGCCCGCGCATGCGCAGATCGCGCACGGCAAAAGGCGCAGGGAGAGTTGGTCATCAGCCTGCCAGCCAATCGGCAGTGCTGGCGGGCTGATGACTTTTAAAAAAGCGAATGAGAAGCCATTTAACCCATCATATTTGTAAATATGATGGATTAAATGGCTTCTGTGCCCTCTCCTGGGTCCTTTTCGTCGGTTGGACCCAGGAGAGAGCACACCTTACTGTGAGTACACCCAAGCACCACACACTAGCCCCTGATAAGCCCCCCATCACCCAAATTAACCCCTTGATCACCCCTTTCATCACCTGTCAATCATCTAGTGAAAGGGAAAAAGTGATCAGTGTAAACTGTCACTTTTTTTTTCACTAGGATTGACTTTTAGGTTTAGATTACTTTAGGCCCCTTTGGTAGGTAGTTAGCGTTAGCGCCCAGCCCACCGCACCGCAGTCACTGGTTCGCTGATTAGCGTAGCGCTAATCAGCGTTTGTACTTTTATAGTATCTGTAAGTGATCAGAACTGATCACGGTCAGATATATAATAGTACTAGTGTCACTTTAGTTCGCCCTCCACCCAAAACGCAGTGTTTGCCCAATCAGACCTGATCGGTCGCCCACACCTGCGTTCACCCACGCCCGCCCCGCCGCAGTGACAAAAAAAATTATTTTTTTGTAATCACTGCACAATCCCTTCACAAGCGCTGCGGCGATAAAAAAATCAGTTTTGATCTTTTTTATCAATCGCAGCGGCTTCTGTACTTCGCTACCCTCTCAATTGTAAGACAAGCTTGCTTTTTTTCTTGGGTAGTCTCAGGGAATACCCCCGAAATTTAGACGCCCAAATGTCAAACAAGGGGTATTCTTCTGAAGAGGCCTACAGGATTCTGACCCAGTCGGATGAGGAATGGGAGCCCTCATCTGACGAATCTAGCGGGTCAGAATACGAACCTGTAGAGAGCAGTGGCAGTCTGACCCAAAGTTCGGACGAGGAGGTTGAGGTCCCTGATAGAAGTTGAGGTCCCTGATAGAACCAGGCGTGCCCGGCCCCGTGTTGCTAGACCGCAGGTTGCGCAGGATCCGCTTCAAGGGCAGCAGAGTGGGGCTGGCGCTGCCGGATTACGTGGTGAGGCATACACCAGCAGCGCAGCCCGTCCTAGACCTTCTACCAGCACTGCCGTACAACATGGTGAAGTGGCGAGCACCAGAAGGGCAGTAGAAGCTGGTACGGTGGCACGTGCAGTAGTTTCACTGTCGCAGCCACCGCGCAGACAGGCCCGTAGAGCCCCTAGAGTCCCTGAGGTGCTGGCAAATCCTGATTTGCAGCCCCCAACTTCAGCCGCACCATTAGTTCCCCCTTTCACCGCCCAGTCAGGAGTTCGGGTGGAAACAGCTCAGATAGGATCGGCGCTGGGGTTTTTTGAGCTGTTTTCACTGCGGAGCTCTATGACCTAGTCGTGGCAGAAACAAACAGATATGCCACTCAATTTATCGCCGACAACCCGGGAAGCTCTTATGCCCAGCCTTTCCGGTGGAAACCAGTCCAAGTTTCCGAATTTAGAACTTTTCTGGGCCTTCTCCTCAGCATGGGCATTACAAAAAAACATGAATTGCGGTCATATTGGTCCACGAACCCAATTCATCACATGCCCATGTACTCTGCTGCCATGTCCAGGACACGTTTTGAGACCATCCTGCATTTCCTGCACTTTAGTGACAACACCACCTCCCGTCCCAGAGGCCTCCCAGCTTTTGACCGGCTCCATAAAATTCGGCCCCTCATAGACCATTTCAACCAGAAATTTGCAGATTTGTATACCCCTGCACAAAACATCTGCGTAGACGAGTCCCTTGTACATTTTACCGGGCGCCTTGGCTTCAAGCAGTACATCCCAAGCAAGCGCGCCCGGTATGGGGTCAAATTGTATAAGCTCTGTGAAAGGGCCACAGGCTATACGCACAAATTTCGGATCTATGAGGGAAAAGATCAGATCCTGGAGCCGGTCGGTTGCCCTGACTACCTGGGGAGCAGTGGGAAGATAGTCTGGGACTTGGTGTCACCCTTATTCGGCAAGGGGTACCATCTTTATGTGGACAACTTTTACACAAGTGTGGCCCTCTTCAGGCATTTGTTCCTAGAACAGATTGGCTGCTGCGGCACCGTGCGACCTAGTCGCCGGGGCTTCCCCCAACGGCTCATTACCACCAGACTTACAAGGGGGCAGAGGGCTGCATTGTGTAACGAAGAACTGCTCACGGTGAAATGGAGAGACAAGCGTGACGTTTACATGCTCTCCTCCATTCACGCAGACACGACAGTCCAAATTGAACGGGCAACCAGTGTCGTTGAAAAGCCCCTCTCGGTCCATGACTATAACCTCCACATGGGAGGGGTGGACTTCATCGACCAGATGTTGGCCCCTTATTTGATTTCCCAAAAGACCAGACGCTGGTATAAGAAGGTGTCTGTATATTTGATTCAATTGGCTCTATATAACAGTTACGTTCTCTACAGTAAGGCTGGGAGAACGGGATCCTTCCTCAAATTCCAGGAAGAGATCATCGAGAACCTCCTGTATCCAGGAGGTTCTGTGGCCCCAACCACCAGTGTAGTTAGCCGTCTACACGAGCGGCACTTCCCCAGCGTTGTGCCTGGTACCTCAACCCAACCGCCACCCCGAAAAAGATGTCGTGTCTGTAGCAGGAGTGGAATAAGGCGTGACACCCGTTATTTCTGTCCTGACTGTCCTGACCACCCTACCCTATGCCTTGGAGAGTGTTTCCGGAAGTACCACACTCAGGTACACTTAGGGACCTAGGGACAGCACTACACAGGTAGTTATTTTTCCACTCAGGCTCTAGGGTCTCTCAGGACACTAGGTTTTGAGAGACCTTAACACATAGGGAACGGTGCTGGTGTGCTACTGCAGAAGTGTGAAACGGTAGAAACCTCTCCTTTCACTTGGGATAACGTGTATAGTGTACTTCTCACCATCTCTGTGTGATTTACACTTTACACATTGTCCCATGGGAAAGAAGAGGTTTCTGCTAGGAAAATAAAGAGTGAGATGGTAAAAAAAAAATAAAATCAAACAGGTAGCAAGAAAAAAAAATCTTGAGTTAGTTCAGGTTTTTATGTTCATGTTTTACAATGTTCTGGTTTTATAAAGTTTGCAACGTTCAAGTTATGTGCCTGCTGCCTGTTTTTTTTTCATCTTTTTTTTTTCTTCTTTTTTTTTTTTTTTCCCCCATAACCACCCTTTATTTTCCAGGTAGACCAACGGACCAACCGACGAAAACGCCGCAGCACTGATGTGAATTCTGAGAGAAGCATTGCGCTGCTATCAGAAGACACGTGAAGTCGTTGTATGCGGCGCTGCAAGACGAGATTTCTCCTCTGCAGGACAGGTACGTTTGCCCTGGCATATGAGCTGAGGAGAGGTGTTGGAGTTCACATGCTTTGGCAAACACTTTGTATCAAAAAATCTGGCAAAGATGTCTTCCTCCACACCGATCGATTGATCGATGTGAATGGAGAAATCACGTTTGCCAGGACATAGGAGCTGAAGTGGGTATGGATGTTTGGGCGGAGCCCCTATGTCCTGGCAATCGCCAGGCCCCTCTTTTTCTTGCATATTTTTGGCAGAGATTTTTTCATCCACATCGATCGATGCGAATGAGGAAATCTGTGCCGTTCGTTTTTTCTTTCAGCCCAGAGGCTGAACAGAAAAAAAAATCTCATTACCCGTATGCTCCATATAAGGAGAATAGCAGAAACTCCAAATGCTGGCCATACAGGTAATGATTGCGGAGACCCTCAAATGCCAGGGCAGTACAAAAACCTCACATGTGACCCCATTTCGGAAAGAAGACACCCCAAGGTATTCGCTGAGGGGCATATTGAGTCCATGAAAGATTGAACTTTTTGTCACAAGTTAGCAGAAAGGGAGACTTTGTGGAAAAAAACAAAAAAAAATCAAATTCCGCTAACTTGTGCAAAAAAAAAAATCTTCTATGAACTCGCCATGCCCCTCACAGAATACCTTGGGGTGTCTTCTTTCTAAAATGGTTTCACATGTGGAGCATTTATACTGCCCTGGCATTTTAGGGGCCCTGAAGCGTGAGAAGAAAAATGCGTAAAAATACCGTCCTAAAAGGTGCTCATTGGATTTAGGGCCGATTTGCGCAACTTGGCTGCAAAAAAATGGCACACATGTGTTATCGCTGTACTCAGGAGAAGTAGGGCAATGTGTTTTGGGGTGTACTTTTACATATACCCATACTGGGTGTGAAAAATATCTCTGTAAATGACAACTTTTAAAAAAAAAATTATACAAAGTTGTCATTTACAGAGATATTTTCACACCCAGTAGAGGTATAGGTAAAAATACACCCCAAAACACGTCCTACTTCTCCCAGTACGTCGATACCCATGTGTGCACTTTTGCAGCCAAGATGCTAAAGGAGCCCTAAATCAATGAGCACCTTATAGATTTCACAGGACATTTTTACGCATTTGGATTCAAACTGCTTCTGACGTTTAGGGGCCCCTAAAATGCCAGGGCAGTACAAAAACCTCACATGTGACCCCATATTCGGAAAGAAGACACCCCAAGGTATTCGCTGAGGGGCATATTGAGTCCATGAAAGATTGAACTTTTTGGCACAAGTTAGCAGAATAGGAGACTTTGTGGAAAAAAACAAAAAAATCAAATTTCCGCTAACTTGTGCAAAAAAAAATCTTCTATGAACTCGCCATGCCCCTCAGCAGAATACCTTGGGGTGTCTTCTTTCTAAAATGGTTTCACATGTGGAGCATTTATACTGCCCTGGCATTTTAGGGGCCCCTGAAGCGTGAGAGTTAGAACCAAATGCGTAAAAATGACCTGTCCTAAAAGGTGCTCATTGGATTTAGGGCCGATTTGCGCAACTTGGCTGCAAAAAGTGGCACACATGTGTTATCGCTGTACTCAGGAGAAGTAGGGCAATGTGTTTTGGGGTGTACTTTTACATATACCCATACTGGGTGTGAAAAATATCTCTGTAAATGACAACTTTTAAAAAAAAATTATACAAAGTTGTCATTTACAGAGATATTTTCACACCCAGTAGAGGTATAGGTAAAGATACACCCCAAAACATTGCCCTACTTCTCCAGTACTGATACCCCATGTGTGGCACTTTTGCAGCCAAGATGCGTAAAGGGCCCTAAATCCAATGAGCACCTTATAGGATTTCACAGGACATTTTTTACGCATTTGGATTCCAAACTGCTTCTGACGTTTAGGGGCCCCTAAAATGCCAGGGCAGTAAAAATACCACACAATTGACCCCATATTAGAAAGAAGGCACCCCAAAGTATTCCGTGAGGGGTATGGTGAGTTCATGTAAAATTTAATTTTTTGGCACAAGTTAGTGGAATATGAGACTTTTTATAAAAAATAAAAAAAAAATCCATTTCCGCTAACTTGTGCCAAAAAATAAAAACTTCCATGAACTCACTATGCCCAGCAGCGAATACCTTGGGGTGTCTACTTTCTGAAATGGGGTCACTTGTGTGGTATTTTTACTATCCTGGCATTTTAGGGGCCCCTAAAGCGAGAGAAGCAGTTTGGAATCCAAATGCGTAAAAATGGCCTGTAAAATCCTAAAGGTACTCATTGGAATTTGGGCCCCTTTGCGCATCTTGGCTGCAAAAAAGTGGCACACATGGGGTATCACCGTACTCAGGAGAAGTAGGGCAATGTGTTTTGGGGTGTATTTTTACATATACCCATGCTGGGTGAGAGAAATATCTCTGTAAATGACAACTTTTTAAAAAATTTATACAAAGTTGTCATTTACAGAGATATTTTCACACCCAGTAGGAGTATATGTAAAAGACACCCCAAAACTCATTGCCCTACTTCTCCAGTACTGATATACCCATGTGTGCCACTTTGCAGCCAAGATGCAAAGAGCCCTAAATCAATGAGTACCTTTAGGATTTCACAGGACATTTTTACGCATTTGGATTCCAAACTGCTTCTGACGTTTAGGGGCCCCTAAAATGCCAGGGCAGTAAAAATACCACACAAGTGACCCCATATTAGAAAGAAGACACCCCAAGGTATTCCGTGAGGGGTATGGTGAGTTCATGTAAAATTGTATATTTTGGCACAAGTTAGTGGAATATGAGACTTTGTAAAAAAATAAAAATAAAAAAAATAAAAATTTCCGCTAACTTGTGCCAAAAAATAAAAACTTCCATGAACTCACTATGCCCATCAGCGAATACCTTGGGGTGTCTACTTTCCGAAATGGGTCACGTGTGTGGTATTTTTACTGCCCTGGCATTTTATTGGCCCCTAAACGTCAAAAGCAGTTTGGAATCCAAATGCGTAAAAATGTCCTGTAAAATCCTAAAGGTACTCATTGGATTTAGGGCTCATTTGCGCATCTTGGATGCAAAAAAGTGGCACACATGGGGTATCGCCGTACTCAGGAGAAGTAGGGCAATGTGTTTTGGGGTGTATTATTACATATACCCATGCAGGGTGTGAGAAATATCTCTGTAAATGACAACTTTTTAAAAAAATTTATACAAAGTTGTCATTTACAGAAAATTTTTTCACACCCAGTAGGGGTATATGTAAAAAGACACCACAAAACACATTGCCCTACTTCTCCTGAGTACGGCGATACCCCATGTGTGCCACTTTTTTGCATCCAAGATGCGCAAATGGGCCCTAAATCCAATGAGTACCTTTAGGATTTTACAGGCCATTTTTACGCATTTGGATTCTCACGCTTTAGGGGCCCCTAAAATGCCAGGGCAGTAAAAATACCACACAAGTGACCCCATTTCGGAAAGAAGACACCCCAAGGTATTCTGTGAGGGGTATGGTGAGTTCATGTAAAATTGTATTTTTTGGCAGAGGTTAGTAGAATATGAGACTTTGTAAAAAAAAAAATCCATTTCCGCTAACTTGTGACAAAAAATAAAAACTTCCATGAACTCACTATGCCCCTCAGTGAATACCTTTGGGTGTCTACTTTCGGAAATGGGGTCATTTATGGGGTATTTCTACTGTCTGGGCATTGTAGTACCTCAGGAAACAGGACAGGTGCTCAGAAAGTCAAAGTGCGGAAATTCACTTTTTTGCACCATAGTTTGTAAACGCTATAACTTTTACCCAAACCAATAAATATACACTTATTGCATTTTTTTTTTATCAAAGACATGTAGAACAATAAATTTAGAGAAATTTTTTTAGAGTAATGTAGTTTTATTTGATAAATTTTCCAACATAAAGTGAAAAATATCATTTTTTTGCAAAAATGTCATCAAAAAAAGTAAAATATCAAAAAAAGTAAAAATGTCAGCAAGAAAGAAATAGCACCAAATGAAAGCTCTATTAGTGAGAAGAAAAGGAGGTAAAATTCATTTGGGTGGTAAGTTGTATGACGGAGCAATAAACGGTGAAAGTAGCGTAGTGCAGAATTGTAAAAAGTGGCCTGGTCATTAAGGGTGTTTAAGCTAGGGGGGCTGATGTGGTTAACAGATAAGTGCAACGCTGAACTACGAATATAATTTTGTTTTGCCACTAATACAGAGCCAACAGGACTTTAGAATATATAACTGCACCGCACAAGGACAAATATATTTTTCTTTTGCCACTAATACATGGCATAAAGGGCTTTCCAACATATAAATGCAACGCACAAGGGCAAATAAGACATACTGTACAAATATTTCCTTGTAATAAACCCTGTTAATGGCTTTATCAAACAGCTCTTGCACTTCAAAAACAAAAACGGTTTGCTGGAATGACAGAGCTGTATAATGGCAATTTGGATCCCCAGTCAGTGCAGTAAGGGGTAATCGGATTGTTCCTATTACCCAGGCTGTAACCTCCCCTACTGAAGCCTGTTCTACATAAATGCTGTGGAATGATTCCTCCCTATCCTTTCCCTGCACTTATAAATCGTTTTTTCACCACAAAGTCTTTCCTATCACTGTCCCTAGTGCCTGCAGATGTCTCTTCCTGCTCTAAGTACACTGGTAAATGGCAGAATCTAAGATGGCTGACAGTATTTATAGGGCTGTGGCTGCTAATTGGCTGCATGCATACCATTATGGTGATCCTGCAGCAGCCATTTTAGGAAAAAATGTCATTCGTTACTACGAAGTGTTAGGAAATTTGGCTTTGTTGCGAATCAAATTCCCCTTTGTCAGCTTCGATTTGCACATCTCTAATTACAATATTATATAGACACCAGAGAATCATCTAGTGTTTCCAACTTCTGACACAATAATAGGTCATTTATATGGTACCACAAGTCATCTAAGGTCCAGCATAAGACAACCTCTTTGGAATTTACCATTAGACCCTATTACTTCTGGGTTAATTCTCAACTAACCTATTAACTAACCTATTAACCACTAAACTATGAATGCCTTTTTTGTGCATCTATTGCAACAAAGTTTCTAACAGAATTAAAAGTGATATGCACGTCTTCTATAGATAGAAAGCTGGCCATCTTAATCTTTTCCTCTGGTAGCATGATAGTGTGGGCTACTGTGTTTGACTGAGATCAAAAGTCATAACATTAAAGATTTTCATAAATGACATAGCCACTGTAAATCAAAAAGAACAAAAGAAAATTGCACCAAATGAAATTTTAGAAAAACTATGTATTATGTTCCTTGACTATATTAAATATATTGGTGTGATAAGATCGCCTTTTATATTATCTAGCATTTTCTTTATATTAGTACTGCTACCATTTTCTTTATACCAGTGAATTCTATATAAATATGTTTAAACAGCCATTAGATGTCAGGAGAAAAGTTTAGGTTGAGTTCATCCCCCTTAAATATTCATTTGGTTGCAGCATTTTCCCATTGCAGATAACAAGAGTTCTCCTTCTGGGAAACCTGTCAGTCTTTTTCTCTCACCATAAATCCTGTTAACCACATGCCATCTTTATTATAAACGTGATGTGAGCAGGGTCACAGCCAAAGTAAAGCTCTCAAAGCTACATATCGAGTCATCCTTTGCACGCACGCAGTTGTTAGAAGATCAAACTGTTCAAGCAGGTGGCATGAGTTTTGCTAGACAAAATAAGGTCTATAGGAAGTTCATGTGATAAGTAGTACATACTAAATTTAAACCAGAGGCTTCAAATGACCGTGAATGAAGCAAGAGTTTACAGTGCCTTACGGTCATCTGACCTGTCCTTCAGATAACAGCCCAATAAGCACATACTCTCCTTAGCCTTCTTGGAGTAGTAGAAGGGAACAGAAAATTGTGTGGGATTATCAAGGATTTTTAATTCATTAATATGGATACATTTTATGTGCAGAATCACCATGTGTTCAGGGCAAAGCTGAACTCGAACCACACAAATATTACATAGTGCCTTGTTAACGCCAGCAAAGCCCTTTTTATTGCATAATACTGCAGCCTGTCTGTAGTTTTTATTTCATTAATTTTCATCCTAGTAATTGGAAGCAGCTTCTCCCCTTGCTTTCTTAAGGTTTAATGAGCTACATAACTCCTTGCCTCCCACAGAGGGGGGCTTAAGTTTGCTTTGCACCGTGCAAAGCAGTAACACCTTATGGAAGCCCCTTTAACAAAAGACTATCTGCCTCCTTCAATAGAATTCCAATACAAATGCATACTATCTGTTAATGTACCAGTAGACTTGACATACAAGTATGGTAAATCTGGAGTCTGTGCCAAAAATGCAACACTTGGGTAAATTATTATCGCCATATTGTTTCTTTATAGAGTCATTTTGAAGTAATTATTTTATAGTGCTTGTGGTACTGGCATCAAGCCCAATTTACATTTTAAAGGAACTTATTTTACATTTTAGAGGAAGATTTCTAATCTCGAGGGTTACTACTCAACTGAAAGGTTAATTTCACATTTGCAATAATGGGATGTTTACGACTTAGAAATATGAAAGGCGATGAGGGGATTCTAATGATCACAGGGTTTTAAATGTTAGTAGATCCACAGTCTCAGAATAGGTAGCTTATGGTTATTTTACTGATTATCTATCTCCATGTAAAACCATGCAGTGACCTTGTAAGAATAGTCACGCAGACTGAACGGCCAAGTTTTGGGCAACGCCTTCGGTGGATGAACAGAGTCACTGAATAATGTTGACAAAAAATATTTCATAATCCGTTTCTCTAAAATAAGCAAAGCTTTAAAAAGATATTATTTGACTTAGGCGCTTCCACTTTGGTGTTCTAGTGTACTGTTTACCTCTAAGAATTTCTTTTGCAGTTTATGATTATTTTGGCATGTTTCCTCTATCAGCTTTGCATATAAATATTATTATCTAAAAGGGCCTCTTAATTAAAGGACCACTGAATCTAAATTGTATAAAAAAGCTACTCACATAATTCACTAACATATGTGTTTGTATCTTTTCACAATCCTTTAATATTTACCTACCTCACTGTTCTGTCCTCCTTATGTGTGAAGGTACATAGCTAGACAGACAGTTAAACCTTATCCTGGCAATGAATTGACAATGGAGTATCGTCCAACTTTATCTTTATTGCAAGGATGTAAATGCGCGTGCGGTAAAACTGGGGAACAGAAAAATAATACACTTACTAAAGGGGTCTGACATATTACAATGCATATCATAACATTACTGTGCACGACAATGATAAACATCCATGAAGTATACAGATATAAACTAGGAGCATGTTATTCCTACCTGCATAACAAGGATAGTCCCTAGCTGCTAACTGAATCTACTATAGAGGAGCAAGAGAAAGACATGCAAATATATATGTAAGTAGATCCAAACAGGCTGTAATGTGGCTTACCAGTGATTCTACCATGGGCTTAGATGTGGAGGATGACTCCAGAGGCTTCCACACCATGTGCTACCTGTGGCAGGGATGACTGTAAATGAATAAAAATGGCTGCTGTGTGCAGGGATGATGATGTCACTAAGGTATGGGAACTGAAATAGGCCAAACCTCTAATGTGAATAGCTGCAATGTATGTAAACGGCCACTAGATGGTGCTGTTACACAACTAGTAGAGAATTATACAGAACAGATATTGAATATGCATGAAAATTATACATAAATTAACAAATAAGCTTGCTGAAGGCATGACACTCACATTTAGTAGACAAAGCATCTGTATCATACATTAGATCCGGTACTTTTGGCATATCATGAAAAACAAATTAAATACAAATAAAAGTACATAACAATAAAAATACATAAATAGAACTGCAATTTTTAAGGCCCATTTACAAGCAATTATCAGGAAAGAACCATTTATTGCTGCAAAATACCTGCTACATTTAATTTCAAGAATCAATTCCCCAGTATCGGTACAAGACATTGCTACTGCCATCACTTGCTTCCATATACATTTATTGTTTTTGGGCTGCAGATCACTGTTTACATCATCTCATGGAGAGGGACCTTTACTTAGGACTTGGGGGAAAAAATAGCTCTCTACTACTTCTTGTTAGATGGGCATTTTATTTACCAGGGGCGGACTGGAAACTTATTGTGGCCCTGGAAATAAAACTAAAAGTAGCCTCATGTTTACTGGTCTAAATTGACAAAAGACAGAGCAACATGTTTAGGGGGAGACAACAGAAGTAGGTAGGACCAGGAAAACCTAGCAGAACCAAATACCATAGTGCAGCACAAAATACCACCCTAGTAGAACAAAACACCACAGTGCAGCACAAAATACTGTATTACTGTCCTGAAGATGGCAATGCAGTTGAATTGAGAGGGGCACCTGTGGCCACCTGCCAGGTGAAAAAGTACCTGATGCTCCTACTTTAAATAATGCTTGTGGCCATTAAAAGGGATGAGGAAGTCCCCCTGGGCATCGGCCCACCAGGAGATTTCCCTGTATGGTCTACATCCAGTCCACCCCTGTTAGTTACTTAATATACAGTTGCAAGAAAAAGTATGTGAACCCTTTGGAATGATATGGATTTCTGCACAAATTGGTCATAAAATGTGATCTGATCTTTATCTAAGTCACAACAATAGACAATCACAGTCTGTTTAAACTAATAACACACAAATAATTAAATGTTATCATGTTTTTATTGAACACACCATGTAAACATTCACAGTGCAGGTGGAAAAAGTATATGAAAAACTAGACTAATGACATGACTGGAGTCCAATCAATGAGATGAGATTGGAGGTGTTGGTTACAGCTGCCCTGCCCTATAAAAAAAAACACCAGTTCTGGGTTTGCTTTTCCCAAGAAGCATTGCCTGATGTGAATGATGTCTTGCACAAAATAGTTCTCAGAAGACCTACTATTAATAATTGTTGACTTGCATAAAGCTGGAAAGGGTTAAAAAAGTTTCTCCAAAAGCCTTGCTGTTCATCCACGGTCAGACAAATTGTCTATAAATGGAGAAAGTTCAGCACTGCTGTTACTCTCCCTAGGAGTGGCAGTCCTGTAAAGATGACTGCAAGAGCACAGCGCAGACTGCTCAATGAGGTGAAGAAGAAACCTAAAGTGTCAGCTAAAGACTTACAAAAGTCTCTGGCATATGCTGTTATCCCTGTAAGCGAATATATCCCTGCTAGCGAATCTACGATAAGTAAAACACTAAACAAGAATGGATTTCATGGGAGGACTGTCCAAAAAAAACATTGCTGCACGTTAACAGTTTGCACAAGAGCACCTGGATGTTCCACAGCAGTACTGGCAAAATATTCTGTGGACAGATGAAACCAAAGTTGAGTTGTTTGGAAGAAACACACAACACTATATGTGGAGAAAAAGAGGCACAGCACACCAACATTAAAACCTCATCCCAACTGTGAAGTATGGTGGTGGGGGCATCATAGTTTGGGGCTGCTTTGCTGCGTCAGGGCCTGGACGGATTGCTATAATCGAAGGAAAAATTTATTCCCAAGTTTATCAAGACATTTTGCAGGAGAACTTAAAGTATAACTGTCAAATTTTTTTTTTTTTTTACTATTGGATTCTGGTGATTAATATTACCTTGTTGGCCCTATTTTAATTTCTGATTCTTAAATAAATAACCCCTAAAAGCCACCTAAAAGTCCCCAGTATTGGCTATTGTTACCTGAGATAAAATCAGGTTGCTATGCTCCTTCCGTCTACCAGATAGAGGACGGAGCACGCTGCGTGCACTGGGAACTGATAGTGAGTCAACATTGTAAGGGAATGTATAAAAAGCCAGGTTCTTCCTGACAGGAGATAACAGTGCTGGGCTGTGTGTGTGAACTTCTCCACATGCCTGTGCTTGGCAGACACTCCCTTAGCAGTGAAGGACGATGTAGAGCCCAGTGTATAAATGACAGCCTTATCTGATAAGAGGAGAGCTTGTAGGAGGACTACAGGCTTCAGCCAGACCTGGGAACTTTACTGCAAATCCCCATATACAGAGCTGGTCTTCACTAACTTCACTGCAGGTGTCCTATGGATTAGCCTCGGGGCTGAGGGCAGCCATCTTAACAGAATAGTGAAATTTCAGTTTTATGCAGACTGGTTGCTAAGGGCTGAATCTTATTAAATAAGGGGTAAGTAAGTCTAATAGTTATTGATTCAGGTATATTATCATATTAGTAACTACATATATGAAAACTGAAATGAGGGTCTAAATGTGACAGTTATCCTTTAAGGCAATCTGTCCACCAGCTGAAGCTCAACAGAAGATGGGTGTTGCAACAGGACAACGACCCAAAGCATAGAATTAAATCAACAACAGAATGGCTTAAACAGAAGAAGGTACGCCTTCTTAAGTGGCCCAGTCAGAGTCCTGACCTCAACCCGATTGAGATGCTGTGGCATCACCTCAAGAAAGAGAGTGATACCAGACATCCCAAGAATATTGCTGAACTGAAACAGTTCTGTAAAGAGGAATGGTCAAGAATTACTCCTGACCGTTGTGCATGTCTGATCTAAAACTACAGGAAAGGTTTGGTTGAAGTTATTGCTGCCAAAGGAGGTTCAACCAGATCCAAGATTAAATCCAAGGGTTCACATACTTTTTCCACCTACACTGTGAATGTTTACATGGTGTGTTCAATAAAAACATGGTAACATGTTTCATTAGTTTAAGGAGACTGTGATTGTCTATTGTTGTGACTTAGATGAAGATCAGATCACATTGTATGACCAATTTGTGCAGAAATCCATATCATTCAAAAGGGTTCACATACTTTTTCTTGCAACTGTAGGTTGAAACCTTTATGTAGTTTTTTGTGCCAATCAGAACTTATTCCTAAATGTAAACCTGTATAATTGATCTTTGCATGGTTTTTACAGTCATAACAGTTATTAAATCTATGAGACTCCACATCTTATTATGCTGCATTGAAGTGTTGATTTGATGACGGTGCAGTAATGATAGTGTAAGTATGGTCTCATGGATATTGCCTAGGGCAGTGATAGGCAAAGTGCGGCTCTCCAGCTGTTGCAGAACTACAACTCCCAGCATGCAAAGCCTGTCTATAGCTATCAGCCTACTGCAGGGCATGGTGGGAGTTGCAGTTTAGCAACAGCTGGAGAGCCGCACTTTGCCCATCACTGGCCTAGGGTTTTTTTTTACCATACCTCTTCTGCCACCATTTTTTTTTTCATGCAGCGAAAACCATGAGGCCAAAATTTGCAGCTTGTTTTTGTTAACCCAATTAAAGGCCCCTATACACATAAATGTATTGTTGGTGAATGCGCAGAGAACAGCGAGTGTGGCCGACACTCTAATGTGTATGAGAAGTTCCCTAACTCTACCCCGACAGATGATGTCGAGGGAAAGAAGGATTGGGCAAAATGAATATTTCTGCCCAATCCTTTTGTTCTCCATGAAGATAAGCAATGGCCAGAAGTGACTGACACCAGCTTTCTTCCCTCTCCCCATAGAATACGTGTATGTGTATGAGGGAGTTGTGAGGGACTCGGGAGAGATAGCTGTTGGCTGAAAGCCATAGAATGTGTATGCTTTAGACTTTTAAAACTAATTTAATACTCTAATGGGGTCATTTATTAGGAACAGCATTTTAGGCGCTGGTCTTAATACCCCTGCGCTGGCGCCTAATGTTCCCAAGTTATGTAGAGACGCCGGCCTTAACTTAGGCGCATCCATCGCTGGCACCAAACAGCCTTAAATCTACGCCAACTCCCTTGTTAGCGTAGATTGAGCTAATTTTCTACACCAAAACCTGGCGTAGAAAATGATAAATGAGACTGGCCTGCTGGCCTACAGGCCTGCCCTCTTCCCCACTGACGTCACACCCCCTTTTTTTAAAACTGGTGTACGTGGCCTGGAAGAGGAAGAATTCACAGATTCGTCCGCAAATCCCCTTTGCAACTGAATCTGGCAGATATACGCAAAAAAGTGAAGTATATCTAATCATAAATGACCCCCTAAGTGTTTTGATTCATATTTAATTATGCATTATTTAATTACATTATATGTGGAAGGAAGGGATTGACAATTTTGATATTTGTTGAAACACATGGTACTAAGCCTGCCATACTCATCAGAGATTGATCAGCCACATTGTGGCTCAACAGTCATCCGTGAATTAATGATCCATCAGTATGTATGATCCTTTCTGCAACATGGGAGACTAACCTGGCTGATCAAAAAAAAAAAAAACAAAGAACTGACTCCCTGGTCTTTAAGCAGACCGATCATCCATACACATTAAATTTAGGCACAACGATCAAAATCCTTCAACCAGGTTGTTCACACTTTCGGCAGACAGAAGTGGGCTGACAAAAACGATCATTCGTGAATTTTTTCAACAACTATCAACTGAAAAAGCCGAAATCTGACATCTCAGACAACTTTAATTTCATTTCAGACAACTTAAATCTTATACTGTGTTTACTACTTCTAATAAGGCTATCACTGTTGCAAATCATTGTCTTTTCAGTAGATACAGTTGTGTTCAAAATTATTCAACCCCCAATGCTGTAAAGGGTTTTAGGGAATTTAGTGTACATTTGTAATTGTGTTCAGAATGAAATCTTACAAGGACTGCATCATTCGCAAATTCAAGGCAAAGGGCACTGTTGAAACTCTACCTGGTCGTGGCAGAAAGAAGATGCTGACTTCGACTGCTGCGCGCTACCTGAAGCGCAAAGTGGAGAAAAGTCCCCATGTGACTGCTGAGGAACTGAAAAAAGATTTGTCAGATGCGGGTACTGAAGTTTCAGCTCAGACAATAAGGTGCACACTGCGTAATGAAGGCCTCCATGCCAGAACTCCCAGGCGCACCCCCTTGCTGTCTCCAAAGAATAAAAGGTCGACTGCAGTATGCCAAAAGTCATGTGGACAAACCACAAAAGTTTTGGGATAGTGTTCTGTGGACTGATGAAACAAAATTAGAACTGTTTGGGCCCATGAATCAACACTATGTTTGGAGGAGGCCTATGAAGAAAAGAACACCTTGCCTACCGTGAAGCATGGCGGGGGGGTCAATCATGCTTTGGGGCTGTTTTGCTTCTACAGGTACAGGGAAGCTTCAGCGTTTGCAAGGTACCATGAATTCTCTTCAGTACCAGGAGATATTGGATGAAAATGTGATGCAGTCCGTCACAAACCTGAGGCTTGGGAGACGTTGGACCTTTCAACAGGACAATGATCCCAAGCATACCTCCAAGTCCACTAGAGCATGGTTGCAGATTAAAGGTTGGAACATTTTGAAGTGGCCATCGCAGTCACCAGACTTAAAACTGATTGAGAACCTCTGGTGGGACTTAAAGAAAGCAGATGCAGCGCGCAAGCCTAAGAATGTGACTGAACTGGAGGCGTTTGCCCATGAAGAATGGGCGAAGATACCCGTAGATCGCTGCAAGACACTTGTGTCAAGCTATGCTTCACGTTTAAAAGCTGTTCTAACTGGAAAAGGATGTTGTACTAAGATTGAATGTCACTTGGGGGTTGAATAAAACTGACTATGATGTGAGCACAGAAAAGACATTTGTGGTTATTTCATTATA
Source organism: Bufotes viridis (assembly GCA_033119425.1). Taxonomy (NCBI): domain Eukaryota; kingdom Metazoa; phylum Chordata; class Amphibia; order Anura; family Bufonidae; genus Bufotes; species Bufotes viridis. The sequence continues at coordinate 373,634,724 of CM065590.1, read as the reverse complement.
AATGTTATGTTATATTTGTCTGACTTACAAGTGCCTCTTTGATTTAATTGTAAACAAGATGACTGAAATGATCAAAATCAATGTCAAACTGGCCAAAACACTCAATTTCAGTGGGGGTTGAATAATTTTGAACACAACTGTATATTCACCTTTTCTTTATCCCTTGCACGTGTCCAGAGCACTGGGCCTACTAAATCTGCTTAATGGTTGCCATCAGAATAAGGCCCCATTCAGACGTCCGTAGTGTGTTGCGGATCTGCAAATTGCAGATCTGCAAGACACCATGCTGGCACTCCCCATAGAGATGCCTATTCTTGTCTGCAGAATAGGACATGCTCTATCTTTTGCGGAGCCGCGCCCAGATGCTTCGGGGCCGAAACCCGGAAGTTCGGGGCCGCGGCTCTGCAAATGCGGAAGCGGAGAGCACATAGTGTGCTCTCCGCATCACGTCCGGCCCCATTCACAATGAATGGGTCCGCATCCATTACGCAGAATTGCAGAATGGATGCGGACAAAATTGCGGACGTGTGAATAGGGCCTAAATGTCTCTTTCTTTTGCAATACTCTACTATAGAACCCCCTACTGCCCATCCTTCAAACAAGACTCAGGTGGAGGCACTGTGCAAAACTATACAAACATTTACAGACACTGTGGTACCCAGGTGTCACATGTATGTTGGATTCTCCTTCTCTTTTCCCATTATACATCTGTTTTGGTGCTGGAACCTTTGTTATTTAGTATAGCTTTGCTTTGTATCCAATGAAAATAGTGTTTCTTCAGCAGCCATTTTCTTACTATTTGTATTTTAGCTGTTTACTCCAAATTGATACCAATGAAAAATACAAGTCTTCCCTCAATAACAAAGCCCTCAATCAACTCCATAGAATAAAAAATAAAAAAGTTATGGGTCTTGGTAAGTGGCAATGCAAAATAATTTTTTGGCTTAATTAAAGGGGTTTTATTGCAAAAAAAAGTAGTAAAACGTACAAAAAATTATAAGTATTTAGTATCACTGTAATCGTACTGACCCAGAGAATAAAGATATTATGTTATTTGTACCGAAAAATGAACGCCTTAAAATTTATAATGTTAAAACGCAGTGGCAGTATTGCTATTTTTCCCCATCTCCCTCCCAGAAAGAGTTAATAAAAGTTAATCAGAAAGTTACATGTACCCCAAAATGGTGCCATTAAAAACTACATATTGTCCCGTAAAAAACAAGCCCTCATAAAGCTATATAGACGAAAAAATAAAAAAGTTATAACTCTTGGAACGAGACCATGAAAAAAGGAAGTAAAACGCTTGGTCATAAAGGCCCAAACAGGCTTGGTCACTAAGAGGTTAATGTCTCCCACCAAAGCAGCAAGCGATTGAAATAAATATAGGCGCCTGACAACCAGACAATGTAGAGGCCATTTGACAGTATAAACAGTTTAATGTCTCCCGCCAATACAGCAAGCGATGAAACGAAATATAGGCCCCAGACAACCAGACAATGGGGTGGTCATTGGACAGTATAAAGAGTTTAATGTCTCCCACTAATGCAGCAAGCGATTAAGCGAAATATAGGCCCCTGACAACAAGACAATGTAGAGGTCATTTGACAGTGAAAAGAGTTCAAAGTCTCCTACCAATACAGCAGGCGATGAAACAAAATATAGGCCCCTGACAACCAGACAATGTAGAGGTCATTTGACAGTATTAAGAGGATAATGTCTCCCACCAATGCAGCAAGCGATTAAACGAAATATAGGCCCCAGACAACCAGACAATGGGGTGGTCATTGGACAGTATAAAGAGTTTAATGTCTTCTACCAATGCAGCAAGCGATTAAGCGAAATATAGGCCCCTGATAACAAGACAATGTAGAGGTCATTTGACAGTAAAAAGAGTTCAAAGTCTCCTACCAATACAGCAGGCGATGAAACAAAATATAGGCCCCTGACAACCAGACAATTTAGAGGTCATTTGAGAGTAAAAAGAGGTTAATGTCTCCCACCAATGCAGCAAGCGATTAAACAAAATCTTGTCCCCTCACAACCAGACAATGTAGAGGCCATTTGACAGTATAAAGATTTTAATGTCTCCCGTCAATGCAGCAAGCGATTAAACGAAATATAGGCCCCAGACAACCAGACAATGGGGTGGTCATTGGACAGTATAAAGAGTTTAATATCTCCCCCCTAATGCAGCAAGCTATTAAACAAAATATAGTCCCCTGACAACCAGACAATTTAGAGGTCATTTGACAGTATAAAGAGTTTAATGTCTCCCACCAATGCAGCAAGCGATTAAACGAAATATAGGCCCCTGACAACCAGACAATGGGGTGGTCATTTGACATTATAAAGAGTTTAATATCTTCCACTAATGCAGCAAGCAATTAAACAAAATATAGTCCCCTGACAACCAGACAATTTAGAGGCCATTTGACAGTATAAAGATTTTAATGTCTCCCACCAATGCAGCAAGCGATTAAACGAAATATAGGCCCCTGACAACCAGACAATGGGGCGATCATTAGACAGTAAAAAGAGGTCAATGTCTCCCACCAATACAGCAGGCGATGAAACAAAATATAGGCCCCTGAAAACCAGACAATGTAGAAGTCATTTGACAGAATAACGAGTTTAATGTCTCCCACCAATGCAGCAAGCGATTAACTGAAATATAGGCCCCTGGCAACCAGACAATGGGGCGGTCATTTGACAGTAAGAAGAGGTTAATGTCTCCCACCAATATAGCCGGCGATAAAACAAAATATAGGCCCCTGACAACCAGACAATGTAGAGGTCATTTGACAGTAAAAAAAGTTCAAAGTCTCCTACCAATACAGCAGGTGATGAAACAAAATATAAGCCCCTGACAACCCCTGACAGTATAAAGAGAATAATGTCACCCACAAAAGCAACAGATGATTTTATAAAATATAGGCCCCTGGCACCCAGACAGAGGAGAGAGGTCCCATAGCAAAAAATGAGGCTTGATGTCACCTGCCAAAGCAGCAGGCGATTAACAGAATTTTAGGCCTCTGACACCCAGACAGAGGAGAGGTCATTTGACAGCAAAAAAGGTTAATGTCACGCACCAAAGCAGCAGGCGATTATCTGAAACGTAGTCCCCTGGCACCCAGACAGAGGAGAGGTTCATTCAACTTGGGTTTGCCCCCCAAATAATGGTACAATTAAAAAAAGAGGATTCAATAAAGAAGTGTCCTGGAGTACAAAAATGTATGGTTGAGGGCGAGGCATTTTTAAATGTCTATTCTGCACAAGGTACGGACAAGTCCTGTGGGATCCATGCCTGGTTTATTTTAACCGCTTAAGGAAAGGAGTTTTTTTTTTTTTTGCGTTTTTGTTTTGCGCTCCCTGCCTTCCCAGAGCCATAGCTTTTTTATTTTTCTGCAATATGAGGGCTTGTTTTTTGCGGGACAAGTTGTACTTTCCAATGACACCATTTAATAATGCATATGATGTAGTGGGAAGCGGGAAAAAAATTCCAAAGGGGGTGAAATTGCAAAAAAAAAAAAGCAATTCCACCACCACAGTTTTGCGGGTTTTTAAATTCCGATGTTCGATGTGCGATAAAACTGACCAGTTACTTTTACTCTACAGGTCAGTACAAATCCGGTGATACCCTATATGTATAGGTGGTCTTGCGTTTTAATAGTGAAAAATAAATTCAAAAGTGGTAAAAAATCAGTTTTACTTTTTCGTCACCATATTTTGACCCCTATAACTTTTTTGTAATTATAAGTACAGAGCTGTATGGGGGCTTATTTTTTGCATCATAATCTTTTCTTTTTTTTTGATACCATTCTGGGGTGTGTATGACTTTTTGATCACCTTTTATGTAATTTTTTGTGGAAAATGAAGCGACCAAAAATGGCGAATCCGCCATTTGGACGCTTTTTTCTGTTTTGCTGTTTGATGAATGGGGAATTTTTTTTATATTTTTATAGTATGGGCATTTTCATCCCTGATGTGTATTTTTTTTTTTTTTTAGTTTTTTTTTATTTTAGCAAAAGATTTGAACTTTTATGTTTTTTTTATTTATTTATTTTTAAGCTTTTTTTTTCCTTTTTTTTACACTTTTATATAGTTCCCATAGGGAACTATAACTTACGATCATTTGATTGTGATTATCATACATTCCAATATTGCTATTACTATATTGCTATATTATTTCTATTGATATTATTAATATTGATATTATTGCTATTGCCACACGGGGGAGCCGGAGCGCAAACCGAAAGTAAAACTTTCGGTTTGTGCGCGCTCAGATGCCGTGGTCAAGATTAAATGCGGTTGGCATCACTGCCAGTCGCGGACATTAGCCGCAGGTGTCTGCTACAAGAACCATGCGGACACCCGCGGATAAGGCGCCCGCATGAAGCAGGAGCGGGCGCCATATTTAAAGACCGGACACAGGACGTACGGGGGCGTCCTGTGTCCATAAGAGGTTAATGAACGTGAGCTTGTCCACATTGGCTGTGGACAGGCGGCTGCGTTTGTCAGTAATGACGCCCCCTGCTGTGCTAAATATACGTTCAGACAATACACTGACTGCAGGGCAGGCCAGCACCTCCAAAGCATAAAGGGCAAGCTCTGGCCATGTGGACAATTTGGAGACTCAGATGTTGAATGGGGCAGAACCATCAGTCAGTACGTAGAGGCGTGTGCACATGTACTGTTCCACCATGTTGTTGAAATGATGCCTCCTGCTAACACGTTCCCTATCACCTGGTGGTGCAGTTTGCTGTGTCGCAGTGACAAAGCTTTTCCACATTTCGGCCATGCTAACCCTGCTGTTTGAGGAGCTGGCGGTGACACAGCTGCGTTGGCGACCTCTTCCTCCTCCTCCTCCTCTGCCTTCGCCTTGTGCTTTTTACTTTTCCCCCCCGTGTCAGTTGGGAATGCTCTCAGGAGCACGTCTACCATCGTGCGCTTGTACTCGCGCATCTTCCTATCATGCTCCAGTGTGGGAATTAAGGTGGGCACGTTGTCCTTATACCGGGGATCCAGCAGGGTGTCTACCCAGTAGTCAGCACAGTTAAAATGTGGGCAACTCTGCTGTAGTTGCGCAGGCACTGCAGCATGTAGTTGCTCATGTGTGCCAGGCTTCCCAGAGGTAACAATAAGCTGTCCTCTGTAGGTGCTGTATCATCTGTGTCCTCCGTATCCCCCCAGCCACGCTCCAGTGACGGCCCTGAGGTGCGTAGGATGCCACCCTGCAGTGAAACCGGTGCCCTGGCTGTCCACATGTGTACCTGGCCTCTGCTGGTGCAGGAACCCACCGTCTGAGCCACTTCTGTATGACCTGCCTGAAACCCTGTGAAAGCCCCCCTCTTCCTCCTCCGCCTGTGCTGCATCCTCTTCCATCATCGCAATAATCATCGTAATATTTTTTTTAAGGAGACATAGAAGGTGTATTGTAATGCTAACAACGGCGTCATCAGCACTGGCCATGTTGGTTGAGAACTCAAAAGACCGCAACAAGGTACACAGGTCTCTCATGCAGGCCCAGCCACTTGTGGTAAAGTGGTGCAAATCCGCAGAGTGACTGACCCGTGCATACTGCATCTGGAACTCCACTATCGCCTGCTGCTGCTCGCACAGTCTCTCCAGTATATGAAAGGTGGAGTTCCACCAGGGGGGCATGCTGCATATGAGGCGATGAGCAGGAAGGCTGAAGTTACGCTGCAGAGCAGACAAGCGAGAAGCAGCAGGGTGAGAACGCCGAAAGCGCGCACATACGGACCGCACTTTTAGCAGCAGCTCTGAAATGTCTGGGTAGTTTTTAAGAAACTTCTGCACCACCAGATTCAGCATATGTGCCAGGCAAGGGATGTTCATCAAACCGGCTAGTCCCAGAGCTGCAACGAGATTTCGCCCATTATCGCACACCAACAGGCCGGGCTTGAGGCTCACCGGCAGCAACCACTCATAAGTCTGCTGTTCTATGCCACTCCAAAGCTCCTGTGCTGTGTGGGGTTTGTCACCCAAACACATGAGTTTTAAAATCGCCTGCTGACGCTTATCTGGGCTGTGCTGAAGTTGGGGGTGAGCTTCTTTTGATGACCAGATGTGGGGGTGGTAGATGAGAAGTAGGAGGAGGAGGAGGATGATGCGGAGTAGGAGGAGGAAACAACAGGAGGCAACGAATAATGCCCTGCGATCCTCGGTGGTGGAAGGACATGCGCCAAACCGCTATCCCCCTCGTGCCCAGCCGCTATTACATTTACCCAGTGTGCAGTTAGGGAGATATAGCGACCATGTCCGTGCTTACTGGTCCATGTATCTGTGGTTAAGTGGACCTTGCCACAGATGGCGTTGCGCAGTGTACACTTGATTTTATCCTCCAATTGGTTGCGCAGGGAAGGGACAGCCCGCCTGGAAAAGTAGTGGCGGCTGGGAACAATGTACTGGGGTACAGTCATCGCCATCAGCTGTTTGAAACAGTCCGTCTCCACCAGACGGAATGACAGCATTTCAAAGGCCAGTAATTTTGAAATGCTGGCATTCAGGGCCAGGGCTCGAGGGTGGGTAGGTGGGTATTTCCGCCTTCTCTCCAATGTTTGGGAGATAGACAGCTGAATGCTGCCATGTGACATGGTGGAGATGCTTGGTGTCATTTGTGGTGGTGTTGGTGGAACATCCTTTGTTTGCTGGTCGCCCGGTGCCACTGTGACGCCAGAGGTGGAGGGAGAGGCCGAGCCAGCAGCAGAAAAGGGAGCAGGAGGAGCATGAGAGAGTTCCTTGTTTTTAAGGTGTTTACTCCACTGCAGTTCAACTTCTTGTTTTAATGCTACAAGACTACTAATGCTAGTTCAGGGACCGAACTGCAGGCGTTCCCTGTTTTATACGTACCTGATATATAGATACAAAGGAAAGCTATGGAGGTAGACAGACAAAATAATAGATAGAGAGAAAAGTATAGTAAGATACGAAAATAGCAAAGCTACCTTTTAGACAAATGCAGTAAAATAAAATATTAAAGGAAATAAAATAAATAAGGAAGCATAAAATTACTAATAAAGAGGTGACAGTAAAATATGACAGATACTTTTTAGACTTAAATGTACCAGTAGAGCCTTAAGAAACTAAGATACCTTGTAACAGCGAGGCATTTGTATCATTTTCCTTTATATCAACTGCATAATAAGTAATTGTCATTAGAGAGATATTTCATACTATCCTTCTACCACATAAGGAGAAAATCTATCTACCCCCAATAGGGCCAATGTGTGAATATTAACACATTGCCCAATACTAGTGTATCCTTACTAAAAACAGAAAATAGAAATATAAAAAGGAAGCATTATCTAGCTCTTGTTCTCTTTTAACACATAAGGCTCACATAGCTATTTTAATAAAAAGTATAATAATAAAGGTTACATTTTATATACATCAGGCCATAAACAGAATTCTTATAGCCAGCGGTTATCTTGTGATTAATTTAATGATGTGAAATATTCTGGGCCACAATATAGGTCTGCTTTGTTACACTATATATAGATACTGTGAAGGAACTGGAGGCACTGTCAGCCACCCAATCTACTATCGCCTGTACATGTTCTGGCTTCACCATCCGTAGAGCAGCATTTGGGCCTAACAAATAACTCTGCAGATTCTGTCGCCTACTCGCACCAGAGGAAGGTGTTTGACTTGGAGCGGTAGTTGGCGCTGAACGGCCACGTCCTCTCCCAGCGACAGGAGCTCCACCAACACCACCATGACCATGCCCACTTCCCTTTTTTGATGTTATCCTCATTATTTGCGTTCACCCACAAAGCTGAAAGATTGGTCTCTCTCCGGTGTCAATTTACCTGCCACTAGTCGACAAATACGTTCGCTAAGGCAGTGCCCGTGTAATAAAAATGCTATGTGGGCCCAGAATAATGTTTTTTGTGCCCAAAATACACTGATTCTCAATTTCTATGTGGAAATGATTTTTTTTTTTGGTACGCTGTATGCACAAGTGGTTTGTGGAAGAAGAACAAGTATTTTTGTAATAAAATACAGAAAATTAGTATTTCACTGCTGTAAATTGAAATTTATTATATATACGCCGGATGCACAACTGTTTTTTCGGCTTAAACACAGCTTTTTTCAATAAAACCCCAAAATGCAGTTTTTAACTGCTGTACATTAAAAGTAGATATTTATACTATATATGGAAACCAGATTTGGGGACCCCGAACAGGGATTTGGTCACCAAAATTCACAAATGCAGTATTTGACTGCTATAAATTGGAAATAATTATTTAAACGACGGATGCACAACAGTTTTTTCGGCCTAAAACAAGGCTTTTTTCAATAAAACCCCAAAATGCAGTTTTTAACTGCTGTACATTAAAAGTAGATATTTATACTATGTATGGACACCAGATTTGGGGACCCCGAACAAGGATTTGGTCACCAAAATTCACAAATGCAGTATTTAACTGCTATAAATTGTAAATAATTATTTAAACGATGGATGCACAACAGTTTTTTCGGCCTAAAACACAGTTTTTTTCAATAAAACCCCAAAATGCAGTTTTTTACCGCTGTAAATTTAAATTAGATATTGATACTGTGTATGTACAACTGCTTTGTGAAGCAGGAATATATTTTTTTTCCCACAAAAAAGAATTATGCACTATTTCTCAGCTCCAATGTGAAATCGGTATTTAAGTGGTGTATTTCAAGATGCTCTGTGGATCAGTATTACCACTTTTTTGTCAAAAAACATACACTTATGCTGTATTTCACAGTAGCAATGTAAAATTGGTGGTTGTAATGGGTATTTCAGACTGTTTGGTGGACCTTGAATAAAGAAATATAAAATATGTCGTTGGACGGTGTATGCAGAACTGTTTTGTGGACAAGGAATACGGTTGTTCCCCCAAAATTACATGGATTCTCTATTTTACCGCAGAAATGTTAAATATATATTTTGGCGGTGTAAAATAGGTTTGGTGGATCAGGATAACTTTTTTTTAACTAAAATACACTGATGCCCTATTTGATAGCTGAAATGGAATATACAGTTTAGTGCATTGTATACAAAAGTGCTCTGTGGCACCACAGATCCCAGGCTAGACAAATGGACTATGTGACCCTTTAAACATACAAAAGGCAATGTAGGGGACTTGAGCAGCCAGAAAAATAAGTTTTTTTTCCTTCACTGAGCTACAAAATAGGATTAGGCTGATATCCCTGGCTGGCTGGCACACATGCAGTACACTGCAGTGGCTAATATGGTCGCCGAGTACCGCCTCAGTAACAGATGGATTACAAAAAAAGATTTTCCTTGCAGTGGCTGAGTACAGAAATGTTGGATTGCTGAAGCTCCCTCCCTCTCTATTTGCTGTATCTTGTCGATTAAAGTAGCACAGGTTCTTCTGATTTCTGCCCTATTCTGTCCCTGATCGCAGCACAAACATCCTCTCCTTAACCTCTTAAGGACACAGGGCGTACATGTACGCCCTGTGTCCGCACTTTAAAGATGGCGCCCGCTCCCGCACGGAGCGGGCGCATGAGCTGTGGGAAAATGCTTGATTCATCAAGCTGACTACCGCAGCTCATGTCCGCGACCGGCAGCGATGCCGATCGCGGACATTTAACCCCTCAGATGCCGTGGTCAATCCTGACCACGGCATCTGATCGCGCAAAAACCGAAAGTTTCACTTGGTTTGTGCCCGGCTCCCTGATGGCCACAAGGGGGAGCCGGAGCATGCATGTAGTAGCCTAGGTTTCTGTGAATGAAACCTAGGTTACTACATAGTATTCCTATGGAGCCTATGACTGTAATAGGCTCCATAGGAAATATGTGATTTTTCATATATTCCAATGCTATTGCATTGAATATATGAGAATAGCAATCTGATGATTGCATCTTATAGTTCCCTGTGGGAACTATAAGAAAGTGGTAAAAAAAAAAAAAAGTTTAAAAAATAAAAATAAAATAAAAAATATAAAAATTCAAATCACCCCCTTTCCCCAAAATGAAAATAAAATAAATAAAAATAAAAAATTACACATAATGGGTGTCGCAATGTGCGAAAACGCCCATACTATAATAATATTAAAAAATATTCACCATACGGTAAACATAAAAATGGAAAGAAAGCGTCCAAATGGCTAATTCGCCATTTTTGGACGCTTCCTTTCCTAAAATAAAATAAATAAAAAGTGATCAAAACATCATACGCACCCCATAATGGTATCAATTAAAAGTTCAGATTGCCCCGCAAAAAATGAGCCCCTACACTGCTCCGTACGCATAATTAGAAAAAAGTTATAGGGGTCAAAACATGTCGACAAAAAAATAAAATTAAAAAAATTCCCACTTTTAATTTTTTTTTCACTATCATTTTTTCACTATCAAAACGCAAGAAAAACTATACATATTAGGTATTTCTGGATTCGTACTGACCTGAAGAATAAAATTAACCAGTCAGTTTTATCGAACGTTGTAATTTAAAAACCCGTAAAACTGTGGTGAAATTGCTTTTTTTTTGCAATTTCACCCCATTTGGAATTTTTTTCCCGCTTCCCCCTACACTGTATGCATTATTAAATGATGGCGTTGGAAAGTACAACTTGTCCCGCAAAAAACAAGTCCTCATATGGCCATGTGAACGGAAAAATAAAAAAGTTATGGCTCTTGGAAGGCAGGGAGCGCAAAACGAAAACGCAAAAATGAAAAAACCCTGTGTCCTTAAGGGGTTAAGCTCAAATCAGCAGAGTGACGTGCGGCAGTACGTGACTCCAGCTTATAAAGAGGCTGGGTCACATGCTGCACTCAGCCAATCACAGCCATGCCATTAGTAGGCATGGCTGTGATGGCTTCTTAGGGCAAGAAGTAAAACGCTTGCTGATTGGCTGCTGTGCAGCCCTTCAGAAAGCGGGAAGAAATTGCCGAACAAAGGACCTGAACCCGAACTTTTGTGAGAATGTTCGGGTTCGGGTCTGTGTCCCGAACACCCCAAAATTCGGTACGAACCCGAACTATACAGTTTGCGTTCGCTCAACTGTAATCATCAAGCAACTTTTAATATTAAACAAATTTAATTCCAATAAAGAAAAAATGCTGGCTTCAACCCCTTCGCAACCATACATGGGAGTTAAGGACCACCATTGTACAATTAAGGTGCAGTGATCAAGCAGGCATAAAAGCTACATTCATTCGAACAGTGGAAGGGGCCTGGCTGTTCCATGCTGTGTCTACTGTTTTTGCTGAAAACTACAATGCTGGCAAACTAACTCTTTAGATGCCATCGTCAATGTTGACCATCACATCTAAGGGTTTTCCAGAGGGAGGGGGCTCCATCTTTAACCCCATCAATTATCCATGATGCAATCGCAGGCTGCTGTGGAAGACAGAAATCTTATAAAAACCCTGGGGCCTGCCAGTGTACTTACAGTGTAAAACTAACAGTTCCAATACAGTATAATTGAGCATGTATTGTACTAAATTGGAAAAGGGATCGGAAATTGAAGTCCCCTAGTGGGATAAAAATAAACAGTAAAAAATAGTAAAACAATAGGGTTTTATGAAAAAATGAAAATTTCTAGTTAAAAAGTGCCCTTTACCTTCATCAAGCCCTTTACTATAGAAAAAAATGAAAATAAAAATTTTAATATTAGGTATTGTTTCATCCATAATAACCGCTTCTATAAAATTATCACTTGATCTGTAAAAAATAAAAATAAAATATAAAATGTTGACAGAACTGCCATTTTTTGGTCACCTTGCTTCACAAAAAGCATTATATCGAGCAACCAAAAAGCCGTATCTACACCAAAATGGTACCAATGAAAATGTCACCTCATTCGCAAAAAACAAGCCCGTGCACAACACAATCCCCATAAAAATAAAAAAATATGGCTCTCTGAAAATGGCAACACAAAATCATATTTTTTTAAATGAAAAAAATGAAAAAATAAAATAGATGACATCACATGATCTATCTCGTCAGGTAAATACCTTAAAAAATAAATAACAACAATAATAAATAAATAACAATAATAGCAACATCATTTTTTTGTTACACCTCGCCTCCCAAAAATATACTATTAAGCGATCAAAAAGTCTTATGTACCCCAAAATTATACCAATGAAAATGTAACCTCATTCCACAAAAATAAGCCCTCACACAAAGACTATCAGCAAAAAAAAAATTATATATAAATATATATATATATATATATATATATATATGTATATATATATATTAAGAGAGATTAAGAGAGAGAGAGAGAGAGATTAAGATTTATCAAACCTGGTGTAAAGAAGAACTGTCTCAGTTAGTTGCACATAGCAACTAATCAGATTCCACCTTTCATTTTCTGAAGGAGCTCTAAAAAATGAAAGGTGGAATCTAATTAGTTCCTTTAGACCAGGCTTGATATTTCACCCAAGAGTCTTTACAGTGTCACCATTTTCCATTGTGGTCCTCAAATGCACATAATGTTTTTACTCCTGAGCCCTCTCATATCTTCAGGAAAACGAATAAAACCAGGAAAAACAGTATAACAATAGGAGGGCTTACTTTTCACATATCTATATACACACTCACACAACCACACAAAGTGAGCAGTTATGTAACATTTACAAAATAATGCCAGCATAAAGTAGAATTATGGTGAATTTTAATTAATAACTATTTTATGAGGTGTCATTATGTTTCTTAAAAGCATAGTAACATAGGGGGCACATTTATTAATAGGACCCTGCACTGGAAATGATTCCGCCGAAGTTATGAAGAGACGCCAGTTCGAAATGTAAGACAGCTTCCTGCTGGCCCATCCCCTTCCCCACCCATACCACGCCCACGTGAGATGCCGTAGATTGCGGCCCAACTAACTGCCACTTCTCTGCCCAAACCTCCAATCTATCCAGAACCATCTGTAGCAGTATAATGTGCTCTTCCATGTTAATTACTTTACACATTTTAGAGTTGTGAGGAATGTGGAATCATGATCTAATTCTAGCAATTTGCTGTCAGATAGCTCCAAAAGGGGCCTGGCTACAAAGCAGACCACATGTTTGCAGTTCACACCTCAGTCAGCCCAGGGGTGCACCTAGCCTTTCTGCTGCCTGAGGAGAAAATTGAAAAAGCAAGCCCCCCCCCCATACCAAATTCTCAACCTAGCCCCTTCCCTCCGAACATTACTTATATCACTACAGAAGATACAAGGTAATACAGCGCCACATACCTTTAATAATTATTGGCATGCATTGTACTAAAATAAATGTGCCCAGCAAATAGGGTCCCTGACACAAATAGTGTAAACATTATGCCCCGCAAAAATAACTATGATAAGCTGATACTGTGCCAAGGTGCCCCCACAGTAATAGTGCTCCCAAAAGTCCCACTTATAGTAATAATTGTCTGCTAGAGCACACATGATAGTAATAGTGCTCCTACAGTGCCACAACATGTTCCCACTGTAAATAATAATGCTCCCATATTGCCCATACTAATAATCATGTTCCCCATAGATCCCAGTATTAAAAAGGCCCACCATAATGCCCCCCCCCCAGTAGTTATAATTCTCCTTATAATGTGACAGTACAAATAATGCAACCTTGTAATGTGTGCCAGTGCAGAGGGAGGGAGGGAGGGGAGTGACCGACTACAGGTGAAAAGGCCCATGCGGGCCAGAGGCCAGCGTCTTTCTCTGAAGGGGTCCACATAGAGTAATGTGTTTGGAGGGACTGTGGACAAATTGATGACATCCCTACCCCCATGTGACTATAGCCAAGGATTACAGCAACCCAGAATTCATCATAACCCAAAAGACTACTCATCCACCTGGTAACTGACTCTTGATCTGTCTAACTCTGTTGTATCATACCACCTGTATTTGCACATGCGACCACTGTATATATTCTGAGCTGTCCTCGTGTCTCGATCACAAATCCCCACATCTTTGTTTCAGCATAGTTATACGCTAATGCGAGTTGGTTTCTCATCCTATATAATGCCGTTAGCAGAGTGGGCTTATATCAAACGAGGAACAGGTAGCATGTCTACTGGGCTGGGAAAGTTCTTTTTCACTGGGCCAGTGTAAAGGCTCTCTTAGCTTGACAGGGTTGTGAGGGAGGGTGGAGTTATGCCAGAAGCCGCGTTGACCACCCTCTCTCACTCCCCGTGCCTTCCTGTGCTCGCTTGGACAGGAGGTGTCTGTGTAAACTGTACCAAGCTGACCTTATGTGCTCCCAGGGAGGGCGTAACGTCACGTCTTGATAACTGATAGTGACTAGACCGTATCTCGTGAGCCCGACATAGTTGACGTCAGGCAGTGCGGGATTTGTCACAAGTGTCATCTGCAAAAAATTATAAAGTGTCATCTGCAAAATATATTATATTTTACTGTACTAGCCTACAAGATCATAAATACAAAATATCAAAGAGAATAGGGCCCAATATTGACCCTTGAGGTACTCCACTGGTGACGGTGACCCAATCTGAGTATGTACTGTTAATATCCACCCTCTGTTTTCTATCACTGATCCAGTTACTTACCCACATACACACATTTTCCACTAATCTTTTATGTGGCACAGTATCAAATGCTTTAGAGAAGTCAAGATTTATGACAGATTTAAAAAAATTAGGCTTGGTCTTTAAAAGGGTAAATCAGTTACATTAAATTATCCCCTACAACTGGGATCCCCACTGATCTCAAGAATGTGGGCCCTTTACCACCCTCCAGCCCCCTGAACAGGGTCAATTGGGAACTCAAAGTGGCCCTGGAAAAAATCATAGAAGTGGTCTTATGTTGTAGGCGGAGTCAAACTAGCAGAAGGGGAGGCCAAGGCAAGTAGGCAATTTTTTTTGCGGCACAATCTGTAGTTTTTATTGATACCATTTTGGAATATGCCTTTTTGATTATTTTTTGGTCAGTTTTATTGGGAGATGAAGCAACAAAAAATTGAATTCACCATATAGAATAAATACATTTATATTGATTTCAATTTTTACAAATTTTTAATTGTTTTTACTGTTTTAAAAAACTTTTTTTTATTTCTTTTCACTTACTATAAGTCACCCTAGTGGACTTTAGCATGCTTCCATGGACTGTATGTGTGTAGGAGAGGTCAGGAAGGGGTTAAAATAAAAGTAATTCCTCCGTAGAACTGGGCCTTAAGCATCATAATATTGATGAAGAACACTCCTGTACATTTAAAAGCTTTTATTCCCCTTTTTTTTTAAATTCTCACTGGCGGACCTCAAATCGGGGGCCTTCTGTATCAGAGGCAAAAGCCTTATTAGTTAAGACACAGGCTTAACAGCTTGAAACGGTTGAAATTTCTCTAACTAAAACTCTTTACTAGTGTTCCTGTTCAATATACTGATATCTACAAATACATCTCTGTATACCAGGACACTGGGATATCAGCACAAGTCTAATTAATTAGTAGTCACAAAAATGTAATGGGGCAAAAGTATTATCAAAAAAACACATTTTAGCTCTCTACATACAAATATCAATCTTTTGCTGCTACCCCAGGACTTGAACTCATGAGCTTTGTGTAGAAGACTGCTGTCCTGCTAGGTGGGCTACAGAGCACATTGACAACTAAAACGTACTGGTACATATGGTAAATTAAGCTTAAATTGTTATCCCAATGTCCTGGTGGAGATACCAGTGCATTGTACATTCATACTAATGAAGGTTTTTAGCTAGAGAAATTCTTCACATCGACTTCAGTGTGCTTTGGAGCACAACTTGTAAGGCTACTTTCTCTCAGTGGCGTTGCGAGGGGGGTGCGGGGGGTGCGGTCCGCACCGGGTGACACCAGTCTGATGGGGTGTCACCAGGGGTGGACTGACCATTGGCAGACGCGGCGGCGGCAGGCAACATCAGGACGGAGATGAGTGCTTGCATTGCGCTCATCTCCGTGCAGAGCAGCAGCAGAGGAGGGAGAGGCGTGTCTTCTCTCTCCCTGTTCCTCTGATAGGCTGCCAGCACTAGGCCGGCAGCCTATCAGAGGCCGGTGCAGGCGGCGCGATGACGCCATCGCGCCGCCGGAGCCGTACAGCTCGAGACACAGGCCGGAAGAGGCCTGCATCGCATCGCTGGAGGTAAGTATAAGTGTTCATTTTTTTTTTCTTGGGGCTACTGGCACTAAAGGGGGCTACTGGCACTAAAGGGGGCTACTGGCACATAAAGGGGGCTACTGGCACCAAAGGGGCCTACTGGCATATAAAGGGGGCTACTGGCACTAAAGGGGGCTACTGGCATTAAAGGGGGCTACTGGCACATAAAGGGGATGGCTACTGGCACATAAAGGGGATGGCTACTGGCACATAAAGGGGACGGCTACTGGCACATAAAGGGGACGGCTACTGGCACATAAAGGGGACGGCTACTGGCACATAAAGGGACGGCTACTGGCACATGAGGGGACTAATAACACATAAGGGGAACGGCTACTGGCACATAAGGGGAACGGCTACTGGCACATAAGGGGGGACTAATTGCACATGAGGGGGGCCTAATGGCACATGAAGGGGGCCTAATGGCACATGAGGACATGAGGGGAGCCTAATGGCACATGAGGGGGGCCTAATGGCACATAAGGGGAGACGGCTACTGGCACATAAGGGGAGACGGCTACTGGCACATATGGGGGCTACTGGCACATATGGGGGGGCTACTGGCACATAATAAGGGGGCTACTGGCACATGGGGAAGCACAAGAAAGGCACTTATTACTAGCACATGTGGTGGCATGGAGAGGCACTTGTTACTGGCACATTATTATGGGGCACTATGTGCGCCTCAATCCTGGGGGTGAGAAAAGAGAAATGATGGGGGACAATCACAAAATGTCTGTTTGTGCCATGGAGCCTGGAGGGGAAAAAAAGAAATGTGCCACCCATGGGGGGGATGACATGATGAGGGGACAATGATGAAGAGAGGGACAATGTTGGAATCTGTGCCATGGGGGGGTGACATCATGTCACCCTCCCCGGCACAGTCAGACTTCAACATTGTCCCTCATCATGTCACCCCCTCCTTGATGGTACAGACTCCAACATTTCCCCCATTGGGGATCATGAAGGATCGGAGCTGATGGCTGACATGGGGGGCTGACGGTTGACATGGGGGGCTGACAGCTGACATGGTGGGCATGATGTATTGGGGCTGACACGGGGGGCTGACATGAGGGCATGATGGCTGACATGGGGGGGCATGATGGATGGGGGCTGACGGCTGACATGGGGGGCTGACGGCTGGCATGATGACTGACATGGGGGGGCATGATGGATGGGGGCTGACGGCTGACACGGGGGGCTGATCTGAGGTGTGATTAACATTGGGGGTCTGATTAGTGGTCTGACCTGAGGTATAGTGGAAAATATTGTTTCTTATTATACTCCTCTAAAACATATGTGTGTGTTATAGTCTTATAGGGCGAAAAGTACAGTCTTCAAGCGATTGAAGCATAGCAAAGATACCAGGACCACACAGAGGAGAAGCCAGCTGCTGCACACAGGACCAGGACCAGGTGAGCTGCGGGCGGGGGGTCGCCAAGATGTAGCTTCGCTTGAGCTGCCAAAAAAATCCTTGTACCGGCCCAGGTCATGTCCACGTGACAGCAGTGACTCACTCACACAGGCACAGCACAGCCTGAACCAGCCCAGACTTCTTGCTGATGTTAATGGATGCTATAACATTGCACCATCCTTCTGAACATACACATCTGTCATCCGCCTTACCTCATGATCCTGGAGCTGTGCTGTACAGTTTTTCTCCACAAAAAACGGCACTACATAATACTATTCTATCAATGTCACATGGTGGTGGCATCCTCATGCAGTAGGGGTGTTTTTCAGTGGCTGAGACAGGGAGACTGGTCAGAGTTGAGGGAAAGCTGAATGAAGCAAATTGCATATTGACAAATGAGATATTCTTAGAGAAAAACTGACCTAGAGTTTTCTGAACAACAGGCTAGGCCAAAAGTTCACCTTTTAACAAGACAAATGCCCTTTGCACACAGCCAAGACAACACAGGAGTGGCTTAGGGACAACTTTGTTAATGTTCTTGAGTGACCCAGCCAGAGTCCTGACTTGAATCCCTTTAAGGTCAATGCACATCATTCCACAATAAGAAAGACCCTGGCAAAAATAGCATTCATGGGGGAACAGTAAGGCCAAACCACTTCTGAACAAAAAGAACGTATAGGTTACAAGGAACTTTTTGGAAGAAATTGGCCAGTTATATCTGGTGTTAAGGTAACACCACATTCCACCATAAGAACATCATACCAACATTCAAACATAGTGGTGCTTTTAGTGTGATGGTCTGGGGCTGCTTTGCTTCTTCAGGACCCGGATGATGGAAAATTGATGGAACCATGTATCAGAAATAATGAAGGAGTATATCCACCCGTTAATGTCCTAAAGCTCAAGAGAACCTGGGTTATGCATCAAGACAATGATCCAAAGAATGCAACAACTGAATGGTTCAAAAGAAAACAAAATTAAGGTTTTGGAGTCAAAGTTCTAGCTTGAATCTCATTGAGAATATGTGACAAGACCTTTAACAAGTAGTTCATGCTTAAATCCAAATGCTTAAAGTTCAAATGTAACCAAATTAAAACAATGCAAAGAAGCCATGCAAAGCAAAGAAAAATAGGACTGAAGTTCCACCACAGAAATGTAAAAGACTCATTGCAAAAATTAATTTGCAATTGTTACTGCCAAGGGTGGTAATATCATGCAATAGCTTTGGAATTTGTAACCTTTATTACCATGTGTAATTTTTCACATGGTGATAAGGGTTTTGAATAAATATGTATTGCTTTAAATGTAGCAATTTTTAATGGTATAGGTTCCACTAGGTGCCCGCTGCCACCACACTCTCAAAGGCACAGGTGCAACTCCACTCACCCTGCTTCTCCTGCTCCAGCAGTCCAGACCCACTAGCCTCCCTCTGCTTCCTTGCAGTGGGTTAAAACACTAGAAGCACCTGTTTCTACTTCCTAACAGGCCACAGCCTTTTTCTTGGAGATAAGGCCTCTCTCCTCTATGATCTGTCTGTAGGGTGCTTACTTCTTCCAGATCCTAAAGTGACAGTGTTTGCTGCCTAATTTACAGTAGCCAATGGCTAGTCTCCTTTGGGTACTTAAAAGGATTTTCCATGACTTTAACACTGATGACCTAACGTCTGGATAGGTCATCAGTGTATGATCATTGGAGATCTGACACCTGGGATCCCCACCAACCAGCTGTTTGAGAAGGCACTGGGGCTTATGTGAGTGCCTCAGCCTTCTGGCAGTTTACCAAGCACTGCACCGTACATTTGATAGCAGTTGTGCTTGGTATCGCACTGAGCTCCATTCACATCTATAAAGCTGAGTTGCGATTAAGCCACATGACCTATGAATATGTCATCAAAAGTCCAGGAAAAGCTGGGAGAAGGCCGCAGTTCCACTGCCTTCTCAAAGAGCTAATTGCCAGGGTACCCGGTTGTCGGACCCCCACTAATCAGATACTGATGACCTATCCTGAGAAAGTCCAGATCCCTGTACAAGTGCTAAAGGGTTAAAATCAGACGACTGCCAAGATAATGCTCTTAGAAGTAACCCGAAACCAAATCTGTTGGTAGACACCCACTGCTGTAACACAGAAACTCTGTAAATTGGTGCACTGCCAGCTCTTGGGAAGGAAGATGTTAATGTTACCTTTCAAATAATAATAAAATATATTCAATACATTGTATTTACCAAAAATGGTGTCATTAAACTATATAACTGCTTGGTTAAAAGATTAGATTATCCTGTCATGAGACTACATCACATAAACATTTGAAATAACATCACTATAGAGGATATCAAAGTGGCCATATACAGTATATCTGCAGAGTAACCAGACTTAATTTGAATATCTTAATTCTTGTTTCTAAAGGGTGCTATTGAGATTTATTTTGCTGCTACAGTGTACGAGTGAGCATTTGTAGAAGTCTGAAAATTATCATGATAATCCATCACTATAATCAAATAATTCTAACACTGGTATAAAAGTTTCAGGAAATGAAATTTATAAAATTTGTGGACTTAGGTAAACTTGCTTTTCGGAAAATAAATGAAAATTAAGGCTTCTAATTGTAGAATGGACTTCTGAGTGAATGACATTTAAATGGCATCTATGTGAGTAAATACCACACCTAGTGAGTATAACATTGGCTTTAGAGACACAGAAGCCAAGTTTGTATGCATTAAGTGAAGATTGATTTTAAGTAAATATTTCTTGAAGACAAAAGTACTAGTAACAGTACATACAGTATGACATATTGATGCTATGAGAAACACCAATCAAAGGCTTTGCAATGGGACTCAACCTTTGGCACAAAACAGTAGTATGTCATGCATGTTTATGCTGGGTAGAGTGGCCATAGGTTGACCTCTAGCAAATGAGCTGTGAAGATGTTATGCGAGCCAATTGTCTTGGTTATAAAAGCTAGCAAAGAGTAACATTCCCTGTCTTCATATAAGCTCTTAGATACTATACAGAACTATTAAAAAGTCTTCAGACCCTTTTATTTTTTTCACATTTTGTTACATTGCGGCTTTTTGCTAAAAAAAAATAAATCTAGTCTTCCCTCATCAATCTGCACTCAATATCCCATAGTGAGAAAGTGACAAAATTGACAACATTTCAGAATTGTTGGAAAATTTATTAAATATAAAAAACAAAAATGTTATAGTATAAAGTATTCAGACCCTTTTCAAGACATATTTTAATCATCTTTGAGATGCTTCTATATTAGAGTTGAGCAGACACCTGGAAGCTCGGGTTCGACGGGTTTTGCCGAAATTCACAAAACAGTTCGGGTTCGGGATCCAAACTTAACCCGAACTTGACCCCGAACCCCATTGAAGTCAATGGGGACCCGAACTTTTGGGCACTAAGATGACTGTAAAAAAAGTCCTGGAAAGGGCTAGAGGGCTCCAAAAGGCAGCAAAACGTGGGTAAGAGCCCTGCAAACAAATGTGGATAGGGAAATGACTTAATAGAAAATAAAATAAATCAAAATTAAAAATTAAAATCTTGATCTAGGAGGAGGAAATGGATATGGAGTAGAAGGTTGAGGAGGCATCAGTTGGGAATGCCATCAGCAGCACATCTACCAGCGTGCGTTTATAGTCACGGATCTTTCGATCCTTAACAGACGTTATTACCAAATTTGGTTCCCTGTTAGCAATGCACAGCAGGGGCTTTTCACCGGCAAAACAGGGTTCATATCACCCACCAATGGAACAGGCGATTTTTAAAAATGTAGGCCCCTGGCACCCAGGCAGGAGGGGTTTATTCACGGCAAAATGGGGTTCATGTCACCCACCAGTGGAACAGACGATTTAAAAAATGTATACTGGCATCCAGGCAGAGCAGGGGTTTATTCACGGCAAAACTGGGTTCATGTCACCCACTAATGGAAAAGACGATTTTTAAAAATGTAGGCCCCTGGCACCCAGGCAGAGGAGGGGTTTACTCACGGCAAAACGGGGTTCATGTCACCCACCAATGGAACAGGTGATTTTTTGAATTGTAGGCCCCTGGCACCCAGGCAGAGTAGGGGTTAATTCACGGCAAAACGGGGTTCATCTTACCCACCAATGATACAGACGATTTTTTAAAATGTAGGCCCCTGGCATCCAGGCAGAGGAGGGGTTTATTAATGGCAAAAATAGTAATATTGCACCCAATAATTTAAAAGAAGATTTTTCAAATTTTCGGTCCCTGTCACCTATGCAGAGCAATGGTTTGTACCCAGCAAAAATGGTAATATTTCACCCAACAATTTAAAAGAAGATTTTCCGCATTTTCAGTCACTGTCACCTATGCAGAGCAGGGGTTTGTCCCTGGTAAAAATGGCAATTTTGCACCCAACAATTTAAAAGAAGATTTTTAAAATTTTCGGTCCCTGTCACCTATGCAGTGCAGAGTAACTCGACAGCAAAAAATTGGAATATGTCAACCCCTGAACTCCCAGACGGATTGACTATAGTATTGTCCCTGGCACATATGCAGCGCAGGCCGCAAAGGTAATTCCTGGCCTTAAAAAATATGATTTTTTTCACCACCCGTGAATAACATGGATTTAAGTGGTATATTTTGGGGTGTAGGACCTCAACGTTCTCAACATCATCTTCCACCCAGTCTTCACCCCTGCACACCGCAGAAAGCCACACCAGTCTGCACCTGTGTTTCGTCATCATCAGAGACGTGCTGCGGTGGTCTTCCCATGTCCTCATCCTCAAACCTAAGTGGTTGGGCATCCGTGCACTCAATCTATTCTACTTCTGGGGCACGGCTATAGTTATGGTCCTGGGAAACCCTGCCAGCAGAGTCATCAAAAAGCATAAAAGACTGCTGCATGACTTGGGGCTCAGATTGCTTGGCTGATTTGCAAGGGGGTGAGGTGAAAGACCAAAAAATAATTAGACTGATGTCCCTGGCATGCTGGCACACATGCAGGTCACATGCAGTTCCAAGGACACTGTAGTTGCTAAAATGGCCACCGACCCCACCTCAGTAACAGATGGATTAAAAATTATTTTGTAGTATTAGGGCTTAGGGCTGGGTACAAATATGTAGTATAGCACCCTCAATAATTTCTGTAGTTTGAAGAGTTAACACCACCAAGTTCAACAGATTTCTTCCCTAATCTCTCCCTGAGAGCACCAGCAGCAGCCTGTCCCTACACTAAGAGCACCAGAGTGACGTGCGGGGCTACGTGAACCAAGCTTAAATAGAGGCTGGGTCACATGCTGCACTTAGCCAATCATAGTCATGCCAATAGTAGGCATTGCTGTGATGGCTTCTTAGGGCAAAGTAGTGAAACGCTTGTTGATTGGCTGCCCTGCAGCCTTTCAAAAAGCAGTAAGAAATCGACGAACAACAAACCCGAACCCGAACTTTTACAGAAATGTTCGGGTTCGGGTCCTGGTGCGAAAAACCGTAATGTTCGGTACAAACCCGAACTTTACAGTTCGGGTTCGCTCAACCCTATTCTATACCTTGATTGGTGTCCACCTGAGGTAAATTCAGTTGATTGTGCATGATTTGGAAAGACACATCCCTGTCTATACAAGATCAGACAATGTATATCAGAAAAAAACAAGCCTTGAGGAGAAAAGAACTGCCTGTGGAGCCCATAGACATGATTAGGTGATCAAAAAACTCTGCTGCACTTAAATTTCCGAACAGCACAGCGGCCTCCATAATTCTTAAATGGAAGAAGTATTGAACAACCTGGACTCTTTCTAGAGCTTGCTGCCCCACCAAACTAAGTAATCAGAGTAGAAAAGCCTTGGTAAGAAAGGTGACCAAGAACCTTAAGTTAACTCTGGCTGAGCTCCAATGATCCTATGGGTGGAAGGGAGAAACTTCCAGAATGTCAGCCATCACTGCACCATTGTACCTGTCTGGGATTCATGGCAGAGTTACCAGAAATAATCCTCTTTTCAGTAAAAGACACATGAAAACTTGTCTGAAGATTCTAGGAAAGCATCTAAAGGTCTCTCAGAATGTGAGAAACAAGATTCTTTGGTGAAACCAAGATTGAACTTTTTGGACTCAATTTTAAGCATCATTCTGGAGGAAACCAGGCACTGCTCATCATATACCTAATACCATGCCAACAGTGACGCATGATGGTGGCAACATAATGCTGTGGGGGTGTTTTTAAAAGCTGGGATAAGGAAGATTGAGATATTCTTAATGAAAACATGATACAGTGTGCTCTGCACTTCACACTAGGCCTAAGGTTGACCTTCCAACAAGATAATGACCCTAAGCTCAAAGCCAAGACAACACAGGAGTGGCTTAGGGACAACTCTATAAATATTCTTGAGTGGCCCAGACAGAGCCCTGACTTGAACCCAATCAAAGATCTTTGGAAAGACCTGAAAATGGCTGTTCATTAGTGTTGGGCGAGCATGCTCGGCCGAACACTAGTTTGGCTCAAGCATTGCGATGATCGGCACATCGCGGTGTTCGGTCAAATACTGCGTTTGCTCGAGCGCAATGCTCGAGTCTCCTCTCCGCACATTTCTAAACATGCAGTTAAGTACTGCCATTCACTGTAATGCCATAGCCATGTTGGCTGCTGGCATTACAGTGATTGGCTGGCCGGAACACGTTATATAGCACCCGATGACACGTGTTCGGCTCAGTCTTAGTCAGGGAGAGCTGGAGAGTAGAAGGGAAAGATAATGTAGGGAGTTAAATAGGAATATTTTAGTTTTTATACTTGTTATAGACCGAAAAGTCCTTTTAAGGACTATTGTGTGTGGCAGCAATATATATTTTTAGCGCAACCTGCGTTAAAATGCCAAAACTTGTTAGAGACCCCAAAATCCATTTAAGGACTATAGTTGCATATGGCAGCAATATATATTTTTAGCGCAACCTGCACTAAATAGCTAGCAATTGTTTGGCCACTGCAGACAGTGAAATTATCTGCGCTACATCTCCTGTTTAACGTGTGCACAGCCTAAAAATATCGGTTACATCCAGTGTACTTTTTCCGTAGACGGTGTCCGCTGCAGACAGTTACATTACCTGCGCTACATCTCCTGTATAACATTTGCGTATCCGAAATATCAGTGATGTTCAGTCTAATTTTTTTGCTGCTGGCAGTGACATTATCTGCACTACATCTACTGTATGTATGCCCATCCTAAATATCAGTGACAGAAACATTACTTACTATACCTCCTGTATAACGTGTGCGCATCCTAAAAATATCTGTGACATTCTGTGTACTTTATTTGCTTATACACTTACAAAGCCTGCGCTACTGTACGTGTGACATACTTGCAAGCATATATACCAAGTAAGTAAGGGACTGGGAAGTGGCCGTGCTGATGATGGTTCACGCAGAGGCCGTGGCCCTGGGCGCGGTGTAACTGTGCTTGCTGCCAGAACACAAGAAACACATTCATCCACGATACCTAGCTTCATGTCCCAATTTGCAGGGCGGCGCAGGACACCACTCTTGAAGTCAGACCAGTGCGACCAGGTGGTCGGTTGAATTGCAGCAGATAATGCTTCCAGTTGGTTAAGCACAACCCTGTCTTCCACAAAGTCCAGTCTCAATAGCCAAGAGTCAGGTCAACAGAATCTTCACCCTGATCCTCCTTCCTCCCAACATGGAAAGTCTTGGCAAACAAGTGATCCCACACTCGGATATTCTGAGGAGCTCTTTTCATCGCCATTTATTAAATTGGACCTCTCGACAAGCTGCTTGAAGAGGGACATGAGGAGCTCTTGTGCCCTGATCTCCAAACTCTTGAGCATCCACAGTCAGAAGAAGATGACGATGGGGAATGGCAATTAGTGTTTCACGAGGTGGATGATGATGATGAGACACAATTGCCAATAAGTTAACCGCAATTAGTGTCTTAAGAGGTTCATGATGAGGATGAGACATAGTTGTCAATAACTGAGGTTGTTAGGTCAACAAGTCAGGAGGATGACTTGAGTGAGGAAGTAGAAGAGGAGGTGGTGGACGATGAAGTCACTGACCCAACCTGGGAAGGTGGCAAGCCAAGCGAGGACAGCAGTACAGAGGGGGAGGGATCCGAAGCACCGCAACAGGCTGGAAGAGCCAGTGGGGTGGCAAAAGAATGAAGGAGGGCAACACCAAACAGGCCCGCAACTATTCCCCAGATGGCGGTGGCCTTCCCGCGATACTCTGTCCCCAGCCGCCAATATTTTTCACAGTGTGCAGTACCAGCCTTGCACCAGCATGTGTCCCTTAACATCACCTATGCCCTGACCAACGCAGTTATTGTGAAGGTCCACTTAACAACTGACACATGGACAAGTGATTTTGGACAGGGACACTACATTTCCCTGATGGCACACTGGGTGAACGTTGTGCAGGCCGGGAGCGAGTCATACCCTGGGATGGCACAAGTGCTACCGACGACAAGGATTGCGGGCCCTACTTCCATCAGGGTAATGCTGCCACCTACCTTAGTGGCTGCAACCCCCTCCCCCCACCTTCTCCTCCTCCGCCTCCTCCTCCACAGAATTATCATCTTGCAGCACCAGTCAGCTATCAAGTCAGTAGCTGGAAGCAGTGTAGCAGTGCAGTGGGCAAGTGGCAACAGGCCTTGCTTAAACTGATCTGCTTAGGTAACAAACAGCACACCGCCGCACAGCTATGGCAGGGGATAAGGGACCAGACTGAGCTGTGGCTCTCGCCACTCAACCTACAACCAGGCATGTTTATGATAATGGCCATAACTTGGTGGTGGCTTTGGAGCCCGGCAAGCTCACACACATACCATGCTTAGCCCATGTGTTTAACCTGGTGGTTCAGCAGTTTCTCAAAACCTACCCCAATTTGCCTGAGCTACTGGTGAAGGTGCGCTGCGTGTGTGCCAATTTCCGCAAGTCATCCACAGCTTCCACCATTCTGGGAACGCTGCGGCAGCGCTTGCAATTGCCAGCTCACCGACTGTTGTGCGATGTTAGTACATGCTGGAACTCGACGTTCCACATGTTGGCCAGGCTTTGTGAGCAGCAGAGGGCAGTAGTGGAATACCAGTTGCAACATGGTCGTCGCCTTTCCAGTCAGCTTCTGCGAGATTCCAGTCAACCTCTGTGAGATTTTACGCAACTTTGAGGAATCAACACAGATGTGAGCGGCAATGATGCTATTATCATCCCACTTCTGTTTCTACTCAAACACTCGTTGCTCACAATTAAGGTGGGCGCTTTGCATAGGAAAGAGTTGAAAATGAGGGAAGACAGTACACAGGGTAATAGCCAGACCACCCTCAGTTCATCTTCTCAGAGCAAATTGGATGATGATGATGATGATGATGAGGAGGAGCAGGAGACTGTTGCCTCTGCTACAAAGGGTAGTACTTGGAAGTTTTATTCCATCTGTTCAGCGTAGATGGGTAGAAGAGGAGGATGAGGAAATTGAGAGTCATCCTCCTGATGAAGACAGCAACGTCTTGTCTGTTGGGACTCTGGGACACATGGCTGACTTTATATTAGGCTGCCTTTCCTGTGACCCTCACGTTGTACGCATTTTGGCCAACACCGATTACTGGTTGTTCACCCTTCTCAACCCCCGTGACAAAGAGAACTTCTCATCTTTCATTTCTGTGGTGGAGAAAACAAGCAAAATGGTGCAATACCAGAAGGTCCTTGTGGAAAAATTTCTCCAATTTTTTTTTGCTGACAACGCTGGCTGCAGAGTACATGGTTCCTTGGCCAACTGAGGAGTGGAGACGAGGGGAACACATAGCAGTTCCAACAGAGGCAGGGTAACCCTCTCCAAGGCCTGAGACAGTTTTATGACACCCCGCCAGCACCCTCAAACTGATGCGCGGCTTAGTGTCACAAGGAGGGAAACATTTTGGAAGATGGTGAAGGAGTACGTAGCAGACCATGTCAGCATCCTCAGTGATCCCTCTGTGCCTTACAACTATTGGGTGCTCAAGCTGGACATGTGGCACAAACTGGCGCTCTACGCCTTGGAGGTGCTGGCATGCCCTGCCGCCAGCGTTTTGTCAAAGTGTGTATTTAGTGCTGCTGGGGGCATAATAACTGATAAGCGCATCCACCTGTCAACTTAAAATGCTGACCGGTTGACTCTTATAAAAATGTACAAGGCCTGGATTGCCCCTGACTTCTCTTCTACCTTTTCTTGTCCTCCTCCTCCATCATATCCACATGCTGACTAGTCTGCCCTCGCTCCTTATGTTTTAGAGGGTCAGCTCAGCAGCGGGCCCTCACCCATAATGTTTTAGAGGGTCACCAGCAGGCCCTCACCCATAATGTTTTTGAGGGTCACCAGAAGGCCCGAGCCCATAATATTTTAGAGGGTCACCAGCATGCCCTTGTTCTTAATGTTTTAGAGGGTCACCAGCAGGCCCTTGTTCATAATGTTTTAGAGGGTCACCAGCAGTCCCTCACCCCTAATGTGTTAGATGGTCAGATCAGCAGCAGGCACTCACCCGTAATGTTTTTGATGGTCGGCTCGACAGCAGGCCCTCACCCATAATGTTTTTGATGGTCAGCTCGGCAGCAGGCTCTCGCCAATAATGTTATAGATGGTCAGATCAGCA
This sequence comes from Bufotes viridis, assembly GCA_033119425.1. Taxonomy (NCBI): domain Eukaryota; kingdom Metazoa; phylum Chordata; class Amphibia; order Anura; family Bufonidae; genus Bufotes; species Bufotes viridis. Next base: position 373,606,618 of record CM065590.1, on the reverse strand, counting down.
GCAGGCCCTCGCCCCTAATGTTTTTGAGAGTCACCAGCAGGCCATCAATCATAATTTCAAGGGTGTATATCATGCCCTCCTTTATTTGTAATAAAGGGTGTATTGTAGTGCCGGTTCCTTGTAATTTTTGACAGCTCTTTCACTTAGTGCATAGGCTGTATGAGTGTAGGAGTCCCACTACCTGAACAATTGTACCACAATGTGAATGAGGCCCTCCTTTATGTGATATACAGGTTGTATCGGAGTGCTTCTTTCTTGTATGTTTTGGCAACACTTGCACTTTATATACAAGTAAATATACAGGAAAGAATGTTTCCTCTAAAAGCGATTTTATCTTTGGTTTTGTGCGGTTTTGTGCATATTACTGTAAGGTTTTGTGGGTAATATTGTCAGTCTGTAAAAGTGGCGTACTACTCGGACCACATCATTCACAGCAGAGACCTAGGAGTCCAAAATGCATCCAGACATCCTCCCCATGCTCTTCCTGAACCATTTAAGTGGTGTTTCCATCAATTTATGACCTTTTACTGTGAACCAGACACCCTCCCCTCTTCAGAGCAGGGGGGTGCCTGGTTTAATGCTCAGGTTCTCCCATTGACTTCCATTGAGCATCCCGAGGTGTTACACTCGAGCACCCAAGCACTTTGGTGCTCGACCAACACTACTGTTCATTGATGGTCCCCATCCAACCTGATAGAGCCTGAGAGGATTTGTAAAGAAAAATGGCAAAAAATCCCAAAATCCAAGTGTGCAAACCTTGTGGCATCATATCCAAGAAGGCTTGAGGCTGTAAACGCTGCCAAAGGTGCTTCAAGTAAGTACTGAATAAAGGGTCTGATTACTTATGTCCATGTAAGATTTGGTTTTCTCTTTTTGAATAAATAAATGAAGATTTCAAACATTCTGTTTTCACTTTATTATAGGGTATGAAATATTAATGAGCGAATCGAAGTCAAATACGTGCACATCTCATAAATTTTTGCGTGAAGAGGCCGTTGTGGCCATATTGATTGAAGAAACCTAGTGAAATCTCACTCACGGTGACGTATGATTTCACTACGCTGTCTGTTATGATGATGACATCACGCGTTTTGTCTTCAATCAAGATGCCTGCAGTGTCCTCTACGATATCAAATGGATAAGGTGATTCACTCAACACTAGTATTGAATATAGAATGCTGGGGGGAACATGAATTTTATTTTATTTTAACACAAGGCCGCAAAAAAAAAATTAGGATCCATTGTCCATCCTGCAAAGATGAAACTTATGATATCAGTATGGATGGAATGTTTTTAATTTCTATACATATGTACTGTGTACTGACATATACAGGTCTAGATGCATTTACTAGCACATAAGCCAAATATACATTGTAATGTGAAAGGAGAGAAATAGTTCAAAAAAATAAACTTAGGATAGATCATCAGTATCAGATCGCTACCACCGCCAATCAGCTGTTTGAAGAGAGGATGAGAAGTTGTATTCACACTGCGGATCACTACCCAATAATTCCCACCATTATGGCCAATAAAGGCAAATGTGGATCAGAATTTACAACAAATAAATCTGAATCAATAACATGAATACCATAAGCATATTAATTAATATCAAGAGCCCAGGGCCATAAAAGTGAAATGCTTAGCAACATTGTATAGTAAAAAAGCAACTGTGAAATATGTTCAATAAAAAAAAAGATGTTCAATAAAAAAAGTGAACTATTACTTTTCTTCACTACATATTAGCAGATCATACAGTGAAAATGACATATAAACCAGATTACCAGTTGCTAGTTACAACAAAGCCATGAAACCAATAAACTGTGGATGAGCTAAAAGAATGAAACATGTACTGCAGACACAATGAGATCTGATATCATGTAAGCTTAATTAGGGATAAGATGAGATAAAGCTACATTTTATTTTCTTTCACAATACTTCCTGTTTCTTTTCTAGTGCTATAAGCCAGAACAAATACTAAGCAGTATACTATGTACCAGAACCATTGACTGAAATCACAGATGCTTTGTTACATTACCTAATAAATTATTCGATCACAGCTTTCATTCGAAGAAAGATTATATGGAAATGGTAAAGTACATAAAGAGATTAGAGGTTACTGTGAATCACTTGATAATTAAGAGTTAGTTATGTGATAAGGCTTTGAACACATAAAGATCTGGATAAAGTGGTCCAGTGGGAATGACTGGATATTGATAAAATCTTAATGTAACATACAGTTTAAGTACTCAGAGATTACTTCCATCTCATTTCATGTAAACCACAATCAGGAAGCAGACAAGTAAACAAGCAATATGTGGGTGTAAAGTTTTGCACAAATGTCATACGGCATTAATATGGGAATACGTATTTTTAGGAGCTTCTCCAATAACAGCTCTTGTACATGATATGCTGGTAGTCTGCAAAGGGATGCTTGCTGTAGAAGTCACTTTGACTACAGTATGTATAATGATATAGCTATTAATGAAGGCTAGCTTGATGTAATATGGCCTCTTCATTGGGAGATTTTTTCTGTCTCACCCCAGAAAAAAGAGAACACCTACCAAAGTAATAATTAAATATTTTTAGAAATGCTATAATACTATCATCTACTATGGTGGATTAGAGGGCAAAAGGTACAATTACTAAGGGGCCTTCATCACCCATTTTTAATTAACATTTCCCAAGCAATTTGAGCTGCAACATACTGTATAAGAATTTGAATATTTAAGGTATACTTCCAACAATACAGACATTTTAATACATGACAGAAGGAATTATGAGGCTTTACTGATGTTTATCACTCAGGGTACAAGATGAATTCTCCTGCATGTCCTACTAAATAACATAAATCTTGTAGCTGAGCATTCATGATTTTTGTAATAGGGATGCTTCCTCCCTTACCTTGTTGCTTCCCTGTATGCAGGTTTGGGTGAGGAGTTTTTTTTTTCAGACAGGTGCCTAACAATGTCCTCTAGGCCTTACATGTATGAATGCCTTTGTCAAGGTCGAATAGATATTATGTCAGTTATTACAGTAACTGACATAATACACTGGAATAAATAATTATTTTAGTGTATTATATGAATTATCAAGTTTTGTTTTTAGATTTTTCTTCACTAGGGATAGGGAATAGAAAAAAAAAATCTAAAATGAAAAAAGCCTAAAGATCACATTACCTGCAAAATATTTATAGAAAAATATTGGAAAAATGAAGTAAAAAGCTAAACATCATTGGTATTACTGTGTCTGAAATGACCAATACAAAAATATGATTACATTTTTATCACATATGGTTGACAAAAATAAAAACTAATTTAAAGAGATGCCAAAATTGGCATTTGACCTTGCAAAACACAATACAAACCTATAAAATATTTGTATATATCCCATAATAGCACCATAATTACATACAGTTAAAAAAAAACTGTAAAAACTTCAAGAAAAAGAGTTTTGATTGTGCAAAAGTAGAAAAACATTTAAAAAATAAAATAAATATATATATATATATATATATATATATATATATATATAAATTTGGTATAATCATATTGACCCAGAGAATACAGTCAATTTGTCAAGTATACCACACAATAAATGCTATAAGAATAGAACACAAAAACATTGCTATGCTTTTTCCTGCAAAGAACAAAAAAAAAAAAAGTTGATTGGAAAACAAAACAGTTATGGCTTTTGAAATGCTGACATGTGTCCATAATTACAAAACTAGTCCACATACATAATGAGTTAAGTAAGGAGCCAGGTATACTTCTCCTCCCCTAGATTTTTTTTTTATAACTGAAGGGGGCAACAAATGAAAAATCTGCACAGGATGCAATTAATCCGAAAGCCAATCCTAGTCATTGGATCATGATGGGAGACTTCAACAATCAACAATTTGAAATATTTATTCATATATTACTGTTTACTTCTGATTGAAATAGTGATCTCTATCATTCTTAGGGCTCATTTAGACGGCTTTATGCTGTCCGCAAAAATGTGCATCCATTTTTTTGCGGATTAGAAACTGCCCTATTCATTTCTATGGGGCCCTTGTCTTCCATTCCATGGCTCAGGAAAACAAATAAAACATGTCCTATACTTGTCAGTGAAAATCAGGACATGGCCCTATTGAAGTCTATGGGTCAGCAAAAAAACGGAATGCAATATGTTTTTTTGGAGACATGCTGAACTGTCTGCAAAAAAATGGATCCACATTTTTGAGGACAGCATACGGCCGTCTGAATGAGCCCTTATACCTGCCTTGTCCTGGTTTCAATATACAAATATTGTCCTCAGCCTATAAAAGCCAAAGTTGAATTGCCACCCTTATTTATAGCATATCCATGGGATCTCCACTTATAAACATCTGCCATAAATGCTTGAGATTAATATTATGAAACCAGTACAGAAAGCATCACAGAAATGGCTGCAAAGTTCCAAAGAAATATTAGCTTCAAAAATTTGAATTAAGAAAAATATTGAAAAATGTTATGCTGTTGGTAGTTAACCTCATTTTTTTTAGAATAATCCTTTGTATATTTGTGTTAACCTATCATAATTGTTCTCCTAACTCTTCATGCACTTAATGGAATGAAAATTGTAATTGACATCATTTTTTTTCTTGGGCCCTTTACTTATGTTAGAATAAATTATGGTTGCATTTTGTTACTTAAGAAAAACATGAATTTTATTTAAATATTTGTTGCAAAAATAACTTTGTAAGGATAGAGGGCGGAAACATTTTGTGGTCAACCTTTTAATTTCATGCTACCTAAAAAAAAAATCCATTGATTAAGTGATCAAGCCTTTTAAAATATCAGTGCCCCTTCAATTAGAGGTACTCTCATTATTTACTCCAGTGCCTATTATTATTTAGAATAGAAATTTGCATCTCTAATTATGATTTTATAAAGCTTTCTTTATGAGAGCCCAAGGACGGGCATACATTGAGAAATAACAACAAGGTGCCAAGATGTTCTGCTGTGACTCATAGTGGGGAAACCTTTATCCTCTCCTAACCTTTTCCACTTCATGCTCTGCTTGAACCAGATATACCTCTGAAGCTAAATCTGTTTGCCCATATCTTTTAATGAAGAAAAAAACACTCATGGTTATATAAAAAGTATACATCACAAAGAAAGTACAAATGAATCACAAATTAACTCACACCTTGAACAAACATGATATATTTTCCCAGAGACAGAGTTGCTGTATTTAATAACAGCAGAGTTCCATTATGTTTTAAAATCAGAATATATTTTAATGAACAAAATTGGAACTTTTGATATTTGACTCAATCAAATATTGTTTAAAGATGGTTTGCTCCTTGTCATGTTATTTGCTATCTCTTTAAGAAAGCAATTCATTCAGTATCATAGATTAGTCTGTGCAAACCAAAATACAAGTCACACTGGATTTACAATCCACCAAAAGCACGTTCATAAGGTAAAGTACTAAGTGACCTGAAAAAAACACACAGTAAACAAGAATGTTGTCTACACATGAGCCTCAATTGTTCATCGGCCATAGCTGTATATATACAGGGCATTGAATAGAGCACTGTTTGCTTATTTCTGTACATAATTCCACCTAAGATGAGTCAACATTCTATTTAAATAAAAGTTCTAAAGCAAAAGCCTTTCTTGTCACCAGCAAAGACAACCTCAAAAACCGTCACTTGAATTTTGATCACGGTCCTAGCCAATATGGACACTCACTGTTTTAATACAATGGTGATGACCGTTTCAATTCACCCTAGACATTTAGAGGTTATAACAAAACAAAATACCAATTAATGATTATGTATTACAATAATTTTAAGCTATTACAAGGGATGTTATGATAGTCATTTTGCACAAGTGTTATGACCTAGGAGATTGGCCATATACAGGTCACATTTTCAATTAACCACAAGAGACTCACACCTATGGGATACCTTGTGGGATGATGTCAGTTTGGTTGAGGATCTGATTCAGTAATATTAGGCATATCTTTTGGAGCAGGTTTATTTATGGGAGGTGCATTAAAAGTTTATCTTGTTAAAAAAAATCTTATAATAGCCTTTTGATTACATAGAGTCATTTATAACTTACACCATTTGTCTGGAGCACAGGCTATAAACAAAAAGCATCTCTTTCTCATTTTCTCTCCACTTGAGGATCCATCACAACCATTCATTACATTTAGAGATGAGCGAAGTTATCAAACATTCGATTTGACTGCTTTGCTGAAGTTCATAAAGAAATTTGATTCGTTATGAATTACTTTGTCACAAATCGCATTCCATTGCATGTAGCGGGTGCAATGGCGGGGAACGGTGTTCAGCTTTCATTGTTTCAAACCTGCTCAAGAAAAATTAAAGGCACTCTGTGATTGGCTGCTATGGTCAGCAAGGCCATTTTTTTGTTAATCAGTTTTGACAAATTAGATCCAAGGGAGAGATTTATCAAAACCGGAGTAAAGGAAAACTGCCTTAGTTGCCCATAGCAATCAATCAGATACCACATTTCATTTTTCAAAGCTCCTTTTGTAAATGAAAGGATAAAAATGATTGTTACGGGCAGATCAAAACAGTTTTCCTTTACACCATTTTTGATAAATCTATTTCCCATATTTTCTACTGGTTAGCCAATAAAGGCATCAATTCTTTAGTATTTTTTGACATACCTGTATTTATCCTCTTCAGGTTTAAAACAATGTAGCCCTTCAGTTTTCTGCTTTTGTCAGAGGCACACTCAGTGAATATTTTCCAACCAAGGCATACAGCAGCCTACTTTGATAAGAGGCTTCAAAGCAAAAAAAAATTTGAGGTAGGGATGAAGTCTTGCACAGCACTTCATCAATAAGAAGCAAAGAATAGCCAGACTGAAGCCTGAAAAAGATGCTAAGGATTGGACCACGGAGAACTGCAGTAAGGTCAACTTCTCTGATGAGTCCAATTCTCAGCTTTGCATAACAACTGGTAGTGTAATACTTAGACAGAGACTTGGAGAGGACTACAAGCCACAGTGTCTCGCACCCACTGTGCATCGCTGATGATCTGGCGGTGTTTCAGCAAGGCAGGAATCGGACAGATTTGTCTTTGTGAAGGACATGATTTAAGTCACATAGTCACATACAAAGTTATCCTGAAAGAAAACTTGCTTCCTTTCCTTCCTTTCACTCTGACAATGTTTTACATATATAATGTGATATATATATATATATATATATATATATATATATATATATATATATATATATATAAACTACTACTCACAAAAAGTTAGGGATATTTGGCTTGTGGGTGAAATTTCAGGATGAACCTAATATGCACTCTAACCTTTATAGGTGAACTTAACGTGACCTTCTCTAAACGTTTGAATGCACATGTCCAACTCTTCAATGTTTCAGGACTATTTCCACAACTTACTGTTATCTAACAAGGAGCTTAATGACACAACCGGTATTTAATCCACAAATCGCCCTATAAATGTCCTGGTTCAATTTGAATTGGTATTAAAACAGTCCTCCTCGTCATGCTGTTCACATTCTGACATCATGAGACCATGACGACACCTAACAATTGATCAACAGTACCTCGCCATTGCGATGCTTCAAGCAGGATGCTCTCAGACAGTCATGGCCACTGAGCTTAGAGTGTCACAGAGAGTCATCAGCAGGTTGCAACAGAAATACAGAGAGACTGGAAGAGTCACAGAAAGGCATAGAAGTGGACATCCTTTGGCCACATCCCACACTGATGACTGCTTTATTGTGAACAATGTCCTACAGAACTGGATGACGAATGCCACACAACTCCAGGCACATTTAAGGGAGGTGAGAGGCACCCAAGTGTCACGTCAGTCCATTCAAAACTGGTCTGTATGCTAGATGACCTGCAAGTTTACCTGAGCACAGGTGTCATCTTCTTGCATGGGCCAAGGAGTGTCTACGCTAAATGAGGGACCAGTGGGCCTCAGTGCTGCTCACTTAATAAATTTGATTCACACTTAGCAGAAATGTTGGCGGTCAATGATGTTGGAGACGTCAAGGAGAGCGCTATGCATCAGCCATCGTTGTCTTCAGACGAGTCTTTGGTATTGGTAGTGGGCAGGTGTGTCTAGTCAATACAGAACTGCTCTACATTTTGTGAATGGTACAGTGACAAGCTTAAACTACTTGAATACGAGCATTAATCCAGTCATTGTGCCTCTTCATGAAGAACACATGCCTAATTTCATCTCCATGGACGACAATGTGCCAGCTCATTAGGTCGCATCATTAGGAAACGGCTGCTGGGGACTGGGTTACCACAAATGGAGTGGCCTGCACTTTTTTCAGAGTTGAATCCCATTGAAAACCTATGGGATCAGCTGAGTCACTGTTTAGAGGCTTGTAAGTATTTCTCTTCATATCTCAACTGCCAAACACACGGTCACATGTCCCTTATCAGCCAATAGAAGCTCGGTGGCCCTTAGTCTCCACATGCACACAGTTTTACTCCAGGTTTCCATAACAACCCCGCCATTTTTCTTCACTGCTGTAGGTCAGCTTTAGGCTAGGGCTGCATGACACATAGGGCACAACTACACTGCTACATGCATCCATATTGTCGTATCGCAGTCGCAGCATGTTGCAGTGCGACACCATAGCCTATCATTGTAAAAATTGGTAAATTGGTACGACAAAATGTCGCGCGACACCTGTCGTCATGTAGCCCTAGCCTTAAAGGAGCAGCTGCTGTGGAGGTCACTGTTAAGAGGGCATGGGCCACAATTAAAGGGGCAGGCCGATGTGAAGGTCACTGTTAAAGGGACGGGCACTGTGGAGATCACTATTAAAGGGGCAGGGGCCACTTTTGAAGGGGCAGCTCCTGTGGAGGTCATTGTTAAAAAGTTGGGCACTGTTGAGGTCACTGTTAAAGGGACAGGCACGATGGAGATCCCTGTTAAGGGGGCAAGCTGCTGTGGAGGTCACTGTTAAAGAGGCGGGCACTGTGGAGGTCACTGTTAAGGGGCAGGCCACTGTGGAGGTCACTGTTAAAGGGGCGGGCACTGTGAAGGCCACTGTTAAGGGGGCAGGGGCCATTATTAAAGGAGCAGCTGCTGTGGAGGTCACTGTCAAGGCAGCAGGGTACTGTGAGGTTACTGTTAAAGGAGCGAGGTACTGTGGAGGTCACTGTTAAAGGGATGGGTGCTGTGGAGGTCTCTGTTAAGGGGGCAGGAAACAGTGGAGGACGCAGATAAGGGGACGGTCCCCTATGTTGTTCAGTGTTAAGGGGCGGGCCCCTGAGGAGGTGACTGTCAAGGGAGTGGGGTGCTGTGAAACTCACTGTTAAAGGGGCGGGCTGCTATGAAGGTCAAAATTAGGGTATGGGCTGCTGTGGAAGTTCCATTTTAAGAAGGCTGGGCACTGTGGGGGGTCAGTGTTAAGGGATGGGAGGGCTGTGGAGTTCACTGTTATGGGGGATACTGTCGATATCTTTTAACGACACACACAAACATTAAGTGAAATAAATTAAATATACCCGTGCAAATCCGGGTCCTTCTGCTATATAAATATATATATATGTGTGTATATTGTGAGGAGTTAGCTCTTTTTTAGGGGTTATTCTCACAATTATCTTCACAACAGCCAGATTGCAGGTCTAAACGTGAGGTTTATTTTCATAGCAACAGTACATAAATTAAACAAAACAAACAATTGCCCATCTAGGCACTTGCTAATACAAAAACACAAGCCCGGACTCTCCTAGATTGAGCGCTGTTCACATGTGAAACATAAATGCAGCTTTCTCCAGCCATACAGTCCAGGTGATCCTTTAACACCTTTTGGGGGATTGTGGCCCTTTAGTCCTCCCGACTCTGGCCTCGTGACCCTTGTTCCCAGGCTTCCCGGCACCCCCCAATGTCCCAGCTAGCACCTAGCCCCGTAGCCCCTCAGCCAGCCTGGCTGAGACCACTCGTACAGAGTCTACAGCAGGACTCTGTTTCCCAAAGACTCTCTCCCGTGACTGACAGTCTGGGCTGGGCTCTTATCCCAGACTGATTGTGGCACCTGGTGCTGCCTCAGACCAGATGACTGACAGGGAAGACATGGAAACTCCTGCCATAAATCTCCCCTAGCAGCTATGAGGCCTGTCACTGCCTCATAATATATATGTATGTATATATATATATATATATATATATATATACTTCAAGACAAGACACAAGGTAGGGCAGCAATCTACCTATGAGTGATATTGAGAAATTGAGCATCAGGCCTCAATTGTCCATTTCTATGAATTCTATATCCACACAGTTGGAATTTAAATGTTTTTTGGGACTTGTTTAATTTAATTAACCCAGCATATAGGTGAGCAACACCAATACACAGACCAGCACATTAAAGAATCTGTGATGGAAAACAAATTTAGGCCTAAATAAGTTTCCCTTTATATCTGTGTTCACAAACACATTTCCAATCACATTTTTTTTTTTTTAATGGGGACTGATTATTTTCAAACTTGCAGCATATAAGATTACTACACTGATAGACAGGGTAGCACACAAAAGTATCTACGAGTGATAACAAATTTAGGGGGGCTTGTTGATTATATTCAAACTAGCCGCATACATATTTGTTTACTACACCAAGACCCATGGTAGCGCACAACATTATCTAAGAGGCCCAAAAATGTCAGGGCTACGGAAGGGTTCCAAACGAGAGACAGAGAGCCAAAATGTGGGTAATAGTAGCACCATCTATATGGTCAGAAGTAGTGGTAGTAGTAGTAGTAGCCTGCAATTGTCCCTGCTGGCTTTGGAAAGGCTCAACGTTATAGTTTAGAAGAAAGAGAATGAGATTGTTGATTGGATTGCTCATTCCTTTGCTCAGTCACAGCAGGGTGACATGGAGGTGACTACAGAGCCTGACACCGTTCTGGGGAGCCAGTGGTCACAGCGTTCCTCCTGCTCCTTCTCCTTGCAACCTCAAAGAAGGTTTTCAGCGGAGTCCGCCAAGTCTTCAGTGCCCCTTTCTAGAAGGGCACCTTCCTTTTTTCTAAGAAGGGACAAGAAAACACCACCACGCCCTACGGGAGATAGTCAAGAGAATCTCCCTGTTGACTTGTGTGAGAGCAATTCAGCATTTTTACCTCCCTGGGAAGGAGTTGGAGGAGGAGGCTACAGACCTTGGTGGTGGTAGAAGTGGCCATGCTATTGGCATTGGGGGCAGTGATAGTGGCATTTGGGGAAGAGAAGGGGAGGGGGCCAAATAAGTGAAAGGGAGGGTGAGGAAACCGATAATAATTGTGTGCTGTACAGGACCTGGGAGCTGGATCCGGGTGCTGAGGAGAATTGAACATCAGAGGTGGTGGGTAATGGCGGCAGCAATAAAGAGCAGAGGCCATGTACCTCCCAAAGAACAACTAGGGCCATGTCTGCTTTGGGGTCTGGTGATGCCAATGATGCAGTGGATAAGTTAGGCCCAAAACATGCCATGGCTAAGCCCAGCTCAGCTACCTCTACTCCTGCGGGAGAATCTCCTGTCTGGCAGTCTTTCTCCATGCTGACAGAAGACAAAAGCAGTGGCTTGTGCAAGCTGTGCAATTGCAAAATAAAATCTGGGCAGGCAAGTACAAATATAGGCACCACAGCTCTATTAAGCCACTTGAAGCAGCATTATCCCATCCCGTGGGTGGCAGCCAGCAAGTGCGAAAGGAGTTCCTTCCTCTCCCAGTGCAGCTTGTGGCAGCCAGGCCACATCCACGAGCAGTAAGGCATATTTCACACAATCATCATACAGTTCTGGTTTTTCCTGCTCAGACTCCTCCTCTTGTGCACCGTCAGCTATGGATAACAGAATGCGTAACCAGGAAGCAACTCTATGTGCCCAGCAATCTAACAATGCGCAAGCTTAATTCCCACCTGGCTAAGTTGCTGGCAGTGTAGTTGCTGCAGTACTATTTAGTTGAGTCTGGTGCCTTTAGGGAGCTAATGGCGTGAATTCAGCATCACTGGAAAATTCCTAGCCGGCATTATTTCTCCCAAAAAGCCATCCTTGCCTTGTACTCTCATGTGAAGGACAATGTGAGCCGCTCCCTGTGATCCTCGCTGTGAGCCAAGGCTCAAGCCACAGTGGAGTCTTATGGGCAAGGACAATACATGTCTTTCATGGCAACAGCAAGGCAGCACCTCTGCAACAAGACCTGGCTCCAAAAACAAGCACTTATCCGACTCATCCTTCTCTATCAACATGTTCCCGTCCCCAACAGCTGCTGGACACAGAGTCGCTCACAATACTGCTCCTTCCAATAACATGTGTCAGATCAAGCGTTGCCACGCCATGTTGGAGGTGATCGACCTAGAAGAGAGTAGCCACACCAACGAGCAGTTGCTCAAGTACATCAAGCAGCAAACATCCTGCTGGCTGTCACCCCATAAACTCAAACTGGGCAAGGTGTTCTGCGACAATAGGCACAACATCATTGCCACCGTGATCCTGGGGAAATATCATGGCATGGCGCAAGTCATCAACCTAGTGGTGCAGTGCTTTCTAAATAAGTACAATGGCTTGTGCAAGGTGCTGGCAAAGTCAAGGAGACTGTCCAAGTACTTCAGCCACTCTTACATGGCGAGGAACGCTCTCCTAGACCCGCAGCGACCACTTAAATGCAAATTCGCTGGAATTTGACTTGTACGTGCTAGATTGTCTGTACGAGCAGCGGAAAGCCATGGACAATTTTATCATGCACCAGACAGCCTCAGCAGCAGGGAGCATGTGTTGCTTTGAGGTCAGGCAGTGGCAGCACAACCAAGAAACCTGTTGGGTGTTTAATCCTGTTGAAGAGGCCACACATTTTGCCAGCAGGGACAACTGTGGCATGAACGATGTCATCCATCTCATATTTATCTTAGAAAAGATGCTGACACTCATGGAGCAGGGGATCATGGTGGAAGAAAAGCAGCTGAGCTGACGCATCTTGCTGTCCACCCTTTAGCTGTTGTGGACACACAAAGGGAATCTGACATGGAGTATGAGAAAAATGACGATGAGGAGCAGCCACTGCAAGAGGAGGAGGAGGTGGAGGAACAAGAGAAGGATGATGAGGATGACACCAGCAAAGACACCCAATCATCTCAGTGGGGGGGGGGGGGACAGAAAGAAGTGGCTCCTCGGGTACACTGGCCAGAATGGCCACCTGTATGCTCGCTTGCTTACGCAGTGACAGGCATATCATTGACATCAAGCAGTCTGATGATTTCTGATAGCCATGCTTTTAGAGCCTCGCTACAAAAGCAAAATGGGGGAATGTTTTCCTTTGGCAGAAAAGGAAACACTGTGTATGCAGCTTGCCGCCAGCATGTCTGAAATCGAGGACTACCTCCACCCCCACAGATTCACTCCCCTCCTGCCACCACGAGCAGCAGTCATTTCAGTCTCCTCAACATGATAGAGCAGTTTTTCCACATGCCGGGTCCGGCTGAGCCCAGACAGCAAGCCGACAGCTTCTGCTTCAACGCCCAGGTTCAGGCCTACCTAAACTATGGCCAGTGTCTGTCACATACCCAGTTCCCTGACCCCATGGATTTCTAAGCAAGAAGACTGGAACAGATTTACACACTCCTCCAGCTGATTCTGATGTATAGACCTTGCTCACCTCGCCTTACTGGCAGTGCCCCATCTTGCCAATGTTGCTTTCTGTCTGCCTATTATCATGTCCTGTATGTCTGCTGCTGCGGCCTGCAGCATGCTACTAATGCCTAATGTATTCAGTTTCCACATGGTTGAAGTTTTAAAATCCTGTATGTCATTGCCAACAGATAAAAATAAACAAAAAAATACAATTTTGGATTGGGACGTGGTTAACTTTCTTTAACGTGCAGCATAAATGTACTTGATTACTGCATCAATACCACTTGATTAATGCATCATGCGACTAATGCCTGAGGGTCAGTTTCTGTGTAGTCACTTTCCTCACGGTTGAAATGTATAAATTTGGGGGGCTGATAAGTTTCTTTAAGGAGCAGCATAAATGTACGTGATTACTGCATCAATACCGACATTTTCTCATGTTCAAGGCAATGCTGGGGCCTGCATCATGACAAGAATGCCTGAGGGCTAGTATCCATGTACTCACTTTCCACGCAGTTGAAATTTACATTTTTTTTTCTTTGTGAGCTGGGAGTTAACACCGTTAAAATCTTTGCATTGTTGGGAGGGTGGTTAACACAATTGAAATATTTTTTATTTCTTCGAGGCAGCATATGTACGTGTACTGTATTAATACAAATAACTATGTTATCAATAGACCTTGCCTTGCTGCCGGTGACCCATCTTGCCACTCTTGCTGTCTGTCTGTCTGCCTACCTAACATCACGTTCTGTATGGCTGCTGCTGTGGCCTGCATCATGCCAATAATGCCATTTGCCACCAGTACATTCCCCAAAGACACTTTTTTCTTTTTAAATCTCGTAACAATTCGTGTGTTTAAATATCATCTACCGCTAATCAGGGACAATATTTGCAAGCTTTGGAATATGAAAAAGCATGGGACTTGTGTTGGTGCGGTGTGTTTTTAAACACGCCATATGATAACACTGTCAAATGTGTGTTTACCCATCGCTATGTATGTCAGTGTCACTCAGACATAATTTACTATAGCTGTCATTGCTTTCGAGAGCTTGGGGAGGGGTGATGTTGGAGGGGAAAAAATTTCATAAAAAGTAAACGAAAAGAGATAACATGTTTTCTTAAAGGGATTCTCCATGCTTTTAATATTGATGAGTTATCCTCCACCAGGCATCCCTGCCGATCAGCTGGATGAAGGGAAGTCGCATGCAGTGTGTGCATGCTGTCTTCCTTCTCTCTTCCTGCTCACCATAAACATAGCAGCAGTGAGTAGGAAAAGAGACGGGAGACAGCCCGCACGTGCTGGTCACACTTTTCCTTCATATAGCTGGGTATCGCACCCCCGGCCGATCTGATATTGATCACCTATCCTGGGGATAGGTCATCAATATTAAAAACCCTGAGAACCCCTTTAAAAATTATCCTAGAAAAAAGTCCTAGGAGACTAAAGGCAGTTATATACAAAATTTTAGGGTATTTGGAGCAACTTCAGTCTGACCCGAACCGATTTGGGTCTAAAGACTCTAAACCGAACTTTTTTAAAACTTCTGCGAACCAGATCCGAAACAAATCTCGAATTGTTCACTCATCTCTAAATTTGGGTTATACCATGAAATATTGATCAAAGGACTCCACCTAGCTTGAAATATTAGCACATGAACCTGTTTTTTAAACATTATTTGAGGTCTAATATTATAGTTTATAGAATAAAACTGCTTGTTTTGTCAAACACATACCCATAAATTGTAAAAAAAAAACAAAAAACGACAGATTTTGGACACTATACTAGGCCCAGATTAATGGAAGTTGTAATATAGACAGTGTTTTTAGATGCAGTTTAGTGTTGGATAAAAAAAACAACAGCTCTTGGACACAACACTAGGCCCATATGAATGTAAGTTGTAATATACACACCGTTTTCAGATGTAGTTCAGTATTGGATACAAAAACCAACAGATTTTGGACAATACACTAGGCCCAGATTAATGGAAGTTGTAATATAGACAGTGTTTTTAAATGCAGTACAGTATTGGATACAAAAAGCTACAGATTTTGGACACTATACTAGGCCCAGATTAATGGAAGTTGCAATATAGACAGTGTTTTCAGATGCAGTTCAGTATTGGATACAAGAACCAACATATTTTGGACACTTTACTAGGCCCTGATTAATGGAAATTGTAATATAGACAGTGTTTTTAGATGCAGTTTAGTGTTGGATAAAAAAAACAACAGCTCTTGGACACAACACTAGGCCCATATGAATGTAAGCTGTAATATACACACCGTTTTCAGATGTAGTTCAGTATTGGATACAAAAACCAACAGATTTTGGACAATACACTAGGCCCAGATTATTGGAAGTTGTAATATAGACAGTGTTTTTAAATGCAGTACAGTATTGGATACAAAAAGCTACAGATTTTGGACACTATACTAGGCCCAGATTAATGGAAGTTGCAATATAGACAGTGTTTTCAGATGCAGTTCAGTATTGGATACAAGAACCAACATATTTTGGACACTTTACTAGGCCCTGTTTAATGGAAATTGTAATATAGTCAGTGTTTTTAGATGCAATTCAGTATTGGGTACAAAAACCAACAGATTTTGAACCCTATACTAGGCCCAGATTAATGGAAGTTGTAATATACACACTGTTTTCAGATGCAGTTCAGTATTGGGTTTAGAACACCACAGATTACAGACACTATATTAGGCCCAGATTATTGGAATTTGTAATACTGACAGTGTTTTCTGAGGCAGGACAGTATTGGTTATAGAACACCACAAATTATGGACACTTTATTAGGCCCTGATTATTGGAATTTGTAATACTGACAGTGTTTTCTGATGTAGGACAGTATTGGTTGTAGAACACCACAGATTTTGGACACTATATTAAGCCCAGATTATTGGAATTTGTAATACACATATTGTTGTATGATGCAGGACAGTATTGGTTACAGAGAACAAAACAGATTATGGACACTAGATGTGACCCAGATTATTAAAGAGTCAGTCTGAGGATGATGTACAGTATATGTCACTAATAGGTATAAAATAAAAATATATTCTGCTGTCAAACACACACAGTAGCCCTTAAAATGACTTTAGGTTCTTTGAAAAGCTTTTGGTATTAAATACAGCAAATTTCTCTCCCTGCACTATCTGTCCCTTCCTTAGCATGGATGTCGCTGACTCTGCTGTTAAATATATTGTTGATCTAAAACACACGCACACACTAGTCCTTAAAAGGACTTTTGGCCTTTGAAAAGCTTTCTCTAACTAAAATCGCTGAAATGTTCTCCCTGCTCTGTCTTTTCCTTCCTACCCAATACTCTCCCTGTCTATGTCTGAGCCGAACATGCGTCATAGCTATATATGGCTACTTGCATTACAGTGAGGGCAGTACTTACCTGCACCATGATTGGCTGCTTAAAACCCACGAAATGTGCGGGGCAGAGACTTGAGCATTTTGCTCGAGCACATGTGGTACTTGGCCAAGTTCCACCATGTGCCGAGCATAGCGGCCGAGCATGCTCGTTCATCACTACCGCAGATGTATAGTGCTGAGAGGCTCATCTGCATATATTAAAACAGAGTTTTTCTCAGTAATGTGGACATATGTGAAAATGGGACTAACACAGATGACTTCAGCTGCCAAGCACACGTACAACAGGTCAGCCAAAAGTTACAAATCTGCTGACAGATGCACTTCTTTTTCTTTTTTTTTTTTCTTTGCATTTTTATAGCCCATCCCTCCATTGGGAAGGCATTCGTTTATTGAATTTTTACACAATACTTGACATCAATGACACTGGGGACAGTGGAATGAGTCATGTTATTGTCACTATTTTCACTTTTAGTGCTCATTCACAGGACTGAATGGTCCCACACTGAGGTGCAGACTCATTGACTTGAATGGGTCTGTGATCGGCAAAATACAGCAAAAGATAGGACATGTCCTATCTTTTGCATTGTAGAGACACAGACCCAAAATACCACAGAAGCGCTTCCATGAACTTCTTATCCATGCCTCAGCTGTCATGTTCTATCTGTTGCTGTATCTTGTGGATCACAGATCCATTCAAGTGAATGGATCCGTATCTGCAGTACGGACTGCAAATGAACAGTGCCTGTGTATTATGGACCAGCTGCTTGTGGTCCACAATATGGCACGGACGCCTTACGTTCATGTGAATGTGGCCTCAGGGCTATGCTTGGTCTAACTATACCCATCAGCTACCTACCGACCCCATAATCAGTCATGTGATTACCAGCAACAATGAAGGAAACATCCAGGCTGCTTCTGTTCTATAGACATTGGTCATTGACATCTGAAAACAGAGGAGAAAAAAGCAGTGAACACCACTTCTGTCTTCTCTCCTCATTCCCCAGCCACAATTTTTATGGGCAAAGACCACTTACTGGCCATAGATATATTTTCTATCAACAGGATATCTTATTAGTAGAAAGTATATGCCATCACTCTATGAGATCCAAAAAACCCTTGAAGAAAGGCTGACTGCAGTGAGCACCCAGTCTGTAACACTGTGATCATTTACTTTACCTTATGAATCCCAATTCTCCTGTATAACCTTGGTGGAAAGTCATATGTTGGTTACATGAATCTATGGACTCGTCATTGGTGTTAATGTCTCAAGCTTGGAGATTTGAGGCACTGATGGATATTTTGAGCAGGGTTATTTACCATGTCAATAGGGTAGTGTCATCATGGAGCAGTTCCAGAAACATGATGAGGAGTTTACCCTTGCACATAACACAACATTTAGTGAGCAAGTGAAGATTATGTATCCTATGCTCCACACACTATATCAAACTATTTAAAGGAAACCTGTCAGTGAGATCTCACCCACTGTAAAATTTAGTGCAGGATCAGTGATGATGTAGGGGTTTTAGCAAGCCTGGAAACGGCCAGATTTGTCTCTGTGAAGGATGCATTTATTAAGTCACCTGCAAAGTTATCCTGAATTGAATTTTTTTTTAATGTCAATGACTCCCTAAGCGTGATGACGTCACACGTAAGCATGAGTGAGAATTGGAGCGTTTGCTTCAATCAAGATGGCCGCAATGGCCTCTCTGTGATCAAATGGTTGAGGTATGTAATTTTTTTTACCATTTAGCATTTCAGGAAAAATCAATTAGTTACCATGAACCGCGAGGAAATTCGCCTGTGTGTCAAATTAAATTTTTCCTGAAATTTGGATCAAAGTCCACTCTGTTAACTTCAATTTGCTCAACACTAGCTATAGTTTTGATTTTTGAGCCAATGTGATCACATGACTAGGACAGTTTTTGTTCACTGGAAGCAATAAAGATACAAGTTGAGGTCTTGAAACTAAGAATCACTGATATAGAAAGTGTTTTGGGAAGTAACCCTTATTTGCTGTACTGGGATATAGCATATGGAATAGAAAAATCAAACAATAGCAAACTTCTAAATAGGCTGCTCTCATACGTTATGGTGTTCCAGGTACATAAATAACAGTTGTTAGCCTTTTTTAACACAAAACTGAGCTGCCTGTAATAAATGTGTTTGAGCTGTGTAACACGGTAACCTTCTCCTATTTTCCATCTCACAGAGCCATTTTCATTACATTCTAATAAAGAGTCCTGAATGAAAATAGATTTCTCTTCAAATGTGGTTTTAGGATACTAACTTGCACAATTTCCCAAGAAACTTGATTTATAGCACTGAACTCTACCGTGGGTAGACAAAGACATTTAATGGTATATTTGCTTTAACAAAAGAGTGGATAATGCTTAATTTGAAGGTTGGTTTCACTAGTATTAAATTACAGTGTGTAAAGTTCAATCCTTTACAAATTGAAAAGCTGAGATTGAAACTTGAGTGAGCCCACCGCCTCTCTTATTCATAGGTACATGATGCAGCGCCGTAGCCCCTATTCATTTCTTCTCTAATTATAGAACTCTACAGATAAAGTTCTGCTTTGTAAATCAAATGCAAACTATAGAAAGAATGAAATATGTACAGAATGTGAAGATTCAAAATATTTGTGTTGTATACTTTTATGCTCTCTAAGATTATATAGTCCAGGTTCAGGTCTACTCTTAAATACATATTTCTTGTTATATTTACTAAACTCTCTAATTTAAGAACATTTAAATCCCAAATCCTACCCCTACCCCAGGAACAAACTGGAAATCACTCTTGTAATTATAATTAGCTTAAATAACCCTGCATATTCAGAGTAATTTACAGGGCACCCTGTGAAAAAGCAAGAGGGCACCGCTTGCAGATATAAATATTGGCATGTTGGATAGCCAACTGGGACCAAAGGATTTTGGAAGGCCCACAGCCATCCAAAGTGCGCAAAGACTTGATGCACTTTGGGGTTTATCACAGTTTTTACCTTAAAGCAAAAACACTGTCTTACTTGCGTGCAGGTCATGAAACCAGAGGGGAGAGTAGCCAAGAGGCAGAGGAGCAGCTGTTTTCCCCGTTGTAAGTGTATGAGATCTGGGATCTGTATTAGTTTAAGGAGTCTGGTCCATATATAGAGAGTCTAGGTTCTGTATTTATTTACGGTCTGGTTGGGGGTCTTTTAAGATGTCTGTATTTATTTAAGGGATTGGGGTCTGTTCTGGGATCTTGACTTTTTAGGTGGCATGGGCTGGGAATTGTCATAGTTTAGGGGGTCTGTATTTATTTAGGCAGGTTGTATTTATTCTGGGGTCTGTATTTGCGTGTGTTTTGTTGGAAACTGAGGATGACTGCAGAGGCTAGCAACCAAAGTTAGGCTATGTTCACATCAGCGTTCGGTCTTTCCGTTCTCCTGCTCCGGTCTCAGAGCAGGAAAACGGAAAGACAGAAGGAATTCCAAATGGAGCCAAATGGATCATACAGACCCCATAGACTATAATGGGGTCCGTTAAATGTCCTCTCTGAAGATGATTTTTGAGCAAAGACAAAAGTCCGTCCTTTCCGTTTTCCTGCTCTGAGAACGGAGCAGGAGAACGGAAAGACCGAACGCTGATGTGAATATAGCCTAACTTTGATACTAGCCTCAGATACTATACTGTATTAAAGTACCATACAAATAGTCCTCCCATACGAATAGTGCACTAGACAGCTCTCAATAGTAATAGTGGGCCCTACAGTACACCCAATAGTAGCTCCATTAGTAGTAATACCCTCTTTATTGTGCCCAATAGTGATGCCTCCACAGTACCTCTAATATTACTAATGTCCCCATAGGACCCCTAGTAGAAATAGGGTCTTCATAATGCCCCCAACAGTAACAAGGCCCCTCTAAAAGGCACCCCTTTAGAGCCCCCAGTAGTAATAAGACTGATCTAAAAGGCACCCCTACAGAGCCCACAGTAATAATAAAGCCCACTTGAGTGCCCCTAGTGGTCATAATGACCCCTTTAGTGATCCCAGTATTTATTCTGCCCCCTGTAGTAGCCCCAATATTTATAAAGCCCCGCGGTAGTGCCCCCTGTATTATAGTGGCCTGATGCCTATGAGGCTGAATGGCGGGGACTGGAGCCATAGAAACAAAGAAATATATACGTTATATAGGACCGCTCTGCTACTCAGTTTTCAGAAAAGATTCCTCCTATGTTCAGGTCATAGGCGTATTGCAGACCCAGGAAAAAGAACATTAATCTTCATATGAGACACTGTCCCTCTGGGTAAGTCACTCTGTGAAGTATCAGAAGGTCGCATAGATAATGAAGCACAATCGACAGAATCACATATAAAGGGTTTTATTTATGCTCACAAATGTGGTAAGGTTAAAAGCACATCATCAGTAAAATCACCCTCGTATTCCTTCCCGACCCGGGTTTTGCTCAAGCTCCATCAGTGGAAATCCATGCAGACCAAACTGAGCATGTATTTGTATAGAGAAAATGGGGGAGACAGCTGTCAGCCAAATGATTGCTAATATTATAGTGATACAAAGATGGTTTAACACTGTCAGTCTGTAGGGGCAGAGCCCTTTGACAATGACAATGGTGACACAGACGTCAATACTAGCGCAAAAAGGAAACTTCCTTTCAACGTACTGCTGTTAATAATAAAATGTAGCTGTGGAGCACAAACTTTTGCTTCAAGACCAGAAATATAGCAGTCTAACGAATAAAAACATTTATAAACTGGTAGAAATTATCTAGACAAATAAAATGATGTTTGATTTTGATATCTGAAAGGTCAGTGAGTGAGTTACTGCATTTGCTAGCCAGATCACTGACTACTCCACTGACAGCAGTTGAACCTATGGCTTTATTGCTAGGACTTCTGCCTCACATTCATCAGGTCTTGGCTTCAAGACCTGCACCAGATAATCTGCCGAAAATAGTAATATATTTTTTATTTTAAATACGATAGCTAGATCACAAATTCAAATGATGTTTGACTTTGATACTTGACATCTGCACCTGTCAGGATCACAGTAAGTTTCAGATACTGAATCTGACTAGATCACATAGTCAGAGAAAATTGTTTGACAGTAGTTGAGGCTATGGCTTAACTGCTATGGCATTTACCTCACCTAGAGCAGGTCTTGGGCTCAAGATCTGTAGTAGACAATCTAGAAAAAAATAAGGACCATTTCTTTAAACAGTTTAGCTAGATAAAAATTTTAAATGATGTTTAATTTTGACATCTGACTTTTCTCAGTATTCATCGTCACTGGTAGTATTAGATACAGTACATTTAATAGGGGAGATTTACTACTCAAAAAGTGTTAAAATTCTGGCAAAATTTGTAAAATTTGTGCCAACAAACTGGCGAACATGCTGTGCACCACATTTATTGACTGTTTTACACATTTTATACATGTCATTACACTAATATAACAAGGGGTGCAGCTCATTATGATGGTGTGTGGCTAAGATACAACACTATGCACCACAAAATGCATGATAAATTTGCCTCTAGCTCTGGGGCAAAGTAGGCCTGCTAAATGAGGGGCAATACTAAAGGATTAATGTATGAAAAGCTTTATGCCTGAACAGTATAGTGTTTTAAGTTGTTTTGGTGGTGGAGTAGTCATTGCAAAAAGTTTATGAAGAATTTGCAACTTTTTAATTGTGATTTGCACCATTTCTGTCACTCTGTAAATGGGCCTGAGCTGCTACACCAAACAGAGCTTCTATCCAATGTATAGCACTGTGCTTGGTTAGCTGTGAAGAGACTTCAGGCTTTTAAACAGCTGATTGGCATGGGTGCTGGGAGGGTGTCAGACCCCACAATCAGATATTGATCCCCTATCCTGAGGATAGGTTATCAATATGGAAGTCCTGCAGAGTACCCCCAGAATTTTACAGCTGATTAAAGGGCAGAAATTGTATCCTTGAACTGAAGTGAAGACAAGTGATGTGTGCAGCTACGCTATGCTAGTTGTAATTTTAATTTTTTTTTTGCTCAGGGGTAGGGTTGAGCGAACAGTTCGAGCATAGTTGGGGTTTGTACCGAATTTTGGGGTGTTCGAGACACGGACCCGGACCCAAACATTTTCAAAAAAGTTTGGGTCTGTTGTTCGGCGATTTCTTCCCGCTTTCTGAAGGGCTGCACAGCAACCAATCAACTAGCGTTTTACTTCTTGCCCTAAGAAGCCATCACAGCCATGCCTACTAATGGCATAGCTGTGATTGGCCAAGTGCAGCATGTGACCCAGCCTCAATTTAAGCTGGAGTCATGTAGCACCGCACGTCACTCTGCTCTGATTAGTGTAGGGAGAGGGCGCAGCTTCTGTGAGGGCGAGATTTGGCAGGGAAAAGTCAGCAAAAACACCTAATGAAGTGATCGATCTACAGCTGTGAATCATTCAACTTCTGCTAGTTAATTGTTCACTGGTTTTTAGGCTGCACAGAGCGTTTTTCTGCAGTGGCCATTTTGTGTCTTGTAGTGCACCAGCACAAGCTGCCACCAACTCCATCAATCCATCAATACTAGTTTTTTTTTTTTGCTATATACTACATAAGGGGCTTGGCTGTGCATATTGACACCCTTAGAAACTCAGGATAGAAATTTCTATATTTTATAAAGGGGTTAAATTCAGTTGCCAAAATAGCAATCTCCTAAAACTGGTGTTCCAGCTGTGGCTAGCCAAGTGTAACACTGTCTGCTGTCTGGCAAAGGATAGATTTTTTTCTGTGGTGAAATTCAATTGCCAAAATAGCAATCCCCTAAATCTAGTGTCCCAGCAGTGGCTGGCAAAGTTTAATAGTGTCCGGCAAAGGATATATTTTGTTCTGGGGTGAAATTCAATAGCCAAAATAGCAATAACGTAAATCTGGTGTCCCAGCAGTGGCTGGCCAAGTTTAAAAGTGTGATTGGCAAATGATAGATAATTTTCTGGGGTAAAATTCAATTGCCAAAATAGCAATACCGTGAATCTGGTGTCCCAGCAGTGGCTGGCCAAGTTTAATTGTGTCCGGCAAAGGATATATTTTGTTCTGGGGTGAAATTCAATTGCCAAAAGAGCAATAACGTAAATCTGGTGGCCCAGCAAGGGCTGGCCTGTTTAATTGTGTCTGGCAAAGGATATATTTTGTTCTGGGGTGAAATTCAATTGCCAAAATAGCAATACCGTAAATCTGGTGTCCCAGCAGTGGCTGGCCAAGTTTAATATTGTCCGGCAAAGGATATATTATCTTCTGCGGTGAAATTCAGTTGCAAAAATTGAAATACCGTGAATCTGCTGTTCCAGCTGTGACTGGACAAGTTTAATAGTGTCCGGAAAAGGATTTATTATTTTCTGCGGTGAAATTCAGTTGCAAAAATAGAAATACAATAAATCTGTAGTTCCAGCTGTTGTAGGCTTAGTTTAAATCTGTCTGTAAAAGGGTATAATTTTTTCTGGGGTGAACCTTGATTGCCAAATTAGCAATACCCTGAACATGGTGTTCCAGCTGTTGCAGGCCTAGTTTAAATCTGGCCGTCAAAGAGTATATTTTTTTCTGGGGTGAAATCTAATTGCCAAAATAGCAATACCCTGACTCTGGTGTTCCAGCTGTTGCAGGCCTAGTTTAAATCTGTCCGCAAAAGGGTATATTTTTTTTCTTGGGTGAAATTTAATTGCCAAAATAGCAATACCCTGAATCTGGTGTTCCAGCTGTGGCTAGCCAAGTGTAATACTGTCTGATATCTGGCAAAGGATAGATTTTTTTCTGTTGTGAAATTCAATTGCCAAAATAGCAATCCCCTAAATCTAGCATCCCAGCAGTGGCTAGCAAAGTTTAACAGTGTCCGACAAAGGATATATTTTGTTCTGGGGTGAAATTCAATAGCCAAAATATCAATACCGTAAATCTGGTGTCCCAGCAGTGGCTGGCCAAGTTTAATAGTGTCCGGCAAAGGATAAATAATTTTCTGGGGTGAAATTCAATTGCCAAAATAGCAATACCGTAAATCTGGTGTCCCAGCAGTGGCTGGCCAAGGTTAATAGTGTGCATCAAAGGATTTATAATTTTCTGCGGTGAAATTCAGTTGCAAAAATAGAAATACAGCAAATCTGTTGTTCCAGCTGTTGCAGGCTTAGTTTAAATATGTCCGTAAAAGGGTATATTTTTTTTCTGGGGTGAAATTTAATTGCCAAAATAGCAATACACTGAATCTGGTGTCCCAGCTGTGACTGGACAATTTCCCTAGTGTCCGGCAAAGGATATATTTTGTTCTGGGGTGAAATTCAATAGCGAAAATAGAAATAACGTAAATCTGGTGTCCCAGCAGTGGGTTGCCAAGTTTATTAGTGTCCGGTAAAGGATATATTTTGTTCTGGGGTGAAATTCAATTGCCAAAAGAGCAATACCGTAAATCTGGTGTGCCAGCAAGGGCTGGCCAAGTTTAATTGTGTCTGGCAAAGGATATATTTTGTTCTTGGGTGAAATTCAATTGCCAAAATAGCAATACCGTAAATCTGGTGTCCCAGCAGTGGCTGGCCAAGTTTAATATTGTCCGCAAAGGATATATTATCTTCTGTGGTGAAATTCAGTTGCAAAAATAGAAATACCGTAAATCTGGTTTTCCAGCTGTGACTGGACAAGTTTAATAGTGTCCGGCAAAGGATTTATTATTTTCGGAGGTGAAATTCAGTTGCAAAAATAGAAATACAGTAAATCTGTAGTTCCAGCTGTTGTAGGCTTAGTTTAAATCTGTCTGTAAATGGGTATAATTTTTTCTGGGATGAAATTTAATTGCCAAATTAGCAATACCCTGAATATGGTGTTCAAGCTGTTGCAGGCCTAGTTTAAATCTGTCCGTAAAAGATTATATTTTTTTGCTGGGGTGAAATTTAATTGCCAAAACAGCAATACTCTGAATCTGGTGTTCCAGCTGTTGCAGGCCTAGTTTAAATCTGTCCGAAAAAGGATAGATTTTGTTCTGGGGTAAAATTTGATTGCCAAAATAGCAATACCCTGAATCTGGTGTTCCAGCTGTGGCTAGCCAAGTATAATACTATCTGCTGTATGGCAAAGGATAGACTTTTTTCTGTGGTGAAATTCAATAGCCAAAATAGCAATACCGTAAATCTGGTGTCCCAGCAGTGGCTGGCCAAGTTTAATAGTGTCCGGCAAAGGATAGAGAATTTTCTGGGGGGAAATTCAATTGCCAAAATAGCAATAACGTAAATCTGGTGTCCCAGCAGTGGCTGGCAAAGCTTAATAGTGTCCGTCAAAGGATTTATTATTTTCTGCGGTGAAATTAAGTTGCAAAAATAGAAATACAGTAAATCTGGTGTTCCAGCTGTGGCTGGACAAGTTTAATAGTTTCCGGCAAAGGATATATTTTGTTCTGGGGTGAAATTCAATTGCCAAAATAGCAATACCGTAAATCTGGTGTCCCAGCAGTGGCTGGCCAAGTTTAATAGTATCCGTCAAAGGATTTATTATTTTCTGTGGTGAAATTCAGTTGCCAAAAAAGCAATACCGTAAATCTGGTGTTCCAGCTGTAACTGGACAAGTTTAAAAGTATCCGACAAAGGATAGATTTTGTTCTGGGGTGAAATTTAATTGCCAAAATAGCAATACCCTGAACCTGGTGTTCCAGCTGTGACTGAACAATTTCCGTAGTGTCCATCAAAGGATAGATTTTGTTTTGGGGTGAAATACAGTTGCAAAAATAGAAATACAGTTAATCTGTTGTTCCAGTTGTTGCAGGCCTATTTTAAATCTGTCCGTAAAAGGGTATATTTTTTTCTGGGGCGAAATCTAATTGCCAAAATAGCAATACCGTGAATCTGGTGTTCCAGCAGTGACTGGACAATTTCCCTAGTGTCTGTCAAAGGATATATTATTTTCTGGGTTGAAATACAGTTGCAAATATAAAAATACAGTAAATCTGGTGTTCCAGCTGTGGCTGAACAAGTTTAATAGTGTCCGTCAAAGGATATTTTTTGTTCTGGGGTGAAATTCAATTGCCAAAATAGCAATACCATAAATCAGTTGTTTCAGCTGTGGCTGGCAAAGTTTAATAGTGTCCAGCAAAGGATATATTTTTTTCTGGGGTGAAATTCAATTGCCAAAATAGCAAAACCATAAATCAGAGGTTTCAGCTGTGGCTGGCCAAGTTTAATAGTGTCCGTCACAGGATATATTATTTTCTGAGGTGAAATTTTATTGCCAAAATTGCAATACCATGAATCTGGTGTTACAGCTGTGACTGAACAATTTCCCTAGTGTCCTATGAAGGATATATTTTTTTCTGGGGTGAAAGTCAGTAGCAAAAATAGAAAACAGTAATTCTGGTGTTCCAGCTGTGGCTGGACAAGTTTAATAGTGTCCGGCAAAGGATATATTTTGTTCTGGGGTGAAATTCAATTGCCAAAAAAGCAGTACTTTAAATCTAGTGTCCCAGCAGTGGCTGGCAAAGTTTAATAGTGTCCGGCACAGGATATATTTTGTTCTGGGGTGAAATTCATTTGCCAAAATAGCAATACCATAAATCAGTGGTTTCATCTTTGGCTGGCCAAGTTTAATAGTGTCCAGTGTAGGATATATTTTTTTTGGGTGTGAAATTAAATTTCCAAAATAGCAATACCATAAATCAGTGGTGTCAGCTGTGGCTGGCCAAGTTTAATAGTATCCTTCACAGGATATATTATTTTCTGGGGTGAAATTTAATTGCCAAAATAGCAATACCCTGAATCTGGTGTTACAGCTTTAACTGAACAAGTTTAATAGGATCCGTCAAAGGATAGATTTTGTTCTGGGGTGAAATTTAATTGCCAAAATAGCAATACCCTGAACCTGGTGTTCCAGCTGTGACTGGACAATTTCCGTAGTGTCCATCAAAGGATAGATTTTGTTTTGGGGTGAAATACAGTTGCAAAAATAGAAATACAGTTAATCTGTTGTTCCAGCTGTTGCAGGCCTATTTTTAATCTGTACATAAAAGGGTATATTTTTTTCTGGGGCGAAATCTAATTGCCAAAATAGCAATACCGTGAATCTGGTGTTCCAGCAGTGACTGGACAATTTCCCTAGTGTCTGTCAAAGGATATATTATTTTCTGGGTTGAAATACAGTTGCAAATATAAAAATACAGTAAATCTGGTGTTCCAACTGTGGCTGAACAAGTTTAATAGTGTCCGGCAAAGGATATTTTTTGTTCTGGGGTGAAATTCAATTGCCAAAAAAGCAATACCATAAATCAGTTGTTTCAGCTGTGGCTGGCAAAGTTTAATAGTGTCCAGCAAAGGATATATTTTTTTATGAGGTGAAATTCAATTGCCAAAATAGCAAAACCATAAATTAGAGGTTTCAGCTGTGGCTGGCCAAGTTTAATAGTGTCCGTCACAGGATATATTATTTTCTGAGGTGAAATTTTATTGCCAAAATAGCAATACCATGAATCTGGTGTTACAGCTGTGACTGAACAATTTCCCTAGTGTCCTATGAAGGATATATTTTTTTCTGGGGTGAAAGTCAGTAGCAAAAATAGAAATACAGTAAATCTGGTGTTCCAGCTGAGGCTGGACAAGTTTAATAGTGTCCGGCAAAGGATATATTTTGTTCTGGGGTGAAATTCAATTGCCAAAAAAGCAGTACTTTAAATCTGGTGTCCCAGCAGTGGCTGGCAAAGTTAAATAGTGTCCGGCACAGGATATATTTTGTTCTGGGGTGAAATTCATTTGCCAAAATAGCAATACCATAAATCAGTGGTTTCATCTTTGGCTGGCCAAGTTTAATAGTGTCCGGCAAAGGATATATTTTTTTGGGTGTGAAATTAAATTCCCAAAATAGCAATACCATAAATCAGTGGTGTCAGCTGTGGCTGGCCAAGTTTAATAGTGTCCTTCACAGGATATATTATTTTCTGGTGTGAAATTTAATTGCCAAAATAGCAATACCCTGAATCTGGTGTTACAGCTTTGACTGAACAAGTTTAATAGGATCCGTCAAAGGATAGATTTTGTTCTGGGGTGAAATTCAATTGTCCAAATAGCAATACCATAAATCGGTGGTTTCAGCTGTGGCTGGCCAAGTTTAATAGTGTCTGGCAAAGGATTTATTATTTTCTGGGGTGAAATTCAGTTGCAAAAATAGAAATACAGTAAATCTGTAGTTCCAGCTGTTGTAGGCCTAGTTTAAATCTGTCCGTAAAAGGTTATATTTTTTTTCTTGGGTGAAGTTTAATTGCCAAAATAGCAATACCATGAATCTGGTGTTCCAGCTGTGACTGTACAAGTTTAATAGTATCCGTCAAAGAATAGATTTTGTTCTGGGGTGCAATTTAATTACTAAAATAGCAATACCCTGAATCTGGTGTTCCAGCTGTGGCTAGCCAAGTGTAATACTGTCTGCTGTCTGGCAAAGGATATATTTTGTTCTGTGGTAAAAGTCAATTGCCAAAATAACAATCCCCTAAATCTAGCGTCCCAGCAGTGGCTGGAAAAGTTTAACAGTGTCCGTCAAAGGATAGATTTTGTTCTGGGGGGAAATCCTGTTGCAAAAATAGAAATACATTTAATCTGGTGTTCCAGCTGTTGCAGGACGATTTTAAATCTGTCCGTTAAAGGGTATATTTTTTTTTCTGGGGTGAAATCTAATTGCCAAAATAGCAATGCCCTGAATCTGGGGTTCCAGCAGTGACTGGACAATTTCCCTAGTGTCCGTCAAAGGATATATTATTTTCTGGGTTGAAATACAGTTGCAAAATAAAAATACAGTAAATCTGGTGTTCCAGCTGTGGCTGGACAAGTTTGATAGTGTACATCAAAGGATTTATTATTTTCTGCGGTGAAATTCAGTTGCAAAAATAGAAATACAGTAAATCTGTTGTTCCAGCTGTTGCAGGCTTAGTTTAAATATGTCCGTAAAAGGGTATATTTTTTTTTTCTGGGGTGAAATTTAATTGCCAAAATAGCAATACCCTGAATCTGGTGTTCCAGCTGGTATTGGACAATTTCCCTAGTGACCGTCAAAGGATATATTATTTTCTGGGGTGAAAGTCAGTAGCAAAAATAGAAATTCTGTAAATCTGGTGTTCCATCTGTGGCTGAACAAGTTTAATAGTGTCCGTAAAAGGGTATATTTTTTTCTGGGGTGAAATCTAATTGCCAAAATAGCAATACCCTGAATCTGGTGTTCCAGCTGTGACTGGACAATTTCCCGAGTGTTCGTCAAAGGATATATTATTTTCTGGGGTGAAAGTCAGAAGCAAAAATTGAAATACAGTAAATCTGGTGTTCCAGCTGTGGCTGGACAAGTTTAATAGTGTCCGGCAAAGGATAGATAATTTTGTGGGGTGAAATTCAATTGCCAAAATAGCAATAACGTAAATCTGGTTTCCCAGCAGTGGC
The DNA here is from genome assembly GCA_033119425.1 of Bufotes viridis. Taxonomy (NCBI): domain Eukaryota; kingdom Metazoa; phylum Chordata; class Amphibia; order Anura; family Bufonidae; genus Bufotes; species Bufotes viridis. The sequence continues at coordinate 373,576,223 of CM065590.1, read as the reverse complement.
TGGCCAAGATTAATAGTGTCCGTCAAAGGATTTATTATTTTCTGCGGTGAAATTCAGTTGCAAAAATAGAAATACAGTGAATCTGTTGTTCCAGCTGTTGCAGGCTTAGTTTAAATATGTCCGTAAAAGGGTATATTTTTTTCTGGGGTGAAATTTAATTGCCAATATAGCAATATCCTGAATCTGGTGTTCCAGCTGTGGCTGGACAAGTTTAATAGTGTCCGGCAAAGGATATATTTTGTTCTGGGGTGAAATTCAATTGCCAAAATAGCAATACCGTAAATCTGGTGTCCCAGCAGTGGCTTGCCAAGTTTAATAGTGTCCGTCAAAGGATTTATTATTTTCTGCGGTGAAATTCAGTAGCCAAAATAGAAATACAGTAAATCTGGTGTTCCAGCTGTGACTGGACATTTTACCTAGTGTCTGTCAAAGGATAGATTTTGTTCTGGTGTGAAATGCTGTTGCAAAAATAGAAATACAGTTAATCTGGTGTTCCAGCTGTTGCAGGCCTATTTTAAATCTGTCCGTAAAAGGGTATAATTTTTTTCTGGGGTGAAATCTAATTGCCAAAATAGCAATGCCCTGAATCTGGTGTTCCAGCAGTAACTGGACAATTTCCCTAGTGTCCGTCAAAGGATATATTATTTTCTGGGTTGAAATACAGTTGCAAAATAAAAATACAGTAAATCTGGTGTTCCAGCTGTGGCTGGACAAGTTTAATAGTGTCCGGCAAAGGATAGATAATTTTCTGGGGTGAAATTCAATTGCCAAAATAGCAATAACGTAAATCTGGTTTCCCAGCAGTGGCTGGCCAAGATTAATAGTGTCCGTCAAAGGATTTATTATTTTCTGCGGTGAAATTCAGTTGCAAAAATAGAAATACAGTAAATCTGTTGTTCCAGCTGTTGCAGGCTTAGTTTAAATATGTCCGTAAAAGGGTATATTTTTTTCTGGGGTGAAATTTAATTGCCAATATAGCAATATCCTGAATCTGGTGTTCCAGCTGTAACTGGACAAGTTTAACCACTTCAGCCCCCCTAGCTTAAACACCCTTAATGACCAGGGCACTTTTTGCAATTCTGCACTACAGTACTTTCACCGTTTATTGCTCCGTCATGCAACTTACCACCCAAATGAATTTTACCTCCTTTTCTTCTCACTAATAGAACTTTCATTTGGTGGTATTTCATTCTTTCTGACACTGTTACTTTTTTTGATATTTTACTTTTTTTGACAAAATTTTTGCAAAAAAATGACATTTTTCACTTTTTGTTGGAAAATTTGTCAAATAAAACTACATTTCTCTACAAATGTTTCTCTAAATTTATTGTTCTACATGTCTTTGATAAAAAAAAATGCAATAAGTGTATATTTATTGGTTTGGGTAAAAGTTATAGCTTTTACAAACTATGGTGCAAAAAACTGAATTTCCGCACTTTGACTTTCTGAGCACCTGTCCTGTTTCCTGATGTACTACAATGCCAAAACAGTAGAAACACCCCATAAATGACCCCATTTCGGAAAGTAGACAGCTTAAGGTATTCACTGAGGGGCATAGTAAGTTCATGGAAGTTTTTATTTTTTGTCACAAGTTAGCGGAAATTGATTGTATTTTTTTTTTCAAAAAATTTCAGTTTCGGCAAAATTGCGACAAAACATAAAAACTTCCATGAACTCACTATGCCACTCAGCGAATACCTTAGGGTGTCTACTTTCCAAAATGGGGTCACTTGTGGGGTATTTTTACTGCCCTGGCATTTTAGGGGCCCCTAAAGCATGAGAATCCAAATGCGTAAAAATGCCCTGTGAAATCCTAAAGGTACTCATTGGAATTAGGGCCCCTTTGCGCATCTTGGCTGCAAAAAAGTGTGGTATCGCCGTACTCAGGAGAAGTAGGGCAATGTGTTTTGGGGTGTATTTTTACATATACCCATGTTGGGTGAGAGAAATATCTCTGTAAATTGACAACTTTGTATAAAATTTTTTAAAAAGTTGTCGTTTACAGTGATATTTCTCACACAGAGTATAGGTATATATAAACATACACCCCAAAAGTCATTGCCCTACTTCTCCTGAGTACAGCGAAAGCACATGTGTGCCACTTTTTTGCAGCCAAGATGCGCAAAGGGGCCCTAAATCCAATGAGTACCTTTAGAATTTCACAGGGCATTTTTACGCATTTGGATTCCAAACTCCTTCTCACGCTTTAGGGGCCCCTAAAATGCCAGGGCAGTATAAATACCACACAAGTGACCCCATTTCGGAAAGTAGACTCCCTAAGGTATTCGCTGATGGGCATAGTGAGTTAGCGGAAGTTAGCGGAAATTGTTTTTTTTTTTTTTTTCATACAAAGTCTCATATTCCACTAACTTGTGACAAAAATTAAAATTTTACATGAACTCACCATACCCCTCATGGAATACCTTGGGGTGTCTACTTTCTAAAATGGGGTCACTTGTGGGGTATTTTTACTGCCCTGGCATTTTAGGTGCCCCTAAACGTGAGAAGCGGTTTGGAATCCAAATGCGTAAAAATGTCCTGTGAAACCCTAAAGGTACTCATTGGATTTAGGGCCCCTTTGCGCATCTTGGCTGCAAAAAAGTGCCACACATTGGTATCGCCGTACTCGGCAGAAGTAGGGAAATGTGTTTTGGGGTGTATTTTTACATATACCCATACTGGGTGTGAAAAATATCTCTGTAAATGACAACTTTTTCAATTTTTTTATACAAAGTTGTCAATTTACAGAGATATTTCTATCACCCAGCATGGGTATATGTAAAAATACAACCCAAACCACATTGCCCTACTTCTCCTGAGTACGGCGATACCACATGTGTGCCACTTTTTTGCAGCCAAGATGCGCAAAGGGGCCCTAAATCCAATGAGTACCTTTAGGATTTCACAGGGCATTTTTATGCATTTGGATTCCAAACTCCTTCTCACGCTTTAGGGGCCCCTAAAATGCCAGGGCAGTATAAATACCACACAAGTGACCCCATTTCGGAAAGTAGACTCCCTAAGGTATTCGCTGATGGGCATAGTGAGTTCATGGAAATTTTTATTTTTTGTCACAAGTTAGCGGAAATGGAATTTTTCATTTTTTTTTTTACAAAGTCTCATATTCCACTAACTTGTGACAAAAAATAAAATTTTACATGAACTCACCATACCCCTCACAGAATACCTTGGGGTGTCTTCTTTCTAAAATGGGGTCACTTGTGTGGTATTTTTACTGCCCTGGCATTTTAGGGGCCCCTAAACATCAGAAGCAGTTTGGAATCCAAATGCGTAAAAATGTCCTGTGAAATCCTAAAGGTACTCATTGGATTTAGGGCCCCTTTGCGCATCTTGGCTGCAAAAAAGTGCCACACGTGTGGTATCGCCGTACTCGGCAGGAGTAGGGCAATGTGTTTTGGGGTGTATTTTTACATATACCCATACTGGGTGTGAAAAATATCTCTGTAAATGACAACTTTTTCCATTTTTTTTATACAAAGTTGTCCATTTACAGAGATATTTCTCTCACCCAGCATGGGTACATGTAAAAATACACCCCAAAACACATTGCCCTACTTCTCCCGAGTACAGCGATACCACCTGTGTGCGACTTTTTTGCAGCCAAGATGCACAAAGGGGCCCCAATTCAAATGAGTACCTTTTAGGATGGCATTTTTACGCATTTTTCTTCTCACGCTTTAGGGCCTCTAAAATGCCAGGTCAGTATAAATACACCAAATGTGACCCCATTTTAGAAAGAAGATACCTCAAGGTATTCTGTGAGGGGCATGGTGAGTTCATAGAAGATTTTTTTTTTGGCACAAGTTAGCGGAATTTGATTTTTTTCACAAAGTCTCCCTTTCCGCTAACTTGTGACAAAAAATTCAATCTTTCATGGACTCAATATGCCCCTCAGCGAATACCTTGGGGTGTCTTCTTTCCAAAATGGGGTCACATGTGATGTGTTTGTACTGCCATGGCATTTGAGGGTCTCCGCAATCATTACACATATGGCCAGCATTAGGAGTTTCTGCTATTCTCCTTATATTAAGCATACGGGTAATGAGATTTTTTTTTTCCGTTCAGCCTCTGCGCTGAAAGAAAAAATGAACGGCACAGATTTCTCCATTCGCATCGATCGATGTGGATGAAAAAATCTCTGCCAAAAAATTTGCAAGAAGAAAAAGAGAGGCCTGGCGATTGCCAGGACATAGGGGCTTCCGCCCAAACATCCATACCCACTTCAGCTCCTATGTCCTGGCAAACGTGATTTCTCCATTCACATTGATCAATCGATCGTTGTGGAGGAAGACACCTTTGCGAGATTTTTTATACAAAGTGTTTGCCAAAGCATATGAACTCCAACACCTCTCCTCAGCTCATATGCCTGGGCAAACGTACCTGTACTGCAGAGGAGAAATCTCGTCTTGCAGCGCCGCATACACCGACTTCACGTGTCTTCTGACAGCAGCGCAATGCTTCTCTCAGAATTCACATCAGTGCTGCAGCGTTTTCATCGGTTGGTCCGTTGGTCTACCTGGAAAATAAAGGGTGGTTAGGGGGAAAAAAAAAAAAAGAAGAAAAAACAGGCAGCAGGCTCATAACTTGAATGTTACAAACTTTATAAAACAGGAAAAACCTGAACATGAATAAAACCTGAACTTTTAAAACCTGAACTAACTCAAGATTTTTTTTTTCTTGCTACCTGTTTAATTTTTACTTTTTTTTTTTTAACCATTTCACTCTTTATTTTCCTAGCAGAAACCGCTCCTTTCCCATAGGACAATGTGTAAAGTGTAAATCACACAGAGATGGTGCGAAGTACATTATGCACGTTATCCCAAGTGAAAGGAGAGGTTTCTACCGTTTTACATATCTGCAGTAGCACAGCAGCACCCCTATGTGTTAGGGTCTCTCAAAACCTAGTATTCTGAGAGACCCTAGAGCAAGCATCCTCAAACTGCGGCCCTCCAGCTGTTGTAAAACTACAACTCCCACAATGCCCTGCTGTAGGCTGATATCTGTAGGCTGTTCGGGCATGCTGGGAGTTATAGTTTTGCAACAGCTGGAGGGCCGCAGTTTGAGGATGCCTGCCCTAGAGCCTGAGTGGAGTCTCCTGTCTATCTGTGTCGTGCTGTCCCAATGTCCCTAAGTGTACCTGAGTGTGGTACTTCCGGAAACACTCCCCTAGGCATAGGGCAGGGTGGTCAGGACAGTTAGGACAGAAATAGCGGGTGTCACGCCTTATTCCACTCCTGCTACAGACACAACATTTTTTGGGGGGTGGCGGTTGGGTTGAGGTACCGGAAACGACACTGGGGAAGTGTCGCTCGTGTAGACGGCTCACTACACTGGTGGTTGGGGCCACGGAACCTCCTGGATACAGGAGGTTCTCGATGATCTCTTCCTGAAATTTGAGGAAGGATCCTGTTCTCCCAGCCTTACTGTAGAAAACAAAACTATTATATAGAGTCAATTGAATTAAATATACAGACACCTTCTTATACCAGCGTCTGGTGCGTCGGAAAATCAAATACGGGGCCAACATCTGGTCATATAAGTCTACCCCTCCCATGTAAAGGTTATAGTTGTGGACTGAGAGGGGCTTTTCAACGACACTGGTTGCCCGTTCAATTTGGATTGTCGTGTCCGCGTGAATGGAGTAGAGCATGTAAATGTCACGCTTGTCTCTCCATTTCACCGCGAGCAGTTCTTTGTTACACAATGCAGCCCTCTCCCCCTTTGCAATACGGGTGGCAACGAGACGTTGGGGGAAGCCCCGGCGACTAGGTCGCATGGTGCCACAGCAGCCAATCTGTTTTAGGAACAAATGCCTGAAGAGGGCCACACTTGTGTAAAAATTGTCCACATAAAGATGGTACCCCTTGCCGAATGAGGGTGACACAAAGTCCCAGACTATCTTTCCATTGCTCCCCAGGTAGTCAGGGCAACCAACCGGCTCCAGGGTCTGATCTTTTCCCTCATAGATCTGAAATTTGTGTGTATAGCCTGTGGCTAGTGTTGAGCAAACAGTTCGAGCATAGTTCGGGTTCGTACCGAATTTTGGGGTGTCCGGGACACGGACAAGAACCCGGACATTTTCAAAAAAGTTTGGGATCGGGTTCGTTGTTCGGCGATTACTTCCCGCTTTCTGAAGGGCTGCGCAGCAGCCAATCAGCTAGCGTTTTACTTCTTGCCCTAAGAGCCCATCACAGCCATGCCTACTAATGGCATGGCTGTGATTGGCCAAGTGCAGCATGTGACCCAACCTCTATTTAAGCTGGAGTCACAAAGCGCCGCACGTCACACTGCTCTGATTAGTGTAGGGAGAGGACGCAGCTTCTGTGAGGGCGAGATTAGGCAGGGAAAAGTCAGCAACAGCACCTAATGAACGGATCGATCTACAGCTGTGAATTATTGAACTTCTGCTAGTTACTTGCTCACTGGTTTTTAGGCTGCACAGAGCGTTTTTCTGTCAATTATTTTCTGGAGTTATTGGCGGCCATTTTGTTACTTGTGGTGCACCAGAACAAGCTGCCACCAAGTCCATCAATCCATCAATACTAGTTTTTTTTTTGCAATATCCGACATCAGGGGCTTGGCTGTGCTAATTGTCACCCCTAGAAACTCAATAGCAATTTCTATATTTTATTAAGGGGTTAAATACAATTGCCCAAATACCAATCCCCTAAATCTGGTGTTCCAGCTTTGGCTAGCCAGGTATAATACTGTCTGCTGTCTGGCAAAGGATAGATTATTTTCTGTGGTGAAATTCAATTGCCAAAATAGCAATACCATAAATCAGTGGTTTCAGCTGTGGCTGGCAAAGTATAATAGTGTCCGCCAAAACATATATTTTGTTCTGGGGTTAAATTCAATTGCCAAAATAGCAATACCCTGAATCTGGTGTCCCAGCTGTTGCAGGCCAAGTTTCATAGTGTCGGCAAAAACATATATTTTGTTGTGGGGTGAAATTCAATTGCCAAAATAGCAATACCCTGAATCTGGTGTCCCAGCTGTTGCAGGCCAAGTTTCATAGTGTCATAAAAACATATATTTTGTTCTGGAGTGAAATTCAATTGCCAAAATAGCAATACCCTGAATCTGGTGTCCCAGCTGTTGCAGGCCAAGTGTCATAGTGTCCGCAAAAACATATATTTTGTTGTGGGGTGAAATTCAATTGCCAAAATAGCAATACCCTGAATCTGGTGTCCCAGCTGTTGCAGGCCAAGTTTCATAGTGTCCGCAAAAACATATATTTTGTTGTGGGGTGAAATTCAATTGCCAAAATAGCAATACCCTGAATCTGGTGTCCCAGCTGTTGCAGGCCAAGTTTCATAGTGTCTACAAAAACATATATTTTGTTCTGGGGTGAAATTCAATTGCCAAAAGAGCAATACCATAAATCAGTGGTTTCAGCTGTGGCTGGCCAAGATTCATAGTGTCCGCAAAAACATATATTTTGTTGTGGGGTGAAATTCAATTGCCAAAATAACAATACCCTGAATCTAGTGTTTGAGCTGTTGTAGGCCAATTGTAAATCTGTCCATAAAAGGATACCTTTCATCAAGGGCCTAAATACTAGCCCTAAAAAAGATATTCTCCAAAATCAGTGGTTACTGCTGTGCCTGGATTAGTGTAATACGCTACATAAATAAATAGGCAGATAGTGTTAGGTGCCTGTAAAAAAAGGCCTGAATTTGAAAATAATACATTGGGCAAAATATTTTTTTTCTTATTGTGGTGCTTGGTGAACGGTAACAATGAGGAAAACATCTAGTAAAAGACGTGGACGTGGTCGTAGTGGTGTTAGTGTACCCTCTTGTGCTGGGAGAGGACGTGGCCATTCTGCCACAGCCACACGTCCTAGTGAACCAACTACCTCAGGTTCCAGTACCTGCCACAATTTACAGCGATATTTGGTGGGGCCCAATGCCGTTCTAAGGATGGTAAGGCCTGAGCAGGTACAGGCGCTAGTCAATTGGGTGGCCGACAGTGGATCCAGCATGTTCACAACATTGTCTCCCACCCAGTCTTCTGCAGAAAGCGCACAGGTGGCACCTGGAAACCAAGCCCATCAGTCTGTCACATCACCCCCATGCATATCAGGGAAACTGTCAGAGCCTCAAGTTATGCAGCAGTCTCTTATGCTGTTTGAAGACTCTGCTGGCAGGTTTTCCCAAGGGAATCCAACTAGCCCTTCCCCAGTGGTGGAAGACTTAGAATGCACTGATGCACAACCACTGATGTTTCCTGATGATGAGGACATGGGAATACCACCTCATCGGAGTCCGCACGTCTCTGATGATGACGAAACACAGGTGCCAACTGCTGCGTCTTTCTGCAGTGTGCAGACCGAACAGGAGGTCAGGCAGGAAGACTGTGTGGAAGACGATGCAGGGGACGATGAGGTCCTAGACCCTACATGGAATGAAGGTCGTGCCACTGACTTTCATAGTTCAGAGGAAAAGGCAGTGGTGAGACCGAGCCAACATCGTAGCAAAAGAGAGAGCAGGGGGCAAAAGCAGAACAGCCGCCTCCAAGAGAGTTCGTCTGCTACTGGCCACCGCCACCAGGGACCGAGCACCCCAAAGGCAGCTTCAAGGAGTTCCCTGGCATGGCACTTCTTTAAACAATGTGCTGATGACAAGACCCGAGTGGTTTGCACGCTGTGCCATCAGAGCCTGAAGTGAGGCATTAACGTTCTGAACCTTAGCACAACCTGCATGACCAGGCATCTACATGCAAAGCATGAACTGCAGTGGAGTAAACACCTTAAAATCAAGGAACTCACTCTGGCTCCCCCTGCTCCCTCTTATGCTGCTGCCTCGGCCTCTTCCTCCGCCTGGGGAGGAATGTTGGCACCTGACACCCACCAAACAGAGGATGTGACACCGACAACACCACCTGCGTCACCAAGCATCTCCACCATGTCACATGGCAGCGTTCAGCTCTCCATCTCACAAACCTTGGAGAGAAAGCGTAAATTCCCACCTAGCCACCCTCAAGCCCTGGGCCTGAATGCCAGCATTTCTAAACTACTGGCCTTTGAAATGCTGTCATTCAGGCTGGTGGACACAGACAGCTTCAAACAGCTGATGTCCATGGCTGTCCCACAGTATGTTGTTCCCAGCCGCCACTACTTCTCCAAGACAGCCGTGCCTTCACTGCACAACCAAGTATCCGATAAAATCAAGTGTGCACTGCACAACGCCATCTGTGGCAAGGTCCACCTAAACACAGATACGTGGACCTGTAAGCACGGCCAGGGACGCTATATCTCCCTAACTGCACACTGGGTAAATGTAGTGGCGGCTGGGCCGCAGGCGGAGAGTTCCTTGGCGCACGTCCTTCCGCCGCCAAGGATCGCAGGGAATCATTCTTTGCCTCCTGTAGCCTCCTCCTCCTACTCAGCTTCCTCCTCCTCTGCTTCCACCAGCTCATCCAGTTAGCCACATACCTTCACCACCAACTTCAGCACAGCCCGGGGTAAACGTCAGCAGGCCATTCTGAAACTCATATGTTTGGGGGACAGGCCCCACACCGCGCAGGAGTTGTGGCGGGGTATTGAACAACCGACCGACGAGTGGTTTCTGCCAGTGGGCCTCAAGCCCGGCCTGGTGGTGTGCGATAATGGGCGAAATCTCGTCGCAGCTCTGGGACTAGCCGGTTTGACGCACATCCCTTGCCTGGCGCATTTGCTGAATTTGGTGGTGCAGAAGTTCATTCACAACTACCCCGACATGTCAGAGCTGCTGCATAAAGTGCGGCGTTCACATCCTGCCGCTGCTCGCCTGTCTGCGCTACAGCGGAACTTCGGCCTTCCCGCTCACCGCCTCATATGCGACGTGACCACCAGGTGGAACTCCACCTTGCACATGCTGGAGAGACTGTGCGAGCAGCAGCAGGCCATAGTGGAGTTTCAGCTGCAGCACGCACGAGTCAGTCGCACTGCGGAACAGCACCACTTCACCATCAATGATTGGGCCTCCATGCGAGACCTGTGTGCCCTGTTGTGCTGTTTCGAGTACTCCACCAACATGGCCAGTGGCGATGACACCATTATCAGCGTTACAATACCAATTCTATGTCTCCTTGAGAAAACGCTTAGGGCAATGATGGAAGAGGAGGTGACACCAGGAGGAGGAGAAGAAGGAGGATGAGGGGTCATTTTTAGCACTTTCAGGCCAGTCTGTTAGAAGTGGCTCAGAGGGAGTTTTTTTGCAACAGCAGAGGCCAGGTACAAATGTAGCCAGCCAGTGCCCACTACTGGAGGACGAGGAGGATGAGGAGGAGGTTGAGGAGGATGAGGATGAAGCAGGTTCACAGCGCGGCCTGCGCAACTACAGCAGAGTTGCCCACATTTTAACGTGTGCGGACTACTGTGTTGCCCACCTTACTTCCTGCACTGGAGCGTGATAGGAAGATGCGCGAGTACAAGCGCACGCTGGTAGAGGCGCTCCTGAGAGCATTCCCAAATGTCACAGGGGAACAGGTGGAAGCCCAAGGCGAAGGCAGAGGAGGAGCAAAAGGTCGCCAATGCAGCTGTGTCACAGCCAGCTCCTCTGAGGGCAGGGTTAGCATGGCAGAAATGTGGAAAAGTTTTGTCAACACGCCACAGCTAACTGCACCACCACCTGATGCGGAACGTGTTAGCAGGAGGCAACATTTCACTAACATGGTTGAACAGTACGTCTGCACACCCCTCCACGTAATGACTGATGGTTCGGTCCCATTCAACTTCTGGGTCTCCAAATTGTCCACGTGGCCAGAGATAGCATTTTATGCCTTGGAGGTGCTGGCCTGCCCGGCGGCCAGCGTTTTGTCTGAACGTGTATTCAGCACGGCAGGGGGCGTCATTACTGACAAACGCAGCCACCTGTCCACAGCCAACGTGGACAAGCTGACGTTCATAAAAATGAACCAGGCATGGATCCCACAGGACCTGTCCCTCCCTTGTGCAGAATGGACATTTATAACTGCCTCCCCCTCAACCATGTATTCTTGCACTCCGGGGTACTTCTTTATTGAATCCTCATTTTTTTAACTTTACCATGATCTTGCGGTGCAACCCAAAGTTGAATGAACCTCTCCTATGTCTGGGTGGTGGGGCCGAAATAACTGAAAGTGGCCTTCTCCGGTGGTGGGTGATATGACGCATGATTCCTTGCTGTGGGACCTCTCTCCTCTGTCTGGGCACTGGGCCGAAATAACTGAAAGTGGCCTTCTCCAGTAGTGGGTGATATGACGCATGATTCCTTGCTGTGGGACCTCTCTCCTCTGTCTGGGTGGTGGGGCATAAATAACTGATAGTGGCCTTCTCCAGTGGTGGGTGAAATGATGCATGATTCCTTGCTGTGGGACCGCTCTCCTCTGTCTGGGTGCTGGTTCCGAAATAACTGAAAGTGGTCTTCTCCAGTGGTGGGTGATATGACGCATGATTCCTTGCTGTGGGACCTCTCTCCTCTGTCTGGGTGCTGGGGCCAAAATAACTGAAAGTGGCCTTCTCCAGTGGTGGGTGATATGACGCATGATGCCTTGCTGTGGGACCTCTCTCCTCTGTCTGGGTGCTGGGGCCAAAATAACTGAAAGTGGCCTTCTCCAGTGTTGGGTGATATGACGCATGATTCCTTGCAGTGGGACCTCTCTTCAATTGATATTGGTTAAATTTTATTTATTTTATTTTAATTAGTTTCCCTATCCACATTTGTTTGCAGGGGATTTTCGTACATTTTGCTGCCTTTGGTAGCCCTCTAGCCCGTTCCTGGACTACTTTACAGCCTTTTTAGTGCCTAAAAGTTCGGGTCCCCATTGACTTCAATGGGGTTCGGGTTTGGGATAAAGTTCGGGTCGAGTTCGGATCCCAAACCCGAACATTTTCGGGAAGTTCGGCCGAACTTCCCGAACCTGAACTTCCAGGTGTTCGCTCATCTCTACTGCTGCTGGCTTTCCCAATTGACACCGGGGGCTTAGTGGAAGCACAAGGCAAAGGCAGAGGAGTAGAAGGCAGGGTTTACAATTAAAATGCATAAGGGGGGTGCATAGATGGGCGGCATCCAAGAGGAGAGACAGAGGGGAGAAGGTTTGGTAGACAAGTCGGTTGAACAAAGTGCAAGTGCATACAATCAAAAGAATAATAACATACCCATACTGTGTCTCTCCTCCGGGATGGCGCCAACCCGGAGGAGAGACACAGTATGGGTATGTTATTATTCTTTTCATTGTATGCACTTGCACTTTGTTCAACCGACTTGTCTACCAAACCTTCTCCCCTCTGTCTCTCCTCTTGGATGCCGCCCATCTATGCACCCCCCTTATGCATTTTAATTGTATGTGCTATATGCACTTTTTTAATATGGTAATAAAGATGTTTTTGCAATGATACGCGGTCTGGTATTTTTCTATTTAGGTTGTGTTGATTTATATACCACAGGCGTTTTGTTATACAGTTGTGGTACTTGGGCTCATGGTGGCCCAGTATTGGCTATAACCTTTGGTGATTTATACTACTTCTAAAGTCAACTACATGAAATGAAAAGGACTGTGGTACCAGCAACTTGGCCAGGTACATGTTCAGCTGCTGCGCCTTTGGATGAGTGCATGCATACTGTTGTGATCGATTGCTGTTGAAACATGTGAATAGGAGAGAACAAGGAGCATCAGGAGGAATAGATTATATCAAAGTCTAAGGGAAGGAACAACAGCTTCCTTCTGCTTATAATGACGAGCCCTGACTGCTGAAGAGGCAGTGCAGGCCGATGAGAGATATAGCAGTTGCTGCATTAGTCTGTACACTAAATGAGTGGCAGGGTTTTCTGTGCTGGCCTGTAACTGCTGACTGATCTCACAAAGCTCATCCTTGCTAAAAAGCAGAGCAAAGTCTGTGGCATACATTACTTGGCTTGCAAAAGGAGCAGCAAAAGCAAGAGGCAGGCAGAGAAAGGTGATGGCACAGAGGTAGGTCCTGGGCCATGCCAACTAAGCGTGGTGTTAGAGGAACCCACTGATTCCTGGCTGTGTGTATCTGTTTTCACTTGTGATGATACTGAAGAGAGAGTTAACCATTGCACCTGCACTGAATCTGGACCTATTCATTTCTATGGGGCTGTGCACATGAGCGGTGATTTTCACGCATCACTTCTGCGTTGCGTGAAAATCGCAGCATGCTCTATATTGTGCGTTTTTCATGCAACGCAGGCCCCATAGAAGTGAATGGGACTGCGTGAAAAACGCAAAGCATCCGGATACACTGCGTTGCGTTTTTCACGCAAGTAACTTAGCAACACTCATGAAATATAATACAGGAAGTAGGCGTTTCTCTGCGTCTGGCTGCGTCTGGTTTGTGTCAGCACAGAAGTTAGAAGTTGACTGCATCATTTCAAAGCCCTTTCGGAGCCAAAAGTTGCCACAATGCCTAAAACACCACGTGCCATGGACGTTGAGAAACTCATTGTCCTGGTGCAGGACAGGCCCTGCCTCTGGGATCTTCGGTCTGGGGAGTACCAGGACGGATACAAAAAGGACGCTGCCTGGGTGGAGGTAACCCAGGATCTGTTTGCCCCCATATGGGAAAGGACCCAAGGCCAAAGCCGAAAGAATTTAAGTAAACAATGTATACATGTTTGTCCTTGCTGTCCTCCCTAGTATATAGGCCTAGTTATACGTTAGTGTCCCTGGTATATAGGCCTAGTTCTACGTTAGTGTCCCTGGTATATAGGCCTAGTTATACGTTAGTGTCCCTGGTATATAGGCCTAGTTATACGTTAGTGTCCCTGGTATATAGGCCTAGTTATACGTTAGTGTCCCTGGTATATAGGCCTAGTTATATGTTAGTGTCCCTTTCACTGATACATGTCCCTTTCTTCTCTTTGTTTTACCAGTTGAAGAGGTCAAGAATTGTTGGCGGAGCTGCCGTGACCAGTTCCGCAAAGAAATGAAAATGCATGGGTGGAGCGGGGCTGGTCCCCCCAAGAAAAGACCCTACATATTCCGGGAGCAGCTGATGTTCCTGCACGCCGTCATGGAGCTGCGTCCGTAAGTCCATTCTACACACGGACCACTACATGTGAAACTATACACACTGTCGAATTCTTATTTACTGTGAATGGTTTGAATTGATTAATGTAAAATGTCATTGTTGGCGATAGCAACCATTCACATTGCTCCTTTCTTTACCAAAAGGATATTTTAATTCAAAGTGGAGTTAGATTTATGGTATGAATCCCTAGGTTAGTGATGTACTGTAGCAGGGTAAACCCACATGCTTTATGGGACATATGATGTCTACTAAATGCGTAAAAAAGCGTACTCTTTTATAGTCCTTTTGGTTAAAGATACGACGATGCGTATAGACATTCAATTTCAGAGTGTGTGTGTTATCCCTGCTACATCTGTACTACCCCAATTACCACATATGTATTATATTTTGGGGCCCAGTTAGCACTATGTGACAAATGCAGCTTGTGTAGCTCATGTCAGGAATCTGTGCAATAATTATTTAAAGCCCCACATATTCTTCATATCGTCATGTACATGTTTTTGATTACTTTTGTAGAACAGAGGACAACCTAGAGGAGGAAGGTGAGGAGTCGGCTCCCCAACTTTCCAGCGCATGTGAGGAGGAGATGACATCGGCCCAGCGGGAGAGTCTGCCTGGACCTGCACCTTCCGAGCCTCAAGCAGCATCAGGCGCTGATTGGGCCCCCCCCCCCCCCCTGACTCTACCCACCAGGTCCAGACGACGGGCAAATCCTCCTGCCGAGTCGAACGTTAACGTTCAAGTTCTAGATTATTTATCTCGAGCCCGGCAGGAGGATCACCATGACATGTTTGCCCGTAGTCTGGCCCATTATATGCGCCAGCTACCCCCAGAGCGAGTATTACGAACGAGAACTTCTCTCGAGATTGTTCTGGAGGCAGCAACTCCACCCCAAGTTCCCACCGAAATGTATGAGGCGCTAGAAAATCTGCGCCTCCATGGGCACATGTTTGGCCCCCACAACCCCCCAGTTTCAAAGTCCTCACAGGGCCCCCAACAATTGCCCCCCCCCAAGCCATCATTATGGGGCACCAATGGCGCCATATGTGCCCCAGTATCAGGATGAGGCCAGCTATAGGCCACCGGGACCATTGGCCAGTCAAGCTGGCCCATCACAATGCCTGGGGCCCCCTTCCCAGGCCCAATATTCTGGGGCTCATTCCCAGGCCCAATATTCTGGGGCTCATTCCCAGGCCCAATATTCGGGTGCTCCTTATCAGGGCCCCGCAACAAGTCAAGCTGGGCCCTCCCAATACTCAGCCCCTCCTTATCAGGGACCCTCCTCGCCCACAAGCCATTATGAAAATTTATAATTATTTTTTGATTTAAATAATGTTTATTTAATATACCAGAGTATATTTTGGACAATTGTGTGCAATAAAACACTATTTGTTTTCAAGTTTATAATGTTGCAGATTTGTGTTTGTGCCGCATCCACATACACAATATAGATTTGTCTTTTTTAATAAACCTTAGTAAGCACAGATTACACATATTATTATTATTTTTATTTTTAGGTCAAACATCAAAATGCAGCTAAAATGTCTTTAGGCAAAGTATGCTTTATTACACATATATACATAACATGGTAGACCAACAAATCTGTACTCCTAGTACACCATATAACCAATATTACACATTAATTTTATTAGTACTAGTATTAGTACATATTTCACATACCATGTGGATTACACAATATGTACGCAAAATATGTAAGCTCGCAACCCACGTCAAGGGTCCTCATTATCTTGCGAGTCCCTAACTAAAATATGAAAAAGCTAACTAAAGAAAAACCATCCCGGGTTGTGCCTAAAAATGGCAAACACAAAAGTCCATTAGTATCGGACTACTGGTGAAAAGGTATTGAACCGATAGGGGAGATAAAATAATCTGCAAATAACTCCCTCACTCTCAGTCCAGCATATCCAGATCATCCAAGTAGTAACGCCTCTACTCCTGATGGTGGACTGTAGACTTGGGTGTCTTCATCAGGTGTGGCCTCCTGGTATATAGTTATGCAGCACTACAAACGCCTTGATGAACACATTGACATTTTGTGGCACTAGCTGGATGGCTGACTGGAAAACCCGCCATTTGTTTGAGAAAATCCCAAAGGCACACTCCACAAACCTTCTGGCTCTACTCAAGCGATAATTAAAATTCCGCCTCTTGCCATCCAAACCTCATCGAGGAAAAGGACGCATCAGGTGGCTTGAAAGGGCAAATCCCTCATCACCTACAACCACATAAGGCGCTGGTGGCCCAGTATAGCCAGGAAGGCTTGCTGGCTGTGGTACGTCTAGTTGTTCGGACTGAAGCCAGCGACCCATTCTGGAAGCCCTGAAGATGCGAGCATCTGCAGTACTTCCATAGGACCCAATATCTACAATTATAAACCTGTAGTTTGTGTCAGCCAAGGCCAACAAAACTACAGAGAAAAACTGCTTATAATTATAGTATTGGGACCCTGAGTTCGGTGGCTTCTTAACCCGTATGTGCTTCCCGTCAAGGGCACCAATACAATTTGGGAATTGAGCCCTCTCCAGAAGTCCCTGGGCTATATCAAGCGCCAGCAATTGTGGAAGTCCCCATTCGAAAATCAAAATGTAAAGACGAAAAAGAATTTCCAGTCGCCAGATATCTGAAATGGACAAAAAACTAAAAATGTATAATCAGGAAAGCATACATTTAGAAATCAAGTACATTACTTGCCCATATTTAATGGCAATGTGTTTGTAAAGTATCAAGGAACAAAGCACATAATGGTACTTTTGAAAGCCATTGTTTAGATTGGTCAAAATATCCAAACATGGATGAGCATTTGGCTTAAAACAGCTAGAGACAATTAACATATACACACAGGTGAGGTGTCCTCATCATTACAGGTTTCATTTGAGTTAAAAATCCCTGTGGAATAGGATTCTGGTGTGACTATTTTAAGCACACACAGTTTATGATTAGAAATGAACCTTTTAAAAGACATGTCTCAAAATGGAACATACTTATGCTGTGAAAAATAACAATATAAAAGACATATGCCTTTGACTAAACTACAATGAATTTGAAAACAGTGGGTCATTCAAGTATTATTTTGATAATATTTAGACTTACCTCAAAGTAATAATAAGACGTTCCTCAGGGGACACACTCCGCCGCATATTGGTGTCCTGGAAAGTTAAGAAAGGCCACAACTCCCCCAAAAGCAGATCAAATGTTGACACTGACATGCGGCAATAACTGAAAAACTTCTGAGGGTGTGCCCGGAGCTCAGAGTACAATCCAACAAATACACCTTTGCTGGCCCGCTGCGAAACAATAGGATGCACCCACATACGCTTCCGCCACGGTTCATCCTCTATTATTTCTGGCTGCTCTCCAAAACAGCGATAGACCAGCCAGTGCAGGAAGACATGGTCAGTGGATGACATGGTGAAAGTGGACATCCTGCCAAGAAAAATCCAAGACCAAACACACACACACACCAACCACACGACAAACAATCCTCCAAAAAATGTTGCTGCCCATGAATAAAATGCATGATGGGGGTATATATATTAGTTTGCAGTCACAGGTGAATGTAGTGGATGCATCAGTTTTTTTTCACGCACGTGAAAAACGCATGCCATCTGCATGTCACACGATCGGAAAAAACGCACAAACGTGACGCAATCGCATACAAACTTGACACCACTCGCACACAAAAGCGCACGATTTTCCCTGAACGCATCCGGACAAAATCCTTGACGCCCGTGTGAAAGAGGCCTAACTGTCTCAGTAATGTGATAGTTTAACTATGTCGTAGCAGTTGAACAAGATGGCGATACATTAGACCCCCATTTAATACTGAGTCTGACGCACAATAATTCTATGTGTAAAATAGCAGATTAACTATGAATGTTTGAGAAGTTGAATAAGGTGCGCACAGCGATATACTGTATTAGACCTCCCTTTATTACTGAGTCTGACACACAGCACATTTATCAAGCTTGTGTAAAGTAGAATTGGCTTAGTTGCCCAAAGCCACCAATCAGATTTCACCTTTCATTTTCCAAAGGAGCTGTCAAAAATAAAAGGTGGAATCTGATTGGCTGCTATGGGCAACTAAGCCAGTTCTACTTTACACCAGTTTGAAAAGTCTCCCCCAGTAAGTCTACATATAAATTAAGAGATTAAGGGCTCATTCACACGTCCGGGGTTTTGGTCCACATCCGAGCCGCATTTATTGATGCTCGGCAGCGGACCCATTCACTTCAATGGGGCCGCAAAGGATGCAGACAGCACTCAGTGTGCTGTCCGCATCCATTCCTCTATTCCGTGGCCCCACAAAAATTATGAGTCATGTCCTATTCTTGTCCATTTTGTGGACAAGAATAGACATTTCTATTAAGGGACATCTGTTCCATTCCACAAATTGCGGAAAGCACACAGGTGACATCTGTGTCTTGTGGATCCGCAATTTGCGGACCGCAAAGCATGGCACAGTTGTGTGAACAAGCCCTAACTATGAATATCGCAGTGGTTAAACAACATGCATATGGCGATTACACCCAACCTGCAGTCTCCCTGCTTTCTCCCTACAGTCTCAAAAATTATCTGCACTGTCCCTGCACTCTCCCTACCCAATATTCTTTTTTAAACAATTTCCAACAACACTGTCCCTCGCGCATTAGCGCTTGTTACCTCTCTCCAGTGAAATGGCGGAGACCGCGCAAGATGATACTTTTATAGGGCTGTGACATCCCAGGGGATGGTTATCTGGGGAATGGCAGGCAGCGTGGCTTTGTGGGTGATCTATTGTTCCTGAGATTCTTATTTTAAGGCCTCATGCACACGACCGTTGTTTGATTCCGTGTCCGTTGTTCCGTTTTTCGTGATTTTCTGCGGACCCATTGGTTTTCAATGGGTCCGTGGAAACCTCGGCAAATGCACCGTTTGTCCTCCGCGTCCGTGGTCCGTGATTCCAGTCCGTCAAAAAAATATAACCTGTCCTATTCTTGTCCGTGAAAAACGGTTCACGGACCCATTCAAGTCAATGGGTCCGTGAAAAATGCGGATGGCCATCCGTGTGTCATCCGCGTTCCGTGTCCGTTTTTTTTGCATGGATCCCTTGGCAGGCACTTGGGAAACATTGTCAGCCTGTCTTTTGGTAAAATCTTTTGGGTCATGTCCGCTAAAAAAAACGGAAGACATATGGAAACACAACGGAAGGCAAAAACGGACACGGATCACTGAACAACGGAACCCCTTTTTGCGGACAGCATAAAAAAACGGTCGTGTGCATGAGGCCTAACTTTGTAACATGTGCAGCTGCCATTTTAGAAAAAAATAAAATAAAATTTGTTACCGTGAGGAAATTTGGATGTATATCAAATTTTTCCTAAAGTTCGGGTCGAATTCCACTTTGGATGCTTTGATTCGCTCAACAGTAGTAGAAAGGAAAAAATGAAAATGCAAAAAGTTATCATTTGAACAAGTTCTGCAACTGTGAGGGACTGTCCCTCTATGGATGATTCCCCACTTCTGGCAGATTAAAATAGCTGCATATCTTGTGCAACCTTGATAAAACGAATCAGCGATTGTGCAAGTGACGCTAACATGTATTTAGGAGTGCATGCAAATAAAGAGGTGACTTGTCAGTATCCTTCTCTTTGCAGAAGAACAATTCTATCAGAGCCCATGAAAAGCTCTGTGGACCATGGTACATCCACTTAAGGAACAAAAACAGCCATCTCATTCATCAAACATGTTATTGGTTTGAAGTTCCTTATAAGTAATGTATCCAGGGTTAAAGGGTAGAAGGAAACCTCTCTGACTATCCAAAACTTTTGTAACATTCTCATATAATCCATTAAAAATATGATTTTTAAAATTCTCTGAACTTTACCTGATCTGGGAAAATAAATCCACAGTGTAAAATATGTCATCCACTAAATACACAATCCTTTCACTGGCAGTTGCTGTGCTCATTTAATAAAAGGTTTTTCAAGCATATGTGCTTGCGTGTCTTAGTCTAAAAAAACTTAACGTCACTGGAGAGTAGCGATTACAGATAGACATGTTACGGACTGGGTGGGGTGCACCATTCTCAGACAGCTACACACAGCAGCGTCCTCCTCCCATGACAGTAACATTTCATCACCTCCCACCCACAAAAAAAACAAAGATCATTTTGCACGTGTGACAGAGCAACTTTAAATGATGTTTCCACAGTCCAATGAAGAACATACAGTGATCTCTGAGGAGTCTTTAATGCAAGACTCAGAATAAGAAATAAAGAACTTTTTAAATAGAATCTGTCACAAGGATCTTGGGCTATTATCTACAGTACTACATGAGTAGTACTGCAGATATGGAATTCAGGTCATCCAGATTTTTATTTTCCTGCTCTCCCGCTCTCCTGCCCCCCGCCTTCCCCAGTTCCCCTGCTGTTAGCAGTCAACGCTAAGCTGAAATACATTTTCAGGACTGCTTTGTATGTGTCAGGAGTCCTCTCCATTGAGTTGGCATTGTGCAGCAGCCTGGACTGTATTTTAAAGAAAAACTTTGAGCGTTGACATTGGGGAATAGGGAAGGGAAAAGGAAAATTCAAAATGGTGATGTGGACTCCTTATGTGCAGTATTACTGATGTATTACTGCAGAATTGTGGTGACAGATTCCCTGTAAAGCAGATGGCCCCCAACCATCTACACACAGAAAAACATGTCTCTGTGTGGTTACTCATGTAGTTTTTATATCAAGGAGACTGGCAAGTACTACTGGTGCACTGTGTATCCATTTTTAAGTAATATCAGGAGAATGGGGGTCCATTTACTCGTCTTGTTGGCCATAAAGCAGTATATGAGTTAGAGGTAGACATCTACGCACGCAGATTTCTCCATTATAGTGTATAGTAGTTAGGAAATGTTAAGCAGTTACCACAACATCCATAATCTATGATTGAGAGAGCCAAATGCACACCTGGTCTCCTACTCTCTGGAGTGTTTATTGGAGGAGAATAGGACCCCACACCATTCTGGGTGTCATGGAAGTGGAACATGCACCTATCAGACATTTAAGAGAGATGCAGTGTCCTACTATGTGCTATATGTGGGCACTTTAAACTTTTGCTGCTGTCATAGGCTGGCCTTGTCATTACCTCTATCCAGCCCTAGGTGGTGCTGTCACCACATACTATGTATAGCTGGGGTGTGCTAGATTAGAGTAGACAGGAAGTGAAGGAAGTAGTAGTTGGTTGTTGAGAGGAGAGAGGAAAAGAAGTGTATGGAGGAGCAAAGCAGGCTCAGTCCAAGATGAAGCTGCCTTTCTTTCCTCTGGGCGCTGATCAAGTCTAGAGAAGATGAACAAAGTACAGCAGCACAGACAAGTAAGTCTATGTCTGAATATAAAGCAAGTCTAGTGAAGATTAGAGCTGAGTCTAGCCAAGGGACTTCACAAGCACCAGTGACAGGGAGGAACTTAAAGTTACCTGGACACAACTGGATGATTAGTGCGCAGAATTATCCCTTTTCACTAAATGCCTTCTGTGACATAGTGAACCTGGGGCCGGAGTGTCACTGCACTACTCTACAGTAGATGGTAATGATGCAGTTCTGCCTATGATATGCCATGAAGACTGAGCAGCCTAAAGGGAAAAATCACCAATATGCATATGCATGTGCCAGAGTGTAGTGTGTAGAGAGGCTAGACAGCTCTGCAGCAGTGTTGAGCTTAAATATTCGAGTTGCGAATTTTTATTGCGAATATCGGCACTTTGAGAATTTGCAAATATTTCAAATATAGTGATAGATATTCGTAAAGTAGTGGACGCATGGAATAGCCTTCCTGCAGAAGTGGTAGCTGCAAATACAGTGAAGGAGTTTAAGCATGCATGGGATAGGCATAAGGCCATCCTTATAAGATAGGGGCCTGGGGCTATTCATAGTATTCAGCATATTGGGCAGACTAGATGGGCCAAATGGTTCTTATCTGCCGACACATTCTATGTTTCTATGTAAAAACAAATTTTAGTTTTTGTTTTTTTTATCTGAACCCATTACCTAGTATACCTACCTGCTTCTTGCTTGTGGGCAGATGTGAGAAGGCTGCAATATTGTAGTCTGTAGTGAATTGGAATATTCTTCATTATTTAATTTACTTTCTCTTATGCGAAAAATGATGATGAATATAGTGCTATATACTCATGTTTTAGAATATTCGTAATTTTTTTTCCATGTGAAGTCATGATTCCTCCCTGCTTAAGTTGCTTTTGGTACAATGACTGTTCACATTAAATTGGAAAAAATGACAAATATTCTAAATAACAAATATGTAGCACTATATTCTATAGTGCTATATATTCGTGTTTTAGAATATTTGCATTACGTGAATATTACATGGTCGATTTTTTGCAATCAAAAGAATAATCTCAAATACGAATATTCGCGAATATATGATGAATATTCTAACGAATAGTCGTGAAATATCACAAATTCGAATATTGCCCTGCCGCTCATCGCTACTCTGCAGCTCACATTCTGGGACAGATTACTGGCGGCCATTTTTTATTATTCCTGGAGAACCCCTTTTAACAGCTAACTTGAATCTCTAAAATAGTCACAAAACAGCAAGTTGTTTTGGTGACTTGTCTGATTATTGCAATTATGTGATACATGTCGCTGTGTAATTGTAAATATAACAGTGTGGCACTCAGACCAGAAAAAGTTGTGAACCCTTGCTTTAAAGGCAATCTGTCAGTAGATTCCTGCTGCCCTAACCACATGCAAATACTGATAGGCTCCCTCATTGCAAAGGTACAGGTATGAGGTAGATTTATTAAGACTGGTGTTTTGTGTGTCGGTCTTAATTTTTCTTGCAGCGGCATGAGGTGTGGCACAGTTATTAAGAGGTGCCTCTTAATAGTTGTCTAAATGCCAACTTGTTTGCCCTTGGCACATGTAAAGGCTCCACTATACTCTATATATTTACAAATGGTCCATAAGACCAATAACGCCTTTTTGTTTCATGTGCCAATTATTAAAACGGAACATTTATTAAATCCATTGTTAAATTTAACAAACAAAATAAAGATGTTTAAAAAAAATCAGCTGTTTCACATGGTTCCTTTATATGTTCCTCTCTACTATAGAGTTGTTTGACTCATAGTCCACATTCACTAGCTAGGGGGCAATGAGCCGGTACTGCATGCTAGTTCACGGCTCACTGTCCTTTAAACCCTTCGCTATATAATTGTTTGGATCCTAGGTGCTACTTCAATCCCTATGTGCACTAGGTGTGCTAAAAAAAACTCAAACACTGCTCCCCAACATGTTTCACCAGTCTAACTGGCTACTTCTAAACATCTTTATTTTGTTTGTTACATTTTAACAATGGATCTAATAAATGTTACGTTTAATTAATTTGCACATGAAACAAAAAGGCGTTATTGGTCTTATGGACCATTTGTAAATATATATCTTAATAATTGTGGTGCATGTTGGGCTGCCCGTGCACAAAAACTGAAATCTACTCCTGCCAGTAGATTTCTGGGTAATGTACACTACATGTTGTTAAATAAGTCAGACTGCGGAGGTTCCACATGGGTTCTGCCTCCTCCCGCCTATGCGCTGACGTTTTACAAAATCGTGAAAGTGGGAAAAACCAAAGAGTAGAAAGTCCTGTCTCAAATATGCAATACTGACGCTGACTTTTTACAAAATCGTGAAAGTGGGAAAAAGCAAAGAGTAGAAAGTCTTGTCTCAAATATGCAATACTGACAGGCTCCCTCAGAGCTATGAGGATTTATTATTATTATAGATTTATTATTTATTTATTGTTCTGGGTGTTGTCTCAATTTTTGAAGTAGATTTCTGGTGTAATGTGCACCACATGTCAGTATGGGACCATGGAGGTCCCACCTGGGTCCCTCCTCCTCCCTGACGACTTACAAAACTTGAGAAAGTGTTCGAAAAAGCAAAAAGTTGTATATTTTGTCTCCTGCACTTGCGACAAAATTAGCTACTTTTTTACACCAGATCTAGTGTAGAGCCATAATAAATGTTTTACTTTAAAATTCTTTAAAAAAAAAGAAGTGTCTGGTGGGCGACTGCCTTCTGGCTTCTCCCAAAACAGTTCTGCTTGATTGATAGGGCTGTCCCTGTACTCAAATAGACACTACTTTCTTTTTAACTAGTTCTTGAACACCACAAAAATGCATGTAATGGTCAGCTTTTGCTGGTGGCCTTCAGGTTTGCCATGTACAGAATTTATTTAATTTGAGTATTAGTGATAAGTGGCAGGGGCAATTTTCGAATTCGCAATATTTCACGAATATTTGCCATATATTCGAGAATTTGTGATCTCCAGTCATTATTTTCTTGATTGTGAAAATTTGCAATCAACACTACTCCTAAAATCAAAGATATTGCAGCCTTCTCATTGGCCCACAAGCTATAAGCATGGAGGGATCATGTGTACTGTTTAAAAAAAATTGGGAATATTCGAAATTACAAATATATATCACTATATTCTAAATATTTGCGAATCCTCGAAGTGCAAATATTTGCGATAAAAAGTTGGAATTCGAATATTTGTGATCAACTAATGAGTATATAGCACAAATATATCCCACAGCACTGATACAGAGATTATCATCACTTTCAGTCCACAGTGGGTCAAAATCTAAATTCCCTATCAGTATGTCCAGGAAACTGGGGTACTCAGAGGAAACCCCACATAAACACAGGGAGAACATACAAACTCCATGCAGATGTCGTTGCTCACATTCAAACCCAGGATCCCAGTACTGCAAGGCAACAATTCGAACTACTGAACCACCATGCCAGAAGCAGGATCTAATAGTATCTCTCAATATAAAATTGACAATAATAATAAACTGTATTGTAGAGTGTTATTTCAGCAATATCAGTTTACTAAATGTTAAAAATGTAACAAAAAAAAACACAAAAATCAGCTTTTATCCTTACACATTGTTTTATTGTGCAAAAATAAATAAAACAGTAATGGAATAAAAAAAACACTGTCATAATTGTTGTTATTCTTTTATGTTTTTAGTTTTTTTGTCTTGCAAATGGAGAAATGTAGCCAACATCATGAGCTATAGAAAGTGCACAGGTAGCAATTGTGCCCAACTCTGATGCTAGAGGAAAATACATAAGTAGTATAAAAGGCACATGACAGACGAGAACCCTCTTACAGAGGGATCCATGGCTTCTTGCGACCAACATCATTGACTCGCAAAGAAATAACAGAGCGCCAGTGTGGTGGGATAAAAGCGCCTTTGTAATAATATTTGCAATTATATGAAATATAAAGTTTATCTTTTTATAACTGAAAACAAGTATAATATCAATATATGAGTTGATGTCAAAACCTTACAAATTTATTAATGTAATATGCATTGCTAATTTCTTTTTTTTTTTTTTTCTAATATCTAGACATTTTATTATATTTATTCATTTTGCTAAGAAAATATTAGGGATAGACCATACATGTTGTACTGTTGCTCTACATGAGCGAGCTACAAGAACCAAGTCAAATACAGGTGATTTGTTGCAAGCCACTAGAATTAGCAGTAACATAATGTTAGGCAGAATTTACTTTGTAAAAACATTCCTCGTGTACAGCCCTACCTTTTTACTTCATCTTAACCACCAATGATGAGAGTGCTCTTTGTAAGAGATGTTTCCGTTTAAATACTTCTTGCAAAGCCTTCAACATGTTTACCAACTGAGTCACTATAGTCAAGTCAGTCATTTCTAAATTCTAAATGATGAGATGGTCAAAAAAGCAGCTTTAACAGGCTGCTCCACTGATAATTAAATGGTACAAGAATTTGTGGCTGATGTTGTGCCTGAATTTTAACTATAAAATTTATGGATTATGTCATACATTTGTTGTGTGCCAGTGGTAACATTAAAGCCTCCTGAGTGGGACATGAGATCTGAATGTCATCCTGATGTTTCTCTACCAAAAGTAAATGAAGAGTGTAAAATGCATTATACTACATTATATTGAACGGGGTCTCAGTTTGATTAAATGGGTTCTCTGACTGATGAAATATTTTTAAACCAGGTTTAAGATGGTATAAAATAAAAAATAAATATACAAACACAGAAATGCAACAGCACTCTGACTGACTCCCCCCCCCCCTTGTGTTTCTGTGTAGTATATACTAGAGGTGTAGCAACCTCCATTCAGTCGTGCACACCTGACTAGTTTGTCTGCCCTAGAGGCTGGTTTTAATCAGAGTAAGTATAAAACGTAATTTGCACTCATAGTACCTACTAGTAGCCATTTGGCTCCAGGAGGTGTACATGGTGGGCTCAGCATGCTTGTTGGTACCTGCCTCCCTGGATGTAATGAAGGCTGTTAAGACACCAAAAAGGTTAAAAAGCAGGGTTGATCCAGCATGCATGCTGGACCTGCACTCCATTGATTTTATGTGGCTGTCATGGCCCCCAACTGGAGGAGTACATAGTGAGCTCAGCATGCATGTTGGTACCTGCATCCCTGGATTAATGGAGACTGTTACGGCACTAAGAAGGTTTAAAAGCAGGGTTGATCCGGCATGCATGCTGGGCCCTTACTCCCTGAATTTATGTGGCTGTCATGGCCCACAACAGGTAGGATTTAGCGTTAGGACCACATATAGAGACGGCCTTGGCGCGGCGAGTGGCTTATTACTTTTTGATCAAAATGTACACTAACGACCTGGGTGCTGGTTGCAAAGTGCTGTTGCATTTCTGTGTTTGTATGTATATTTTGCCATGGCTACGTTCACCTGCATACAGGGACGTGCTGACTGACCCCCCCCCCCCCCCTTGTGTTTCTGTGTAAAATAAAAAATAAGTACCACTCTTCTTATTCATCTTACACTGCTCCTATTTCGATGCTTCTGATTCCCTAAATTCAGTGGTGCACCTAGCCTTTCTGCTTCCTGAAGTGAAAACTGAAACAGTGTCCCCCTCCCCAATGCCAATTTCTTAACCTAACCCTTTCCCTTCAGCTGCCTCCCATCTTCCGCAAAGACAGTTTTACTATTACACAGTTTTGATAAATGAGGCCTATCTTGTCTGACAACCTCCGTGGAGAAAACCAGTTGTCCCTAACAGACATGATTAGTTGATCAGCTCAAAGCTAGAGTGGCATTCTGCTAATAAATAAAAGGGGGGATGGCAAAAAAGACAGTCATTATGCCATTGTTCACTTTAGGTTGTATTTTTTTTTTATTCCAGCATAACATGTCAGTTTGAAATTTAGTGACTTCCAAATATATGATAAGACAGTCAGTCTGGCAGCGACTCTATTAGGATTTCCTATGAGTCAGAAATAAAGGAAAATGTAATTTTATGGTTTGTTTTTCTTTAATGTTGGCAGGGTGGAGTAAGAAAGTAAAAATTATTGTTGATAATAAATAATCATATTTTTTGGAGGAAGAGGTTGCCAAGAACCAAACTTTGACAGAAGTAATTGAGTAGTAATTAAATGATGAAGTGTTTTACTATTCAATATTTTTAACATTCGTGCAGAAATAGGGGAAATAGAGGTACAGATTTTGTTGAATATATATTGTTCCACGCTGAGAATTCTAGTCACCTAGTGGCAAATGGTCATCCTCATACTTGTGATTCAAAACATTCAGAAAGGATTGTGGTAGCCATTGATGAATAATACATGGTTTGAGGGAACATTCACCAGCGATCCCTCCTGGGATATTACACAACCCTTTCTGCTTGTTATCTCAGACATTTTCTTGCTGGATTATTCTCCAATAATATGCAGGGCAGGCTTGCGTTCAAAACGAGAAATGTAGAGAAACTGGAGGAAGCTGGTAATCCTTGACCTATATAAATCTTTATGGATAAGACTTGAACAAAAATGCTGGGATCTTTAAATGAACATAATGACTTTAGCTTCTTGGTTTACTATATATTATGTTACAGGGAGAATGGATTAGAAGAAGACAGTGTTAATGCGCAAGTATGAATGAGTGAACGGGAACTGCGATGCCAGCTGCACCCGTAGTGAAGGGTGAAGGATTAGGACAGAAAATTAATCCTTGTGCTGGAATGATCTTGAATGAACAATAATATGAAGTGGGAAAATACAGAGGGGAGAAAAAAAATTAATAACTGTGACATTGCGCTGCTCTTTCCCTAATAGCGTACTAACAAGAGATTAGAAGTCTCAGTTCTTTGTGCTTTGTAGATCCCACAGATTTGCATGATGTATGATTATTAGTATTAACACATTTTAGGGAAAGCTGATTTATGGTGCTATGGGCCAGAACTGTGTAAACACCAGGATTTAGCTTTGAGAAATGTTCAATGTCTGGATGAAGGAGGATAACAGCAGGTTAGTATAGTGATCTTTCTTATTAAATAATATAATAAAAACTTCGAATCTGTGGTTTTTCCAGCTGTGGAGATGCACCGCCGTCAAAGACTGTACAGTATGAATCATGGGACAAAAATGATAATAAGGGAAATTAACAAGTCAGTAGTTGAGCATGGGCACATGATAAGTGCAATGAAACGTTAACTGGTATGGAAATTGATCATAATTGGAAAATGAAGTAGCCATTTTTCTTCATAATACTTATCCTACTTATCATACTGGATTTTCACATGCTAAAATCACAAACTGAGAGGATTTCGGTAAAATATCATTATCCGCGTGCATAACAATTTATAATCTGTGTCTCTACAAGAATAAAACCACTGCTTTTAATAGAAAAATTAAAATAGAAATTTCACCCAATATTAGGCATTTTGGGTTTATTTATTTACTGACGATCTAATCGCTATTGTAAGAGGGCGCAAGGTTCAGTCGTCGACGGAAGGTACGTGTCACCGAGGTTCCTAGCCTCGGTGAGATAAGAGCCGGATTTTTTGTGTGTCAGCAGCAGCTAGTGCTGCTTGACACATTGATATTTAGTATGGCTACAAAGCCGATCCGGGCCGGCTCTTATTGGGAATAGTCAAGTGCTGGGTGGGAGACTATTCCCCACGGTCCAGGCCGGACTTTTTCTGGGCCTTTAAAAGGCAGCCACCTCAGCAGGTGGGGAGGTAATTATCCTGGAAGCTGCTGGTGTTTCTGTGGAGCTCTCAGGGCTGAGATCAAGAGTCTGCAACCAGGCGTGAAGTCTACCTAGAAGCCTGTGGTGGAAACTTTGCGTGGCCGAGCTAACTGCCAGGTGTGAACTAACACCGACCACTCAGGTGACCATGCTGTGGGACTGATGTTTTTGCCTTGAGTTTTACCTCGTGTGAACAAGCACTAAGACTGTTTCTGTTTTGCCTCATGTAAACAAGCACTAAGACTTTTTCTGTGTTGCTGAGTGTGAATAAAACACTTCTGCTTTACCCAGAGAACTGTGTACCTTGCCTCTATACTGCGTCCGCAAGTCTGTCTACCAGAGCAAATCCCCACATTTGGTGTCGGATACGGGCATGCGCAGTGAGGCTGGCGTGAACGCCGAAAATTTTTGTTTTTGCTGTGTTGGACTGCATGTCATATATCAGGCCTGCAAGTTTAATGGTTCCTGACAAGATGGAGGAGGCCATTAAGCACCTGATTAAGAGTAATCTACAGCAACAACAGGCTTTGCAGGCTCAGAGGGAAAGTAATGAGCTACAGCAAAAAAGACATGAGCAGTAGAGATGAGCGAACACCTGGAATTTCGGGTTCGGGAAGTTCGGCTGAAATTCCCGAAAACGTTCGGGTTCGGGATCCGAACTCGACCCGAAATTTATCCCGAACCCGAACCCCATTGAAGTCAATGGGGACCCGAACTTTTAGGCACTAAAAAGGCTGTAAAATAGTCCAGGAACGGGCTAGAGGGCTGCCAAAGGCAGCAAAATGTTGGTAAATCCCCTGCAAATAAATGTGGATAGGGAAATGAATTTAAATAAAATAAAATAAATAAAATGTAACCAATATCAAATGGAGAGAGGTCCCACTGCAAGGAATCATACGTCATATCACCCAAAACTGGAGAAGGCCACTTTCAGTTATTTTGGCCCAGCACCCAGACAGAGGAGAGAGGTCCCACAGCAAGGCATCATGCGTCATATCACCCACCACCGGAGAAGGCCACTTTAAGTTATTTCGGCCCAGCACCCAGACAGAGGAGAGAGGTCCCACAGCAAGGAATCATGAGTCATATCACCCACCACTGGAGAAGGCCACTCTCAGTTATTTGGTCCCAGCACCCAGACAGAGGAGAAAGGTCCCACAGCAAGGAATCATGCGTCATATCAACCACCACCGGAGAAGGCCACTCTCAGTTATTTCGGCCCCACCACACAGACAGAGGAGAGAGGTCCCACAGCAAGGAATCATGCGTCATATCAACCACCACTGGAGAAGGCCACTCTCAGTTATTTCGGCCCAGCACCCAGACAGAGGAGAGAGGTCCCACAGCAAGGAATCATGCGTCATATCAACCACCACTGGAGAAGGCCACTCTCAGTTATTTCGGCCCAGCACCCAGACAGAGGAGAGAGGTCCCACAGCAAGGAATCATGCGTCATATCAACCACCACCGGAGAAGGCCACTCTCAGTTATTTTGACCCAGCACCCAGACAGAGGAGAGAGGTCCCACAGCAAGGAATCATGCGTCATATCACCCACCACTGGAGAAGGCCACTCTCAGTTATTTCCGCCCAGCACCCAGACAGAGGAGAGAGGTCCCACAGCAAGGCATCATGCGTCATATCACCCACCACCGGAGAAGGCCACTTTAAGTTATTTCGGCCCAGCACCCAGACAGAGGAGAGAGGTCCCACAGCAAGGAATCATGAGTCATATCACCCACCACTGGAGAAGGCCACTCTCAGTTATTTGGTCCCAGCACCCAGACAGAGGAGAAAGGTCCCACAGCAAGGAATCATGCGTCATATCACCCACCACCGGAGAAGGCCACTCTCAGTTATTTTGGCCCAGCACCCAGACAGAGGAGAGAGGTCCCACAGCAAGGAATCATGCGTCATATCAACCACCACCGGAGAAGGCCACTCTCAGTTATTTTGACCCAGCACCCAGACAGAGGAGAGAGGTCCCACAGCAAGGAATCATGCGTCATATCACCCACCACTGGAGAAGGCCACTCTCAGTAATTTCGGCCCAGCACCCAGACAGAGGAGAGAGGTCCCACAGAAAGGAATCATGCGTCATATCAACCACCACCGGAGAAGGCCACTCTCAGTTATTTCCGCCCAGCACTCAGACAGAGGAGAGAGGTCCCACAGCAAAGAATCATGCGTCATATCAACCACCACCGGAGAAGGCCACTCTCAGTTATTTCCGCCCAGCACCCAGACAGAGGAGAGAGGTCCCACAGCAAGGAATCATGCGTCATATCACTCACCACCGTAGAAGGCCACTTTCAGTTATTTCAGTCCCCACCACCCAGACAGAGGAGAGGTTCATTCAACTTTGGGTTGCACCGCAAGATCAAGGTAAAGTTAAAAAAATGAGGATTCAATAAAGAAGTGCCCCAGAGTACAAGAATACATGGTTGACGGGGAGGCAGTTATAAATGTCTATTCTGCACAAGGGAGGGACAGGTCCTGTGGGATCCATGCCTGGTTCATTTTTATGAACGTCAGCTTGTCCATGTTGGCGGTGGACAGGCGGCTGCGTTTGTCAGTAATGACGCCCCCTGCCATGCTGAATACACGTTCAGACAAAACGCTGGCCGCCAGGCAGGCCAGCACCTCCAAGGCATAAAATGCTAACTCTGGCCACGTGGACAATTTGGAGACCCAGAAGTTTAATGGGGCCGAACCATCAGTCAGTACGTTGAGGGGTGTGCAGACGTACTATTCAACCATGTTAGTGAAATGCTGCCTCCTGCTAACACGTTCCGTATCAGGTGGTGGTGCAGTTAGCTGTGGCGTGTTGACAAAACTTTTCCACATTTCTGCCATGCTAACCCTGCCTGCAGAGGAGCTGGCCGTGACACAGCTGCGTTGGCGACCTTTTGCTCCTCCTCTGCCTTCGCCTTGGGCTTCCACCTATTCCCCTGTGACATTTGGGAATGCTCTCAGGAGCGCCTCTACCAGCATGCGCTTGTACTCGCGCATCTTCCTATCACGCTTCAGTGCAGGAAGTAAGGTGGGCACATTGTCTTTGTACCAGGGATCCAGCAGGGTGGCAACACAGTAGTCCGCACACGTTAAAATGTGGGCAACTCTGCTGTCGTTGCGCAGGCACTGCAGCATGTAGTCGCTCATGTGTGCCAGGCTCCCCAGAGGTAAGGACAAACTGTCCTCTGTGGGAGGCGTATCATCATCGTCCTCCGTATCCCCCCAGCCACGCACCAGTGATGAGCCTGAGCTGTGTCGGGTGCCACCCCGCTGTGAACCTGCTTCATCCTCATCCTCCTCCGCCACCTCCTCTTCCATCATCGTCCTAAGCGTTTTCTCAAGGAGACATAGAAGTGGAATTGTAACGCTGATAACGGTGTCATCGCCACTGGCCATCTTGGTGGAGTACTCTAAACAGCGCAACAGGGCACACAGGTCTCGCATGGAGGCCCAATCATTGGTGGTGAAGTGGTGCTGTTCCGCAGTGCGACTGACGCGTGCGTGCTGCAGCTGAAACTCCACTATGGCCTGCTGCTGCTCGCACAGTCTCTCCAGCATGTGCAAGGTGGAGTTCCACCTGGTGGGCACGTTGCATATGAGGCGGTGAGCGGGAAGGCCGAAGTTCCGCTGTAGCGCCGACAGGCGAGCAGCGGCAGAATGTGAACGCCGGAAGCGCGCACAGATGGCCCGCACTTTATGCAGCAGCTCTGACATGTCGGGGTAGTTGTGAATGAACTTCTGCACCACCAAATTCAGCACATGCGCCAGGCAAGGGATGTGCGTCAAACCGGCTAGTCCCAGAGCTGCGACGAGATTTCGCCCATTATCGCACACCACCAGGCCGGGCTTGAGGCCCACCGGCAGCAACCACTGGTCGGTCTGTTGTTCAATACCCCGCCACAACTCCTGTGCGGTGTGGGGCCTGTCCCCCAAACATATGAGTTTCAGAATGGCCTGCTGACGTTTACCCCGGGCTGTGCTGAAGTTGGTGGTGAAGGTGTGTGGCTGACTGGATAAGCTGGTGGAAGCAGAGGAGGAGGAAGCCGCGTAGGAGGAGGAGGCTACAGGAGGCAAAGAATTATGCCCTGCGATCCTTGGCAGCGAAGGACGTGCGCCAAGGAACTCTCAGCCAGCGGCCCAGCCGCCACTACATTTACCCAGTGTGCAGTTAGGGAGATATAGCGTCCCTGGCCGTGCTTACTGGTCCACGTATCTGTGGTTAGGTGGACCTTGTCACAGATGGCGTTGCGCAGTGCACACTTGATTTTATCGGATACTTGGTTGTGCAGGGAAGGCACGGCTGTCTTGGAGAAGTAGTGGCGGCTGGGAACAACATACTGTGGGACAGCCATGGACATCAGCTGTTTGAAGCTGTCTGTGTCCACCAGCCTGAATGACAGCTTTTTAAAGGCCAGTAGTTTATAAATGCTGGCATTCAGGCCCAGGGCTCGAGTGTGGCTAGGTGGGAATTTACGCTTTCTCTCCAAGGTTTGTGAGATGGAGAGCTGAACGCTGCCGTGTGACATGGTGGAGATCCTTGGTGACGCAGGTGGTGTTGTCGGTGGCACCTCCTCTGTTTGGTGTGCGGCAGGTGCCAACATTCCTCCCGAGGCGGAGGAAGAGGCCGAGGCAGCAGCATAAGAGGGAGCAGGGGGAGCCAGAGTGAGTTCCTTGCTTTTAAGGTGTTTACTCAACTGCAGTTCATGCTTTGCATGTAGATGCCTGGTCATGCAGGTTGTGCTAAGGTTCAGAACGTTAATGCCTCGCTTCAGGATCTGATGGCACAGCGTGCAAACCACTCGGGTCTTGTCGTCAGCACATTGTTTAAAGAAGTGCCATGCCAAGGAACTCCTTGAAGCTGCCTTTGGGGTGCTCGGTCCCTGGTGGCGGTGGCCAGTAGCAGGCGAACTCTCCTGGCGGCGGCAGGTCTGCTTTTGCCCCCTGCTTCCTCTTTTGCTACGCTGTTGGCTCGGTCTCACCACTGCCTCTTCCTCTGAACTATGAAAGTAAGTGGCACGACCTTCATTCCATGTGGGGTCTAGGACCTCATCGTCCCCTGCATCGGCTTCCACACAGTCTTCCTCCCTGACCTCCTGTTCGGTCTGCACACTGCAGAAAGACGCAGCAGTTGGCACCTGTGTTTCGTCATCATTAGAGACGTGCAGACTCCGATGAGGTGGTATTCCCATGTCCTCATCATCAGGAAACATCAGTGGTTGTGCATCAGTGCCCTGGATGAAAGGTATCCTTTTATGGACAGATTTACACTTGGCCTGCAACAGCTGGGACACCAGATTCAGGGTATTGCTATTTTGGCAAGTGAATTACACCACAGAACAAAATATATGTTTTGGCGGACACTATGAAACTTGGCCTGCAACAGCTGGGACACCAGATTCAGGGTATTGCTATTTTGGCAAGTGAATTACACCACAGAACAAAATATATTTTTTGGCGAACACTATGAAACTTAGCCTGCAACAGCTGGGACACCAGATTCAGGGTATTGCTATTTTGGCAAATTAATTTCACCACAGAACAAAATATATGTTTTGGCAGACACTATGAAACTTTGCCTGCAACAGCTGGGACACCAGATTCAGGGTATTGCTATTTTGGCAAATTAATTTCACCCAGAACAAAATATATGTTTTGGCAGACACTATGAAACTTTGCCTGCAACAGCTGGGACACCAGATTCAGGGTATTGCTATTTTGGCAAGTGAATTAGACCCCAGAAAAAAATATATGTTTTTGCGGACACTATGAAACTTTGCCTGCAACAGCTGGGACACCAGATTCAGGGTATTGCTATTTTGGCAAGTGAATTACACCCCAGAACAAAATATATGTTTTGACGGACACTATGAAACTTTGCCTGCAACAGCTAGGACACCAGATTCAGGGTATTGCTATTTTGGCAAATTATTTTCACCCCAGAACAAAATATATGTTTTGGTGGACACTATGAAACTTTGCCTGCAACAGCTGGGACACCAGATTCAGGGTATTGCTATTTTGGCAAATTAATTTCACCCCAGAACAAAAGATATGTTTTGGCGGACACTATGAAACTTTGCCTGCAACAGCTGGGACACCAGATTCAGGGTATTGCTATTTTGGCAAATTAATTTCACCCCAGAACAAAATATATGTTTTGGCGGACACTATGAAACTTTGTCTGCAATAGCTGGGACACCAGATTCAGGGTATTGCTATTTTGGCAAGTGAATTACACCCCAGAACAAAATATATGTTTTGGCGGACACTATGAAACCTTGCCTGCAACAGCTGGGACACCAGATTCAGGGTATTGCTATTTTGGAAAATTAATTTCACCCCAGAACAAAATATATGTTTTTGCGGACACTATGAAACTTTGCCTGCAACAGCTGGGACACCAGATTCAAGGTATTGCTATTTTGGCAAATTATTTTCACCCCAGAACAAAATATATGTTTTGGCGGACACTATGAAACTTTGCCTGCAACAGCTGGGACACCAGATTCAGGGTATTGCTATTTTGGCAAATTAATTTCACCCCAGAACAAAAGATATGTTTTGGCGGACACTATGAAACTTGGCCTGCAACAGCTGCGACACCAGATTCAGGGTATTGCTATTTTGGCAAATTAATTTCACCCCAGAACAAAATATATGTTTTGGCGGACACTATGAAACTTGGCCTGCAACAGCTGGGACACCAGATTCAGGGTATTGCTATTTTGGCAAATTAATTTACCCCAGAACAAAATATATGTTTTGGCGGACACTATGAAACCTGGCCTGCAACAGCTGGGACACCAGATTCAGGGTATTGCTATTTTTGCAAATTAATTTCACCCCAGAACAAAATATATGTTTTGGCGGACACTATGAAACTTTGCTTGCAACAGCTGGGACACCAGATTCAGGGTATTGCTATTTTGGCAAGTGAATTACACCCCAGAACAAAATATATGTTTTTGCGGACACTATGAAACTTTGCCTGCAACAGCTGGGACACCAGATTCAGGGTACTGCTATTTTGGACAAGTCAATTACACCCCAGAACAAAATATATGTTTTGGCAGACACTATGAAACTTTGCCTGCAACAGCTGGGACACCAGATTCAGGGTATTGCTATTTTGGCAATTGAATTTCACCACAGAAAATAATCTATCCTTTGCCAGACAGCAGACAGTATTTTACTTGGCTAGCCAAAGCTGTTACACCAGATTTAGGGGATTGGTATTTGGGCAATTGTATTTAACCCCTTAATAAAATATAGAAATTGCTATCCTGAGTTTCTAGGGGTGACAATTTGCACAGCCATGCCCCTGATGTAGGATATAGCAAAAAAAAAATATAGTATTAATGGATTGATGGACTTGGCAGCAGCTTGTTCTGGTGCACCACAAGTCACAAAATGGCCGCCGATCAACCCAGAAAATAAGTGACAGAAAAACGCTCTGTGCAGCCTAAAAACCAGTGAGCAAGTAACTAGCAGAAGTTCAATCATTCACAGCTGTAGATCGATCACTTCATTAGGTGCTGTTGCTGACTTTACCCTGCCTAATCTCGCCCTGACAGAAGCTGCGTCCTCTCCCTACACTAATCAGAGCAGTGTGACGTGCGGCGCTACGTGACTCCAGCTTAATTAGAGGCTGAGTCACATGCTGCACTTGGCCAATCACAGCCATGCCATTAGTAGGCATGGCTGTGATTGGCTCTTAGGGCAAGAAGTAAAACGCTTGCTGATTGGCTGCTGTGCAGCCCTTCAGAAAGCGGGAAGTAATCGACGAACAACGAACCCGAACCCGAACTTTTTTGAAAATGTCTGGGTTCGGGTCCGTGTCCCAGACACCCCAAAATTCGGTACGAACCTGAACGATGCTCGAACTGTTCGCTCAACACTAATGAGGAGGCTATGTGTGCACAGCAGCAGACGAATAGAGATGAGCGAACATTAAAAAAAAGTCCGTTGTTCGGCGTTCGGGTAGTGGTTAGTCGCGCATCCCGTTATGGATTCCACAATAGCGGCATAAGGAATCCATAAGGGGCGACTGCCACCAACCCGAACTGTTGCACAGCCGAAGGACCTGGGGTGACGTCACTGTCATGTGATCAGTGCAGGGGGCGTGGCTCAGCACTGGATTTGATCCCGTGGTGTCTAGAGATGGGAAGGACTGGGTCCTACTTCTGTCCTATCTCATGCAGTGCGAGAGGTGCCCCAGGCCTCTACTGGGTTCTCGCCCTTCGAACTGCTTTACGGCCGACACCCTCGGGGCCTGTTAGACATCGCCAAGGAAGCGTGGGAACAACAACCCGTCCCCCACAAAAGTGTCATTGAGTATGTCACCCAGATGCAGGAACGGATGGAAAGGGTGTTGCCGCTGGTCCGGGAGCATATGGAGGAAGCGCAACAAGCCCAGAGTAGGGTGTATAATCGTCAGGCTCGGGTACGGGATTTCAATCCGGGAGATCGGGTTTTGGTTCTGGTACCCACCCTTGACAGCAAGTTCCTAGCTAGGTGGCAGGGGCCCTATGAGGTGATCGAGAAGGTAGGGGAAGTAAATTACAAAGTACACCAGCCAGGGTGGCGCCAGCCAGAGCAGGTGTACCATGTGAATTTACTAAAGCCGTGGAAAGATAGGGACTCGTCCGACAACAGCCCCCGGCCAGGGCTTCTAGGTAAAAAGGGTCCAGCCCCACAGTTTGAGGCCTGTGAAGCAGTAACCACGGTAAAAATTGCAGACAACCTGTCTTCCAAACAAGTTCAGGAAGTCAGGGAGTTCATCAGTCAGAACACGGATGTGTTCTCGGACCTCCCTGGTCGCACTTCCCTCATCCAACATGATATCGTCACTGAGCCTCAGGCCAAGATCCGGTTAAAACCATATCGGGTACCCGAGGCTCGGCGACGGGCCATCGCGGAGGAAGTGCAATTAATGTTGAAGCTCGATGTCATTGAGGAGTCGAAAAGTGAATGGGCGAGTCCCATAGTCCTAATACCCATGCCAGATGGGACATTGGTTCTGCAACGATTTTCGCAAGTTAAATGAAGTGCCCAAGTTTGATGCGTATCCCATGCCCCAGATAGACGAGCTTGTTGAGAATTTAGGACAAGCCCATTATTTTTCTGTGCTAGACCTCACTAAAGGGTATTGGCAGGTACCCTTAATGGAGTCGGCCAAGGAAAAAAACTGCTTTTGTTACCCCGCAGGGCCTGTATCATTATAAGGTATTACCCTTTGGCCTGCATGGCGCCCCCGCCACCTTCCAAAGGTTAATGGACATTGTGCTGCAACCTCATCGTCGGTACGCCTCGGCCTACTTAGATGATGTAGTCATCCACAGCACTGACTGGGAAAGCCATTTGCCCAAAGTGCAGGCGGTAGTGGATGCCCTTAGAAAAGCTGGACTAACCGCTAATCCAAAAAAGTGTGCAATTGGGTTAGAAGAGACCAAGTATCTGGGATATGTCATTGGGCGGGGAGTCATCAAACCTCAGGTAAATAAGATAGAGGCAACACGTAATTGGCCCCGACCGGTCACCACCAGGCAGGTAAAATCGTTCCTGGAGATTGTAGGGTCCCACAGCAAGGAATCATGCGTCATATCACCCACCACTGGAGAAGGCCACTTTCAGTTATTTATGCCCCACCACCCAGACAGAGGTGAGAGGTCCCACAGCAAGGAATCATGCGTCATATCACCCACCACCGGAGAACGCCACTTTCAGTTATTTCGGCCCCTGCACCCAGACAGAGGAGAGAGGTCCCACAGCAAGGAATCATGCGTCTTATCACCCACCACTGGAGAAGGCCACTTTCAGTTATTTCGGAAAAAGCTCCCAGACAGAGGAGAGAGGTCCCACAGCAAGGAATCATGCGTCATATCACCCACCACTGGAGAAGGCCACTTTCAGTTATTTCGGGCCCAGCACCCAGACAGAGGAGAGGGGTCCCACAGCAAGGAATCATGCGTCATATCAACCACCACTGGAGAAGGCCACTTTCAGTTATTTCGACACAGCACCAAGATAGAGGAGAGAGGTCCCACAGCAAGGAATCATGCGTCATTTCACCCACCACTAGAGAAGGCCACTTTCAGTTATTTCGGACCCAGCACCCAGACAAAAGAGAGAGGTCCCACAGCAAGGAATCATGCGTCATATCACCCACCACCGGAGAAGGCCACTTTCAGTTATTTCGGCCCCTGCACCCAGACAGAGGAGAGAGGTCCCACAGCAAGGAATCATGCATCTTATCACCCACCACTGGAGAAGGCCACTTTCAGTTATTTCGGAAAAAGCTCCAAGACAGAGGAGAGAGGTCCCACAGCAAGGAATCATGCGTCATATCACCCACCACTGGAGAAGGCCACTTTCAGTTATTTCGGGCCCAGCACCCAGACAGAGGAGAGGGGTCCCACAGCAAGGAATCATGCGTCATATCAACCACCACTGGAGAAGGCCACTTTCAGTTATTTCGACACAGCACCAAGATAGAGGAGAGAGGTCCCACAGTAAAGAATCATGCGTCATTTCACCCACCACTAGAGAAGGCCACTTTCAGTTATTTCGGACCCAGCACACAGACAGAAGAGAGAGGTCCCACAGCAAGGAATCATGCGTCATATCACCCACCACTGGAGAAGGCCACTTTCAGTTATTTTGGCCCAGCACCCAGACAGAGGAGAGGGTCCCACAGCAAGGAATCATGCGTCATATCAACCACCACTGGAGAAGGCCACTTTCAGTTATTTCGACACAGCACCAAGATAGAGAGAGAGGTCCCACAGCAAGGAATCATGCGTCATTTCACCCACCACTAGAGAAGGCCACTTTCAGTTATTTCGGACCCAGCACACAGACAGAAGAGAGAGGTCCCACAGCAAGGAATCATGCGTCATATCACCCACCACTGGAGAAGGCCACTTTCAGTTATTTCGGCCCAGCACCCAGACAGAGGAGAGGGGTCCCACAGCAAGGAATCATGCGTCATATCAACCACCACTGGAGAAGGCCACTTTCAGTTATTTCGACACAGCACCAAGATAGAGGAGAGAGGTCCCACAGCAAGGAATCATGCGTCATTTCACCCACCACTAGAGAAGGCCACTTTCAGTTATTTCGGACCCAGCACCCAGACAGAAGAGAGAGGTCCCACAGCAAGGAATCATGCGTCATATCACCCACCACTGGAGAAGGCCACTTTCAGTTATTTAGGCCAGGCACCCAGACCGAGGAGAGAGGTCCCACAGCAAGGAATCATGCGTCATATCACCCACCACCGGAGAAGGCTACTTTCAGTTATTTCGGCCCCACCACCCAGACAGAGGAGAGGTTCATTCAACTTTGGGTTGCACCGCAAGATCATGGTAAAGTTAAAAAAATGAGGATTCAATAAAGAAGTGCCCCGGAGTACAAGAATACATGGTTGAGGGGGAGGCAGTTATAAATGTCTATTCTGCACTAGCGAGGCACAGGTCCTGTGGGATCCATGACTGGTTCATTTTTATGATTAAAAGATAGAATGTCATTTCTGACAGGTTTTGTCAATAACTTACTCTAATGTGTGATGATCGTTAGACCGGGCAGGTATCGGATATGCAGGGAGGAATGACCTATCCCTCACCCTTACCCTGGTTGCTAGATACCCTGTCTAGCACCGCAGAATAGCCGCCTCGATAGGGGCGATCCCGCATCAGGAACCTCCTATAGACCCTCAACTGTCCCTGATGCAGAAGAGACCCACCACCAAGAATGTCGTGCCGTCTGCAGGTCAGTCAAAATACAAAAAACAAAAAAAATAGTTTTTATTTATATACAATTTGCCCAATGGCCCAGGGGTAAGATGGACCCCCCCCCAGATATTTGGTAATTTATTGTCCTAGAGGTTATATTCTACCCCTAATAGACAGTTCTCCATGTCCCTTGTCCCAACGCTGTTCCCCACATCGAGCCCGATGTGGTTCATCAGGGGACTATACATAAAAAGAGGGGGAAATACCCTAGATATTTTATCGGCAGTAAAGATATAGATACTGACCAATCAATGACACAGTATGATGACAAAATATAGAGTCACTTAATATACCACTATACAGAAACGCTAGACCCTATATTAATGCATGTCTCCTAAAATATATATTGGAGTACTGGTGTTTAGGAAACAGGTCGTCCAAGTAATTACCCAGGACAGAGGGTCAGAAAGACGACATAAATTCCGGACACAAAACCAAGCCCCTTATAGGGCGAAGATGTGTCAGGTAACTGGTGCACACACTGACAGATCTCAACTATTGATTAGAGAAGGTCTGCCAGTGTGTTACCAGAGTTACCAAAGTTCAGGGACCATACTGAATTCCCTAAAAAAGAAGCAGAATTACAAAATAATATAGAAAGATTCAAAAACTCCCTTATTGAACGGAAACATCGTCAGTTCATTAATGATCTGACTGAATTTAAAAATAAGACTGCCTATTCTGCGACAACGGACTCCAGGGATTCTTTTATGGACACCTCCGCGTCTGAGCCAGAGGGTTCAAACACGGAACCATCATATAACCCCCCCAACACAGGTCAGATCTTCACATATAGAGGTCAGGGGGCCGGGGAAGGGGTCGGGCGAATAGACGATTCACCTCTAGGGGACACCGTAGAGGGTCTCAACATTCACAGGGTTACTATCCGAGGAGATGGGAGCAAAACAGAAATACCCCATCTGTACCCCCTGCAACTGGGGAACAGTCGGGTAGGGAACTGTCATCTTCTACGGGCTCCTCCTCTGCATTACCCCCCAGACAACATCTTACACAGGGTTTTTTAGGACAACCAATCCGCGACCCATACACCTTGAGGGAACGTCCACCACCAAGAAATTAGGTGATGAGTCGCAGATTATTAATTTATCTGGTTATATCTTGTCTAGTGCTGAACAAGCAATTATCTCTAAAGGTCTCTCTTATGTCCCTACACATCGTTTTGACTGTTTCGAATGGATCAAGGATATCAACTTGTCCCTACGTAAAGTAAGGTGGCGAAAGTTCTTCGCACAGATAGATAAAAATAAATGTTTGGAATTGGGCCTTGAATCTACGGATTTGCAAGGCTTCAATGATCTTCTGAGCCTTTTGGATGAGGGTGAGAGACATAGGGGACAAGGCCCGTTCACAAGCCTAGGCAATAAAAGCACGAAAAACCCTCCCAAAGGAATAGACCCTCATATTGATCTCTTCCTTAATTCAGTTACGAGGGACCTTCAGAATCTGACTGATTCAGGTCTCTATAAGAATTATACATTTGATGAGATGGAGGCATTGAGGGACCTTGGGAAAAACAAGGAATTGGTGATAAAGGCTTCTGATAAAGGTGGTAATGTTGTTGTTTTAAACCATAGACAATACAAAGAAATGTGCCTGAGTCTCCTGCTGGATGCCTCGAACTATGAGGTGTTAAAGAGAGATCCAACTCTAGGTTATAAA
The DNA here is from genome assembly GCA_033119425.1 of Bufotes viridis. Lineage (NCBI taxonomy): Eukaryota > Metazoa > Chordata > Amphibia > Anura > Bufonidae > Bufotes > Bufotes viridis. The sequence continues at coordinate 373,533,622 of CM065590.1, read as the reverse complement.
GAGGAATTAGAGTTGATTCTCCATGGGGCTCTTGAAGAAAAATTAATCAATAAAAGGGAATTTGAATATCTATTTCCCCTATCCCCAAGGATAGCAACCTTCTACTGTCTGCCAAAGGTTCATAAGGGGGTTGACCCTTTAAGAGGCCGCCCCATTGTGTCAGGGGTTGATAACCTGACACAAAATCTAGGCACATACATTGATACGGTTCTACGCCCCTTTTTGCACTGTCTGCCATCTTACAGTGGAGCCAAACACTTTTCTTGCGTCTATTGACGTCGAAGCATTATACACCTCGATACATCACTTAAAGGGACTGTCTGCAGTTAAATTCTATCTGGAAAAAAGGAGCAGTGAATTCAACAACCATAATCATTTTGTGATTCAGCTGTTATCATTTATACTCACACACAACTACTTCCTGTTCGATTCTAGGTTCTTCCACCAGCTCAGGGGCACTGCAATGGGCAGCCCCTGTGCGCCAACCTATGCCAACTTGCTCCTGGGCTGGTGGGAGGACACTGTGGTCTTCTCCGAGGAAATGTCACCCTGGACCCAATTTGTCCCTTTATGGGTACGATACATTGATGATATCCTGCTTCTTTGGACAGGTACGATTGAGGATTTCCAATCCTTTATGGTAAAATTGAATGTAAACCATATTGGGTTGCATTTTACTTCGGAAATTGACATATCATCAATTTCCTTTTTGGATATTAGAATCTCCAAGGGTGTCAACTCCATTGTAGAAACCACCTTGTTTCGTAAAGGGACGGCGACCAATAGCCTTCTGCGGTGGGACAGTTTCCACCCTAAACCTCTTAGAAGGGGTATACCGAAGGGCCAATTTTTGAGAACCAGGCAAAACTGCTCCACCGTAGATGCTTTTGAGGCAGAATCCCTAAAACTATTTAATAGGTCTAAACAGAGAGGTTACCCTAATAGGTTCCTCAATGAGGCCTGGCAGTCAGCACGGGATAGTAAACGTACAACTTTACTACAGACGAACATCAACAAGACAAAAAGGATGAGAACAGTCTCCGCATAATAGGAACATACGACTCAGCCTCTCAACAAGTAAGGGACATTATGACAAGATACTGGTCCCTACTAAAAACAGACCCTGACTTGGCTCCATTCATTCCAGACTACCCTGCCATCACTTATAGGAGAGGACGTAATGTAGGTGACACAATTGTGCATAGTCATTTCGAGCCTCCAGTGTCCACGAGTGGATGCTGGTTGTCCAACCGTCAAAAGGGATCTTTTAGATGTGGTCGATGCAAAGCGTGTCAATACATTACCCGAGGTGACACCTTTTGTGATACCTCAGGGACAAATAAGTTCTGGGCAAGAGATTTTGCCAACTGTAACACAAGGGGAGTTATTTATCTTATGACATGTCCCTGTGGCAAAAAATGCATAGGCAAAACATGTAGGGCCTTCAAAACACGTATTTTGGAACATATCGGCGACATCAGAAACCGACGGGACAAGCCTATTGTGAGACACATGATGGCTAATCATGGAGGAATCAATCCAGGTGTAAAATTTAATATGGTAGAAGTGGTGCATGTAACCATCAGGGGTGGTGATACTGATAGGATTTTACGACAGAAGGAGGCAAAATGGACCTTTAAACTGAATACCCTATTCCCCACAGGTCTTAATGAAAACATAGACTACAATTGCTTTATTTAGGAACTAGCCACTTGGGCCGCTTGGCCACTTTATGTCTGGAATAGTCTGGGTGCACCAAAATCTGGTTGGCACCCATGAATACCGTGCTTAGCTTTGTGATGACTTTTCCGTACTGTTGATACAGGGGTAGGATAGATGGGAATGTACATTACATATCAGTTCCTGTTGTATCCCTCTTTTCCTGTTTTTCTATATTTATCTATTCACTCTTGTGTGTATATGCTTTAAGTTAAAATAGGGGCCCATATCCCTGAATTAAGTTGCAATATGTACTTATATAAATATAAACACACAACTAATTACCGCGGATTACATCAATACATACTTGGAACGCAAGATGACAGCTGATCACGTGACCAGGCCTCAAGTTCCGGCCTGTGAAACGCATCACGTGTGCGGGAGAGTACAAACTTCCGCCCACGTGACTAATCACGTGACCAGAGCGTGCTTACAGTGACGTAGTGGTCGCCCTATGTGCTGGTAGGGGCGGGCGCCGGGTGTCCTTTTAAAAATGGGTGCGTGGAGAGTGAACAGGTGAAGCACATATCGCCCAGAGGACGACTTGGACAAGTTAGACCAGACCACCATCCCCTACACTTGGCATACAATGACTCCGCAAGTACCTGGAAGTTGACCAAATCATCTTTTTTTACCTTTCTAATATGCGGTGTGATTCTATATTGTTGTGAGTGGAGGGGGAGTTTATAGCTATTCATTTCACTCTATCTGTAAGACAACAGCTTGGCTTTTGTATCGGATGATTATCCTCATGTCAGCTTGTTTGGTTTTGGTCTTGGTCTGTGTAGCCAGGGGCATCGGTCACCGACATAAGGGGTGACTGGGTCGAATCGGACTCCCCCTTGTCTTTACCGGTCTCTGGTAACACACTGGCAGACCTTCTCTAATCAATAGTTGAGATCTGTCAGTGTGTGCACCAGTTACCTGACACATCTTCGCCCTATAAGGGGCTTGGTTTTGTGTCCGGAATTTATGTCGTCTTTCTGACCCTCTGTCCTGGGTAATTACTTGGACGACCTGTTTCCTAAACACCAGTACTCCAATATATATTTTAGGAGACATGCATTAATATAGGGTCTAGCGTTCCTGTATAGTGGTATATTAAGTGACTCTATATTTTGTCATCATACTGTGTCATTGATTGGTCAGTATCTATATCTTTACTGCCGATAAAATATCTAGGGTATTTCCCCCTCTTTTTATGTATAGTCCCCTAATGAACCACATCGGGCTCGATGTGGGGAAACTCGTTGGGACAAGGGACATGGAGAACTGTCTATTAGGGGTAGAATATAACCTCTAGGACAATAAATTACCAAATATCTGGGGGGGTCCATCTTACCCCTGGGCCATTGGGCAAATTGTATATAAATAAAAACTATTTTTTTGTTTTTGTATTTTGACTGACCTGCAGACGGCACGACATTCTTGGTGGTGGGTCTCTTCTGCATCAGGGACAGTTGAGGGTCTATAGGAGGTTCCTGATGCGGGATCGCCCCTATCGGGGCGGCTATTCTGCGGTGCTAGGCAGGGTATCTAGCAACCAGGGTAAGTGTGAGGGATAGGTCATTCCTCCCTGCATATCCGATACCTGCCCGGTCTAACGATCATCACACATTAGAGTAAGTTATTGACAAAACCTGTCTGAAATGACATTCTATCTTTTAAGCTAATCTAATAAAAGTTACATTTTAGTGGTGCTTTCTGTGATTTCCTTTCCATTTTTCATCACTATACCGAATATACTAACTGACGGTTGACTAGTCAGTACTGTGCTTTCATTTTTATGAATGTCAGCTTGTCCACGTTGGCTGTGGACAGGCGGCTGCGTTTGTCAGTAATGACGCCCCTTGCCGTGCTGAATACACGTTCAGACAAAACGCTGGCCGCCGGGCAGGCTAGCACCCAAGGCATAAAATGCTAACTCTAGCCACGTGGACAATTTGGAGACCCAGAAGTTGAATGGGGCCGAACCATCAGTCAGTACGTGGAGGGGTGTGCAGACGTACTGTTCAACCATGTTAGTGAAATGCTGCCTCCTGCAATCACGTTCCGTATCAGGTGGTGGTGCAGTTAGCTGTGGCGTGGAGACAAAACTTTTCCACATTTCTGCCATGCTAACCCTGCCCTCAGAGGAGCTGGCCGTGACACAGCTGCGTTGGCGACCTCTTGCTCCTCCTCTGCCTTTGCCTTGGGCTTCCACCTGTTCCCCTGTGACATTTGGGAATGCTCTCAGTAGCGCCTCTACCAGCGTGCGCTTGTACTCGCGCATCTTCCTATCACGCTCAAGTGCAGGAAGTAAGGTGGGCACATTGTCTTTGTACCAGGGATCCAGCAGGGTGGCAACACAGTAGTCCGCACACGTTAAAATGTGGGCAACTCTGCCGTCGTTGCGCAGGCACTGCAGCATGTAGTCGCTCTTGTGTGCCAGGTTCTGTAGGTTCTGTACTGTGGGGGTTCCGGGCCCTGTGTATCATTGATATGGGTATGTACCACTCTATCAGATCTTACCTTTAGATCACTAATAACATCTACACTGTGTAATATAGCCACCTTGTGTTGGGGCTCTGTATGGTTGATACCTATGTCTATGATGAGTATTGGCTATAATCATGTTTTGGATTGATTCATGCCTTGCTAGAATCATGTTTTGAATTGATTGATCCCTTACTGTGTTCTATGGGTGAAAGCCCTTAATTATATGTGGTATATTTTCACCATGCTTATGGCCAATACGGACTATACATCTGGGTCAAGTTAACTTTAAATCTAAATCAAATAGACCTGTTTTTGATACTTAGGTACCTAGACCTCCCGCAGTAGGTTTTCCACTATCATATACCTCACCGCTTTTTGATTTGTAAATATCTTGGCATAGAGAATTTTTATGAAATTTTGTATTATACTGAATAAAGGTGTAGCTCAATTTTACATAAGAGTCAGTGTTTTGTTTTAACAACATATAATGGGACAGCCATGGACATCAGCTGTTCTCTCCAAGGTTTGTGAGATGGAGAGCTGAACGCTGCCGTGTGACATGGTGGAGATGCTTGGTGACGCAGGTGGTGTTGTCGGTGGCACATCCTCTGTTTGGTGGGCGGCAAGTGCCAACATTCCTCCCGAGGCGGAGGAAGAGGCCGATGCAGCAGCAGAAGAGGGAGCAGGGGGAGCCAGAGTGAGTTCCTTGCTTTTAAGGTGTTTACTCCACTGCAGTTCATGCTTTGCATGTAGATGCCTGGTCATGCAGGTTGTGCTAAGGTTCAGAACGTTAATGCCTCGCTTCAGGCTCTGATGGCACAGCGTGCAAACCACTCGGGTCTTGTCGTCAGCACATTGTTTAAAGAAGTGCCATGCCAGGGAACTCCTTGAAGCTGCCTTTGGGGTGCTCGGTCCCTGGTGGCAGTGGCCAGTAGCAGGCAAACTCTCTTGGAGGCGGCTGTTCTGCTTTTGCCCCCTGCTCTCTCTTTTGCTACGCTGTTGGCTCGGTCTCACCCGTGCCTCTTCCTCTGAACTATGAAAGTAAGTGGCACGACCTTCATTCCATGTGGGGTCTAGGACCTCATCGTCCCCTGCATCGTCTTCCACACAGTCTTCCTCCCTGACCTCCTGTTCGGTCTGCACACTGCAGAAAGACACAGCAGTTGGCACCTGTATTTCGTCATCATCAGAGACGTGCAGACTCCGATGAGGTGGTATTCACATGTCCTCATCATCAGGAAACATCAGTGGTTGTGCATCAGTGCATTCTATGTATTCCACCACTGGGGAAGGGCTAGGTGGATTCCCTTGCAAAACCATGCCAGCAGAGTCTTCAAACAGCATAAGAGACTGCTGCATAACTTGAGGCTCAGACAGTTTCCCTGATATGCATGGGGGTGATGTGACAGACTGATGGGCTTGGTTTTCAGGTGCCACCTGTGCGCTTTCTGCAGAAGACTGGGTGGGAGATAATGTTGTGAACGTGCTGGATCCACTGTCGGCCACCCAATTGACTAGCGCCTGAACCTGCTCAGGCCTTACCATCCTTAGAACGGCATTGGGCCCCACCAAATATCGCTGTAAATCCTGGCGGGTACTGGAACCTGAGGTAGTTGGTTCACTAGGACGTTTGGTTGTGGCAGAATGGCCACGTCCTCTCCCAGCACAAGAGGGTACACTAACACCACCACGACCGCGTCCGCGTCCCTTACTAGATGTTTTCCTCATTGTTACCGTTCACCAAGCACCACAATAAGAAAAAAAATATTTTGCCCAATGTATTGATTTCAAATTCAGGCCTTTTTTTACAGGCACCTAACACTATCTGCCTATTTATTTATGTAGCGTATTACACTAATCCAGGCACAGCAGTAACCACTGATTTAGGGGAATATCTCTTTTAGGGCTAGTATTTAGGCCCTGGATGAAAAGTATCCTTTTATTGACAGATTTACAATTGGCCTGCAACAGCTCGAACACCAGATTCAGGGTATTGCTATTTTGGCAATTGAATTTAACCCCAGAACAAAATATATGTTTTGGCGGACACTATTATACTTTGCCAGCCACAGCTGAAACCACTGATTTATGGTATTGCTATTTTGGCAATTGAATTTCACCCCAGAACAAAATATACCCTTTTACGGACATATTAACACTTGGCCTGCCACAGCTGGGACACCAGATTCAGGGTACTGCTATTTTCGCAATTGAATTTCACCCCAGAACAAAATATATGTTTTGGTGGACACTATGAAACTTAGCCTGCAACAGCTTGGACACCAGATTCAGGGTATTGCTATTTTGGCAATTGAATTTCACCCCACAACAAAATATATGTTTTTGCGACACTATGAATCTTGGCCAGCCACAGCTGAAACCACTGATTTATGGTATTGCTATTTTGGCAATTGAATTTCACCCCAGAACAAAATATAGGTTTTTGCGGACACTATGAAACTTGGCCTGCAACAGCTGGGACACCAGATTCAGGGTATTGCTATTTTGGCAATTGAATTTCACCCCACAACAAAATATATGTTTTTGCGAACACTATGAATCTTGGCCAGCCACAGCTAAAGCCACTGATTTATCATATTACTATTTTGGCAATTGAATTTCACCCCAGAATAAAATATATGTTTTTGCGGACACTATGAAACTTGGCCTGCAACAGCTGGGACACCAGATTCAGGGTATTGCTATTTTGGCAATTGAATTTCACCCCACAACAAAATATATGTTTTTGCGGACACTATGAATCTTGGCCAGCCACAGCTGAAACCACTGATTTATGGTATTGCTATTTTGGCAATTGAATTTCACCCCAGAACAAAATATATGTTTTTGCGTACACTATGAAACTTGGCCTGCAACAGCTGGTACACCAGGTTCATGGTATTGCTATTTTGGCAATTGAATTTCACCCCAGAACAAAATATATAATTTGCAGGACACTATGAAACTTGGCCAGCCACAGCTGAAACCACTGATTTATGGTATTGCTATTTTGGCAATTGAATTTCACCTCAGAACAAAATATATGTTTTTGCGGACACTATGAATCTTGGCCTGCCACAGCTGGGACACCAGATTCAGGGTATTGCTATTTTGGCAATTGAATTTCACCCCAGAAGAAAATATATCTTTTTGCGGACACTATGAATCTTGGGATTCTTGGACAGCCACAGCTGAAACCACTGATTTATGGTATTGCTATTTTGGCAATTGAATTTCACCCCACAACAAAATCTATGTTTTTGCGGACACTATGAAACTTGGCCTGCAACAGCTGGGACACCAGATTCAGGGTATTGCTATTTTGGCAATTGAATTTCACCCCACAACAAAATATATGTTTTTGCGGACACTATGAAACTTGGCCTTCAACAGCTGGGACACCAGATTCAGGGTATTGCTATTTTGGCAAGTGAATTACACCACAGAACAAAATATATGTTTTGGCGAACACTATTATACTTTGCCAGCCACAGCTGAAACCACTGATTTATGGTATTGCTATTTTGGCAATTGAATTTCACCACAGAAAATAATCTATCCTTTGCCAGACAGCAGACAGTATTATACTTGGCTAGCCAAAGCTGGAACACCAGATTTAGGGGATTGGTATTTGGGCAATTGTATTTAACCCCTTAATAAACTATAGAAATTGCTATCCTGAGTTTCTAGGGGTGACAATTTGCACAGCCATGCCCCTGATGTAGGATATAGAAAAAAAAAATAGTATTAATGGATTGATGGACTTGGCAGCAGCTTGTTCTGGTGCACCACAAGTCACAAAATGGCCGCCGATCACCCCAGTAAATAAGTGACAGAAAAACGCTCTGTGCAGCCTAAAAACCAGTGAGCAAGTAACTAGCAGAAGTTCAATCATTCACAGCTGTAGATCGATCCGTTCATTAGGTGCTGTTGCTGACTTTTCCCTGCCTAATCTTGCCCTCACAGAAGCTGCGTCCTCTCCCTACACTAATCAGAGCAGTGTGACGTGCGGCGCTACGTGACTCCAGCTTAAATAGAGGCTGGGTCACATGCTGCACTTGGCCAATCACAGCCATGCCATTAGTAGGCATGGCTGTGATGGGCTATTAGGGCAAGAAGTAAAACGCTAGCTGATTGGCTGCTGTGCAGCACTTCAGAAAGCGGGAAGTAATCACCAAACAACGAACCCGAACTTTTTTAAAAATGTCCGGGTTCGGGTCCATGTCCCGGATACCCCAAAATTCGGTAGGAACCCGAACTATGCTTGAACTGTTCGCTCAACACTAATTATAAAGACTAAATTCCACCACAAAACCTGTGGTAGAATCTGCATGTAAATCTGCATTTTGATACATTTACATTCATGGTATGTTAGGCGTTTTAGCTATTGTAAGAGGGTGCAAGGTGTCATATTTGATGGCAGGTACGTGTCACCGAGGTTGCTGGCCTCGGTGAGGTAAGAGCCGGGTTTTTTTGTCTGCAGCAGCTAGTGCTGTTTGACTCTGTTAAATAGCATGGCTGCAAAGCCGATCCGGGCCGGCTCTTACCGGGAGCAGCTAAAGTGTAGGGTGGGTGGCTGCTCCCCACGATCCAGTCCTGGTTTTGGGCTGGGTATAAAACACAGCCAGCAGCTGTGTCTGGGGTGGTGATTATCCTGGAGCTGCTAACAGGGCTCTGGAGTGCTCTGTCCTGGAGAAAAGAGCTCAGCAAGGAGGTGGCTTTTGTTCCTGGCTACCTGAAGGTGGATTCTCCTGCGGCTGGGCCGACAGCCTGGTGCGAACCTGCACCTACACCTCCCAGGTGACTGAACCTGTGTTGGCCTGTTTTGTTTTGCCTCCTTGTTTCTGACATGTGTGAATTACCACCGAAAGACTGTTTGCTGTGTATTTTTGTGTCAGTGTGATTAAAACACTGTTTATTGCACATCCTGGACTCTTTGTTTTGCCTCGGTACTGCACCCGCACCGCTGTCTACCAGAGCGACTCCCCACATTTGGTGTCGGATGCGGGCATGCGCAGTGAGGCTGGCGTGAACGCCGAAGTTTTTTTTGCTAAAGTGCATGATATATATTAAGCCAGCAAAGTTGCAAGCAGGAATTTCTGGCAACATGGAGGCTGCTGTGAAGGCTCTCATAGAGGCTAACGTGCAGCAGCGGGAGACCAACCAGCTACTGCTACAACATGTGATGGCGTTACAGGCGGCAGGAGCGTCCCACCATGTCCATGATGCCCGGAAAGCGGTCCGTGCGGCGATCCCAAAGATGACCCCCGCAGACGACGTGGAGACATACCTGGCGGTCTTTGAGAAGGTCGCTGTGAGGGAAAAGTTACGCCGTGACCAGTGGGCCGAGGTGGTTGCTCCGTTCCTGGCATCCGGACCCCAGCAAGTTTTTTTTGATTTGGCAGATGACCAGGCTGCTGACTATTCCACGGTGAAGGGGGAGATCCTGGCCAGACTGGGGGTAAACGTGTTGGTCCGGGCTCAGCGGGTCCACCAGTGGGACTTTAAAGCGGCTGAACCCGCCAGGCCGCAGTACTATGAGTTGCTGCACCTGTTGCAAAAATGGCTGCAGCCTGACATTCTAAGTCCGACTGCTATGCTGGACCGTCTGCTGGCTGACATGTTTTGGAGGCCCTTGCCTTACCCCCTTCAGCACTGGATCGGCCAGGTATCCCCCACCAATGCCCTTGAGATGGTCGACCTGGTGGAGCGATATGAGGCCACCAGAAACCTGCAGGGGGGTTCTTTTGGGAGGGGGCCAGTCAAACCCCGGAAATCTCTACCCCAGTCCAGGCGGCCGGCCAAACCCGCCCGGGATGTACCCCTTGCAGATCCATCCCCAGTGGTCTGCTGGCAGTGTCGGGAGCCTGGACACATAAGGGCCAACTGTCCCCATCGGGGGGAACCCATGGAGACTAATTATGGGTACCGGGCTTCCATGTATGCCCGGAGACTGTGTGCGACCGGCACCCCCGAGACAATAGACAATCGTCATATGTGCCAGGTGCAAGTCGGGGATAACCTGGCAGTGGCGCTGTTGGACTCAGGGAGCCTGGTAACCCTGGTAAGTGCTGCCCTGGTACAGCCCACCCAGTATACGGGCCGGAAAGTTGGTGTGGTGTGCATACACGGAGACTTAAAGGACTATCCCACTGCTGTAATGTCTCTGTCCACGGCGGCCGGCACCTGGACTTGTGAAGTGATAATTGGGAGAGACTTCCCTGGTTTTCCGTCACTATGGCCTGAGGTGAACGTTACTAATAGCCCTGAGACAGGGGTAACCCTAGCAGAGTGGCCTGATACCCCTGGAAGGCCAGAACCCTGGGAGTCCGAGTCTGAAGGGCCAGCGGTAGGGGTGACCACTGCTGCAGCGGTAGTGGGGGAGACAACCCCACTAAGTGTAATGGTGGGAGACACGGAGGACTTGCCACCGGGGCCTGAGTTGGCAGACCTCAATGTCTCCGGGGAAAATTTTGGGACCGCACAACACCGGGACCAAACCCTAACCAGGGCCTGGGAGAATGTGCTGGAAATTGATGGTAAACCCCAGAAACCAGGGGCTGAATTAATGTTTCCGCGATTCATTGTTCTGCAGGATATGTTGTATCGGGTGAACCAAATCCGAGGTGAACCTGTTGAACAGTTGGTGGTGCCCACAGCGTATCGCAAGCTTGTCATGGAGCTTGCCCACCAACATGTTCTTGGGGACACCTGGGGTGGCAGAAAACCCAGGACCGCATACTGCAGCGGTTTTATTGGCCCAGTGTGTTCAAGGAGGTAGAAAATTATTGTAAGTCCTGTCCAACCTGTCAGATAACTAGCCCCCAGCCACATTTCCGTAGTCCTCTGGTACCTCTGCCAATTATTGAAGTACCGCTTGAGCGAATCGCTATGGATTTAATTGGGCCTGTACCAAGGTCTGCCAGGGGCCACTAACACATTCTGGTAGTTCTCGACTATGCCACTCGGTATCCGGAGGCGGTGCCTCTGCGACATACCTCAGCTAAGCTCATTGCCAAAGAGTTAATGGAGATGTTTTCCCGTGTGGGCCTGCCAAAAGAGGTTCTGACAGACCAAGGGACCCCTTTTATGTCCAAAGTAATGAGGGAACTGTGTAAATTGTTGCGTATAAAGCAGTTACGGACGTCCGTTTACCATCCGCAAACAGACGGTCTTGTGGAGAGGTTTAACCAAACTCTAAAAAATATGTTAAAGAGGGTGGTGTCTAGAGATGGGAAGGACTGGGATCTGCTTCTGCCCTATCTCATGTTCGCAGTGCGAGAGGTGCCCCAGGCCTCTACTGGGTTCTCGCCCTTCGAACTGCTTTATGGCAGACACCCTCGGGGCCTGTTGGATATCGCCAAGGAAGCATGGGAACAACAGCCTGTCCCCACAAAAGTGTCATTGAGTATGTCGCCCAGATGCAGGAATGGATGGAAAGGGTGTTGCCCTTGGTCCGGGGAGCATATGGAGGCAGCGCAACAAGCCCAGAGTAGGGTGTACAATCGTCAGGCTCGGGTACGGCACTTCAATCCGGGAGATCGGGTTTTGGTTCTGGTACCCACCCTTGACAGCAAATTCCTAGCTAGGTGGCAGGGCCCCTATGAGGTGATCGAGAAGGTAGGGAAGTAAATTACAAAGTACACCAGCCAGGGCGGCGCAAGCCGGAGCAGGTGTACCACGTGAATTTACTTAAGCCGTGAAAGATAGGGACGCGGCCGACGACCACAGCCCCCGGCCAGGGCTTCTAGGTGAAAGGGTCCAGCCCCACAGTTCGAGGCCTGTGAAGCAGTAACCACGGTGAAAATTGCAGACAGCCTGTCTTCCAAACAAGTTCAGGAAGTCAGGAGTTCCTCAGTCGGAACACGGATGTGTTCTCGGACCTCCCTGGCCGCACGTCTCTCATCCGACATGACATCGCCACTGAGCCGCAGGCCAAGGTCCGGTTAAAACCATACCGGGTACCCGAGGCTCGGCGGCGGGCCATCGCGGAGGAAGTGCAGTTAATGTTGAAGCTCGATGTCATTGAGGAGTCGAAAAGTGAATGGGCCAGTCCCATAGTCCTAATACCCAAGCCGGATGGGACGTTGCGGTTCTGCAACGACTTTCGCAAGTTAAATGAAGTATCCAAGTTTGACGCGTATCCCATGCCCCGAGTAGACGAGCTTGTTGAAAATTTAGGACAAGCCCGTTATTTTTCTGTGCTGGACCTCACTAAAGGGTACTGGCAGGTACCCTTAACGGAGTCGGCTAAGGAAAAAACCGCGTTTGTTACCCCGCAGGGCCTGTATCACTACAAGGTGTTACCCTTTGGCCTGCATGGCGCCTCCGCCACTTTCCAAAGGTTAATGGACATAGTGCTGCGACCACATCGTCGGTACGCCTCGGCCTACTTAGATGATGTAGTTATCCACAGCACCGACTGGGAAAGCCATTTACCCAAGGTGCAGGCGGTAGTGGATGCCCTGAGGAAAGCTGGACTAACCGCCAATCCAAAAAAGTGTGCGATTGGGTTGGAAGAGACCAAATATCTGGGGTATGTCATTGGGCGGGGAGTCATCAAACCTCAGGTAACTAAGGTAGAGGCCATTCGTAACTGGCCCCGACCGGTCACCACCAGGCAGGTAAAGTCGTTCCTGGGGATTGTAGGATACTACATGAGGTTTGTGCCCCACTTTGCCACAATAGCAGCGCCATTGACAGACCTGTTGAAGGGACGAAAGTCTGGGAGGGTTAGCTGGAGTGAGAAGGCGGAGGAGGCTTTCTCCGCGTTGAAGTCGGCCCTGTGTGGGTCCCCGGTTTTGGTGACACCCGACTTCAACAAGGAGTTTGTCGTACAGACCGATGCCTCGGAGGTAGGCCTCGGTGCGGTACTGTCTCAGGAGGTCAACGGGGAAGAACATCCCGTTGTCTTCCTGAGCCGTAAGCTCAGTCCCGCCGAGTCCAGATATAGTATAGTGGAGAGGGAGTGCCTGGCTATCAAGTGGGCACTCGAATCTCTCCGCTACTACCTGTTAGGGAGGAGGTTCCGTCTGGTGACCGACCATTCCCTCTCAAGTGGATGAGTCAGGCCAAGGAGAGGAATGCTCGGGTCACCAGGTGGTTCCTATCCCTTCAAAATTTCAAATTCTCCGTGGAACACAGGGCAGGCCGCTTGCAGGGTAACGCAGATGCCCTGTCCCGCGTCCACTGCCTCACGTGTGTTCACCCCCTCAGGGTTGAACAAAGGGGGGGGGTGTGTAAGAGGGTGCAAGGTGTCATATTTGATGGCAGGTACGTGTCACCGAGGTTGCTGGCCTCGGTGAGGTAAGAGCCGGGTATTTTTGTCTGCAGCAGCTAGTGCTGTTTGACTCTGTTAAATAGCATGGCTGCAAAGCCGATCCGGGCCGGCTCTTACCGGGAGCAGCTAAAGTGTAGGGTGGGTGGCTGGCTGCTCCCCACGATCCAGTCCTGGTTTTGGGCTGGGTATAAAACACAGCCAGCAGCTGTGTCTGGGGTGGTGATTATCCTGGAGCTGCTATCAGGGCTCTGGAGTTCTCTGTCCTGGAGAAAAGAGCTCAGCAAGGAGGTGGCTTTTGTTCCTGGCTACCTGAAGGTGGATTCTCCTGCGGCTGGGCCGACAGCCTGGTGCGAACCTGCACCTACACCTCCCAGGTGACTGAACCTGTGTTGGCCTGTTTTGTTTTGCCTCCTTGTTTCTGACATGTGTGAATTACCACCGAAAGACTGTTTGCTGTGTATTTTTGTGTCAGTGTGAATAAAACACTGTTTATTGCACATCCTGGACTCTTTGTTTTGCCTCGGTACTGCACCCGCACCGCTGTCTACCAGAGCGACTCCCCACACTATATAAAATAATACAATAAATAATTAACATAAATACCCCTTTAAGGGAATCTGTCACCTAGAGAATTGAAATTAAACTGAAAGTATGTCCTTATAATACTTCATACCTTGCACATGACCATAGTTTGGTTCCGCATCCGAGCTGCATTTTTTGAGGCTCAGGTGCCGACCCATTCACTTCGATGGGGGCGCAAAAGATGCGGATAGCACACGTTGCTCTGTTCTGTGGCCCCGCAAAAATTATAGATCATGTCCTATTCTTGTCCATTTTGTGGACAAAAATAGGCATTCCTATAATGGCCCGTCTGTTCCGCAAATTTCTTAAGGCACACAGGTGGCATCCATGTTTTATGGATCTTATATCTTCACAAAATCCACTTTATTCCATCCCATTGAGTGCCTCAGCCTCACCCACTACACAGCCCAAGCACACCTCTCTCCGCTCATACACTACTACCCCAGCAATGCTGTTGCCGCCCCCCATCACTAGCAGCCAATAACCCCACCCAACAGATACAGTGCTGAATACTGCCTGTGCCTGTGCTCTTCCTGTTCAACTGAGGACATCAACTTCAACTGTTTTACTGGGCATGTGCTGAAAACGTCACTGGGTTTGGAGCATGCCCAGTGAAACAGTTGAGGCAGATGCCCTCAGTTGAACAGGAAGAGCGCAGGCAGTGTTTGGCACTGCGTCTGCTATGCCAAAGGGAAAGGTTGGGCGGGGTCATTGGCTGCTAGTGATGGGGGGTGGCAATGGCGCTGCTGAGGGAGTAGTTTATGAGTGGAGAGAGTGGTGTGCTTTGGCTCTGTAGGTGGCGGGCCAGAGCACAGAATTACTTTATGGTATGGAGGCTGTAACAGTATAGGTAAAGGAGGAGATTATTGGGGCTTCTTTGCCTAGCATTGAGAATGTGGCTGAAATATGGGTGGCTCAGAAAGCAAGAAGCATTATTGGGGAGTTGTTGCACCCCTGCCACAGTCTGTGTATTTTTTTTCTTTCAAGAAAAAGGCATAGGAGTTTAAAATGTAACAAATTGGCATATAGATAGTTTGTATCATCAACAATTAGACATAATAAATAATTAGATGAATTGTTAGGGCCTTTATTATTTATTTATTTCTATATGTATTGTTTTTATGATGCTATCTCCTTGTATCTTCAATTGTATGCTCATAATTTAATTTCCTCTGACTTTTGTTCAAAGAAATAACAATAAAATGTCTCTTGCTAAAAGTTTATGGGGTGTCATTTAAAAAAATTCAATTCCACAGTTTCTTTTTTTTTTTTTTTTGGGGGGTTTGTTAAAAATGACATGACAACCTTAGACTGCTGGACAAATTTGTATAGCTCTTATTAAGTTTTCCTATTTAAAAAAAGTAAAAATCTTTAAAATACATTTCTTTGCATTGCCATTAGTGTTGAGCGAATCGAATATGACCAAGTGGACTTCAATCCGAATTACAGTAAAAAATTTATTCCTCGAGCTTTGTGGTAACAAATCAATTTTTCCTAAAATGTTGGTAAAAAAACAAAAAATACATAATCACCTCAACCATTTACCCACGGAGAGGATGTCACAGCTACCTTGATTAAAGAAAATGAGCCGAATCTCACTTATGCTGACATGTGACGTCACCATGCACAGCCAGCATGATGACATGGTGACATCATCATGCACACGAGATTTGGCGCATTTTCTTCAATCAGGATGGTGGCGAAGGCCTCTCTGCGAGCAAATGGATGAGGTGAGTATGTTTTTTGTTTTTAACTCATTGAAAGGCCTCAATGTTACTGTTAGATGCTGCGATAAGCATTGAATGCGGCATCTGAGAGCAGGGCCGGACTGGCCATAGGGCAGACCGGGCATTTGCCCGGTGGGCCGGGCCGAACACAATCAGCTGAGCTTAGCGTTAGCCTGATTGTGTTCAGCCGGGCACGGCCGCTATTCCCAGGCACGGACGTTATGCCCGATGCCCAGCTGGGCTCCTAATGTAAATGAGCTCCTCCCTCTCATTGCCTTGCTCAGAGGCGGAGCAGGCAGATGTAAATGAGCATTGGTCATCTGAGCAGACTGATGCATACTGCACTAGTGCAGTACCTGACAGACCAGCGCTCGTTTACATCTGTCTGCTCTGCTCTGCCTCTGAGCAGCGCAATGAGAGGAAGGAGCTCATTTACATTAGGAGCCCGGCTGGGTCTGACTTCTTAAGTGCCTGCACTAGCAGATGGGGCATGGGCGGCTTGCATGCTGAATTCTGGCAGACATGAAGCCACACTGCCCAGTAGGACCCCTGGTGTGCAGGAGAAGAACGGACAGGGCAGTTTGAATGCCAGTGTCGGCAGGGGACCGAGTTGCATGCAGTGTCTGACTGTGGCCCCTGACTGAAAGCAGCAGCTTGAGAGACACTCTGATGAGCTTGAGGCTGGAGTCATCCCTTCACAAATCAAGGTAAGGGTATCTGTGCGGGGTTAATGGCTCTGGGCCATTACAATACCCAAAATTGGCCATAGGAGACGATTTACAAGTTTTTACCGCTCATCAGTTTAGTGCTGTCAGTGATTGATGGGCCTAAAATTATTGCTCGCACTCCAACGTTCGTGGTGGCGATATGTAAGGTGTACCACAATTGTTGTTTTCACACGTTGTTTTTTTTTTTTTTAAAGTTTGCTGCTTACTGAATACTCATTTGTACACCATTATCCCATATTTGCCTGTCTCCTATAGAGCCTGTACTGTATATGCCACCCATAGAGTCTAATAAAGGTATATATATATTCTCCTGGCAGCCCACATTTTATTACCTGTATGCTAGCTCCACATTCTGCAAGCATCCACCTGAGTGTCAGCATTCTCTGCTACCAACAACGCTTTCAATTTGGAGGGGAAATTGCGTATCACAGCAGACTTCCCAGCCAATAGAGTATTGTCTTTGACTGACCAGGAAAAAGCTGTCAGTGAGGTGTTGTTGTGGTTTGCCTGTGTACGGAATTGGTGGTATTTGCCAGAGTTGCTGGAGAACTGTAAGTGCTATTTCGGGGGCACTGACCTGTACAGGGTGTGGAGGATGGGGAGGTTGAGATACACTGAGGATATTATAAGACTTTTCTGTAGCTTCCTATATTGTTGCAAGGTCTGTATGTTGGTTGTTGCAAAGCTTGTGTGTTGGCTGAAGCCTTCTATCTTACTGGTGGCTGGCCCTGCCTCTCAATTGTGCTTCTGGTTTTGGCTCTGCCCCTAGACTGCAAGGGGGTGGGGCCTGTTGGGGGTCATGTGATTGGGCTGCTCAGTCAAAAATGCCCGGGCCTATTTTTTGTCCCAGTCCGGCCCTGTCTGAGAGGTTCAGCGACGGAGGGGCGGCAGGGTGGCATACAATCAAATGGGATTCTTGACTATGTAATTCATAACTAATCGAATTTTTGATAACTTTGCTCATCTCTAATTGCCATATTCTGATACCCAAAACTTTTTTATATTTCTGTCTGCAGAGCTGAATGAGGGTGTCCTTTGACTTATTAATCACTTTATATTGGTTTTTCTTTTTTTTTTTTTTTTGGGGGGGGAGTGCAGGTAACCAAAAATAGTACTGAGTTCATTCGTATATTTTTATTTTTTAATTGTTTGGATATTTACAGATGCAACAATACTAATTATGTTTAGTTTATTTATGTAAAGTGTCAAATTGGGAAAGGGATGATTTGTTTTTTTATATTTTTGTGTTTTTTAATACTTTGATATTATTTACAGTAATTTTTAGTCTCCTTAGGAGACTTAAATGTGTAATCTGGTAGCATATATCATAGACTGCAATGAAGTAATATTGCAATCTATGGGAATTTGACAGACATCCCATTCAGTCCTTACATTGATAAGTGCAACATTATTCTGTGGGCATCTTTACCCACTCTCGTCAAGAGAACAATGGAGTTCTACATCTACCATTATAATAAGGATTACCTTGCTGGTAAGACCTACCCCTTAGAGCAGTAGACTGACAAAGCATTACCTATCTATTAAGAAAGTTTAATCATTTGTGTTGACTGCTACAGAAGGACAGTTTTTGGAATTTAATTTTCAGTAGTATGGTACTGCCAAAATGAAAAACAAAATCAACCAAAATAGTCTAAAAAATATATTTTCTATTAATATTGAGGTAAAAAAAAGAGGTTATTATGGTATTCAGCAAAGAAGAAAAGTTATATTTTCCAACATATGTTCTGTATTAATTTCTCAGGATATTCAGTTTATTGCTGTCATTCAATAGAAATGTTATTGTATTATCCTCTCGGAGTAAAAAAAAAACTAAAGTAATGGAGGTCAGGAAATGTCTTTAAAGGCTTTCAAATGTTATCATTTTAAGCATATTAACTAATATGCTATAGATCATATATAGGGAAAATTATATCTTCTGGCAGCAAGTAGTTTCCCATTCCCTGCCTATAGGCTCTCAAAAAAATGTTTATCCGTTTCCTTGCTAAATTTCCATTTGTAGAGAAGTATTTGGCATATAATGGTTTAAAACAATATTTTGTTTTTTCTAAGCTTAATCATAACCTTGCTAAAAAATATAGCATGCACAACAAGAATCATGAAGTGTAATTTGATGGAGGCACACCATGACATTTAAATAACCATGAGTTATCAAGTTACCAGTGTATGTTTATGGGAGCCAGTCTTCATAGTCCTGGTAAGAGAACTTGAGAAACGTCTTGGGCACGTCTCTTGCTGCAATCTGTACCTCGAGGTTATAGTCTTTTTACTGTGAATTTGACTCAATTATTTTTAAACTGAGAAGAACATTGATTATATGAGATTATGGTGACAACCTATGACAGGTGGTCTGTTATGTTGTACAAATTAAAACTAACATGACTAACAGGTTTTTTTGCCACTTAAAAATACATTGCAACAATGTGTTTGAACTTTTTATTATATTTTCAATCAGGACAAATGTATGTATAATTGTAAAGTTTAAAGGGAACCTGTCACTGGTATCCCTGGACTCATCTCAAGGACAGGACTCATCTCAGGTTCATTTGCATATGTATCAAATAGTTTTTTTTACACAATAAATACACACAGAGCTATGGGGCCATCTAGCTACCCATGTCCTCAGCTCTGTACAAAAAATCCCGGTGACAGGTTAATATTCTTCAAATGAAGTAAACATAAATATAGCCTATAAAAAATATGCATCTTAGGAGCCTGGTTGTTCTAAACACCACCTATCAAATTGGCCAACCCAACAGTTTTATATGGTTTTAAAATGTTTGTTTTCTAAACAAGCAGAACATTGCACAAAGTTGTCGCAAATCATCTTTCATGCAACACCTAACATTCTTGTTTGTGCAGCATCACCCTGTGTAAACAAGGAGGTCCTGTGACCATCTCTGAATCTGTATGGGAATGAACGATTGTAGTAATGATAGATCATTTATCCGCACACAAAGAGTTTGATTGCTGAATGTGAATGCAGCTGAACTAGTCGCCAATGACTGGAAATAAATGGTTAGTCCTTTTTTCTCTCTTTGGACCCACGGTAAAGTCAACTACTAATGCTTTTAATGTACATGACCTTGTCTCCTATTTTAACGGTGAGGTTTATAACATCCCACAGAGACACATTGTCTCTTGTACTTTTTCTCTTTCTGCCCCCGTAACTGAAGGATATGCACTTCTTTCCTTTGCCTGTATATCCACCTGTCCTCTTGATCTCATGCCATCATATTTTGCCTGTGATCTGTCACCAGCTGTTATTTCTCACTTGAGTAATATTTTCCACGTTTGTTACATTTCTTCCTTTGCTCTTTTAAGCATGCCCTAGTTACCTAAATCCTTAAGAAGCCCACTCTTGACCCATCTTCTCCTGTCATTATCCTACGTCTCAGCTTTCCCTTCATCCTAAACTACTAGAACATTTTATGTACACTCATTTATTCATATATTTATCTTCAAAGTCTCTGATAGATGCCTTACATGCCTTGCTTCCCATTCTTTATATCCCAGTAAAACATTACTGACCATAGTAACTAAAATTGACTGGAGCACTTAAAAGGTCTCCTATTCTAAATAATATTTAGGGTTATGCAAAGAAAAGCAAATGCATTGTCTATTTCTCTGTTTAGTTAAAAGGAACACTTCAACAAAAAAGGGTATTCTAAACTAACTATTCATTGAAAAGAAATTTTAAAGAATGATTTTTTAAAATCTATTTTAGAATAGTATGTAGGAATTGAGAATATTGACAGAATGATAGGTCTTTTCCCTAGTTTCCAGACCTAGTATCTTTCCCCCCTCCCTCCTGTGTTCTGTGTGGAGTGTATTCCCCACAACGCACCGCGTCATTATCAGCAGCCGCAAACTGTCATTTTTGTTTGTGTCAGTGAGGCTATGGACCCTATTGCTGCACTGGCTGGACAATTTCAGGGTCTGTCTTTGGAGGTAGCTGACCTCGGCACGCAGATCCAGGGATCACAGCCTGCTGGTGCCCAAAGTAGTTACCAGGGCTGTCCTGAACCTAAGGTTGCACTTCCGGCCTGATTTTCGGGGGGAAGCGAAAATTTCATTTGGCTCAGAGAGTTGTGTAAATTGTACTATAAGTTACGTCTGCTACCATGGGGATCAGAGTCAAAGAGTTGGTATTATTATTTTGTTGCTTAAAGGGGACACTCAGTCGTGGGCTTTTTCTCTACTGACCAGATCACTGTCCCTCCGGTCGGTAGATGAATTTTTCAGAGCTCTAGGTCTTATTTAACATGAACCAGATTGGCTCTCCGTGGCCGAGACAAAGTTATGTGGTTTACAGCAGGGAGAGCATTCTGCAGAAGTCTATTGCTCTGAATTTAGGAGATGGGCTACGGATACGGAGTGGAATGATCCAGCTCTCCGTAGCTAATTTTGCCAGGGATTATCCGAGAAGCTACAGGACATGTTTGCTTTTCACGAAAATCCTGTGTCATTGAAAGCGGCTATGTCCCTTGTTGTACGTATAGATAGACGTCTGAAAGAGGAGAGATCTAAGGTCCCTCACTCTCAGGATGAACTATCATATAATATGGCAGCTTCCTTTGACACTCTGGGTGGAGAGACTCCTGAGTTTATGCCTGGTAAAGAACCTATGCAGTTAGGGGGAGCTACAACAGGACCTACTTGCAAGAGTGTTAGTCATAAGAAGGGAGCATGTTTGGTGAAAACTCTTGGTGGCATGGCTGGGGAGTCAGAGAACGTACTTTTGTCATTTACTGGTAGTACCCGATTTCTCCTGTCTGCCGAGGTGGTGCTAGACTCCAAAACTGTGGGAATTGAGGGCAGGGGCTAACCTAGTCGATGGTCAGTTTGTCCGCATGCATGGGTTGACAACAAGTGCATTAGAGAAAAATATTTTGGAGTTTGCAATAGACTCCGCACCACTTGCTTAGAAATGTTTGTCACAGATGGTGCAGGACATCCATTTAAGAGTGGGTGATTTTCATTAGAAATCTGTTTCATGTTTTGTGCTGGAGGGTCTGCCTGCTCCTATGGTTCTGGGTTTACCATGGTTGAGCAAACCTAATCCTACTATTGACTGGCAAGCAAGGCAGATTCTCGATTGGAGTGATTATTGCATGGACAACTGCCTTAATACATCTCTTTCTATCTTGACCACTAACGCTGTTCCCTTCAGATTTTTCTGATGTATTCTCTGAGAGCGGTTGCCAGGGGTTACCCCCACATCAGAAAACATAATTGTCCTATCAATCTTATTCTCGGAGCGAAATTGCCCAAATCCACTCTATATAACCTTTCTGAACCCAAAAGAGTGTCCATGCTAGGGTATATTGGCAAGAGTTTGGCTAAGGGACATATTAGACCTTCCAAGTCCCCAGTAGCGGTAGGGTTTTTCTTTGTAAAGAAGAAAGACGGAACTCTTAGGTCATGTCTGGACTTCCGTGAGCTCATTTGGATTACGGTCCGTACCCCTTCCTTTGATTCCTGACTTGTTCAACCAAATTGTTGATGCCAAGGTGTTCTCCAAGTTGGATTTTAGGGGGGCATATAATCTGGTCAGGATGAAGGAAGGGAATGAATGGAAGATGGCGTTAAATACCCCAGAAGGTCATTTTGAGAGTCTGGTCATGCTGTTTGGGTTAACTAATACTCCTGTGGTTTTCCAGCATTTTGTTAATAATATCTTTCATCGTCTGGTGGGGAAGTTTGTTGTTGTGTATCTGGATGAAATACTAATTTATTCTCCAGACATGGAGATTCATCAGGATCACGTGAGACAGGTTTTACAGATCCTAAGAGAGAATAAATTGTATGCTAAGATGGAGAAGTTTGTATTTGCAGTTCAGGAAGTGCAATTCCTGAGTAATCTACTCTCACCTTCAGGTTTTTGTATGGATCCAGAGAAGGTCCGTGCTGTGTTGGACTGGGATCGACCCGAAAATGTGAAAGCGCTTATGAACTACTCGTCTGTGGTTAACCCTTTAACGGACATGACTAGGAAGGGTTCTTATGTCTCAACCTGGTCTTATGCGGCATTTCAAGCTTTCTCAATGGTGAAGGAATATTCTGCTCTTATACTGGTGCAACCGGATGTGTCGCAGCCATTCATTGTGGAGGTTGACGCATCCGAGGTAGGGGTAGGAATAGTCTTTTTGCAGGGTCCTTCAACTAGTAAATGGTACCTATGTGCATTTTTCTCTAAGAAACTCTTGGTCGCAGACAGAAATTATGACGTGGGTAATAGAGAGTTGGTGGCCATCAAGTTGGCTTCTGAGGAGTGGCGTCATTGGTTGAAGGGAGCAATTCATCCTATTACTGTTCTTACCAATCACAAAAATATGGCTCATTTGGAGTCGGCTAAATGACTGAACCCAAGGCAGGCCAGATGGTCGTTATATTTTACCAGATTTAATTTCATCATCAACTATCGCCCTATCGTCAAGAATGTCAAGGTTGATGCTTTGTCACGTAGCTTTCCTAGGGGGTGGGTGATTCAGAAAAGCCAGGTCCGATATTGTCTGAGAGGGTAGTTATATCCACCCTATATCATAACCTTGAGGCAGAGGTGATGGAGACCCAGAGAGATGCTCCAGATTCTTGTCCTCCGGGGAAGTTGTTTGTTTCTTCTGAATTATTTCACAAAGCGTTTGAGGAACATCACTGTATGATTCTAACAGGCCATCCTGGCAGCCGATCCACTCTTTCATCTCTCGTAGATTCTGGTGGCCAGGGTTGCCCAAGTGTGTTGAGTAGTGTTGATTCAGAGGGGGCTCAAGTAGAACACTTTGGGATGCTCCACAGAGCACCCAAGCCAATAGGAGAACCCGAGCATTAAACCAGGCACCCCCTGCTCTGAAGAGGGGTGGGTGCCTGGTCTCACTGAGGTCTATGCAGAAGGTCGCTGTACAGGGAGGTAATCCCCCAGTGTGAGTCCGCAGCTTAGGAATCGCTGCTCTGACTCCATATATAGCTATGTCCATATATGGTGTCAGTGCTTGGGGACAGCCAGTGTATTTAAATCTAATTTAGCCTCTATTTCTGAAACGTTTCTGCCAGGATTTGAACTCACAACCTTCTACATTAGAGCCAAGAACCTTAACCACTATGCTATACAGCTATCTGGAATATAAAATTATACTTCTGCTATATAGGAATAGTTACTATATGACAAACTACTATGAAGTTTTTCTGACACAGTTTATCATTCAGCTTTATAGCTGAGTGGTTAAGGTCCTTGCCTCTAATGTAGAAGATTGTGAGTTCAAATCCTGGCAGAAACTTTTCAGAAATAGATTTATTAAGATTAAATTAGATTTAAATACACTGACTAGAGCATCGGGCTCAAGCAAACACGGTATTCGGCCGAGCATCGCGATGCTCGAGTCTAACACCAGTTTAACACTAGTGTTGAGATCTATGTGTCAGCTTGTAGTACTTGTGCATGTGCGAAGGTAACACACATTTGGCCTTCAGGATCTTTACTTCTGTTGCCCATCCCGTCCCGACCTTGGACTCATTTATTCATGGATTTTATCACAGATTTACCTAATTCTTCAGGAAAAACTGTGATTTTGGTGGTTGTTCATCATTTCAGTAAGATGGCACACTTTATAGCATTGCCTGGTCTACCCAATGCTAAAACTCTTGCTCAAGTGTTCGTCGACAAAATTGTGAAATTACATGGTATTCATTCCGGTGTTGAGTCTGATAGGTGGACACAGTTTATTTCCAAATTCTGTAAGGCATTTTGTACTCAATTGTCTTTCTCTTTGGCCTTTCATCCGCAGTCGAATGGACAGACTAAGCGCACTAACCAGAATCTGGAGACCTATTTGAGATGTTTTGTCTCGGAGAATCACGAAGAATGGTCTTCATTTTTGTCTTTAGCTGAGTTTGCCATAAATAACCATAGACAGGAATCCACTGTTAAGTCGCCGTTTTTGGTGGCATATGGGTTCCACCCACAATTTGGACATTTTCTGGTACGGAGACTTCTGGTATACCGAAGGAGGAATGATTTTCCTCTTCTTTGTCATATATTTGTCGGAAAATTCTAAATAATCTGAAAAAAATGGGCAACAAGTATATATATATATATATATATATATATATATATATATGTGGCTGACAGGAGACGTATAAATGTTCCGGACCTGAGAGTGGGGGGTTCTGTGTGGCTGTCCACAAGAAACATTAAGCTAAAAGTACCTTCCTGAAAGTTGGGTCCAAGGTTTATTGGACCATATAAGATCACTGCCATTATTAACCCGGTAGCCTTTCGTCATAAAAATTCCTCAGGCTTTGAAAATTCATAATGTGTTCCGTAAGTCATTGTTGAAGATATGTTGAACCTGTTTAACTGTCCTCCTTGCCTCACCTCTGTAATGGTGGACGGTAATCTGGAATTTCAGATCGCCAGGATAGTGGACTCTTGAGTTCTCCATAGATCCCTCCAGTATATCGTTCACTGGAGGGGTTACGGACCGGAGGAGAGGATGTGGGTTCCAGCGGCCGACGTCAATGCTAGTCATCTAGTAAAAGCCTTCCACAGCTCATCCAGATAAAGTCGGTCCAGGATGTCTGGAAGCCAATCGTAGAAGGGGGGTTACTGTCACAGTCCCTCCAGTGACAGGGGTCAGAAGTTCTAAGAGACTGGATGCACGTGATGCTATCTGACAGTCCTTTTGGTTTCACTTTGTTCAATGTTGTGGCTGGTCATGACCACACCTCTCAGGTTTAGATTAAGTGGTCATTCCAACTCCTATTTAGTCTGGCCTCACCCATCAGGCTATGCGGTTGATAGCTCCTTTTGGCTGTGGAAGCGCTGGTATTGGTTCTCCTCGTTAGCATACTTCGGAGTTAAGTGTCATTTCTTCCTATTGTTTGTTTGTGTTTTTTCCCTTCCCTTTTGGTATTATGCCTGGGGGGTCCCCTGTTACTTCATCTGGGAAGTGAAGTATTCCCCACACCGCACCGTAATAAGTTATACATTATAATTCAGTCACCCAGTTAAAGGACCATTAACCCGTTAAGAACCCGCACTGTACAATTACGGCCCTGGGAGACGTGACTTAAGGACAAGTGCCTTACATGTACAGCAGGCTGATCGGGAGGGTGCAGCAAAGCTGACTGCGGCATGCAGAGGGTTTGCAGAGGGTACGGGTGCCCTTCACTTCTCCATCGGGTCCCCGCACAGCAGTGGCGGTGACCCGATGGCAGAGAAGGAAAGCCTGATTCCATCCATAGGCATCACAGCTTGCCATCTACGGAAGCCCCTAGGCTGGGTCTCACAGGCAGGCTGTCAGCATAAAAGCTGACAGCCAATGCATTACACTATAGGTTGTATAGTAATGCATTGCAGAGGTTTCAGACCCCAGAAGTTGAAGTCCCAGAGTGGGACAAAAATAAAAAGTAAAGAAAAGTGTTTTTCATAATAAAAAATCCTAAAGTTAAGTCAAGTAAAAAAAAAATCATAAAAAAACATAAAATTATAAAAGAAAAGAAAAAGAAAACTAGACATATTTTGGTATTGCCGCGTCTATAATGACCAACTCTACAAAAATATCACATGTTCCACCCCCTCACCTGAATGCCGTAGAAAAATTTAAATAAAAACTGTCCTAAAACAATCATTTTTTGTCACCTTACATCACAAAAAGTGCAACACCAAGCGATCAAAAAGCCAAATGCCCCCTAAATAGTACAAATCAAACTGTCACTTCATCCCGCAAAAAATGAGTCCCTACAGAAAACGGGCAAAAAATAAAAAAACTATGGCTCTCCGAATATGGAGACACTAAAGCAATTTTTTTTTGTTTAAAAAAATGCTTTTATTGTGTAAAACTTAAAAAAATAAAAAAAATTTCATATTAAGCATTGCCTCATCTGTGCTGTATAAAAATTTGACATGAACTAACCACTCAGGAGAAAACCGTAAAAAAAATAAAAATAAAAACGGTATAAAAAAGCTATTTTTTGTCACCTTACATCACAAAAAGTTTAATACCAAGCGATCAAATAGTCATAGCACCCCAAAATGCTACCAATTAAACCGTCATCTCATCCCACAAAAACTTAGACCCTAGCTAACTCAATCTCCGAAAAAATAAAAAAAGATGGTTCTCAGAAAATAGAGGCAGTAAAACATTATTTTTTTTTTATTCAAAAATGCTGTTATTGTGTAAAACCTAAATAAAAAAAGCATACATATTAGGTATTGCTGCGCCTGTAAGAACCCGCTGTATAAAAATATCGCATGACCTAATCCCTCAGATGAACACAGTGAAAAAAATGTAATAAAAACTGTATCAAAAAAGCCATCTTTTGTCACCTTACATCACAAAAAGTGTAATACAAAGAATACATCGAAAAGCCATATGCACCCTAAAATAGTACCAATAAAACCTTCGCCTCATTCCAAAAAAAATTATCCCCTAGATCAGACAGTTCCCTCCAAAAAATAAAAAAAAACAATGGCTTTAAGAATAAGGAGACACTAAAAAAATCATTTTTTTCAAAAATGCTTTATTATGTAGAACTGAAACAAACAACTAAAAAAAGTAGTCAAATTTGGTTTGTCACGTCTGTAACAACTTGCTCTACAAAAATACCACATGACCAACCTGTCAGATGAACATTGTAAATAATAATGGTGCTTTATTTTGTTATCTTGCCTCACAAAAAGTGTAATATAGAGTAACCAAAAATCAAATGTACCATGAAATAGTACCAACAAAACTGCCACCTTATCCCATAGTTTTTGTTTCTACTCTAGATTTGCATCTGGGGGTCTTCAAATGTGACATGGCAACTTAAAATTATCCCAGTGAAGTCTGCCTTCCAAAAACCTTATGGCTTTCCTTTCCTTCTGTGCTTCTGAAATTTTATCTCCATTTTCCTTTAATTGTTGTGGAACACCTAAAGGGTTAGCAAAGTTTGTAAAGTCAGTTTTGAATACCTTGAGGGGGGTATTTTTTAAAATGGGGCCATTTATAGGTGGTTATTGTTCTCTAGGGTGCACACGCACCGGGACTCTTAGATCTAAAGGACCAGTGCACAGGTGATTTGTGCCTGGTCCAGACTGGTTTATCAAGGGTTAAACTTTGTGAGAGGCAGTACTGTTTGGCCTTAATTAGGCTTCACCTGTGCACTGCCTATAAGTACCATCCCCTTCCACAGTCTCCTGCCGGATCTTTGTTGCCTCTGTGCCTTAGAGAAAGCGTCTTCTGTGTACCCTTTGCCTGTTGCCATACCCGTTGCTACGACCACCGCCTCTGTTCCTGTGCCGCCTGTCCTGACCTTTTGCTTCGTCCGACTACGCCTCTGCCTATTCCCTCTGTACTACGCCTGTCTCAGCAGTCGGTGAGCTTGCGCCGCTATCGGAGGACACGACCTGGTTGCTACTGCCGCAGCAAGACCATCCCGCTTTGCGGCGGGCTCTGGTGAAAACCAGTAGCAACTTAGAACCGGTCCCCCGGTACGGTCCACTCCAATCCCTCACTGACACAGAGGATCCACTTCCACTACCGCTTCCTGCTACCAGTCCGGATCCTGACAGTTATTATTATGTAAGTCCCACAAATTGACTTCAGACCTGAACTGGTCCTTAAAATAAAAATTGTTAAGAGTTGCTTCTAAACTTCTAAGCCTTCTACCCGCCCCCCCCCCCCCCAAAAAAAAAAAAATGTATTAAAATGGAAAATCTGCCAAAAAAGTGAAATTCTGAAATGTTATCTACATTTTCCTTTAATTCTTGTGAAACACCTAAAGGGTTAACAAAGTTTGTAAAATCAGTTTTAAATACCTTGAGGGGTGTGGTTTCTAAAATAGGATCCCTTTTTAGAGTTTCTACTCTAGGGGTACATCAGGGGGTCTTTAAATGTGACATGGCAACTTAAAATTATCCCAGTGAAATCTGCCTTCCAAAAACCATATGGCGTTCCTTTCCTTCTGCGCCATGCCGTGTGCCAGTACAGCAGTTTATGACCACATATGGTGTGTTTCTGTAAACTAAAAAACCATGGTAATAAATATTGAGGTTTTTTTTTGCTGTTAACCCTTGCTTTGTTACTGGAAAAAATGGATTAAAATGGAAAATCTTCCAAAAATATTAAATTCTGAAATTTTATCTCCATTTTCCTTTAATTCTTGTGGAACACCTAAAGGGTTAACAAAGTTTGTAAAATCAGTTTTGAATACCTGGAGG
Source organism: Bufotes viridis (assembly GCA_033119425.1). Taxonomy (NCBI): domain Eukaryota; kingdom Metazoa; phylum Chordata; class Amphibia; order Anura; family Bufonidae; genus Bufotes; species Bufotes viridis. The sequence continues at coordinate 373,504,888 of CM065590.1, read as the reverse complement.
GGGGCATTTTCTAAAATGGGGTCATTTATAGGTGGTTACTATTATGTAAGCCCCACAAAGTGACTTCAGACCTGAACTGGTCCTTAAAAAAAATGTTAAGATTTGATTCTAAACTTCTAAGCCTTCTAACAGCCCCCCCCCCAAAAAAAAAAAATTTAATTTACAAAATGATCCAAAAAGGAAGTAGACAAATGTGAAATGTAAAGTAATTACTATTTCAGGAGGTATCACTATCTGTTTTAAAAGCAGAGAAATTAAAAAATTTTAATTAAGAATTTTTCCCAATTTCTGGTAAATTTGGTATTTTTTTTATAAATAAAAAAGAAATATTTTGACTCAAGTTTACCACTGTCATGAAGTGCAATATGTGACGGGAAAACAGTCTCAGAATGGCTTGGATAAGTAAAAGCATTTTAAAGTTATTACCACATAAAGTGACACATGTCAGATTTGTCAGAAAAATGGCAGGGTCCTGAAGGGGTTAAAGGAATAGAATTTACAAGACTGCAGTCAATAATGAGACCAAATGACATCAAACCAAGAAAAAACCTTGTGGTAATCCTGTACTAAAGATGATCTTTTTCTCGGTGTATAAGCTATACATAGCAACCATAAAACATACATGACAAGATATCTTAAACATTTTTGTAGGTGGAAAACATGACAGGCAGGGTTCCATGCATTCAAAATGATGAAAAAGCATACAAATGTAGCACATGAGACTCTATTCTGTGGCAAAAGCCAGACAAAGAAGAAGTAAAATACTATGGACAAGAGCTAAAAATATATCCAAAAAAACATCCACCCATTTTTTTTTTTTATACAAAAAATGTACATAGAATGTTCATATATAGGTTGATAATATGTGATAAAATTGTTGAAGACAGTTTTCCTTTATTGTATTTATGGAACTTCCAATCACATTATTATTTCTCAAGCTCACACGCATCATTCTATATTTTAGATATCCAGCAGTCTTCTTTTATGAATCAGAATAATATGAGAATGTTGTTGTTTCTACTTTATTCTGCAGGTTAAAGAATGGATAGATAGATAGATAGATAGATAGATAGATAGATAGATAGATAGATTATAGAGATAAATAGAGAGACATAAATTGCAGATAGATAAAGAGATAGAAAGATAGAGAGAGAGATAGATGGATAGATAGATAGATAGATAGATAGATAGATAGATAGATAGATTTTGAAGGCATATTTGGGGTCACATAAACAGTAAAATAAGATATATCTAGCCACTGTTAAAAGTAATGAATACTCGGGCTATTCAGTATACAATGAGTATGTAGACAACGTATGGTTTTCAGTATTGGACACAGGGTAATCATCCATACTGCTGGGAATAGAGATCAGCCTAAGGCTGAAAGAGAATGCAATTTATTTTTGATACTTTGTCAGTAGGCAAATTATGAAAGTTGTCCCAATTGAATATCATCAGTAATATGCATGATTGCCTGGAAAAGCCCAACTTTTGATTGCACATTATTAAGTGATCACAAATTCCTTTCTGACATATATCGATCATGTACCATTTAATGCAGACTTACCCATTGAGCTCACTGGAGCCGTTATTGTGCCTGTAGAATTCAAATAAAAAATCTGACAGATCGGAGATATACTGTAAATAAATTTTCAGTTAGTCAAAACTACAACAAATATATCCATGCTTTATACATACAGGATTTTAATGAGAACTGTGTAAGTAGTGCTGGGAGTGGAAATGACCACTTGTCACTGGTTTTCCTCACAAATTGCAACTTATTCCAGTAATGGTACACTATTTGATTACCTTTTGTTGAGCCTAAATATCTTTTAAGGATACACTGCCATTGGGAAGGGATATTTTATTTACTAACATAGTAACATAGTAACGTAGTACATAAGGCCGAAAAAAGACATCTGTCCATCCAGTTCGGCCTCTCATCCTGCTAGTTGATCCAGAGGAAAGAACTACTCCCTGGATCAACGACCCCTCTCTAGTAGTTATAGTCTGTAATATTACTACACTCCAGGAATACATCCAGGCCCCTCTTGAATTCCTTTATTGTTCTCACCATCACGACCTCCTCAGGCAGAGAGTTCCATAGTCTCACTGCTCTTACCGTAAAGAATCCTCTTCTATGTTTGTGTACAAACCTTCTTTCCTCCAGACGCAGAGGATGTCCCCTCGTCACAGTCACAGTCCTGGGGATAAATAGATGATGGGAGAGATCTCTGTACTGACCCCTGATATATTTATACATAGTTATTAGATCTCCCCTCTGTCGTCTTTTTTCTAAAGTGAATAACCCTAATTTTGATAACCTTTCAGGATACTGTAGTTGTCCCATTCCAGTTATTGCTGTAGTTGCCCTCCTCTGTACTCTCTCCAGCTCTGCTATATCCGCCTTGTTCACAGGAGCCCAGAACTGAACACAGTACTCCATGTGTGGTCTGACTAGTGATTTGTAAAGTGGTAGGACTATGTTCTCATCACGGGCGTCTATGCCCCTTTTGATGCAACCTATTATCTTATTGGCCTTGGCGGCAGCTTCCTGACACTGGTTTTTGCAGCTTAGTTTGCTGTTTATTAAAATACCTAGATCCTTTTCCATGTCAGTGTTACCGAGTGTTTTACCATTTAGTATGTACGGGTGACTTGCATTATTCCTTCCCATATGCATAACTTTACATTTGTCAGTGTTAAACCTCATCTGCCACTTCTCTGCCCAATCCTCCAATCTATCCAGATCCCTCTGTAGCAGTATATTGTCCTTTTCAGTGTTAATTACTTTACACAGTTTATTGTCATCTGCAAAAATTGATATTTTACTATGCAAGCCTTCTACAAGATCATTAATAAATATATTGAAAAGAATAGGGCCCAGTACTGACCCCTGAGGTACCCCACTATTGACAGTTGCCCAATCTGAGTGTGTACCGTTAATAACCACCCTCTGTTTTCTGTCACTCAGCCAGTTACTTACCCACTTACAGACATTTTCTCCCAGTCCGAGCATCCTCATTTTATATACTAACCTTTTATGTGGTACAGTATGAAATGCTTTTGAGAAGTCCAGATATACGACATCTATTGATTCGCCGCTGTCAAGTCTAGAACTTACCTCCTCATAGAAACTGATTAAATTTGTTTGGCTATTTTTTTCCTTATAGTTTTTCAGTGCTTCCTCGCTACCCTCCTGTTTTAGTGATTTATATGCTTTCTTTTTGTCATTTATTGCTTTCTTTACATTTCTATTTATCCACATTGGTTTCTTTTTGTTCCTTAACCTTTTATTCCCATATGGTATGTACCTCTCACAATGAGAATTTAGCATGCTTTTAAAGATCTACCATTTTGTGGCTGTATTTTTGTTTTTGAGGACTTTGTCCCAGTTATTTAGGCCTATGGCCTCGCTTAGTTGGCTAAATTTGAAGTACTAAACAAAAGCAAAGACAGGTGCACTCTGTGATAATACTAAACCCTCACACTGATGTAAAATTGAGAGGTTAGTTCGACATATCCTACTAGGAGGACATGTCTTAAGCTCGGGCACCGCGCCAAGGTCTCTCAAGTAGCCCGAGGCCCTACCACTCACCTACCTGTGCCGTTTGGGCAATACCAGGGGCCAGTGGGCAGATTACGGGAGCATAAGGCCTGACTCACAGACAGCTTACCAGTAACCTCCAGAATGTAGCCATGCGCGGTGCCCGAGCTTATGACATGTCCTCCTAGTAGGATATGTCGAACTAACCTCTCAATTTTACATCAGTGTGAGGGTTTAGTATTACCACAGAGTGCACCTGTCTTTGCTTTTGTTTAGTCTTTGATTGTTCTTCACATCCACATAATTGTTACCTTATGTAGGATGGTTATTCTGGTACTTGTAGTCCGTTGCTGGCATCTTTCATTGTATGCATTTTTTTGCTGTTGATTGCCATAAGCAACGGACTACAAGTGCAGGATATGCTCCCCTATATACATGCACAACCGCATGTGGGTTTGAGCATATCCTGCCTGTTTAACACCACATCTTCTAATGGTTTGGATATTTTATTTAATCTAATATTCATAAAAATATTTATCTTTTTTTGGGCTGGTTGTTTTCAGCAATACCATGCCATAGAAAATGAGATACAAAATATTGTCCTTCTGTGCTAGCACAAATGAAAACTTCTACGTAGATAGGTAATGCAAAAATCACAGAAATATATGTGGCCTAAATGGGTTGAACTGCTCTAACCCCAAACACTGTTGTGTGTTTCTAGGTGGGGGGGCAGTTCCTCCGCATGTGGTTCGCAGCAAGCGGCCATCCCCAGCAATAATTTGCATACAATGGAGGATGCTGGCGCGAACCACATGCACCACACAAACATCCTACACAAAATATAACAATGTGCGGATGAAAATATATAAACACATAACTCACTGAAAAATGGTGCACCACAAGGATAAACAACTGACAACACTTGCTAATCCCTCAAGCTGATGTTAAAAGCTGAGACATTCGCCAATATCTCCCAGTAAGGAACATATTGGATCCCCAATATGTAATGCCTTGCCATTGTATTGCTGTTGTGAGGGAATATGTTATCTGCAATGTATTCTTCATTATAATGGTAGGTGTTGGGGTGACAGTACAAAAGCTTTATTAAAAGTGATGGCCTGACTGAGAGAGTTAAGCAAGACTGCCTGCCATACTAAAATTCCAAAGAGCAAGGTAATGAGCCACGACAGGAAGTAGAATACATCCAGATCAGTTTTTTTAATTTAAAAGAAAAATACATAGAATAGTTTAATATAGGTTAAAATGTGATAATTTTTTATGGAATTGTAAATTTCCCTGCCTTTTAAAATGATCATCATTTATAGTTTCTAAATGTGTGAAGATAATTTCACCTCAGTAATACATTATTTGGGTGGCCAAAAAGGCTGATTTAGAATATTTTCTGCTAACCATCATTTTATAAATGGTCATTTTGTCCAAATTATCACTTTTAACTTATTGCACTGTCATCAAAGTCAACAATCTTCACAATCTTCACAGACCAGCTATGAATAGCAAGGCATCCCAAATGTAATTAAAGTTTGTTTCTAAATAGAACAAATAATTGTCTTATATCTGACAAAATCTTTATTTAATATGTTTAGATGTTAAAAATGGTAATTATGGTCATTAGTGTTGAGTAAATCAAAGTATCTGAAGTGGACTGTGATTTCAATTTCAGGGAAAATTGAATTTGTCGCAAAGCTTAATTTCCTCGTGCTAAAATAAATAAATTTTTACTGAAATGGCGGTAAAAAAAAAATCATACTCAGACATTATCCGTTAAAGCGCGAAGATGCCACCACAGCCATCTTAATTGAAGATCCTGAGCCAAATCTTGTGCATGTGATGTCACCACACTGGCCATAGTGATGACATCATCACGCAACATGCAAGATTTCGCATGGGATCTTCAATCAATATGACCGGCGCTCAAATGGATAAGGTAAGTATTATTATCATTAACTGATTATCTCAGGTACACTTTAAAGCCATTTGGTACCAAAGAAGGATTGTTACTTTGTTGGATCTCCATAGTTTAAAGCATATCACTCTTGGCTCATGATGACAACTACTTCCCATTTGCACTATTAGGGCTATTTCACACAAGCAGATGCCGTGCGGGTAATCTGCTGTGTTAAAGACAGCCAAGCCCCGTTCCAGACAGCAGAGACATGGAACATTACCTTGATTGATAATGCTCCATGTGATCTTTTTACTACAAAATCACAGTGAGATAAAGTTGTCACCGTGATTTTGTAGTAAAAAGGTCACAGACAGACATGGAGCATTATCTATCATGTTAATGCTCTGTGTCTCTGCTGTCCGGAACGGGGCTAGGCACTCTTTAACGCAGTGGATTCCACACACGGGATCTGCTTGTGTGAAAGAGCCCTCAGGCGGCTGTCTAACAAAGACTACCACTCTGCTAAAGTAAATTAATTACACGGACAGCCATTTATTTGAATAATCTGCATACAATGCTGCATTTCCCCTGCATAGGCCGCTGCAGAGTACATGTTTACTGTAATGTGGCTTCCCCGATTACGAGGGCTTGAGAAGTCAGGCTTCTGTGTAAATACGGTATTATCTACATAAAACATCCCTTTAAGTATATATTTCTGAAGTTTTAAAGGAAATCTCCAAAACATCCACAATCTAGAGTAATCAGTATAAGGGATACAGAGTCTGGTTATGTCCTTTTTATCCTCATACTAACTTGCATTCCAATGCTGTGCTCCACCAGCAGTAAAATGCATTGAGAGGACTCCCGTGCTCACGCACACAATGAAGAGGACTTAAAGGGATTGTGTCACTTCAGCAAGTGGCTTTTATCATGTAGAGAAAGTTAATTCAAGCCACTTACTAATATATTGTGAATGTCCATATTGCCTCCTTAACTGGTTTGACTCATTTTTCTATCACCTTATACATTGCTTCTATCTAGGGGTTAAGACCACCCTGCAATCTAGCAACCATAGTGGCTGTGCTTACACACTAAAGCAAAAAAGCTATGGCTTCTCTGGTCTTCTTCTTTGCTTTTTGCTTAATTGTGCATGCACGACTACCGCTACTGGATTGCAGGGTGGTCTAACCCCTGGATACCAGCAGTGTATAATTGACAATCACAATACATTAGTAAGAGCCTTGTATTAACTTTTTCTACATTATAAATGTAATTTGATGAGGTGAGATAACCTCTTTAAGGAAGAGTCCTTTCAGTGCATTTTACTGTTGGTTTGTGGCAGCACAATGTCAGAATGAAAAGGGGTATGAAGATAAAAATTAAATAACTGGACTCCGCACCACTTACACTATATACTGCTTACTCTGGTTTGGGGGGGTGCTTTGGAGGTGTAAGATTCCCTTTAAGAAGGTTAAAAGACTTTTAATATTTGGCCAATTAAATTCTTTGGGAGCTAAAATCAGCAAATTAGGTAGAACTTGCTCAAACAATACCTCATATCTGTGGTTCCACCCATTTCCATTACAGTAAACTACAATTGAAGACTTATGAATGCTACATTTATGGGAGACATAGAAGACACAAAGTTTATTAAAGTAACACGTGTTCATTATGGTTTTCACATGGTTTCTATATCATAGTTATTACAAAAGGCAAACACCAGTATCCATGAGAGACATCCCAAAACAGCTCTGCTTGTTTCCATCAAAGTAAAAAGGCAGTTTTATTTGACAGCTGTCCATAACGATTGTGAGAAGAAACTGTATAATATCAACTATAGATAGACCAAAAGTATCAGAGAAAGAAGAAAAAATGAGCTTGTTAGAAGACTCTGTATTAGAGTTCCTTCCCTTGACAATATATCTGTACCCTAATATGCTCAACAAATTGGCAACCTGCACTTATAGCGCTCCTGTATTTGCATCCAAATTCCCTTCGGGGGAATGTCTATATTATTCGGTTTTGGATAAAAGAAGCAATTTGGTATGACAGGTGGGTCAAGTGTTTCTTTAATAAAGCAAACTGGTAGAGAGGAAGAATTGTGCTATTGTGAGCAGCTTGACAAATAGGTAGATTTATCTCCCTTGAGTATACCCAGTGAAAGCTACTAAATAAATCACTCTTGTTACGTTGATTTAACCACTTCAATGTTGATGGAAAAGATGTTTCTTGTCGAACTACAGGATTTGCTGCCTCCATTTCCACATGTATCACATTTGCTATGCATACCTGACAGCTCTCACAGCGTTGTTGAAGTTTTACATCAGCAGTTCATCTCTAGGACACAAACTCATATTCCCCTTCTTAACAATAGAGCTGTAATTTCTTGGTCCATTAGAAGAGGTCAGGGCAATCACTCTCTGGTTTCCCTTTGTCATTTTTAACTTTTTTTTATACAGTGATTTGATTTCACTTTTTGTAGTCTTTTCAAACATTTCCTGACATGACAAAGTGACAATGTACTGTAGAACAAACCAAAGGACAGCTATGATTTTCTCGCAGCAATCATTGCTTGTTTGAAAAGCACAGATGTAGTAGTGTAGGATCATCCTTCTAGTGTCAAAAAGAACAGCAGAAAATATTCACCCGAAACTGTACAGCATTCCCATAATAGTTTGGCTGATATTTATTGTACTTTAATCACCTGTAGTGCAGGTGCAATATATAGATTCATAACAATGGATCCCCAAGGTATCACAGTGAATGTTCCTGCTTCATAGACAAGGGCTCTTTGTTATTCCTTAATCTTATTGCGTTACATAACAATTTTTAATTTCCGATTAAAGTGGTTATCTGGAAATACAGTATTGAAGGAGTTATCAATATCATATGGGTGGAGGTTTGACTCCTGGCACTTCAGTGAGCGTTTCAATGTGACATAAATGGTATAGAAAGAGACAGCAACTTTTACCTCTTCAAATAGCCGATCAGTGGGAATTAGAAATGAGCAAAGTTTTGAAAAATTTGATTCGGCAACTTCCTTGAAGTTAGCTAAGAAATTCTATTCAGTACAAATTAATTTGTCACAAATCACTATAAATGAGGTATACCCACTCCATTCTGCCTTAGGGTACAGGCACATGGAGTGGCCGTACTGCAGGCGGGTTTGCGGCCATGCTGCGGTGAAGTCCCATGTTGCCAATTAGCCCAATTGCCTTTAAGTTAATAATGAAAAGCGCACTGTATAGTCAGTCTTTATTATTAATGGCCGCATGGAACCCTTAAACAAAGGCTGTTGCTGGTATGGGGTTTGGCTGGTTAGGTGGGGGCACAATATGCATATTATTGCTGTTCTGGCTTCAATCTCCTACAGGTTATTTGACAGTAAACACTGAATATTAATCGGCTCTGGCATATCCACTTCTCCAACCCCAGTGCTCTCCTGCCGGTGGGAGCCCTTCTACTGCCTCCTGCTTTTTCTCCTTTTCCACATCATCTAATATGGGTGAGGATCCTTCTCTCTCTGTATCTTGCTGAAATTTCTAAGACATGGAGACTTTGAAGGATGAATTGGAAGAATTAAAGCCAACAAAAGATGAAGATGGTCATCATTAAAATCTGGCCCCACTAAGGGGTGCAGACTGAATGGTATTAGTTGAAACGCTGGCACTGGAATAATAAAGGCTTCCATCTTATTGCTACTGAATTACATATCTTAGTTTATGGCTGATGTAGGAAATAGTACTGTAAATGTAGGAATAAATAAATAAAACTGAGGCAGAATAAGTCTCCCTGCACTTTTCCTGCAGTCTCCAGCATAAAGAAAATGATGAACATTATTAATAAAGGGTGCCACACAGGGGACATTATAACTGCTCGGGGCCACTTATTACTGCTGGGGGCCACTTTGTGGGACATTATTATTGCTTTGGGCTACTGTGGGGGGCAATAATAATGCTGGGGACCACTATGGGGGACATTATTAATGCTTTGAGCTACTGTAGGGAACATTATTAATGCTGGGAACCACTATTGGGAACATTATTAATATTTGGGGCTACTGTGGGGGACATTTTTTATGCTGGGGACCACTATAGGGAACAATATTATTGGTGGGTGCCCACTATGTATATACATTATGCAGGGGTTGGGGTTTAACTGCAGATGGCCAGAAAATAGATGCAAAAAAGGCTGAAAATGGCCATGAAAAACTGATAGTGTGTCTGCTTTTCATAGCCTGTTTTTTTCTATCGTGTGAATGGAGCCTTAGGCTCAAGAACAGGCATTCTCAATAAAAAAAATTGCTATAAGAGGAGACCCAATGGATTGATAGCCTGTAAATCCTTAATCCAAATGGATTAAATGAAAGCTGCCAGCAGTTCCAGTATGGCTTGCAGGCCGCTGCCTGCTTCCTGTGGGTATGTCCTTCCAATTCCTTCCCCAGCCTATAGCGGGCAGTCCCTAGTACATAAGGTATCTTCCCCAGTGAGAGGGTTCCTGAGTTTAATTTAATAGTTTGTAGTTTACCAGTGAAGGTGTGTGATTCTGTCTGACTGCCTGTGTACCGAACTTCTGCCTGACAATCGACTCAATTTCTCCACTATCTGCCCTAACCTTAGTCTGTTTCTTGTATTAAAGGGGTTGTCTCATCATAGACAATGGGGAAATATCGATAGGCTATGCTCCCAAATTCTTTATAGGTGTGAGTCCGCACCTATATCGAGAACGGAGCCCTGCAAGGTGGTGGCTGAAGGACTCCAGTCCAGCCACCACCAAACCGGCTCCCCATAGAAGTGAATGGGAGCGCACCGTACATGACCGGCCACTGCTCCCATTCACTTCTATGGGCTCTACCGAAATAGCTGAGCCAGTGCTCGCCTATTTTCGCTGGCCCCATAGAAAATGAATGAATGTGCCCTCCTTCACTTTTGGTTACTTAAAATGTATTGGTACCGATTGGTACTCGCTGCTGGCACTGTAGCAACAGCAGTTATAACATAAACAGCGGATATAAGATGGGACTGCGGTAGTGCACGCCGCTCCTAGTCACTAGCACTAGCTAGCTGTTTTTTTTAGCTATTACAATGGTTTTAAATAATTAAATAAAGTATAGTTTTAAATATCCAAAGCAATATGTAAGTGATTAGTGTAAATGGGGTAATCTTTTAGCCAATAGCTATCTATTACCAGCAACCTTAATTTCAAACTGTTTGTAAAGACACATATCTGTGGTTCAGCTGATTAAAACACTTTTTTTTTGTTTTTGAAATCTAGGGCTCTATTCCCAAGTTAAGATACTTTTTTCATAATATACATATTTGGCCTTTGGTGCAATGGCGGCATCACCATTGCTCTCGTTTCACCCAAACACAACTATGTCCAGCCTCTCCCTTGCTGGTTTGGTTAAAAGGGTCAGGCAGTGGCAAAGAAGCACAGCTCCATAAAACCTGAGTTCTACAGAGCTATAATATGGTTTATGTAGCAGTCTAGAGTCCATACTCCAGTACCATATGGAAGCTTAAAAACATGGAAAGCTGTATAAGAAAGCCTATAGGAAAGCTTATGGAAGTGAAATAGTGAATGCTTTTTTTTAAGGAAGGAATGAAGATATAGATGGATTGGACAGGCTTTAAATGTATTTTCCAGCAGTTAGCCAAGTGGGATCTTCTGAAAACTCCAGCACTAGTCATGTCATGGAAAATGGGACATGGGCCGGGTGCAAATATTTTCTCCAAAGTCCTTCAAGCTTCTTGTATTTCTGGTATTTCAGCCTGTTAAAACTAACCATAGAAACCAATTGTGAGCTGTTAATAGACAAATTTTGGGCTGCTCTTTTTTTCATATACTATTTTTTTATGGGTTTCATTAAATAGGTTATACAGAAAAATGAATAGGCTTTCAAAATTTTGATATTCTTTTAACACATAAAAACGTCTTTACATTTGACTTGGAGATAAGAGAATCGATTCTACCGCCTTATGCTGAATTTCCAAAATTTTTTGGATTCAAACAAACCCAAATTTAATAATTCGTTAAAGGCGAATCAAATATCTTCTAATTGCCCTAAAAATTGGTATATAACACTCTGTGGTAGAGATAGAGAGAGAAATAGATGTTTTAATTTTCATATATTTTCCCAGACACCCAGGGGCTTGTTTAATGGCTTACAATATTCCTCATGTGTACTTGGTGTTCTCCACAGGAAGCAATAGTAAGCCACCCAGAGCTGGGTTCCTGGTATGAGACACTAGTTTCCTTTTCCTTTTGGAAAGGAGACTGACTTGAATGTCTCTTTTCTACAGAAGCATTATGTGGGGGCACAAGCAGGGCAATAAAATAAAAACATATTATAGTGAAAAAGCACTGACTGAAGAGTTCAAGGCTACCCCCAAAAACTGGATTAAAAAAAAGGGAAAATTTGATCTATGACGCAAAAGCAAGGCAATAGATAAGAAATATTATTCTGAAAAAGCACTCAGTTTTGAACAATTATTTGAAAAACCTGCTGAAACAAGTTTTAAGAAATCTGCTCATCTCTAATTTAGATACAAAAGCCTTATTACATCAAGCACATAATGCATTTCTTCCATGTCCCACTAGTTTTAACAAATCACCAGTGCATCAAGGAATATTCTGAAGAATTGGCAATCATTTGTGTCTTACTGGATTTGAACATGAAGAATTACTGTTGAAGAAACACACACTGTACAGCTACTTAATGTATGCATCTTTCAGACTGGACAGCTGCATCTCTCCTGTGAGTCTCAGCCCTCAAGCACATTGAATCAGAGTAACTTGATTCACAGTAGCCTTGTCCAGCCATATAAGCCAAACAGCTGGGATAATTTTGTATTATGATACTTAATCAGGAATGTTAACAATGGACATGAAGCTTTTATAAGAGTCTGGGGATAAAATGTTAGCAACATTATTCAAAGGGTTTGCTTAGTTTTGTAGCCATTCTGTAAAACAAATGTCACCAGATAAAAAGAGAAAGGAAGAAAAAGTGAGTATCAGACTAGGAGGTTTCTTTTATGAATTAAACATACATAATAACTTATTGTGAAGATACTTACCGTATCTAAGTATATTGTGCAATACATGAAGTAGAGCACCATATTAGTTGTAAGTTCTTTCCCCTGATTCATATTTGATTAATCCAATGGTATTAGTAGCAACATGTGACACAGGTCTCATGCACAAGGCTGTACTATAGAATTGTTCAAGCTACGCATTGTACAGAGTCTTTATAAGACACCCCTAGATTTCTTTCAGTCCCCACTGTGCCTCTATACTATACCTTCAACTTTGTACTGTAGGATTCTGCATAAATCTGACAGATAAGAAATCATGATGTGCTCTTTTGGATTCCATGCTATGGAGCTCTTCTCCTTTGAAATCGTTAGTCTCTGACATGCAGTGCCACACTGAGAACTGTATGACAGCATGGAGGGAAGGTCGCATGTCGCTGTGCATTTTTCCACAGGCCTTATGTTACAGATACAACATGCCATGGTAAGTATTTTTTCTATGTAATGCCCCTTCTGCATCTCCAAATTTTCTCCTGCCATCATCAGTGATGCCACTTCCTGTCTCTGTGACCACCAAATCTGTACAGGGGTGTACTTAGGGGTGGAAATTTTTGCAGTCCGATTTGACACCAACAGCCCCCCTCTATCACACCTATCACATAAGAGAACTTAATAAAAATGGCCGCAGTTATAGATTTTGCATTAGAAACTTCAAGTAATGCATCTTGTGACAGATAATAATTCACATAGGAACCTGGGAGAGAAGAGAACAAGGAGGCTCTAATCAAGCCAGAAACAATTATGGAACATTGCTTCCAAACCTCGGCTAGGCTGGGTGGAAGTTAGCCTGAACTGGGGGACAAAATGTAGATAACAAAAAAGTACATGCAGTTGGGAGTGTTTTTGAATTTGCAAATGTCATTAAGTGGCAAAATTAGGTTTTAAAGAGGACCTGTAACCTTCCCTGAGATGTCAGTTTTATCAATTATTTGCATCCACCTTGTAATTACAATTCTGGAGCATCTATTCTTATGATTCTAGGACAGGCATCCTCAAACTGTGGCCCTCCAGATGTTGTAAAACTACAACACCCAGAATGCCCTGCTGTAGGCTCATACTTGTAGGCTGTTCGGGCATGCTGGGAGTTGTAGTTTTGCAACAGCTGGAGGGCCGCAGTTTGAGGATGCCTGTTCTAGGATGATGTTTTATTATTCCTGCTAGAAGTTATAAATGAATTACTAAAAGTCTGCAGTGAAGATCCAAATTAGTGGTACAGTTAAATTTGTGTCCCTACACAGTCTGACACTATCCAGTCAGTGCTAACACAGCAAGATTGTGCAGGAGCCTGGACCTTCATAGAAAACTGTTAGTAATTCATTTACAACATTTAGCAGGTATAATAAAAATGACACATTATAGAGTCATAATAATAGATGCTACATAATTGTTATTACAAGTAGTTACTAAAACAAACGTCAGGAGAGCTCGTCGCAGGTCCTCTTTAAGTGAAAAGTAGGAATATTTACTGTATGTAGGACCAGCAGTGAGTGGGTGCTTAAATAAATGCTGTCTTCAAAGAACATTATAAATGGCCTCCTTGTGAGTCTCTGCTGAAGATTAGTTTTATCTTATGAGGGAGCCAGATAAAAGATGTTTTCCCTTCGGAGAAGCGCTAGTTACTATTTAAATGTGTAAAACACAATGGGGGAGCTTTACTAAGCTAAATGCACAAGAATGTGGGCTCAATTTGTACCAACAAATGTCTTGGACATCATTTCTCATTTTTTAAACACTTTTTGTACCTCACTAGACACTGGGCGCGGGTTAGTAGAAAAGGGTGTGGCAAAAATGTGACAACCTAATCCCACCATAAAATGTGAGACAGTGTGAAATATGGAGCATATTTAGTCGTACTGATCTACGTTATACTGTTTACATTGCATGTGAGCACACATAATGATTATTACTATGAAATATTAATTATGTACATAATAATGGTTCATAATAATGGCCATTATGTATGAAGTATATACTGATAGGGAACCTAGGTTGTGAGCCCTACTGGGGGCTAATGAATATGTCAGCATCTACAAGCAATTGAAATAAATTAATAATAAAAATGACAATCACATGTAAATGAGAATGACTAAGAAGATATATATATATATATCTTAGTGTGATGAACCGCACCTCACAGCCCTGCCTGACGTCACACTACATTGAGATTGTTATCAAGACGTGGCGTTAAGTCCTCCCTGGGAGTACGTAAGGTCCGCTTGGTACAGTTTTACAAAGATACCCTCCTGGCCACATGGGCACGGGGAGTGAGAGAGGGTGCCCCAAGCGGCCTCCAATGTGGCACAACACACGCTCACAATCCTGACAGGCTGAGGGATTCCTTTCACTGTCCAAGGAAACAGAGCCCTGCCAGCCCGGTAGACTGCTACCAATTCCTTGTTAGATATAAGCCAGGTCTGTTAACAGTATTATAAAGGGACAGAAACCAGCCTAGGTAGCATCTAATGTAATACCGAGACATGGATGTGTGGGATTCGAGGATTGAGACAAAAGAACAGCACAAGATTAAATTAGAAATGTATTCACCTTATGGGCGCACTAGACACAACACTATGTATACACAGATATATACAATGGCCAGATATATAACAAACAGGTGATGGTACAATTAGAGTTGACAGATAAAAGTCAGTTACGGGATATGGGTATGGTAGGTTAAAGCTGTGGTTACATGGGAGGCAATGATATCAGTGAGTTTCCAGGTCTCTCCAAACAGGATGAACGGCGTAACCTCCCTTCAGAGAAAGATAATGGCAATTGCCTTGCACGGGCAGTTAACCCTTAGTTGGTCATGCCCATCCCTCCCCCTGGGAGGATCCCACCCCCCCTCTCTTTGGCCCTGGTAGCCAAAAATCCACAAACCCATTATGGATCATAGCTCCTCACCGGAAGGTCATAGGTAGATGGTTCTGGTGCCAACATATCTGCCCAGATCACGTTGCATTTAGAGACCGAACACGTTACTATTTGGTTACTACTAGTTCTCCATATCTCCCCTTCCCTGTGTCCCACAAACAAGCGAAGTCCGGGAGAAGTCCGTCTTAGACCCAAAAATATGACTGGTGTATGACAAAGATGTGCGGTCTTTCATAATTCCTTATGAACTCCATGATCTCTAGGGAGTTTATTTTGTTGTAGATAATAAGCTCAGCCAGGTAGCCATCCAGTCAGAGGAGCTTGCTTCCAGTCTGGCTGCTGGGAGTGTGAAATATAAACATGTTATCTCTTTGAAGCAGGGCCACCTGTGAAGCCCGTTCCCCCTGCCAATTACCCCTCACCCGGACAACAAATGGGCAGGCATTAAATCATAATTCCTTGTATTCCTTACACTTGATAATCAAATTTCTTGAAATTGGTTTTGTGTCTGATTCACTGAATCAGTCTGAAAATTTGATTGTACCTGAATTGAAAGTGCTCCAATTGGTCTAAAAATCAGTATATGACATTTTTTTCTCTCTCTTATCTTTCTAGCTTTGTAATTTTATCCCCCCCCCCTGCTTTAATGCAATGACAGAAATAGCAAATAATATCAGAGTAACAGTGTCATATAAAACTATGTGTATACATATGGTTGACATTGATAACAACATAAACACACTGTGTTGTCTCACTTGTTATGCTTTTTTTTAAAATTAAAAGAAATCTAAAAGTTGTCTCTTATTTAAAGCACCCATAGCATTATGGGGAAAGGAACAGAAGAAAACTGTGTCTTTTCTCAGAGTTCCAAAAAGGGAGTAGGTGCCTGCTCCTGTTAATACATATACACAGTAGTATCAGAAGTAGTAGGTGTTCAAAACAAGCATCCAAAACTCATGCCTGAATGAAGGCAGATGACTGCAGCTGTTTATACACATTTTCCCTTTTATTTGGGAGCAGCAGCAGTACAGTGTTGAAAGGGTACAGTGTGTAGGGGTAATGGTGGCATCTGACAGCAATAGCTCTATTAGTAGCGCAGCATGCAACAGATAAGGCAGTACAGTCGTGGCCAAGTGATCAGATGAATTGCATAGTCCTTATTTGCCATGAAAATTAACTTAATCCCAAAAAAAACTTTCCACTGCATTTCATTGCTCTCATTAAAGGACCTGCTGAGATCATTTCAGTAATCGTCTTGTTAAATCAGGTGAGAATGTTGACGAGCACAAGGCTGGAGATCATTATGTCAGGCTGATTGGGTTAAAATGGCAGACTTGACATGTTAAAAGGAGGGTGATGCTTGAAATCATTGTTCTTCCATTGTTAACCATGGTGACCTGCAAAGAAACATGTGCAGCCATTATTGCGCTGCATAAAAATGGCTTCACAGGCAAGGATATTGTGGCTACTAAGATTGCACCCCAATCAACAGTTTATATGATCATCAAGAACTTCAAGGAAAGAGGTTGAATTCTTGTTAAGAAGGCTTCAGGGCATCCAAGAAAGTCCAGCAAGCGCCAGGATCGTCTCCTAAATAGGATTCAGCTGCGGGATCGGAGTGCCACCAGTGCAGAGCTTGCTCAGGAATGGCAGCAGGCAGGTGTGAGTGCATCTGCACGCACAGTGAGGCGAAGACTTTTGGAAGATGGCCTGGTGTCAAGAAGGGCAGCAAAGAAGCCACTTCTCTCCAAAAAAAACATCAGGGACAGATTGATCTTCTGCAGAAAGTATGGTGAATGGACTGCTGAGGACTGGGGCAAAGTCATATTCTCCGATGAAGCCTCTTTCCAATTGTTTTGGGCATCAGGAAAAAGGCTTGTCCGGAGAAGAAAAGGTGAGCGCTACCATCAGTCCTGTGTCATGCCAACAGTAAAGCATCCTGAGACCATTCATGTGTGGGGTTGCTTCTCATCCAAGGGAGTGGGCTCACGCACAATTTTGCCCAAAAACACAGCCATGAATAAAGAATGGTACCAAAACACCCTCCAACAGCAACTTCTTCCAACAATCCAACAACAGTTTGGTGAAGAACAATGCATTTTCCAGCACGATGGAGCACCGTGCCATAAGGCAAAAGTGATAACTATGTGGCTCGGGGACCAAAACGTTGACATTTTGGGTCCATGGCCTGGAAACTCCCCAGATCTTAATCCCATTGAGAACTTGTGGTCAATCCTCAAGAGGCGGGTAGACAAACAAAAACCCACTAGAATGGGTTCCTATCAGTCAGGAATTGGCCCAGAAGTTGTTTGAGAGCATGTCCAGTCGAATTGTAGAGGTCCTGAAGAAGAAGGGCCAACACTGCAAATACTGACTCTTTGCATAAATGTCATGTAGTCGTCCATAAAAGCCTTTGAACCGTATGAAGTGCGTGTAATTATATTTCACTACATCACAGAAACAACAAAAACAAAGATCTAAAAGCAGTTTAGCAGCAATCTTTGTGAAAACTAATATTTGTGTCATTTTCAAAACTTTTGGCCATGACTGTAGAATTGTGTGTATGACTGTATAGGGGTAGTAATAGTAATAGGGGCAGTTGTGTATGGGTAATTGTAGTAGCAGAAGGGGAAGTAACAACTAAGTAATGGCAGATCTATTCATGATCATTTTACACTGGTGAGGGCAAGTTTGTTCGTTTGAGTGTGACGATGCCATCTGCTGCACTAAAATTCCTTTTCTGGGTGCTGCTGTGGCTTCTGCTGCTTGTGGAAGAAGAGATGATTGGAGGTGGGTGAATCAGGGTGGTGTCAGACAGAACAGCCACAGGGAGGCAAGCAAGATGTGTAAGCTGTTGCTCATCAACCCTCCCTTATTACATCAGTATGTTTGGTCTGATACAAATATCAGGGGCAATGACATGGTTGAAACTGCAATTTTCCTTACTGACAATTCTGGTGGCCTCTTTGAAGGACCCAAGTACGCAACAAGCATCTTTTAGGAGCTGCCACTGCCTGACCTCAAAACAACACATGCTCCTCGCTGCGGTGGTCTGGTTGTGATAATCATTCATCGCTTTACGCTGCTCATACAGACGCTAAAGCATATGCAAAGTGTAATTCTAGTGAGTTTGAACGTCACAAATCAAGCAATGCAAGAATGGCTGAAATGTTAGGGAAGTCTCCTGGACATGGCCAAGACCATTTGGAAGACACGGTACTTTTTCAAATAGTGCTGCACGGCTAAACACTTTGCCACAAAGCGAGAATTGCAAGAAGCAGTCCACATTCTCTTCCATGCGACAGTATAAGGCAGGGATGACTTTTTTAGAGAAATTATGGCAACTAGGTAATTTTCAGCAAGGCTGAGCTCATGCCATCAGTTCCCTAAAAGCAGCAGAATCCACTAAGTGGTACAGCAGGGACTGAACCACCAGTAACTTGACCAGGCCGGAGTTAAGTTTGCCCACTAGTGGATTGCTGGGTGCATAGGGTTATTTTCTAGCCACACATTCCATTAGGAGGAGAAGTAGAACCAACAAAAACAATACAACTATGCATTGGGTACCCCACCTTTGCCTGGACCTGCTCTTCATGGTAGTGAAAACGCTGACTGTTCTCACACAAGTCATCAACAGGGAGACTATCTTAAATATTTTCCATAGCACTCTTCTTCAGAAAAAAGAAGGCACTGCAGTAGTAGCTGGCAGTGAAAACAGATATGAAGCAAGTGAAATCCCTCTCTGGGGCTGCAGGACGCTTGTTGTGATCGCTGGCTCCAAGTCACAGTGTCAGACTTAAAGGTGATATCAACATCATCCTGCTGTGACTGAGAGGGTGAGTGAGCCAAATACTCCACAATGACACCCTCTTTGTCCTCAATAATAATTAATACTATTAATACTGGCCAGTTGGCTGGTGCTGCAACTGCTTTTTGCACTACTACAGCCACCCACATTCTAACTCTCTGATAACAAGGCATGTGCCTTTTATTTTGCACACTTCCATTTACCAGACATTTTATTATGAGAGCTATTGTTACATTGTGGCCTGTGTCCATCACTGCCCCACTACTTTTATTAGGAACATTAGTCACTGAACTACTGCTACTCTCATTTTTGCTATCACAACCTCTCCTCGCTCTGTGTGTAAATGCTGGACTCTCGTCTCATTTCTTGAATGTGATTAGGTTCCTAGTGCACTAGTTTAACCAGTGAAGGTGTGCTATTCTGATTGTCTCCCCCCCCCCCCCCCCGTGTAATAAACTTTTGTTTACTGACTCTGATAATCTGATGCATGCCTATTCTATTGTACTGCCCCTTTACTGCCTGCACTAACTTTGGATTAGTTTCGCAGAATTGCACAAATTCTGCCTTCCCTGACCTCTGCCTGTTTACTTACCTGAGCCCTTGGTGGGTCAGCTGCCAACTACACCAGGAATATTCCAAGAGGTAGCTTCCTGATTGGCCCCCTGGAGCAAAGGCCAAATTCCTGTATAGGGGTTAAAGGGTGAAAACCAGGAGATCATCAGGATAGGGCCCTTAGAACTAATCCAAAGTCAAACCGGTTACTTGGTACCATGGTTTCATACTGCATATTACACCTATAAATCAAGATTTTATAGATTATAAAAAATTTTTACACAGATTATTAAATGGTAGCAAAATTGCAAATGTTTTTTACAGACAGTGAAGCAACTAAACTTCCCTCCCCATCTACAAACACACTGCACACCAATATTGACAATTTACAATGATATATTAACACAATACAATTTTTTGAATCAAACTGGTATATTATTAAACTATAATGTGTTAACTAAAACTGCACTGTATATGAGGCAAAACAATGCATTAACTAAAACTGCATGGTGTATTGAGGCAATAGTTTTTTTTTTAAACAAATTTCTTTTTATTAAAGGTTTACGATTACAAATGCACAATAGCATAAAACAGGGCGGTCTTATACATATAAAAGAAGCCAGTATACTGGCAATATAATTACAGTGGGAAATTACACGAATAAGGGGAAAAACATAAGGGAGGGATGTTGGCGAAGAAGTACAATGAGGGAGGGTAGGAAGGATGCACTGGGGGGGGGGGGGGGGCCCCCCACATCAGAGAGGTGATCAAGTGGACAAATGTAAAGAGTTTATTACTTAGATTATATCTGTATGGATGATCAACACAACACCAACATGAATTGTCCTGGATAATCTTGAGTCAGGGAAAAAGAGTCACTACATGTGGGGACGACGTCCAGTCTTCCTACATCACTCCATGGCCTAGGAAGAAGTAAATGTTTTAACCCTGTGATGATAGGTCTCAAAGGACTTGGTTTAGTATAGAGAGAGGTTGGCCAGTGGGAGACGTATGAGGTTGTCTGGTTTGGGGGTGACGAAAGGACTGCCAAGGTGCCCACAGTTTAACAAATTTGGAGTGTGTTCTGGTTGCCCAGCTCGCTAATTCTTCCATCAGGTATATCTGATCCACCTTTGCATACCCCTTCTCTACGCTGGGGAGGTTAGTATTAAGCCATTGCAAATGTATCAGTAACGTGGCTGCCTGGATTAGGAGGGTCAGCACGTCAAAGAGTGATGGTTGCCATTTCTCTGAGGGGAGCCAAAGTGAGACAGATTGTGGTGAGAGCTTGATCAAAGATTTGCATATTTCATTAGTCTTTTAATTAATCTGTTTCCCAATTGGGACGTATAAGAGGGCAGAACCACATAACATAGTCCAAGGTGCCCTTACTATGTAAGCATCTCCAGCAAGTCTCTGAACCTAAGAGTCCCATGTGGAAAAGTTTACTCGGCAGTTTACTCATTGTACCAGCAGGTCATGGTTTTATAAGAATGTTCTTGAATTTTTACAAACCTTGAAAAATCTGAGGTGGATTTGATCTATTTCAGTGGGGGTGAGTGTCCTATCCAGGTCTTTTTCCCAAGCTCTAATATGAGCAGGCCAGAGAAACAAGTAACTTGTACAAAAGCAAGATGATTTTTGTAAGGACTCACCCAGAGAAAGTTTCTTGAACTATGTAGGGTCAGATGTGGTATTATATTTAGAAAATAATGTCAAACATGAGTGTTTGAGTTTTTGTCTGGCTAAGAAATTGTCCTTCTCTGATAATTTGAGAGCAAAGGGGTTCAATGTCATTTTTTGATTTATTATCTACCATGAGTGAAACAGAGAAATGGGTCTGTAGTTGCCACATTCTGTATTATCTTTACCCCCTTTGGGGAGGATGATTGTGGTAGCCTCAAGACCCCGTCTCAGGAGTGGTTCACCTTTGGCAAGTGCTTGGCACCAATTAGTTATACGGGGAGCTAAGGCGTATAGTATCCCACTAGGAGACTATCTGGTCCTGGCGCTTTGCCTATGGGCATGGACTTGATAATTCCACTGATTTCTTCTCTGTGACAGGGGCCAGTAAAGGTGAGCAGTAGTGATGAGCTGCAGGGGCGAAATTCGAGTTTGCAATATTTCGCAAATATTTGGGCGAATATTCATCATACATTTTCTTATATTATTTACTTGATTGCGAAAATCGGCAATGTAATATGAACATATTGAGTGTGCAATACAGTCGTGGGTCACTATTGCTACATTGTTCAAGCTGCTAGAAGTTTACTGAGACTGGAGAAAATGGTTGGCACGGCAGAACATTACAATTGCTTTATATGCAGATAGAGTGCTCCAATATATTCGCGATTGTGCAAATCGGCAATTAATGATGCGCATATTTTTGCACAATACGTGCAACTTCACATTTTAGCAGGTCTGACTACATATTAGCGATTGGTGCACTAAGTATTGTTGTGAACTTGTGACATCACAGCACTATGTATGTAGCATGTATGTATGGACAGCAGAACCTATCACACTATCACACTATCTAACATCCTGCACTGGAACCAGCTACACTATATCACAATCTAAACTACACTGACTATCTCCCACTAACTATCTGTACTATATATATGAGCTAACTAACTATCTCATGTAATGACACAGCAAAGCACAGAACACAGCAATGACACTGCTGTCTCTCTCAGAAATGCAAAAAACTGCAGAAAATGGCTGCTGGGGAGGTTGTTATATAGTAAGGGGTAAGCAACTTTCTTATTGGTTGCTAAGGATGTTGCTAAGCTCAGACAAAGACATTGCAGCCTTCTCATTGGCCCACAAGCAAGAGGTAGGGAGGGATCATGGGTCCAGAGCGAAAAAAAATCGGGAATATTTCCAAATACGAATATATAGCACCACATTCTAAATCTTCGCAGTCATCTTCATTTAATTAGGGATGTTTGAGATTTTTAGAA
This sequence comes from Bufotes viridis, assembly GCA_033119425.1. Lineage (NCBI taxonomy): Eukaryota > Metazoa > Chordata > Amphibia > Anura > Bufonidae > Bufotes > Bufotes viridis. The sequence goes on along the minus strand of CM065590.1, from coordinate 373,482,147 downwards.
ACTGATCTATATGGGTCGCCCTCTCGGTTTCCTGCTGTTCCCCTGGAGAGGGGGAGTGTGAAGCGTCCAAATTGTATAATCTGATGGACGAGATGTATGTCCTGGTACAGGTTTTAATGATGGAAATGTATTGAGATTCCTTACACTTTTTAATGATGTAAGTCAATAGCCTATTGTCCCTGTCGCCATGCATATATTGTTTAAATTTAGCATATTGATATGCTTTCAGGGCCGGTGCAAGGATTTTTGCCAACACAATCGAGGATACATTTTGGCGCCCCCCTCCCCCCCTCTTCCAGAACTCCCCCTAACACCAGCATCCCACCCAGACCCCACTCCAATGGAATGCCTGCCTGTGCATGCGGTATTTGTTTCTTTACCTTATTTTTCTTTTATATAAAAAACAAACTAAATCGTGTTTTTTGTTAACTGGGTTTTATTAACAGTTTAACAAAATAAGTTATACATCTATAAAACAAAGTTTTCACCAATGAGTAAAAGTGCAGGAAATAGTGCAAACATACGTGCCCTAAAACACTACACACAAACAGTGCTACAATAAAACAGCCCGTTCAAGGCAAACCATTACCAGTTACCAGCACAGCCTCCAGCATTGTCCCCCATCATGTCACTTCACTCCCCCCCCCTTCCATTGCACAGCCTCCAACATTGTCCCCCATCATGTCACTTCACCCCCCCCCTCTTCCATGGCACAGCCTCCAACATTGTCCCCCATCATGTCACTTCCCCCTTCCATTGCAGAGCCTCCAACATTGTCCCCCATCATGTCACTTCACCCCCTTCCATTGCACAGCCTCCAGCATTGTCCCCCATCATGTCACTTCACCCCCCCTTCCATGGCACAGCCTCCAACATTGTCCCCCATCATGTCACTTTACCCCCCCTTCCATTGCACAACCTCCAACATTGTCCCCCATCATGTCACTTCACCCCCCTTCCATCTCACAGCCTCCAACATTGTCCCCCATCATGTCACTTCACCCCCCTTCCATTGCACAGCCTCCAACATTGTCCCCCATTATGTCACTTCACCCCCTCCCTTCCATGGCACAGCCTCCAACATTGTCCCCCATCATGTCACTTCACCCCCTTCCATGGCACAGCCTCCAACATTGTCCCCATCATGTCACTTCACCCCCTTCCATGGCACAGCCTCCAACATTGTCCCCCATCATGTCACTTCACCCCCTTCCATTGCACAGCCTCCAACATTGTCCCCCATCATGTCACTTCACCCCCCTTTCAATTGCACAGCCTCCAACATTGCCCCCCCTCATGTCACTCCACCCCCCCTTCCATGGCACAGCCTCCAACATTGCCCCCCATCATGTCACTCCCCCCCTTCCATTGAACAGCCTCCAACATTGTCCCCCATCATGTCACTTCACCCCCCCCCTTCCATTGCACAGCCTCCAACATTGTCTCCCATCATGTCACTTCACCCCGCCCCTTCCATGGCACAGCCTCCAACATTGTCCCCCATCATGTCACTTCACACACCCCCTTCCATGGCGCAGCCTCTAACATTGTCCCCCATCATGTCACTTCACCCCCCCTTCCATTGCACAGCCTCCAACATTGTCCCCCATCATGTAACTTCACCCCCCCCCTTCCATTGCACAGCCTCCAACATTGTCCCCCATCATTTCACTTCACCCCCTCCCTTTCCATGGCACAGCCTCCAGCATTGTCCCCCATCATGTCACTTCACCCCCCCCCCCTTCCATTGCACAGCCTCCAACATTGTCCCCCATCATGTCACTGACATGATGGGGGACAATATTGGAGTCTGAGCCATGGAAGGGGAGGGGGTGACATGATGTGGGACAATGTTGGAGTCTGTGCCATGGAGGTGGGGGGGGTGACATGATGCCACCCCCTATGGCACAGACTCCAGCATTGTCCCTCATCATGTCACATACCCCCCCATTGTTTTCTTCCCTTCCAGGCTCCATGGTTTGGCGCAGACATTTTCGTCCCCCATCATTTCTCCACCTCTGGTAAAGTGACAGTCCCCCCCCCCCCAACCGACCAATCATCATTCATTAATGGAGGCAGAGCGAGGCAGCAGCAGACTGATCATTCTCCTACTTACCATAGGGTCCTCAGCTGTGCAGTCAGTCGCTGTCACCTGTCGCCACTCCAGTCGGCCCAACTCCTCAGCTCTGCATTCATTCAGGTCCAGGATCAGTCTGTCACTGTGTCTCTACTCGGCCGGTCAGCCCAGGTGAGGCAGCTTTTACAGGCCAGCGCACACGGCACACACAGCAGCTCCGCCTCCAGACAGTCCTTGCTGCTGCTGCCGTCCACCGCGGCGCCACTGGCCAATCACGCCTTACTGTCCTGACCATGTGACCGTGCTGCTCAGGGCCACACGCACCGCACGGCACTCACACAGGCGGATGGGGGCAGGGCGGGCTCCTAGCGGCGCTGCAGCCGCTCGAAAAACAATAGGTGAGAGTGAGATGATTAGATTATTTATAATTTAATTAGGTCAACAAAAAACAAAGGGGGTTCATTTTTTGCGCGGCGGCGCCCACTCCTTCTGCGACGTCAGGTGCGCCCTAAGGCAGACGCTTGGTCTGCCTTATGATAGCGCCGGCCCTGTATGCTTTCGCACGTTATATGTTGAGGAGCTCCTTCAGTTGTTGCCTTAGGGAAAGAAGTTCCTCCTGGGCTAGTGTTACCTTAGATCTTTTTTGAATAGATTCTATGGCTGCAATTTGACAGAGCAGGGAGTGCTATGAATTCCCCAAGTATAAATGCTTTGTGGGCTTCCCAGACTATGGTCTAGGAGGTGTCAGAGGGCTTGTTTTCTTGAAAATAGAGGGATAGTTTATGGGAAATATCTGATAAGTGTTTTATCTGTATCTAATTTAGTCTTGTTTAAGCGCCACATCCATTCCCAAGAAGGAAGATGTAGTCGATCCTCTGATATGATTTGTGGACTGCTAAAAAGAAATTAAAATCTTTAGAGTTGACATTAAGTGTTCTCCAGGAATCAATAAGGTAGTTATCCCAGAGCACTCTTTGGATGCCCCCTGTTTTCTGGGACTTTGCTGAGGTGCCATAAGAAGAGTCTACCAGAGGGTTCAGTGATATGTTGAGGTCCCCCCCTATTATCTTGATTCCTTTAGCAAAATCATGGAACTTAGAAAGAGTTGTTTTAATCCATCTGTGTTGGTGTGTATTGGGAGCATATAGACCTGATAGGGACACCAAAGTGTGGCCAATTTTGCCCTTAACAAAGAGGTATTAGCCTTTGGAATCATGTTGCACTACTATGGGGGTAAAAGGCAAGTGTTTTGCAATTGATATACTGACACCCCTAGCTGCCGATTTATATGTAGAGTGAAAGCACTGTGAGAAAAGTGTGTGTCCTTTTGGGCTTTCTATTAGCTTTGAAAAGGGTCTCTTGTAGGAAAAAGATGTCGGTCTAATTTATTTTCAAAAGAGTAAGGATCTGTGTAGTGATAAGCGAGCATGCTCGGCCGAATATCCGTTCGGCTTGAGCATCGCTATACACGGCACATGGAGGTACTCGGCTGAATACCACATCTGCTGGAGCTCAATGCTCGAGTCTCCTCTCCACACGTTTGGTGCCTTCTAAGCAGCAAATAAACATTCAGGTAAGTAATGCCCTTAACTGTAATGCCGTAGCCATGTTAGCTACTGGCATTGCAGTGATTGGCTGGCCAGAACGTGTCATCGGAGGTTATATAACACCCGATGACACGTGCTTCGATTAGTCATAGTCAGGGAGAGCGTAGGATGGAAAAGACAGTGTAGTAAGTGAAATTAACTGTTCTTATTCTGAGAAAGCTTTTCAAAGACCCAAAAGTCCTTTTAAGGACTACTGTGTGTGTGTGTGTGTGTTTGAGGGCAGCACTAAATTGATCAGCCTCAGGAACATCTGTGCTGAGGAAGGGACAGATATTGCAGGGAGAGAAATTTGCTGTTTTTAATACCAAAAGCTTTTGAAAGACCCCAAAGTCCTTTTAAGGACTACTGTGTGTGTGTTTGACAGCAGCCAGATATGTTTAACCTGGGCTAAATTGATCAGTCTCATAGACATCCGTGCTAAAGAAGGGACGGATGCAGGGAGAGAAATTTGCTGTTTTTACTACCAAAAACTTTTTAAAGACCCCAAAGTCCTTTTGTGTCCATAGTGTGTGGCTTTCTGTGACATATAAAGTACTCCATCTGAAAACTGTTTCTTTAGCGCAAATTTAAATTATCTGGGCCTAATCTAGTGTCCATAGTGTGTGGCTTTCTGTCACAAATACTGTACTACATCCAAAAACAGTGTATGTAGCACAAATTTAAATAATCTGGGTCTAATCTAGTGTCCATAGTTTGTGGCTTTCTGTGACAAATTTTGCACTACATCCGAAAACAGTGTCTATAGCGCAAATTTAAATAATATGGGCCTAATCTAGCGTCCATAGTGTGTGGCTTTCTGTGACATATACTGTACTCCATCTGAAAACAGTGTCTGTAGCGCAAATTTAAATTATCTGGGCCTAATCTAGTGTCCATAGTGTGTGGCTTTCTGTAAAATATACAGTACTTCATCCGAAAACTGTTTCTTTAGCGCAAATTAAAATAATCTGGGTCTAATCTAGTGTCCATAGTTTGTGGCTTTCTGTGACAAATTTTGTACTACATCCTAAAACAGTGTCTATGGCGCAAATTTAAATAATATGGGCCTAATCTAGTGTCCATAGTGTGTGGCTTTCTGTGACATATACTGTATTACATCTGAAATCAGTGTCTGTAGCGCTAATTAAAATAATCTGGGCCTAATCTAGTGTCGATAGTGTACCACAATGTGAATGAGGCCCTCCTTTATGTAATATACAGGCTGTTTCAGAGTGCCTCTTCCATGTGATTTGGCAGCACGTGCACTTTATATACAATTGAATATACAGGAAAGAATGTTTTTACTACCAAAAGCTTTTCAAATGCCCCAAAGTCCTTTTAAGGACTACTGTGTGTGTGTGTTTGACAGCAGCAAGATATGTTTAACCTGCGCTAAATTGATCAGTCTCGTAGACATCCGTGCTGAGAAAGGGACAGATAGTGCAGGGAGAGAAATTTGCTGTTTTTACTACCAAAAACTTTTCAAAGACCCCAAAGTCCTTTTGTGTCCATAGTGTGTGGCTTTCTAGGATATAAACAGTACTCCATCCGAAAACTGTGTGTGGATTTCTGTGACAAATAGTGTACTACATCCGAAACAGTGTCTGTAGCGCAAATTTAAATTATCTGGGTCTAATCTAGTGTCCATAGTGTGTGGCTTTCTGTGACAAATTTTGTACTACATCCGAAAACAGTGTCTATAGTGCAAATTTAAATAATATGGGCCTAATCTAGTATCCATAGTGTGTGGCTTTCTGTGACATATAGTGTACTCTATCCGAAAACAGTATCTGTAGCGCAAATTTAAATTATCTGGGCCTAATCTAGTGTCTATAGTGTGTGGCTTTCTGTGAAATATACAGTACTCCATCCGAAAAGTGTTTCTTTAGCGCAAATGTAAATGATCTGGGTCTAATCTAGTGTCCATAGTTTGTGGCTTTCTGTGACATATACTGTACTACAACCGAAATCAGTGTCTGTAGCGCTAATTAAAATAATCTGGGCCTAATCCAGTGTCCATAGTGTACCACAATGTGAATGAGACCCTCCTTTATGTGATATACAGGCTGTTTCGGAGTGCCTCTTCCGTGTAATTTTTGGCAGCACTTGCACTTTATATACAATTGAATATACAGGAATAAATGTTTCCTACCAATTTTTCATGTGAAATTGATTTTTTTTGGGGGGGGTTTGTGCGTATTTTTTTCAGTCTGTAAAAGTGGCATACAACTCGGACAACATGGTTCCCAGCAGCGACCTGGAGTCCAAGATGCATCCAGTCATTGTCCCCATGCTGTTCCGAATCCATTTCGGTGGTGTTTCTGTCACTTTCTGACCATTTCCAATGAACCAGGCAACCTCCCCTCTTTAGAGCAGGGGGTGCCTAGTTGTGTCCCCTTGACTTCCATTATACTCGGATGCCCGGTCGAGCACACAAACATAGCGATGTGTTCGGCCCGTGCACCCGAACACCCGAATACTTTGGTGCTGGATAATCATTAGATCTGTGATCTCTTTTGTGGAGTTGAAGCCCCTGACATTAAAGGTAGTTATATTCATGGACGCCATAGAGAGCAAACTGTAGTGCCCTGACATAGCTTCAGAGAGATCATCCAAGGTAACACAAATTAAAATCTGTAGAATGTACAACAACATTTTGCCAATTACACTGGACCCGGCGTCACAAGACACAAACCCCAGTGCAAGCAGCAATAACACCTGGGTGGTCCTTCAGTGGGACCACTCAGCAGGGGTACAGGGGGCAGGGGTACAGGGGGCAGGGGATGGTAATAAGTCACCCCAACCTGACACCTCACTCCCATGCTTCCAAAGTAAATATACCTGTTAGGCCCCTTTCACATGAGTGAGTATTCCGTGCGGGTGCAATACGTGATGCGAATGCATTGCGCCTGCACTGAATCTGGACCCATTTATTTCAATGGCTCTGTGTACATGACTTGTGCGTTGCGTGAAAATCCCAGCATGTTCTATATTATGAGTTTTTCACAAAACGCTGGCACCATAGAAGTGAATAGGGCTGCGTGAAAATCGCATCGCATTCGCAAATAAGTGTGGATGCGATGCATTTTTCACGGATGGTTGCTAAGAGATGTTGTTTGTAAACCTTCAGTTTTTTATCAGACGCGTGAAACAAAACTGAAGAACTTAACGCAATCACTGACAAATCAGACTGAACTTGCTTGCAAAATGGTGCGAGTTTTCCTGAACGCACCCTGAACGCATCCGGACCTAATCCGTCACGCTCATGTGAAAGGGGCCTTAGGCGAGGGAGATAGGAACTACGGACCACACCAGAGCTAAACCCCCCCCCCCAGCTGTCAGTTTTAAAAGGCATGTAACAGGTGGAGATCACTGAAAGATAACGTTGGAAAAGTATTCAGTACATTACTGATGGTCTAGTTCATAGATAACTGTGGTAGGAGAATGGCTGCTAGTAGCAGGTAATTTGTACGTAACTTTGGAGAGAGTTTATATAAAATCACCAAAGGCAACTACCCAGACCCCTGAAACCAATAGGGAGGGATGGATGTTGCACCTATAATAGCTCATAGCTGGGTATGCACATGGCAGTGTTTGCAACGGACTTTGTTAATGCGTCGCTGCATACATGGAAGATAAAGCACAGAGTTTTGAGAACACCTGTAGGTGCTCGGTTGGCTCGTGATGAGGAGCGCCATCAAAGGGGGTGAATTGTTTGCAGCTAGGCCAGTGAATCCCAACATCTACTGATTGAGCGGAAGTGGGGAATTGGGATCCCTCCGAAGGCAACAGGGAGCTTCACCTGTGTGTATAGCAGCAAAGAGGTGGTAGCTAGTGTTGGTCGAGCACCAAAGTGCTCATGTACTCAGGTAAAACACTTTGTGATGCTTGGGTGCTCTACCGAGCACAATGGAAATCAATGGGAGAACCCAAGCATTAAACCGGGTACCCCCTGCTCTAAACAGGGGAAGGTGTCGGGACTCTACTTTGGCTTAGGAGTCTCTGCTCTGACTTCATATATAGCGTCAGTGCTTAGGGACACCCCAGTGTATTTAAATCTAATTTCTTAAAAAATTTCTGACAGGATTTGAACTCCCAACCTTGTACAATAGAGGCAAGGACCTTATCCACTCAGTTATAAAGCTGAATGCTAAACTGTGTCAGAAAAACCTCATATTAGTTTCTGATGTAGTGAGTATTCCTATTCAGCAGAAGACTTATTTTATATTTCTTTGCAGGTTAACGTGTAGCTCTATAGTGTAGTGGTTAACATCCTTGACTCTAATGTACAAGGTTGGGTGTTCAAATCCTGACACGTCTTTTACCAAAGTGTATAATGATCTGACAACAAAAAGGAATGCCAGCTACTTTCTATTGATTATTTTGGATCTCTCTGCAACATTTGATACAGTAGACCCCAAACTACTTTTCACCACACTCCACTCTATTGGCCTTCAGGACACTGCTCCTTCTTGGTTTTCTTCCCTGGCTGCTACTTCAGTGTATCATTTGCTGGATCCACTTGTTCTCCACATCCTCTTGATATTGGGGTTCCTCAGGGTTCAGTTCTAGGTCCTCTCCTCTTTTCTCTCTATGCAGCCCCTATTACTAAGACCCTATGCAGATTTAGTTTTCAGTACCATCTCTATGCTGATGACACCCAACCCTATACCTCTTCCCATGACATCACTTGCAAAACAAAGTGATTGTCTAGCAGCTGTCTCTCTAACATCATGTCATCTCTCTCTCTCTATTTAAACTTGAATCTCTAAATACTAAACTTGTCATAAACTTTGTCATTTCCCCATTTGCTAAAATACCTATGATGTTTCAATTTCAGTCTGTGGTTCTATCATAACTTCTGGGCAGCATGCCTTCAGTCTAGGGGTTATGTTTGCCTCAGATCTTTCCTTTGCTACGTATATTCAATCATTGGCATCCTCTTGCACCTCATGAATATCTACAGAATCTGTACTTTTCTCCTGATAGAAACAGCCAAGTTCTTGTTGTTGCATTCTTGACTACTGTAACTCATTACTTATTGGTCTTCCCCTCACTAGACTCTTCTCCCTTAAACCTATCCTAAATGCAGCAGCTAGGCTTATCTTTTTGTCCAACCACTACACCGATATCTCTGGCCTTTGCCAGTCTCTTCACTGGTTGTGTACCCACCAGAATACAGTTCAAACTCCTCACCCCTACCCATAAAGCTTTCCACAGTGCTTCACCTCCATATATATCCTCCTTCATTTCTGTGTACTTGTTGTTTTTATTCTGCAAATGATCTAAGAAAAATATCCCCTATAATTCAAACCTCTATCTCCTGTCTTCAAGACTTTTTTCGAGCTGCACCAGCTCTCTGGAATGCACTGCCCTGAATAATCAGGTAATTCCCAACTTGCAAGCAGGTACCTTGCTCCTAATGTTTCATTTTTATATTTGCCAATAATCCTGTGATGTTTTATTTGATTTGTACATGCACCTTCTGAATTGTAAAGTGCTGTGAAATGTTGTTAACTAAAACGACACTGTATATTGACGCAATTAGAGATGAGCGAAGTTTCTAAACATTTGTTTCGGCAGCTTTGCCAAATTTTGTCAGGAAATTCAATTCATGACAAATCATTGTATGGAGCAGGCACAATGACAGGAAGTGGGGATCGTGCCACCCCTTCATATAACCCCCTCAGATGCTGCATTCAACGCTGATCACAGCATCTGGAACCCACATTCAGGTGCTCAGGAGGTTTGTTGTGGAAATTTTATTAGGATGTGTTTTTTAATATGTCATGTATTGTCATTATGTCTCTCAGTGTGTAAACCATTGGAGTGGATATCTTACTGTGGATGTAGAGAACAATCAGCTGCCGGGCGCAGAGGTCTCTGCTGGCAAACAGTCTATTTGCTATGCAGTGGGCTGTGGGCCAGGGGGAGACTGATGCGCTGCAGAGCAGTGTTTTCTTGGGAAATGTATGTGCGCCAGCTAGGTCCCCTGCCCAAAGAGCGGATTTATTGGCTTGGCGTGGATGCATTTATTAAGAGAACAATATACGGAAAGGAACGTGAATTCGTTATTTCCAGTGCGCCTGATAAACCGCTGGAGATGGTGATGCTGTTCCTCTAAGTAGGCCCACATAAGAATCCTGGTAAGCCTTGTTGAGCATTGATCACTGATCGGTGCTGAACAAGATTCCCCCTAGTGGTGATTGAGAGAAATGTTGTGTGTCATCACTTCCTGTATGTTTGTACTGTACATGAAGGGAGTGGTCAGGTGTTGGGCCTGCCCCTTCCTATTGTTATCCCTTTTGTCTATGTAAATAAAGAAGGCGTCTGGGCGAGAGGGCAGTCTCACCAGGGCTCTCAACCATGAAAAATCTGATTACTGGAATAGTGTGGCCTTTCCTTACACAAAAGGAGCTTGATACACATGCTTGTAAGCATGGGGTAGGGAAATTTCTACAACAGGTTAATCCAGGGTAAAAAAAAAAATTCTACTCACCTCATCCACTTAATCGCAAAGAGGCCATCGGCTCCTGTCTTGATTGAAGAAAACCCAGCAAAGGACCGGCTGCAGGTGTAATGAACTCACCATGCGATCATGCTGGCCGTGTGCGGTGACCTTGTCTAAACCTAAAGTTCGGAACGACTTTTGCTTCAGATACTTCATTTCACTCAACACTAGACACAATACAATCAGGGACATTCATCAATCACTTTATGCCACAACAAAAGTTGCACATTATGGCGCATGGCATCTGTGATCCATAGTTTGCAACGTGTTCAGCTTCTCAGCACTTTTTGAAGTGCAGAAAAAAGGGTGGCATTGCTTTGTGCCGCCACAGCATTTACTGGCATAGACTTCAGTTTCTGGTGCAGGGCAGGGTAGAGATGCGCCTGATTTGTTAAGAGGCTTAACAAATCAGGTACATCTCACGCCAGCGCAGGGAGATCAAGACTGGTGGATGGATCTGCCAGTCTTGATATATCTCCCCCAATATGTTGAATGAAACTGGTATATTTATTCATTAACCCTTTAAGGACCGGAGGTTTTTTACTTTTTGAGTTTTCGTTTTGCGCTCCCTGCCTTCCCATAGCCATAGCTTTATTATTTTTCGGTTCACATAGCCATATGAAGGCTTGTTTTTTGCGGGACAAGTTGTACTTTCCAACGCCACCATTTAATATTGCATATGATGTAGTGGGAAGCGGGGAAAAAATTCCAAATCGGGTGAAATTGCAAAAAAAAAGTTATTCCACCACAGTTTTGCGGCTTTTTAAAATTCCGACGTTCGATGTGCGATAAAACTGACCAGTTACTTTTACTCTGCAGGTCAGCACGAATCCGGTGATACCCTATATGTATAGGTTTTCTTGCGTTTTGATAGTGAAAAAAAATTCAAAAGTGGGAAAAAATCTGTTTAACTTTTTTGTCACCATGTTTTGACCCCTATAACTTTTTTGTAATTATATGTACTGAGCTGTATGGGGGCTCATTTTATGCGTCATAATCTTATCTTTTTATTGATGCCATTTTGGGGTGTGTATGACTTTTTGATCACCTTTTATGTAATTGTTTGTTGAAAATGAAGCTACCAAAAATGGCGCTTTTTTCCGTTTTGCTGTTTGACGTATGGGGAATATTTTTTTATATTTTTATACTATGGGCGTTTTCGCACATTGCGACACCCATGATTTGTATTTTTTACATTTTTTTGTTTTTTAATTTTTATTTTAGCAAAAGGGGGGTGATTTGAACTTTTATTTTTTTTTTATTTATTTATTTTTTTAATTTTTTTTTTTAACACTTTTATATATTTCCCATAGGGGACTATAACTTACAATCATCTGATTGCGATTTTCATACATTCCAATGCAATAGCATTGGAATATATGAAAAATCGCATATTTCCTATGAAGCCTATTACAGGCAAGGCTCCATAGGAAATACTATACAGCAGCCTGGGTTTTATTCATAGAAACCCAGGCTACTACAGGCGTGCTCCGGCTCCTCTGATCGCCACACAGGGGAGCCGGAGCGCAAACCGAAAGTAAAACTTTCGGTTTGTGCGCACTCAGATGCCGTGGTCAGGATTGACCACGGCATCTGAGGGGTTAAATGTCCGCGATCGGCATCGCTGCTGGTTGCGGACATTAGCCGCGGGTGTCTGCTACAGGAACCATGCGGACACCCGTGGCTAAGGTGCCCGCATAGAGCAGGAGCGGGCACTATCTTTAAAGACCGGACACAGGACGTACATGTACGTCCTGTGTCCTTAAGAGGTCAAAAAGGTTTTGTCACTTCAGCAAATAGCATTTATCATGTAGATAAAGTTAATACAGGAAATGCTTCCTTTGCTGGGTACACTCATTTTTACATCACATTATACACTGATCATTTGCATGGTTATGACCACCCTCCATTCCATCAGCAGTGGCCATGCTTGCATATTGTGTAAAAAGCACCAGAGAGCTCCCACAGTACCGGTCACCAGAGAGGCTGGCACTTTTTCCTATAGTGTGCAAGCACAACCACCACTGATTGATTGCAGGGTGGTTGTAACCATGGAAACAAGCAGTTTTAATGTGATGGAAAAATGAATCCAGCCAGCACAGGAAGCAATATGGACAATCACAATACATTAGTAAGTGCCTTGTATTAACTTTTTCTAAATGATAAATGCCACTTGCTGAAGTGACACAACCCCGTTAACTAAAACTGCACTGTATATTGATGCAATACAATGCATTGAATAAAACTAGTATTCTGATACACTGAAATGGGCTGAGATGCCCAAATACAAACTGCAACTAAATTGCAACAGTTTTTTCGGTAACTAACAGAGGTGCATTAAAACATGGTAGCAAAATTGCAGCAGTTTTTTTTAGTAATTAAAAAAGGCATAATTATAGAACTCCTTCCACAAACACACTGGTATTGAAAAACAGAAATGCACGGAAGCGCATAATAGTAAATGGTAGCAAAATTGAAACTAGTGTTTAGGAAAAAAAGGCTATTGCACAGAGTTTGCAGCAATTTGTACAGTATGATGATGCCTCTTGGTGTACTTTGAAAAAGCCTATAAAACATTTATGAACTATGTAAACTTGAGGTTTTGTTAAAATAAAAATAGTACAGATTAAAAATAGGTTGGTGAAGGATTTTGGTGATTGCTGAACTCACAGTTCATACGTGAACTTTCCACTTGCTGCCAGAAGCTGCCCTCAGTATGGAACATGCACACAGAACTCTGAGTGACCACCCTATCATTTCCCTGATAAAAACTTGACTTTTCTACCTATTTTTTTAATCTACCTAACTAAATATGCCCCTATACTGTCCCTACAACACTCTAAGATTACTGGCTTGTGTTTGTAATTTCTTTTTGCCATACACATCCAAGGCACATACTGTTTGATCACAAGTCTCAGAATGGCATCTCTGGCTTCTGATCAAGCCAGAAACTGAAGGACTTGCCCAAATCCTGCCCCATAATTGGCTCACAGCCAGTCTGTCAGCCTCTGTGCAAATTAGGGCAAGCCTCCTCCCAGTGTCATGTGATCCTTTATCTTCATCATCCTTGCCATTTTACTTTTGCTGTTTAATAGTGAAATGGCACCGGCACTGAAAAGAATCCTGTCTAGTCTGATCCAACAAATAGCTACTGTTGCAAAATTTCTAGAAATAAAAAAAATGCTGGGCAACTTGACAGATCTTGTGGATGCCATGTCTTTATGTTTCAGAGTTGTTTTTGCAGCACAAGAGTGACCTACACATTATTGTTTCTGGTCTTTAGATATTGATGACCTATCCTCAGGATATTTCATCAATAACAGATTGGTCATTATCTGACACCTAGAACTCTTACCCATCAGCTGTTCACAGCAACCACCAACGCTGGAACTAACACAGAGAAGCACAACTCGTCTGCCTGACCACAATGATCAGGTGCTGATAGTTCCACTGCTAGTAGCTGCCAAGAACAGCTGATTGTGGGGGTGCTAGTAGTCAGACCTCTGCCAATTTGATACCATAACTTAGAAATAAAATGACATCAGCAGCTCAGTATACCTGAAGAGATATGTCCTTGAAAGGGTTGTCTGCTTTGTATGACACAATTTTGCTAGACGGTCTCAGACAATAAGTTGATTAGATGGTGTTGCACTGTTTTTGAGACCAGCAAATAGTTGTGGAGAACTGTGAAATTTCCCTGCAGAACCACCACAAGCAAGATGGTGCATTACACAATATTAAATCTGAGTTTGCTTCAGTGTGATAAGCTAGGGTTCACCTAGTAGTGCGTTTTTAAGTGGGTTACTATACTAGATAACAATTTTTATTTTTACAATTGTTTAATTTATTCTGAAGTAAACGTATGATAAGAAGGACAAAAGATGATTTACTGCATGAGCTACATTTAATGCTACTTTATAAAAAGAAAAACATGTGAAACTTGTGGTTTTTTTTCATATTGAAAGTGTGCCAGCCAGATCACACCCATTGTGTTACCTACATCTATCTCTAATAGTTTTTGTGGTTTTGGCAAAACACCATTCTTTAAATGATACCGCTCATTATTACTCATCATGATTTAGCAAAAGGCAAGAACTTGTTAGCACTTCACTGCTGTGAGAACAAATATGAGTTAGTAAATATGTACATAATTCGGTAATATACTTGAAGGGGTCAAAATAATCATTATTCTTCTATGACCATGTACCTTGCCTTCGCACCATGTCTGTGAATAGCAATTCTAAAATATTTTGTATCACTTACCAAACATACTAGAATATATTTTAATTTCACTAAAACATTTAAATACACTGTCTTCTGGGAAGGATTAGCACTGAACAATTAACCTTGTGATAATCAGTCCAGTCAATACCTTAACCCCTTAACGTATAGTGGCCTACATGTACGGCATTATGCGCCAGAAATTGTATGGAGAGGGCTGCAGTGCTAAACTAAGTGTGTCCTGGCTGTATAATTCCCTTCAGATGCAACTATTAAAAGCAATAGTGGTATCTGTGAGGTTAGGCAAAGGGATGTGGCTCCCTCTGCCTTCCGACTGGAGCCTCCACAGTGAAATCACGGCGCTCCAATTTGTTACCATGACAGTCTGAACCCTACTGGAGGTTCCCAGGCCTGCCATGGTAAGCTTCCTGCTAAGTTGTGCACAAGGCACATCTCAGCAGGAAGCACTTTAAAAATCCATTCACCCTAATAGATCTCTATTAGGGTGAATGGGACAAAAGTTTGCACGATCTAGTCCCGTAAAGGGGCTAAAAGTCATTGTGAAAAAAATGTGAAAAAACATAATAATAAAAGTTTAAATCATCCCCTTTACCAATTTTGTATTAAAATATATAACAATAAAAAATAAACATATCAGGTATTGTTGTGTTTGAAAATGCCTGTGTTTGAAAATGCCTGAAATACTCAGATTTAATATTGTGCAATGCCCCACCTTGCTTCCACCACGGTTCTGCAGGGAAATTTCACAGTTCTCCACAACTATTTGCTGGTCTCAACAGTGCAACACCATCTAATCAACATCTTGTCTGACACCGTCTAGTAAAATTGTATCATACAAAGCAGACAACCCTTTCAAGGACATATCTCTTCAGGTATACTAAGCTGCTGATGTCCTTTTTTTTCTAAGGTATGGTATCAAATTGGCAGAGGTCTGACTACTAGCACCCCCACAATCAACTGTTCTTGGCAGCTACTAGCACTGGAACTATTAGCTCCTGATCATTGTGGTCAGGCAGACATACTACAGTTCAGCTCCTACTACACAGAAAACAGAGTTGTGCTTCCAGCTCTGTGCCCTGTGTTAGTTCCAGCGTTGACGGTTGCTGTGAACAGCTGATGGGTAGGAGTCCTAGGTGTCAACTTTTTTTTATGGGGTACCAATGTCATTTTTGCAACTTTAATTACGTGACATATTAGGCTGTTTATTAATACAGTTTTAAAGAATTTGTTTTCTTTTACAGTTTTACATGGGGAAAACGTCAACAAATACAAAAGTATTTTTTTTAAACTGACAACAACATAAATTATTAAAATGGGTTTATTATTTTGTATCTGTCTGTTATAATATAATATGTATATTCCCCCATTGAACAGGGTGATTATGTTGACGAGTTTGGTTGGCGTGACCAATTTTTATGTTTTTCTTTTGTTTGCATTTTATTTTACTTATATATATATATTTTTGGGCATATAATATATCCCCAAGAGGTCATAAAAAGATATCTGGAGACATTTACAGTTTCATTTTATATTTTAATTTTTTAGTTTGCAACTTTCCATTGTAACTAGGGCATCCATGGGAGCCCCAGTTACAGTAAAAAACTGGGGAGTATATGGGAGTAAGGAAAGGGTTAAGGATTAAAGGCAGGGAAAAGATAAAACAGTTAAAGGGTTAACCTGAGTTTGGCAGGGAAAATGTTAATTCTTAATCCAAAGGGTTAATGCTTGTTGTATAAGGTAGTATAGGGGCAACAGAGGAAAGGGTTAATTTGAATATATGCTTGTTGTCTTAGGGGTTGATAGATGCTACTTAGCCAAGATTGCCCGTTATTTTAGGGGGTTGCTTGTCGTCCAGGATATATATATATATATATATATATATACAATCTGGGCACTTCCCTCTACAAAAGCTTTGTGGAATATGTCAGTACTATGTGAGTGAAATAAAAAAAAATATGGCCTTTTTGAAGAAATGGGTTGTCAAGGCACACTTTAAACTAAAGGCACACTTACATGTGAGAAGTTTTATCTAGAATATTGCTGATTGGTCATTCATGCTTTTGTTCGCACAAACCACCAGGAATCAGGGATGCAGTTTTTTTTAAAAAAATCCACGCTGATCTTGAGCAGATCGGTAAATAAATTGCAGAATTGCATTTCATAAACTTGCATTTTTGGCTAACCACAGCCAAAATTTTGCAACTGAATGGATAAATAATAACATAATGGGCTACTAAAATGGTGATTTGAGATTATGATTTTTATCCCAAGTGTGTGGGCAGCTTAAGAACATTTGGAGCAAGTCTGATGATCAGGGTTAATGAGCTCTACAGAATGGGTCCAGAAGAGTCATAAGGCACAACATCATGGTCACATTTAGCAATTTAAAGCTAGTGAGGAATCAGGCAAACCCATAGTCATTAAGAGAGTGAAGTCAGGGCAGGTAGAGTTCATGCAATTCTATAAAACAAGTTTGAGATCAGGGCAGGCAGCAAAGGGTCAATATGGTAAACTGGCATAGAGTCAGGAAGCGGGCATAGGTCTATACAGAGGCAGACAAATGAAACAGAACACCTTTTTAGGGAATAGCAAG
Source organism: Bufotes viridis (assembly GCA_033119425.1). NCBI lineage: Eukaryota > Metazoa > Chordata > Amphibia > Anura > Bufonidae > Bufotes > Bufotes viridis. Next base: position 373,465,138 of record CM065590.1, on the reverse strand, counting down.
CTAGAAACACCTACTGCTCAGGGACCCTCCCATAGGGTAAAGTGCCATAAGTACTTCAGGGTTGCCAGCCATTAGCTGATAAAGATTAGGGTGTGCATGTGCAGATCGTTTAAGAGCGAAGAAGCATGCATGCCTACCGGCAGACAGAAAAAGCCTGCCCATAAAGCATGGGCAGCAGCCTGCAACAGGAAAACAGACATAATATTCCAGAGGCTGTGAAGCTGGAATGGGAGCAGCAGTGTGACTAGTGCAGAGCCCATGCCTGCAGGATGGCAGTGGGCACAGAGCACTATCATAACATATGTAAGGATTACATCCTTTGGCTGAATAAAGAGCATGAGTGACTTGATAAGTGGGGGAGAGAATGGAGATACATGACAGCGCAGAAATCGGAACACTTCATAGACAGCTATTTTGTTATAATACTCACTAGTAGAGATTTGTAAATAAAAATTTGACAATAAAAAAACTTTATATAGTCAATTGGAATTCAGATTTCAGATATGAATTTGAATAATTTCTATTACATGTGATTAGTTTACATAAACAGAGAGTATAAGCTGTTGCAAATGTTATTGGTTTGGGAACATCATGGTTTCTAGGGCTTCCATATTCATCGGTGTATTATCCGCTTAACTTTCCATTTTGAGCAGGACCGGTAGTTAATCTGATGTATGTGGAGAGCTTGTGAATTTCCCCCGTAGATGTCAGGGGAGAAAAGGATTGTCCAATTTCAATTTTTTTTAAATTTTATCTTTCTGTTTTTTTCGGAGATAAGACACCATCAGAGATGTCTAGCAATTGCTGTTCCCTCTCTCTCCACTGAATACAAGATTTTAACATTGATGACCTATTATCAGGATAGGTCATCAATATCAGATAGGCAGTGGTCCGACACGCTGCACCCCCGCACTCCATGCCAGTGCTGCGTTCTCTTCATTGTTTACCTGCTCACTGTCGACATTGCAATGGCGCGCAGGTGTGATTACAAGATGCTGTCCCATTCACTTCAATGGGACGGCACATTCTTATATACAATTGAAGTGAATGGGATAGCTTGTAATTACACCTGCTCGCCACTGCGATGTCGACAGTGAGCAGGTAAACAATGAAGAGAAGGCAACGCTGGCATGGAGTGCGGCCTTCTCTTCAAACTGTTGATGTCGGACCCCTCCCAATCTGAAATTGATGACCTATCTCGAGAATTGGTCATCAGTATTTAAATCCCGGGAAGCCCCTTTATGCTTATGTCCACTGAAGACAATCTGTTGATTGAAACAAGGTTTTGCATAATACATTTTAACATATTAGATTTTAATACACCCAATATATTTACGGCTTTCAGTTTCTTTGTATGTGAATACTGGCAGGCTCTCCCTTCACAGTGAATCCCGGTAGACAGCAACTTTGACAGCCGCGTTTGTAGTTGTTATTTCTGAACTTCTGACAGCTCATAAGCACTCATTATAGCTCAATTCTTATCAGTTTGATTGGCCTATAATGCAAATACACAGAAACTGAAAGCTGTACAGGGGGAAAAATAGCTAAACATATGTAAAAAAGACCAATTGAAAAAAATACGTTTTTGCCCAAAATGAGTAGAATGCAATAATAAAAAAATGCCCTAAAGGTGACTATTGTCTTTAAAAATAGCATCACAAATAAAAAAAAAAAAAACATGTTTAACATAAAAACTGTATTTAAATAATAGGTCATTTCCTGATGAAATGTGCCCTTTAAACTTTATTTACTCGTGTGTTCTCACTGTCCAATTTCTCATACTAAAATGTCATCATAAATTGTTTGGAAACTGACAGAATGTTTTATAGAATTTCAGATAGACACAATGAGAGTGACATTTATTTCCCTTGAAATTTACAAGGTTATACATTTTATATACACATGTTTCATCATACAGGTAAGATGCTTCAATTGTAAAACTCCTCAGCTGTCCTGTTTCCTGAAGCATGTATTCAGCATAATCCAAGGAGGGGCAAATAAGAAAAGGAAATGGGCAATAACAATGAGCAGACATAAGCCACATTACAAGAAGACAAAACATTCTTTATACGATGGCCAGTTTTATTATATAAAGATGCTATTTGTGAATGGAACATATATTAGGAAAAGTGATGATCTGTGTACAGTGCAGCAAAATATGTTGATGTTATATAAACAAGAAAAAAGGAATAATAATTACATAAAATAATTATTATTGCTGTCTGGTTTAGTATTGTGTTTGACCACGTCATGGCAGCTAAAAAAACGATTTTGTCATATTTACAGTAAGCCAGATAACATGTCGAGAATTCATGTCCTGAACAGATCACTTTTCCATTATCAACAGCTCAATAAAGATGACTGCCCCCATAATCTTGCAATCAGAAAATAAAAATTGATTCTCCCAACTTCCCCATACATTAATGCAAGCCAGTGGTCACGCTGAAGCTGAGGACCAGAATCAACGAGCGCGCGCACGATGTAAGTGGCCGGCTAATGCGCAGTGAGACAATAGCAGCTGGCTGACTGCGGGAGTCGGAGACGGGATTGCGCAGTAACAAGGAGCGCACCAGGCATGCGCGAGACTTGCACGATCCCAGCCTCACGGCGGGATGTCACTTACAGTGAAGATAGGACGGGTAAGGGACGGGCTTAGTTTGACTTGGAGCAAGGAGGCCGCTGCCCCCTTGACTTCAAGCTGGCTCTGAAGATAGCGCGAATGGAGATTAAAACAGCGTTTTTATAAAGTATGCAGCAACCAATAGAGGAATGAAACACATGATTATGAACATACTGGGGGCTACTGTAAGGTAATGATGTCTGTTTTATATGTGTTTTGGAGGTGACAGGTTCCCTTTAAAGAAGAGCATGCTTTGGAGGGAAAAAGCCAGACTTGTTTACCACCAAAACCAGTCAGACTGACCTTTTGGATGTCTGGTTTAACTCTGGTTGTTATGTCTGAAAACCTGTTTTTGTCTGGAAAAACTGCTGTATCATTGAAACTCTAATTCAAGTCTTTGAGAGATGGGAGTACTAACATTGTAAATGTTTGTGTTGAGTTTCTCCACTCCACGCCTCCCACTAGAAAGTTCTAGTTTAGCCAGAAACTTTACATAAGAAGAGCAGTGAGAGCCCCTAGTGTGAAGCAGTTGGGGAACAGTGCTTAGAAGAAGAGACTCTGCCAGACCACTTAAGTGACCAGAAGAAGACGCTGAGGCGGGGATACTCTGCCACAGACCCTGTATCACCTGCCTTTGGCCAGGGTACCAGCCTTCTGAAGAGAGAGAGAGAGATGGACAGCTAGCTCAGGCTTTTCCTTAGCATGAAACCCTTCTTCTGCCGGGAAGGTGACTGGAGAAGCCAACCCTATGCTTCACCTGTATTGTTTTGCACCTGATTCCCTCCAGTAAAGAAGCACCTTGGTTTACTGCAGACCCTGACTCTCTGGACCTTTTTACCATTGGGGTGCACCACGCCTTACCATCCATTCCGGAAAGCAGCAATATGTGGTGACACTTTGATGGTGTCCGGGGGACCCTGCGTAGCGTTGGGCCACCGCAAAACTGGTCACTGCAAATAAAGTGAAGATATGCAATCTTTATTCATCCATGTAAGCAATAATTTAACCTTGCTCCATGGGACTTTTCCAAGCAGTATAATGTTCGATACACTAGAAACCTTATATATAGTGTATTGTCAGGGTTTAAATACCGCAGTAGCAGCTGGTGCATCTACTATCTGCACTCAGTTATCATTGTGTTATTTGCCGTGTTACACAGGACTGCAGGTGCATCTACTACTTGTACTCAGTTATCAATGTGTTATCTGCTGTGTTACGTAGGACTGCATCTACATTTACTATCTGTACTTACAGACTTGTCACTGTGTTATCTACTGTTTCATATAAGACTGCAAGTACATATACTATCTTTAATCAGAGAAATGTTACTGTGTTATGTGCTATGTTACATAGGACTTCAGGTACATCTACTATCTGTACTTAGTAACTTGTCACTGTATTATCTGCTGTATTTCTTAGGACTACAGGTACATTTACTATCTGTACTCAAGGACATGTCACTGTGTTATCTGTGGTGTTACACAGGATAGCAGGTAGCATCTACTACCTTATATGTAATCAGAGTTTCCACTGTTATCTGTGGTCTTACATAGGACTGCTGGTTCCATCTACTACATTATCTGTACTCAGAGACTTATCACTGTGTTATATGTTCTTTTACGTAGAACTGCATGTACATCTACAATGTTATTTGTACTCAGAGAATTGTCAATTTGTTATCTCAGGTGTTACATAGGACTGCAAATAACATCTCCCACTCTACATTGTTGTGTACCTCAATTTATCCTCTACCTGCCTGCACAACAGTTGCCGTGACTGTGGCCGAAAAATAGCTGTGGGGGCCCGGTTACAAAATTTGCTGCAGGACTCAGCCATTTCTAGTTACGTTCCTGTATATAGTGCATATAAACCTGATTATTATTGATAAAAATGTAGAAAAAGTGCACATAATCATATATAATGCAATGGTAAAAAGTGTATCTGTACATTGATCATGTAAAGTGCATGATGCGCATGTTTTTTAACATAATGCTCAATACAAAGAGACTTCAGTTGGACGGGTATGGATTACGAGCAAAAAAAAGAGCCTGAACACAATTTGTTAATGAATGTTATGTATGTCGGTAATAATACTTCCTAATACTCCACAATCAAACACTAGAGGGAGACTGCATCAGAGGTACATGTGTACATATTAAAGGGCCTGGCCTATCTAGGTCATTGATACCATATCTCTAGAATATGCCATTAAAGGGAACCTGTCATCAACTTTATGCTGAGCTCACTGAGGGCAGCATAAAATAGTGTAAAAAATTGCTGATCTCAGCGGTGTGCCACTCATGAGCTAAAGGTAAGTGGTTGCTGAGAACCAGCATTATAATTATTGCAGCACAGGCCTTGAAAAGAGTCAAATCTCCCTGAGAAGAGTCCTAGTTATTCATAATCTCCTGCACTCACAGCCTATCTGCTAATGATTGGCAGTTGTCTCCTAGAGAGAAAGGGTGAAAACTAGGTAGAAGACTATCAGTCATCAGCAGGTGGGCAGAGAGAGAGCAAGAATTCATGAATAACCATGACTCTTCTCAGGTGGCCGTGACTCTTTTCCAGGCCCAGTCTGCAATGAATGTGATGTTGGTTCTCGGCAACCACTTACTTTTAACTTATAAATGACCAAACGCTAAAATCAACTCACCTGTCTCTACTTTATTCTGCCGTTAGTATGGGCAGCATAAAGTTGATGACAGGTTCCCTTTAATGTCAGATTGTTGCAGGTCCTGTTCAAGCAGGATATTCTCAGATGGTAGTGGCCACTGAGCTTAGAGTGTTACAGAGTTGCAAGGTTGCAAAAGAGATACAGAGAGACTGGAGTTACAGAAAAGCATAGAAGTGGATGTCCAATGGCCACATCCCACACTGATGACTGCTTCATTGTGAACAATGCCCTGCAGAAACGATTGAATGCCACACAAGCACAGGCACATTTGAGGGAGGTATGAGGGACCCAAGTGTCACGTAAGGTCATTCGATACCATTTACATCAGTGTGGTCTGCGTGCTAGATGACCTGCAAGGGTACCTGACCACACCACCAGGCACAGATGTCATCATTTTGCATGGGCGAGGGAACATCTATGCTGGATGAGGGACCAGTGGGCCTCAGTGCTGTTCACTGATGAAAGTCGATTCCCACTGAACAGAAATAAAGGCCGCCAACGATGTTGGCGACGTCAAGGAGAGCGCTATGCATCAGCCACCGTTTGCCTTTGGAGGTGGTGGTGTTACAGTGTGGGCAGGTGTGTCTAGTCAATACAGAACTGCCATACACTTTGTGAATGGTACAGTGATAAGCCCATACTACTTGAATAACAGCCTTAATCCAGTCATTGTGCCTCTGCGTGAACAAGACAGGCCTAATTTCATCTTCATGGACGACAATGTGCCAGCTCATCGAGGTCGCATAATTAGGGAATGGCTGCTGGAGACTCGGTTACCTCAAATGGGATGGCCTGCACTTTCTCCAGACCTGAATCCCATCGGATCAGCTGAGTCAACATGTAAAGGCTCGTAACTATGTTCCCTATAACCTCAATGACCTGAGGGATGCCCTTCAAGAAGAGTGGGATGCCATGCCTCAGCAGACAATAAGTGGACTTCATGAGATATCATGTCAAGCTGCCTTTGATGCTCAAGGCCACTTGACAAGTTATTAAGACATTGACATTTTTTGTGGTGGTATACCCATCACTGTTGTTGGCTTTTGGTTCTATCCATTTATGTATTACAGTATCTATCTATCTATCTATCTATCTATCTATCTATCTATCTATCTATCTATTATCTATCTATCTATCTATCTATCTATCTAACTATCTATTCATTATCTATCTATCTATCTATCTATCTATCTCTCACATATGTATCTATTCATCTCTTTATCTGGAATAAGGATCCATCTCTGCTTCGCTTTATCCATTTGGATTACTGCTACGTTACATATACAGTTTGACTCTTCTTTGTGAATTGATACTGAGGGATCTAGTACTGTTGGTCTTGAAGGATTGCACCCAATTTGAATAGGCAATGTTGCTGATTTTTTTTCCATTATATATCTATCTATCTATCTATCTATCTCTATATTGCAAATGCTTGTCCTCTATTGGTATCCAAATGCCTGACCCATTGGACACATAGGTACATCAGGTGTCTGGGAAGGTTTTCGTAAAGGTCTCAGCTCTATAGGACGTATTGTTCTTGAGATATTCCAAAAAATGCAAATACTGCACCATCTCATGACCCATATTAGCCAGTAGAAGCTCGCAGGTCCTTCACTCATATCTGAACTGACATACACATGCATGGTTACATGACCCTTATTAGCCAATGGAAGCTTACAGGTCCTTCAGTCACCTCACTGACATACCTTCAGTTTTTCATCAGGTTTCCATAACAACTCATTTATTTTTGTTTATTGTTATAGGTCATAGTTAAGGCGCTGTGGAGGTAACTGTTAAGGGGGTTTGGGGCACAGTGGAGGTCACAGTTAAGGGAATGGGAGCTGCCTGCCTTGGATCTGGGCTCATACACCCCCCTAATACACCCTATTCCCATCCTCTTTTTACCTTTTTTTTTCCTGTTCTACCTTTTTTTTACTTTCTTCCTTTTTTACTTTTTTTTACCTTTTAATTTTCAGAAGGTTGGTTATATTGAGCAAATTATCCTAACAAGCTGAATGTTTTTTGTGAATTGCCTGTGCAATAGATACAGAGGGGATTAATGGATAAAGTATATGAATTGCTAGTGTAGATATATATATATATATATATATATATATATATACATTCACAGGGGATTAGTAGATAAAGTATGATACATTTTTTCTTTTTGTTGATTTAAAGAAACAGTTATTTCTAAATGTAAATGGATATAAGGAGCTTAATGTTGAACGGTGCAAGAAAACCCTCCTAGTAGTTTATCAAGTATTAGGTATTCCTATACAGCAGAAGTATAATTTTACTTTCAGTACTTGTAAAAAAAATGTATGACACAAAATAAATGTCTAATTACTATATATATATATATATATATATATATATATATTACACATTTATTTTTTTATTTAATTATACTTCTGCTGTATAGGAATACCTAATACATGATAAACTACTATGAGTTTTTTTTCATTGAGCTCCATAGTTCAGTGGTTAAGGTTCTTGCCTCTAATGTAAAAGGTTGTGAGTTCAAATCCTGGTGGAAACCTTTTAGAAATAGAGGCTAAATTATGCATTCATGTATATCAGAAGTATGATAATATATATTTATACTTCTGATATATATATATATATAATAGGAAACTATTACTGAGGTTTTTAGCCATAATATTAGTACAACAGGTCAATATGAAGCTCTGATGGGGGGATGTGTGGATGACAATGATGGGGGGATGTGTGGAGGACACTGATGAGGGTGTGTGTGGAGGACACTGATGGGGGATGTGTGCAGGACACTGATGGGGGGATGTGTGCAGGACACTGATGGGGGGATGTGTGCAGGACACTGATGGGGGTATGTGTGGAGAACACTGATGGAGGGAAGTGTGGAGGACACTGATGGGGGTATGTGTTGAGATCGCTTCAATGATGTTAACAAATTGGAGGCAGCCAACTCAAGGGGGCTTCTGTTCAAATGTCTTTTATTCCAATAAAATCCGGCTCAACACGTTTCAGGACAGGCACGTCCCTTCATCAGGAGCTATAACATTTAGTAGGTGTATTAGGGGTATATATACCCCCAAGGTAATGGGAAACAAGTGAAAAAGACCGCCAAATGGGGAGGGGAGGGGCCGCAAGGATCGCGGCGCCTCGAGGTGCGCATAACCGGAAGGGTGCGTGATGTTCATGCGTGTCAGCCTGGAGCGCATCTTGTATCTTGTGCGCATGTCCAGGTTGTTGTCATTGCGCTCCGACCGGAGCGTTTCGGTAGCTTCTGCGCAGGTCCGGAAGGGTCATTGTATGTGCGTTCCACAGTGAAACGCTCGTTTCTGTTCCGGCCTGTGTTGGTCTTGCGATTCATGGGTAGCTCTGTACATATTCTATATATTGGCCCAAAAGTAGGCATTTGTTGTGGGGCCGTATACAGAAGCCCCTACTATCGAGGATTGGGGGTAATGTCTTAAAAAATAAATTCATTTTTGTGTGATATAATCTAGAGGATTATAAGTGGTGGCGCTTTTTTTTTATATATAAAAATGTTTATAGTAAAGGGGATGTATTTAAAATAAGTTGAAAAAATGATAATAATAGAAAGAATAATGATTAAAATAGTAAAAATTAGTAGAAATTAAAAAATTATAATAATAAAAAATAATAGAATTTCACTACAATTTCTGCAGGAATTACATAGATCTCAAAGCTCAAACAATGGAGGTAGGTAGGGAGTGGGTAAACCTATTTCTCTCGTTATCCAGGGATTGGGATTGGGTTTATAGGGCTATCGATTAGCCACAATCGATAGCCCTATAAACCCAATCCCAATCCCTGGATAACGAGAGAAATAGGTTTACCCACTCCCTACCTACCTCCATTGTTTGAGCTTTGAGATCTATGTAATTCCTGCAGAAATTGTAGTGAAATTCTATTATTTTTTATTATTATTATTTTTTAATTTCTACTAATTTTTACTATTTTAATCATTATTCTTTCTATTATTATAATTTTTTCAACTTATTTTAAATACATCCCTTTTACTATAAACATTTTTATATATAAAAAAAGCGCCACCACTTATAATCCTCTAGATTATATCACACAAAAATTAATTTATTTTTTAAGACATTACCCCCAATCCTCGATAGTAGGGGCTTCTGTATACGGCCCCACAACAAATGCCTACTTTTGGGCCAATATATAGAATATGTACAGAGCTACCCATGAATCGCAAGACCAACACAGGCCGGAACAGAAACGAGCGTTCCACTGTGGAACGAACATACAATGACACTTCCGGACCTGCGCAGAAGCTACCGAAACGCTCCGGTCGGAGCGCAATGACAACAACCTGGACATGCGCACAAGATACAAGATGCGCTCCAGGCTGACACGCATGAACATCATGCACCCTTCCGGTTATGCGCACCTCGAGGCGCCACGATCCTTGCGGCCCCTCCCCTCCCCATTTGGCGGTCTTTTTCACTTGTTTCCCATTACCTTGGGGGTATATATACCCTTAATACACCTACTAAATGTTATAGCTCCTGATGAAGGGACGTGCCTGTCCCGAAACGCGTTGAGCCGGATTTTATTGGAATAAAAGACATTTGAACAGAAGCCCCCTTGAGTTGGCTGCCTCCAATTTGTTAACATCATTGAAGCGATCCTGGCTGGGGGGGTAATTGGTTTACAGGTGTTTTATGCTTATCCTAGTAAACCACCCCCCTCGTGAAGTAAGTTGAAATATACGATTACTTTGACTTTTTGATTTTAATTTCAATTTTAATTTTAGTCATTGTAGTATATGTACCAACTACTTTTTAGTAAGACTATTATTATGGAATATACCCTGTTATTTATAGATACCCTTATCTACTAAAACATTGGCGCTCATTTTGGGTTCTTGAAATAGGCGTGACTGAAGTGAAGGTTCACACCCACTCGCCCTCCTATCTCTTTCCACCCCACACATTGCACAACTTGCAGACAACCGAGTCTGCTTGATGAACCCTAGAGCAGCCTCTGTATTTTAACCATCTACCTATCACAACGTTTATTCACCATCCCCTGGCGCCTCTAGTTTCTCGAGTCTGTTGGACATCGTCCACTAGATCCGATTAACCCTCAAAAACTCTCTTTTTCTTTCATACTTGGTATGTGTTGAGGACACTGATGGGGAGATGTGTGGAGGACACTGATGGGGGTTATGTGTGGATGACAATTAGGGGGGATGTGTGGATTACACTTAGGGGGGATCTAGGGAGTGGTGTGGGGATTTTGGGATGGGAGGTCCTGGAGGGGTGTTTGGGTGGAAGCTCTGAAAGGGGTGGGAGGTCCGATAGGTATGTGGGGGTGGGAGATCCGGGAGGAGGGCCCATTAAACTTTTTAGCTATGGGGCAGGGGGGAATAACATTTTTTGCTGTGGGGCCCAGTCATTTCTAGCTATGCCCCTGGGTGACACCACCAGGAGATGAGCGCTTGCATTATGGAAGCACTCATCTCTCTACAGATAAACACTGCAGCAGGGCAAGGGAGAGGTGTCTCCCTTCCCTGTTCCTCTGATAGGCTGCCGCACATTTTTTTTTTTATTTAATTATACTTCTGCTGTATAGGAATACCTAATACATGATAAACTACTATGAGTTTTTTTTCATTGAGCTCCATAGTTCAGTGGTTAGGGTTCTTGCCTCTAATGTAAAAGGTTGTGAGTTCAAATCCTGGTGGAAACCTTTTAGAAATAGAGGCTAAATTATGCATTCATGTATATCAGAAGTATGATAATATATATTTATACTTCTGATATATATATATATATATATAATAGGAAACTATTACTGAGGTTTTTAGCCATAATATTAGTACAACAGGTCAATATGAAGCTCTGATGGGGGGATGTGTGGATGACAATGATGGGGGGATGTGTGGAGGACACTGATGAGGGTGTGTGTGGAGGACACTGATGGGGGATGTGTGCAGGACACTGATGGGGGGATGTGTGCAGGACACTGATGGGGGGATGTGTGCAGGACACTGATGGGGGTATGTGTGGAGAACACTGATGGGGGGTATGTGTGGAGAATACTGATGGGGGTATGTGTGGAGGACACTGATGGAGGGAAGTGTGGAGGACACTGATGGGGGTATGTGTTGAGGACACTGATGGGGAGATGTGTGGAGGACACTGATGGGGGTTATGTGTGGATGACACTAATGGGGGATGTGTGGATGACAATTAGGGGGGATGTGTGGATGACACTTAGGGGGGATCTAGGGAGGGGTGTGGGGATTTTGGGATGGGAGGTCCTGGAGGGGTGTTTGGGTGAAAGATCTGGAAGGGGTGGGAAGTCCGATAGGTATGTGGGGGTGGGAGATCCGGGAGGAGGGCCCATTAAACTTTTTAGCTATGGGGCAGGGGGGAATAACATTTTTTGCTGTGGGGCCCAGTCATTTCTAGCTATGCCCCTGAGTGACACCACCAGAAGATGAGCGCTTGCATTATGGAAGCACTCATCTCCCTACAGATAAACACTGCAGCAGGGCAAGGGAGAGGTGTCTCCCTTCCCTGTTCCTCTGATAGGCTGCCGCACAAGGCCAGCAGCCTATCAGAGGCCGGCGCAGGCGGCACGATGATGTCATCGCGTACTGCTAAGCCGTACTGCTCGGGATACAGTCCAGAAGAGGCCTGCATTGCATCGCTGCCATGGAGGTAAGTATGTGTTTTTTTGTTGTTGTTTTTTTCTGTGAGGCGCTTGGCTGGGCTGCACTGGGGGTTCATTTCTGGCATAAAGGGGACACTTTGGGGCATTATTTCTGACAAATGGGGGACACTATGGGGCAATGGCTGGCACATGGGGGACACTATGGGGGCATTGCTGGCACATGGGGGACAATATAGGGGCATTGCCGGCACATGGGGGACTTTATGGGGGCATTGCTGGCACATGGGGGACACTATGGGGGCATGGCTGGCACATGGGGGACACTATGGGGGCATGGCTGGCACATTGGGGACACTATGGGGGCATGGCTGGCACATGGGAGACACTATGGGGACATTGCTGGCACATGGGGGACACTATGGGGGCATCTACTGGCACATGGGGGACACTATGGGGCATCTACTAGCACATGGGGGAAACTATGGGGGAATCTACTGGGGGCATTGCTGGCACATTTTGGGAACTCTATGGTGTTGGAGGGGAGAAGAATACTATAGGGGTATATTATATAGGCACATTATGGGGGCACTAAGAAGGGGCATTTAATACTGGCACATTCTGGGGGACACTATGGGAGAATCTTATACTGGCACATTATGGGGGCACTATGGGGAAGAGGAGAGGAGCACTATGTGGGCATTTACTAGGGGCATTATATAGGGGTATTATATACTTGCACACATTATGGGGACATTAGCTCAACTGGCGGCACTGAGGGAAGTCTTTTGCAGTGGCACACAGAATGGGAGCACTTTTGAATTAGTGCACATTATTATTATTATTATTATTGAAGGTGGCAGGTGAGTTGTTAAGAAGGTAGGAGGATGATGGAAAAGTAGTAACCTAACATGTCTTTTGTCAAACTACAGAGACGAGAAATGGGTGAAAAATCATCATGGCGGTCTGGTTTGAAAGGAGAAGATGAGGAAATTGAAGTTCTGCATCAGAGAAGTTACTGGATGTAAGGTATGTGGTGCAGCATTCTGGATAGCACAGAATATAATATGTATGCAAATATGTATGCAAATATGTGGGGGAGGTGCTAAGCAGACAGAAGACAATCGCCGGGGGTTGGGCGGGCTTTTTTGGGGGTGCTACTATAATTTGAACCCCAAGCAATAACATGGATGGGGGTTTGGATTGTAAACAGACAGATGATGTGGGGGGGGGGCTAAAGAGACAGATTGCCGACAGGTGAGGGGGGGGGATGTTGTGCTGGGGGGGGGGGGGTGACACCATTTTCTACTGCACCGGGTGACACCAGCCCTAGAAACGCCACTGAATGGAAATACTGTTCAGAATTCAGAGGGATCCACAACAGCGACCTGAAGACTCTGGGTATGTGCCCCTGGTGTCTGACAGTAAAAATGACAATATATTAGCCGTCAGATTATTCCATGAAATTACATCAGGATTTCCTTCAGTTTAAGGTATCTCATTACCAAGCATAAGGTCACACAATAAATTAAATCACTAGCTTTTAAGAGTACTGGGTAATTACTTGAGGACTAAAGAAAAGTAATTATGAATGACTTAAAACCAGCAATTTTAAACAGTATGGATTTTGGATCATTATGTGTTGGTGGTTTAGTCGTTAATCTGTATGAATAAAGGTTAGCTGGCAGTAAATGTGCACACTGTAATGTTATTACAGCAACCAAAGGTTTTTAATTATAGATCTCTCTGCTATAATTGGTAAAGGTATGTACTGTACAAAAAAAAAAGTTGTGTGTGTTCATATAAAGAGATAGGTGGGCAGAGAGATGATAGATAATGCTCATGAAATCCTCTCAATCTATTACAGTTGTAATTTGTAGCTGCACAACACAACAGGGAAATGTGAAGATGTATGACACAGCAGGATTATTACAATTCATGTAGCACTACTCCTAATAGAGCTACAAGGAAGTGGCAGACTCTCTCTAAACATAATGAGGTAGATTTACTATTGAAAATGCACCTTTTTTGGCACATTTTGCACCAAAAAAACTGTCACGCATGCTTTGCACCACAATTACCAACTGTTCTTATTCTTACACACTTCTCTACTTTTTTATGGCTTTTTACACAGTAGACTTCATGAGAAAGAGGCATGATTTTGTGGAAAAGGGACCCCTGTGCAACAAATAATAGCCAACATTTATGTGAATTTTTGGAGTATTACTATGTCGCTTACAGGTAGTTTAAACTGAGACAGTTTTCTTTGTCACAGATAGATTTTTGGTGCATATACATCATTTTTGGTTGATAGACAAAATTGTGGTGGACCGATACATTTTTGGTGCACTGACAAAATTGTAGAGTAAATCTGACACAGGATCTATGATACCCCAAAATTACAAAGGTGCATGTGCCAGAATAGTAAATTTGTCTAATATTTAGACTGTGAGGCGTATTTTTAAACAGTGTAAAGTCCACCACATTAGTATGTGTAAAAATAATAAAGGGCGTTGTAGCCTTGTCACCAGTTTAGCTGGGTAAGGACACCCTGGTACTTCATAATTAGCTTTAAGAGACAAGGGATAGCTCAAAACAAACAAGATAAATTCATGCCAAAGCCAATTCAGAGAATCCAGCTCTCTATCAGTCAAAATGACAAGTGAAGCTATGGGAGGCATTTTATACAGTTGTTTTACTAATTCCCGCAGTATCTTCTGTCAATCCCTGAGATGTCAGAGTGAATTACAGTCTAGTGCCCTGGCATTTTTCCTTGTGTCTTTCAGAGAGAGCTGGATAAAGTTGCCCACAGTATCTTCCACGCTCACTGTATGCAGACATATTTTCTCCAGTAGAAGCTTATCAGTCTTATATTATCATGTTCGATTCCAATGCTGAAATTCAGTCTAAAAAACAAAATACAAAAAAGGATCCTGATTCCTTATGACATGAGTGATTAATCAAGATGCAGAATCATTCTGCTTTTGATGTTAAACTAATTTGTGGAGATAGATAGACTCTTAAGATGCTGCAAATAAATCCGACATTGACAACACTCAAAATCTGGAATCCTTCAAACTGGGAGTTGATATTTATAACACAAAAAAAATCCAATGAGTGTATATTTTTACATATACCCATGCTATGTGTGAGAAATATCTCTGTAAATGATAACTTTAAAAAAAAATAAAAAATACATTTTATTATACAAAGTTGTCAATTTACAGAGATATTTCTCTCACCCAGCATGGGTATATGTAAAAATACACCCCAAAACACATTGCCCTACTTCTCCTGAGCACGGCAATACCACATGTGTGACACTTTTTTGCAGCCTAGGTGCGCAAAGGGGCCCAAATTCCAATGAGTACCTTTTAGGAGGGCATTTTTACACATTTGGATTCCAGACTTCTTCTCACGCTTTAGGGGCCCCTAAAATGCCAGGGCAGTATAAATACCCAACATGTGACCCCATTTTGGAAAGAAGACACCCCAAGGTATTCCGTGAGGGGCATGGCGAGTTCATAGAAGATTTTTTCTTCTTAAAAAGTCTCATATTCCACTAACTTGTGACAAAAAATAAAATTTTACATGAACTCACCATACCCCTCATGGAATACCTTGGGGTGTCTTCTTTCTAAAATGGGGTCACATGTGGAGTTTTTATACTGCCCTGGCATTTTAGGGGTCTCCGCAATCATTACATGTATGGCCAGCATTAGGAGTTTCTGATATTCTCCTTATATTGAGCATACGGGTAATGAGATTTTTTTTTTCCATTCAGCCTCTGGGCTGAAAAAAAAAAAAATTAACGGCACAGATTTCCTAATTTGCATCAATCAATGTGGATGAAAAAATCTCTGCCAAAAAATGTGCAAAAAAAAAAAAGAAGTAAGGCCCCATTCACACGTCCGCAAAAATGTCCGCATCTATTCCGCAATTCTGCGGAATAGATGCAGACCCATTCAGTGTGAATGGGGCCGGCAGTCATGCGGAGAGCACACTACTGTATGTGCTCGCCGCATCAGCATTTGCGGAGCTGCAGCCGCGAACTTCCGGGTTTCGGCCCCCAAACATCCAGCCGCAGCTCCGCAAAAGATAGAGCATGTCCTATTCTTGTCCTCAATTGCGGACAAGAAAAGGCATTTTCTATATAGTTCTGGCAATATGCGGATCCGCAAAATGCGGAAAACACATTGCCGGTGTCCGTGTTTTGTGGATCCTCGGATCCATGGATCCGCAAAACACATACGGACGTCTGAATGAGCCTTACAGGGGGTGATTAGTGACGGGGGGGTGACAGGGGGGGATCAGGGGGGTGACATGGGTGATCAGGGGTTAATCAGGGGTTAATTGGGGGTTAATCAGTGACAGGGGGGGTTGGATGGGGGGTCTGTGTGGTGATTGGTGCACTTACATATGTTTCCTTTGGTGGTCCCAAGCAAAAGGGACCACCAGAGGAACAAGCAGCAGGCATATCAGACGCTGTTAACAAAACAGCATCTGATATGCATTTTTTTTTAACTTCTACAGCCTGCTAGCGCATGATCAGCGCTGGCAGGCTGTAGTTTAACTTCTCCCCGATGCGATCCTGTGAGCGCGCGCGCGTTCACAAGAAATCTCGCGTCTCGCGAGATGACGTGCGGATGCGTCCAGGAGGTTTAAACCTGCTGTCGCCTGGACGCATCCGTGCGTTAAGCAGTCCAGAGGCGGTTAAACTACATCAAGCAGCAAACATCCTGCTGGCTGTCACCCCACTGACTCTAACTGGGCTTGGTGGTTAGCTACAATGGGAGCAACATCCTGGCCGTCCTTAACCTGAGGGAAATAATACATGCTCCTTGCATGGTGCACGTCATCAACCTGGTCATGCAATGCTTTCTAAATAAATACACTGGCATGCGCAATGTACTGGCATTGTCCAGGTGACTGCCCCAGCATTTCAGCTATTCTTATGTGGCGAAAAATGCGATTCTGGACTTGCAGCGACAGAACGGCCTCCTGCTACACCGCCTAATCTGCAATGTGCCAACTCTCTGAAATTTATTGCACATGCCTGGTTGTCTATAGAACATTTTTTTCATGCATTAGACCACCTCAGCAGCAGGAAGCATGTGTTTCTTCGAGGGTAGACAGTGGCAGCTCATCCAAGATGCCGATTTGGTGCTGAAGTCCTTCGAGGAGGAAGCAAAGTTTGTCAGTATGAACAACTGCTGCATGCATGCATGCCTATGCGTGCTCCCTCAGTCCTGACTACCAGGGAGGCCAAAACTTTTTCTAATAGTGTGCAAGTACAGCCACCATAGTGGTGGTCATCATAAGCCCTGGAAATGAACAGTGTATCATGCGATGAAAAAATGAATAAAGCTAGCAAAAGAACCAATATGGACAATCACAATACATTAGTATTGTATTAACTTTATCTACATGTTAAATGCCATTTGCTGGAGTGATGCAATTCCTTTTACTAAATCAATTTACAGTATATGGACATAAAAAAAAAAGTATTTGATAAACTAAAAAAAGGATGGATTTTATTTCAGCATGTCATGATCCCACTTTTCTCAAAAACTTCTAAGCTTTCCCTTAGCTATATATATGGACCTTTCTACCAAATAATTTATTACACATAACAGCCCCCTATGCATATGAGCTTACACTCTGATAGATGTCATTTCCTACCTTATTAACTGTGTAATTTATTTAATGTAGCTGTCAACAGAGAAAGGAAGTTTAATGAAGATCAATCAGTTGCAGTATTGGCTTACAATACAGTAGTTCAGTTTAAAGTGACTTTACAGGACTCAGTGATCTGAAAATGTAATCTGATTCTAGAGGACAAGGATCTACACCTAGCAACAGCTGCTAGGTTTCATGCGAGATTTGTGGAGTGTCGCCGAAAACCAGTCTTATCTTTTTTAAGAACTTAAAATATATCCTATATCCTGGTGAAAGTCATGATTGCAGCACACAATCACCCTCATAAGCTATGTACACGTTATATTAATATAAACATAATTACTATTGTAGTGAAATATACTTAGAGAATACTAAAAAAGATAAAAATCATAATTCTTTACCTACTTACAAATCTAAACAAGTTAATAGAATATAACAAAACACATCATTTTACCAAAAATAAAAGAACAAATCTTTACTTACATGTACTCCAGTCCTTCCACCAACACAAGCAGCGCACCTGGTTCTTCCTTTGTGTAATTGATCAAAAATTTTATATGTCAGATAAAACGAGATAGTAACACAAATCCTTATTTTCGAATTAGTTATTATTTTCTGATTGCAGATTTATTAATTCTGTTTTCTAAACATGATTATCGGGTGGCCATCTTACCTGACTGTTCCTAACATCTTTAAGGAAATTGCTTTATGGCAGCAACATGAGCCATAGATACAATTGTCTGGAGCTGACTCTATTGACTTCTATGGGAGAGTGTTCTAGACATGCTCTGTATAGAAGTCATTGTACAAGGAAAGAACAGATAAGCTTTGACAATCACCTATTGTGAATCGTGGATCATTTCTTATCTATACACAACGTCAATATCATTATAGGAAGGATTGGAGTGACAGATAAGCAGATAACTACAGTAAAGTGATCTGCACAGACCAAGAAATGGCCCCTATTATTAGGCTTAGTGGCCAGTGCAAAAACTGCAGGCTTTTATGGTTTTTGTTTAAACACAGATATTGACATGGAAAATTAAAAAATACTTTCAAATATGTTTACAATTACTATCATTTAGAATGAGTCAATTATGGCAATAATTAAATTTGACATCATTACTGGCTTCAAGCTTCTGTTTGTTAATCACAAATGTTTCAGGGGCAACATTTGGAATTCTTGAAAATGGTGTGGAATTAAGATTGTGGTGGAGGTGTACCAAGCAAAATACACTACAATTGTTTCAAATTCTGGGAAAAAAGTATTAAAAAATAACATGCATCAAATTCATTATGCATTTTAAACACCTTTTAAACCAATCTCAATAGTTTTAAAAATTGTCTAGAGAAAGGGTGTCACAAAGAGAAGTCGTAGAATATTCCAGATTTATTAGAGATGTGTGTCAAGACTCAAGAACTATTTGTGTACATGTGCACCAACCATGAGATAGTATGAAGTAGTGTATAACATAGCTAGCAAATTATGCCAAATGTATTATATGACCTTTTTACAAATTTGGTGTGATTTGAGATATTTCTGTTGACTTACACACTCTTGATAAATGCCTTTTTCGTAATATAAAGATAGTATATACCTATACATATTGGGTTCTGATGACTAAAAACTTTACAATTAGGTGGAAGCATGCTATTTTCTGCTACCTATTCTAATAATTGTCCAACTTGATCAAGGTCCCACAGATGAAGTCACAATATCAGATGTCCAACATATACTTTTCCTTTTTTTTGTTCTTGACATAATGCATTATTAATGTGCTTTGGATTAAAACTTTGGATTTTGATACTGGATGAAAATAACATAGACTAGTTAACACATGAAATAAAAACTAACGATTATAAAGTAGAAACTGTTCCTACAAGTTTCAAACAGGACATCACCTACAGGAATATATAGTGAGCCAAAGAAAATACAATGACTCTATGCCCTTTAACCATTAGGGAGAGTTGCCAATCTGCCAATTCATCATGCTGAACTTCACTTATTGACTTATGATGATGACTCAGACAACTATTATTGTTGCTGCCCCACAGTTGGCATAGTATTTTGGCAGAGACTAGAAAAAGGTCTCCCACTGGTATACAGTTTATATTTGCTTTGTGACAACAGAAAACTTTTGAGATAACCTGATGTATCATAGCTTGGATAGGGCTAAGGGGCTTGTTCAATTGGTTCTTTAGCAGCCAACCATATCTAAAAGCATTCAGGTCAAAAGAAGTTTATGTGCTGTACAGCACTTGAGAGAACATTGAGTAGGCTGCATATTAAACATATCCACTTAATGGTGTAAGTGTAGTTTGGATTATGTACAGTGGAACACCCATTCACTTTAATGAGACTGCAATTTCATTGTCACTTATTGACTTTTTTAAGTTAAATTCAATCCAGGTTATTCAGAGGAACATGACATAATAATACAAATATAGAATATTATGACAGAAAGTATACTAAATTGTATCTGACGCACCCCAGCACCATTACAAAACCAAACGTTAACATGAGCTAAAACTGTCCATAGATATTAGATTTTACTCGGTATTAAGTTTTAGCAAATAAAGATTATACATTGTGTATAGTAATTGTCTGCCCTGGTTATATGATGGATACAAAGGTCCAGTGCTCTAACAGTTGAAGTGGTCATACACTTTCAATAACTGTAGGCCAAATG
The DNA here is from genome assembly GCA_033119425.1 of Bufotes viridis. NCBI lineage: Eukaryota > Metazoa > Chordata > Amphibia > Anura > Bufonidae > Bufotes > Bufotes viridis. Next base: position 373,444,827 of record CM065590.1, on the reverse strand, counting down.
CTAATTCGGGTAACTCTCAAGAATCATCAATGCATACAACTGGACAGCATGGGGATGAGTGATGGTATAACGATTGCTCCTCCTCATGCTGAGGAGGAGATCGCTGCATGTAATAGCGAGCAAGCAATTGCTGGGAAAGAACGCTTCCTTCCCGAAAATCACTGTCAGAATCAGGGTGCGTAAAGCAGCCTTCACAGCCTTTTTGGCTTGTGTGGGGCAGAAGATAAAGCTGCTGCTGATTGGTTCAGCTGACAATAGCCTAATTTTGTAAGAAGACCTTTAAAGTGCAGTTACAAACAGTAATCGTAAAATAGTGTGTAAGGCTCTAAAAAGACATCTGTCCATCCAGTTCAGCCTGTTATGCTACAAAGGTGATCTAGAGAAATGCAAAAAACATGAAGTATTAACCAATTTATCTCATTGAGGAAAAAAATTCCTTTCCGACTCCAATCCAGCAATCAGAATAACTCCCTGGATTAACGACTAATCTGTAGTAACTATAGCCTGTAATATTATTACACTCCAGGAATACACCCAGGCCCCTCTTAATCTCTTTTAGTGAGTTCACCTTCACAACCTCGTCAGATACAGAGTTCCATAGTCTCACTGCTCTTATCATAAAGAATTATTTTCTATGTTAATGGAGAAACCTTCTTTCCTCTAGACGTAGAGGACGTCACCTCATTCTAGGTATAAATAGATGATAGTATCTCTGTACTGACCCCTGATATATTTATAGTTAATAGGTTCCCCCTTAGTCGTCTTTTTTCTAAACTAAATAGCCCTAATTTTGATAATCTTTCTGAGAACTGTAGTCCACCCATTCCAGTTATTACTTTAGTTGCCCTCCTCTGAACCCTCTCCAGCTCTGCTTTGTCGGACCCCGCCTACTCAGCTACAGGGGTCCAGCACTCACTGATAGCCAGACCCCTGACATATGCGCCAGCATCGGTGAAAACACAGATGCCGACGCATTAACCCGAGACGTGCCGTAGTGAGTGCTGACCGCGGCACATGCAATGTCCGTGCAGGGAGGGAGTACCCCTCGGATCCCAGCGCTGCTATGATGGCGACCCAATGCCTTCTCTAGGCATGGTGGCTGCCATACGTGTCAGCCTAAAATTCACAGAGTTGTCAGCACTCAAACCCGATTCACACCAGCATGGGAAGGAAATGGATCAACAATATATTGAAAGGATTCCCAGGGAGTGCTTGTAGTCTTCAATGCATATGCTTTTTATTTCATCAATACATCCCTTCCAGCCCTCATCAGCTCACATTTGTGTATGGTTAAGAAACCTAAATCACAATTTTTACACCACGTATGGTGACGTCAGATGCCCAAAAGAAAGGGGCGGTGTCAACTAATTAAAACAATAACATAATATATCACCGTTACATACTTCAAAACATACAAATGCAAATACATAAATATACAAAGACTGATACTCCTCATATTGCAGCGAGTCATCTTTGGTTTGCTGTCTGGAAAAGAAAAGCAATCATCGTAATTCTCTCAGTAATACAATGATCCGATTAATTAAAAATGCATAATCTCATACTCCCTATTACATCAAGGTTGCATAGGGCAAGGTTAGAATGCCTCGCCCTATGCAAATGCGTTCATGTCATCATTTAAAGAAAACCATGTAAGGACCCACATTATCAAAAACATGCTTTATTATGGAAAAGGTGTATTGAGGACGTGTTTTGCGTGTGGGCAGGGCCACTTGAGTCCCTCGTGTCCTTCTTTAACTGCTTGAATAAGGTACTTGCAGGACTAAAATTTACCATGACATACAATCAAAATAAAGTGAGTTTCCTTAACACTGTAGTAATCACGGATGAGGAGGGTAATTTACATACAGATCTGCATAGAAAAGAGACAGATAGAAATAACATACTGCACTGTACCAGCGCACACCCTTCATCATTAAAAAGAGCAATCCCCAAGTCACAGATACAAAGGGTTAAAATAATTGTTTCTGATTCACAGTTATAGGAACAAAGGATAAACGAGATGTTGCAAAGATTTGAATTGGGGGGTTATCCACCACAAGTTTTACAAGAAGCTGCCATTACTCCCATACACATACATAGGGATAATAAGGACCCCTGCATAGCTTTCACACATAGATTCCATCCTTTTAATAGGAAATTTGATCACATTATTTGTAAACATTGGCCATTGTTGAGTAAAGCATACCCTCCAGTATTGGAGTTTAAAAGTACCTCTTTTATCTGCAACATGCGGATATTGGTTACATGAAAACAATTCCCAGACAAAGAACAATAGGTAGCCAAAAAAAATGGTACCTATCCCTGTTTGCACTGTGTACAGTGTTCCTACCTTATGTCATTAAAGGAGAAGTTTTCTACCATCCACACACAGGTAGGGCCTTTAAAATTAAGGGCTTCTTTACCTGTGATTCTACTAATTTGATTTATTTGATAGTGTCCTTGCGGTTTGGCATATGTTGGGGAAACAATGCAACCTGTAAAAGATTGCATCTGCAAGCATAAATCTAATATCCACACAGGTAATCTACTACTTTCCTTACCATCCCATTTCCATAAATTCTAACACTCCATTTCCCAGTTGAGGTTTCAGGCATTAGAACAAGTGAAGAGACCAAAAAGAGGTGGCAATATTAAAAATCTTTTATTGAGCAGAGAAGCATATTGGATTCACACCCTAGGCACATTACAGCATAAGGGAATGAATAGGGAGTATGAGATTATGCATTTTTAAGACTTATGGTGATTACTTTTCTTTTTCAGACAACAAACCAAAGATGACTCGATGCAATATGAGGGGTATATTGATGCATTGGTGTTTGTATGCTTTAAAGTATGTAGCGGTGATATATTATATTATTGTTTTAATTAGTTGACACCGCCCCTTTCTTTTGGGTGTAAGACGTCACTATGCGTGGTGTGAAAACTGTGATTTATGTTCCTGAACCATACACAAATGTGAACTGATGAAGGTTGGACTGGCCGAAACGCTTCAGTTATCATATTTTCTGATGCATTGATGAAATAAAAAGCATATGAATTGAAGACTACAAGCGCTCGCCTTCAATATATCCGTGTCAGGCTGTGAGATTCAGCCTCACTGGTAATACACTTACAGTCAATGCATTGCAATACAGAAGTATTGTAATGCATTATAAAGGGGATCAGACCCCCGAAAGTTGAAGTTCCAGAGTAGGACAAAAAATAAAGCGAAAAAAGGTTAAAAAGATAACGTTTTACAAAAAATTTTAAGTTTAAAGTAAAAAAAGCATCCTTTTCCCAAAATAAAGTACAAGAAAATTGTAGAAAAAAAGGGAAAAAAGAAAAGTAGAGATATTAGGTATTGCCGCGTCCGTATCGACTGCCTCTATAAAAATATCACATGATCCACCCCGTCAGGTGAACACTGTAAAAAATAAAATAAAAAAACTGTGCCAAAAAAGCCATTTTCTGGACACCTTGCCTCACAAAAAGTGTAATGCCAAACGATCAAAAAGTTTTATGTATCCCAAAGTGATACCAATCAAACCGTCATCTCATCCCGCAAAAAAAAAGCCCCTACTTAAGACAATCGCCCAAAAAATAAAAAATGAATGGCTCTCAGAAAATGCCAGCACAAAAACAAGATTTTATTCCGTTTAAAAAGGCTTTCACTGTGTAAAACTTAAAAAAAATAATAATAATAGACACATTGGGTATAGACACGTCTGTAACAGCCTGCTTTATAAAATATCACATGAGATGGCCCCTCAGGTAAGTGCTGTCAAGGGTTGACAAAGTTTGTAACATCAGTTTTGAATAATTTGAGGGGTGAAGTGTCTAAAATGGGGCATTTATGGGTGGTGATTTTCCGCCTCATCTATTTCACTCTTAGTAGTGAATTTTCTGTGGACTCCATTATATTAGGTCGGAACTGGACACTACTGGACACTACTGCGTAAGTGTGATTATGTGCACTTTCATGGTCCTGGCCACGAGAGGGGCTAATGCTTTTTCCTATTGTGTGCAAGCACGACCACCACTGATGGGCTGCAGGGTGGTAGTAACCATGGAAACGAGCAGTGTATAATGTGATGGAAAAATTTATCAAGCCAGCAAAGGAAGCAGTATGGATAATAACAATACATTAGAAAGTGCCTTGTATTAACTTTCTCTACATGATAAATGCCACTTGCTGAAGTAACATAACCCCTTTAAGTGAATGTAAGTACTGTAGATCATAAGAACATTGCTGTGCAATTTGCATGGGTGTTCCCCTTCCGAAGGTAGTAAACCTTTAAATACATCCGGTATAGTAATTCCTCATATCCTAGTTTTATGTTCTTTAAATGTATAAGCTCATGTTAAAGGGGCGTAAGCAGATAGATTCTTATCTCTGAAAAAGAAAGTATGGAGTATTAACACAGCAGGTTTCTTATCGGTATGGTATATAACATAAGGTATATGATGGTTTTACTTTCTTAGGCAGGCACACTGGTAATCAACATTTTTTTTCTCATAGATAATGTAAAATAACTAGAGGATTTCTGTTGTGTAATGTGAGACAAAGCAGGTGGAAGACATCTTATCCTCTTACCAAACCTCACAGAGAGGTTTGTTTTATTCAAAGATCATTATAAATGGGGAAATTAATTTCACAGTAAGCAAGAAAATAATAGCGGTCTAAATGGAGAATAGATATAGATAAAGGCAAGCATGACAATTAAGAGATGATAACAGAACCAAATATGGAATAAATGACATAGCAACTAAATATATGTTGGCATTTTTCAGTTTTTTCTTTTTTTTTTTCATATTGTAAAGAAAATCAATAAATTGGTTAACTCAATACCAAAACATACAACCTCAAGGAGTGGCACTGTTTCAGGAAAAAACTAAGAAAGCATCACTCATCCATCCAGTTTAACCTTTCAGGAACCTGCCATATTTTACCTTAAGGACCAGGCCGTTTTTTGGAAATTTGACATGTGTCACTTTATGTGGTAATATCTTTGGAACGCTTTTACTTATCCAAGCCATTCTGAGAGTGTTCTCTTGTAATACATTGTACTTTATGATAGTGGTAAATTTCAATCAGTATTTTTCATTTTTATTTTTATTTTAAATCCCAAATTTACCAAACAATTGGAAAAATTGCAACTTTCCAAATTTCAATTTCTCTGCTTTTAAAACAGATTGTGATATTGATAATATAATAGTTATTACTTTACATTTACCATATATCTACTTTATGTTTGGATCAATTTGTGAATGTCATTACATTTTTGGGGGAAATTAGAAGGCTTAGAAGTTTAGAAGCAAATCTTGACATTTTTCTGAAAATTTCCAAAACCCACCTTTTTGAGGACCAGTTCAGTTATAAAGTCCCTTTGTGGGGCTTACATAATAAAACACCACCCATAAATGGCCCCAAATTTCGACACTACACCCCTCAAAGTATTCAAAATTGATTTTACAAGCTTTGTTAACCCTTTATGTGTTCCACAAGAATTAAAGGAAAATGCAGAGGAAATTTCAGAATTTCACTTTTTAGGCAGATTTTCCATTTTAATTCATTTTTTTCTGGTAACAAAGCAAGTGTTAACAGCCAAACAAAACTTACTCTTTATTACCCTGATTCTGTAGTTTACAGAAACACCCCATTTGTGATTGTAAACCACTGTAAGGTTGCACAGCAGGGCACAGAAAAAAAGGAGCGCCCTGTGGTTTTTGGAGAGCAGATTTCACTGGGATAATTTTAAGTTGCCATGTCACATTTTAAGACTCCCTGATGCACCCCTAGAGTAGAAGCTCAAAAAAAGTGACCCCATTTTAGAAACTATGCTATAAGATGGCAGTTTTGTTGGTACTATTTTGGGGTATATATGATTTTTGGTTGCTCTATATTATTTTTGGTTGCTCTCCGGAGGAGCCGGAGCACGCCTGTAGCAGCCTGGGTTTCTATGAATGAAACCCAGGCTGCTGTATAGTATTTCCTATGGAGCCTTGCCTGTAATTAGTGATGTCGCGAACATAAAATTTTCAGTTCGCGAACAGCGAACGCGAACTTCCGCAAATGTTCGCGAACAGGCGAACCGGGCGAACCGCCATAGACTTCAATTGGCAGGCGAATTTTAAAACCCACAGGGACTCTTTCTGGCCACAATAGTGATGAGAAAGTTGTTTCAAGGGGTCTAACACCTGGACTGTGGCATGCCGGAGGGGGATCTATGGCAAAACTCCCATGGAAAATTACGTAGTGGACGCAGAGTCGGGTTTTAATCTATAAAGGGCATAAATCAACTAACATTCCTAAATTGTTTGGAATAACGTGCTTTAAAACATCCAGTGTGTGTATACGATCAGGTATGATGTTGTATCGATCAGGTAGTGTAAGGGTTACGCCCGCTTCACTGACATTGACAGACCAAACTCCCTTTTAATGCACCGCAAACAGTTCATTTGCACAACCGCAAACTCCCCATTTGCACAAGGTTGGATACCAAGCTAGCCACGTCCCGGTGATGTCATTGAAGGTTTCTTCCTCCACCCAGCCACGTACAACACCAAGGGTCCCCAAAAGATGAATTGAATTGATTTTTCGAACGGTGAGATGGTTAAAAACGCTGGCTCCCTCCACTCTGTTTTAAACCACGGTCACTGCGTCTGCGCCGTGCAATTTACTGTCACACCCGATATGAGTGGTATTTTCTGTAGTACTATTCTCATCAGTTTAATCCCTCTAACGTCCCCAATCTGGGGGCCATTTATTGAATAGATTTTTCGAACGGGAGATGGTTAAAAAACGCTGGCTCCCTCCACTCTGTTTTAAACCACGGTCACTGCGTCTGCGCCGTGCAATTTACTGTCACACCCGATATGAGTGGTATTTTCTGTAGTACTATTCTCATCAGTTTAATCCCTCTAACGTCCCCAATCTGGGGGCCATTTATTGAATAGATTTTTCGAACGGGAGATGGTTAAAAAACGCTGGCTCCCTCCACTCTGTTTTAAACCACGGTGACTGCGTCTGCGCCGTGCAATTTACTGTCACACCCGATATGAGTGGTATTTTCTGTAGTACTATTCTCATCAGTTTAATCCCTCTAACGTCCCCAATCTGGGGGCCATTTATTGAATAGATTTTTCGAACGGGAGATGGTTAAAAAACGCTGGCTCCCTCCACTCTGTTTTAAACCACGGTCACTGCGTCTGCGCCGTGCAATTTACTGTCACACCCGATATGAGTGGTATTTTCTGTAGTACTATTCTCATCAGTTTAATCCCTCTAACGTCCCCAATCTGGGGGCCATTTATTGAATAGATTTTTCGAACGGGGAGATGGTTAAAAACGCTGGCTCCCTCCACTCTGTTTTAAACCACGGTCACTGCGTCTGCGCCGTGCAATTTACTGTCACACCCGATATGAGTGGTATTTTCTGTAGTACTATTCTCATCAGTTTAATCCCTCTAACGTCCCCAATCTGGGGGCCATTTATTGAATAGATTTTTCGAACGGGGAGATGGTTAAAAAACGCTGGCTCCCTCCACTCTGTTTTAAACCACGGTCACTGCGTCTGCGCCGTGCAATTTACTGTCACACCCGATATGAGTGGTATTTTCTGTAGTACTATTCTCATCAGTTTAATCCCTCTAACGTCCCCGACTCCCCAATCTGGGGGCCATTTATTAAATAGATTTTTGAACGGGAGATGGTTAAAAAACGCTGGCTCCCTCCACTGATATGAGTGGTATTTTCTGTAGTATTATTCTCATCAGTTTAATCCCTGTTACGTCCCATATCAGGGATTGCCTTTTGTGAAAAAAAATTTAGGCCGGGTACCTTCGACTGCCTTCACAGTGACAGACCAAACTCTCATACACTAAACTGAATTGATTTCAGGAACCGGGAGATGGAAAAAGCAGCTTGGTCGGTCCTCTTACTCCCAAATTGGGGCACTGCGCGTGCACAGAGCAATGTGCTGTGACACCCTATATGAGTGGTGTCTTAACTAGTACTATTGCTATCAGTTTAATCCCTGTTACGGACCCTATCCGGTCGAATTGATTAACCATTGTCGAATCCCCATTGACATCCCCTTATAAGCTGTGTAAAGCATATTTTTAGTTTGGTTTTGAACTGCTGCATCCTTTCCGACTTTCGGTAATTTGGTAACATTTCTGCCACTTTCTGCTTATACCGGGGTCTAGTAGCGTGGCCACCCGATCGCTTTTGGTCTGACCATAATGAAGCAACGGCCTTATCATCTGGGGTGTGGCAACATTGCCAACACACTTATAGAGGTGATGATGATTGCTTCATTGTGATACGCAAGCCCCTTCACCACAACAAGGTAACGATCACGAAGGGAATTGACACTTGTATGTGCCTTTTTTTTTGGTTTGTTTTTGCAGCCACAGTGCTGCACCATAGGACAGAAAAATTAGGCATGTACACATGCCTGAAAAATAATGGCACTGTTGCAGCCGCTATTGTAGCAGCGGCCGGAAAAATTTATGTTTTCCAGGCAGAAAAGTGACTAAAACATTGCGGCTTGAACCCTAGTTGGTGGTGGAGAATTCACGAAAGTCATCCGGTATGCAGACATTAAATACAGCAGCGTGGGGACCATTTTGAGGCCATGGCATGTAATCAGGCCTTTTGTTAGTCAAACGTATCCCCCACTGTCAGTCCCTTCGGGATCCATGCCTCATTCATCTTTATGAAGGTGAGGTAATCAACACTTTTTGACCGAGGCGACTTCTCTTGTCAGTGACAATGCCTCCTGCTGCACTGAAGGTCCTTTCTGACAGGACACTTGAAGCAGGGCAGGCCAGAAGTTCTATCGCAAACTGGGATAGCTCAGGCCACAGGTCAAGCCTGCACACCCAGTAGTGAAGGGGTTCATTGCTCCTCAGAGTGTCGATATCTGCTGTTAAGGCGAGGTAGTCTGCTACCTGTCGGTCGAGTCGTTCTCTAAGGCTGGATCCCGAAGGGCTGTGGCGATGAGTAGGACTGAAAAAGCTCCGCATGTCCTCCATCAACAACACATCTGTAAATCGTCCAGTCCTTGCCGCCGTGGTAGGAGGAGGATTACACTCACCTCTTCCCCTGTTAGATTCCCGTTGTGCTGTGACATCCCCCTTATAAGCTGTGTAAAGCATATTTTTTAGTTTGGTTTTGAACTGCTGCATCCTTTCCGACTTTCGGTAATTTGGTAACATTTCTGCCACTTTCTGCTTATACCGGGGTCTAGTAGCGTGGCCACCCAGTACAGATCGTTCTCCTTTATCCTTTTTATACGTGGGTCCCTCAACAGACATGACAGCATGAAAGACCCCATTTGAACAAGGTTGGATGCAGAGCTACTCATTTCCCGTCTCGTCCTCACTGATGTCATTGACGGTCTGTTCTTCCCCCAGCCACGTACAACACCATGGGTCCCAGATAGGTGACAACAACGAGCACCCTGGGGTGCCTGCTGTGGTTGGTCTTCCTCCTCCTCAAAGCCGCCACATTCCTCCTCTGACTCCTCTTCCTCATACTCCTCTTCCAGCGTTGCTGCAGGTCCGGCAAGCGATGATGACAAGGCTGTTTCTGGTGGTGATGGTGACCACAACTCTTCCTCTTCCTCTTCACGCTCATCTACAGCCTGATCCAGAACTCTTCGCAGGGCACGCTCCAGGAAGAAAACAAATGGGATGAGGTCGCTGATGGTGCCTTCGGTGCGACTGACTAGGTTTGTCACCTCCTCAAAAGGACGCATAAGCCTACAGGCATTGCGCATGAGTGTCCAGTAACGTGGCAAAGATTCCCAGCTCCGCAGAGGCTGTCCTAGCACCCCGGTCATACAAATACTGTTGACGGCTTTTTCTTGTTGGAGCAGGCGGTCGAACATTAGGAGTGTTGAATTCCAACGTGTCGGGCTGTCGCATATCAAGCGCCTCACTGGCATGTTGTTTCGCCGCTGAATATCGGAAAAGTGCGCCATGGCCGTGTAGGAACGCCTGAAATGGCCACACACCTTCCTGGCCTGCTTGAGGACGTCCTGTAAGCCTGGGTACTTAGACACAAAACGTTGTACGATGAGATTCAACACATGTGCCATGCACGGCACATGTGACAACTTGCCCAAATTTAATGCCGCCAACAGATTGCTTCCATTGTCACACACCACTTTGCCGATCTCCAGTTGGTGCGGGGTCAGCCACTGATCCACCTGTGCGTTCAGGGCGGACAGGAGTGCTGGTCCTGTGTGGCTCTCTGCTTTCAGGCAAGTCAACCCCAAGATAGCGTGACACTGTCGTATCCGGGATGTGGAATAGCCCCTGGGGAGCTGGGGGAATCAGTTGATGTGCAGCCAGACGCCGCAGCAGAAGAGGACTCAGCCGAGGAGGATATTGAAGAGGATGGAGTAGGAGTAGAGGAGGTGGCAGTAGGTCTGCCTGCAAGTCGTGGTGGTGTCACCAACTCCGCTGCGGAGCCACGCATTCCATGCTTGTCAGCCGTCAGCAGGTTGACCCAATGCGCAGTATACGTGATATACCTGCCCTGACCGTGCTTTGCAGACCAGGTATCAGTGGTCAGATGGACCCTTGCCCCAACACTGTATGCCAGAGATGCCATGACTTCCTTTTCAATGACATGGTAGAGGTTTGGGATTGCCTTTTGAAAAAAATTTCGTCCGGGTACCTTCCACTGTGGTGTCCCAATAGCGACAAATTTTTGAAGGCCTCAGACTCTACCAGCTGGTATGGTAAAAGCTGGCGGGCTAAGAGTTCCGTCAAGCCAGCTGTCAGTCGCCGGGCAAGGGGTGACTTTGTGACATTGGCTTCTTATGCTCAAACATGTCCTTGACAGACACCTGACTGTGGGCAGATGAGCAGGAACTGCTGAAGGTGAGAGATGGAGTGGCGGGTGGTTGAGAGGGGCAGGGAGGACAGCAGTGGTTGGCGTGGCTGAAGATGCTGGACCAGGAGGAGCATGGTGGCTTTGAGTTTGTGTGCTGCTTGTACTCATGTGTTGATCCCATAGGCGTTTGTGATGTGAGATCATGTGCCTTCGCAAAGCAGTTGTACCAAGGTGGGTGTTGGACTTCCCACGACTCAGTTTCTTTTGGCACAGGTTGCAAATGGCATTGCTTTTATCAGAGGCAGACACACAAAAAAATGCCACACTGCTGAGCTTTGCAATGGCGGCATTCTAGTGGTGGCAACAGCATGCGTTGACTGGCGTGCTGTCTGGCTGACCCCAGGTGCCGATACATGCTGTCTGACTGTGCCACTAACTCCTTGCGACGACCTCCCCCTGCTTCCAACTTCGTCTCCTCATTCTCTCTGTCTCCCCTTCAGAACTTTCCCCCTCTTCTTCTCTTCGAGCAGGCACCCACGTGGCATCCGTGGACACATCGTCATCATCAACCGCTTCACTTGTATCTGACACCTCAGCAAAGGAAGCAGCAGCGGGTACAACATCATCATCATCATCATCACACTGTACGTCCATGTGTGTAATCCTGCCTGACTGAGACATATCCCCGTAATCTACATCATCTGGCAATAATGGTTGCGCATCACTAATTGCATCCAACTGATGTGTAAATAACTCCTCTGACGGATCAAGTGAAGCGGCTGTGGTGGCTGTGGTGGTAGTGGTGGTGGTGGCGGCGGGGCGGGTGCGTGGTAACTTGAGGCAGGTGACCGAGAGCTGAGCTGGAGGAGGATGGTGCGTCAAGGTTCTTAGCGGAAGCTGTTGAAGATTGGGTGTCCTGTCTAAGCCAGTCAACTACGTCCTCTGAATTTTTCGGGTTCAGGAGTGCGTGGCCTCTGAAAACTGGGCATTATTCAGGGACAGTGGAAATCACAGCACCACGACCACGGCGGCCCCTGCGGAGTCTGGCCTGCCTCTGCCTGTCATTTTTTTTAGATAAGTGGTACTACGCGTGCTAGGTACTGTGCCACCCGGTATGAGTGGTTGGCACTGGCAGTGGGCACACTACAGTCTGTGGAAGTGGGCCTGACACACACTGGCAGCAGGCAAGCAACTGAATTTAGACTACTGTCTAAAAATTAAATGCCTTATTTATCGGCAAGCTACTGTGCCACCCGGTATCAGTGGTTGGCACTGGCAGTGGGCACACTACAGTCAGTGGAAGAGGGCCTGACACACACTGGCAGCAGGCAAGCAACTGAATTTAGACTACTGTCTAAAAATTAAATGCCTTATTTATCGGCAAGCTACTGTGCCACCCGGTATCAGTGGTTGGCACTGGCAGTGGGCACACTACAGTCAGTGGAAGAGGGCCTGACACACACTGGCAGCAGGCAAGCAACTGAATTTAGACTACTGTCTAAAAATTAAATGCCTTATTTATCGGCAAGCTACTGTGCCACCGGTATCAGTGGTTGGCACTGGCAGTGGGCACACTACAGTCAGTGGAAGAGGGCCTGACACACACTGGCAGCAGGCAAGCAACTGAATTTAGACTACTGTCTAAAAATTAAATGCCTTATTTATCGGCAAGCTACTGTGCCACCGGTATCAGTGGTTGGCACTGGCAGTGGGCACACTACAGTCAGTGGAAGAGGGCCTGACACACACTGGCAGCAGGCAAGCAACTGAATTTAGACTACTGTCTAAAAATTAAATGCCTTATTTATCGGCAAGCTACTGTGCCACCCGGTATCAGTGGTTGGCACTGGCAGTGGGCACACTACAGTCAGTGGAAGCGGGCCTGACACACACTGGCAGCAGGCAAGCAACTGAATTTAGACTACTGTCTAAAAATTAAATGCCTTATTTATCGGCAAGCTACTGTGCCACCCGGTATCAGTGGTTGGCACTGGCAGTGGGCACACTACAGTCAGTGGAAGCGGGCCTGACACACACTGGCAGCAGGCAAGCAACTGAATTTAGACTACTGTCTAAAAATTAAATGCCTTATTTATCGGCAAGCTACTGTGCCACCCGGTATCAGTGGTTGGCACTGGCAGTGGGCACACTACAGTCAGTGGAAGAGGGCCTGACACACACTGGCAGCAGGCAAGCAACTGAATTTAGACTACTGTCTAAAAATTAAATGCCTAATTTATCGGCGAAGCTACTGTGCCACCCGGTATCAGTGGTTGGCACTGGCAGTGGGCACACTACAGTCAGTGGAAGAGGGCCTGACACACACTGGCAGCAGGCAAGCAACTGAATTTAGACTACTGTCTAAAAATTAAATGCCTTATTTATCGGCAAGCTACTGTGCCACCCGGTATCAGTGGTTGGCACTGGCAGTGGGCACACTACAGTCAGTGGAAGAGGGCCTGACACACACTGGCAGCAGGCAAGCAACTGAATTTAGACTACTGTCTAAAAATTAAATGCCTTATTTATCGGCAAGCTACTGTGCCACCCGGTATCAGTGGTTGGCACTGGCAGTGGGCACACTACAGTCAGTGGAAGTCAGCCTGACACACACTAGCAGTAGGCAAGCAACTGAAATTACACTAAAGTGTAAAAAATTAAATGCCTTTTTGATGCAAGTTACTGTGCCACACGGGATGACAGGGGTGGGCACTGGCAGTGGGCACACTACAGTCAGTTGAAGTCGGCCTGACACACACTAGCAGCAGGCGAGCAGCTGAAATTACACTAAAGTGTAAAAATTAAATGCCTTTTTTATGCAAAGTCCTGTGCCAGCCGGTATGAGTGGTGGACACTGGCAGTGGGCACACTACAGTCAGTGGAAGTCAGCCTGACACACACTGGCAGGCAACTAACCTTAGATTAAAGTGTAAAAATTAAGTGCCTTTTTTAAGCAAAGTCCTGTGCCACACGGGATGACAGGGGTGGGCACTGGCAGTGGGCACACTACAGTCAGTTGAAGTCGGCCTGACACACACTAGCAGCAGGCAAGCAGCTGAAATTACACTAAAGTGTAAAAATTAAATGCCTTTTTATGCAAAGTCCTGTGCCAGCCGGTATGAGTGGTGGGCACTGGCAGTGGGCACACTACAGTCAGTGGAAGTCAGCCTGACACACACTGGCAGGCAACTAACCTTAGATTAAAGTGTAAAAATTAAGTGCCTTTTTTTAAGCAAAGTCCTGTGCCACACGGGATGACAGGGGTGGGCACTGGCAGTGGGCACACTACAGTCAGTTGAAGTCGGCCTGACACACACTAGCAGCAGGCAAGCAGCTGAAATTACACTAAAGTGTAAAAATTAAATGCCTTTTTATGCAAAGTCCTGTGCCAGCCGGTATGAGTGGTGGGCACTGGCAGTGGGCACACTACAGTCAGTGGAAGTCAGCCTGACACACACTGGCAGGCAACTAACCTTAGATTAAAGTGTAAAAATTAAGTGCCTTTTTTAAGCAAAGTCCTGTGCCACACGGGATGACAGGGGTGGGCACTGGCAGTGGGCACACTACAGTCAGTTGAAGTCGGCCTGACACACACTAGCAGCAGGCAAGCAGCTGAAATTACACTAAAGTGTAAAAATTAAATGCCTTTTTATGCAAAGTCCTGTGCCAGCCGGTATGAGTGGTGGGCACTGGCAGTGGGCACACTACAGTCAGTGGAAGTCAGCCTGACACACACTGGCAGGCAACTAACCTTAGATTAAAGTGTAAAAATTAAGTGCCTTTTTTTAAGCAAAGTCCTGTGCCACACGGGATGACAGGGGTGGGCACTGGCAGTGGGCACACTACAGTCAGTTGAAGTCGGCCTGACACACACTAGCAGCAGGCAAGCAGCTGAAATTACACTAAAGTGTAAAAATTAAATGCCTTTTTATGCAAAGTCCTGTGCCAGCCGGTATGAGTGGTGGGCACTGGCAGTGGGCACACTACAGTCAGTGGAAGTCAGCCTGACACACACTGGCAGGCAACTAACCTTAGATTAAAGTGTAAAAATTAAGTGCCTTTTTTAAGCAAAGTCCTGTGCCACACGGGATGACAGGGGTGGGCACTGGCAGTGGGCACACTACAGTCAGTTGAAGTCGGCCTGACACACACTAGCAGCAGGCAAGCAGCTGAAATTACACTAAAGTGTAAAAATTAAATGCCTTTTTATGCAAAGTCCTGTGCCAGCCGGTATGAGTGGTGGACACTGGCAGTGGGCACACTACAGTCAGTGGAAGTCAGCCTGACACACACTGGCAGGCAACTAACCTTAGATTAAAGTGTAAAAATTAAGTGCCTTTTTTAAGCAAAGTCCTGTGCCACACGGGATGACAGGGGTGGGCACTGGCAGTGGGCACACTACAGTCAGTTGAAGTCGGCCTGACACACACTAGCAGCAGGCAAGCAGCTGAAATTACACTAAAGTGTAAAAATTAAATGCCTTTTTATGCAAAGTCCTGTGCCAGCCGGTATGAGTGGTGGGCACTGGCAGTGAGGCACACTACAGTCAGTGGAAGTCAGCCTGACACACACTGGCAGGCAACTAACCTTAGATTAAAGTGTAAAAATTAAGTGCCTTTTTTAAGCAAAGTCCTGTGCCACACGGGATGACAGGGGTGGGCACTGGCAGTGGGCACACTACAGTCAGTTGAAGTCGGCCTGACACACACTAGCAGCAGGCAAGCAGCTGAAATTACACTAAAGTGTAAAAATTAAATGCCTTTTATGCAAAGTCCTGTGCCAGCCGGTATGAGTGGTGGGCACTGGCAGTGGGCACACTACAGTCAGTGGAAGTCAGCCTGACACACACTGGCAGGCAACTAACCTTAGATTAAAGTGTAAAAATTAAGTGCCTTTTTTTAAGCAAAGTCCTGTGCCACACGGGATGACAGGGGTGGGCACTGGCAGTGGGCACACTACAGTCAGTTGAAGTCGGCCTGACACACACTAGCAGCAGGCAAGCAGCTGAAATTACACTAAAGTGTAAAAATTAAATGCCTTTTTATGCAAAGTCCTGTGCCAGCCGGTATGAGTGGTGGGCACTGGCAGTGGGCACACTACAGTCAGTGGAAGTCAGCCTGACACACACTGGCAGGCAACTAACCTTAGATTAAAGTGTAAAAATTAAGTGCCTTTTTTTTAAGCAAAGTCCTGTGCCACACGGGATGACAGGGGTGAGGCACTGGCAGTGGGCACACTACAGTCAGTTGAAGTCGGCCTGACACACACTAGCAGCAGGCAAGCAGCTGAAATTACACTAAAGTGTAAAAATTAAATGCCTTTTTATGCAAAGTCCTGTGCCAGCCGGTATGAGTGGTGGGCACTGGCAGTGGGCACACTACAGTCAGTGGAAGTCAGCCTGACACACACTGGCAGGCAACTAACCTTAGATTAAAGTGTAAAAATTAAGTGCCTTTTTTAAGCAAAGTCCTGTGCCACACGGGATGACAGGGGTGGGCACTGGCAGTGGGCACACTACAGTCCAGTTGAAGTCGGCCTGACACACACTAGCAGCAGGCAAGCAGCTGAAATTACACTAAAGTGTAAAAATTAAATGCCTTTTATGCAAAGTCCTGTGCCAGCCGGTATGAGTGGTGGGCACTGGCAGTGGGCACACTACAGTCAGTGGAAGTCAGCCTGACACACACTGGCAGGCAACTAACCTTAGATTAAAGTGTAAAAATTAAGTGCCTTTTTTAAGCAAAGTCCTGTGCCACACGGGATGACAGGGGTGGGCACTGGCAGTGGGCACACTACAGTCAGTTGAAGTCGGCCTGACACACACTAGCAGCAGGCAAGCAGCTGAAATTACACTAAAGTGTAAAAATTAAATGCCTTTTTATGCAAAGTCCTGTGCCAGCCGGTATGAGTGGTGGGCACTGGCAGTGGGCACACTACAGTCAGTGGAAGTCAGCCTGACACACACTGGCAGGCAACTAACCTTAGATTAAAGTGTAAAAATTAAGTGCCTTTTTTTAAGCAAAGTCCTGTGCCACACGGGATGACAGGGGTGGGCACTGGCAGTGGGCACACTACAGTCAGTTGAAGTCGGCCTGACACACACTAGCAGCAGGCAAGCAGCTGAAATTACACTAAAGTGTAAAAATTAAATGCCTTTTTTATGCAAGTCCTGTGCCAGCCGGTATGAGTGGTGGGCACTGGCAGTGGGCACACTACAGTCAGTGGAAGTCAGCCTGACACACACTGGCAGGCAACTAACCTTAGATTAAAGTGTAAAAATTAAGTGCCTTTTTTTAAGCAAAGTCCTGTGCCACACGGGATGACAGGGGTGGGCACTGGCAGTGGGCACACTACAGTCAGTTGAAGTCGGCCTGACACACACTAGCAGCAGGCAAGCAGCTGAAATTACACTAAAGTGTAAAAATTAAATGCCTTTTTTATGCAAAGTCCTGTGCCAGCCGGTATGAGTGATGTACCCTGGCAGTGGGCACACTACAGTCAGTGGAAGTCAGCCTGACACACACTGGCAGGCAACTAACCTTAGATTAAAGTGTAAAAATTAAGTGCCTTTTTTAAGCAAAGTCCTGTGCCACACGGGATGACAGGGGTGGGCACTGGCAGTGGGCACACTACAGTCAGTTGAAGTCGGCCTGACACACACTAGCAGCAGGCAAGCAGCTGAAATTACACTAAAGTGTAAAAATTAAATGCCTTTTTTATGCAAAGTCCTGTGCCAGCCG
This sequence comes from Bufotes viridis, assembly GCA_033119425.1. NCBI lineage: Eukaryota > Metazoa > Chordata > Amphibia > Anura > Bufonidae > Bufotes > Bufotes viridis. Next base: position 373,427,238 of record CM065590.1, on the reverse strand, counting down.
ATATGAGTGGTGGGCACTGGCAGTGGGCACACTACAGTCAGTGGAAGTCAGCCTGACACACACTGGCAGGCAACTAACCTTAGATTAAAGTGTAAAAATTAAGTGCCTTTTTTTTAAGCAAAGTCCTGTGCCACACGGGATGACAGGGGTGGGCACTGGCAGTGGGCACACTACAGTCAGTTGAAGTCAGCCTGACACACACTAGCAGCAGGCAAGCAGCTGAAATTACACTAAAGTGTAAAAATGAAATGCCTTTTTATGCAAAGTCCTGTGCCAGCCGGTATGAGTGGTGGGCACTGGCAGTGGGCACACTACAGTCAGTGGAAGTCAGCCTGACACACACTGGCAGGCAACTAACCTTAGATTAAAGTGTAAAAATTAAGTGCCTTTTTTTAAGCAAAGTCCTGTGCCACACGGGATGACAGGGGTGGGCACTGGCAGTGGGCACACTACAGTCAGTTGAAGTCGGCCTGACACACACTAGCAGCAGGCAAGCAGCTGAAATTACACTAAAGTGTAAAAATTAAATGCCTTTTATGCAAAGTCCTGTGCCAGCCGGTATGAGTGGTGGGCACTGGCAGTGGGCACACTACAGTCAGTGGAAGTCAGCCTGACACACACTGGCAGGCAACTAACCTTAGATTAAAGTGTAAAAATTAAGTGCCTTTTTTTAAGCAAAGTCCTGTGCCACACGGGATGACAGGGGTGGGCACTGGCAGTGGGCACACTACAGTCAGTTGAAGTCGGCCTGACACACACTAGCAGCAGGCAAGCAGCTGAAATTACACTAAAGTGTAAAAATTAAATGCCTTTTTATGCAAAGTCCTGTGCCAGCCGGTATGAGTGGTGGGCACTGGCAGTGGGCACACTACAGTCAGTGGAAGTCAGCCTGACACACACTGGCAGGCAACTAACCTTAGATTAAAGTGTAAAAATTAAGTGCCTTTTTTAAGCAAAGTCCTGTGCCACACGGGATGACAGGGGTGGGCACTGGCAGTGGGCACACTACAGTCAGTTGAAGTCGGCCTGACACACACTAGCAGCAGGCAAGCAGCTGAAATTACACTAAAGTGTAAAAATTAAATGCCTTTTTATGCAAAGTCCTGTGCCAGCCGGTATGAGTGGTGGGCACTGGCAGTGGGCACACTACAGTCAGTGGAAGTCAGCCTGACACACACTGGCAGGCAACTAACCTTAGATTAAAGTGTAAAAATTAAGTGCCTTTTTTTAAGCAAAGTCCTGTGCCACACGGGATGACAGGGGTGGGCACTGGCAGTGGGCACACTACAGTCAGTTGAAGTCGGCCTGACACACACTAGCAGCAGGCAAGCAGCTGAAATTACACTAAAGTGTAAAAATTAAATGCCTTTTTATGCAAAGTCCTGTGCCAGCCGGTATGAGTGGTGGACACTGGCAGTGGGCACACTACAGTCAGTGGAAGTCAGCCTGACACACACTGGCAGGCAACTAACCTTAGATTAAAGTGTAAAAATTAAGTGCCTTTTTTTAAGCAAAGTCCTGTGCCACACGGGATGACAGGGGTGGGCACTGGCAGTGGGCACACTACAGTCAGTTGAAGTCGGCCTGACACACACTAGCAGCAGGCAAGCAGCTGAAATTACACTAAAGTGTAAAAATTAAATGCCTTTTTATGCAAAGTCCTGTGCCAGCCGGTATGAGTGGTGGGCACTGGCAGTGGGCACACTACAGTCAGTGGAAGTCAGCCTGACACACACTGGCAGGCAACTAACCTTAGATTAAAGTGTAAAAATTAAATGCCTTTTTTGATGCAAAGTCCTGTACCACACGGAATGACAGGGGTGGGCACTGGCAGTGGGCACACTACAGTCTGTGGGCCTGCAGCTCCTCACACACAGGCAGGCCAGGCAACTGCAATATGTATATAAAGGAAAAAAAAAGCAGACTAATGTTGCAGCCCTAAAAAGGGCTTTTGGGGTGCTGTCAGGACGCTGTCCTTACAGCAGAGATCAGATGAGTCTTTCAGGACTGGAGTGGACACTGAATTCACTAGCCTAGCTATCAATTTCCCAATTAAATCAGCAGCAACTACACTCTCCCTCCTCTCACTAAGACTGCAGCTTCAGAATGAATCTAAAATGGATGCTGTTCAGGAGGTGGGAGGGTCTGGGAGGGAGGGTATGCTGCTGATTGGCTGGAATGTGTCTGCTGACTGTGAGGTACAGGGTCAAAGTTTGCTCAATGATGATGTATAGGGGGCGGACCGAACATCGCATATTTTCGCCCGGCAGAGGCGAACGCGAACAAGCTATGTTCGCCGGGAACTGTTCGCCGGCGGATAGTTCGGGCCATCTCTACCTGTAATATGCTTCATAGGAAATATGCGATTTTTTCATATATTCCATTTCCAATATTGCATTGGAATGTATGAAAATCGCAATCAGATGATTGTAAGTTATAGTTCCTTATGGGAACTATATAAAAGTGTAAAAAAAAAAAAAAAAGTTTAAAAAATAAATAAATAAAAAAACATAAAAGTTCAAATCACCCCACTTTTTCTAAAATAAAAATTAAAAAACTAAAAAAATTTAAAAAATACACATCATGGGTGTTGCAATGTGCGAAAACGCCCATAGTATAAAAATATAAAAAAATATTCCCCATACGTCAAACAGTAAAATGAAAAAAAGCGTCCAAATGGCGGATTTGCCATTTTTGGTCGCTTCATTTTCCACAAAAAATTACATAAAAGGTGATCAAAAAGTCATACACACCCCAAAATGGTATCAATAAAAAGATAAGATTATGACACATAAAATGAACCCCCATACAGCTATGTACATATAATTACAAAAAAGTTATAGGGGTCAAAACATGGTGACAAAAAAGTAAAACTGATTTTTTTCCCACATTTGAAGTTTTTTTTTACACTATCAAAACGCAAGAAAACCTATACATATAGGGTATCGCCGGATTTGTACTGACCTGTAGAGTAAAAGTAACCAGTCAGTTTTATCGCACATCGAACATCGGAATTTAAAAAGCCGCAAAACTGTGGTGGAATTTCTTTTTTTTTGCAATTTCACCCCATTTGGAATTTTTTCCCCGCTTCACACTACATCATATGCAATATTAAATGGTGGCGTTGGAAAGTACAACTTGTCCCGCAACAAACAAGCCCTCATATGGCTATGTGAACCGAAAACTAAAAAAGCTATGGCTATGGGAATGCAGGGAGCGCAAAACGAAAACTCAAAAAGTAAAAAACCTCCGTTCCTTAAAGGGTTAAAAATAAAAAATTTGGTCTGGCACTACATTTTATTTTAAGAAATGACATTTTTCATTTTCACAATCAAGTCTCTCTAAATTGTATGAAATGCCTGTTGGGTCAAAGCATTCACTACACCCTTGAAAAAATTATTTTAGGGGTGTTGTTTGCAAAATTGGGTCACTTTTGGGGTGTTTCTACTGTAGTGGTACCTCAGGGCATCTTCAAATGTGACATGATGCCCAAAAAACATTCCAGCAAAATCTTCACTCCAAAATCATTTCTGCCTTGTCCCTAAACAGCAGTTTACAACTACATGTGGGGTGTTTTTTTCTGGTTAACCCTTGTTGAATAAATTAATTAAAATGGAAAATTTGTACAAAAATTAAATTGCTTTAATTCCTGTGGAACACCTAAAGGGTTATCAAAGTTCTAAAACCAGCCTTGAATAATTTGAGTTGTGTCATTTCTAAAAATGGGGTTATTTATGGTTGATTTCTTTTTTTTTTTAACACATAAAAAGACATTGAATTGACATATTCATTGGAATTACAATTATATCAACATCTTTCTTGTCACATTTTTCGATAAAAACAATCTACAATGATCCAAAAGTGGTGACAATTACCCTCTTTCACCTATTTTTATTATATCCCCCATACATTTTCAAAAATTATCGAACCAAACCAAAATCATATTCTGCTCCATTGGTGATCCCAAACCTTACATTCCTCCTGACGTTCCCTATATTTTGTTATTAGTCCTTTTCACCGCTCGGGATTAGTCCTCCTAAAGTGCCCTTAGTCTGTGCCTCCATTTACCACGTGGTGTCATGAAACTGGACCATCAGTTCCCTAAACTCTTCCTCTGTTAGAGAACATGCCATAAATGTCCTCCACTTATGGAAAAAACACTTGGTCGCCTTTTCCTTATGTTTTTCTGTGTCTAATCTGTCCATGTATAAAAGATATTTCATGGTACAGATCACTTCCTGGAATATTGGAGAGGTGGGGTATAACCAGTATATATGTTCTTTTTAATAGCTAGCAATAAAAGATGTATCCCTTTTATACCCATCGCATTAGAAAAGTCGCCATTTGGATCTGTTGGAATATAGTGGTAGATACACTGCTGAGGAGTAATTCGCATCTCTATGTCCCACACCTTCTTGATATACTTGATAGCATCTCTCCATAGTTGACTCAAGTTAGGACATTCCCAGAGTCCATGTAGCAGGTTTGCTTTCGGTAATTTGGACTTTGGGGACTATCGAAGGTATCGTGCCAGGGCATCTCTGTATTAGAGGTCAATGGCATATGTCTAGTACCTTTTTTGAGGTGAAAGGGTTCAGCAAGGAAGCCTGGGATGCATACTTTCGCCTGGCATCTTCTATACATACTATTCAGAAAGGACCTGATCGGGCCCCGGACAACTAGCGCATGAAGAGCTCGCCCAAGCCACTCCCAGTTAACATTGTCAAAAGCTTTTTCTGCGTCCACTGACAGAAAAGCTGGATGGCGTCCTCTTTTTTGGTTAAGGACATTATAATCTTAACCTGTTGCCAACCGCCGAACGCAGGATTGCGTCCTGGCGGTGGTCGGTTTTTTCCTCCTGGACGTGCCGGGGCGTCATCTCGCGAGACGCGAGATTTCCTGTGAACGCGCGCACTCGCGTGCGCGAGTTCACAGGATCGCGTCGGGGAGAACTGTAACTACAGCCTGCCAGCGCTGATCATGCGCTGGCAGGCTGTAGAAGTTAAAAAAAAATCGCATATCAGACGCTGTTTTGTTAACAGCGTCTGATATGCTTGCTGTTCGTTCCTTTGGTGGTCCCTTTTGCTTGAGACCACCAAAGGAATCTTTTGTAAGTGCACCAATCACCACAAAGACCCCCCATCCATCCCCCCCCATCCATCCCCCCCGTCACTGATTAACCCCTGATTAACCCCTGATTAACCCCTGATAACCCCATGTCACCCCCTGATCACCCCTGTCACTAATCACCCCCTGTAAGGCTCATTCAGACGTCCGTATGTGTTTTGCGGATCCATGGATCCGCGGATCCGCAAAACACGGACACCGGCAATGTGCTTTCCGCATTTTGCGGATCCGCACATTGCCAGAACTATATAGAAAATGCCTTTTCTTGTCCGCAATTGCGGACAAGAATAGGACATGCTCTATCTTTTGCGGAGCTGCGGCCGGATGTTTGGGGGCCGAAACCCGGAAGTTTGCGGCCGCAGCTCCGCAAATGCTGATGCGGCAAGCACATAGTGTGCTCTCCGCATCACCGCCGGCCCCATTCACACTGAATGGGTCCGCATCTATTCCGCAGAATTGCGGAATAGATGCGGACATTTTTGAGGACGTGTGAATGGGGCCTTACTACTTTTTTTTTTGCACATTTTTTGGCAGAGATTTTTTCATCCACATTGATTGATGCGAATGAGGAAATCTGTGCCGTTCATTATTTTATTTTTTTTTGCACATTTTTTGGCAGAGATTTTTTCATCCACATTGATCGATGCGAATGAAGAAATCTGTGCCGTTCGTTTTTTATTTTTTCAGCCCAGAGGCTGAACGAGAAAAAAAATCTCATTACCCGCATGCTCAATATAAGGAGAATCGCAGAAACTCCTAATGCTGGCCATACGCGTAATGATTGCGGAGACCATCAAATGCCAGGGCAGTACAAACACCCCACATGTGAACCCATTTTAGAAAGAAGACACCCCAAGGTATTCCATGAGGGGTATGGTGAGTTGATGTAAAATTTTATTTTTTGTCAAAAGTTTGTGAAATATGAGACTGTAAAAAAAAAATATATATATCAATTTCCGCTAACTTGTGCCAAAAAAAAAAAAAATTTCTGTGAACTCACCATTCCCCTCACGGAATACGTTGGGGTGTCTTCTTTACAAAATGGGGTCACATGTGGGGTATTTATACTGCCCCGGCATTTTAGGGGCCCTAAAGCGAGGAATCCAAAATGCGTAAAAATGTCCCGTGAAATCCTAAAGGTAATGTGCTTTGCGGATCCGCGGATCCATGGATCCGCAAAACACATACGGACATCTGATTGAGCCTTACAGGGGGGTGATTAGTGACAGGGGGTGATCAGGGGGGTGACATGGGGTTATCAGGGGTTAATCAGGGGTTAATCAGGGGTTAATCAGTGACGGGGGGGATGGATGGGGGGGTCTTTGTGGTGATTGGTGCACTTACAAAAGATTCCTTTGGTGGTCTCAAGCAAAAGGGACCACCAAAGGAACGAACAGCAAGCATATCAGACGCTGTTAACAAAACAGCGTCTGATATGCGATTTTTTTTTAACTTCTACAGCCTGCCAGCGCATGATCAGCGCTGGCAGGCTGTAGTTAAAGTTCTCCCCGACGCGATCCTGTGAACTCGCGCACGCGAGTGCGCGCGTTCACAGGAAATCTCGCGTCTCGCGAGATGACGCCCCGGCACGTCCAGGAGGAACAAACCGACAATCCTGTGTTCGGCGGTCGGCAACAGGTTAAGATTATAATGTCCTTAACCAAAAAAGAGGACGCCATCCAGCTTTTCTGTCAGTGGACGCAGGAATTTGGGCCCCTTTGCGCACCCAGGCTGCAAAAAAGTGGCACACATGTGGTATCGCCGTACTCAGGAGAAGTAGGGCAATGAGTTTTGGGGTGTATTTTTACATATAACCATGCTGGGTGTGAGAAATATCTATGTAAACTACAACTTTTTACATTTTTTTATACAAAGTTGTCAGTTTACAGAGATATTTCTCTCACCCAACATGGTTATATGTAAAAATACACCCCAAAACACATTGCCCTACTTCTCCTGAGTACGGTGATGCCACATGTGTGCCACTTTTTTGCAGCCTGGGTGCGCAAAGGGGCCCAAATTCCAACGAGTACCTTTATCTTTTACATGACTGCTCACAATTTAGCCCCGCCCAAAATGTCAGAACAGTAAACACACCCCACACATGACCCCATTTTTCGAATGTAGACACCCCAAGGTATTCACTGAGGGGCATAGTGAGTCCGTGGGAGATTTTTATTTATTTTTGCCAGAAGTTAGCAGAAATGGAAACTTTATTATTATTTTTTTCCTCAGAAAGTGTCATTTTCTGCTAACTTGTGAAAAAAATGAAATCATACATGAACTCACCATGCCCCTCCACGAATACTTTGGGGTGTCTTCTTTCTAAAATGGTGTCATTTGGGGGGTATTTATACTATCCTGGCATTCTAGCACCTGAAGAAACATGACAGAGCTGCTTCAAAATGCCAAAATTCACTTTTTTGCACCATAGTTTGTAAACGCTATAACTTTTACCCAAACCAATAAATATACATTTATTGGATTTTTTTTTATCAAAGACATGTAGAACAATAAATTTTGCAAAAAATTTATATAGAAATGTAGTTTTTAAAAAATAAAATTACAACAGAAATTGAAAAATTTCATTTTTTTGCAAAAATTTCAGTCATTTTTGATTAATAGCAAAAAAAGTAAAAATTGTCAGCAGCAATGAAATACCACCAAATGAAAACTCTGTTAGTAAGAAGAAAAGGAGGTAAAATTCATTTGGGTGGTAAGTTGTCTGACGGAGCAATAAACGGTGAAAGTAGTGTAGTGCAGAATTGTAAAAAGTGGCCTGGTCATTAAGGGTGTTTAAGCTAGGGGGGCTGAAGTGGCTAAACCGCCAGCACTGTCCTTCTATTTGTCACTGCTGCCCTCCCCTTCGCTAATCCTACCTGATGTGGTCCTATAGGCTCTGGCATAAAGTCCGCCAGCCGATTTGCCATCAGTTTAGACAGGATCTTTAAGTCCTGATTAATAATCGAAATTGGCCTATAAGAGCTAGCCAAGGCTAAGTTCTTGCCAGGCTTTGGGATGACTTTTATGTGGGCCATATTTCCTGAGGGCTTTATTTCCCCACCTTGTAGGCATGAGTTAAATAGAGACATCAGGGTCGGAGTCACCTCTCCACTGAGCGCTTAAAAGAAATCAGCCGGGTATCCATCCGGCCCCAATGCTTTCCCATTATGCAGCGATTTAATGGTTTTATCCACCTTTTCAGCTGTAATCTGGGCATTAAGATGACTCAACATTTCCTCCAAGGTCTGTGGCAATCGTACCAACCCTGGCCAGGAGTTCCCCTGCTCTGGCAATATTGATATATCGAATACCGATCCTGTTGGTATAGCCTATGATGCTTTTTGGGTCAGTTTATTTTTCCCCTGACTCATTAATTATGCCATTAACCTGGGGGAACGATCTTTGAGTTCTTGTTTAATTGGCTAACACTTTACCTGTTTTGTTGCCGAATTTAAACAGATCTGCTGACTTAGGCCCCTTTCACACGGGCGAGTTTTCCGCGCGGGTGCAATGCGTGAGGAGGACGCATTGCACCCGCACTAAATCCGGACCCATTCATTTCTATGGGGCTGTGCACATGAGCGGTGATTTTCACGCATCACTTCTGCGTTGCGTGAAAATCGCAGCATGTTCTATATTCTGCGTTTTTCACGCAATGCAGGCCCCATAGAAGTAAATGGGGCTGCGGGAAAATCGCAAGCATCCGCAACCAAGTGCGGATGCGTTGCGATTTTCCCGCATTGTTGCTTAGCAACGGGACCCAATCTCTATTATTTCCCCTTATAACATGGTTATAAGGGAAATAATAGCATTCTTAATAAAGAATGCATTGTTAAATGATGAGGAAGGGTTAAAAATAATAAAGTTAACTTACCTTAGCCACTTGATCGCGTAGTCGCGATCTGTCCTCTCTTTCCCTGCAGCATCTATGATCTAAAGGACCTGTGATGACGTCATATCACATGGTCCAATCACATGGTCCATCTTACCATGGTGATTGGACCATGTGATGTGACGTCATCACAGGTCCTTTAGATCATAGATGCTGCAGGAAAGAGGACAGATCGCGACTACGCGATCAAGTGGCTAAGGTAAGTTAACTTTATATTTTTAACCCCTTCCTCATCATTTAACAATGCATTCTTTATTAAGAATGCTATTATTTCCCTTATAACCATGTTATAAGGGGAAATAATCAATTCTCCAGTAGACCCGAAACCGGACTTCAGTGATGAAGTCCGGCTTCGGGTTGGGTACCAAACATGCCGTTTTTTCTCACGCGCGTGCAAAACGTGTTGCAAACGTTTGCACCCGCGCGGGAAAAACGCACATATTCCCGCAATGCACCCGCTTCTTATCCGGGCATCAAACATGACGCCCGTGTGAAAGAGGCCTTATGGTCCAAAAATAGCTTTGTTTTCTGCTCCAAATAAAAATCATAATTATGTTTGGCTGTTACCCATTGGGTTTTATTTGAATCCGTTGGGTCCGCTAAGAATGTCGTATACGGGTCTCATACTGTGTCGGTGGCCTGATTATAGTGAGCCTGAATCATTTTTTTTTTTTTGCCTGCGTGTATGAGATTATATTCTGTGGGGACTCGCTCTGGTAGACATGGTCAGCGGACACAGTATAGAGGCAAAAACACGTTCTTTGGATCAAACAGTGCAGTGTTTTATTCACACTTTAGGCAAGTGACAAAACAAGCAGTCCAATTTAAGCAAAAAGTCACCTTTGTGGTATTGGTGGTAGTTCACACCATGCGGCAATTCTGCCTCACAGAGTCCTTGTTCATAGCAGCATGAACCTGTTTTCACTCCAAACAAGTAGCAAGCCTCCATCCAGCAACAAGGCTATCAGATCCCAACACATACAGTTGTGTTCAAAATTATTCAACCCCCACTTAAATTGAGTGTTTTGGCCAGTTTGACATGGATTTTGATCATTTCAGTCATCTTATTTACAATTAAATCAAAGAGGCACTTGTAAGTCAGACAAATATAACATAACATTTATAATGAAATAACCACAAATGTCTTTTCTGTGCTCTCATCATTATCAGTTTTATTCAACCCCCAAGTGACATTCAATCTTAGTACTTAGTACAACATCCTTTTCCAGTTATAACAGCTTTTAAACGTTAAGCATAGCTTGACACAAGTGTCTTGCAGCGATCTATGGGTATCTTCGCCCATTCTTCATGGGCAAAAACCTCCAGTTCAGTCACATTCTTAGGTTTGCGCGCTGCAACTGCTTTCTTTAAGTCCCACCAGAGGTTCTCAATCGGATTTAAGTCTGGTAACTGCGATGGCCACTTCAAAATGTTCCAGCCTTTAATCTGCAACCATGCTCTAGTGGACTTGGAGGTATGCTTGGGATCATTGTCCTGTTGAAAGGTCCAACGTCTCCCAAGCCTCAGGTTGGTGACGGACTGCATCACATTTTCATCCAATATCTCCTGGTACTGAAGAGAATTCATGGTACCTTGCACAAGCTGAAGATTCCCTGTACCTGTAAAAGCAAAACAGCCCCAAAGCATGATTGACCCCCCGCCATGCTTCACAGTAGGCAAGGTGTTCTTTTCTTCATAGGCCTTGTTCTTCCTCCTCCAAACATAGCGTTGATCCATAGGCCCAAAAAGTTCTAATCAGTCCACAGAACACTATCCCAAAACTTTTGTGGTTTGTCCACATGACTTTTGGCATTCTGCAAAAAGACTCTTCTTATTCTTTGGAGACAGCAAGGGGGTGCGCCTGGGAGTTCTGGCATGGAGGCCTTCATTACGCAGTTTGCGCCTTATTGTCTGAGCTGAAACTTAAGTACCCGCATCTGATAAATCTTTTTTCAGTTCCTCAGCAGTCACATGGGGACTTTTCTCCACTTTGCGCTTCAGGTACCGCACAGCAGTCGAAGTCAGCATCTTCTTTCTGCCACGACCAGGTAGCGTTTCAACAGTGCCCTTTGCCTTGAATTTGCGAATGATGCTTCCTATGTTGTCTCTTGGTATGTTTAACATCTTTGCAATCTTCTTATAGCCATTGCCCTTCCTGTGAAGAGAAATCACCTCTTCTCTTGTCTTCCTGGACCATTCTCTTGACTTCACCATGTCTGTAAACGCACCAGTAAATGTCTAGAAGGAGCTGAGTATCACAGTCATTTTACATCTGCCTAATTGGGGCTTATTCTGCTTGATTGCTGCTCCTTGACATCCACAGGTGTTTTCAATACCTGATCGAAAAACACTTGAATGAACCTCTGTTCTTAAGAGTGGTAGTCTTTAAGGGGTTGAATAATTGTGTCAATGAAGAAATCACAAAAAAAAACATTTAATACTGTATTACAAAAACGATTGATGTAATTTTAGTTGCATTTGGTTCTTTAAAAAGTCCTTGTAAGATTTCATTCTGAATACAATTACAAATGTACACTAAATTCCCTAAAACCCTTTACAGCATTGGGGGTTGAATAATTTTGAACACAACTGTAGATCCCTTTGCATAAACCCAGCTGTCTTTTAAAGGCAACTATGTGTTAACCAAAAAACAGGACCAGCACCTAAAATCCGGTCCAGTATTTGCCCTCACCTGGCTACAATTAACCCTGCAGCACAGGCTGAGAGGAAAATACCTGTTTTCCACAACCAAACCTTTCACTGTGTCACAATTGCCTCTTAGTACCACCTTTGCTGTCTACCAAAATAATATATGGTCTTCTTTGTGTTATTATTATTTAGCATTATTATTATCAGAGAATTCCCACCACCACCCTTTTAGTCTGTCTATAAACTCCTCATCAGTTGCCAAGTAACTCGGAAGACGTCATATAAAATAAGTACCCCTAGGTTAATTCTCGGCTATGGATATGACCACAGGAGAATGGTCCGATATGACCAAATCCAATATCTCCGCCAAGTCAGTTCTCCGCATGTTTAGTGGTGAAGCCAAGACATAGTCCAGCCTCGACCAGGACTGCTGAGCATAGGACTAGTGTGTTTATTCCCTTTCTGTTGGGTTACAGTCACAGAATCTTCATACATCTATTAGGCCTGTAGCGCTCAAAAAGGGTTGGAGTGTAAATATTCCTGATGGCCTAATATGGGGGTCCTGTATATGATGGTGACGATCCTCCAGTGAGTCATGCACAACACTGTGATCCCATGCTACTAATACTTGTCGAGCTCCCTCCTGTAGAATATTTATCTCCAAATCCCAAAAGAAAGTCGTCTGAGCTGAGTTAGGCCCATATACATTAAATATAGTGAGTTTCTAGCTTCACCCTATGCATACGACCCTTTCCATCATGGTCTGTTGAAAAAACATTATGGCAAAAGATGGACCATTATTCATTTTTGCGGGGCCCACAAACCTTTCACATTCCACATTACTACTTTTATGTTTTAATATTTGTATGTGGTATTTTTAGAGACATACCTTGAGGACTCTCCCGCCCCCATAGTGATACCTCCCAATTGACAATGGTGCACCCATGGAGCTTGACTAAACATACATCTCCCACCTCCCCCCTCCCCAAAACCGAAAACCTGGTTCTTCTGTCTAGGGGTTAAAAACCAACATAACAACCATATGGCCTTTTTTCGCACTCTTCCGGGCTGAGTCATTGTCCTCTCCTGCTCTGAAATATCAATTACTCTCAAAATATCTCTCTATGTATTATTAGTGATGAAAGGCAGGGGCAATATTCGAATTCACCATATTTCACGAATATTCGCCATATATTCGGGAATTCGAGAATTCCTGATCTTCAGGCATTATTTTCTTGATTGCAAAAATTAGCATTAAAAAAATTAGCATTAAATTCGCATAAAAATTTGGATAGACTGGTATTTAAAAAAATACCAGTAAATAGTCGTGAATTCTTGAAGTGCCGATATTCGCGATTAAAATTCGCAATTCGAATATTCGTGATTAACACTATCTATTATCACTCGCTTGACTTCAGGGTGATCTTAATTATATACTAAATATATCCCTGCTCTTACTGTCCCCCTTGATATCTGCATTCTAATCGTGGAGGGAAGAGAAACAAAAGGAAAAAAAGGGGGAGAAACTCCTTAACAGCAATCACTCTGTTTAACCTTTTCTCATATCGCTTTCCCTCCTCCCCAAGTATATGGTATTTAAAGGCGCCTAGGTACATCTAGAACTCTTATGCTTCTTAGTGCCCATACTAAATGTTATCTCACCAGCCCACATCAGTGATGCATCAAAAGACGTCAGTTTACTACAGTAGAGTCAAGTGGAGGTAATGTCTCTGGGTGAGTTGGGGGAGGATCCAAGAGTCCGTATGCGGGATAGTCCTTGGCAATGTCCTCCGCTGGGCAAGATACTCCCTCTGGATGTTGACTGCCATGGCATCCCCAGAGGATAGGTATGTGCCTATAATGCCTTCCAGTCTGTTTTGTACAAGCTGTGTGCATATGGTGGATAAAGCTCATCTTTTCCTGGCCACCTCCGCTGAATAGTCACCAAACAGTAAGATTTTGTGGGCCCTCACCTTTAGCGGCTGAGTTGCCCGCCTGTATTTGATTGGAAGAGACTCTTTCTCTGCTTAGTTGAGGTATTTGACAATGGTAGGCCTTGTTCGCTGGGTTACCCTCTCACTAGAAGGGCCTACCCAGTGCGCTCTTTCTACCGTGAGAGGGCCTTGGAGTCCCAGGGCCACAATACTCAAGTTGTTCCTCCTGGAACGATTTTCCAGGTCTTCCGATTTATCCGTTAACGCTTGGTTTGTCCTGAGCAGTAAGCACTTCCTGAACCTGCATCTGCGCCCTGTCTAGTCCAATGTCTATGAGGTTAACTCTTTGTTCCGGCTCCTGGATCTGCATGGAGTGATCAGCCACCTCAGTTTGCAATTGTTTCATGGAAGAGGCAACTGTTGCCTCCAACGTGGCTTTTATATCTGGCGCCAAAAGGTTGGCCACTGCTATTGTCAGTTATTTGCAAGGTATTGTGAGCCCCTGTATCGGCAGGGGAGCGTCAGTCTCTGGGTTCTGAGAATCAGCGTCTGATAGTTTGAGACGATAGAGGTTGAGACGATGAGCATGTGAGCCTCTGCCTCTTGTCTGCCATCTTGCCTCTTGGCTGGTTGTTGTTGTCTCGCTGTGGAAGAGGGGACTCGGTTAGCGGGGAGCCTCTGAGCACTATTCATTTCTCCATGAGTATCCTCACACCTGCGGGTGATGTTCTGAGGGTTAATTTCCCTCGTTTTGCGGCTAAAACCCTGTTTATTCGGCCTCAAGTTGCAGAGTCCTTTCTCCTCGCTTCCTCACATATGCGTGCCGGAATCGGAAGTCCTATGGCCGATGTCTATTATATAAGTCCCATAAAGCCAAACTGGTCCTTAAAAAATGAGTTTTGGAAATTTTCTTGAAATGCTGCTTCTAAAATTTAAAAATTCAAAAATAAATAAATAATAATGACATTTACATAATGATGCCAACATAAAATAGACATGTGGTGAATGTTAATTAATAACTATTTTGGGAAGTATCACTTTCTTAAAAGCAGCCAAACCTTGGTCTTAGAGGCTCTTAGAGGCTCGTTTGTATATATTAATACTTCATTTTTCCCATATGAACATGGGGCCAACACAGATGCCTTCAGCTGCCAAGTGCACATATAGTAGTTCAGCTAGTTTCAGGTACAAATCTACTGACAGATGCCCTTTGAAGGGATTCTGTCACCTGGATTTTGCCTATGGAGCTGCGGACATGTGCTGCTAGATCGCCACTAGCACGTCTGCAATATACATTTCCCATGGCGCTCTAACTTGGTGACCTCGGGGAGCAAGGAGGAGATTTGATGGATGTAGGCGGTGCTGGGCTCCTTCACAGTGGGCGTGGTTGGGCTCCAGAAACGTTAGTAACAGTAACAGCAAAATCCAGGTGACAGAATCCCTTTAACTGAGTATTATATATCAGTCATTTATAAGTGGTCTGCACTATGTATTCCCTGCTTTCATGTCCATAAGGTGGAGCTGTGAAGATAATGCAGCCTTGGAATAACTGGTTTTCTACCTCTGATGTGTGCGGATATAGGATGCCTTGGAAGTAGATTTCATTTGAAATATGGTAAGCAGTCAGTGTTGGAGGACAGTTATGGATCTACATAGTGTGAATAGCGATGATTATCTCTGCATTGAGACTTTAACCCTTGTGTTTTAGTTTATTCATCTTTTGCTTGAGCTACAGATTTCTTTGTCCAGACAAAACATTGAGACAATTTGCATGTATGATTTGTCCTTTCAGAGAAAATGACAGCTTTTCCTACTTTGGTTTAATTTTCATGTCCATTCAAGTCAATAGCTCTGCGGTAAAATGGAGTACACATACGCCATCCTTGTACAGTCAATTTTTCATTGATGGTTGTTGGAAATGCTAGATAGGCATTCTTCTGTGTTGTTTTGGAAGATGTAAAAAACAAATGGCAAACGGATGCTATATGGATGGAAAGAAAAGGTGACTGGAAAGCAGACAAAGAAAAAGGTGATTCCACGTTGGTGGAAAATTGGATTTTTAGCAGACATAGGCAAAGGCAGATTTTACATTGCTCATCTAAATTGGTTCTTAATGTGTTATAGAGGAATATTTTTAGGTTGATGGTCTTATTTGACCGTAAATTCAATGTTGTATTTTTCTCAATATAATTTAAGATGTTTCCCTTAGGATTTATAAAATGTTCCTAAATAGCTGTCCATGTAAATGTTCACTGCTCACAAACAGCTATTGGATATACGTATTGCTACTAGTTAGATAGTACTAAACTAGATGTGACAAGCAGAAACAGCCCCAAATATAATGGTGCATGCTGTATGATGCTGTATGATAAATTTAGCACATCTTGCTAGAGATAGTAGAAACATATCTTTCTTATGCTCTTGAGTGGCATAATAGTTCATGCTTACATATTAGTGCATGACATTAATAAATCTGGTGCACTTTATGACTTCTTTTAGACTCCTTTTAGCCATGGTAAAACAGTCTTATGAGGTGTAAACATTGTCTAAAACACATAATAAGGCCTAATTCACACGTCTGTATTTTTTTTCTGCATTATTTCCGCAAAAATGCAAAAATAATGCGGAAGATATGCGTACCCTTTCATTTCAATGGGTCTGCAAAAGATGCGGAGAGCATTCCGTATGCTCTTCGCATCCGCAAATCCATTTATTTCCGCAATGCGGAACAGTTTAAAAGTAGAGCATGTCCTACTTTTGTCCGTAGCCCCATTGTAGTGAATGGATCCGCATAAATCCGAATGACATGCGGAAAGGTTACAAAAGTCATCCGTATGTCATCCGTATTTGCGGATCCGTAATTACGGATCCACAGGAAATGAAAAGTTACCCTGGAAACATCTTTTTTTTTTTCTTGTTCTTCCAGATTTTTGTGGAAATACGGAAATACGGAAACACAGAAGGTATACGGAGACACTAAAAAACAAAAACGGAAGAATTTTGCGGAAACACGGATCCGCAAAAAAAGAACCGTGATTCTGGAAAGAAAAATTACTGACGTGTGAATAAGGCCTAAATTTAGTGCATGGCATGTTTAAGACTTTTTCTGCACAATGGGCTACACATTCTGTGTGCCACATTAAGTGGCTTAGACACTTATTGTGTCTCACTTGGGCATGGCCCTAAAACATGAATTGTCTGGGCATTTCTTTAGTTCCTGTTAAACTAAGTGTCATATACTTTCTGGCTTAGTGGGAAAAGTGACATGGCTTAGAGGGAAAGAGTCAAGGTTTAAGGTGTGCCAATATGTGCCAAAATTGTGCAAGAATTCAAAGTAAACCAACTAATAGGTAGTATAAACTTTAACTAGACAGTCTAAACATGCACCAGGTATATCATTGAGCATTGGCCGTATCTTTACACTGTCTACTTTAAGGGGCAGAATTTATTAAGACTGGCATAGGATAGAGCATCTCAGGAAGTCTCTGCACCAGAAGCAGAAAACGGTGCCAGCTATGAGTTAGCATAGTTTTCTGGTGTAAATATTGTTACATTTTTCAGGCTACGTAGGATGTACATCTATAAAGGTAAGGTAAAGTTACAAATTTCTGCACAAAACAGCAGTTGTGCAAAAAATGTGCAAATTTTCTATGCAAGGAAAGTGGCTTAGATTAATAAAGTCCACCAACAGTTTATACTGTCTAAATCTAAAGGCCCCTTTCCTTTACACAGGTAAACACAGTAGGCAAATATCAGGAATGAGCTGTTCATTCTCAATAATTGCCTGCTTGTCAGAAATGTGAGAGCCAGGACTGTATTTTCCATAAGGCACCCTTAGGCACATGCCTAGGATGCCAGGAAGTTGGGGGGCAGCACTGCTGTAGCTGCAAGTCACCTCTTCTGAATTGAACTGTATCGCCAACTTGATCCAGTTGAATACTGTGACAGCAGTCCCTGCCCTATTAACCACCCTCATAAGCTTCAGGCCTGAGGTCTATGAGGCAGTAAATCCCCCCCACAGTAAATTCCATTATAGTGCCTGCCTGCACCAGGACGCAAAACAGTGACATCAGCATGTATGGCAGTCTGTATCTCAGGCTTAATACTGGAAGAGGTTGCTGCCTGCATTGTGAATGCTGTGAAATGGGACACAGGTATTTTTTTTTACTGGCCACTTGGGGAGAGAGCAATGTGAGGGACATTACCACTGGGGTGGGGCACTGGGGAACATAAATACCAGAAGGGCACTGTATGGGACATTACTTGGGGGTAAGGGAACCACTGTGAAGTACATTACTGGGTGGAGGTCTCTGGGGGAAATTACTGCAGTGGAGGGGCACTGTGTGGGACATTACCGGAGGGGAGGAAGGGGGGTGGGTGGAACGGGGTAGCACCAAGGTTGCCAACGATCTGGTGAATTTTTATTTGTATTTTTATATATACCCATACTTTGTGTGAGAAATATCTCTGTAAACGACAACTTTTTAATTTTTTTTATACAAAGTTGACAATATACAGAGATATTTCTCTCACCCAACATTGGTATATGTAAAAATACACCTCAAAACACATTGCCCTACTTCTCCTGAGTAAGGCGATACCACATGAGTAACACTTTTTTGCATCCTGGGTGCGCAAAGGGGCCCAAATTTCAACGAGTAACTTCAGGTTTTACATGGCTGCTCACAATTTAGCCCCACCCAAAATGCCAGAACAGTAAACACACCCCACATATGACCCCATTTCCGAAAGTAGACACCCCAAGGTATTCACTGAGGGGCATAGTGAGTCCGTGGGAGATTTTTTTTTTTTTGCCAGAAGTTAGCAGAAATGGAAACTTTATTATTTTTTTTTTCCTCAGAAAGTCATTTTCCACTAACTTGTGAAAAAAAATGAAATTATACATGAACTTACCATGCCCCTCCGCGAATACTTTGGGGTGTCTACTTTCTAAAACGGTGTCATTTGGGGGGTATTTATACTATCCTGACATTCTAGCACATGAAGAAACATGACAGGTGCTCAGAAAGTCAGAGCTGCTTCAAAATGCGGAAATTCACTTTTTTGCACCATAGTTTGTAAACGCTATAACTTTTACCCAAACCAATAAATATACACTTATTGGATTTTTTTATCAAAGACATGTAGAACAATAAATTTAGAGATAAATTTATATAGAAATGTATTTTTTTTTACAAATTTTACAACAGAAAGTGAAAAATGTCATTTTTTTTTGCAAAAATGTCGTTAAATATTTATTAATAGCAAAAAAAAGTAAAAATGTCAGCAAGAATGAAATACCACCAAATGAAAGCTCTATTAGTTAGAAGAAAAGGAGGTAAAATTCATTTGGGTGGTAAGTTGCATGATGGAGCAATAAACGGTGAAAGTAGTGTAGTGCAGAATTGTAAAAAGTGGCCTGGTCATTAAGGGTGTTTAAGCTAGGGGGGCTGAGGTGGTTAAACCCAAAAAGGCACCAAAAATCACACCTCTGGGTGGTCCAGGGGGTGTGGTTCCGCCCAAAGGTGTGAGCTAATTTGCATATAATACGTGGATACCACAAAAAAGGGTACCATAGTTGCTCAAATAATGATGTGTCACCAGTGAATTTGTATGGGAGGTGACATAGTATGTTATTTATACATTAAAATAAATAAATACATGAATTCATAAATTCGCGTAGTGTTTCTGTGAGGGGAGCCAGGGCCGGAGATTCCGATCATGTGATCGCTGGTTATGCTATCACATGAGTCGGGCCGTTTGCAGTTACTTAGGAACCGGGACGCTTGCAGTGGTTTGAATGGGGAGAGAAGGAGGCATTATATTGCAGGAGGATGTGGCTATGAGAGTGCAAAGAGACGTATAAATGGTAGTGTGAATATCTATAAAAAAAAAGCACAAGAGTGTAAAGATGGACAATGGACATATGGAAATGTGGGGGAAACATTGATATGGGTGTAGTGGTGGACATCTATGAATGTGAGGGAAAAAAGATATAGGCGTAATGAATATCTAGATAATTAAGAGATTGGCTGAGATTCATACAGAGTGATGGTGAATAAAAGAAGGAGATATAAAGAGTCCTATGGATGAGAGTGATGAAAAGGAAAAATGAGAAAAAATAAAAATAACTGGTATTTGATAAATAAAGGATTATAAATGATGAAAAAAAAGGGGGTACTATGGGGGGGGGGGTTGTTATACTAGAGCAGGGTTAGGCAACCTTTGGCTCCCAGCTGTTGTGAAACTACAACTCCCAGCATGCATAGTTGCTCTGCTCTTCTAAGAACTTACATAGAAATGAATGGAGCATGCTGGGAATTGTAGTTTCACAACAGCTGGGAGCCGATGGTTGCTGATGCCTGTACTAGAGGATAGGTGTTGGTACTGGGATGGTTGGTGGGTGAAGTGTTAAATGAACTTCTGAACAGGGTCACTAATTAACGCTTCTACTGGATACTCAAAGGTTAATCTTAAAGGCCTTGTTTAGGCCATATGGAGAAAGTGTGTTGAGTTTATGGATCCAAAGCATTTCATGGCGTCTGATGGTTTGAGGGTTCTCTCTCAGATGGGACGGGATCTGTTCTATTGGTTGAATTTTGAAATCCAGGTATAGACCTACATGTGTAGTGGACACATGTCTTGAAACGCTATGCTTCTGGAATTATTTCTTGATGTTCGATCTATGCTTATTAAATCTTTTTCTTAGGGTTTGAATGGTTCTGCCCACGTACTGCAGACCACATGGGCATTCCAGTAGGTATATGACGTAATTGCAGCTGCAGTCCAAAATATCCAGTATTGAAAAACACTCACCTTCTTTGTTACTTTTGAACGTATCGCTTTGACAGATGGATCTACAACAGAGGCATTTCGTTTGTCCGCATTTTTTACTCCCCATCTGTTGTGGAATCTTAAAGTTTTTCACTGTAGTTTCCCGTTTCCTAAGTTTGCTGGGGGCCAGGATATTCTTTAGGGTGCATTCTCTTCTGTATGTGAGACGTGGTGTTTTTGGAATGATGGTGGTAAGTATTGGGCCCTTTTTCAGCAGATACCAATTCTTATTAAGGATTCTTCTGATTGCATCGTGGTTGTGGTTATATGTGGTGATGAAGTTTGGGTCAAAGTTTGTTTCTTTTTTCTCTTTTTTGGGTATTTGGCAATCCACTTGCCTTGTGAGAGCTTGGGTGCTCTTTTCCTGGCCTCTCTCACTATTCCACCTGGGTAACTCTTTTCTTTGAATCTCACTTCCATAGTTTCACATTGGGTTTCAAAGTCTGTTTTCTTTGTGCAATTTCACCTTATTCTCTGAAATTGGTTGAAGGGAATGTTATTTTTCCATTTGCGGTAATGGTCGCTCTCATAATCCAAATAGCTATTGCTATCCACTGTTTTGAAAAAGGTGCGGGTGAGAATCTCATTGTCTTCAATGGTTAATTCAAGATCAAGAAATTTGATTCGCTTATTATGGTGACTTCCTGTAAAGGTGAGTTCCCATTCATTCCTGTTTAAGTGAGAGATGAATTCTTCGATGGTTGCTGTGTTTCCTTTCCAAATGAATATGAGATCATCAATATATCTTCTAAAGAAGACAATAGGATCTTTCCAGAAGTTGGTTTAGAAGATATGAGACTCTTCAAAACACCCCATGAACAGATTTGCGTAACTTGGCGCAAATCTTGTCCCTATAGCGGTTCCACGCACCTGTTTATAGATTTTGTCTTGGAACTGAAACACATTATGGGTTAAGATGTATCTGATACCTTTCAAAATTAAATCACCCTGCTGTGGTGGCATCTTGCAATCTTCTTTTAGGTATTATTTTTATTATTATTATTGTTAATTGAGGCATCTTAGGGGGCATTATTTTTACTGAGGGCACTATTTATTTCAGCGGTATAGTATTTGGGGGTGGCAGCAGGATGATATGGTTGGGCACATGGATAGGGAGTTTGTTTAAGAAGGTGGGGAGGTTGTTGGAAAACATGTCTAACATGTCTGTGTAACAAACTATGCAGAAATGAGACAGGGCTGCAAAAATTTGCCATGGCTGTCTGGGCTGAATGGAGAAGATGGTGAAAGAGAATGTCTACATCACAGGAGTCACTGAATGTAAGAGGTATGTGGTCTTGTATTCTCTTGTATGTTTGATAGTTCTGGCAGACATTAGGCTGTTAGTAGACCTGGCATACAGCTGTGACCCACATCTCACCACTTCATCCAACTTCCTATCTATCTTAATTTAGAGAAAACTGGAGGAGGAAGAGGAGAGAATGTGGCAGCTGGTACCGGCCACCATGGAGGAACAGCTTCTATGGAGATATTTTATGCTGTTGGGGCAGTATATTGTGTTGTACTGTAGTATTTGGTTCTGATGACACAGTATATTGTGCTGCCCTGTGGTATTTGGGGCTGCTGGGGGAGAATATTGTGTTGTGTTTTGGTATTTCGTCCTGCTGCAAAATCAGATACGTACCAAAGACTATCACAATATACTGGTCCCCTGTGGTATTGCTGGCGCCATCTACCTGTTAGCCCCACCTACTTGTTTTGACCCGCCTCTATGTGTTGCCCCATGTTTGGTCAAGTTGGACCCTGATAGGGAGTATTCAGACTCGGTGGCTAGGGCATTTACATACAGCAGTCACATTCACTGTATTCCCCAAAGAGAATTATTGTTTCTGTGCAGCAGTTAAGAAAGCACAATCTCCAGACCAGAAATGATTTATTATATAACCACATGAGCAATGCTTTTACTCAGTGAACGAGCGAGTTAAATCATCAGGTGGTTGGCAGTACCTTTTCATAGGGCGATTATCACCCTGATAATTTTCCCATGTAAATGGGCCTTTAGACAATATCGATAAATCTACAACAATATGTGGAAGAATCCATTAGCAATTTGCTTAACAAATCTCCTCCAGTGTATCTGGCCAGTCAATGTAAATGGATCAATCTGTACCGTGTATGATAAATATACAGTGTATATATATATATATATATATATATATATATTTATATAGATATTTAATGTAAACCTGGGTACTACAACATTTAGTGATCTATAAAAACAATGTGCAATAATGCAATAAACATTCACATCTAATAACCACAGACATAGTTTGCATACATCTCATACGTGCCATTCCACTGTGAAAAAGGCTACCTCTTATCCTTAATCCCAAGTAATAAAAGAAGGCTTTGCCCTAAACACACACACCCACTATGGTTTTGCACGTCTGTGAAAAATAAAAATAAATTCAGCAACTGAAAGCATTCTTAATGTGTACATCAAAAATAATTAGGCAATTGACTACAGACAGGCCCTGCAGCAGTAACAAATGTAGATATGTAAAATAGAAAATCAGCCTCATTCTAGACCTCAGAGATGACTTTATTTTCCCTCTCTTGCTATTAATATTAGCCCTGAATTAAACTATAGTTTGTTCTCGGCTGTCACTCAGAGTCAAGTTAAACTGGTTACACCCAGCATCTTCCACGTACTCCTGCAAAGATTTACATAAATTATCTTTTTTTCCTGACAGTTAACATAAAGGAATGCTGTTTAAACAAGCCTTCTTTTCTTTACTGTCCATGATATACCTTTGAAATGTCTAGATTAGTGTACAGTATATTCCACCATACACATATCAATTAAGAGGCCAAAAGTCAGATAAGGATAATAGATTCCGCCTTGTCCTATATACAAAGATTAGAAAGAAACATCTAAACATTATAGATACCTAAAAAAAAAATCTTAAAACATTCTCCAACC
Organism: Bufotes viridis; assembly: GCA_033119425.1. Classification (NCBI taxonomy): domain Eukaryota; kingdom Metazoa; phylum Chordata; class Amphibia; order Anura; family Bufonidae; genus Bufotes; species Bufotes viridis. The sequence goes on along the minus strand of CM065590.1, from coordinate 373,403,858 downwards.
AAGTAAAAAAATAAATGTTTTGTTCATGGTGTCAACAATGAGTTTTGCTGTTATCTTCCTCCCTTGTCTACCTGATTCCAGGAGTGCTCAGTTAAGTAGTAGGGTTTGGATTGTGCATTATTAACCAAATAAAGTGAAGAAAACAATACCTTTCAGCACCAATACGAAGAATATGGCATTTGCAAATATGAACAAACCTTGGTCCTATGGAAAACATTGAAGCTGCTGCAATGTCCTTTAAACAACACTGAGAGTAAGGCTAGACTAGACTACAGCATATATTTTGAAGAATTTGGGAGCCCGTTTAACTCCTTATACATGGTACATGGCGTTTTGTCAGATACATTGATTATAGACGGGGATGCCCAAAGGGGATGGTGGAGCATAATTGCTCCTGGATGGGGAGGACAATCAATTTTTAAGGGGCTGTAATTATACCAGACCATCCAGATCATTTATTGTATGACTGATAACAATATCTAAAGAAATCAGTTATCTCTAACTATACCTCATCGCTATGACCAGTACAGGGCAGAAAGAGGAAGCTGAATAAGAGCATGGAGAAATGCATAACCCTCTGGACACCATATATGAATTAACTACTTCACTAGGCTGAACCATTAGGAATATCAGCATTAAAGAGGACCTGTCACCACCCTTAAATGTTTGTTTTACTGCATCATTTTATTTCCCATGCAATAACAATTTTGGGGCTTCTTTTCATACGGCCATACTATTTGGGGGGATCTTTTCATACAGACATATGGGGGAGCTTTATCATTTCCCCTGTTACTGAAAAGTGGCATTAAAAAGTAGCAAACTATTATATGTGTTTGCGATTTTTTTTAACTGCGACTGAGTAATACACTCAGCTTTATTTTTATGCCATTTTTATATTACAATTCTTTCTTTATATTTTTAATAACCAGGAAAATGTAAAAAACTGAAAAAAAACTGTTTTCACATTTTTTTAATAGCACAAAGTTCTACTAAAATATTTTTGTTGTTATGTCCACATTCCATAACGTTTTCATATATAGGATGTACGTTTTGCGTTTTACTGTCGGTACCATTTTTAATTATTTCTTAATTTTTTTATTTTCTGCTAAGAACCTGCAGTTCTTACAGACTGCTGGTCCCGCTAATCACATGACTGCTGGGGCAGGAGCGCTTCCTGATCTCTATACACCTCGCTGATTGATTGTTATTACATAGGAAATGCATGTAGGTATTAAAACAAGCATTTCAGTAGAGGAAGTAGATCCTTTTTAACTGTTGCACAACCTTATCATAATGAAATGAAGCTGTCTTGCCCATACAGTGGTGCTTGAAAGATTGTGAACCCTTCAGAATTTTCTATATTTCTGCATAAATGTGCCTAACATGATATCTAAGTCCTTAAAGTAAATAAAGCTAACCAAATCAAACAAATGAGTCAAAAATATTAGACTTGGTGGCTGCATGGGCTGCCGCAGATCATGTGACCATTCCCATGTTGCGTGGATGTAAACACCGCGCTGGGACCGAAACATAGACAAGCAGGAGACAGAGCAGAGGACCACAGTGGCAGGGATCAGGTAAGTATGAGAATTCTGTTGACGGAGGCAGGCTAGGGGCACTTGCAAAAAAATAAAAATCAGTAATCCATGAGAACCCTTTTAAACCTTTGCTCCTTGCATTTATATAGTTATAGCAATGGAATGATGGAAAACAAAATGTTCTTTCTGTGTATCAGCATTTATGGTTTATTCATATTCATATATTGAAAAGTATAATTATGATGATCTGTTTAAAATGCTGGAAGACATTGGGTTTCGTGGATTAAGACTAATTAAAACAAAATCTAATGTTAGTGCCAATGATAACAATTCTAACACTGCCAAAATGACAGCTCGGATCTGATTGGTAGTGATACCTCGTGTTTTTATTTGCACTCATTTGTACATTTTATATAGTACATTATGATTACAACTACTACACCTTCCACATGGCTGGTTTTCCAAAAAATCTTCAAGCCACTGGAATAAATGTAGTAAGTACAAATACTGTTAAAGTCTTTCATCACTCTCCATTTGTCTGTAACAATAATGATTCACATTTTTTCCTGCTGGTCCAAATCTGCAATATTAACATTACATACCATTATGACTGCATACTTTGTAGTTAACTCTTCTCATGTCACCACAAGTTCTATTAGCCCTTTAATGTATGCTTCCTATTTATTCGCATACAAAAACAGAACTTGCACTGATGAAAACATCACTAAGGAAAAGGAAAAAGCCCTAAATGTTTTTATCGCTCCATTTAACAAAAAAATGTGGTCTTCACCTCAGTCTCATTCACGGCAGACATTATCTGTGCCCTATAAACACACATTATCCTGGTCCTTTTATGAAAATATACTTTGCTTTTATAGGAAGAAAAACAGGCTAGTCACAGTGTCGGTTGAGCTCGATTTACTTTCATGAAGACAGTACAATGATAGTTTGTTAATATTATGTATTGTAAAACATTATATAATAGGTTATAATAAGTCATGTGACAAGTACCCAAACACTACATCCACAATGCATATAACCCAAATTCTCAATATACCACCCCAACCCCACCGCCAAAGACATGTTTTACTTCCTGGATTTATATTATTTTTTAAATTACATTAAATTCTACTACACAGGAGAATACAGCACTACATGGTAATTACATCCAGTGACTCACAGCTTTGGTCTCCTCTAATTGTTTTTCACTTTCCTCATCTTCTCCATTTGGCCCACACCATCATGATGATTTCTTTCAATCAGGTGTCATCTATGCAGAGTTTGCCACATAGATGTCTTAGGTTCTTCACTTTTCCATTATCCTCCCTACCTTCTCAAATTCCCTATCCAGGCGCACCAACAGTGCCATATTACTGCTACCCCAATACTTTGCCTGCTGTGCTCCCCAATTACTCCAAATAACATACTGTAGAAATATAGTAATAGTGTCATACAAAGATTCACCTAATTATTGCTAAACAGTTACCTCAAATAATTTTGCCCAGCAATTAGTGCGCATGAAAGTAGTAATGGTCATTAAGTGCACACCTGACAGTAATTGTGCCCAAGCAACTGCTTTCAAGAATAACTGTGAAAGCAGAGTCCCCTATAGTATTAGTGCTTAAATCCTTGGATCCAACCTGTGGAGGTTGGGCATTACATGAAGGTTATTGTGGGGTTGCCCCTTTCAGGGTGGGGGCTCCACTTGTAGGCAGGAGTAGTGAAGGGACGTATAGGGACAGCAGACCTAACTTCAATGCAGTGGAACATAAATCAAAAAAATCCAATTTGTAGAACAGTGAGTACAGAAGGGCCAGACACATATAGTGTCCTGCTACAGCATAATTGTAATCTACCTAAATAACCCATACTCAATATGGTAGTGCCTTTAGTATACTAAAAATTAAGTGACATTATTGTGGGAGTTTTGTATTTGATTTCTTAGCAATATTTATTAAAGATTATGGGCCAGATTTATCATTAGCTAAAGTCACTTTAATGGAGTGAAAAAGTCGCAAAAAAATGCGCAATCGGTAAAATTTCGCATTTTTTTTCGACTTTTTAAAGCTCTGCACTAAGCTCTCCAGTTTTGTGAAAGTGGGCGTGTTGTCTTATGTAAATGAATCTCTAGACAGATTTACTATTGCAACCATTTAAAAAGTCGCAAAAAAGTCACAAAAAAGTCGCAAAAAATTGCGCAATTTCACTCCAGGGAGGACCATGCTTATCTTATGTGACTTTTTAATAGAACATGCGACTTTTTTGTAAAGACTTGCGACTTTTGTAAAGCCGCTTACTGAAGGATAAACTGCTACCGTCAATCCACATTTATCAAATGTGACTTTGAGCAGATGTAAAAGTGGAGTAAGATGTAAGTGTAATGTTAAATCTGGCCCTATGTTTTAATAGGGGTTTATAATTTTTTTTCCTTGATACTGCTCTCTTTTAATGCCTTCAAATTTTACTGTGACAGGCTGCCCCCATAGTAATAGTACTTCCAAACAGTGTCGGACTGGGGTACCTAGGGCCCACCAGTAAAATTTATTTTGGGGGCCCACGATACAGATACATTCAAATATAATAAATAATCTTTCAAGTTTTTTATATGAACATAGGCTGGTTGAGGTGCTGTACATTGAATATATCTATGAAGTGCAATAAGTCTACTGTGTTTTGTACCACTTGTGCAGTGAGTGGAAGACTAGGGGCCCACTTTGCTCAGGGATTCCACTGTACCCCTGTGGGCCAGTCTCAGCCTGCTTCCAAAAGTCTCACCAATAGTAATAATTCTCCTTTTCTCACCCATAGTACCCTCCTTAGCAATAGTGTCCCCTACACTGGCCTCAATAAAAATACTGATCTCCCAGAGTGTCCTTGTTAGTAGTATGACCTTCCATAGTGTGCCCAATAATACTGTAAGGGTCCCCACTAATAATATTGATCCCATAATGCCCATATTAGTAATACTGTTTCTCATAGTCCACTAGTTGTAATATGGCCCTAATAGTTGTCCCTGTAGTAATAAAGCCCCAATAGTACCCCAGTAGTAATAATGCTCCTGCAATGCCCCAGAGTGGCATTACCACTTATGCACCCTGTTACAATTTTTTTCTAAGTCCTCCACATTGTGAATTTCCTATTTTGTAACTTTTATGTTAAAGTGTAATTTACCTGGTTCACCAGAAGCTGGCAGCAAGCATGGCAGAGCTACAGTTAAAGAGAATGCAACCCTTCTTTCCATTCTAACCCTCTCTCTAAGGAAGGGAGGAGACTAGTTAGTTAAATTGAGTTTCAGCTTACCCCCTTCCAAGGGAGGGTGTGCAGCAGGTGCACATCCCTGTTGGATGTGCAATGCCCAAGCCAGCTAGAGCACCTTTAGCTCTGCTGGATGTGGAGGTCACAGCTTGGAGACTGAAGCCAGGAGGAAAAGTTTCCATGGATTAAGCTAGAGTCAGACTACAAAGAGAGAAGTGGCAGCATAGTTAAATCAAAATTATTCAGTCAGCCTGTCAGCACAGCAATAGAGCAATAGATGTAGCAGAGTAGAGTTTGTTTGCCTGCCAGAGTTAATGCTAAAGCCTGCTGGGAACCAAGACAAAGCCTGAAACTGTTGGAGAAACGTTTATTCAAATAAAGCTGTCATTGAACTTCATCACAAGGTCTGGACTCAATTTATTTCTCCATCCTCTAATTCAACTACTCTCTATTTGTCTGAGTAGGACGACAAAGCCTGGGTTTCCAGTCTATCCAGGTAGGAGCACCGTGACACATGCAGAAAACATTAAGGGACATTATAGGCCACCCTATACCACTCGGCCATTCCTACATTTGGGTACTATCTACTATATCACTGAAAGGGGCCCGGTGCCCTTGTTGCTTCACTGCAAATGGCATCATGAAACACTTATCTCATCTTAAAAGGGACCCCGTGCCGCTGTCAGATGTTGAACTCCCCTATAGTGTCTCTAGTAGTAATATGCCTCCTTAGAGGCCCCAGTACTAATAAAGCCCCCTGTAGGGCCTCCACTAGTAACAGTCCATCATAAAGCTTCTAATATTAACAAAACCCAATTGTTCCCTCAGTAGTAATAAAGCTTTTATTTTGTCCCAGTAGTATTAAAGCTCTCACAGTGCACCTTCAATGGTAAAAAAAAAAAACAGAGACGGGGAAGGGAAAAAAAATCCAATGTTCACTCTACTCCTATTCCATGCAGCCATCTGCAATGAGGTGCTGCCCGTCTCGTTGCTTGGGGAACCATAATGTTGTCTCTGCAACTCTCATGCCACAGATTGGCCATTGAAAGAAAAAAAATATCAAGCCACTATGCCCTGGATTGCAAAATCTAGCGCTATAATGGAATGGTAAACTAATTCCGCTTTATATCTTTTTTTTATGTATTTGGCTGGTGTAGCACAATGGATTTATTTTTCTTAACTATGACTATGTGCAATCCTGTGTAGACTGAAACATTTGTATATCCTCTAGGCCTGAATTCAGTGGTTCATGTTTGGTAACCTAAGGAAACTGAATTTTTGCAGGTTTGCTAATCATGAGCTAAAATTCCTTAACAGTGATGTGAAAAATATCAAAGACTGATTGCTGTCTGCAGCATTTGGTTGAACTGAATAAATGCCGTGAAACCAGTTATGAAGAAAGAAAGCTAAAGAAATTGTTACTTTTTAACATGGGTAAAATGAGTTTAGTAGCACGAAAAAAGCGGTATAAGCTTACTTAGGATCCTTTTACTGCAATAAATATATTTCACGGTGGTTAGCATCGGTGACTTGCAGAGCTGTGGTCATAGGTTTAAATCAAACCAAGGACAACATCTGCATGGAGTTTGTATGTTCTCTACATGTCTCTGTGGGTTTCGTCCAGGTACCCCGGATTCCTCCCACACGCCAAAGACATACTGATAAGGAACTTAGATTATGAGCCCCATTGGGGACAGCTTGTTGCTAATGTCTTTAAAATATATGTCAGCGCTATATAGGTGCATAATATAAATATTCTACATATCTAAGCATGTATTTAATAAGCCACTGCCTGGTTGAATATGATGCCTGCTTAACTCTGATGCATTTCTTTTCACTAGGATCGCAGTAGCAGCTGTAATCGATAACTTATTCAACTTTTAGGTAACCACTTCCATCCATTGATATGTGGGGAGTAAGAGGTAGTCTACGGCCTATGCACACAGCGGTATTATGACTGTGCCTTCTACCATTTTGTGTGCCTCCAATTTTATACAAGTAGGAATAGTGTAATTTTACACATGGATGAAATGCTGCCCATCTCCACAGAATTTTATGTGGAAAATCTGTAACATTTACAGTACAAGTAAAGAGATTTTAGAACTCTCATCCACTCGCGGTGGAGTAAACCTGAAGAGTATAATGACTTGTCCTGCTTCTTTTTAACTGGCAGCATGTCAATTTACTGTATTCTCAGGGACGGATTGGGAACTCAAAGTGGCTCCGGATAAAAGCGCAAAAGTGGTCCCATGTTGTAGGCAGAGCCTAATAATGTAATTTTTATTTTTTTTATTTTTTAAAGAGAGAAAGCTAAAATGTGTGTATTATAATTTATTTTGCTCTATTACATTTACATACAATAAATAAGACATATTGTCATATCAATGTCCTGGTATACAGAGATGTATCTGTAGACAGGCTCTGACTGGCACACAGGGAAACAGGTGAATCCCCCAGTGCGCACCAAGCAAGGTGGGCCACAAGTCCCACACCCACTACACACCTTGCACATGGCACAGTGGAGTGATTGCACTACATATAGATAGGCAGCGTACAGCATATCAACCAGCCTATGTTTATATTAAACTGGGTATATTATTTAACAGTTTATTATTACAGATGCATCTGGTGGCTGAGATGACTTGTAGACACAGTGGCAGGCCAGCCAGTATCCTCGTTTCCTAGGAACTCGCCTTATTGAAGTCGCTGCAGGGTCCCCTATAATCAATCACCTTATAATATCTTGCCACTGTGTGAACGGGTAATATTTGCAGGTATCAGTGCAGTGGCACACAGAATTAATTTTACTAGTGGGCCCTAAACAACCGATTTTTACACTGGAAAGGACTACAAATCCCAGCATGTCCATTATATTATATTAGAGGACAGTTCACAGAGGAAGTATAAAAGGGGGAGGACTAGAAATTCCAAGGCTTCTCAGGCTCACCATTTCTCCATTGTCAACAGGAATTTATTTTCCGTCCTGCATAACGGAAATCAGACAGTTATGACGGATCAAAACGGAATGCCTCTAAAGGTTTCCATTTTGAATTCTGTCTTATGAATTCCGTTACTTTCCCACAAGAACAGAATTCATAATGTTGGTGAGAAACCGGTAGAGAAGAGTGAATTTTAAAAATATTCGAGTTGGCCAGTTTGACGAATTTTCCGGAAAAATTTGCTTTGATACGAATTTATTTGCAGCGAATATCATTAAAAAATGTCTATTTTCGCGCTGCAGAGAGCCTTTATAGGGGTATAGAACACTGTGCCTTGCAGTAACAAGCATAGGGAGTCTGCTGTGGTAGTGAAATAATACTGTGAGTCAGTATGACATGAAGATGACAGGCGTCACTCTTACAATCATTGCACACTTTACTAATTTGGGCAGTCACAGGGCCAAAACTGACCAAATAACTCAAGTATGAACTCAGCCTTTACACCGTCATTAGCTGATTCCACAGATGTCTACAGAACCTGTTTTATTAAGTGATTATACAAGTAGAGCCCCCCTGACAGAGTGGAGAGGGTGTCAGCAGTAAGTTTGTGTCGGCCTTACTGATTGTTAATTAATAACCCACAAAAAAAAAATCCTGTCTGTTGAGCATCTGCCTTCACTCGGTCAGCATTTGGTCCATCAGTATTGCTAATGCCAAAAAAAAAAAGGGGTGGATCCAAAACAGAGATTACACGTGAATGGAATATTTGCATATTTTCTTCTGTGTTTTGTACCCACTCCTTCTTTTGGCTACCAACTCATTAGCCAATTCTGATGGGACCATACAGGCCTTACAGCTGCAACACAGACAGGATCCGGTGTGCGTCTCATTTGTCCTTCCTTCTAAAAGATCAGAAGAAAGTTCAAATAAATGATGATGTCAGCCAGGCAGAAAGGCAAAATAGTAGCCCAGTCATGAAGTGGGTAGGGTGGGAACAGCATGAGAAGTCCACAGAGTGGCCCTATGACATAGTGGTGAGATGGAAGCAGCATGAGGAGACAACAGAGTGGCACAATGACAGTATGGAGGTGGCAGCAGCATCAGGAGGCCACCGAGTGGCACAATGACAGAGTCTGCAGTTGGCAGCAGTATGAGGAGGCCACCAAGTGGCACAATGACAGAGTTTGGAGTTGGCAGCAGTATGAGGAGGCCACCGAGTGGCACAATGACAGAGTCTGGAGTTTGCAGCAGTATGAGGAGGCCACCAAGTGGCACAATGACAGAGTCTGGAGTTGGTTGGCAGCAGTATGAGGAGGCCACTGAGAGGCACAATGAAAGAGCCTGGAGGTGGTGCAGCAGCAGTAGCAGCATCAGGAGAAGGCTACCGAGTGGCACAATGGCAGTGTCTGAAGGTGGCGGCAGCAGCAGTAGCAGCATCAGAACAAGGCCACCGAGTGACACAATGAAAGAGTCTGGAGGTGGCAGCAGTAGGAGCATCAGGAGAAGGCCACTGAGTGGCACAATGACAGAGTCTGAAGGTGGCGGCAGCAGCAGTAGCAGCATAAGGAGAAGGCCACCGAGTGGCACAATGAAAGAGTCTGGAGGTGGCAGCAGCAGCAGTAACAGCATCAGGAGAAGGCCACTGAGTGGCACAATGACAGTTTCTGAAGGTGGCGGCAGCAGCAGTAGCAGCATCAAGAGGAGGCCACCGAGTGGCACAATGAAAGAGTCTGGAGGTGGCGGCAGCAGCAGTAGCAGCATCAGGTGAAGGCCACCGGGTGGCACAATGAAAGAGTCTGAAGGTGGCGGCAGCAGCAGTAGCAGCATCAGGAAAAGGCCACCGAATGGCACAATGACAGAGCCTGGAGGTGACGGCAGCCGCAGCATCAGGAGGAGACCACAGAATGGCAAGGTGACATAATGTGGAGATGGCAGCAGTGGCGTTGCTAGGGCTGGTGTCACCCGGTGCGGTAGAAAATGGTGTCACCCCAGACCCCCCCCCCCCCCGAAGCAATAATGTTTTAGTCATATAAAAATAACAGATACTCACTAGTGCTTAGGCCTCTTTCACACTTGCGTTTTTCCTTTCCGTGCTAGAGTTCCGTCCTCGGGGCTCTAAGACGGAAAGATACTGATCAGGATTGTCCCAGTGCATCTTGAATGGAGAGAAATCCGTTCAGGGTGCATCAGGATGTCTTCAGTTCAGTATTCAAAGGTTTTTTTGCCGTTGAAAAATCCACAGCATGCTGCGGATTTTCCTTGGGCCAAAAAAATTGAAGGCATGCCGCAAGGACGCATCTGGAATTAATGACCATTGAAAAGCATTAATCCGGATCCGACTTTAAGCTAAATGTTGTTTCGGCGCATCGCCGGATCTGACGTTTACCTTTCTGAATGGTAACCATGGTAGCTAGGACGCTACTAAAGTCCCGGCTGCCATGGAAAAGTAGTGGGGAGCCATGGGAGGAGCTACTTACCGTCCGTGCGGCTCCCAGGGTGCTCCACAATGACGTCACAGCGCCCCTACATCACATGGATAATGTGATCATGCGACGTAGGGGCGCTGTGGCGTCATTGTGGAGCGCCCCAGAGCCACACGGAAGGTAAGTAGCTTCTCCCCTGGCTCCCACTACTTTCATGGCAGCCGGGACTTTAGTAGCGTCCTGGCTGCCATGGTAACACTGAAGCATTTTGAAGACTGATCAGTCTTCAAATGCTTTCAGGTGTGTTGCGTTGTGATGGATCCGGTGGGCATTTCCGGCGACGGAAGTGCACGCCGGATCCTCACAACGGTAGTGTGAAAGGAGCCTTAGTTATTAATTCACTTACAGTCCGGTGTGTACGAAGTGTCTTCACATATAACTAAAGAGGAATTGCTGCTGTTATGTTAATGGATGCTATAACATTGCACCATCCTTCTGAACATACACATCTGTCACCCGCCTTACCTCATGATCCTGGAGCTGTGCTGTAGAGCTCGGCGGCCACTGTACAGCACAGCTCCAGGATCATGAGGTAAGGCGGATGACAGATGTGTATGTTCAGAAGGATGGTGCAATGTTATAGCATCCATTAACATCAGCAACAAGTCTGGGCTGGTTCAGGCTGTGCTGTGCCTGTGTGAGTGACGTGACCTGGGCCGGTGCAAGCTCAAGCGAAGCTACATCTTGGCGACCCCCCCGCCCGCAGCTCACCTGGTCCTGGTCCTGTGTGCAGCAGCTGGCTTCTCCTCTGTGTGGTCCTGGTATCTTCGCTCTGCTTCAATCGCTTGAAGACTGTACTTTTCGCCCTATAAGACTATAACACACACATAGGTTTTAGAGGAGTATAATAAGAAACAATATTTTCCACTATACCTCAGGTCAGACCACCAATCAGACCCCCAATGTTAATCACACCTCAGATCAGCCCCCGTGTCAGCCGTCAGCCCCCATCCATCATGCCCCCCATGTCAGCCGTCAGCTCCGATCCTTCATGATCCCCAATGGGGAAATGTTGGAGTCTGTACCATCGGGGGTGACATGGTGAGGGACAATGTTGAAGTCTGACTGTGCCGGGGGTACATGATGTCACCCCCATGGCACAGATTCCAACATTGTCCCTCTCTTCATCATTGTCCCCTCATCATGTCATCCCCCCCCCCATAGGTGGCACATTTATTTTCTTCCCCTCCAGGCTCCATGGCACAAACAGACATTTTGTGATTGTCCCCCATCATTTCTCTTTTCTCACCCCCAGGATTGAGGCGCACATAGTGCCCCATAATAATGTGCCAGTAACACGTGCCTCTCCATGCCACCACATGTGCTAGTAATAAGTGCCTCTCTTGTGCCTCCCCCCATGTGCCAGTAGCCCCCCCCCTTATTGTGTGCCAGTAGCCCCCCACATATGTGCCAGTAGCCATCTCCCCTTATGTGCCATTAGGCCCCCTCATGTGCCATTAGGCCCCCCTCATGTGCCATTAGTCCCCCCTCATGTGCCATTAGTCCCCCCTCATGTGCCAGTAGCCGTCCCCTTTATGTGCCAGTAGCCGTCCCCTTTATGTGCCAGTAGCCGTCCCCTTTATGTGCCGGTAGCCGTAACCTTTATGTGCCAGTAGCCGTCCCCTTAATGTGCCAGTAGCCCCCTTTATGTGCCAGTAGCCCCCTTTATGTGCCAGTAGCACCCTTTATGTGCCAGTAGCACCCTTTAAGCGCCAGTAGCACCCTTTAGTGCCAGTAGCACCCTTTAGTGCCAGTAGCCCCCTTTAGTGCCAGTAGCCGTCCCCTTTATGTGCCAGTAGCCGTCCCCTTTATGTGCCAGTAGCCCCCTTTATGTGCCAGTAGCCCCCTTTAGTGCCAGTAGCCCCTTTTAGTGCCAGTAGCCCCCGTTAGTGCTAGTAGCCCCCTTTAGTGCCAGTAGCACCCTTTGTGTGCCAGTAGCCCCCTTTAGTGCCAGTAGCACCCTTTATGTGTCAGTAGCCCCCTTTAGTGCCAGTAGCACCCTTTAGTGCCAGTAAGGACTCCCTTCAGACCCCTGCTCTCAACATATGAGCAGGTTCCAGAGGTGGGACCCACACCTATCAAACGCATCTATCGCATCCTATCAATATATTCCTTATATGTCCCAGATGGGAATACCCCTTTAACCTCCTCCCTGAGAAAATCATGCATACACCCCTGAAACCAAAGAATGCAAATTAAAGAAACAAAATAAAGAGACAGAACACGTTAATTGGAGATAAAATGGCCAAATTGTTTATTTAAAATGTAAAAAATGGCAAACCCCCGAGTAACGGAGAGTTGTCCTCAAGCACTCAGGAGAGGAAAACCACCTGTGAAAGAAACCTCTAGGGAACCATGGCTGGAAGGCTGCCCTTCCATTGGGCTTAGAGGGTAATGCCACTATGTGGCTGCCACATGTGCTAGTGATGTCAGAGGTGTCTATGACTAATGTTTGTGGCAGTGTTCTAAAGGGTTAACCCTTTAGTGACTGTTAATGTGCCTTTCTGCAGAGGCCTTTAACATCTTACTGACAGCACTTTGTCAATATACTGCAGTTTGAATAACCGCCATATATTTGTCGCAGGGTTTTTGCTTCAGGGGAGCCTATTTGTTCTGTTACTGACAGCCACTGGTCCAGGTGCTGACACTGAGTAACTGGAAAAGTGGCTCTTACTTAATCCTTTCCATATTGCACAATATAAATGAACAGACTAACGGCATGGTCCGGTCAGTTTTATATGTGACCCTTGACCCTATCCTGGGACCCCACTTGAGGATGGCGCAGTCATGAGACAGACACTTGCATCTTGACTTTACTCAAGCAGGAGGCACAGTGCTTAGTGGCTACAGTCCCCATTGGGCACAAAGCCTGATGATTACACTGTTATCATAAGCTTGGCAAATGCTATATGCAACTGAACTGTCTATCAGGTAAACAGCTTGATGGTGCCAGTCTTTAATTGAGGCACAGGGCCATGGTTGCAGTTTCTGACAACTCATGCTAACAAGATGTAGCGGGGCACATGAATCAGGGCTGTCTTGTCAGGGCCACACTATGGAGGCTATTAGACACTCTGTTCCCTCCTCCCAACTGTCATCTTCCCCTCAAATGCCTCTTGTTGTCTTCTCTCCTTAACTGAGCCTAGATAAGGAGACAGCCTAGACAAGAAGACAGGTAACAGAGGACAGACATCATATATGACTGGTGGGCTTCCTCTGTACATCAGGGACACCATCTCTTACACTCAAAGTATGGAGTGTAAGCTGCAATATGCTGGCAACTTTAAAGCCACTCCACAGTGGATGGAGTCTTGTGCTTCTGGCTCCATCCACTGTTTTGATTACAGGCTGCCGAAAACAGGCAATCGGTGGGGTGCTGGGTCCCCACCATGGTTTCCACCTGTCTGGTAAACCACTGGCCTAGCTGATATTACTGGTAATCTGCTGGAAAAAGTGGCAACCCTACATGTAGTGCATATATTATATAATAGGTTTGGGTGAACTGCTTTCATAATCCTCAAAAAGAGGAAATAATACCCGGGACAATGGGTGACGATACAACAAACAGAATGGAAAGCATAGTCTATATACCAGCGTCAGGACACATTATAAGAAGGTATAAGATGAGAGGACTACAACTCCCAGCATGTCTAGGATGATATTATGGGATATCATAATATAAACAGATTTGAGAGCACAGTACATGAGATTGTTGTAGAGGAGGCCCTAATAGCTAAGAATAATAGATCTCATAAGATATTGACACTTCTGATTCGAAAGCATCTGTCTAAGTGACAGAAACACACAAAGACATACATTGCTGAACACTAACAAAGCAAAATGGGCAACAGGAAGAAAAAATAGGGTGGCGGGGAACAGAACAGATTAGAGACAGGTTGATACAGGTGCATAATGTTTAGCCCATGAGGGAACATTAGGACAAATGTTTGCCATTAAGTAATTTAATGAGCTCCTCCGTCTTTATGATGGACAAAGAGGACATGGACTTCCCTTTGGCTGGAGCAGGCAGCATTGATTAGTTGTTTTAGAATAGACTTGAGATATGTCTTCGTGGGAAGATGTGAGGGAAGTAGGAGAAGGGGATAGAAATAGCAGGAAGTTCAGGGCTTTGCTAAAATTATCTATGGCATCATCCTCAATTTAGACAGTTCTGGTCAGAAAGGAGAGTCTGAGGGATACATTTTGTGTAGTTTGGAGGAAACATGGTACCACCTAGACAAGTGTTTATACACATTGTACCCTTTATAAGACCATAATTACTGCAGTCAGAGGGCTGGACACCAGATTTACTTTAAATACAATGTCACATTGTTACATAACCTGATTGAGAAAGATACAGAAGAAGAAGTTAAAATGTACACAGGAGACAGATTGAAAAGTGTATACATTTCTCATGGACATAGGTGATAAAATAATACAATAATACTTGTCATGGGCCTGTCATCAGTTGCAGTCATTTTGCTTGTGTAGTTTTAATGCAAAATAGCTTCTGAAATATTGTTTCTTTCCCATGTCAGTCAAAGGAAAACAATAACATTTCCAAAGTAAATTTTTGTTGCTGTATGTTTTTTACATCTATGGCAAGAGACAGACATTATTTAGATTTACTGCCAAAAAGCCAAAACAAGTCTTTATAATTGAAGATCCTGATATATTTGCATTATAGTTGTATTAAAAACCCTATGGTCGGCAGAAGGCCAGCATTTATGTAGGGAAACTGTTGCATCCCCGCTGGATCTAATTATAGGGAATGGGGATCCGGTGGTGCCTGGTAGCGTCCAGCTATGCCAGATACAGTAATTTCTGTAGTCTTTACTGCCAGAACAGACTACCAGATTTACCAAACAGAGACTTGAACCCAAAAGGATATAATGGTTATCTGATGTAATACAAAGTGACCATGATCCTACAACATCTACTCTTCAGTGTCTAGCAATCCAAATATCCATAGCAACATTTCCACTGATACTGTTGGATATACAGTACCTTGAAATAATATTCATACCCCTTGAACTTTTCCGCATGTTTTCACTTTACACCCACAAAGTTAAAGGGGTTGTCCGGGTTCAAAGCTGAACCCGGACATACCCATAATTTTACCCCGGCAGCACCCCTGATGTTAGCATTGGAGGATCTCATGCTCCGATGCGCTCCCTTGCCCTGCGCTAGATCGC
The DNA here is from genome assembly GCA_033119425.1 of Bufotes viridis. NCBI lineage: Eukaryota > Metazoa > Chordata > Amphibia > Anura > Bufonidae > Bufotes > Bufotes viridis. The sequence goes on along the minus strand of CM065590.1, from coordinate 373,388,448 downwards.
GCAGGGCAAGGGAACTTTTGTTTACAATAACACACTGCCAGATGAAAGCTTCCACCCAACAGTGTTTTCAGTGACATAGCCGACTCTGATGGGCAGGCTTTAAAGCCTGCCCATCTGTGCCGGTGATGTCAATGATGGGGCTCCTTCCTGGCAGCCCCATGGAGAGCCCGGTTCGTCACCGGAAGTCTGGAAAATGCCTTTGTCCTGCATGATTCAGCGCAGGGCAAAGGAAGCATCGGAGCATGAACTGCTCCGATTCTCAAGTCAGGGGGGCTGCCTGGGTGAAAATGGAGGTATGTCCAGGTTCAGCTGTGAACCCGGACAACCACATTAAATATATTTTATTAGGATTTTATATATCCTAGACCAGGAATGGGCAAACTGTGGCTCTCCAGCTGTTGCAAAGCTACAACTCCCAGCATGCAAAGAGTGCTTACAGCTATCAGCCTACAGCAGGACATGGTGGGAATTGTAGTTTTACAACAGCTCGAGAGCTGCAGTTTTCCCATCCTTGTCCTAGACCAACATGAAGTAGCAAGTATGTGTGAAGTGAAAAGAAAATGATACATGGTTTTCTGAATTTTTAATAAATAAAAATCTAGAAAGTGTGGAAAGTTCGGCATGCATTTGTATTCAGCCCTCGAGGCAATACTTTATCGGACCACCTTTCGCTGCAATTACAGCTGCAAGTCTTTTGGGATGTGTATCTACCAGCTTTACACAGCTTGTGTCTGTGAACAGCAATTTTCAAATCTTGCCACAGATTCTAACACAGAGGTGGGCAAACTTGTTGACTCGTGGGCCATAATGGGTTCATATATTGGACCTGGGGGCTGGACCAAAAGTAGATGGATAGGGCGTTTGTGTGAATTAATATAAATTTAATTTACATTTCGTAACATTAAAGGTTTAGTTTAATTCAAGTTAGAAAAGCATAAAAAGTGTTATTGTACAAAACTTTTATGCAATGTATTTCTTTTATAACATAGTATGTATAACTCACCTTCAATTTTAGTGGACCTTTTAGCTGCTTCTCTAATTAGTGTTCTCCTTGCATGGGCTGTCAGTTTAGACGGATGGCCATGTCTTGGTAGGTTTGCAGTTGTGCCATTCTCCTTCCATTTTTGAATTATGAATTGAACAGTGCTCCATGAGATATTTAAAGCTTGGTATATTTGGTTATAATCTAAATATGCTTTACACTTTTCCACAACTTTATCCCTGACCTGTTTGGTGTGTCCCTTTGTCTTCATGATGCTGTTTAATCACTAATATTCACCAACAAACCTCTGAGTCTTTCACAGAACATCTGTAGTGATACTGAGAATAAATTACACATAGGTGGACTCTATTTACTAATTAGGTGACTTCAGAAAGAAACAGGTCACATTGGATTTTATTTAGGGGTATCAGAGTGCATTTTTCAGATTTTAATTTATTAAAAATTTTGAAAACTGCGTATCATTTTCTTTTCACTACAAACTTACAGAGCTTCTTTAAGTGTGATTTACAGGAAGGAAACACATGCTGAATTCATGACAAAACCTGCATATACAAAATGGGACATCACCGGCACTCATTCCTCGTTCCATATGAGGAGGAAATGTATGGAGTGGCAATTGAACATGAACTCACTGGCACTCTATCCAATGCTATTGGAGATACATAAACAGTAAACAGTAAATTTGTCTCAAATGTCCTAAATATAGGATTCTAGTGAATCTCACTTTTACAACTTGATATGGATAAATTTCTCAAAACGGTGTCCGCCATTTTACAGATGAAAAGACAGAACAGCAAGGCAGAAAAGGCAAATAAAGATGGTCACATGAACCTGGGTGGTGCTCTGACCAGTGAGAAAGGTTTTCGGACAGAACAGGGTCAATGTAGTGTAGTGTGTTTCACTGGGCTGCAGCCATTTCCATCCAGTAAGGCTCAGCTTGCACTGCACATCAATATTTAAAGCTATAGTAATCAATTTTTTTTTCTCAATGTGATATTTTTCCTTATCAAAGTTGCACTGGATCATGTCCAAACGCACATTTTTTTTAATAAAAGGTGTTGAAAATTTTCTTAGAAAAAATCCATTTGTCAAAGACTAGTGTACCTAACCTGATATATTGGTCTTTATAACAGTTTCCGATTGTGGTGAATTTCTGATTGACCATTTGTTTCTACAAAACTGTGGCTTAGACGCAGGTTATGCCACTGCTGCTGTTGGTGCAGACTCAAAAGCTGTCAGATGTAGGGCAAGCTCAGGAGGTGGTCATGGTGGTCACAGAAATGTTGTGAGCATTGCTGGTGGTGGCTCTGTGTAGGTATCTCAAATTTGGGGATTTTTCTCCATAGTGTCGGACAACAAAACCATTTCATTGTTCAAGGTCTGCAGTTGAAAAATAAGAAGTACGGCTCTCCTTCAGCACATAAGGGGGAATTACCTGCTCATGTGGAAAAAGTGAAATGGTTAGAAATGTACGCAACAGCGTCCTCATTCTCACCATAATTTATATTTTATTAATTTCATGCACTTATATAGAGCTACTATATTCTGCAGCACTTTACAGACATTAGCATCCAACTGTCCCCAATGGAGCTCACAATCTAAGTTCCCTACCTGTCTTTGGACTGTGGGAGGAAACCAGAGTACCCGGAGGAAACCCACAAAAACATACAAACTCCCTGCAGATGTTGCAATTTGACTGCTTTAGCCAGTGCTAATGCCAGAAAAAGTAGCAGAAGCTGCTGAACATGATGGAAGTTTTTTTTTCTACTGCTGCACCAAGCTGATGCACATCAGCAAACAGATACATACCACGTGAACAGCCAGGTTCAGTTGTACCTGCACTGTGCTCTTTCCCTGGCACATACCCTAAGCCCTGACCCCATGGAATTTTGGGTCAGAAGATTGCACCAGTGGCATTAACTGGCCCAGTTTGCCTTCAGCTTATTGTCTTGTCCAGCTTCCAATGTACTGTCAGAGAGGGTATTCAGCATGGCAGGTGGCATTGTCACACCAAACCAGACAAAAAGGATTTTCACATGTGTGTAAACCATCACAATTTTGAAAATTAATCATTTGTTGACCCGAGAGATTGTTATACACCTCCAGTTAATGCCAATAAATACATCTGCTACTGCCAATAGTGGGGATTATTTATCACTGGCTCAATTATGCTACTGCCGCTGTATGCCTGTCCATAATGTCCCATTCTGTACTTCTGTAGCTGCTGCTGCCCCTGCTGTCACTACTACTACCTCTACACAGCCAGACATCTCCCGCCTTGGATATCAGGTTCCATACTGTTGCTGCTCCCAAAAAAGGGGACCATATTTTTTACTTATTTTGTAAACACAAAATTCTTTGCCATTTTACTACCCTGACCTTCTTTTCACCAAAATCTGTGGTTAATTTATTTAAAACAAGCTATTGCTTCTTCTGATACCACTTTTTGTAGAAAGGCATCTGAGCCCAAAAAGGTTTTTGGACATTTTTTAAATAAAAAAAATAAAAAATCTGACAGTTTCACTTGTCAGCTAGCCACTCAAGACTTCAGTTAAACACAGCTGTAAGGAATCCCTCTGAAGCAGATGACATCCTATAATTAGCTATTTGATATCTAAGAACAGATTAGGGCTCCCGTCTTAAAGGAAACGTGTCACCAAATGTTTTATCTGCCAGTTAAAACAGTTAAAACAGTTAAAACACATATCCTTTTTTTTCTTATCTCCTTTTATTTTCTGATTGTAGATTTTTTTATTCTCTGAACATGATTATTGGGGCGGCCATTTTGCCTGAACTGTTCTTAATAGCATTTACAAAGCATGAAAAAAAAATTGCTGTAAGGCAGCCGCATTCGCCACAGACACAATGGTCAGACAGAGACCTCATTGACTTCTATGGGAGAGTTTTCCAGGCCTGTTCTGTGACCTGTGCAGAGGCCCTTGTACAAGGAAAGAATAGATAATCTTTTGACAATTACCGATTGTGAATGGTGGATCCTTTCTTATCTGCCATTCTAATCCTACCTATAATTATTTCACATAAAAATATGTAAAACACATAAAACATGATTTAACCAATAAGTGATTTTCTGATGACACATTCCTGAAAATACATTTAAGGGGTGGATATGCCATTGGTGTCACCTGTTTGCATAAAGGGCCTAATAGGGGAGGATACTGTCACCCTAAAAGCAAAATACATATTCCATATAAAGGTCTGGGCTAATCATTTTTATAGCTCATACTTATTAGTTATTATTATTGAAATATAAACAGTTTTTTAAATGGATATCCACTAGTCTATAAAGATGGAGTCCGCTCAGGAGCTAAGAGGGCGTCATAGTCTGGTGCCTACTGTTTTACTCAGCAGACACCAGAAGCAGAGTCTGTGATCAGTGTTAGGCTCATACACACAAACGCATTTTCTTTCCGGTCCATGTTTTTTGCGGACTGTACGCGGAACCATTAATTTTTATGGTTCCGCAAAAACAACGGAAGGTACTCCGTGTGCATTCCGTTTCCATATGTCCGTATTTTCGTTCCGCAAAAAAATAGAACATGTCCTATTATTGTCTGCCATAGCATATTGAACATCTCCTAATTTCTCAAAGCCTTTTGATTTCTGGGATCCTAGGGATCTGACTACTCAGATGCCATGGTCACAATAAGGTCTCATGCACATGACAGTATGTATTTTGTGGTCCGCAAAAAACTGATCCGCAAAAAATAAGGATGACGTCCTTGTGCAGTTCGTATTTTGCGTAACGGAACAGCTGGCCCCTAATAGAACAGTCCAATCCTTGTCCATAATGAAAACAATAAAAGGACATGTTCTATCTTTTTGCGGAAATACGGACATACAGAAATGGAATGCACATGGAGTACCTTACATTTTTTTTGCAGACCCGTTAAAATGAATGGTTCCGTATACAGTCCACAAAATAATCGGAATGGACGCGGAAAGAAAATACGTTCGTGTGCATGAGCCATTACTGCTCTAGCCCACAAGGGTTGTTATCAAGTCAGATACAATCCAAGCTTGAAAGAACTCTTTTTCTGCCCTAGCTGACCAGGGATATAATTAACTCATACGCTCCTCAAAATCACAAGTGATGTTTCCATTAACCTCTTTACTACTCTAGACTATTTGCAGAGGAAATTAAGACTATGAGATAAAAGCAGAGGAAGCCCACACTGTTTTGCACAGGGGCACTTGTTTGTGTTTGCGCCAATAGCAATATAGAGATAGTCCGGTATTAAAATTGTAATACTTTATTCTGACTCCATTCATATAACAATAAATGTATACAGATCATAAAAAAAATATCTCCCTGTTTTCAGTTTTAAAGTGACAAACCACATATCGGCTGGTTTCACATGAGAGTCTGTGGTCCAGGAAATAGGTTTGTGTGACCGCACTTGTCCCATTCTCACAGTAAAGTAAATCCATTGTAAGGCTGGGAAACAGCATCATAGATCATTTTAATGTATGGAGCTCAATTCCGCTGAGCCTAGGTCAGTCCAGAAAATGTCGCCATTACACAGACCGCATTTCCAGAACTGCATACATTCTTGCTAAACTGCCTTAGTGATATCATATTAAGAGTATGTTAAAACTAATTATCAAAAGTAGGTGCAACTAATCACAAACAAGATACATGTCACATGTGAAATTACAATATATATGATGGTATACAGCTACACATGAAAACTTTGTGCAAAAATACATAAGCATAAAACATGCTTCATAGGAGAACATGATTTGTCTCCTCTCAACTTTGTGACCTGCTTCAATAAAAAATATTTCCATTAAAAATCCCAGATGCATCCCTGTTCAAAAACTGGCCACTGAAAAAAAAAACTTCAAAACGGCAGTAGCGCCAGTCTCAGATCCTTTCATGTAAATTAAGAATAACATCCTTTTGAATGGTAACATCCCGATAGGCTAGGGAAGTGATGGCGAACCTTTTACAGACTGAGTGCCCAAACTACAGACCAAAACCCACATATTTAACGCAAAGTGCCAACACAGCAATTTAACCTGAATCCCAATGTAGTATATCTTCCATGTACTTTATCATTAAGCTATAATAGCATGCCTACATTCAGCGCGCTGCCTGTCCTGTTATAGCACGCCCTGTGCTGATGAATGGCAGGAGAAGTTTGAGGCATATTGGTACACCATAGACTTTTTCCTGGGTGTGGGTGCCCACATAGAGGGCTCTGAGTGCTGCCTCTGGCACCTGTGCCATAGTTTCGCCACCACTGGGCTAGGGCAAAGAAGGAGGTAATAACACCCATCTTGCTCTAGGGCACTATAAGGGTTAACTATGCTCTTTGTATAACTGTACTGGACCTTGTCCTCCTCCTGAATAGAACCACGTTGTGGATGTTCTACCATATAAGAATCTTCAACCAGTTGGACTCAGATGAGCTGATGCTTTTCCTATTCTTAATACAATTTCACTACTTTGTTGAGGTCATCTACTTGTTAGTAGGCAACTAGTGTTTCAGGGAAAATTTGATTCTCCACAAAGACAAATTTCCTAGTGCTTTGGGGTAGCAACTCAGTTTTCCCTGAATGGTGGTAAAAAAAAAATCAAACTTACCTCATTCATTTGCTCGTGACAAGCTGGCTGCCATCATCTTGATTGAAGATCTCGCACAAAATCCCATGTGAGGTGACATATGACATCACAATGTTGGACAACGTGACAAACACATCACGGGCTGCGCAAGATTTCGCGCCAGATCTTCAATCAAGATGGTGGCAGCCAGCCCGTCATGAGCAAATGAATGAGGTAAGTATGATTTCGTTTAAAAAAATTTTTTACACTGGTTTATTACTGTCAGATGCCATGATCAGCTATGAACACGGCATCTGAGGGGTACAATGACAAAGAGCACACAATTGCCATTTCTTGTCATTGCACCCACTGTTTACAAAGAAAAAAAACTCATTCATCACAAACCACATTTTTTGGTAAAATTCGGCTAAGCAGCTGAATCGAATTGTTGAATAATTCGCTTATCTCTATAGGCAACTACAAATTATAAATATGCTTTACATAGGCAGTATAAATCACAGGCACTGTACCAGCTAGGGCTAGTGACTCCTCATTGCTGGGTCATTGTTCTCCCACCACTCCCCTGCTTTGCACTATTGGCCTGTTTAATGTTGTATTTGGTATAGCCACTCAGGATTTCTCATTTTTCTCCCTATGTTAGGACCTATGACTGGGGCACTTCCTCCTATTAATGTGTGGAAAACTTTGCTCCTAACTGTCATCCCTTCTGCTCTTTGACAGGGGCTTGGATGTGCTTCAGTCTGTGCAAGAAAATGGGGGGGGATTTACTAAACTAAATGTGCAAGAATTTTGCCCCAAAACTGGCATACATGAGCTGCCTGTAACTTAAAGGGGTTATCTAATGATTAAAGTAAAAATGAAAACCAGACATCATAACATTGCAATATCTTTCTAATAAAGCTAGTGCAGTACCACAGTACCAGGGGAATCTGCAAATGTTATGTTGCTTAGTGTTATGTATTACTCCCTGTATAGTGTGTATGGATGACAACCCAGGGTTAACAAACCCTGGCTCAGCCCTTATAGGAGGTTAGTTGTGGGCTGGTCCCCACACCTCACTAACAGTTTGTTGTGTACAGTGAGACTTCAGAGGGGAAGGAAGCAAAGTCTATGTGCTCCTTCTTCTTGGGCCTCAAGTTCCAGAGACTAACTAATCTCTGTGGAATTTACTGTTTCTGTGACAACAAGAAAGAGAGAAAGAAAGAATAACTTAGATTCAGCATGGCCAAGCATGGGAGTCAGTAAGGTAACCCGCAACTACAGCTAACGTGACTTTGCTGCTTGTGAGGGATTACAGTAAACCCATCACACCACGTCCTGGCCAAATGTGCCTTCAAAGACCTGTATCCCACAGTATTGCAATATTACAAAGTAATATTGCCTGCCATTGATTTTATTAACAGAGACTTTAGCAAGCTATAGAGAAAGTAGGGCTATAACTCACACCCTATCCAAAATCCATACACTGCTATCTGGGAGAGAATTGAATGCCTTACTAAAATGTGGCCTGCTTGTTGTGTGGACCCTAAAGAGACTTTTTTGTGCTACCAGGGTATTTAACTGTAGAAACTGAGGCCAAACTGTGCTCTAGACTCCATATGGGTGTCAACACTAACCCCAGCTTGCGGCCAAGGCCAGGAATCATACCATTAGCCATCCTAGAAGGGTTAATTGGTCATCTTGGCTCTGCACCTCAAGGACCAAAGCTCCACCCACTCCATAGTGGGAAACAAAGGAGAACACCCGGGAGGCAGGACGTGTCTGTCCTGAGCTCCTCACTCTTGGGGAGTCAATCCCAACAAGAACCTCTGCCTGGAGCAGGATTGCCTTACCTGCTGCCAGAACCCAGACTCCTGAGGACTGGGAACCAGAGAAGACAGTTCTAAGTTCCACCATAGGACTCTATGGAAGTTGCAGCCAAGATCTGTAACAAATATTCATCAGGGAAGGACCTGGATGATACCTCAGCAGCAATGGGTTTCTGACATGGCCTGAATTCTGTCTAGTGCTGATCCACAAGGACACCAGAGTCCTGTCAAAAGTCTGCAAGACCGTTTTGTTTGGTGTGCTTCACTGGCCCTACCTTGTCCATCCTAGCAACATGGTGGAGTAGTATGTTTGCACATGCCTACACGTCTTGAATGATGGGTCTGCCCCCTTCAACTTCTGGGTCTCCAAATTGGGCACATGGCCTGAGCTTGCCCTTTACGCCTTGGAGGTGCTGTCCTGCCCTGCAGCCAGTGTATTATCTGAACGGGTGTTTAGCACGGCAGGGGGCATCATCACAGACAAGCGCAGCCGCCTGTCATGAGCCAATGTCGACAAGCTCGCGTTCATTAAAATGAACCAGGCATGGATCCCTCTGGACTTGTCCGTACCTTGTGCAGAATAGACATGTATACCGGCACTAACCAGCCATTGTTATACTGCAGTACAATTGCTCATGTTTTTATTTTGGATATTTCACACTCTTTTGGAGTGTACCTTAATTTTACAAAATTAAATTAAAACCAAAAACCTGTGTTGGCTATCTCGTCCTCCTCCACCACCGCTTCCACCTACTCCGCCGCGTCCACCGTCTCCTCAAACTCCTACTCCATATGGAACTCCAAACTTTTGGTGTGTATAGTACCACTGCTATACCTATTAGACCGTTAAAATAAATTAAAAAAATTATCTGTTACCTTTTCTGGTGATATCAAACACTTATTGGGTGTATAGTACCACTGCTATACCTAGTAGAACGTTTAAAAAAAAAAAAATTGTCATTAACATTTTCTGGTGAAATTCACTAATTTTTGGGTGTACAGTAACACTGCTATACCTAGTAGGCTGGTTAAAAGAAAAAAAAATGTAATTTACATTTTTGGGTGAAATTCACCAATTTTTGGGTGTATAGTACCACTGATATACCTATTAGACCGGTAAAAAAAATTAAAAAAATTATCTGTTACATTTTCTGGTGAAATTAACCACTTTTTGGGTGTATTATACCCTGCAACTTCTGGAAGAGGGATTAGGTGGTCACTTGGACCTAGCGTAACCTTTGCAACCTCTCTGACTAGTAATAGGTAAAATTTAATCTTTATTAATCACTCTAATACATTAACTATTTGGGAACATGCAACTTCTGGGTCTCCAAATTGGGCACATGGCCTGAGCTTGCCCTTTACTCCTTGGAGGTGCTGGCCTGCCCTGCAGCCAGTGTATTGTCTGAATGTGTGTTTAGCATGACTAAAGGTGGTTATCACAGGTTAAATTTCCCACCGCCTCCTCAACCTTCTACTCCATATGGACCTCGTCCTCCAAGATCAAGATTCATATTTTTTATTTTTACCTATTTGTGTTATTTAAAGTCATTTCCCTATCCACATTTGTTTGCAGACCACTTGCCATGCTCTTAAAAACATTTTGCTGGCATTTGCAGCCCTCTAGCCCTTTCCATGATATTTTTACAGCCATTTTAGTGCTCAAAAGTTCGGGTCCCCATTGACTTCAATGGGGTTCTGGTTCGGGGTCAAGTTCGGGTCAAGTTCGGGTCCCAAACATCCAGGTTCCGCTTAACTCTAATACTGAAGACCAGTCCAAACAGTAACAACTGCAAGGACCACTGCACAAATTACACTCATGACAGTAACTTCTGGAACCCAAACATACCAGATAATAGCAAGAAGATATGGCAATGACTTCTGGAACCCAGACACACTTGGCAGGAACAAGCGGACACAAGACAAAACTGAACTAGGCTTCAGGAAGAGGCTTCAAGAAACAAAAACAAACATTTGAAACAGGTTTCTGGAACACGCTTGGACTTCAGGAACATGCTTTAAGACTTCAGAAGAAAACATTGTTGCCTAGGAGCAGACATTATTGCGCAGAAAGGGTCTGGCCACACACTTCAGACAGAACTTCTCCACAGACAACATTCAGTAATCAGTGTCCAGTACACAAACAACAGAGGCGAATGTGCACTGCCACACCGACACATGGCCGTAGATACACATCCATAATTTATGGCTAAGATCCCATATGGAATACAATGGCACACAGTGAAAGGAAATTGAACAGTACCCCTCCATACAGACAGGAAAGAGATATAAGTCACAGGGTACCTTACACAGAAACAAGTATCCGTGGCCAGTTACTCATAGAACAGAGGCAGATGAGCACTACCATACTGACACGTGACCCTAGATACACAACCACAATATTCAGCAACCAGCACCCATGGTATACAGTGGCAAACAATGAACAGATGTGTATCATATATTCAGCTCCTCTCAGGTCATCTGTGGCAGTATTTTCTAAAGAGGCACTGTGAATGTTATGACATAAGTACTACAGTGCAGGGTATGGGTGACTAAGAAGCCTTCATGCATGTTAGTTTTCTGTCCCCACTTTTTGCTTAAAACAATAGGAAAAACAACAACATGACACTTACTGTAATCTAATGTAATGTTCTTCCTCATGGAATCTTATGACATTGTTTATCTTGACACTTTTCTCTTTGACGCCATCAATATAGCCTTGTGCTCCGTTCTCTATCTAAAGTGTATTTGGTTGAATCCTACTTAATCCCAGCTATGTTGTGTTTCCTCTCTGAACTGAATTATCCATGCTCTGATCTGCTAGACTTCCACCTGTCATGTTCCCCCGACAGTGTCAATCTTAACATTTTTCATTGTCACTCAAAGCAAGCAAGACACTGCTATTTTCCATTATATTTGTATATCTATTGAATTTTTCAGTATCTTTTAAGTTTCATAAATAGATAACTTTATATAGATTGCTAGAGGAATGCAGATAATGTACCTGATATGAATGATGTCAGATATAATTCTGTGGGGCTCATTTATTAAGACCGGCGTTTTAGACGCCGGTCTTAAGAAAAGCCCTGTACTGGCGGTGGATCTGCTGCAGTTATGATAAGATGTCGGCCTCTACATAACTTCCTCCACCACTTTTAAATGTAAAACAGCTTCCTTGCTGTCTTACATTTAAATCATTTTCTACAACTTAACCAAGCGTAGAAAATGATGAATGAGACGGGCCTACGGATCCCCTTCCCTTTCCCCACACACACCACACCCAATTTTTTAGACCTGGGGTGAGCGGAGAGAAGTCGCAGATTGCAATTTAAAGGACTTTTGCACCACAATCTGCACGAGAAATACACCAAATTTAGGTGTTTTTCTGTTTAACAAATGACCCCCTCATGTCAGTATCATATTTTTTTCAATCATGTTAAAATAATTTGTGACTTTATAAAATTCAGGACTATACATGTTAGAGTAGTCAGCTGCTAAGGAGGTGCTTCATAGGACCAATGTCAAACCTGTTATATAGAAATTCGCAAAGCGGACATTTTAAAGGGAACTTGTTGATATGAAAATGCAGTACAATTTGCAAGTAGCATGTCATAGGGCAGGAGGAGCTGAGTAGAGTTTTATATCTAATATATAAAGCTGAGTGTATGTATGTATATATATATATGTATGTATGTGTGTATGTCCGCTGAAGAAATCTGCACTTACATTGCAATCGCATTTACAATCACAAAATTTTGTACAGCCGCCTCCTGTGACCCGGGGAACATCGTAGACTATGTTTTGAGTGGACATTTTCACCCCGCGCTTTCCAATTATTTGCCAAAAATACGCTTAGTAACCTAACTTCCAAACTACAGGAGCCATTGTCTGTTGGCTGTTGTGGCAGTTGGCCTGGATATTCATCAGGTTGCATAAAGCAACCAATCACAGCTCAGCTTCTATTTTGCTACAGGTCATTAATATGAGCTCTGATTGGTTGCTGTAGGCAAAGAAGGACATTCTTAGTATAAAACAGCTTATGTATGAGTTAATCTGATTTCGATTGCGACGCTTAGCCAATGTTGTTGTAGAGGCTGATGTAACTCACATGACCTTACCTGTATACTAATTCTGTAGGGCTTTATATAGTGGCAATTAAAGACAATAATGCTCCGCTGTGGAAGTCTTTGTTAGGGGGGCAGATGGGTTGTTGTGGAGGTCACTGTTAAAGGAGTGGGCTGCTATAAAGGTCAAAGTTAAGGTGGTGGGCTGCTGTGGAGGTCCCAATTTAGGGAGGCAGGGCACTGTGACGGTGTTAGTGTTAAGGGGTGGGGGGACTGTGGAGGTCACTGTTATGGGGGATACTATTGATATCTTTTAATGACACACACAAACATTAAATGAAATAGATTAAATATACCCGTGCAACATCAGGTCCTTCTGCTAATATATATATATATATATATATATATATATATATATACACACACATATATGATATTGTAATTTATGAATAAAAATCTCTGCTCTTTTTATGTTCAGGGCTGCCCATATGACTCTTAAGCATAAAAAGTGCAGACACTTAAATTAACAAATTACTAGTTTTTCTGAATCGTAGGCCCCCTCCACACAAAACAATATGGATTGTATCAGGATGCGTTCAGGGTGCGTTCAGGGTGCGTTCAGGGTGCGTTCAGGGTGCGTTCAGTGAAACTCATACCATTTCGCAAGCAAGTTCTGCAGAAGGATATTGAAACTTTGGAGAGAGTTCAGAGAAGAGCTACTAAACTAGTACATGGATTGCAGGACAAAACTTACCAGGAAAGGTTAAAGGACCTTAACATGTATAGCTTGGAAGTAAGAAGAGACAGAGGGGATATGATAGAAACTTTTAAATACATAAAGGGAATCATCACGGTAAAAGAGGAGAGAATATTTAAAAGAAGACAAACTGCTACAAGAGGACATAGTTTTAAATTAGAGGGGCAAAGGTTTAAAAGTAATATCAGGAAGAATTACTTTACTGAGAGAGTAGTGGACACATGGAATAGCCTTCCTGCAGAAGTGGTAGCTGCAAATACAGTGAAGGAGTTTAAGCATGCATGGGATAGGCATAAGGCCATCCTTCATATAAGATAGAGCCTGGGGCTATCCATAGTATTCAGCATATTGGGCAGACTAGATGGACCAAATGGTTCTTATCTGCCGACACATTCTATGTTTCTATGTTTCTATGTTTAAGTTCAGTAATTTTTGTCTGCATTTGTGTTCAATGTTTCATTTTTTTCCGCTCGGGTGCAATCAGTATTGATGCGTTTTTCGCAAGCGTGAAAAAAACCTGAAGGTTTACAAATAACATCTCTTAGCAATCATCAGTGAAAAATGCATTGCACTCGGACCTTATCTGGATTACATCTGGGTGCCATGCATTTTTCACTGAAGTCCTATTTACTTCTATGGAGCCAGGGCTGCGTGAAAAATATAATAATAGAATATAGAACATGCTGTGATTCTCACTCAAGGCAGAGCTGATGCGTGAAAAACAATACTCATGTACACAGACCCTGATACATAACCCATGCAGTAGAGTTAAATAATCAGTATTGTTTTGAACATCAGTCCAATTCTCTCAGTAATCTGGGAATATGTTACTTCATGTTATGCGTTCCATATACCACTGATTTGACTGAAAGAATTGAGACCTTCTGCCACTTTAAATGCTTAGCACAGACTTTTGTAAATGGAAAGACTTAGTGACCATGCACCCCTTCAAAGCTGTCGTACTTGTATAGAACTTGTTGAGCCTCGGTGGATGACTTTAGCAAACAAGTACAGGTCTACGGGTGTTAATGTCATGTCTCAGAAGTATACAGTGAGTGGGTGGACATACTATACATTTGATGTCATTGATTTAGCTTTCAGATTCAAGGGTGTGATGAACAAACTGTGACAGAACTATTTCTTTGTTACATTTGTATTAATATATATTAGCACTGATGTTTTTATTTTTGTTATTTTTTATCATTTATTTATATTTTTATTATTGTCTTTATTTTAATGTATGGATTTATATTCTTGAGGATTGGAGTCATTTAATAAATTACATATGTTTAATGGATTTGGTATAAATGCATTCTTTATTATTATTCATATTTCCTATTCTATATAGTTTCTTATACATATTTGCAAAAGTATTAACCCCCCCCCCCGACTTTTTTTAGTATTTTGTTACATTGCAGTCTTAAGTTCAATGTTTTGTTAATCTAAATATTATGTGATGGATCAGAACACAATAGTTTAAGTTGGTGAAGTAAAATGATAATGATGTGTGTATGTATTCACACCCTTTGTTAGGAAGCCCATAAAAAGCTCTGGTGCAACCAATTACCTTCAGAAGTCACATAATTAGTGAAACGATGTCCACGTATGTGCAATCTAAATGTCACATGATGTCATTACATATACAAACCTTTTTTTTAAAGGCCCAGAGACTGCCACACCTAAGCAAGAGGCATAACTAACCAAACACTGCCATGAAGACCAAGGAGCTATCCAAACAAGTAAGTGAAAATGTTGTTGAGAAGTGAAAGTCAGGGTAGGTTATGAAAAAAATTTCCAAATCTTTGATGATCCCCAGGAGCACCATCAAATCTATCATAACTAAATGGAAAGAACATGGCAAAACAGCAAACCTGCAAAGATACGGCCGCCCACCAAACTCACGGACAGGGCAGGTAGGGCATTTATCAGAGAAGCAGCGCAGAGACCTAAGGTAGCCCTGGAGGAGCTTCAGAGTTCCACAGCAGAGATTGGAGTATCTGTACATAGGACGACAATATGCCGCATGCTCCATAGAGCTGGGCCTTATGGCAGAGTGGCCAGAAGTTTGCGAAAAGGCATGTGGGAAATTCCCAAAATGTATAGAGGAAGGTGCTCTGGTCTAATGAGACTAAAATTGAACTTTTCAGTCATCAAAAAAAAGCTATGTCTGGCGCAAATACAACACATCCAAAGAACTATTCAAAATAACTGTGGAGCCCCAGTATTTGGTCTACAACACAGTGAAAGCCAGATATCTCTCAAAGGAAAGAAAAAGGAGCAAAGGGGTGTCCCCATCACCAAATCTACCATATTAAGTGGCCCCTATATCAACATGCAGCTTCTTTACAAGCTTTAAGGATGTGACGGGAAAGACCTAAGCCAGTTATACATCCAAAGACAGTTGTTAAGGGTGTTGCCCCTCATTAGTGTGGAGTAGGATTCTGGCTAACCAGGAGCAATCCCTTGGAGACTACTTAAACAAAACAATAGCTGATCTTAGGGAGACCAACTACAGAAAACACAGCGGAGCCTCATTTAAGAGTCTCAACACAGCAATCCAAAGTGCAAAGCTCCCTGGGAAACAGTAATATGCTAAATAACTGTGGAGCCCCAGTATTGGGTCTACAACACAGTGAAAGCCAGATATCCCTCAAAGAAAGAAAACCCCCACAGTGAAACATGATGGTGGCAACATCATGCTTTGGGGATGTTTTTCAGCAGCCGGGACTGGGAAACTGGTGAGAGTTGAGGGAAAGATGGATGGTGCTAATTTTAAATACAGGGATATTCTTGAGCAAAATCTGTACCACTCTGTGCATTATTTGAGGCTAGGGCGGAGGTTCACCTTCCAGAAGGACAATGATCCCAAACACACTACTAAAGCAACGCTTGAGTGGTTTAAGGGGAAACATGTAAATATAATCAAAGCCCAGTTCTCAATACAATATAAAATTTGTGGTCAGACTTAAAGATTGCTGTTCCCAAGCGCAAACCATCTAACTTGAAGGAGCTGGAGCGGTTTTGAAAGGAGGACTGGGCAAAAATCCCAGTGGTAAGATGTGGCAAGCTCATGGAGCCTTATCCAAAGCGACTTGGAGCTGTGATTGCCGCAAAAGGTGGCTCTACAGTCGTGGCCAAAAGTTTTGAGAATGACACAAATATTAGTTTTCACAAAGTTTGCTGCTAAACTGCTTTTAGATCTTTGTTTCAGTTGTTTCTGTGATGTAGTGAAATATAATTACACGCACTTCATATGTTTCAAAGGCTTTTATCGTCAATTACATGACATTTATGCAAAGAGTCAGTATTTGCAGTGTTGGCCCTTCTTTTTCAGGACCTCTGCAATTCGACTGGGCATGCTCTCTTTCAACTTCTGGGCCAATTCCTGACGGATAGCAACCCATTCTTTCATTATGACTTCTTGGAGTTTGTCAGAATTAGTGGGTTTTTGTTTGTCCACCCGCCTCTTGAGGACTGACCACAAGTTCTCAATGGGATTATGATCTGGGGAGTTTCCATGCCATGGACTCAAAATGTCAACGTTTTGGTCCCCGAGCCACTTAATTATCACGTTTACTTTATGGCACGGTGCTCCATCGTGCTGGAAAATGCATTGTTCTTCACCAAACTGTTGTTGGATTGTTGGAAGAAGTTGCTGTTGGGGGGTGTTTTGGTACCATTCTTTATTCATGGCTGTGTTTTTGGGCAAAATTGTGAGTGAGCCCACTCCCTTGGATGAGAAGCAACCCCACACATGAATGGTCTCAGGATGCTTTACTGTTGGCATGACACAGGACTGATGGTAGCGCTCACCTTTTCTTCTCTGGACAAGCCTTTTTCCAGATGCCCCAAACAATCGGAAAGAGGCTTCATCCTCAGCAGTCCATTCACCAAACTTTCTGCAGAAGATCAATCTGTCCCTGATGTTTTTTTTGGAGAGAAGTGGCTTCTTTGCTGCCCTTCTTGACACCAGGCCATCTTCCAAAAGTCTTCGCCTCACTGTGCATGCAGATGCACTCACACCTGACTGCTGCCATTCCTCAGCAAGCTCTGCACTGGTGGCACTCCGACCCCGCAGCTGAATCCTCTTTAGTAGACAATCCTGGCGCTTGCTGGACTTTCTTGGATGACCTGAAGCCTTCTTAACAAGAATTGAACCTCTTTCCTTGAAGTTCTTGATGATCCTATAAATTATTGATTGAGGTGCAATCTTAGTAACCACAATATCCTTGCCTGTGAAGCCATTTTTATGCAACGCGATGATGGCTGCACATGTTTATTTGCAGGTCACCATGGTTAACAATGGAAGAACAATGATTTCAAGCATCACCCTCCTTTTAACGTGTCAAGTCTGCCATTTTTACCCAATCAGCCTGACATAATGATCTCCAGCCTTGGGCTCGTCAACATTCTCACCTGAGTTAACAAGACGATTACTGAAATGATCTCAGCAGGTCCTTTAATGACATCAATGAAATGCAGTGGAAAGTTTTTTTTTGGGATTAAGTTAATGTTCATGGCAAAGAAGGACTATGCAATTTATCTGATCACTCTTCATAACATTCTGGAGTATATGCAAATTGCTATTATAAAAACTTAAGCAGCAACTTTTCCAATTTCCAATATTTATGTAATTGTCAAAACTTTTGGCCACCACTGTACAAAGTATTGACTTTAGGGGGCTGAATAGTTACGCACATTTACTTTTTCTGTTATTTTGTCCTATTTGTTGTTTGTTTCACAATAAAAAAAAAAACATCTTCAAAGTTGTGGGCATGTTCTGTAACTTAAATGATGCAGATCCTCAAACAATCTATGTTAATTCCAGGTTGTGAGGCACAAAACACGAAAAAAAGTAAAGGGGGGGGGGTGAATACTTTTACAGTATTGTAAATGACCCCGTCAGTATTTTTCTTTAAATTCATCATGATTCTACTGCCATTATATGGGAGTGCCAATTTGCATTAGTAAACATTATATTAATATATTGTAATTTTTTTTTACATATACAGGACCTCATTGGTTGTTATATACTCCACTCATCCTAATAGGTATGTTTCTTAGTAATTTCTTAATGGTATCAAGCAGTTTGCTTTGCAAGCTGAAACAATAATTGCTGCAGGGAGGAAATATTAAAGACTTAAGATTAATTAATTTTCAATTATAACATTTATTAGATCAATATGTCTATGTATGTCGAAGAGCAGGATGCATTCATTTCCTCAGATCACTAAGAACTGGCATAGAAACATCTACGGATTACAGCAAATGAGGACTTGGCATATCACATGGAGCAAAGAACATGACTAGCAAGAAATAACTTACATGTAAACTTTACCAGCATTTGTCTCACACTAATACACTACAGTATAAAAGCTAGGTTCATATCTGGGTTAAGTACTCCATTTTTCTGTTTTGTTAAATTCAATACTGTGGCTTATCTGTCAGATGACAGGAAACAACAGTACCCAACTGATCCCATTGACTTACAATGAGTTACTTTGGGTTCAGTCATTGTGTCCACCATTTTACCAAATGTGCTATATTTTTCCAATAAATTTGACAGAATCTGCTTTGAGAACTTCTGACGTAGGGATGTCAGAACCTAGCTTAACCTGTACTATACTACTTTCAGTAACTGATATAAAACTCTATCTATCTATCTATCTATCTATCTATCTATCTAGTATATTTGACATTAATGGTGCCTGAGCTCAAGCACATTCAACCAGCAAACATTAGGCCCATGTGTCCAGAAGTTCATGCACCTGAAATGAAATCTACACCAGCTCTTGCCATGCCCCTTTCAGTAAAGTGGCGAGGTCAGCCGAGTAACTGCAAAACATTTTCTCAAGTCTCAAAAGTGCAGTGGCATATTTTAGTGACAAATTTGGCCCACAGTCTCATACAACTTCTTTAATTACAAGAGAAAAGAAGAAATACGTTTTTTTTTTTTTTTATTACAGCATGAAGGGCTCCCATATAAACACCTTGCTTGAAGTTGAGAATCCATTTGTGACATATTTGACAGAGTGGCCAGAAGATAACCTGCACATAAGAATAAACATTCATGCACACGTCATCACATCAAAGAGGAATAGTCTTTCAGCTGCCAAGTCTAATGTTCCATTGTTAATGACTTTGGCCACTTATGCATGCCAATTAAAAGTATCCTTATATGTTGTAGTTTTACAATTTCACAAGGAGGCATCATTGAGCACCTCAAAAAGTGCCTACAACTACATTGTACGTAGCTGTTGGGACCCACTGGGACAGACTCCGTTTATACAGCTTTGTAATGTGCATGATGCCTTACTCCTATACTATCTGCACAACCCTCCTGCATTCCAACCCTCCTGATTTTCTACTGGAGAAAAGGTTTGGAGGAACTTCTACATATTTGTCATGGTCTTGTCTATGTCATTCTGTAAAAGGAAACTTAGTTTATACATCTCAGAGATTGAAAGAGGCTTTTTGTGTATTTAGGTACGATATATTAGAAACATGCTCTGAAATATAGTTAGGGGTCTCTGAAATATGTAGATCTTAAAGGGAATATTCATATGCCAGAGCTGTCATGCCTCCCAAACTGGAAAGTGAGAACAGAGAGAAAAAAAACTGTATCGTGCAGCTATGCACAGGAGAGTTTAAAAGTCAGTCCCATTTGTCTGAGATGTTTGAACCAGGTGTGTCTACAAGAAAGAGCTGTTGTGCATTACTGTATAGCTGGTGTTTGCTTTGTAGCCAGTGATGATAGACAAGTGACCTGTTAGTAAAGTCAATAGTAAGTTAGCAAATGAACAGCATTCCAGTGTACAACAAAAAACACCTTGTCAGTACTCACAATATAAAAACACATTAATCCCGATGTAGTTGAAATTCTTTACCTACTTAACCCCTATAAGTAATTTTGAAGTCAATCGAATCTCCAAAAGATAGTTCTAAGTTCTCCTGCAAAAACAACAGTTTCATGTCACTTGATGAATAATGAAGTCACAACAGGCCCCCTGCTGACTCCACCCACAGTATGACAATAGTGGAGCATACTTTTCCATTTTACCTTAGGCTTCTCCCACCAAGTAGACCCTTGTATCTGCCCAACTTGAATGTTGCATGCGACTCACTCACCTTGCTAGTTCCAGTGCTACATGCCTGATGCCTGTTCTCTTCCTGCTCCACTTCTGTCATCCACCACTGCAATTCTGGTTTGGGCCACAGTTCTCTGTCTCTGCCTATCAAGCTGCAAAGGCAGTGTCCAATGATGATGTCAGGTCTAAAAGGAAACTATCCTGGCTTGCACTGTGTTGTAATTGAGGTTTGCTTCAGCGATTAACAAATCATTTGAATCGATTTGTTCATCTAAATGAATTTACAATTGTGAGGGAGTGTTCCCAAAGCTATATACACTCTGTCTGCCGGCAGATTAATATGGCCGCACATGTGCGACCTTGATAATCTTGCACATGTTTTGTTACTGTGAGTATCTGAGCATGCACTGATGATATATTTATGAATCAACATCAGCAAACTTGGATGCACCACTAAACAAATTTTAGCGGTGCATACTCACTGACTTGTTTTTGCAGGCATATCATCTGCGCATGCGCTGATACTCTCATTAATGGCATATAGCACACTTTGTTCCTGTCCTGGTTCTTATTTCTGTGCATCGTTATGCTGTTCATCCTGATCTTATCCTCAACTTTTGATTATCTATCTGAGATGAGCAAATCAATTCTAAACTAATCAAACTCATAATATATGTCAAAAATCTTCCAGCAAATTGGAAGCACAAATTGCTCAAAATGGCCGCTGCTATTTTACAGTTCAAAACAGGTTATGTGACTACAGAGAAAACTGTATTTAGCTTGTTCTCAAAAGATTTTCAAAATCTCACAAGAACAGCTCATCTTCTCCCTGGCTGTGAAGCGGTCCACAGCGATTGGATAGCGTCACAGACAGGGAGAAGGAGACACCCACTGAGAAAAGCAGCAGTGCCCTTCTCCCTGTAATAATGCCAGTAATTAGCTTATTAGGAACGAGAAAAGAGCGGGGGACATAACAACAAAACAGAGGGGCATTTTTTTTTTCTTTTTAAATGGCGTGCTTGCATCTGCTCAAGGAGGACAACAGTACAAAGTATTTATTTTAGAAAAAAATTCTGTTCACAAGTCCTCTTTAATGCTGCTTTACTATTCAAGACTGTTTTTATTGTGGCTCTGACTCTTGACTATATTCTTCCTATACTTCCATCTTGTCCTCTGATCTGCTAAATCCTGACAGCCCTCCTGGTTGGTGACTCTTGGCTTCGTTCCCAAATTTGTTACTATTGCAAAAGTACGACTGATTCTAGGGAGCTGTTCTAGGGACCACAAAGTCTCTATGCCCATGCAAGTTTAAAGGAGTAAACCAAGGGGATCTCTTGAACTATGCACCCCAGACTTAAGGGAGGAGTATAAGAGAGCAGCTTAAAGGGGTCAATACGAGTTAAAGAGGTGCCATTATTGATTCGTTAGAAGCTCCTGGTGACACAGTGACTGGGGAATCTCTGAGAGATTGGGCTCCTTGTCATGTGTGAGAACATCTAAAGCAGGAATGGAGATTTAGTTGGAAATCCAGTGAGGTTTAGCTTGTAGACCTTAGCTGTGGTTTTATACCCCTTCTTTAGTTAAAGTGCTGGCAGTGTGCATGTGTTCAAATAAAAGTGTTGATGCCATCTTGTGTATCCATATATATTCTCTCCAGAACCTGATTACATTACAATAACACTGGTGTGGCAGCCTCCGCTTCAGTCGTGCACACCTGACTAGTCTCTCTGCCATAGATGCTGGTTTTTAATCAGAGTGAGTATAAAGCTGAATGCGACTCACGTTACCTGCCAGTTACCATCTGGCTCCAGTAGGAGTGCACAGTGGGCTCAGCATGCATGTTGGTACCTGCATCCCTGGATCTAATGGAGGCTGTTATAGCACCAGAAGGGGTTAATAAGTAAGGTTAAATCCAGCATGCATGCTGGTCTCACACTCCCTGGATTTTGTGTGGCTGTGGCCCATAACAGGTAAGATTTAGCGTTAGGAGGATGTTATGCGGCTATTATGGCCCATAACAGGTCAGATTTAGTGTTAGTACCCACTCTAGGAGACAACCGTGTCGGGGTGAGTGGGCTTACTACCTTTTGATCAAAATGTAAACCAATGTCTCCACTGTTTGCATATGATATCATTTATGTCCTCTGTAGCTTTCATCTTGGGCAGAGGTCTGGTTACAGAGTGCTGTTGCACCTTGTTGTCTGTACATTACAATAACACTGACACCGAATTTTCTCACTAGAGGTTTTACTAGGCATGGCCCCTGAACTGAGGAGTGGCCTCTAACTAGCATGGTGGGAAATTTATCTGAAATGATGCAGGGGAAAGCGGAACAGTTGCTGTTAACAACCAATCATATCTGAACTCTCATTTTTCAGAGAAAGCAAATTCTCAGTTGGTCTCCAGTGATCACCAACACAGCAGTGGGATCCTGTCTAAGAAAATGGCCAGGACTATGAATAAACTAAAGGCTCTGTTTATAACCAAAGCAATAATAAAAGTGTACATATTGTTTATGACTTCTAATTAAGCTTTGGAGTAGAATTGCTTTTAATCTATAATGAATGATATACTGGAAGAAATTTATCTCCAAGCAATGCGTGCGCTGATGGAAGATAACACAGGCCAATGCATACTGAAGGTGGAATCATTGCTACCCTTTCTGATCTATTCATTATCAGCAGCACATCCCTAATTACACAGGAAGATATGCTGACAATAAACAAGCATTCAAAAAAACATTTGCTAATTTGTTCAAAAGGAAAAGTAAAATATTGCATTGACACAAGTATTCATACCCTTTTCTCAAGTTTTACTGGAAGCACATTTGACAGCTATTACAGCCTTCAGTCTTTGTCGGCATGATGCCACAAGGTTTGCACAAGTGGATTTGGGGATTTTCTGCCATTCTTCTCTGCAGATCCTCTCAAGCTCTGTCAGGTTAGATTGGGACTGTCCAGGACCATGAACAGTCATTTCCAGGTCCCTCCAGAGATGTTTGATTGGGTTCAAGTCAGGGCTCTGGCTGGGCCACTTAAGGGCAGTCACAGAGTTATCCCTAAGCCACTCTTACGCTGTTTTGGCTGTGTGCTTAGGGTCACTATCTTGTTGGTAATTGATCCTTTGGATCATGTGGCCACTGACTTCAGTGGCCACATGATCCATGTCAAACAGGATGTTGACTTACAGAGACTGGATTGAGGCAGCTCAGGTAGGGGACTAAAGGACATGGAACCTAGTGGCAGGGAGTAGGTAAGTATCCTTCCCTTTGCAGGTCTTGCCACATAGAGGGTCTAGCAGAAAGGTCCCTTGAAGATAAACATCCATTTTAAGGTCAACTTTAAATAAACGTGAATAAAAATAGTAAATTATGTTTCACAGTTACTTTTAACTTTTTTTTTTTGCTATCACTTTCTTTTACTAAAAATGGTTGACTGGTGCTTAAATATAATATTTAAACAGGGAGACAATAACTTTAAATGTCACAAATCACACTGGACAGTGTGATATAAAGTTGAAGACAGCACAAAGCACAAAACATCCACAACATATCCACTACAACCTTAAATAAATTGGTTTTATATCCCTTTATCACTCTGTTCTGGTTTCCTCTTGAGATGGGATCAGCGCACACATTGCTTTTCCTTGAAGTGGGCTGTGCAATCAATAGCAGTCACTGTGCACAGGCAGTAACTGTACTTTGTGTGTGCAGCATTCTGTCACCACCTTTCCCAAAACTGTCACTTCTCTCCTCCAACAAATCCCTTGCACTAGGGAGGTGTAATACTTTTAAGTGAACAAGCAATAAAATGCAAACGTGTTTTTTTTCTGTATTATAAAAATATATGCTCATTGTCTTGGTTACACAGTTTCACACCTCATACACTCCAGAGGCAAAAATAAACATGCTGCTCGGCTATAACAATGTTCAAAAATTATTGTCATAATAAAATATATGCATACAGTTCTGTATATATGTTATTCAAAGCATAGCTCAAGTGATTATGCAGATTTTTCACTAGACTAGGCTGGCATGTCAATATATGGAAAAATGTAAAAGATTTAGAACTGATTTCCCACCTTCCAAAATTTCACCTACTTTTGGACACACCATATGGTCCAACACCCAGCAGCTTGGCGTGCTTAGAAAGTTGGAGCACTAAAACTTAGTTTCTAGTTGTCATGCATGTGTGGGGAAAGTGCAGCAGAACCAAGAATGGATCCTCAAACTCATAATGGGCGGTGGCTAAACCAAGAACCCAGATCCTAGTCGTTAGTCGATGATGAATGATGATGTAGTTTAAGTGAGATGAGACTGGTTGGGAGCACAGAGGGCCTTGGTCCAATCATTCAGTTTCGTGGCAGTCCCAGATGTTGCACTCTTGCTCATCAGAAAGGAATAGCATATTCGATGGAAATACTGCTGAAAAGATTTATACGAAAAAAACATAGAAAAACATTTACATTTTCAATAAATTCTCCTTTGCAATTTATTCTTTATTCCCAGGCCAACATAGTCTGGATTCTCCTTCAACTGTCATGTGCCATTCCCTATGAAAACAGATTCATAAAAATACATTTTTGGAAAAACATGAGAACAGCAAGGGAATGAAAAAGAGTCAGGATACATTTGTAAAACAAAAAGCCTTATCTGTTTTTTTTCTATTTGGGTACGACCAAATGGTCAGGTTTCTTGATGCAGTTTTGGAACCCTAAACCAAGAGTGAAATGAAAAAACAGGATGAGTTGTATCTGTCCTTCATAATAGCTCTGCTTTTACGATCCACTCCTGAATTTGGCTTCCAAAGGTGCATCAAGAAAAGGAAATGTGTGGCCAAACTCTTGAAGTGCTTTTTTAGACACCCAGGAAACTGCTATAAAAATGGCAATTGTATAAAACCCTTTGCTTGCAGCTTTGTTGCTACCACATTGATAACATGTAATGCTGCATTAGCAGTAGGCTGGTCTATACTTTGCACTGTCCTGCATACAATGCATTTAGAAAGTCTTCATTGCATTCAGAAAATAAAATATTGCATTGACAGGATTAGGAGTAGGATTGAACTAATCGAGCTTAGGATAGTAGATCCAAAATAATTTCTTTAAAAAACTTCGGCTGTTTTATATTTAGAAGCCGCTGTGGATCCACCGAAGTTTTGAAGAGGCCAACGCCTCTTCATAACGCCAGAGGATCCACCATCAGCTAAGGGGTTTATTAAGAATGGCATCTAAAATGCTGATATTAATAAATGTGTGCCTTTGTAATGCTGTTTCCGTGTACAGCATTAAAATGTATGTGCTGTGTGTAGGAAAACCTTGTATTGGCCGAAGTTGCGCAAGACTTCGGAAAATGACTTCGGTATTCCTATCTGCATATTTAAAAACATTTTAAAATAGCAATCCAAAGTCGGATTTGGTAACGAGATACATTTTTTTTACATTCTTAACATTTGTTTACATTTTTTTTAATAAAATGTTGCTTTGGCTTCAAATTTTAAATTTTCACAAGGGGTAACAGGAGAAAATGCACCCACAACTTGTTATGCATTTTTTCCTGAATATGGAAACACACCATTCCTGATTGTAAACTGCTGTTTGGGGGCATGGCAGCGTTCAGACGGGAAGGAGCAACATATAGATTTTCTAATATGTAATTTTCCTAAATTGTTTTAGGAGCCATAACTGTTTTTATTTTTTGTGGACTGAGCTGTGTGATAGCTTGTTTTTTGTGAGAGAAGCTATAATTTTTTGGGATCATTTTAGGGTACGTATGACTTTTTAATCACTTTTTATACTATTTTTTGGCAGGTGAGGTGGTCAAAAATTGCAATTCTGTCAGCGTTTTTTATTTTTATTTTTCTTGGGTATTCTCCATGTGTTATGTATTATATAATAACTTTATGCTGTGGTTCAATATGGTTATGGCAATACTAAATTTATATATTTTTTTATTAAAAATAATGCATCTCCACATACTAACATCCATAATGTTGTGATTTTCCGCCAGTGTAGCTGTCTGAGGTCTTGCGGGACGGATTGCAGTTTTTATTGGTACCATTTTGGGGTACATACTGTATGACTTTTTTGATCACTTTTTATACAATTTTTTGGGAGGAGAGATGGCAATTCTGTCATTGTTTTTCTTTTTAATGGCGTTCACCGTACGGGATAAGTAACGATTGTAAGTAACGATGATCAATTTATAGATAAGGTAATTAAGGACGTGATGATACCAATCATGTGAAGTGCATTTTATTTTATTTTTTTAATTTTAAGCAATTGTAAATGTGCGGATAGGAAAAATCTATTTTTTAATAGAATTTTTTTTTTTACTTTTTTGTTAAACACTTTTTGTACCCAGACCCACTTGGTTCTTGTAGATCCTGTGAGTATGCTGGCTGTAGAATACATTGCAATAGTGTATTGCAGTGTATTGTCACTTACACTTCTGCCTCTGGCAGGACCTGTCAGGCATAGGGTATATGGCAAGCCTGGATGCCTGTGTAAGGTAGCCGGTTGCCATGGTAAACATTAGGATGCTGCCTCAGCAATGCAGCAGCCCGATGGGAGAGAGAGGGAGCTTCCTCTCTCTGTCAGACGTTGCAGCAAAGTGTCAGCTGTATGTTACAGCAGACACTCACTGCTGCCACTGCCCCTACCTGGATTTGAGGATTTTCTGCCATTCTACTCTACAGTTCCTCTCTAGGTCAGTTAGGTTAGATGGGGCCTGTAAGTGGACAGCCATTTTCAGGTCTCTCCAGAGATGATGATTGGGTTAAAGCCAGGGTTTTGGCTGGGTCCCTCAAGGACATTCACAGAGTGGTCCCTAAGCACTCCTGTGTTGTCTTGGCTATGTGCTTAGGGTCATTGGCTTGTTGAAAGTTGAATCTGAGGCTTATTCAGAGGTCCAGAGCACTCTGGCCCAGGTTTTCATTAAGAATATCTCTTTACTTTGCTCCATTCAGCTTTCCCTCACACCTGACCAGTCTCCCTCTCCCAGCCACTGAAAAACATCCCCACATCTTGATGCTGCCACTACCATGCTTCACTGTAGGAATGGTATTGAGCAGTTAATGAGCAATGTCTAGTTTCCTCCAGACATGACGTTAAGAATCGAGGCCAAAAATTTTAATTTTGGTTTCATCAGACCAGAGAATCTTGTTTCTTAGAGTCTGAGATTCCTTTAAGGGCTTTGTGTGCGAACACCAGGTGGGATTTCAAGTGTATTTTACTGAGAAGAGGTTTCTCTCTGGTAACTCCGACATAAAGTCTAGATTGGTGGAATTGCTGCAGTGACGGTTGACCTTCTGGAAGTTTCTCCCATCTGCACACAGGATCTTTGGAACTCAGCCAGAGTGACCATTGGGTTCTTGGTGATCTCTCTTACCAAGGCCCTTCTACCCCAATTACTTAATTTGGTAGGGAATTCATCGCTAGGAAAAGTCCTGGTTGTTCCAATCTTCTTCCATTTAAGAATTATGGATGCCACTGTTCTCTTGGGGACTTTCAGTGCAAGAAATTTTTTTTTTGTTTTGTTCTCCAGATCTGTGCCTCCACACAATTCTGTCTCTGAGCTCTACAGGCAGTTCTTTCCTCCTCATGGCTTGTTTGCTCTGATATGTATTGTCAGCTGTGAAACCTTATATATACAGGGGTGTGTCTTTCAGGTCACGTTCGAGTGAAATTTCAAGTGTCACAGCAAAGCATCTGAATCTTTATGTCCAAGCTTCTTAATAACTTAGCAAAAACTTTTAAAATTCTGTTTTCACTTTCTCATTATGGGGTATTGAGCGTAGATTGATGGGGGATTTGATATGTTATTTTAGCAAAATGCGGCAACTTAACAAAATATGAAAAAGTGAAACAGTATGAAAACTTTCCAAATGCAATTTAAAATAATCATCAGCATTAAAGGGAATGTGTCATCAGAAAGTTTTGGTAGTTATATTAAAAATATATATAATCCTGCAATATTCCCACTGGTCATTAGGCCCAATATATGTTAAAACTTTCTGTCTTTTGAGAATAGCTACATGGGTCATAGACACAATGGACAAGAGCTGAACCCATTGACTTCTTTGCTAGAGTTTTCAAGATATGCTCTGTAAACTATGCAGAGGTCAGGAGGGAGATGATAAGTTGCAATATCACCTATTGTGAATGGTGGATTCTGTGTTACCTATATAGAGGTGTTATTTGTCATTGTAATTCTGCCTGTGGAAATAATGATAATGGCTACTAAAAGGTTACCCGTACAGAAGAGGAAATCATGACCTATTATTAGGCCTAGTGGACAGTGCAAAAATTGCAGGATTATATACTTTTTTTTTAAAAATATAGTTAGTGACATGGAAAAATAAAAACATGCAATCAGGGAAAGTCAGTCTT
This sequence comes from Bufotes viridis, assembly GCA_033119425.1. NCBI lineage: Eukaryota > Metazoa > Chordata > Amphibia > Anura > Bufonidae > Bufotes > Bufotes viridis. The sequence continues at coordinate 373,359,753 of CM065590.1, read as the reverse complement.
GTGGTATCAGATATAGCTGAGGGTTGATAGCCACCTTCTTTTGATAGCAATCCTGAAGTACTAACCAGGATCTTGATGGTACCCCAAAACTGTCCTCCATTACAGTGAAGCTGTCTATCAGCATCCATGATTTAGGAAGAGGGGGCTTTGAACGCCCCTGCCGCTGAGGCTCATTGTGGGTCAGTCGCGACATACACACTTTCAGCTGAGGATTTAGCTGCTGCATGGCTCTAGAAACAGCTGATGGAAAAATAAAAAACAAACATTCTAAAAAAATTCTAAAAAAAAATAGTAGCCATTATCATTATTTCCACAGGCAGAATTACAATGACAAATAACAGCTCTATACAGATAAAACAGAATCCACCAATCAGTTTCCACCTTTCATTTTTCATTTTTTCAGCTCTTGTGGAATATAAGAGGATGAGGATGAATCTGATTCGTTGCTATGGGCAACTAAGTCAGTTCTACTTTATACCAGTTTGATAAATCTCCCCCACAGGAGACAAAATAGCTGTACATTTTAAAATGTTGATACATTTTTAGCAAGACTTTTTTTTAAAAAAAAAAGCGTTTTTTACATATCTTATATTTTTTATTCTAAAATAAGATTTTATATACCGTATTTTTCGCCCTATAAGACGCACCGGCCCATAAGATGCACCTAGGTTTTTGGGGAGGAAAATAAGAAAAAAATATTTTTAACCAAAAGGTGTGCTTTTGGAACTAATGGTGGTCTGTGGATGGCACTATTACTGGGGATCTGTGATGGCACTATTATGGGGGATCTGTGGATGTCACTGTTATGGGGGATCTGTGATGGCACTATTATGGGGGATCTGTGGATGGCACTGTTATGGGGGATCTGTGATGGCACTATTATGGGGGATCGGTGGATGTCACTGTTATGGGGGTTCTGTGAAGGACACTGTTATGGGGGATCTGTGGATGGCACTATTATGGGGGATCTGTGGGTGGCACTGTTATATATGTGCCATCCACAGACCGCCCACCCCATAACATTGTCATTCACAGATCCCCCATCCCATAACAGTGTCATCCACAGACCCCCACCCCTTAATAGTGCCATCCTCAGATGTCCCCCATAAAACTGTCATCCACAGATCCGCCCCCCCCCCCGCCGCTCCAGTGCTGCACTATACAAATATATAGTCCCATTCAATTAAAAGTGATTAAACATGCCCCCTCACTTCTAATATTACTATACACCCTAACAGCTTGTATACAACACAGGCAGGCAGGCTGAGTGGCAGCGTGACTCACTGACACCACGTGCCTGTGCCGCCTGCTTCATTCATAAAGTAGACGGTGCAGGCACGTCACATCAGGCTCGGCCTGCCTGCCTGCATTCTACAGAAGCCATTAGGGTGTACGGTAATATTAAAAGTGAGGGGGCATGTTTAATCACTTTTAATCGAATGGGACATTTTATATTTGTATAGTGCAGCACTGGAGCGGCGGGGCCGGAGTACAGTGAATGCACCGGACCCGCCGCAATTGCCGGCCCCCAGATCCTCCTCCCAGTCCCTCCCTGATCATATATCGCAGCCTGCTATGTAAAAATGTCAGCATTCGCCCCATAAGATGCAGGGGCATTTTCCCCCCATGTTTTGGGGGAAAACGTGCATCTTATGGGGCAAAAAATACGGTAGATTAATTATCTATAAGTGTCACACCTAGATAGAAGGTGGCCAGGAGCTCTCACAAGCTGTTCATTATAAAACATAATTAATTTTGGCTTTTATGCATATCAGTCATTTCATTGAAGAATTTTAGTCAGCAGATTATACTATAATACAATAAGTGAGAATAAATGTCAAAGTGCTTTTATGCATTTTTAGATCTATGGCTACATTTGAGTTGAATGTAAACCTGCACATAAACACATTATGACATTTTTGTCTCTATGATACGTATAACTTTTTCAGTTTGTTTAGTGCACTTTTAAACAATCAACAAGTCATGAAGTTTGGTTTCTATGCAACGATAGTGTTGTACTTTTGGCAACATGTAAAGTAATTTAGTCAGTGCCAGTGGAGGTAGAATTGACTCATTTTGTTCTGTTTGCTGCACTAGTAATGAAGAGGGATTATGAAATTCTGTATTATGCTTTTTGTTTTTGTTTCTTTTTAACCTGTCAATGACTGGTATATTTTGGGTGTTAAAGGGAACCTGTCACCTATACTATGTTGCCCTCAATAAATGTAGCATAGTGTAGGGACAGACCCACCGATTTCAGTGGTCTGTCCCTTCTGAGCTGGCAGTTAGTATCACAAATAGTGCATATGTGAATGTTTCAAATGCGGCCAAACATTTTATTGCCATCCATAATAGAAGTCTGCATACATTTTCTGCATATGCAATAGAACGAATTTTTCTCCCACAAAGAGGACTGGATTTATAAAGATTAGTTCTACAGAGAGAAGCTTTCTGGATTTTAAGGCTAAAAACTAGACACCCTACAGGTTTGAATTTAAGGACAGAACGGATGTATATTTTTTGAAAAGGAAACAACCTTTCTACCTATATAAGCCGTATGTGTATATTTATGTTTGTTTTTAATTGCACGTTTATACAGTATGTGATTCACTTGCTATAGACTTATGTTCAGACACTGCGTTTTTTTCTCCGATTCAGCAATTTAATACAGGGAATGAATATATATGAACACAGTGCCTGTGAAAATACAGGTTAATACAATGCCTGCGAAAATAATGTCAGTTTAAGTGAGACCACATTTTCTTTTAATTTGTGCTTGTCTTTTCTCTTGCATTAGAAATAAAAACAGACAGCTGCTTTGCTCACAATTAGTTCGCTCCATGAGTTACACCTGAATTCAGTCACCTCCCCATTAATTGGGGGATGGTGAATTATGAAGGAAGTGGAGCTTGTGAGATAGCATGCCAGTCATGAGTAAGAACTTTTATCTGTTCGAAACGCGTTGACTGTAATTGGATATGTGAAGATTTTTGTTATTGCCGTTGCATTATCCATCACTGGAAATAAAGAAATCATCCCTCACGAATTGTAGGTGCTGGAGCCTTCCTTCATTTTTACTGGCAGTTAGTACTTTAAGAGTACCTATTGGCTGAAGCCTGCATCGTAGACCAGCTCTATAAGGGAGATGAGTCTAATGAGGCTCGCTGTCCCTGCCCTCCTCCACCTCCAGATAATGACTGACAGAGATCTTTGCTATGCATAACAGGAAATGAAATTGTCATCAATAAGTCAATAAAATGATGAAGGGCCTCACTGGACTCTGAGAGGACCAGGCAGTGAAAACATCATCACAACAGGTCATGTCAATCAAAGTGAGAGGGCGTGGCAGTTGCGTAGGAATAATGGCAACATCCCCATATGCTCTTAAGCTATATTAAAACATAATTTTTCTCAGCAATACTGGCACATATGAACATGGGACCAACACAGATGCCTTCAGCTGCCAAGTGCACATGCAATAGGCCAGCCAGTCTCATAGGTACAAATCTGCTGACAGATGTCCTTTAAGGACCACTGCTGTAGATTATATTAGGGCCACTGCTGTAGATTATATTAGGGCACAGTAAATCATGTCAGATTTATTGTGACTTTTCATCTTGTCATACATAGACGTCGGCTGATATTAATGATTTTGACAGGATCGTCCAACTATGATCACCCAAACATCAAATTTGTATAGTGGCCTCCTGATTCTCCTCTGAGGGCAGACGACCAAGAGAAAGAAGAATCAGGCAGCTGGATTTGGTACTGGTGGTGTGGTAGATTTTTGAGACTTTTTCCCTTCAGAGATAACAACAATGTAAAGAATCCCATCTTGTTAACAATGCCACTAGATGTTATTTATGTCTGCAGTATTTCTATATGTACAATGGATGTTTCATCATCTATAGTGCCTCTATATGTTAAGACTACTGACATATTCAGCTGATATCTGTAGTGAAAGAAAGCCATTGTGCCCTGATGGTATCTCCTACAGACAGAAAGAAAATTGGCTATAAATTTCCCACAAAGGTATCTAAAATATCTGAAGGAGTACATCATCATAAAACAAGAAGATAGCGTTCCAAATGTTTACACTGAAGCACAACAGATCACCATCTTCTAAATGGTCAGTGTGAGAGGTCACAATATAGCAGCAGACATAAGCTGACTGGCTCTCACATTGTTCCTAACATCCCCGTATATCCCATCAAGTCCTAACAATAGGCAAACATGGGCTGTAATTATTCAGATTGGATATCCATCTATAGCAAAGGCTTTGGTATTGTGATGTCAATGTCATCAAAGAAATCTCAGAATTAGTGTCTGGATACAAATGTCCTATCAAATTAGATAACACTAAGGGACAATATCTATGGCCAATGTTACACAAATTGCTATTAAAAATTCAATTTGGCTGCTTCATTGGATTTTACAAAAAAATGGCTTTGTGACCAATTACCTTGTCAAGAAGAGCATTTCTTTGTAAGTAGCGTGTACAATGACTGGGAACAGCGATTGTGCCCTCCTGTTATTGAACCCCTCAGATGCCATGTTCATCGCTGATCATGACATCTGAGATAACTAGAGATGAGCCAATTTATGAAAAGTTTGATTTGGCTGATTCAACTAATTTTACCCAAAAATTTGCTTTGTGACCAATAACTTGGTAACGAAGTGCAATTTTTTTTGTAAGTAGCAGGTGCAATGACAGGGAGCAGCGATAGCAGTGTGAAATTAACATAAAATAAAAATTTACATCAAACTTACTGCCTCCATTTGCTTGCGACGGGCCGGCAGCCTCCATCTTGCTCGAAGATCTGGAGCGAAATCTCACTCTGTGCGAGATTACATCACCACGCACGGGATTTCAGCCGAGATCTTCAACCAAGATGGAGGCTGGCATCCGTCGCGAGCAATGGAGGAGGTAAGTATGATTCTTTTTTTGGTTTTCACACCATTTCAGGTTAAATCGATTCGCTGACATGAAGCTTCAAGGCGAATCAAATTTATCCTGAAATTTGGATCAAATTCCATCGAATCATGGGATTCGATTTGCTCATCTCTAGGAATAACCATTGAGGGATAATCATTACAAAAAAAACAAACAAAGAGCCCGTCATGGCCCTCTTATTGGAAGATCCAGAGTGAAATCTCGGGTGGTGCATGATGACGTCATCGCACTGGCCAGCATGGTGACGTAATACGTCACTGAGCACGAGATTTCATGCTGGATCTTCAAGCAAGATAGCCATGGTGGCCTCATTGTACGGGTGAGGGGAGTATGATTCTTTTTATTTTTACCGCCATATCAGGGAAATTGATTCCGTACTACAAAGCACAAGGAAATTTGGTTTCGCAGCAAATCAAATTTTCCCTAAAATTCGCATCGGAGTCCACTTGGGATACTTTGACTTGCTCAACACTAATTGCTATGATCAAGAGTGTTTTTCAGTGTATAGACTGGAGATGAGTGAATTTCTGCTTATGAAATTCGTTCACACTTCGTTTGGTGGTAAAAGGTGAATAGCTTTATGGATTCCGTTACCACAGGCCATAATGCAATTCTATGACGGAATGTATAACAATGCCTTTAGGGGCATTTCATTAATCATTCCGTCATAATAGGAAGTCTATGGGCTGCAAAATGAATCCATCCCGTTTTCGTTATCCAAGGGAGGACTCCAGCATAATGTAAACCGGACTGATCTGTTATGCAGGCCATAGACTTCTATTATGATGGAATGAATAACGGAATGCTTCTAAAGGCATTCCGTTATGCATTCCGTCATAGAATTGCGTTATGTTCCGTGGTAACGGAATCCATAATGCAATTTACTTTTAACTACCAAATGAAGTGTGAACGAATTTCAAAATATGCAATTCGCTCATCTCAATTACTTTAATTGACTTCAATTACTTTAAATTCATTATTTTGCCTGAAGGAAAATTGCTGATGTCTGATAATGGCACTAGGGCCGAAATGTGTAACTTGTCAATAGTTGTTTCCATTATCCGTATAGGACTTTTTTTCTGCTAGCAGCACTCATGGCTCATTGGCTCTTCTCACTTCTTTCAAGGACTTTCAAGGGCTGTGCTTATCAGTTCAGGTGACCCTCTATCTTACACGATTATAGACAGTGGATGTAGGGGTGCAGAGGAAGCAGTTGCATTTAGGTCCTGAAGTGTGAGAAATCCCATAAGAACCTTTACCCCGTAAGAAGACACTAGCATTATAGATGAAACATGGTGGATGTGGGACCCTGTTAAATATTTTGTATTGGGGTCCAGAAGTTAAAAGTTATAGATTTGGGTACACTGAAGCTGGTTCTATGTGCCTTAAATAAGAATAGATGTATGTTGGACATTTTTCATTTCTCATTATATATAAATAACAGTATCTGTATAATCCTGCTATCAGAACCTAAGTAGAATTAGGGGATAAATCACTATGTGAAATGAGTCAGTGGTATAGGATGCTTGGGTTTATTGATGGCTTCCACGAGTCTCCCTTATTATTCCTCACTATATTCTGGTTTTATATGTTTCCCAGCAGCAACTGTCTTTTCTTAAAGAGTTTCTGCAGCAACCCAGGCATTGCTTTTTAGAAAAAACACCTCAATTGCTGCAACAGAACTTTTGGTAGGGAAAGGAAGTAGAAATAGTTTTATTTCATTTATTAAGTGACTAATATGAGTCTCCATTTTCCCCTCTCGAAGAGGTTCTACAGAAGCTGGGGTTTGTATAATAAGGCAAAATCCACTGAGGTTGTAATGTAAGCTATAAAAGTTTATTAGATGTCACTTAAAGGGGTTGTCCAAGATAAATAATGAATAATGACTTACCCTTTTCTCCGCTGCCGCTTCCAGTGATGTGCTCTAGTCCTCCCCACTATATGTTTTCCTGGCTGCAGAGGTGACATTCCTTGCACACAAGCAATAACTGGTCTTAGCTGTGTCATCCTGTCTACTGTATTGGTCACAGATTGGCTGCACAGAGACAAGTGTGTATGAAATGTCACTGCTGCATCCAGGAAGATGACATCAGAAGTGAGAAGAGCAGAGCACATTGATGGAAGAGGCAGGGGAGAAAAGGGATATGTATGGCTTCTTTTGTTATTTACCACATTTACAGTGGCTGCCCCAAGTTGTCTTTATGTTGGACAACACTCTTAAGCCTGTGATCTGACATTTTATGAAGAACTATAACTCCTTGTCGACTTCGAATGTTTATATGATTTGTAGAAGATATATTATCCACTATGTCATTTACTATTGGAATAATTTTATGGAAATATTGGAAAGCTACTCAAATATAGGAAATGTGTAATTTAACGTAGTGTATGATATAACTATACATATACTGAAATGTTCTGTATGGGTGGAAGCTAACATCTAGAGCTAAGGAAATCCCACGTTTAAGCGCATTCCTCTTAATATGGTCATTTTTTCTTGTATTTTTGCTCATCCAGTCATCGTACACTAGAGTCCATCACTCATATTCAACTATAAACATTTTCCTTGTCTTTCCCAATCATGAGCATTACTTTACATTACACTAATTTCTCCACATAAACAGTAACTCTGAAATGTTTATAAAGATGCTGATAAATGTGAAACAGAGGCTAATAGGATGTGATTTTCTATGGCAGCATGAGCAGGGGGATTCAGCAAGATTTGTGTTTGTGTTTTATGTTTCACATTTACACAGTGATCTAAATATAAATAAGCGAATGCATCCACAGCTATTACATACTTTGAGCAATCTAGCCAAAGCCACACTTAAATGTGTTTAATCAAATGGAGCAGCTCCTCTGATATCACTGACGGGAAAGCTGCAACTGGACATATGTTTCTTCTGCAATGCCTGCTGCAGGGGAAATGTAGTATTACATGCTGGACTCTTATATATATGGCAGTCCTTGATCAACATAGATGTGTTGGTCTTCCAAAGTTAGAGATACTCTTTGTAAGTGGCTTTTGGCTGTGTGTAACAGTAATAGCATCTACACTCCTCAACTCTGATATTGCATCACCAAGAAGGAAAAGTCATGGGATTACAGAAATAACAGGATCAAATTAGACGTGTTAATTATATGCAGATGATAAAAAAATAGAAACAAAATACTCAAAACATCTTTATTCAGTATCGAGTATGAGCAAAACATGCAGAAATGCATGTACTTACATACCGTGGCATGCTATCAATGAAGTTATTAATGGTTGTCTGAGGAAGACTAAAGGGGTCCAGTTACCATACATTATGCCACCCCACACTATAATATCAGGAGGAGGACCAGTATGGAATTCACTCTTGAAGGCATCTTCACTGTGTTGCCCACGTGGTCTCCAGACCAATCTCTGGTTATCATTGCATACAAGAAAAGAGTCAGATGCATCACAAAGGAGAATAAATCTCCATTCCAGCCTCCACTGCTGTCTTAATGTGCACCATGATCGTCTTTGAGAGTGGTGGCATGAGAGGCGAGCAATAGAACACCTGTAGCTGGACATCTGGCTCATAGCCAAATGTTGTGCTAACGCTTTTCGGTGGTTTGTGTAGACACTGTTTGTCGACCTAGACTTAGGAAATGATGTCCAATTACACTTGCAGTAAAGAATGGATCAATACATGCCATTCTTCTAATCAAACAATCCATTTGTGCAGAGGTTCACCGCTATGCACCTCTTGTAGTCATTGCAGTTCATCTTTGTTCTTCCATCCAGCAGGACATGCAACATTAAACGGAGTGATAAACCAAGTCTATCAGTTCAAGTATTTTGTCCTCTCAGTTTACAAGTGGCAATAACTGGCACATTGATGAACAAGAGGCATTGAATAATCATTCTATGCATCTTGATCTAATTTTTGAGGTTTCATGTGGCTAAAAAAACTTTTAGTCTTTAGTCTTTTAGTCTTTCAGACCCTCCCACATGCCATAGATTGGAACTAGGTGCTTGAAATTTTGAACGGTTTTTGCATCCTTGATTTGCTTAACCTTATGGCTTACCCTGGTTAGTGTTGCAATTTCAATTATGAGGATTGTAATGCAGTGCCTTGACAAAGTATTTTTATCCCTTGAAATTTCCACAATTTATCATGCTACACCCACAAAAATTGTAGCTCTAGCTGTATGTTTAGGATCGTTGTGTTGCTGGAAGGTGAACCACTGCCCCAGTCTTAAGTCTTTTGCAGCCTCTAACAGGTTTTAGTATGTGATTGCCAGGTATTTAGCTCCATCCATCTTTCAATCAATTCTGACCAAATTCTCTGTCCCTGTTGAAGAAAAGCATCCGCTCAGCGTGATGCTGCCGCCACCATGTTTCATGGTGGGGATGGTGTGTTCAGGGTGATGTGCAGTGTTAGTTTTCCACCACACATAGCGTTTTGCATTTAGTTCTAAAAGTTCAACTTTGGTCTCATCCAATCAAATTCCCTGTCCCTGTTGAAGAAAAGCATCCACTCAGCGTGATGCTGCCGCCACCATGTTTCATGGTGGGGATGGTGTGTTCAGGGTGATGTGCAGTGTTAGTTTTCCGCCACACATAGCGTTTTGCACTTAGTTCTAAAAGTTCAACTTTGGTCTCATCCAATCAGAGCGCGTTCTTCCACATGTGCCCCCTGCATGGCTTGTGGCAAACTGCAAACAGGAATTCTTATGGCTTACTTTTAAAAATGGCTTTCTTCTTGCAACTTTCCCATAAAGGACAGATTTGTGGAATACACAACTAATAGTTGTCGTGTTGACAGATTCTCCCACCTGAGTTGTGGATCTCTGCAGTTCCTCCAGTGTCCATTGGCTTCTTGGCTGCTTCTATAATTAGTGCTCTCCTTGCCTGGAATGTCAGTTTAGGTGGACAGTTTAGGTGGACAGCCATGTCTTAGTAGGCCTGCAGATGTGCCATGCTCCTTTCTTTTTTGGATTTAACAGTGCTCTGTGAAATGTTCAGAGATTGAAATATATTTTTGTGTAAACTAATCCTACTTTGCACGTTACAACTGTATCCTTGACCTGTCTGGTGTGTTCCTTGGTTTTCATGATGCTGTTGGATTACTAATGTTCTGTAACAAACATCTGATGTCTTCACAGAACAGCTGTAGTTTTACTAAGAATGCATTACAAACAGTTGGACTCTATTTACTAATTAGGTGACTTCTGAAGGCAATTGGTCAAACTGGAATCTAGTTAGGTGTATCAGAGTACAGTGGGCTGAAAGTAAATACACGCTACACTTTTCAGATTTCTATTTATACAAATTTTTGAAAACCATGTATACTTTTCTTTTCACTTCATACATGTTTGCAACTTTGTGTTAGTCTATCACATAAAATCCTAATAAAAAACATTTAAGTTTGTGGGTCTAAAGTGAAAAAATGTGAAAAAGTTCAAGGGCTATGAATAGTTCTTCAAGGCAATGTAGGGGACACTCTCCATTATGACATCAGTATACACAAGCAAGACCAACCCCTCTGACCACCACAGAACAAGAGTATGAAAGTAGATTAGCATATAGTAGTCATAAGCATGTGTCATGGTGGTTGCATCCCCACTGATTAAACAATGATCACCTATCCTAAAGAGCCCTTTAAACGGGCTGAGAATCCACAAGATAATCCCTTATTAGCATTCACAAGAATGTTCATTAGCGATTTTCTGTCAGTGTAAAAGTGCCGACGATTACCTGATGAACAAACAAAATGCTCGTTTATCAGGTATTATATAAAGGTTACACAACAAAAAACAAATAACAACCTAATAATGGGGGTAAAATACATCTGAACACAAAGAAAAAAAACTCAATAGCGAGCCAACTGTATATAAACAGAATAAGGGTGGGTTTGCAGCAGCGTTATGCCATTCCCTTATAGGTTCCCTTTATAATGGAATAAAATGGAATGGCCAGATGGAATGCAAAACAGAAGCCTTTAAGATAAAGATTTTGCCAAAACATGCATTGGGGTGTGCAGTTCTCGTAAGGTGATTACTCATGGATAGGTTACGACTTTTATGAGGGAGAGGGCTATTCATAGGATATGGCTGATATATGTTTTAGGATTTGCTATTGATTTGCTATAATGTTCATTTAGTTACCATCCATTATGTATACTACAATCGAGTAATTATTTTTTATAGCCACCCTCTATTGATTATATCTTCACATTTTGTCTCAGGTAGTCCCGCACTTTGCATAGATGTTATTCATCTATTTTAATCATGTTAAGTAAATTTATTCAATAAAGATTGTTCCAAATTTTGAGCTACAGAGACTCAGGTGTCTTTATGTTGGTAGTAAATTATTTATGCAGACACAAAAATTGTCTTTTGCTGGTAGCAGATCGTGCTGTGTACATGTGCTCTACTGCCAGCAAACAATGAGTGTGTATGGCATTAGCGATCGTTCTTCCCCATACTGTGGTGGAAAACGCTGCGTTTAAATACAGCAGTCTCCTCCACTGATGAGCAGCCAATTGTCACGAATAAAGTCTTCCTTCCCAATAATCTGCTGCTGTATCGTCTCGTCTAAAGGGACCTTATAAAATAAGCTATCAATGCTAATGTCTCAGAGAATCACTTTAAAGAAAATCTTCATGTAAAGGCACCTTTAATAGGCCAAAAGTCAAGGCAAATGTCGGGAAGAGGCCATCCTAATAATGGTCACCCCAGATATTGGCCCTGTGTAAAGGTACCATTCTGAACACCAAAATCAGGATCTGAGCAGGAGATTGTGCTTTTGTGAATAGGAATCTGCTGCCCAGAAACAATGAAACTCTATGGAGATGAACGATCTCTGTGGTGAATGCTCAACCTTCTGCATGTAAATTTAACTCTAATCTCCTCATATGACATGTGAATGAATGGTTTGTTCCTGATAATTCAGCCCTTGTAAAGGGGAAGTGGCAGTTCAGGATTAGAAAAACATGGCTGCTTTCTTCCAAAAACAGCACCACCCCTGTATATGGGTTGTGTCCTGTACTGCAGCTCAGCTCCATTGGAGTCAATTGGGAAGAGTGGCAATACTGTAAACAAACTGCAGACTGGGGTGGTGCTGTTTATGGTAGAAAGTAGCCATGTTTTTCTAATCCTGGACTGCCCCTTAAATGTTTGTTGTTAATCAATAGATTTATTCAGTTACTCTTTAAGTCGATTTTTGTGCCCTGTGAACATGCATTACTCATGTTTTATTCATTGCTCTAATCTTTACCTATAAGGTGTGATCTGTAAAGCTAACCACAAAATCAACAGGATTGGTGTTTATTTTGAGCCTTTACCTTTATTGCTGGCAATAGTAACGGCACAATATTTTGGTTTTAATAACATGCTAAACAGGGGTGGACACAATCAGCAGAGGGCTCCTGTGCAAAGAATGTGCCTGGGTCCCCCATTCCCCATGCTAAATTCTCAGCCTAACCTATTTCCTCCTAACATTACATCCAGCAATATAAAAATTACACAGTAAGGCTACTTTCACACCTGCTGCACTACAATCCGGCCACCTGATCCAGAAGAGAATGCAAGGAATCAACCGGACACAAACCGCAGCATGCAGCGGTTTGTGTCCCACCGATTCTCTGCATTTTTGCCAGATTGTGGCCAGATCTATGCAAGACCCTATTATAGTGTGACCGGCGGGCATTCTGTCTGCATCCAGCAGTGCCCGATCCGGTAAATTCCGGCAGGCTGTTCGAGCAGAGAACGCAGATGTGAAAGTAGCCTAATTCAGCGCCACATACCTCTTACATCCAGTAATGTATCCTTTGATGCAGATGTTCACAACATCATGTCCCCCCAAATAATTGTGCTAAGCTGATACTCTGCCAGTGCTCCCCCCCCCCCACAGTACTAGTGTTCTCCACGTCCCACCAATAATAATAAATCTCTGTCAGAGTGCCCCTACAGTGCCCCCAACATTAATAGAGTTCCCCCTGTGTCCCAGACATAATAATGCTCCCATAGTGCCCATACTAGTATTCATGTTCCCCATAGTCCCCCAGTTTTAAGCTCACCATAATGCCCCCAGTAGTAATAATTCTCTTCATAATGTGTAACAGTAGAAAAATGCCCCCTTATAATGTGTGGCAGTCCAAAAAATATCCCTTATAATGTCAGCCAGTATAAAAATTCCCCTATTGTGTGGCAGTAGAAAAATACTCCCTCTTAGTGCCCCCAGTAAAGCCAATGTCCCCATAGGGCCCCCATAATATGTGCCAATGCCCCCTACTGTGTGCCAGTACAAAAAAAAAACTTTGCAGGTTGGGCATTCTATAGTGTGACTTCTCTAACTGTAAAGAATCCTTATCTGCATTGTGGGGAGTCGCTCTGGTAGACAGCGGTGCGGGTGCAGTTTAGAGGCAAAACAAGGAGTCCAGATTGTGCAACAAACAGTGTTTTATTCACACTTGCACACCATAAATGAAAAAACAGTCTCTTGGTGACAGTTCACACACAACGGAAATAACGTGGCCAAACAAAAACAGGCCAACACAGGTTCAGTCACCTGGGAGGTGTAGGTGCAGTTTCGCACCACGCTGTCGGCCCAGCCGCAGGAGAATCCAGCTTCAGGTAGCCAGGAACAAAACACCTCCTTGCTGAGCTCTTTCCTCCAGGACTGAGAACTCCCAGCCCTGTTAGCAGCTCCAGGATAATCACAGCCTCCAGCTGCTGAGCTGGCTGAGCTTTTAAACCCAGCCCAAAACCAGGACTGGGTCGTGGGGAGCAGCCACCCACCCTACACTTTAGCTGCTCCCGGTAAGAGCCGGCCCGGATCGGCTTTGCAGCCATGCTATTTAAACTCTGTCAGTAGCACTAGCTGCTGCTGACATCAACAAAAACGGGCTCTTACCTCACCGAGGCTATGAACCTCGGTGACACATACCTGCCATCCACGACGGCACCCTGCACCTTACCACAGCATCGATATCTAAATCACCTTTCCTCCACACATACTGAATGTCCTTTGGTCCTTTGTAAAGTCCTTTGAATGAATACATCCTGTGCCAGTTCTTTGTATTGACCACACATGTATTTATACATGTAAATCAGCACCTCTAAGACGTTTTTTCGCTAAGCTGAACAATCACATTTTTTAAGCCTCTCATTATAAGAGAGACCTTCCATCCCATTTAATTTTCTGATTAGCCATCTCTGAACCCTTTCTAGCTCTTAATTTTCCTTTATAGCAGGGATGCAAAATCTGTGGCACTCCAGCTGTTGCAATACTACAACTCCCAGCATGCCTGGACAGCATTCAGCAACTATAGCATGCAGGGAGTTGTCGTTTTGCAACAGCTAGAGGGCCGCAGGTTGAGCATCCCTGCTTAATAGTATATGCAGCCCAAAACTGAATACCATATTCAAGATGTGGCCTTATGAGAGATTTATAAAAGGGTAATATTGCATTGGGATCACAGATTATCATCTCTCTTTTTACACCCTAAAATCTTACTTGCTTTCGTGGCTTCTGCCTGACATTGAGTACGGTTGCTTAGCTTACTTGTAACCAGAAGACCCAAGTCCTTTTCTTGTTCTGTTGTCCTCAGTTTAATGTTTATGCAGCCATATGATTACTGTAGCCCCCATTGCTGACTTTAGCCCATTTTGAGTATGTACCATTTACAACGACTCTTTGCAGATAAATTTAAATTGTCCCCTAGTCCCTGCATTTGTAGCTTCAGCCGAAGGCTCTTATGGCATACTATATCAAATGCTTTTGCAAAATCTCCTCACAAATATTTTTTCCCATGGTAAGTTAAAGGGTGGCATTAAAAAAAAGCATCATGTCCCGCAAAACATAAGCCCACATATAGCTATGTGAACGGAAAAATAAAAATGTTATGGTTATTGGAACACAAATGCAGGTGCATCCTCAACCACAGTCCCTACAATCAGCTGTGCTTTTATATCAGGGGCGGATTGGCCATAGACCTTAAAGGAAAATTTCCCGGAGTGGTATAATGTGCCACAATATGGTATTGCTGGCCCTGGCTTCCATCAGTTTGGTCCCGAGTACAAAATGGGGCCACTTTTAGTATTTATTCCCAAGGCCACTTTAAGTTTCCAGTCCGCCACTGATTTATATACAGGGTGGGGCAAAAGTCTAGACACACCCTTTTTACTGGTGTAACGTGTAGAAACTTGAATTCCGATGTGTGAAAGTATGAATTGAGAGAGTGTTGCATTATTTAGTGGTGGAGACATTTTCAGTTGCCATTTTGAAATGAGCCATATTGAATTCCATTCAGGTTTTTTCCAGTGGGAAGGGGGTTATGTGATATATTAGTCTTGGTTAGAATTTTCTCAGAAACACACCGGAAGTCTTAGTTTTGACCTAACTTTACATGTTTAGGAGTTAAGTGAGGTCAAAGTTTTTCCTAAAATGTCTTGCATATAAGATAGCTTAGTGGCTGGCAGGCATCTCTTCCAACTGTCCAACAGTCCTGCACACTTGCATAGCTGGGAGAAAGACTCCGAATGTTGGTGACATCCCAACAGGGAGGGACAGGGGGCTGCTCTCAGGCACACCAGTTTATTAGCAAATCCTGCAAAAATTGTCAGTTTCAGCTGCCAAATATGTTATGTGTATGTCAGCTTTCAGAATGATTGTCACCCAGAAAGGATTTAATTTATTATTAGGTTCATTTAATCCCTTAGTGACCAGCCTGTTTTGGGCCTTACTGACCAAGCGTTTTTCTTCCTTTTTTCATTGTCGCGTTCCAAGAACTATTTTTCCATCTATATAGCTGTATGAGGGCTTGTTTTTTGAGGGAAAAGTTGTAATTCTCTGATTACCTGTTCTTAACAGCAATACTGCTACTGTGTTTTTATGTTATAAATTTTACAGCGTTCATTTTTAGGTGTAAATAACATAATATCTTTATCCTCTGGGTCAGTGTGATTACAGTGATACCAAATATATATATAGTTTTTTTTATGTTTTACAACTTTTTTGCAATAAAACCACTTTTTTTAAAAAAGGAAAAAAATGTTTTTGTATCGCTGCTTCCCAAGACCCATAACTTTTTTATTTGTTGTGCGAGGGCTTGATACTTGCGGGATGACTTGTATTTTTCATTGGTATCATTTTGGAGTAAATGACGCTTTTTCATCGCTTCTTATTAAGTTTTTTCGGTGACTAAGAATAAATGAGCAATTCAATGTCATTTAAAAAAAATAATAATTACGGTGTTCACCGTAGCAGAAAATTTACATTATATTTATGTAGTTCAGGTCATTACGGTTGTGGCAATACCAAACATATGGGGGAGATTTATCTCTTTTTTTTGCAATTTTTTTCATTAAAAAGCTTATTTTCAATGGAGAAAAAGGGTATTGTTTAATGGAGTTTTTTTTATTTAATAAATGCATTTTTTTTCTTTTTTTTACCACTTAATAATCCCACAAGTGGACTATGACAGAAAGTATTTTGATTGCTTTTAAAATGCAAAGCACTATCCCTATAGTGCATTTCATTTGAATTGCAAAGCTATTCTGACATTGACCAGCAGGCTGCGCCAGAGAGGTGCAGCCTTCTGGAAATTGCTCAAGGCTGGTCTAGGGCCTACATGAGATGTGATCACAGTGTGCTGATGGGAGACAGAGGGAGTCCACTCCCTCTGTCAGCACTTTACATACGGCGGGCACCATTGCCCGCGGCATGTAGAGTGTTAAGCAGCCCAGGTCGACACTCCTGCCAGTCCAGGCTGTTAGAATAGGGCCGCGGCTCTAATGTGAGATCCAGGCTCCCACTCCCTGATGCATGGGGGACCCGTGCAGCGTTTAAACTGGGCCGCCGTAAAAAAGCGGCGGCCCAGCCTAAGGCCCCTTAGATGGGCCTGACACACGTTTGATCAAAAATGTGCGCAAAGAGCTTCTATTTTTTCATGTATAGTAGGTATAATACCACTTTAATTCAGAATAATCCCTATTCCTCAGTTTTATTGTTTGTATGAATAATGTTGTGCTGCCATATGTTTTTTTGTTTGCTTTATTCATGCTAGCTTTATGGATGTACACCTGAGACTATGAATGTGCTTGTCTAAATTTACTTGTAGTATATATTGAGGGTAGCTGCCTCTTTTAGATAGAGCCCTCCCCACCCATCTGCCCAGGGCTTCTGTGCATAGTATAAATATAGCTGGTTTCTGAATATTGTAGGCTTAGGTAAAGCCCAGGAGAGTATAACAATAACATTTACAAGGACAGGTTGCTCGGGATCGCTACAAGATCTGCCCCCCGGTATAGATGTGCCACTGCATAAGTGGTGGAGCACGTCCTGCTTCTAATACCACGCCATTTTATATTTTGTATATAGAAATGCTTGGAGGTGTAAAAACTCCTAGTCTGAGTGTGCCTTTATTTCCATCCACAGGCAACATTCTGGTGCACCTCTGAGGCCTGGCCTATATCAGTCAGTCTTGGATGGGGCTCAGAGCTCTCTCCCTCCTCCCATTGTAAGCATGGCTGCATTCTGGAGGTAACGGGGAGTTTGCTGGAGTCGGACCTTACGCTCCTGTAATTTGCCCACTGGCCCCTGGTATTGCCCGTATGGCACAAGGTAGGTTAGCGTTAGGTCCCGAGCTACTTGAGATACCTTGACGCGGTGCTCGGGCTCCCATATGTCCTCCACAGTAGGATATATTGGCTAAACTCTCAATTTTAACACCAGTATGATGGTTTAGTCAGACCGCAGATTGCACCTGTCCTTGTAAATGTTATTGTTATATTGTTTATCACATCCATACATTTGCTATCCTTTGTAGGATGTCTATTGTGGTACTTGTGGTCCGCTGCGGGCATCCCCCACTGCATTTTTGCTGGGGATCGCCACTAGCTGCGGACCATAAGTGCAGGATCTGCCCCCCGGTATAGCTGCACCACTGCATAAGGGGTGGAGCAGTTCCTGCTTCTAATACCACGCCATTTTATAGTTTGCAAGCCCAGGAGAGGCAGCAAAGATCATGTATAGTAGGTATAATACCACTTTAATTCAGAATAATCCCTATTCCCCAGTTTTAGTGTTTGTATGAGTAATGTTGTGCTGCCATGCTAGCCTTTATGGATATGCACCTGCGACTATGAATGTGCTTGTCTAAATTTTCTTGTAGTAAGGCCCCTTGGTGACCGCCATAAAAACATGTATGGGTGGTTACTAAGGGGTTAATATTAGTGAGAGAAATAGAAAAACATATGAATATTTCCACCCTCTGATCTTCAATGTCTAAAATTGTATTAATCTGCCAGGATGTACTGAATCAAAAATTGTATTGGTACAAATTTACTGCAAGCAAAATAACGGTACTACTACTGGCTACATAACTTCAACATGATAATGTGTTAAAAAGTACATAAGTCTCTATCACAAAAAAGTGAACTGTTTACTTGAGTCAGTGGTATGGGGTTATACACATCAAAAGTCACACTGGAATAAAACCTAATCCCTGGATTTTGAGGGATACATGGCTAGTAATAGTTCCTATGTAAGTTCAGTTCACCAGGCGATATGTATTTTTGCAACCATGATGATTCAAGGATTAAGGTTTCACTGCATGAAATCTGTATCCATCTAAATGTAAGTTTCATGTAAATATTTGGAGCTCTGAGATAATAAGAGAAGACAAGAAAGCCAAAAAACACTTTTAAGATTGTTTCAATTAAGATGTCAAGTACACTGACATTGTTATCTCAACCATCTGAACATCCCAAAGCTTTTCAGATAACAACTTTTAAACTGTTATCTTCAAGTTCAAAGTGATAATAAAATAAGCAATAACATAGGTAATAATAATAAAAAAGGGTATTTATTTAAGGGTCTCTCCTTTGCTGAGCACAACTTTAGTACTTCAGAGTTTGAGGTGAGCTTGTAAACGTGTACCCTATTCTACAGAGTTATTATCAGTGGCTATTGTCATGGTTCTCCAAGCTTCTGTTGCCGCCAGGGGTGCACCTAGCCCTTCTGCTGCCTGAGGCGAAAACTGAAACACAGCCCCCCGCCAATGCAAATTTCTTAGCCTAACCCCTTTGCCACAATGAAAGCACTCATTGCCCATAGCCCTTCCACTGCCCCCCTTTTGCCCCTATCTGGTGCTGCCTGAGGCGATCGCCTCACCTGGCTTCATTGGTGGTGCACCCCTGGTAGCCGCCATTCGGCAGCAGCTTCTGGTTGCTGGGGAAACCAGGTGTGCATGCCATCCCTCATTGACCTGGGAGTCCTTTGTCAATGAGGATGGGGCTCCCGAGCATCAGGGGGTACTGGCGGCTGTCGCATCGGCATGCCGGCACGCGGATGTGACCCGCCTTTTCTTAGTATAAAGGCCAGCATCTGCAGAGTACACATACTGGTGAATTTTTTGTCCTCTGGCTCCCCCCTACTGTTCATCATTTATTATTGCAGACTCCCCTGGCTTTGATTTCTGTATTAGACTTGTGACTTAGGGATGAGCGAACTTTGTGTTTCAAGTTCGGCGTACAAGGTTCGGGTTATCTAAGAATTCCGTTATGGATTCCGCTACCACAGACCATAACTTATATGGTCCGTGATAGCGGAATCCATAGTAGAATTTTTAGATAACCCGAACCTTGTACGCCGAACATGAAACACAAAGTTCGCTCATTCCTACTTGTGACTATGGTTTTGCCTTCTAGAGTTCTGGTATCATATTTGATCTCCTGGTTCTGAATCTTTCGCATGTTTTGTTTTTTCATTTACCTCAGGTGTACTTGTACTGTGCTGACCATTTGGCTTTTGACCCTTTTTCCATGCGACTACTACTCTTATTGTGTTTGTGCATCTGTTTGTCCTTTTTTGTTTTTCACCCTTCACATACTGTATTGCAGTATAGGGACTGTTGTCCAGTTATGGGTGTTTGCGTATGACGGTAGTCGATATTCTGATATGTTACTATTACGGACAAGGCAATACCTAATATGTCTACTTTTTTTTATTTGTTTCCCTTTAACACAATAATAGCAGTTTTGAAGCCAAAAAAATCATATTTTAGTGTCTCCATTGTCTGAGAGTCATAGTGTTTTTTTTTTTTTGAACGATTATCTTAGGTAGGGTCTCATTTTTTGTGGGATGAGGTGACAGTTTGATTGGTACTATTTTGGGGGGCATACGCCTTTTTGATTGCTTGGTGTTGCAATTTTTACAACCTGAAGGGTTAGATCATGTGATATTTTTATAGAGCTGGTTGTTACGGATGCGGCTATACATAATATGTATACTTTTTTAAATTTATTTCACTATAACACAAAAAAAGCATTTTTGAAACAAAAAATTATGTTTTAATGTCTCCATGTTCTGAGAACAATATTTGTTTTTTTTTTTAGTAATTTTCTTTTGTAGGGGCTCATTTTTTGTGGGATGAGGTGACTGTTTTATTGGTATCATTTTGTGGGACATACGTCTTTTTGATCACTTGGTGTTGCACTTTTCGTGATGTAAGGTGACAAAAATGGCTTTTTTGACACAGTTTTTATTTTTTATGGTGTCTATCGGATGAGGTGGATCAAGTGATATCTTTATAGAGCCGGCCGTCATGGACGCGGCAATACCAAATATGTCTATTTGATTTTTTTTTCTATTTTTAACATTTTTTAAAATTACTTAATTGGGGGATTTTTTTTTTTACATATGAAACCTTTTTGGTTTGGAAATGGTGTGTGGCCTCTTGTTGGAATGACCCTGTATTAAGGTATCAGATTTATCAGGTTTTTTCTGAGGCCTTAAAGCACTTACTTGTTAATTACCATAATCCCAAAGCTAGAAATGAGCAAAGTTTTAAAAAATGTGATTGAGACACTTTTGTCGAATTATTTTCAGAAATTTGCTTTGTTCTGAATTAATTAATCACAAAGCATGTTAAATATAGCTATATTCCAGCCTGCAGGGAGAGTGCATCTCAGTGTACATCACTGTGCATTGCAGCAACATGCATAGCTAGTCCTTTCTTGTAGTAAAACAGTTAGGGGTCACGAACGTTTGCTGCCCGTGTCCATATTGTGGACCACATTTGCGGATCCGCAATACACGGGCACCATTCCGTGTGCATTCTGCATCACAGATGCGGACCCATTCACTTCAATGGGTCTGCAAATCCGGAGATGCAGAACGGTGTGGAATGGAATCACGGAACAGAACACTACCGAAGCACTACGGAGTGCTTGCATAGGGTTCTGTTCCATACTTCAGTTGCGCAAAAAGATAGAACTTTCTCTATCTTTTTGCAGAATGGGCGAATGCAGACCCATTCAAGTTTAATGGGTCTGGATTAATCCCAACCGTCGTACGGAGGTTGCCCGTGCTTTGGGGACCGCAAATTGCGGTCCCCAATGCACGGAACGGCCCACCTACAGCCGTGTAAATAAGCCCTTACTTTGTGCTAGTATGACAGGCAGGTCTCATACAGTATATGGACATGCACATCTTTGTGCAGGACACCAACAGTCCTAGCTAACCTCTAGTTAAACCCAAAGAAAAGCATACAGCAGTCTTATCCGCCCCTGCAAGACCCATGGATCCGTTATTCTGCACCTGGGGTTTTTGTTTTTCTCTGATTTAAGTCCTCTTCTGTTCCGTTATTCCACAAAACATATCCGTATGGTTTCCGTATGCGATCTGTGGGCCGCACAAAAAACTAAACGGAAGCGGAAAGAAAATACGGTCGTGTGCCTGAGCCCTTAATGGAAGCAGTGCCAATAAATTAGCGGAGAAAAAAAAGTTTATTTTAAGCCATGTTTTGGTTTATTTTTGCTCATCATAAAGTAACTTTTAGCTTGTTATAGTTTCCTATAACAAGCTAGAACTATAAAAGAGTATAAAAAAGTTTTTCAAAATTTAAAAATTAAAAAAAACATAAATTCAAATCACCCTTTTCCAAAATAAAAATAAAAGAACTAAAAAAAAATATATATATACACATCATGGGTATCGACATGTGCGAAAACGCTCATACTGTAAAAATATTTAAAATATCTTCCTCATACGGTAAAACGGAAAAAAACGTCAAAATGGCAGATTCACTATTTTTGGTTGGTTCATTTCCCACAAATAATTAAATAAAAAGTCATTCACATTTCAGAATGGTATCAATAAAAAGTACAGATCGTCCTGCAAAAAAATAGCCCACACACAGCTCTGTACACATAATTACAAAAAAGTCAAATATGGCGATGAAAAAATAGAATATTTTTTCCAAGTTTTTTATTATTTTATCAGTATCAAAATGCAAGAAAAACTATACATATCAGGTTTTGCCAGATTCGTATTGACCTGTAGAATGAAAGTAACTGGTCAGTTTTATCGCTCATTGAACCTCGTAAAAAAAACTACCTGTAAAACTGTGGTGGAATTGCTTTTTTTCCAATTTCACTCCATTTGGAATTTATTTCCCTCTTCCCACTACTTCATATGCAATATTACATGGTGGCCTTGGAAAAAACAAGTCCTCATCCGGCTATATGAACAGAAAAATAAAAAAATTATGCCTCTGAGAATGCAGGGAGCGCAAAACAAAAACGCAAAAACAAACCTCCAGGTAGAAGGAGTTAACCGTGTAGTGGCCACAGATTCTACTATAGGGTGAAACAGCTGTCTCATTTTACACCGTCTGCTCTTTCCACATAGATTGATAGATAGCCTGTTTTGTTAGCCACATATTCTACTAAAGTGGGAAAGAGCTGTCTCATTTCACTGGTTGTGGGTTGTCCACATTGATTGCTAGATAACCTATCCTTTTAGCCACTGATTCTACTAAAGGGAGAAAGCTTTCTCATTTTACAGTGTCTGCTGCTTCCACATAGATTGATAGATAACCTATTTTATTAGCTACTGATACTAGTAGTGGCCCAGTTACAGAGTGAGGAGGGTGTCAGCAGTAAGTTTGTGTTGATGTCTGTCCTGTGCCAGAGGTCCCAGGCAGACCTCTGAGACGTCAAGCGAGCAGGGTACAAGGAAAACAGGCCAAGGACCGCGGAACACATAATTTATTACAAAGGAACCAAGACACGTGACAATGACTATAACAAAATACCTCAATGTACTGAAATGGATCAGTGGGTATGAACCCACTGCGCCACTGACTAGCAAAACCCTGGAGGGGCGTAACTAAGCAGCTACCTGGTCTTCACTAGAGCCTCAGATGGTAACGATAGGCTTTGGCCGTTACTCCAGAGCATAAACTGAGTCAGTGGCAGCAGGATTAGGCGGCACGAAGATACCAGATACCAAGGTACTGACAGTACATTGAGGCCACAGACAGGAACAGAGGCAAAAGCAGGTACCTGCGCCCCAAGCACAATAGAAGCAAGGCGGCCCCAAGAAGAGCTGCACAGAACAGGCAGAGCAGAGACAGAAGCAGATACCTGGGCCGCAAGCAATAGAAGCTAAGCGACCCCAGGCAGAGCTGCACATAGACAGAGAAAGGGCATTAGCATTCAGGCATTCTCCCTCCGGGAAACACAGGAGCCCTCTTCCAAAGACGGACATGAACAGAACACCAGAAGCAGTAAGGACTGCTAGACAGACAATAACAGGAACATAGATCAGATGCAGAAAAGCTATGCTAGGCTATCCAGAAGCTGATAAGCTTTGATAGGCTATCCAGATGCAGATAAGCTCTGCTAGGCTATACAAATACAAGACAGATACAAGGAAAGGTACAGGATATGAAGACAACAATACAGAACCAGGGGGAAAATACCGAGGTATAGATGGTAGGACGTCTTTTGTCAGCAGCAAAGGGCAAAACCTGGCAAGACAAACATAGACAGACAGACAGACAGACTACATAGAGCAGAAGGGTGAAACACCCGCAAGACACAACAGACTGACCCCAACACTCCACTCTCAAAAGCAGACATTGCAGCCTAACGAGTGCACCTGAAAGGACACACCCAGGAACCGACCAGGGGAGGTTAACCCCATAAGTACTAAACAGGGAAGAACCAAATCAGGTCAGGGCTAACCAGAAACCATAGCATACCAAGCTGTGATACAGGATGTTGCCCCTAGCAACCAGCATGCATGGAACACCGCAGCCAGTACGCAAGAGCGCAACCAACCTGATATACCCACAGGAAGATGACACAGCCAAAGGGGGAACACACACACATGGGCAGGTTCACACCAGATACCGCAGCCAGCACGCAGCCAAAATCAACCAGCCTATACGGAATCACCTGCAGCCAGTATGCAAAAGGCGCGCAGCCAGCCTGCATGGTAAACCACGTCACGGTGATCCGCACCATGCCAACGTCACCGTTGGCATCTATGTCCATCTATGTCCAAAACAGAGATGACATGTGAAGGAAATATTTGCTTTTGCTATCGTCTGTGTTTTGGACCCACTCTTGCTTTTGGCTTCCAAAGCATGATTAAATCTTGGTACAAAATACTGACTGTGTGATTGAGGCCTGATGATGTTTTAAATAAAGGATCCATTGTGTTTTTCATTTTTCAGTTCATCTGACAGATTAGAAGAAAGATAAAATAAACTGTGATGTCAACAAGGGCAAACAGGGACACTAGATGCCTCAGAGCAGAATGGCGAAGGTGGCAACAGCATGAAGAGTCAACACAGTGGCCTAGTCACAGAATGGGAGAGGGCAAACGCAGTGGCAGTAAGAGCACCAAATCGTGGCAGTAGGAGAAGATAGCAGCAGAGGCAGCAGGTGTGTGGCAACAGGTTGGTTAAAGCATCAGAATAGTGACTGAAGCACGTGGCTAGAAGTAATGAGCAATATTTCACAAAGTTCTGGTGAGGCACCACACTGCAGTCAGAACATTACTGCCAGAATGATCTAACATCAGGCATCGGTGTCTGGAAATCCTGCCTGATCCACACCTGATTCATCTTTATAAATGGTAAACTCTAAACATTTTGTGTTGAAAGGCGAGTTCTCTTTGGGGTAACTATGCCCCCTGCCATACTAAACACCTGCTCTGATGCCACACTACTGGCCAGGTAGGAAAGTTTGGCTGCCCACTAGTCCAGGGGATCTTGGATTTGGGTTGACAGGTAGCACTCCAAGTATGCCACCACCTCAAGGTTCTGCTCCATTTCCTGCAGCTGCTGGCTGGTTTCTTCAGTAGACAGATTAAGAAACGTGCTCATCAGAGACTCTAATGGAGCTGGTGCTGCTCTTTCCCCAACCCCCCCCCCCCCGCCCCTCCACCCCTCCACCAGCAATCATGGCAGTTGAGCCTGAGCACAGGGAGTTCCCCCAGTGAGACATTCTGCTGAACGTATGTACTGTATGGAGGTCTGGTACAGCGTTTTTAGAGAAGGAGTGACAGCTTGTGACACTCCACCTTGGTCAACCACATGGAAAGGGAAGGACTGTAGTAACAGCACCTTGGCCAGGATCACGTTCAGATTTGGCGCCATTGGATGAGTGCACACGTTCTGTTGTTTCTTTGCAATCGCTTCGGTGATCGATTGCTGGCAAAATGCATGATGAAGAAGAGGAGCATCAGGACCAGTAGACGATGGGAAGGAAACATAGCTCTCTTCTGGGGGAGCCTTCACTGCTGGAGAAAGGGAGCGGGTCAGGTTGTACCACTACTTTAGTGTCACGGTTTTCCCAGGCCACTTTATGGTGATGATCCATGTGTTGACGGAGGGCCGTCCCTGGCCGAGTTTCATCTTCTGCCCACAGATCCTACATAGAGCCACGCTGACATCCTCAAGTGACTTGATAAAAATTCAGACACCAGCGAGTATGGCATTTTACCCCCATCACTCCAAGCTGACTGACTGCTGCTGCCTCTATAAAGTCCCTAGTTGTTTCTGGAAGGTAGGCTCCCGAGTAGCAGACCATCTACCCTGGGAATGTTTGACTCTATATCTCAGTGCTGCCGCCCTGCTGGCTAATGAGCATGCTTGCACCATGCTGGCTCTGCCGGATGCTGCCACTGTGAAGCTGTCTCACAAGCAAGCTGCCACCCTCACCCCCTGATGATGATGATGAAGCCACCTCTTCACCTGGCTCTTACGTGCGATCGGCTACATCATTAGCCACTACTATCTGCACGTCACTTATGTCACCCTCACCAGTCTCATGGCCAAGTCCCTGACAGCTCACAACACCTGTTCCCATGCCACTGTCATCCGCCTACAGGAGGAAGCAGTGGCCCTCTACTCCAAATCTGGGCTGGGCAATAGCTGCTGACTGTTCTTAATAATATCTTCCTCTTTGAAAACCTGAGCAGAGGTGGCATACATTACTTGCCCGGCGGAAGGAGCAGCAAAGGCTTATTATAAAATTTGAGGACCCTTTTACATAAAAGGCAGGTGCCCTCTGTGTAATACAGCTGACACCCTCTGGCAATGAGATAATTCTGATACCGGTCCTTTAACCTCAGATGCCAATAGCAACCATATCATCTGTAGGGTTAGACAGAGGGGGGGGGGGGCTTCCCTCTGTCGTCCATTCTTTTTTACATCACATCATACACTGCTCCTTTCCAGGTGTTATGACCACCCTGCAGTCCAGCAGTGGAGGCCGTGCTTGCACAATATAGGAAAAAGTGTTTTCCCATCTCATGGCCATGACCATGAGAGCGCACATAGGCACACTTGAGCAACAGCTTGCATCCCAGCCACTGTGTAACTGCATTGCTGCTGTGGCTATAACCCCTGGATGCCAGCAATGCATAATGTGATGAAAAAAATAATCCAGCCAGCAAAGGAGGCAATATAGACAATCACAATAAATTAGTAAGTGCCTTGTATTAACTTTCTCTACATCAGAAATCAGTAACATCCGACAGTCCAGCTGTTGGGAAACTACAACTCCCAGCATGCACATTTACTCGGCTGTTCTTGTAATTCCTATAGAAGCGAAAGGAGGATTCTGGTTGTTGTAGTTTCCGAACAACGTGGGTTCCGGAGGTTGCTTATCCCTGGTCTACATTATAAATTCCATTTGCTGAAGTGAGACAGTCCCTTTAAGCAAATGTCTTGCAGAAAGTAAATTGTAAATATGGAAAATTTGCTTCATACATATTTTCTAGATGATTACTGCAATATTTATATACCTTTCTGTACACTTATATACAGCCCTGTACACATATAATTTTATCTATAGTACAATTTTATTTCTTATTAGAAAAATGGTCAGTTTATATCCGTGCGGATACTGGAATCAAGTTCCTTAATCCATAAACAGAGTTTGTACTTATGTCTGGAAGATTTATGAGGTACTCCCTCTCATAATTCACTTACTTAACCTCTGGATTATTTTTCATTAATCAAGGGTGCTTATATTACACCTACTGTGCACAAACCATGTCAGAAGGGTGTTTTTTTTTTTTTTTTCTCAATGCTTTATTTTAATGTGCTTTATTTAAATGCTATATCTACTGTACCTTATTACGTGAATGTGAGATTATGCAATTTTAAAGCTATGACATTTTGTGCAGTAAATATTGTACGGTACGTGCATTACTACATGTTTTACTTTTCTTTACATAGAGTAGATGCAACATTATGTGCAGTTAGAGTACCTAAAGTTAAGGGCTTACTATGTGCTATTTAATATATAAGCAGTGTAAGCTGCTAAACTCATCCTATCGATCCTTACAAACAGAATTGTATCATTTAATTGCAGAGAGGATTTGATGCTCCTAAAAGATAGACTGAGCTCAGAGTTTTAAACTTATTTAAATTGAAAACATCAAAGATGAATATTCAGTAAGTTCATTATTATTATTGTTATAATTATTTATGCATCCTTGTAAGTATGGGAGCTTTGTTCTCAGTGTTTGAATTTAAAGCTTAATCTAATGATGCTGTGGACTGGAGCCACGCCATAAAACACGGATCATGATAGGAATTTAAAGTGAAAAGTTCTACAGATGAGTTATTGCCACAATAAGTACAACAACAGCAATATAGAGGAAAACAGACATAACTTACAAGAGTCTTTATAGATAAAATGCCCAACAATTGTCACCAATTTACCTGTCCGAGTTTCAGCGCTGCAGTCTGGGGTTTAGGCATGGCACCGCTGTGTCAAATGCTCTGCCGGGCCATGCCCCCTTGTGCCGTCCCAATTAAGCCATGCCCCTTGGTGAAGCGTCACTTAGACCATGCCCCCTTGTGATGTCCCACTTAAGCCACATCCCTTGGTGATGCTTGCTGGGGCCGATTAGTGAGTTATTTGTATCACCCTTGTATGTTTCGGATGCA
The DNA here is from genome assembly GCA_033119425.1 of Bufotes viridis. Classification (NCBI taxonomy): domain Eukaryota; kingdom Metazoa; phylum Chordata; class Amphibia; order Anura; family Bufonidae; genus Bufotes; species Bufotes viridis. The sequence continues at coordinate 373,331,565 of CM065590.1, read as the reverse complement.
ATCTGACTGGTCAGCCTGCCTATCTCAGGACTGCTTATATTCTGTTCCAATGGGCACTGATCCAAGGACTCAGTGCTGTATTTAAACCACCTGCTGACAATACACCCTTGCCAGTTATTAGTTTTTCCCTTGCTGTGCTCCGGTTGCTATTGTCTGCTGCTTTGAGCCTTGGCTTAGATCTTGTTGACCATAGTTTGTCCTGTGATTTGGTACTGTATTAATCTCCCGGCTTTTGACCCAATTCTGTATGACCATTCTCGGTGTGTGTTGGGTTACAGTAGTGTGAACAGGTCCCTGCAGTTTTTATTGTGGGTGCTTGGTTTGGTTACATGCACTTATTAGTATAGGGAAGGTCGTGGGCCACACTGAAAAAAATTCCTATTTTCTTTCTTCAAAACGGACAAGAATAGAATATGTTGTATAATTTGTGCCTCAGATGCAAGGATGCGGACAGCACACAGGTGACATCTGTGTGCTGTCCACATTTTTTTCTAAGTGAATGGGTCCATGTGCGATCTGCAAAAAATGCAGATCGACCGAAGACCAAAAATACGATAATGTGAATGCACCCTTATGACTATCCGTAAATCGAGGATTAGTGGTTCCACATGTCTGTTTTGCTTCCATATTGTTTCTGTATGTCTTATTTTAGCCCCAGCCTCCTGGAAACACCCATAGGAAGGTCTTATGCTTGCTCCAGAGCCCTTTTCTACTGCTTTCACAGTGTAAAGAGCTTTTTTAGATTCCTCTGCTTGGCTGGTAATGGTTTCTGATGTCATCTGATCAATAAGGTTAAAAAAAAAATTGAAGATGTTACGGATGCGACAATATAAATATGACTACTTTTTGGGGGGTTTGGTTTCAGTTTTACAAAATAAAGCATTTTTGAAAAAAAATATTTTTTAGTGTCTCCACATTCTGAAAGCCATATTGCTTTTTTATTTTTTGGGCGACTGTCTTATGTAGGAGCTCATTTTTTGTGAAATTAGATGTTGGTTTGATTGGCACTATCTTGGGGTTGTTATTAAACGTTTTGTCGTGTAAGGTGATGTAAGGTGACAAAAAAGGCTGTTTTTTTTAATATTTTTTTTTTCAATATTTCAATAGTTATAGTAAACACAATATCAGTTATGCAACAAAGGCAAGTAATCAAGCAAGAAGCATTTACAGAGCCGATACAGGAAAAAGACATGTATATCATTCAAGGTTTATACATATGAAAATCGTCATTGTTGACCTCAGCCTATTGCTCCCTGAGGGAGGAAAATATCACCAAAGGAATGTACATATAAGCAAAATTCCATCCCTTGAAGCAGTTATGTGGATACTTAAAGGGAGCTAGGGTGAGCGTACAGAAGAAGTGGAAAGTAGAAAGGAGAAGAAGGAGGGAAGAAGGAAGGGAGGGGAGAGGGATACAACCACCCTGCAGTTAGCCAGAGGTCGCCTCCGCCAGAGTTCGCCAGGGGCACCATAGTTTCAAGTAATTATCATGTGTCCGGGTAATCAAACTTGTCATTTCTTCAAATCTACAGATGAGGTTTACCTTGGCCTTCCATTCTTGTAAGGAAGGGGGGTTAGTATCAAGCCAGTGCAAGGGAATAAGCAGTTTAGCTGCTGCTATAAGATGTGATATTAGATTCCGTTTTGAAGGTGAATAATGCGGGGTAGGTACGGCCAGGGCCACCATATCTAGCGAGAGCTTAAAACCTGAGGGTGTAAATTTCTGTATCACTTCCTCTATCCCTTTCCAATAATTTTGAATCAGTGGGCAATGCCACCAGATATGCGATAAGGAGCCTATTCCGCCACCACACCTCCAACAATCTCCAGAGGTAGACAAGCCTCTTTTGTATAGAAAATCAGGAGTTTTATACCACCTGGAGAGTAATTTGAAGTGGTTCTCTTGTAACCGTATACAGGTAGAGAAACTGTGTGAGCATGCTAAGACCCGTTTGACCTCTGAGTCATATAGGACCCTATTCAACTCCTTTTCCCATTCTCTGAGGTACAAAGGTTTCAGGGGTTCACCCTGGCTTCATACCAGTGAGTAGAGCTTTGACACTTTCCTGGCAGCTGTAGATGGAGAAGCGATCAGTTTTTCAAATTCGGTTAAGCTCCTTTGGAGGGAGTACCGCACTTTCAACTCCCCGCACACAGCTTTGATATGTGTTTTTATGAGGAAAAACCCGGGAGAGTTAACAATAGCACTAGGAAGCTTCTCTAGTATGGAGGACTCGACATTAGGGGTGACCTCCCCTATTCTAACCGATGTAAAAGAGGACCAGAGCTGTGGTTTATCTAAGTTGCTCTGTTTCAGGAGATCTGGAATAAGACTTAAGACTTAAACAAAAATGGATTTTGACACTGTATTACCTGAGGGGTTAGGTCATGTGTTATTTTTATAGAGAAGGTTGTTACGGATGCAGTGATACCTAATATGTATACTTTTTTATTTATTTTAGTTTTACACAATAATATTATTTTTGAAACAAAAAAAATCATGTTTTAATGTCTCTATAGTCTGAGAGCCATATTTTTTTATTTTTTGGGGCGATTGACCTATGAAGGGTATTATTTTTTGCGCGATTAGATGACAGTTTGATTGGGACTATTTTGGGAGGCATATAACTTTTTGATCGCTTGCTATTACACTTTTTGTGATGCAAGGTGACAAAAATAGTTTTTTTGACACTGTTTTTATTTTTTTTTTAAATTACGGTATTTACCTGAGGGGTTCGATCATGTGATATTTTTATAGAGCTGGTTTTTACGGATGCGGCAATACATAATATGTATACTTTTTAAATTTATTTTACTTTAACACAATAACAGCATTTTAGAAAATAAAAAAAAAATCATGTTTTAGTGTCTCCATAGTCTGAGAGCCATATTTTTTTATTTTTTGGGGCGATTGTGCAATGTAGGGGCTCATTTTCTGTGGAATGAGATGGCGGTTTGATTGGTACTATTTTGAAAGGCATACACCTTTTTGATCGCTTGGTACTATACTTTTTGTGATGTATGGTTTTTTCTTTATGGTGTTAGGTCATGTTAAATTTTCATAGAGCAGGATTTTACGGAAACGGAAAAACCTAATATGTGTTGTGCATTTAATTTTTACATTTTTATTCATTGATAAATGTGTGTTTAATTTTACATTTTTTTTTTCACTTTTTTTTTTTACCCAGACCCACTTGGTTCTTGAATATCCAATGGGTCTGATGTCTGTATAATACAGTGCAGTACACTATATAGTGTACTATACAGTATTTTTTACTTTAGAAAGTAAAAGCAGAAGTCTGATCAAAGTTACCATTACCATGGCAAGCAGGACGCCGGTAAAGGCGTCCTGTTTCCATGGTAACCATCACCCCCTGCCAGAACAGAGCAGCGGGTAATGGGGAGGGAAGGGGGCCTCCTCCCTCTGTGATTCCATCAAGAATCGGGGACTGCAAGGGCACAGCAGCCCCCAATGGGAGAGGTAGGGAGCTCCATCCCTGTTAATCCCATTTAAACAGCAGTCTGTATGAACCGCAGCATGGAAGGGGTTAAATGGCTGACATCACAGCACAAATGTCAGCCGTTTATACCAGAGTGTCAGCAATGTGCTGACACTGGTATAACCACTGACCACCAATGAATATTAGAGAGGAGGCTCCTCCTTGCCGCACCGCCTGCCTCCCACACAGCCCGCCTCCCGCACCGCCGGCACCGCCCGCAACAGACCGTGGGGAACAGAGACTTCGGAAAGCGCTGCAAACCACAGGTCTGAATTGACCTGTGGTTTTCAGCGACAGCCGATACAGGGGGGTCACAGGACCCCCCTAGGCATTGTAACAAGGAACCTGCTGAATTATTTCAGCAGGTACCTTGTTCCAATCACCGTCGGCCGAGGAGCGATGATCGGACATACATAGGATGTACCGGTACGTCCCGTGTCCTTAAGTACCAGGACATCAGGGTGTACCGGTACGTCCTATGTCCGTAACAGGTTAAGCGTCAAACTGGGTGTTAGAGACAACGCATCCTTCAATTGTTCCGGGGTTATGTCCCCTATATCACCCTCCCATTTATCTTTAACCAATAGGGACCCCAAAGGAGAGATTTCATCGTATATATGTCTATATAGCAATGAGATCAACCCCTTCGTGCTACCCAAATTTAATAGCTGCTGAATTATTGTCGGAGTAGCCGAAAATTGTTCACTCCACGCAAACTGCGCTTTGTACGCATGTCTCAACTGCAAAAATTGATAGACTGCTGAATGTGGAAGTTTAAATTCTCTTTGTAATTGCGCAAAGGATTTCATAGCGCCACCCTCCTGAATATGGCGTAAGCAGAAGATGACCTTTTTCTCCCAAGGAGAGAAACCCTCAAGCCGAAACATCTCAGGTACCCTCGGGTTTCGCCACAAGGCGTATGTCCGTGAAGTCCTGTGAGGCCAATAATCTTTTAAAATTTGGACCACACTTTAAACATCAGGGACAACGTGGGAAAATCACCAGCCCCTTGTACCTTTCCTATATCAACTACAAAGATTGGTATATCCTGCTTTATTAGATAATATATTATCCTTGCTGAAGATCCCACATCTGTGCGCTGCCCCCAATCCTTTAAATGTTGTAACTGGGCAGCTACAAAGTACATCCAGGGGTTCGGTACAGATAGACCACCCTCCTCTTTGCCTCTTTGCAATGTCTCCCATCTAATTATAGGTTGCTTTTTCTTCCATATAAGTGATCGGAATATACCCTGAATTTTATTAAATATTCTTTGGGGAATCCAAATGGGGGAGTTGTGCAAGATATATAACAGTTGAGGCATCAGGATCATTTTAATCAAATTGCAGCGACCCACCACTGACAGGGGTAGTCTTGACTAGGCAGATACATTATCCGTAAATTTATTTAGCAAGGGATCTACGTTAAGTTTAATATAGTCAGTGACTTTTGACGTAATCGAATCCCCTAGATATGTAAAATTTGCTTACGATCTGTAACTGGATCTGCGACCAGGATTCCGGAAGCGTGGGATCCTTTCTCGGCTTAGGTAATACTACCACCACAGCCTCACTCATGGAAGCCGGTAATACTCCCACTTTTACAGCGTCATTGAACGTGTCAAGCAACTGCGGTAAGATATCATTCTGATATCTTTTATAAAATTCGCCTGGCAAGCTGTCCAGTCCCGGGGCCCTTTCGTTAGAAAAGGTCCGAAAGGCCAGCCTAAGCTCCTCTAAGGGTACTTTCACACTTGTGTTGGTGCGGATCCGTCTGTTTATTTGCACAGACGGATCCGCACCTATAATGCAAACGTTTGTATCCGTTCAGAACGGATCCGTTTGTATTAGCTTTAAAGAAAAATGACAAAGTTCAAAACGGATCCGTTTTAAATTACATTGAAAGTCAATGGGGAAAAACGGATTGAAAACGGATCCGTCCCCATTGACTTACATTGTAATTCAAAATGGATCCGTTAGGCTCCGCCTCTTCAGACGGACACCAAAATGCTGCAAGCTGCGTTTTGGTGTCCGTCTCCAAAATGGAAAGGAGGCGGAACGGAGCCGAACTGATGTATTCTGAACGGATCCTTATCCATTCAGAAGGCATTGGGGCTTAACTGAGCTGTTTTGGACCATTTGTGAGAGCCCTGAAATGGATCTCACAAACAGGATCCAAAACGCTAGTGTGAAAGTACCCTAACTCTATGGGCTCATCCAAATAATGGAACGATTCCGCCGATAATTTCCACAACGGAATATTGGCAAGGTACAACCTAATAATACTAGTATCCACAGTAAGTTTTGAGGAATATAGGTCCTTATAATAGTCATAAAACTCAGTGAGAATCATTGAATTGTCCGTCGACAAGGTTCTCGCTACAGTTCCGATAGCCAATATCGTGGAAGGACTATTCCCGCAAAAATTTAGCCAGCGAAGTCTCTCGCATCCCTTCCGAGGGTGGACTATAATGAAATTTATCCAGTGCCGGGTCCAAGTATTTGTTAAAATCCCCTAACATAAGTATTGGGACTAGAAGGGCTTTAGTTATGTTAGTCATTAGAGATGGCCCGAACTATTGGCCGGCGAACAGTTCCCGGCGAACATAGCTTGTTCGCGTTCGCCTCTGCCGGGCGAACATATTCGATGTTCGCGTTCGCCCCTATACTTTATCATTGAGCAAACTTTGACCCTGTACCTCACAGTCAGCAGACACATTCCAGCCAATCAGCAGCATACCCTCCCTCCCAGACCCTCCCACCTCCTATCTAAATGCAAGGATAGGATCCATCTTACATTCATTCTGAAGCTGCAGTGTTAGTAATTGTAAATCGCAATGCGATTAATATAACCTGTATTATTCGCATTGCGATTACAACTTAGATCTGAGTTCCAAATGGTTGTATTGCTAGAATATATTACTTGAAGATAACAAATATAGCACTATATTCTCAATCTTCATTATATTCTAGCAATAAAACCATTAGGAACTCAGATCTAAGTTGAATTTGCAATGCGATTAATATAACCTGCATTAATCGCATTGCGAATTCAACTTAGAGCTGAGTTCTAATGGTTGTTGCATTGCTAGAATATACGTTATATTCTAGCAATACAACCATTAGGAACTCAGCTCTAAGTTGTAATCGCAATGCGAATAATACTTAGAATTATTAATCGCTTTGCGAATCCATTTGATGCCTCTGTTTGATTGTATATGACGGTTGACTATGACTACCACCAACGTTCTGCTGCCTCCAAAGCAAGATATCTGAACCCCCAGGGGCCATTTGGGCATTTTTAATAGAAAACGCATAAAAACGCATAAAACGCATCTGCGTTTTTATAATTTTTCATTTTTAGTTTATTCTTTTGTGTATTTTGCCACATTTGGTTGCATATTTACATTTGGTATAGGCAAATATGGTAGTCTAGATCATGTGTCTATACCAAAACCTAGGATCATTGTTTGACAGCATATTTTCTAAGCCATGTAGCTGAATATAGATTTGGGCAGAGTAATGATCTAGACTACCATATTTGCCTATACCAAATGTAAATATGCAACCAAATGTGGCAAAATACACAAAAATTAAACTAAAAAATTAAAAAATTAAAAAACGCAAATGCGTTTTTGATGCGTTTTCTATCAAAAACGCCCAAATGGCCCCTGGGGGTTCAGATATCTTGCCTCGGGGCAGCAGAACATTGGTGGTAGTCATAGTCAACCGTCATATTCAATCAAATAGAGGCATTAAATGGATTCGCAAAGCGATTAATAATTGTAAGTATTATTCGCATTGCGATTACAACGTAGAGCTGAGTTCTAATGGTTGTATTGCTAGAATATAACGTATATTCTAGCAATACAACAACCATTAGGAACTCAGCTCTAAGTTGAATTCGCAATGCGATTAATGCAGGTTATATTAATCGCATTGCAAATTCAACTTAGATCTGGGTTTCCTAATGGTTGTATTGCTAGAATTATATAACGAAGATTGAGAATATAGAGCTAAATTCCCAATCTTAGTTATATTCTAGCAATACAACCATTAGGAACCCATCTCTAAGTTAAGTTCGCAAATATGATGTCCCAACTCCCAAACTATTCACCGGCGAGTAGTTCCCGGCGAACATAGCTTGTGCGCGTTCGTCGCGGCGGGCGAACATATGCGATGTTAGGTCCACCCCTATCATTGAGTAAACTTTGACCCTGTACCTCACAGTCAGCAGACACATTCCAGCCAATTAGCATACCCTCCCTCCCAGACCCTCCCATCTCCTGGACACAGCATCCATTTTAGATTCATTCGGAAGCTGCAGTCTTAGTGAGAGGAGGGACAGTGTAACTGCTGCTGAGATTTAATAGGGAAATTGATAGCTAGGCTAGTGTATTCAGTGTCCACTCCAGTCCTGAAAGACTCATCAGATCTCTGCTGTAAGGACTGCGTCCTGACAGCACCCCAAAAAGCCCTTTTAGGGCTAGTACATCAGTCTCCCTCCCAGACCCTCCCACCTCCCATCAAAAAGCAAGGATGGCATCCATCTTAGTAGTTATAGTCGCAATGCGATTAATACAGGTTATATTAATCGCATTGCGAATTCAACTTAGAGCTGGGTTCCTATTCTCAATCTTCGTTATATTCTAGCAATACAACCATTAGGAACTCAGATCTAAGTTGTAATCACAATGCGATTAATATAACCTGTATTAATCGCATTGCGATTACAACTTACCACACTCTGCGTCAACTAGATATTTTTCCATGGGAGTTTTGCCATGGATCCCCCTCCGGCATGCCACAGTCCAGGTGTTAGTCCCCTTGAAACAGCTTTTCCATCACTATTGTGGCCAGAAGGAGTCCCTTTGTTTTTTAAAATTCGCCTGTCTATTGAAGTCTATGGCGGTTCGCACTGTTCGCATGTTCGCGAACATTTGCGGAAGTTCGCGTTCGCTGTTCGCGAAGCGGTGGTATATAGAGAGCAACAAGGAAAAAGGGCCTGTTGTATATAGAACAGTGTAGACAAAGGAATCTACCTTCAGGGTCTATAACAGAGGTATAACATTAAAAAGGTATGGCCCTGTGGACCAGGACACTGACCCCCCCTAGCATGAGTAGAAAATGTGGAATGATAGGAGTGCGAGATCCATGGTTTATGCAACAGATTCCGAGATTGTACAGATAAATGCGTCTTTAAAAGACATAATATGGCCAGTTGATATTTTTGGACAGCCGTAAATACGGCTTGTCGTTTCACACTCTCTCTCACCCGCCTAACATTCCACACCAATAGCTGTATCCTATCTAAGATTTTGTATCAGCAGAATATTAATGGACAGGGTGTGCACTACTATATAGCACATCAAACAGCCACCAGAAGCTAGAATGAGCATATAGGTCGTTTCACCGTACCGTTTCCCCCAATAAAACTGCACTTGACAACAACAGAACAGTGCATATAACAACAAAAATACAACCAATAATACTGACTCACAAAATGGAGATTTTAGGCTCAAAAATTTTCTGGAGCCAGCAAACATAGTAAAGTGTATCTAATGGGTATAGTATAAAAAAATTTAAAAAATAGAGACAAAAGAGTCCCGAGTACAGCATCGCAAACATAACAGTCAGATTGGGATATATATAGTAAATGTCCTTCATACAGACCGGCCGAAAGGCGGATCTGGCCGCAGCGGATCTGGCATCTGCCGATCTGGCCGCAGCGCCATCTTTTTTCACTGCTGGTGTGCCCGGGCCCTCTCTGCTCTCCTTCTCCTTCCCACTCATGCGGGTCATACCCGAAAATGATCTCCGGAGCGTCAGTGTGCCTCCCCTGCCATCTGCTAGCCAATTACAGGCCTCCAGCCTCAGGATACTGCAGGATAATCGCGGTGCCACTCAGGAGCTCACAGACGCACATGGAGATCCAAATTGCCATTATACAGCTCTGTAATTCCAGCAAACCTGTCTTATTAGGGTGCAAGTGCTGTTTGATACAGGCATTAACAGGGTTTATTACAAGGAAATATTTCTACATTTTATTTGCCCTTGTGCGGTGCAGTTATATGCTCTAAAGCATTTTTTGGCTTGTATTAGTGGGGAAAAAAGGGCGTATTAGCTGTTGTATGGTGAAGGGCGAAAATTACTGACCTTTTTGTCATGTATTATTGGCAAAAGTAAAATAGATTTGCCGCTCAGCTGTGCAGTTATCTGTTTTAAAGTCCTTTTTTCGTGTATTAGTTGAAAAAGTAAAAATATCTTTGCTGTTCAGTGGTGCAGTGATATATTCGGAAGCCCTGTTTGCCGTGTATTAGTGGCAAAATAAAAATATATTTGCCATCCAGCATTGCATATATCTGTTGAAAAGTCTGTTGTGTAAAAGTAGAAAAAAATATGGGCCTAATTGACGTTCTGCGGTGCACTGATATATTCTGAAGCCCAGTTTGCGGTGTATAAGTGACAAAAAAATATATATTTAATCTAACATTGGATTATTTGATCTAACAGTATGTCATACAGAGAAGTGCCGGACCCTGCACAGAGAAGAGGCGTAAATGTTTCTGGCGCAGGCATAGGTCACAGCCGAGGAAGGGGACGTGGCAGCATGGGTCGCAGCGAGAGGCCTGAGCTCCAAGTGTCATCTAGCAGTCATGTATTCACCAGCAATACATGACTGGTTCATCCACTTCGTCCCAAGTGACAACAGACACCCCCAGCCAAGAGTCGGTGGGTTCCACTGACACGACGCTTAGTTGGCGTGGCCCTGGAATAGGCCCTGTGCCTTCACCTGTCCTCAACCTGTCTGTCCATTTCTGTTCCCTCAGCCAGAGAAGTATTATATGCTGTGGGCTCGGCTCCACTTTTCAGCGAGGACCAGCTAATAGAGGACAGTCAGCAGCTACTGCCCAGCCAGGATCTGGAGGAGGGGGAGCTGGTGTTGTGAGCCGTCAGACTCCTGACCCAGAGATGGTTGAGGAGGACATCAGTGACGTGCAAACAGTACTCGATGATGATGATGTATCTGATCGCACTTGGGAGCCGGGTGACAAAGGGGCTTCATCATCATCATCATCGGGAGAAGAGGGTGGCAGCTTACCCGTGAGCCAACGGCAGAGCCAGCAAGTCACTAGCGTGGCCGGGAGTCAGCAGGGTGGCAGCAGTGAGAGGTCGGGAGTGAAAGTTGCCCGGGGTAGACCACCCGCTTTGCAGGAGCCTACCTTCCCAGGAAGTAGCGGTGCACGGGCTCGCGGAGACAGCGGCGGTAGCAGTCAGTCAGTGCGGGGTGTTGGGGGTAAAATCACCTACTCGGCGGTGTGGCAGTTTTTTGTTAAGCCGCCGGAGGTGAACATAGCCATATGTAGAATATGGGGGCAGAAGGTGAAGCGTGGCCAGGGTGCCAATGTTGGCACCACGGCCCTGCGTCAACATATGCAGCGTCACCATAAAGTGGCCTGGGAGAACCATGGCTCCGAACTGGTGGTCCAGCCTGCCGCAGCAACCACTGCATCACCCAGTGGGACACACCCGGTTTCAGTCAGTCAAGGCTCCGCCACCTCAGCCAAAGGGAGCTGTTTGTTCTTCCCATCATCTGCTGGTCCTGATGCTCCTGCTCCTCCTCCTCCTCCTCCTCGGTTATTCCATCAGCAATCGATCACCGAAGTGATTGCGAAGAGACAACAGTATGCGTGCACGCATCCAACAGCGCAGAAGCTGAATGTGCTCCTGTCCAAGTTGCTGGTGCTGCAGTCCCTCCCATTCCAAGTGGTGGACTCTGAACGTTTCAGAGAACTGATGGCTTGTGCCAAACCGAGGTGGAGTGTCCCAAGCCATAAATTATTTGTCAAAAGGTGGCCATTCTTGGACTGCTGCAGCTGTCGACTGACCTGTTCCCCTGCTTCGGCAGACTTTTCTTCAGCCTTATCTTTGGTCTCGGGAACACACACAGAAGGTGGGCCAGTCCTTGAGCCTGTTGGTGTCTGCCAAAGTGCACCACAGCACCGACGTGTGGAGCTGTAACTATGGGCAGCAAAAATACATGTCCTTTTACTGCCCACTGGGTGAATGTGGTTCTTGCACAGCCACTTCAGCAACTTGGCCAGGTGATGCCGCTTCCGCCTCCATGTTGCCACGCCGTTGGTCCTGCGAAAATGTTAGCCTCTGCCTCCTCATCCTCCACCATGTCCTCATCCTCCACTGCAGGGATAATTTGCAGGGGCCCTCCAGCATACCACATGTGCAGGGCACGGCGGTGTCACGCTGTTCTGCACCTCATTTCCCTGGGCGAACGGAGTCACACATGGGAGGAACTGCTCCGTGTCCTTCGTCAAGAAATTGAATCCTGGCTTTCTCCGCGACAACTCAAAATCGGAACCATGGTGACCGACAACAGGAAGAACATTGTATCGGTGCTGCGTCAAGGAGGGCTGAGACATGCGCCCTGCATGGGACACGTGTTCAATTGGTTGTCAAGCGGTTCCTGAAGCCTTTCACCCATCTGCAAAACATCCTAAAAATGGCCAGAAAACTTTGCATGCACTTCAGCCACTCGTACAATGCAAAGCACACCCTCCTTGAGCTGCAGTGGCAGAACGGCATCTCCCAACATAGGCTTATATGCGACATTTCCATCCGTTGGAATTCCACCCTCCATATGTTGGACCGACTACGGTATGAACAATGTGATTCCACTGCTTTATGTCCTGGAACAGTTGCTGGTAAAACTGTCTGGTCAGGGGACTGGAGACGTGGCGCCTAGATCTCACGGCCACATGAGCCCTGTGGGGGCTGAACTGGAGGAGGAGGAGGACATTGGAGCACAAGCAATGTACAGTGAAACGGGTGGTTTTTCTACACAGGTGACAGGAGAGGAGGAGCAGGACCAGCCAGAGGAGCTACAGGGCGATGAGGAAGAGGAGGCTGAGGACCCAGACACACTGTGGCAGTATTCAGTGGAGACGGAGGCAGGGAGTCCCTCCGAGTCACTTGCACAAATGGCACGATTTGCTTGCATAATGACAGCCGAATTGTCACCATTCGGCAGAGGGATGACTTCTGGCTCTCCACCTTATTGGACCCTTGCTACCGGTCCAAAATGGGGACCTTTTTTTACATCTGCTGACAGGGAGGACAAACTAAACTACTATAGAGACATCCTATGTAGTCAGTTGGCCGCTGCCTATCTACACCATCGGCTATCTGCTCGCAGGTCCGACCGGTGGGGCCCTCTATGCTCACGTTCCACTGCTAAGGCTGCTGGGGAGGGGTGGGGTGGCAGGAGCAGTACCAGCTCTATCAGCAGCAGCCTGAGTCTAGAGTCGCTGATGAGCAGCATTCTTCACCCCCACAGTGAATAAAGTACTCACCAGCAGAAGCAGCAGCTAGACCTGGAGCAGGACCTGAACCAGCAGGTGGTGACATACTTGAATAGCCAGGGCCGGTGCAAGGATTTTTGCCAACACAAATTAAGCTACATTTTGGTGCCCCCACCAGAACTCCCCCTAACACCAGCATCCCACCAGGAGCCCACTGCAATCCCCTAAATGCCTTCCTTGCAAAACCCTGCAGTCCACCTACCGCACCCACCACTTGTGCATATATGTTTCTTTAATTTGTTTTTCTTTTATGCAAAAAACAAATTGTGGTTTTTGTGAAGTGTGTTTTATTAACATATTAACAAAATAAGTTATACATCTTGTGAGGGGTAGCTTTCTTTCCAGGGATCATCCTCACAAATAGCTTTGCAGACAACAGGTTTTCATGTCCCAACTAATGCTTTATTGCGCACAAGCACAAACGAACAATACAAAACAAAATGAAAGCCTGCCCGTCCGGGCTCTACCTAAACACAGTATATCCCTGACTCATCTAAGTCCTCATTCACACACACAGGAACCCATGCTGCTTTTCCAGCCTAATGTCCACCAGCCTTCTGGCTGTAATGTCACTGGTGTCTTTTGGGGGATTGTGGTCTAGTGAGTGAGGAAGATGCGCTTTCGCACCAGTGGCCTCTCTCTTTTTGTTTTTCTTTTTCTCTCCACATTTGGCATCAGCACATGCTCCTCATGTCCTTTCTTGGACTGCTGCAGCTGTCGACTGACCTGTTCCCCTGCTTCGGCAGACTCTTCTTCAGCCTTATCTTTGGTCTCGGGAACATTCGAGGATTTCTCCCACTTGGACTAATCGGCCTTAGCTTCTTCAGCCTTTGAAGTCTCTAAAAGACACTCAGTCACTTTGTTAGCCTTCTCATCCTTCTCAGACACGGCCTCATATACTTGCATTCTTAACTCCTCCTCCTCTTTGTCATCAAGGTTGGAGGTACTGGGGACACCGGGGTCCTTATCAGACTCTTCGTCTTCTGGCATTTTCTCCATAGGCTCACCCAGGATATTGTTCTCCTTTTGGGGAGGATTCAGGAGAGCCAGACAATCGTAGTAGACAGGATCCTCATACTGGTTGACCTTCTCCCCATATTTCTTCCACGGCAGACTGCTGGCTTTCTAGAAGGCATTGACAGCAGAGGGAATGTCTTTCATGACCAGGTCCTGGCCACACACTGCCCACACTCTTGGCTTCTGCATCCACATCAGCCCCATCAACTGGTTCAGCAGATACATCTTCCATTTTCTTCTCTGCCTCGGCTGGCACCACAGCACCACCCTCTCCAGACCCATTCTTAACAGGCTCTGGCTTAGACCTCTTGACATCTTTCAGAGGACTCTCCTCTTCAGGTTTCTCATTTTCCACCTGCTGCTTGAGAGCACACTTAGACTTCTCCAACTCATAGACATTCTTCCCGACGTCATCTTTTGAGCTCATGAGATCTTCCATCTCTGCTCTGAGTTGCCTGTTCAGTCTCTCAAATTCATCTCGCTCCTCAAGCGTTTCTTTAAGGGCTGGAGCCAAGGAGAGGACCTTGGTCTCCTTCTCCCGAGCATCAGCCTCCGCTCGGTCACGTTCTTCGGCATATCAAGCCGATATGTATTTCTCTTCAATCAGGAGCTGGTCAAACTTCTTCTGTTTCTTCTCCAATCTAGACACCGTTTGTCTCTGGTGGTCTAGTTCCACAATCCGATTACGCAACTCTTGATCAAGTTGAGCTATCCTGGCTTTCAAATGTATTTTCTGAGGCGCTGTTTAAGACCTCATCAGCCAGTTCATCCCTTTTCTACTCTGCATGGATCGCTCAGAAGATGCAAGTTCCTCTTGAAGTTGGAGAAGTTCAGCTTCTATTTGTGACTCTAGATCCTGCAGTTCATGTATCTCTTTCTGAGTCTCCTCCTTTGAATCTTCTGGTGCTATCTGCAGTTGCTCTGTGAGAACCGATAGTCCCTTCTCTAGTGTATCTAGGGAATGTGCAGATTGGGCGAAAACATCTTCAAGTTTGCAGCCGTACTGACCTGCCAGGCCCAGCTGGTAATGAGCCTCTGCCAGCAGTCGGTCATGCTCTTCTACATACTCTTTTTGGTTGGTCAGACCTGCCAGTAAATCTTCACTGCCTGGGTATTATTCTCAGACCCTATGCTGACGTCTCCCCCCTGAACTCTCGTCACGTCAGGTATAACTGTCGCCTGGTCGCTACCAGCAACTAGCTTTACTTCACAAGACCTTGATATGGTAGCTTCCCTCTCTGCGTTGCTATCGTTCACAGCACATATGTTATATTTACCGCTTGTGTCATTATCAATTATAACCTCTAGGGGCACCGATGAGCCAATCCCCACATTGGACACCTCCCCAGCAACCATAGAACCCCATGGAAACTGCCTATGCACTTCTGGTACATGTGGTACATACTCTAGGCCCCATTGTCTACAGTGGGTTCTCCCAGCGGTGTTCTTTCAACATTTATCAGCATTTTTACATCAGACAGATGTTTACCAACAGGGGAAGCTTCATCCCCAATCACAGCCTGCAAAGGAAAAGGATTGTCATCATCATCATTACCAGCATGATATATTTCACAAATATCCACATTGTCATTATTCATTTCCGCAAGGTTGGTACCATCATATCTGCCAAAAGAAGGGAAAATCCTTGCTCAGTACAAATTCTAGCCTCAGTGTCTCGTATTTCAACAGCTCCCACTGCACAGAGCCATGGTCCGTCACAAAGGTCAGTGACACATTAGTTTTTGTCTCTGGCCCTCTTGTTACAAAGTCCAGAATTTCAGGCAGGACCCGAGACACTTCCTGGCGGGAGTCTAGTATAACCCCCAAAGGGATCCCCCCGATCACCATCTTCGCAGGAGACTTTTCCCACGGGCTCCACCATTTTGCAGCCATTTTGACAGGTCAGTTTCCTTTTACTGTGCTTCTGGCCCTTTAAATCCCTTCATAGCTTGCACGTCAGGAAAAAAAAAGTCCAGATTAAGGCCTAATTCACACGTCCGTAGTGTGTTTTGCGGAAACACGGATCCGCAAAACACGGACGGCTGCAATGTGCATTCCGCATTTTGCGGACTGCACATTGCTGCCACTATATAGAGAATGCCTGTTCTTGTCCGCAATTGCGGACAAGAATAGGACATGTTCTATTTTTTTGCGGAAATGGAAACACGGATGCGGAAACACGGATGCGGAAACACGGATGCGGACATCACATAGTGTGCTGTTCACATCCATTCCTGCCCCTTTGAAATGAATGGGTCTGCAACCCTTCCGCAAAATTGCGGATGGGATGCGGATCCATTTTGCGGACGTGTGAATAAGGCCTAAAAGTCCAAGAGCACCTGCTCTTTTCTGTGAGGTCGTTGCCCCTAGCAACCTGCTGTTGCTATTGCCCGCCTCCTCCGCCAATTGTGAGGGGTAGCTTTCTTTCCGGGGATCATCCTCACAAATAGCTTCGCAGACAACAGGTTTTCATGTCCCAACTCATGCTTTATTGCGTACAAGCACAAACAAACGATACAAAACAAAATAAAAGCCTGCCCGTCCGGGCTCTATCTAAACACAGTATATCCCTGACTCACCTAAGTCACCGTTCACACACATGGGAACCCATGCGGCTTTCCCAGCCTAATTTCCATCAGCCTCCTGGCTGTTACGTCACCAGTATCTTTTGGGGGATTGTGGTTAAGTCGTCCGCCCGACACTGACCATGCGACCCTTATCCCTAGGCGTCGCGGGACCCCCCAAACGTTAGGCTAATCCCAGCCTTGTGGTCTCTCAACGCTCCCAGCTCAGACCACACACAGAACCACTCCAGGCTTCTGTACCACACAAGACACACCCATCTCACTTTGAGGACAGCTTTATACTCCGTTGATTGTGGCACCTGTTGCTGCCTCAAGCCTGCCCACTTATGGGAAAGAGATGGATAATCCTGCCATTCCTCTCTCTTATCAGCCATGAGGCCTGTCACTGCCTCACAATCTATACAACAAACTTTTCACATCCCCCCCCCCATGGTCAGATTCCTCCCCCCATGTCAGATTCCTCCCCCCATGTCAGATTTCTCCCCCCATGTCAGATTTCTCCCCCTCCATGTGACATTTCTCCCCCTCCATGTGACATTTCTCCCCCTCAATGTCAATTTTCTCCCCCTTAATGTCACATTTGTCCCCCTCCATGTCATATTTCACCCCCTCCAGGTCACATTTCTCCCCCCTCCATGTCACATTTCTCCCCCTCCATGTCACATTTCTCCCCCTCACTGTCACATTTCTCTCCCTCCATGTCACATCACCCCCTCCTTTATACATTACCCCCTTTGTGTTACATTTCCCGCCCCATGGCGCTTCATCCCCCCATGTCACATTTCTCCCCCTTGATGTCACACCCCCCCCCAATGTCACATCACCCCCCCCCCATGGCACATCATCCTTCCCATGTCACATTTCTGCTCCTCCATGGCACATTTCCCCCCTCCCATGTGCCCCCCCCCATTAATGTTGTGAAGAAAACATTATGCTCACCTGGCCCTGTTCCCGTCTGCAGCAGCTCCCCTTCTCCTCTGTGTAGTCCTGGTATCTTCTCTCTGCTTCAGACAATCGCTGGTTTGAAGACCATTTCCGCTGAGCCAATCACTGGTCTGACACGTGACACAGCTGCCGCCTGATTTGGCTGAATGGGAAAGGTCCTCAAACTTGTCGGGAGCTGAGAGGGAAGATACCAGGACCACACTGAGGAGAACAGGAACTGTGGCTGACCTACGGCAATCCTTCTGGCTGTGTGAGTCACCAACTCCCTGCTGCCGCTCCACCCCATATTGAAGATCTGCTGGACTACTGGGCAGCCAAACTGGATTTGTGGCCACACCTAGCAGAGTTTGCACTGGAAAAGCTATCCTTCACGGTCAGTGTGGCATCAGGGCGGAGGTTTAGTGCGGCGGGGGCCATAGTTACCCCAAGAAGAACTCGCCTGTCCACCCAGAATGTGGAGAGACTGACCTATGTCAAGATGAATTAGGCCTGGATCAGCCAGGATTTCCACCTACCAATGCCTGATGCATCATATTATATCATCCATGCTGCCTAACCCAAACCTTGACAAAAGAGACCGGTTTCTTCTGGATACCTGCCTCAGCTATTATTCTAATGCTGCCACCTGCCTGATGCCACACATCTGATGCTAAGTGCTCCTTCTTACACCCACCATCATCAGCGGGTACTGTTATTGCCACCCACCTCCACACTCTGTCATTGTGCCACCCTATTGGCTCCTCATGATGCTGCTGCCGCCACCCCCACACTCTGTCATTGTGCCACTCTGTTGTCTCCTGATGCTGCTGCCACCTCCACACTCTGTTACTGTGCCACTCTGTGGTCTCCTGATGCTGCCGCCACCTTCACACTCTGTAATTGTGGCACTCTGTGACCCCCTGATGCTGCTGTCACCTCCAGACTCTGTCATTGTGCCATTCTGTGGCCTTCTCATGCTGCTGCCACCTCCATACTCTGTCGTCGTGCCACTCTGTGGCTTCCTGATTCTGCTGCCACCTCCACAATCTCTCGTCGTCATGCCACTCTGTGGCCTCCTCATGCTAATGCCCCCTCCAGACTGTGATTGTGCAATTCTGTGACCTCCTGATGCTGCCGCCACCTCCACACTCTGTCATTGTGCCACCCTGTGGCCTCCTCCTGATGCAGCTGCTGCTGCCACTTCCACACTCTGTCATTGTGCCACCCTGTGGCCTCCTCCTGATGCTGCCGCCACCACCCCCACACACACTGTCATTGTGTCACGCTGTTACCTCCTGATGCTGCTGCCACCTCCACACTCTGTCATTGTGCCACTCTGTGGTCTCCTTATGCTGCTGCCACTTCCACACTCTGTCATTGTGCCACTCTGTGGTCTCCTTATGCTGCTGCCACTTCCACACTCTGTCACTGTGCCACTCTGTGGTCTCATGATGCTGCCGCCATCTCCAGACTCTGTCATTGTGCCACTCTGTGGTCTCCCGATGCTGCTGCCACCTCCACACTCTGTCACTGTGCCACTCTGTTGGCTCCTGATGCTGCCGCCACCTGAACACTCTGTCATTGTGCGACTCTGTGACCACTTGATGCTGCCGCCACCTCCAGACTCTGTCATTGTGCCATTCTGTGGCCTCCTCATGCTGCTGCCACTTCCACACTCTGTCATCATGCCATTCTGTAGCCTCCTGAAGCTGCTACCACCTCCGCAATCTCTCATTGTCATGCCACTTTGTAGCCTCCTCATGCAGATGCCACCTCCAAACTGTCATTGTGCCACTCTGTGACCTCCTGATGCTGCCGCCACTTCCACAATCTGTCATTGTGCCACTCTGTGGCATCCTCATGCTGCTTCCACCGCATCACTATGTCATAGGGCCACTCTGTGGACTTCTAATACTGTGGAGGCTTTGTGGAAGCTTTGTGTCTCATGTTGGCTCTAGCTGGAATGGAAAAGAACTGTACAAGAAAGATGGTTTGCATCTTTCTCTCAAGGGAATGAATGTCCTCAGTGAACAGTTCAAAGTTTTTGCAAAGGAACATTTAAACTAGGAAAGGGGGGCATAAAAGAGACAATCCATCAGTTCGGTTGCCCCCCGAAAAAACAATGCCAGAAGATGCCAGGAGCTGATAGGATAAGAAATGACAAGCTGAGAGTCTTGTCTACAAATGCTCGCAGTTTAGGGAATAAGATCAACGAACTTGAGTCTGTAATGTCATCTGAGAATATAGATTTAGTGGCTGTTACTGAGACATGGTTCAATGAGAGTAATTACTGGGATATAACAATATCTGGGTACTCTCTATATAGGAAAGACAGAGAAGGCAAGAAAGGGGGTGGGGTGGCCATATATGTGAAAGATAGCATAAAATCTAATCTAATACAAGTCAGCGAAACCAATTTAGAGTCAGTTTTGGGTTACGTTGCAGGTAATCATAAGGTAACTCGTGTAGGTGTCATATACAGACCACCAAGCCAAGTCAAAGAATTGGATGATCTACTAGTTAAGGAAATGGCTAAAATGACATTGAAAGGGGAAGTTGTCATTATGGGAGACTTTAATCTTCCTGATATAAACTGGAAAACCAAAATAGCTAGTTCTGCCAGGAGTACAGACATTCTAAATTCCCTACTGGGATTATCTCTACAGCAAGTAGTTGAGGAGCCAACCCGGAAGGAGGCCATTTTAGATTTGGTATTCACAAATGGCAATTTGGTATCTGATATCACTGTAGGGGAAAGCTTAGGATCCAGTGATCACCAGGCAGTGAGGTTTACTATAAGTACAGTGACTGAGTCACTCCACACAAAAACAAAAGTTTTAGATTTTCGGAAAACAGACTTCTCTAAAATGAGATCAGTGGTATACGAGTCCCTATCAGACTGGAACAATTTCAATGGAGTCCAAGAGAAATGGGACTACTTAAAATTGGCACTACTAAAGGCAACAGAAAAGTGCATTAGGCTTGTCAGTAAAAGCAAAAAAAGGAAGAGACCATTGTGGTACTCAGCAGAAGTGGCCAAAAGCATTAAAAACAAAAATATGGCATTTAGCAAGTATAAAAACACCCAAAACGAGAATGACAGGGAAATCTATAAGATGAAACAGAGAGAGGCCAAACAAGTTATAAGAGCTTCTAAAGCTCAGGCAGAAGAGAAATTAGCTCAGTCAGTGAAAAAAGGTGATAAGACATTCTTCAGATACATAAATGAAAAAAGGAAATTAAAACAAGGAATTACCAAATTAAAAACAAAAGAAGGAAGGTATATGGAAGAGGATAACGAACTAGCTAACTGCCTCAATGAATACTTCTGTTCAGTTTTTACAAATGAAAATGAAGGAGAAGGACCTCAGTTAGGGAGGAAGACTAATGAATCCTTTGATGCAAGTGTCTTTACAGAGGAAGAGGTTCTAAGTCAGCTGTCTAAAATTAATACAAATAAATCACAGGGGCCTGATGGGATACACCCAAAGCTATTAAAAGAGCTTAGAGGTGTACTAGCAAAACCATTAACAGATTTATTTAACCAATCACTGGTAACAGGTGTCATCCCAGAAGATTGGAAATTAGCAAACGTTGTGCCAATTCACAAGAAAGGTAGTAGAGAGGAATCGGGCAACTATAGGCCAGTAAGTCTGACATCAATAGTGGGGAAATTAATGGAAACCATACTCAAGGAGAGGATTGTGGAACATCTAAAAACCTATGGGTTGATTGATAAAAAACAGCATGGGTTTACTTCAGGGAGATCATGTCAAACTAATCTTATTGACTTCTTTGATTGGGTGACTAAAATAATAGATGGCGGAGGTGCAGTAGACATCGCTTATCTGGACTTTAGTAAGGCTTTTGATACTGTCCCACATTGAAGGCTTATCAATAAACTGCAGTCTTTGAGCTTGGGCTCACATATTGTTGAATGGATTAGGCAGTGGCTGAAGGACAGAAAACAGAGGGTTGTAGTCAATGGAGTATATTCAGACCATGGTATTGTTACCAGTGGGGTACCTCAGGGATTTGTTCTGGGACCCATATTGTTTAATATCTTTATCGGCGAAATTGCAGAAGGCCTCAAAGGTAAGGTGTGTCTTTTTGCTGATGACACAAAGATTTGTAACAGGGTTGATGTTCCTGGAGGGATACACCAAATGGAAAAGGATTTAGGAAAACTAGAGGAATGGTCAAAAATCTGGCAAATAAAATTTAATGTCGATAAGTGCAAGATAATGCACCTGGGGCGTAAAAACCCAAGAGCAGAATATAAAATCAGTGATACAGTACTAACCTCAGTATCTGAGGAAAGGGATTTAGGAGTCATTATATCAGACGACCTAAAGGTGGGCAGACAATGTCATAGAGCAGCAGGTAACGCCAGCAGAATGCTTGGGTGTATAGGGAGAGGCATTAACAGTAGAAAGAGGGAGGTGCTCGTGCCGCTCTACAGAGCACTAGTTAGACCTCATTTGGAGTATTGTGTTCAGTACTGGAGACCATATCTGCAGAAGGATATTGAAACTTTGGAGAGAGTTCAGAGAAGAGCTACTAAACTAGTACATGGATTACAGGACAAAACTTAACAGGAAATGTTAAAGGACCTTAACATGTATAGCTTGGAAGTAAGAAGAGACAGAGGGGATATGATAGAAACTTTTAAATACATAAAGGGAATCATCACGGTAAAAGAGGAGAGAATATTTAAAAGAAGAAAAACTGCTACAAGAGGACATAGTTTTAAATTAGAGGGGCAAAGGTTTAAAAGTAATATCAGGAAGTATTACTTTACTGAGAGAGTAGTGGACGCATGGAATAGCCTTCCTGCAGAAGTGGTAGCTGCAAATACAGTGAAGGAGTTTAAGCATGCATGGGATAGGCATAAGGCCATCCTTAATATAAGATAGGGCCTGCGGCTATTCATTGTATTCAGCATATTGGGCAGACTAGATGGGCCAAATGGTTCTTATCTGCCGACACATTCTATGTTTCTATGTTTCTATGTTCCCACCCTCCCCATGACTGGGCCACTATTTTGCCTTTTTGGCTTGGCTGACATCATCTTTTATTTGACCTTTTTTCTGATCTGTCAGAAGGAAGGAAAAATTAGATGCACCACGTATCCTCTCTGTGTAGCAGCTGTAAGACCTGTATGATCCCACCAGAAATGGCTTGTGATCTGGTAGCCAAAAGCAGGAGTGGGTACAAAACACAGAAGACATGCAAATATTCTGTTTATGTGTCTCTGTTTTGGATCGACTCCAAACTGGCATTAGCAATACTGATGGATTACTGCCCAAATGCTGACCAAGTGAAGGCGGATGCTCAACAGACAGGATCCGTTTTTTGGGGTTATCGCTCTGACGGATCAGAGGAATGGCAAAATAATCAGTGACGTCAACACAAACTTACTGTTGACACCCTCTCCACTCTGTTGGGGCTCTACTTTTATAAGCGTTTAATAGAACAGGTTCTGTTTACATTTATGTGGAATCAGCTAACGACGGTGTAAAAGGAGTGCGCATCTTCTTGACACATTGACCTGTAAGGCTGAGTTCATACTTGAGTTATTTGGTCAGTTTTGGCATCGTGACATCCCAAATAAGCGGTTACAGTACAATGTGATTCAATAAGCAATTAGCATTCAGTAATGTACACTCTGCGGTTACAGAACGATGCGGTGCAATTAGCATACAATATCATCATCAGGCAGTTACAGTACTATATGGAGCAATAACCATTTAGCATGCAATAGCGTACACTTGCTGGTTACAGTACGGTGTGGTATAATAAATAGTGATGAGCGGCAGGTGCTATATTCGATTTCGACAATATTCGTCATTATTCTAGTTATCGCGATTAATATGCGATTTAAATAATCGCGTATTGCGATTTTAACTTAGGCTACTTTCCTATTGGTTTCATATCTAGAATTATAGCGAAGATAACGAATATGACGAATGTATTCGTCATATTCCTCAAAACGAAGATAACAAAGTATTCTCCATCTTCGTTTTAGCTACCTATTCGTCAACTTCGCTAATTCTAGCAATCAAATAGGAAGGTTGACTATAGAGACAGCTGTGTTTAATTCGCTATGCGATTATATTACTTTGCTTTTTTTTAATAGAATAATTATATTACTTGATAATTATTATAATTATTCTATTTATAAAAAATATTTTATGTCATTATTAAAAAATAATTCGAAATATTCGCGAATTAGCGAAGTGCCGATATTCGCGATAAAAATTCGCTAAAAATTCGCTATTCGAATATTCGCGCTCAACACTAATAATAAACAATTAGCATACAATATTGTGCACTAGGGGGTTACAGTACAATATGATATATAGCTATATCTATCTATATATATAGAGAGAGAAACAAAAGCACGCCAGCAGCACAGCGATGATGGATAGGGGTGAAATTCCTCTGAACGCTGGTCAGGCAGTCCCCAATTGTAGATTTTCAAAGATGAGGCAGCACGCCCAATTAGGTGCAAGTAAAAGATCCACTTTATTTTCCCATGCAACGTTTCAGCGGCTCCTTGCTTGATAATGGCTGCAAGAAGTGGCTGAAACGTTGCATGGGCGTGCTGCCTCATCTTTGAAAATATATATATATATATATATATACATATATATATATATTTATTTATATCGTGAGACAGTGACAAATCTCACACAGGTTAGAGGCAAGGAAGGGGTGGATAGTGCAGTCCACACCCCTATTCCACCACAGGTGAGACCAGCTGGAGGTACTCAGGCTGGGATAAAGCACCTCCCAGTGTGTCAGTCTGGGGGAGAGTTTGGAACAGGGGCCTGGGATGGCTCCGTGTGTGTGGTCTCTGCCGGGCCAGGCTGAGGGGCCACAAGGCTAGGTGTTAGCCTGGACTTGGGGGACGAAGCGACGCTGGGGAGGGTCACAGGGTCCTAGTCGGATGGACTAGTGAGCCCGAATCCCCCAAGGGACTTTATTATTGCCCAGCCTGGGGGACTGGAGAACTGTAAGGCTGGGGAAAGCCGCAACGGGTACCAGGTATGAACTGTGTCTTCTAGTTGAGTTAGGGACACTCTGTTTATGTTTAGGTAGAGCCCAGACGGGCAAGGTGTTTATTGTTTTTGTTGTTTATGTTCTGCTGGTACCAAATAAATGCACAGTTTGGATGGTGAAACCGTGTATAGTGAAGAGTCTTGTTTGATTGACCCCCAAAGTCTATATACCAGTGTAGGCACCTATCCATTTCATGATGCTGGGCCTTGTTGGCACTTTCCAACTTTTCTGGTTATTGCTTCAGCACCACCTCCTCCCACAACCAATCCTTAAGGACACCATAGTGGCACATGTTGATTCTGGTGTTCTAAGTTCATGCACCAATGTGATTAGCTGCTCCAAAAGTCAAATTTGGTATTTTGCCAGAAATTCCCTTAGAGCAAAGACCTTCCACAACTTTAAGGGCTATGCAAGAGAGAGTTCACAGCTTACAGAAATCACGTGGCTCAGAGGGCTAACTCTGGCATTGCGGACTGCACACAGATGGCTTCCGTCTGGCATCCACATTTTTTGTGGACCCATTGACTTGAATTGACCAATAGACTGAAATTTGTAGCCAAGAATAGGACATGTTCTAACTTTTTTACAGGACGGACATATGGATACGGACAGCACACAATGCTCCACATTTTTTGCAGCCCCAAAGAAATTAATGAGTCCAATCCAAAAAAAAAATTGTAATTTACAGTACAAAAATCACTTTTATTATATAATTAAAGAGATTGAAAAAGACACAGGTCCAACAAGGGAAATCTATTCTAGACTAATTGTACAACATTAATTGTGAGCTTAATTATAACTAGAGATGAGCAAAGCTATAAAAAATTTAATCCAGCTGCTTCGCCCAATTTCACAAAGAAATTCGCTTCGTGAACCCCGTCATTGAACCCCTCAGATGCCGCATTCATTGCTGATCTCAGGATATAAGATTAAAATTAAGCCCTTTCAGGGGCTAATCCAATTGAAAAAAAAATTCTCACCTTATCCATTTGATTGCAGAGAGGCCATCACAGCCATCTTGACTGAATACATGGTGACGTTTTATCACGTCCCTGTGCACATGTCACCCCGTGCAAGATTCTGCAATTAAGATGCGACGGCCACTTTGGTGATTATGTAGGAAAAATAGATTTGTTACCAAGAAGAGCAAGGAAATTCGGCTTTGTTGTGAATCACATTATTACTGAAATTCGGATCGAAGTCCTCTTTGGAAACTTCATTTCGCTCTGATTCACACACACAATTCACACTAATTATAACCCTCAATGCTGTTTGCTATTACATAAGTATCTAGCCTTTTTAGTATCAAGCCCTTTAATACCATGCCATTGCTACCTCTTGGGGTAGGACATTCCACAGTTTGACTACTCTAACTGTAAAGAATCCTTTCCTGTATTGATGTCCAAATTGCCTTTCTTTCATTTGCAGAGAATGTCCCCTCATCCTTTGTAAAGTCCTCGAAATTATTAAATCAGGAATCGGCAACCTTCAGCACTCTGACGGTTGTGAAACTACAACCCACAGCATGCTCCTACAACTCTCAGCATGTAACTGTGTGAGAAGTAAGGAAACCTATTACTGGAGTTTTTGGAGAGGAGTGTTGTTCCATGTTCAACTGTCCTGGGCCTTCTCTGGGGGATTATTAGTTTCATGATATTGCCAAATGTTTTCTATTGGCGAAAGTTTGGGACTCTTCTTCTGTAAAGCGATACTGTTTTGATAGATGTAATATGTGGCTTAGTATTGTGTTGCTGAAATATTCAAGGCCTTTCCTGGGAGAGACGTCTGGTTGGGAGCACATGTTGTTCTAAAACCTCTATATACTGTTCAGAATTGAGCATGCCTTTCCATATGTGTATCTTCCCTTGTCTTAAGCACTAATGCAAAACCATACCATCAGAGAGGCAGGCTTTTGAACTGTGCGCTTATAACAAGCCGGATGGTCCCTCTCCTCTTGAGCCTGCAGAACACGGCATCCATGGTTTCCAAAAAGAATTAAACATTTTGATTTATCTGACCACAGAACAGTTTATCATTTTGCCTTAGTCCATTTTAATGTGCTTTGGCCCAAAGAAGATGGTGGCGTTTCTGAATTGTGTTGACATATGGCTTCTTCTTTGCATGACACATCTTTAACGAGCATTTTTGGATTGCATGACAAACTGTGTTCACAGACAATTATTTCTGGAAGTGTTCCTGAGCCCATGCAGTGATTTCCAGTACAAAATCATGCCTGTTCTAATGCCGTGCTGCCTGAGGGACTGTAGATCATGAGCATCCTATATTGATCATTTGCCTTGACTCTTGCATACATGAATTTCTTAGTGCAGTTTTTTGCAGATTGGTGAACCTCAGCCCTCCTTTGCTTCTGGTAGACTCTGCCTTTTTATATGACTTAGTAGCAAATTGCTCCTCTAGCTGTTTTTATTAGTAACACTTGCTTTTCCAGCCCCTATCCGAAAGTTTTTGAGATGCATTTTTTAATGAAATGGTAAAATGTCACTTTTAACATCTTATGTGTTCAATGATCTAGTATAAACAAAATATAGGCCTATGAGATTTACAAATCATTGAATTCTGATTTTATTTTTATTTTACACAGTGTCCCGACCTTTTTTGAATTGAGTTTGTGTGTGTGTGTGTGTGTGTGTATATATATATATATATATATATATATATATATATATATATATATATATCATTAACATCATCATCAACATGAATTAAGTTAACATCACTTGATACACAGTAAAGGTGCTGACAATGGAATGTGCATGGGGCTCCAATGGCAGATGTGGGAGTAAAGAAGGATACTCTATATGGATTTCACGATGCCCGATCCATGACTGGGAAATAGACTGTTCTAGCAGCTTCCTTTAATCAAACAAACATGCCCCATGTTTATGTGGCACTATGGAGAATTTGTCAGGCAAAAACATTTGCCCATTCAATGTGTATAGCCACCTTTACTCCTTCTATTGCAAAAACAATATACCATCTATTCAAAGGACTTAAGTACATAAATATGATTGCCGCTGAATTATTAAATGGAGTAATAATGTTATACTCAATTTACTTTTGCACTCAATTTGTCATCTAATCGCTAACATTTACTTTAGTATTTTTTGAAAATTGATCAATAACATTTCAGTAATTTTTTACACTTTACACTAAAACTGACATTTTTCCTTGGCAAAGAATTTGCCCCATATGATGTTATTTCTGCTTTTTTAAGAGGCTTTTAAAATATTTTACAGTTATAATGCTGTTAATGAGATCTCCTGGAATCAAAAGTAGTGTAAATAATGAAAGCAGCAGTCATAAAGGGCCCAATAAAGCTAGCACCACTGCTTTGATGCTAATTTGTAGCCATTTCCCATACTCACTCCCACACACATGCTCACACAGCCTTTGTAGTGAAGTGAAATCTGAGGTTGAGTGGTAAGATATCTGTAGAATAATTTATGATATTGTTTACTCTAGTACACTAGAACCAGAACATAACAATCAACTTCACACTTATCTAATGCTAGTAATTTCTACCCCTTCTCCAGCCAGCATATTGATGGGAAAACTTGACTGCTACAAGTCAAATACAGAGGGTTCTGGTGATATCTGAAAATACCTAAATCAATTTTGCTCCTGGAAGAGCAAAATCACATCATTAGCCATGCAATGTTGTGAGTCTAATCAGGTATTGTGTGCACTAGATCAGTATGGTGTGCTAACTTGGAGGTGGGATCCAACTACAGGATATACACCGTAGATGTTCAATGTGAAAGAATGGCCCCATGTGCTGCCAACTAACATTTTTCAGTGCCTCAACCACAGTTTTATGAGCTTAAATTTTTACAGCATTCCTTATGTGGTAAAACTAACCAGTTACTTCATTGTCCAGGTCAGTGTAATTACAGCAATATCACATTTATATCGTTTTTCTTCAGTTTTAATGCTTAAAAAACTTTGCATTTGCATTGCATCTGAGAGATTAACAGTCTGTGATCGCCATTATTGAAGATTATGTACAAGTGTCTGATGTGAAAAACAGCAGAAATCCAGTGTCTATGACATCCCTAAGTTCCTGAGTGGGAACCATCTTTAAAGACCCAACCCATGTATGGCACGGGTCGAGAAGGGTTATCATATGTGTTGTGGGGGGGTTGCTCTGGTAGACAGCGGTGCGGGTGCAGTATAGAGGCAAAGAGAGTCCAGGTAGTGCAGCAAACAGTGTTTTATTTCACACTTCAGTCTTATTTCACAAACAAAACTCAAAACAGTCACTTAGTGTTACTTCACACACAGCAAAAACTTGAGGCAAAACAAAAGTCCAAGACTGAATCAAATTCACCTGTGTGGTTTAGGTGCGTGTTCACACCTGGCTGTCAGCCCAGCCGCAGGAAAGTCCAACCTCAGGCTTCGAGGCAGACTGCACGCCTCTTTGCAAGCTCTTGCTTCCAGCCCTGAGAGCTCCACGGAACACCAGCAGTTTCCAGGTTAAATCACCTCAAATCCTAGGTGTTAGTTCACACCTGGCTGAATGCTCAGCAACACAAAAAGTCCACTGACCGTCTTTAAATGGCCTGCTCTTCTGACACACAGGTCTCAGCTTTTCAGCCCAGCACAGGGCTCAGATCCCAAACACAGAGAGAGACCCACTTGCATGAAGCTAGCTGTCTTAAGTGCAGCTAGGAAATCACCCAAAAACCCCGGACCGGCACC
Source organism: Bufotes viridis (assembly GCA_033119425.1). Lineage (NCBI taxonomy): Eukaryota > Metazoa > Chordata > Amphibia > Anura > Bufonidae > Bufotes > Bufotes viridis. The sequence continues at coordinate 373,302,379 of CM065590.1, read as the reverse complement.
TAAAATCCGGTCCAGTATTTGCCCTCACCTGGCTGCAATCAACCCAGCAGCACAGGCTGAGAGGAAAATACCTGTTTTTTTACCACAAAACCTCTCACTGTGTCACAGTGTGAATATGTAATGAGTAGTGTTGAGCGCAAATATTCGAATAGCGAATTTTTATTGCGAATATCGCTAATTTGATCATTTGCGAATATTGCGAATATAGCGCTATATATTCGCAATTTCGAATATTCGTTTTCGTTTTTTTGTTTTTTTTTAGATGTTAATCCTTGTTGCTCTCTGGTTGTCTTCCCACTTCCCAAAAGCTGTTCTTACCTGTCCGGAGGATTCCTGGCTCCCTTCCCGCTCCAGTCAATGCCCGTTGCTGCTTCTGCCGACTTCCTGTGTGCATGGGAACTCCTCCATGCTAAAATGTACTGTCGGATGTGAGAATCAGGATCTCACAAATTTGACTAAGTTGTAATCGCAATGCCATTAATATAACCTGAATCATTCGCATTGCGATATTCGTTATATTCTAGCAATACAACCCAGCTTTAAGTTGAATTCGCAATGCGAGCAATACAGGTTATATTAATCGCATTGTGAATTCAACTTAGAGCTGAGTTTCTAATAGTTGTTGCTAGAATATAACGAAGATTGAGAATATAGTGCTATATTCTTGAATTTGTGATATTCGTCGCCTTCGTTATATTCTAGCATTACAACCATTATGAACTTAGCTCTAAGATCAATTCGCAATGCGAGTATATGTTCGCTTCATGAATGAAACTTAGAGCTGAGCTGCTAATGGCTGTATTGCTAGAATATAAAAAAGATTGAGAATATAGTGCTATATTCGTGAATTCGTCATATTCGTCATCTTCTTTATATTCTAGCAATACAACCATTAGGAACTTAGCTCTAAGATAAATTTGCAATGCGAGTATATGTTCCCTTCGCGAATAAAACTTTGAGCTGAGTTCCTAATGGTCGTTGCTAGAATATAATGAAGATTGAGAATATAGTGCTATATTCGTGATATTCATTATATTCTAGCAATACAGCCATTAGGAACCCAGCTCTAAGTTGAATTCGCAATGCGAGTAATACAGGTTATATTAATCGCATGGCGAATTTAACTTATAGCTGAGTTCCTAATGGTTGACAACCATTAGGAACCCAGCTCTAAGTTTAATTTGCGATGCGAATGTAAATTTGCGTAACATTCGCAATATATACAATAATGATGAATATTCGATTTCGACGAATATATGCCGAATATTCAATCGAATATTCGCGAAATATCGCAAAATCGAATATGGCACCTCCCGCTCATCACTAGTAATGAGAAAGTGTATACGTATGTCCATGTATCTGATGAGAAAGTGTATAAGTGCATCTACTGTAAATACAGTAGTGTTGAGCGCGAATATTCAAATTTTTATCGTGAATATCGGCACTTCGAAAATTCACGAATATTTTGAATATATATGTAAAAACGAATATTCATTATTATTTTTTTAATCTGAACCCATTACCTAGTATACCTACCTGCTTCTTGCTTGTGGGCCAATGTGAGAATGCTGCAATATTGTAGTCTGTAGTGAATTAGAATATTCTTCATTATTTTATTTTTTTTCTCTTATGCAAAAAATTGGCAATGAAATATTCGCGTAATGCGAATATTCTAAAACATGAATATATAGTACTATAGAATATAGTGCTATATATTTGTTTTTTAGAATACTCGTCATTTTTTCCAATTTAATGTGAACAGTCATTGGCCAAAAAGCAAATTACGCAGGAGGGAATGATGACTTCAGATGGCAAAAAATGACGAATATTCTAAAAAAAGAATATATTGCACTATATTCCATAGTGCTATATATTCGGGTTTTAGAATATTTGCATTATGCGAATATTTAATTGAATATTAATAATAGAATAATCTCGAATACGAATATTCGAAAATATATGACGAATATTCTAACGAATATTCACAAAATTTGCGAATTCGAATATTGCCCCTGCCACTCATCACTAATATACAGTACTGTGTAAAAGTTTTAGGCAGGGTTTAAAATGCTACAAAGTAGGAATGCTTTAAAAAATAGATGTGTTAATAGTTTCATCACTTTCAGGACTCCTTGTTCTTTTTTATGCTGATGAAGTTCTTAGTGAAATTCCTATGATTTTGTGCATAACTAAGTCACCTGCCCTTGCTTCCACTCAACTTGTGGAGGACATTCTGGGGTCTCCAAGGACTGTATGTAACTCATTTCAAGCACTTTAATGCCAAACCAGCATTAGTAATCTTAAAGTGAGAGTGACATATATGGCTGTACTGCACTGTAAAAGTTTGTACATTTTCAAAAATAGTCCAAAATGTTTGGGTTTTTTGGGTGTTGGGGTCATGTGATCCTCCTAATTCCTCTTTCCTGTCTTCTGATATGAAAAATGGTTCATGCCATTTTGAGAAATTCACCTGAATCGAATCAACAAAAAATTGGATTCAGATTTGACCTGAATTTTTGGAAAATTTGCGTCAAATTGAATTATTTTAAAATCTATTTGCTCATCTCGGTTAATGAAGCAAATCACATTCTCTTTAACTCCCAGAAAGTGTGCTTTTCTCGTTTGGAACTGAGCTCTAAACTCTGTGGCAATTTATTCATAACTAGCCCTAAGAGATTTAAAGGGATATGAGTCTGTTATACTTATTTTATTCCTCCTTGTTCTTCCTTTTAAATACTGTATACTGTGTACTTCATTAGTTTCTTGTAATTTTTAAAGGACATCCTCTAGTTTGTCCTTTTATTACAGATGTTGTGTTTTAGCAGTTTCCGTTTTAGCAGTTTGGGCTTTATATTCTTCTCACATATTTTCTTTTTAGTAAAAGTGAATCTACTTTTTAGCATCATGTCATTTTTAGGGCCAAAATTCTAGGCTGATTTATTTCTTAATAGATCATGAGCTCTAATGGCAGCTAAAGACAACTTTTTATCTTTCAATTCAATTCTTCAATTATCATAATAATGATCATTTGTCCCCCCAATTAATTTTGCATCTGGTCATGTGAAAAGCCCTCTTGAATATTGCTGATTTGTGCACATTAGTGGCCTGGCATCGGCCCATGTAACAAGACCGTTATGTGAGCTTTGCCATCAATTTATTATAAAACTTCAAAAATAAATTATTTGGGGGCATAGGCCTTCCTGCCCCATATATATATATATATATATATATATATATATATTTATATAAAAAAATCAGTACATGTATGCCGAGTAGTTGATTGGCTGCGCCAACCCTCACATAAGTTATGGATAGCTATTGAGGAAGAATTATCCCCTTACCCTCTTAGGTGTATTATATTACAACGCAATTCAGATACATGTCGGCCTAATACTGAATGTAAGTTGATACATGCGACTTGGATGACATATAACTGCATCCAGGCTGTCTGCCAAATGCTTACTTACCACTCTCCAATCCTACTGGTCATACACCTCTTTTTTAAAAAAGGAAACAAAAAGAGAAAAATTATGGATTGCACATCCCCATGCTATATTGCTCCTCTGCACAATTTGTATTGCTTCTTAGCATAAATAATAGTATAACAAGCCCTAATCTACATAATGTACATGAGGCATTAGTATACATTTTGTTCAAAATGCATAGGCCCACTCACCATGCCAATGTTGCCGCTACAAGTGGGTACCTTCTCTAAATTGGTGCAACGCCACATGGTGACCCCACCGATGCAACACCAGCCAGCAGGCACTGTGACCCGGCTGTCCAACAGCATCCTTGCTGCCTTGCTGGCAGACTAAGTCTCCATCGCACTGGGCAGCACCAACCCCCAGATACAGCACTGCAGCCACCATGCAGCACCGTACCATTTTAGCAGATTTCAAAAGCTCACCTTTCAATGTGGTCTCAAGAACTATGAACTAGGACCTAGTAGGAGTTTATTAAACCGTCTGCGGTCTCCTGCTAAATAAATGCAACTAGGGCACATGGGAGGAGTGCTGATATCATAGGAAAGAGAAAGACTATGATAAAATTCCAATAAAAAAGAAAAAAAGCATGGATTGCACATCCCCGTGCTATGCATTCATCTATTATTGCTTCTCAGCACAATTCATATAGCTTCTCAGCTTAAACAATAGTATACCAAGCCCTAATCTGTATATTGTACACGAGGCATTAGTATATGTTTCTATAAAAATGCATAGGTCCACTTACCACACCTCTTTTTTACTGCTTCACCTGACTACATTACCAATGAACATTTCTAAAGACACAAGACCATGTGATATTTTCCTCCCCAAATCTGAATAAAATAATCCTCACATACCCAACGGGTTGCTGGAAATGCAAGGAACGAGATGGCTCATATATACATAAGTGGTGAGACTGCAAATATGTTTCCACTTTTTGGAAGGAATATTGATCCAGGTTGTTGATTCCTAATAGTTGGACTGTATAGCTGTGCAGAAAATAGAAGTGAAATTATGACATAATTCATAGATAATGTTGAATTTAAAGTGTCACTGTGATATCATAGATACAGTGATATCAGATTTAGTGTCATTGTTATAGCTACACGTCAGATACATAGGTGCCCAGTGCTACAATTACCATTGATCTCTAAAATGAAGTGGCATAAACAGTGTGCCTAGTTTGCCATTTTATAGCCTCTTTTTGAAGAGCCACAAACTGACAGAAGATATATAAACTTTTCGAGGGAACCCAACAAATGCCAATGGGAACCAGAAAGCATAGTGCCTTGTATACCTTCTTTCTAGCAATCAGCAGGAATCTCATAACCCAGGTCTTCATCAATCCAAATGACACGTCTCTTTGACTTATCAGAAGTTTTAAAGCAATAACAAAAATGTAAAGATACATACAAAACAGATTATTAAAATTCTCCCTTTACCCTCCACCTAATAATTAGGTAAATTAAAAGCTTCTGAAAAAAGATAAATTGTATATTCATAATATGTGATAAATAGGGATGAGCAAAGCGAGCCTTTGATCAAAGATCCGAAGTTGCTTTGCTAAAAATTTCGTTTTAATGCTGTTTTAATTTGATTATTAAACTGAAAAACGATTTTAAAACAGGTATTCGAAGTCATCTTCGGTACCGACTGGTACCTCGTTACCAAAGCAGACTTTGGAACCAAGTTTTAAAATTGTTTTCAAGCTGAAAAATCAAATACCGAAGTTATTTACGTGAGACTTCAGGAATAACTCGCTTGATCTCGTTGGAGGCCGTACATTTTAATAGTGTATGGAGACGATTCTCCGTACAGTATTAAAACGAAGTTTTGAGCAAAGCAACTTTTGATCTAGGATCTGAAGCTCGCTTCGCTCATACCTAATGATAAATATCAGATCACAAGTGTTCGACTGACTGGATCCCAGCAGTCTCAATAACAAAGGATCTCTCTGAATGCGGCGAGTCGGTCCACCAAGGATCTCAGTGATCTGATAATGAATTAAGCATGGATGATTGTGGAGGCCATGTCTTCTGATGCAGCATTCTGCATTGGTTAAATAGCCCTAGATATCAAAAAGTAAATTCTGCTGCTTTGCCAAATTTCACAAAGAAATTTTCTTCATGACGAACTGTATTTCCTTGTCGGATAACTGAGATCTCGCTGCCTCCCTTCATTGATGCGTTCATTGCTGATCGCGGCATCTGAGATTAACATTGAGGGCTTTCAGGGTTAATCCGGTAAAAAAAATAAAACACCTTATCCATTTGATTGTGTAGAGGCTGTCATGGGAATCTTGCTTTAAGACACCATTCAAAATCTTGTGTGGTGACATGATGATGTACAGTATCTTCAACCAAGATGGCCATGGTGGCCTCTTCGTGCGCAAGTGGATGAGGTGAATATGTATTTTTTTCCCACCATTTCAGGGAAAATTGACTCGCTATCATGAAGCGCAAGGAAAGTCGGCTTCACAGCGGATATAATTTTTCCTGAAATTTGGATCAAAGTCAATTTGTTTGACTTCAATTCGTTCAACACTAGAAACAAACACGTCAACAATTAAAACAAGAGCAGTAAGGGCCCTGTGCAGGGGTGATGCTACTGGATGAGGTATATTTGGGCATCATTATCATAGATATGGTACTGGAAACCAAATCTGCTGATAGTCTGTACAAAATGGATTGTGTAGAGATAAAAGAGGAGAGGAGCTAGGATCCCTGATGAACCGCAACAGCAAGAGGAAGATAAGTACAAACAGGAAATGATACACTGACCGATTGCTCAGAGAAGTAGGAAGAAAACAAGAGAGCAGAGAGAGCAGTGTCCTTAAGGCCAATAGATTGAAGTATAATGCACTCTGAAAGTCTTCAGACCCTTTCACTTTTTCAGATTTTGTTATTTTGCGGCCTTGTGCTAAAATAAAATTAAATAAAATGTCCAAATTTTAATGCCCATAAGTTTGTACTCAATATTTAATCAAGACAAAACAGAATAGTGGAAATCTTTACCAATTTATTTAAAATGAAAATTTTTAATTGACATAAATATTCAGATCCTTTACTTAGTTGAGGCACCTTTGTAGCAATTACGGCATCCAGTCTTCTTGGTTATGATCTCACAAGGTTACCTGGATTTGTGGATTTTCTGCCATTTTTCTCTGCAGATCCTCTCAAGCTCTGTCATGTTGGATGGGGACCATAGGTGATAGGCTATTTTCAGGTGTCTCCAGAGATATTCGATTGGATTCAAGTCAGGGCTCTGGCTGGGTCACTCAAGGACATTTACAGAGTTTTCCCTAAGCCCCTCATATGTTGTATTGGCTGTGAGCTTAGTGTCATTGTCTTGTTAGAAGGTGAAACTTCAGCCCAGTCTCAAGTCCAGAGCACTGGAAGCATGATGCTTCACCTTAGGGATGGTTTGGGGAAGATAATGAACAGTGGCTGGAATCCTCCAGACATGAAGCTTGAACTTAAAAAAAGTTCAATGTTGAACAGACCAGAGTATTTTATTTCTCACAATCCGTGAGTCCATTCGGTGCTTTTTTTTGCAAACTCCAGGCGGGCTTTCATGTCCTACCATGTTGTTTGACCTTCTGGATATTTTTCCCATCTGCCCACAGGATCTTTGGAGCTCAGCCAGAGTGAGCATTGGTTTCCTGGTCACCTCTCTTACCAAGGCAATTACTTATTCTAAATGGGGTGGTCAGCTCTAGGAAGAGTGCTGGTTGTTACAGACTTCCATTCAAGAATTATGGAATCTACTGTGCTCTTTAGAACTTATAGTACAGCAAAAATTGCTTTAACTCTTTTCCAGATTTGTGCCTCCACATTATCTTCTCTCTGAGCTCTGCAGGCAGTTTTTTCCTTCTCATTGCTTGGCTTTTACTCTGATATGCATTGTCAGCTTTAAAACCTTACAGTATATAGACAGGGGTGTGTTTGTCCAAAACATGTTTAATCTACTGAATTTACCACAGAGAGACTCCATCATGGTTTAGAAACATCTCAAAGGTAATCAAGAGAAATGGAAGGTCCCTATAGCAAAATTTCAGGTGTCACAGCAAAAGGTCTGAATATTTATGTCCATGCCAAATTTTAGCTTTTCTTTTACATTAACACATTTCTAAAATTCTGTTGTAACTTTCCTATTATGGGTACTGGGTGCAGATTAATGTGAAAAAAATTTTTTTTTTTTTTTTTAGCACAAGGCTGCATCATGACAAAATGTGAAAAAAGGTAAATGGTCTGAAAACTTTCTTAATGCATTTTATATCACTGTACGTTGACATTACTAATGCTTAGTGTTGAGCGCGAATATTCGAAAAGCGAATTTTTTTAGCGAATATCGGCACTTTGCTAATTCGCGAATATTTCGAATATAGCGCTATAAATTCGCTATTTCGAATATTCGTTTTTTTTTTTTTAGTTATATTTTTTTCTTTCCTACTTCCCAAAAGTAGTTCTTACCTGTCCTGAGGATTCCTGGCTTCCTGGCTGCTCTAGTCAGTGCCCGTTGCCGCTTCTGCCGACTTCCGTGCTCATGTGGAGCGTCCCCATCCATGGGAGAATCTCCATATACTAAAATGTACTGTCGGATTTGAGGAATTACGTTGAAATCGCAATGCGATTAATTCAAGTTATATTAATCGCATTGCGATTACAACTTAGCACTGCTATCTTACATAGGCTAGAATTAACGAATATGGAGTATAGCTAATAGCTATGCACTAGCAGTGCTAAGTTGAAATCGCAATGCGAATACTTTAGTTAAATTAATCGCATTGCGATTACAACTTAGCACTGCTATCTTACATAGGCTAGAATTAACGAATATGGAGTATAGCTAATGCTATGCACTAGCAGTGCTAAGTTGAAATCGCAATGCGAATACTTTAAGTTAAATTAATCGCATTGCGATTTCAACTTAGCACTGCTGCTATATTCCATATTCGTTAACTCGTTAATTCTAGCAAGCTGACCCATTATAAACCCAGCTCTAAGTTGAAATCGCAATGCGATTAATATAACTTGAATTAATCGCATTGCGATTTCAACGTAATTCCTCAAATCCGACAGTACATTTTAGTATATGGAGACGTTCCCATGGTGATGGGGACGCTCCATGAGCACAGAAGTTATGGTTGGCTTGGTAGAATTAGCGAATAGCGAATATGACGAATGTATTCGTCATATTCCTCAAAACGAAGATAACGAGTATTCTACATCTTCGTTTTAGCTACCTATTCGTCTCGTCATCGTCAACTTCGCTATTCGCTAATTCTAGCAATCAAATAGGAAGGTTGACTTACCAGACAGCTGTGTTAAATTAGCTATGCGATTTTTTTTTTTAATACAATAATTATATTACTTGATAAAATTATTATAAGTATTCTATTTATTAAAAAAAAAATCGCATAGCGAATTTAACTACAACTGTCTCACTCTCATAGTCAACCTTCCTATTTGATTGCTAGAATTAGCGAAGTTGACGAATAGGTAGCTAAAAAGAAGATGTAGAATACTTCGTTATCTTCGTTTTGAGGAATAGACGAATACATTCGTCATATTCGTCATCCTCGCTAATTCTAGATATGAAACCAATAGGAAAGTAGCCTTAAGTACAAATCGCAATATGCGATTATTTAAATCGCATGTTAATCGCGATAACTAGAAAAAATGACGAATATTCGATTTCGACGAATATGAAACGAATATTCATTCGAATATTCGCGAATTTCGTCGAAATCGAATATGGCACCTGCCGCTCATCACTACTAATGCTGTCTTGCTGTTAAAGAACTTGAAATGTTCAGATACAGACACAACTTTTCAGGACAATTGGGGCACATTTAATTCTGGTCGAATTTATTCAAACTAAATCGAATCTCATGATTCAATCAAAATAAATTCAAAAGTAATTTTGGAAAATATTCTTATCTCTAAAATCTATAGTTTTAGAATATTTGTATGTAAACATAGTTTTGTCGCAAAAGATAGTTGGATGTCCCATTTCAAAATCATGGGCATTATTATGGAACTGATCCTGTTTTGCTGCTGTAACGGCTCTATGCTCCATGGAGATAAGTTTGTGTTTGTGAACTAAATGAGCCTTTGTGGGGTCATGCACTGATGCTGGACAAGAAGGTCTGACTCACACTCGTTGTTCCAAATATTCCTAAGGTAGGATGAGGTTGAGGTCAGAGGTCTATACAGTATAGGCTATTTGAGATTCTCCACACTATACTCATAATACAATTTTTTGGATCTTGCTTTGTGTAGAGGGGCACAGATATGCTTTAACATGAAATGGCCTCCCCCAAACTATTTCCACAAAGTTGGAGGCATACAACTATGTACAATGTCTTTGTATGCTGTAGCCATTAATATTGTCCTTCACAAGAAATAGGGGCCCAGCCCAAACCCTGAAATATATCTACATACCATTATTGCCCTGCTCTCAATTATGCATTCTAGCAAGTAGCATTCTCCCAACATCTGCCAAACTCAGATTTGGCTTTCAGAGAGCACATCTTCACTGCTCCATGCATGAAGCATGCTTTCCACTTCTCCAACTGACTCTTGGCATACACATGGTAATCTTATGGTCCTTTTACAGAAGTAAATATTCTGCTGAGTAACAACTGTCAATTGACAATACTAATATGTCAATCACCGTTTGTTACCGGTTTGTTACCTAGATTTACATTCAGCAATTATCTTTAGTATGGGAATGGTGATCATTCTTCCCCATGCAGATTTTATGAATGATACTGCAAACCTGCCTTTAGGCTGGATGATAAATCTGGTGCAGGGCTAGACACTTTGTCTAAATAAATGCCAATTATTGGTTGTCTTACTTTAAGAGAATTTTTCACCCAAATACTGACACTAAATATTGATACTAAACATTCTATAAAGCTTTGCTTTTTTGCTAAGCTCCACCCCCTTTCAGGGGAGTTGGAAACAATTGTTTAAACCTTAGTTGCACCAAATTATCCCAATTTGTGCCACTTTTTAAACAGATTCTAAGCACAGACAGATTAGTAAATCTAGGGCGATATATGGAAGCAAGATTTATCTTACTCACTTATATAGCACTGATTATCATTGCTTGCTGTCTCCAATGGAGCTTACAAGCTAATTTCTCTATCAGTATGTCTAGTGTGGGATCGTTAATTTCTAACGATAATTTGTTTTCCCTTAGTCCTAACAGCAGCACAGATGGGGTTAACCACCCCCCGTGGACTGGCGGAATGTTGAGCCCAAGACTAATAACTCAATTTAACAATTAAGTATCTCCTTAAAAGGAGGGAGCCAACCCCAAGCCCACTGTGTTTATAGCAAGAAAAAAACTAGACTTACTAGGGTGGGAAATTTGTGTGCTGCTGTTAGGACTAAGGGAAAACAAATTATCGTTAGAAATTAACGATTCCCTTACGTCCTACCAGCAGCACAGATGGGGAGGTAGCAAGAAGAAACCCCTAGGGAGGGCCTTCCTGCCTGGCAGAACTAAGAATAAATCAAAACAACTGGGATATCTGGCTTTCATTGTGTTGTAGACCCAGTACTGGGGCTCCACATTTATTTTGCATAGAACTAAGAATAGTCTGCCCAAAGGCCGAAAACTCAGCTAGTCTGGCATCTAGTCTATAATGGGAGATGAATGTCAATTCAGAGCTCCAGGAGGCAGCTTTGCAAATCATGTCGAGAGGCAGAAGACGCCTTTTGACTAAAGAAGTAGCCACAGCTCTAGTAGAGTGGGCCTTCACAAATTTCGGATGGTCAGAGATTGGGGAACAAAGGATTCCTTAATAGACTCCTTAATCCACCGACTGATGGAAGGTTTGGATGCCTTACAGCCCTTAAACTTACCGGCAACAGGATTAGCAGATTTTCATCTTTCCTGAACTCCTTTGATCTATCCACATAGATCTGGAGACATCTTGAGACGTCCAGAGGATGTCTAGCAGGTTCCTCGGAGGAGGTGGTCGATGTCGACAGAACCGGGAGGAATATCACCTGGTTGATGTTCTGGAAGGAAGGAACTTTAGGCTTAAAATACGGGAGGAATCTAAGAAGGACCCGGTCATGTAAGAAGATGGTATAGGGCTCATGTGCTGAGAGAGCTTGAAGCTTAGAGACCCTCTTGGCCAAAGTCACTGCAAGGAGAAGCACAAACTTCCAAGTGACGAACTTGATGTCCACCTCCTCTAACGGTTCAAAGGGGGGAGATGTTAACCCCCTGAGAACTACTGATAAATCCCATTGAATAATGGGTCTCAGTACTGTAGGCTTTAATCTTTCAGCTCCTTTAAGGAACCGTTTTATCAGCAGGTCCTGAGAAAAGAGCCTGTTAAGGCAAGCTGAAATGGCTGAAACTTGAACCTTGAGAGTAGAAGGGCAAGGCCTCTATCAAGGCCGTCTTGCAGGAACTGAATTATTGCGGAGAGGGGCAGATCTGCAGACGCCACCTCAGTTGAGGTACAACAGGATGAGAATATCCTCATAATATGAGAGTAGACTCTCTTGCTAGAGTCCGCTCTAGAATGAGACAGCGTTCTCAGGACCGAGTCTGAAATTTTCTGGGAAGGGACTGATCAACCTCCAGGCTGTCAGGTTAAATCTGTGCAGATCTGAGCAGAGGTGAGTGTCCCACGACACCAGGGTCTTCTGTGGGGGGAGCCTCCAATATCGTCCTCGACTCAACTGGGTGAGCTAGGTAAACAAGGATCTCTTCGGCCAAAACGGTAAAATGGCCTGATCCTGATGGATTTTCATCAATACCCTCAGAATCATGGAAAACGGAGGGAAGATGGATGCCAGCCTGAACCTTCAGGATATTGACAGAGCGTCTAACGCCAGGGGGTTGTCCTCTCCAAAACCTTTACACCTTGGCATTGAACCTTGTTGCCATGAGATCCACCTCTGGCATACCCCACTTGAGGACTATCTGCTTGAATATCTCTGGATGTAAAGACCACTCCACCGACGGAAGACCGCGGCTCAGCCAATCCGCTATCATATTGAGGGAGCTTTGAATGTGGATAACAGATAATTGGGAAAGGTACAACTCTGCCTAATCCAGAAACACCCCGATCTCTGACAGGAGGGGAAGTGATCTCGTGCCTCCCTGCTTGTTGATGTAAAGTACCGCAGTCATATTGTCTGACTGGACTTTCACCTCTTTGCCCTGGATCTCAGGGGCTAAGTGAAGAAGGGCTAGCCGGATAGCTCGAATCCTGCGGAGATTGGATGAAAGAAGCCACTCCTGAGGAAACCAGGTCCCGTGAACTGGAGTGTCATCTAGGTGAGCGCTCCAGCCTACTTGGGAGGCATCCGTAGTCAATATGGCCCAGGTTGGCTGGGTCATAGACTTCCCGTCTAAAAGATGGCACCACCATCTGAGGGAATACCAAGTTCGCCAAGACAGGGAGCACAGGGAGTGTAGCCCGGCAGGGCTGCCATTACATTTGGAGAGGACCTCCGACTAGAGAGGGCGGAGGTGCCATAGAACCCAAGGGACTGCTTCTGCAGACGCTGACATGAGCCCCAACATCTTCATGAGAGTCCGGATTGGGACTCGCCCGGGAACGGAAGGGAACTTGCCGTGTTCTGAACCCGGGATCTTCTTTCTGGAGTCAACTGGAGCGACATCTCAGTGGAGTCGAATATGAAGCCTAGATATCTTACTGAAGTCGACGGGCTCACGTTCGACTTCTGCCAGCTGATGATCCAACCTAGGTGGAACAGAAAGAAGATTGTTACCTGAAGAAGTTGGGTTAGGACCGCTAGAGCAGAGGCTTTCAAAAGCCAGTCATCCAGATAAGGAATGATGGTCAGTCCTTGAATTCTCAAAGCCGCCACCACAGAAATCACCACCTTGGTAAAAGTGTGAGGGGCAGAAGTAATGCCAAAGGGAAGGGCAACAAACAGAAGATGCCTGACGAAACCAGACACCTGGACCGCGATCCTGAGATACTTCCTGGAAGCAGGATGGATCGGGATGTGCAGATATGCATCCTTGAGGTGCAGGGTTGCCATCACGTCTCCAGGATTGAGGACATAAACTACTGACCTGATGGGTTCTATACGAAACTTCACCTTCCTTATAAACCGAAGTGGTTTAGAGACGGCTCCACTGATCTGTGCTTGGACTATGGTGCTCAATACTCAGATGGTGTAAGCTTCCAAAGCACCACAAATATAAAAGTGAAAAAATAAGATCAGAGTATGGCACTCAACTTATCTGGGAATATGCAGGCAATAGATATTTTTCAAATAATTGTAGCATTTATTAAAACACATAATAAAACAGATATTACAAAGATGAATAAAAAATACAAATTAAAAAATAGAGTGAGTTCATGAAGAATCCATTAGCTCGATTGTACTAAAGAAACATAGTCTGTACAAACTTGGCTATAGAACCACTCCAGATAGTTAAAACACTGGGAGATATAAGATGTGTCCGTACTTGATTGGACCGATTCTCCGTTGGTGTATTATATCAAATATTTACTGAGTAGGTGGTGGCGTCCCACCACAAATCTTACCTCCGTGAATTGGTCAGTGTCAGTACCAGTAGTCACTTTCTTTGCGAAACAGTCGACTCAAATAGACAGTTATTTGGAGGCGATTCAGCATGGGCTTTCTTTGCGGAAAAGTCAACTCAAATCGACGATTGTTTGGAGGCAATTCGGCATGGACACTTAACTTTAAAACAGCGACCTTTCCCGGGCATCGATTTATAAGAGACCACTTAGTTTGTAGTATCAAGCGGTATACTCTGCCATAAATGGCGACAAACCTTTCATTCGCCCGGAGGTCTGTTTGTCCTTTTAGACTCCAGAAATGCGTATTTCTCCACTTCTAATAGCAGCGCTGCAAGGAGGTTCTGAGTAAGTGTAGTCACCAAGCGCGTTTCGAGGTCTCAGTAATGCTGACCTCTTCCTCAGTGGTATATTTGTATTCAAATGAACATCTCCTTATATAGCCCAAACTGACCCAATTGGGGTCAGTTTGGGCTATATAAGAGATGTTCATTTGAATACAATATACCACTGAAGAGGTCAGCATTACTGAGACCTCAGCAGCGTTGTGACTGCACTTACAGAACCTCCTTGCAGCTGCTATTAGAAGTGGAGAAATACGCATTTCTGAGTCTAAAAGGACAAACAGACCTCGGGCGAATGAGATTTGTCGCCATTTATGGCAGAGTATACCGCTGATACTACAAACTAAGTGGTCTCTTATAAATCGATGCCGGGAAGGTCGCTGTTTTAAAGTTAAGTGTCCATGCCGAATTGCCTCCAAGCAATCGTCGATTTGAGTTGACTTTCATAAAGAAAGCCCATGCTGAATCGCCTCCAAATAACTGTCTATTTGAGTCGACTGTTCGCAAAGAAAGTGACTACTGATACTGACACTGACAATTCACAGGTAAGATTTGTGGTGGACGCCACCACCTACTCAGTAAATATTTGATATAATGCACCAGCGAGAATCGTCCAATCAATGCGGACATCTTATATCTCCCAGTGTTTTAACTATCTGGAGTGGTTCTATAGCCAAGTTTGTACAGACTATGTTTCTTTAGTACAATCGAGCTAATGGATTCTTCATGAACTCACTCTATTTTTTAATTTGTATTTTTTATTCATCTTTGTAATATCTGTTTTATTATGTGTTTTAATAAATGCTACAATTATTTGAAAAATATCTATTGCCTGCATATTCCCAGATAAGTTGAGTGCCATACTCTGATCTTATTTTTTCCTTATAAACCGATTGAAATACCTCAGATCGATAATCATCCGGAGATCTCCTGAAGCCGTGGGAACTAGAAAAACTGGTGAATAGATCCCAAGGCCCGTTCCGGAACTTCCTCCAGCGCCCCCTTGCAAATGTAGTCCTGAATGTAGGCCTCCAGGATCGCCTGCCTTGCAACTTATAGAAGGTTGGTCTTGACAAACCTGTCCGGAGGAAAAGAGGTAAGGTTGACTGAATAATCCTGGGAAATAATGATCAGGACCCAGGGATCCGAGATCTCTTGGATCCACTCTTCTCAGAAGTGGGAGAGACGACCCCCGACGGGTACATGAAGCATAGGAGTGGGGAAGCTTACTGGCAGGACGGCAGGAGTAACGGGAATTAACCAAGAGCCTCGAAGAGGCCCGTAGTCAGGAGATGGATTTTCCATCTTTGGATCCTCCACGAGAGCGCCTCACACCCCTTCGCTGCTCTTTCCAGTCACTTCGAGAGCTTGTTTGCTGGCCAGACCTACCACCATGGTCTTGTCTGCCCTGCCCTCGAAAGGACTGCTGGGGAAAGCTCTTTACCTTCTTTTCTGAAAGGCCCTCTAGGATCTTATCCAGCTCCGAACCGAACAAACGGTTGGGCTCGAATGTAAGGCCACATAAGCTATATTTTGAAGAAGTGTCAGTGACCCAGGCTTAAGCCAAAAAGGCTTATGGGCCGCCGACCCCAGGGTCATGGATTTGGCCGCTAGCTTCAGTATGCAGCCAGTATGTCATCCTGGAAAACCCTCTGGTTCACGTCAACTTGAATTTGATTCAGGCGAGATTGGAGGAACGTAGAGACCTTCTTCCAGAGACCCTGCTATGGCTGTGGAAGCAGAAGCCGCAGCTGCTATATGACTCCATCTTAGTGTGCACTCTGCTCTCCTGTCAAGGGGGTCCTGCAGGCTAGACCCTAGGAACCAGAGTGCGCTGGGACAACTTGGCAATAGCCATGTCCACCTTGGTAATGGATCCCCATGATCCACCAAGGGTTTAGCCATTGGGAACATGGATTTAAACTTCTTTGTTAAAACCGGACCCTTTCCAGGTTTTTTTCCACTCTATAAACATGACAGAGAGGAGGGTCTCATCCGCTTTGAAGACACGAGGTGCCCGACTAGCGGGATCGGAAGGCTCCCCACGGTCAACATCATGGTCCCTCGACCTGATGGACTTGAGCAATTTCTGTGTCTTTTCAGGGGGAAAAAATACGACGTCAGCTCCTCCTCATCCGAGGAGGAAGAAACTAAGGACATCAAGAAGGTCTCTCTACCGGGACAGAGGTCTCCATAAGGGCCTGGGCAGGCATAGGAAGCCTTTCCATCCAGCAGGCCTATGACTCCCATAATAGAGCCATCGATACATATCCTGCAACATAGGTTCACTAGAGGGCAGAATCCTCTAACGGCAGCTGTAACAGCTGGAGTAGGGACAACTGTGCTCCAGCAGAGCGATGCAATGGTGGCAGGATAGATGCTTCCTCTTGGAATCCACTTTCCTGCCTTTCGAATCCCACGGAGAAGACATCACTGCGGGAAAAAAGGGACAAATAAAACATTTGTAAACCACCTATCTCTGTAAGAAAGGTAGAAAAACAGACCGGAGGCAGCGGAGGACCGGAGGAAAAAAACACCATAAGTGGAACAACACAGCTTTAGGACTCTGGGAGCTAGCTGAAAAAGCATATGCATCCAGAGACCAAACTGAAGCACACTGCTTCCTTAAATAGGGTAAGGGGAGGGATAGCCAATCCACCCTCCCCCCAGAGGAAAAATCTACGGATTTCATTAAAAATCCCTACAGAAGCAGAGGTCACTGTAAATCCTCCACAGGAAGAAGCATAATAAAAAAAAAACTTAAACTTTTCGCATGAAAAAAATCGTGTCTGAAAAAAATCACGTCCGTGAAAAATCTCATCCGGAATACCCGGAAGTGACACAAAGGAGAATCCCCGCGTCACTCCCGGAAGATAGTGGCGCCCAGGGACAGAGAATCCTGGACCGAGGACGCCGCCAAAATACCCCAGCCAGGTGAAACTGCGCGGGGCCGCAGCAGATAAGCTGCCGGCCGAACTGACAAGGTACCTAAGAAAGGGCAACGCTGTTACCCAAACGAAAATAAGGCTCCCCGCACTTTCCATAAGAAAGTGTGGAATAAACCGCCTAGTCCACCTGTCCAGGAGAACAGAAAAAAACACAGTGGGCTCGGGGTTGACTCTCTCCTTTTAAGGAGATACTTAATTGTTAAATTGAGTTATTAGTCTTGGGCTCATTAAGCATTCTGCCGGTCCTACCAGTCCACGGGGGGTGGTTAACCCCATCTGTGCTGCTGGTAGGACGTAAGGGAAACCGGAGTAAGCCCATGCATACACAGAGAGAACATACAAACCTCATGCAGATGTTGCCCAGATTTAAACCCAAAACCCCAGTGCTTTAAGGCACCAGTACTAACCACTGAGCCCCAGTGCTGCCTAGAAATCATCATAGTCGGCACTAACACTAAATAGGTATGCTTTAATAACTACTAAAAGCTGCTCTTCTATTTTTTATTGTAGACTGTGTGAACATAATTAACCATTATGACTGTGCTGCTGCATGTTAATCTGTGGTGGCAGCATAAAGTACGCATTATATGAATGTCTCAGGCAGATATCATACAGGGGCATCTATCAGCACAGGATTCCATTGTGAAAAAATTCCTTTTAACATGTGTAACACCCCAGAGTGGTTTTACCACTTCTGCACCTTGCTACTGTCTTTAATGGTCTAACAAAATGTCATCCTATGTATTTATTCCAGGTCCTCCACAATGTGCATTTCCAATTTTATGTAAATTTTTATTACATGTAATGTGCCTGGTTCACCGGCAGGTGGCAGAGAATATGGCAGAGCTACAGTTAGATAGAATGGAACCTTCCATTCCATTCTAACCCCCCCCCCTCTGGAGAGAAGTGGGTGAGTACTTCCTGAAGGAAGGGTGGGGACCAGTTTGTTTAAGTCTAGCTTACCCCCTGCTAGGGGACAGGTGTGCAGAGACACATCTCTGCTGGATGTGCCCACGCCAGCCAGAGCCCCTTAAGCTCTGCTGGACATGGAGGCTAAAGCTTAAAGTCTCAGGAGCCCGGAGGAAAGTTCCCTGGCATAACCTAGAGTCAAACTACGAAGTGAAGTGCAGAATACAGACAAAACTGAGTTATACAGCCAGCATATCAGTAGAGCAGAGTCAGAGAGAAACAGATATAGCAGAGTTGAGTTTGCCTGCCAGTTACATGCTAAAGCCTGCTAGAACCAAGACAAAGCCTGTAAACTGTTTTGGAGAACGTTTATGCAAAGAAAAGCTGCCTTTGAACTTTATCTCAAGGTCTGTACTCAAGTTATTCTTTTATCCCTCAATTATTCCCCTTATTTATTGCTTCGGAGCCAAAGCCTTGGGTCCAGCCGTATCCAGGTAGGAGCACCGTGACACACATAAAGAGACATTTTAGGCCGCACTATACCACTTAGCATTCCTACACCTAGGTCGCGTTATATTGAGGACACTAGGGGGAGGCGCCTGTTGCACATGAATATTTTTTAATGGACTCCACAGGATAGTAAGTGCACTATACTATGCTTTTTCCTTAATTTTTAGCATCAAATACACTAAACGTGGTACAAAAAAACGTGATGGGAACAGCTTTAGCCATAGTCAGTAGACATTATATGGCTTCTGTTATCATTTCTATCAGATCAGGAGTAAGGATATTTTTCTAGATATCAGCATAAATATATCATACAGTTATCTAGGCTGAAATGTGAGAAGTTGTTTAATAAATCTCACCCCTTGAGCTTTTTACACATGAAAGAATATTCATGTAAGTAAATTACACATATGGCTGACTTGCTTTAAGAATGAGAGTTTGAACAGCAATACCGTTCTAGTAAATACCAAAGTAGATTCTCATAAATTCCCAATGTTTAAATAGTTTCAAGCCTGGAGGCATCAGTAATTGAACCATATCCCTTTTCATAAGAAAAAAGTCCTATTCTGTTTTTTGTATATAAAAACACAAATAGTCGCCCACTTATTTTTTATATATAAATATATATTTTTTTACGTTTTCAGTGTTTTGTTTTTCATCGTAACTTGTTCAGTAGGGCAAAGAGGAGGCAAAAATATGCACTCAGTCAATTACATCTGTAACTACAAGTCTGATGTGAACATGAAATCTGTATATTTTAGCCTGCTCTCAAATGGAACAGGCTACAGGTTTCCTGTATTTTTAAATGAATACCTAGCATTCAATCAACGTCATTGTGTGTTTTTTTTCATGGAGATATGATTGGGAGTCAACATAACTTACCTGTGCAACCACTGTGATAATTATCCTGGTTTGAAATTACAGGTAAGCGCAGAAGGCATGACAAGTCTGACAGAATAATTGTTGGATTAGATTTCTCACCACAAAGACAACGTGAAATTGAACAGCTACTAGCATTTAGACATGTTGCCTGGCAGATGTATGCTGGTGTGATTCACCAATAAGCTTATCTGTGCATTGGTAGATTTTCTTTTTTGTAGTGGTTGGCTTGGTATTAGCTAGTTATGATCCCTGGAGTTGCTATTAACATGTAATAGCAAAGCTCTTTTTCTGCTGGTACTGTAGAACAAAAATAGGCCCTAAAAGGCAAAACTAGCATAAAATTCACCTCTGTAACCCTACACTGAGCACTGTACTCTAAGGTGCGCACGTATCACTTTGCTTTCTCTTTATCATGAATTAGCTGTCAATGTAAGCACATAGTGTGGACTATGACTATTGTAGGCTGAGGGTTTTAATGCGGGCTCTAGACCTAAAAATTACTCATAAAGTTTCAAAACATTCATTAAAGTGGTACACATTAAAAGAACAAGCCATTGTTAATATTGTCCTTATTCTTAGTGATCTGTGTTTGAAAGCTCAAAAGGCTCGAGGCTACTGTAATGTGGCAATGTTAAGATTTCCATGCTTACCATCAATAAACTAAAAATCTAGACATTTAAGCCTCACCCCTAGACCATCTGTACAGCACCTACAAAAACAGCACCAACTAACAAAAATATATGGATAATATAATCTTTATTAAATACATATAATAAAAGTAGTAGTAGTCTGCTAAAAATGGCTAGAACTGTGGTAAGTATAATAATATATATAAATCAATCAAAGCAAGTATATACAATCAAAGTGCTTACAATATAGGAGCTGAAATTGCAATACTCCTGCCTGTTCCAGAACAGGTTTGA
This sequence comes from Bufotes viridis, assembly GCA_033119425.1. NCBI lineage: Eukaryota > Metazoa > Chordata > Amphibia > Anura > Bufonidae > Bufotes > Bufotes viridis. Next base: position 373,281,823 of record CM065590.1, on the reverse strand, counting down.
AAATGATAGAAGGGATTTGATTAGTTGTTGAGCAACTGCAACAATTTTTTTTTGTCAGAACAGGCTTTATACATAAGGCTTAGTAGAGCAGATTTACTAAGGCCCCTTTCATATCTGCGGTTTTGCTTTCCCCGAGGACGGAACTCTAGGGCGGAAAGATACTGATCAGGATTATCCCCAATGCATTCTGAATGGAGAGCAATCCGTTCAGGATGCATCAGGGTGTCTTCAGTTCAGTATGTGAACGTTTTTTGGACGTTGACAAAACGGCAGCATGCGGATTTGTCTCCGTCCAAAAATATGGAAGACATGCCGCAAGGACGGATCCGGAATTAATGCCCATTGAAAAGCATTAATCCGGATCCGACTTTAGGCTAAACGTCGTTTTGGTGCATCGCCGGATCCGACGTTTAGCTTTAGAGAATGGTAACCATGGCAGCCAGGACGCTACTAAAGACTCGGCTGCCATGGAAAAGCAGCGGGGAGCCGGGGGAGAAGCTACTTACCTTCCGTGCGGCGGCAGTGGCACTCCTCGATGACGTCACCGGGTCCCTGCGTCACATGGTTCACATAGCTATGCGATCCATGCAACGCAGGGACCCGGTGACGTCATCGAGAAGCGCCCTGGCCACCGCATGAAATGTAAGTAGCTTTTCTCCCGGCTCCCCGCTTCCTTTCCATGGCAGCCTGGACTTTAGTAGTGTCCTGGCTGCCATGGTTACCTGAAAGCATATTGAAGACTGATCAGTCTTCAATATGCTTTTAGTTGTCTTGCATTGTGATGGATCCGGCGGGCATTTCCGGCGACAGAAGTGCACACTGAATCCTCACAACGCAAATGTGAAAGGGGCCTAACCCTATCTAAAATGTAGATTACAAAAATGTTATAAGTTTATCACAGTGGCTCAGGCTGATACATTTGGTGAATGGCTAGACACATTTGTCTAACTTTATACCAAAAAAGTAAGTCAACTAAGTAGTTTATTGAAGGCGGGTTTAGACAGGCCGATGGAGTAGGAAGGAAGCGTTCCTTACCAACAGCCGGCTGCTTGTTCAATGAAGGAGACCACTGCATGTAAATGCAGTGATCTCCATCACAGTATGAGAACAAGGGATTGCTATGGTAATTCCTTGTCCCCATACAGAATCATTGCTTATGTGCAGCAAATTGCTGTTTAGACAGCACGATCCACTGCACAGAAACGATAACTGGTGCGCCTGGACGAAAAACAGGATCACCCAATGAACGAACGTTTCACTTGTTCATCGGGGGATTTGCGCACATTTAGACACATTTAGGGAGCATAATAAATCCTGTGATTTTATTCATAATCTTGCTGTACTTAACTATTTGCTCCCCTTTCTGCTTTGAGTAATAGGAGCTTGAGGAAGGAACTACTGAGAAGTTATTGACTGCATGGAATGAAAAGCAGTGATTACATGGATCCTTTTTTCCTGAATTTGCCCTGTCGTGAGAACCGCGTAAATCCGCTTTCTCTTACTTATGCTAACTGTGTAAATGGGACCCACTTCACAGAGGATACTGCAGCGTTCATAGTAAGAGACACATTAAGTACGTTTTATATAGAACATTAGTAAATGTGGGTTAATATCTTTATGAGAAATCTGAGGAAGGTGAGAATACAAGCCAAATGGAACATATCAGTACTGCAGCCTCAGGCTCCATACATGCAACATTAAGCTCTGATAACTCAGATTAGACATAAGCTATTAAAAAGTCATTTGACAGGTGTTTAACCCCTTCAGGACCCAGACTTTTTCACCTTAAGGACCCAGCCTAATTTTGCAAATCTGATGTGTGTCACTTTGTGCAGTAATAACTTTGTAATGTTTTTACTTATCCAATCGATTCTGAGATTGCTCGTGACACATCGTTCTTCATATTAGCCGTAAATTTTACCTTCATTTATTTAAAAAAATCCCAAATTTCTGGAAAATTATGAAAAATTTACATTTTTTTAAAATGACTTTCTTTGGTTTTAAGACATAATAAGTAGTTATTCATTAACATTTACCATATGTCTATTTTATGTCAGCATCAATTTGTATATGTCATTTTTTAGGATGTTATAAGGCTTAGACTTATAAGAGGAATGTTTTAAAGATTGTAGTGACTAGTGAGCACTTTGGACAAATAGGTTAATAATACAATTTAGAAACACTTGGCTGTGAAAATTAAAAATTTTATTTATTACAATAAAATATTGCATTATGCCCAAATTTTTCATTTCACAAGGGGTAACAGGAGAAAATCACCCCTCAATTTGTTATTCATTTTCTCTTGAACATCGCAACACACCATATGTTGTCGCAAACATATATGGGCATATAGCAGGGTTCAGAAAAGAAAAGAAGGATAGTTGAATGGCTTTTGGAGGGCAGATTTTGCTGGAATAGTCACATTCCATTTTGGAAACTACATCCCTCAAGGGGTGTAGTGAGCACTTTAACCCTACAAGCATTTCACAGAATTTAAAACAGATTTTACTGAAATGGCTTTTGAGTGCTATGTTACATTTGAAGAGACCTTCAGGTACCCCTACAACGAAAAGCCCCAAGGGAATTTTTCAAGGAGTGTCAAGGAGTGTCATGAGCATTCTGAAATTTATGTGCAGTGGATAGAGAAAAAAGGAAATTGCACTTTTTCACAGATATGCCATTTCAGTGACCAAATATGTTGTGCCCAATTTGTACCTCTGTGTTTCCTGATTGTAGAAATACCCTACATGTGGACCTTACTGGTAGACTGGATACACAACAGGGCTCCAAACTGAAAAAGCATCATGCACATTGGAGGCCAACTATGGAATTTACACTGCATTGGCTGACAATTGCTGATCCTCTGATGTGAAATTAAAATCTGACATGTGTCACTTTATGTGATAATAGCTTTGGAACACTTTTATTTATCCAAGCCATTCTGAGATTGTTTTCTTGCGACACATTGTACTTCATGATAGTTATAAATTTGAGTCAATATATTTCACCTTTATTTAGCAAAAAATCCCAAATGTATCAAAAATTTTAAAAAATTTACAATTTTCTAAATTTCTATTTCTCTGCCTTTAAAATAGAAAGTGATACCTCGTAAAATATTTATTACTTAACATTCCCCATATGTCTTCTTTATGTTGCCATCATTTTGTAAATGTCATTTTAATTTTTTAGGACGTTAAAAGGCTTAGAATTTTAGAAGCAATTCTTGAAAATTTTAAGAAATTTTCCAAAACCCATTTTATAAGGACCAGTTCAGGTCTGAAGTCACTTTGTAGGACTTACATAGTGGAAGCTCCCCATAAATGACCCCATTTTAGAAACTACACCACTCAAGTTACTCAAAACTGATTTTACAAACTTGTTAACCCTTTAGGTGCACCACAAGAATTAAAGGAAAATGGAGATTAAATTTTAAAATTTCATTTTATTGGCAGATTTTCCATTTTAATCCATTCTTTTCTTTAGCACATTTAGGATTAACAGCCAAACAAAACCTAATATTTATTACCCTGATTCTGTGGTTTACAAAAACACCCCACATGTGGTTGTAAACTGATGTAAGGGCACACGGCAGGGCGCAGAAAAAAAGGAGCACCATATGGTTTTTGGAAGTTAGATTTTGCTGGACTGGTTTTTAGATACCATGTCCCATTTGAAGCCCCCCTGATGCACCCTTACAGTAGAAACTCCCAAAAAGTGACCCCATTTTGGAAACTAGGGGATAAAGTGCCAGTTTTGTTGGTACTATTTTGGGGTACATATGATTTTTAATTGCTCGATATTACTTTTTTTTGTGAGGCAAGGTAACCCAAAAAATGGCTGTTTTGGCACCGTTTTTATTGTTTACAACATTCAACTGACAGGGTAGATCATGCACTATTTTTATAGAGCAGGTTGTTATGGACGCAATGATATCAAATATGTCTACTTTTTTTGTTTGTTTGTTTGTTTCAGTTTTACATAATAAAGCAATTTTGGAAAAAAAATGTTTTTGTGTCTCCATTTTCTGAACGCCTTATTTTTTTATTTTTCTGCTGATCAAGACGTGCAGGGGCTCGTTTTTTGCATAAAGAGTTGATGTTTTTATTGGTACCATTACTGGTTACATATGATTTTTTGATCATTCATTATTACACTTTATGGGTCAAGGTGACCAAAAAATTGGTTGTTTTGGCACAGTTTTTATTTATTTATTCTTACAGAGTTCACCTGAGGGGTTAGGTCATGCAATAATTTTATAGAGAAGATCGTTATGGACGTGGAAATACCTAATGTGTACACTTTTTCTTATTTATTCAAGTTTTACACAATAATAGCATTTTTGAAACAAAAAAAATGATGTTTTAGTGTCTCCATAGCTTTGCCTATTGTCTATTTTGCTTATGCCTTTTTGTTCCCTTGGTGTGGCACGTTTTGTGATGTAAGGTGACAACAATGGCTTTTTTTAACATTTTTTTAATGGTGTTTATCACTTGATATATTTATAGAGCTGGTCGTTACGGACGTGGTGATACCTAATATGTGTGTTTTTTCCTTTTTTTCTATTTTTTATTAGAAAATCATGGGAAAAGGGCTTTTTTTTCTTTTTTTGCTTTTTTTGCTTTTTTAACTTTATTTCTGTCCCACTCTGGGACCTCAAGAGACTTGAGGGTCTGATCGCCTGTTAGCGTATTACTCTGAGTAATACACTAACTGGGGCCGTGGCATAGAAGGGGTTAATACGCCGGCATTGGCTTTTACAGCGATGCCAGCAGATACAGCAGGGACCCGGCTATCAGGGACTGCCTAGACCCTGCAGTGATCAGGCACGCACCACTCCGGTGCCCGCCTGATAACCATAACGTAATAGTAAGTCAAAATGTGGCATGTCACTTGCCGCCATGACGTACTATCATATCATGTTTCGGGAAGGGGTTAATCAGATGAACCACTGCTATACAAGTCGACAAATTGTTAGCATCCGTCCATTAAAGAAAGAAAAACCCACAAAGGTCACTGAACTAACTTGAAACTGACAAAAGTAACAATAAATAAAAATTTACTGATAATCAGCTAATTAAAATCAGATATTGCTTTTGAATTGTGGTTCAACAGTAGAGTTGAAGAGCAAAGTTATGGATGAGATTAGTATGTTTTTTTACTGCCATTTCAGGGAAAATTGATTCATTACCACAACGCTATTCAACCAAATAATTTATAAAACAAATTAACGAAACTGGCCTGGAAAAAAAATGATGGAATCCTTAAGTTAAAGAGGTTGGCCATTTTCCAGCTACTGTGTTACTACAATGTGTTTGTGAGATGTATATATGGCACTTACTAATATAGTCTTTGTTGATACTGTGTTCCATTTTCTTTTTTTCACAAGTTATTCTCTCTTTTTGGCCAAGTCTTTTGTGCTGTCCACACAGAGGTCCTTCCCCTAAAATGGTTGCTGACGGAGGGTGTTGTGACCAGGAAAATCACTCAATCTCTTCCATTAAAATACACTACACCTGCACTAAACTCTCAACATTTCAAGTGTAGATGGCAGATTTGGTGTATTTGAGGTTAGGAGACTAAGTGATGTGTCTGGAGTTATTTTTACCCAGTCACATGACTCTCCATTTACAGACATCTTATGGATAGGTCTCCTGCCTTACAGCATAGATGATTTGCCCAACAAGAGGACATGACTTATAAAATATAGAAAAGGGAAAAGAAAATCAACAAAGGCTAAGTAGTAAGTGTTATATATAGTGATGAGCGGCAGGGGCAATATTCAAATTCACAATATTTTGCGAATATTTGGTAGAATATTCATCATATTTTCGTGAATTGGAGAATTTGCGAATATGGTCTTGATTGCGAAAATCTCCAATGTAATATGTGTGTAATGCGTGCGCAATACAGGCGTGGGTCACTATAGCTAAATTTTTCAAGCTGCTAGAAGTTTACTGAGACTGGTGAAAATGGTTGGCACAGCAGGACATTACAATAGCTTTATATGCAGCTAGAGTGCTCCAATATATTCACAAATGCGAAATCAGCACTAATGATGCAAATATTTTGGTGCAATACGTGCAACTTCACATTTTAACAGGTCTGACTACATATTAGTGATTGGTGCACTAAGTTTTGTTGTGAACTTGTGACATCACGGCACTATGTATGTGTGTATGTATGTAGCATACATACATACATACAGCACTATGTATGTAGCATGTATGTATGGACAGCAGAACAGCTGCACTATATCACTATCTAACCTACATTATCTCCCAATAACTATCTGTATTATATATATATAAGCTAACTAACTAACTAACTATCTAATGTAATGACACAGGAAAGCACAGAGCACAGCAATGACACTGCTGTCTCTCTCAGACATGCAAAATACTACAGAAAATGGCTGCTGGGGAGGTTCTTATATAGTAAAGGGGTAGGAAACTTTCCTATTGGTTGCTAGGGATGTTGCTAAGCTCAGACAAAGACATTGCAGCCTTCTCACTGACCCACAAGCAAGAAGCAGGGAAGGATCATGGGTTCAGAGGGAAAAAAATCTCAAAAATATTATAAATATTCTAAATATTCACGAATTCTCAAAGTGTCGATATTCACAATTAAAATTCGTGATTCGAATATTCTCGCCAATCAATAGTCATATAGTCATTTTACATGCACATTGGTCAAAAGCATCCAGAAATTGGCCAACCCCTTTAATATTTTGTTGCACGAACTTTTGAGGCAATCTCTGCAGTCAAGTGATTTCTGTAACTCTCAATGACACCTCTGCACCTGTCCACGGGTATTTTGGACCACTCCTCATGAGCAAACTGATCCAGCAGTCTCAGGTTTGAAGGGTGCCTTCTCCAGACTATATGTTTTAGCTACTTCCACAGATGTTCAATAGGATTTGGGTCAGGACTCCAATGCTTTGCTCTTAGCAGTTCTTGGATAATTTTAGCTTTGTGTTTTGAGTCATTATCCTGTTAGAAGACCCATGACCTGTAACTAAGAGCAAGCTATGTGACACTTAGCAAGTTATTTCACTCCAGAATGCTTTGATAGTCTTGATATTTCGTTGTACCGTGCACAGATTCAAGACACCCTGTTCCAGATGCAGCAAAGCAGCCTCAAAACATAACCAAGCCTTGTTTTACAGTAGGTACAACGGGGGTCATTTATTAAACTGGTTTAAAGTAGAACTGGCTTAGTTCAGATTCCGCCTTTAATTTTGGATAGCTCCTTTGGAAAATGAAAGCAGGAATCTGATTGGTTGCTATTGGCAACAAAGCCAGTTCTACTTTTTGCCAGTTTGATAAATGACCCCCAATGTTCTTTTCTTTGTATGCTTCATTTTTGCATCCGTGAACATACTACTGATGTGACTTGCCAAAAAGCTCCAGTTTTGTCTCATCTGTAAAAACTGTATTCTTCCAGAAGCTTTATGGCTTGGCAATATACATTTTGTCAAATTCCATTCTCATTTTTTATGATTTGCTTTCAACAGTGGTTTCCTCCTTGGTCATCTTCCATTAAGTCCACTTTGGCTAAGACAGTGATGGATGGTGTGATCTAACATTGATGTACTTTGACCTTGGAGTTCAGCTCTAATCTCTTTACAGGTTGTTCTGGGCTCATTGGCTACCATTCATATTATTCGTCTATTCAATTTGTCATCAATTTTCCTTTTGCTGCCACATCCAGGGAGGTAAGCTACAGTCTCCTAGACCAGGGATGGGCAAACTGCTGCTCTCCAGCTGTTGCAAAACTAAAACTCCCAGCATGCAAAGATGGTTTACAACTATCAGCATACAGCAGGGGATGGTGAGAATTGTAGTTTTACAACAGCTGGAGAACCACATCTTGCCCATCCCTGTCCTAGACCTTAAACTTCCCAATAAAATGTGCAACTCTAGTAACTGGAACATCAAGCTGTTTGGGGACGGTCTTATAGCCTTTACCTTTAACATGTTTGTCTATATTTTTCTTTGTAATCTCCTGAGACCAATCTCTCTTCAGCTTTCTTTGGTCCATGTTCAGTGTGGTACGCAGCATGATACAGCACAGTGACTACTTTTCCTTTCACCCTACAAATAGACAGACTGACTGACTACAAGTTTGAAGACACCTGTGATTCTAATTATAGGACACACTTTGGTTGTCTGTATGGTCAAATTATTTTCAATCTTTTCTAGGGGTAGCATCATTTTTGTCCAGGAAAGTTTCATTAGTTTGTTTTATAAATTATTCTGTTGATGCACAATTCAAAAGCAATGTCTTATTTTAGTGACCATTGTGGGGTTTTCTTTCTTTAACAGAAGGGTACCAATAATTTTGCCCATGTGTGTATATATCTATGAAAACATTTAGACAGGGAGATTGCTGGTGACAGATTCCCTTTAAATAGTGTTATGCTGGTTTAATACTTATCCACCTAAAGGTGGTAACCCTGATCCATTAGTGGTTGCAAGTCCCACACTATTTTCGCACTACTCCTGGGATGGGGAGGAAGCATTCTGTGGGTTCAATCTGGGTGTTCTTCCCTTCGTAAACCCGAAACCTGTGAGTTTAACTACAGGTTCTTTGGCACAGCTTGTATATTTTATTACTATACCTTGTCCAGTTGCTGACAGGTATTGGCAGAATTTAACCGTCCCTTTAAAAATGACCGCAGTAAAAAAATCTACACAAAAAATAGCTGAAATACATATACAGTATATATATATATATATATATATATATATATATATATATATATATATAATTTTTTTCGGACTATAAAACGCACTGGAATATAAGTCGCACATAGGATTTAGAGGCGGAAAATAATAATAATAATAATAATAATAATAATAGAGGCAGAGCAGACCCCCAAATCAGACCCCTATTCTTCATCAGACCTCAGATCAGACCCTCATCAGACCCCCAATTGTCATCCAAGCCCTAAATTAGATCCATATTCTTCATCAGACCTAAGATCAGACCCCAAATCAAAACCCCAGTCTCGGATCAGAACCCGAACCACCATCAGTCTGAGTTAAACCTCCCATCAGACCCCCCAGCCTCCGTCGGGTCAGCATCCATCAGCCGCAGAGCAGATCCCATTAGACCCCCCTGGCTTCCATTAGCCTTAGATCAGCCCCCCATCAGTGACCAGTTCTTGCTGCGCCCATTTATATACAAAAGGGCGCTTTCCGTAAACATCGTTGTATATATATATACTCCACTTGTCCTTAAGGAGTTAAATAAATTCCATAATGTACCGCTTTAGCTTTCCTAAAACAGAGGGTATTCAAATCATCCATTGAGGATCTTTACTAATCAGTCCAGGATATGAAGCCCATCACTCCATGGAGTGCAGCTTGGGAAGAAAACAAAGATGATAACCAGTAAAAATAGCCATCAATATGAGATATATGTTGAGCCTAACTTGTCAATTTCAGCAGGATGCGAGGATGATCTAATGTGTTTTGAGACCTGCTGACAGATTACTTATATCTTGAAGAAACCAAGACTGAGGCATGTTGAAATCCAACATGCCTGGTCATTTTCTCTTCAGGATAAAAACTGCTGTGGTGACTAATTCCCTTATCCCTACTAAGATAAACATAAGTGTCTATGATAGATTCTGGAGGGAAAGATGTCTACTCAATAAGTGTGTGAACGATGGTTATCCTCTGTGTTTAGGACTATGATGTAGTGGGATAAAAGGAGCAACATACAGTATATCGATGAAAGTTGACAAGTCTAAAAGAGTCGGTTTCTACTTGGAATAAATCATCTTTCTAAAATATTAATAATATGTTGCAATACATGTCCAAACCCAAGAGAATTATATTTACCACAAATCTACAAGAGAACTGACACTTCCTACAGCGTGACTCAGTGAGACTGAAGAAGATAAATCCATCTATAACTCTGCATGTCAAGTGGTAAAAATGTCTTCAAATTTAACAAAATGAATGTTTGATTGCTTGCAGTGCCATGGCTGTACAATTCATCCCACATAATCTCCTAAACAGTCATCAGAATATGACAATGCACAGTAAAACGATACTACAACACAAGTCTTTTCATGCTGCATTCCACCGCTTCCTAAAAAGAAGAGCTGTTTTAATATTAAAACCATCTATGTGTGTGGCAAGCTGGAGAAAAGAAAACATCACTGGTATGTGAATGCATATCTATTCATATGCCACTGTAAGCCTATTTTATTAAACTTCCTTTCAAGACAAAATTTCTGTTTATCAAAAATTTGCTTATATTATCATCATAGTGAGGCATTATTATATTCAGCCCTTACTTTCTTTACAGGACTGCAATCAAAACACCAGTACTGTTTATCCATGAAGCTTTAAAGGGGTTCTCCACTATTGCCAATCCCTACTTGTAAGGGTGCATTCACAAGACCATATGTACTCTGCACTCTGCAAAACGTTGATCCACAAAAAATACGGATGACATCCATATAATTGTATACATCCATTGTAACAATGCCTATTATTGTCTGCAAAATTTATGAGAATAGAACATGTTCAATCTTTTTTGTGGGGCTGCGGAACAAACATACGGATGCGGACAGCACATGCTGTGCTGTCTACATTTTTTGCTGCCCCGTTAAAATGAATGTGCATCCAATCCACAAAAAATGCAGATCGGATTGGGGGCAAAAATATGGTCGTGTGAATGGGGCCTTAAAAGTATGATCGTGCAACCATTGGCTGTTATAGGTGGCTGTGGCTTGGCCACATGTGCCCAGCCACACAGTAAGGTGTCACCCTGAGGCCCCTTTACACAGGCCAACCAACTTCCTGCTTGTTAGAGAAGTTGAAAGCTACATTTAGATGCAACGATCACTCATCCCCATAAAGATTTATCGTTTCTGGCCCGAAGATTCCTATTGACACAGCATGATCTTCTGCCTAGAAATTATGATTTTTGTGTCTGCATTAACTATGCTTTAAATCATGACCAAGCCTGTTCATTGGGTGATCGGCAGAGATGAGCGGAGTTTTGAAAAATTAGATTTGGCATTTAGAAGCAATGATCACTCATCCCCAAAAAGATTTATCGTTTCTGGCCAGAATATTCCTATTGACACAGCACGATCTTCTGCCTAGATATTATGATTTTGGTATCTGCATTAACTATGCTTTAAACCATGACCAAGCCCGTTTATTGGGTGATCGGCAGAGATGAGGGAGATTTGAAAAAATTTGATTTGGCATCTTAACTGAATTTTGACAAGAGATTTGAATAGTTATGATCTGCTTTGTCACAAATCTCTTTCCATTGTATGCAGGGGGCACAATGAGGGGGAACGGCGATTGCGCTGCCTCCCATCATTTAATCCATCAGATGCTAGATTTCAACACTGATTGCGGCATCTGTGACTCAGATTAAGCTGCTCAGGGGTGGATAAGGGGTTAAAAAAATTATACTCACCCCATCTGCTTGAACGTGTAGTGTGATCACGTGGTGAGCTCATCACTAGACATGAGCGAATTCATGGAAAATTCGATTTGGCTGATTTGCCGAATTTCACAAAAAAATAATGTTGAAGTGCATTTTTTTGTAAGTAGCAGGTGCAATGACAGGGAGCTGTGATAGTGCCGCCCCCGTTATTGTACCCCTCATATACAGCATTCATACATGATCGCGGCATCTGAGTGTATTTTTACACAGTTTTTAACAATAAAAAAATTAAATCAAACTTACCGCCTCCATTTGTTCACGACGGGCCAGCCGCCACCATCTTGCTTGAAGATCTCGGCCAAAATCCCGTGCTGATGTAATCTCGTGCCGCACGGGATTTCGGCCGAGATCTTCAAGCCAAATAGAGGCTGGTAAGTTTGCAAATAGAGGAGGTAAGTTTGATTTATTTTTTTTTATTGTTAAAAACAGTGTAAAATTACACTCAGATGCTGAGATCATGTATGAACGCTGCATCTTTTTTATACTATTTCCGGTTAAATCGATTCGCTGACAAGAAGCACGAGGAAATTCGGCTTCTAGGCGAATCGAATTTATCCTGAAATTCGGATTGAATTCCAATTCGTGGGATTTGATTCGCTCATCTCTAGTCATTACGCTCACCGCAGGTTCTTAGTCCAATTCAGTTACTTTGATTTGCTCAACAATAGGCAGCACCCTTAAATAGGGTAATTATTGGGAACAAGCATTTCTAGGAACACTTCTTCTCGTGCCGCATGGGATTTCGGCCGAGATCTTCAAGCCAAATGGAGGCTGGTGGCCCGTCGCAAGCAAATAGAGGAGGTAAGTTTGATTAAATTTTTTTTATATATTTTTTATAGATTTATTTTTATAGATTTATTTTTATAGATTTTTTTTATTTGATTCACTCATCTTTAGTCATCACGCTCACCTCAGGTTCTTAGTCCGATTAAGTTACTTTGATTTGCTCAACACTAGGTAGCACCTTTAAATAGAGCAATTATTGGGAACAAGCATTTCTAGGAACACTTCTTCCCAATAATTGCCTGAAGGGTGTCCTGACAATAAAGAGATCAAAAAGTCTTCCCTTGTTGGGACCCCTTGGGGTAATATGTTCTAAAACCTGGCAGTAAGGGTACAGTTTCCCTGCAGCACCCCCACAGGAGAATTTAAACATTACACAGTGCACTGGAAAGGTTCTCCAACGGGATGTTCTTTGTAACTGCTCTTTGGTTTTCCAAACTGGACAACCCCTTAAGGCTCACCATAAAAATTAGATGCATGTCATCTGAAAATACCCTATATGTGTGGGGACCACCCATCAACGCTCCTATGATACAAGATGAAAGGGGAGAGAAAGAAGAGTTCTATAATATAGAATTCATCATTCCTGATCCTTTTGTTTTTAGAGAGAAGTGTCTGGCAGTGGCTTACTCCCCTGTCTCTATTCAGAAGACATGCACACTCTGTAAAGTGTAGCAAAAAAGCAAAAAAAGAAGCTTCCTAGTTTATTCTATAAACTTCCTATGGAGATCTATGGACCAAATGTAGAATAAGTTGTATAGAGCAGTGGCAAAGCATGCACACTGTACAGAAACAGCCATGTGAGTGATGGGGACTTCCAGATCAAAATACTCGGGTACAAGGGTTGCCGGATGTATGGAAAGAGCCAAGTGAACTTTGCTATGTAGTTTTTATAACTCCCATAGAAGTGTATGGGAGCTACAGAAACAGTGTTGTTAGAGCAGTGGCAAAGCATGCACACTGTACAGAAACAGCCATGTGAGTGATGGGGTGTTCCAGATCAAAATACTCGGGTACTAGGGTTGCCGGATGTATGGAAAGAGCCAAGTGGACTTTGCTATGTAGTTTTTATAACTCCCATAGAAGTGTATGGGAGCTACAGAAACAGTGTTGTACAGCCCACTTGGCTGTTTCCATAAATAGGGCCACTGTGGCCAACACATAAAAGGGGATCTAACTAATTTTAATCTATCCTTTTAAAGGTTTGAATAACCCATTGTGTATTGATCTCTTTGAATTAGTGTTGAGCGAATTGAGCTTTGGATCCTAGATCCGAAGACGAGTAGCTCCAAACTTTGTTTTAATAATGTGCGGAATCAGGTCTCCATTTAGCATTAAAATGTATGGATTCCGGCAAGGTGAATAACTTCGGCCATCGATTTTTCAACTTTAAAACCATTTTAAAACATGGATCCGAAGTCCCTTGGTACTGAAGCCAACTTCGGATCTATGTTTTAAACTTTAAGTCAAATCCTGAAGTTATTAAGTCCCTCAACACTTTGGTGATAACGAATTTGCCTCAACAGAGCCCATACATTTGAATGCTGTACAGAGACGAATGTCCATATAGTATTCAAATTAAGTTTTGAATGAATCGAATTTGGATGTAGGATCCGAAGCTCAGTTCGCTCAACACTACTTTGAATGTTGAAATGTAAAAAGTATTACCAAAATTTAGGTTAAAAACAAAATCCTACCCTTGAAAACAAGTACTTTCAAAGAAAATGTCTCTATTCATATTATGCTTGAAGAAACCATGGTAATACAGTAGTTTCAGATAATACCCCTAGGATATATTGTCAACAAGACATTTTTCGGTTGCCGTTCTTTGTGCTACATTTACACTAGATCATTGTATTGTGGTTGAACAATCCAGTACTTATTAGCACTATTACGCATTTTGGTAGTGTTGTGTTTTATACCTATTAAAAAAGAATTTATTTGCTGACATCATCGCCTGGAAAAATAGTTTTGATTATTTCCCAGTCATGTACATACATGTCTTTACATATTTGTGAGACAATAGCATCCCATTTTACATTACTTTTTTTATTTTAGGTGTAGCCTTTCTTATTTATTTCCCCTTTAATTACATTTATGACTATATACACACCAACATAAATAAGCCCTTGATTAATTAAAACTGTAGTAATACATATGCAGATTAATTTCTTGTGGATAATCTTTAATGGCCCAAAGTAAAACCTCATATGTCCCAGGAATATCAAGTCAAACCTAATAAAACCTAATAATTCTTCATCTGACTGATAAAGAGCATTTATAGATATTCCATATATGGTAGAAATCAGATGCAATTGACAGGAACATTTTCTAAATCTAACAAGCATGCTTCATAATTTTAGCTGACCATTGAATTCTATGTAGAGATCATTGAATCAATTCTAAACTAATCAGATTCATCAGGAATTTACAAAAATATGTCTGCCAAATAAATCGAAAGTTTTGGTAATATGCTTTGGATGAATAATGCAAAAACGGTGACCAGTGTCCCTTTAGGGTCCATTCACACGTCCGCAAGTGTTTTGCGGTCCGCAATTTGCGGATCCACAAAAGATGGACACCGTCCATGTGCGTTCTGCATTTTGCGGACCACACATGGCTGGCACTATAATAGAAATGTCTTTTCTTGTCCATGTCTGCGGACAAGAATAAGACATGTTCTATTTTTTTGCGAGGCCACGGAATGGAAGTACAGATGCGGACAGCACAAAGTGTTGAGTCCTTCGGCTCAGAACAAGCCAGACACCATTCTATTCTGTGAAAGTGATAGAATGTGTTGTGGCTGTGTCTGACAAAAACCATTACAGACCCAAGCCAGTTACTAGGGACACTATAGAGACACTAAGGGCACTAAAAGGAGAGAAATAGAGATATAATTGGGTAGATTTTAGAGTTATATCAGGGAAAGCTTATCATAGAAATGAATGAGAGACTTGTTATTGTGTCAGTTGTTTCATACACCTGGCTGGCAAGTTCTGCATTATAAAATTTTGAAGAAATTCGTATTTATTTCTGTATGAATAGCCAGCAAGTTTTTCTTTTTAAAAAAGATTCTACAGTTTACAGACTTATTGCCATCCCCCCAGTAGCATACATTCTGCTGCAAATGCTAAGCAATTGCCCCTTTTTTTTATAAAAACGATAGCATGCATTATTAATGAACACTTTGAGTTGCAATAACAGCATTTACATACCAGTTCATTGTTAACGCATTGTATTGCGTCAAGATTACCGTGCATTATTACTGAACTTGTTGTACTGCAACAAAAGCTTTTTTATACCAGTTAACCACTAAGCAGGATTAAAATAAGCCGAGGGTGTTCAAAAACAAGCATATGTATCAGGGCTCTACTGCAGTACAGGGGGTGGTATCACTTGATCCTGTGTGATAAAAGGGCTGTCCAGCATTGTGAAACTGAACAAATCTGTCCTCCTTCTCCTGGTCTTTTGTGTCAGCCAGGCCACATCCCCAAGCAGTACAGCGTCTCATCAGTAGCAGCTTCTTCTTCTCCTACTCAGTCTCCTCTTACCCCTACTTATCCTCCGCTCTATCTTGAGACAAAAATGTGTGGCAATGAGAAATCCAGCAAGTAGCTTGTGTGCAAGCCGAACTCCCACCCGGCCAAGATGCTGGCAGTGCATTTGCTGTCTAGTTGTGGTAAATTACTGTACTACTATATTTCTGGCTAGCTGTCCATAAAAATTGTAAAATTTTTAAAATGTGTAGTTACAAGTGGCTGATTCCTGACTTCTGAGAGCCTTTATAGTGATGTAGAACACTGTACCTTGTAGCAACACGCATATGGAGTCTGCTTTGGTAGTGAAATAATACTGTGAGTCCGTAGATGACAGGCGTCGCTCTTAGAATCACTGCATATTTCACTTATTTGGGCCTTCACGGGGCCAAAACTGACCAAATAACTCAAGTATGAACTCAGCCTTACAGGTCGATGTTAGCGCCAAGAAGAATCACACTCCTTTTACACCCTTGTCAGCTGATTCCACATAGATGTCTACAGAATCTGTTCTATTAAACGCTTATACAAGTAGAGCCCCCCAACAGAGTGGAGAGGGTGTGAGCAGTAAGTTTGTGTCGACGTCACTGATTATTTTGCCCTTCCTCTGATCCGTCATTACAACAACCCCCAAAAAACGGCTCCTGTCTGCTGAGCATCCGCCTTCACTTGGTCAGCATTTGGTCAGTAAACAATCAGTATTGCTAATGCCAAAAAAAAAGTGGATTAAAAACATAGATGGCACGTGAATGAGGAAACCACAGAGTGGCCCAATGACAGAGCCTGGAGGTGGCAGAAGCTTCAGAAGGAGCCCACAAAGTGGCACAATGACAGAGTGGAGGTGGCGGCAGCATCAGGAGGCCACAGAGCGGCACAATGACAGAGTGTGGAGGTGGCGGCAGCATCAGAAGGCCACAGTGGCACAATAAAAGTCTGGAGGTGGCAGCTGCAGCATCAGAGGGCCACAGAGTGGCACAATGGCAGTGTGGATGTGGCAGCAGCATCAGGAATCCACAGATTAATAAGGTGACATAGTGTGAAGGTGGCAGCAGCATCAGGAGACCACAGAGGGGCAAGGCAACATAGTGTGGAGACGGCAGCAGCATCAGGAGACCACAGAGTGACTCCGTGACATAGTGGGGAGGTAGCAGCAGCATCAGGAGACCACAGAGTGACCCAGTGACAGAGTCGGGAGGTGGGTGGCAATACGAGTACCAGCTGAAGATGGTGGGTGAAAGAAGGAGCACTTGGCATCAGATGTGTGGTATCAGGCAGGTGGTAGCATCAGAATAGTTGCTGAGGCAGGTAGCCATAAGAAACCTGTCTCTTTTGTTAAAGTGTTGGTGTGGCACCATGGATGATCTGATCTTATGCATCAGGCATTGGTGGGTGGGCTGATCCACGCCTGATTCATCTCGACAAAGGTCAGTCTCTCCAAATTTTGGTTGGACAGGCGAGTTCTTCTTGGGGTAACTATGGCCCCCGCCACACTAAACACCTGCTCTGATGCCACACTACTGGCCGGGCAGGACAGCTTCTCCAGGGCAAACTCTGCTAGTTGCTAAAAAACTAATACACACCAAAAAGGGCTGTAATTTTCTCACTTCAACACACAACGGATAATAAGCCCTTTCTCTAATACAAGCCCTTAGGGGTTTTAGAACATATCTGCTAAACGGCAAATATATATTTTTTTTGCCACTAATACACACCAAAAAGGGCTTTAGAACATATAACTGCACTTCTGAACGGCAAATAGGCCCTTATTTTTGTCCACCTATACACGACACAAAAGGCTTTAGAAATTTAGAATATATAACTGCACCACTGATCAGCAAATATATTTTTCTTTTTTCCACTTATACACTACACAAAAGGCTTTTGAATATATAACTGCATCGCTGATCGGCAAATCTATTTTTTCTTTTTCCACTAATACACGCCACAAAAGGCTTTAGAACAGATAACTGCACTACTGAGCGGCAAATATATTTTTTCTTTTTCCCCTAATACACACCACAAAAGGCTTTACAACAGATAACTGCACCGTTGAGCGGCAAATATTGTTTTTTCTTTTTCCTCTAATACACACCACAAAAGGCTTTAGAACAGATAACTGCACTACTGAGCGGCAAATATATTTTTTCTTTTTCCCCTAATACACACCACAAAAGGCTTTACAACAGATAACTGCACCACTGAGCGGCAAATATAGTTTTTCTTTTGCCACTAATACATGACAAAAAGGGCTGTAATTTTAGCACTTCACCACACAACTGCTAATAAGCCCTTTTTCCCACTAATACAAGCCAAAAAATGCTTTAGAACATATAACTGCACCGCACAAGGGCAAATAAGACTTAAAAATATTTTGTTGCAATAAACCCTATTAATGCCTATATAAAACAGCACTTTCACCCTAATAAGAACGGTTTGCTGGAATTCCAGATAAATATAATGGCAATTTGGATCCCTAGTCAGTGCAGCAAGGTGTAATAGGATTGTTCCTATTACCCAGGCTGTAAGCTCTTCTACTGAGCACTATCCTCTCCCTACACTTTGAATAATCTTTCCCTGCACTCGTAAATCAATTTTTTAGCAGAATGAGGTTTTTTCTAACACTGTCCTGTCATCTCTCCTTGCACTAAGTACACTGGTAAATGGCAGAATCTAATATGGCTGATGCTATTTATAGGGCTGTGACATCACAGTGCTGGCTTGCTGCTGATTGGCTGCATACTTGGCATTATAGATGATCCTGCCTTCCTACAGTTTCTTGCTCCATGTCCTCACATGTGCAGCAGCCATTTTAGGAAAAAATGTGATTCGTTACCACGACTTGCGAGGAAATTCGGATTCGGTGCAAATCGAATTTTTCCTGAAATTCAGATCGAATTCCACTTCGTCAGCTTTGATTCGCTCATCTCTACATGTCAGGCATCATTACCATATCCAGTGGGAAAATAGGACTGGCCAGCAATTGAAACAAGTCTGTCTTTCTCCTAGACTTCTTTGCGGCAGCCATATCTACAACCACTACAGTGTCCTTGTTGTCTTCCTCATCAGTTACTTGTTCTCTCGCATAGACTCCTACTCCTCTGCACTGTTGTCAGTCATCATTTATGGAATGTGTAGCCAGAAAACAACTCTATTTGCTCAGCAATCCAGTTGTGAGCAAACTGAACTCCCACCTGAAAATGTAATTCTTCTCTATGCCATCAGCCGCAGTTTTTGCTGTATCCTATATGCTGGACTTTTTGGCCAGTTGTCTGTAGTGGCACAGTTGTCTCGTCATTATGGAAATGTGGGGCAGTTCTGTGCTATTACCAACATTTAATTCTGCTGTATAATATTCGTACTTCTCCCCTGCTGTCCATTTTTTTTATATCACCATCCAACAATAATTCTGCTATATAGCATTGTACAGCATGCTCTCATTTTTTAAATGTCCAGTTCCACACCCTAACCAAAATGTAATTGTGCTATATGACATTTGTGCTTCTGCTCAGCTGTTCCTGCAAGGACCTAGGATTTCCCAGCAGAGCATTGTCAAGAGAAGGGATTCCCAACCTGCAGCCCTCCAGCTGTTGCAAAACTACAACCCCCAGCATGCCCGGACAGCCTACAGCTATTAGGACATGCTGGAGGGCAACAGGAAAAAGGGAAACAGGTTGAGCATCCCTGGTCAAGAGCATCAAACTACTTCTTCCAGTTTGTTCAATGTGCATTCTTATATTCCATCACTACAGACACAGTGGTTGATTCACTGTGATTTCTCATGTGTTTGATATTCCAGAAAAAAAATGGTTGTATCTACTTTACACATGGATGTTTTTATGCTGGATCTAATAAAAATTATATTCTAATCAGAAGTGGTGCTGAAATCGCTTTACTATGTTTATAACTAGTGTTGAGGGAATCAGGATAAATTTGATTCGCCGCAAAGTCGAATTTCCTCGTGGTTCATGGTAGTTAATAGATTTAACCTGAAATAAAATCCCAACAAGTCGCCCGCTGCCATATTGCTTGACAATATCTTCGGAAATCCCGTGTGCGGTGATCTATGATGTCACCACGCTGGCCGGCGTAATGACCTCATCTTGGGCCTTGCGAGATTTAGCACCACATCTTCGAATAAGATGGCGGTGGCTTGCACATTGCAAGCAAATGGATCAGATAAGTATGAGCGGGGGTGACATCATCGCAGGTCCTTTTGCAGGTCCTGAAGAAAGAAGAGGATACAAGCTGCGTGATCAAGGAGATTAGATGAGTTTTTTCTATTATTTTTAACCCCTCAATGGCCATTTTATTTAGCATTCTATCTTAAGAATGCTATTTTTTTTTCATTATAACCATGTTATAATGGAAAATAATAAAGTAAAGTTTGGGTCCCCATTGCTTTAACCCCTTAATGACATGGCCCTATTTCACCTTAAGGACCAGGCAATTTTTTGCAAATCTGACCAGTGTCCTTTTATGTGGTGATAACTTTAAAATGCTTTTACTTATCCAGGCCATTCTGATTTTGTTTTTTTATCACATATTGTATTTCATGACACTGGTAACATTTTGTCAAAAAAGTTCATTTTCTGTATAAAAAAATACTAAATTTACCAAAAACTTTGAAAAATTTGCAAATTTTCAAGTTTCAATTTTTCCACTTCTATAATACATACTAATACCTCCAAAAATAGTTGTTACTTTACATTCCCCAAATGTTTACTTCATGTGTGGATTATTTGGGAATGCCATTTTATTTTTTAGGGACGTTACAAGGCTTAGAAGTTTAAAAGCAAATCTTGAAAATTTTCTGAAAATTTTAAAAACCCACTTTTTAAGGATCAGTTCAGGTCTGAAGTCACTTTGTGAGGCTTACATAAAAGAATTAACCAAAAATGACCCCATTCTAGAAACTACACCCCTCAAGGTATTCAAAACTGATTTTACAAACCTTGTTAACCCTTTAGGTGTTCCACAAAAGTTGATGTCAAATGGACATAAAATTTCAGAATTTCAATTTTTTGGCAAATTTTCCAATTGAATCAATTTTTTTCCAGGAACAAAGCAAGAGTTAACAGCCAAACATAAGCTAATATTTATTGCCCTGATTCAGGAGTTTGCAGAAACACCCCATACATGGTCGTAAACTGAATGAAGGGAACACCATATGGTTTTTGGAAGGCAAATTTTGATGGACTGGTTTATTTACACCATGGCCCATTTCAAGCCCCCGATGAGCCCCTACAGTAGAAACTCCAAATAAGTAACCCCATTTTGGAAACTACTGGATAAGGTGGCAGTTTTGGTGGTATTATTTTTAGGGTACATATGATTTTTAGTTGCTCTATGATACATTTTTGTGAGAAAAGGTAATAAAAAATAGAAATTCTGAAATTTCATCCTCATATGCCATAAACTCTTGAGAAACACCTAAGAGGGTTAACAAAGTTTGTAAAATCAGTTTTAAATACCTTGAGAGGTGAAGTTTCTTATATGAGATCACTTTTATGGAGTTTCTACTCTGGGGAGCATCAGGGGGGCTTCAAATGGGACATGGTGCCAAAAAAACAGTCTGGCAAAATCTGCCTTCCAAAATCCATATGGAGTTCCCTTCATTCTGTGCCCTGCTGTTTGGCCATACAACAGTTTATGACCACATATAAGGTGTTTCTGTAAACTACAGAATCAGGGCAATAAATATAGTTTTTTTTTACTGTTAACCCTTGCTTTGTTATCGGAACAAAATGATTAAAATGGAAAATTTGGAAAAAAATTGCTCTTTTGGGACCGTTTTTATTTTATTTTTGTGATTGTGTTCATCTAAAAGGGTTCGGTCATGTGTTATTTTTATAGAGCAGATTCTTACGGACGCGTAAATACCTAATATGTCTACTCTTTTAAATTTATTTAGGTTTTACACTATAATATCCTTTGTTAAACAAACAAAAAACCATGTTAGTATCTCCATAGTCTGAGAGTCCGTTTTTTTTCAGTTTTTGTCCAATTGTATTATGTAGGGGTTCATTTTTTGCGGGATGTGATGCCGGTTTTAATAGAACTATTTTGGGGTGAATATGACTTTTTAATCGCTTGCTGTTACACTCTTTGTTATGTTAGGTGACAAAAAACAGCTTTTTACAGTATAATATTTTTTTTTTTTTGCGGTGTCCACCTGAGGGGTTAGTTCATATGTTATTTTTATAGTTCAGGTTCTTACGGACGCGGCGATACATAATATGTCTACTTTTTAGTTATTTATTTAGGTTTTACACAATCATATTTTTGAAACAAAAAAAAATCATGTTTTAGTGTCTGCATAGCCTGAGAGCCATAATTTTTAATTTTTTAGGCGATTTTCTTAGGTAAGGTATCATTTTTTGCCGGACGAGGTGACAGTTTGATTAGCACCATTTGGGTGTAGATGCAACTTTTTTGATCACTTTTATTAACTTTTTTGGAAAGTGAGGTGGGCAAAATTTCAGTTTTATCATGGATTTATTTTTTTATGACGTTCACTATACGGGGAAAGTAACAAACCCATTTTATAGATCAGGTCATTATGGACGGGGTGATATATAACATGTGTAGTGTATTTATTAATGATAAATGTGTTTTTTATTTTTACCTTTTTTCACTTTTTTTACATTTTTTTGACCCAGACTCACTTGGTTCTTGAAGATCCAATGGATCTGGTGTCTGCATAATACAGTACAGTACATTATATAATGTACTGTACTGTACTTTTTACTTGACACTTAGTCTGATCAGACTTTTGCCTTTAGCAAAAGTCTGATCAGAGTTCTGTTAACATGGCAAGCATGACGCCTTTGAAGGGTCCTGTTGCCATGGTTACCCTCCTCTGCTGCTATAACAGAGCAGCGGAGGATGGGGATGGAGGGAAGCTGGGGACTGGAGCTAGGGGGGCTTCACCAGGCATGGAAGGGGTTAAAAGGCTGACATCCGTGCCTGCACGTATGTCAGCCGTTACAAGCAGAGTGTCAGCAATGTGCTGACACTCTGCTTGCTAAGCTCGGCCATCCTGAGATTGAGCGGGGGGCCCACAAGCCTCCCCCCCTCCCTGCACCACCCATCACAATGAGGGCACGGGGGGAGGTTAGAAATATGAAAAAAAAAAAATTGCCAGCATTTTAAAGTTTCTGATCCCCGCTGTCATAGACTGAATTGACCTGCGGTTTGCAGGGATCGCTGATACGGGGGGGTCACAGGACCCCCCTCACCATGTGAACATGGTTCCTGCTGCACGATCGCAACAGGAATCATGTTTCTATCGCGATTTATTTTTTCATCCGATTTTATTCAGGACGTATGGGTAAGCCCTGTGTCCTTAAGGACTCGGACATTAGGGCGTACCCATACGTATTGTGTCCTTAAGGGGTTAATGGGGTACGGGTTCGGGTTCGGTGTTCGGGTTCCGAACCCGAACTTTGACCTGAAGTCCGGCCGAACTTCACCGGGTTCTCTCATCCCTATTCATATTCCCTGTATAGCTAAAAGGTAGTGGGCCTTCAGAAACATTCCATCTGTTATAATTAGTTTTCTTCTTCTGAAGTTATCATTTTACAAATCCATCATCATCTGACACCTTACTGTACTATGTTTTCTTCATCTTTATGTGTGAGAATAATAACTATCTACTCATAATACGCCATCTCATCGAGGTTAAGGATTACACTATCTCTACGGTAAAATGCTTATAATGCATGGACTAGCTCGGTCATCCAGAGCCTCTTGCATTTGCTAAGCTATGAACATCCTGAATGGGAGGTCTCCTCAATAAGTTCATAAGTCCTTAAAAGTTCTTAAAAATATGTGTTTTTTTTTTCAAAACCAGTAAGCTCTTTAAGCTTTAAGCTATTGTTCCCTATATGTAATTTAATTGGAAGCAAGTGTACAAAAATATGCACACAGCAGAAAAAGCCACCTTACAGAATAGCTGTCAGTGGACTCAGAAAATCAAACTCTCCCTATAACAAAGGCTTTATTACATTGTTCAATTTTATGTTAGACTGGCTGATTGCCAGATCATCGCTAGCGAATGTTCTTATAAACGCTCATTAGCGATGATCTGGCAGTGTAATGCTGCTGCCGATTACAGTTGGAACCAGGTTTAAAAATCATTGTTCGCCAGCGGCAGATCATGGTGTGTAATCACGATCTGCATCTGGCAAACGAGTCAGTATGGGGGACTAGTGATGGCATTAGCGATCACTCCTCCCCAATATACTGAATGATATTTCTGTATGTAATATCAGAAGTCTCTTCCACAAACGAGCAGGCGATTGCTGGGAAGGAATGATTACCTCCCGACAATAGCCTGCATGATTGCTATATATAATACAGCCTTTAGTTAAAGATGTATCAATATTACTAAGATATGTCATAACAATGTGATCAGTGCCAGCCAACCTCTTCGACTTTTGAAGATTTCAAGAATGAGGGGATTGAGGTCCATATGGCTTTCTTCCGGAACAGCAGCAGTCAACCCATTCAAACAGCTGGACACAGAACTTCAAAGCAGCTCCAATCAAGCACTCACTACAGTTTGTGAAGTTGCATTATTGGTTTCAGTTTTCTATCTGCAGCAGTGCCTGGTCCACAATGACTACAGTCACTGTGGCTGGATTGGTCATTGTTAGTAGTCTACAATAGAATGTAATCTCCATTTATTTGGCATAATCCCATAATCCACATAAAGCCTTGGCCTAACAACAGCAAAATGTAACTAAAACGTTTTACAAAGATGAAAAAACACTGGTATAAACACCCCAGTGGACTATGAATTTCCTAGAGTGCTACTATGTGAACACAATGCTTTGTGCCTGTTAGGAATTCCTGTGTATAAACATACATTAATACATCATCCACATAGTCAACTGAGTTGAAAATCTCAAGCATTTTTTTTTACTAAGAATTTCCTCTTAGACAACTCTTCTCTCAGATATGACTCCTCATGGTACCTCAAAACATGTAAATCAGAGTAGAAGTCAAAGTAAACCTTAATTTAAAGCAGAAGTACCTGGCATGTCTCCATGTTGGTGCCAGAGGAAAAAAAGCATTGTCAGTGTTTCTTCTCAGTTTTACAACCTTTTAACTGAGTTGATGTTTGGTACTTTTATCAGAACATGGCTTCCACACATCTATAGGGAAGTGCTTGCAATAAACAATATGCCCTCTGAATGCACTGGCTGAACAGATACTGTCTTATCAGGTTATCAAGATAAGGCTACTATTTCTCCTCAAACTAGCAATGACCTGGTCCTCTGGATTCAAGTTCTGGTATGTGAAAGAATTTCAAAGACAGGCCATAAATTGATATGTCTTCAAGTCATGAAATCTTCACATTTGTGGTCAAGTACTTAGTCATGTAGCTTCCTCACAGAGCAAAATATATCTGGAGAGGCTGTTTTTAGAGACCATATTACTTTATTTTCATTTTCTCTCAGATAATTAAAGCTATAGAATGGTGAGTATTTAAAGGATGTTGTCAGTCATTGTAAATTTATTCAAAAAGAAAGACAAGGTAAAGACAAGCACTGTAAAATCCTCAACACTTTTAACTCTACTACTATAAGCTTTACTAAAACGATTATATATATATATATATATATATATATATGTATATATATATATATATATATATATTAACCCCGTAACGGCTGGGAAATTTTCCATTTTTTCTTTCATTTTCGTTTTTTAATTCCAGCCTTCCCAAAGCAGTAACTTTTTTTTATTTTTCCATTCACATAGCCATATGAGTATGAGGGCTTGTTTTTTTGCAGGACAAGTTGTACTTTCTAATGGCATGATTTACAGTTGCAAACAATGTAGTGGGCAGTGGGGAAAAAAATTCTAAATGGGGTGGAATTTAAAAAAAAAAATCAATTCCACAGTTTTATGGGTTATGTTTTAACAGTGTGTCCGATGCGGACCTGTTACTTTCATTCTCTGGGTAAGTACAATTACAATGATGCCCCACATGTATTGTTTTTCTTGTGTTTTAATATTGAAAAAAATATAAAAACTTTGGAAAAAACTATTTTTTTCTTTTGTATCACCAGGTTCTTACCCCATAACTTTTTTATTTCTATGTGTACAGAGGAGTGTTAGGACTCATTTTTTGTGGAACAATGGATACCATTTTGGGGTGTGTATGACTTTTTGGTCACTTTTTATCTAATTTTTTGTGGGAGCTGAAGGGACCAAAAAGTGTTGAATTGGCCATTTTGACTTGATTTCTGTTTGTCTCTACAGATCTTGCTAGATGGATCTCTATATCCAACCCCTATAATGACATCCTAATGCCCGGGCACATAATTTAGGTTATACTTACCCCACTCCTCGGCACCTGCATTGCTCCTACTCCCCGCATTGGCCGCAGCTGCATCTCCTACTTGCGCAAATCAAAACATTCGGTGAGGGGGGAAGCTAATAGCAGGCTGCGACAGGGGTGAGCCTCCCTAGCATAAACATCTGAACTGACTGATATGGTGCATGACATGCAAAAGAGGGAATATACACCTCTGTTCCCAAAGGATATATACAGTCGTGGCCAAAAGTTTTGAGAATAACACAAATATTAGTTTTCACAAAGTTTGCTGCTAAACTTCTTTTAGCTCTTTGTTTCAGTTGTTTCTGTGATGTAGTGAAATATAATTACACGCACTTCATACGTTTCAAAGGCTTTTATCGACAATTACATGAAATTTATGCAAAGAGTCAGTATTTGCAGTGTTGGCCCTTCCATTTCAGGACCTCTGCAATTCGACTGAGCATGCTCTTAATGAACTTCTAGGCCAATTCCTGACTGATAGCAACCCATTCTTTCATAATCACTTTTTGGAGTTTGTCAGAATTAGTGGGTTTTTGTTTGTCCACCTGCCTCTTGAGGATTGACCACACGTTCTCAATGGGATTAAGAACTGGGGAGTTTCCAGGCCATTGACCCAAAACGTCAATGTTTTGGTCCCCGAGCCACTTAGTTATCACTTTTGCCTTATGGCACGGTGCTCCATCATACTGGAAAATGCATTGTTCTTCACCAAACTGTTGTTGGATTGTTGGAAGAAGTTGCTGTTGGGGGGTGTTTTGGTACCATTCTTTATTCATGCTTGTGTTTTTGGGCAAAATTGTGAGTGAGCCCACTCCCTTGGATGAGAAGCAACCCCACACATGAACGCTTTACTGTTGGCATGACACAGGACTGATGGTAGCGCTCACCTTTTCTTCTCCGGACAAGCCTTTTTCCAGATGCCCCAAACAATCGGAAAGAGGCTTCATCGGAGAATATGACTTTGCCCCAGTCCTCAGCAGTCCATTCACCATACTTTCTACAGAAGATCAATCCGTCCCTGATGTTTCTTTTGGAGAGAAGTGGCTTCTTTGCTATCCTTCTTGACACCAGGCCATCTTCCAAAAGTCTTCACCTCACTGTGCGTGCAGATGCGCTCACACCTGCCTGCTGCCATTCCTGAGCAAGCTCTGTACTGGTGGCACTCTGATCCCGCAGCTGAATCCTCTTTAGGAGACGATCCTGGCGCTTGCTGGAATTCCTTGGATGCCCTGAAGCCTTCTTAACAAGAATTGAACCTCTTTCCTTGAAGTTCTTGATGATCCTATAAATTGTTGATTGAGGCGCAATCTTAGTAGCCACAATATCCTTGCCTGTGAAGCCATTTTTATGCAACGCAATCATGGCTGCACGCGTTTCTTTGCAGGTCACCATGGTTAACAATGGAAGAACAATGATTTCAAGCATCACCCTCCTTTTAACATGTCAAGTCTGCCATTTTAACCCAATCAGCCTGAAATAATGATCTCCAGTCTTGTGCTCGTCAACATTCTCACCTGAGTTAACAAGACGATTACTGAAATGATCTCAGCAGGTCCTTTAATGACAGCAATGACAGCAATGAAATGCAGTGGAAAGGTTTTTTTGGGATTAAGTTAATTTTCATGGCAAAGAAGGACTATGCAAATCATCTGATCACTCTTCATAACATTCTGGAGTATATGCAAATTGCTATTAGAAAAACTTAAGCAGCAACTTTTCCAATTTCCAATATTTATGTAATTCTCAAAACTTTTGGCCACGACTGTATGTACTCATCTAACAACATAGAGGTGGGTCACTGAGTATGTTACCGTGCTTGTATAGCATCAGCTATCAGAATATTTTAAATTGAAAAGGTAATGTCACATTTTTTTACTAGTACACATTTACTATTGTGAATTATGGCTTAATGTGTGCCAAAATCTGGAAGTTTATTGGCACAGAGGGTTGCATCTTGTTTTGCACATATTTATGAAGCAAATTAGCCAATTAAAGAGGGACATGGTAAGAAGGGTGTGTCTTTGTGGGAAAGAGGCATGACTTAAGATGCAACACTTTGTGCCAAAGCTTTGGCACAAAATTCTGTTGCAAAGTAAGCAAACCAATAGTTGGTGTAAAGCTAGTCAAAAGTGTCTAGCCCTGAATCAAATGTATCATACAGCGTACATCTTTAGACTGCCTTCATAAGGGTCATTTTATATAGCCTAATGCCAAGACATATGAGCATTGATTGTTGAAAGATAAGTCAATTGGCAATTGTTTAACCCCTTCCCGACCAGCACTATAATAGTATGGCGCTGCGGGAAGTAACTTACTGCTATGGCACGCTGATTGGGCGGGTGCAGGAGCTGCATGAGCTTCATGAAAACACTGATGCCTGCGCATTTACCCTTGGTATAGTACGGTCAGCACTGACCACGGCATGTGCGGGGTGTGGAGAGAGGGAGTTCCCTCCCCGTCCCCATCAAGTCCACGTGCTGCCTTCCATGGAAGCCTGTGAGATCAAACCCTCTGGGTCCCACAGGCAAGCAGGCTGTAAGTGTATTACACTGTGTAGTAAACTTACAGCCAATGCATTACAATACAGATGTATTGTAATGCATTGTACAGCAGATCAGACCCCCAAAAGTTGAAAAAAAAAGTTAAAAAAAAGTGTTTTACATATTAAAAAAATAACTGTTCCAATTAAAAAAAGCACCCTTTTTCCATAATTAGGTTATAAAAAATAGGAAAAAAAAGAAAAGTAGATATATTAGGTATCACCATGTCCGTATCAACTGGCTTTATAAAAATACCACATGATCCATCCCATCAGGTTAACTTTGTTTAAAAAATGTTTCCAAAACAGCAAATTTTAGTCACATTGTCTCACAAAATGTGTAATAATTACCAAGTGATCAAAATGTCATTTGTCTCCCAAAATGGTACCAATCAAACCATCATCTTATCCCGCAAAAGTTAAGACCCTACCTAAGACAATTGTCCAATAAATAAAAAAAATATTTCTCTTAAAAAATGGCAACACAAAAATACTATTACTGTGTAAAACTGAACAACAAATAAAAATAATAGACACATTGGGTATTACTGCATCCATAAAAACCTGCTCTATAAAAATATCACATGATCTGCCCCTCCAGGTGAATGCTGTAAAAAATATATAAAAAACTTTCAAAACAGCCATTTTCTGGTCACCTTGCCTCACAAAAAGTGCAATACCAAGCGATCATAAAGTTGTATATACCCCAAATTGATAAAAATCAAACCATCATCATCTCGCAAAAAATAAGATTCTACATAATACAATTTCCAGAAAAATAAAAAATATGGCTCTCGGAAAATGATATTTTTCTTGTCAAAAATGCTTTTACTGTGTAAAACTTAACAAAAATAAAAATAATAGACTAAATAGGTATTGCAGTAACAACCTGCTGTATAAAAATATCACATGATATACCCTGTCAGGTGAATGCTGTAAAAATAAATAAATAAAAATTGTGCCAAAACAGTCTTTTTTTGTCACATCGCCGTACAAAATCCGTAATATTGAGTGATGAAAAGGTCATATGTACTCCAAAATAGAATCAATAAAAATGTCACCTCATTCTGCAGAAAGTAAGCCCCTATATAAGACAATCGCCCAAAAAATAAAAAACAAAGGCAACCGTAACCCAATCCATCCATTTAATCTGTGCTATAAAAGCTATATGGCGCTCCTTCATTTCTGAATCCTGTCATGTGTCCCCACAGCAGTTTACCACCACATATGGGGTGTTTTCATATTCAGGAGAAAATGGGTAACAAATTATAGGGTGCTTTTTCTCCTGGTACCCCTTGTTAAAAAGAAAAATTTGGGGCCAATGCAACATTTTGTTGGAAGAAATTAAACTGTTCATTTTCACAGCCAAGTGATTCTAAATTCTGTAAAACGCTTATGGGGTTAAAGTGCTCAGTACACCCCTTAATAAATTCTTTGAGGGGTGTAGTTTCCAAAATGGGGTCACTTTTTGAGGGTTTCCGGTGTAGGGGTACGTCAGGGTCTTTTCAAATACAAAATGGTGCCCAAAAACCATTCTAGAAAAATCTGCCTTCAAAAACCATATGGTGCTCCTTTCCTTCTGACCACTGCCTTGGGCCCCTACAGCAGTTTACTACCACATATGGGAAATTTCTGTAAGCTGCAGAATCAGAGTAATGCATATTGAGGTTTATTTTGCTGTTAGCCCTTGATGTGTTGCAAGAAATAATTGATCCACATGAAAAATATGCAAAAAAAAATAAAAATGAGCGATTACATGAATCATCATTCCCGATAATTAGCCCAATGATCTCTGTAAAAGGGACCTAAGTTTACACCATCTATATTTTAAGGACCCTTTACACAGGTCAACACAACAGGAAATTATCAGGAACAAACTGTCTGTTCCCAATAATTATCTGCTCGCTATAGGAGATGAAAGCTGTATTTACATTTGCATTCACAGTACTGTATGGGAAAGAGAGTTCGCTAAAATAATTGATCATCCCAATACACATTCATTGTTTTTGTGCAGCAGATTGCTGTTTAGACAGCAAAATCCACTGCCTAGAAATAACTATTTAGGTGTCTGGACCAGTGATGCTTTCACCCAATAAACAAGCATTTGCTTCTTCATCAGTTGAAAGTAGCAGCTTTTCACACAGCAATTAACGCGAATGCTCGTTCCTGACAATTGCTCCAATGTTGTGCAAGATCGTGCATTACCATCTAAAACAACTCACTGAGACAACATAGGAAAAAAATCTGTTTAGAAGTAAAGATTAGAGATGAGCGAATTTTTAAAAATTTATCCAAATTTATTAGTGGTGAATTTCTTTAAAACACGGCTTCCTGGCTGCAGAGATCCTTTATAGTGGTGTAGAACACTGTGCCTTGCAGTAACATGCATATGGAGTCTGCTCTGGAAGTGAAATAATACTGTGAGTTCGTATGCACACTTCACTTATTTGGGCAGTCACGAGGCCAAAACTGACCAAATAACTCAAGTATGAACTCAGCCTTACAGGTCAATGTGTCATGAAGATGCGGACTCCTTTTACACCGTCATTAGCTGATTCCACATAGATGTAAACAGAACCTGTTCTATTAAACGCTTATAAAAGTAGAGCCACGACAGAGTGGAGAGGGTGTCAGCAGTAAGTTTGTGTCAACGTCACTGATTATTTTGCCATTCCTCTGATTCATCAGAACAATAACCCCCAAAAAACAGATTCTGTCTGTTGAGCATCCGCCTTCACTCGGTCAGCATTTGGTCAGTAAACCATCAGTATTGCTAATGCCAAAAAACAGGAGTGGATCCAAAACAGAGATGACACGTGAATGGAATATTTGCATGTCTTCTGTGTTTTGTACCCACTCCTGCTTTTGGCTACTAAATCAAAAGTCAACTCTGATGGGATCATACAGGCCTTACAGCTGCTAAACAGACAGGAACCGTTGTGCATCTCATTTTTCTTCCTTCTGACAGAGCAAAGGAAGGGTCAAATAAATGATGATGTCAGCCAGGCCGAAAGGCAAAATAGTGGACCATCTATGAAGTGGGGAGGGTGGGAGCAGCATGAGAAGTCCACAGAGTGGCCAAATGACATAGTGGTGAGGTGGAAGCAGCATGAGGAGGCCACAGAGTGGCACAGTGACAGTGTGGAGGTGGCAGCAGCAGTATAAGGATGCTACAGAGTGGCACAATGACAGAGTGTAAGGGTGGCGGCAGCAGCATCAGGAGGAGGCCACAGAGTGGCACAATGAAAGTGTGGAGGTGGCAGCAGCATGAGGAGACCACAGGGTGGTAAGGTGACATAGTGTGGAGGTGGCAGCAGCTTCAGGAGCCAACAGAGTGGCAAGGTGACATAGCATGGAGGTAGGTGGCAATACCAGTACCAGCTGAAAATGTTGGGTGAGAGCACTTGGTATCGGACGTGTGGCATCAGACGCATGGCAGTATCAGAATAGTAACTGAGAAAGGTAGCCAGAAGAAACCATTCTCTTTTGTCAAAGTGTTCTTGTGGCACCTTGGATGATCTAGTCTGGAGTAATGAGTGGCAGGGGCAATATTCAAATTCGCGATTTTTTGCGAATATTTGGGCAAAAAAAGATTTCTTGATTGCGAAAAGTGGCAGTGTAATATTCGCATATTGCGCGTGCAATACAGGAGTGGGTCACTTTTGCTACAATTTTCAAGCTTTAGTAGTTTATTGAGACTGGAGAAAATGGTTGGCACGACAGAACATTACAATAGCTTTACATACAGATAGAGTACTCCAATATATTCGCGATTGCGCAAATCAGCAATTGTTGCGCATATTTTTGCGCAATACGGACAACTTCCCATTTTAGCAGGTCTGACTACATATTACTGATTGGCGCACTAATTATTGCTGTGAACTTGTGACATCACAGCACTATGTCCGTAGCATGTATATAAGTACAGCAGTAAGCTCAGGCAAAGACATTGCTGCCTTCTCAGTGGCCCGCATTCAAGAAGCAGGGAGGAATCATGTGTTCAGATGGAAAAGAAAATGACAAATATTCTCAAATACGAATATATAGCACTATATTCTAAATATTCGCGATTTCTCGAAGTGCCAATGCTTGCGATAAATATTCACAATTCGAATATTTATAGCCAACACTACTAGTCTGATGCATCAGGCATTGGTGGGTGGAAATTCTGACTGATCCAAGATCAAGGCGAGTTCTTCATGGGGTAACTATGGCTCCCGCCACACTAAACACCTGCTCTGATGCTACACTACTGGCCGGGCAGGAAAGCTTTTCCAGGGCAAACTCTGCCAGTTGCAGCCACAAATCCAATTTGGCTGCCCAGTAGTCCAGCGGATCTTCAATGTTGGGTGGCAGGGTGCTGTCCAAGTATGCCACCACCTGCTGGTTCAGGTTCTGCTCCAGGTCTAGCTGCTACTTCTGCTGGTGAGTACTTTGTTCACTAGGCGGGTAAAGAAAGCTGCTCAGGCTCAGGCTGCTTCTAATGGAGCTGGTACTGCTCCTGCCAACCCACTCCTCACCAGAAGCTATGGCAGTGGAACTGAAGCGCAGAGTAGAGATGTCTCGAACTATTTGCCAACGAACAGTTCCTGGCGAACATCGCATGTTCGCGTTCGCCACGGCGGGGGCGAACATATGCGATGTTCGTTCCGCCCCCTATACGTCATCATTGAACAAACTTGGACCCTGTACCTCACAGTCAGAAGACACATTCCAGCCAATCAGCATAACCTCCCTCCCAGACCCTCCCACCTCCTATCAAAAAGTAAGGACAGCATCCATCTTAGATTCATTCTGAAGCTGCAGTGTTAGGCCCCATTCACACATCCGCAATTTTGTCCGCATCAATTCCGCAATTCTGCGGAATGGATGCGGACCCATTCATTGTGGGAGAGCACACTAACTGCGGGGTTTCGGCCCCGAAAAATCCAACCGCGGCTCTGCAAAAGATAGAGCATGTCCTATTCTTGTCTGCAACCTGTGGGCAAGAATAGGCATCTCTATGGGGAGTGCCAGCATGGTGTGTTGCGGATCCGCAACACACTATGGACGTCTGAATAGGGCCTTAGTTAGAGCAGGGAAAGTGCTGCTGCTACTGCTGAATTAATAGGGAAAGCGTTAGCTAGGCCAGTGTTCTGTGTCCACTCCAGTCCTCAAAGACTCATCTACTGTAAGAACAGCATCCTGACAGCACCCCCAAAAAGCCCTTTTTAGGGCTGGTACATCAGTCTACTTTTATTTTATTTTTTATATATATATATATATATTGCAGTTGCCTGCCCGTGTGTGAGAGGCCGAAGGCCCACAGACTGTACTGTGTGCCCACCACTCATATAAGGTGGCACAGTACCTTGCAGATAAAAAAGTCATTTAATTTTTACCCTTTAATATAATGCAGTTGCTTGCTAGTGTGTGTCAGGCCCACAGACTGTACTGTGCCCACTGCCCACCACTCATATAGGGTGGCACAGTACCTTGCAGATAAAAAAGTCATTTAATTTTTACCCTTTAATATAATGCAGTTGCCTGCCAGTGTGTGTCAGGCCTGCAGACTGTACTGTATCCACTACCCACCACTCATATAGGGTGTCACAGTACATTGCACGGTGTACGCGCAGTGACCTAAAATTCAAACAAAGCGGACCGAACATGGGTCTTTTTCCATCTCCCGGTTCCAAAAATCTATTCACTACACTGGTCCTGGCCCTGATAAGGGACAAAACAGAGATTAAATTGATAGGAATAGTACTTAGTTAACACTAGTTGCATTGGTGGCAAATTCCATTGCAAGTGCCCAAAATTAGAAGGAAGCGGACAGAGGAAGCTTTTTTCTCTATCTCCCCATGCAAGGATTCAATTCAATACATGTCCCCTAAAAGAGAACTTAACAAAGATTAAAATGGTAAGAATAGTAGTTCACACTATTTGTACTGGTGGTATAGTACATCGTGTGGCGCACGCGCAGTGCCCCAGATTGGAAGTAAGAGGACCGACCAATCATCTTTTTCCATCTCCCGGTTCCTAAAATCTATTCGATACACGTCCCCTAATAGGGGACGTAACAGGGATTAAACTGATAGGAATAGTACTACTTAACACACCACTCATATAGGGTGGCACAGAATATTGCACGGCTCACGCGCAGTGCCCCAAATTAGAAGAAAGAGGACCGACCAACCATCTTTTTCCATCTCCTGGTTCCTAAAATCTATTCCATACACCGGCCCCTTATAGGGGACAAAACAGAGATTAAACCAGTAAGAACAGATATTTTTAATTTAAAAAAAAGAGGACAGCCTCTGCAGAGCTGGGTATTTTTTGGCCGCGTTACTGAACGCTCATGCACAATGGCTGTAGGCTCATGCGTCCTTTTGCGGAGGCGACAAACCTGGTCAGTCAAACCCAAGGCAACATCATCGACCTCATCCCATATGCGTTTTTTCTGGAGCGTGCCCTGCAAAGAGTGCTGGATCAGGCTGTAGATGAGTATGAAGAGGAAGAGTTGTGGTCACCATCACCACCAGAAGCAGCCTTGTCGTCGTCGATTGCTGGACCTGCGGCAACGCAGAGAGAGGAGTCTAAAGAAGAGGACTCAGAGGAGGAAGGTGGCTTTGAGGAGGTGGAAGACCAACCACAGCAGGCATCCCAGGGGGCTTGTTGTCACCCTTGGTGTTGTACGTGGCTTGGTGGAGGAAGAGACCTTCAATGACGTCAGTGAGGACAAGGAACGGGACATGGCTAGCTTGGTATCCAACCTTGTGCAAATGGGGAGTTTGCGGTTGTGCAAATGAACTGTTTGCGGTTGTTTGCGGTGCGTTAAACGGAGAGTTTGGTCTGTCAGAGTTTGGTCTGTCACTGTGAAACGGGCGTAACCCTTACACTACCTGATCGATACAACATCATACCTGATCGTATACACACACTGGATGTTTTAAAGCACGTTATTTCAAACAATTTAGGAATGTTAGGTGATTTATGCCTTTTATGGATTTATGGATTTCCAGGGCATGCCACAGTCATGCCACAGTCCAGGTGTTAGTCCCCTTGAAACAACTTTTCCATCACTATTGCAGAAGTCCACGTTCGCCGTTCGTGAACGGAAAATTTTATGTCCGCGACATCTCTAGTGCAGAGGGCCCCCGGTCAGACCTGCGAGATGATGGACGATGGCGAGGGATAGGCAGCGGCCAACTGACTACATAGGATGTCTCTATAGTAGTTCAGTTAGTCCTCCCTCTCAGCAGGTGTAAAAAAAGGCCCCCATTTTGGACTGGTAGGGAGGGCCCAACAAGGTGGAGAGCTAGAAGTCATCGCTCTTCTGAATGGTGACAATTCGGCTGTCACTACTCAAGCAAGTGAGCCTGCATAGGGCCATGCAAGTGACTCGGAGGGACTCCCTGTCTCCATCTCCACTGCATACTGCCACGGTGTGTCTGGGTCCTCTGTCTCCTCTTCCTTATTGCCCTGTAGCTCCTCTGGCTGCTCCTGCTCCTCCTCTCCTGTTACCATTGTAGAAAAACCACCCATTTCACTACACATTGCTTGTGCTCAAATGTCCTCCTCTTCCTCCTACTCCAGTTCAGCGCCCAGTTCAAGGCTCATGTGGCAGTGAGATCTAGGCGCCACGTCTCCAGTCCCCTGACCAGCCAGATTTACCAGCATCTGTTCCAGGACATGAAGCAGTGGAATGATATCATTCATCCTGTAGTCCTGGTGACTGACAAATAACGTGGCCTCCTCAAAAGGGCTGAGCAAAAGGCAGGTGTCACGCATGAGCTGCCACTCGCTGACATCGAGGTTACACAGGGGAGTACTCCTGTCCACTTGGATCACCAAGAAATCGGCCTTTCCCTGTTGATATAGTCGGTCCAACATATAGAGGGTGGAATTCCAATGGGTGAAAACGTCACATATCAGCCTATGTTGAGGGATGCCTTTCTGCCACTGCAGCTCAAGGAGGGTGTGCTTTGCGGTGTACGAGTGTCAGGGAGCTGGGACGTCATCTTCCCCTAGGGTCGCAGGGTACGGCGTGAGGTATGGGTATCCCATCGGCCTGGAAAACCCACGGGCACCCCAGCAGCTACTGCTTGTGCGCAGGCCACGCGACGGGTGCGCGTGCACAATACACTGGCTGCGCTCGCAGCCAAGGGTGGCTCTCGCTACGCGCATACGCCCATTTAGTCATCTGCTATGGGCCTTGCTGGGGGAGATTCCCGGCCATAAATACACCTCACCTCCTCCTGCCATTGGTCTGCAGGAGTGGAAACTTCCTGGTCACCTTGGAGACCAGGGGGCAGACTCACAACCCCTGGCTATAAAAACTTGACTAGAGTCCTGGTTCAATGCTGAGTTATTCCACTTATGATGAGACATACTAAGCCTCCTAGGTATCTTGTTTACTGTTTCCTGCTGACTTCCTGTGTACCGATTTTGGAACGACCACCATTTCTGACCCTGTGCTTCCTGCCTCGACCTTGGATTTTGCCCGACTACTCTTTTGGATTGTTCTTTGGTACCTTGTTTCCTGGCTGTTACCTGCCAGTGGGTTCCCTCCTCGCTGTTCTCGCTCAAGCTCACCTGTCAGAGCTTGACAAGTGGCTGAATTGCATACAAAGTTTCCTGGCCATTTTTAGGATGTCTTGTAGATGAGTGGAAGACTCCAGGAACCGCTTGACAACCAGATTGAACAACTGTGCCATGCAGGGAGCATGGCTCAGCCCTCCTTGATGCAGTGCTGACACCATGTTCTTCCCGTTGTCGGTCACCATGGTTCCGAATTTGAGTAGTCGAGAAAGCCAGGATTCGATTTCTTGATGAAGGACAGGGAGCAGTTCCTTCTCTGTGTGACTCTATTCGCCAAGGCAAACCAGCTGCAGAACAGCGTGAGAGTGATGAGAGTCTACAATCATCCATCAATCTTCCTCAAAAAAGCCTGTTTCACATAAAAAGTTTCACATAGAGTTCAGCCTCCTCTATTTGCTTCTTGCTGTTTACTGCTCCTGAATTAAAATTGGGCCAACCAGCTTCAGCTTTCTCTGATGTGTATGCTTACGGAGTCCTTTTGTTATAGCTTTGCACAGGGAGCAAGAATGTTACAGAGAGAAAGGGGTTAAGACCGCGCGTCCAACAATCAGGTGTATACTTCTTCTGGGAGAAAAAGGATCCAAGGTGGAGTTAAATCCCAGATGCCTTCACCTCGTAAAGGGCTCTGCGGATATCCAGAAATACATATAATCGTGAAATACCGTTGAGAAACTTTCCCCACTCAGTTTCACCAGTCTACTTACTAGATGCCGGCAGATCTTATGCAGTGGTAAATCTCAATTGTGGTGTCTTTCTTCATCGATATATATACTTCATGCACTATAAGGCAATAAAACACTCCGCTGGTGCAGTAATTCCTTAAAACATAGTTGCCAATTTTTATTATATACTCACAAGAGTCAGAATTAAAACAGCATTAAGCACATCCAGTCGCTTGCCCGACCCGGGTTTCACTCACAGAGCTTCGTCAGGGCGTCTACTTCCTCCCCACCCCATCCTCTTTTAAACCATTTCCTGCTCTTTTAACCCTTACATATCAAGGATAAACCATAAAAATGCCTATTTCAATGGAAACTATAAAGAATAATTCGCATGATGCGATTTCTCCTCACTGAATAATTCGCATGATCCGATTTTTTCACTAAAAACTATTTTATGCATGCCTGTTCACAAACTTGATCTGATGTCAAAATCAACATTTAAACCTGCAAGGCTGCAAGGTTCCCAACTCATAAATCCAGCGTGCCTCGCATCGATCTATTTTGGACATATAATCACCACCCCTCCAGTTCTTTTCAACCAGTTCCAGTCCCATAAATCTCAAGCCACAGGGATTCTTTTGGTGTCTTAATTTGAAATGTCTAGAAACTCCATGTGTTTCAAGACCTTTTTTTATATTATTCACGTGTTCATATAGTCGTGTTTTGATCTTGCGTGTGGTTCTGCCCACATACTGGAGGCCACACGGGAACTCCAGCATGTAGACAGCCCCAATGCTTTCACATGACAAATTGCCTTTTATTTTTAGATCTAAATTTTTTGAATTAGAGTGGACTATTACTGTTTTGCTTTCTCTTTCTTTCGAATGCCTTGATTTACACGCAGCGCAAAAACCGAGGCATTCGAAAGAAAGAGAAAGCAAAACAGTAATAGTCCACTCTAATTCAAAAAATTTAGATCTAAAAATAAAAGGCAATTTGTCATGTGAAAGCATTGGGGCTGTCTACATGCTGGAGTGCCCGTGTGGCCTCCAGTATGTGGGCAGAACCACACGCAAGATCAAAACACGACTATATGAACACGTGAATAATATAAAAAAAAGGTCTTGAAACACATGGAGTTTCTAGACATTTCAAATTAAGACACCAAAAAAATCCCTGTGGCTTGAGATTTATGGGACTGGAACTGGTTGAAAAGAACTGGAGGGGTGGTGATTATATGTCCAAAATAGATCGATGCGAGGCACGCTGGATTTATGAGTTGGGAACCTTGCAGCCTAAAGGTTTAAATGTTGATTTTGACATCAGATCAAGTTTGTGAACAGGCATGCATAAAATAGTTTTTAGTAAAAAAATCGGATCATGCGAATTATTCAGTGAGGAGAAATCGCATCATGCGAATTATTCTTTATAGTTTCCATTGAAATAGGCATTTTTATGGTTTATCCTTGATATGTAAGGGTTAAAAAGAGCAGGAAATGGTTTAAAAAGAGGATGGGATGGGGGAGGAAGTAGACGCCCCTGACGAAGCTCTGTGAGTGAAACCCGGGTCGGGCAAGCGACTGGATGTGCTTAATGCTGTTTTAATTCTGACTCTTGTGAGTATATAATAAAAAATTGGCAACTATGTTTTAAGGAATTACTGCACCAGCGGAGTGTTTTATTGCCTTATAGTGCATGAAGTATATATATCGATGAAGAAAGACACCACAATTGAGATTTACCACTGCATAAGATCTGCCGGCATCTAGTAAGTAGACTGGTGAAACTGAGTGGGGAAAGTGTCTCAACGGTATTTCACGATTATATGTATTTCTGGATATCCGCAGAGCCCTTTACGAGGTGAAGGCATCTGGGATTTAACTCCACCTTGGATCCTTTTTCTCCCAGAAGAAGTATACACCTGATTGTTGGACGCGCGGTCTTAACCCCTTTCTCTCTATACTGCAAAGTGTGAACTGATCTCCACACACATACAAGACCTGCAGCGTAGTACCATAGGATCTTCACTGGTGACTAATTAATTGTTTTTAGCAAGAATGTTACACACAATTCTGATGGAACTCCTGATCTTAAGAAACTGGACTCTAAAGCAGAGGCTCTCCTGTCATGTCGTGTGTGCTGTGGAGATCGAATGTAGACGGAGCAGATAAAAACACATATTTTTAACTTACTATAGCTGCTTGATTTAATTGTGAATAGATGGTAAAGGCAAAGTCTGCTGGTGTGTTGTCATCAATGTCTTTATTATGTTTACTGCAGGTCCCACGATGATGTAATTTGGTCCATACAGCAAAAAGAGGTGTATAATCACCCATCAATTTTCCCCGAAAAAATTGTGTTTGAAATAAAAAATTTCACCAATGAAAGGATAATGGAATTCGGTCTATACAGAAGAAAGTCTACAATTTCCCATCAATTTTCTCCAAAAAAGCCTGCTTCACATAAAAAATGTCACCACTACATAATTCGGTCCATACCGCAAAAAGGGCTTTACTACATATAACTGCACCGCTGAATGGCGATTATCTTTTTCTTTTGCCACTAATACACTGCAAAAATAGCTTTACCACATATAACTGCACCGCTGAACGGTATATTGGCCCTTATTTTTTTCCACTTTCACACTACACAAGGCTTTTCAACATATAAGTGCAATGCTGAACGGTGAATATATTTTGATTTTGCCACTAATACATGGCAAACAGGGCTTTAGAATATATCACTGCACCGCTAAATGGCAATTAGGCCCTAATTTTCTTCTACTTTTACACAACACAAAAGGCTTTTCAACAGATAAGTGCAACGCTGAATGGCGAATATATTTTTGTTTTGCCACTAATACACGGCAAACAGGGCTTTAGAATATATCACTGCACCATTGAATGGCAATTAGGCCCTCATTTTTTTCTTCTTTTACACAACTCAAAAGGATTTTCAACAGATATGTGCAACACAGCATAGCGAATTTATTTTTATATCACCACTAATACACGGCAAACAGGGCTTTAGAATATATCACGGCACTGCTGAACGGCAATTAGGCCCTTATTTTTCTCTACTTTTACACAACACAAAAGGCTTTTCAACAGATAAGTGCAACGCTGAACAGCGAATATATTTTTGTTTCGCCACTAATTCACGGCAAATAGAGCTTTAGAATATATAACTTCACCACACAAGGGCAAAAAAAATTCCTTTGGCCACTAATACATGGCAAAAAGGACTTTACAATATATAACTGCACCGCACTAGGGCAAATTAAACGTACTATAGAAATATTTCCTTGAAATAAACCCTAGTAATGGCCTTATCAAACAGCACTTGCACCCCAATAACAAGAATGGTTTGCTTGAATAACAGCTGTATAATGGCAATTTGGATTCCCAGTCATTGCAGCAAGGTGTAATAGGATTGTTCCTATTACCCAGTCTGTAACCCCTACTGAACCCTGTTCTCGAGATGTCCCGAACTATTCGTCGGCGAACACCGCATGTTCACGTTCTCCGCGGCGGGGGAACATATGCAATGTTCAGTCCGCCCCCTATACGTCATCATTGAGCAAACTTTGACCCTGTACCTCACAGTCAGCAGACACATTCCAGCCAATCAGCATACTCTCCCTCCCAGACCCTCCCACCTCCTATCAAAAAGCAAGGACAGCATCCATCTTAGATTCATTCTGATGCTGCAGTGTTAGTTAGAGCAGGGATAGTGCTGCTGCTGCTGAATTAAAATGGAAAGTGTTAGCTAGGCCAGTGTTCTGTGTCCACTCCAGTCCTCAAAGACTCATCGGCCTCTTTCACACGAGCATGTCCGGATTAGGTCCGGATGCGTTGCTGATGCATTCAGTGAAAGCTGTGCGATTTCACAGGCAAAGCCATTCAGTTTTGCCTGCGATTGTGTTCAGTTGTTAATTTTTTTCTGCGCAGGTGCAATGTGTTTTGATGCGTTTTTCACGCGCGGGATAAAAAACTGAAGGTTTACAAACAACATCTCCTAGCAACCATCAGTGAAAAATGCAATGCACCCGCACAAGTGATGCGTGAAAAAAAACGCTCATGTACACAGACCCATTGAAATTAATGGGTCAGAATTTAGTGCGGATTATATGCGTTCACGTCACGCATTGCACCGCGCAGAAAACTCGCTCGTGTGAAAGGGGCCATCTGCTGTAAGGACAGTGTCCTGACAGCACCCCCAAAAAGCCCTTTTTAGGGCTGGTACATCAGTCTGCTTTTATTTATTTTTTCTATATATATATTTCAGTTGCCTGCCCATGTGTGAGAGGCTGCAGATCCACATACTGTACTGTGTGCACACCACTCATATAGGGTGGCACAGTACCTTGCAGATAAAAAAAGTCATTTAATTTTTACCCTTTAATATAATTGCAGTTGCCTGCCAATGTGTGTCAGGCCCACTGACTGTACTGTACTGTGCCCACTGCCCACCACTCATATAGGGTGGCACAGTACCTTGCAGATAAAAAAGTCATTTAATTTTTACTCTTTAATTTAATTGCAGTTACCTGCCAGTGTGTGTCAGGCCCACCGACTGTACTGTGCCCACTGCCCACCACTCATATAGGGTGTCACAGTACATTGCACGGCGCATGCACACAGATGTCTAGTCTTCTAAATCATCAGGGATGGGGGAGTGTTCAGAGGAGATGACCATTAGAATAGGGGTGCTCCAAGTGTTCTGGCCATCCCCTTGGTGCTTGAAAGTGCTAATTTGCATAATAATAAAAATGCTGACATCTCGGGAATGCTGCTACATAGAAACATAAGCAAAATATATAATAAGGTATCATTTCA
This sequence comes from Bufotes viridis, assembly GCA_033119425.1. Taxonomy (NCBI): domain Eukaryota; kingdom Metazoa; phylum Chordata; class Amphibia; order Anura; family Bufonidae; genus Bufotes; species Bufotes viridis. Next base: position 373,239,050 of record CM065590.1, on the reverse strand, counting down.
ATCAGCAGCATCAACTCTACCAGGCAATATGCCTGGTTTAATAGGGTTGATCTTGCTGACAGATCCTCTTTAAACCACTGATTGGAAATATCCACTGATTAATTAATTTCACTTAACTGCTATTAAATCTAGAGTGCAAATGACTACAGTTTGTTGCATAAAAATTACTACTGTCCTATTTAGTTATATTAAAAAAATATATTACTTATGCAACTAACAATGGATTTCCCTCCTACATTGGAACTGGTGTGGAAATCCATTGATACCATAATCATGCTTCTCTTAATTCTATTATCATGGGGTGACAAGTGATAAATAATCAATAAGTACTTAAAATTTAAACCCACTATCAGTACACATTTGCTAAAAGATGAGTGAAGTTATTGAAAATTCGATTCAGCTGCTTCGCCAAAATTTACAATGAAATTTGATTTGTGACAAATTACTTTGTCAGAAAGTGCAGTTGTTTGTATGTAACAGGTGCAATGATAGGGAATGGCGATGATACTGCTCCCCATCATTGAACTCCTCAGATGCCACATTCATCGCTAATGGCGGCATCTGAGATTAACATTGAGGTCTTTCAGGGCTTAATCCGTTAAAAAAAAGATACTCACCTTATCCAGTTGATGGCACAGAGGCCATGGCGGACATCTTGACTGAAGACACCACACAAAATCTTTAACGGTTAAGTGATGTCATCACTCCGGTCGGCGTGGAGATGTCATACGTCACAGCATGGGAGATGTTGCGCAGTATCTTCAATCAAGATGGCCTCTTCACGAGCAAATAGATGAGGTGAGAATGATTTTTTTTTTTCGTTTTTACCGCCATTTCAGGAAAGATTGATTCGTTACTATGAAGCGTGAGAAAATTCAGCTTCGTGTCAAATCAATGTTTTTTCTGAAATTTGGATCGAAGTCTACTTCAGATACTTTGATTCACTCAAAATTGCTAATAGTTAGGGATAAGTGAACCTGGTGAAGTTCGGGTTCGCTGGGTTCAGCCAAACTTCAGGTCAAAAATCTTCAGGTTCAGGACCCTAACTTGACCCAAACACCGGACCAGAACTCTGTTACAGTTAATGGAAACCCGAACTTTTCTTTATTATTTTCATTATAACATGGTTATAACGGAAAATAATAGTATTCTTAAGACAGAATGCTAAATAAAATAGCCACTGAGGGGTTAAAAATGATAAAAAAAATACTCAATTCATCCACTTCACAGTGCTCACCACGTGGTGAGATTGGTGATGTCATCGCAGATCCTTTTGCAGGTCCTGAAGAAAGAAGAGGATACCGGCTGCACGATCAAGTGGATGAATTGAGTATTTTTTTTATTATTTTTAACCCCTCAATGGACATTTTATTTAGCATTCTATCTTAAGAATGCTATTATTTTCCTTTATAACCATGTTATAATAGAAAATAATAAAATCACCCGAACACTGAACCCGAACTTCAGTGAAAAAGTCTGGGTTCGGGTACGGAGACCAGAACTTGAAAAGTTCGGTACGAACCAGAACTTTGCAGTTCGGGTTCGCTCAACCCTATTAATAATGCTTTATCATAACTGACCAAAGGCAACACACGGTAACATGGTCACTAGAGATAAGCAAATTTCCCAAAATTTGTTCCAGGTCCGTTTTGGGTTTCATTTAGTTCGAATTAAAAGTGTCCCAACTGCCCTGAAAAGTCTTGTCTGAGGTCTCATAGCACTATACCTAACCCCTTTCCAGCTGTTTATTGGGTTAGTAACAACAGTGTGACAACAATATATATGGTTATGGGTAACCAGATGGGAGCCAATTGTAGCAAACATCCTCTTTAATAACTCACTGCCCTGTTAGATTTTTTTGTAACCTCTTAAGGACACAGGACATATGGGTACGTCCTGTATCCGGTCTTTAAAGATGGCGCCTGCTGCGGGCGCCATAGCCACGGGTGGCCGCCTGCTTCTTGAAGAAGACACCCGAGGCCCATGTCTGTGACCAGCAATGATGGCGATTGCGGACATTTAACCCCCGGGATGCCATGGTCAATCCTGACCACGGCATCTGAGCGCGCACAAACTGAAAGTTTCACTTTGGCCATTGAAAGTTTCACTTTGTGTGGCCATTGGAGGAGCCGGAGCGTGCCTGCAGCAGCCTGGGTCTCTATGAATCAAACCCAGGCTGCTGTATGGTATTTCCTAAGGAGCCTAACCTATAATAGGCTCCATAGGAAATATGTGATTTTCTCATACATTCCAATGCTATTGCATTGGAATGTATGAGAATAACAATCAGAATATTCCCTGTAAACAGAAAAACAGAGAAAAGCGTCCAAATGGCAGATTCCCCATTTTTGGATGCTTCATTTCCTCAAAAAATTTTTTTTAGAAAAGGCGATCAAAAAGTCATACACACCCCAGAATGGTATCAATAAAAAGATTAGATTAGGACGCAAAAAATTAGTCCCCATACAGCACCGTACACATAATTACAAAAACATTATAGGGGTCGAAATTTGGCAGCAGAAAGGTAAAACTGATTTTTTTACCACTTTTGAATTTTTTTTTTCATTGTTAAAACGCAAGAATACCTATACATTTAGAGATTCGCATTGACCTGTAGAATAAAACTAACTGGTCAGTTTTATCGCACATCGAACGTCGGATTTTACAAACTAGCAAAACTGTGGAGGAATTGCTTTTTTTTTTGCAATTTCACCCCACTTGGAATTTTTTCCCCGCTTCCCACGACATAATATGCAATATTAAATGGTGGTGTTGGAAAGTACAACTTGTCCTGCAAAAAACAACCCCTCAAATGGCTATGTGAACCAATAAATAAAAAAGTTATGGCTCTGAGAAGGCAGGGAGCTCAAAATAAAAACACAAAAAAAAACTCAGGTCCTTTAGGGGTTAATTCCAAAATTGTCCAAAATGTTTCTGTCCTGGTAGATAGATGCCTTCTTCTCTCTCTTGTGATATGTAAAATGGTAGCTGCCATTTTGAGCGGTTCATGTGGATGAATCATAAGTTTCTGATTCACAATTAAAATCTTTTGAGAAATTTGTAATGAATTTGATTAATGTAGAATCGATTTGCTCATCTTCAATGGTAAATCTTCCAAAGATGCACAGAAAAAACTGAATGCCAATGCTTTTTGGCATCAGAACTTATGTTAACAGGGAGGGTTCAAAATGGCTGCTATAACTTAGTAAATGTAAGCATGTCTGTTACCAATAAGGAGAGGGCAAGAAACTGGAGGACACAAATGACTCCGGCCCAATTCTAGCTTCTACACCAATTTGAAACACAGAATGGTAACAAAGCTCTACGAAGCAGCCAAAATGAACTTCCCACTACGATTAGTGTATAGGTCAAATTCCAAACAACATAAAAGATTGCCATAGGGCTAAGTCAGCTAAACATGACATACAAGTCCAATACAAGCTGCTTATAAGAATAGGCCCACTAGTTCAGCTCAACCCTCCCTCCTCAGATGTAGTATCCAGCTTTAGTTCACATTACCAATCCCCAGCTTTGGCGTCCTAACCTGTTTGACCCCGCTGTGTCCACGGTGAAGACGTAATCTTGATTCCAGAGCATGGAACGTTCGCTTCCTTCTATGCTCATAGATTTCTTGTAGATTTGACCTACAAACAGCTCAATAGTCTGTGCTAGTAATTTTCACCTATGGTGGGGGAAGAGATGGCCTGGGTATATATGACAAGATTGAAAGAGAGAGGAAAACAGACTAGGTGGACTCCAAGATAAAACCCCACCTGTTAATGGTACTTACAAAATGTTTAAAACAATCTAGCGTATAAAAGGTTTAAAATCCTAGTGAATACCTGACTGGTTTTGCGGTCTTTGGCTTCATTAGAGGCGTGTCAGTGGACCTATTAGTGATGAGCGGCAGGTGCCATATTCGATTTCGACGAAATTCGCGAATATTCGAATGAATATTCGTTTCATATTCGTCGAAATCGAATATTCGTCATTTTTTCTAGTTATCGCGATTAACATGCGATTTAAATAATCGCATATTGCGATTTGTACTTAAGGCTACTTTCCTATTGGTTTCATATCTAGAATTAGCGAGGATGACGAATATGACGAATGTATTCGTCTATTCCTCAAAACGAAGATAACGAAGTATTCTACATCTTCGTTTTAGCTACCTATTCGTCAACTTCGCTAATTCTAGCAATCAAATAGGAAGGTTGACTATAGAGACAGCTGTGTTAAATTCGCTATGCGATTTTTTTTTTTAATAAATAGAATACTTATAATAATTTTATCAAGTAACATAATTATTGTATTAAAAAAAAAAAAAATAATCGCATAGCGAATTTAACACAGCTGTCTGGTAAGTCAACCTTCCTATTTGATTGCCAGAATTAGCGAATAGCGAAGTTGACGATGACGAGGCGAATAGGTAGCTAAAACGAAGATGTAGAATACTTCGTTATCTTCGTTTTGAGGAATATGACGAATACATTCGTCATATTCGCTATTCGCTAATTCTACCAAGCCAACCATAACTTCTGTGCTCATGGAGCGTCCCCATCACCATGGGAACGTCTCCATATACTAAAATGTACTGTCGGATTTGAGGAATTACGTTGAAATCGCAATGCGATTAATTCAAGTTATATTAATCGCATTGCGATTTCAACTTAGAGCTGGGTTTATAATGGGTCAGCTTGCTAGAATTAACGAAGTTAACGAATATGGAATATAGCAGCAGTGCTAAGTTGAAATCGCAATGCGATTAATTTAACTTAAAGTATTCGCATTGCGATTTCAACTTAGCACTGCTAGTGCATAGCTATACTCCATATTCGTTAATTCTAGCCTATGTAAGATAGCAGTGCTAAGTTGTAATCGCAATGCGATTAATATAACTTGAATTAATCGCATTGCGATTTCAACGTAATTCCTCAAATCCAACAGTACATTTTAGTATATGGAGATTCTCCCATGGATGGGGACGCTCCACATGAGCACGGAAGTCGGCAGAAGCGGCAACGGGCACTGACTAGAGCAGCCAGGAAGCCAGGAATCCTCAGGACAGGTAAGAACTACTTTTGGGAAGTAGGAAAGAAAAAAATATAACTAAAAAAAAAAAAAACGAATATTCGAAATAGCGAATTTATAGCGCTATATTCGAAATATTCGCGAATTAGCGAAGTGCCGATATTCGCTAAAAAAATTCGCTTTTCGAATATTCGCGCTCAACACTAGGACCTATATGTCATGTGTAGCTGGCTTAGCTCTGAGGCAATCTTATCATAAATGTTATTTGGTCTTTGGCTTCTATACCATCTGCATGTTCTCCCCATGTTCATTGAGTTTTGTCCGGTTGTTCTGGTGTTTTTCAAAACTCTATAGACACAATGGTTTCCTATGAAATTGAACCTGAGATAGCTAAGGGCCTATGCACATGGGTAGATTATTGGGACAATTATTGGGACTTGTCCTGTCTGTCATGTAATCAGTCGTTTAAAGAGGCACATAAATTATTGTTTGTCTACAGCTCATCGTCTTGTGTAAAGAGGGATTTGCTGCTGATAACAATGAAACTTTATGGAGATGAGCAATTGTAGAGGCAATTGTGTGTCCCCATACAGAGGGGACAATTCCTGTACATAAATGCAGTTGAATGAACAATCTGAGAATGAAGGGAGCTAACAGTTCAATCCGAAACATTCTACTTTGTATTGGCCCATGTAAGTGAATGGACCTTAAGCATGTCTGTAAATAAAAAATTAGATTGTGTGACTTGACTTGGACAGGATCCAGAGTAAAATGTTATCTTGTATACAGCACTGTGACATACAGTACATCATACAAAGTCATGGATAATAAATAACTGTTTTAACCATTATTAAAGAAAAGTACCACTTTGGCTCTGTGCACATTCCAGTCATGAGAAAAACAAAATATACCCTTTTTGAACTGTATGTTTTTACGGATCATGGCATAATTAAAAACATCTGCTTCTTAGGGCTCTTTCACACTTGCTTTTCTGTTTTCCGGCATAGAGATCCGTCGTCGGGTCTCTATGCCGGAAAAATCCTGATCAGGATTATCCCAATGCATTCTGAATGGAGAGAAATCCGTTCAGGATGCATCAGGATGTCTTCAGTTCAGGACCGGAACGTTGTTTGGCCGGAGAAAATACCGCAGCATGCTGCGCTTTTTGCTCCGGCCAAAAACCCTAAACACTTGCCGCAAGGCCGGATCCGGAATTAATGCCCATTGAAAGGCATTATTCCGGATCCGGCCTTAAGCTAAACGTCGTTTCGGCGCATCGACGGATCCGACGTTTAGCTTTTTCTCAATGGTTACCATGGCAGCCAGGACGCTAAAGTCCTGGTTGCCATGGTAAAGTGTAGTGGGGAGCGGGGGAGCAGTATACTTACCATCCGTGCGGCTCCCGGGGCACTCCACTATGGCAACCAGGACTTTAATAGCGTCCTGATCCATCTTCGAATGCTTTCAGGTCACTTGCTTGTTACGGATCCGGCGGGCACTTCCGGCAAATGGAGTACACGATGGATCCGGACAACGCAAGTGTGAAAGAGGCCTTAGTAGGTTTTAAAATGAGGTAAATACAACCTCAGCAATTTCAACATTTCAATTGGGTTTAGGTCCGGAGTTTAGCATTCTGTTCTAGATTTCCTGATATGCTTCAGATCATTGTCCTGTTGCATAACTAATTTTCTGCCAAGCTTTAGCTGTTGGATAGATGGCCTCATAATTGACTCTACAATACTTTGTTACACAGAGGAGTTCATGGTCAACTCACTGATTGCAAGGTGCCCAGGTACTGTGGATGCAAAACCACCCTAAATAATCACCCCTCCACCATCACCACCTACTTCATGATTGGCAGTTGGTGTGAGGTGTTTGCGCTGATATGCTGTGCTTGGTTTTTGCCGAATGTGCTGATGTGTATTATGGCCTAATAGCTCCACTTTGGTCATATCGGTTCATGTCTTGTGACTTGTTCAGATGCAACATTTCAAAAAAAAAAAACATACTTGCTCAGTATTTTTCCAATTGTATTGTCATGAACTTGACCATTTAACTTTCTAAGCTGAAGCCTGTGGAGTATTAGATGTAGTTCTTAAGTTTTTTTTACAATTTCTCTGAACATTGCATCGTCTGACTTTATGGTGAATTATGTGGAATGTCCACTCCTGGAAAGCTTGTCATCGGTCTTGAAATGTTTCCACTTGTGAATATTCTTTCTTACAATAGAATGATGGACTTCAAATTTTAAGTGACCTTACAACCCATCCTAGATTGACAGGCAGCAGCAATTGCTGTTCTAAGATCACTGCTGAAGTCTTTGGCATTGTGTTAACCCACGTCTGAATACTGCACACCAGCAAAGTGCTCAAACTTCTGCTGTTATAGAGGTGGACATACTTGCTGATGATCACCTAATCATGAGTTTTTGACTAGCAGCACCTGGCTGGTACTTACCTCTTAATTCATTAGGAAGCAGTAAGGACGTACTTCATTTTTCACACACAGCTTCTGCATTTTTGCCTAGTTTTTGTTAAATAAACAATGATACTGTATAATTTATCATGTGTTGTTTTTGATGTCTGGTTATATTTGCCTAATTTTAAGACCTTTTAAGGACAAGATGCTTTTCATATTATATCCTAATATATAAAAGAATTCAAAGAAGGTATACTTTGTTTTTCTAATGATTATATGTCAAAAGCTTCCATAGGACCATATACACCCAATAGAGACCAAGTTTAGACTGCAGACTGGGCTTTCTATACAGAGGGCCATAGTAAAAAGGGCTGGTCACCACATCTGACTTGTCTATTTTACTAAATAACTGTATTTTTCCTACAATAATGATTCTGAAACATCTGTACTTATAATCTTTGAATTGTGGCTGTCCTCTGTTATTCCTAGAAATATATGCAGAATTATTAACTAGGGAATACCGGTTGGGGGACTGTCCCTGCAAAGTCTGACACTGTCCAGTTGGTGCTGACGCTACCATACTGTACAGGGACATACTTCTTTGACAACAGGAATGGTGACAACTAGTTATTAATTTATTCCTATATAACAGAGGAACTGCTATTTACAATATATAATTTGCGGCTACCTATCTGTAAATCACTACCTGTCATATGTTATTATTGCAGTGCTTGTATTAATGTGATCTACTTTTAAGATGAAAGATTTTGCTTCAGAGAGCATGAAGAATTTCAATCCTGACAGAATCCTGAAAGAATAACTTTCTTAGAGTTTGCTCCATATAGGTAAAGGGCTCACCACCACATTGTCTTTACTTCCATTTCTACAGTGGCTTTGCATCTGTATTTTTTAAACTCAATAGTCATAGAAAATATCTTCTGGATTTATGACTGTTTTCGTGTTTTATTTGGCAGTACTAGTAAACTGAAAATTGAATACAAAATATTGTCCTTATTTAGCAGACAACAGATAGGGATTTCACTGATATTTTACTGCTACTGTGAGGAAAATCTGTTAGTATAATGGTAGATTAGTTGAATTGGTATAACCGGGAGGCGTAACTACCATAGTGGAAGACCATGCGACTGCTATGGGGTCCAGGGCAAGAGGGGCCCAGTTGGGATTATCGCCTCTTCTACTATGGGGTGAAAACTTGGTCAGGACTCTACCCGCTAAAGTAACAACTTTTAGCAAATGAGGCAGTGGAAAAATGACCCAAGGGTCATTGAAAAGGGTTTAGGTAGAAACCCTTCTGTCCTGTTGGGGGGGGGGGCGGCTGGTTTGATCCTTGCTATGGGGCCCTTACTTCTCTATGTACACCACTGGGTATAACAGTATGACAGCTCTATTGTTCTGCTAAAAGGCCTAAACAGAAGAGCATTGCCCTTATCAGTGTGATGCTCTAATTGAATCACTCACCTTTCCCTCCCTGGCTGCAGAGAATGCTCTGAATAAGAAAGTCAAGTGACATTTGTCATGCTAAAAGTCCAAACAGAGGAGGAAGTTGAGACTCAGGACAGGAAGGCGAATACATGGAGTGACTTCAAAACTTTATATATAATGTATATATAATTTTCTAGGAACAAGGGGGGGACATTACCATTACACCTAGAGGCTTAGCTCACCGGCAACTGCCACACTCTCTCCACTTTGGTTGACAGGCAATGAAAATGTCATCACGTCTGGCCTGTCAATCAAAGTTCAGAGGGAACAGCAGTTGAAGAGAAAGCAGATCCTCTAGGTGTAATGACAATGCCCCCATTGCTCTTAGAGGCTCATTTGCATATATTAAAACATAATTTTTCTCAGCAATGCAGACACATATGAACATGGGACCAACACAGATACCTTCAGTTGCCAAGCGCACATGGGACAGATCAGCCAGTTTCATAGGTACAAATCTGCTGACAGATGCCCTTTAAAATGTAGCTTTATTGTACAGCAAGACAGTGACCCTAAACTTACAGCCAGTAAGAACGATCTTCAGTATAAAGAAGAACAAGAAGTCCCAGAAGTGATGAGGACCCACACAGAGTCATGATCTTAACTTCATCAGGTCTGTCTGGGATTACATGAAGAGAAAGAGGATTCATTCAGGCTAATTTCACATGGCAAAATCGCCAGCAGAAAATCAGTAGCAGATTATTAGCTGAAAACAGGTCGTTTTTGGTGGCAGATTTGTAATTTGTTGGAGGTTTTAGAGACGTCGATAGAATGAGGAGAGAGAAGCACTTATCCTGCCCCCCCCCCTGCCCCCACTGATCTAAACTTTTGATATGACTTATCAAAAGTTTTTTGAATTCTCACTGACACTTCAAAGGTTTTACAGTGGTTTCACTTAAAGGTTATAGTCGAGTGATGGAAATTTTTGAAACAAAGGACACACATGCTTTTTTTTAATAGTGCTGCTTTTATTAAATTGGAGTGTTTTTGTGTTGTGAAAAAACAAAATGCTGTAATGGTGTTTTTCATACCTTTCTTTAAAGGGAAAAATGACAAAAAAATGCAATTTACACATGTTAAGGAAAAAAACACAGAAGAAAGGCCACAAAAATGCATTTGACTTGCAAAAAACCGCATTGCTTTATACCTGCCTTTTTTTCTGCTATACAAGACCACCAATGTGAATCAACTCCTTCACGACATGCACCGTACATATGGCGCAGCAGGAAGTGAGTTTCCACATTTTGTATATGTGTAGCACATTGATTGAGCGGGCACAGAATCTGGCAGCAAGGCTCCTGCTGTATCCGCCATGTGTTTTAAGACACTTTTCTAACCTCTTTACACCTCGTCTGACACAGGGACATGACTTGGGTGTGACAGCTGAATAGGTTGTGGCTTAAATGCACCTCGATGTGCCAAAAATACACAAATATTTTGGCAAATTTTTGGAGTAAAACCAACTTATATTTGACTTAAACTTAGACTAGACCAGACATCCTGAACCTGTGGCTCTCTAGCTGTTGTAAAACTACAATTCCCACCATGCTCTGCTGTAGGCTGTCCAGATATGCTGGGAGTTGTAGTTTTGCAGCTGGAGGGCCACAGGTTGGGCATCCCTGGACTAGACCTTCTAAAGACTCAACAGATTTATCATCCCGCATCAGCCACTATGATAAATGTATCGCAATTTAAGACTGTCTGTTTATGTTTACACTGTCTTACTTCTAGACAGCATTAGTAAATTGTGTGTAAAGTTAAAATACAGAGAGCTATCCTTTACACTTGATAGACACATTCATTATAGTTCTGTAAACTAAACCTTACCATATATATTACAGACGTCTGTGTCACCATGTGATCTTTTACCATCAGTCCAAATTTAAAGCGTGAGCTCAGAGGTGAAAGGCTAATTGTTATTTCCATTCTCCTCAATTCTCCATATCATCATCATCATCATTTGCTGGATCCTGAAATCTGCTAATTGCTTGTGATTGAACCAAATTACACAGTAGTTTAGAAAAAAAAGAACTGGTCACCTAATTGCTTCAGAGTGAGATGACCTACAAATTGTAATGCTGAGCAGTGCCTGATACTCATCTGAGATGAGCAGATAATGGTCAAGCCCTTAAATACAGGACTTTTCCTTGTACTGTAAAAAGAAAATCCAGCACAATGAAGTTAATTCCCAGATTATTTTTTTGTTGTTGTTTTTTTTTTTTTCCTTTAGTTTAAACATGGTGTAGGTAGTTTATAGGCATTTTTCTAATAATTATAATAATAGATAGATAGATAGATAGATAGACAGATAGAGATAGACAGACCGACCTCATATCTATATACTTATTTAACCATTGATCCATTCATTCATTCATCCATCACACAATAGCATAAATGAGTTTGGAATCACTCATTTTGTTTTTTAAATTCTTTTTTATTTTTTTCCTCTCTACTTGACGCCATCAAATTGTTATAAAACATATAAAGATATTTATCTATATATTTTTTATATTTTTATCAGCCAGTTTTCAACTCCTATAGAGATATATAAGGGAAAATTGGCTAAAATGTTGTCATAGCTAGGGCATGCTATGTTATATCAAAACTGGCAAAAATGCTAAAAACACAAAACCCTCATGCAAAAACTCTATAGTGAATTTCATAATTTTCTATACCCATTTTCCAGTTCAGGACCAAGGCCATTTTCTGCAGACATTTACCTGCTTTAAATGATTTATTTGTTTGGCTAGCAATGGGATTTGTTTCCGTGTTTTTGTCGATAATAGTTTTATTTTTCTTATATCATTTTTTGCATAGAATTTATGGATTAAATAGATAAATGCTTATGCTTGAAAAAAAGTTGTAAAAATATGCTTTTCTAAATTTTAACATTTTTCTGGCAATAACAGTTCCCTAAAATAGACTATTTACTTGTGTATGTAATTGTCTAATGCATATAATGACATATCAGACGCCCATTTTCGGCATTCATGTCTTACCTAGCAATACTCAACAGTTTGCACGGGTGCTTTTTTTTCACTTGTTTTTTATGCTCTGACCCTCAGTGGTCAGAAAAGAACATTAGAGGGCTTGTACATTTTTTATACTGTACTTTTCCACTATAACTGGGGCTGTACACCAGTCACTTTTTAATGGGCAATCTCCCCATATACAGTGAAGGACTGTGATGTGTCTAGTAAGCCCCAGCAGCAGCCTCTGAGGGAACATATAATCATCAGGATGAATAGAGCCAGTCGCAGCACTCGTTAAGTGCTGTGTATACAGTAAATAGACAGGAGAGGTGAAATCCAACAATCACATGCTCGATCATTTGTACTGTGCCTAATGTACTTGATGAGGATTTTATACCAGCATTTTCACTGAAATAATTTGGAGGCAAAATCTCTATGGGTTACATGTGGATTTTGTGCCAAAATGTGTTATAGTTAATGGCCTGGCTTTCACCCGATGCATTACAAAGGTAAAATCCACAATGAAAATCTACAGAAAGAAATCCAAAATCTGCACCGCATGTCAATTTATGTCTGGAAAATTTCCACGACATGTAGATGAGATTTTTAGAATCTCATCCACTTAGTAGTTACTATGGTCAGGCACAGATTGGCCATAGATCCTACAGGGAAAGTTCCCGGTGGGCCGATGCCCCAGAGGGCCACCGAAGTCCTCCTCTTTGCCGCCTTCTGTTAATTTGGACCTGTCTACAACATGGGGCCATATTTAGTTTTTTTTTTCCAGGGCCACTTTAAGTTCCCAATCCGCCCCTGACTGTGGTACTGTATTATGGTGCAGATTTACCACATGCATCCCAATGGCAAATCCACAGTATTATATGAGTACAGTACAGTAGGCATCGGGTCGGGCCGGAGTGCATAGATTTATATATCATTATTAGTGTTGACTTCGATCCAAATTTCAGAAAAAAATCGATTCGCCTCAAAGCCAAATTTCCCCGTGCTTCAAGGTAATGGATCTATTTTTTCTGAAATGGCAGTAAAAAAAAAACTCCCCTCATCCATTTGCTCGTGGAGAGGCCTTCGCGGCCATCTTGATTGAAGATACTGCACGAAATCTGGCACAGGATGACGTGTGATGTCACCACACCAGCGCGATGGCCAGCCAGGGTGATGACACGGTGTCTTTAATCAAGATGGTACAACGGCCTCTCCGCCAGCAAATGAATAAGATGATTATGTATTTTTATTTTTTTCAATCTGATTAACCCCTGAAAGGCCTCAATTGTAGCATCAGATGCCGCTATCAGTGATGAACGCAGCATCTGTGGGGTGCAATGACAGGAGTGGCACGATCGCCTTTCCTTGTCATTGCGCCTGCTACATACAAAGGAATGCGCTTTGGGACAAAGTAATTTCTTAGTGAAATTCGGCGAAGCAGCCGAATCGAACTTTTCATAACTTCGCTCACCACTAATTAAGATGCTGTGAGTTTGGATCAGACGAGCAGTTTTCGGTCTGGGAAATAAGCCATGATGCTTGTTTCCTGGACCTAATACTTGCTGTAGCATTAGAGCCACTTGGATTTAACAAATAAAATGAATCAAATGAATTTTTTATGTAGGGATGCACTCCTCACAATTATATTTAGTGTGTTTTTCTGTATATACCGTATTTTTCGCCCTATAAGACCCCCCGGCCCTTAAGACGCACCTAGGTTTTTGGGAAGGAAAATAAGAAAAAAACATTTTTTAACCAAAAAGTGCGTTCTACAAGAGCTTGTAGTGAGAAATATTGCAAGTGAGGGGGCATCTTTAATCAACTTGAATTTAATTAGAACTTTTTTATTCCTATAGTGCAGCACTGTGAGCGGCGGGGCCGGAGTACAGTGACTGCACCGGCGCCGCCGTAATTGCAGATCCTCCATCTCCTCCTCCCAGCCACTTCCCGCTCATACATCGCAGCCTGCAATGTAAAATATCAGCATTTGCCCCATAAGACTCAGGGGCATTTTCCCCCAATTTTGGGGGGGGGGGTGTGCGTCTTATGGGGCGAAAAATACGGTACATACTTTTTTAATTACATTTAAAAATATTTATTTAATATTAGCACACTATTTAAAGACCACTATTATGGAGGTGAGGCACATGGAGGAAGTGTCATGCGTTATGCAAACAGCCGCCATGCTGATCTATGGGAAGGAGCCTTGCTGTTTGTCACCCGCGTGTCTGTTGAATTTTTAATGTATTAAATTAAGCAAGAAATTGGATTTTACTGGTAAGTGCCATATGGTCATATGTTCCTTCTACTGGATGAATGACGCTATTTTTAACATGACAGGTTTTCCATACATGCATTGCACTGAGCAAGTAATAATCGTAAATTGGCTATATCCTAATGAAGAACACTTGTTAATCTTTTTTATGAGGTCCCTCACCATTATGTTCCCCAATATACCACTGCTGTCTAGACATTACATAGCTCAGCTCTATTAGGGCAGAGCTGTGATCTGTGACTACAGCTCCACTACAGTGCCTGCAGGGAGTCTAACATCGTCTGAAGCCTACCTCCTGTCTCATCATTGGTTCAGGCTGCTCTCTCATCCCTGCATCTCTGTGTCTTCTGATTGGTTACTGTGTAAACACACGTCCATCACAAGCTTACTGCATAGAAAGCAGTTTTCTATTACAGCAAGGGCAGAATCATGCTAAAATGTGTAATATTAACCCATTCCTACATATAGACATAACTGTATTCCATTTTTGCAAAGTGCTACCACAAATAGGAGTACAATTGCATCCAAAGTATGGCATGGGCACAGAAATGTACCTTCGACCATCTTCAGCAGGTGCTGATTAGTGTTGGGCGTGAATATTCGAATAGCAAATTTTAATCGCGAATATCACCACTTTGAGAATTCGCGAAGATTTAGAATATAGTGCTATATATTAGTATTCACGAATATTCTAGATTTTTTTCCCTCTGAACCCATGATCCCTCTCTGCTTCTTGCTTGTGGGCAAATGAGAAGGCTGCAATGTCTTTGTCTGAGCTTAACAAAATCCCTAGCAACCAACAGGAAAGTTGCCTACACCTTACTATATAAGAACCTCCCCAGCAGCCATTTTCTGCAGTTTTTTTTTCAGTTCTGAAACGGCAGTGTTATTGCTGTGCTCTGGGCTTTACTGTGTCACATTACTTTAGATCATTAATTAGTTAACATCATAGATATATATAATACAGATAGTTAGTGGGAGATAGTCAGTGTAGGTTAGATTGTGATATAGTGTAGTTGATAGGTTCCAGTACAGGGTGTTAGGTAGTGTGATAGGTTCTGCTGTCCATACATAAATGCTACAGGCAAGTTCACAACAATACTTAGTGCACAAATCACTAATATGTAGTCAGACCTGCTAAAATGTGAAGCTGCACGTATTGCACAAAAATGTGCGCATCATTAATCGTCCATTTGCGCAATCGCAAATATATCAGAGCACTCTATCTGCATATAAAGCTTTTGTAATGTTCTGCCGTGCCAACCATTTTCTCCAGTCTCAGGAGACTTCTAGCAGCTTAAAAAATTTAGCAATAATGACCCACGCCTGTATTAAGCTCGCAATACGAGCATATTACATTGCTGATTTTCATAATCAAGAAAATAATCGCGAATTCTCAAATTTATGACGAATATTTGCCCAAATATTTGTGAAATATCGCGAATTTGAATATTGCCCCTGCCGCTCATCACTAGTGTGATATGCAGCTGACATCCCACTGCAACCAGGGCCATAGCTATAGTGGGTGCAAAAGTAGCAGTCGCAACCAGGCCCAGGAGCCTGAGGGGGCCAAAAGACTCTTGTGCTGCATTAGAAGACACCAGTATTATAGAAAATGCTTGATAGTTAAATTATACCTCCGCCTGGAGGAAAGGGGTTAGGTCAATTTTTGCCTCAGGCAGCACGAAGGCTTGTGCTTCCTTGCTGCGGCCACAAAGCACTGAGGGAAGATGGACCCAAGCTGAACTCTTACACCAGGGCCCATGAGCCTTTAGCTATGCCCCTGACTGCAGCATTTGTTTAATCCCTTAGATTTTTATGTTAGTACACATTTTCCAGTGTGAACAGAGGATTTTCTCCTGACAACAGGCAAACTGTATGGGTGGGGGGAGAACAATCATGCTAATGATCATTTATCCCATAAACATCAGCCAGTGTAAAAGCGCTAATCGACTTATTATTTCATCATCCACAGTCCTGGCTGTCATCTGCCCATTAAAATCATTTAATGTCCCTATATGACATCCCCCAACTACACTTTTTCCTGGTGTTCTTTTGGTTTGTAAAGAAGATTTTTTTTACAGGTTTTTTGCATGGTATTTTTTAGTCACACAATATTTTTATTTTCAGTTTTTTAGACTTTTTTAATCCTAAAGAGAAGTGTATTTTTATTTTCGATAAAAATTTGTACATTTTTTTATTCTGGGTCCTGAACATGATTATTAGATGCTACTATCTTGCTTGATCTGTTGTTAACACTATGTAAAGATATGCTTTACAGCAAACCCATGGGCCATAGACACAGTGGACAGGAGGGGATAAAATGTCAGAAAACCCCTTTAAAGTTAATTATATTTACATATCCCTTGAAAACCAAAAAGATTTATTCATGTGTACAGTGCCCCTTAGGAAGCTTCCATTTCCAATTTTAGTATACATCCCAGTATTTTCCTCTGATCGATTATTTTCATGTTTGAATTTAAGATTAACTCTAAATTGTCATACTTTAGGTGGATTTAGGCTAAATCATTTAATTAAATCAAATCACATTTTCATCTCAATCATGTTTAATGACAGAAAATTATCAGAAAAACACCAGTAGACTATTAGTCGGAGTTCATGCTATTATTGGCCAACAGGAATATTTGGGCCACTTTAGCAGGTATGTGTTACAGGAGAAGTTACATTACTTTACGGAAATTAAGTTGCCTTTATGACTTTGGATACAACTCATCCTGCTGACCTAGCAATGAGATACGTTCTATACATTTTTACGTTACCTCTAGTCTTTTGGCTTTTTCTCCAAATCTCTCAGGACCTATCACCTTTTCCAGCCCTACTTAAGTTTCACCAGCCAAAGGCGTCATTCCAGTCCTTTATAGGTCTGTGGATTTTTGTCCACACAGAGGCATGAGTCAGAACTGCATGAACATTCAAAAGCTGCATTTTCATTCCAACAAAGTCTATTAAAAGCTAAGAGAGTTGTATGAAAATGTATAAAAGATATCACTTAGGCACATTAACTGTCTACAGACAAGTAAACAGAAAGTGAGTTGTTTTAAAACATTTATAAGATGATAAGGTCTAAGGCAACTCTTTTCTCTAGTTGTGATCTATTATGTTTAATAGAATTGAAATAAATGTAAACAGTAAAAATTTTAGATTGCCAATTGATTAGTGAGCTGGTCAGGAATACAGTGATCAAAAATATATTTGATCTGAAAATCTAAGATGATCAAAAATATATTTGATCTGAAAGTCTAAGATGCCAGTGGCATCTGGCAGTGACTTATCTCCTGCAGAAAGGGATGAGCATGGTGAAATTTAGGATGCTCTATCCTTCTATCCAAAATCTGCCAACAGTGACCAGTTGGGAGGCCCATACACATTAGATCAGGACAGGATAAGCAATCAAAATCAGATCAGTGGATGTCCGTCAGCTGTGTTTGCCAGAAACGATACAATGTACAGAGCTGAACAGAGTTGAAAGCAGACAGCATAATACATTGTGCAGTGGTCACACCGGGGTACTGCAGCTGAGCTATAATTCAGGTGAATGGGAGCCAAACTGTCTTATGGCATGCCAGAAAGAACACATTGTGTGGATTCTTCTGCTTCTGCTCCACCACCACTAATCTGATATTAATGACCTATTCTAAGGTTAAGTCATCAATATCTGTAGCACATGAAACCCCTTTAAGGGAATTGGTATTGTCGTGCATTTTTGCTCCACAAATTCAGATACAGTAAAGTAAAAAGTTACAAAGAATATTGCTTAAGGAGTCAGAAGAGTTCTTTAACTCCTTTAGGACCCTGCCATTTTTCACCTTAAGGACCAGGCCATTTTTTGCAAATCTGACATATGTCACTTTATGTGGTGATAACTTTAAAACCCTTCTACTTATCCAAACCATTCTGAGACTGTTTTCTCATCACATATTGTACTTCTTGACAGTGGTAAATTTGAGTCAAAATATTTCATTTTTATTCATAAAAAAATACAAAATTTACCAAATATTTGGAAAAATTCACAATTTTAACATTTCTATTTCTCTGCTTTTAAAACAGATAGTGATACCTCCTAAAATAGTTATTACTTTACATTTCCCATTTGTCTACTTCATGTTTGGATCAGTTTGTAAATGACATTTTTTGGGGGGGACGTTAGAAGGCTTATCAGTTTAGTTCACAGAAAGGGTAGGGGCGCTTAAAGAATATGCTTTATTAATACGTAATTAAAAACGGAGAATGTATAACGATTACAATTGATGTAAATGAGAAAATTGCACAACAAGGCAATGTTACCTGCAATATAGATTGGGACTGGTAGCTCAAATGAAATGCTTGGTGCGAATGTAAACTAACAAGCTGGGTCGGTGGGAAAACAAAATGTTCTGAGAAGCCCAGTAGACAGTACTTCACAGCAACTGGAACATGACCAGCAGTGGAGGACTGACCATATGTCAAAAAATCATCAGGGTATCTGTTCAAATGTTACTGATGACCAGCTCCACAAAAGGGCTCTCCTAAGACCTAACCACCTGCCTCAGCAAACTAAAACCCTCACATACAGTATCTAAAAAGCTTGATGCGTTTCATCAAAAGAATCATCAGCTGCAACATTGGTGTTATGTGACAGCATATAACGGCACTGTGGCGGCCGTGAAGTGGCCGCACACCCTGCCAGTATATATAGGGAATCAGACACTCCCCCAGGAGGAGGGAGGACATGCGGCCAATGAGAGACGTGCAGGGAGGGACACTCGGTAACCAGCAGTATCACATCAGGCGGCATGTGATAAGTCCAACATCCAACATTGAGAAAACAACAAGATGAGGATATTATAGGCAGGAAGGTAAGTAGCAGCAGAATATAAACAGGGACAGAAAGAGGCAACGAAAATAAATTAAGGGAATCGCCAGTATAAAGACGCACAAATGACGCACTATGATGATATGCATAAAGGAGAAGAATTAAGTACATACAAAGAACTAGTACTATGTATATCAAAATAAAATGACCTAGATCAGTAAACAGAGAGGCAGCATGAACAGATTAATACAGACCAAGCCAGAAGATCTACAGTTCACAAAGCATCTGATGTCAAAGGATTTTGAAGTGGTTGTGCTGACAAAAGTGCAGCCCAATTTGATGGAATCACATGCCACACAACCACTGCAGCGGAAAGTGCCTCGCATAGAATTGCTCAACCAGTTTTTAGGACACAGGGTCTGATAAAAACTGTGGACCAAACCTAAAATGCGACCTCTGCGATAAGTAATCACAGCGAATACTACGAATACTACGGCGAATGCTAAATACCCCAGATCCTCTTCCTCCAGGGGTCGTTCGAGTAGGGGATACCCACGACAAGGTAGAGGAACACAGTCGATGGGTAATTTTCTAGGCCAAGGAACTCCTATTTCGAGTTATCTGTTGAGGGAAAGGAAAAATTCCCCAATAATTTGTCCAATAGCACCCCCACCATCTAGTGCGTCATTGGATGAGCTGAGAATTGTGAATTTGTCAGACAGGACACTTACAGAAGCTGAAACCAGCATTCTGAAAAAGTGCCTTTCCTTTGTCCCCACTCACGCCTTTTATTTGTTTGGCTGGGTGAAAGATCTTAATCTCTTTGAGAAATTAATCTCTGTGGATCTAATGTGTGAGAATGAGAGGACTCCAGGTGAAGGTCCCTTTACTTCTATGAAAATCCGCTCTCAATTAAACCCTGCTATTAATGATACCACACCGGTGGACTTTTTTTGAAACTGGTCATTGATGACCTGATACAATTAAAGGGCTTCAAGTACACTAACAATATCACTAAAGATGAGTTGAAGGGCCTATTGTCGCTGGAGAGAGACAACACCATAGTGATTAAGGCTGCGGATAAGGGGTGTAATATTGTGGTGTTGGGACATGAACATAACCTCAACATGTGTCTCAATATTCTAAAGGATGGCAACTCCTATGGTTTATTGTCAGGAAATCCTACTGAGCAATACACTATTAAGTTAAAAAAACCATCTTATCCAAGCCATGGCTTCCAATTTGATCAGTAAAGCTGAGTACCAAGCGTTGCTACCCAAACATCCACAATTGGCCTGCTTTTATAGTTTTCCTAAGATACATAAGGGCCTACAGCCTCTTAAGGGCAGATTAATTGTCTCTGGTACCAACAGTCTCACCCATCAGATCAGTAATTATGTTGAAATCATTCTCAAGCCTTTCGTACAGTCCCTGATCTCTTATGTGAGAGATTCAATGGAGATTGTTAACAAATTGGACGGCCTCTGTGTTGAGGGCAATACATTGCTGGCTAGTCTAGACATAGAGGCCCTCTATAGTTCCATTCCTCACGAAAATGGCGTGGGGGCGGTACGTTATTTCCTGCAGGAAAGGGGAACAGAATTCAGACCTCATAATGAATTTGAGGTCCTCAGTTTCATTTTACATCATAATGTTTTCCTCTTCAATCGTCGTTTTTACCACCAGCTCAGGGGCTTAGCTATGGGGAGTCCATGCGCGCCATCTTATGCCAACCTATACCTGGACTGGTGGGAAAAAGAAGTCGTTTTTGGGGATGAACTTGGGAAGTGGTCTTTTCACATCTTGATGTGGTTGAGATACATCGATGATGTGCTAATTTTTTGGTGCTAACTTTTTTATATCTAAACTTAACCAAGCCCAAATTGCTTTCCTGGATCCAGCATACTAGCATTCTTTGGTGCTCACACGAGAATCCCCTCTCAATCCCAGATGCAAGCAAGTAAACAGATTCGCTTGATAGGAACCTTTGATGCGGCCAACAGATCAATACAAGACATTTTGCGTAGACATTGAAGCATTTTACGAATGGACACTGATATTGAACATCTGGTGGGGGAATTTCCTGTGATTACTTATTGAAGAGGTCGCAATTTAGGGGACCGTTTGGTTCACAGTTTTCATCAGACCCCATGTCCTAAGACCTGGTTGACCAATTCTATGCGAGGCACGTTCAGCTTAAGTGGTTGTGTGGCATGTGATTCCATCAAATTGGGCTGCACTTTTGTCAGCACAACCACTGCAAAATCTTTTGACATCAGATGCTTTTTCAACTGTAGATCTTCTGGATTGGTCTATTTAGCGTCTTACGTTTGTGGTCTGCAATACGTGGGTAAAACCACCCGTGAGTTTCGCTGGAGAATCGGCAAGCATCTGAATGACATCAGGAAGGATGCGGACATTCCTTTTGAACACCACAATCATTTACATCATTCTGGTGACATGCGTTCTATCCTTTTTCAGGGAATTGAGATTGTGAGACCTTCTCTCAGGGGGGACAACATTGACTAACGTGTTCTCCAAAAAGAGGACGGTGGACTTTTAGGTTGAGTACGGTTCGCCCCCTTGGTCTCAACGACCATATTTTTTAGGCATGCATCATTGATCAATAATTTATGTGTTACAACCATGTCTTGGTCTCAATTTACCAGCGTATGATTTTTACTTTATGACAGCACTGTGTATATCCAAGTGAGTGATTTTGACATTATGGTAGCACTATGCATAGCCAATTTGTCACAGAATACATATTTGCATATGCAGTATTTACCTTGTCTTTATTTATGTGCAGGCTTTTTACAATTATATATTGAGCCTATTGGCCACATTATAGCATCTCTGACTTCAGTTGTCAGCTATAATTCCATGATTGGCTAGTGGCCTTTGGGTATTCCAGTCTATGCCCCAATATTTGCTTTGGCTTTTTGTCATTATGTATCGGCTGTATCAATTTAGCTTAGCAGCTCTTTCAATCTGATCATGCTGCCTCTCTGTTTACCGATCTAGGTTATTTTTTTTTATATACATAGTACTAGTTCTTTGTATGTATTTAAGTCTTCCCCTTTATGTATATCATCATAGTGCGTCATTTGTGCGTCTTTATACCGGCGATTCCCTAATTCATTTTCGCTGCCTCTTTCTGTCCCTGTTTATATTCTGCTGCTACTTACCTTCCTGCCTATGATATCCTCATCTTGTTGTTTTCTCAATGTTGGATGTTGGACTTATCGCATGCCGCCTGATGTGATACTGCTGGTTACCGAGTGTCCCTCACCGCACGTCTCTCATTGGCCGCATGTCCTCCCTCCTCCTGGGGGAGTGTCTGATTCCCTATATATACTGGCGGTGTGTGCGGCCGCTTCACTGCTGCCACAGTGCTGATATATGCTGTCACATAAAACTGATGTGGCAGCGTTTGTTACTTCTATCCCACCACGTGTTGTTTTTGCTCCTGATGATTCTTTTGATGAAACGCATTGAGATTTTTAGACGCTGTATGTTGGTAGTTTGCGGAGGCAGGTGGTTAGGTCTTAGGAGAGCCATTTTGTGGGGCTGGTCATCAGTAACAGTTGAACAGATACCGTGATGATTTTTAGAGATATGGTCAGTCCTCCACTGCTGGTCATGTTCCAGTTGCTGTGAAGTACTGTCTACTGGGCTACTCAGACCTTTTAGTTTTTTCCAGACCCAGCTTCTTAGCTTATATTCGCAGCAAGCATTTAATTTGAGCTATCAGTCCCAATCTATATTTCAAGCAACACTGTCTTGTTGTGCAATCTTTTTCTCATTTACATCAATTGTAGTCGTTATACAGTACATTCCCCTTTTTTAATTACGTATTAATAAAGCATATTCTTTTAGCGCCTCTACACTTTCCGTGAACTAATTACAATTGAGACATATACCCCTTATAATTTTCTAGTAGCAGTGAATTTCAAGGCTTAAAAGTTTAGAAGCAAATCTTGACATTTTTCAGAAAATTTCAAAAACCCACTTTTTAAGGACCAGTTCAGATCTGAAGTCACTTTGTGAGTCTTACATAATAGAAACCACCCATAAATGACCCCATTTTGGAAAATGCACCCCTCAAGGTATTCAAAACTGATTTTACAAATGTTGGTAACCCTTTAGGTGTTCCACAAAAATTAAAGGAAAATGTAGATGAAATTTCAGAATTTCACTCTTTTGGCAGAATTTCCATTTTGATCAATTTTTTCCAGTAACAAAGCAAGTGTTTACAGCCAAACAAAATTTAATATTCATTGCCTTGATTCTGTAGTTTACAGAAACACCCCATATGTGGTTGTAAACTTCTGTATGGGCACATGACAGGGCGCAGAACGAATGGAACGCCATATGGTTTTTGGAGGGCAGATTTCACTGGGATAATTTTAAGTTGTCATGTCAAATTTGAAGACCCCCTTATACACCCCTAGAGTAGAAACCCTAAAAAACAGACCCCATTTTGGAAAATACACCCCTCAAATTATTTAAAACTGATATTACAAACTTTGGTAACCCTTTAGGTGTTCCACAAAAATCAAAGGAAAATGTAGATGAAATTTCCGAATTTTTTTTTTGGGCAGATTTTCCATTTCAATCCATTTTTTCAAGTTACAAAGCAAGGGTTCACAGCCAAACATAACTCAATATTTATTGTCCTGATTTCGTAGTTTACAGAAACACCCTATTTGCGATCGTAATCTGCTGTATGGGCACACGGCAGGTCACAGAAGGAAAGGAACACCATATGGTTTTTGGAGGGCAGATTTATCTGGGATAATTTTCAGTTGCCATGTCACATTTGAAGACACCCTGATGCACCCCTAGAGTAGAAACTCCAAAAAAACACCCCATTTTGGAAACTACAGGATAAGGTGGCCATTTTTTGGTACTATTTTAGGGTGCACATGATTTTTGGTTGCTCTTTATTACACTTTTTTGTGAGGCAAGGTAACAAAAAATAGATTTTGTTGGCACCGTTTTTATTTTTTGCTATTTACAATGTTCATCTGACAGGTTAGATCAGTTGGTATTTTTATAGAGCAGGTTGTTACGGATGCGACAATACCAAATATGACAACTTTTTTTGTTTTTTGTTTCAGTTTTACATAATAAAGCATTTTTGAAAAAATACATTTTGTGTCTCCATATTCTGAAAGCCATAGTTCTTTTTTATTTTTTGGGCGACTGTCTTATGTAGGGGCTCATTTTTTCGATATGAGCTGACGGTTGTATTGGTACTACTTTAGGGTGCATATGACTTTTTTATCGCTTGGAATTACTCTTTTTGTGATGTAAGGTGACAGAAAATGGCTTTTTTGACACACGTTTTATTTTTAGTTTTTTACTGTGTTCACCTGAGGGGTTGGGTCATGTGATATTTTTATACAGCAGGTTCTTATGGACGTGGCAATACCTAATATGTATACTCTTTTATTTTTTTAAGTTTTACACAATAACAGCATTTTTGAAAAAAAAAATCATGTTTATTGTCTCCTTATTGTGAGAGTCATAGTTTTTTTTATTTTTTGGGGCAATTGTCCTAGGTAGGGTCTCATTTTTTGCTTGATGAGATGACGGTTTTATTGGTATAATTTAGAGGTGCGCATTACTTTTTTATCGCTAGGTATTACACTTTTTGTGATGTAAGGTGACAAAAAATGTCTCTTTTTACACCGTTTTAATTTAATGTTTTTTATGGTGTTCACCTGAGGGGTTAGGTCATGTGATATTTTATATAGCAGGTCCTTAAGGACGTGGCAACACCTAATATGTATACTATTTATATATATTATTTAAGTTTTACACAATAATATCATTTTTGAAACAAAAAAAAAATCATGTTTTAGTGTCTCCATAGTCTGAGAGCCACAGTTTTTTTATTTTTTGGGTGATTGTCTTAGTTAGGGTATCATTTTTGCGGAATGAGATGAGGGTTTGATTGGCACTATTTTGGGGTGCATATGACTTTTTGATCACTTGCTATTACACATTTTGTGATGTAAAGTGACAAAAATGGCTTTTTTGACACCGTTTTTTTTTTTTTTTTTTTACAGTGTTCGCCTGAGTCATGTGGTATTTTTATGGAGCAGGTTCTTATGGAGCAGGTTCTTACATAATATGTCTACTTTTTTTTTTTTTACATTTACTCACTATAAAAGCATTTTTGAAACAAAAAAAAATCATGTTTTAGTGTCTCCATAGTCTGAGAGCCATAGTTTTTTTATTTTTAGGAGCAATTGTCTTAGGTAGGGTCTCATTTTTTTCGGGATGAGGTGACGGTTAGATTGGTACTATTTTGGGGGTTCGCCTTTTTGATCGCTTGGTGTTGCACTTTTAATGTAAGGTGACCAAAAAAATGTTTTTTTTAGCACAGATTTTATTTGATTTTTTTGACGGTGTTCACTTGAGGGGTTAGGTCATGTATTTTATACAGCCAGTCAATACGGACGCAGCGATACCTAATATGTCAATTTTTTTAACTTTATTTTGGGAAAAGGACGCTTTTTTATTTTTACTTGAAACGTTTAACTTTTTTGCAAAACATTATTTTTTTAACTTCTTTTATTATTATCTTTGTCTCACTCTGGGACTTCGACTTTTGGGGGTCTGATCCACTTTACTATGCATCACAATATTTCTGTATTTTAATGCATTGGCTGTAAATGTATTACACACTGTAATACACTTGCAGCCTGCTTCCTGTGAGATCCAGGGGGCTGGATCTCACAGGCCGTCACAGAAGGCAGCCACGAAGCCTAAAGAAGGCATCGGGCTGCCTTCCCTGCCATCGGGTCCCTATCACAGCAGCGCGGGGACTCGATCGACACCCCGCACCGAGCAGGATACCGCAGTGTGAGGGTTAATACACCAGCATCGGCGTTTTCACCGATGACGGCGCATACAGCAGGGGGTCCGGCTATCAGCGACTGCCGGACTCCAGCTGCACAGCGCTGGTCCTTAAGTCACGTCCAGGCAGGTCCTTAAGGCGGGTAAAAGGAATGATTTTATCAGAAAATGACCTATTATTTAAATAATGTTTTTATGTTTAACATATTTGTAAAGAATTTTTGATGATGTTATTTTAAATTTCCCATGTGACTGTCTATATTTAAACAAGAACCATAAAATCGTGCAGTTTTTACACTGGCGCGACTTCTTGGTCTGCACAGATCACTTTACTGCTGTTACCTGCATATCTGTCATTCTAATCCTGCCTGAAATGATATCACTTCTGTGTATAGATAAGAAAAGATCGACCATTCACAATAGGTGATTTTCAAAGCTAATCTATTCTTTCCTTGTGCAATGACCTCTGTACAAGTTACTGAGCATGTCTAGAAAACTTTACCATAGAAGTCAATGACATCCCCTCCAGACCACTGTATCTATGGCCAATGTGGCTGCCCTAAAGCAATTTCCTTAATGCTTTCTAAATGCTCCTAGGAACAGCTCAGGCAAGATGTCAGCCCCCATAATCATATTCAGGAAACAGAATGTGCAATCAGAAAATAAAAACTTCTTAGAAAAAGAGTGTGTTACTATTTGGTTTGAACTGGCAGATACAATTTTTGGTGACACATTTGCTTTAAAGATATTATCTAAGCTGTATAAATGCCATTTAAGTTGGCCATACACAACTTTAGATGTAGGTCACCTAATCTTGCTGATTTCAGCCTCATTGGCCAGCCATCTGTGGGAGATGGCAACGGCAACAACAGGAGTGATATGGATCAGGTTGTATAAATTCAAAGTAGTATGGCAGTGGCTCTCCTCTTTCTACTGAGAACACAAGCTTCCTCGACTATAAAGTTGTCCTATGATGCCCTATTATCTCCACTTTTAGTATAACATGGCTCCTATTGTAATGGAATACTTGGCCTCATTAAGTTCCCCTGAACTGGTGCCACTCAATGCAGTGGAACTATCCACTATGATGTCTCATACCCTCATAGGAAAATAGGAAAGGGTCTATCCCTCTCCTTACAGAAATGATCAGTTATAAATCACTCATGATAAATGTTCCTCCTCCTGTGTCCCTCATATATAGCAAGGAGGAAAGGGAGCAGGGAAAAGCTGGATTGGGAGGACACACTTTATCTAGCACTCTATGGTTAGCCCTTTCTAAAGGGAACACTCTCCCCAGCACTAAACAGAGGGCACACTTTAAGTAGCACAATATGGTGGGCACACTATAGCTTGCGCGTTATGCAGGCAGCACACTTACAGCTAACACTGTCTCGCTGCACACTAAATTGGGGACACAACATGGCTCGCACTAAATAGAGGGCACACTGTGACTAGAATTTTAAGGTACCCTCTTATAACTTGTTTAAACTGGTAAAGACAAATGAAGTGGATATTTATTGTGCAGGTCATCTCAAACAAATAATTAGTGTTGAGTAAATCGAAGCATCTGAAGCAGAATTTGGTCTGAAGTTTAGGAAAAATGTGATTCGACAAATCGGGTTTCCCTAGAATTGCGGCCATACGTGAATGTGATATGACCCGTAATGCAGTGCAGCCAGCGAATCCGCAGATAACCATCCCCTGTGATGTCACAGTCCTACAAAACCCTGATCCCATGCGGTCTCCGCCATTGTCCTGTGAGCTGAGCATTGGGAGAGATGTGGCTAGCACTTATGTGCTAGGGACAGTGTTGGTGCAATAATCCAGCTGCCATTTTTGATCCATCCATCACGTTCAGCCTTCTGGTTAACCCTAATAATTTGAAAATCAAAATACCCCTAGGTTCATATTAGTAGCAATCCTGGGCTTATGGAGGGATCCACATGGGATTATGGACATCCCTGTTGTAGATCCCTCAAGTTTATTGCTGTGTACTATCTCTGGTATCATCACAAAGGAGGGCAGGGGCTGCTGTATGCGCCAGCGGGTTTCATTCCTAAATGCCTGGCCAATCTCAGTGTGAATGCTTAGACCACCGACAGTAAATTTACACCGGCGGTCTAAGCATTCACACTGAGATTAGCCCACCAAGTGTGAAGAATATAATTAGGCAGGGTGGCCTAGGTATACCTTATTTATAGTGAATCGTGACTGATTCGGAACAAATCAAATTTCTTGGCAAACTTTGGCGAATCGACCGAATCAAATTTTTCGCTCATCTCTACAAATAATACTAAATTAGAATAAAATGCTATGTAACCTCCAAAATTCAGGCATGAAGCTAATACACCTGTAATTATATTCTTACAAATGAATGTACAAAATAAGCTACAGTTCCAAGTCATACTGTATGAAGCTAAGATCTGTCATTTACTGTTGATCACACTACACCTGTTCACTTCTAGAGTTTAGTCTAATCCTGTTAACTGGAAAAGATTATGCTTATAACACAGACTCTTATGGATCAAGCAATTCAACTGAGCTTTTGTCTTATCTGGTAGCTATGTTTAAATTACATTTTTAAGATACTTACAAAGCCAAAGATATAAGACAAGCAACAAAGACAATTCCAGATAAACGCACCAATAGTTCCAAAGAAATTACAAAAAAAAATAATTGTAATAATATTAAACATTTCAGCAGCTCAACAAAAACATTTTTCCCAAGAAGAAATCTATTTATGTTCCTCTGTGTAAAATCAGGCATAGAGAAAGGTATAGTGGAGTCCAAAAATTTCTTTGGGTACCATAATATTGCACTGCATAATAAAGAGTTTGCACAGATATATACAAAATTTATGTTGTTCTTGTTGTTCTTATCTGCTTTTGCTCTTAACCCTTTAAGGACCGGAGCTTTTTTATTTTTTGCGTTTTCGTTTTGCGCTCCCTGCCTTCCCAGAGCCATAACTTTTTTATTATTCAGTTCACATAGCCATATGAGGGCTTTTTTTTTGCGGAACAAGTTGTACTTTCCAACGCCACCATTTAATATTGCATATGATCTAGTGGGAATCGGGAAAAAAATTCCAAATGGGGTGAAATTGCAAAAAAAGGCAATTCCACCACAGTTTTGCGGCTTTTTAAATTCCGACATTCAATGTGCGATAAAACTGACCGGTTACTTTTACTCTACAGGTCAGTAAGAATCCGGCGATACCCTATATGGATAGGTTTTCTTGCGTTTTAATAGTGAAAAAAAAATTCAAGAGGGGAAAAATCCGTTTTTCTTTTTTGTCACCATGTTCTGACCCCTATGACTTTTTTGTAATTATATGTACAGAGCTGTATGGGGGCTCATTTTATGCGTCATAATCTTATTTTTTTATTGATACCATTCTGGGGTTTGTATGACTTTTTGATCACCTTTTATGTAATTTTTTGTGGAAAATGAAGTGACCAAAAATGGTGAATCCGCCATTTGGACGCTTTTTCCGTTTTGCAGTTTGATGTATTGTATGGGGAATATTTTTTTATATTTTTATACTATGGGCATTTTCGCACATTGCGACACCCATGATGTGTATTTTTAAAAAAAATTTAGTTTTTTAATTTTTATTTTAGCAAAAGGGGGGTGATTTGAACTTTTATGTTTTTTTATTTATTTATCTTTTAAACTTTTTTTTTTTTTACACTTTTATATAGTTCCCATAGGGAACTATAACTTACAATCATCTGATTGCGATTTTCATACATTCCAATGCAATAGCATTGCTGCCGGTCGCGGACATTAGCCGCGGGCGTCTGCTACAGGAACCATGCAGACACCCGCGGCTAAGGCGCCTGCATGAAGCAGGAGCGGGCGCCATCATTAGAGACAGGACACAGGACGTACGGGTACGTCCTGTGTCCTTAAGAGGTTAAAGAGGACCTTTCATGAGGATAAAAAATATAAACTAAGTATGCCTACATGTAGAGCGCCACCCAGGGATCTCCCTGCACTTACTATTATCCCTGGGCGCCGCTCCCTTCTCCTGGTATAGGCTACGGTATGTTCAGAGATTCGGCTCAACTGGGAGGAGTCTGCCCATTTTGTCCTGGACGTCTCCTTCTCCCAGGCTGTAGCGCTGGCCAATCGCAGCGCTCAGCTCACATCCTGGAAGGAGACGCCCAGGACAAAAGGAGCAGACTCCTCCCAGTTGGCTCAGAATCTTTGAAAATAACGGAGCCTATACCGTGAGAACGGTGTGGCGCCTAGGGATAATAGTAAGTGCAGGGAGATTACTGGGCGGCGCTCTATATGTAGGCATACTTAATTTACATTTTTTATCCCCATGAAAGGTCCTCTTTAAAGAACTAGCTGCAGATGTGAGGCTGCCTTAGCTATTTTTCTAGCTTGGCTATATAAGACAATAAAGAATATCTGCCAATCCACTGTGTGAAAATAATAATAATGCAGTGCTCATTGATGTGTTCTCTTTACTGTTTACCTACTTAGTGTGCACATTTCTGTACTAGATGCTCTCTCTCTCTTTTTATCTGTCTCTCTCTCTATCTTTTTCTGTCTCTCTCTCTCTCTCCAAACCGATTTTTTCTTAAAAATTGTCAAACTTCAAACTAAATGAAACTTGTCTTGTCTGCTCATCTCTACTCAGCATCATACTATTACAGACGATTTCCTTAATGCATTGCCACTGAATAATTGAGCAGAGCATCTTCCCTTTTAACTCTGAATTGTTCAGCAAGTATAGAAAAAATAGGTTTTTCAAACCATACAACACCTTTAACAAAAAAAAAAAAAAAAGAAAGACTGGTAAAATCTGGAGCTTCTTGATCCATTGATGTTCCATAATAAATAATTACACAGTTGAGTAACATTATTATGACCACCAGCTAACATTCAGAGTAACCACCGCGTGCAGCACAGACCACAGCTAGATAGGCTGGGACTGACTTAGTAAGGTCCTGGTAGGTTGCCACAAGTATCTGGACCCTTGTGACTTCAGTGTATCTCACAGCTGCTGGAGGGTGCATGGGGGAGCATCCATAAAGTGAACATGACGATCGAGGTGGTCCCATTGATGCTTAATTAGGTTCAAGTCTGGGGGCTAGGGTAGTACTTGAAAGTCTTAGTGATGCTCTTCTAACCACTGTCATAAATTTCTAGTCGTGTGACATTATACCACCTAATTACAATGCCTTTATTCAAAATAGTAAAATTACCCTACATTAAGTATGCTAAACTCAAAAATAAATCAAAGAAAGGTATAAACAAAACAATAATTAATATTCCACAATACGGGATAGGGCAGTGTTGTAGGCAGGGTGACAGTAGTCTAATGGGGGCCTTTTCCTGATTCTCACCCTATACTATATAACCCTCCCTATAGAACGGAATAGTCGCCCCAGTAAGGGCGATCTGTGTTCAGGAACCTCCTACAAGCCCTTGGATGGCTCTGAAGATGGATATTGGAGATACCTAGATAAGGTGCCCTAAGGCGGGTCTATTAAATAACCTACTCTAAATACAGAAAATAATAAACACTGAGTACATCAAAATAACAAATAAATACTGAGTACATTAAGTACATGCTGAATACATAATGATGGATAAATGCAACGCTGAGTGCATCAGAATAACATAAAAATGCTGAGTACATCAAGATGAGTCAATGCTGAATACATAATGATGGATAGATGCTCAGTGCAATTCCTGCAGTATGGGATTATATCCTTATTTACCAAAAGACACCTTTAGCTTCCTAAGATCATTACAATCAAAGTATAGGTCCCTTTTATCCTAACGCATTTCACCCAGTACATAAAGTGGGCTCATCAGGGGACACCAATACATCAAAGCATCAAAATAACTTTTTTCCTTCACATGAATAACCCAACCTAGTGTCCAACAGTTTTAGTCAAAAACCAATTAATCAATGGTCAAGGATAAGCGTTGATGAAACACTGATTCAGCAAAGAGAGAACAGTACAAAAATTTGGCTATTGAGCCTGGTGACACCCTCACACTAAATACAGAGAGTAATGTATGTCCTCACATGAGATGCAAGATAGATACTGCTTAATCAATGATTGTCAAAATAAATGGTACTTGTGTGCCCCATATGTTTAACCCAAAATGTTGGTTGTCAGCCAGTATAGTTGCTGTTCGATAACATAGACAGGCCACTGTGACAAACTGTCTGCATCACATGGTGGATTTGAGTAGTGGAGTGGCTACTCCACTACCATCTTCATTCAGCAGGGCCTGCGCTGAAGTTGCCACGCTCACCACGTGGTGAGCGTGATTACGTCAGCGCAGGTCATTTTGCAGGTCCTGCAGGAAGAAGAAAGAAAACGATACCGGCTGCGCGATCAAGTGGATGAGGTGAGTTTATTTATTTACTTATTTAACCCCTCAATGGACATTTAGGTTAGCATTCTGTATTAAGAATGCTATTATTTTCCCTTATAACCATGTTAGAAGGGAAAATAATACAGTGAATTTACTTTCATGGGGTCCGGGATTGCTCATCCCTATTTACTAACATCATCTCCTAGCAACCATGCGTGAAAATCGCACCGCATCCGCACTTGCTTGCGGATGCGTTGCGATTTCACGCAGCCTCATTAATTTCTATGGGGCCTGCGTTGCTTGAAAAACGTAGAATATAGAACATGCTGCGATTTTCACACAATGCACAAGTGATGCGTGAAAAACATTGCTCATGTACACAGCCCTATTGAAATGAATGGGTCAAGATTCATTGCAGATGCAATGCGTTCACGTCACGCATTGGACCCACGCAGAAAACTCGCCCGTGTGAAAGGGGCCTTATGGGTTGAAATGCGGAGATTAAAAAAAAAACCTTAAAGGGGTTATCCAAGACTATTAAATTCCCCCCATATACCCAGGCCCCTCACAATAAATATACTTACCTGGGTCCGCGCTCCCTGCGCAGCTCCTGGTCCACGCACCGCCGCTAATGCTTCCCCCCTGTGCGCGGATGAAAACATCCGGTGGGTGTCGGGGGTGGGGGAAGCCAATGGCAGGTGGTGACGGGGATGAACCTCCCTAGGTGACCAGGAGCGGCACAGGTAGTGGGGACCCAGCTAAGTATATTTATTGTGAGGGGCCCGGGAATATGAGGGGATAACCCCTTTAAGTACCAAACTAGGCTGCTTCTTTTAGAGACTTAATAGACCCAACATCTGCCATACATGTGTATTTGATTTTTTGAAGGGGTTAAAGAAGCTTTAATTAACATATTTATTCCTAATACTTAAACATTCTGGATTTTCATATCTGACTACAGTGTGTATGTATTGTTGAAAAAATAAAAAAGGAAAAAGCAAACGTTTCTTCAAGGGTGCTTGTATAATCATATATTGTGTGTCACAGGATTAGTGAGTGCATTTAATTGTTTGCTTTTAAGGATAGCAGCTTACTCTGCTTTAAACTTAAGTAAACAGACCAGAGCTTTTACTGCATTATTTCAGGGCTTACCCTCTCACTACCTGATCACAATACACAGTACAGAAATCTTTACTGTTTTTTCTCCTTTTTCTTCCAGCAAGTGACATTGTGGACATTCAGATAATATTTGAACGTATTTGCATTCCAATCTTTACATGTAAAAAATTAGTTGGTGTTTTCCTTTAGGTAGACAAACAGTAACATGGCTAGTGATGCTTTCTTTTTCAGAATAGCCGTATACTACTATTCCTGCTATACTGGGGTCGAAATGAACACAGTTTTTTTAATTATTAGTACAGCATTTATGTATGGCATATATGCAGTGTTCTACAACTAAGGTAGTAGCGCACTGCAAATGGGTTTTTATGCTGCTAACATACTTAAAAATGTAAACTTAGTATTGTACTGTGTTTTAATGCATTTTCATGTGAAAGTTCAGTACGTAGTTAACAGGCCGTAGCCTCCAGCCTACTAGATGGGGCTGTGTATAGTCTCCCCAGCAAGGCAGAGAAGTTAAAACATTCTAGAGGCAGTTACAACCTTGACATTGAATGGAGCAGAGCTAGCTGAACCCAGATCCAGATTTAGGGTAGTTTCACAACTTAATTGATGAAACAGGCTTTTCCAGCAGAGAACAGTCTGCCAGAGCTCACCTGATCCGGCCTATCCAAATACTGCAGCATAGTGCAAGCATAATGTCCTCACAAAGGCAACTGTGCTTGTCAAGAACTGTGGAAACTGCATGTCTGTGAAAGATCTGCCAATCCATGCATGCTGAGACAGAGATTACTGCATCTGAACTTTATTCTTCCGTAAAAACAACCTGTTTGCCGTTAACTTGGCCTCATTATTTCCTACACTGCACTGACACCTTCAGCTGACAAAGCACCCTGCCTTGCACTTCCTGATTCATCAAGGGCACCCTAAAACACCATCAGGCTGTAGAACCCCAAGATCTGGGTGTACCCCAAAGGGAAGAAAGGTGCGCATTTCCTATCAATGCATGACCCAGGGGAGTGTCAGAGTGAGTACCAACTATCACCACCATTCTTGCTGCTATCATTCCTCTCTTGTCCGCTGCTCTCCTCTCTTGGGCTTGCTGCATATATTTTTCTAATACCCACATTCCCCATGTATAGTGTTAAAGAGGACCTTTCACTGGTCCTAACATTACAATATTATTACTTGGCAGTGTAGGGCTTTATTAGGAGATGGCAGGGCACTTTTTATTTTTCACATTGGCTGCTCCATTCCCTCATTGTGCCCCCCGTTCACTTTTGCACACCTGCATGCTAATTAGCAGCATCGGTACAGGGAGGAGGAGATGACCTCACATTTGATCACATTTTTGAAGTGCCAATGGGAGGCTCTTAGGCTGGGCTGCCGCCTTTTCACCCATAAGACACAGCACTCCTGCTGGTCTGGGCTGTTGGAGCAGGAGCGTGGCTCTCATTGGTGAAAAGTTGTCAGACCAACCTAAGGCCCCTTTAGTGACCTCAGGCAGCCCCTGGGCATCAGCACACACGGAAATTTCTCTGTAGGGTCTATGGACAGTCCACATCTGAATGTCTATCACTAAATAGGACTGCCCACTGCAGTTCTAAGACCAGAATGAGCAGAGATTTTGCTCAATATTTATACTAAATCTTTTCCCACAAAGGTATTTATCAGGCTATTCAGCTCCTCCTATTCAAGCACATGCTCCTAGCAGATCAAATAGCATGGTAAACAATACAGGTTCCCTTTAAACTTGACAAGTTACAAGACCATTTAAATGCTTTATATAGTTTGATTTCACCTTTTACATTTGAAGTGAGGAATTAAAAGGGGTTTTCCATATTTTTAATGTGTCAATCTTTACTTCAATGTATCAATCAATGTATTGATCATGTATTTTATTTTTTTGTAATGTGTACGGGCAATGATAATGAACATTTGTCCATGAGCAGCGCTCCCTGTCTTCTATTTACTGAACTGTAAAGACGAGCTCCAGGCTGACTGCTGCTGCCCTCACTGGCTCTCTCCTATTCTATATATACTTTTTAAAAATCCAGGCCCCTCTTGAATTCCTTTATTGTACTCACTATCACCACCTCCTCAGGCAGAGAGTTCTATAGTCTCACTGCTCTTACAGTGAAGAATCCTTTTCTATGTTTGTGTACAAACCTTATTTCCTCCAGACGCAGAGGATGTCCCCTCGTCACAGTGACAGTCCTGGGGATAAATAGTTAATGGGACAGATCTCTGTACTGACCCCTGATATATATATACATAGTTATTAGATCTCCCCTCAGTCGTCTTTTTTCTAAAGTGAATAACCCTAATTTTGATAACCTTTCAGGGTACTGTAGTTGCCCCATTCCAGTTATTACTTTAGTTGCCCTCCTCTGAACCCTCTCCAGCTCTGCTATGTCCGCCTTGTTCACAGGAGCCCAGAACTGTACACAGTACTCCATGTGTGGTCTGACTAGTGATTTGTAAAGTGGTAGGACTATGTTCTCATCACGGGCGTCTATGCCCCTTTTGATGCACCCCATTATCTTATTGGCCTTGGCGGCAGCTGCCTGACACTGGTTTTTGCAGCTTAGTTTGCTGTTAATTAAAATTCCTTGATCCTTTTCCATGTCAGTGTTACCGAGTGTTTTACCATTTAGTATGTACGGGTGACTTGCATTATTCCTTCCCATGTGCATAACTTTACATTTTTCAGTGTTAAACCTCATCTGCCACTTATCTGCCCAAGCCTCCAATCTATCCAGATCCCTCTGTAGCAGAAAACTGTCCTCTTCAGTGTTAATTACTTTACACAGTTTAGTGTCATCTGCAAAAATTTATATTTTACTATGCAAGCCTTCTACAAGATGATTAATAAATATATTGAAAAGAATAGGGCCCAGTACTGACCCCTGAGGTACCCAACTAGTGACAGTGACCCAAT
Source organism: Bufotes viridis (assembly GCA_033119425.1). Taxonomy (NCBI): domain Eukaryota; kingdom Metazoa; phylum Chordata; class Amphibia; order Anura; family Bufonidae; genus Bufotes; species Bufotes viridis. The sequence goes on along the minus strand of CM065590.1, from coordinate 373,202,760 downwards.
CTGAGTGTGTACCGTTAATAACCACCCTCTGTTTTCTGTCACTCAGCCAGTTACTTACCCACTTACAGACATTTTCTCCCAGTCCGAGCATCCTCATTTTATATACTAACCTTTTATGTGGTACAGTGCCAAATGCTTTGGAGAAGTCCAGATATACGACATCCATTGATTCGCCACTGTCAAGTCTAGAACTTACCTTCTTATAGAAACTGATTAAATTAGTTTGGCATGACCGATCCCTCATGAAGCCATGCTGATATGGCGTTATTCGCTTATTTCCTTTGAGATCCTCTAAGATAGCATCTCTCAGAAAACCTTCAAACAGTTTCCCCACAACAGATGTTAAACTTACCGGCCTATAGTTTCCGGGCTCTGTGTTTGGACCCTTTTTGTTTATTGGCACCACATTTGCTATGCGCCAATCCTGTGGAACATTCCCTGTCTGTATAGAGTCCGCAAATATTAGAAATAAGGGTCTGGCTATGACATTACTTAATTCCCTTAGGATACGGGGGTGTATGCCATCCGGTCCTGGTGATTTGTCTATTTTAATCTTTTTAAGTCGCTGTTGTACTTGTTAGCCAAAACCAGGTGTGGGTCAAAAGCACAGAACAGTTGCAGATCTTTCCATTATACCTCATATCTGAGTACTTCACTTCTGGTTTTGGCTCACAATAACTAATGTAAATAACTGACCAAATAACTGAAGTGAAAACTGGGCCTTAGTGAGCAGTCTTATCAGTGAGTTATAGCTATGTATACATAGTCATACAGTGAAGGTTGTCGAGCACTGATTTAACCACTATTTGGCTACTGAGCCTATAAAGAGCAGATATTTTAGGCTGGGTTCAAGGGCGTAACTATATGGGAAGCAGGGGAAGCGGCTGCTTTGGGGCCCTGAGCCAGAAGGGGCCCATCCAAGAGGGGGAGAAGAAGTACTAAAAGATTTTGTCAGGGCCCCTCAACAGTATTACACAATGAAATTATATACAATGGCAGTATAGACAGTGTAGAAAACGGATGCCTTTAGCTATCCCCCCGACCCCAGAAATCAGCTCTAATGTGCAAAGTAACCTGGCAGCAAACGTACAAGTACTGTCCAGCAGTACCATTGGAGAAATTAGCTCCTGCACAGTGCCCACTGAAATTAATAACCATCCATGAAATACTTTACCATTTGTGATGGACCACTATGGTCCAGAGAACATATACAATAAAGTGAAGGGTAATTCATATGCCTTTCCTCCATCCTTCCCCTCTTGAAACAGCTGGCTTATTTATTATCCAAGTCACATCTCACTAAATAGTGAAAACACAATGCTAACTTGCCCCAAAGCAGCCACAATCCACTGCAATCCAAATTACTCTCCATTCTACTGCTCATATTTCTTTCTATTTTGTTAAGTAGATGGCCTTTTCTTTGTGACTCTGCTCGTAGGGCCAGGACTCCTATTACAGGTGACTAGTAACTAGATGACTCTGTCTCTCATGTTGCAGTCTCCTGGAGTACAATTGTTATCTTGGTTTTCCACGTCTCTGTCTTGGTTATGTAATTTTTTTCACTTCCCATTCCTTGCAAACAAAATAACAGGCAGGGGTGGATTGACCATAGAACTTACAGGGAAATTTTCGGGTGGGCCGATGGCCAGGGGGCCACCTGAGCCCTCCTCACGGCCGGCCAGTGGAAGTTTTTGGGGATGTATTTTGTGCTGCTGGCGGTACTTTGTGATGGACTGTGGTATTTGGCTCTGTTTGGGTGGTATAATGTGCCAGAATATGGTATTGCTGGCCCTGCCTTCAATCAATTTGGACCGAACTACAAAACAGGGCCTCTTTTTCCAGAGCCACTTTAAGTTCCCAGGCCACCCCTGGTAACAGGGTATAGGGGTATAGGCACTCTGCTAAAGGTTAATTTAAAAAAAAAAAAAAAGAGAAAAAGAGAGTTCCAGAAACAACAGCAGTGACGACGGACAAGGGTCAGCTCTGCAAGAACTGAAGGACCTGTGATGATGTCACAGTCATGTGATCATTGCAGGCAATAGTGCTCAGCAGTGGAAAGTAGGAGTGGTGGTGAAGGACCTGTGATGATGTCATATGACATGAGGGGGCTGAACTTTGTATGGAATAGAAGAAAGTGGAGAAACTTTGGATTCAGTGTGAGAGCCAGAGAAATGTTGGGAGTTGTAGTTTTCTCCTCTTATACCTCTTTCCTGTGATGTCCACAGATAGCACATAGTAACTTCCTGGGCATGCTGGGAGTTGTTACATCCACTTATACCTCCTCCCTGTCATATACTCTGATATCATATAACAGGCTGCACATGCTGGGAATTGTAGTCCCATCCTCTTATACCTCCTCCCTGTAATGTACTCTGATATCACATAACAGGCTGTGCATGCTGGGAATTGCAGTTCCATCCTCTTATACCTCCTCCCTGTAATGCCCTCTGACATCATGCTGAGAGTTCTAGTTCTCTCCTCTTATATTTCCTCTGTGAAATGTCCTCTGATATCAACTAATAACAGCCTGGACAGGTTGGTAGTTGTAGTCCCCATATCCTTTACCTCCTCTCTGTAATGCCCTGTGATATCTCTAATAATAAAATCCCTGTGTGAGTGTGCTGTGTCCGTGTCACCAGTTTTGCACTGGACATGCACGACACTGCGTCCAATGAGGACACAGTGCTCCATATGGACACAGCACTACTCACGAGTTTCCCTGCAGGGTATCACCCTATAGGCTAGCCATAGCTCCCCCACCGCTGCCCTCCGCTCCTGACACAGTTCCCCCGATGCAGTCCAGTGTGCCATTTAGCCAGTGCGTATGCGCCGCCTTCGCCGCACGGACTTCTGGGAATTAAAGTCCTGGTGAGCGGCGTGGAGGAGAGGCGCGCATGCGCAGTAGTTAAACTCTGGTGCAGAGACACAAGGGCATGGGTGCAGAAAGATATGGACCCAATAAGGAGGGGATGAGAGGACAGAGCAAGCATGGAAATAGAGGAGAAGATGGAAACACAGGGCTAAGAGGAGAAAGAGAGGAGAAATAGAGAGAATAGATGCACACAGATGAGGAGAGAACAAAGAGACAAAAGTGAAGCAGACAGAGACAGCGGAGGCAGAGGTGAAGAAGACAGAGATAGCAGAGGTGAGGAAGACAGAGATAGCAGAGGCAGAGGTGAAGAAGAAGACAGAGACAGCAGAGGTGAAGAGGACAGAAATAGCAGAGGTAGAGGCAGGGCCGGACTGGGACAAAAAATAGGGCATTTTTGACTGAGCAGCCCAATCACATGACCCCCAACAGGCCCCACCCCCTTGCAGTCTAGGGGCAGAGCCAAAACCAGAAGCACAATTGAGAGGCAGGGCCAGACACCAGTAAGATAGGAAGGCTTCAGCCAACACACAAGCTTTGCAACAACCAACATACAGACCTTGCAACAATATAGGAAGCTACAGAAAAGTCTTATAATATCCTCAGTGGATCTCAACCTCCCCATCCTCCACACCCTGTACAGGTCAGTGCCCCCGAAATAGCACTTACAGGTCTCCAGCAACTCTGGAAAATACCACCAATTCCGTACACAGGCAAACCACAACAACACCTCACTGACAGCTTTTTCCTGGTCTGTCAAAGACAATACTCTATTGGCTGGGAAGTCTGCTGTGATACGCAATTTCCCCTCCAAATTGAAAGCTTTGTTGGTAGCAGAGAATGCTGACACTCAGGTGGATGCTTGCAGAATGTGGAGCTAGCATACAGGTAATAAAATGTGGGCTGCCAGGAGAATATATATATACCTTTATTAGACTCTATGGGTGGCATATACAGTACAGGCTCTATAGGAGACAGGCAAATATGGGTTAATGGTGTACAAATGAGTATTCAGTAAGCAGCAAACTTTAAAAAAAAAAAAAAACAATGTGTGAAAACAACAATTGTGGTACACCTTACATATCGCCACCACGAACGTTGGAGTGCGAGCAATAATTTTAGGCCCATCAATCACTGACAGCACTAAACTGATGAGCGGTAAAAACTTGTAAATCGTCTCCTATGGCCAATTTTGGGTATTGTAATTTTTTGAGGTTTCGTGGGCGTGCACGCAATTTTAAGGCTTCACATGTTTGGTGTCTTTTTACCCGAAGTAATCCCAACTCTTGTATTTTACCAAAAAATTGTGTAATAATAATTGTTTTAAAATTTAATATGGGGAAAGTTTTTTTTTCAAAATTGACAGTAGTTTTTCCTTACTATAGTAAAAAATAAATACCACCAAAAGAAAGCTTTATTCTGTCCCCAAAAATTATATAAAATTCATTTCAGTACAGCGTTGCTGAAAAATGGCCTAGCCAGTAAGGGGGTTTAACAGAGCCAATAACCCTACACAGATGCCCCAGAGCCATTAACCCCGCACAGATATCCTTACCTTGATTTGTGAAGGGATGACTCCAGCCTCAAGCTCCTCAGAGTGTCTCTCAAGCTGCTGCTTTCAGTCAGGGGCCACAGTCAGACACTGCATGCAACTCGGTCCCCTGCCGACACTGGCATTCAAACTGCCCTGTCCGTTCTTCTCCTGCACACCAGGGGTCCTACTGGGCAGTGTGGCTTCATGTCTGCCAGAATTCAGCATGCAAGCCGCCCATGCCCCATCTGCTAGTGCAGGCACTTAAGAAGTCAGACCCAGCCGGGCTCCTAATGTAAATGAGCTTCTTCCTCTCATTGCGCTGCTCAGAGGCAGAGCAGAGCAGACAGATGTAAATGAGCGCTGGTCTGTCAGGTACTAGTGCAGTATGCATCAGTCTGCTCAGATGACCAATGCTCATTTACATCTGCCTGCTCCGCCTCTGAGCAGGGCAATGAGAGGGAGGAGCTCATTTACATTAGGAGCCCAGCTGGGCATCGGGCATAACGTCCGTGCCCAGGAATAGCGGCCGTGCCCGGCCGAACACAATCAGGCTAACGCTAAGCTCAGCTGATTGTGTTCGGCCCACCGGGCAAATGCCCGGTCTGCCCTATGGCCAGTCCGGCCCTGGGTAGAGGTGAAGAAGACAGAGATAGCAGAGGCAGAGGTGCAGAGGTGAAGAAGACAGAGATAGCAGAGGTGAAAAGGACAGAGATAACAGAGGCAGAGGTGAAAAGGACATAAAATAGCAACGGCAGAGATGGAGGACAGAGATGGCAGAGGTGAAGAGGACAGAGATAGTAGAGACAGAAGTGAAGAGGACAGAGATAGCAGAGGCAGTGGTGAAGAGGACATAGATAGCAGAGGCAGAGGTGAAGAGGACAGAGATAGCAGAGGCAGAGGTGAAGAGGACAGAGATAGCAGAGGCAGAGGTGAAGAGGACAGAGATAGCAGAGGCAGAGATGAAGAGGACAGAGACAGCAGAGGCAAAGAGGATAGATAGCAGAGGCAGATGGGAAAAGGACAGAGATAGTAGAGGTAGAGGTGAATTAACTAGCTAAGGAGCAGAGATACAGTGGGTAGACAGTAAGCAGAGATAGGAGAAACAGAAGTGAAGAGGTTAGAGATAGAGGCAGAGGTGCAGCTGATACAATGATAATCATAGCTAAGGAGCAGAGACAGGAGAGGCAGAGAGAATCCTACATAATAAAATCCCTGTGTGAGTGAGCTGTGTGAGTGTGTTTGTACCCAGTTTTGCACTGGGCATGCGTGGCGGGGTGTCCAATCAGGACACGGTGCTACACACAAGTTTCCCTGCAGGGTGTCAGCAACCTGACTGCCCATAGATACCTCCGAGACCCTATAGGTAGGCCATAGCTCCCCCACCGCTGTCCGCTCCTGCCACAGCCCCCCCCCCCGCAGCCGTCTGCTCCTCTCTCGTCTCACCAGCATCATAGCGCACAAATAGCCAGTGCGCATGTGCCGTCTTCGCCATACAGACCTAATGGGTAGCTGTGAAGAAGACGCATGCATGCGCAGTACTAAAATGCGCCTGCACTGCCTACATGCACTTTTGTGCACTGTGTCCGTGTGTACACAGTTTTACACTGGGCATGCGTGGACACAGTGCACCACACACCGCACACACAATCACGCCAGCAAGTAGGATATGGCGCTGAAGAAGCCGCCTGTACCGCCCACACACCATTCAGTTTGTCAGCACTGTCCACAGATGGCGCCTGCACCACCCACACCTGCACGCCATTTTAGTTAGTTAGTCACATTGCCATTTCTGTTCGTCAGTCATCAGTCAAAGCACTATAACCCATATCGAGAGGAGCCCCTGTCAGCAGTCTGACCTACCAGTCGCTACCAGCAGTCTCAGCACCAGCAGTCAGTGCCAGTCGTCCAGCCACAGCCACCAGTTACAGTACTGGCTGTGTTAGCCACCAGTCAGTGTCAACAGTCTCAGCCACCAGTCGCAGTAGCACCAGTCAGTGCCAGTCGTGTCAGTCACCAGTCTCACCCACCAGTTAGTGTCAGCAGTCACAGTGCCAGCAGTCTCAGCCACAGCCAACAGTCTGGGCCACCAGCCACAGCCAACAGTCTCAGCCACCAGTCAGTGCCAGTGCCATTTAATATAGACTGATCCTACTAATGTTTATGCACTAATGTTCTAGCACCCGTTATTGTAATGGGCTTAATGTCTAGTCACATAATAATAGCCTGGAGATGCTAAGAGTTCTAGTTCTCTCCTCTTATAACTCCCAGTCCATATATTGTCTTCTGATATCACATAGTAGCAGTCCTGACATGCTGGGAGTTGTAATTTTCTCCTCTTATTCCTCCTACCTGTAATGGCCTCTTATTTCACACAATAATAGCCTGGATTTGCTGGGAGTTGTAATTCTCTCCTCTTATACCTCCTCCCTGTAATGTTCTCTGATATAACATAACAGCCTGCACATGCTGATAGTTGTAGTCCCCTTTTCTTATACCTCCTCCCTATTATATCCTCTTATTTCATATAATAACAGCCTGGACATGCTGGGAGTTGTAGTCTCCTCCTCTTATACCTCTTCCCTGTAATTTACTCTGATATTACATAACAGGCTGGACATGTTTGGAGTTGTAGCTCTTAGCTCTTATTCCTGCGGTCTCTAATGTCCAATAGCAAACTCTTGGAGCCAGAAAAAAATGAGTCAAATATCGTAGGAGGTGCCACGTTTGGTGGTAAAACAATAATATATGTTGTAGATTTCTAGTTTACTTTGGCTAACCATGTTATATGGATTATTGTTTCCATTCTGTGCATTGTAGTGTTATTCCCGACTGTGCCGGGTATATTGTCCTCCTTTTGGAGGTAATGAAAGTGGTCACCAGGGGAGGACTGATCATGTATAGTGTTGATCACGAATTTTCAAATTGCGAATTTTAATCGCGAATATCGGCACTTCGAGAATTTGCGAATATTTAGAATAACGGAAAATATATTGGCAATCGCGAATATTCTTTTTTTTTTTAAATACCAGTTTATGCAATTTTTTATGCGAATTTATTGCGAAAATTTGCATATAAAAATTAGCTTAGAATTTGCATAAAAATTAACATAAACTGGTATTTAAATGATACGTCATGACGTATCTTTTAAATACCAGTTTATGCGAACTTTTATGCGCATTTTTATATGCGAATTTTCGCAATCAAGAAAATAATGACTGGAGATTGCGAATTCACGAACTTTCGAATATATGGCGAATATTCACCCAAATATTCGCGAAATATCGCGAATTTGAATATTGCCCCTGCCGCTCATCACTAGTCATGTACAAGGAAATCTCCTGGTGGTATGATGCCCAGGGGACTGCCTAAGTTCTCTTCATGGCGCTGGGGGGGAACATTTAATAATTAGGTGCCCTCATGAACTCAAATGTATTGCCATCCTCAGTATGGTCATAGGGCAGTATTTTGTGCTGCACAGTGGTATTTAGTTTTGCTGGGATGGTATTTTGTGCTGCACGGCAGTATTGCTGGCTCCATCTACTTCTCTTGTCCCTGCCTACTTGTGGCTGATGTTGGCCCTGTCTACTTCTGTTGCCCTACCTTCTGTCATTTTGGACTCACCTACAACTTGGAGCCAATTTTTAAGTTCCCAATCCCCCCAGTGGTCACTCTAACTGCGGTGCTTAATGCTCAGCTTGGATCAGGGTTTTCTGCTTTTTGCTCCAATCCTCTCAGTCACACACAGTCCAGCAGTGATGGACACCATCTGCACTGCCAAGGAGGAAGCAGGAGCTCTGTGACTATTGGGCCACCTCCTGTGCCTGGGCCCTTACTGGCTTAGAACTGAAGCCTGAGCACTGACTGCAGTAGTCACACATCCCCTCAAAGGCTGAAGAACGCACCTAAATTGACCGGGGAGATTACATTTTCCATATAGACTGAGGTGAGTATATACTGATAGAGGTGACTTCATTTTTCATATGGACTGAGGTGAATACAGATGATGTGCATATTACAAGAAGTGTTTTCTAATAATATCTATGGTATGTAAGCATAATCCCACGTCATACGTCATCATGCCAGCTGACGTGATGACATCATCACGTGCCATGTGAGATTTTGTGCTGGATCTTCAAGGAAGTTGGCCGCGAACACTAAAATGTTTTAATGTTGATCTCAGATGCCATTATCAGTGATGAACATGGCATCTGAGGAGTTCAAATTTTGGTAAAATTTGGCGAAGCAGACGAATCGAGTTTTTAAGAACTTAGCTTATCTCTAGATCCGATGTAAGAGAGAGAGTTTCTGATCTCATCTGTGACATTAATCTTGTTAGAAGAGCACAATTGCAGCTGCAGCTCATAGCTGGCATTGTTTTGCATTTAGTTGCATGGACCAGCAAAAGAGACGCCTAATTTATTAAGAGGTGTATACCTCCTACTAAACTGGGCTTCTTATTAACACTGGCATAGGAAACCTCACCCTTAGTATAATCTGTCCCATGATGTTGTAGATATTATTGCTAAGCGCTGGACTGGTCGGCACTGCTCTGGAAATGTTCGCGGTGCACGTGTCAATGGGTCGGCATCCCTGGAATAGATGTTATTGCAGTGTGGCTTTTAGTTAAGCAAGCATGTATTTGAGAGAGTTGTGAGGGATAGCTAATGGCCTTGGGAGGCATTTGGCTGTCAGCTATCAAAACTGTATGGACATTAGTGGGGTAGGGGACACTAAAGGGCATAGAGCAGCATGAACTCTAAATATGGCCCTCCTGACAAGTTACTTTTAAAAAATGTATTGTTTTTTGTTTTGTTTTTCTACTTGTGAACCTAGAATTAAATTTTAGCAAAGCAATTGAGCTACATATCTTCCAATGCAAAGAAAATACTAAAGAGGATGGTGGATTTTTATTGAACTAATACAATAATATAATTCCTGCTTAAATATGATTCATTGCAAATTGGCATTGCCATTTCGACTGCTGAAAATAGGGCCAATTGGCTGCTGAAAATAAGGCCATTCAGTTATGTGAAAAATAAAAATAATCTTTATTTACGGTATATAATAGCAAGTTTACAATTCAGAAGGTAAAAATTAAAATAGGCATCACAGGATTACAGGCTGATAGACCATTCAAACACTATCAATAAGGCCCCTGCTCACAAAAGCTTACAGTCATTAAGTCATCAGACATCAGTCATTCCATTAATTAACAGTCATTTACAACATCAGTAGCATCTTAAAAATTAATAAAATGAAATTTTAAGTGGTTTGCATCTTACATACAACAACATATACTAAAGTTATAGTTCATCAAGCATTACCATTGATAGGGTACTCTTAGGGGTAGACTGGAAGGAGAGCACTAGACAATCCATTCACACATATCTTTTATTTTTAGGTGATGCATTTTTCAGTGTTGACAAGTCTAGAAAATAAGAATGAACTAATAAGAATGAAATATAGAATGAACACACATATACCAGACCACCGTGAGTAGCTGGAGCGAGACTGCAGCATTACAGAAGGTGCATCTGTGTACTGTAAAAAAAACAAATAATAAAAAAATTAGGCATTTTATGCAGTTTATCCTAATTCATTAATTCACACATTTCAAAATGAGATTGGCAATCAAATTACTATAACATCCAGTTCCAATATTTTTCAACCATTAGAGAAGAAAAATAAGTGAAGCAAAGTCATGGCATGTGATATGTATGTATAATTATACCACTTAGAGAGCAACTTGACACATTTGGTTTAATTTATAATTTACTTTTAGATTGAAAATGAGTACTCATCAAAAATAAGTTCAACAAACTTGTCATAAAAACTGACAAGTATGTGCAAAAATCCCTTTGCGGAAAGTTGTAATGTCCTATTCTTCCTCAAAATGAAAAAAAAAACAAATTACTTCACTTACAAAGGGCAAAATATGAAGCATTCTGGCATATTATGCCTAATTACAGGTATCTCTGGAGAAAATGAACAGTTCCTTTTTTGCCAATTTGTAAAGATGAGCAAATGTTTTCACCTGTTTTGTGTTTTACACATTTACAAACTGATTTCCAATTCACTTGACTATTTTCAGAAGTCCCACAGCAGTGAATTAAGTGGACACTGCAACATGCATGACATAACCTTCATTCACAGCAGGGCCCTTATTCATGACATAAGAGCAGGTTTCAGAGGTTGGACCCACACCTCTTGGACATTTATGGCATATCCTATCCGATTTTTATTTTAAATCGTTTTATGGCAGAAGGAAATTTTCTAGTTACCTTGGACAAGAAAATGGGCCCTTACAATGAACAAGACAGTAAGCTGTGCAATCACAGCTTTTGCAATTTACTGCTATAAGACTTCAGAATATAGTCGAGCACCATGGCAGTGAATGGAGAGGACATTGTGCATGTGTAGCCACCCCTCCACACTTCTTCAGATTTAAGCAAATCCCAGGGGGATCTGCACCTATCGGACATTTATGGCATATGCTAGTCATAAATGCTGATGGCATCATTCATTAGCACCCGCAAGAATTCTAGTAGATGAGGCAAATGAAGCTTCTGTTTAAAACATATATTATCAATAAATGATATTTTCTAACATTTCTACCTATATGCTTATAAATATAATCCATATATGGGATTTATATAGGAAGTATTGAGTTGATTTTATGGCTTTGCCAAATTCCAGGCCATTTGGGTGTCCTCGAGTTCCCATTTATTTTGTTTCAAATGATGGTAGCCTTGCTCTCATGATAGCGTCTTACTTAAGTAAGTGTAAGTGTATGTAATATTGTAGGTTGATATGACCCTATTTAAACAGTTCTAAAGTTCCAATTAAGAAATGACTTCCTCTGTGTTTACTTTACCTCCATTAAAATCAATGTACAATTTTCCAAAGCAGAAAGAAAAACAGCAAGCAGTATTTTCCTAGATAAATCTCTAGTTTAGTTTGGAAAATTTATAGCAGCTCATGCAGTAATTTTAGTCTGAAGAAGTTACTCTAAACACATAAAATACCCGCCCTTGGCCTACGTTCCTTATAGAATTTAGAATTCATCACTTAAGAAAAAAACCACCTTCGTGGCTTAGCTTTTCAGTCTAAATTTGTGAAATTCAGCATATACTGTTTAGAAGAATCAAAACCATTCAGCTTTCGTGCCTCAGTCTTCAATAGCTGTATGAAAAAATGAAGGCATTATAGCTAACCTTAAAAAAATGTCGAACTGCATAGTTAATTCTGAAGTCTCTTTCAAGATATAAGTGTTTTTATCTGATTGCTACATAAATCAGCATTCATAGCTCCAAGCAGACATTGGCTATAAAATGCATTGCAGTTGCTGTGCTGTGTTAGCAAATTACTTTTCTCCCCCCCCCCCCCCCCATTCCACTGGCGTGATCTACTTAATGGCTGTAGCTACATAGCACCTTTTTACTTGATCTCTCAGGTCTGCAACGCTAAACAGGAAATATCCTTCTCCAGGTTGTAATGTATTTGCTAAAGACATCAATATAGAGTATTTCACCTGAATAAAATACATGTTTGGTTTGCATTTATGCATTATTCCATATATACTGAGGATACATTTATTGCTACTTCAATCTCCAGAAATTATTTCAGGCATATTTAAATTACACCCAGAGTGGAATAAATGAGGTCACCTGGTGCCCACATTACAAAAAAATGTTTTTTATTGCTGCAAATTCATAAAAAAAAAACTTAGTCTGTTTTGATGGTGCATGTGTTTAAGTAAAAAATGTGCAAGGCAGGTTCCCTCATTATACTGGCATGTGCATCATATGTTTTCTACATTCACCAATCACTCACATTCTTCTGGAAATGATCACTTGCGAATGAATAGCATTAGGAACAAGTTTGTGCTTGGTTCATGTTAAGATAGAAATCAATCTCCATTAGTTTATTGAGTAGCATATGATTTCACTACGCTGCAAAAGTAGCAACTAATTGAAGTTATTTTTTAAATAATATTTGTATTACAGTTTGCTAGTTTTGCGCCAAGTTCATATTGATATTTTAATCTGCACTTTTTATTTCAAGGTCCCGTGTTACTAAAGTTGGTCATAGAAGCCCAGGTGATTTGGCTTATCTGACCAATTAAAAAGCATTGTAGATATAATCTGATGGCAAATTTAGGAATTGATCATGCATGATTAAGATTTACTGCAGATGCACTAGGAGGGGGACAAAAGGGATGGAAAGGAGGAGTGATATAACTATAGTCAATGGCCAGCCACGTGACATCATCATAACATATTAGAGATAACTGCATAATAGGCTGTACCATATTGGAATTTCCCATTCCCCAGCAAAACAGTTAACAGAATACAAACATAATTATATGTTTCACATGTAGTCCATCAATGGATTGTGCATGTGTTTTTGAGAATATCAGGAGATTTATATTTAAACAATTTATTTATCCCAAAAACCTGCACTGTGTGAAATGGAGTTTACAGTAGTTATTAGGCAACTCATGCAAAACTGGATTGATACAAGGTCAGACAAGAGGCTGTGCATTCCATCCTTAAAGTAATGACTTTTAAAGTTTATTACGTATTGGCATATGTTCATATTTTGATATGATTTTGATACTAGTTGCTGCATTAAACAGTATCCAATTCAACAAAACAAGTTATCTAAAACCATTAAAGGGTTTGTTTGAGGTTACAAAAATGGGTTTGTCTTTCCAGAAACTGTGCCACTTTTGCCCATAGATATTATCTAGTTTACAGCTAAGACTCATTATAAGGAGGGAAAAAAGAAGCCTCAGATTTTTATTTTCTGTTAAATAACACAGAGGAGTGACAATAATTGGTTGCTAAAAGTTATTTTCTCTACATTTGTGGACATAGAACAAATTGTTATTTATTAAGACTGGTTTTTCAGACCCCGATCTTAAAAACTTTTTTATCTGGTGGTGGATCCGCCAAAGTTAGGAAGAGGTGACGGCCTCTACATAACTTCAGCACATCCAGCGCCTGTCAAAATGTAAGACAGCTTTCTTGCTTGCTTCCTTGGATAATAAATGACCCCCAAAGTCTTCATTAAAGGGCTAATTCAGATAGTCTGCAAAAACTTAAAGGGGTTTTCTAGGACTTACTTATTAATGAATGAATCAATATGAGAGCAGCAAAGATCCAATAATATGAGATCAGCTGTTTTCATAAGCTTCTGCGTTGAAACTATACTGTATAGTTCCGTCCACTATGCAGTGCTCAGGCCTAATTACTGCAGCACTGCTCCTATTTCATGTAACCAGGTCTGGCCACAACACAGTGTACAGAGTTGTGTAGATTCAGTGAACAGTTCAGTGATTACTGTATATCATCAATAGTTAGGTCTCAGATAACCCTTTTAAATGGGGAAATCAATATTGATGGTTAATCCTCAGGATAGGTCATAAATATCCTTTTGGTGGGAGTCTGATTACCGCACCCCCAATAATCAGCTGTTGGAAGAGGCTGCAGTGCTCTGTGAGTGCCAAGACCTCTTTCTAAACCAGTGACAATACCATAAATCGGTCACATTGCCTAGTCACAGCTCAGTCCCATTCAAGTGAATGAGGCTTAGCTGCAATACCAAACGCAGCTGCCATACAATGTACGGCACTGTACTTGGTAAGCTGTGAAGAGACTGCAGTGATTACCAGAGCTCCAGTGAGCTTAGCGTACTTTTCGGCTGATCGGAGGCAAACTAGAAACCAATATCAAATTCCAATATAATCCCTTTAATGACTTTAAGGACTTGAGAAAGTAAGGGTAAGGAGGTGGTGGTCTGTTGTGGCAGTTGAAATACAGCTTTATCAGGATAGGTTATCAATAAGGTTGAGCAAAGCAAAGCATTTGAAGCAGAATTCAGTCCAAAGTACAGGAATACTTCAATTTGCTTATCTTTCTTGTGCTTCTTGGCAAAAAAATCAAGTTTTCCTAAAATGGCAGCTGTACCTGTTACAAGGTGACTGTAAGAACCCAGGGAATGCAAGATCACCCATAATGCCATGCAGCTAGCTAACCCTTATTCCCTGTGATGTCACAGCCCTATAAAAGCCTCATCCCACGCGGCCTTCACCATTGTCCTGTGAGCTGAGCATAGGCAGAGACATGGCAATAACTCATGCGCTAGGGATAGTGTTGCTGCAATAATCCAGTGGCCATGTTTGATCCATCCACCATGTTCAGCATCTTGTTTTACCCCAACAATTTTAAAAGCAAAATTCCATTAGGTTCATAGAGAGATCCACATGGGATTATGGTCATCCTTTTTGAGAATGCCTTAATTTTTTTGCTTTAAGGAATATTTTCCTGCCTAAATGCTGTGTACAAACTCTGGTATCATCACACAGGAGAACAGGGGCGGCTGCTTAAGCGCTCCGGCTCCCCCGATCACCACTGGGGGAAGCCGGAGCACACCAGGATAACCACGGCATCTGAAGGGTTAAAAGTCTGTGACTCGCTGTAATCCTGAGTGTCTGCCCTTTAAAACAGCAGACACCGGGTCGCCATGGCGCCCTCTGCATATGCCAGCAGGCACCATTTTTAAATGCTTGCCTACTGACATAAATTTACTGTTGGTGGTTTGTAAAGGGTTAACTTGATTAATGATTAGGCAGGGGGGGCTTGGTATACTTGATTTATAGCGATTTGTGATTAATTATTTCGGAACGAATTGAATTTCTTGAACTTCGAATCAGCAGAATCAAATTTTTCTAAACTTGGTTTAATTCTAGTTATCAATATCAGATAAGTGGAGGTATGACTCTTAGCACCTCCACTGATCAGCTGTTTGAAGAGGCTGTGGCGTTAATGCGACAACTGCATGTTTACCTGCATGCTATCTACATTGAGACAGTGGTGCAGTGTAATTATATCTTCCTCTTTCATTCACTTGAATTGAAGGAAAATGCTGTAGTTAAACTGCACCATCACTACAATGCAGACAGTATGCAGGTAAACACTCAAAGGAAAGCAGCACACTAGCACTGCATGTCCTTTAAACAGCTGGTCAGCAGGGGTGCTGAGAGTCAGATCTCTGCCAATCTGATATTGATTAGAGATGCGCGGCAGGGGCAATATTCGCGTATTGCGGCAGGGGTAATATGCACGTATTGCACTCGCAATACAGGCGTGGGTCACTATTCCTACATTTTTCAAGCTGTTTTCTGAGACTGAATTAAATGGTTGGCATGGCAGAACATTACAATAGCTTTATATGCAGATAGAGTGCTCCAATATATTCGGGATTGCGCAAATCGGCGATTAATAATGCACATATTTTTGCGCAATACGGGCAACTTCACATTTTAGCAGGTCTGACTACATATTACTGATTGGTGCACTAAGTATTGTTGTGAACTTGTGACATCACAGCACTATGTCTGTAGCATGTATGTATGGAGAGCAGAATCTATGACACTACCTAACACCCTGCACTGGAACCTATCAGCTACACTATATCACTATCTAACCTACACTGACTATCTCACACTAACTATCTGTATTGTATATATAAGCTAACTAACTATCTAATGTAATGTGACACAGCAAAGCATAGACCACAGCAATGACACTGCTGTCTCAATCAGAACTGGAAAAAAAACTGCAGAAAATGGCTGCTGGGGAGGTTCTTCTATAGTAAGGGGTAGGGGGTAGTAACATAGTATAAAAGACCGAAAAATGACATTTGTCTATCCAGTTCGGCCTGTTTCCTACAAGTTAATCCAGAGGAAGGCAAAAACCCCTGTGAGGCAGAAACCAATTTTCCCCACTTAAGGGGAAAAAAATTCCTTCCCGACTCCAATCAGGCAATCAGAATAACTCCCTGGATTAACGACCCCTCTCTAGTAGCTATAGCCTGTAATATTATTACACTCCAGAAATACATCTAGTCCCCTCTTGAATTCCAGGCAACTTTCCTATTGGTTGCTAGGGATGTTGCTAAACTCAGACAAAGACATTGTAGCCTTCTCATTGGCCCACAAGCAAGAAGCAGGGAGGGATCATGGGTTCAGAGGGGAAAAAATCTAGAATATTCGCGAATACGTTAGGTTTTTTATTTCTTTTGATTTCAAGTACTTTTTAAGCTATTTAGCACTACTTAACTTTTTTTTTAGGATGTATGCCTTTTTATGTTTTATTTACAAAAGCAGATTTAAATCTCCCAGTTCCAAGAGGCCCTGAGATTATCTGGGATATAACTAACTCCAAATATTCACCCTTGCAAAGGATTTCAATGGGACAACATGAAACATCTTCTAGAATAACATTCATAAATCTATTGCATTAATTAAGGTTTTTTTCCAATTTCATCAACTCACAAGACAGAAAATAATCCTACAAACACATAAACATAAATGCTATTAAATAAACAATGGTCAAATATTTATGGCCTTATTTGTTTTGCCTGTGAGTCTTAGGCTTTGCTGATAGTGTGAAATAAAGTGAGGCTTCTAGGAAGCCTATCTGTTCCACTAATGAAGCTGAATCTGCACAGAACATTGACTAGTTAAACAAAAAGTTGTGTGTATAACATGAAATGATATATTGGACGTATTTGGATCATGGTCTTCACTTAAGCAACATTTTCATTAAGAATAAAATCCTTCTGATCCTTTTGTTTGGCTGAGATTCTTACACATATAGTAATTTCAAAGATATTCAAAGTGCTTTGCCATACAAATACTGCATAAACTGCTGTTTTGTTTTAATTTTATGGAAATATTTGCAAACCCTTTAATGCATTTAGTACAGCTCAGCAAGGATTTCCCATGGACTTTACATTGGCGGATCCATTGCCCTAAGGAGGTATACAAGAAAAGAAATCTGAAGTGCAAATTGATATACTGTATACAAAACGTTTAACATCGAGCAGCACTTGCAATGTGTACGCGTTCAAGGTACTTAGAAGAACTAGAAAAAAACAGATAAATGCAATGAAATCTTTAAAAGCACACACAACCTAAACACTTTTGGATAGCTGCATGGTCCTTGTGGCTTTAGCATTTTATTATACATCATCTCTTTTGACAAAAAAGGGAAAAAAATATTGTGGATTCTGTTATAGATAGCTTGGAGGCTTGCACTGTTGATTCACAGTACTACGGTCATACACTAAAGAAGACATTTACATGGAATATCTGTATACGTTTTCTGTATAAAAATTACAGTAGTTCTAGTTTGAGAAATGTGTTATGCATTTTATTTTAGTTTAGATTCAAGTCTGTAGAATATAAATTATACACTTGCTTTTTTATATTTTAGCTATTTTGTTTTTTAAAAACATTCTCTGAATAAAAATCAGATTTTAGTCAAATATGGTAACATTTATTTTTAAAAACATTAAATGATGACAAAGTCTTGGGATACCAAAATATATCCTTCCTGGGAAAAATTAAAGTAGCACTCCCACAAAAATGTTTATTCTCTGATCTGTTAGAAAGGTGCATGATGTAATCTTTAATGAATGTAATCTTCTCCCCAGTTACAGTTTTTATGAGTTAAGGTGGGTTTAGACACTTCGATCTACAGCTGATTGTCGGGATGTCCTGACAGTCAGCTGTTTGTTCGGTGAAGGAGACCGTTGTATTTACATGCAGAAATCTCCTTCATAGTATGAGGATGGGGGATCCCTATTGCAATCACTCATCCCCATACAGAATCATTGTTTCTGGGCAGCAGATCACTGTTTAGACAGCACAATATGCTGCCCAGAAACGATAATTGGTTTGCCTGCATGAACGACAGGATCACCTGATTAACAAGCATTTTGCTCGTTCATCAGGTGATCGTTGTACATTTAGATGGGCAGATTGTCAGGAACGAGCGTTCGCAGGAATGTGTGTTCCCAATAACTTGCCGATTATCAGGCAATGAAAATCCACCTTTATTCCCTCCTTTCTGATTCTCAGCTTTGTCATGTGACCAACTCTCTGATTTCCAATTGACACAGGACAGGGAGTTGGTTACTTCTCTATTCATTCCTATGAGACTGTCGGTGAGGCTCCCATAGGAATACATAGAGAAACTGGCTTCCTGGCCACACATAAGATAGTGTGAAAGTCTGATTGCCAGTCATATGACACCGCTGAGATGCAGAAGGGAGGTTATAACCAAATACAGACATAAGTAAGACGATTATATTCACCACAGTTTAAATCTGATCTGTAGATCTTCAGAAGACAATTATGTATTTCGTGTAACTAAATAAAAAACAAAAGAGGCAAAGAAGGGCGAGTTGTTCTATTTCATACCTGCAGACTGAATACTACAAATGTGAAACACTAATGCTAGATTAGAGAGTACTGCGGGTAGATATGAAAAGTGAATTGCTTGGTTAACATAGCTCGGTTGATCTATTATAGATAGATGGTAACATGGGGATAAGGGAAATATTAGATACCGCTTTATTAAGGAATTTTTAGATAAATGTATAGAAAATATAAATTATGAGAATACCTTTTTTGAAAAATACTTTATTTGTACAAAGTCTTGAAGTATATTTTTAATAAATGGTGGTAAGAGAAGGGTTTGTTTGAAGTAAATCATTTTTTGGAATAATGGTGAGGTTCATAATTAGGATAATTTAGTGGGCTAGGAGGATTTTTTTTGGTATACCACAACAAATACCAAGTTTAATTAACTCTATGGTCCAAGAAAAATAAAATCGAAGTAGACAAATTGAAAAGGCTTTATTAATACCTATGTATTCTGCCTTAGCTAAAAACCATAGAGATTAAACTTAAATGCATGTTGAAATAAAAAAGAGATCTGGGGACTGAATTTGCAAGTGGAAATTGTTTAAGTGGGCTGTATAATTAGAAGAGGAAGGTATCGAAGTTAGAATTCATAAAATACATAATTGCATAAAATATTAGGGAATGAAAGTGACAATTGTTTTAGGAATTGTGGAATGGTTTGGGACAACATTGAAGACATAAAAAAAATTGATTATATTTTGAGAAAGTATGTATGCTCTGATTGGTCTGTATGGTTACACTCCAGCCACTCTCCACTGACAGGTCAGAAACCGGTCTAAGAACAAGTAACTGTTGCCTGGCCCTGGGTCATCCTGCTGACACATCCAAGGTCATTTTACTAGCAGTTCTAGAATAAATAGCTTAAAAGGAATACATCATCAGAAAATGACCTATTATTTAAATCGTTGTTTTTTTAAACAAATATTAAAAAAAAAATGTTTTCTTACATTTTCCACTTCCCTATCTATATATATTTTTTTTCTTAAATGACCACTCAAATCATGCAGTTTCTACACTTGCCGCCTGGCCTAATAATATGTTGAGACTTCCAGTGTAATGAAAAATAAAAACAAAACAAAAATGAAAAAATTAAATTGGCTTGGTCCTAAATGGGTAACTAAGGACTTGTTCTCTACTTCCTGCCTAAAACTTGTACCTTCACTGTTTTGGCAAGTCTTTTCATTATGTTTTGGAAAATATCTGGAATTCTTGCCCATTCAATTCAAAAACCAATGGTGTTGTCAAGGATTTAGTGGGTTTGAGATAAGCAGTCTTTGTTGTCAGTAAGTGTCTTGCTGTCAATTTCTCTCAACTTATTTTCATAGGCCTCTCTTTCAGCATATGGGCATTTACCTATTGTTTGCTTTAAAATTATACACATACCATTGTGTAAAAAGGCATAAGAATAAAACATTGTAGAATATAGTAGTATAGATTTCCTCCACACTCAATCTATGGAGGGGGAGTACAAGGTTATTGTTCTTCTTCAACCAAACTTTACTTTTGGCACTTAATAGAAGAAGATCCAGCATCCTCTTTCATCCTAACAGAAGGTGAAGTACCTTGACCCCAGAGAACATATTTGCCCTGTTTATGGTCTATTATGGTGTGCTTTACATCACTCCAGCATAATATAGAAGAGCAGTCTGTGGTTTGTACTATCACAACCCATGAAACTACAGGTGACCTTTTCTACTGAACTGTAGTTGTTCCTACAATATTCACATTTAACAGTAATAGTCCTTACAGATGGTTACCGTATTTTGCACATTAACTTACTGGCTGTCATGTTGAAAGTCCCTTAACTCTTCAGTATAACTCTTGAATTAAAAAGTCAAACCCACTAACTGGAAGTGCTGTCAGTAGATTCATTTATAGGGCTTTCTGGGTTAAAGGGGTTGTCCCACAAAAGCTAAATTCAGACGTTTTCAAACTAGTACCTGAATCTGAATACTTTTGTAACTGCATGTAGTTAAAAATCTAGTATAGCCACTGAGATATTTAATAAAATGTATCTATATAGCACCACCCGCTGTTTGTTTTCTTTCTTATTTCTCTGTCCACCTCACTGAGGTGGACACACATGCTCAGTTCCATCCTTCAGCTGCCTCCTGAGTTGTGATAGGGAGAGAGATGCAGTAGAGAGGATACACCTCATGAGAAAGGACACACCCCTTGAGCTGCTAGCTTAATAACTCTATTACAGAAATTGGAGCAATGAAGGGGAGATCTCTGGATCCATGTGGAATACAGAGCTGGTTCTAGCTTTGTTAGAAAGAGGTAATCATGCATTACATAATGCTTTATTTTCATCTTTTACAGTAATCATGGGATAACCTTTAAATGGACTGTGCCATGATTAAATGTTATCCCTTATTTAGAAGATAAAGATTAACCAACTTATTGTGAAGGCCCAACAACCTTGACCAATCCTAGGAATGTGGGTCCCTGTTGCTCCAGATAGTAATACTTCTGATATATTATTGATCACGGTGGTCCAACTTCTGAGGTCCTCTTTGGTGCTGAGAAAGGGTTCCTGTTCCCCATCCTGATAGAGACAGTTTAAGCATGCGCCCTGCTGTTCCAGTCATTCTTTATGAGACTGTCAGAGATTGCCAAGCTCTGTATTGTGTAGTGGCTGTCCAGGAGTATGGCAGCTCACTTTCTGTTTCTGGCTCTGCCCACTGTGGTTTTTATGATGCCAGCAACTGCAGAAAATATCTAATCAGTAGGAGTGATGGACCACCACCAATGCAATATTGATGACCTATCCCGAGGATAGGTCATCAATATCTGGAAACTAGAGAAGGCCTTTAACTAATAATTTACTGTCAAAATTTCAATATGCCTTCACATAACACCCAGTATCATTTCATTACTGACATAGTCTTTTCTTAGGCAAGGCTAAATCATTTGAAATAGGAGATATGGAAAAATAGTCTTGAGCTTTATTCTAAGTTCCTTAGTCAGTCTTTCAATATACAATATATAAGTCTCCAATTGTAAACTGGGAAGTCAAGTTATGAGATCAAAGGGTTGCCACACTATTGATGACCCTGTGGTAAGAATTCCCGGCATTCAAGGGGTTAATAGCTGGAATCAGAGTTTTCTTCAAGCCATTACAATGAGAGTACAGCTGTCGATCACAGGTGCAATGCATATGTCATTTTTCTGTCCTATGTTTATATTGTGGGACATAAAGTCTTCACTTCAATGGCCTCCAGTATAATGTACTTTATGGCATTTTTTTTATTTTAAGATTTATAAGGAAAAGTTTCCACTTCTCTACTTTAACAGGGAATTAAATGTGCATTTTGTAAACAATATATATCTACCATCCATTTCAGCCAGGAATGGAGAGATCAGGCATCCCATTGGATCAGTAGGGGGTCATGGTCATAAACGTTGGACACCTATAACACGTATGTAGTGTACATAAACCCTACACTATTTCTATAAACCTCTTAAAAAAAGAAGGCCTCTCACCCTTTCTGACTGTTTTAACAACTCCTTTCATTCCCCATGTAATCACTATGCTGGAGCATTTTTCTCATAAATGTATGCTTTGGCGTTACTCTATAATTCCTGCTAGACATTTATGAATACAAGTATAACTGAGTGTTACCAGTGGGGGTATGCCCCTGCACGGTCTGACACTGGCAGATGAGATATGACAGTGTCAGCCTGGGAAGGGATACACCCCAAATGGTAAACTTCTAGCAGGAATAATAGGGGAAATGTACAACCATCAAAAACATGGTGGAAATGTACAACATAAAGTCATCAGTATAAATACTCCAGAATTGTAATTCCATGTGGAATACAATTATTTACTAAAACAAACATGTCAGGAGTGGTGAGAGGTGACTCTGGATTCCACATTCAGGAAGGAAAAGCTAAAGAGATATTATCTATGTTTTATATATGAAAAAATAAATCATTAAATTAATTTTACACACTGTGCAGAAGAATATTGATGACTTGAGGGATTGAGTCTGCCACTTCAATAATTCTCTAAAGCACTTGTGTAATCCTTTGGCCATGATTGACATCCAGCATGTGCATGGAAATAGTCATCTGCCAGACAGTGAATATTGCTATTGCCATACTGTGGCTATACTGTATGTGTGTGTTAAATACAGCATATGCTGCATCATAAAATAATAATTTGAAAGCAATTATGTTGTTGTTCATGAGTGTACACACCTTTTAGCCACCTGTTAGACAAACTCTTTTTATGCAACTCAGACAGGAAACGTATATAGCTGTGTAGCTGTTAATATTAGAATAGAATTCATTGTGGAGCTTCTGCTGCACCATCCTGCCGTCTGGTAAATTAGGACCACTAACCACGGAAACTGTGCAAAACAGAAGTTCCGCCTTTCATCTGCTCCTTTCCCTTGTTCTTATTTTCCCTCAGATTTAAAACTGAAGATATATATATATATATATATATATATATATATATATATAAACCTGTTTGTGTCTGAAGAAGTCATCAATGTCTTCACCTATCTTTCTCAGGCATATGACAACTGTCTGGAGGAGATGCCTCTCTGCTCTGTCCTTTCTACAGTCTGACAAAGATACCACTAAGCCCCTCCCATTTTGACTAAGTTCCATGCTCTTAGTTGGATTCATCCAAGATGGAGCAGATCAGTAGAAAATTAATTCCCTTGCTCTCTGTAGAAATTCTGTAGAAAGTGTTAGGCTCGTGAAGAAGACACATATAATTCCTGTGTACCTTTAGAATTAATTTTTTCAGTTTAATGATCCTTTATATCACCACATTTCCTCAGTCTTAAGTATATTGTCATGATGACATCCTTTACAGGGACAATACACTACATGAGTGGGCCAGTCAGTAGTGACATCACTATAGACAACAATTGACTGCAGCTGCCCATGGTCGGTGACCTAGTAAAATCACCCAGGTGTGCAAACAGCTACGGTGGGGAACCTGTGCAGGGGCTGCAAATAGACAAAGAGAAATCCTATTAGTTTATCACTCTGAACACAGTGAAAAGGTATCCTTATAAAACATACTGTATATATATAAAAATGCATTATCCAGTTAAATGCAGCTAAACTTAACCCAGAAGCCAATGGACTCAATGTAGTAAAGAGAAATATATTCTCTCTTCTGCCATGTTATCAGCTTGATATTTTCCATATTTTATTTGAGTTATGATAGGGGAAACTGGTGGTTTAGTTAAGTGCATCAAACTGTTGGATATAATCTTCTGCAGATCACTATTAAATCCTTTGACTGAGATCTTCGATCTCTTTAAGTGTCTTTTAGGAAGAGTTTAGGAGACAAGTAGTAGTGCATGGATGCCAATAAACAGTCATGTACCCTGGCTGCTTTCATCACAATTAACCTGAGCAGAAGTATTGAGAATCCACACTGCAGATGTTGAATCCTTCTCTATAAGGGCATGTGCTGCAGGGTACTAGCTGTAAAGAGCACTAGCAAACTAGAGGCAGTGTTTCATAGGAGGTGCAAAATGGTGATAGATAGATAGATAGATAGATAGATAGATAGATATAGGGACAGATAGATAGATATAGGGATAAATATAGGGATAGATAGATAGATAGATAGATAGATAGATAGATAGATAGATAAATATAGGGATAGATAGATAGATAGATAGATAGATAGATAGATAGATAGATAGATATAGGGACAGATAGATAGATATCGGGATAAATATAGGGATAGATAGATAGATAGATAGATAGATAGATAGATATAGGGATAGATAGATAGATAGATAGATAGATAGTTAAATATAGTTAGATAGAATAGGGACAGATATAGATAGATAGATAGATAGATAGATATAGTTAGATAAATATAGGGATAGATAGATAGATAGATAGATAGATAGATAGATAGAATCTATACAACCCCCTACACACTACAATATTAAAATATATTAACTCTTAACACAATTATATAATGTAGAAGGTAGTAAAGAATGAATTCTCTATAGCCTGCCCAAAGGATTTCCGGGTCCACATTAATTCCATGAATACAAGCTACCTCTCCTAAATACACAAGCCTATTAGACCTTAAAGGGGTTGTGCCACTAATATAAATGTATACTGCACAACAGATATCGCTGTTATCTCACTTCCCCAAATACCACTAGTTATCAAAACTGCCTTATTCTAAAGTTTTTACCCTACCATTACACCTTGTGGTAAATCTGTTTTAATATTCGGTTGATATAGTTTACATCCTGCTTTGGAGCTTTGTAATGTAGGACTTGGAAACATCATTGGTAAGAACAAGGGGCGTGGTTAGTGTCACATGATCTGCTGATGTCAGGACACACCTTACTGTCCTAAGACATGACAGGAGACACATGACAAACCATCAAGTAGGATTCAAGTCTAAGGCATTAGAGAAAATTGCAAAGGACGTAAATTAGAAAAAATAAATAATCCAATGAGAGTAATTGCTGAAAATACACAACGTAGTTTATGTCACAACCCCTTTAATTTACAATCTTTCCCTGTACTTTGCTATTTAGTGATGCGATAAAAGGTATGGCTAGCTTCACAAATATGGATATTAAGCCAGAGAACACAAAGAAATCCCCTAAATAAGACCTCATTACAGGCTTCCAGCATCATCTTATCTATCCCTCTAGAAAAATGTGCCTATTGGTAATATCCATTTCCTACTTAGACCAGTATATGTACATATTAAGTTACTGTTTGCATGTCCCAATGACTCAGTTATTAGTAGTGTTACTGACCATGAGGACTCTTCGCAATATGTTCTGACCTGGGGCTAAGTACAACTTTTTAAACATCAAGTTCACACAGAAGCTTTTTGAACTGGATGATAGATTAATAAAACAGCTTATATAGTTTTTTTCAATAATTCAAGATAGTTATACCTGTGTGTGTTCATGTTTGAGATATATATATATATATATATAGTTGAAGTATCTAGGGATTTATTTATGTATACATATTAATCTGTATCTATATATATATATATATATATATATATATATATATATATATATATATGTTACTATAATCATATAATGTATTTTACATATGTTACAGGATGGATTATAATATATTATACTATTCAGTAACTTTAGGACCATGAAATAAGAAGTGAGAGCGGTCTAGAATAAAGCCATGCAGATGTTGAATTTCTCTTGTTATTTATTAAACAGGAAATGTGTTTTCCTCTATTTGTCAGACATTATGTTATGGTGTAGGATATGTCAGCTGTATATATTGTATATATTTCAGCATACAGGAAGTTGATATGATCCAGTACCTGCCTATAACTGTAGAAGAAACAATGACATTACCTACAAGTGTGGGGCAAGTTTCATCAGACTGCTGGGATTATTCTCTTGTCTCTCTGTTCACACACACACACAGCCTCTTTCTCCTCAGTCCACACAGACATAACTCCCGTGACGTCATCCAGATCTTTACAGATCTCCTTGAGAGGACCCAAAAGAGCTGGAAGTGTCTCCCTGATCTGCTTACTTCAGTCACAGCTAGGATTCACAGGGATCTAGCAGGGAAAATATTACCTACTCCATCTGCAGATATCACCTTATTGGTAAGGCATTCAGATTTATTTCTCCTTTTTGTTTTCTACAATGAGGAAGTTCTCTCCTTCAAGAATTTACTCTGTGCTAAGGTTAACTGATCCTCCAGCTACAATGCTGATTAGAAATAAAGATAATTCATTTAATCTTGTCATCTTTCCTTAGTTTAAGATATACTGTGCGTGGAGTACAAATATTGCATTGTATCATTTCTATGTGTGTATTTGCTAGGAATTACTAGTTTTTTATTTGGAAGCTTAAAAAACTGCATGTTTTTATTAGTATTATTAGAAGCAATATCAGTATTGTTATACTATATTATTATTATTATTATTATTATTATTATTATTATCAGTGAATTATTAGAATAATAATAAATCATTTGAATTGTATGATTAGATGTTTTCCCTATAAATGATTTCTATTAGATATTCTCTTGCAAACATCTGCTTGCACATTAATGTTTCCTTGTTACTTCCCCCTTTCTTCCCTCTGATTAGCCCCCAATTTACAGAGGCCCCTTGCTTCCAACATTCTCTGTTGTGAACAGTTGACAGCTAAAATTGCTTGGGTTATCCTTAACCACTTAAAATGTGTGTCATTATTTAGATAGTCATCCGGATTAAATGTGACCTCCTAATACAGATGCCCATTTTAATAGGCTCAATGCTTCTTCTATATTTATACGGTCAGGCCTCTATTGATATCCGGACTTTTGCTCTTTACATTTCTAAATTAAGGTTTCCTAGAGTAAGGTGTTAGAAGAAGCAGGTATTTATTATTGAAGATAGAACTCTTTGCCCTTAGTATAGATAGATAGATAGATAGATAGATAGATAGATAGATAGATATGAATATTAACTTTATCTGCATTGTTAATGGAGCATAAAACCACTATAAGTACAAAATTTCCAGACAAGGTCTTCTTTTCTGCAGGGCTGATTTCTTAGTACAGCCTTGAAGTCAAGTCCTTGACATCTTTATACCTTGTATAAATTCTTTAGTGCCCCTGCACTTCGTCAAACCTGACAAATATGTTAGAAAATATAATTCCAATGGGGCTTTAGCTCACTTCACAAATTTAAGGATTTAAGCAAAAAAACAGTTTGTTCTTGGACTAGATCTCAGCATATTGGTAGCCTTGCAGTATTTATGGATGTTATTATTATACAATATCAAGACTTCCTCACAAAATTCAATGCCATGCAAAACATGAGTGATCTGACAAGACACACATTTTATAATGACTAATAAATGTAATACTTACAAGAGGCAGGGAAAAGATTTTTCCTCATAAGACGCCTTATGTTTTGTTTAATAATATTCATTACTATGGCTGTAAAAAGCTGAAGGTTTAAAAAAAACTCTGCATTCAAACCATCCATGCTATAAAGTAATAATCATATAAAAGAAAACCTTCTTTCTACTGTTGTTATGCTGGTATCTTGGAATATGGGTTGTTTAGAGGTAATTCAGAGGCTTGATTATAACAGATAAAAATCTTTTAGAGGGGGAAACCACAGATAAAATAAATAATGTTAGAGTATCCTTCTATTCTTTTCTTCTTCTGATAATGAGAATAGGAGTGAAGCAAATGTTATGATCTGTCATTATTGTGTATCCAAATGAGAGTATTAGCCATAAAGAATTATACTGCCCACCCTCCCCCATCTTCCTCCCTAACACTCCCCTGGAAAAAGAAGAAAATCTATTGAACAATGTTAAGTATGCACACAAACTTCATGCAAATTAATCCAGGCTACTGTACAATTAGTGCCTGATTAAAGCCTCATTTGTGTAACTCTGGACGTTATGCGGAATTATAGTTTTACAATGTGTTACTATTTTTGACTGTTTTTATTGTTTTAATTTAAAAAAAATGTACCCTTATATGCACAATTATTTCATGAATACCAAGAGGGCGACCGCATGTTGCACTACACTTTATTAAATTTAATTTAATTGAATGACAAGTTGGTGGTTGAATTCTGAATTAAAACAAATTAACTTAAATCTAAACTTCACAATTATTATTAGAATAGAAATAATAGATGCATCTAGAATTAATATAGAATGCTCTAACTCCACATTTGTTTCAAGAGAAACACTTTAGGAAAAAGAGACCATAACAAAACAAACTAACATTTGTCATATATTATATTTGCAGAGATACTGCTATGGAAATTAGCCTTTCTAAGAATGCCCCCTCCTATGTTGACTTAGGTAAGTAGTAGACTTTTTGTAAGTTAATTTAATTGCAAATAAAAGCAAATCAACCACAAAATAATAACAATGTTATAATAACAATTGCATAATATTACTGATAGTAATATCACAAAAAAGAATAGTTATGAAAATTGTATTAAATAAGCACATAAAATAAAAAAAGAATTCTAAAACAGTAATATTTATTTGATATTTAAGGAATAGTTGCATAAATGATTCAAGTTTTTAATATATTGGTCTTCAGTTAAAGGGATAGATAGAAGATTATAGATAGATAGATAGAATCTCCACAAACCCCTAGATGGATCACAGATGGATAGATAGACTATATGTGCAGCATATGCATTTAGATGACACTCATTTAAGATAAGTATATATATTGTTTTATTTTCCTTGTTTTAAATTGTTTTATAAAATTAGCAGTTTCTCCATTTATTAGTCATATTAATTTACAGATCCAAAAGTTGAAGCACATTGATTAAAAAATGGATTCTGATTAAAAAGATGCAAACAACTGATGCAAATATATTTTCTCTATCTGTATACAACCACAAATTGAAATAATATATCTAAGGAACAAATACACTATGAACCCATTTTTAAAAAAAGCTGCACTCAGGAAATAATAGTAATATAAAAATATAATATGGTACTATTAGAAAAATACAATTATGATAATAAATATATATATTTGTTGACAATAAACTATTTGCAGAAATATAACTATTTGAGGAACTTTGTGTAGGTCATAATGCCCTCTCTGCTGTGAAAAAGGAGCTTTAGCCAGACACAAAGACCTTGTATAATGTGAGCTTTATGCTCAACCTAAGATTACAGTTCATTTTAGTTATTAGGGATTGGTCATGTCATCAATCGGTTATTTTATGGGTTTGTTAGGTCATGGAAATGTCCCTATTGTATAACTTGCATATCTTGTGCATGGTTGGCAGCAAAAGTAGTTGATGAGATCATCAACCTAGTATTTGAAATTAACAGACATTAGAGTAACTGTTGGCCAATCAGCAGCACAAAGTCAAGAGCTTGTTAGGGATAGACAGATAGACTGATAAATAGATAATCATAGATATTTAAATACTGTGGATAATAGATATATCATCAATTTTGAACATCTATTATCCTAATGTATTGTTTATTAGAGAGTAATATTATGTATAAAATTTGCTTCAGAAATCGACACAAGCCTCAATTCCTTCTATTGAGCCTAGAGATCGAATGTTGAGCTACAGACATAATAAAATGCAAAGCACTCATGGTCACTTTGCTTTTACTAAAATTTGAGACACCGTTGGCTCAATATATCTTACCCTTTGTATATAGCACTTAAAAACATGCATGGATAGGTAGATTGAAAGGTAGACTATCAAAGTAGGCATCAGTATTGTTGGTATGGAAGCAAACATGTACTTTCTTGTGTGCTTGTGTTACTGTAATGTATCTATCATAAAGATTCTATTGGTCATATTGACAGTGCTCCAGTCTCCTCTCCATGTACACATACACTTTCTGCTGCTACTGCTGCAGTAGAAGCTATTAAAATCATCATCAGTGTATAAGAATAGTACAAAACTACCATAGCTGGTCCAGATCTATACTAAAGCCAACATATAGATTTAGAAGAAAGCTAATAAGATTTACAAGTTCAAATAACAATGTATTTACTATTAACTACTGTATAATATAAAATTACACACATGGAGGGGTTGGATGATAGATAGATAGATAGATAGATAGATAGATAGAGATAGGACAGAATTTTTTATTGTAGATATAAATGCAAAGATATATATAAAACGGATTTATTATAATGAAGAATTTTTGATTATGTATTTGTGATTCACAATGATAGTAATGTTAAGATTACTAATAATATATTACTAGAATCTTTCATTGTAGACAAATAGACAGACATTAGTAGATAGATAGATAGATAGATAGATAGATAGAATATTTCATTGTAGGTATAGGTATATATAAAAATGATTCCTTATAATGAAGAATCCTTGATTATGTATTTGAGATTCACAAAGTAAGAAATGTTAAGATAACTCTTAATATATTACTAATACTTATTTATACAGGCTACTCTATAAGTTATAAAGTTACCATGTTCAAATAGATAGATAGATAGATAGATAGATAGATAGATAGATAGACAGATAGATAGACAGATAGATAGATATAGTGATAGATAGATAGATAGATAGATAGATAGATAGATAGATATAGATGATTGACTGACTGATTGATAGATAGATAGATAGATAGATAGATAGATAGATATAAGACAGAATTTTTCATTTTAGATATAAGTACAAAGATATATAATAAGAATTCAGTATAATGAAGAATTTTTGATTATGTATTTGTGATTCACAATGATAGTAATGTTAGGATTACTATTAATATATTACTAGAATCTTTCATTGTAGACAAATAGACAGACATTAGTAGATAGAAAGAACGATAGATATATAGATAGAGTGATAGATAGAGTGATAGATAGATATGAGATAGATAGATAGATAGATATACAGATAGATAGATAGATAGATAGATAGATAGATAGCAGATATAATATTTCATTGTAGGTATAGGTATATATAAAAAATATTCAGCATAATGAAGAATCCATGATTATGTATTTGTGATTCACAAAGTTAGAAATGTTAAGATAACTCTTAATATATTACTAATACTTATTTATACAGGCTACGCTATAAGTTATAAAGTTACCATGTTCAGATAGATAGAAAGATAGATAAATACAGTAATGGATAGATAGATAATAGATAGATAGATAGATAGATAGATAGATAGATAGATAGATATAGAAAGATAGGACAGAATTTTTCATTGCAGATATAAGTACAAAGATAGATAGATAGATAGATAGATAGATAGATAGATAGATAGATAGATAGATATAGATAAAGGATTCAGTATAATGAAGAATCTTTGATTATGCATTTGTGATTCACAATGAGAGTAATATTAGGTTTACTATTAAGATATTACTAATACTTGTTTCTACAAGCTACCCCATAAGTTATAAAGCTGTCATGTTCAGACTGATGTTTGTTAGACATTATATTTATTTATAAAAAATAGCTAACATATGGTTCACATTGACAAATAACAATAATATATCAGCAATAGTCTGTACATTTTATGTTCACTTAATGCTTAAATCAAAACATATAATGTTACTAAACGTTGTAAAAATATCCTAAAATCCCAGTGTGGGGCATGTTCTTGTCATTTCTTAGCCTACAACATATTAGCTGTATGTCATTTATACCTATTGAAATTATATATACATAAATATATAATTTATTCTGTGCTAAAATTAGTTTCTTTAGACAAGTTTGATAATTTTTGTTACATTTTTTTATTTCAATTGTGTATATATATATATATATATATATATATAAAATTTTAAAAGACTACAAAGCAATCGGAAATTTTAAGGATTGCTGTTAGCATTATATCATCAGAACTTCCCTAACACATATCAAGGAACCATTTCTAATTTACTTATTTTTACTTTTTATATATTAGTCTGATTAGAACATTATTTAAAAAATGTGTCCTAAGTTCTCTATCTTTCTATGTATATATTAATTTTTCGTTTATGACTATATAGATGTTTGCAAATTAATTTAAAACATTATTAAACAATTTGATATTATTAAAATAACAGTTTCCTGGTGTATCCTACCATATATTTATTCTAGCCATATCAGTTGCTTATGATATGTCTGGAGTTGGACCACCTATAACTTACCTGGAATTGAACTATTTATTTTTTTAGTTATTTTAACTATATTTCAAATAAAAAGTTACAAAAAAATCAACAAATGAAAGTGAATTTATACATTAAAAATTAGGTTTATGTTTTATTTAACCTTAACCATTAGGTGATAAATATAACGATGCTTTTAATTAACATCCAAATGTTAGAATTATTTTTTGGGTCTAACAAAACCATATGTATATATATATATATATATATATATATATATATGGACAACATAGACATTGTCCTAGAATTGCGCAAAGTGTGTATATTCAAATATATAAAATAAATATTCCAATTTAGAAATTTCCCCAAATTTTTTTTTGTTTTGGTAATTTTTTATGTTTAAGAGTGGGATACTATACTTATATATGCCTAGGATTTAGGGAAAAGTGTGAATTGGTGTAATTTGTAAGGTGTACATATTAGACATTCTGAACTATAAATTCACAAGCAATGCATTTTGTAAATTTATAACTACATTAAACATATGAGATATTTAGCATTTTGCAATTCACGTTATTTAAAAAAATCTGTTAATAATCTAAATATTTGTATATAATTTTAAAACTTCAATATGATAATACATAATCACTTGAATGAAACAAAGATGTTACAGAGTTTATTTTATATTTCATTGACTTTACTTTACCAGCTACTCGTTTATCTATAATTAGGAAGTCAGAAAATACACAAGCCAAAAAATGAAGTTATTTAAAATGCTCAGTATCTATCTATCTATCTATCTATCTATCTATCTATCTATCTATCATATTTGCATAAAGTGCAAATAGATCTTAAGCCTCACTGCTCCCTCTAGTGGTCTTGCACTATATGATATTCTATAAAAATCCCAATGCAAAATAATAATATATGTAATTTAGCATACTGATTTTCTAACTCAACATACTATATATATATAGTACATTTCATATTCTAATGTCACTTTCTAATAAAATAAAATAAATCTAAATACCCCACTCCACTTTATCTTTATTTCTGCCCACCTTTGTTTTAGTTGCAATAATTATCAGATACAGTAGACATATAGTGAGGATTTATCCCACCCCTATACCACATATCTGATTTTTCCCTATAGCATTAAGAGGATTTGCCTAATTGATTTGAGTCTATACACAAATTTCATATAGCTCCAGGGAGCAGCTTGTAGCAGACAGCAGAGCATTTAGAAAGATTACCTGTTGGCTAAACAGTGCAGTTCTAGGTGGGTCTTGCTACAATAACCCTAGTTAAACAGGTCCCTCCTGTACTTCACTTAGTCAATTGATTGCGATTGCTTTAGTAATATACAGTTTTCCATTGGTATAGTAATAAAGTTGTAGTGGTTAATTGTTATAGAACAGTCATATAGTTAACTATGATAGATATCTCCTATATACATTTTTATTTTAGTAATATATGTATTGCTTTACTATTTGTATTTATTTTACTCACTTACTTCGCTTTATACAGGCATTATAATTGCTTGCTTTCTTCACTGGGGCTCACAATTTAAGTTCCCTATCAATATGTCTTTGGTGTGTGGGAGGAAACCGGAGTACCCGGAGGAAACCTACAGAGACATGAAGAGAACATACAAACTCCATGCAGATGTTGTCCTTGGTTGGATTTAAACCTAGGACGGCAGTGCTGCAAGGCACCAGTTCTAACCACTGAGCCAATATAATTATGTATCTATAGTTTGAATTTTTTTATTATTATAGTCATATTGATAGACAACTTTTTTATTTATATAGTAAAAGAACATATATAACTGTTTTATTTTTATAAAATTTTTATAACTAGATACTGTTGCTAATTGCTTTAGAGATACAGAGATACTTTTCCTAACATTGTACTGATATCTACACAAATGCCCCTTGCTTCGGTAGTATAGATTGATGGAGTCATTCATTTGAAGCAGATGTTCTTTATTCTTATTTTGTCTATGTATAAAAAAGGAGATGAAGAACTGTCTCAAGGTCTCTACATAATAGAAAACCTAGACAGTGTCTAGGCAAACATGTGTAATCTTATCATGTTCTCTTATCAAGCCTGGTCCACAGACTGCAGGTCCTTACCACTCACTCTACGTGTGTTTATCTTACCATTCAATAGCCCTAACCTGCTGTGCTTTGTCTTGTATGAAGTGGCAAGCTACACAATATTGACTGTGAGTGTGTGTGTTCTCTGTGTCCAACATTTTGTAGGTGCAAACTGCATAGCCTTGAAGAAGCACAAGCAATCAAAATGTTTTTTGTTCTTCTGCATTTTGTTAAATATTTAGACACAAATTATAGCCAAATATCATGTTTCTTGTGTTACATTCATTTATGAATACTGATTTTAGCAGTAGAGAAGAAACACTAAAACAAATAGTCATAAAAATGCAAAATCTTTAATTTTCACATAAAATAAACTTGTAAAGTCACTTTACAATACTTTAAAATACCTTTACTTGTCTACAGAAATATTTTGCAAACTTTGTGATTTGCTACACCCTGGTTCATGAGATATTTAAATAGACAACTTGTTGAGGATAAAGCAGAAATTATGATACTTACTAGTCTTGATTATAGATGGATGGATGGATGGATGGATAGATAGATAGATAGATAGATAGATAGATAGATAGATAGATAGATAGATTTGACACATTGCCCATTTCCATTACACAGTGTTTATGTATATGTTTACAAAGGTACTACAAGTCACAGCAGGGGTAGAACACACTGAGGCTCGCTTCATATATATCAGTTTTAGGAGGGGAGATGGCCATAACTGGTATATGTGTACTGTATGTCAGTGCATAGATCCAGCGTCTGTACACTGATAGGACCGGACAGAAAAACTGGGCATTCAGCATTTTTCAGTCTGGCACAATTTGACATCTGGCATCACAACAGATGAACCTAATGTATGAGAAAGATCCCGTAGAAAACTATGTAATCAGTTCTGGCTTCGGTTCCCCTCCTGTTTTTTCTGCTTCACCCCAGAGCGGAACTGAACCAGAACGACGGATATATGTGCAGTGGCTCTTATCCATCTTAATGTGCTATAGGTTAATGCATTGGTATCTCCTAAAACATTTCTTTAGAAAATAAAGATAATAAGAAAAAAATAACTGGCCAGAATGTTGAAAACATAATATATCTATAATATAAACAATGTAGCATAAAACATAATTTATTGCATGGATATTATTAAAATTATAGAAGAAGAAAAAATATTATTAGTGTTTTTTTCCCAGTAGATATAGCAAAAATAATCATAGCACTGACTTGGGAGTCTGGCAAGTCTGTTTGATAAAGTACGTATAGGGTGATCACTGCGTTTACTTATACTCCTATAATACTAATTATCACTAAGTGGTTTAACCCCATCAACCCACAGTACTCGCATTACAATATAGTGAAATATATGATAATATTTTCATAAAAATGTTCACAATATTGTATGAAAACTAAGCATGACCATATCATTTATGTGGATATGTATACAGTACATACGTACAATCTGAACAATAAGCAATTTAGCAAAATATTACGGACTTAACAAATGTGGATATGAAGGCAGATTTTATTATGCTGTTTTAAATATTTGTTTTGTGGATTTGAGCTTTTACATTTATCTTATTGGACATTGTCTTATTGTATTTAATATTTTTTGTGCCAAATATACATATACATATGCAAAAAACGCAGTATAGGGATCGCTGGTACACAATGGGGCATGAGTCTTTTAACTGACGCATCCCTATCTCCCTATACTATATGTCATTCTCATCACAATATCCAATCTAGTTAAGGAGCAGCCTGTAAACTCCAAAGACCCTTGGAACTGCTCTGTAAGGCACCTAGCTTTTACTGGCAAAGCCTGCCATGAATAGTTGAATGGTATGTTGAATGGTATGAAAGTATATATTTACTCAAGAGTCTATCAATATTTGAAGTAGGGCAAGGTATTCGGAGCTATACAAAACCATATAAATCACCTAAGTTGTAAAGTTCAAGGGACATCACAGCCATAAAAAAGAGCAGGTCTAAACTAATGAAAAACAAAGCTAATTATTCTCTGCACATTTATTCTCAGAATGATTCCCTGACGGTGGGAAGTATGGTTATTTAGAGGGATTGGTGTCTCTTTAAGAAAGGCCTTGCCAGTAAAGCTCAGATACCTTAGAGAGTAGCTCCAAAGATCTATAGGGAGTTTGCAGTCTTCTCCTTAGCTAGACTGTAGGTTGGCTGAAGACTGCACATAGTAATTTATTAGTAAGACAGGGAGGTATTAAGCTCAGTTGGGCGGTGCTCCAGTATACTGCAGCCACTTCTACTAGGGCAGGTCTCTTTAATCTCTTTAGCTAAAAACTATCAAGCCAGCAGCTTGTACTTCCTAACACTCTAATGTATTTTTGCTTGGGAAACTGCATACAGTCTACTGCCTAAAAGGAAGGAGAAGGAACTTTTTCCAAGTCAGTTTTTATGGGTATCCAACCTTTACAAGTACAGAACCTGGATGTGACTTGGTTTGTATAGGATCTTGTGGAATACCAGTTTTCGTGAGCAGTATTATCATGGATTCTTTTAAAGGGGGTATGAATCTGGAGAGATTGCCTGAAAGTTTAAGACCTCAGCCGTCTCATGACATGGCCTCCAACTTCCACTTGCAAAGATCAACTGAAACTAGAGATCCAATTGAGAATTCAGCCAGTGAATCATCTGATACTGAACTAGCAGGTAATAATGTTAATTAACAACGTACTTTAAGAAATCCTATCCATATGCCTTATACTTGCTAAAGACATGCGTTATACAGTTGACTATTAATATAGTGCATTAGGATATGATTAATAATAATCATCGTCATCATCTTAACATATTGCTTTACTAATATATCAAGATTGCAAAAGGAGAGCATTAACTGCAGTGAACTAATGTAAGTTAATACAACAGATCGAAAGACAGATCGATAGGCAGACATAAACAAATAGACCGATCGATCGATAGACATAATGCTTTAATTATTTCTTTCTAATGTGTTAGAATTATTTCTTTTTTATATGGATTTAGGTTGCTATGATTATAATCTTATTTGGCTGTCATTTAAAATACAAATTACCAGTATAAGTTTTATTTGGAGTGGTTATTTTCCAGGTTAGCATGTTTATGAGCTTTTATAGCAAAAGAAAAGAAATATTTTGTAGTGTCCTCGCAATAAATCACACTTGGGAGAAATCTGTGGGCATCTGTTGGTTTAGATTATTTAAGGACAGGTCTTATACTGCTCCCCACAGGAAGATGACACATAGTCTGCTGAAAAAAATTATTATTGAAAATGATTCATCTATGAGGGAAGATTAATGCTTACTGTGAATCAATCTATCTATCTATCTATCTATCTATCTATCTTCTTCTATAGTAGAATATATATATATATATATATATATATATATATTTAAAAGAAAAAATATAGCAGTAGGGATATATATATATACTATGTATATATATGTATATACATAGCAATTGTATTGTATACTGACAATATATGTAGTATGTACTTGTGACCTGTTCTATTTTGATTCAGCATTATCATATTGTATCCTGTGTAATAATAATAACTTGTGTCCCTCCTGACAGGATTTTGTCCTCTTCAGACACATAAAAATTAGACAGGTCAGTTTAGGTAACCCCACAGAAAAATCACAAACTCCCAGAGGGTTTTCCTCTCTGTGGCCTATTGAAAGCAGCTACTGAAAGGCCCTTGTAATCTAAGGAACATCAATATTTGTTCCTTTATTAAAGCTAAGGCAAACATATTATTCCAACAAAATAACAGAATGTAGAGACAAAATTATCATTACTACTGTTATTAATATTATTCGGTTTTACTTTCACTAATGCCTTGTCAAAATATTTTTATCCTATTATCAGAGTTTAAAATATTTTATATTTACAGTGTGAAATTATTATTGTTATTTCCATTATTATTACTATTGTTGTTTTCTATGAATGTTATTATTTTATGAAATAAATGATGATGGTGATGATTATTATTATTTTAAGAATAATGATTACAGTGATAGTAGTGGCGGTAGCTATAGTAGAGGGTTTTATGTAAATATAATTATTTATTAATATTACTATTAATGTCACTACTATAGTTGCAGATGTAGTAAAAGAATTGCAGTATAACCATTTTCCTCCATTCCAAAATAGCATTTTACATATCTTACACTGAAAGGAAACCTTTTTGTTAATTAACTAGACTAGTGCATATATATGTTTGCTTAAAAAATCTTTGCCTGTATATATGAAATGTCTGCATTAATTAGTAAACTGTTTAATTTCTCGTGTATACTTTGTCAGTTTGTGCTCATTCATGGCTACTTGAGTATAATAATATTATTATTAATCTCAGATATTTTTAGCTAGCATTCAAATTACTAAAGGCCTAAATTATCAGATACCATTAAACTTGTTTATTCCATATTAGTGGCAAAAGCGCTCTATGGTGCATGTGTCTGTGTGCCTTTCCTACTCTTGCTATGTTACCAACCTATAGCATTGGACTCTCTACAGAAAAAGACAGGAGTGGGGAGCCAAAAAGTGAAGATAGCAATGTGGATGACCCATCCAAGAAGAAAAAGCAGCGGAGACAGAGAACTCACTTCACCAGCCAACAACTACAGGAACTGGAGGCCACCTTCCAGAGGAACCGTTACCCTGATATGAGCATGAGAGAAGAGATAGCCGTGTGGACAAATCTGACAGAGGCCAGAGTCAGGGTAAGAGCAAAATATTAAATGTGTACTTGTGTGTGCAGGTATCTGTGCATTGCTCCACACAGTTTCCAATAGATAGATGATTGATAGTTAGATAGATAGATAGATAGATAGATAGATAGATAGATAGATAGATAGTAAATGCTATGTATAGATAGATAGAGATCGATAGATAGATAGATAGATAGATAGATAGATAGATAGATAGATAGATTTTTATTTATTTTACTCAACTCTGACATATTCCGCAGTGCTTTACAGACATTATCATTGCTTGCTGTGTACAGTGGGGTCACAATCTAATTTTACTATCAGTATGTCTTCGGAGTAAGAGAGGAAACCGGAATACTCGGAGGAAACCTGCGCAACCATGGGGAGAACATACCAACTCCATGCAGAATAAGATAGACAGATTGATTTAGTACAAGTCAACACGCAAAGAGGAGCATAGTGGGAAGTGGGGGTCTGCCATGGAAAATTCATAACTATGAAATCTGATCTGTTTCCCTCAGTCTCTGTACACTGCTGACTTTCAAAATCTAGTTACTTAGAAATTCTCCATTTTTTTTTTCTTCGTTTCATTGACCATTTGGACAAGACAGATGAGTCATATATGATAGTGAACTGAACAGTTCAGTGAGTACGGTACAATAAAAAGCCAGCATTAAAAAATGAATAAAAAATTATAACTGTCCTACTATGACATATCATTTCAGCTTTAAGAGTGCATTAAGCATTGCCTTCAAAAGGTAAAGATTCATACATCCAGCTCCACCGATATAAA
This sequence comes from Bufotes viridis, assembly GCA_033119425.1. Taxonomy (NCBI): domain Eukaryota; kingdom Metazoa; phylum Chordata; class Amphibia; order Anura; family Bufonidae; genus Bufotes; species Bufotes viridis. The sequence continues at coordinate 373,162,876 of CM065590.1, read as the reverse complement.
ATCCAATCTTATAATTTCACACATATTCAGGATGCTCATTGTGCATGTATAATTCTACTATAATTACCTATTATGATGAAGCATTTTATTATTATTGTAGTAGTAGTAATAATAATGATAATAATGATAAAAGTTATTGAATCCTAGCTTGCTGCAGTTAATTTTAAAGAGTAACTGTAGATAAATACTCAAATATTTGATATTACATAGCGATTAGCCAGTTTATCAAATGAACAGTTTACTAAAATAATTAATTCCATACAAAATAATCTCTGTCATTTCATTCATATGAAAATAAATTTGTTAAATAAAATAGCAAGCTTTATTTGTTTTGTGTTATTTAGTTATGTACCTATTTTGTTATTATTTTATACACTGTAGTGTTGTACCTAAAACTGATAGAAATAACAATACTGGTAATAAAAGTAAACATAATGATGAAGATTCTGTGAGCAAACTATTATTTTAGACCTCAATACTTTTGTGCCTTTAAGGTCCCAATAATGCTGTTATCTCACACTTCTACTTTCTTAAACCCAATATAATTTTGCACAGAGACACATTAAAAAACCATTGGCCCCAAACAAAGACGAGATGGAAAACTAAAACCCACAATTGAACCTCAAGGCACAGTCAGGCTGAAAGGTTCATTTCATATGGCCCCTAATAAATGAATGAAGAAACGGAAATGATTTTCATGTAAAAAAAATACAGTTAAATATTGCTGCACACGGTCAATCAGTTGTTATTTTGTACACCTTAGTAGGATATTTAGCATAAGATGCAGGATACATACATGTGAAATATATAGGGTGCAAGGAAATGTGATAGTTTTCTATGTTACGTGGGTGCTATGTTCATGACAAGCTCTTTGTAACTCCCTTAGAGCACCCATTGCTTCAGGTTATGCAGTGGAAAGTGTAATACACTGCTGCTACATTAGAATGCTAGTTATGTATGCTGAAATGTTGCTTTAAGAGAGCAGTATTAAAGATTAACAATAGATACTCTGCCTCATAAGGATATGCCCCTTGCTTGTTGAGATAGATGATAGATAGATAGATAGATAGATAGATAGATAGATATGGTTAGATAGATATAGGGATAGATAGATAGATAGATAGATAGATAGATAGATAGATAGATATGGTTAGATAGATACAGGGACAGATATAGGGATAGATAGATAGATAGATAGATAGATAGATAGATAGATAGATAGATAGATACTAAATAAATAATAGATGATTGATCAATAGATAGATAGATTGATAGATAGATAGAAATAAATTGATAGAGATAGACAGATTTTTTTTTATTCTTTTACTAATTTGAACTATTTAGACAAAACAGCTGCATGAAATGGATATGGTTTTATATCAGTTTTCAATCTTTTTTCTTACCCTGTTGTATTTACAGGACTCAATATATAGCATGCTAATTTTTTATCCTGTGCTGAGTAAGCTCATGCATGCAGAACTAATATGTTAATATCAGTATGCTTCTCAAGCAAAGTTAAAAAAATTGGGGGAACCTAGCCTCTTATTTATTTAAAAAAAATAAACTAAATTTGTTCAGAGAAACCAATTTACACTATCCCTAACTTAGGCTACTTTCACATATTCTTTTTGTGCAGATCCATCATGGGCATTCAGATAATGCAACTATCTACATCCGTTCAGAATGGATCCATTTGTATTATCTTTAACATAGCCAGGACGGTACCGTCTTGAACACCATTGAAAGTCAATAAAGGACGGATCCATTTTCTATTGTGCCAGATTGTGTCAGTAAAAACGGATCCATCCCCGTTGACTTACATTGTGTGCCAGGACAGATTCGTTTGGCTCAGTTTCATCAGACGGACACCAGAACGTTGCATGCAGCATTTTGGTGTCCGGCTCCAAAGAGGAATGGAGACTGAGACTGAACTGATGCAAACTGACGCATTCTGAGCGAATCCTTTTCCATTCAGAATGCATTAGAATTCAAACTGATCTATTTTGGACAGCTTGTGAGAGCCCTGAACGGATCCCACCAACGGAAAGTCAAAACGCGAGTGTGAAAGTAGACTTAGAGGCACCTTATGGAAATTAACCAATTGTATTACTCAAGTAGCCAGTCATAATTTTTTTGTTTGCTGTTTGCATATTTTATTTTATTTTTCATAAATGTATTGACTTTTGCGTTACTTCCATATACAACTCCACATTTCTGAATACCTTATGCAAAGAACCGTCCGCTAGTATGTAAATTCATATTGAATAGTGAAGAAGAAGGTGCTTTGTAATTTACATATAAACAGGTTACTTTTTGAACTCAAAAACAAATGTTTGTGCTATTTATTTGGCACTGAAATGCTAAGAGAAAAAACTGAGTAATTATAGGAAACATATAGAAATACAGTTAACAAACTGGGATACAATTTGGCATTTATGTATTAAATATTTAGTTCTATAGGGTTATGGCTTTATAAAAGAGCAGTGAATATTAGTTTCCAATAACATGACAACTATAATATTATATATTGCTGAAGAGAGAGAAATAGCGGCTGTAAGAAACATAATAAGATGGATAAAGAAAAGAAGGAAAGAAAGAGATCTAATATCCGTACTTAAACTAATGACCAATACCTATAAAAGTTTATATATATATATATATATATATATATATATACAAAACAATGATATAAAAAATTAGTTTAAACTAAGTAATATCATAATAAATAGAATATGGCAATATATTATAATTTTGTAAGTTTAAATGTATGTACAAAATATTAGGATTGCCTTTCTAAAAAATTATTTTTTTATTTTTTTATTTTTATATCTGTTTTTATTTATTATTATATCTGTTTTAAAATATTCTTTATATATATATATATATATATATATATAGAGAGAGAGAGAGAGAGAGAGAGAGAGAGAGAGAGAGATTAGATAGATAGATAGATAGATAGATAGATAGATAGATAGATAGAAATAAACTAGTGCAATGAATACATTAAAATTCGAATAATTGTAGGATTCAACAAAGCCCTAGAAATAAATTAATCAATGCTTCAGGTTTGCCCTCTTAATGAAATTTACTTTTTCCTTTAAAAGGGTTTTGTAACTTACGGAAACTACATATGATGAATGGTTCTGTCTGCTGTGTTTCTGCTGCAAATACCTTTTTAATTAGGAATGCTTTTTGTAAAGTCGTTATTTGTTCCCCGAGTGTTTTCCGTAAAAGTAAAGCAAAGCCAAGGCTATGTGAGCAGATGCAACTGCAACTGGTCAGGCAGTAAATTCTAATGAGTTCTACCTGTATACATAGCATATCCAAAGGGCAGTAGGAAGATTGTGCTCCAACATACTAATCCAATCCTTGCTTTTATGACCTGTAAGCAGGGCTTTTTATTATGCACACTATATTATTACAGAGAAGCCCTTGATAAAACATTTACCACGGCCAATTAATATACTATGCAAACTACGGCTGCTACAACTAGAGGGGCAACTTAAATGCAGGGACAGAAAGGTCTTGCACTCTGGAACAGTGGTGGGAAAAACTGTGCAAAGAATCAAATTATTAAAATATAAAATCAAGTAGCAGCAACATCATATATTGTATGAGACTTAATACATGTTCTACAGTCCAGAATATGTATGAACATGGAGCTTTTGTGAAACGACATATCCTACCATTGCATAGCTAAGCCTTGTCAAGTCATGAAGAAACAGAAATGGCTAACAATGGGCATAAAATGCTAAGAGTTCTAGTTCTTCAGGAAATCAGCTACAAAAGAACAATTCATTCAATTCATGCTATTGTGTGATCACAATGTCTGTAAAGGACTGTGAAATATGTTGGCACTATAGTGAGTAATAACTAAAATAAATAAAATCACACATACAATATCCATTCAGCAAACTATCCAATCAAGCATAATAGATTAATATAATGAATGTTTTATTGTGACCTAAATTAGATAATGTTATCTAAGCTTGAAAACATTATTTTGTTGGATCTCAGTTCTTCTCAGAATTGTATGTCTGTTACATGTGTGAATATCAAGCAACGAACACAGTTTTGAAATCAGTTATTTTATGATTTCATACGAACTGAAGAGTAATTGAGAGTCTTTCAATTGCTGGTAAAACATTAGACATGCTTTAATTCGATTTAATCCAGGCCTATTGAATAATAAAGTAGGGTCAAAATACTAATTTCCTTTACCAAGAATGCTCTTTCTTGGGTGCTCACAAACATTGCTCTGAGGAGTCTATTAATTCTGTTTATAAGAACCACTTTGATTTACTGATTAATATTTTCCCATATAGATCTAAGACATCCAGGGCACCAGACATTTTCTAGTAAGCCTACTTCATTATTCTCCCAACACAAACGGTTGTAAGGAAATTGCTAAATGCTTCCCATTTGGGTTTGAAATGTTTGTCTTCTTTGGTCGCTTGACCCTCAGAGTTGTTCTTGTATTATTATTGAGGTCAGCCAAATGTAGGTGTTGTCAGAGGTCTATTCTAGATGATTGTGGGTGACCTTTGTATGGTGCGGCCACACTTATGGTTTCTTTTTTTTTTTTTTTTTACTTTGCAGGTCTGGTTCAAAAACCGCAGAGCCAAGTGGAGGAAAAGAGAGCGCAATCAGCAGATGGACCTATGTAAGAATGGCTATGTCCCTCAGTTCAGCGGTCTCATGCAGCCATATGATGACATGTATGCAGGATACCCATACAACAACTGGGCTACTAAAAGCCTGACCCCTGCTCCACTGTCTACCAAAAGCTTCACTTTCTTCAACTCAATGAGTCCTTTGTCTTCTCAGTCTATGTTCTCTGGCCCAAGTTCTATCTCCTCGATGAGTATGCCATCTAGTATGGGGCACTCTGCTGTACCTGGCATGCCAAATTCAAGTCTAAATAATATCAATAATCTTAATAATATCAGTGGGTCCTCACTCAACTCAGCTATGTCTTCAACAGCATGTCCATATGGACCTCCTGGCTCCCCATACACGGTTTATAGGGACACCTGTAATTCCAGTTTGGCTAGCCTTAGACTTAAATCCAAACAACATTCTACTTTTGGATATAGCAGCTTACAAAGTCCTGGATCTAGTTTGAATGCTTGTCAATACAACAGCTGATGGAACGGGCATCAAACCACTGTGGCCTGTGGACTTTTGACTTTGATAAAGGACCAGAAACGTTTTGCAAGAGACACAAAGACCTAATACACATGGATGAGTTGCAATCTTCTCTCTGGATTATGCGGGTTGTATGTACTTGAACTTGCACAGGATTTTCCAGTGTCCACTTTATAGAAAGCTTTAGTGGAGGTAAAGTCTTCATATCTAAATTTTTGGTAGTCATCAAAGATGGGGGAGAGGTATTGTGGTCTACACTGAGACTTGTGATAATTTACCACTGCAAAACAGGTATTTGCAGAGGATGAGTCTAGGGGGAGATGTGGGAGAGAGGAAATATTAAACTATTAGGTATTAAAATAATAAGGGTTAACCACTTAAAAAGGTTATATGTAAATATATAAATATATATCTGCAGCTACATGGTGTCCAATAATTGTGTGCCACAATATAATAAACTGGTTCTAGTGCATGGATCTCAATGGTTGTCCAGAGAAAATAATCACTTATTCGTTTATTCATTCCTCCTGTAGAAAGAAAACACCCTCATATCCCCCCAGGGATGGTTCCCAGTGATCAAACTAAATACACAGCATTGCTTCCATCACTGGCTTTTCCCACTCCATCTGTATTTATCGTATGCTTTGATCAGTTGATCAGTCTTATTTATCTGCAATCTCTTTTAGCTCCCCATGTATCTTTTAAATATGCTATGTAAAATAAATAAAATAAACCCAAGTACATAATAGTGTGACAGTGTAACAGTTGAGCCTTTGAAGTCCATTTGCTCACCAATAACAAAAGGTCAGTGCAAGACAAAGCAAACTATTCTGGTGTAGCGTTAATAGTGGTTCGTTGGTTAATTCTGATATTTTAATACTAGCAAAGTAATGACCATTCAGTCAGATATGTGTCAAAGCTCTTCCTTTAAGAAAACTCCATGTAAAATGCACACAGTGTCCCTTATTCTCTCCCCTGCTCCCCTCCTTCTCCGTCCTCAGTGTATTGTACACCTGTGATAACCGTAATGTGGATGTGTGGATGTTTAATAATGATGTTGTGCTGGATAAGAGAATGCAGTGTCATTTTTTATAACTTATGTTTTAGATTTTTTTTTGTGAATACTTTTTTTTCAAAAATTAAGAGCATGGGAATAAAACAGATTTAAGCAAAAGCTTTTTGGTGTTTTTTTGCTAGTTAAATTCTGTTATTTATTATAATGTAATTATGAAACATCTTTTACTAAATGAAATAAATGTATCATCAGCCATATTGTTTCCAGTCATTTATAATATACATATTATATTGATGATTTATTGTTTAATGCAGTCTACACTACAGGATGTATATATATAATTATCAATACCATAAGAACAAATTATTCTAGATAAAAACAGATGGCAAAAACACAAAGAACAGTTGCTTTATTTATGTATCTGTTGTTCTATACCTTAAAAGACAACAAAAATATAACACAAGTACATAGCTTAAAATACAACAAAATGCTATTATAAACCACACATACATTTAAATATATATTTGGAGTTTTACGACTTAATTCTATAAATATTAAATACATATCACAGTATGTTAGTAAACATTATATTATGAACCTAGGTAATATAACGCCGAATACTTACAATCATCTCTGTGTAGAAAAATAATACCCTATTTTCATAAATCCATTTCAATGTATCTTTTGGCCAAATGTATCATATCTTAAATAGTGTTTTTTTTTTTAACGTTTTTTACAGAATTAATGCATCTCTGCCAATTAGAATAGTTTGACAGTCCAGTAGGTAATTGCCTTCTTTGGATTAACAGGGCAAGTAAATTCACATAATACATTTGCTAAGTAGGTTCAATATTGATTGCATTTAATCTTATTATACCACAGTTCACTAAAAGCCAATAGATGACGCTATAACGCTGGTAGAACAAAGCAAGAATGCTGCTATAGTACACAACCACGGTGCTGATGAGTAAAGGCATCTGCAACTCTAACACTACAATTACTGCTGAGATTAATATTGTTAAATTGCTTAAGAGCTTCTTGTTTTATATTCTGTTGTTATATTTTAGTTTAATATCAACAAACAGGCAAGCTACCATGCATTGGTAGCCAGTATCAGGATTACAGAAGGTATCAATCCATGATAACAGTGAAATAATATATTTTCTAAGGAAAAATCACATATTTAAAACTCCTATGTGATTAAGTCAGTGAAGTATTCTGAATCAATGAATCCCCGAGCCTGTAACTCTGCGCGTGCAAGAAGCAGCAGCTGTAGTTCCCGGAGCTTTGAAAAGGACTGCCGACAAAGCTGATCAGGGGTTGCCACAAGACACACGCTGGGACAAGTTTTACTTTGTCCGGCAAGAGTACGACCCTTTCATACTTGGTAGTCAACAGTGGTGATATTTCTAAATTACTTAGAAATGTTGATGAGATATAATCAGTATATACGTTTAAAATAGGTAAATATAATAAGAAATATATATGCATATATAATAGATAGAAAGGTATAATTAATATGGTTAGATTAGGGAGAATATATTAAGCTGGTCATATACATCAGTTTTTTGTTGGCCAAACACACTAAATGTGTAGGGAGCCCCTGACTCTCCCCCGACAGCTGATGGCGGGAGAGACGAGGATTGGGCGCAATGAATATTTTCGCCTGACCCTTTTGTTCTCCTGGGAGATAAGCCACCCCCAGAAGTTTCTGGCAGCAGCTTTCTCCGCTCTACCCATAGAATGCACATACTCATTAGGTTGACAGTTATTGAATGTCTATGGGTAGCTTGAGAGAAGACAGACACAAAAATTGATAGATAGATAGATAGATAGATAGATAGATAGATAGATAGATATAAATATATGGTTAGATAGATATAGGGACAGCTAGATAGACATAAAAGTAGATATAGTTAGATAAATATAGGGATAGATAGTATAGATAGATAGATAGATAGATAGATAGATAATAGATTATAAATAGATAGATAGTAGATAGATGATAGAAAAATCTAGATAGATAGATAGATAGATAGACTGATAAATAGATAGATAGATAGCTAGATAGATAGATAGATAGATACATATTTATATATATATATATATATATATATATATCTAGAGAGAGAGAGAGACGTTAGATAGATAGATAGATAGATAGATAGATAGATAGATAGCAGATAGATAAATATAGATAGATTAGATAGATAGATAGATAGATAGATAGATAATAGATTATAAATAGATAGATAGTAGATAGATGATAGAAAAATCTAGATAGATAGATAGACTGATAAATAGATAGATAGATAGATAGATAGACTGATAAATAGATAGATAGATAGATAGATAGATACAGATATATATATATATATATATATATATATATATATGTAGAGAGAGAGAGAGATAGACGTTAGATAGATAGATAGATAGATAGATAGCTAGCAGATAAATAAAGATAGATAGATAGATAGATAGCAGATAGATAAATATAGATAGATTAGATAGATAGATAGATAGATAGATATTATAGATTAGGTACAATATATAAGAGAAAGATAATTGACATAGATAGAATGGTAAAGTAAAGAATGGTAAGAAAAAGATAACTAACTTTTCAATGGATTTCAATGGCTTTTGTCACAAGATAACCAAGATAACGCTGTGCCATATGTTATCAGAGTCAGTTTTAGCTTGGCTATATCTCTAGATACATAGACAGACAGACAGACATGATAAGCACAGATGTGGTTGCATGTTTGCAAAGTAAGTGTTTCAGACACATTTGCATGTAGGGTCCTCCATTAAATAGTTGTAGAATTTCATGAAATTATCAGGATAGAAGGATCCCCCTCCTCCATTCCTCCTCAGCAATGCATGCCACACATGAGGAAGAAATACCAGTTATCCAGGTTTGCTCTGTGAGTTCACACACAATAAAAGGTTTGTCAAAATGAAATGGTTAAGTGATTTTAAAAGCAATTGTTTAGTCCTGTGTGTTTGACTTTGTCTGTATTCAATATGGTGTTTATAGAGAGGCCCGAAATCCCTGTGAATCCCTATAAAAACCTAGCTGAAACACAGGCTATACTTTGAAGAATTACCAGCTACAAGCACTGACAGTCAAGGCAAAATACATCACCCCTACATTTAATAATTCTTATCAGAGCTTATCCTGTCAGTTTCTAACCTGCCTTTATACAGTATTCTGCCAATACTTTCCGAGAGGGTTATGTGGAAAAAACATTCCTAAATAGAGCAGAGCTGAGGGAACAAAGAAATGTAAGTCAGATGGCAATAATGCAACTCAAATTATTAGAATCAAGCGAGGTTGTATTCAATGTGTGACCAAACTGTCTTATCAATTATAATTAATAGTCAACTAAAATTCTGAAAATTCTAAAATATGGTTTCTACTAAGAAGTATTTTATATATCATTAACTACAGTGACTGTCACTAATATTCAATGTCAGTTATGGAGAGGGAAAACAGCAAATCTATAGACAGCTTACAGCTTCATGTATAGTACTGTACATAGTATCTACTAGAATAATCTAATCGAAGAAATAGCTGGTCAGCCTCTATGACAGAAGATAGAAGCCCAATGCAAAATCTGTATCAGAGACTGCACCTAATAGGCACCACTTATAACACATTCTTGCATACGCAGTGGAGGCTTTGGGCCTCCACAGGCACCAGGATCTGAGTGCAACTACAATCACAATTTACCTATTAAACGTCTATGAGGGACAGAATGAAAAGCCTTTGCAAAATCCAGAAACACTACATCCACAGCCGCCCCTCTGTTCAGGCTACTACTCACCTCCTCAAAAACAAATCAGGTTAGCCTGACTTCTGTCCTTGGTAAACCCATGTTGGTTATCACGTATGATATCTGGAGCTGGAGCCTTGTTCACATTTACCTTATTTAACTTAGCTTGGGCCATATCTACAGTTAGCCAATTGAGTATATTACTTATTTTAATTGTTGACTTGTTTGTTGCTAAGCAATGTATGATTTTGCTTGTACACGAACCCCTGGATTGTAAAGCGCTGCGGAATATGTTGGCGCTACATAAATAAATATTATTATTATTATAATCCACGCATATGACCAAGCAGCCAATCAGTCAATGCTCGTTTGTTGGCTGATGAGTATTTTTCATTAGGATGAAATATGCCCAAATATCGACAGAACCGACTTAGGGAGGAATGACTACGGTAGCAATGGGTCCTCCCACATTCAGTTTGAATTGCCTTGTGTTATCATCCATCGGCACTGACACTGGCCAAACATCAGGTGGTGTAATAGGGCCCTAAATGTATATATAAAGATTGCTGTCAATGACCAATTAAATGGGCCTCATCTTCAATAAAGCTTAGAAAGAAATAGACATTTAAATGTGTAAATTAAAAATGTTACTGAATTTTTTCACACAAAACTGTATTATCAATCCTGCTCTATAGCATAGGTCATTGCACTGCATTTCATGGTGACAGGTTCTCTTTAAATGTCTAAAATCACATCAAACTTGGTAACTTTAAAAGATCATAATGATAAGAGGTAAGATGAGCCTATCACCTTAGGCCGCAGCCTTCACTGGCCACAAGGGCAGCATTTTAGTACGTCTGGTGCCTATTCCTGCAATCAGCCCTGCGCTTTTTAAGTAGTGTGAATTAGCATTTCTGCTGCATGGTATCCTGTGATGACACATAAGGACAGATAGGGACGGAAGCTGACGTGTAACCTCTGGGCTGCTGTGGGGGGTATGCTAAAGGTAAGTGTGCTGTGCATTACTATGGGGTCGGTCGAATTAGCATTTCAATGAATCTGGCATTGTGGAGACTAATTTGTGGCTAACTTCCCCTTTACACAGGACAATACAGTAGCAGATTCTTGGGAAGCATTCCTTCCTGACAATCGCCTGCTCACTGGTGGAGGAGACAGCTGTATTTCCATGCAGCGATCTCCTCTACAGTGTGGGGAGGAGGGATCACTAATGCCATCACTTGTCCCCATACTGAATCATTATTACACAGAACGATTTGCTGCCATCAAATGATAATTGTTGGTAGAGAACAAATGATCTATTACCTGATGAACAAGCATTTTGCTCGCTCATCGGATAATCGGTGGTACATTTACACCGCCAGATAATTGCTGGCGAGCGTTTTTATGAACACTCGTTAGCGATTATCTGCGGGATTCTTGGCCCGTGTAAAGGGACCTTAACCCTAAGGATAATGCTATGAACAATGTTTGATCTGGAGCAGTTGAGAAGGCTTGGCTAGAGGATGGGTGAGGTTTCTATGTTTCCATGGCTTCCTCAATTGCTCCTATACCGTCTCCAATTTTGGCAGGAGGGGTGATAATCTTTGCCTTAAAGGGGTATTCCAGGATTTTGTTATTGATGGTCTATCCGTATCTGACTGGAGGGCATCCAACATCCCATACAGCCGCTGATCAGCTGTTTCAGTGTAGTCCCAAAGCTGGAAGTCAGCACCAGAAATAAAAAGCTCTGTCCATTCAGCAGTGGATGTAGCTGGTTACTGCACTGCTGCTCCCACTCAAAACAGCATTGGACAAAGTTGTGTAGTTCTTCTTGAAGATATGCCATCAATAACAAAATCTTGGATTACCGTTTTAACCCTTTAATTACCAGACTGTTTTGGGCCTTAAAGGGGTATTCCAGTTGTTTCAAGTTATCCCCTATCCACAGGATAGGGGATATCCATTAGATCGGTGGGGGTCTTACCTTTGGGGCCTCCACTGAACACAAGAATGGAGTTCCCGAATTCCCTGCAGCCCTACTGAAATGAACAGAGTAGCCAGTCGCTCCATTTATTTCTATGGGAGTTCCGGCTTTTAGACAAACTATGCACCGGACAACCCATTTACGAACTCAAGTAGATTGTGTGAGTATAAAACAGATCACACAAACACACTATGGAGCACATATGACTTGATAGACTGGTAAAATATACAGATACAGGTGGCTCGATTAATGTAAACCAATGTCAGTAAGTTTTCATATTAAGAAAGAAAACGGCCCCTGTTCTGCACAGATTGGAAAAAAATACTCAGCAAAAATTACGTGCTAACAGGTTGTTTTTCAACTTACATCTTAAATTTTTCTTTTCTGTCAGCATATCAAGTCTTACTCACAGTCCTCAATGAAAGTGTTGACAGACCAAGAAGCGTCAGTGGGAACGGCGCTTGCATAATAGCACTTAATTATATCCTAAATAAAACACGTTGGGATGCTTGCAATATTAAATAACTGTCAGAATACAGCTTTTACTTGTGTTGTTTCTTGTAAATCATTCCTTCCTATGTTGCCTGGTTTCTGGTACTTTTATTAAAAATCTAGAAAAAAACTTAAGAGCAAAAACACGTTACAGTCCCAATCAAATTATGCATTTTGGGCCTTTAGCATCAGACACAATTTAGCCCGCATTATTATGTGCTAGTTTTATAGATATAACTTTATTTTTGGACTATCATGATTTTTGTGAAGTTATTCGTGACAAATGAGGCTTTTTAAGTTATATAAAACAGCTATTTCACAAATATTAGAAATTACTAAATAATTTTCAAATTTTCAAATAATTTTTTTATCATAATTCAAATTTTTTAATAATTCATAAAATTATGGCCCTTTTACATGGGCCTAGGATCACAGCAATTATCAGAAAAAAACAACCCTAAAAGGCAGACCATTAGACAATTATCAGATAGGTCTGTAGGCTTTGACGACTCTCAAATCAATCCCCTGACACCACGTTAGTACAACCACCATGTTTGACTGTGCAATAAAATGCTTTGCGATATGAGATCAGATGTTGCTCAGATGTTGTTGATACATCTTCAAACTAATTTTGACAGGCCGCCCACCTGTGCCTGTACACCTTTAATAGCAGCCATCTCTCCTGACTCTGCCATTTACATATTGTGGGGAGTCGCTCTGGTAGACAGCGGTGCGGGTGCAGTTTAGAGGCAAAACAAGGAGTCCAGATTGTGCATCAAACAGTGTTTTATTCACACTTGCACACCAGAAATGAAAACAGTCTCTTGGTGACAGTTCATACACAACAGAAATCATGTGGAAAAACCAAAAACAGGCCAACACACGGTCCAGTCACCTTGGGTGGTTTAGGTGCGGGTTCACACCTAGCAGTCGGCTCAGCCGCAGGCGATTCCACCTTCAGGTCGCAGGGCAACACCACCTTGCTGAGCTCCTTCCTCCAGGACAGAGAATTCCTCAGCCCTGTTTGCAGGCTCCAGGATAATCACACACACCCAGACACAGCTGCTGGCTGCGTTTTATACCCAGCCCCAAAACATGGACTGGACCGTGGGGAGCAGCCACCCACCCTACTCTTTAGCTGCTCCCAGTAAGAGCCGGCCCGGATCGGCTTTGCAGCCATGCTATTTAACAGAGCAGCACTAGCTGCTGCAGACCAAAAACCCCGGCTCTTACCTCACCGAGGCCAGCAACCTCGGTGACACGTACCTGCTATCAAAAACAACACCTTGCACCCTCTTACACACCCCCTTTGTTCAACCCTGAGGGTGAACACACGTGAGGCAGTGGACGCGGGACAGGGCATCTGCGTTGCCCTGCAAGCGGCCTGCCCTGTGTTCCACGAAGAATTTGAAATTCTGAAGAGATAGGAACCACCTGGTGACCCGAGCATTCCTCTCCTTGGCCTGACTCATCCATTTGAGGGGAATGGTCGGTCACCAGACGGAACCTCCTCCTAACAAGTAGTAGCGGAGAGATTCGAGTGCCCACTTGATAGCCAGGCACTCCTCTCCACTATACTATATCTGGACTCGGCGGGATTGAGCTTACGGCTCAGGAAGACAACGGGATGTTCTTCCCCGTTGACCTCCTGAGACAGTACCGCACCGAGGCCTACCTCCGAGGCGTCGGTTTGTACGACAAACTCCTTGTTGAAGTCGGGTGTCACCAAAACCGGGTGACCCACACAGGGCCGACTTCAACGCGCGATAGCCTCCTCCGCCTTCTCACTCCAGCTAACCCTCCCAGACTTTCGCCCCTTCAAGAGGTCTGTCAACGGCGCTGCTATTGTGGCAAAGTGGGGCACAAACCTCATGTAGTAACCTACAATCCCCAGGAACGACTTTACCTGCCTGGTGGTGACCGGTCGGGGCCAGTTACGAATGGCCTCTACCTTGGTTACCTGAGGTTTGATGACTCCCCGCCCAATTACATATCCCAGATATTTTGTCTCCTCTAACCCTATGGAGCACTTCTTTGGGTTAGCGGTCAGTCCGGCTTTCCTCAGGGCATCCACTACCGCCTGCACCTTGGGTAAATGGCTTTCCCAGTCGGTGCTGTGGATGACTACATCATCTAAGTAGGCCGAGGCGTACCGACGATGTGGTCGCAGCACTATGTCCATTAACCTTTGGAAAGTGGCGGGGCGCCATGCAGGCCAAAGGGTAACACCTTGTAGTGATACAGGCCCTGCGGGGTAACAAATGCGGTTTTTCCTTAGCCGACTCCGTTAAGGGTACCTGCCAGTACCCTTTAGTGAGGTCCAGCACAGAAAAATAACGGGCTTGTCCTAAACTTTCAACCAGCTCGTCTACTCGGGGCATGGGATACGCGTCAAACTTGGATACTTCATTTAACTTGCGAAAGTCGTTGCAGAACCGCAGCGTCCCATCCGGCTTGGGTATTAGGACTATGGGACTGGCCCACTCACTTTTCGACTCCTCAATGACATCGAGCTTCAACATTAACTGTACTTCCTCCGCGATGGCCCGTCGCCGAGCCTCGGGTACCCGGTATGGTTTTAACCGGATCTTGGCCTGAGGCTCAGTGACGATGTCATGTTGGATGAGAGGCGTGCGGCCAGGGAGGTCCGAGAACACATCCGTGTTCCGACTGATGAACTCCTGACTTCCTGAACTTGTTTGGAAGACAGGCTGTCTGCAATTTTACCGTGGTTACTGCTTCACAGGCCTCGAACTGTGGGGCTGGACCCTTTTCACCTAGAAGCCCTGGCCGGGGCTGTGGTCGTCGGCTGTGTCCCTATCTTTCCACGGCTTAAGTAAATTCACGTGGTACACCTGCTCCGGCTTGCGCCGCCTGGCTGGTGTACTTTGTAATTTACTTCCCCTACCTTCTCGATCACCTCATAGGGGCCCTGCCACCTAGCTAGGAACTTGCTGTCAAGGGTGGGTACCAGAACCAAAACCCGATCTCCCGGATGGAAGCCCCGTACCCGAGCCTGACGATTATACACCCTACTCTGGGCTTGTTGCGCTGCCTCCATATGCTCCCGGACCAGCGGCAACACCCTTTCTATCCGTTCCTGCATCTGGGTGACATACTCAATGACACTTTTGTGGGGGACAGGCTGTTGTTCCCATGCTTCCTTGGCGATATCCAACAGGCCCGAGGGTGTCTGCCATAAAGCAGTTCGAAGGGCGAGAACCCAGTAGAGGCCTGGGGTACCTCTCGCACTGCGAACATGAGATAGGGCAGAAGCAGGTCCCAGTCCTTCCCATCTCTAGACACCACCCTTTTTAACATATTTTTAGAGTTTGGTTAAACCTCTCAACAAGACCGTCTGTTTGCGGATGGTAAACGGACGTCCGTAACTGCTTTATACGCAACAATTTACACAGTTCCTTCATTACTTTGGACATAAAAGGGGTCCCTTGGTCTGTCAGAACCTCTTTTGGCAGGCCCACACGGGAAAACATCTCCATTAACTCTTTGGCAATGAGCCTAGCTGAGGTATGTCGCAGAGGCACCGCCTCCGGATACCGAGTGGCATAGTCGAGAACTACCAGAATGTGTTGGTGGCCCCTGGCAGACTTTGGTACAGGCCCAATTAAATCCATAGCGATTCGCTCAAACGGTACTTCAATAATTGGCAGAGGTACCAGAGGACTACGGAAATGAGGCTGGGGGCTAGTTATCTGACAGGTTGGACAGGACTTACAATAATCTTCTACCTCCTTGAACACACCGGGCCAATAAAACCGCTGCAGTATGCGGTCCTGGGTTTTCTGCCACCCCAGGTGTCCCCAAGAACATGTTGGTGGGCAAGCTCCATGACAAGCTTGCGATACGCTGTGGGCACCACCAACTGTTCAACAGGTTCACCTCGGACTTGGTTCACCCGATACAACATATCCTGTAGAACAATAAATCGTGGGAACATTAATTCAGCCCCTGGTTTCTGGGGTTTACCATCAATTTCCAGCACATTCTCCCAGGCCCTGGTTAGGGTTTGGTCCCGGTGTTGTGCGGTCCCAAAATTTTCCCGGAGACATTGAGGTCTGCCAACTCAGGTCCCGGTGGCAAGTCCTCCGTGTCTCCCACCATTACACTCAGTGGGGTTGTTTCCCCCTCTACCGCCGGAGCAGTGGTCACCCCTACCGCCGGCCCTTCAGACTCGGGCTCCCAGGGTTCTGGCCTTCCAGCGGTATCAGGCCACTCTGCTAGGGTCACCCCTGTCTCGGGTCCCTCAGATACCTTTATTGCCGGCCACAGCGCCGGAAAACCGAGGAAGTCCCTCCCAAGTATTAGTTCGTGTGGGAGTGTAGTAGCGACAGCCACCTCGTGGGTCCACCTACCAGCCGCTGTGGACAAAGTCACTAGTGCAGTGGGATAGTCTTTCAGGTCTCCGTGGATGCACAGGACCCCGACTTTACGGCCAGTATACTCCGCAGGCCGTACCAGGGCAGCCCTTACCAGGAGACTAAACTCCCGGAGTCCAGCAGAGCCACCGCCAGCGAATCTCCCACCTCTACCTGACACAGGTGGTTATGGTCTTGTACCTCACGGGTGCCAGTTGCGCACAGCTTCCGTGCATACAAGGAGTGGCGACCCCGTAGTTCACCTCCATCAGCTCATCCCGGCGCGGACAGTCGGCCCTGATGTGGCCTGGCTCCTGACACCTCCAGCATACCACGGGAGGCGGGCTCGCAGGGGTATATTCCGTGCAGGCCGCTCTGTCGCCGGACGTTGGAACTGGGGCAGAGGCCTCCGGGGTTTAACTGACCCCTTCCCAGCAAGACTCCCCTGCAGGTTTCTGGTGGCCTCGTACCGCTCCACCAGGTCGACCATCTCCAGGGCATTGGTGGGCGATACCTGGCCGATCCAGTGCTGGAGAGGGTAAGGCAAAGCCCTCCAGAAGACATCGGCTAACAGGCGGTCGAGCATAGCAGTGGGAGTCAGTATGTCTGGCTGCAGCCATTTTTGCAACCGTTGTAGCAAGTCATAGTATTGTGGCCGGGCGGGTTCAGCCGGGTTAAACTCCCACTGATGCACCCGCTGGGCCCGGACCAAAACATTCACCCCCAGTCTTGCCAGGATCTCACCTTTCACAGTCGGGTAGTCAGCTGCTTGGTCACCTGGGAGGTCAAAAATACTTGCTGGGGTCCAGACGCCAGGAACGGAGCGATGACCTCTGCCCACTGTTCTCGGGGTAATTTCTCCCTCACGGCCACCTTCTCGAACACCGCCAGATAGGTCTCAACATCATCCGAGGGGGTCATCTTAGGGATCGCGAGTGCGGACAGCTTTCCGGGCATCGTGGGCGCGGTGGGACGCTCCTGCCGCTTGCAACGCCATCACGTGCTGTAGCAGTAGCTGGTTGGTCTCCCGCTGCTGCACGTTAGCCTCTATGAGGGCTTTCACAGCCGCCTCCATTTTGTCGGGGATCACAGGCTGCAACTTTGCCGGCTTAATATAGGACATTCACTTTTGCCCAGCAAAAACAAAGTTCGGCGTTCACGCCAGCCTCACTGCGCATGCCCGCATCCGACACCAAATGTGGGGAGTCGCTCTGGTAGACAGCGGTGCGGGTGCAGTTTAGAGGCAAAACAAGGAGTCCAGATTGTGCATCAAACAGTGTTTTATTCACACTTGCACACCAGAAATGAAAACAGTCTCTTGGTGACAGTTCATACACAACAGAAATCATGTGGAAAAACCAAAAACAGGCCAACACACGGTCCAGTCACCTTGGGTGGTTTAGGTGCGGGTTCACACCTAGCAGTCGGCTCAGCCGCAGGCGTTCCACCTTCAGGTCGCAGGGCAGCACCACCTTGCTGAGCTCCTTCCTCCAGGACAGAGAATTCCTCAGCCCTGTTTGCAGGCTCCAGGATAATCACACACACCCAGACACAGCTGCTGGCTGCGTTTTATACCCAGCCCCAAAACATGGACTGGACCGTGGGGAGCAGCCACCCACCCTACTCTTTAGCTGCTCCCAGTAAGAGCCGGCCCGGATCGGCTTTGCAGCCATGCTATTTAACAGAGCAGCACTAGCTGCTGCAGACCAAAAACCCCGGCTCTTACCTCACCGAGGCCAGCAACCTCGGTGACACGTACCTGCTATCAAAAACAACACCTTGCACCCTCTTACAATATACACTCAACAGAAAGAGAGGAGAAAGCCTCAGTCAGACACCTCTGGTGGATGCCTATCTCCCTAGAGAACAAAAGAATCAGCACTCGGGAAATCCCCATGCACATTAGATTGTCATCTGGTTCAGATGAACATGGCATATGTGGCCAACAATACTTTAATTTATATGGGGGGGGTTAAGTTAGCTGATGATAATGTGGCTCACTATGACTCAGATGAGTTCCAGAACCTTAAGTTTGCCATACAGGCCCGCAACACCACGTGGGACGCCGCGTGAGTGGTGAGGTGTACAGCAGTGGAGGCCGCTCCACATCAGGAGAACGGGACTGGTAAGATAAGCGCTACTTTGTCTTTCAGGTGGGGTCCGGGAAGGAACTATTTACTATAGGGCTACCAGGTCGGTGATCTCTTCTTCCGGCTGCTTTATACTATTGGTTCATTTGTCTTCCCTCGATCATTGGCAAAGGGAGACGTCCCACATTTTGACTCTGCTGCCACTTATGTTTACAGCTCAGCTTTCTATGGTGGATGATTTCTATAGCAGAATGTACATTTAACTATACAGAATGTATGGACTTATTTGAGAACTATACTGGAGCATATATAACCATATAGGAGCGTATAGGTTTTGTGGACATTGTTGGAGGACTATACTGGAGCACGAGGGTCTGCTTATATATTGTATAGCCACAGCTTTCCGAGTATTGTTGCAGTATGGGTCCTCATACTTTTATTATTACAGTCATTTGGGCTTCTGACTGATTTCTATATATTATTATGCTGTTGTATTGTGCTGTTATGGTATTTTATTAAAGCTTTGTCATATATATTTAGGTCAAGCAATACGTGTTTTTATATGGTGAGAGTGCCCCTCTAAGTTGTTTTTTTACATTGTATTACCAAACATACTGTCTATAAAAATACAACTAAATAGTATATGGTCCCAATTACCTGTATGCAAAGTTGCATCAAATAGTTAAGTTACTCAAAAATGACATGCAAATTCAATTTTACCACATAAAACAGCTTTGAAAAAAACAAAGGCAATGTGTATGAAATGCATACATACCATACATGTCATTGATTGCAACTGCATGCCCCCACAAATTAGAAATCAGAATTTTTTTCTTGATGAACTCATCATGACCTATACAAAATAACATTTTAAATTACTTTAAAATCTTGAACTTTACCAAGGAGATTATACCTATGAGTATGCCCATGCAACTTTTTGTGACGCAAAACAAAATTGCAACTAAAACATCACAACTGCTGCTCCATAAAGATAGTCTATAACCAGTAAAATGTGTTAAAGGGATTGTCTCACTTCAGCAAGTGGCATTTATTATGTAGAGAAGGTGAATACAAGGCATTTACTAATGTATTGTTATTATCTATAATGTTTCCTTTGCTGGCTAGACTAATTTTTCCATCACATTATACACTTCTCGTTTCCATGGTTACGACCACCCTGCAATCTACATGATAAATGCCGTTTGCTGAAGTGAGACAACCCCTTTAACTTCATTGAGGGGATTCTTTGGTAGGCCCAAGCTCTGACACAATGGTTCAGCAGAAGACATCTCTATATGGAAATATTACTATATTACTAGACCTTAATGGTAATGATATGCAAAGATAGCAACTAGGGATGAGCGAATCGACTTCAGATTAAGCATTTCAAGTCGATTTGCATAAAACGTTGTTAGAATACTGTACAGAGCAAATGAATGTATTGGCTCCGATGAGCCAAAGCTATTACTTCGCGAAGTCTTGCGAGACTGCGTGTAACAACTTCAGAAATTAATTTCTTTTGTAAAAACCTTTTACTGAACTCAGGTTCGGTTCCAAGGTACCACTTGGAACTGAAAGCGAGTTTGGTAAAAGGTTTTTAACAGTAGAAATTAATTTCTGAAGTTATTATGTGAAGTCTTGCAAGACTTTGCGAAGTAATAACTTCGGCTCATCAGAGCCAATACTTTCTAATACTGTATGGAGCGCTCACTCCGTACAGTATTCAAACAAAGTTTTATGTGAATCGACTTCAGATGTTTCCTCCGAAGTCGATACGCTTATCCCTAATAGCAACAAACATTACGATGTAAATGAATATGTTTTGTATAGATAGAGGGTGGACCGTTAGATGCTGGTTTCTCTAGTAGCCACAAGGAACTCCTTTATAAAGGTACAATTACACTGTTCAATATGAAGGCTGGACAAGCACCGATTGATGATAAATGTGTTGATCAGCACTTGGCATTGGCCTATTACATTACACTGGAGGAGGAATATGGGGGATTGCTACTGTGATTGCTCCTCCACTATTCATTTTTTTTTATATATAATTGTGTCTTTTATTGAAATAGCACAAAACAATTCTGTTTCAACCGTATGCACAATTGTACAAGTTAAGGTGAACACAGCATTCACGACATAGTCAACAAATAAGTGTGTAATACAACGTTGCATATCGTGTGCAATATAAATGAGACTAATATAAAAATTAATAAAAATAAAAATGATAATAAAGGTTAAATGGGTATTTGGAAGAAAAAAAGAAAATTAAAAAGTAAGTGAAAGAAAAAGAAGGGCAGTTATGGAATGCCCATGAGGAAGTAATCACATTAGTCTAATAGTAAGGTGCATATGATCTAGTCTAAAACCTAGTAGAATAATACTATAACAACCGAGTAAAGAAAAACATGGACAACACAGACGATGACACATTAAGGGGGTGGGGGGATTACTTTATTCTCTTGGACTTTTCTTAAGATTGTCTATTAGCCCAATAATTGTCCAAGACATCTCAGAGAGCATGGAATAAATCTGTTTTGTCCTGAAACATTGCAGTCGTATATTCAAAGGTCCGGACCTCCGTCGCCCTGGCATATAGGTCTGAACTATTGAGTTTTATTGGCTATCTGCTGCACATCCCTGATTACACAGGGCAATGTATAGCCTATAATGTTCTATACTGTATAAATGAGAGGAAAAATGAGCTCTTACTCATTTGTTGGCTGATCTGCAGAACAATGACATGGGCCAGTTATCAGGAAGGAGCAAGCATCCCTAGGAATGTTCATTCCTGATAATTGCCCTGAAAATCTTCCTGCGTATTAGGGATTACGTCTTATAAATTTTTTTTTTCATCAGTCAAAAATGGATTGGACATCCTTCTCTAGCAATGGTATCTCTATCCAATCTGTGTAGTATTAGGCCCCGTTTACAATTCAGTGTTTGGTTAGCGATTTCCATCAGAGATTGTAAGCCAAAACCAAGTGCGAGTCAAAACCACAGAACAGGTGCAGATCTTTCCATTATATCTTATCTCTGTGTAGGCTTCACTACTGGTTTTGTCCCACAAATCACTGATGGAAATCACTGACCAAACACTGAAGTGTGAACGAGGCCTTAGGCTGGGTTCACACTTAAGTGTTTTACAGCGCGTTCCTACGCACTGTAAAACGCTCAACAGGCGAAAACCCATGTTTCCCTATGGACATGGTTCTCACCTGAGCGTTTTACAGTGCGTATGAACGCGCTGTAAAACCCCCTACGCCCAAAGAAGTACAGGAGCTTCTTAGGGGCGTTTTGTCGCGCGTATTGTGATTGACGCCAGAGTGGTCAATCACACGAATGTGCGTACAACACGTGTTTCCTATTTCCAAAAACGCGCTGTAATACTCGCGACAAAAATGCGCGTAAAGCGCGCGTATCAAATACGCTCAAGTGTGAACCCAGCCTTAAGGTGGGTTTTCAGGAATGAATAGTAGTGCGAACTCTTGGTTCTAATAATCAGGCTATGTAAAGGTGCCGCAGATCAAAATGTTTATTCAGGGGGTGAGATCATCATTTATGCGGACACCTAAAAGTATATTTACACAGGACCATTGAGAATGCAATTACTGGGCAGGCACAATCTGCTGCCCAGAAACGATGATTTAGTTGTCTGCATTTTGCTCATTCATTGGGTTATCTGCGGCACCTTTACATGGGCCAATTATCAGGAATGAGCATTTACAACATTCTTTCCCGATAATCAGCCCCATGTAAATTCGCCTTAAATCATTATTTCTTGGAAGCAGATCGTGCTATGGAATTAGTGATCTGCTGCCCAGAAACAATGAATCTTTATAAAGAAGAGTGATTGAAGTAGCGACCACTCATCTCCTTAAAGTGGATAAAATTGCTGCAAGCAAATGCAGCTCCTCACCTCTACTGACAAGCAGGCAGTTATAGGAAAGGAACTGTTTCTTCCTGATAATTGCCTGATCAGTCTGTGTGCGTAAATGAGCATTTTCAAAGGTATTCTCCCCTAGAACTATTGCTTCCAAGGAACAGCGCAAGCCTTCATGTTCTTAAAAATGTTGATCGCGAAAATTCTAATCGCGAATTTGTATCGCGAATATCAGCACTTCGATAATTTGTGAAGATCTAGATTAGAATATAGTGCTATATCTTCGTAATTGCGAATATTGTAGATTCTTTTTCACCTGTACCCTCACTGCTTCTTGCTTGTGGGCCAATGAGAAGGCTGCCATATCTTTGTCAGAGCTTAGCAACATCCCTAGCAACCTATAGGAAAGTTGCCTACACCTTACTATATAAGAACCTCCCCAGCAGCCATTTTCTCCTGTTTTTTGCAGTTCTGAGACCGAGACAGAGCAGTGTCATTGCTGTGCTCTGTGCTTTGCTAAATCATCTGGATCCCTATTCAATTGCATTAGATAGTTAGTTAATTAGCTAGTATATATATATATATATATATATATATATATACAATACGTTAGTGGGAGATAGTCAGTGTAGGTTAGATAGTGATATAGTGTAGCTCATAGGTTTCAATGCAGGGTGTTAGGTAGTGTGATAGGAATAACTGTGCTGTGATAAGGATTAGTGTCTAGTAGTTTGAAAAATGTAGCAAAAGTACGCCACACCTGTATTGTGCATGCAATATGCGCATATTACATTGCCGATTTTCGCAATCAAGAAAATAATAATTGGAGATCACAAATTCTAGAATTTGTGAATTTATGGCAAATATTAGGCCAAAATTTCGTGAAAATGAATATTGCCTATGCTGCTCATCACTAGTTCTTAACAGCCCTGCTTCAGCAAAAGGAAAAGCCTGGAACTGTATAAAGCTAGGGTTCAATGAGGACTAGAGATTTCTGCAACTTCATGTTCCATGACTCCCTATACAAATGTTGACCTTGCAGTCAAGGTGTCTTGCAATTTTTTTCCTCCTGGGGATATATTAAAATTATTTTTCAAGTTTTTTGTGGATTATGTGCAACATTATGTTGCCTTGGGCTAGAGCTAGGCAGCAACAATTGAGATACAATCTCAATGTTTCCTTATGGAATGACAGTATCAAACAACCTGACAACCATGGCATAAAGTCCGATTTATTTATTTTTTTGTGATGGTTGCAACTTGTAGTCTGTGGGTGTCCTAGGCTTAAAGGAGTATTCTTATATTAGATATGTACAGCATATCCACAAGATGTGCCATGAATGTTTGAGAGATGTGGTTGCTACATCTGGGATCCATACAACTATCTCTAGAGTGGGGGTCCCCCAACCCTGCCCCAGCTGCTGCCCATTGGGTGAATGCATGGAAAAATAGGTAGAAATATGGAATTAGATCAGCTGCCTGTGCTATGCTGTTTCCATAACTCATGTAGCAGTGGATGGGAGTTAGAAGCAGTATAGCATAGTGGATATGCCATGAATGTCTAAGATGAGAACACATCTTTAAAGGGGTTTTCCGAGATTTTAATACTGATGACCTATCCTATCACCTGGGACCCCCACAGATCAGCTTGTTGAGAAGGCACTGGCACTACTGTGAGTGCCGCGGACCTCTCCATGCTTATCAAGCACAGTGCCGTACTTTGTATAGCAGCTGTGCTTGGTACTGCGAACAGCACCATTCACTTCTATGGGGCTGAGCTGCACCGAGGCGTCCTGACTGATGAAAGCATCATCACTGGCCTAGGAAAAGCTGAGGGAAGGCTGTGGCGCTACTGTGAGAGATGCTGTTTTCTCCAACAGTTGATCAGCCGGGGTCTCGTGTGTTGGACCCCCACCAATCAGATACTGATGAGTGATGACCTATCCTGAGAATAGAAAACCCTTTTAAAGGGGTTGGCCAATATTTGGCTACTGTTGGTCATGTTTATGTAAGATGACTATATGGCGCTTACTAATACAGCCTTTGTATAATGCACCATTTTCTATATTTTATAAGGTATGTCAAGTCTTTTGTGTTGTCCACGCAGAGGCCCTGTCGATAAGATGGCTGCTGATAGACGCTCATGTGACCACTCAGGTGCCTCCATTTAAATATATCATCTGCATTGTTGTGAATTTAGTGCAGGAGTATATTTGAATGGAGGATACTGAGTCATGAGCCTGGTCACATGACCCTCCATCCTTGGCCATCTTATGGACAGGACCTCTGTGTGGACAGCACATGGCTTATGAAATATAATATCAACAAAGGCTAGTAAGGTAAGTTAACAAGGGTTATTAAGTGGCATATAGTAATCTGACATACACATTGGTCAGAAGGCGACCAATCCCTTTTAGGCTTAGTAGTACCGCTTGATAATATGATGTAGAGGATAATTATTTCCCCCATGGTGCATATTATCCAAGACACAGAATTGTCAAGTACACAGGAGTCTATTATACAGAAATAAGGCAATAGGGCTGCTATAGGGGCACATGATTTGACCTTTACTGTACGTACATAAGGAGGCGTGTTGTGATGGATGCTGTATGTGCAGAGGTATTCTCTAAAAGCACTGCTTATAGGGACACAGCATATGACGGAGCCGGCATACAGAGGCGGCGCTGTAATCACCCTCCACATACAGCAGTGAAGGGCTCTGGGGGGGGGGGGGTTATAAGCCCCAAGTCATAGCAATGCTAATCTGCAGGCGTGCAAGCAGTCAGCCTGAATGATAGATCCTTTGTCTGCATGAAATAGAGCCTGCATTTTGCTCTAAGTTTGGCATTTTTGGTGTTGACTTCATACATAGTTCTCAATAAAAATAAAAAAAAGATCGATGACATTTCTAAACCAAAAGACCTTGAGAGAATAAGCTCTTAAAGTGGTCACTATTTTTGAGTTAAAACCAGGAGTGGTTTAGATGCAAATCTTTCTATTATACAGTATTTTTTTCTCTGTGGGTTTTCCAGTTCTGACTTTAGCTTCCAAATACTGAAGTAAAATGCTGAGTAAACTTACAGTGGCCTGAGCCTGACTAACTGAACTTAGAGAGTTTTCCACACATGAAGGGGGAGCACACCATGATGCACACATTCATCTGCAGGCTGCAGCCGCAGTGGAGGGGGGAGCCGTGTGGAAATGTCTTTGCTTCCTGCCTTTGCATCCAGAATCACGTGAAGAAACATGCTGAGCTTCACGCTAGGGACTCAGTGCTGCCTGAGCAGCGTTGTATAGTCGTGGTCGGCTGTCCCACTCTGGCCCCTGTTGGTGACATGTACTTAGGGCAGGAACGTCTGCCACATCCCTATCCATCCTTCACATGCCATAAGCTCTGCTTGTATCTTCAGTTCTCCCTTGTTTTATCATCATTTCCCTGCCTGGTGTTACTCTGCCTCCTCCATTTTCAGTCAGAATTCCTGTCAGAATGTCCAGGATCCTCCTTTTATAACCTCTCCTCAACGGACCAGCTGCTTATTGGGTACAACCAGGTATCACTCTCATGGCCCTGCCCCGTATGGGAGGCAGACAGAACTGCAGAGCAGTTGGTTCGTGTCTATGTAACCCAGCAATAATTGAGGGATGCAGGAAGTAAAGTGACGCCATTTTATCACACGTGAAAGGGGTTATGCATCTCTAAAATGAAATCTGGCCAGCTGCGTGTGTGTTAAAATAAAAAATGCTCCATATTCGCCTACCACAGTATGTCCAGCATGCTACCGCATCAGCCAGCAATGGCAAGTTAGCCCTGAGGTAATAGTGGATTTAATAGGAGCATGAGGAGTTATTTCTCATTTTAGCACATATGCAGCTTCCCACATATTTCTAAATTCGGACAAGCTGAGCGATGAAGCATTTCATGGCAGTTATTAGGAGCCAGTCTTCATAAAGGAGTTGTTTAGGATGTGACAAAACTAAGGTTACGGCAATAGCTCCTGAATCAGGTGGAAATTGCTGCCCACAGAATTACATATGAGCAATTTGCTATTAGAATTGCAATGGGGACATTTACTAAGCTTGTTGCACCAGAATTAAGGCGTAAAATGCACCAAAAAGAATGGTGTTTTGATTTGCACCAAATATATCAATTGTTTTCTCCAGAATTTTCACCATAAAGAAGGCATCACACCAGAAATAAGTTATGTGTCAAAGTGGGCGGGGCTATCAAATTGGCGCATATTACTCATCATTTATCATCCTCTTATCGGCAGAAATGGCTCAAATTGCAGATAATTATGCCAGCTTATGTGGTGCTGTTTTGTGTAAAAAGTTGCATTTATGGAATAAAGATGCAACTTTTTGTCACAAAGTCGCATTTATGAAGAAAAAACAACTTATCGTGGGGACAAGTGATAGCAAATTTTTCAAAAATCCGAATCCGAATTTATTTGCGGCGAATTGAGTCTTTACAGTGGTGTAGAACACTGTGCCTTGCAGTAACACGCATAGGGAATCTGCTTTGGTAGTGAAATAATACTCCATATGAGTCCATATGACATGCAGATGACAGGCGTTGCTCTTAGAATCACAGCATACTTTACTTATTTGGGCAGTCACGGGGCCAAAACTGACCAAATAACTCAAGTATGAACTCAGCCTTTCAGGTCAATGTTAGCTGCAAGAAGAAGCAAACTCCTTTTACACCGTCGTCAGCTGATTCTGCATAGATGTCTAAAGAACCTGTTCTATTAAATACTCATATAAGTAGAGCACCCGTCAGAGTGGAGAGGGTGTCAGCAGGAAGTTTGTGTTCGCGACACTAATTAATTTTGCCCTTCCTCTGATCCGTCAGAACAATAACCCCCAAAAAATTTATCCTGTCTGTTGAGCATCAGCCTTCACACGGTCAGCATTTGGTCAGTAATCCATCAGTATTGCTAATGCCCAAAAAAAAACAGGAATGGATCCAAAACAGAGTTGACATGTGAATAGAATATTTGCATGTCTTCTGTGTTTTGTACCCACTCCTGCTTTTGGCT
The DNA here is from genome assembly GCA_033119425.1 of Bufotes viridis. Classification (NCBI taxonomy): domain Eukaryota; kingdom Metazoa; phylum Chordata; class Amphibia; order Anura; family Bufonidae; genus Bufotes; species Bufotes viridis. The sequence continues at coordinate 373,135,071 of CM065590.1, read as the reverse complement.
ACCAAATCACAAGCCAATTCTGATGGGACCATACAGGCCTTACAGCTGCTACACAGAAAGGATCCATTGTGCATCTCATATTTCCTTCCTTCTGACAGATCAGAAGATGGGTCAAATAAATGATGATGTCATCCAGGCCAAAAGGCAAAATAGTGGCCCAGTCATGAAGTGGGGAGGATGGGAACATCATGAGAAGTCCTCAGAGTGGCCCTATAACATAGTGGTGAGGTGGAAGCAGTATGAGGAGGCCACATAGTGGCACAATGAAACTATGTAGGTGGTGGAAGCAGCAGCATCAGGACAAGGCCACAGAGTGGCACAATGACAGTGTGGAGGTGGCGGCAGCATCAGGAGGCCACAGAGTGGCAAGGTGACATAGTGTGGAGGTGGCAGCAGCATGAGGAGACCACATGGCAAGGCAACATAGTGTGGAGGTGGAAGCAGCATGAGGAGACCACAAAAGGCAAGGTGACATAGTGTGGAGGTGGCAGCAGCATCAGGAGACCACAGAGTGACCCGGTGACAGGGTGAGGAGGTGGCAGCAGCATCATTAGACCACAGAGTGGCAAGGTGACATAGTGTAGAGGTGGCAGCAGCATCAGGAGGCCACAGAATGGCAAGGTGACGTAGTGGTGAGGTGGCAGCAGCATCAGGACAAGGCCACAGAGTGGCACAATGACAGTGTGGAGGTGGGGGCAGCATCAGGAGGCCACAGAGTGGCAAGGTGACATAGTGTGGAGGTGGCAGCAGCATGAGGAGACCACATGGCAAGGTGACATAGGGTGGAGGTGGAAGCAGCATGAGGAGACCACAAAGGGCAAGGTGACATAGTGTGGAGGTTGCAGCAGCATCAGGAGACCACAGAGTGACTCGGTGACAGGGTGAGGAGGTGGCAGCAGCATCAGGAGACCACAGAGTGGCAAGGTGACATAGTGTGGAAGTGGCAGCAGCATCAGGAGGCCACAGAATGGCAAGGTGACGTAGTGGTGAGGTGGCAGCAGCATCAGGAGGCCACAGAGTGGCAAGGTAATATAGTGGTGAAGTGGCAGCAAAATCAGGAGACCACAGAGTGACCCGGTGACAGACTGAGGAAGTGGATCGCAATAACAGTACCCGCTGATGATGGTGGGTGTAAGAAGGAGCACTTGGCATCAGATGTGTGGCATCAGGCGGGTGGCAGCATCAGAATAGTAGCCAGAAGAAACCTGGCTCTTTTGTCAAGGTTTGGGTGAGGATAACCTAATCTAATGCATCAGGCATTGGTGGGTGGAAATCCTGGCTGATCCATGCCTGATTCATCTTGACAGAGGTCAGTCTCTCCACATTTTGGGTGGACAGCCGAGTTCTTCTTGGGGTAACTATGGCTCCCACCGCACTAAACACCCGCTCTGATGCCACACTACTGGCCGGGCAGGACAGCTTTTCCAGGTCAAACTCTGCAAGTTGCGGCCACAAATCCAGTTTGGCTTCCCAGTAGTCGGATCTTCAATGTAGGGTGGCAGGGTGCTGTCCAAGTATGCCACCACCTGCTGGTTCAGGTCCTGCTCCAGGTCTACCAAGCTGTTCATCAGCGACTCTAGACTCAAGTTGCTGCTGATGGAGCTGGAACTGCTCCTACCCCCCACCCTGCCACAGCAGCCATAGGAAGGGTCCAACAAGGTGGAGAGCCAGAAGTCATCTCTCTGCCGAATGGTGACAATTCGGCTGTCACTACGCAAGCAAATCGGGCCATTTGTGCAAGTGACTCGGAGGGACTCCCTGCCTCCATCTCTACTGCATACTGCCACAATGTGTCTGGATCCTCTGCCTCATCTTCCTTATCGCCCTGTTGCTCCTCTGGCTGCTCCTGCTTCTCCTCTCCTGTCACCGGTGTATAAAAACCACCCATTTCACTACACATTGCTTGTGCTCCAATGTCCGAATCCTCCTCCAGTTCAGCCCCCACAGGGCTCATGTGGCCATAAGATCTAGGCGCCACGTCTCCAGTCCCCTGACCAGCCAGATTTACCAGCATCTGTTCCAGGACATGAAGCAGTGGAATGACTTGGTTCATCCCGTAGTCCTGGTGACTGACAAATAATGTGGCCTACTCAAAGGGCCTGAGCAAACAGCAGGTGTCACGCATGAGCTGCCACTGCGTAACATCGAAGTTACACAGGGGACTACTCCTGTACACTTGGATCATCAAGAAATCGTTTATGGCCTCTCTCTCTGTTCGTATATTTGGTCTAACATATGGAGGGTGTAATTCCAATAAGTGGAAACGTCACATATAAAGTTTCCTGGCCATTTTTAGGATGTCTTGCAGATGAGTGGAAGACTTCAGGAACTGCTTGACAACTAGATTGAACACATATAGCATGCAGGGCGCATGGCTCAGCCGTCCTTGGCGCAGTATACTTTATTCTAAAAAATGCTTTGCTGGTCCCCTGTCGCAAGAAACTAATGCTACATTTGAACATCCTGGCCATGGCCATATACCATACACCATGACAACACAACCATATCCTCCAATAGCTGAAGAACTGAATGTCGACAATGAAAGATGTGGTCACATGACCACTGGACATGACATCACAGTGTTAAACATGGACAGCAGATGGTGCTGTGTAAACAGGGATCTGCTGCCAAGAAACTATGGGAAATATTTGTTAAAACAGGCGTTTTAATAAACTGGTCCTAATAAAGCCCTAAGCTAGCGGTGGATCAGCCACAGTTATGAAGAGGCACAGCCCTCTATATAACTTGGCCGCATCCATCCATCTTCTAAATGTATGGCCTCTTTCACACGGGCGTTCCAGATTTGCTCTGGATGCGTCTCAGGTGCATTGCGGGAAACCCGCGCGAATGCGCAACCGATTTCAGTCAGTTTTGACTGTGATTGTGTTGCGTTGTTCAGTTTTTTCCACGTGTTGAGCTTGGTGACATCAGCGCAGGTCCTGCTGAATGAAGATAGAAGGATCTTCTATCTTTATTCAGAAGGACCTGAGCTGACGTCACTGCGCTCAACACGTGGTGAGCGTGATGACGTCATCAAAGATCCTTTTGCAGGTCCTCAAAGAAGAAGAAAGATGCCCGGCTGCGTGATCAATTGGAGGTGAGTAAATTATTATTTTTTTAACCCCTCAATGCACATTTAAGTAAGCATTCTGTATTAAGAATGCTATTATTTTCCTTTATAACTATGTTATAAGGGAAAATAATACAGTAAATTGACTTTAACCAATTAACTAACATCATCTCCTAGTAACCATGCGTGAAAATCACATTGCATCCGCACTTGCTTGCGGATACTATGCGATTTTCATGCAGCCCCATTCATTTCTATGGGGCCTGCGTTGCGTGAAAAACGTAGAATATAGAACATGCTGCGATTTTCATGCAACGTACAAGTGATGCGTGAAAATCAACACTCATCTGCACGGCCCCATTGAAGTGAATGGGTGAATGGGTCCGGATTCAGTGCAGGTGCAATGCGTTCACCTCACATATTGCACCCGTGCGGAATTCTCGCCCGTGTGAAAGGGGCCTAAGGGAGCTTCTGAGTTGTCTTACATGTAGACCATTTTCTACGTCTGAAACTGGCCCGTCCCCTTCCCCACCTACTCCACAATTTTGGACCTGGCTTGAGCGAGGTGAAGTTGCAGATGGCTGTGCAACTAACCTTTGCGCCGCCATCTGAGCCTGAAAAACACTGAATTTAGGCATATTTCAGAATAGTAAATACCCCCCCATTGAATTTATATGAGGACGAGTGATGGCAGTAGTGATTGCTCATCCCCATAGAGTGGAGGAGATGGCAGCATGTTAGCAGCTCTTACATCTGCTGTCAGGGAGTTATCGGGAAGGAACGCTTGCTTTCTGATAATTGCTTGATCATTCGGTGCGTGTAATTCCAGCTTAAGCAGACATACCCAATTTGGACAGTCCAGTTAAAGGTGTTGGCCACTTCCTAGTTACTGTTAACCAATATGTTTGTGAGATGATTATATTAGATGGCACTTACTAATTTAGTCTTTGTTGAAATTCTGCCCCATTTTCTATATTTCATAAGAAATGCTCCCTTTTTTGCCAAGTTGTTTGTGCTTTTCATACAGAGGTCCTATCTATAAGATGGCATCTGAAGAAGGGTCATATGATCAGGCAAATCACCTCCATGTGATTTCTCCTGTGTTCAAATACACTGCACCTGCCATCAGCACTAGTTCTGTTGAGAGTTTAGTGTAGGTGCAGTGTGTTTGAATGCAAAAGAGACATCACATGGAGGTGATTTGCCTGGTCACATGATCCTCCATCAGATGGACATGACCTCTGTGTGGACAGCACAAAAGAATTAGCAAACAAGGGAGAATACCTTAGGAAAATTAGAAAATGGTGCAGAATTTCAACAAAGGCTATATTAGTAAGTGCCATATAATCATCTTACAAACACAATGGTCAACAGTAATCAGAAAATGGCCAACCCCTTTAGTGTTATTTACACATACACGTTCTATGGCCACAGGAAAATCCAGAATTATTGATAATCTGTTATCTGTCCCTGTGATTCTGAATTAAAGGAACAGTACTGTAATATTAATAATAATAAAATTGAAATATAATTTTTTTTTTTGTGTTCTAGAGAGGTATCCACCAGTGTGTCATGGCAACTGTGGGTAAATTTAATTCAAGGGAACCTGACGTCAAATTTATGTTCAGCTCACTGACGGCAGTATAAAGTAGTGACAGGTGAGTTGATTTCAGTGGTGTCTCATTCATGAGCTAAACACAAGGGGTTGCCAAGAATCAGCATCATAATTATCGCATTCTAGGCCTGGAAAAGAGCCACATCTACCTGAGAAGAGTCATGGTTATTCATGAAAGCTGCTGCTGCACTGATGATTGGCAATTTTCTCCTATGGAGAAAACCAAGTAGAAGACCAGCAATCATGGCAGGTGGGTGAGAGAGTAGGAGCTTGTGAAAAACCATGAGTCTTCTCAGGTAGCCATTAATCTTATACAGGCCTAGTATACAATTATTATGATGCTGTATACACCGCTGAAATCTGCTCATGTGTCACAACTTTATGGTGCAGCCAGTCGATTCAGCACAAAGTTGATGACAGGTTCCCTTTAAGTCAGTGGTACACAACCTGTGCCCCGGGGACCACATGCTCGATATCTTTCTGTGCAGCCCCCAAACATCTGGCAACAGACATGTATGTCTATATCCTGTGATTGCTCCCATGCATTTTTTATGTATCCATTAGATGGAAATTCTGGAGGTGCAACCAGACATTTATAGTATATACAGTATGTACAATGCGCTATAAATACAGTATTTCAGTTGGTAATACCCCTTAAACTTTTATTTTTGGCCCTTGGGATTTCCTCAGTCTGACAGTGTAGCCCCCAACCAGAAAAGGTTTTGCACCCTTGATTTAAGTGGTATAGAAATGTAGTGCCAAAATATCCTCACACAGTACCAAAATTCCACCTATTTATAGCACTACCAGATATGCACACTTGTGCATATATCTCATATACACCACGTTCACACAAAACTGGGCATATACTGTACATTTCTATTTAAACACCTGGGTAAAAAAAAAAAGTAATCTGGGTCAAGTTTTTTACATTCATGGCACAGGGAAGCTGTTTTTCACTGCTGAATTATAGGCAAATTATGCCCATGTGAACAAAGCCCAACTATTAATCGGATAGTGGTGTGTTACCCATAGACCAGCTCATTCAGAAACTCCCTCACTGGTTTATGAATCCACCAGTAATTGTGAGACATGGATGAAAATGAAATATGGCATACATCACCTACAGACAGGCAGCTATATACAAAAATAGTGAAGTTGTTGCAGTAGCCATAATTAATATCATTAATCCATCACTATTCCTATTCAGTTAACCCATGAATGTCATGTAACCCTAATGGAATCCCTGAAGTCATGTAATGTGTGTGGTGAAGGCACATGACTGATGCCACCTTTACTTCACTTCAGTCACACAGGACTAATCTACAGGCTGTACCCTTCTATTGCGCAGAGATAAGGGCAAGCTAGACAAACCAGCCCATTTGTAATATCACAGTTTTTTTTTTGCTTCACCTTCTGGAAAACCCCCCTCCTTGGCAGACCTTCAAAGGGAAGAACACTTACCTGCTTCCCAGAGCTGGCTCCTGGCATACTCACTTCCTGGCCTCAGCAGCTTATTGACGCTGCCACAGCCATTTGCTGGCCACAGCGTTGACCTGGCCCCCCGGAATCATGACAAATAGTGATGTCACAGTAGTTTTTTTTTTAACTGAAACCCACTTATGATGTCATAGTTGCTTTCCTGTCTAGTCCTATGTGGTGTCACAACAGTGTATGACTGAAACACACTTGTGATGTCACAGCAGTGTACATGACTGAAACTCACTTATAATTTCACAGACATTGACCTGCCAAAAGGATATTTGTTATATTGTATGTCAGTATTGTATCCAAGGGAGGACAGAGCACATTATTTGTTGCTCTCCAGAGATGTAATTTTATCCATGGATTGACAAGCTGACTAAAAACTACTGAACAAGTAATAACGAGTTATATAAGACATCAGCAGGCACACGAACAAGCAACAGTAATCTAAGATCTAATATAATTTATAAGAAAAGCTGAATGAAATATTACCGTTAAGGCCTTATGCACACGAACGTTGTTTGAGTCCACATTGTTTAAGTCCACAATTTTTGTGGCACGGATGCAGACCCCTTCACTTTAATGGGGCCGCAAAAGATGAGGACAGCACTCTGTGTGTTGTTTGTATCCGTACCTCCGTTTCGCAACCCTGCATAAAAATAGAACATGTCCTATTCTTGTCCATATCACAGACAAGGATAGGACTGGTCTATTGAGGACCACACCTTTCGTTCCACAAAATGCGGAAAGCACACGGCCGGTATCCATGTTTTGCATGAAGCCTAAAGCAGTTGTCTGATGGGTCCCCAAAAAGAATCTGAGCAAACAGTATTCTGTGACCAAGAACCACGGCAATTAAAGAGGTTTTCCGAGGCTTATATACTTATGACTTATCCTTAGTAAAATGTAAAATGCGCTTGATCAAGAAGGGGGGGGGGGGGATAGATAAATGACCCAGTCTTGAACTCATTAAAGATAAAAAGAAAAAGAAAAAATAATTAATTTTAAAAATAGTTTAAAAGGGAAATGCAAATAAAAATACAAACTATTTGTAAAAATGTCCTGCAAAGAAAAAAGCCTATTGCAATCAAACAATAAATGAAACCAAAAAAAAATCGGAAGCCCTGAAGGGTTAAACAGTAGCCCAAACAGTGCCATTTAGTGAGTTTATTTATCTAAAAATTCAATCTGCTGACCAATAACCTAGATAACTCCAGGATTCATTGTTTTTTATTAATAACCATATACTAGTATCAAATCACAGCCAAGACAAGCAACACAGAGCTTATTAAAAAGATAATTCATTCCAGCAGATGTACAGAATGATAAAGGCAGCAAACAGGGCGATTACTGTACATGAATAACAGCAAATAAAGCAGTTGTCTGTGAAGTGAAATCAACAATGCTAATCTTTTAATCAAGGCTATTGACACTAATTACAGTGACTGCTGGCAGTAATTAGCGCTACACTGCATAACTAAACACTTCCTCCACTGTCAGCAGCCTGCCCAAACTGGAATAGGAGACCGAAATTTACATAATTTGTGTCAGTGAGAATGACACAGGACAAGGAACTAACCTGGTAAGAATGCAGACATCAGTGAATACGTTTTATTATACAAATATTTGATTAACTGCAAAAAAAGGAAGGGCTTTATTGGTATTGTATTATTTCTGAATCAACTTACATAAGAGGAAGAATGGAGGTAGGTTTTCTCATCATTGGTCTACTCATTTCTCTCTTCTCCCATATTGTTGGCAAATATGAGATCTGAGGAGGAGGTGCTTCCCTACGTATTTCACCTGGGAGATATATTTCAGCCCCAGGGTTTGACTTAAATTCGGGTGTCGGGTGTTTAATCCCTTCGGATGTCGGGTGTTTAATTCCTTCCTGACCAGCACCATACATGTACAGCAGTGGCTGAGACTTTAAAGATGGCATCTGCTCGCGAGTGTGGCAGGCATCATAGCTGCCGGGTGCCTGCTGTTTCATATAGCAGGCACCCACGGCTAATGTCCACAACTGGCAGTAATACTGGTCACTGACTTTTAACCCTTCAGGTGCCATGGTCAAACGCGACCACAGCTTCCAGGTGTGCTCCAGCTCCCCTAGACGGGGATCGGGGGAGCCAGAGTGCGTTGTGTGCAGCAGCCCCTGTCTTCCTGTGTGACAGGAGGCTGCTGCACATTAGTTCTTATGAAAACCCAGCCTGGTATTTGGTTTTGCTGTGGTGGTATTTTGTGCTGCACTACGGGTTTGCTGGCCCCGCCTACTTCTCTTGTCCCTGCCTATTTGTGGCTAGTGTTGACCCTGTCTACTTGTGTTGCCCCATCAATTTGGGCCTACCCACAATATGGGGCTACTTTTAGTTTTTTTTCCATGGCCACTTTAAGCTTCCAGTCCTCCTCTGTCTGTATTTGTTTGCAGCAATCTCCTCCACTGTATAGGGATAAGCGATGGCTACTGCGAATGAATGATCATTTCACCCAATGAACAACCATTTTGCTGGTTAATTTGGTGATTGGCAGCATGTTGGCAGATCATCAGGAATGAGTATTCGTAGTTGTGTTCATTCCCGATAGCTTTTCCAGACAGGCAAACATGACTAGCTATGGCATAATTTGGCTGCTAAACGAGGAATTTAGTTTGGTATATTTTTGATTTAGCAGACTTCATTACAGCCTCACAGGCTATGTTACCCAGCTTTCCTAGGATTCTTAAAGGAAAATACTGCACAATTTTGGAGCAAGAATTGTGAATTTAGCATTCAGCAGTCCCTAATACAGATATTCATGCTATATTGCCCCGATCTCCTGGGATTCTGACAGAAAAATATGGGACACTATAGCACAAAACTTTGCAGTGAGAATGGGGTTTTATTTAGGTAGAAATTCCACGTGCTATGTTACCCAGCTTACCCGGGACCCTGAAAGAAAAATATGGGACACTATCACATTTGGGGTTTTATCTGGGTACATTTAGTATTCCGTAGTCCCTAATACAGATCCACATGCTATGTTACCCAGCTTCTCTGGGATCTTGAAATGAAAATATCAGGTGCTATCATATAATTTGATTTATTTAGGTATATCTCATATTTACAATCACTGAGTGTCGAGTTACAAAGGAATAACGCGTCCGTATAGAGCCTATCACAGAAAAATTATCAAAGACGCTAAAACGTAGCTTTTATTAATTTTGACTAAAAATTGGAGTGCTGTATTTCATAATTACAACCATGTATGCGAATCCAACCTCAGACGGTGAGCCCAGTGTAGCGTTTGTGTGCACACAATGAACTAACTCTTACCGTCCAACACCACACATTCAAAGTCACATTCAGTATCCCGCTGGTAAGGTAGATTATGGATATAAGTCTGAATGTGACTAATTATAAAATCACAAATACAAGTTCACACTATTGTAAGTGCATAGAGGGTCGAAAACGCATTGGCCGGTCATGTAAATGAATGACCGTTTGGCAGCTATTGTAGGCTAACCCTAGGTAGTCACAGATTAGGTGCCGCCATGTAGGCTTTTGCTGCCGCGCCAATCCTATCTATATGGGTAACCTATATGTCGCCCTTTCTATATTGATTTGCTTACTAGGCTGGTCTCCCAACTACATGTCATGCTCAACGCGTTTCATCTATGCTTAGATTCATCAAGAGCCAAAATTGCGGAGATTCCTGCCTAGACGCTGCCACACTATCATTCTTTGGCTGTGTCATCCGGCGCTGTGATGGCCATGAAGCGGCCGCGCCAAATTCCATTTCAAATAGCCCAAGACACACCCCCATGGGCGGATCGAAGGAGCATAGCTCAGCCAATGGGAGCCCGTGTGTGCGTCGCCACCATGGCAACGCCGGACGCCTCATGCCGAAGCAAGGACACCGCTCCTCTCTCCTGTATGTTCTATTGGGACACACTATGGTAGGCTGCCAAGCGGGGCATAACTTCAAGGAGGGGCAAGATCATGAGATAGATAGAAACTCAATGCGCACTCTTGATATGCTGTGTATCTCATAATGTAGCACGGACCAAAAGGCATGCTGTGTGCAGTAGTTTGACAGCACCCGATTCGATGCCCTTGCCTATTACACATTCCCAAGTGGTACCATCCATTCTAGTCATACCATACAGGGGAACTTTCGGCAGGTGGCTTGGATGATTACAGTTCAGAGATGTCACTAGGCGCTGTAGTGCCACAACTATAATTGCCTGTATACCGCCAATGTGCACTATCCTATAACCAAAACCGATCAGAACATAAATTAGACCAGGTCAAAAAGTAGAGTAGCGGAGTAAGGCATACAAGTACCACAACTGCAGCACTGCTCTAATCCTCAAAAAAGGGACATTTTTATGAATAAATGACTCCCCCTTACTGACAAGCTGAGGGGGGGAAATCTGCAGCAAAGCTGCGGTGTTATACATTCAAGATCCAAACAACACAAAGGTACATATCAAGATGAAGACAAAAGTACCAGTATATATGCCAGACCATGTAAAGTTCCAAAAAGTACAGCCATGTAATTAAATGGAAATCCTATTCCCTACTACTCTGTCCAGAATTGACCCCCATCCGGATGATACAAAGGAGACATGAAGCTATAGAGCCATGGGAACCAAGCCCAAGGAGAACGTAGGGACCCTTGATAGTCATATGGTTATTCTAATCGTATAACCAGTGGAGGGGGGGAGGGGAAAAAATTGCAGAGAGAGGGCCACAGAATATCCAAGGGATACCGGTTAATGGATAGGGGTCCCTAATCAATAAAACAGGCATAGGAGATCCTGTCATTAAAGCCACCAAGTTGGACCGTCTCTAACCTAAAGGTCCATTCTGCCTCTTTACGAAGCACCCTCAGGTCAAAATCTCCGCCTCTTGGTGATGGTCTCACGATCTCAATGCCCTGAAAAGTAATTGACCTCATCTCTCCTGCATGACACAGATTTACATACCTTGCTATGTTTGTGTCTTCCTCTTTGCGGATGTCCGCCAAATGCTCCCCTATCCTGCGACGAAACTCACGTGTGGTTTTGCCCACATACTGTAGACCACACGTGCAAGTCACAAGATAGACCAACCCTGAAGATCTACAGTTTATAAAGCACCGTATTCTGATATAGTTTAGATGTAACCATGCTAGTGGTCCTGATGGACTGACAAGCAACACATCCACTGCAACGAAAGGTGCCTCTTCTGGGGTTGACAAGCCAGGTAGTAGGAACACTCTCCTGAAAGAGGATATGGACCAACCAGTCCTTCAAGTTCCTCCCTCTACGATAGGTCACTGATGGCTTGTCCGTGATATATTCCGACACATCTGGGTCCATTTTTAAAATGCCCCAGTATTTGCGCAAAACGCGGACGACCTGAGAATTGGCTCCATCGATAGTGCTGATGAGGCGAAAAAAGTCATCATCACCAGTTTTTTCCCTTGGATGAGTAGGGATTCCCTTGTACAAGTGGTGGCATGTTGGTACGCTGGTGCCAGGATGTCCTCGGGGTAGCCATGTCTCAGAAACCTATCTTGGAGATCACAGGCTTTGAAACGGAAGTCCGACAGAGAGGAACAATTTCTCCTGACGTGGAGATATTGTCCCCTCGGTATTCCTCGCTTCAAGGGGGCTGGATGCCAGCTACCCCAATGTAGTAGGCTGCTGGTTGCAGTTGACTTCAGATGTAAGCTAGTGGTTATCTGCCCTTCACTGGTTTTCAAGATCACCAAGTTCAAGAAGGTGATTCTACACGGACTGATCTCATATGTAAAATGCAAACCACAGTTGTCTACATTAAGGGATCAGACGAATTCCCTGAATTCAAGTTCTGAGCCTGACCAAAAAATCAGAATGTCGTCTATGAATTTTAGCCACAATGTGAAACATGAAAACCATCTTTGGTTTTGCTCACCAAATATAATCTCCCTCTCCCACCAGCCCAGATAGAGGTTGGCAAAGGATGGCGCACAGGGACTACCCATGGCCACCCCCCTGAGCTGGCGGTAGAGGTGACGGTTAAATGTGAACACATTGTGGCACAAGACGAAATTCAATAGTTCAATCACGAACTCATTGTAGGGACCAAGCTCGCCACTCCTCTGCTGTAAGAAGTAGCGCACCGCATTCATGCCCCCCTCATGTGGAATGGAGCTATATAAAGCCTCCACGTCGAGGCTGGCCAGCAGCACCATATCCTCGACAAGGAGGCCATCCAATTTGTTGACTATCTCCATAGAGTCTCTCACATAGGAGGGCAGAGACTGTACAAATGGCTTTAATATGATCTCCACATAATTGCTCGCCTCCTGCGTGAAACTGTTGGTGCCCGAGACATCTGGCCTGCCTCTAAGGGGAACCAACCCCTTATGCACTTTGGGAAGGAGGCCATTTGTGGGTGCTTTGGGAGTAAAGCCTCATATTCCACCTTATCAATCAGCCTGGAGGAGAGTGCTGTGGTAAGGATAACCTGCAATTCGGTCTTATATACCTCAGTTGGATTTGCAGGTAAAATCTCATAACAATCCTTATTCTTCAAGATATCCAGACACATTGTCTTATACCGATCTTGTCCCAATACCACTATATTTCCCCCCCTTGTCTGCTGTTTTTATGACAATGGAAGGGTCATTCTCTAATGACAACAGCCCACTGAGTTCTTCCCTCGTGATATTCTGTTTATATCTACCCCCTTCCAACTGTCTCAATTCGTCGATAACTAGATTGAGAAAGACATCGATGGGTGTTGCATCACTTATGGGGGGACTTGCTTTTGAGCGACTTCTCATTTGCGTAAAAGGGCCTCCCTGGGGTTTTGTTCCCCCTCCTGCATCAAATCTACCAAATTTCTAATGTCTCCCAACTCCGATATGTCAACCCCCAACTCGGCACATTCGCGCCTGTCATGACATCTAAAGAACTTTTTCCATTTGATTTCTCTGGCAAATAAGTTCAGGTCTTTGACCCAGCCAAATAGGTTGAAGGTTGGAGTGGGGACAAAAGACAGGCCCTTTTTAAGGCTGTCACACTCAGCTGCTGTGAGAGTTCTATCTGATAAGTTTATAATCTGCAACTCATCAGATAGATTAAGTGGTATGGGACAGATCTTAAGATGGTAGTATAGGACACATGTCCGCTACTCTTTTCTCTCCCTCAGTAGGTACGTTGAGATGGGATTGTTCTGGCCTAAAAAATACCTCTAGAACAGCCCCCTCTACCTCGCCTCTGACCCCCCCTTCCCTGATAGTTTCCCGATCTACCAGGGGACTTTTGGCGCCTAGAGTGTTGGGTGGAATCACCTTCAGCTTCTCCTTCAGAGGAGGAAGGCTCAGTCTCTGCTTCCAGGCCCTTTGCTGGTTTCGCCTTATAATCAAACAAGCGACCTTCTCCTCTCCTTTAACTGTGCCGTATACCTCTGCACTGTTTGTTCAATATTTTGCTCCCTTTTTGAGAAGTCTATATGCTCTGAGAACCTGCATATTTTGCAGTCTCTATTAAAGTTCAATGGGCTATGTTAACCCAGCTCTCCTGGGATTCTTAAAGGAAAATAGAAACACAACTTTGGAGTGAGAATGGTGTATTATTTTGGTAGATTTAATATTTAGTAGCTGCCATTACAGCTCTACAATGTATGTTACCCAGCTTTCCTGGAGCACTGAAAGACAATTATGGGAAACCATGGCACACTGTTCTGAAGTGAGAATGGGGATTTATTTAGGTATATTTTGTATTTAGAGGTTACTATTACAATTCCACATGCTATGTTACCCAGCTTTCCCAGGGTCCCTGGAAGGCAACTTTACCTAGCTGTTCTATAATACTGATGAATTTTCATTGCATTTGTCCATTACAGTTTCACAGAGAATCTTACCCAGCTTTTCCAGTCCGTGTACAATGCTGTTTACTACCTACCTCTCTCTAATCTGATATTCTCTGTGGTGACTCAATCATTCTTCAGCGACTAAAACTGGGTATTAGGCTAAATTTGACCACACCTGCTGATTTTGATGTGATTGACCAACCATCTAATGTGTCTTAAATGTGTGGTTAGTGTTTATTCAGTACAGTAGATGTCAGGGAAAACAGAAGTGTCTGGTAGTGGCCTACACTTTATGAAACGTATCCTTTGTTCGTCTTTTACCTGTTCATAAATGTTAATTTACTAAATGTCCTTATACTGCACAACTTCAGTAACAAGTCCTCCGCCACTGCAACCTGTGTATAATATTTATGTAGTATACTACAGCTGTGGAGTTTTGCAGCCTTTTCAAAAGCAACATGTAGTGCGTGTGTGTTCATGTTGTTGTCAGCTTTTTTCAGTGTTGTAATCCTGTATTACCTAGGCCTCCAACAGTGCAAAAGAACAGCCAACCTCTAATTGTAATGATAATGAGATGACTCTACAAACCCTCCCCCAGTCTAGACTGACTAAGATGGAAAAAGTACTAAGCAAGAGGTGTCATACAACTGTGTGTGACCCACAGCAAAAAAATAAGAAAATTATAAGGAAAAAAAGAACATTTTCTGAGAATACATTCATGCAGCTTTCATACTAATTGCATAGTGCTTTTTCACTCTGTGTTTACACATATACTTTTTGTCTCATTTTTTTTAGATTATTCCTCTACAGATATGCCCCATATTTAGCAATATGATACAAGCTGCACCACTTTAACAGACTAGCGCACCTTTGGGATAAATATCTCACAGTCTATGTATCTCAGTATGAAAGTATTATTTTACATTGTATGCAGATACTATTTTCACACCATAGTGGTTAATATAGTTTTGAAACTGTTTGGTAGTATTCAGAGACTAAGGCTAATTTCACACTAGCGTTAGACATCTCAGACAGGTTGTTCCAGCAGAGAGCAGCATGCCGGAGATGTTTGGACATGGTATTGCCAGATGCCACCTGATACCCGCCGGTCCCATTAACTATAATGGGAACTGGCAGAGATCTGGCCGCAACTGGACAAATATTTTGAGAATCAGCTGGATGAAAACTGCTACGTGAAGCATTTTTCATTTGGCCGAATCTCAGCATGTGTGCCGGGTTGAAGCCGGATCTATGCTTGTTCCCATTATTGTTCATGGGGCTAAACAGCAATGCTGTAGCTTATGGCAATGCCAGAATGCAGAGAGATCCGACAGCCTGCAGGATCCTGAATTATCTGAACATTATATGGTTGCATGATCAATGGTTGCACTGGTTCCCTTCTTTCTTTTCTTTGGTTCTTTTTTTTTTGGTGAAAGTCAGGAAACCTATTGCTAATGAACCTGTAATTTCTAAGATGACAAAAAAAACTATACCTACTTTAATGTATTTATTAACAAAAACTGTTATTTGGCATTAAAGAGTGAGTTGTATAACAAAATGGCATTGTCACGCTTCGATGTGGGAGGGAAACACTTCACCGAGCATAGGCGGGAAGGAGGGAACAGGGAATCAGGCCTGAGAACTAGGGAAATGCAACACACAGAACCCAAACAAAATACAAAAGGGAAAGGAAATACTTACCGTAATTTTTGCTTCATAAGATGCACTTTCCCCCCCCAAAAAAAAAGTGTGTGGGGGGGGGGAATGGTGGTGCGTCTTATAAAGCAAATGGTGTCAATTTTACATTGCTGACACTGATACATCGCAAGCCACTATGCTGCACAGCGTAGCTGGCAATGTATCAGTTACATTTAACCTCATGTGGGGTAGAAGGAGTGTCTGGAGGCCAACAGAGAGCAGAGTGAGAGGTGCGCCGGGCAAATGATGGGTCCGTGCTGTTAAAGAAGTGGAGGGGAGCCGAGATGGCACGGAGCCCCGGAGAGGGATGTGTGTCTCCCTTTTCTAGTCTAAGTGGAACCAGGGAAACCCTCAGCGACCCGGAACTGGAGTCTATAGGATCTGACTCTGAAATCAACGGGTTCAAGGGTCAGAGGACTAACTAACAAGTACGGCTTTCTAATCAAGATCAAAGAGAACGGTGAGCAGAAATTGTCCGTTGAGGTCTTAAGACAGAGGGAAGCAAAATGGCTGTACATGCTGCTAAACTGGAACAATTGGATGGCGAAGAGGCACAAGAAGATAAAGCTTTGTATATAAAGTCTATTTATTTAATGCTGAAGCAGTGGCTCTGCTTTGATACACTGCTGAAATCATCTGTAATTGTACTTACTATGAAAGCAGCGTTCAGGCCGCGCGTGACGTCACTCTCCTCCCACTTCATTAATGAAGCAGGAGCAGGAGAGTGACTAAGTAAGGTCACGTGCATGTAACACTTGAGATAAACATGTAACACATGTAACACTTGAGATAAACACTTCTAAGTTAGAGGTGCAGAATCAATAGCAAAAATGGAAATGTTTTTTTCTAATGCACTAGGTAACAACCCGTGCATATGGATGAACTGAGCATCAATCAGGTTCACCCTGGGCCCCGCTGTCGATAAACACATCAATCCCCAGTCAGGAGAATAGCAGTCAGGAGAAATCGGGTACTACCAGTCAAAGACAAATGCACATTTTATGACTCTCCTCCTACCCCTCCAAGAGTCAGATGGGAATTAAATGTCCCTGTTTTCTTTTTGCCATTGAATGTATGGACATACTCTGATAAAATGTTCCTTCCGACCACAGAAAAAACACACTCCCCTCCTATTACCAGTATGCTTAAAAGCGGATCCAGGAGTAGCTCCCCCCAATTGCATGGGTTTGTCCCCAGACATAAACCCAGGAGTAGCTTAACCCAAATTGCAGAGGAAGAGGATAAGTTATGTGATAGTACATCCTGAGAGTGGGGACCCCTAGATCTCTCTCAGGCGTCTATCAATGCATATAGCAAGAGACATAGCAGCCTCTAGAGACACTGGAGTTTCATGAAAGGCCAAAGCATCGTTCAGCCTCTCTGATAACCCTTGACAAAACTGGCTATGGAGGGCAGGATCGTTTCACTTTGTATCTGTAGCCCACCCCCTAAACTCAGAGCAATAAATCTCAGTGAAATTATCACCCTGACGAAGGACGTGCAGCTTGGTTTCGACTAGAGAGGTCCATTCCGGATCATCATAGATAAGACCCAAAGCTTCTAAAAATTCATCTACTGACCGGAGAGACTGTGATCCAGCAGAGAAAAAGCCCATGACTGCGCATCCCCCTTAAGCATGGAAAAAGACCACACAGACTCGTTGTTTCTCATCCCCAGATGAGTGTGGACATAGCCTAAAATACAGTTTGCACCGCAACAAAATAAAATTATCACGTCCCCCAGAAAATCTGTCCGGGAGTGCAATTTTAGGCTGCAGATAGGCCTGATTTTCACCACTACCACCAGGACCAACAGCCTGTGATCTCGGCATCTGCGAGACGGTCGTCTCGGAGGTCAGCTACCTCCAAAGATAGCCCTTGCAGCTGACCTGCCAGTGCAGCAATAGGATCCATGGCTGCACACAAACAAACAAACAATGACGGTTTTGGCGGTTTATAATGTCACACTTCGGTGTGGGAGGTAAACACCACAATGAGCATAGGAGGGAAAGGGGGAACAGGGAATCAGGCCTGAGAACTAGGGAAATTCAACACACAGAACCCAAGCAAAATACAAAAGGAAAATAAAAGACTTAACTTCAAAGGGGCTATGGAAGCACCAGGAACCCAGCCGAGATCCAACCACAAACTATCCACAGGCACAGAAGTTAAAAGCATTGTGGGAGAACCAACTATAAATAAGGAAGGTTAAATGACCACATTAGCAACACCTCGGGACAAGGGGTGTGGCCATTATCAGAAATAACATAGACACCTATTGATCCACAAGGAAAACCTGTCAGATCAAACTACCTGTTGCCAGTCTCACAGATCTCCTGCCACTCACTGTCGCTGGGACGTCCATATGTCTTGGTACGTCTGTGACAGGCATCCTATGTAACATAATAGCATTTTATTTCTATTTTCACATTGGAAGGCTATGATTGGAACATATGCATAATATTGGTCAATTATTAATATAAAGCACTCTTTTGACCACTGTTCTTCTTCTGTTAGGAACTGACAGACTGAGCTTTTTACCCGTAGATGTCCCTTTTACTTAGAACCATATGCATTCAGTTTTTATTTGTCTCCAGCCTTTGTTAGTGCAGCTATAGTTACTGGGCAGACCAGATATTTGGATAAACAAACATGATACAGAAAAGTATCCAAGACAGAGTCCACAGTCAAAGACAAAACTGACTTTGACAAAGGGATCAGGATCTCGAAAGTCAGCTAGGTCAGCAATGATGACAGTATAAGTGCATTATGCTAGTAGTAGGGGTATACTAAAAGGTGAGAGCCCAGCACTCCCAGGAGTTCCCAAAACAAGGACTAATTCATAAAAAACAAGCGAAATAATTACTTAAAGTGATATTTATATGCTTTTGTGGTGAGCTACAAATGATAATATATGAGCAACAGCATTGAGCTCTGCTCCATCACTCAGGAATTGACAGAAATATTTCATTTGCAAAGCGGTTGTTTAAGGCCATGTGTGGTTAGCGAAAAATGGATGCATTCCATGTTACATGGACCATGTTTCATGGACCACAGATAACCAAGTACAAATTGCCAAAGGGTTCCCATAGAAATTTCAACTGACCCATGGCAACCAAGAGTAGTACTTCTAACTGCAACACTGCATTTGTACTTGTCATGGTTTCAAGTTGCAGTCCTGAACTTAGCTCATGCAACAATGCCTCAATGTGTACAGGTATATATATATATATATATATATATATATATATATATATATATATATATTATTGTAGTTAAACATATAATAATCAAAAAGATAATTTCTTGAAAAATAAGCTGTGTAAATGTTCACTGTGTATGTCCTAATCATAAACAGATTTTAGCTTTTCCTATCCACTATAATATCATTCTGACAAGATGTCTATTTGATAGACACGGGAAGTGGTTAATTTTTAAGGGCAAATTTATCATGGCCTGTACACAAGTATTTTGGCAAACAAAAGTTAACATTGTGAGATTTTCCACCACTTGCTCCACTTAAAAAAAAAACCTGTTGTTTCAGCTAAGTGGAAGACCCAACAAATTTGTCATAATTTGTGCGAGAAAACTGTTATAAATTATAGCTGATAACCAAACTCTCCAGTTCATTCATTAAGATGCTTTCACTTCTCAATAAATTCAGCTCATTTTACTCCAATGGACTTTTGATTAAGATTGATATATAAAAAAAACAGTCATAGTGTAAATCTGCCCAGTTTGTGACAATTCGAGGCCATACAGAAAGAATGAATTCTTTCCCTCCAAATGTGTCTTCAGATGTACAGGCAATAAATGTTTACAATACATGCCAAAGGAAAAAAAAAATCAACCCAAAATCAAGAAGAACCTTCTTTAAACTACAGCTAGGTCCATTTGTAGGACATAAAAGACCCAATTCATCTTCATTAACAAGGTATTATCACAAATATTATTACATCAAATAGACAACTTACAGTTGTGTTCAAAATTATTCAACCCCCACTGAAATTGAGTGTTTTGGCCAGTTTGACATTGATTTTGATCATTTCTGTCATCTTGTTTACAATTAAATCAAAGAGGCACTTGTAAGTCAGACAAATATAACATAACATTTATAATAAAATAACCACAAATGTATTTTCTGTGCTCAAATCATTATCAGTTTTATTCAACCCCCAAGTGACATTCAATCTTAGTACTTAGTACAACATCCTTTTCCAGTTATAACAGCTTTTAAACGTGAAGCATAGCTTGACACAAGTGTCTTGCAGCGATCTACAGGTATCTTCGTCCATTCTTCATGGGCAAAAGCCTCCAGTTCAGTCACATTCTTAGGCTTGCACACCGCAACTGCTTTCTTTAAGTCCCACCAGAGGTTCTCAATCGAATTTAAGTCTGGTGAATGCGATGGCCACTTCAAAATGTTCCAGCCTTTAATCTGCAACCATGCTCTAGTGGACTCGGAGGTATGCTTGGGATCATTGTCCTGTTGAAAGGTCCAACGTCTCCCAAGCCTCAAGTTTGTGACAGACTGCATCACATTTTCATCCAATATCTCCCGGTACTGAAGAGAATTCATGGTACCTTGCACACGCTGAAGCTTCCCTGTACCTGTAGAAGCAAAACAGCCCCAAATCATGATTGACCCCCCGCCATGCTTCACAGTAGGCAAGGTGTTCTTTTCCTCATAGGCCTTGTTCTTCCTCCTCCAAACATAGCGTTGATCCATGGGCCCAAACAGTTCTAATTTTGTTACATCAGTCCACAGAACACTATCCCAAAACTTTTGTGGTTTGTCCACATGACTTTTGGCATACTGCAGTTGACTCTTCTTATTCTTTGGGGACAGCAAGGGGGTGCGCCTGGAAGTTCTGGCATGGAGGCCTTCATTACGCAGTGTGCGCCTTATTGTCTGAGATGAAACTTCAGTACCCACATCTGACAAATCTTTTTTCAGTTCCTCAGCAGTCACACGGGCACTTTTCTCCACTTTGCGCTTCAGGTAGCGCACAGCAGTCAAAGTCAGCATCTTCTTTCTGCCACGACCAGGTAGCATTTTAACAGTGCCCTTTGCCTTGAATTTGCGAATGATGCTTCCTATGGTGTCTCTTGGTATGTTTAACATTTTTGCAATCTTCTTATAGCCATTGCCCTTCCTGTGAAGAGAAATCACCTCTTCTCTTGTCTTCCTGGACCATTTTCTTGACTTCACCATGTTTGTAAACACACCAGTAAATGTCTAGAAGGAGCTGAGTATCACAGTCACTTTAAATCTGCCTAATTGGTGCTTATTATGCTTGATTGCTGCTCCTTGACATCCACAGGTGTTTTCAATACCTGATCGAAAACACTTGAATGAACCTCTGTTCTTAAGAGTGGTAGTCTTTAAGGGGTTGAATAATTGTGTCAACGAAGAATTCAGAAAAAAAAAAAATTAATACTGTATTACAAAAACAATTGATATCATTTTAATTGCATTTGGTTCTTTAAAAAGTCCTTGTAAGATTTCATTCTGAACACAATTACAAATGTACACTAAATTCCCTAAAACCCTTTACAACATTGGGGGCTGAATAATTTTGAACACAACTGTACATTCCTTTTTTCCAAAGTGAGAATTATCTGGCCTATAAGATTCCCTACACCAACTCTTAATGCAAACGTAGTCTCCACAAGAAGAATCATAATTCCCCCAGACATACTGTCCTTGTGAGATGGGCTGAATATCATCTAGTCTCTGAAGCAAAAATGACATGAGCAACTTGCAACATTCAATATAGTTTTATATATTTTTTTTCTTTTATTTATAAATTTTAATTTTGCACGTTTTGGAATTCCTCACCGGCCCATACCACTAGTATGTCTCATGACAAAGCCACAGTGACCTAGCTTCTATGGTGACATCAAGAAAGCATAAGCATTTACCAGTGGTATATTTCACCATCAAGGAGATATGAAGAACATTCCCTAGCCCAAAGCCATTTTTCAATGTTGGGTAACTCCAAATAAAGCAGAACTTGTAACAGACAGAAAACAGAATTGTAAATGCTGTGTAGTTGTTAAAAGAAAGGAAACATTTGCTTTTTATGATCAGTTGAACAGATTGCTATTTGAGGAATTTAATGGTCCCCGTGTTCTACACTGAATACTCTGTTTTTATAATCATATATCTGGAATGATAATGCTTCCATTAAGTAACGTTGGCATGGCCTTAAAACCTTCATACTACATAAATAGGATCACATTGGTAAAGAAATAACTTTATACTTTATATTGACAGAAAAATAAAGCTGCAGCATAGCAAAACAGAAAGGCGTTTTGCCAGGCAGATGACAACTCTATGAAAATCAGATTGTAAATAATATTTTATAATGAGACATCTTTATAGGTTCTGTATATTGAGCCAGTGTTTTGTTTGATGAGAATGATTGCATGAGAACTGTCCAATATCTTCATGGTGATATACCATGTGGCATAGATCTTATAAAAAAAATAATGCCAAGTTTGTAAGTTGAAAGAGGTCACAAATATGCTACATAAGTTTAATATCATTCAAAAATGTCATACAACAGGGCTATAAGAAAATAATCGTATCTGAAGTTTATATGCTTCAAGTTGGGCATTGCAGCCATTGGCAAAAAAAGATCATACCCTTTAATGTTAACTAGTGTGGCTACACGTTCCAAATCAGGTATATTGTCATCCTAAACCCTACATCTAATTACTATATTGGCAATAAGTAATATATTGTAACGTTTTAATGGTTTTGCAGAGCAAACCCTTTAATTGTAACTGTGCACCTGTGTTTTTTTTTCACCATACAGGATGCACTGATTTATCATTTAATTGTTTATGATTCTTGGGCAGCATATATCAGTAGTTGTGGCGACCTCCATGTTGTAATGATGTCATTAACCAATCCCCTTTGTAGCCTTTTTTAATTAGGTGATGTGTATAGCTGACCATGCACCTCCTGCTCAAGGTTTGCTGGCATAGAGTGATGTAACAGGTCATTGCCTGCTCACCCTGAGAGGTAATAATGGTAGCAGTCAGTGTTTTTATGGGTTTAGCTCTCCTTGAAAGTATGGTAGACGCCCATGAACGATATAGAAATAGGTTTAGAGTTAGGTACCATTCCATATCGAGGTCACCTTGCTGCTAGAGGATGAGCCTAGAAGAGTGCTCTTCAATGACCTGAAGAGAGCTGTGACCACAGTCTCACAGATTACCGTTTGTAACACACTACGCTATTGTGGATTAAAACCCTGCAGGGCACGCAAGGTCTTCCTGCTCATGCCAGCACATGTCCAGGCCCGATTAAAGTTTGCCAATGACCTGGATGATCAAGAGGACTTTTTGGTATCAACTCCACTCGTCATGTTTGGAGGAAGAAGAAGGATGAGTACATCCCCAAGAACATCATCCCAACCGTGAAGCATGGGGGTGAAAACATCTTACTTTGGGGGTGTTTTTCTGCAAAGGGGACAGGACTGCCGCACTGTATTGAAGGCAGGATAGATGGGGCCATGTTTTGCAAGATTTTGGCCAACAACCTCCTTCCCTAAGTAAGAGCATTGAAGATGGGTCATGACCCGAAACACACAGCCAGGGTAACTAAGGAGTGGCCTAGCCAGTCTCCAGACCTGAAACCAGTCGAAAATCTTTGGAGGGAGTTGAAGCTTAACGTAGCCCAGTGACAGTCCTGAAACCTGAAAGATCTGGAGAAGATCTGTATGGAGGAGTGGGCCAAAATGCTGCAGTGTGTGCAAACTACAGGAAACGTCTGATCTCTGTAATTGCAGACAAAGGTTTCTGTACCAAATATTAAAGGGATTGTTTCACTTCAGTAAGTTGCATTTATTATGTAGAAGTTAATACAAGCCACTTATACACTGCTCATTTCCATGGTTACAGACCACCCTGCAATCCGTCAGTGAGTACATCTCCAAGAACATTCCTATAGTGCTTGCACACTATAGGAAAAAACATCAGCCTCTCTGGTGGCCGTGACCATGGGAGCGGACATAGGTTAGTGCTTTTACCTATATTGTGCAAGCACAACCACCACTGATGGATTGCAGGGTGGTCTTTAACCATGGAAACAAGCAGTGTATAATGTGATGGAAAAATGAATCCAGCCAGCAAAGGATGCAAAATGGATAATAACAGTATATTAGTAAGTGCCTTGTATTAACGTGATAAATGTTACTTACTGAAGTGACAAAACTTCTTTAACCACTTCAGCTCCCCTAGCTTAAACACCCTTAATGACCAGGCCACTTTTTACAATTCTGCACTACACTACTTTCACCGTTTATTGCTCCGTCATGCAACTTACCACCCAAATGAATTTTACCTCCTTTTCTTCTCACTAATAGAGCTTTCATTTGGTGGTATTTCATTGTTGCTGACATTTTTACTTTTTTTGCCATTAATAAAAATTTAACGACATTTTGCAAAAAAATTACATTTTTCACTTTCTGTTGTAAAATTTTTCAAAAAAACTACATTTCTATATAAATTTTTCTCTAAATTTATTGTTCTAAATGTCTTTGATAAAAAAAAGTCCAATAAGTGTATATTTATTGGTTTGGGTAAAAGTTATAGCGTTTACAAACTATGGTGCAAAAAAGTGAATTTCCGCATTTTGAAGGGGGGCATGGCGAGTTCATAGAAGATTTTTTTTTTGGCACAAGTTAGTGGAAATTGATTTTTTATTATTTTTTTCTCACAAAGTCTCCCTTTCCGCTAACTTTTGACAAAAAGTTTAATTTTTCATGGACTCACTATGTCCCTCAGCGAATACCTTGGGGTGTCTTCTTTCCAAAATGGGGTCACATGTGGGGTATTTATACTGCCCTGGCATTTTAGGGGCCCTAAAGCGTGAGAAGAAAAATGCGTAAAAATGCCCTCCTAAAAGGTACTCATTAGAATTTGGGCCCCTTTGCGCATCTTGGCTGCAAAAAAGTGTCACACATGTGGTATCGCCGTACTCAGGAGAAGTAGGGCAATGTGTTTTGGGGTGCATTTTTACATATACCCATGCTGGGTGAGAGAAATATCTCTGTAAATTGACAACTTTGAATAAAAAATTTTAAAAAGTTGTCGTTTACAGCGTCGTCTGCGTGCGTTCACAGGAAGTCTCGCGTCTCGCGAGATGACGCGCCGATACGTCGTCTCAGAACTACAGGACCGTCCGCAGGACGCATCCCTGCGTTAGGCGGTCCTGTAGTGGTTAAGTTCTGTTTTTTCTATTGTATCAAATACTTATTTCATGCAATAAAATGCAAATACATTTTTTCAAAATCATACAATCATGTGATTTTGGGGATTTTTTTTATTCTGTCTCTCACGGTTGAAGTGTACCTAGGATAAAAATTCTCCATTCTTTGTAGGTGGGTAAACTTGCAAAATCACCAGTGTATCAAATACTTATTTTCCACTATATATATTGGAGAGAGCAGAATGAAAGTTATCTTGGAAACTCTAATGTAGGATATAGAGGAAACAACAGGAAAGGGTACGCTGGAAATCATAGAGAATATGGAAGATGGAATCAATGAGGTTAGATTAGAAAATAGATATGAACCAGGTTGCAATCCATCAGTGAATCGGGGATGAAGGCAGGTTGCTGGCGAAATGGCTAGGAGATCTACACACCATTCAGGGTATGATGAATTTTTCTTAACCACCAGGCTTTTTGCCTTTGCATTCACCTCTGCTGCATTCCTTGCCCGGGGTTCACTGCTTACAAGCGTCAGTGTTTTTCATTCCTCCATTTTTCTTTTCCTGTTTTTTGGTGTGTGACCTCTTGGTGCACTCCTGGGTCTTTTTACTCATCCTTTGTTCCACTTTTGTGCTGCCCTTTTTTTTATCACGTATGTATTTATTATACAAGGTTTTTTTCGATTTTCACTTTGTGAAGATTGTGGTTCAATTATTGGGTGATATTGGTGGCTCCACTTCTTGTGAGTTAATATCTCTGTTATTTATTCCTGTCCGGTCATTATTGGGTTGCAATAATATCAGGGATACATTCTGTCACCAGCAGATCATCAGAATATATAGATTTTTACTTACAAAAATATGTTAAAAAATCTCCATCCTTTTTAAACGATACAGGGGACATGATCAGAATATTGGTAGAAGTGGGGTCTTTTATGGAGAATATGTTATTGGTGACTGTGAATGTAGCTTCGTTATAAATGGCAAAAAGAGTTAAAAAGAGTTTATTTTGGAAAGTATTGCATTTTGTTTGGACCGCAACTACTTTCAGTATAAGTAATAATTTTTATACACAGGCAAATGGGATGGCGATATGGGGCAAAATTCACCCTCTGTTTCCGAAATATTTTTATGTAAAGATACCAATAGGGAGAAGGGAGCGCCACATGTGCAGTATCAGCTATTAAACTGTGGTTTTTAATAAAACACAAAAGTGCTTACCAGATCGCATTGTGAAGAGTCACAACGGCTGTAAATAGCTTTTCTGGTTATTTATGATCCCAACCAGTAGGCGGTTTTATCCTTGGTTGCAGCCGTGGTCCTCTGTGTAGCTCCAAGGCAAACAACATGCTCGATCGGTAACTGGAAAAAATAATTTTCGGCTCACTGTAGGTGCTGCCAGGATATGGATTAAAGGAACATTGGGGTTGTTAGCCCTGTAAATAAAGATTATCGTGAATCTACTGCATCGCACCTGATGTTCCTTTAATCCATATCCTGGCATCGCCTACAGTGATCCGAATTCTTTTTTTTTCAAGTTACCAAATCTTTTTATGGCATATTAAGTAAGTAAATACTGTAAGCATTCAATGGATAAGGTAATTGATGGCAAGTATGTATCACTGAGGCTGCTGCTCTCAGTGATATAAGTCACGGATGTATGTTGTGACCAGTGATGCTAGATCACTGATTTTGTGGTAGCTGGAGTTTGGGTCCGGGATTTAGGAGTGACTGAAGAGCTTGGGTGGGAAGGTTACTCCCATACTCCATCCCGGGTGTTCCCACCTTAACCAGGTGGAAAACTAATTAAAAGGCTCGCTGCCAGAGAGCAGTGTGTGTGCTGATCTGAGAGGAAGACCCATAGACAAGACCACCATACAAAGTGGAATCTCTAGGTGAAAGCCTACAAGCTTGTGAGAAACCTATATCACCACATTTTTTGGTTATTTTTCAATCATGAACAGTCTTTTTTTTCTGAAGCAAGCCTGTATC
Source organism: Bufotes viridis (assembly GCA_033119425.1). Taxonomy (NCBI): domain Eukaryota; kingdom Metazoa; phylum Chordata; class Amphibia; order Anura; family Bufonidae; genus Bufotes; species Bufotes viridis. The sequence continues at coordinate 373,108,164 of CM065590.1, read as the reverse complement.
ATTTTGCCGTGTATGCCCACTAAACCCTGGAAAAAGAGACTGTCTGAATGGTCCCGTCTCACAATACATAACCCTCCTGTTACAAGGAAATCAACAATTGGGTCTTTGTTTATGGAAGACAGTTATTGATGATTAACTGCTAGTGTGGAAAATAACATTTGAGGATTTCGAGACCTTTATCATTTATATCAATGATAATGATTAGAATTGTGCCAAACCCCATGATTTAACCACTCAGATGCCATGATCAATACCGATCGGAGCATCTGTGAGGCAAGGCAGAGAGATGTAGCTCCCTCTGCATTCCAATCGGATCCCCCACAGTTAAATTGTGGGGCTCCATTCAGTTACCATGGCAGCCTGGATGCTTCTCGACGTTACCAGCCTGCCATGGTAAGCTCCCTGCTAAACTGTGCACGAATCACGGCCCAGCAGGGAGTGTGTCAAAATCTCCTTCACCTTAATAGACCTCTATTAGGGCGAATAGGACGAAGGATCAAAAGATCCCAGGTTTTAGTCCTCTAAGGGGGTTAAAGGTTATTGCTGTACAAATTTAAAAAAAAAATATTAAAAGTTTAAATTACTCCCTTTTCCAATTTTACATATAAAAATAAAAAAATAAACATGTGAGGTACTGTTATGTCCGAAAACATATAAACTACTAAAATATTCCTAAGTGGTGAATGCTGTAATGGAAAAAAATGAAAAAACATGAAAACCATACAATTTGCAAATTTTTTGTCAACTTTTCCCAAAAAAAATTGCAGTGATCAAAAAGTCGTATGTAGCACACAGATTGTACCAATAAAAACGACAGTTCGTTCTGCAAAAAACAAGCCTAAAAAAAGTTATGGCTGTCAGAAAATGGTGATGCAAAGAAAAAAATGTCAAATGTTTTTTTTTTGTTTTTTTTTAAAGGTAGTAAAAAAAAAAAAATCTTTACAAGTTTGGTATCACCATATTCATTTTGAGCTGCAGAATGAGGATGTCATGTCATTTTTATCATACAGTGAACCCCACAAAGAAATTTTTCCCATTAACAGACATGGTAAATTAAATGGTGTCCTTAAAAAATACAACTTATCACACAAAAATAAGCCCTAATATGGCTATATAAATGGAAAATTTAGTGTTTATTGGAACGTGGCTAGAAAAAATGAAATTACAAAACCAAAAATAGGCCCAGTACTTAAGTGGTTAAAGAGAGGGATTGGATGAACAGTATATGGGTCACTATGACATGTAGTGGCAGAGGAAATCTCAAAGCTGATAGATTGGAATTATCATGTTATTTTTTAAATGAATCGAAAGCGGAGTTTGAAGAATAGAAGAGTAACTTTGTTTTTAATCAATCAAAAAAATTTTGTTCTTGTGTCTCATTATGTTTTTTTAAATCTTGTATAGAGATATCAGGATTGTACTTTCTTTGTTTTAAGTTTTATTTGTGATTTTTAACTGAAAAGGAAAAGAAGGGGTTAAAAATCAGAAAGTCCTTGAGGAAGCTGAGGCGAAACCTGGGTAGGATGGACGGATATTGTTGGGTGGACAGATGTGTTTTTTAAGTTTTACAAACTTGAAAGTAAAATAAAACCCTTTTGTATGCAATGGTGATGTAGTGATGGTATTTCACTTTTACATCATCAAAGGTCCTTTTTCAGGTCCTCGAAGAAGAAGAAAGAAGAGGATGCCCTGCTGCGCGATCAATTGGATGAGGTGAGTAATTTTTTTAAATTTTTTTAAAGGTTTCATATTCGATTTCGCAATATTTGGCGAATATTCGCTTGAATATTTGTCAATATATTCGTCGAAATCGAATATTCGTCATTCTGTATATTGCGAATGTTACGCTATTTAAACTTAGAGCTGAGTTCCTAATGGTTGTATTGCTAGAATATAACGAAGATTGAGAATATAGCTCTATATTCCTGAATTCGTGATATTCGTCATCTTCGTTATATTCTAGCAATACAAGTCAACCATTAGGAACCCAGCTCTAAGTTGAATTCGCAATGTGAGTAATTCATGTTATATTAATCGCATTGCGATTAAAACGTAGTCAAATTAGTGAGATCGTGATTCTCACATTCGACAGTACATTTTAGCATGGAGGCGTTCCCATTCACACAGGAAGTCGGCAGAAGCGGCAACGGGCATTGACTGGAGCGTACAGGGAGCCAAGAATCCTCCGGACAGGTAAGAACAGCTTTTGGGAAGTGGGAAGACAACCAGAGAGCAACAAGGATTAACAACTTAAAAAAAAAGAATATTCGAAATAGTTAATATATAGCGCTATATTAGCAATATTCGCAAATTAGCTAAGTGCCGATATTCGCTAAAAAATTTCGCTATTCGAATATTCGCGCTCAACACTATTGGGCACTAAAATGGATCTAAAAATGTCATGGAAAGGGCTAGAGGGCTGCAAAAGGCAGCAAAATGTGCTTAAGAGGGCAAACTGTGGACTTTTATTGGAAGTTTTAATAGAAACTCTTAAATGTTTTAACCAAAAAATATTCTTGTGAGTATAATAAAACCATTGTCATTTGCACGGAACCGGCAGTACTTAACTATGGTTGTGATTTATTACTAACCAGGAGACAACGTGAGGTTTATATCAACGGGTGAAGGAGAGACTGGTTCACTGTGGCAAAATTTCGTCTGACCTATCTGCACATCTGAACAAACTCTTATGAGAAGGAGGCAATCAGCAGCGCGGCCATCTTAACAAAATGCATTGACTGTGGTGTGAATACAGCCCACGACACACATTGGCAGGAGGTGGTGACCGTGGCAGTGTAGGTGGAAGCGGGGGTGGAAATGGAGGAGGTAGCCAACACTGGTTTTTTGTTTCTTTGTTTTTTTAATTGGGGTAGCCCCCAAAATATTGAGACATATAAAGAAAAAAAAACTAAGAATAAGTGCACTTGAGTACAAGAATGGATGGTTGAGGCTGGTATAAATGTCTATTCTGGTACAGACAAGTCTTGTAGGATCCATGCCTGGTTCATTTTAATAAATGTGAGCTTCTCCACGTCGGCTGTGGAGAGTCGGCTGCGCTTGTCTGTAATAACGCCCCCTGCCGTGCTAAATACACATCCAGACAATACACTGGCAGCAGGGCAGGCCAGCACCTCTAAGGCATAAAGGGCAAGCTCAGGCCATGTGCCCAATTTGGAAACCCGGAAGTTTAATGGGGCAGACCCATCCATCAGCACATATACTGCTCCACCATGTTGGTGAAATGCTGCCTCCTCTAAGACGTTCCATATCAGCTGATGGTGCTGGTTGAAGTGACATGCTAAGAAAGCTTTTCCACATTTCGGCCATGCTAAACCTGCCTTCTGAGGTGCTGGCGGTGCCCCAGCTGCGTTGGCGACCTCTCCCTCCTCCTCTGCCTTTTGCAAAATAAATGTGAAGCCCCAGTATTGGGTCTACAACACAATAAAAGCCATATATCCCTCAAAGGAAGGGAAACCGAGCAAAGGGGTGTCTCTATTACAGAGATCACCAAATCCACCATATTAAGTGGCCCCTATGTCAAGATCCCGCTTTTTTACAAGCTTTAAGGATGTGATGGGGAAAACCTAAGTTCGTTATCCATTGACAGACAGCTGTTTTGGGTGTTGCCCCCCATCAGTGTGGAGTAGGATTCTGGCTAACTGGGAGCAATGCCTTGAAGACTACTCAAACAAAACAATAGCTGATCTCAGGGAGACCAGCTACAGAAAACACAGCGAGCCTCATTTAAGAGTCTCAACACAGCAATCCAAAGTTCAAAGCTCCCTGGGAAACAGGGAGCCTTGGCTTTGTGCTTACACTGAGCCCCCTACTGTCAGGTGGGAATGCCATCAGCAACGCGTTTACCAATGTGTGTTTCTAGTCATGCATCTTTCCATCAGTAACAGATGTTTTTACTAAATTTAGTTCCCTGCCAGCAATGCAGAGCAGGTTTTTTTTCCCGGCAAAACTGGGTTCATGTCACCCACCAATGGAACAGACGATTTTTAGAAATTTAGGTCCCTGTCACCCAGGCAGAGCAGAGGGTTTATTCACGACAAAACGGGGTTCATGTCACCCACCAATGAAACAGACGATTTTTAGAAATTTAGGACCCTGGCTCCCAGGCAGAGCAGGGGTTTATTCTTGGCAAAACTGGGTTCATGTCACCCACCAATGGAACAGATGATTATTTGAAATTTAGGCCCTTGGCACCCAGGCAGAGCAGCGGTTTGTACCCGGCAAAAATGGTAAGATGTCACCCAACAATTAAAAAGAAGATTTTTCGAAATTTCTGTCCCTGTCACCTATGCAGAGCAGGGAATTGTACCCAGCAAAAATGGTAACATGTCACCCAACTATTGAAAAGAAGAATTTTAGAAATTTCAGTCACTGTCACCTATGCAGAGTAGGGGTTTTGTTCCCGGCAAATATGGTAACATGTCACCCAACAATTGAAAAGAAGAAATATACATATATATTTTTATCATCATTAATAATACTTCTCAGACCGTTTCTGTTCTTTGAAAACAGGCGCCTCCATTGGTGTTCATTTTTTGGTGACCTTGCACAGATCCCTGTGGTTTATGGTCACCCTCCCTTTCCGTCTCATGTGGCACTATAACAGTGTTTTTTGCAACCAACTATGAAAATGCAGTATTTCACTGGTTATTTGGAATATCTGAAATGCAGACGAGACCGCTAATGTGCTATGTGGCACTATAACAGTGTTTTTTGCAGCCAACTATATAAATGCTGTATTTCACGGGTTAATTGGAATATCTGAAATACAGCGTAGAACACAAATGTGCTATATGGCACTATAACAATGTTTTTTGCAACCAACTATGAAAATGCAGTATTTCACTGGTTAATTGGAATATCAGAAATGCAGACTAGGCCACAAATGTGCTATGTGTCACAAAACCAGTGTTTTTTGCAACTAGCTGTAAAAATGCAGTATTTCACTGGTTAATTTGATTATCTGAAAAGCAGCTTAGAACACTAATGTGCTATGTGCCACTATAACAGTGTTTTTTGCTGCCAACTATAAAAATGCAGTATTTCACAGGTTAATTGGAATATCTGAAATGAAAGTGTAGAAACACTAATGTGCTATGTGTCACAAAACCTGTGTTTTTTGCAACAAACTATAAAAATGCAGTATTTCACTGGTTAATTGGAATATCAGAAATGCAGACTAGGCCACAAATGTGCTATGTGTCACAAAACCAGTGTTTTTTGCAACCAACTATATACATGCAGTATTTCACTGGTTAATTGGAATATCTGAAAAGAAAGTGTAGAACACTAATTTGCTATGTGTCACAAAACCAGTGTTTTTTGCAACCAACTATAAAAATGGAGCATTTCACTGGTTAATTGGAATATCTGAAAGGCAGACTAGGCCGCTAATGTGCTATGTGGCACTATAACAGTGTTTTTTGCAGCCAACTATACAAATGCAGTATTTCACTGGTTAATTGGAATATCTGAAATACAGCGTAGAACACTAATATGCTATGTGGCACTATAACAGTGTTTTTTTTGCAATCAACTATAAAAATGCAGTATTTCACTGGTCAATTGGAATATTAGAAATGCAGACTAGGCCGCAAATGTGCAATCTACCACAAAACCTGTGTTTTTTGCAACCAACTATAAAAATGCAGTATTTCACTGGTTAATTGGAATATCAGAAATGCAGACTAGGCTGCAAATGTGCTATGTGTCACAAAACCAGTTTTTTTTGCAACCAACTATGAAAATGCAGTATTTCACTGGTTAATTTGAATATCTGAAATGCAGCTTAGAACACTAATGTACTATGTGCCAATATAACAGTGTTTTTGCAGCCAACTATAAAAATGCAGTATTTCACAGGTTAATTGGAATATCTAAAATGAAAGTGTAGAACACTAATGTGCTATGTGTCACAGAACCTGTGTTTTTTGCAACAAACTATAAAAATGCAGTATTTCACAGGTTAATTGGAATATTAGAAATGCAGACTAGGCTGCAAATATGCAATCTACCACAAAACCTGTGTTTTTTGCAACCAACTATAAAAATGCAGTATTTCACTGGTTAATTAGAATATCAGAAATGCAGACTAGGCCGCAAATGTGCTATATGTCGCAAAACCTGTGTTTTTTGCAACTAGCTGTAAAAATGCAGTATTTCACTGGTTAATTTGATTAACTGAAAAGCAGCTTAGAACACCAATGTGCTATGTGCCACTATAACAGTGTTTTTTGCTGCCAACTATAAAAATGCAGTATTTCACAGGTTAATTGGAATATCTGAAATGAAAGTGTAGAACACTAATGTGCTATGTGTCACAAAACCTGTGTTTTTTGCAACCAACTATAAAAATGCAGTATTTCACTGGTTAATTGGAATATCAGAAATGCAGACTAGGCCACAAATGTGCTATGTGTCACAAAACCAGTGTTTTTTGCAACCAACTATAAACATGCAGTATTTCACTGGTTAATTGGAATATCTGAAATGCAGCGTAGATCACTAATATGCTATGTGGCACTATAACAGTGTTTTTTGCAACCAACTATAAAAATGCAGTATTTCACTGGTTAATTTGAATATCTGAAATGCAGCTTAGAACAATATTGTGCTATGTGGCACTATAACAGTGTTTTTTGCAGCCAACTATAAAAATGCAGTTTTTCACTGGTTAATTGGAATATCTGAAGTGCAGCAAAGCACACTAATGTGCTATGTGGCACTATAACAGTGTTTTTTTGCAATCAACTATAAAAATGCAGTATTTCACTAGTTAATTGGAGCATTAGAAATGCAGACTAGGCTGCAAATGTGCAATCTACCACAAAACCTGTGTTTTTTGCAAGCAACTATAAAAATGCAGTATTTTACTGGTTAATGTGAGTATCTGAAATGCAGCTTAGAACACTAATGTGCTATGTGTCACTATAACAGTGTTTTTTGCAGCCAACTATAAAAATGCAGTATTTCACTGGTTAATTGGAATATTTGAAATGCAGACTAGGCCGCTAATGTGCTATGTGGCACTATAACAGTGTTTTTTGTAGCCAACTATAAAAATGCAGTATTTCACTGGTTAATTGGAATATCTGAAATGCAGACTAGGCCGCTAATGTGCTATGTGGCACTATAACAGTTTTTTTTGCAGCCAACTATAAAAATGCAGTATTTCACTGGTTAATTGGAATACCAGAAATGCAGACTAGGCCGCAAATGTGCTATACTTCACAAAACCAATGTTTTTTGCAACCAGCTATAAAAATGCAGTTTTTCCACTGGTTAATTGGAATATCAGAGATGTAGACTAGAACATTAATGTGCTATGTGGCACTATAACAGTGTTTTTTGCAGCCAACTATAAAAATGCAGTATTTCACTGGTTAATTGGAATATCGGAAATGCAGCATAGAACACTAATGTGCTATGTGGCATTATAGCAATGTTTTTTGCAGCCAACTCTAAAAATACAGTATTTCACTTGTTAATTCGAATATCAGAATGTAGACTAGGCCAAAAATATGCTATGTGGCACTATAACAGTATTTTTTGCAGCCAACTATAAAAATGCAGTATTTTACTGTCTAATTGGAATATCTGAAATGCAGCGTAGAACACTAATGTGCTATGTGGCACTATAACAGTGTTTTTTGCAGCCAACTATAAAAATGCAGTATTTCACTGGCTAATTGGAATATCTGAAATGCAGCGTAGAACACCAATGTGCTATGTGGCACTATAACAGTGTTTTTTGCAACAAACTATTAAAATGCAGTGTTTCACTGGTTAATTGGAATATCTGAAATGCAACGTAGAATGCAAATATACTATCTAGCACAAAAAGGGTGCTTTTTTACAGCAGCAAGGTAACTGCAGTATTTAACAGTTTTATTGGACTGTCAGATGTGCAGTGCCTATGGCATACAGATAAAAAATCACTTTAGGTCACAAAAATATGTGACAGACTAATGTAATAGAATAATATTCATGGCCAGGTATGCACTGCAGGCCGCAGGGATACTTGACCGGCCAAAAAAGGGAAATTGTACTCCACTGAATTACCAGAACAGATTTAAAACACACCAAATTGAGCATCTGGCATCCACTTTAAGTCAAAAACGGTTAGCTATAATTACCTATAAATAGCACCAAACAATTGAACGTCCAACACCATAAATTACAAAAAAATACAATTTTATTAAATATATAATGACACACATAATGTACCATAAAACTAGCAGCAAATCAGTGTAACATAGTGACCAGAATATCACTATGACTCTGTGACGTGTCAAGGGATTACGATACTCCTATTGGGTGGTACGTTCTATGGACTCATATACTCACCTGAGATATATATATTTTAACCTAATGAGAAGCCTTATTTTAAGAGGGGTAGTAACGATATGATTCATCCCCGGAAGAAGCCAGTTTGGGCAAAACGGAATTGGGAGGAGGCAACCGCAGGATCGACACACTCGTGGAGGGTATATCTTATTGTTTTGCACCACTCTTTAGCTTTTGCCATTTATAGGGACTACTAGTCCGGGCTTGGTTAATTTGATAATAGCTTTGGAGTGTCATATATTCTTGTTACTATGCACTTTATGTGTTTGCCCTTCGTGTGTTGACCCTGCGGTCCACTCCTATTTTTCTTCCTTAGTTGTGTTGCACTGATTTGCTGCTAGTTTTATGGTACATTATGTGTACATTATATATTTAATAAAATTGGATTTTTTCGTAATTTATGGTGTTGGACGTTCAATTGTTTGGTGTTACAGAACAGAATTAAAGTAAAGTCCCTGGCACACATGGAGCTCATATGCAGTTGCAAGGGCACTGCACTTGCAAAAATAGCCGCCGGCACCCACCTAACTAACAGATGGATTTAAAAAAAAATTTGAGTGTCAATGGGCTCAGGGCTGGGTACAAAAGTGTAGTATAGCACCCTCTATAATCGCTGTAGTTTGAAGATTGCAGTACACCAAGAACACCTGAAATCTTGCCTAACCTGTCCCTCACAGCAGCAGCCTTTCTCTACACTAGTTAGAGCAGAGTGACGTGCAGTGCTACGTGACTCCAGGTTATATAGAGGCTGGGTCACATCCTTCACTTGGCCAATCACAGCCATGCCATTAGTAGGCATGGCTGTAATGGCTTCTAAGGGCAGACTAGTTAAACGCTTGTTGATTGGCTGCCCTCAGCTTTTTTTAACAAGCATCATAAAATGGCCGAACATCGAACTCGAACCCAAACATTCAGTAAAATGTTCGGGTTCAGGTCCAGGTACTAAAAATCGTAAAGTTCGGTACAAACTCGAACTTTACAGATCAGGTTTGCTCAACTCCACCTGCCTGTAATACTGACCTCACAGTATCTCTACAGTGAACAGATGGATTAGCTATGACTCTTGGTGCTCTGCACAGTTATGTAAACAGCGATAAATTGAGTATGCAGTTTTACAGTCTCCTAAGCTCTTCCTCCACTCTCCCTGCACTCTTTATGCAGTTTCTCCGCCTTCCGCCATACTTTCCTACACTCTCTGTTAAGAGTTTGCAGCAACACTGTCCCTAGTGCATGAGTGTTTTGTCACGTCTCTATCTATGCTCAGCTCACAGGAAAATGGATGGAGGATGCACGGGATCAGGGTTTTATAGAACTCTGCCTAACTGTGACATCACAGGGGGACAGCTAACTATGGATTGGTTGGCTGCACGGCATTATGGGTTATCTGTTTCCGGACTAGTCTCCTCTACACTTACTTTCATTTTCTAACATGTTCAGACGTCATTTCAAGAAAACTGATTAGTTGCCAAGAAGCATGACGAAAGCTAAGTTTTCCTAAACTTCAGACAAAATTCCGTTTTAGATGCTTTGCTTCGCTCAAAACTAGTTACTATTTATACTGCATGGCATGGTTTTTTAGTTACCACAAATAATAATAAAGGCTAATCAATTATAAATTATATGTACTCCAAAATGATATCACCGTAGAATATGACAAGTCCAGAACAGCCAATCAGTCATTTAGCTACATCGACATAAAAATAAAAAAAAGTTATGGCTTTTGGAATTTGATGAAAAAAACAAAATAAGTTGCTTGATCCTTAAGGCCCAAATTAGGCCAACTCTTAGGCCCCTTTTACACTAGCGTCGCGGAAGAGGTCCGGATGAGTTACGGGTGCATTGCGGGCACGCAATTTTGGTCAGATTTGTCTGCGATTGCATTTCGTTGATCAGTTTATTCTGCGCGAGTGCAAATAGTTTTAATGCGTTTTGCCCGCGCGTGATAAAAAACGGAATGTTGGTACCCGAACCCGGACTTCTACATTGAAGTTCGGGTTTGGGTTCGGTGTTCTGTAGATATTATTATTTTCCATTATAACATGGTTATAATGGAAAATAATAGCATTCTTTAATACAGAATGCTAAGTAAAATGTCCATTAAGGGTTAAAAAAGGGTTATCGTCTTCTTTCTTCTTCTTGCAGGACCTGCAAAAGGACCTGCCCTGACGTCATAATTTGTTAAGACCAGCATTTTAGACCCTGTGCACTGGTGGTGGATCCGCTGAAATTATGAAGAGGCGCTGGCTTCTACATAACTTCGGCACATTCACTGCCTGTCTAAATGTAAGACAGCTTCCTTGCTGGCTTAAATTTAGACCATTTTTTACACCTAAAACAGGTGAAGAAAATGATGAATGAGTCAGGCCTGCCAGCCCATCCCCTTTCCCACCCACGCCACACACCCCTTTTATAAACCTGGTGTGAGCAGAAAAAGTCACACTCTGTGACAGATATACGCTAAAAGACTGGCATATATATGATAATACATGTAAATGACTAGTGATGAGCGGCAGGGGCAATATTCGAATTTGCGATATTTTGCGAATATTTGTTAGAATATTTGTCATATATTCGTGAATATTTGTATTTGAGATTATTGATTGTGAAAAATCGGCAATGTAACATTCGTGTAATGCGAATATTCTAAAAAACAAATATATAGTACTATAGAATATAGAATATAGTGCTATATGTTTGTTTTTTAAAATATTTGTAATTTTTTTCCAATTTAATGTAAACAGTCATTGGCCCAAAAGCAACTTAAGCAGGAAGGAATCATGACTTCAGATGGAAAAAAATGACGAATATTCTAAAAAACGAATATATAGCATTATATTCTATAGTGCTATATATTCATGTTTTAGAATATTCACATTATGCGAATATTATATTGTCAATTTTTCGCATAAGGCCTCTTTCACACTAGCGTTGTTTCTTTCCGTCCTAGAGTTCCGTCCTCGGGGCTCTAGGACGGAAAGAAACTGATCAGGATAATCCCAATGCATCCTGAATGGAGAGAAATCTGTTCAGGATGCATCAGGATGTCTTCCGTTCAGTATGTGAACGTTTTTTGGACGTTGACAAAAGCGCAACATGCTGCGGATTTGTCTCCGTCCAAAAAGCCGGAAGACATGCCGCAATGCCGGATCCGGAATTAATGCCCATTGAAGAGCATTATTCCGGATCCGGCATTAAGTTAAACGTCGATTCGGCGCATCGCCGGATCCGACGTTTAGCGCTGCGCATGCGCAGCAGCCGTTCCGATCGGCGCCCCAGTGTAAGCTGGGGCTCCGATCTGTTACCATGGCAGCCAGGACGCTACTGGAGTCCTGGCTGCCATGGTAAGTACAACGCAGCAGTGTACGTACCTGCGCTGTGGCCGCCGGGTGCTCCATTATGACATCACAGGTCCGGGCGGCGCATTGATCTATGCGCCGCCCGGACCTGTGACGTCATTAAGGAGCACCCGGCGGCCGCAGCGCAGGTAAGTACACTGCTGCGCAGGTGAGTACCATGGCAGCCAGGACTCTAGTAGCGTCCTGGCTGCCATGGTAACAGTGAAAGCATGTTGAAGACTGATCAGGAAACTGATCAGTCTTCAAATGCTGTCAGTCCACTTGCGTTCTGACGGATCCGGCGGGACGGAAGTGCCCGCCGGATCCTCATAACGCAAGTGTGAAAGAGCCCTAAGAGAAAATGAAGTAATGAAGAATATTCTAATTCACTACAGACTACAATATTGCTGTCTTCTCACATTGGCCCACAAGCAAGAAGCAGGTAGGTAATACTAGGTAATGGGTTCAGATGAAAAAAAAACAAAAAAAAAACGAATATTTGTTTTTACCATTTTTCCTTTTTTCTTTGCTATATTTGAAATATTCGCGATAAAAATTTGCAATTCGAATATTCGCGCTCAACACTATAAATAACCCCTATATCCTTGCCATGGTGGATAGCTAATAGAGAAAATGGAAAAATCAATATCAGGAGCAGACTGGGAACTTAAAGTGGTCTTGGAAGAAAACCTAACAGTGGCCCTATGCTGTAGGCAGGTACAAATTAAAAGAAGGTGGGGTAACACAAGAAGGCAGGGACAACAGAAGTAGGTGGGGACTGCAATACCACAGTACGGCCAAAAATACTGCTTCAGCAGCACTTAGCACCACAGTGCAGCACCGAATACTGCTGCCCTCACCACAGTATTCAACTGTATTAACGTCCCGAGGATGGTTATACGGTTCAGTTCAGGATGGCACTTGCAAATTCTGGCCAGGTGAATAAGTCCCTGATGGTCCCAGCTAGGGATGAGCGAATCGACTTCGGATGAAATATCCAAAGTCGATTTGCATAAAACTTTGTTAGAATACTGTATGGAGCGAGCGTTCCATACAGTATTAGAATGTATTGACTCCTATGAGCTGAAGTTATTATTTTGCGAAGTCTCGAGGATTTCTGGTAATAACTTCAGAAATCAATTTCTACTGTTAAAGACCTTTTACCGAACTCGGTTTCGGTTCCAAGTGGTACCTTGGAACTTAATCCGAGCTCGGTAAAAGGATTTTTACAGTAGAAATTAATTTCTGAAGTTATTACCAGAAGTCCTGCGAGACTTAATAACTTCAGCTCATAGGAGTCAATACATTCTAATACTGTACGGAACGCTCGCACTTCTAATGAAGTTTTATGCGAATCGACTTCGGATGTTTTATCCGAAGTCGATTTGCTCATCCCTAGTCTCAGCATTAATGAGGTTGGCCACTTTCTGGTAATCATTGACCTATGTGTTTGTGAGATGATTTTATGGCACTTACCAATATAGTCCTTGTTGAAATTCTGCACTATTTTCTATAATTAATTAGGTATGCTCCCTTGTTTGCAAAGTCTTTTGGTTCTGTCCATAAGATGGATGCTGATGGAGGGTCATGTGACCAGGGAAATCATCTTTATGTTATGTCTCCTTTATTAAAAGCCACTGCATCTGCCGTGTGTACTTGTTCTGTTGGGAGTTTAGTGCAGATGCAGTGTGTTTGAATAGAGGAGACATCACATGCAGGTGATTTGCCTGGTAACATGACCCTCCATCAGCAGCCATCTTATGGACAGGACCTCTGTTTGGACAGCTCAAAAGACTTTGGGAACAAGGGAGCATACCTAATAAATTATAAAAAAATAGCGCAGAATTTCAACAAGGACTATATTAGTAAGTGCTATATAATCATCTCACAAACCTCACTAGCCAGCTTCTTTAATTAATGCTGATAGCATCAGCTCATTATGTACTCGGCTGGCTACTCTGAGGAAGGGTCTATGGCCAGTCCACCATTGGCCAATATAAAGGCCATGCCTCACTTTGTTAGCTTAAAAGTAGTAGCAGTATTTGCAGCTCTTTACTGAATCATATATGTGGCTGTAGTTATGTTGAGGACCTAAGGTCATCTAGAATATTTCCACACATTGCTTTTTTGAAGTGGATTTGCCAGAGGAAGGCAAAATAACCATGAGACAAAGCCCACATTTTCTCGACAATCCTCACAACTCAAATACATTTCTGAATCACGGACCAATTTCCAGTAATCTAAAAGCCATAACTTGTCAAATTACATTCAAGAATGATACACCGCCCCTTTAAAACTCTTTCAATGTATTAACCATAAAAATTTCCAACAACCCACTTTGTGTAAGCCAGGGAATTTACCAGTATATATATATATGTTGAGGACAGTGAATTAAACCTTTTTATCTGGGCTTGGTATGGAGCTGTATTAGGGTTTCCACAGAACATTGTCTAGAGGGGAGAATATCTCCATATGTATGAAAGCCTGAATAACAGTGCAGAGGCTGTACAGCCCAGAACCAACTTCCTTTGTAGGTTGTGTGCATAGGGCTTTGCTGGGTACATAAGCCATTACATTTACAGTCCTGGGTATAAATATACAGTATTATTAAGATGCTTTCACACTAGCATTTTTACTTTCCGGCGTAGAGATCCGTCGTCAGGTCTCTACACCGGAAAGAAACTGATCAGGATTATCCCAATGCATTCTGAATGGAGAAAAAATCCATTCAGGATGTATCAGGATGTCTTCCGTTCAGTATGTGAACGTTTTTTGGACGTTGACAAAACCGCAGCATGCTGCGGATTTATCTCCGTCCAAAAATCCAGAAGACTTGCCGTAACGCCGGATCCGGAATTAATGCCCATTGAAGTGCATTAATCCGGATCCGGAATTAAGCTAAACGTCTTTTCGGCGCATCGCCGGATCCGACGTTTAGCTCTGCGCATGCGCAGCAGCAGTTCCGATCGGGGCCACAGTGTAAGCTGGGGCTCCGATCAGTTACCATGGCAGCCAGGACGCTACTGAAGTCCTGGCTGCCATGGTAAGTACTCCGCAGCAGTGTACTTGCCTGCGCTGCGGCCTCCGGGTGTTCCTTCATGATGTCACAGGTCCGGGGGCGGCGCATTGATCTATGCGCCACGGGGTCCTGTGACGCCATGAAGGAGCGCCCGGTGGCCGCAGCGCAGGTAAGTACGCTGCTGCGGAGTACCATGGCAGCCAGGACTTCAGTAGCGTCCTGGCTGCCATGGTAACCTGAAAGCATTTCGAAGACTGATCAGGATCTTGATCACTCTTCAAATGCTTTCACGCGACTTGCGTTCTGACGGATCCGGCGGGACGGAAGTGCCTGCCGGATCTTCAGAACGCACGTGTGAAAGCACCCTAAGTTAGATCTTTGTACTGGCCTGGGATAATCTAATGTGGGAGATCTCAAGGTAAAGGAGGATAGCAGGCTAGATAACATGCCATCAGAGGTGTCTGACCACAGCTTACTCCCCTTTCCCCATTCAGTGCACAAGCACACTCAGCCGATCGATCGTACGTGTGTATGAGAGAGTTGGGAGGAACAGCTGTCAGACAAACAAGCCTTTGGCCTACAACTATCTAAAGTGTATGGTCAGCTTTACCCCTGAATGCAAACCACAGTAATTTAGATAACAGACTTATTTAAATCACTTAAGGAAGATCTCACCCCGATAGCAGAGATTACAATTAAAAAAATTAGCTTGTGGTTTAGTAATACACAAGTAGATAGAGTATACTGATTAAGTAATGCTCAGGCACAGAGAAAAGCACTGATAAAAGCACACTTAGAATAACAAAGTCTACAGCCGTGCAATCAACAAAAAACACTCAGACAGTAATTTGGTGAGAATTTGAAGGCTAATGTCTGCTAAATAACCTGAAAGACATCACATTTGTATACTTGGCTCAAGGAAAGTTAATTGTCTTCTAAATGCTGAGATTCAGTTCAAGGCTTTGTTTACTGAACTGAAAAAGACTACTATGAGTTAGACAGCCCCGGGCATAAAATCTGATTTAAAAAAAACAAAAAAATACTAGAAGATTGAATTTCAGTTTGCAGGATTAGGAAGAAGTCCTTTTTTAGAGGGTTATTCCTTGGAAAAAAAAAAAGCAAAGGAAAAGCAGCTGGGAGGGATTAGTACAAACTGGCGTCTGCACATTTCAAGTGATTCAGTTTTATACTTACAAGACAATGTATATCAGGCTTCCTGGATAGCATTCAAAACAAATAGCACTTCATTTTCTAACATTTGGGAAAATTATCTAATTGAAAGAAAATAGTGGTTTTCAATTTTAATGCATATTTTAATGCATATTAAACAATAAATAGTATGCAATAATATAATCACTAACTAACTTACAAAGACATCATATTTATCTTGCTACTTTTTCATTTATTTTAAAGACATTATTAAAGGGAGACAGCACATGCAATCTGCGTGTGCCGTCTCCTCATACAGCTGAAAGGCGGGGGTGCCGGGTGTCGGACCCCCGCAGATCTGATATTGATGACCTATCCTGAGGACAGGTCATCACTATAGGAGAGCCCTGAGAACCCCTTTAATAATGTCTTTAAAATAAATAAAAAAGTAGCAAGATAAATATAATGTCTTTGTAAGTTAGTTAGTGATTATATTATGAGGATAGGTCTTCAATATAGAAAAGCGTGAAGAACGCCTTTAATCCTGTCGCTACCAGCACCGTACATGTACGGCGCTAGAGTGATGTGTGAACATGGAGCCCGCTCGCACGTGCAGTGGGTGTCATGGCCAACAGGTCTCTGCTGTTTCAAACAGCAGAAAAATGCGGCTAATTACTGCGACTGGCAATAATGCCGATCACGGTAAATAATGGCTTTAGATGACATGATTAAGTGAGATCACAGCATGTAATGTGTCAAAATACCAGAAGCTCGCGCTTCCAGGCATCCTACCGAAATCCCCTGTGGCAAATGGGGATGTCGGTAGTTGCTTTGAATGCTCTGAATCTCGCTGACGGGACCCACAGCATTCATGCTGCAATTCTCATTTTTGCCACCAGATGGCAGGCCAACATAAGAAATGAGCAATAGAGAGTAAAAAAAAACATGATTGCTCAAAATTAAAAACTAAAAAACAGATTTTATAGGCTCATATATGAGCTTCAAAATCATTCGAAATTTTTTATTAAAAAATCTTAAAAAATCTATAAAAAATATAAAAAATATAAAAGTTTAAGGGTCCTTTCACGCTGGCGTTTTTGTTTTCCGGCATAGAGTTCCGTCCTCGGCGCTCTATGTCGGAAAAATCCTGATCAGGATCATCCCCATTCATTCTGAATGGAGAGAAATCCGTTCAGGATGCATCTGGATGTCTTCAGTTCAGGACCGGAAACGTTTTTTGGACGCAGCAAATACCGCAGCATGCTGCGCTTTTTGTTCCGTCCAAAAATCCGGAACACTTGCCGCAAGGCCGGATCCGGAATTAATGCCCATTAGAAGGCATTAATCCGGATCCGGCCCTAAGCTAAACGTCGTTTCGGTGCATCGCCGGATCCGACGTTTAGCTTTTTCTCAATGGTTACCATGGCAGCCAGGACGCTAAAGTCCTGGTTGCCATGGTAAAATGTAGTGGAGAACGGGGGAGCAGTATACTTACCATCCGTGCGGCTCCCGGGGCGCTCCAGAGTGACGTCAGTCTTCTAATGCTTTCAGGCGACTTGCGTTCTGACGGATCCGGCGGGACGGAAGTGCCTGCCGGATCCTCAGAACGCAAGTGTGAAAGGACCCTTAATCACCCACCTTTTTGTATAATAAAAAAAAACACGAAATAACAAAAAATATAAACATCATGGGTATCACCACAACTGAAAATGCCCATACTATTAAACTATAAAAATATTTTCTAATACAGTGAATGACGTAACGGAAAAAAGGGTCAAAATGGCCAACTTGCCATTTTTTCATTGCTTCTCTTACCCTAAATATTTTTATAAAATTGGATCAAAAAGTCCCACACACTCAAAAATGGTATCAATAAAAACTATAGATTGTCTTGCAAAAAATAAGCCCCCCACACAGCTCATTAGATATAACTATTCTGGGGGTCAGAATATGGTGATGTAAAAAAAATTTTTTTTTTTCAAAGTTTAAATTTATTTTTACACTATTTAGACATAAAAAACCTATACATACTTATTATTGAAATTTTACTGAACCAGAGAATGAAGGGCAATGGTTAGTTTTTCTGTAAAACAAATGCCATGGGTAAAACGGTTTTGAACTCAACCAAAAATGAAGTTAAAATTTTCAACTTATCCACATATACTCACACCAGATGAAACTTCAGTATTATCCAGGGGCCTCTCCTTCTGTCCCTCATGCAACATAGAAGGTTTCAATCTCTTCCTGGATCTACACAGTTTTATTCGAAAATTAACCAGACAAAGACACTTCAGTATTCTAGATAGGACCAAAACCAACAACATCAAACCAAATCAGTCAATTATCCCCTCCGAACCCTCTCCCTGTACTTCACCTAATAAATATATCAGCACGAACCTCAAACCCGCTTCCAAATTCTATCCACTCCACCACAAAGGTAGTTTCATAGACACCTTCTACAATTTAGTTATAGATGACTTCAGGAGCCTGCATCAGAAACCAATTCTGAGCCACAACCTCAACCCTAAGGAGAAACAGGCTGTCATCAATCTACAAAAGAACTCAGATCTAGTTATCCGCAACGCGGATAAAGCTGGAGGGGTGGTCATCCTAAATGAGGCTGACTACATTAGGGAAGCCCATAATATTCTCTCTGACACAGAATATTATCTACCACTTTCTACGGACCCGATTAATGAACACTTAGAAGCTTTGAAATCTTTAATCAAATCAGCATCTCACATTTTACAGAAGAAGGAAGTTGATTACATCTTACACCCCTAATCCAGTTACAGCAATATTTTACCATTTACCAAAAATTCACAAGGACCAAAAAAATCCCCCCGGTCGCCTAATTATTTCTGGGATCTCTTCCCTTACGTGTAACTTATCCCACTATATAGATTTCATACTACAGAAATACTGAAGAAAAAAACATGGGGTGACAGCACCATTGTAGGTCAATAACCAAAGTCCCTTTAGTGGTGGTGCCCTCGATGTTAGGACCTGACCATTTGTCCCCGATACAATACCAAAGGAAAAAGATCGCGGCACTCCTTCGTCTGTAGAAGATGATCTTTATTCCACCTTAAAGTGCGACGTTTCGACTTTAATCAAGTCTTTATCAAGCATATACAATTGAGTAAGTGACAGATATATATACCCCATCCCCAAACATCATTGGTCAGTGGAAGGGTCACACCCTCCCTCTTCCTGTGACATCATCAAATAAAAAATTAAACATTGTGCAAAAAATATACATGTGTAAAACATAACAGAGTCAGGGTTAAGTCTAACCAAGTTGCAATTATCTCGATAAACAAAATTCGCAACACTGCGATATTTGCATCAGGCACCTGCAATAGCATTGTCTGCTCCTTCCGGGTCAAAAGTTCATTTTCCTTCATTGTGGGTCACATGTCTACGCGCGTCAGAGATGACGTCAAGCCAGTCCGATCATGTGACCGTCACATGACTACACAAGGTAAACATAGAGTTCCGGATTCTTCCGCAGTTATAAAGCGATTTAGATTCTTATTATTAAAATTTTCTCCTGATCTCTGAGCCTTATCATAATCAAGCTCATCCACGGTCCGGTATAGCGGTGGGTGAATGCCATCTCCACAAAAGAACACAATGATCTTAAGTACGGTTAATCAACAGCTGATGTCAGTCCATAAAGCACTATTTATGAATGGAGATAAAGATAAAGAGACCATGGATCAGTCAGGACTTGCTGTCAAGTACATGGTAAAAAAACTTATATGGATATACATATATATATATATCTCTCTCTCGCCCTGCAGGGTGGGAAAACCAAGTCATACTTATTCTCATGCACAACTTAGGGGTCGAGCCTGGTGTTGTATAACCCCTGCTCGATCACCATATACCAAGTGCTCACAATTCGGATATTCAATCGGCATATTTACAGCTGTAAATCTGTCGCCATGGCAATAGTCACATCACCGTAGGCAACCTGAAAACACTTGCGGGCGCCTGTATTCTTCCGATACCATTCATTAGCCATTCATATTATTTGGTTACCCCCCATCAGTATCACAGGGCATATTGACAAGTCAGTCTCAATGATCCAAGGTCCAAAATCTCCCATTAATACTACCATAAAGACATTACCGCCATCAGTAGAGTGCATATTGCCATGGCGACAGATTTACAGCTGCAAATATGCCGATTGAATATCCGAATTGTGAGCACTTGGTATATGGTGATCGAGCAGGGGTTATACAACACCAGGCTCGACCCCTAAGTTGTGCATGAGAATAAGTATGACTTGGTTTTCCCACCCTGCAGGGCGAGAGAGAGATATATATATATATGTATATCCATATAAGTTTTTTTACCATGTACTTGACAGCAAGTCCTGACTGATCCATGGTCTCTTTATCTCCATTCATAAATAGTGCTTTATGGACTGACATCAGCTGTTGATTAACCGTACTTAAGATCATTGTGTTCTTTTGTGGAGATGGCATTCACCCACCGCTATACCGGACCGTGGATGAGCTTGATTATGATAAGGCTCAGGGATCACGAGAAAATTTTAATTATAAGAATCTAAATCGCTTTATAACTGCGGAAGAATCCGGAACTCTATGTTTACCTTGTGTAGTCATGTGACGGTCACATGATCGGACTGGCTTGACGTCATCTCTGACGCGCGTAGACATGTGACCCACAATGAAGGAAAATGTACTTTTGACCCGGAAGGAGCAGACAACGCTATTGCAGATGCCTGATGCAAATATCGCAGTGTTGTGAATTTTGTTTATCGAGATAATTGCAACTTGGTTAGACTTAACCCTGACTCTGTTATGTTTCACACATGTATATTTTTTGCACAATGTTTAATTTTTTATTCGATGATGTCACAGGAAGAGGGAGGGTGTGACCCTTCCACTGACCAATGATGTCTGGGGATGGGGTACATATATCTGTCACTTACTCAATTGTATATGCTTGATAAAGACTTGATTAAAGTCGAAACGTCGCACTTTAAGGTGGAATAAAGATCATCTTCTACAGACGAAGGAGTGCCGCGATCTTTTTCCTTTGATACTACAGAAATACGTTACTGCATTACCATATTATCTGAAAGATACCAGTGCTGTGCTACAGTCTTTGAAAGATATCACATGGGGTCCTTTCTACAGATGGCTCACATTAGATGTCACTGCGCTGTACTCAAATATCAATCACGATTTAGGTCTGACATGCATTGGACAATTTCTGGACAAAGACTCCAAGATGGCTAAAGATCAGAAATCATTAGACTGCATTGAATTCATTCATTCTTAAACATAATGTTCATATGTTAATTCATTCTTAAACATAATGTTTTTTCCTTTCC
The DNA here is from genome assembly GCA_033119425.1 of Bufotes viridis. Classification (NCBI taxonomy): domain Eukaryota; kingdom Metazoa; phylum Chordata; class Amphibia; order Anura; family Bufonidae; genus Bufotes; species Bufotes viridis. The sequence goes on along the minus strand of CM065590.1, from coordinate 373,086,926 downwards.
AGACCAACTATACATCCAGACAAGAGGTACCGCTATGGGTACGCGTTTTGCGCCAAGTTTTGCTAATTTGTTTATGGGGGCATTTGAAAATATATATATCTACCAATCCCCCTTTTGGTCCAATAATATCGTGTACTGCCGACGGTACATAGATGACCTACTATTTATATGGAATGGGGATACCGATTCTGTAGACACATTTATCCAGCATCTGAACTCCACGGGATGGGGCATTTCCTTCTCTGGTAACCATCACACAACTAGGATGGAATATCTTGATTTAGAACTCAATACCAGTGGTGCGAAAATAGAAACACGCACCTTCTTTAAGAGAGTTGATTGTAATAGTTTCCTCGATTTTTCTAGCTCACACTACAAAAAATGGAAAATCAACGTCCCATTTAGCCAGTTTAAGAGAGTGCGATGAAACTGTTCCTCAGATGTGGACTACATAATCCAAAGCCAAACCATCAGGAGTAGATTCACTGAAAAAGGATACCCTAGGGAGGTCATTGAAGCAGCCTTCCTAAGAGCCAAAAAGCTAACACAGGAATCTTGCTTACCCAAACACAAACCCGATAGAACAAGGGACTGTATCTCCACTGAACTACACAGTGAACCCTGTAACAGCAACAAATGGGGCATGAATTTCCTAACGACCTACAGTGACAACCACTATGAAGTAAGAAAAACCCTTCAGAAGTATTGGCATATCCTCCGTAAGGACCCGTATCTGGCTAAAGATCTACCCAGTCATCCAAACCTTACATTTAGGAGAGCCAAGACTCTTAAAAATATCTTGGCCCCTAGCAAAATACAGAACATTGATTTCAGCTCTATGACATACATTTCCCCTAAACCCCCAGGGAGTTTCAGATGCAACCAGCCCAAGTGTCTTTGTTGCCTAACAATCCGGACCTGTACTTCATTTTTAAATAGACACACAGGGGAACTTTTAATAATTAAACATCTAGACGGCTCCTCTGTCAATGTGATATATCTTCTTGAATGTTCCTGTGGAATGCAACATGTGGGCCGCACCATCCAGACATTGCGCAACGGACTGAACAAGCATAGATTTAATGTGACCAATGAAGTCCGTAACCACAGTGTGTCCCGACATGCTACTGATCCCCATCATGGTCGCTTCTCGGACTTCACTGTTATGTCTATTGAGCAAATCCACCCGAAATGTCGCACAAACCATCACCAGACGCGAGATGTTTTGGATTTATAAACTTAACTGTCTTAGTCCCCACGGCCTGAACGAAGCATTTGAAATTAACTTATGAATTTTATGTATTTTATCAAATTTTTACCATTGTTTTTTAACTACCATTGTACTGATCCATTATCATCATATTCACTATATTGGTTCCCATTATGTCGTACCTCATGATCATATCATTATCCCACCACCCCCTGTCCCCCCCCCCTCCCTCCCATCCATTATCATCATAGTTTCCACTTGCCCCTCCACCCACCCAGGACCATTCCCAATCCCCCACTATACACTATATCTTTATTTAATCATGCACCATCCAATTATTCAGCTAACCTGTACAGCCTGTTTCATAGCCCCCCCAGTTCACTTGTGCCGTGCGCTCCCATAGTTGTTGCGCACGACTCGTGCTCCCACTGCGCGTGCGCATCAGCTCCGGCGACATCTCCTTCTTTCGGCCAGAGCTGTAGCGTCACGCTGCTTAGCAACCTTGGCCTGCGTTCTCACCGTGCGTGCGCATCAGCTTCAGCGGCACTTCCGCCTCGGCCCGAACTGTAGCGCCGCGCTGCCTAGCAACTTTGGTCGCGTGACCACCTGTCACGGACCCTGACTGGATATTTGCGCCGAGGGAGACCTTTCTACATTCGGATTTTATTCCTCCTGGAGACCAAGGCATCCCCAATAGAGGCATTTTCCTCCCTGGCTGCAGACCGTCGGACGCAGATTTATCACCAGCAAACGCTGGTTACAAGCCATCAATAGAGTTGTGCCTATCAAATAGCGCAACTCTTCAAGGTGAGCCTCTCCTTGTTATTTCCTCTCTCTTTTATCACTGGTTTTACCCTATGGTGCGCCACCGCCTCTCTTCTTTTCTATCTGACGTTTAGATAAGAAGTATCTTCCTCCTGTATATAGTAAAATGGTGAAGGAATTGCTTTTGTTTTCCAATTCCACCCTATATGGAATTTTTTTATCACTTCCCACTACATTGCATGGCATAATTAATGGTGGCAAAAGAAAGTACAACTTGTCCCGCAAAAAAATAAGCCCTCATACAGCTATGTGGATGGAAATATTAAAAAGTTATGGCTCAAGGAAGATAGGGAAGAAAAATGAAAACGCAAAAAACGAAAAAACTTCCGGTATTCTAAGGGTTAATTGTCTGTGAAGGTTCTCATTTAGCCAGGTCATGATATATCGGTAAATAATAAATCAAGGCAACTGGACTTTCTCAATTCTGAGTGACTTGTACAAGGATTCTCTGGGAATAAATATGTAACTGAATCAACATCTGGTAATTAGATTATTATACCCAGCATGGAGTCAAAGATGTTGATTTCATAGTCCTAATTGGAGGCAATAGGTGATAATGACCTCCCAGAAAAGGGTGTGGAACGGAGCCACGGAACCCCATGGAATTCTTCCATGGTGTTTCTGTCCGTGCCTTCACACCGCAACATATATTTTTTTTTTTTTGCGGTGCAGATGGATCACGGGCCCATTCAAGTTGAATGGGTCTCAATCCGTCCCGGCCGCCGCACGGACGTTGCCCGTGCATTGGGGACCGCAAATTGCGGTCTACAATGCACGGAACAGCCAATCAACGGCCGTGTGCATGAGGCCTAAGCGAGACAAACAGTAACTTTTCCACCTGAATAAAGAGTGGCTCCAATCTCCCCAAACTTTGACAAATCCTGGTATCGCATTCCTTGGTATCGCATACCTGGTTCTTTATTCAAACTTTAAAGCGTCACTAACTATAAGAGACAAATAAAAAGTTATGATTGGTTGGGGTTTCAGTTCTAAGACCCCAATCCATTGCTAGAATGAGGGATGAGAAGCATGCATATTGCACTCTTTCTTAGCTGCTGCGAACAGAATTAAGACCGGCCCATAGACTTATATCGCGCAGCAAGGAGAGCTAGTGATATGCACATGCTTCTTTCCTCTCACTCTAGAGATCCAGGCAGTCTCAGCACTTAGAAACCCGCAGATCAAAACTTTTCTTATGTCTCTATGATATATTACATCTAGGACAGCCTAAATTCCCATCATTCTTAAACTTTCACAATTTCTTAGGAGTAATTAAATCTTGCTTACCTTGAAATACTCATTAATGTCTTTGGCCCAATTAGAGAAGTAAAACAAACAAACACCATGTTTTCAATCATTTATGTTTCTTTCCGTTAAATGCCCCCCCTTCTCATACACATTAGTGTATTGTTGGCTGATTGCACCAAGAACGTTGGTTTCCATTGACAGTTTAATGTTTATGGGGATCTCCCAATTCTCCCCGACAGATGATTTCAGGGATGAGGATCTGGCAAAATGAATATATTCGCCTGATCATATTTTTCTCCTGCTAAAAATCTCTGACAGTGGCTTTTTTCCCTCCTCCTCGTATAAGTACACATCCGGCTGAGCCTAATGTGTATGTGTGTGGGGAAGCCAGTAGGCAGTTGGGCGAGATTGAATGTGCATGGCTGCCATAACACTTTGGTTATGCCTGCAAACTTTGCAAAACACACTATTGCCCCAGGTGGCCATTCATGGAGAAAACATCGGTGCATCTGTTTTGGGAGTGCCTCTTTGCATATAGTCTGTTGGATCTTATGTCTCATCTGCATTTCAGTCTGCCTCTTATCTCCCTGTTGTGCCATAGCAACCAATCACAGCACGGCTTTTATTTTACTGTTGGACTTCTTACTCACCATAAAAATCTTTCTTTATTTAATCCAGCGTGCGCATACAGCAACAACAGGAGGGTGATGCAGAGAGCAGTCGGCCTACGGCTTTTTCACATCACAGACGTCTTCTCAAGGCACTATGGGAGCACCTGTGTGCTTCCTTTTACCTGCTCCTCCCCTGCTCACCTCATTACATACAAGTAACAATATACAGTATCTACTAAGAGAAATAAAAAATATATACAAACAGAACAATTCATGCAAAAAATTGAAGCAATTTATTTTGGTCATTTTAACCAAGAGGCCCCAAAGCGTTTACAATGTCATAGATGCCAAATGTCCTAAATTTGCCGGGTCCCTGATATTCAAAAACAGTCCCAGCTAATTCTTGCTGTCCTGAGACGAAAATAGACAGGGCTAGCACAAACCCCACCCACATATAGTTATTTCTGGGCGGAAACAGGGTGTTCCCATGGATGAGGCTTATATGCCCCAATTTTACCAACACAGATGTTGATAAGTACGCAGTGTGGATATCGACTATTTAACCTTTGCAGGATTGCAGCCTATTTTCTCACCACATAATGGTAGAGATAGCCATGGTGTCCTGTTGAAATGTTAAACAACTTGGTGGTGGCATGATGGAAGCCGCAGCCGTACAGAACATAATGGTTGGCAAGGCGCGGGGGTGGCATGATGGAGGCAGGCAGGAAGCAACAATGGCAAGTTGGGGCGCTGCCAGCAAGGCCAGATCTATTCATCAGCCTCAGCAGGAGGAGTGTGAAAATCCTACCCAATCCAGGCTTTGTTCATTTTGAAAAAAAGTCATATTTGGACACTGGATGTCACCAGGCCTCCCGTGGTGCTTAAAGAGGTTTGTCTCACTTCAGCAAGTGGCGCTTATCATGTAGAGAAAGTTAATACAAGGCACTTACTTATGTATTGTGATTGTCCATATTGCTTCCTTTGCTGGCTGGATCCATTTTTCCATCACATTATACACTGCTTGTTTCCATGGTTACAACCACCCTGTAATCCAGCAGCAAAGTTCGTGCTTGCACACTATATGAAAAAGAATCGGACTATGTGCACTCCCACCAGAGAGTCCAGAGCCTTTTCCTATAGTGTGAAAGCATGACTGCCACTGAAGGAATGCAGGGAGGTCATAACCATGGAAACGAGCAGTGTATAATCCGATGGAAAAATGAATCAAGCAAGCAAATAAGGTAATATGGATAATAACAGTAAGTGCCTTGTATTCATTTCCTCTATGTAATAAATGCTATTTGCTGTCTGGAGGTCTAATGGGGTCTGGAGGTCTGGTCATAGGTCTGATATGGGGGTCTGCAGGTCTAAAGCGGGTCTGATATGGGGGTCTGGAGGTCTAACTGGGGTCTGATAAGGAGAGGTCTAATGGCGGTCTAGTTTGAGGTCTGATATGGGCATTTAGAGGTCTAATTGGGATCTAAAAGGTCTAATGGTGGTCTGGTCTGAGGTATGATATAGGGGTTTCTGACATGGAGGTCTAATAAGGGTCTAATCTGAGTTCTGAAACTGGGCTCTGATATGGGGTCTCACCTGAGGTATAAGTTGGGGGTCTCATCAGAGGTTTAATATGGGGGTCTAATCTGAGGTCTGAAATGGGGGGGTCTCATCAGAGTTTTAATATGGGGGGGGTCTGATCTGAGGATCTGTTATGGGGGTCTGATCTAAAAGGTAAGGGGGTATTTTTGTACTTGCGCACATTATAAGGGGTATTTGCACTGATGCACATTATAAGGGGGTTGTTTTTGTACTGGCACACATTAGGTGTTATTTTTCTGTTGGCACACATTATAAGGAGATATATTACTACTGGGGGGCTATGGGGAACATGGTTACTAGTATGGGCACAATGGGGGCATAATTATTATTGGGGGCACTATTAACACTATGCACTCTGACAGATAATTATTTCTATTGGTGGGACTTTTCAGGTGGACTGTTTCTGCAGTATAGTATTGGGGCACAGCGGGCACAGTTGTGTTGGTGGCAGAATGGGGTGTTCTGAATGTGTGAGGATGATGGGAAAGTAGGAAACTAAGATATCTGTTTGTCAAACTCTGCAGAGAGGAGATGGTTGAAAGAAATCATCATGTCCGCTTTTTACTATTGATGAACTATCCTCATTACAGGTTATCAATATCAGATCAGCAGATGTCTGACTCCTGGCATCCTTGACGATCAGCTGTTAGACGAGAAGTGCTGCTTTCTCTGTTCTGTTTACCTGCTTGCCGCAGCAATTGTAGTGCTGAGCAGGTGTAATTACTTCTATCGAATGGCTCTGTAGTATGCACTTGAACAGATGAAGCCGTCCGGTAGAAGTGAATGGGAACACCATACTTGTAATTACACTGCTCAACACTGCAATTGCTGCAGCGAGCAGGTAAACAGAGTAAAAACGGTGTTCTTTTGAGTGTTGCCTTCTCTTCAAACAGCTGATCAGCTCGATAGTAAAAAGTGGACAACTCCTTTAAACAGTACCCCTGGAGAGAAGCGGTCAGGTTGAGAATTCGGCATGGGGGGGACGTTTCAATTTTTACCTAAGACAGTAGAAAGGCTAGGTGCTCCTCTGCCCTATTGCCACAAAGCGGGGGGAGGGGGGGTGGGGGGTTCTGGTGGACAAGTTGTACTCTTGCACCAGGGCCCATGAACCTTTATCTACGTCCCTGAGTTTGGGCCACTGTTCCAGTCTGCCTGCCCAGAAATCCACAGGGTCAGGGAACAGGATGTACACCAGAGACTGGATAAAATGTAGGTAGGCCTGAATCTGGACGTTTAGGCGGGGGCTGTCTGCTTTCTGACTGGTACGGTTGAGTGAATCAGGTTTGGATTGCTGTATCTGATATTTTTAAAAGCTTTGTTTAGAATATTGGCTCCGTCCTACTGTAACATATACAGCCTCCACTGAGATCTTTCCGAAGTTTCAAATATCGCAAGACTTACTTCATCTTGCCTATATCATGTGTCACTTCATTTATTTGCATAAATTACTATATCAAAATACTAAGTCACTACGTTAAGAATATTGACTCCGTTCTGCTATAAAACGTATGGCCTCAGTCGAGGTATTTCTGAAGTTTTAGAAAATATCTAACATCAAAATGCGAACATAAACTCGGCTTTGTTAATGAGGCACGAAGCAGAGTTCAGCTTCGTATTTTGATTATAGATATTTGCTAAAACTTCAGAAAGACCTCCACTGAGGCAGTACAGTAGAACGGAGCTGATATTCTTAATGTAGTTTTTAAAAGAACTGGGATAGAATACAACAATCCGAACTCATTTCGTTCAACCCTACTGACTGGCCTCAGTCTGGCGCGGCATGTGGAGAAACAGCTCCACCATAAAAAGGGGAATGAACTGGCTGCTGCTACTGCTGCTGCGGCTTCTGCTGCTGGTGAAGGCAGGAAGGGCATGACTATACAGAGGGCTTCCCTTTCAGATATGTTAGTGGTAGGTGTCTGCTCGCCATAACCTTTCGCAAACTTCATACACAGTGTTTCCTGGTTATAACTTAATTTGTCCACCTCTTAAGAGGGAGGAAAACATTCCCCCATTTTGCCTTGATAGCAAGGGCCTAAAAGCATGGCTATCCTGTAATGGTGCCATATGTGCATATTTGCAACCTTTACCAAAATACCTATGCATTAACTTATGCATTAAAAACAAGACAGGACACAAAATTGGTGCAAAATGGCCGCGGTTCTTTATTAAGGGTGACTAACCCCCTTCTAATGTTAGAATCGCAACTGAAAAGGGAGGGCGAGCGGGGCGACGTCTACTTTTCTTCTTGCCAGGTCCTGCACTGACAGCTGAGGACCCAGTGACAATCCTTATAAGCGCTTCATCTTCCCGCCACTGATCACAGCCGGCCAATCAACAGTGGGCAGAATACAGGTACCCCAGCTACAGGAAGGCAACCAACAACCAATCAGGATCCATTCCATCTTTTACCTCAGGGATAACTGAAAGAATAAGGAAAAAAGAGACAGCCCACCAAACACCAGAACTAAGGGGAAAATTACCAACTTTTGCAGGTTGGTAGCAACAAAGAGGACCAAGAGAAGGAGGACAGACTTGTTCTGATTGGGAATGCTGGTCAGTTTTATTTTTCCAAAGGATCCGGTGATACCGCCTCATGTGGTGCAATAGATCTTTGGTAGCTATGAATGTGGTTGAATGACAATGGCTTGTTTTATTCCTTCAGATCTTGCACACCGCTGTGGTTTTGTGTACCAGCTTTGTAGAGAAAAGCGCCATATGTGACTGGCTTGCACATAGCTATAGGCAGCTAAGCTGGGCCTAGCTCTGGCATATTGTGGGTGTAACCCAAACACTGTGTCAGCGGCATCACCAGATCCTGAAGCAAACAGGCCTTGGCTGTTCTTTGGGACGTATATCACCTCTACTTTTTATTGGAGCCAGATGGTTATCAGTAGGTACTCTGAATGCAAGTTCAGTTTTATACTTACTCTGATTAAAACCAGCCTCTAGGGCAGACAAACTAGTCAGGTGTGCACGACTGAAAGGAGGCCGCCACACCTCCAGCATATACTACACAGAAACACAAGGAGGGGGTCAGTCAGCACATCCCTGTATGCAGGTGCACGTAACCATGGCAAAATATACATACAAACACAGAAGTGCAACAGCACTCTGCAACCAGCACTCTGCCCTGCCTCTATGCTAGAAGCTATCAGAGTGTATATTTTGATCAAAAAGTAATGTCACTTGCCACGCCAAGACCGCCTCTATGAGTGGTCCTAATGCTAAATCCTACCTGTTATGGGCCATGACAGCCACATAATATCCAGGGAGTGCCGGCCCAGCATGCATGCTAGGATCTGCCCTAGAGGCTGGTTTTAATCAGAGTAAGTATAAAACTGAACTTGCATTCATAGTACCTATTGATAACCATCTGGCTTCAGGAAGAGTACACAGTGGGCTCAGCATGCATGTTGGTACCTGCGTTCCTGGATATAATGGAGGCTGTTATGGCACCAGAAAGGGTTAATAAGCACGGTTGATCCTAGCATGCATGCTGGGCCCGCTCTCCCTGGATTTTATGTGGCTTTCATGGCCCAAAACAGGTAGGATTTAGCGTTAGGACCACTACTTTTTGATCAAAATGTACACTAACGACCTCTGATAGCTTCTAGCATAGAGGCAGGGCAGAGTGCTGGTTGCAGAGTGCTGTTGCACTTTTATGTTTGTATGTATATTTTGCCATGGTTACGTGCACCTGCATACAGAGACGTGCTGACTGACCCCCCTTGTGTTTCTGAGAGGTAGACTGAGCTATCCGAAACACAATCTCATCTACTTTCTCCTCAATGTTGAACCTTTCTAAGCAAGCAGGGACAACTGCGGCCTACAACTATTACCCACATTCTGGCTGTGGGTCTTCGGTTACTTTGGAACACTTGTGTAGCCATGACATATTTGGGCCTCTGAGATAATTTTGTGCAATACACTGTGTATTGGTGTATTGGTGTAGTAATCACATATATGCTTGTTTGAATATAATCAACAACCCCCCCCCCCCAAAAAAAAATATAAATAAAAAAAAACTGATTAGAAGCATGTAGAGACAGAAATAAACGGAAACAGATTTAGACCTAAATTTGTTATCACTCACAAATAATTTTACACAATACCCAGTGTTTTTTTGTTATGATCACCTATATGCTGGTTTAGTTTAATTGAACAACCACCAAAAATTTTAAATTATGAACAGGTGGAAATAAAATAAAGCAAAACAGATGATTAAGGGCCAGGCTTGATGCTCAATTTCACGTTATCAATCACAGGTAAATTGTTGCCCTAGCCTGTGTATTGATGTACTAATCATCTTTATGCTGGTTTAATTTAATTGAACAAATCACTAAAAATTCTATTACAACCGTGTAGATATAGAATAAACAAAAACAGACGATTGAGGCCTGACATTCAACATTACATTGACACTCACAGGAAATTGTTGCTCTACTGTGTCTATTGATGTACCGATCACCTATATGCTGGTTTAATTAAATTGAACAATCCAAAAAAAACTTCCAACTGTGTGGATATTACATAAATTAAAACAGATGATTAAGATTCTGGCCTGATGCTCAGTTTTACATTAACACTCATAGCTAAATTGTTTCTGTAACCTATCTATTGCTGTACGGATCATCTATATGCTGGTTTAATTAAATTGAATTGCCCCCCCCAAAAAAAAAGAAAAATCCAACCCTGTTGATATAGAATAAACAGATGCGGACAATTGAGGCCTGATGCTCAATTTAAGGTTAACATTCACAGGTAAACTGTTTCCCTAGCATGTGTAATGGTGTACTACTGATCACCTATATGCTGGTAAATTCAAGCCCCTCCGACCCCCACCCCCCCCATTAAAAAAAAGAAAAAATTGGATTTGTGTGTGTGTGTGTGTGTGTAAATTTAAAATGGATTTATCCCTAATATTTCACATAGATCATAGACCTGTGACGTCATGAAGGAGCGCACGGAGGCCGCAGCGCAGGTAAGTACACTGCTGCGGAGTAACATGGCAGCCAGGACTTCAGTAGCATCCTGGCTGCCATGGTAACCTATCGGAGCCCCAGCTTACACTGGGGCCCCAATCGGAACTGCTGATGCGCATGCGCAGAGCTAAACGTCGGATCCGGCGATATGCCGAAACAACGTTTAGCTTAATTCCGGATCCGGATTAATGCACTTTAATGGGTATTAATTCCGGATCCGACGTGGCGGCATGTCTTCCGGATTTTTGGATCGGAGACAAATCCGCAGCATGCTGCGGTTTTGTCAGCGTCCAAAAAACGTTCACATACTGAATGGAAGACATCCTGATGCATCCTGAACGGATTTCTCTCCATTCAGAATGCATTAGGATAATCCTTATCAGTCTTTTTCCATCTTAGAGCCCCGACAACGGAACTCTAGGACGGAAAAGAAAAATGGCAGTGTGAAAGAGCCCTTACTTATCCAAGCCATTCTGAGAATTTTTTCTCGTTACACACTGTACTTAATGACAGTCATAAATTTGAGTCAATATATTTCACCTTTATTTATGAAAAAATCCCAAATTTACAAAAAAAATTTAAAATTCTTAATTTTCTAAATTTTGATTTCTCTGCCTTTAAAACAGAAAGTGATACCTCATAAAATATGTATTACTTAACATTCCTCATATGTCTACTTTATGTTGAAATCATTTTGTAAATGTAATTTATTTTCTTTAGGACTTTAGAAGGCTTAGAATTTTAGAAGCAATTCTAAAAACACACTTTTAAAGGATCAGCTCAGTTCTGAAGTCACTTTGTGTGTCTTAGGCCTCATGCACACGACCGTATGTGTTTTGTGGTCTGCAAACCACGGATCCGCAAAACACAGAAGCTGCTCCGCGTTCCGTAATTTACGGAACGCGGCCCATTGTAGAAATGCCTATTAGGACATGCTCTATTTTTTTTTGTGGGGCCACGGAACGGAGCAACGGATGCGTACAGCACATGGAGTGCTGTCCGCATCTTTTGCGGCCCCATTGAAGTGAATGGGTCCACGCCCGAGCCGCAAAATATGCATTTTTGGACGGAGATAAAAATACAACATGCTGCGCTTTTATCTGCGTCCAAAAAACGTGAAAAGACTGAACTTAAGACAAACTGATGCAAACTGAACGGATTGCTTTCTATTCAGAATGCATTAGGATAAAACTGATCATTTTTTTTAAGTTATTGGCGCTAGTGTGAAAGTACCCTTAGATCATGTGCTATTTATATAGAGCAGGTTGTTAGGGATGCGATGATATCAAATATGGATGCCTTTTCTTATTTATTAAAGTTTTATACAATAAAAGCATTTTTGAATTTAAAAAAAATGTTTTAGTGTCTCCATAGTCTGAAAGCCATAGCTTTTATATTTTTTGGCCGATTTTCTTAGGAAGGGTCTAATTTTTTGCAAGATGAAGTGACTTTTTGATCGCTTGGTGTTGCAATTTTTGTGATGTAAGGTGACAAAAAATGTTGTTTTTTTTTGGCACTGTTTTTATTTTATTTTTTCATGTTGTTCACCGAAGAGGTTAGGTCATGTGATATTTTTATAGAGCTGGTTATTGCGTATGCGGCGATACATAATATGTTTACTTTTTAACCTCTTAAGGACACAGGACGTACCGGTACGCCCTGGTGTCCTGGTACTTAAGGACACAGGACGTACCGTTACGTCCTGACTACTTCCGATCACTGCCGCGCAGAGCGGGATGATCGGAACAGAGTGCCTGCCGAAATCATTCGGCAGGCACTCTGTCCCACTGCCTAGGGGGGTCCTGTAACCCCCCCATACCGGCGATCGCAGAAAACCGCAGGTCAATTCAGACCTGCAGTTTCCTGCATTTCCGGGTTATTCGGGTCCCTGGTGACCCGATAACCCGGAATAGGATTTTGACCAGTGGTGTGATAACACACCACCAATCACCATCCTTCAATCCTGTGAGGTATTGGTGACATCACCTCACAGGATCGATTCCTATTGGCTGCATGGGCGGGGGTTAACTCCCCCTTCTCTCCGCCTCCTCCTCCATTTTGTGTCATAGGATCGAGGAGAGAAGAGCCATCAGGAGAGACCAGCACACAGCCTTCACCCCCCAGCACTGTCCTGTGCCTATCCAGAGTGCCATCTGGCACTATCAGGTAGGTTAGGAACAGCTAAGAGCAAGGTTTAGTTCAGGCAGGGAGAGTTAGGAATAGTTTAGAGTTAAAAAAAATTTTGTGTACTGCATCACCCTTTTAGGGTGTCTGGGGGCCACAGCACAGCTGTGTGACCCTAGACCCCCCAGGGGTGCTGCAGCTTGCCCCCTTGTGCCCCCACCCCCCTCTACCTTTTTTGGGGCGTATTGAAACCCCAGAATGTCGCCCCACCCTGGGTGTTAGCAGGAAACTTGTGTGGGACCTTATGCACCCACTACTTGATAAGGGTTATCACCTGTAAGTGGATAACTTTTATACTAGCATTCCCTTGTTTCAGTCCATCGCTGCAAGATTCACGTCCGCTTGTGGGAACGTGCGGAAAAATCAGCACGGCCTCCCTACCTACCCCCTCCAGTTACCTATCCCCAGGGTTGAGACCCATGCCCTTACCAGTGAAAACCTGTTGCTGGTCAGATATAAGGACAAGAGGGATGTCCTTGTACTGACCACAATTCACGGTAATGGCATCTTCCCTGTCCCTGTGTGAGGTAACACGGCAAGGGTCCTCAAGCCCGGTTGTATCGTCGACTACTATCGGTATATGGGAGGAGTTGATCTCTCTGATCAAGTCCTCAAGCCATAAAATGCCATGGGCAAAACCCGGACATGGTACAAAAAAGTTGCGGTCTACTTGGTGCAGGTTCCCATGTACAACTCCTTTGTACTGTTCCAGAGCGCTGGCAACACAGGGAAATTCCTTCAGTTCTATGAGGCAGTCCTCAAGGACTTGATCTTTTCTGACCGGGAAAGAGCAAGGGGGAGTACCTCGGGAACTGGAGGCGCCCGGATCGTCCCTGGCCAACACTTTCCAGGTGTAGTCCCCCATACTGGAAAGAAAAATGAAAAACCCCAAAAAAATGCAGAGTGCGTCACAGGATGGGGGTACGGAAGGACACCACCACTCAGTGTGACACGTGCCCCGATCATCTGGGCCTCTGAGTTATTGGTTGCTTCAGGGAGTACCACACTTCCATGGAGTACTAAATTTATTATCCCCTTTTCCATGTAGCCACTGACAATCGGATAAAAACTATGGTTCTCAGACTTAAGACACCAAAAAAATTTTTTTTTGAATGATAGCTTGTAAAACTAAAATAATATAAAAAAGCAGACAAATTATGTATCGCCGCGTCTATAATAATCACTGTAAAAATCACGCTAAAAAAATAGTGAAAAAAAGTCACATGCCCCCCAAAATAGTGCCAATAAAACCTTCCTCTGATCCCGCAAAAAATGAGCCCTGACCGAAGACAATCGGGTAAAAACTTAAAAAAAACTGTTAGACTGTGTAGATAGTTAAATTGTTTTAGTTTGTTTCAAATAGGATAATATAGTGTTAACCCCCCCCCCAAAAAAAGTAGACAAATTATCTGTATCACCGTGTCCGTAATAATCTGCCCTATAAAATTACCCCATGACCTAACCCCTTAGATTAACACGGTAAAAAAAAGAAAAGAAATAAAAATGGTGCCAAAACAGCTATTTTTTGGCAAATTTTCTGTTTTAATCCATTTTTCTAGTAACAAAGCAATTAATAGCCAAATAAAACTTAAATTGTATTGCCCTGATTCTGCAGTTTACAGAAACACCCCATATGTGGTGGTAAATTGCTGTACGGGCACACGGCAGGGCGCAGAATGAAAGGAACGCCATATGGTTCCTGGAAGGCAGATTTTGATGGCCTTTTTTTTTGACACCATGTCCTATTTGAAGAATCCCTGATACACCCCTGGAGTAGAAACTCCATAAAAGTGACCCCATCTAATAAACGACACCCCTCAAGGTATTGAAAATGTATTTTACAAACTTTGTTAACCCTTCAGGTGTTCCTCAAGAGTTTATGGCAAATGGAGATGAAATTTCAGAATTTCTATTTTTGGTAAGCTTACGTCACAAGAATGTAATATAGAACAACCAAAACTCATATGTACCCTAAAAATAGTCCCAACAAAACAGCCTCCTTATTCCTTTAGTTTCCAAAATGGGGTCACTTTTAGGGAGTTTCTACTCCAGGGGGGCAACAGGGGGGCTTCAAATGGGACATTGTGCAGATAAACCAGTCCAGCAAAATCTGCCTTCCAAAAACCACATAGCACTCCTTTCCCTCTCCACCCTGCCGCTTGGCCATAGAGTAGTTTACAACCACATATGGGGTGTTTCTACAAACTACAGAATCAGGGCTATAAAAATTTGGTTTTATTTGGCTGTTAACCCTTGCTTAGATACTGGAAAAAATGGATTAGAATGGAAAAGTTGCAAAAAAAAAATCTAAATTCTGAAATTTTAGCCCCATTTGCCATTAACTTTTGGGAAACACCTAAAGGGTTAACGATGTTTGTAAAATCAGTTTTAAATACCTTGAGGCGTGGTTTCTATTATGTAAGCCACACAAAATGACTTCAAACCTGAACTGGTCCCTAAAAAGTGGATTTTTGAAAATTTTCAAGAGTTGCTTCTAAACATCTAAGCTTTGTAAAATCCCCAAAAAATAAAATGGCATTCCCAAAATGATCCATACATGAAGTAGACATATGGGGAATGTAAATTAATAACTTTTTTTGGCGGTATTACTATGTATTATAGAAATAGAGAAATAGAAACTTGGAAAATTGCTAAGTTTTCAAAATGTTTGATAAATTTGGTATTTTTTAAAAATAAAAATGAATTTCGATTCATTTTACCAGTGTCATGAAGTACAATATGTGACGAAAAAACAATCTCAGAATGGCCTGGATAAGAAAAAGCGTTTAAAAGTTATCACCACATAAAGTGACACTGGTCAGATTTGCAAAAAATGGCATGGTCCTTAAGGTGAAATATGGCTTTGCAAAAAATGGCATTTTCCTTAAGGTGAAATATGGCTGCGTCCTTAAGGGGTTAATAATAGCATTTTTGAATAAAAAAAAGGTTTTATTGGTATCACTTTATTGCTTTTTTTTTACACAGTTTTTATTAATTTTTTTATGTTGTTTATCGGACGGGGTGGATCATGTTTATATTTATAGAGCGGGTCGTTATGGACGCAGGGATGCATAATATGTGTGTTTTTTCTCTTTTTTTCTCATTTTTATTATAAGATCAGGGGAAAGGAGCATTTTTTTTCTTTTTTTACTTGAAATTTAATTTTTTATTATTAAAAACACTTTTTAGATTTTTTTTTTTTACAATATTTCTGTCCCACTATTGTAATGCATTGCCTGTTATACTGAGTAATACACTAACAGGTTGCCTAGGAGACCCAGCCTGGGGCTGGATCTCCTCGGCTTCATAGAAGGCAGGTCCTGATGCCTTGCAAGGCATTGGGCAGCCTCTGCAATGCATTGGGCTGCCTTCTCACCCATCGGTTCCCTGCCACAGCAGCTCGGGGAACCGATGGGCTCCTTCACTGACCGCAAACCCCTTCTATGCCCCGGTCAGCGCTGACTGCAGCATAGAAGGGGTTAATCCACCGGCATCAGCTTTTACAGGGATTGCCAGACCCCTGCAGTGATCACCATGACGTATTAGTACGTCAAAATGCGGCAGTCACTTGCCACCATGACGTACTAGTATGTAATGTGTCAGGAAGGGGTTAACAGACTGAAGTGTGCAGAAGTGTTTACTATATTTTTCACCCCATAAGACTGTGGGAGAAAAATGTCACTGCGTCTAATGGCACAAATACTAATTAAGTAATTGAAGAAGGGACTTGTAGGGGAAGAGGCCCAGCACGTGGATACCCTCATATTCCTACATATATCCTAATCAAGGGTCAATTACCTCTGATTATACTTCTTTGGTATGGTTCAGCAATTTTGAGGTTGGACTATTGTGTGTTATGTGTGCCCACTGTGTGCGATTGTTTGTTTATTGTCTTTAATGGGCTATTATTTTAACTGGATATTAAAAGTTAAGTATTAATTAAGGTCACCCGTCATTTTTGTTTGGTTTAATTGTCTAATATTGGTTACCCATTTTGTGTGAAACCACAATTGACCATTGTTTCCTATGGTTGTGTGAATAGCCAGGCAAGGAGAGCACTAATTAGTGAAGCAGCCAAGAGGCCCATGGTCACTCTGGAGGAGTTACAAAGATCCCCAGGTCAGGTGGGAGAATCTGTCCACAGGACAACTATTATTCATGCCACAAATCTGGCCTTTATGGAAGAGTGGCAAGATGAAAGCCATTTTTGAAAGCAAGACATAAGAAGTCCCGTTTGCAGTTTGCCACAAGCCATGTAAGGAACACAGCAGACATGTGGAAGAAGGTGCTCTGGTCAGATGAGACCAAAGTTGAACTTTTTGGCCTAAATGCAAAACACTATGTGTTGTGGAAAACTAAGGCTGCACATCACCCTGAACACACCATCCCAACTGAAATACATGGTGGTTGCAGCATCATGTTGTGGGGATGCTTTTCTTCAGCAGAGACACTGAAGCTCGTCAGAGTTGATGGGAAGAAGAATGGAGTTAAATACAGGACAATTCTAAAGGGAAAATGTTAAGAGGCTGCAAAATACTTGAGACTGGGATGGAGGCATGGGCGTAGCTATAGGGGGTGCAGAGGTAGCAGTCGCTACCGGGCCCAGGAGCCTGAGGAAGACACACAAAGGAGGAGCATAAGAAGACACACAAAGCACTGAGGGAAGGGGGGCCCAAGCTGAACTCTTGCACCAGGGCCCATGAGCCGTTAGCTACGCCCCTGGATGGAGGTTCACTGTCTGCCAGGAAAACGACCCTAAAAATATAGCCAGAGCTACAATGCAATAGTTTAGATCAAAGCATATGTGTTAGAATGGCCCAGTCAAAGACCAGACCTAAATCCCATTGAGAATCCGTGGCAAGAAAATTGCCGTTCACAGACATTCTTCATCCAATTTGACTGCACTTGAGCTATTTTGCAAAGAAGAATGGGCAAAAATTTCAGCCTCTAGATGTGCAAAGCTAGTAGAAACATACCCCAAAAGACTTGTAGCTGTAATTGCAGCAAAAGGTGGTCCTACAAAGTATTGACTCAGGGAGGCTGAATACAAATTCACGCCATTCTTTCCAGATTTGTAGCTATTAAAATTTTGAAAACCATGTATCATTTTCTTTTCACTTCACACATAATTGCTACTTTGTGTTGGTTTGAGGATGTAACATGAAAGAATGTGGAAAATTTCAAGGGGTATGAAAACTTTTTCAAGGCACTATAAATGTATAAGTTACAAGTTTTACTGAATCTTTACCCATAAAACTTTTTTTTATAATTTTTGGTAATCTATAAAAAAATGTCTCTTTGGTAATGTCTATATCTAAAACAATTCTAAAATCATACAGTTTTCTCACTGTCCTCCAGGCCTGTTATCTGTGCAGAGGACAGGAAGGAGTGGATAAGTTGTGGTATCCCCAATTATGAATGGTGTGATGCTGTGTTAGCTATCATTTTAATCCTGCCTGTAATAATAGGATGGTTGCTGAAAAGTTACAGAACAGGAAATTTTCACATATTATCAAATGTAATTGCCGTTGCTAAAAGCGCACAATTTTAGATTTTTTTTTTAAAACATAGATAGTGACATGAAAACAAAAAACAATTAAATGCATTTAAAAAATATAAGTTTAACATGAATCCCTGACTTTCTCATTCTATCTCAGTATATACAGCAAGGCTGGCAAGTGAGCTATAGGAAACAAAATATACACTGCCTGTCAAAAAAAAAAAGTTGGCACCAAAAAAAAAGGTCACACACACTAATATTTCATTGGAATGCCTTTAGCTTTGATTACGGCATGCATTCACTGTGGCATTGTTTCGATAAGCTTCTGCAATGTTACAAGATTTAGTTCCATCCAGTGTTGCATTAATTTTTCACCAAGATTTTGCATTGATGATGGTAAAGTCTGACCGCTGCGCCTTCTTCAGCACATCCCAGGTTTAGGTCTGGCCAATCCATGTGTGAAAATGATGTCTCATGCTCCCTGGACTACTCTTTCATAATTCAAGCCCGATGAATCCTGGCATTGTCATCTTGGAATATGCCTGTCAGGGAAGAAAAAATCCATTGATGGAATAACCTGGTCATTCAGTATGTTCAGGTAGTCAGCTGACCTCATTCTTTGAGCACATACTGTTGCTGAACCTAAACCTGACCAACTGCAGCGAACCCCAGATGATAGCACTGCCCCCACAGGCTTGTACAGTAGGCACTAGGCATGATGGGTGCATCACTTCATCTGCCTCTCTTCTTACTCCGGCCACATTTCTTCCTCGAATACGATGGGTCCCCACTATCCTTCCAGTTTTTAATAATGCCTTGGACAGTTCTTAACCCTATTTTAGTAGTTTCTGCAATCTACTTAAATGTTTTCTCGACTTGCCAATGCATGCCAATGATTTGACCCTTCTCAAACAGACTAACATCTTTTCCACGACCACGAGATGTGTCTTTCAACATGGTTGCTTAAGAAGTGACAGGCAACTCATTGTACCAGTTGGGGTTAAATAACTTGTTGCCAGCTGAAAGATAATCGCCCATGCAGTAATTAGTACCGTAATTATCCAATAGGAGGCTCATACCTATTTGCTTAGTTAAATCCAGGTGGCGACTTGTCTGCCAGGCAAAAAAATGTGGGTACTGATTTTCTCCGATTATGTGCTTTTTTTGTTGTTTAAAACATGATAAATCCACAGGACCCATTGTTAACTCCACCCTGAGATAACCGAGAATAGCAAAAAATGAAAACTGAGCCGAAAACTAGTGCAACTTGCATGAACATTCCTCAATATGTGATTTTCTAATTACACAGTTCCTTTTAATTGATTTATATTTAGTTGTGTGTTAGGCCCATTTCATACACACATTAAAGGGAAGTGCTACATTTTAGAGCAGTATTGGTGGTATGTGCCACATGCACCTCTCCCAAGGGCCCCACTTTATCGTATCCCAGGTTTAGTAGGAATGCCGAGTGGTGTAGTGCAGCCTAAATGTCTCTTTAAGTGTGTCATGGTGCTCCTACCTGGATACCGCTGGACCCAAAGATTTGGCTCGGAAGAAATAAATAGGGGGAATAATTGAGGGATTTGAAAGAATAACTTGAGTCTAGACCTTGAGATGAAGTGCAATGGCATCTTTTCTTGAATACATGTTTCTTCAAACAGTTTTCAGGCTTTGTCTTGGTTCCAGCATGCTTTAGTATGAACTGGCAGGCAAACTCAACTCTAGATGGTAACAATAAAAACTAACATAAATAGTAAAAAATGTGTATTCGTTCACCCTTAGTTGCAGTGCCACACCACATGGGTGTCCATGGTGCTCACTGGGGAAACCAGACAGTTGTGTGTCAGTTCAGTGCATATATTGGCATACACACTAGCAATATTGATTCACTAAACTTGACAGGTATTGAAAAAGGAAAAACTGGCTAGGAATGCAGATTGGGAGGATAACGTCCATAATAGAGAAGGCTATTGGGTCTTGAAGCTGAACACAAAGGCTCCAGATCAGGCATCCTCAAACTGCGGCCCTCCAGCTGTTGTAAAACTAGAACTCCCAGCATGCCCGAACATCCTACAGGTATCAGCCTACAGCAGGGCATTGTGGGAGTTGTAATTTTACAACAGCTGGAGGGCCGCAGTTTGAGGATGCCTGCTCCAGATGCTCTAACCTTGCGTATAGATCTTATGTATTTCTAATAGAAGATATATCAGAGAACTATATATACCTTTGTATATATTAGATTTAAGGACTTCTCATAGACATTTTCTATATAGACATAAGGTTCACCATTTCTTGTGTGAACAGTCTTTGAGATTAAACACCTGTGTGCACCAACTCCACCCTGCTGGGAGTGATGCTGGAGGTGAGACATTTAAGGGAGTATTCATGTGAACTTTGATGCCATGAGGAAGGATGTTTTACTACATCCAAAATGTAGCATTTTGATGCCTATTTTGTAACTTTTGGATGGTTTTAAAGCGCTTCAATAAGAACAATGGAGTTTTAAACAAGTGCCAGAGGATTATTCCGGCTTCATCTACAATAAAAACTACAGGATGTCCTGAAAAGCACTCACACTGCTCCACTGATAGAAAAATAACTATGTTTTCAGTCTTAAAATATAGTGACACAAAAAACGATTTTATGGTGCAAAATAATAAAACATTAAAGAAAACTATATATATATGAGAAAGGCTCTATTTGTAGGAGCCGAAACGTAGCACTGTTCAGGGGAATAAAGGAGTTCCTTTTTTTCCACTTTTTATCGGAGTGCTGTTCGCTTTTTCTACAGTATATATATATATATATATATATATATATATACATATATATTTGGTATTGCCAAAATAATACTGACCTGCAGAATGGATTTAAAATGTCAATTAAACAGCATAGTGAACTCAGCAAGCTAAATGACTCTCCTTGCAATCTAAACCCTGCTGTGTCCCAAAATAGCTATATATAACCATGTATGGGATGCAACTGTATTCTGGAAACATTTAGTAACAATCTATGGGGTGATTTTTTCCTATTAACCCGTGTGAAAAATGAAAACCTTTGAGCTAAAATTACATCTTTTTGGAAAAATACATTTTTTAATATACCTTATCCAAATCTAATAAATTATATGAAAGACTTGTGGGAGTAAAATTCTCACTGCACCCCTAGATGCATTCCTTGATGTAGGTGTAGTTTCCAAAAAAAAGTCTTTCAGAGGTAGTTCTTATGTTTTGGCATCTCAAGAACAAATAAAAGCAAATTCCAAAGAGTTTAAGATTAAAAAAATTACTCACCTGTTAAATCCCTGCCACTACTGCGCCAATGCATCACTACTGTGCACATTCACATTCAGTGCTATCAGCATCATTGAGGCCAGTGATAAGTGATGAGGTCTACTGGGACATCATTGCTGCACCAAAGATAGGCAGGGACCATTAGAGCGTTTTTGCTGGAGTTATGGGGGAATTTGCCATGTGGGTTATGGTTATTTTTTTATTTTATCCAATTCCCTATAGTTGTGCTACTTCTTCAACTACTGACGTTATTGAACGAAGTCTCGCGTTTATCTCTGTAGAGTATTAATCCATAGTTTTGAATTAAGCGACTTCGGATGTGGCATCCGAAGCTCGTTTTGCTCATCACTAGTCATTACTGATCGTCGGTGTCTGTCCCCCTGGTATCACTTCCAATCAGCTGTTTGAGAAGGCACTGGCACTCGCAGTAGCGCCACGGTCTTCTCTCAGCTTTTACTAGGCCAGTGACAACACGTTCAATGGTCACGTGGTCCAGGCGCAGCTCAGCCCCATTCAAGTGAATAGGTCTGTGCGTGATACCAAGCACAACCAATATACGTTGTTACGTTGCTGTGCTTGGTGAGTGCAAGAAGGCAGCAGCATTCATGGGAGCACTGGTGCTTTCTCAAACAGCTGATCGGCGGGAGTCCCAGTTGTCAGATCCCCACTGATCAGATACTGATGACCTATCCAGATCATAGGTCATCAGTTTAAAAATCCCGGAAAACCTTTTTAATTATGATAACATTGATGAAAATATGCTGATAAAATTAGTTTTATGTGACTACAGTAGAGCAGTCTTGAAATTCTACCATAATTCCTTACTCATACCATTCCAAGCTCAGTGCACACATTTGTGTTTTATGTGCTTAGAAATAAAACATTTTCACACGTTTCTCCATTGCTGTTTCATATGGGGTTCTATATATCTCAGGAAGCGGCATTATGCTTGTAGCAGATGGCAAAGTTTTGTTCATGTTCGGTTTAAATTGCAAGAAAATATTTCAAGTCATGCAATTAAATGAGAAAATGTTTGAGTAAGCAAACATAGAAGTTAATTAAATCCACTTGTATCACAGACAGACACAAAAGTCATTCTGAAGTATAAATATTCATTAAGTTTTATATAACTGTAAGTCATGTGATATCCATAATGGAGAACAAAAGGTTGTTCTAGGAAACTTTTAGCTCTGTTGTGTTACAGTCAACATAGAGAACTGAAAACAAGTATTTACAGTGATAATCTACAGTATGGGTCCCGGCATGAGGAAAAATATGGGAATAAATTAGACTTCTGATATTCTATACACAGTAGGTGAAGAGCTCTTTTCTAGATTTTTTGTAACAATTTAAATGATCACTAATAGAGTAGAGCGAACCCGAACTGTATAGTTCGGGTTCGTACCAAATTTTAGGATGTTCGGGACACGGACTCGAACCCGAACATTTTCATAAAAGTTCGGGTTCGGGTCCGTTGTTCGGCGATTCTTCACGCTTTTTGAAAGGCTGCAGAGCATCCAATCAGCAAGCGTTTTACATCTTTGCCATAAGAAGCCATCACAGCCATGCCTACTAATGGCATGGCTGTGATTGGCTAAGTGCAGCATGTGACCCAGCCTCTTTATAAGCTAGAGTCACATAGTGCCGCACATCACTCTGCTTCTGTTAGTATAGGGAAAGGTTGATGCCGGCGCTCTCAGGGAGGGATTAGGAAAGAAATCTGTTGAACCTGGTGGTGTGAAATCTTCAAGCTACAGCAATTATTGAGGGAGAGTGCTACTGCAATCCTACATTTTTGTACCCAGCCCTGAGCCCAGTGATACTTCAAAGTTTTTTTTTTTTAATCCATCTGTTACTGAGGTGGGGGTCGGTGGCCATTTTAGCCACTGCACTGTCCTTGGAACTGCATGTGACCTGCATGTGTGCAAGCCTCCCAGGGACATCAGTCTAATCCTTTTTGGTAGCTCAGTGAAGGAAAAAATCTTTTTTTCTGGAAGGTCAAGTCCCCTTCATTACCTTTTGTATAATTTAGGGGTGACATAGTCCATTTCTGTAGTCTTGGGCAAAAATCTGTATCGTGGTGCAATAGAGAACTAGTGCATACAACGCACCAAAACGTATTTTAAATTTCAGCAGTGAAATTGTTCATCATCGTATTTTTTGGAAAAAAAGCTGTATTTCTGGTCCACAAATCAGTTTTAAATACACCGCCTAAATACCTATTTTACATTTCTGCAGTGAAATAGCACATCAGTGTATTTTTGGGAAAAAAAGCGGTATTCCTGGTCCACAAAGCAGTTGTGCATACAGTGTACAAATACCTACGTTTAATTTTCAGCCATTAAATAGTGAATTTGTGAATTTTGGGGAAAAAAGACGTGTTCTTGGTCCACAAACAGTTGTTCATACAGCGTACAAATACCCATTTTAAATTGCAGCACTGAAATAGTGCATTAGTGTGTTTTAGGAAAAAAAAGCTGTGTTCTTGGTCCACAAAGCAGTCGTGCATACAGTGTTCAAATACCTACGTTTAATTTTCAGCCGTTAAATAGTGCATTTGTAAATTTTTGGGAAAAAAGACGTGTTCTTGGTCCACAAAGCAGTTGTTCATGCAGCGTACAAATAACTATTTTAAATTGCAGCACTGAAATAGTGCATTACTGTGTTTTATGGGAAAAATCCATTTTCTTGGTCCACAAAGCAGTTGTGCATACAGTGTACAAATAGCTATTTTAAATTTCAGCACTAAAATAGTGCATTAGTGTGCTTTAGGGAAAAAAAACGTGTTCTTGGTCCACAAAGCAGTTGTGCATACAGCGTACAAATGTCTATGTTTAATTTTCAGCCATTAAATAGTGCATTTGTGAATTTTGGGGAAAAAAAGCGTTATTCCTGGTCCAAAAAGCAGTTTAAAATGCACCGCCCAAATACCTATTTTACATTTCCGCAGTGAAATAGTGCATTAGTGTTTTTTTGAAAAAAAAAGCGGTATTCTTGGTCCACAGAGCATTTTTATGACATGGGCACTGCCTTAGTGTTAGTGAACTTGATTGTTGACTACTGGCAGTTGATGGGTGAACGCAAATAATGGCGAGAACATCAAATAAGGGACTTGGGCATGGTCTTGGTGGTGTTAGTGGAGCTCCTGTTGCTGGGAGAAGACATGGCTGTTCAGCGCCAACTTCAGGTCCAAGTGAAACACCTTCCTCGAGTGCGAGTAGGCGTCAGAACCTGCAGCATTATTTGGTAGCCCGAATGCCGTTCTACTGATGCTGAGGCCAGAACAAGTACAGGCGATAGTAGATTGGGTGGCTGACAGTGGCTCCAGTTCCTTCACAGTATCTCCCACCCATTCCTCTGCAGAAAGCTCAGAGTTGGCACCTGCAGCCCATGCCCATCAGTCTTTCACCTCACCCCCTTACAAATCAGCCAAGCAGTATGAGCTCCAAGTCATGCAGCAAACTCTTATGCTTTTTGATGACTCTGCTGGCAGGGTTTCCACAGCCCATCCACCTAGCCCTGCCCCAGAAGTGGAAGACATTGAATGCATTGATGCCCAAACACGTATGTTGCAGGATGAGGACATGGGAAGACCACTGATGATGATGAAACACAGGTGCCAACTGCTGTGGCTTTCTGCAATGTGCAGACCGACGAGGAGGTCAGGGGTCAAAAATGCGTGCAAGATGATGTGGAGGATGATGAGGTCCTAGACCCAGACTGGACTCAAGGTCATGCTAGTGACGTCTGCAGTTCTGAGGAAGAGGCGGTGGTCGCACAGAGGCAACAGCACAGCAAAAGAGGGAGCAGGCTGCAAAAGCGGAGCGGCCGTTCCAAAGACGCCTGCCCAGGGACCAAGCACACCAAGGCAAGCTCCAAGGAGTTCATTGGTGTGGCAGATCTTCACACAATGTCCTGACGACAAGACACGAGTGGTTTGCACGTTTTGCCGTCAGAGCCTGAAGCGAGGCATAATTGTTCTAAAACTGAGCACAACCTGCATGACCAGGCATCTACATGCGAAGCACAAACTGCAGTGGATTAAAGACCTTAAAAACCAAGAAAGGTCTCAGTCTCCTCCTGCTTCCTCTTCTGCTGCTGTCTCTGGCTCTTCCTCCACCTCTGGCGTCACCGTGGAACCCTGCAACCAGCAAACAGAGGATGTGCCACCAACACCACCACCACCTCCGTCACTATCACCAAGCATCTCCACCATGTCACACGTGAGCGTTCAGCTGTCCATCTCCCAAACATTAGAGAGATGGAGGAAATACCCACCTACTCACCCTCGATCCCTGGTGCTGAATGCCAGCATTTCAAAATTACTGGCCTTTGAAATGCTGTCCTTCTGTCTGGTGGAGACAGTCTGTTTCAAACAGTTGATGGTGATGGCTGTCGCCCAGCACGTAGTTCCCAGCCGCCACTAATTTTCCAGGCCATCCCTGCACAACCAAGTGGAGGATAAAATCAAGTGTGCGCTGAGCAACGCCATCTATGGCAAGGACCACATAACCACAGATACATGGACCAGTAAGCACAGCCAGGGCTGCTATATCTCCCTAACTGCACATTGGGTAAATGTAGTGGCGGCTGGTCCCGAGGTGGATAGCGGTTTGGCGCATGTACTTCCACCACCGAGGATTAGAAGGCATTATTCTTTGCCTCTTGTTGCCTCCTCCTCCTACTCCGCATCCTCCTCCTCCTCTTCTACCATCTCCACATCCGGTCAGCGAAAGAACTTCACCACCAACTTTAGCACAGCCAGGGGTAAATGTCAGCAGGCGGTTTTAAAACTTATGTGTTTGGGGGACAAACCCCACACCGCACAGGAGCTTTGGAGGGGCATAGAACAACAGACTGATGAGTGATGGCTGCCAGTGAGCATCAAACCCGGCCTGGTGGTGTGCGATAATGTGCGAAATCTCGTTGCAGCTCTGGGACTAGCCGGTTTGACGCACATCCCTTGCCTGGTGCATGTGCTGAATCTGGTGGTGCAGAAGTTTCTTAAAAACTACCCAGACATGTCAGAGCTGCTGCAGAAAGTGTGGTTCGTCTGTGCGCGATTTCAGCGTTCTCACCTTGCTGCTGCTTGCCTGTCTGCACTGCAGCGTAACTTCGGCCTTCCCGCTCACCGACTCATATGCGACGTGCACACCAGGTGCTCACCTTGCATATGCTGGAGAGACTGTGCGAGCAGCAGCAGGCGATAGTGGAGTTTCAGCTGCAGCACGCACGAGTCAGTCGCTCTGCTGAACAGCACCACTTCACCACCAGTGACTGGGCCTCCATGCGAGACCTGTGTACCTTGTTGCTGTCTTTTGAGTACATGACCAACATGGCTAGTGCTGGTGACGCCATTGTTAGAATTACAATACCACTTCTATATCTCCTTGAAGAAACAATTACCGCGATGATGGAAGAGGATGTGGCAGGAGAAGAAGGCGGGCAATTCACAAGGTTTCAGGCCAGTCATTCAGAAGTGGCTCAGAGGGTGGGTTCTTGCACCAGAAGAGGCCAGGAACACATGTGGCCAGCCAGGGCAAAGTCTGGAGGAGGAGGATAAGGTAGAGGAGGAGGAGGAACCGCGTTTACTGCAGGGTGGCACCAAACGCAGCTCATGGCCATCACTGGAGCGTGGCTGGGGGCATACGGAAGACACAGACGAGACACAACCTATCTTTACCTTTGGGCAGCCTGGCACACATGAGCGACTACATGCTGCAGTGCCTGCGCAACGACAGCAAAGTTGCCCACATTGTAACTTGTGCTGACTACTAGGTTGCCACCCTGCTGGATCCCCGCTACAAAGACAACGTGCCCTCCTTAATTCCCGAAATGGAGAGTGATAGGAAGATGTGCGACTACAAGCGAACGCTGGTAGACACGCTCCTGAGGGCATTCCCAACTGACACTGGGGGACAAGTGGAAGCATAAGGCGAAGGCAGAGGAGAAGGAAGAGGTCGCCAACGCAGCTGTGTTACGGGCAGCACCTCAGAAGGCAGGGTTAGCATGGCCGACATGTGGAAAAGTTTTGTCACCGCGCCACAACAACCTGCACCACCAGCTGATATGGAACGTCTTAGCAGGAGCAGCATTTGAGCAACATGGTAGAACAGTACATGTGCACATGCCTCCCCGTACTGACTGATGGTTCTGCCCCATTAAACTTCTGAGTCTCCAAATTGTCAACATGGCCTGAGCTTGCCCTTTATGCCTTGGAGGTGCTGGCCTGCCCTGCAGCCAGTGTATTGTCTGAACGTGTATTTAGCACGGCAAGGGGCGTCATTACAGACAAACGCAACCGCCTGTCCACAGCCAATGTGGACTAGCTCACGTTCATTAAAATAAACCAGGCATGCATCTCACAGGACTTGTTTATTACCGCCTCAACCATACATTCTTGTGCTCCAGTGCACTTATTCATTGAATCCTTTTTTTTTATTTGTACCATTATTTTGGGGACCATCACAATTTTAAAACCCCCCCAAAAAATAAAAATAAAAAATAAAACCTTTTAGGTTCCCTCCTCCTCCTCCACCATCGCCGCTTCCACCAACAACACAACATTTGCCGCCTCCTCAACCTCCGCATCCACCTCCTCCTCTGAGTTGCTGGTTAATAATGTTTAATTTAAATTTTTTTTATTTTATTTCAAGTTATTTCCCTATCCACATTTGTTTGCAGGGCACTTACCCAAATTTTGCTGCCTTTTGCGGCCCTATAGTCAGGGGCCTACATTAGTGAAAATCACCTGTTCCATTGGTGGGTGACATGAAGCCTGTTTTGCCATGAATGAACATCTCCTCTGTCTGGGTGCCAGGAGCCTACATTTCTGAAAAACGCCTGTTGTATTGGTGGATGACATTAACCTCTTTTTGCTGTGAATGGACCTCTCCTCTGTCTGGGTGCCAGGGGCCTACATTTCTGAAAATCGCCTGTTCCATTGGTGGGTGACATTAACCTCTTTTTGCCATGAATAAACCTCTCCTCTGTCTGGGTGCCAGGGGCCTACATTTCTGAAAATCACCTGTTCCATTGGTGGGTGACATTAACCTTTTTGCCGTTAATGAACCTCTCCTCTGTCTGGTTGCCAGGGGCCTAACTTACTGAAAATCGCCTGTTCCATTGGTGGGTAAAATTAACCTCTTATTGCCGTGAATAAACCTCTCTTCTGTCTGAAGGCAAGGGGACTACATTATTGAAAATCGCATGTTCCATTGGTGGGTGACATTAACCTCTTTTTGCCATGAATGAACCTCTCCTCTGTCTGGATGCCAGGAGCCTACATTTCTGAAAATCGCCTGTTGCATTGGTGGATGACATGAAGCTTGTTTTGCAGTGAATAAACCTCTCCTCTGTCTGGGTGCCAGGGGGCTAACTTAATACAAATCACCTGTTCCATTTGTGGGTGACATTAACCTTTTTTTGCAGTGAATGAACCTCACCTCTGTCTGGGTGCCTGGGGCCTAACATACTGAAAATTGCCTGTTCTATTGGTGGGTGACATTAACATCTTTTTGCTGCGAATGAACCTCTCCTCTGTCAGGGTGACAGGGGCTTAACTTACTGAAAATCGCCTGTTCCATTTGTGGGTGACATTAACCTCTTTTTGCCATGAATGAACCTCTCCTCTATCTCGGTGCCAGGTGCCTAACTTACTAAAAATCACCTGTTCCATTGGTGGGTGACATTAACCTCTTTTTGCCATGAATGAATCTCTCCTCTGTCTGGGTACCAGGGGCCTAACTTAATAATAATCGGCTGTTCCATTGGTGGGTGACATTAACCTCTTTTTGCCGTGAATGAACCTCTCCTCTGTCTGGGTGCCTGGGGCCTACATTAGTGACAATCACCTGTAACATTGGTGGGTGACATGAAGCCTGTTTTGCCGTGAATGAACCTTTTGTTTGACTGGGTGCCAGGGGCCTAACTTACTGAAAATCGCCTGTTCCATTGGTGGGTGACATTAACCTCTTTTTGCCGTGAATGAACCTATCCTCTGTCTGGGTGCCTGGGGCCTACATTAGTGACAATCGCCTGTTCCATTGGTGGGTGACATAAAGCCTGTTTTGCCGTGAATGAACCTCTCGTCTGACTGGGTGCCAGGGGCCTACATTTCGGAAAATCGCCTGTTACATTGGTGGATGACATGAAGCCTGTTTTGCCATGAATGAACCTCTCCTCTGTCTGGGTGCCAGGGACCTATATTTCTGAATATCACCTGTTCCATTGGTGAGTGACATTAACCCAGTTTTGCCAGTTTTGCCAGTGCATTGCTGGCAGGAAACCAAATTTTGTAAAAACGTCTGTTACTGATCAAAAGATGTGTGACTACAAACGCACGCTGGTAGACGCACTGCTGATGGCATTCCCACCTGACGCCTCCTCCTGACTCCTCCTCCTACTCCATATCCCCCTCCTCCTCCAAGTTTCCAATTAATAATGTTTAATTTTTATTTATTTTATTTTAAGTCATTTCCCTATCCACATTTGTTTGCAGGGCGTTTACCGACATTTTGCTGCCTTTTGCAGCCCTCTAGCCCTTTCCAGGGCTATTTTACAGCCATTTTAGTGCCCAAAAGTTTGGGTCCCCATTGACTTCAATGGGTTTCGGGTTCGTGGTCAAGTTCCCACGAGTGAGTTTTCCGCACTGGTGCAATGCGTGATGTGGACGCATAGAACCCGCATTGAATCCTGACCCAATTATTTCAATGAGTCTGTGTACATGAGCATTTTTTTTCACGCATCAGTTCAGCATTGCGGGTGCCATGCGTTTTTCACTGATCTTTGCTAAGAGATGTTGTTTGTAAACCTTCAGTTTTTTATCACGCGCGTGAAAATTGCATGAAAATGCATTGCACCTGCACGTAAAAAACTGAACAACTGAACGCAATCGCAGACAAAACTGACTGAATTGCTTGCAAAATGGTGCGAGTTTCATCGTGAAATCGTCTGGAGCAAATCTGTCATGCTCTCGTGAAAGAGGCCTTAAGGTGACTATATGAATCTTCGTGATATATTTCATCAGAGAAAATGCCTTTTCTACCTCTAGCATCTCAGTCCTCCTCTCCCCTCTCTATAGACTTCTATGGTCAGAATGTAATCTGATCTTTCAGTGAACCCATAGCCTGTCTCATCTCTCAAGATAGAATAGTTTAGGAGAGGGATAGAGTGGAGGAGAAAGAGCCATTTTTCTGACATATTTAAAGTTTCTTATATTCACTGGTGCTACTGAAAGGTTAGCAGTAGTGTTGAGCGAACAGTTCGAGTATAGTTCGGGTACGTACCGAATTTTGGGGTGTTCGGGACACGGACCCGAACATTTAAAAAAAACGTTCGGGTGCGGGTCCGTTGTTCGGCGATTTCTTCCCGCTTTCTGAAGGGCTGCACAGCAGCCAATCAGCTAGCGTTTTACTTCTTGCCCTAAGAAGCCATCACAGCCATGCCTACTAATGGCATGGCTGTGATTGGCCAAGTGCAGCATGTGACCCAGCTTTTATTTAAGCTGGAGTCACGTAGCGCCGCACGTCACACTGCTCTGATTAGTGTAGGGAGAGGACGCAGCTTCTGTGAGGGCGAGATTAGGCAGGGATAAGTCAGCAAAAGCACCTAATGAACTGACCGATCTACAGCTGTGAATGATTCAACTTCTGCTAGTTAATTGCTCACTGGTTTTTAGGCTGCACAGAGCATTTTTCTGTCACTTTTTTTTTGGGTGATCGGTGGCCATTTTGTGACTTGTGGTGCACCAGAACAAGCTGCCACCAAGTCAATCCATCAATACTATTTTATTTTTTTATTTTTTTTGCTATATCCTACATCAAGGGCTTGGCTGTGCTTATTGTCACCCCTAGAAACTCAGGATAGCAATTTCTATATTTTATTAAGGGGTTAAATACAATTGCCAAAACACCAATCCCCTAAATCTGGTGTTCCAGCTTTGGCTAGCCAAGTGTGATACTGTCTGCTGTCTGGCAAAGGATAGATCATTTTCTGTGGTGAAATTCAATAGCCAAATTAGCAATACCCTGAATCTGGTGTCCCAGCACTGGCTGGCAAAGTATAATAGTGTCTGCCAAAACATATATTTTGTTCTGGGGTAAAATTCAATTGCCAAAATAGCAATACCCTGAATCTGGTGTCCCAGCTGTTGCAGGCCAAGTGTTAATCTGTCCATAAAAGGGTATATTTTGTTCTGGGGTGAAATTCAATTGCCAAGATTGCAATACCATAAACCTGGTGTCACAGCTGTGGCTGGCAAAGTATAATAGTGTCCGCCAAAACATATATTTTGTTCTGGGGTGAAATTCAATTGCCAAAATAGCAATACCCTGAATCTGGTGTCCCATCTGTTGCAGGCCAAGTGTTAATCTGTCCGTAAAAGGGTATATTTTGTTCAGGGGTGAAATTCAATTTCCAAAATAGCAATACCCTGAATCTGGTGTTCCAGTAGTGGCTGGCAAAGTATAATAGTGTCCGCTAAAACATATATTTTGTTCTGGGGTAAAATTCAATTGCCAAAATAGCAATACCCTGAATCTGGTGTCCCAGCTGTTGCAGGCCAAGTGTTAATCTGTCCGTAAAAGGGTATATTTTGTTCTGGGGTGAAATTCAATTGCCAAAATAGCAATACCCTAAATCTGGTGTTCCAGTAGTGGCTGGAAAAGTATAATAGTGTCCGCCAAAACATATATTTTGTTCTGGGGGGAAATTCAATTGCCAAAATAGCAATACCATAAATCTGGTGTCACAGCTGTGGCTGGCAAAGTATAATAGTGTCTGCCAAAACATATATTTTGTTCTGGGCTGAAATTCAATTGCCAATATAGCAATACCTGAATCTGGTGTTCCAGCTGTTGCAGGCCAAGTGATAATCTGTAAAAGGGTATATTACACTCAAGGTGTATATACAAGTGCTGAGAGGGTCATCCTAATTAACTTCACACGCTACCGTGCATCTCCCATTGTATTTCTGTCCGTTAAAGGGTATATTACACAAAGTGTTAAAATACAATTGCTGAAGGCATAATCCTACATATTTTTTCTCACGCTACTGTGCATCTCCAAGTGTAAATCTGTCCATAAAAGGATACCATTCATCCAGGGCCTAAATACTAGCCCTAAAAGAGATATTCCCCTAAATCAGTGGTTACTGCTGTGCCTGGATTAGTGTAATACGCTACATAAATAAATAGGCAGATAGTGTTAGGTGCCTGTAAAAAAAGGCCTGAATTTGAAATCAATACATTGGGCCAAATATTTTTTTTCTTATTGTGGTGCTTGGTGAACGGTAACAATGAGGAAAACATCTAGTAAGGGATGCGGACGCGGTCGTGGTGGTGTTAGTGTACCCTCTGGTGCTGGGAGAGGACGTGGCCATTCTGCCACAGCCACACGTCCTAGTGAACCAACTACCTCAGGTTCCAGTACCCGCCAGAATTTACAGCGATATTTGGTGGGGCCCAATGCCATTCTAAGGATGGTAAGGCCTGAGCAGGTACAGGCGCTAGTCAGTTGGGTGTCCGACAGTGGATCCAGCACGTTCACAACATTATCTCCCATCCAGTCTTCTGCAGAAAGCGCACAGGTGGCGCCTGATAACCAAGCCCATCAGTCTGTCACATCACCCCCATGCATATCAGGGAAACTGTCTGAGCCTCAAGATTTGCAGCAGTCTTTTATGCTGTTTGAAGACTCTGCTGGCAGGGTTTCCCAAGGGAATCCACCTAGCCCTTCCCCAGTGGTGGAAGACGTAGAATGCACTGATGCACAACCACTGATGTTTCCTGATGATGAGGACATGGGAATATCACCTCATCGGAGTCCGCACGTCTCTGATGATGACGAAACACAGGTGCCAACTGCTGCATCTTTCTGCAGTGTGCAGACCGAACAGGAGGTCAGGGAGGAAGACTGTGTAGAAGACGATGCAGGGGACGATCAGGTCCTGGATCCCACATGGAGAGGAAGAGGCAGTGGTGAGACCGAGCCAACAGCGTAGCAAAAGAGGGAGCAGGGGGCAAAAGCAGAACAGCCGCAGCCAAGAGAGTTCGCCTGCTACTGGCCACCGCCACCAGGGACCGAGCACCCCAAAGGCAGCTTCAAGGAGTTCCCTGGCATGGCACTTCTTTAAACAATGTGCTGAAGACAAGACCCGAGTGGTTTGCACTCTGTGCCATCAGAGCCTGAAGCGAGGTATTAATGTTCCTTAGCACAACCTGCATGACCAGGCATCTACATGCAAAGCATGAACTGCAGTGGAGTAAACTCCTTAAAAACAAGGAACTCACTCTGGCTCCCCCTACTCCCTCTTCTGCTGCTGCCTCGGCCTCTTCCTCCGCCTCGGGAGGAATGTTGGCACCTGTCGCCCACCAAACAGAGGATGTGCCACCGACACCACCACCTGCGTCACCAAGCATCTCCACCATGTCACACGGCAGCGTTCAGCTCTCCATCTCACAAACCTTGGAGAGAAAGCATAAATTCCCACCTAGCAACCCTCGAGCCCTGGGCCTGAATGCCAGCATTTCTAAACTACTAGCCTTTGAAATGCTGTCATTCAGGCTGGTGGACACAGACAGCTTTAAACAGCTGATGTCCATGGCTGTCCCACAGTATGTTGTTCCCAGCCGCCACTACTTCTCCAAGACAGCAGTGCCTTCCCTGCACAACCAAGTATCCGATAAAATCAAGTGTGCACTGCGCAACGCCATTTGTGGCAAGGTCCACCTAAACACAGATACGTGGACCAGTAAGCACGGCTAGGGACGCTATATATCCTTAACTGCACACTGGGTAAATGTAGTGGCGGCTGGGCCCCAGGCGGAGAGTTCCTTGGCGCACGTCCTTCCCCCGCCAAGGATCGCAGGGCATCATTCTTTGCCTCCTGTAGCCTCCTACTCGGCTTCCTCCTCCTCTGCTTCCACCAGCTCATCCAGTCAGCCACACACCTTCACCACCAACTTCAGCACAGCCCGGGGTAAACGTCAGAAGGCCATTCTGAAACTCATAAGTTTGGGGGACAGGCCCCACACCGCGCAGGAGTTTTGGCGGGGTATTGAACAACAGACCGACGAGTGGTTTCTGCTGGTGGGCCTCAAGCCCAGCCTGGTGGTGTGAGATAATGGGTGAAATCTCGTCGCAGCTCTGGGACTAGCCGGTTTGACGCACAACCCTTGCCTGGCGCATGTGCTGAATTTGGTGGTGGAGAAGTTCATTCACAACTACCCCGACATGTCAGAGCTGCTCCATAAAGTGCGGGCTACAGCAGAACTTCGGCCTTCCCGCTCACCGCCTCATATGCAACGTGCCCACCAGGTGGAACTCCACCTTGCACATGCTGGAGAGACTGTGCGAACAGCAGCAGGCCATAGTGGAGTTTCAGCTGCAGCACGCACGCGTCAGTCGCACTGCGGAACAACACCACTTTACTATCAATGATTGGGCCTCCATGCGAGACCTTTGTGCCCTGTTGCGCTGTTTCGAGTACACCACCAACATGGCCAGTGGCAATGACACTGTTATCAGCGTTACAATACCACTTCTATGTCTCCTTGAGAAAACGCTTAGGGCGATGATGGAAGAGGAGGTGGCCCAGGAGGAGGAGGGGGATGAGGGGTCATTTTTAGCACTTTCAGGCCAGTCTGTTAGAAGTGGCTCAGAGGGAGGTTTTTTGCAGCAGCAGAGGCCAGGTACAAATGTGGCCAGCCAGGGCCCACTATTGGAGGACGAGGAGGAGGTGAAGGAGGTGGAGGATAAAGCAGGTTCACAGCGGGGTGGCACCCGACACAGCTCAGGCCCATCACTGGTGCGTGGCTGGGGGGATACGGAGGATGATGACGATATGCCTCCCACAGAGGAAAGCTTGTCCTTACCTCTGGGGAGCCTGGCACACATGAACGACAGCAGAGTTGCCCACATTTTAACGTGTGCGACTACTGGGTTGCCACCCTGCTGGATCCCCGGTACAAAGACAATGTGCCCACCTTACTTCCTGCACTGGAGCGTGATAGGAAGATGCGCGAGTACAAGCGCACACTGGTAGAGGCGCTCCTGAGAGCATTCCCAAATGTCACAGGGGAAAAGGTGGAAGCCCAAGGCGAAGGTAGAGGAGGAGCAAGAGGTCGCCAATGCAGCTGTGTCAAGGCCAGCTCCTCTGAGGGCAGGGTTAGCATGGCAGAAATGTGGAAAAGTTTTGTCTCCACGCCACAGCTAACTGCACCACCACCTGATACGGAACGTGTTAGCAGGAGGCAGCATTTCACTAACATGGTTGAACAGTACGTCTGCACACCCCTCCACGTACTGACTGATGGTTCGGCCCCATTCAACTTCTGGGTCTTCAAATTGTTCACGTGGCCAGAGTTAGCATTTTATGCCTTGGAGGTGCTGGGCTGCCCGGCGGCCAGCGTTTTGTCTGAACGTGTATTCAGCACTGCAGGGGGCGTCATTACTGACAAATGCAGCCGCCTGTCCACAGCCAACGTGGACAAGCTGACATTCATAAAAATGAACCAGGCATGGATCCCACAGGACCTGTCCCTCCCTTGTGCAAAATAGACATTTATAACTGCCTCCCCCTCAACCATGTATTCTTGTACTCCGGGGCACTTCTTTATTGAATCCTCATTTTTTAACTTTACCATGATCTTGCGGTGCAACCCAACGTTGAATGAACCTCTCCTCAATCTGGGTGCCGGGGCCTAAATAACTGAAAGTGGCCTTCTCCAGTGGTGGGTCATATGACGCCTTATTCCTTGCTGTGGGACCTCTCTCCTCTGTCTGGGTGCCGTGGGCTAAATAACTGAAGGTGGCCTTCTCCAATGGTGGGTGATATGATGCCTTATTCCTTGCTGTGGGACCTCTCTCCTCTGTCTGAGTGCTGGGGCCTAAATAACTGAAAGTGGCCTTCTCCAGTGGTTGGTGATATGACGCCTTATTCCTTGCTGTGGGACCTGTCTCCTCTGTCTGGGTGCTGGGCCAAAATAACTGAAAGTGGCCTTCTCCAGTGGTGGGTCATATGACGCCTTATTCCTTGCTGTGGGACCTCTCTCCCCTGTCTGGGTGCTGGGGCCTAAATAACTGAAAGTGGCCTTCTCCAGTGGTGGGTGATATGACTCCTTATTCCTTGCTGTGGGACCTCTCTCCCCTGTCTGGGTGCTGGGGCCAAAATAACTGAAAGTGGCCTTCTCCAGTGGTGGGTGATATGATGCATGATTCTCTGCTATGGGAAGTCTCTCCAATTAATATTGGTTAATTTTTATTTATTTTATTTTAATTCATTTCATTTCCCTATCCACATTTTTTGCAGGGCATTTACCTACATTTTGCTGCCTTTTGCAGCCCTCTAGCCCTTTCCTGGACTATTTTACAGCCTATTTAGTGCCTAAAAGTTCGGGTCCCCATTGACTTCAATGGGGTTATTGTTCGGGATAAAGTTCTGGTCGAGTTCTGATCCCAAACCCAAACATTTTCGGGAAGTTCGGCCGAACTTCTCGAACCCGAACATCCAGGTGTTCGCTCATCTCTAGTTAGCAGTAATTTAAAGGTGAGTAATCGCTACCATGGGAAGTATGATGCAGTGTAAAATCTATATTCTTAAATAATTGATAAATGGCTTATGAGGGGAGTCTGAGGTTAGTCATACTCAGTCATGCTCTCTTCTGTCTCTCTTCTGTCAGCAAAATGTTGGGGACAAATGAAAAGGTAGTATAACTGTAGGACCAGTACACTGACTTTGGTTCTAATCTGTTACGATAGAGATGCGCAACATTTCTTATATGTGCTCCCATTTTACCAGAGAAACTGCTAAAGCAAGCATCCTCAAACTGTGGCTCTCCAGCTGTTGTAAAACTACAACTCCCACAATGCCCTGCTGTAGGCTGATACCTGTAGGCTGTTCGGGCATGCTGGGAGTTGTAGTTTTGCAAAAGCTGGAGGGCCGCAGTTTGAGGATGCCTGTGCTAGAGTATTCATGTATGTTCTAATACACAGCAGGAAGCTACTTTTAAGGTAGTACTTACCAGGCCCTTGTTCAGCTGCACAGATAATACACATGGTATGTCTAGCTCTAGCACTTCAGGGCAGTTTTGCTTTTTGTAGCAAAACATGTCATTTTTTAAAATATTTATTTTATATATCCACTTTCAGCTTGGTGTTATAATTGAACATATTGGATTTATTATTTTAAAAAATTGTATTCTAATATTTTAATATTGATAAGATAGGCTATCAATATCCAAAACCTCACAACCCTGACAGTCAGTTGTTTCAGAAGATCTCCAGTGCTAGAACTATGCAACTCAGTTCATTATGTAATGGGTGGAGCTGGTAACTGCAGCGCTGTTCTCACTGAAGAAAAGGAAAGCTGAGTTGCAATTACCAGCTCCGCCCACTACACAATGAATAGAGCTGCGGAGATCAGGTGCCGCTACTCTGAAACAGCAGAGTAGCCAGGTAGCAAGGTTTCAAAACCCTGTCGATCAGATATATGTTGCACAAGAGAAACTGCAACTGAACCCTGGTGCCTCACAGGTCCCAAATGCTTATCTGCTGTATAAGAAGTGTTATAAAGTGTACATGGTAGGTTTGGGGGAGCCATACAGATTTTTCATTGAGGCTCAGGAAAAGGGCTTCCGTGTGCTTCTGAATCTGGGTGGCAGTTCAAGAAAATATAGGACATGCCCTTTTCTTTGCCACATCTTTCGGATCGCAAACCAATTGAAGTCAATGGGTCTGCACCGCGGTGGAGGGAGGGGTGTTACAGTTATACGGCCGGTGTCTGTGTTTTGAGGTGCCAATGAGGTATTAACAAACATTACAGGGGTTGTGCATTGTTAGGATAGGTCACCCACATCAATGAGCTGTATGAAGACACTGTGATGCCCATGTGAGCACTAGGTTCTCTTCAAGGTCTACACAACATCTAGATTATAATAGATAGTACAGATGCAGGCGAGCTAAAATGGACTCTGATAACTCTGATAACACATGTCACAGTGTTATCTTATGCCATCTTATGACAAAAGCCATTGAAATATATTGAAAGAGTTGGTTAACCTTTTTGTGTAATTTTTTACTAAAACGGGTTATCCAACCCCTATAATGACCCTTCTAATGTCCGAGCCCCTCATATAGATTATACTTACCGGGCACCTGCATAATTCTTGATGTCTGCATGGCGGCCGCTGCTGCATCTCCCCGTCGCGCGGATCAAAACATCCAGCGACAGGGGGGAGCAGTCAATAGCAGGCAGCGAAGGGGACGATCCATCCTAGCATTACGAGGGTTGCAGCGGCGGCTGTGTGGGCATCAGGAGCAACACGGGTGCTGGGGAGCAGGGTAACTATAATCTATTTGAAGGCCCCGGGCATTATAGGGCTTTGATAACCCCTTTAACAAGTTAACCATCAAGTTTAGCTTGGCTGCATCTGTATATTTCTGTCCATATTTACTAATAATTCCAAAAAAACATAAAGGGACACGTATGGTAAATTACTAAACTTTATTGACAATATAAATTATACACAATAAGGATAGGACAATACATAAAAAATGGCGGCAAAACCAGGTAGTGACTATGGCTAAGGGCTCACAAGCTGACCCAGGAGGAAAACCTAATAAGGAGCGGGCCCAGGATACAATATACAAAATATCAGTGCCAATAAAATCTAATTGTTACATATGTGGCCCCAAAGGCCAAACCTAAAAAAGAAGTCTGGCAGCAATACTAACTAGTTGTAACACCTTAGATCAAAGACGCTAACAGAATCGGACCTCCAGGTTGCAAGGAGCTCACCCCAACGTACGTTTCACACCTGCTTTCTCAAGGGGCGTGGCTATGTACTGTAAAACTATTTCTTCCTGTCTCCCCGAGTATTACACTCACTTCCAGTGGATAGTTAGAGCCCCAGAAAGATAGATTAGAGATGTGGTAAGTGACCAACGCTAACAGTATGATAGTGAGAAAGATGGGAAGAAATGATATTACAATATATAGAACATTTATATTGTATGCAGCCAGGATTAATGAAGATCCTGTCTCTGTATATAACAGTAAGTACAGTACATGCTGAACACTGAAGTAGGTTTCCTCTGACAACTTCAGAGACAGTTTTTAATAAAACTGAAACATATCACTTAAAAGGCATCTGTCTACCCTTATTTATATGTATATTGATAGCCTAGCATGACCTCACGGTAAAAAACTGAAGTTCAGGAAAGGTGTGAGGATTAATGTCAATTCACTTCAATAGAGCATTGTAAAAGAGGTTGAAACTACAGAACTTGAGCAGTTTTGTAACGGTGTCATTCACTGTGATACAGGTTGCCATGTGTGCTTGCCTTAGTTGCTCTGACGTACTGGCTGTAGGATTCCTGTGTAGGCTGGTTACCTTGGGTGACATGTAGTTGCAGCGGCCTGTGTGAACTGTGCCTTGTGTATGAATGCTCCCCGGGTCTATCACAGTGTTTTCCGGACTCTTGTGCCTTGCAGGCTGGCTGCGTGCACTTTGTGTACTGGCTGTAGGCTGTTCCACTTCTTGCTGAGTAGTGTGATGTGTGCTGGCTGCGGCCTTGTGTGTGTTCATAGGCATGTGCATATGACGCACTATTTTCCCTGTTTGTCTCGGTTCATGTGGGCTTAATGTTCTGGTCTGGTTGTGGTTTGCTAGGTGGACAGATTATCTCGTTAACCTGCCATATTATCCAGATAGCTGTCGGTTTGGAGGTGAGTCTGTCTCCAGCTTTGCTAGATGCAGGTCCTATGCACCAAACCTGGGATTTTTCCATCCGCCCTTTCTGTGTGGTCACCTAGTGAACAGGGGCGTAGCTATAGGGAGTGCAGAGGTAGCAGTCGCTACCAGGTCCAAAGTCTCTTGTGCCGCATAAGAAGACACTGGTATTATAGAAAGTGCATGCTGGTCAAGTTACTCCTCTGGCTGAAGGGAAGGAATTAGATCAAGAATTTACCATGGTGGGGGGTGATGTTTCAATTTTTGCCTCAGACAGCATGAAGGCTATGTGCTTCCCTGCTCCTGGCCACAAAGCACTGAGGGAAGGGGAGCCCGAGCAGAACTCTTGCACTAGCCTTTAGCTACGCCCCTGCTAGTGAAACATCCCTGGTCCTTGCTTGATGTTTCCTTGCATTCAGGTTCTGTCTGTTCAACCACAGACTAACTGCACATGGGGGACAGGCATCTCTTTGTCTATGTTTGCAGCTCTGTCTGTTTGCTCATTCACTAACTCTGCATGGGGAACAAGCATCGCCTTGTCCGGTTCCATGTCTTGTGCTACAGCTCTGTCTGTTCGCCCATGGACTAACTCAGCATGGAGAACACGCAT
The DNA here is from genome assembly GCA_033119425.1 of Bufotes viridis. Lineage (NCBI taxonomy): Eukaryota > Metazoa > Chordata > Amphibia > Anura > Bufonidae > Bufotes > Bufotes viridis. The sequence goes on along the minus strand of CM065590.1, from coordinate 373,046,130 downwards.
CTGCTAGTCTGATTCTGTGTCTTGTTTTCTGGTTCCCGTTATGTCTTGTATGAACAGTGTCCTGCATTTTTGTTTTGGTTACCGTTCGGGTGCATGGGTTCCAGTCTGTCTTGTGTTTGTCTGGACATTAACGTTGTGCTTACACCAACGTCAGCCTTGGCAGGTAAGTGTCCAAGTGCCCAAGTGCACCACGACCATGAGTGAGTCCACGGCTAAGTTCATCCCCACCATCAGGGGCTCTGTGAAGAACTGAGCTCACTGAGTCTCTGCCCTCGGGGTTTGGCTCCAAGTCAAACCGGTGCACTTGGTCCAGTTGTGTTATCTGCCACTATACCCTTACCTGCTGGTCCAGCTTTCTGTCATGTCTGGATCTCTTTTAATAAAGTATTCGTTTTGGTCCTTGCCTTGTTGTCTGATTGCTTGCATTGTGTTGTACTCCTGAGAGATGTTCTACGGGTCCGTTTGACCCTAGATAAAACATGACAAATTTCTTACAAAACCTTCACCTTCATGTTTGCAGGTATACTACACAGCACTAACAATATAGAAAAGCCTACCCAGCTTTCCAAGGTGCCTGAAACGTATAGTTTGCCTATATAGCCAGAAAGGATTCCTCACTCTTTTTCTAGAAATATTTGAGATTTATTAGTGTGGAAACCTGAAATACAAGTCTTATGGAGCAGTACATACTGTGACTGTCTATTAAATGTTACCCATACATTGTGCAAGTAACCCAGCTTTCCTATATTAGTGAAAGGAAATCTACTTAGCCATGACACTATTTAGGAAGGATGAGGGGGATCTCGGTTTATTTAGTATTCCGCAATTGTTTTCATCTTTTGAACACAATAAAGATTAAATAAAATAATATTTTCATCAGGTGCGTTGCTAGGGTCTAAAAAGATCCGGGGCCCAAGTCCCAATACATATGGCCCCAGTTGACGCTCCCAACCCGCACTAGCACTAAAGATTCTTTACTTGCTGCATGGACACTATAAAAAATACAGGAGCATACAGCAGCACATACCTGTCACATTCAGTGCTTCCCAGGTGACGTCTCCTCTGATGTAGATCTTCTCTGTCATCATCTTTTCGATTCGGTCTGGACAACCTCTTTCAGCCGCGACATGTCTCTGCAGAGTGTAATACACAGACATCTTAGCTTCCTCATTTTTCATCATCATCCCCCAACCTGGAGTCCCCACAGTGCTATCCTGCTGCTCGCTGTGCTCCCCAATACCCCCAAGTACTATCCTGAAGAAATTTGTGCCAAACAGATAGTCTCCCCCATAGTAATAGTGCTCCTTGTAGTTCCATCAATAGTAATTCCCTTCTAGAATGCCCTCCAGCATTAATAATGCCCTCGCAGAGCACCAAGCAGAATAAAGGCCCCATATTGTTTCTCCCGTGGTAATAAAGCTCTCTACAGACCCCTCAGTAGTAATAAGGCCAATGTATAAGCACTTCTATAGAGCCCCCTGTAACAACCAGGACCCCTATAATGTCCACTGTAGTTATAATGCCCCCCTGCAGTGCCCCTTATAGTTCTAATCCTCCCTGTAGTGCCCTCAGAAATGATAATGCCCCAGCCATTCCAACATACAGGCCCTTGTATATAACACAATTTCCCTCCTTTCACCATACAATCCCATGTAAATAACCACAATCCCTTGCCTTCAGCCCCCTCCAACATACAGTCCCATGTACAAAACATCATTCCTTTCCTTCAGCCTCATCCAACACATAGTCCGATGTAAGAAACATCACTCCCTCCCAAACCGCCTCCATAATAGTGTCCCATGTAAGGCTACATGCACACGAATGTGAATTTTTTTTTTAAGAATCGGCCGTTAAAAGCAAACACACTGTCAGTTTTTTTATGAACATTTTCTATGCCTTTGTGCATCCATTTTCTCACCATCTGGCTGTTAAAAACAGATGAATTTCATTGGCTTATCCCAACCTCCTCATAATGGCCCCAATTATAAATAATGCTCCAATCGTGGCCCCCAGCATAAATAATGTCCCCCATAGTGGCCCCCAGCATTAATGATTTTCCCCACAGTGGCCCCTAGCATTAAAATTTTCCCCCATAGTGGCTCCAGCATTAATAATGTTCCCCATATTGGCCCCAGCATTAAAAATGTCCCTCATAGTAGCCCCCAGCAGTAATAATGTCCCATATAATGGCACCCAACATTAATAATGTTCCCCATATTAAACCCCCCAGCATTAATATTGTTCCTCATAGTGGCCCCCAACATTAATAATGTTCCCCATATTAAACCCCCCAGCATTTATATTGTTCATCATAGTGGCCCCCAACATTAATAATGTTCCCCATATTAAACCCCCCAGCATTAATATTGTTCCTCATAGTGGCCCCCAACATTAATAATTTCCCCCATAGTGTCCCCCAAACATTAATAACTTTCCCCATATTAAACCCCCAGCATTAATATTGCTCCCCATAGTGGCCCGCAACATTAACAATGTCCCTCATAGTGGCCATCAGCTTTCATTATGTCCCTCATAGTGGCCCCCAGCATTAATAATTTTCCCCACATTGTCCCCCAGCATTAATAATGTACCCTATAGTGGCCCCTAGCATTAATAATGGTCTCCATAATGGCCCCCAGCAGTAATAATGTCCCCTAAAGTGGCCCCAGCATTAATAATGTCCCTCATAGTGGCCACCAACATTATTAATTTCCCCTATAGTGGCCCCCAACATTAATAACTTTCCCCATATTAAACTCCCAGCATTAATATTGCTCCCCATAGTGGCCCCCAACATTAACAATGTCCCTTATAGTGGCCCCCAGCTTTCATAATGTCCCCCCCAGTGGCCCACAGCATTAATAATGTCCCCTATAGTGGCCCCCAGCATTAATAATGGTCTCCATAATGGACCCCAGCAGTAATAATGTCCCCTACAGTGGCCCCCAGCATAAATAATGTCCCTTATAGTGGCACCCAGCATTAATATTTTCCCCACAGTGGCCCCTAGCATTAATATTTTCCCCCATAGTGGCTCCAGCATTAATAATGTTCCCCATAGCTGCCCCAGCATTAAAAATGTCCCTCATAGTAGCCCCCAGCAGTGATAATGTCCCATATAATGGCCACCAACATTAATAATGTTCCCCCCAGCATTAATATTGTTCCTCATAGTGGCCCCCAACATTAATAATTTTCCCCATAGTGTCCCCCAACATTAATCACTTTCCCCATATTAAACCCCCAGCATTAATATTGCTCCCCATAGTGGTCCGCAACATTAACAATGTCCCTCATAGTGGCCCCCAGCATTAATAATTTTCCCCATATTGGCCCCTAGCATTAATAATGTCCCATATAGTGGCCCCCAGCATTGTTAATGGTCTCCATAATGGCCCCAGCAGTAATAATGTCCCCTATAGTGGCCCCCAGCATTAATAATGTCCCTCATAGTGGCCCCCAACATTAATAATTTCCCCCATAGTGTCCCCCAACATTAATAACTCTTCCCATATTAAACCCCAGCATTAATATTGCTCCCCATAGTGGCCCCCAACATTAACAATGTCCCTCATAGTGGCCCCCAGCTTTCATAATGTCCCCCATAGTGGCCCCCAGCATTAATAATTTTCCCCATATTGGCCCCCAGCATTAATAATGTCCCCTATAGTGGCCCCCAGCTTTAATAATGGTCTCCTAATGGACCCCAGCAATAATAATGTCCCCTACAGTGGCCCCCAGCATTAATAATGTCCCTCATAGTGGCCCAAGCCTTAATAATGTTCCCCATAGTGGCCCCCAGAATTAATAATGTGGCCCACAGCATTTTTTTTTGACTGCCCAAAAATAAATTCATCCACTTTAATGCGTGGGCACACTCGCTCCTCACTGGACGTAACAGGACCTGACATGATCATGTGATGTCATCACGCTGGGAGCACAAGTCTTGCTGCATCAATGGGGAGTCAGTGTCCCCGTGTGTTGGATGAGGTGAGTATTTTTAAAATTATTTTAATTCCAGAAATGTAATTTATCCCCACTGTACCTTTTTTTATCAGCAGTTACACGGGCCCACTCCTGTCTAAACAGCCGTTAAAAACCTTCCCATTGATTTCACCACCAAAAATAGGACATGTCCTATTTTTTCTCAGCCAGTATTCACTGGCCATTAAAAAATAAATAAACTGTGTGAATAGCCACATAGACTGGTTATAAAAATGGCTGTGGGATGGACGATATTTAAACTGCTGTCACATGGCTATTTTTTCACGTTTGTGTGCGTGTAGCATAAATAACATCACTCCCCTCCCTTCAGCCCCTCCAATATACAGTCCCATGTAAATAACATGACTCCTATCCCTTCAGCCCCTCCAATATACAGTCCCATGTAAATAACATCACTCCCCTCCCTTCAGCCCCTCCAATATACAGTCCCATGTAAATAACATGACTACCCTCTCTTCAGCCCCTCCAATATACAGTCCCATGTAAATAACATGTCTCCCCTCTCTTCAGCCCCTCCAATATACAGTCCCATGTAAATAACATCCCTCCCTTCAGAACCTCCAATATACATCCCATGTAAATAACATTGCTCCCCTCACTTCACTTACCTCACCTCATGTCACAGAAGTAATCACAGGGTCTTCTCCACTAGTTCTCCTCTTCACAGCTGAGCTATGCCCCCTCCCGCGCTGATCACACGATGGGGACATCATCGCAGGTCCTTCACCACCACCTGCTCTGCCGCTAGCACAGATCTCCTGACTGTGATGTTATCACAGATGCTTCAGCTCCTGCAGTACATAATGGTCAGTAGTCACCCTTGTTTTTTCACTATCTGTGGACCAGCTGAGCAGGTAGCCCTGGGCACATGACTCAGTGTGGTAACACTGCAGCACAGGGATTCAATTGTAGTCATATGTGTTCAGCAAGCAGTACATTCCAGTCCCCAATGTCACTCCTGCTGAAATGTCCTGAATTGCTTGTCCCAGCAATCAGTAACTTATGCTGTTTTCACATATGTAGCTATCACCCCAGAGATGTTCCAGGTTGGGTGCGTTCTCACTACACAGGCCCCTAGGCAAGTGGCGGGAACGTTAAGCATGGTCCACTGTGATTTTCTGGAAAATTTACTGCTGTTTCCACACATGTGCTCACTTGGACAATATCCAGAGTTAGTACTAGGGCTCTGGGGAGAAAAAGTCTGGGTAAAGCTCTGGACAGATATTACGAATGTGTGCGTTCACACATACAGCTCCTCCGTATAAACTCCAGAAAATGTCAGGATTCCACTGTAAGTGTCAATGGGGCTTATAGTTTGCTCTTTCTTTAAGTGTGAAAATGGCCCGTTGCTAATGGCGATCCCCAGCAAAAATGCATACGTGGAGGATGCCTGCAGCGGACCACAAGTACCACAACAGGATGTCTATTGTGGTACTTGTGGTCCACTGCGGGCATTCTCAACCATATGCATTTTTGCTGGGGATCGCCATTAGCAATGGGCCACAAATGCAGGATCTGCTCCCCTGTATGCCTGTATATATATGCACAACTGCATTTTTGGGTTGAGCACATCCTGCTTCATGCCATCTTTCAGTTGGTTTGTGTATATATAATTGTTTGGAGGTGTATAAACTCCCATGTAAATGTAGCCTGTTTTCCATCCACAGGCTATATTTAGGTGCACCTGTGAGGCCTGGGCCATATCAGCCAGTCTTGGGTGGGGCTCACAGCCTTCTCCCTCCTCCCATTGCAGGCATGGTTTCATGCTGGAGGTAACTGAGGAGTTTACTGTGAGTCGGCCTAATACATTCCTGTAATTTTGCCCACTGGCCCCTGGTATTGCCCATATGGCACAGGTAGGTGAGTGTTAGGTCCCGAGCTACTTGAGAAACCTTGGCGTGGTGCTCGGGCTTAAGACATGTTCTCCACTGTAGGACATGTTGACTAATCTCTCAATTTTAACATCAGTTTGAGGGCTTAATAAGACCGCAGTGTGCACCTGTCTTGTCATTTGTTATTGCTATGATTGTATCTAGAACCAATTTTAGTCTGGCTTCAGGAAAAAACACCAAATCAGCACTCACTGAATGACTTGCTCCTGGCAAGAGACATGAGGAAATGTACCATCCTAATACTCTTCGGTCTAGCAGCAGCATTTGACCACACTGGGTATCTTGGTTTACCATCATTCTCAATATTGCAAAAGATACCCAGGTATACCGGTCCTTTAAGTTTGAAGTTAATAAACAAAGTACCACACTGCCTTTCAATAGATGAATCCATGATTATTATATGAGCCAGATCGTAGGTAAATTTGACCTATGTATACATTGTGATTGGCTCGTCCTGAACCCATTGTACTTTCCACTGTACGTCCCGTACAGTGGAAGGTACAATGGGTTCAGGACGAGCCAATCACAATGTATACATAGGTCAGAATTACCTACGATCTGGCTCATATAATAAGCGGCCATCTGGGTCCTTCAGAAAGACATCGTACAAGGGTCTTTCACATTTCCCCATACAGGGTTTCCTGTTTCACAGGGTAGCCGGATTTTTCTCACACTGGAATATCTTGTCCCTACTTTTCTATTCTATTTAATTAGCTGTCTTTTTTTATTCTAAAATTAATTGTAAGTTTTAAAGCTGCACATTTCTGACCAGCCACTCTGTCCATTTCAGGGGGGCTCCAGAGGGTATGGGGTCCACGTTCTTGTGATTGTGGGGGTCCCATTGGTAGGACCCCCACCAATCTGATAGTTATCCCTTAACATGTTATAACCAGAATACTCCTTTAATCTGAATGGGTAACTTTTCAGCAATCAAGGAAAAGATCATTAAAACAGATATGATTTGTTTTTGTTTTTTTGCATATCACAGGAAAGCTCTTTTGAAGCTCCAAAAAAACACAAAAAAAACACAATAATAGCTACATTGTTATGACAGTTAATAAGTACCACTATATGTATTATCAGATAGGTCCATTGTTCTAAGATATGCCTGAATGCTACAACTCTTCATCCGCAAAGCTTTTCAGCCAAACACAAATATTTGCTCACCGTCAATTCTCCACAGTAACTGAAAGCTAAAGTGAGCATAGGCATACAGGATAACCCCCAATGTGATTAAAGTTGAGATATTTTTTAATCATTGTAATTTTCATCGTTAAATAACATACATAGACAGATTTATTTTATACCATATGAATGATTTTTTTTTATTTGAGCAGCTGGGGAACAACTGGTAATTGTTTATTTTGTGGTGTTCTATTTTATGCTGCCAGAAACAGCTGATCGGTGGGGGTGCCAAGAGTTGGACCAGCCCCAATCTGATACTCATGACCTACACTGAGTAGAGATGAAGGTATAAATTCTAAATCAATTAAATTTGTTACAAATTAAGCCAAAGTTTTGGCAATTTAATTCGGACACATCACACAAAGCGGTGTCCGCCATTCTACATATCAAATTCAGTGCACTAGTGAGAAAAACAGGGGAGGGAAAATAAAGACAAAGGATCACATTACCCTGGGCACGGTCCTGGCTAGCGACTTGCCCACAATGCCTTGCAAATCAGACCCACAGCCAATCAGGAGGGACGATATTGAGTTGTCTATTTGGCACTATGTAAGGTCCTAAGCAGAGATGCCATTGTGAGATCAGCTACTGATCAAAGAGGCTGTGTCAATTTTATATTATCCCCTATCCATGAACCCCCTTAACAAAAATTGTCTTTTTAAAAATACAACAATGCATCAGTGTCGTGTATCTGACCTCGCATGCATTGTATTGGACTCTATCTAATTGAGAAATTAAAAAATTTATTGAAAGCTGCCTTCCAAAAATCTATTTATCACAGTTTTATACCTGTCATCGGCAGGGCATATTTTTGCTGCAGACTGTGTCTAATTGCACATTTAAAAAAAAACTAACAAAAATGTTATTTCGCACAGAGTAGTGTACCTAACCTGACGTACTGTATTGGTCTGTGTTACAGGTGCCGTATATCATAGTAGTGGACTCTTTTGGTGCAAATTTAAAAGTTTTGTCAGACCTGAGGCAAGCTTAGGGTCAGTGGGGGTGGCGGAAATGAGGTGATAGTTGCTGGGGAGGGCTCTGTGTGGGTATTTCCCAAGTGGTAATTTTTCTCCACACTGCCGACTCTTATTATATATATATGAAAATTGTCTTCCAAAAATCAGTTTATCACTGTTGTGTACTTGACCTGGAGTACACTGTTTTTATCTTATCTTTTTTTTTTTAAATGCTGAAAATTGTCTTCTTGTTTTCTAAAAATTATTGAAAATTCTATTTTCTTCCAAAAAATCTGTTTACTCTAGTGTGTTTTTTTATTAAATTGTTGAAAATGATTGTCTTAAAATTGTCCTAAAAATGACTGAATATTGTCTTTAAAAATTGTTGTCTTCCATTATTTAGAAAAAAAAAAACCTCTGGTGGAAAATCCGGGTCGCTTATTTAAACTGTCACTATGTGGCAAGGTGCACGCCATCATTGACAGAAGGAGCAGCTGTTACAGCCAGGGAAAGTACAAGTCTTTTACAACCAACAAGGCCGATGTTTTGTGTGGCAGCCGTGACACTGCACCACAGGAATAAGGATAGGTGCTATTGACACCTCTACATTTGTCTGGGAAGGAGAAACATCAATTGCTAATCTCTGTCAACCGAAAGATTTCACACTGCATGTCTTCCCACCAAATGAAAACGCTATTTCAGTAGCTCTCACTTATGGCAATGAGAGCTACTGAAACCGCAGATAGACGGAACATTCTGCTGTTCCTTGGCCTGGAAGTAGTCGGAAATGTGTCTCATCTTGCCTTAATAACGGCAAGATGAGACAACCCCATTTAAGGCTAGAACTATATGATGACATTTTATAATGCTAGTCTACAGTGTCACACTGCGACATGCTGCAACATTGACGCGACAATAGCAAAAAACTCTTCCAGGATGGAGTTTTGTGCGACTGTTGTGTCGCAGTGCGACACCATAGCTTAGCACTGTAAAATATGTTGCGCGACATTGGTGCGACATGAGGGTCACGCAACACGTGCCATGTAGCACTACCATAAAAGCAAGGCGTCCGCCAAGCACATCACCACAGCTGAAAAAAAAGACATGCCTTAAAAATAAATTCCATGTAACATCAATTAAACAAACTGTAATTGCAAAAGCTGATAAATGCCTATAAAAGTGCCATAATATTATTGGTAGCGAAAGGTCAAGTACCGTCAGGAGTTTAATCCTCCAGGAACTCTATTATCTAGGGACAAAATCAAAAATTAATGCCGATTAAGAAGTTTCCTGGAATGGTCACCTCCCTGGACAGGCTTGTATACCTTTTCTATACCAACAAAGGAAAAATTGGAAGAAGAATCCAAACCATTATTACAGTCTCTTACTCATTATTACAGTAACAATCTTATTAGCAATGTCAGAGAGATGTTTGTTGATGCGTTTTCTCAAATGGTTAGTGGTACATCCGACATAGTGTTTTTTACAGGTCAAACATTAGGCTAAAAATACCACATAGCTGCTGTTGCAATTAATGTGGCTTTTAATATGGTAGCTACGGCCATTAGTGAACAAACTGAACTCTTGCTTGGTTTCAAATACTGGCACACGTTGCATGGTCACATTTGAATCGCCCATAAGGTCCTAACCATGTATGTTGTATGTCGGATTTGCCTTCAAACAAGCTAGGTGATAAAATAGAACCCTAGGTTGGCACACATTTGGCTACCATCCTGACCCCCTGGAGCCACCACCTCCACTAACATAACATCTTGTAAAAGAACAGGAAGGTATTTTATGACAATATTCTTGTCCATTGACAAAGGTAATGTGTTGATGTAAACTATGTCCATCATCTGGACCTCGATCAACCTTATCCCGTATAAACTCATCCCGATCCGATAACAAGGCCCTGTTGGGAGCATTAGACAAAGTAAAGTCAGAGTATACTCTACTTTTTAACCTTTACCACAATCTTTTTGATTCTTCTGCAAATGCCAACTTCCCATATGGTATGGTAAAACCCTGCACATGAGGGATGCAGGAATAAAGCGCAGTAACTTGAAAAAAGTCCTACACAAAGCATTTTTTGTTCCATCTAAAATAATGGATTTTAGACAGAAATGGCTAAAATGGATGTAAAATGTGCATAATACGGGATCCTTATTTTTGTTTGTTTTTCTGTTCTTTGGACGGAAAACTAAACGGTGATGTGAAACCGGCCTCAGTCACAAAAAAATTATCTTAACATTTTTTGCGAATGACTCCCAATGTCAGACCATCCTGCAGTAATTGTTGAAACTTTTGTAAGATTAAAGAACAATTCATGGTAAGTGGTATTATCATTAAACATATACACCTTGAGCATTTTATGTAAAAAAGCATGCACACTAAAACAACAACTGATCCTCCTTGTCAGCTGACCTTATTACTAGGTCACTGCTCAGTCAGAGCTGTTGTAAGGCAGTTCTCTCCCTAAATTGTCCTTTTTTTAATTATAATTAGTATAATTGATCAACCTGGCCAAATTTTTCTCCACTAAATTTTGAAACTCATCCAAAGCAGCAGAACACACTACAAGTGGGTAAAAACCCAAATTTGACACATGGAAAGTTTTCATACTTCATCATTCACACTAATAGATTTGCATTTGTTTTGTAATTAAAACAAATTACTATATTCAGTCAATGTAAGCACATTGGAGGATATTTATCAAACTTGTCTAAAGTAGAACTGGCTTAGTTGCCCATAGCAACCAAACAGATTCCACCTTTCATTTTCCAAAGAGCTGATTGGTTACTATGGACCAGTTTGATAAATCTCCCCCATTATTTTAGATTAGTGACAAGCAAACCCATATAAGTCAGTATGATCATTGTCAGAAGGAATGCTGTCAAGTGGAGAAATTGAATCAGGATATCTTTTTTGTGCTTCCGGCTTCCCAAGATCTTGAATGGATCCAACCGGTCTCCTTTAAGGCCAATGAGGTATGCACAAATAGTGAAGGACCCTCTCAACAATTAAAGTACAAGAGGTTTTATTATACTCACAAACATGGATAAAACATCAGCAATTCACAATATAATCTCCAGATGGTCAATCACCGCCCGACCCGGGTTTCGCACCTTAGCTTCCTCAGGGGCAGGTGCGAAACCCGGGTCGGGCGGTGATTGACCATCTGGAGATTATATTGGGAATTGCTGATGTTTTATCCATGTTTGTAAGTATAATAAAACCTCTTGTACTTTAATTGTTGAGAGGGTCCTTCACTATTTGTGCATACCCCATTGGCCTTATAGGAGACCGGTTGGATCCATTCAAGATCTTTGGAAGCCGGAAGCACAAAAAAGATATCCTGTTTATCGGAAGTGTCGGTGTCCAAGCAGCTCGGTTCTATCCATTTTCTTTGCATGTCTCGGAGTGGGAGGGTCCAACACACCATTGAGAACCAGCAGCGCAATCAGATCTGTGTCCGTCGGTAATATTAAGACTGGTTAACTTTTTCTCTATTATTGAGAAATTGAATCAGAAGAAACCAAAGAAGAGCAATTATCTGATGAGCCTTCTGAAGACTCATGACTGACATAAAAAGTTGTGTAAAATGTTTTTTTTTCACAGTGAGATTTCTTGCTAGTTTACATTTAACAAAGTGCAGAATAAATCAAAATCAACATAAGGTGCAAAACCAAAACTCATTTGGCAACACAAATCATCTGTCCCAGATAGATTAATAACAGAATTTATTCGTTCTTCATGTGTTTCCTTTGAGGGTATCTTCTGTCTCCGCTGTTTTCTCTCAGTCCACCTTTTTCATTTTTGGTTTTCCAGCAGATGATTGTGAACACTGCCCAAGAGCATTAGATCCAGCTGAAACTGAGGGGTCAGATTGTTCATCTGAAGTGCCTGTAGGCAGCTTCCTGCATGGCGCACATGATAAATGTGGTGGTGCAACTCTTTTTAAAAAAGTATTGTGGCTTGCTAAAGGTGCTGGCCGTGTCCAGAAGAGTGCCTATGCATTTCAGTTGTTCTTATGTGGCTAAGAAGGTCTTCCTGGACTTGCAGTGACAGAAGGTTTTGCCTTTGCAAGTCTTGATCTGCATATGCTGCAGACTCTTTACGAGCAGTGTAAAGCAGTCACTAATTACATCATGCACCAGACCACTACAGCAGGAGGCATGTGTTATTTTCTGCTCAGGAAGTGGCAGCTTATCAGAGACATGTGTTGTGTACTTGGGCACTTTGAAGAAAACGCGGATCCTCAAAATACAGATACAGTCCGCGTAACATCCGCATTTTTTGCTAACTTCAATCGGTCCGTGGTCAACACTTGTGGCCAAGTGGACATGTTCTATATCTAACCACAAAATGCAGAGAAGTCAATGGGTCCTCAAAAAATGCAGACATCACATGGACCGTAAAGTACATAGAGTCGTGTGAATGTACCCTAAGGCTGTTTAAGGATCATGCAGACTGACAAACAGTGGGGACAAGGCCATCTTTACTTTGATTACCATTTATTTCTAGGTTTCAGTTACTTTAATCAGTCTTTATAAAATACAAGTATCATGAGGCTGCTTTTTACTACAAATTATTAGGCAAACATTGATGCTGTACATATTTCCAGGAGTATCTATTGAAATTAACAAGCATATTGGATCAATTTCATGCAATTTAGTTTGGTTATGATTATTTAGTCTGCTGTAACTATATCCACATAAAGTGCAGTCAGCGTCTTTTAAATCAAATTAACAAAACACGCTTGAACAAAACAATGGCGCTAGCTTACTTAGAAACCTCACCTCCCTTGGTAAGATTTAGGAAGTAATTAGGAGGTGTTTTATAAGTACAGGTTCCTGCTGTTCAACAGACCAGTAAAATCTTACTTGGGTTTTCTGATCGAGGTGTGTAAGGATGGTTAGCGCAGGTGGTCAGATACGTGTGTTTAAGTTATTACCTGTTGAATGATTTCATTGTAAAAATTTCATCTCATTTTCAGTGTCACTGGAAAAAAAGACCTTGAGACAACTGTACGTAAGAGCTTTCATTTGCTATTTTTCGAAACTCCAGAGGCACTGAAGCATGCAGTGTAATCATTCAGCATAGCATGACGGCGGCAGCTGTCTTCCATGTTTTAATAGTGGAACAGTAGTTTATAAAAGGGCTGTGTGATTTTCCCATTTACTATGGATAGCACAACATATACTTACCCAAATATACACAACTTTTGCCTCATTGCTGCATGGCATCTCATGTATCATTAAACATTTATATTATTTCTGATTAGTTTCTGTTATTTAATTGAGAAAGTAGGTGGGTGGTAACGCTTGCTTGGTAAACCCTACTCTAGAGATGTTGGGGCAGATTTACTAAGCCAGTAGATGGTGTAAACGTTTTCATAGTCACTCAGATTGGTTGAGAAATGTGACTGGTTAGACACTTTTGTCTAACTCAGTGCCAGCTATTGGTTGGCTTAATTCAGACAGAATTTTGTGTCAGAATGATGGTGCAATTTTGGCACAAAATGGTGCTTATTAAGCCATACCCCTTCCCAGCAAAGCAACACCCCTTTCCTAGTAAGCTGCCTCCTTTTCATACTAGGTGCAGAAGCTTTCACTAAACCTAGATGTGCCAAATTGAGAAACTTTTTGGAGCAATTGAGTTCAAACCAGTAGTATATGTAGAAGTAAAGGCAGCTTCTTCATAAAGATCAAACTAGGGAACCAATTACAAAATAAACATATTTGTTTCCCTTACATGATTTTTGGGCGAATTAACCACCATTTTGTTTGCTAATGCACTGGCGCTGGACCGTATCCTTTTTGCCAAAATAAAGTGTGCATCTTTACGGGAGAACTCAAGTGCAAAACAACACAGGCAAGGCACTGAGTTGGTTGCTCCAGTATCCTCTCTGGCAGAAGAAGGGTTCATGTTAAAGAAAGGCTTGACCGGCTTGTCCATCTCTCTCTCAGAAGGGTGGCTCTCTGGCCCTTTCCGAAGGCCGGTGACCCGGGGTCTGTGGCTCAGACATCCGAATGGCTTCTTGGTCAAAGGGCTGATGCAGAGTATCCCTGTGTCAGTGTCTTCTTTTGATCACTCATGTAGTCTCTCCTACTCAGCATTGGTCTCTATCTGCAGAAAACTAGGGGCTTTACTGCCCTCCTTATATACAGTTTCTAGCTGAACTAGAACCCTCTAGTGGGAGGGGCACAGTGGAGACCAACTAAACAAAAACATTGTTACAATTTCTTTCTATCATAGATTTGTATAGAGCTTTGATGCAAGTCTAGCAGTTTTCAAGAGATAAATAAGCCAATTATATACAATATAGGTAAACCAGACAGTCAGGTCAGTGTGTATGTTGCATAAGTCATAAAGTCTTTCTGTATTAGCTGGCTATGAATTAATCCTTTCCACAGTGAAGTGTAGTTATAGTGTAATAACAGTGCAAATAAAAAAGATATATTACAATAAAGATAACTGCAGTTCAACAATATAAGAGCACACAACAGCATAAATCACAGTGCAAGTTAACCCTTAAGGTGCAATAAAGTAGGAAATTGCTGGCTTTGCATAGATGCAATAAGTGTAAAAGTCCAAAAAAGTCCATAGTCCAAAGTACCCTTGCTCCAGGGAACTAAACTAACAATGTAAATGCTCTGGAATGGGGAACCCTACGCAGGCTCTCCCCGCCTATTGACAAAGTGGATGGCCAACATCGGGCTCCTTCTTTCCAAAAGCCCTATAGCAGCATATGCTAATTTGCCAACATTCTACTTCAATTTATTGTCATCAAAGAACGATGACCCCATGACACACAATCTTTCTACCGACCATATCTATCTGGATATACACCTACAAATTGCCCCAATGTATCTTATCAGCGGTTGTGCCAACGAACAAACACTATACCCTAGAAACGCCCAAAAAGAGCAGAAAAGGACACAACCAAAAATTGTACAAAAATATAAATGTTTATTAACAAGTAAAAGACAAATATACACAAGATTTGTGCAATAGAGAACCGCAGGAACAGAACCCAGAAACCAACCACTGATGCTAGATGGCCCCCATGCAAATAAATAAGAGCTAAATAATTAGCCAACGGTAGGGCTAGAGGTGAAGGTTAACCTAAAAAATGAAGGCCACATAACCATGCAATACACACAATCATAAACCGCTATAAAGCGTGAATCACATACCGTTAGCCATATTGAATGGGGGACCAGCACCAGTAGAGCAAGAACCCTCAACGCGCGTTTCGCACTTCGCTTCGTCAGGAGGTACAATAATCCTCACCAAAACCCTCCTACTTATAATCCAACGCTCACTTTGATTGGTTAAAAAATAGATACCTAATTATAATCAGCCTTTGTTTCATATCGAGCGCTCTTACCCAGATGATGCAGACGCGATCCTCCACGAGGACGCCGGCTTGTCGGGAGGTGGAGTGACGCGCTTCCGGCGTGTCAGTCCAGCTGCCAAGGAGGCCATACGGCGTCATCACGTGGACCAGTGTAACAATTACTCATTGAGAATATATGACAGCAACATATATAGTTTAAACACAAGCGGTGACAAACAATAAGTGATTGCAAATACGTGATTGAAATAAAAGCAAAAATACATAATATAATTAAAAACTCCTGATTAGTAACTAAAAAATTCATATAATAAAATAAAGTGCAATATGTGAGTTAATATGAAAAAATTTATAAAAAAGAAATAAAAAAGAAATAAAATTATCATAAATAATATCAACATAATAAATAAGTGTAGATAAAAAAATTTTTTCATGAAGTGTATGCTATACAGCATAATACATTCTGAATAATAGATGAATGTGTTTGCAGAAAAAAAACTAAAACAAAAAATATATAATTAATTAAGGAAAGGCCATCAATGTCCAAGCGTCGTCTGTGAAGACATGATTCAAGCATTAAGAAGAATATAGCTATCCAAAAGGGGAGTTTACAGGGAGGACTGAAAAGATAAACAAGGATTTGAAACTCAAGGCCTCATTGAGGCCATATGGTAATACAGTATTGAGCAGTACCATCCATTTGGTCTCCAACTGAAGGAGCCAACGCTTTACATCTCCGCCCCTGACTCCTAAGCGGACCCGATCTATACCTCTAAAGGATATCTTGTTGGAATTACTTCCGTGAAAATACTAATAACTAATACCAATTACTAATGGTTTGAGCTTTTTCAGCCTCTCTTGATCTAAAATTTCTCCTGCTGCCCTGATGACCCGGGCATGCTCCAACACTCTCACTTTCAGTGCTCTAGTTGTCATCCCAATATATATGAGACCACATGGGCAGCAGGCATGGTATATCACAGCCTCCGTGGTGCAGGATATATGGTGCACTATTTTATATTCCTTGTTGCCTCCAGAGTCAGAAAAAGTGTTGGTTCTTACCATCAATCTACACGCGGTACAGTTTCCACATTGAAATGAACTCCTAACTCCTGGGGCAACATAGTGACTTCTGATAACCATATCCTTTAAGTTTTTTGATCTCCTCCAGGCAACAGAAGGTCGTGTTGGAATCACCTGTCTCAGATCTCTGTCTGTGAGTAGGACATGCCAGTGCCTATTTAGAATCTCAAGTTGTTTTCGCCATTGGGCATTGAAGGGAGTGACAAACCTCGGAATTTCCGGGTCCTATCCTTTCTGATTTTTGCCCTTTTTCAAAAGCAAATTGTCTCTGGAGATATTCTTAGCTCTCATATACCCCCTACGTATAGTCTGATGATTGTACCCTCTCTCCTGGAACTTATGGGTCAGAACCGCTACCTGTCTCTCAGATTTCTCATTACTAGAGCAAATTCTTTTTGCTCTGTAGAATTGCCCCACAGGTATAGCTCTTATAACCTGTGGGTGGTGGGAGGAGGTAAAATGTAGCAAGGAGTTGGCTGCCGTGGGTTTTCTATACATGTCAATACCCAGGGAGCCACCCTCTTCAACCTGAATCAAAATGTCAAGAAATTCCACTACTTCTGGACTGTATTTCCATGTGAGTTTGATATTTAACTCATTCTTATTTAATTCCCGTAGGAATTCCTCGAGGTGTGACGCCGAGCCCTGCCAGATAAACAAAATGTCGTCTATATATCTTGACCATATCTATCTGGAGTCTAGACCATATCAGTCTAATATAGACCTAGGTCTAACATTTTTAGTATGGAATCTACTTTTATTGTACCCTGAGTTAGGAGATTTAGGGACAGGTGCAAAAATAACATCATGGGTAGTGTTGAGCGCGAACATTCGAATAGCGAATTTTTATTGCGAATATCGCAACTTCGATAATTTGCGCTATATATTCACAATTTTGAATATTCTTTTTTTTTTTTTGATGTTAATCCTTGTTGCTCTGTGGTTGTCTTCCCACTACCTAAAAGCTGTTCTTACCTGTCCGGAGGATTCCTGGCTTCCTGCCCGCTTCAGTTAATGCCCATTGACGCTTCTGCCGACTTCCTGTGTACATGGGAACGCCTCCTTGCTAAAATGTACTGTCGGATGTGAGAATCACGATCTCACAAATTTGATTAAGTTGTAATCACAATGCGATTAATATAACCTGAATTATTCGCATTGCGATATTCATTATATTCTAGCAATACAACCATCAGAAACTTAGCTCTAAGATCAATTTGTAATGCGATTATATGTTCGCTTCGCAAATGAAACTTAGAGCTGAGTTGCTATTGGTTGTATTGCTAGAATATATAATGACGATTGAGAATATGGTGCTATATTCGTGAATTCGTGATATTCGTCATCTTCGTTATATTCTAGCAATACAACCATTAGGAACTTAGCTCTAAGATCAATTCGCAATGCGATTATATGTTCGCTTCGCAAATGAAACAGAGCTGAGTTTCTAATGGTTGTATTGCTAGAACATAACGAAGATTGAGAATATAGTGCTATATTCGTGAATTCGTGATATTCATCATCTTTGTTATATTCTAGCAATACAACCATTAAGAACCCAGTTTTAAGATGAATTCGCAATGCGAGTATATGTTCGCTTCGCAAATTAAACTTAGAGCTGAATTCCTAATGGTTGTGTTGCTAGAATATAACGAAGATTGAGAATATAGTGCTATATTCGTGAATTTGTGATATTTGTCATCTTCATTATATTCTAGCAATACAACCATTAGGAACCCAGCTCTAAGTTTAATTCACAATGCGAGTAATACAGGTTATATTAATCGCATGGCGAATTAAACTTAGAGCAGAGTTCCTAATGGTTGTATTGCTAGAATATAATGAAGATTGAGAATATAGTGCTATATTTGTTATCTTCGTTATATTCTAGCAATACAACCATTAGGAACCCAGCTCTAATTTGAATTCGCAATGCGAGTAATACAGGTTATATTAATCGCATGGCGAATTCAACTTAGAGCTGAGTTCCTAATAGTTGACAACCATTAGGAACTCAGCTCTAAGTTGAATTTGCCATGCGATTAATATAACCTGTATTACTCGCATTGCAAATTGAACTTAGAGCTGGGTTCCTAATGGTTGTATTGCTAGAATATAATGAAGATTGAGAATATAGTGCTATATTCGTGATATTCGTTATCTTCGTCAATTCTAGCAATACAAGTTACAACAATTAGGAACCCAGCTCTAAGTTTAATTTGCGATGCGAATATAAATTCGCGTAACATTCGCAATATATAGAATAATGATGAATATTCGATTTCGACGAATATATGACGAATATTCAATCGAATATTTGCGAAATATCGCGAAATCGAATATGGCACCTCCCGCTCATTACTAATCATGGGCATCGTCACATGCGAAAATGCTCATACTATTAAAATACTTTAAAAAAAACACAGTGAATGGCGTAACGTAAAAAAAATTAAAAACGTCTGATTTGCAGTTTTTTCATCATTTTACTTCTCAAAAAAATGGAATAAAGAGTGATCAGAAAGTCATACACAAAATGGTATTGGCAAAAACTACAGATCATCCCGAAAAAAAATGAGCCCTCACACATCTTGGTAGATGGTGTTTAGAATACAGCACCGACATGATAAGATAATTTTTTTTTCTAAAGGGTTTTTTATTTCAGCATTAAAACGTGAGAAAACAGATACATATGTGGTATTGCTGTAATCGTTCTGTTATGAGGGGCATTAAGTGGGAATCCTTACGGTGTAGGAGGCACTAAGGGTGCATTCTTACCGTGTGGGAGCAGTCTGGAGGTAGAACTACTGTGAAGAAACAATAACACTTTATGGGGACACTATTACTGTGTGCTCAGAGTTACACAAATAAAGGCACTGAGTTGGGAGACTAAGTGAGACTAAGCGGGATTCTATGGAGCGGGGCTGTGTACTTTTCATGGACATATAGATTGAGGAAAAGGATTTTCTTTAATACAGTGGCCACTTTGGAGAGGAACATATGAATAAAATTATGTTTAGCATACCTAAATCAAAGGTCATCATTACCTTGTACTCCCAGACTATCCTGCATGTCTTGGGCCATAAAATCTTGGACAAACAGTAAAGAAATCATCTTTAAACCAGCAGACAAAGGTGGTGTTATATTCATAATGAACACATCTGACTACATGTCAGAAGAAAACAGGCAACTGACAGACACATTCTACTATGCAAAATAGAAGCCAGACCTGACACAGGAGTACTCAAAAAAACTTAAAGGGGGTTTGTCACTTCAGCAAAAAGCAGTTTTTATTTAGAGAAAGTTAATACAAGGCAATTACTTATGTATTGTTATTATCCATATTGCTTCTTTTGTTGGCTGGATTCATTTTTCCATCAATTTAAATACTACCCGTTTCCATGGTTATGACTACGTAGCTGTGCTTGCATACTATAAAAAAAAACCGAGCCTATGTGAGCTCCCATAGACTTAGTCACCAGAGAGGCCAATTTTTTTTCCTATTGTGTCCAAGCACGAGCACCACTGATTGATTGCAGGGTGGCCATAACCATGGAAACGAGCAGTGTATAATTTGAGGGAAAAATGGCTCCAGCCAGCAGAGGAGGCAATATAGACAATCACAATAAGAGTTGAGCAAGCACCTGGAAGTTCGGGTTCACCGGGTTCGGCCGAACTTCGCCGCAAAGTTCGAGTTCGGGACCCGAACTTGACCCCGAACCCCATTGAAGTTAATGGGGACCCAAACTTTGGGGCACTAAAATGGATCTAAAAAGGTCCTGGAAAGGGCTAGAGGGCTGGAAATTGAAGCAAAATGGGGGTAAGAGTAGGACCCTGCAAACAAATTTGGATAGGGAAATAACTTAAAATAACATAAAATACATAAAATAAATGTTCTAAACCTGAGCACAAGTCAGTGATAGTGGCACCTGCCACCCTGCAAACAGAGGATGTGGCAGCAACACCACCACATCTTTCACCATTACCAAGCATCTCCACACTATACCATGGAAGCGTTCAGCTGTCCATCTCCCAAACACTGGAGAGAAAGAAAAATAAAAAGAGGGAGTACCCCCTACCCACCTGCGATCCCTGGCCCTGAATGCCAGGATTTCAAAATTCCTGGTCCTTTGAAATGCTGTCATTCTGTCTGGTGGAGATGGATGGAAACTTTTAAAAAACTTATGGCGGTGGCTGTCCCACAGTACGTGGTTCCCAGCCGCCACTACTTTTCCAGACGAGTCATCCTTTCCCTGCACAACCAAATGGCGGACAAAATCAGGTGTGCACTGTGCAACGCCATCTGTGGCAAGGTCCACATAACCACCAATACCTGGACCGGTAAGCACGGGCAGGGTAGTTATATCTCCCTAACAGCACACTGGGTAAATGTAGTGGAGGCTGGGCCAGAGGCGGATAGCAGTTTGGCGCATGTCCTTCCATCCCCGAGGATTGCAGGTCATTTCTCTTTGCCCACTGTTGCCTCCTCCTCCTACTCCGCTTCCTCCTCCTCTACCACCTCCTCATCCTCTCAGCGTAACACCTTCACCACCAATATCAGCACAGCCAGGGGGAAACAACAGCAGGCTGTTCTGAAATTTATCTGTTTGGGGGACAAACCCCACACCGTGCAGGAGCTGTGGACGGGCATGGAACAACAGACCGATTAATGATTGGTGTCACTGATCCTCAAGCCCGGCCTGGTGGTGTGCGATAATGGGCAAAATCTCGCAGCAGCTCTGGGCCTAGCTGGTTTGACATACATCCCTTGCCTGGCGCATGTGCTGAATTTGGTGGTGCAGAAATTCCTGAACACCTGATAGTGAAAATCAATTCAGTTAATCCAGCTCTTAGATTATGGTGGGACAAATTCACCTTTATGGGTGCTCAAGGACCCCTGCGGCCTGAGCTGCAGATGTGACAGACAAATAATTTTATTAAATTTATCGGTTAGCTTGTTGTGTAACATTTCCACGGTTATCAGGACTTTTTATTTTTATTATAAATCGTAACAAAAACTATACAAGGAACATTTCAAAAATAGAAAATTAACCCGACCAGCCTCCCACCCTACACCCCCCTTCTTTCACTCAAACCACTCATTAATGCCCATTCACAAACTATTTACAAATTTACTTATAACATATTTAAATAACTATAAGTCAGATAAACTAAATTAAAAAACAAAACTATATACATGCCTTAGCCTTAACTTATAAGACCAGTCATATACAAGTGGCTTGAAGGGTGGGTTCCTGCACCAACATAGGCCAGGTACACAATTGTCCTGCCAGGGCACAGTTCTGGAGGATGAGGGGGAGGAGGAGAAGAAACCATGTTAACAGCAGGGTGGCACCCAAAGCAGCTCATGGCCATCACTTGAGCGTGACACAGATGATACACCTCCAACAGAGGACAGCTTGTTGTTGCCTCTGGGCAGCCTGGCAAACATGAACGACTACATGTTGCAGTGCCTGAGCAACGACTGCAGAGTTGCCCACATTCTAACTTGTGCAGATTACTGGGTGGCCACCCTGCTGGATCCCCGTTACAAGGATAACGTGCTATCCTTAATTCCGTCACTGAAGTGTGATCGGAAGAAGCCAACGCTGGCAGACATGCTGCTGATGGCATTCACACTTGACACGGGGGGCTCAGTGGAAGCACAAGGCCAAAGCAGAGGAGGAAGAAGTAGCCAACGCAGTTGGGTCACCTCCCGCACCTCAGAAGTCAGGGTTAGCATGGCCAAAATGTGGAAAAACTTTGTCCCCACGCTGCAACAACCAGTACCACCAGCAGATATGGAACGTCTTAGCAAGAGGCAGCATTTAAGCAAAATGGTGGAATAGTATCTGTGCTGACTGATGGGTCTGCCCAGGGTCGTAGCTACAGGGGAAGCAGGGAAAGCGGCTGCTTTGGGGCCCTGATCCAGAAGGGGCCCATCCAGGAGGAATAGGACTAAAAGACTTTGTCAGGGCCCAGTCAACAGTATTATACTATGATATTATATACAGTGGCAGTATCGACAATGTAGAAAACGGATGGAACAGCTGCCAGGCCTGGTCTGAGAGAGTGATCTTTAGTAGCCACAGGAATGGGGGCGGCATGAAAGGAAGGGGTTGCGAAAAAATTACTGGGGGAGGGGGGTCCCATTCAAAAATTTGCTGTTGGGCCCAGTCATTTCTAGCTACGCCACTGGGTCTGCCGCATTTAACTTCTGGGTCTCCAAATTGGGGACATGGCCTTAGCTTGACCTTTACGCCTTGGAGGTGCTGGCCTGCCCTGCAGCCAGGGTATTGTCTGAACGTGTGTTTAGCATGGCTGGGGGAATTATCACAGACAAGCGCAGCTGCCTGTCCACAGCCAACTTGGACAATCTCACGTTCATTAAAAAGAACCAGGCATGGGTTCCACAGGACTTGTTCATACCTTATGCAGAATAGACATGAATACCGGCCTCAACCAACCATTGTTATACTACATTTCCCAATGTTTTGGGGGGGTTTAAAAAAATAAAATAAAAAGAAAGAAAACAAAACACATTGTGGTTGGCGACTACCTTTGGTTTCACAGCCAAAAAAGGTTTTATGCCAGGCAACAATGTAACTGCCAATTGTAATGAATTAAGTTCCCTGTCTTTTATGCAGTGCAGGGTTACTTTGAAAGAAATAAGGGGTACAGATCAGCCAACAATCTGAATGCCATCTAATTTACAGAATATATTTCCCAGTCAGGTATGCAGTGCAGGGGTACTTTGAAAGAAAGAAGGGGTACAGATCACCCAATAATCTGAAGGCCACCTAATTTACTGAATATATTTCCAAGTCAGGTATGCAGTGCAGGGGTACTTTTAAAAAAAAAGAAGGGGTAAGGGGTACAGATCACCCAACAATCTGAAGGCCACCTAATTTACAGAATATATTTCCCAGTCAGGTATGCAGTGCAGGGGTACTTTGAAAGAAAGAAGGTGTACAGATCACCCAACAATCTGAAGGCCACCTAATTTACTGAATATACTTTCAAGTCAGGTATGCAGTGCAGGGGTACTTTATGGCCCAAGAATGTAACAGAAATTTACCTCCCTGTCACCTATGCAGAGCAGGGGTTTGTATACGGCAAAAATGGTAAAATGTCACCCACCAATGGAACAGTCGATTTTTACAAATTTACGTCCCTCTTCACCTATTCAGAGCAGGGGTTTGTATACGGCAAAAATTGTAAAATGTCCCCCAAGAATGTAACAGAGGATTTTTTGAAATTTACCTCCCTGTCACATATGCAGAGCAGGAGTTTGTATATGGCAAAACTGGGTTAATGTCACCCAAGAATTTAACAGACGATTTTTAGAAATTTACCTCCCTGTCACCTATGTAGGGCAGGGGTTTGTATACGGCAAAAAAGGTAAAATGTCCCCCACCAATGTAACAGACGATTTTTAGAAATTTACCTCCCTGTTACCTATGCAAAGCATGGGTTTGTATACGGCAAAAAATTGTAAAATGTCACCCACCAATGTAACAGACGATTTTTAGAAATTTACCTCCCTGTCACCTATGCAGAGCAGGGGTTTGTATATGGCAAAAATGGTAAAAGTCACCCACCAATGGAACAGAGTAATTTTACAAATTTATGTCCCTGTCACCTATGCAGAGCAGGGGTTTGTATATGGCAAAACTGGGTTAATGTCACCCAAGAATGTAACAGACGATTTTTAGAAATTTACATCCCTGTCACCTATGCAGAGCAGGGGTTTGTATACGGCAAAAAAGGTAAAATGTCACCCACCAATGGAACAGACGATTTTTACAAATTTACGTCCTTTTTACCTATGCAGAGTTCATATACGGCAAAACTGGGTTAATGTCACCCAATAATGTAACAGACGATTTTTAGAAATTTACATCCCTGTCACCTATGCAGAGCATGGGTTTGTATATGGCAAAACTGGGTTAATGTCACCCAAGAATGTAAAAGACGATTTTTAGAAATGTACCTACCTGTCACCTATGCAGAGCAGGGGTTTGTATAGGGCAAAAATGGTAAAATGTCACCCACCAATGGAACAGACGATTTATACAAATTTACGTCCCTGTCACTTATCTAGCACAAAAACTGTGTTTGTTTTTTTTATAGCACCAATGTAAATTCAGTGTGTTACAGTTGTATTGGACTGTCAGAAATGCATCGTAGCGTGCAAATTTGCTAACTAGCACAAAAAATTAGCAGCAATGTAACTTCAGTATGTAACGGATTATTTGGACTGTCAGAAATGCAGCATAGCCCGCAAATTTACTATCTAGCAAAAAAAGTGTGCTTTTTTATATCCACAAGGTAACTGTAGTATTTAACGGTTTTATTGGACTGTCAGATATGCAGTGTCTGTTGCAGACAGATACAAAAACACTTTAGGTCACAAAAATATGTGACCGACTAATGTAATTGAATAATTTTCACGGCCAGGTATGCACTGCAGGCCGCAGGGGTACTTGACCAGCCAAAAAAGGGAATTTGTCCTCCACTGAGCTACCAGAACAGAATTAAAGTAATGTCCCTGGTACACATGCAGTTCACATGCAGTTGCAAGTGCACTGAAGTTGCAAAAATGGCTGCCGACGCCCACCGATCTAGCAGATGGATTAAAAGTCATTTTTCAGTGTCACTGGGCTCAGGGCTGGGTACAAAAATGTCGCTGTAATTTTAAGATTGAACACCACCAAGTTCAACAGATTTCTTCCCTAATCTCTCCCTCACAGCAGCAGCAGCATCCTATTCCTATGCTGAGAAGAGCAGACTGATGTGCGGCACTACGTGACTCCAGCCTATATAGAGGCTGGGTCACATGTTGCACTTGGCCAATCACAGCCATGCCATTAATAGGCATGGCTGTGATGGCTTCTAAGGGCAGACTAGTGAAATGCTTGCTGATTGGCTGCCCTGCAGCCTTTCAAAAAGCGGCAAATAATCGTTGAATACTGAACGTGAACCTGAACTTTTACTGAAATGTCAGGGTTTGGGTCCGGGTACCAAAAACCCTAAAGTTTGATACGAACCCGAACTTTACAGTTCGAGTTCCCTCAACCCTAATAACAATACATTAGTTAGTGGCATGTGTGAACTTTTTCTACATCATAAATGCCACTTGCTGAAGTGACAAAACCCCTTTAAAAAGATTGCCAACAATATATAATGACTTGATAGCGGAAAATCCAAGAATAGGAAAATTTTACATGCTTCCCAATATAAAGGAACCTGTAAATCTAAGAAAACAGATAATCTCATGTGAAGGCACTCTTACCCAGAAAATTTCTAGATGGGTGGAAGGTGTCCTTAAACCCTTGATGAGAGATATGTCCAGTAACCTTCAGGACACAACTAATCTACTAAATAAACAGTCTTCAATAGCTCCCCTACCAGAGGGAACTATTCTGGCTACCATGTATGTGAAATCTTTATATCCTAATATTCCACATCAGGATGTATTAAAAGCCTGCCAGGTCTTTATGAAAAATAAAGGAATTGTCACCGAATCTGTGGTGGGACTTACAAAATTCATCCTCACCCATAACTACTTTTCATTTGGTGATAGCATATACCTACAGAAGACTGGTATAGCAATGGGAAGCAAAATGGCAACACAATGTGCAAATCTGTTCATGGCCAAGCTTGAAGGTGACTTCCTATCATTCTGCCCCATCAAGCCTTTGACCTACTATTGTTATATTAATGATATCGTAATCTCTGGACTGAATCTGAACAACTCCCCTGCTGTAGGTAGCCTCCTAATCTCAGAAACATCATTATCAAAAGCTGTTTATCCAACAAGAACATTCCTGCGCAACCAGTACAAGATCCCTTCACCTACATCACACCAAATGTTGTTTATTTGATTATATGTACCAAATGGAATTTGCATATCAGACCTCCTGGATTCTTCAAATTTATGGACTGCATATATATCAGGGAAAAATAAAACTTTCACACTCCTTATCTGTAACTGCTAGAACACTTTTCTGCTACAACTGCTTGTTCACTCATCTACTCATATTGATCTGCTTTACATCACTTGTCTCAACTACCTCACAATTCCTATGTACTATTGAGTATAAATATGTGAATCTTCAGATACTGTGTTATAATATACCTGAGAAGGAGACCCAAGTAGTCTTGAATGCTTGCATTTTTGTCGTAATCTTTTCAGTTAGGGTACTTTCACACTAGCGTTTTGGATTCCGTTTGTGAGATCCGTTTCAGGGCTCTCACAAACGGTCCAAAACGGATCAGTTAAGCCCCAATGCATTCTGAATCGATAAGGATCCGTTCAGAATGCATCAGTTCGGCTTCGTTCTGCCTCTATTCCGTTTTGGAGGCGGACACCAAAATGCAGCATGCAGCATTTTGGTGTCCGTCTGAAGAGGCGGAGCCTAACGGATCAGTTTTTTTTTTACAATGTAAGTCAATGGGGACGGATCCGTTTTCAATGACACAATATGGTGCATTTGAAAACGGATCCGTTCCCCATTGACTTTCAATGTAATTCAAAACGGATCCGTTTTGGACTTTGTCATTTTTCTTTAAACCTAATGCAAATGGATCCGTTCTGAATGGATACAAACGTTTGCATTATAGGTGCGGATCCGTCTGTGCAAATAAACAGACGGATCCGCACCAACGCAAGTGTGAAAGTACCCTTAGCCAGTAAAAGTTATCAACCCCTATGGAATCTCATTTTTACATCTTCTGTTCACTTGCTAACAAAGATATTTTTTACTTTGACCCCTCCACTTCATTATATTTTAAATTAAAGTAGTGGAAAATATTATTTTCTAATTTCCTGTTGCACCTGGGGGAAAATTACTGGTAACTTAGAATTTTAGCTAATGTAGTACCTCATCTACAGACAACAGTTTTGAGGTGACTGCCCCTCATGATAGCAGAACAAAGAGAACTGGCTTAACTGGGTGAGGAGCCTTTGTCAGTATTAGAGGGCCAGTCAATGCTCCTCTGGAAAAAAGGTATACAAATTAAACAGAGAGTAATTAGTGGGTAGCAGTTGAAAGAAGCTTGAATGTTCTTTTTTAATTTATTGTAACTGGATCCATGACAGTGGCACCATCTGTTGTGCCCTGAGAGTAACCCCCACCCCTTTCCCAAATGGAAACATGACAATTGCAAATAAATGTCTACAGTGGCCATGATTTATGCAGTTTTACATTTTGGTAAAATTATTTCAGTATAAAATTATAGAGAGATTTTATTTACGGATCCAAAAGAAGCAGAACAAGTGTGTTACATTGATTCCCTGGGTCCATCACCTCCTCCCCATTTCTCCTTGTTCTGTGTGCAGTTGCACAGATGCTTCTAATTGTTAATCAACTTCTGATATAAATGTTGGACTTCCTCATCATACTCTGATACTCCACTGCCTGCTCTGACCTTAGCCTGTTTACCATACTGACCTTTTGCTTCATGCCCTGACCTCGCATTAGTTTCACAGAAATGCACATACTCTGCCGGTCCTAACCTCTGCTTGATACCGACTACGAGTATTTCCTGTCCCCTTCATGCATGCATGGGTCAGCTGGCAGCTAAACCAACTACTATTCCAAGAGGTGCGGGCCTAGTGGTTCCCCTGCAGTTAAGGCCAGATCCCTGTATAGGCGTTAAAGGGTGAATTCCAGGGGCTCACCAGGATAGGCCCCCAGGACTGGGATAAAGTCAAACAGGTTAATTGTTACATTGGGTCCACACACAGTGTTTGTTAAAGTAAACCCAGGGCATGGATCCAATTGGCCCACCCCAAATGGGTCTACCTGAAATATTTCAAAATCTTGCTCAGCAGCATGAAGGCCAGGAACAAGTACTGTCATATCTGCACAAAGTATCCACGCCTCTTCACGTTTTGAAAGTTACCAGAGTGAAATCACAACCATCAGCAGCAGCTACAGCACATGTACCACTTCCTCAAGCTACATTTAGAGGAGGTTCCAGTCCTTGTCTATCACCTCCTCTGTGCTACAGTATGATGGTGACTTTAAGCTATACTGCGGATTCATTAATCAATGCACAATCCACTTTGAGTTACTATGCCATAACTTTTCCACTGACTATATCAAGGTGACATTTCTTATTTCACTTTTGTCTGATGAAGCCCTAGCCTGGGATAACCCATTATGGGAGAGAGATGATACAGGCACCAGTAATTTGAAAGAGCTCTTAGAGACATTCTGTAAAGTATTTGAAGAACCCAGGAAAACTTCCGTGGCTGCCTCTCTTCTGTAACTACTATATGTCATGGGAATCTCTCTGTTCGCCATTACGCCATACAGTTGCGAAACCTGGCCTCAGAGCTAGCCTAGAATAATGAAGAACTAGAGGAAACCTTTTGGGAGGGCCTGTTAGGATGAATCAAAGATTTACTGGTGGGTCCTGACATACCATCCACTGTATAGAGGCCCTGATATCCTTTGCCACTCATATAACCCTTTAGGAGTCCATTCAGTTTGTCACAATGCCCTTGGACCTACAAGTTGGGGACCCCAAACAGAAAAGATCTCCTTGTTTGTTTACCTGTGTCTACCAGTTACTGGGATTATCCTGGCTCTGCCAGCACAGCCCTGTCCTCGACTAGAACTTAGGACATATTCTTTATTAGGGTTCTGCATGTCATTCCTGATGCCTGACATCTGTACAGACTGGTCTTGTTCCAACTGTCCCCCAAAGTCTCCAAGTGTTGCCTTCTGTCTACACCAGCTGCATGGATGTCTTCAATAAGAAGGAGGCTGAGACATTATCTCCACATCATCCATATAACTGCAAAATATACGTGTTGATAGGGACAACTCCCCCTCGAGGCCCAGTCTACCCATTGTCTTCCTCCCTGGCTGGAGCTGGATTCATCTTCATGAAAAAGATGGATGGCTCTCTTCAGCCCTGTATGGACTACTGCAACCTAAACAAAATAACAATCAAAAACAAGTATCACCTACCATTGATTTCCAAGTTATTTAATAGAATTTGTGGTGCTCAGATTATTACTAAACTGGATCTCCAGGGGGTGTTAAACTAAGTTTATTACCTTCTTTTGCCCCTTCTCTTTGTCCTGACATTAGAACCCCTACTGCAGACCATTAGGATGGACAGTGATATCCAGGAGATCACTCTAGGTGATCAGCAGCATAAAATAGGCGCGTTTGCTGATGATATGCTGCTAATAGTAAGTAACCCAGCAACTGCGCTTCCCAAAATTTGCAAACATTTAGAAACCTTTGGAGTCCATTCCAACTTCAAGGTGAATCATAATAAATTGTTTATAATCTCCACTGGCATTTAAAAAAAACTATGAAAAGTCATTTGGAAACAAATTTACCTTTTAATTGGTCTTCTCCTCATTTAACATACCTAAGAATGAAGATTTGCACTGATCCGGGCCATCTATTCAATTTGAACTACCCCCCCCTCCTGAAAAAAATCACAGATGACCTTGCTTCCCTGGATGTCCCTGTACTTTCATGGTTTGGGAGAAAAAATATCTTATTATCATTAATTGTCCCCAAACTGACTTATCTCCAACAAATATTCCCTATCTCGATACCATCTAAGTTCTACACTACTCTACACTCTCTTTTTAATTCCTTTATTTGGAATAAAAGGAAAGCGAGGATGTCCTATAAGGCCTTAACTTACCCGAGGGAGAGAGGAGGGATATCTTTACCCGACCCCGAACTATACGGTAGGGCAGTTCTTCTCACAAGAGTAGTGGACTGGTTGAGATGTCCCCCCCACAAATCCTGGGTCTCAATGGAGCAGACATTACTAGGCTTCTCACTTAAAGCCTTTCTACTGGGTCAAAAGTCCTCCATACCCCCCCCCCCGCTCTAACATTTCCCCGGTCATGATGAAAGCCACCTTCCTCCTGGGAATTCCTCTTCCTTCCCCGATTTTGAGAGTAGGAGATATAATACATATGGCCTCACAAGCCCTACAAGACAGTATGCCATCTAAAGTTATATTTTCTGAGGTGAAGATTATAGACTTATATCAAGATGGAAACCTTGTTTCCACAGACGACTATGTTTAAAGCATAGGGGAACATACTACCACATCTGGTGGAGCTGCCCAAAACTACTACAATGGTGGGAGGAAATTTTTTAAATTGGAAATCAGATATGCGGAACCACATTCCCTCCTTCCCCAGAAACTGCCCTTCTAAACTTAGTCCCACAGAACCCAAGCCCATCTAACCTACGACTTTTTAAACATTTACTCAGTGCAGCCAAACTTCTGGTGCCAACCCTGTGGCTATTACTCGATGTTCCAACTACCGAACAATGGTACCTTAAAATAGATCAAATATACAGGCTGGAAGAATTATCATCATGGGAGTCGAGATCACACTATGTATTTGACAGGATATGGGGAGATTGGAAATCCTTTAGGGGATACAAAGTTTGATCTCTCTCAATTACGAGATTCAAGCACTCTCAGTATTTTCAGCAACCCCTTCTATCTTTGAAACATCTCCCTAGAGAGCTGGGAGAGCTCTACCCTCAACTGCTTTGATAGTATAGAAGGCGAAACATCCTACCCAACCTGCCTTAGACCCTTGACTATGGCACCCTCACTTTTATAATCTGATTGCTATGATATTATGTTGTGACCAGCGGACCTATCTTACACTGTTAAACCTCTGTATGTTTGACATATTTTATCATCGGAGGTCTGTTGGTTATACCTCTGATGTCTGTATCTATATATGTATACTCTGATTTTTCTCAATAAAGAGTTTAAAACTAAATAAATAAAAAAACTGAGTTTATTACCTGGGACAGACATTATAAATACTTCTTGGTGTCTGTCATGAACCAGAGGGTGTGAACCCACTGTGCCATGTGTCCTACCTCCTATAAGGGCATCCAGGCAGACCAGGGGGTACCAGTGCAAGGTACCAGAGGTACAAAGATAGTCAGCAGGCGAAATTGTAACCAGGAGGCAACAGGAGAGTCGAGGCAAGCAGGCAGGGATCAAACAGGTACAAGGACCTTGACGTTTAGGCAGCTGGGAAGGGGGCTGGACAATTTATATAAGTGCAGGAGGGCTAGGATTGGTCAGCATGGTCACATGTGCTAAACCTATAAATCACGGGAAGTGGCGAGCGCCAGCCCTAAGTAAGTGCTACAGGAAACAAGCTGAAAGGATGCTGTGCACAGGGCTGGAAGGAAACCGTGTAGCGGATTCACTGCAGAACATAGAGCCCAGGACTGCGGTGGTAAGCAGCAGGACATGGGAGGACACCAACTGCTGTTACAGTGCCCTTATGGTTTTGTAACGCCCCAGTGTTTTTTCAGGAACTGGTTAATGACATCTTCAGGGATCTTGTTTACATTTGTGTCATAGTCTAACTGGACAAAATCCTAGTCTTTTCACCTGATCAGGGCATGCATCCCAGGAATGTCCACACTGTCCTCCAGCATTTGTGTCAGAACCAGTTACATACTAAATTTGAAAAATGTTCACCTTTCCTGGGCTATATTATCTTTGACAAAAATGTATCCATAGACTCCTATAAGCAGTCTGTGGTTCTACTCTGGTCTCGTCCTACTGGTTTATTCCTCATTTCTCTACTCTGACACATAGATTTCTGCTTTTAACCATAAAGAGGCCAATTCTAAAGTATAGACTCCAGAGGCAGAGACAGCTTTCTCTTAGGTATCTATTCTTCACCATCCAGATCCTACCAAACAATTAATTCCTTCAGGTGGAATTATTCTCTGTTGGAGCTGGAGATGTCCTCTTGCAAAAAGAGAACTCAGTGAAAATCGACAACCACTGCTGAACAAAACGACTCTATTGGGGATTGTGAGCTATTGACTATTAAGTTGTTGGAGGGAGCCAATCGTTGAGTTGTCATTTACACTGTCCATAGCAATTTAATTTACTTTCAATCTGCCAGGCGGCTTAACCTCCACCAAGCATGGCGGTTTTTGTTCTTTACCTATTTAAATTTTTTGTTACATGGATCTCATAGGGCCCCATAGCAAAATTTAGGATGGGCCCCCATACCCCACCCAGTTTCCCACTACGTGTGCATCAAATGCACCCAAGCAATGATCAAGGCAACATGCAACGCCCCAGATTTCTGACCAACCCCAGCCAGCACAAGAGGGAGTTCAGTGCATGGGAAATAATACAGTTGCCATTGTTTATAATGGAAGCTGTAAAATCTCTTTGCACTGAGCTCCTCCTAGCATGGGATGCATGAAAATATAGTGTTTTTATGTTGAAACTGCCCCTTGAATTCACATGGGCTGTCTCCCTGGGAGGTATACCAATGCTCTCAAAATCAATAAACATTTGGCTTCTAAATGTTGAGAAACACGGTTCTATACTGTTTATACAACCCTTTAGATATTAAACTATAAAAGAACAAACATTTTGTAAAGAAAGTGATCATTCTTTTAAAGTTTTTAGCAAATATCCACAGAATAAGTGACAAGTATTGGATTGGGGGGGTTGGAGTTCTGGGACCCCATTGATCTCTATAACGATAGGTTCCAGAGTCCCCTAATTAAAAGTAGTGTGCACCAGTCCACCACTCAATTCACTTTTCTCGGACTAATTCTGACAGCACTTTGTTAGTTCCATCCTCCTGTGGATTAGTGTTAAATATCTTTCGTTGGATAACCCCTTTATGAAGTGCTCCCAGGTTCAATGCTTTGGTGGTAAAACTATACATACACCACAGACAATTGTCCCCTACACCAGTCCAACTACTTTGATATGATTTTTGGAGGGAAAAATTTGCTGTAACGGTCTTTGGGTGCCACATTGCATTTGAAAAGACCCTAAAGTGCCCATTTTCTCCTGAATACGAAAACACCCCATTTGTGGCCATCATAAACTGCTGTTTGGGGATAAGTCAGCGATCAGAAGGGAAGGAGTGGCATCTCGATTTTCTAACATGGAATTTGCTGAAATGGATTTTAAGGGTCATAACTTTTTATTTTTTGTTGACTCAGCTTTTTGAGGGCTAATTTTTTGTGGGACATGCTGTACTTTTTACGGGCATCCTTTTGGGGCACATTTCAATTTCTGATCACTTTTTATCTCATTTTTTGGGAGTTAAGGAGTTAAGAAATTGCAATTCTGTCAGTGTTTGTTATGTTTATATTTTATGGAGTTCACATTGTGGTATAAATGATATTATAACTTTATTCTGCAAGTTGATACCAAATTTATTATTTTTTCATGTTTTACTACTTTTGCATAATAAATGTTTTTATTAAAAATCTGTTGCATTTTGCATTGCCATATACTGTACTAAAATCCATAACATTTTTCTTTTTCTGCCAATGTAGATGTCTGAGGGCTTGTTTTTTGCAGGACAGAATGTACTTTTTTTTAGGTACATACGTTTTTTTGATCACTTGGTTTTTAAAGAGGCTGTTTTGGGATAGATGCGATCTCTGAAAAGACATTTCAGAACATCCGTTCAGAGATAAGTCCCGACAGCCGGGATGTTTATAGTCAATGGGCAATGGTTAATAACTGGTTAATTAGTTATTAATTTGTTTACTTTACTATTATTAGGCTATGTTCCCATTTGTCAGATTTGCTGTGGATTTTCCATGCGGATCCAACATAGAAAATGTATAGCACACTACAATGCAATCTCATCTTTATTTATTCATAAATAAAAGTCACCATAAAAAACAGATATATTCAGTAAATGGAACAACATATTAGCCAGATCTCATAACCCCTGGATCACAATAAAGTGCTTGTTTATGTCCGGGAATATATCCTAGCTATAGAAGCGGCCAAAGAAGTGGATGACTTGAGCTCACTCCATTCGATTCCCAGACATTTTTAGGAGGTGCGCCAATCAGACAGTAGTGGATTTAGATTTAGTGGCATTGATAGAATTTTGATTTCGACCAGAGGGGGCAATTGGAAAAACCTTTGGCCCAAAGGGAAACTAAATGGATTTTTACCTTGGATAAAGTGGCATCTAATGGCCTAAATGAGGGTAACAGTTTTTTTTCATTTCTATAATTTAGAGGGATGCGTTGCTTTGATCTCGGTCATCATATAGAATAAATACTTTATTATTTTTAGTTAATTTTAACTATTGAGTACATATATGTTCTATGTACGTCGGGGTGCAGTCATCCCTTTGGGTCAGTAAGCACTAGTTGTATGTACAGTCGTGGCCAAAAGTTTTGACACACATATTTTTAAGAATTGACACACATATTAGTTTTCACAAAGTTTGCTGCTAAACTGCTTTTAGATCTTTGTTTCAGTTGTTTCTGTGATGTAGTGAAATATAATTACACGCACTTCATACGTTTCAAAGGCTTTTATCGACAATTACATGACATTTATGCAAAGAGTCAGTATTTGCAGTGTTGGCTCTTCTTTTTCAGGACCTCTGCAATTCGACTGGGCATGCTCTCAATCAACTTCTGGGCCAATTCCTGACTGATAGCAACCCATTCTTTCATAATCACTTCTTGGAGTTTGTCAGAATTAGTGGGTTTTTGTTTGTCCACCCGCCTCTTGAGGATTGACCACAAGTTCTCAATGGGATTAAGATCTGGGGAGTTTCCAGGCCATGGACCCAAAATGTCAACGTTTTGATCCCCGAGCCACTTAGTTATGACTTTTGCCTTATGGCACGGTGCTCCATCGTGCTGGAAAATGCATTGTTCTTCACCAAACTGTTGTTGGATTGTTGGAAGAAGTTGCTGTTGGAGGGTGTTTTGGTACCATTCTTTATTCATGGCTGTGTTTTTGGGCAAAATTGTGAGTGAGCCCACTCCCTTGGATCAGAAGCAATCCCACACATGAATAGTCTCAGGATGCTTTACTGTTGGCATGACTCAGGACTGATGGCAGCGCTCACCTTTTCTTCTCCGGACAAGCCTTTTTTCTGATGCCCCAAACAATCGGAAAGAGGCTTCATCAGAGAATATGACTTTGCCCCAGTCCTCAGCAGTCCATTCACCATACTTTCTGCAGAAGATCAATCTGTTCCTGATGTTTTTTTTGGAGAGAAGTGGCTTCTTTGCTGCCCTTTTTGACACCAGACCATCTTCCAAAAGTCTTTGCCTCACTGTGCGTGCAGATGCGCTCACACCTGCCTGCTGCCATTCCTGAGCAAGCTCTGCACTGGTGGCACTCCGATCCTGCAGCTAAATCCTCTTTAGGAGATGATCCTGGTGCTTGCTGGACTTTCTTGGACACCCTGAAGCCTTCTTAACAAGAATTGAACCTCTGTCCTTGAAGTTCTTGATGATCCTTTAAATTGTTGATTGAGGTGCAATCTTAGTAGCCACAATATCCTTGCCTGTGAAGCCATTTTTATGCAACGCAATGATGGCTGCACGCGTTTCTTTGCAGGTCATCATGGTTAACAATGGAAGAACAATGATTTCAAGCATCACCCTCCTTTTAACATGTCAAATCTGCCATTTTAACCCAATCAGCCTGACATAATGATCTCCAGCCTAGTGCTTGGCAACATTCTCACCTGAGTTAACAAGACGATTACTGAAATGATCTCAGCAGGTCCTTTAATGACAGCAATGAAATGCAGTGGAAAGTTATTTTTGGGATTAAGTTAATTTCCATGGCAAAGAAGGACTATTCAATTCATCTGATCACTCTTCATAACATTTTGGAGTATATGCAAATTGCTATTAGAAAAACTTAAGCAGCAACTTTTCCAATTTCCAATATTTATGTAATTCTCAAAACTTTTGGCCACGACTGTATACATATTGAGGATGGTATTGTATTATGTATTGTATTATGCAGTATTATACGTTGCGGATGTAATCCCTGGAGGCCATTCTGGCACTAGAGATATGAACGTTGCGTTAAGCACTTTATGTGACCCAGGGGTTATGAGATCTAGCTAATGAGTTGTTTCATTTGCTTCATATATATGTTTTTTATGGTGACTTTTAATCATGAATAAATAAAGATGATATTATATATAATGTGCGATCCTTTGTTTGGAGTTTTTACAATATTCGATCGTGCTTTACTCTCACTATAGGATTATGGAGTGTTAATTGGTGTACTACACTACAATGCAATGCAAATAAATGTAAAAGTTGATTACAGGTTTCCTTTGGATCCACGGTATGCTGCTGCAGAAATATGTCAGATTTCAAAAGAATGACAAACAGTGAAATCCATGATTAAATCCACACTAAAGTCTACATCAAAATCATACAACACGTTTCAAACATACGCAAGATCTTGTTTAGTGTTTTTTGCTTTTCAGATAATCAAAAATAGCTAATTTTCTTCTAATAGCTCACTCTAGAGCACCCTGTTGTCCGTAAAACAATTTACCAGTAATTGTGAGTCATGATATTAATTAGCTTAAGGTCCTTTAACATGAACCAATTTAGCAGAAATTATCAGGAATGAACAAAACGTTCCCAATAAACGCCTGATGGTCAGGGACATGAGAGATACATTTAAATATGCAGCACAATGGCTGTGGGGATGGAGCTGTGGCTCCAGGAGCTGGAGAGGATGGCAGTGGTGGCATTGGCAATGATTGTAGTCCTCTCTGTGACTAATCCCTTTAGAACTCCCAGGCCCTCGTGTGCAGTGTTAGGAGGGCATACTCTTTCTTCCCTTGGAACACACCCTCGACTTTTTGTGGTTCCTTCCTGGTGGTGGCTGGGGTGCCCTAGATGTTAAGTAGATGGGTGTAAGGCAGGAGGGCAGAACCTAGGGGCCGGAGAATGGGGGAATCAATGATCAGGTCCATTTGGTTATAATAAATAAAATCTCTTTCTTTACTGAACAGATGATGGGAGATGTACCATATACACAAGCAGTAGGCACATTTCTTAAGTGTATTAAATAGCAGGTCTCTCCTAAAAGTTATATATAGGAGATGGCAATGATGGTAATAATCCTCCCTGAGTCTGTCTGTAGATACACTTTGCAATCTGCCCAAACAGACACAACTCTTTCTGTAATGCACAGTCTGCAGAGTGCAGTCCTTAGATCCTGATGGTCAGTCCATCTCAGAAGTGTGGCAGGTGCCGGAGGCAATTAACCCTTTGCACATGCAGTAAAGTCTGTTGCAATAAACATATGGTTACCTTACTGTCTTATTCCAAGCATGGCCTCTAAGTGGTTCTCAACCATTTATAAATATCTGTTCTCTTTCTCTCAGTGTTATTTTCTCAGTTTAGTTTCTTCTCTGGCAGCGTTCAGTCTCAAGGATGAAAGTTTCCTGGTTTAGGGTTAGTTATGAGCAGTTCATACATACACGTCCTCTGTCTAAGCATGCTCAGCAAAGACTCCTCTAACCGGGGGATGGGACCAGCCAATCACTCTGGCAACTAAACTTAAGACTGCCAGTTTTAACTATTTACTGCCTATACACAACAATTTGGGATTCACAGTGCACCAAAAAAGGTCACTTAAACAATTTAAGTACATTAGTAATAAAACACAATGTTGACTTTAGTAATGATCCTCTTCAATATCAACACTTTAGCAGTGATTCACTGGGTCACTGGAAATGCAGCAATTGTCTTCTGTGTATGGGGACAAGTGATCGCTACAGTAAACGACAATATCCCCATGCAGTTTCATTGATTCTGGACAGCAGATCTCTGTTTATACATATATCAGGTGATCGCCAGCACCTTTTATCAGGAACAAGTGTTTCTCAAAACACTTTTCAGCGATACTTGGCCAGATTGTCAGTCCGAGTAAAAAAAAAAAAAAACAGTTCCTTACATGCAATCTAATGGAAATGTGGAAGCTGCTATAAAGATTGCTGTGTCCCCATTGAAGCTACCCAGGTGCCACATAGTATAATAATAATAATCTTTATTTATATAGCCCAACATATTCCACAGTGCTTTACAATCAGAGTTCATGTACAGAGTCATATATAACATAGCTAAAGACAAGTCAATAATTAGAACAAGAGGAATGAGGGCCCTGTTCGCAAGAGCTTACAATCTATGAGGAGATAGGGGGTGACACAAAAAGGTAAAAGTGCTTTTTTTGTACAATGGTCCATCCATCTTAACAAAAATAGGGATAGATATAACGCTGCATGAGTCAGCCACCAGATGATATTTCTAGTGCTTTTGAGTGCATGGAGTGTGGTGGAAAGTGTTTGATGATGGATCAGTTTCAGAAGAATGATGATAGAAATCCGGTAAATGGAGATGAGTTAGATAAGGGGATTTGATAGGCCACACTTAAAAGATGTCTTTTTAGGGTGCTCCTATAAAACTGTGTTTTTTTAATTACCCTAATTGCTTGAGGTAGGGCATTCCAGAAAACTGGTGCAGCTCCAGATAAGTCTTGGAGATAGGACTGAGAGGTTCAGATTATGGTGGATGTTAGTTGTAAATCATCTGCAGAGAGTAGAGCATGGATAAGGTGGTGGACAGAGATGAGGAAGGAGATGTAGAGGGGTGCAGCATTGTGGATAGCTTTGTGGGTGAGAATGACCAGTTTATATTGAATCCAATGTTGTATTGACAACCAGTGCAATGACTGGCACAGGGTGGAGGCATCAGAGTAGTGGTTAGACAGATAGATTAGTCTGGCTGCTGCAATCAGGATAGCTTGGAGAGAGGAGAGTTTAGTGAGGGGGAGACAAATTAGTAATGAGACAATGGATCTGCCCATCTTCTATGTAGCTATGTATCTATCCAACCAATTCTTCAGATCTATAAACTGGAATGATGCAGTCTGGTAGCATCCACACACTTTTCCAGTAAGAAGCAAAGTCATCCAGGATATATTTAAAGAGTAACAAAACTTTTGTTAAACTTACTTTTAAAATGTTCAAAATACCCCAAAATGATTTTTCTATTATACTTTATTAATCAATTATGCGGTCTTCCTACTCAAATAAACACCCAATAGTTCTGGATGCTATCATGCCTTAAAATCACTATTTATGTCAGTGCTGTACTGGAGTACGCATTGCACTAGGGCCGCAGTGATTGCTACACAGGCCACAGCACAGATCTCTGCTCCTGCTTGTGCTTCTCTCAAGCTTGGCTAAATTCTGGCATGGCACAGCACATTGGCTATAGAGAGCCTTGAGCTGAGCAGAGCAGACTCAGGCAAGGGCCTGCTCTGTTCAGCTAAATCCTGGCATAACAAATCCATACAGGGTACAAGTTACCAATGTGCTGTGCCAGAATTTACCCAAGCTTAAAGGGAGCACAGACAGGAGCAGGGATCCGCTGCAGCCCAAGTTAAATGTTATTATAATCATTCTGATATTCTGATTATATAAATGCTAGCTATCAAATGCTAAGATGTTCAGTGCTGGTGAAGGATAGTTCATAGGAGTGGCTGACAGTTGTTACTTCAGCATGGTTGTCTTCCAGAATTGCCTTTAGCTGGTGATAGGTGAAACAGCAACAGCTCCACCTAGCAGCACTCCAACTTCCAGAAAAGAGGAAGAAGCATTGCTTATCTCTCTCCCACTTTCTGCCCATTGCAAAGACATCATCATGATTATCTTTCAAGTAAGGCCATGTTCGCATGTGTGGCAAGCTGATCCAGCTGCCTGAACCGGCACAAATGCAACGTTTTTTGTCCAGTCGAAACCTGGCATTATACTGAAAAGCCGGATCGCCACCAGACCTCATTACAGTCATTGGGGATAAGGCGATGAACTATATTATCTGGCACTGCCGGATCAGGGGATCTTATTGATACTGAAGTTCATGACCAGCCAGCCCATGAGCCTTGCCTGTCTCCTTTTCTCTCTGTGCCCTACTTCCAGCAGCAGCTGTGCACAGACCTGCAAGTAAGAAATAAGTCCTTATCAATTCATTTGTATTTGGAAGACTTTTAAATACTGATATACAGTTGTCAAATGATTATATCGTTTTTGTTCTTAGATCAGAAATATATATATTTTTCAATATCTTTTCCAGAGAAGTAACTTAAAGTTCTTAGGTTCCAATTTAAAATTCTTCAACTATCACTTGGCCTTGTATAGTATTATTGGCCTCTTAAAGGGAGTCTGTCACCAACCAGGACTGTTTGTAACGATTGGCATATTTATAGCTCTCCAAATGTTATTTACAGATATGCCATTAGGTGCTTATTTTTTCTAGCCTCCCAAAAACAGCTTTTCATAATTATGCTAACGAGATGAAAAGGGCACAAGGAACCCTGCTCCCCCCATCCCACCCCTACCCTTTTGTTCTCTCCATTTCCCTGCTTTGGCGATATCATCATGAAACCGCTGGAAATTATAGGCAGATGCTTCCCTCTTTTGTTCTCCTGTGCCGTCTTTTACCTGCTGCTGGCAGTGGCTTCAAAATCTGAACTGCGCATGCTCCTGTCCGAGATTTCCAGCAGCCTCATGATAATGTTACTGTCATCATGAGGCTACATACAATCACATCATATTATTATAACCACTTCCAATGTTTGATGTCGGCAACGCATTGCTCATGAAGGAAGTCACGTGTGATGAGCTGGCCTGGTAGGTATATAAGGTGTGTGATTGGCTGTCTGCACACATATCCCTTGTAGCTGTCATCAGTAAAAGTTGCAAAAAAATAAATGATTATTGGCTTTTAGGCCAAGGATGTGCCCAGCTGAAAATGTCCCCGGAAGAAGCCTGTAAGGGCGAAACGGCGTTGGGAGGAGGCGACCGCAGGATCCAGCACACTACGAGGGTATATGTTATTATTTTTACTACCATCTTGTTATCACTCTTTGAGGATAAGCCTGTCTTTTGGGATTTCTTTCCCAGGGCCCCATTATTATGATGTAATTTTCGAGTGGTGGTGTTCATATACCTTTTATGCACTTGTGTGTGTGTGCCCTCTGTGTGTTGATCCTGCGGTCCCCTCCATTTTTTGTTTCCTCATTTTTGTTCTGTTTGCCACAATTGTTTACTATTTTTATACTTTAATCATGTATTAAATAAAGGCATATAATTTGTTCTAAAACGCTTGGAGTGTTGTATTCAATGATATTCGGTGTCCAGCTGAAAATGTGCAGTTTATGAACTGTTCACATGCTGCTATGGTGAAAGTGTATCGTAAGTGGGCAAAAGGCACCATGGCAAATAAGAGATGTGGAAACTACAGAGCACCACTTGCATTGATGTGACTGGGTGAATGTCGGCTATGAAGGTGTGCGAGGGCTACGTGACATATGTCTAAAACAGTTCAGTGAATCCTAATGCGTATGGGGCTCCAAAGCAGACGGCTGGTCACTGCACCTCTGCTAATGAAGTTGCATCGGCAGAAAAGGCTTCCTTTTTTGAGGCAGTATTGTAATTGGACCTTCGCTAACTGGCAAAGGGTTGCTCTCACGTCGGGAAGGGTACAAGATACAATAGACACACAAGAAACAACAAACAAGCGTCTAGGCAAAAGCTGGGGATATTGGTCACCTCCTGACAAGATCCTATCAGCTGACCCTAGACTACTGTGCACACGTTTAGACCCCAAAAGTGGGAATAAACATGCCCCCGTGCCTAAGACTGAATTAACCCTATAGTCTCTGAGATAGTGGACAAGGGGGAAAAAAGGCAGCCTGCTTCCTCTAATCCTGGAGGAAGCAAGTGTCTAACTAACAGCCTAGACAGAACACAAATGGAAACCCAAAACAAACTTATCTTTTAAGCAGAGCAGAAACAGCAATCCATCTTTCCTCAGAGTGAGAAATAAGCTGTAACCCGCAAAGGACACTGGGTAGGTGCGTGATTTAAACTTACACAAACAACCCCACCCAGTGCACCAGAAGGGAGGCAGGTACAGCTCACTCTAAGAAAAGAGAAAACACTATACACGTGCTACCAACCTGACAGACCTCCGCACCTCACCAGAGCAGGGCATGACAATTGCCTTCTTAAGGGGTGCTTCTAGCCTTTCTGCTGCCTGAGGCAAAAACTGAAATGCCTCCCCCCATGCCAATTTCTTAACCTAACCTAAGACATACTTGAAAAACATTATATACAGCACTACAAAACATACAGGAGAAGACAGCACTACATACCTCTTACATCCAGTGAGGTGTCCTCTGATGTAGACATTCTCTTTCTTTATCTTCTCCATTCAAACCAGACCGCTATGATGATTTATTTCAGCCAACTCTTGTCTCTGCAGAGTTTGACAAACAGACATCTTAGTTTCCTACTTTTCCATCCTCTCCCCACCTTCTGAACACCCCATCCTGCCACCTCTAATACTGTACTGCAGAAACAGATAATCCGCCTCAAAATACTATTACTAGTGATGAGGTCTGACTACATATTAGCGATTGGTGCACTAAGTATTGTTGTGAACTTGTGACATCACAGCACTATATATGTAACATGTACAGTTGCAAGAAAAAGTATGTGGAATGATATGGATTTCTGCACAAATTGGTCAGAAAATGTGATCTGATCTTCATCTAAGTCACAACAATAGATAATCACAGTCTGCTTAAACTAATAACACACAAAGAATTAAATGTTACCATGTTTTTATTGAACATACCATGTAAACATTCACAGGTGGCAAAAGTATGTGAACCCCTAGACTAATGACATCTCCAAGAGCTAATTGAAGTGAGGTGTCAGCCAACTGGAGTCCAATGGATGAGATGATATTGGAGGTGTTGATTACAGCTGTGCAGCCCTATAAAAAACACACACCAGTTCTAGGTTTGCTTTTCCCAAGAAGCCTGATGTGAATGATGCCTCGCATAAAAGAGCTTTCAGAAGACCTACGATTAAGAATTGTTGACTTGCATAAAGCTGGAAAGGGTTATAAAAGTATCTCCAAAAGCCTTGCTGTTCATCAGTCCACAGTAAGACAAATTGTCTATAAATGGAGAAAGTTCAGCACTGCTGTTACTCTCCCTAGGAGTGGCCATCCTGTAAAGATGACTGCAAGAGCACAGCGCAGACTGCTCAATGAGGTAAAGAAGGAACCTAGAGTGTCAGCTAAAGACGTACAAAAGTCTCTGGCATAAGCTAACATCCCTGTTATTAGTTTAAGCAGACTGTGATTGTCTATTGTTGTAACTTAGATGAAGATCAGATCACATTTTATGACCAATTTGTGCAGAAATCCCTATCATTTTAAAGGGTTCGCATACTTTTTCTTGCAACTGTATGTATGGACAGCAGAACGTATCACACTACCTAACACCCTGCACTGGAACCTGTCAGCTACACTATATTACAATCTAACCTACACTGACTATCTCCCACTAACTATCTGTAATATATATATATATATATATATATATATATATATATATATAAGCTAACTAACTATCTAATGTAATGTGACACAGCAAAGCACAGAGC
Organism: Bufotes viridis; assembly: GCA_033119425.1. Lineage (NCBI taxonomy): Eukaryota > Metazoa > Chordata > Amphibia > Anura > Bufonidae > Bufotes > Bufotes viridis. The sequence continues at coordinate 373,002,312 of CM065590.1, read as the reverse complement.
ACAGCAATGACACTGCTGTCTCTCTCAGAACTGAAAAAACCCCTGCAGAAAATGGTTGCTGGGGAGGTTCTTATATAGTAAGGGGTAGGCAACTTTCCTATTGGTTGCTAAGGATGTTGCTAAGCTCAGACAAAGACATTGCAGCCTTCTCATTGGCTAACAAGTAAGAAGCAAGGAGGGATCATGGGTTCAGAGGGAAATAAAATCTAGAATATTTGTGAATACGAATATATAGCACTATATTCTAAATATTTGTGAATTTTCAAAGTAGCGATATTCGCAATTAAAATTGACAATTCGAATATTCGCGCCCAACACTAACTATTACCACACAGATAGTTCCCCTTCAATAATTATTGGCACACAGTGCCCTAAAAAATAACTGTGCCCAGAAAATAGTGTTCCTGAAACTTATAGTGCCGTAAATAATTTTGATAATCTAATACTGTGCCAGGGTGCCTCCCAATGTAACAGTCCTCCTAATAGTAATAATTCTCTGCCACTGTGCACTATGTGGTGAGAGTGCACCCAATAGTAATAATGTCCCTCATTTTGCCCTCAGAAATAATAATGCACCCATAGTGCCCCAGTAGTAATGATTCCCCCTATAATGTGTGCCTGTACAAAAAATACCCCCTTATAGTGTTTAGCAGTACGAAAATACCCCCTTATGTGTGCCAATACAAAAAATGCTCCCTTATAACGTGTGCCAGTACAAAAAAAAACTTTTAGTGCACCCTGTATAAAAAATGTCCCCATAGTGGCCACTTTAGAATGTGTGCCAGTAAAAAAATATAAAAAGTATGAAAAATGCTCCTTTATGTGCCAGTACGAAAATGCTCCCTTTATAACGTGTTAGTACAAAAAGCTACCCCTTTTAGGTCCCCCAGTAGAATGGATGTCCCCTTATTGGCTCCCTTATAATGTGTGCTAGTACGAAAATGCTCCTTTTTACAGACGCAATGTCCCTATAGTGCTTTCTCCAGTTACAAAATAATGACCCCCACCTCATTGTGGCCCAACAGCATGGTGCCAAATAAAAAAAATAAACTCAAATACTTCTCCATTCTACTGTCAGCGATACAGTGCAAGACACACACCTCTTCTAGTCTGTGCCCAGAGCTCTATGCAGCCTGGCTCAAGCAGCGCGATAATGATGACACTTGCCTCTGATAGGCTACAGGAACTTGGAATAAGGCCTATTAGAGGAAACTCTGAGTCAGGGAAACATCGCTCCCATGCCCCAGTCGCATCATTCAATTGTATTGCTGTCCTTAGTACAGCGATGCAGTTGAATATGTAGAGATGAGAGTTTCCACAATGGAAGCGCTCATTGCCAAAGGCCCTTCCGCTGCCCCCCTCTGTCCCCTAGATGAGTTGAATAGATGGATGTTGGCGTATCAGGTGAGAAACATTAGAGAATAAATACCGTGGAAGAACACAAGTTGGTAGTGGAAACATTATGATTTGGAGAATGTTTTGGTGACATGCTCTGGTCCCATTCATCCATGTAGAAGGCTCGACCATTCAATTTGGGTATGAATCCATCCTTGCAGATTCAATCATTGTGTTCACTCTATGGATCCTTCCGTATACATGCTCCAGCAGTTGTGGTAAGCACTGCAGTTAGCATGGCTCCAGACACCTGTAACAACCTACCAGGAACTTATTGAGTCAGTGTGTCTGTGTTGCACATGGAAGTTACTCTTGATATTAGCTTGGGGTCATAATAATGTGACCCAACTGTGTGAATATATATAAAATGGCATGCAAAAGTTTGGGCACCTGGTTGAAAATTACTGTTACTTTGAACAGTTAAGCAGGTTAAAGATAAAATTATTTGTAAAAGGCATGATAAAGAGGACACATTCCCTTTTTATTTTATGAACCTAAACACAACTCAAAATCTACAATAGACTACCTTAAAAAGCGCAAGCTGAAGGTATTACAATAGTCCTCACAGTCCCCTGATCTGAACATTATTGAAAATCTGTTGATAAAGAGCAGTGCAGAAATATCACAGAACTAGAAGACTTTTTTCTAGGAATAATGGATGAAAATCCATCAAACAAGAATTGGAAGACTTTTGGCTGGCTACAAAAAGTAATTACAAGCTTTGATACTTGCCAAAGGGTTTGTTACTAGGTAGTAACCATGCAGAGTATCCAAAGTTTTGCTTTGGGCCCTTTTCCTTTTTTGTTATTTTGAAACTGTAAAAGAGGAGAATAAAAATAATTTTTGCTTAAAATACAAAGGGAATGTCATCCTTATGCCTTTTGGAGATAATTTCATCTTCAACTTGCCTAACTGTTCATAGTAACAGTAATCTTATACTGGTTGCACAAACTTTTGCATGCCATTGTATTTCAGCCGTTCAGGCATCAAAAAAATGATAAGTTGTCAACCCTGGACTGTGGTCTGAATACACTTTGGTGTCTGGGGTCTATATTCATTTTAGGGTGATAAAAAAGTAATATGGATTACTTGTGTATAGATGTGTGCATATGTGCTGTACATGTGTTTACTTGTTAAACATTTAAGCCTGTCCCTGACTGTCCTTCTGAGTGTTACTGACCAAACACCTATTCCTTTTTCTCTGTATGGCAGGATCACTTGATTCAGCTCCCCCCAGCCTTGTTGTGATCTAAGGTTTAGAATACCAGACAGTGCTGGAGCTTTAGGGGGTAAGTACCCTAGACACCAGGTACTTGTCTCATTCACTTCCCTAGAACCTTAAACTTTTCTCTAAAAACAATAAAAATATTTATTTATTTTGCTGAGGGTAAGCCCTAAAAATGTATCATAAAATTCAAATGTTCTACATTGGGTTTTGCCATGGAGTTCTCCCCAAATTTGACCAAATATTTTACTTTTTGTTAAAATGTAAACTTTTTCTTTTTTTAATAAGTGTTAAGAAGTATTTTTTTTTCTACTAACTTTACTTTTTTTGTTGTTTTCATGAAGATGAGGATGGTATAAGTGTCCTGCTACAGTGAGTACTGACTGTCCTTCTGCATGTATTAAATACTAAGGTGTGTGCTGCAGACATCCATAGACACAGACAGTGCTCAGAAAACCTGAGGTTAAGACAACAGGCACAAGGGTGTGCTTTTGCTGATGTTGATGAAATTCTAACTTGCACATCTTCTACTATAAGATTACTCTCTGCATCATTTTTTCAAAATGGCTCGGGCCATAGAAATAGCAGATCATGAGGCCACTACAATGGAAAAGGTAATGATGTCAATGTGCATAACCTAAAACATAAAACTACAGGTGACAATCGAACTCAGAAACTAATGTGGAAAAGATTTTCCTCATACAAACAAATGCCCAGCAAACATGCAGCAAATGTGGTAAAGAGAACCATTTTGCAGCTGTCAGCAAATCAGCATATAAGTCCCTTTCAAATCCAGCCAAACAGGCTACTGTGCAAGTATTGCATCAGGGTGCAGAGAAGACACCAACTGCAACTGATAACTATGTTTTCATTATCATTACCTCTACAACCAAATTAGTGCAGTCTCCAAGTGCTACAGTCACTATATTCAGTACTGACATTACATTTACAATTAATATAGACCATCAGTGAATATCATAGACAGTAATGCATATAAAATTAATCAAATGAAGAATAAACCTGTCCTAAAAACTGTTACCACCAAAATTTTCCCAAATGGATCTCAGATCCCACTACCTACTATAGGACCATATGATGCTGAAATCCGTTACAAGGACAAAATGCAGAAAACAATTTTTTTCATATTACAAGTAGAGTTGAGCGAACCCGAACTGTAAAGTTCGGGTTCGTACCGATTTTTGGGATTTTTGGCACCCAGACCCGAACCCGAACATTTTCTTAATTGTTCGGGTTCGGGTTCATTATTCGGCGGATTTTATGACGCTTGTTGAAAAGCTGCTGGGCAGCCAATCAACAAGTGTCTAACTACTTTGCCCTTAGAAGCCATCACAGCCATGCCTACTAATGGCATGGCTGTGATTGGCCAAGTGCAGCGTGTGACCCAGCCTCTATATAAGCTGGAGTCACATAGCGCCGCACATCACTCTGCTGCTCTTAGTGTAGGGACAGGTTGCTGCTGGTGCTCTCAGGGTGAGAATAGGAAAAAAGCTTAGCTGATAATATCTGATATCAAAATTGTGTTCACTTAGTGATCTACAACCTTTTTTATTCTTGTGGGTGCAATGTGTAGTGTTTTTTTTTTTATGAGGCCAGTGACAAAGACTGTTTTTTTTCTGTGAGTGGTTGGTGTCGGCGGCAATTTTGTGCAAGTGACGTGCACTTGCAGCTGCATATGTGCCAGGGAAAGTAATTGAATCCAGTCTTCTTACTTCATTTGGAAAAATTTACCCATTTTTAAGTGCACCTGCACTGTATATCTGTCTGGGGAAGGCAAAAATAATGCTGTTACTCCGTTTGTGATTTTAGGGACCTAGGGGTGACGATTTTGTTCTGTAAAGTACCCCTGTGCTGCATATATCCTTGTCATTAATTCTATAAATCCATCAGATTCTGGGCATTTATTTTTGTTTGTGCTAAAAGGTACATTTGCTCTATGCACTACATTTGTTATAGTGAACATTTTTTATTTTTTTTAATCATTAAGTGCCTTTTCTGCCTGCTCAGCAAATCTGATACTGAAAAATAATCAGTAAATCCATCTGTTTCACTGGGGTTGAAAAAAATCCTCTTTTTTTTCTCCTATAAAGTACCTTATTGCCTTGTACTACAAACCAAATAAAATCAGTAAATTCCACTAAGACATTGTGTGTGGAAAAAACACGTAATTTTTGGCACAAAGTAAATTTGTGGCCTGCTCGGTACTGCTGCTAGTGAAAGAATTTCATTTGCATCCGTCAGTTTCACTGGGGTTGAAGCAAGCATATATTTTGTTGAAATATATTCTGTCCTCTGCCAGCACAGGCAATGTGATAGTGAAAAATAATCTGTTAATTCATCTGTTTTACTGGGGTTGAAGAAAAGATAAATTTTGTTGAAATAAATTCCATCCTCTGCCTGCACAGGCAATGATATTGACTCCCTGGATCAACTTCCTGGATAACTCCCTGGATCAACGACCCCTCTCAAATTCATCTTTTTCACTGGGGTTGAAAGAAATCCTCTTTATTTTCCTATAAAGTACCTTATTGCCTTGTACTTGTGTATGGGACAGTAACCTATTAAATATAATTCAGATAAAACATATTGTGAGACAGTGACAGGAAAAGTGATTGATGGCAGGTATTTTTCCCCCAGAATCCTGTCATATGCTGCTTAGCTCCAGGGATTGCCCAGTATGTAGTGGAAAGCTCAAGCTTTCCTGAGGTGGCCTTGTAGAAAAGCCAGTATAGGCCCTGGAGTTTTGGATTGGGGAAGAGTTGGGCGGGTTCCCCAATCCGCAGTCCACTTCTGACAAGTGTTGGCTGCCTTATTAGCTGCACCTGTAGCGCTTGCATAAAGATGCAGGGTCAGAGTGAGCAGGGGGAGATCTGGAACTGACATGCTGGTGCATGAGAGTGTGCGGCAGTGTTGAACTACAGAGCTGACCAAACCATATATAGACGAGCAAGTTTTGTTTTGTATTTTGCCTGAGATGTAAAGGCCTTCTTTTGTTTTGTTGCTGATGACACAATAAAGTGGAACTTTGTTGGACCAAACCCTGTGTGTCACTGTCTCTGACTGTCCGCCAATCATGCCTTTATCAGGAGCTAATTCCCACAGTATATATCTCAATATTATTCTGTTATGAGGGTCTCTGATGTAATAGGGGTGGGAGCCAGCCCAGTAGGAGGAAACGGAGTCTGCATATAAAGTCAAGGACCCATTCACTCATCATTGGCCGGCACCCGTCCCATCCCTACAGAAAAACAAATAATTCTAACTCTGCATTGAGACCTCTCGGAGCCAGTGTTGAACTCAAAGATTCTTCTAGACTCAATTCTGGACATATTAGATATGTGATTGCCATCCCTCCATGGACATGCTACCTTTTCAAACGCCACATATTTTAAAGTGGAGGGGTCACTGTTGTGAAACTCCTTATAATGTTTCGATACGGAGTGTAACTGGTATCCTTTTTTTATATTGGCATTATGTTCTGCCACCCTCTTTTTTAATGTACGTTTTGTTCGACCTATGTATTGTTTGTGGCATGGACATTCCAAAAGGTATATTACATCGATGGAATTGCAGGTAAGGCCTTCCTTGATATCTATTTGGAAAGAGTTTTGAGTAGATTGTACTGACGTGGTTTTCTTTGGAAATTACGTCAACTTACAGTTTTGACAGATACCACATCTAAAGAACCCTTTACTCAAAAGCCAAGTAGATGTGGTGGTCGTTTTCTTATTTTTGATTGAGGGAGCTATTTTTTAACTCAAATTTGGAGCTTTTTTGTAAGTGATGAGTGGATATGTTCTAAGGGTAGGGCCTATAACTTTGTCCTCTAATGAGGTTTTCAATTGTTTTATACTGGGAATTGTATGGTAAGACAATTCTCAGGGGCTCTTCACTCCCGACATCAGACTGCTTTGGTAAGAAAAAATCCATCCTATTCATCAACTTCACCTTATTTAGTGAATTAGTGAGGGTGTGAATAAGGTATTTTTTTCTCCAAAAATTGGTTTTTAAGGTCCCCAGCTTCCTTTTAAATTGTTCCTCAGAGGTGCAATTTCTCTTGAGTCTTCTAAATTGACCCATTGGTATATTTAGTAACCATTTGAGGAGATGATAACTCGAGTACAGGATAAAGCTATTTCTCATCACAGGTTTATAGTACGTGCTACATGAGATTTTGTTATTGGATACCTTGATGTTTAAATCCAGAAACTCTATATGTGTTTTATTGACTTTAGATGTGAATCTTAAATTCTTATCATTGATATTTATTTCTCATAGGAACTCTTCGAGTGAACTATCAGTACCCTGCCATATGAAAATGACGTCGTCGATATAACGACGCCATAGGACCAGGTCTGCCCTGAGCCTGGGCTGTATAGTCTCCTGTTCCCATTGGGCCATAAACAGGTTGGCATAGCTGGGGGCAAACCTGGTCCCCATGGCAGTGCCCTTTATCTGTAGGTAAAACTGAGAGTCAAAAGAGAAATAGTTGTAGGAAAATCCATGGCACACCAATAGTTGCTTTTAAGGGAGAATTTTAATATAACTTCTTGTTGACATAACACTTTGTATTTCAATACATCCAAGAAAAGTTATGATAGGCAAAATACGGTCATGATTATGTCCCAACGTTTCGGTCACGTGTGACCTTTTCAAGGATCTTAAGACCGCATTGAAGGAGACCTCGCTGGATGTACACGGCCGCGTACATCCAGCGAGGTCTCCTTCAATGCGGTCTTAAGATCCCTTGAAAAAGGTCACACGTGACCGAAACGTTGGGACATAATCATGACCGAATTTTGTCTATAATAACTTTTCTTGGATGTATTGAAATACAAAGTGTTATGTCAACAAGAAGTTATATTAAAATTCTCCCTTAAAAGCAACTATTGGTGTGCCATGGATTTTCCTACACTGAATTGATACTTTCTCTGTGAGCACCCACCAACCCAATAAGGTGTGCGGATCTCATATAATACTGAAAGAGAAATAGTTGTGTGACAAGATGTACTGGACGCCCTCTAATATAAAGGAGACTTGGTCTCTTTGTAGTAGTTGACTTGATATGAGTTGTTTCTGTAGGGCTTCCAGGCCCTGTGTATGTTCAATTATAGTGTAGAGGGAGTTCACATCGGCGGTGCCCATCGTCCAGTTATCTTCGAATGTTATTTGTTCAAGTCTAGTGATGATAACAGTTGTGTCCTTAATATATGATGGAATAATTTTGACAACTGGTTGTAATAGCCTGTCAATATACTGAGAGAGATTTGATGATAGTGATCCAATACCGGAAATTATTGGTCTACTGTAATTCTTGTGAATTTTAGGAATGGTATAGAAAATCAGGATTCTTTTATGTGTATCTATTATATATTTGTGTTCATGTTCCGAAAGGATATCTTTATCTAAACCTTTATTGCAATATTTTATCAATTGTTATAGTAAATCTCTGTTGGATTATTTTTTAATTTAGTATATGTTTAATTGTCCGTCAATTGTTTTCTGCATTCTTCCTCATAATCGTTTGTATTTAGAATAACTATTGTTCCTCCCTTATCAGCAGGTCTAATTGTGATATCATTGTTGTTCTGTAGTTGTTTGATGGCTAATATTTCATTCCTAGTTAAATTGTTTTCCACTCTAGTATTTTTCATTTTTTCGTAGATCAATCTCTATATTCTTTTTAAATGTTGCAATTTACTGGCTAATTTCTTGGTTTAGATATCTCTTAGATTTACATTTCAGTCCTGTGTGCATATATTTGTCTATGACTGTTGTTTCTCCCAAAATCGGGTTCCTAATATAGTGTCTTTTGAAACAAATTTTGCGGATTAATTTTTCAACACCTATATATGTTGAAAACGTATCCATATTGGTGGATGGTGCAAATTTAAGGCCCTTATCTAAAAGTGATAATTGTGCTTCTCTCAATTGGGTGTGGCTAAGATTAACCCCTGGTAATTTACTTTCTAGTGTTTGTGTTGATTTCCTCGTCTTCCTCGTCGTATCTTTTTATATCGTTGTGTGAGCGAGTTCTCATTAGTGTCCTCTCATGGTAATTGTTCATGTGGGGATGGGAATTGTGATTGTGTCTCATTGGGGGTGCTTTTCTCATATAGTTTGTGTGTTCCTGATGTCGTTGTCTCAGGTTGTATTCGTGCTCGTGTTGTCGGGTATTCCTTGTTATTGGAGTTGGTGATGGTGGTTGTCTTATTCTCGTTCTGTGATGTGGTGGGGTATAATCCAAAAAAGCTGGGCTAGATATGGTTTCATCTCTATTTGAAGAGACCCTCATAACAGAATGCACTATATGTTTTTGAATGATCCATATACGTATCTACATTACATCAAGTGGAGTGATATATGTTATCCTACATGAATATCCAATTTGAATGATACTACATGAAAAACACAAAGAAGACTTATTTGAATCACTTTGAGATATATATACATTTTATCTGAATTATATTTAATAGGTTCCTGTCCTATACACTTGATATAAGTTATTATAAAATATATATATTTATTTATGCGATTATCATTTTTTTCTTTATTTTACCCCTTTTTTTCCCTCTGTATATTTTTTAATATTAATTTATGTGGGTTTTATTAATAATTGAATTTAAGCATATAAGATAAACAAAATGCACCAATATGTCATAAGAATCGCATGACATTACTTATGCGTTTTTTCCTAAAATGAAATATTTTTTAATATGATGTTCCAGGATGTATTCTACTGTTACTTTTATGTAATTAGTCGTGTATAAGGTGACAGATGTTCTCCACTAATTTTACTGCACACATTGGAATTTTAAAAATCCGATCCAGTTTTTTGTAGCAACACATTAGGACCTCCCCTTAATTGGATCTCTCTCTCCTATAAAAAGACGAACCTCTACCATTATCGCAGATAACCACTGAAGAAGGAACATCTCTAGTTCCGAAATGCGTATGGTACTCAGCGATATAAAGAAGAATTCAGAAGACTCTCTATTCCCTAGTTAAAGGCTTATTCAAGCTCTGGGGACACATGCGATTTTCCCTGTGGAAAAATACAACCGCACCTATGCGCAATACGAAATCTGCACTGATCTGAAAGAAACACGTGACACGCCACATAACAATGCCGGGAGACACGTGGGACGCCACAGCATTGAACCGGCAAAGCAGATATCCCCACTTATTAGTGGGTTGGTGGATGGTACACAGGACGGACTAATCCACTGGATGGGTAAAGTACCCTGTCACAGTACTTACGTTGTTTACCCTTTGATCCATTGGTCCAAGGTCTAAGGTACGCCTCTGCATTGCGGTGGTACCATTAGTGACACTTACGAACTTTGTTATACCATCTGAGTATCATGATTGTCCTGCAGTCTGCTATTCACCATCCAAATTCACATCTATAGGAGAATTCTGATCCACAATTACTGCTCTTCATTCCTGGATCTATATACACATTGGACTCTCCTTTCCATATCCATTTGCATATTAGTATCGTCACGCTCTCCTTAGACATATATTACAGACATGTGTAACTAGATTCAGTGTAAGGACTGTGATCCATTTTATGTGAGAAGCCCATAGTGAATGCTTTATGTTTTATATCTGCTTATATTATTATTATTATTATTATTATTATTTTAGTTATTAAATATTTTCATATATCTTATCTGGTTCTAGATATCTTTGTGTGCCCTCCACTATATATTCTTATATTCACATTACTTTTAGCAACCTAGGGTGGGTTGCAGAGTGAGCACTGTATCCATCTTTGTCCAGTAGGTGGAGCCACTATACCCCTCTTTACTCTATTAATAACTAATCCTGCTGACAAGGAGGTACAAACAATGGTTAACACCTTCAGGACCGCGCCATTTTTCACCTTAAGGACCAGGCCATTTTTTGCAAATCTGACATGTGTCACTTTATGTGGTGACAACTTTAAAACGCTTTTACTTATCAAAGCCATTCTGAGATTGCTTTCTCATCAAATATTGTACTTGATGACAGAGGTAAATTTGAGTCAAAATATTTCATTTTTATTTATAAAAAATACAAAATTTTCAAAAAAAATTGGAAAAATTCGCTATTTAAAAAATTGACATTTCTCTGCTTTTAAACCAGATAGTGATACCTCCTAAAATAACTATTACTTTACATTTCCCACATGTCTACATCATGTTTGGGTCATTTTGTAAATGACATTTTCTTTTTTTGGGACTTTAGAAGGCTTAGAAGTTTAGAAGCTATTTAAGGACCAGTTCAGGTCTGAAGTCTGAAGTTTGTGGGGCTTACATAGTGGAAACCCCCCTCAAATGACCACATTTTAGAAACTACACCCCTCAAAGTATTCAAAACTGATTTTACAAACTTTGTTAACCCTTTAGGTGTTCCACAAAAATTAATGGAAAATGGAGATGAAATTTCCGAATTTCACTTTTTTTACAAATTTTCCATTGTAATCATTTTTTTCCGCTAACAAAGCAAATGTCAATATTTATTGCCCTGATTCTGTAGTTTACATAAAAACCCCATATGTGGTCGTAAACTGCTGTATGGGCACACGGCAGGGTGCAGAAGGAAAGGAACGCCATAAGGTTTTTGGTGGGTAGATTTCACTGGGATCATTTTAAGCTGCCATGTCACATTTGAAGACCCCCTGATGCACCCGTAGAGTACAAACTATAAATGACATTATCCGTCTAATAAATGGAACTACTTTTTTTTTTTTTTTTCAAAACTGGACCTTAACAAAGGTTACCATCAGCTAGAACTGAGTCCAGAGTCAAAATACTTGACAACATTTTCTACACATTTATGCCAAAGAAGGTACAAGCATTTTCCCTTGGAGTTGGCTCTGCAGCATAATTTTTCAAGATGCCATAAGTAGAGTAATATAACACATTCCTAATGCTTCAGTTACAGTGATGACATACTAGTCTTTGGCAAAACTCAAGTTGAACACAATCGTGCTTTACATGCAGTTTTTGAGTGTTTGTCATCTCTGGGACTCACATTAAACACAGAAATATGAATTTAACAAAAAATTCCTGGAATACAGCCTGATCCTAAAAAGGTACAAGCAATAAAAATGGCTTCCATTGAGTGGAGTGTGTTGCTTTCTTGGATGAAATTGTGGAAAGCTTATTTAGAGCATGTACCACTGAAACAGGCGCTGTACAAATTCCTGTGCAACTATAGAACTACGCCACATTGAACAACTAATGCTGCTCCTGCCCAACTACTATTTAACAGAACTCCTCGTATACATATCCCTGATGTGACCAACTATGAACTTCCTGCCGACTCTACTGTAAGACCAGCAGTCTTCAACAGCAAGGAGAAAATGAAACAGAATACAGACAAGAGACGAAATGCCCAACCATCTTCTATACAGAGGGGTGATAAAGAATTACGTCAGAAGCGGAACAACAAAATTTCTCCTGTATATGACCCAGAAGAATACTACGTAACAGCCAAGAAAGGAAGTATGGTTATATACTGACGACTGACGAGCAAAAGGAATGTGAGAACAGGTTGTAACTTGTAGTATACAAGAAGAAACAGATTGTTCCACCACCAGGAGCAAAACTGTAATAATGCATTTACATTACAAGAATCTGCTTAACTAATCATATACTAAATAGTTGCAAATCCAATTTATTTATGAGATAACCAAGATGATGGTAGTCTCACTTTCGAAGCTGTAGTGAATGGTGGGATATGGAGCCTGAAAGTCAAAAGTTTAAAACATTGTTACCCTTTTGCTCATCAGTGTAGCTGAGCAAGATTGACACTCTATAACCCGGAATGCTTCACATTTCAAAGTATTACCAGCAGAAACTGTAGATAAACTCTCTCAGACCCCTAGAGATGTTACTGAGAATGATGGTTCTCAGCAGGAAGTAGCTAGCTTTTCAGAAAACAGTGTTCTCTAACAACCGATACCTGTGAGAGAAAGAAGAGCCCCATTGAGACTTATGAGGAGGCATAATTGTGGTTCTTTGGATCCTGCCTGTGGACTATTAGACTATTAATGACTGTAAAATTGTAATGCCCCCCCCCCCCCCTTAGAAGCTTTATTAACGTTGTTTTTTAAAAAAAAATAAAAATAAAAGGGGGGGGGGTGTGATGTGACATACAGCAAGCATCCATTCCATTTTAAGGAGAGAGCAGATGTGACAGGTGTCTCGCTGAGAACTAGGGAATGGAAAGATGGAGATCTAATTGCAGACAGAATAATAAAAGAAGTTATGTTGAATTTCATTCCTGCCTGCTTCCATTTCAATAAGATATCACACCACCTGGACATTTATGGCATATCGATAGGATATACCATAAATGTCTGATAGTTATGTGGCCCTTAAAGGGGATGTCTCATTATGGACAATGGGGGCCTACTGCTTGAATATGCCACCATTGTCTAATAGGTGCAGGTCCCACCTATATCGAAAACGCATCCCAGCAATGTGGTGGCTGGAGGACTCCTGTCCGGCCATCACCAAGCTGGCTCCCCATAGAAGTGAATGGGAGTGTACCGCGCGTGCGTGGCCCCCGCTCCCATTCATTTCTATGGGGCTGACGGGAATAGCCGAGCCAGTGCTCGGCTATTTTCGCTGGCCCCATAGGAAATAAATGGAGGGCGGCTGCGCATGCGCACTGCGCCCTCCTTCACTTGTGGGGCTGCGTTCTCGATAGTTAGGTGTGGGTCCCAGCGGTGGGACCCGCACCTATAAGACAATGGGGGCATATCCTAGCAAAATGCCCTCATCGTCCATGATGAGACAACCCCTTTAAGTGAATGTAGATCAAGCTGCAAATTCGCAGATACTCCTCCATTTACCGTTATAGGTTTTCCGCATACAAGTGAATGGAGAGCATTTAGCACATTCTATTCCAGAAGTTAATGGAGAGCATTTAGCACATCATGAGATAGCAGCAAGTCCCAGAGGTGGAACCTGCTCCCTTTGGACATTTATGGCATATCTTATTGATATGCCATAATTATCCCAGATGGGAATACCTCTTTAATAGAAGTCCCTTTTTTGTGTGTCTATATTATTTTTCAAGTCAGGCTTTATTAACAATTATAGTCTTGTAAATTTGTGGAAAAATTAAAGCTATTACATTTGAACCTGGTGCTGGGCCTTTTTTTTGCGTTATTCCCTTTAGAAATGTAAAAGTCATCTGGACTATTTTGTTAAAGTAACCTGCTGAGAAAAACAGTGGGAGATGGAATGGTTCAGCAACATTCTTGTCAGACACCTTAGACAAGCTTCAGGCAGTGGGGAGAAATTTAAGATACAAGTGGTGAAACACTTTAAAAGGCTTTATAACAAAAAGCAGTTAAGAATAGAAGAAAGATGTGGTCCTGGGGAGCTTACAGCTGTTACAGACCAAGCAGCAGTGGTGGTCTTTTTCAGCTCAGAAATAAGATAACTATCAAGCTGGGGTGTTTGATTCCAAGGCTTTGTCCTTTCTCCCAGGAAAGGTCTCTGTGTTGTAATGTGGCCTATAAAAAACAACTCAGGTGGCAAATGGAGCTTACTGGTCTGCTACTGTAGATACAATGAAATCCCACATCAGTGAAATTGTACATTTTTGCACATCAAAACAAAAAGCAGATATTGGTTAGCAAATGATAGCCTAGGGGAAATTAATAATTGCATGGTGCCAATTGAATTTAATGAACTGGCCAGAAAAAGAAATGCAAAGACTTTCTTTCCTCTCTCTGTTCCAACTAATTGATGGAAGTTATGGTGCTAAAGTTGAAAGTTTCAAGTACGCTCTACCTGCACAAAATGTTGTGACTTGTGCATAGATGCACCACAATTAATATGAGGTAATGCCCTCTTGATTATTGTGGTACATCTGACACCAGCAGAGAACAGTTTAAGACCAGAGTGTAATACGTTGGTCTTAGTAAATGTCCGTCATAATATTTAGTGTATTATGTAGCTGGAACAGACTATAAAATGTGTGCTATAGTGGTAGTTCATATCCCCCACTGTCCTGTGCGTGCAGGCATCAGCTTACTGTATGGGAATTAGGGTTTTAATTCATTGTACCACTGTCTTCAGCCCGGCTAGGGTTAATCTTCTCTCTTTCAGCTTCATCACTGTGTTCATTTGCTAATCAGCTACTCCTACATATACCTGGCTGTATCCTTCAGTGGTGCCTGAGCAATAGGCATCTTCAGATTTTCCAGGTCACTCTTGCCTGCAAAGACCTATAATCCATTAGTCTGTGTGTCTGCCTTCCACCTGATCTGTTCAACTGTTTGTGATCTGTTTTCTGCCTGTTTTGTCTGTGCCACTTGCCCTGACCCTGGGATTGTTTCTTGGATTTTCATGCACTCTGTCTGCCTGACCTCAGCCTGGTTCTTTGTGTTTTGCCTGATCCTTCTGTGTCTTGTACTGATGTCTCTGACTCCTGTGGGTCAGCTGCCAACTACACCAGGACTATTTTAAGAGGTAATGGACTTTTGGCTGCCCTGCAGCAAAGACCAGATCCCTATACAAGGGTTAAAAAGTGAAAACCTGGGGGACCACCAGCACAATGTCCTTAGGAATAGCCCAAAGTTAAGCCAGTTAGTTGGCAAAGTGGTTCCACGACTATTGTCCATAACAATGTGCCACAAGGTTAGCACAGCAAAATGTGCTTAATATGATAACTAACTTATTTCTAGATGCAAAGGGTAAATGATAATAGTTTGCTTCCTCTGCTTTAAGGAGATTTTTACTGTGAGGATTTGATTCACATCATTTGATTATAATTTCTGTTTTTAAGTCTGAATTCTTCCATCATTTTGGATCCCAGGTGTTCTTTCATCCTGCCTTATGTTGATTCTATTTTCTCTCAATGTTAAATCAATTTTGCCTTTGGCTGAACATTATGCACTGTTGGTTGACTTATCACTGGCTGAACAAGTTGAACTATTGTTTCTATAAATCACCTTTGGCTGCACAGAATGATTTTTAATCGATCTACCCTTGACTTAAAATGCTCAACTGGGACTTCAGTTGCTTGATGGTCTTCACTCGAGAAGTGAATGTGATTTACTAACAAATACATAAAATATATAAGGTTTTCCTGCTTTTGCTCACAGTCCTGAGAAAATGTCATCTCCTTATTATATACTTGTTTGAAATTACTTCACATATTACATGCTTAAAGAAGTTCTCTGAGATCAAAATCTAATTTGTTGATAGCTCAGCTTCCCTAGACAATGCATATTTTAATCCCAAATATCTTTTTTGTTCTACTGCAACACTATCCTCCAGAAGTAACAGCTATCCCCAGCATTTTTCCAGATATTTTGATCCTGAGCTTCCGGTTGCAGAAGCTTTCTGCAGCGCGCATCACAGGGGTATGTTTTCCAGCACTTGTTCTGCAAGCCCACTTATTCCGCATAGCAGTCAAAGAGAACTGCACAAGCAAATTGAAGAAGCAATATATGGTGACTTCAGTAATACAATGCAGTGGACTGGAAGACAAAAGAGAGCAGTGGGAATGGGAAGCCGCCAAATCCTGGCTGTGGCAGTCACATGACCACACTGCAATGTGAATCATTGGCAGAAGAAGGTGGGAGAAGGGCAAATAGTATACAATGCATCTGCAACGGGCCGCCTCCCACGGCGCAACTAGATATGGAACAGGGGTACCCAGTTGTAGGAATGGCCAAGTGGTATAGGGTGGCCTATAATGTCCCTTTATGTTGAGTGTGTCACGGTGCTCCTACCTGGATATGACTAGACCCCGGGTTTGGCTCCAAAGCAGATAAATAGGGTGAATAATTGAGGGATTTGAAGAAATGATTGAGTCCAGACCTTGTATATAGTTGAACAGTAGTGATGAGCGGCATAGGCAATATTAGTTTTTGCGATATTTTCTCAAATTTTAGAATTCATGATCTCCAGTCATTATTTTCCCGATTGCAACAGCTACAGTATATCACAATCTAACCTACACTGAATATCTCCCACTAACTATCTGTATTATATATATGAGCTAACTAACTATCTAATGTAATTGGATAAGAAATAGAATCCAGATGAAAGCACAGAGCACAGCAAGTCACCATTCTCTCTCTCAGAACTCCAAAAAAACAACAACATAAAATGGCTGCTGGGGAGTTTCCTATATAGTAAGGGGTAGGCAACTTTCCTATTGGTTGCTAGGGATGTTGCTAAGAAAGATATTGCAGCCTTCTAATTGGCCCAGAAGCAAGAAGGGAGGTTACTGATGAAAATCTATAATATTTGCGATTACGAATATATAGCACTATATCCTACATCTTCGCGAATTCTCGAAGTGCCGATATACGCTATAAGAATTTGCAATTTGAAAATTCGCGATCAACACTATTGAACAGCAGCTTTACTTGAATAAACGTTCATCAGAAACAGTCTTCAAACTTTGTCTTGGTCCCAGCAGGCTTCAACATTAAAACTGGCAGGCAAACTCATCTCTGCTACATCTGTCGCTCTCTTACTCTGCTGTACTGACAGGCTGGCTATATAACTCAGCTTTTGCTGTCTGCTGCACTTTCCTTCTGTAGTCTGTCTCTTAAGTTATACCAGGAAACTTTCTTCCTGGCTTCTGGGGCTTCAAGCTTCTGCCTCTATGTCTAGATGAGCTTACGGTGCTGTGGCTGGCTTGGTTTGGGCTTGGGTACGTCCCCAAGAGACATGGCCCTGCACACCGTCACCTAGTTTGGGGTAAGCTAGGACTGACCTCTAATTAACTAGTCTCCACCCTTCCTTAGAGAGAGAGTTAGAATGGAAAGAAGGAAGGGTTACACATCTTCTTTTAACAGGTTGAATTAAAGGTGTAATTGCAACCAGTGGTGGATTATAATTGGGGCGTTTGGGTCTGTCGCCCCAGGCTCGGCATCGCTGGAGGGCCCAGCGCCGACCCGAACGCCCATATACTGCGGTGGGGCACGGGAGTGTATAGTTCTCTGCCCCGCCGCCTATCACCGCCATAGGCTTCAGGCCTAGTAGAAGTGTGATGACGTCATCATGCGCCTGTATAGGGGCACGCGCAGGCTTTGATATACGCGCGCCTGCCACACCATTCAGCATACAGGTAAGTATTAGCTTATTTTTATTTTTTTGTGTGTGCTAACTTGGGGGGGGAAGAAGATATATTAAGGGACAGTGGGGCATGTTTCCATGGGGGCAAATTAATTAATGGATGGCAGTATGGGGGCAAATTGATGGATGGTAGTTGTGGAGGAAAATTAATTAATGCAAGGGAGTATGGGGGCAAATTAATTAATGAATGGCAGTATGGGGGCAAATTAATTTATGGATGGCAGTATGGGGGCGAATTAATGGATGGCAGTTGTGGGGGCAAATTAATGGATGGCAGTATGGGGGCAAATTAATGGATGGCAGTTGTGGGGGCAAATTAATGGAAGGCAGTGTGGGGGCAAATTAATTAATGTATGGCAGTGTGGGGGCAAATTAATTAACGTATGGTAGTGTGGGGGGAGATTACTATACAGGGGCAGTGTGAGGGAAATTACTATATGGGGGCAGGGATTATTACCTGGAGAACAATATAGGGTGTTATTATTACTAGGGGTACTCTAGGGGACATTATAGCTGCTGTAGACACTATAGGGACATTTGCGGTAATTTATCAAACTGTTGTAGTAGAACTGGCTTAGTTGTCCATAGCAACAGATTCCACCTTTCATTTTTGACAGCTCCTCTGGAAAATGAAAGGTGGAATCAGATTGGTTGCTATGGGCAACTAAGCCAGTTCTAATTTACACCAGTTTGATAAATGACCCCAATTATGATATATCTAATGAGTCTATGTAACAAACTGTAGGGACGAGATGAGGCTGAAGGAATTAGTCATGGCGGTCTGGGTCAAATGGAGGAGAAGAGGAAAGAGAAGATTTACATGACAGGAGATGTCCCTAGATGTAACAGGTATGTGGTGCTATAATCTCTTATATGTAGAGCTGGCTCACTACTGTGACCTGCTTCTCATCTTCTCCTCCAAGTCTTTATCATAATCATTTGCATTTAATATTTGGTAACCAAACTTTTAACTTGTCACCTGCAGTCCTATGTAACAGCCAAGATAACAGTGATAACTTTCTGTGTGCAGATAATGTTGTACATATCCCCTACAGTCCTATGTAACACCCCACATAACCAAATAATTAACTGTGTTATGTGGGGTGTTACATAGGACTACATGTAACATCTATGACATCTGTACTCAGAGAGTTATGAGATGTGGGGGTCCGACTCTTGGCAGCCCCGCCAATTAGCTGTTAAAGGAGACCGCGATGTTCCAGTGAGTGCCGCCGCCTCTTTGCTCCTTACCAAGCACAGCGCTGTCCATTTGATAGCACTGTGCTTGGTATTGCAGCTCAGCCCTTATCACTCAGATGGGACAGAGCTGCAGCTAGACCATGTGAATGATGAATGTTATGTCATATGGCCTAGGAAGAGACTGTGGCGCTCATGAAGCACCGCAGCCTCTTAATGCAGAAAAAAAAACTAAAACTTGAAATGAATGGCGGGGGGGGGAAGTTGGGTAGACAGCCCGGGGCCTATCATGCACTTTATCCGCCTCTGATTGCAACTTACCCCTTGAAAAAGCTGACCGCGAAACGCACGGAGAGTGGTGATGGCCTGACGTGGTGCGGGATTGCTTACTTGGTTGGTATGATTACTGCCTCTTAGGGTACTTTCACACTTGCGGCATGGCTATCCGCCATGCCCCAAGTACCCGTGTGCTGCCGCTCTGCCGCTTAGTCCCCATTGACTATACTGGGGGCAGGGGTCAGACCTGCAGTACTTTTAGTCCAGTGATCTCTGGCCGTGCACACACGGGTACTTGCGGCATGGCAGATCCAGCGGACTGTTCACCTGCCGGACCAGCCTGCTGGATAGCCATGCCGCAAGTGTGAAAGTACCCTTACTTATTTAATCTGTTAATTTACTTGCTGTATTGTATGTAAATTGGGTCATAATGCCCAATTATTTTCATGGCTATATTGTTTGTGCCGTGGCTGTATTGCCACCCATCTATCTATGCACTTGACCTTTATTACTTCTATCCTGCTGTCAGACCACCGTAATAATTTTTTTAACTAGTTTGTGCCTGCTAATCATGTTGAGAATAATTTGTTAATAAAATTAATTATTTATTATGTCTATTGTGTGATTAAAAAGTTTTTTTTAATTATTTAACCTCATATATCCCCATTGGTTTTGTTGTTCATCACGTATATGGGTTAATGTTATTTTATAGGGAAAAGTAGTTTTGGTGTTCGTAATTCCAACTTAGACCCAGAGAACCCATTTAAATTATATAAAACATATCTACAGGCCTCTGCAATTCAGATTCTGTGTTTAGAAATAAGATCTGAGGGCTCTAAAAAAAACTAATAAATCTGTTATCAGATACATTTGTGGTAACTGTAACAAAACTTAATCCATGCTTATCAAAATGTTTGATAATTGAACCTTGCACGGGTCAAAATGTCATGGCATCTTCATGCTGGATCAATATAAACCATCTCTGATGTCCGTCTACAATATGATTGCCCCTGGAAATTTTTTATAAATAAGAAATAAATAGCAGAAAAATTTAAAAAAAAGAACAAATTATTTCTTATATAGACGTACATCTAATTAATAAAACTAAATACATTAGACATTTTCTATTAAGCATACCTGTCATTTTAGGTGACATTTCAGAAAGTCAGTTTCAGAACATCACCAGCTATAACCTTATCCATCAGTTGGGCCACTCTCAAGCAGATTTTAGGATATCTTCAGACGGCTAATTTTTGCTGCCCATTCTTATGCACATTCTGCCCTAAAAGCCATGTGAAATCTGCATGTATTCAGCATCCCATTGATTTCAAGTAGTTTAGGCAGCTTAGATTCTTCATCTATTTGAAGTGCATGTTGTTGAAATTACAAAGTTACATCATTTCTTGATGTAGAATAGGGCTTGTTGAAGCCACTTGTGGAACAGAAATCAAAGAGCCAGTCTTGAATTTCTGAAGTGTATTCCAGGGCACATACTTGTAAAATTTTATTAAAGTGTCTAAGTAGTGTAAACCTAGTCATAGCAGTGAACTGACTCAGCAAGTGAATGCCCAGTGCAGGAGACAGGTTGGAAGACATGGATGAGAAGTGGAGAAAGAAGAATTCTTTTCTACGATATATTACAAACTGTCTTATCTTCGCATGTACTATTGAGTTATGCAATCAAACAAGAATGCCCATTTAAGCATTTCCTCAGAACATTTTTGTCAGATAAGGTAAGAAATCTTTGATATCGTCACAGGGAAAGAAAAAGTTTTACCTTTTTGTATAGTTACATTTTAAGTTAAAGAACATATACCTGATAAATCAGTGGTCTCTCTGGTCTCTCTGTGGTACTTCACCATTTAAGGGACTGCAACACAAAAGTAAAAAAGCAGTATCCATACACTTGAAATAGCTGTTGGATCTTTTAGTTACCAAACGTACATTTTATTTCTCACTTGAGTCTTTATCAAACTTCGAAACATAACAATCAAATAGAAATGCTTGTTTTACCTTTTAATAACCTCCTGTCTAGTGTACTTCCAGTCAGTGCAGAAAGTGATTTTTTTTTCTGAAACCTTGAAAAATAGTCTCTCCCAAATTCCCCTATTGTTGATATTTAATATTAGTGTCTCAGACCCAAATGGCCCTACAGAAGAAGTTAGTCACAGTGGTTTAGATTCCTGTTCAGTGTGGCCAATTTACTGTTGTTCTGCTGTGCTCAGTGGTTCAGTACGTTGGGCAGCAGCTCTTGGCCAACGGACATATAGTACTGCTGAGTTACAGGTGTTTCTTTGTTCATCACTGACATTGTTATAAGCCAATGGAGAATAACAGCTCTCCTTCATACCCCATAGAAGCTACATTAAAGCATTTCTTCTATAAGTGATCAGTGAAGGACAGAGTAACTATGATGTGAAAGCTGATCTTTTGTCCCTAATACTTAGTAGGAATCATAGGCCAGTACATAGCCAGTGTCAGCATGTGCTGTAGTGTCCAATGCAGTCTTAGTGTATAAAATCCCTGAAAATGCTAAAAATCCAGGTATCCCAGAGATGCAGTACAATTTTTAATGACTAAAAAAGGGGCTGGCGCAATCATATTCATAGCCATAAGTAACCCAATCTGGCATAAGGTCTATGTGAATAATAGACTAACTGTATAATAGTGCAAACTGGTTAATGACTTAACTCCACTTCAAGTGACACACTGGGAGATAGGAAAAATCTGTATATGCTCTTACCTTATTCCAATGTACCCCTGCCCAGTTTGGAGGGTTCTAGGAAGAGTCCCAGTTGGTGAAAACATCTTCCATTTAAGAATGATGAAACCACTGTGCTTTTGGGATTAATTATTTTGTACCCTTCTCCAGATCTGTGCCTTCACCCAATCGTGTCTCTAAGCTCTACAGGCAGTTCTTCATCATGGCTTGGTTTTTGCTCTGATATGCATTGTGAGTAGTGTTGAGCGCCATTAATATTCGAATCACGAATTGTAATCGCGAATATCGCCACTTAGAGAATTCGTGATCGTGAATATTTAGAATAGTGCTGAATATTCTTATTCGCAAATAGTGTTGATCACAAATATTCTAATCACAAATTTATCATTAATTTATCATGAATATAGGCACTTAGCAACACCCCTAGCAACCAATAGGAAAGTTGCCTACCCCTTAGATCGCGAATATTCTAATCACAAATTTTTATCGAGAACATATTACATTGCTAATTTTCGCAATCAAGTAAATAATGACTAGAGATTATGAATTCGCAAATTTATGGCAAATATTCGGCCAAAAATTCACAAAATATAGTGAATTCGAAAATTGCCTATGTCACTCATTACTAATTGTGAGCTGTGAGACCTTATTTCATTTATTAATTTTGTTACCATAACTAAATTTCAAGTGTCATAGCAACGGGTCTGAAATCTGAATACTTCTTACCATATGAAATTTTGTTTTTTCCTTTTTATTAAATTCACAAACATTTCTAAAGTTCTGTTTTTATTTTCTCATTAAGTGGAATTGAGTGCAGGCTTTTTTTTTTTTTTTCATTTAGCACAAGGCTGGAACAGCATAATTTGAAAAAAGTGAAAGGGTCTGAAGACTTTCTGAATGCACTGTAAATACAGATGAGCACAGAACAAAGTAGCAGGAATCTTGCCAATTGCTGTGAAATCTAAATACCTGCCTGCAGCCAAGCATTCTACCATCCAACCAGACAACTCATTTTACAAGACGCTATAAACTACAGGGAAGTTGTCTCAAAGCTGTAAATCTCATAAAATTAACCTGCTCTAATGTTGTTATATGATATTATCATTTCCAAATGACTTCAAATATTTGTTGAGGAGCTATTCATTCATGTTTATATATTACATGGCTTCTGGCCAATACTGTGGATCAGTTAATAGTTTACATCTAAATACTTATGTTTCTTAAAGGATAACTGTCACATTTAGACCCTAATTTCAATTTTCATATATGTAGTTACTAATAACATGATATTCCTGAATCAATAACTATTAGACTTACTTACCCCATATTTAATAAGATTCAGCTCTTAGCAACCAGTCTGCACAAAACTGCAATCTCCCTCTTTTGTTAAGATGGCCGCTGATGCCCTCATCCTGAGGCTAATCTGACCTGCCCTCACTACCCACAATGCATTGAGCTTCTCTCATGCACTAGCTTCTGCACCTAAACCAATTGTTGCTATCCTCACTTAAACACGCCCTCCTCCTCCTTCCATCACATACACTTTAGGAAGTGGCTGCATTGTGGTGCCTAACAGAAAAATAATGGTAAGCAAGTCTTTATTATATAATAGCGCTACCTTACTATATTTATTTTCATTACTATAATGTGGCTTCATCTGGACTCGGCTACACTAGGCTGCACTGTGCTATCGGCAACGTGTCACTTCCGGGTGCTAAAGGGAGCGTGCACGCACCTAGCAGGTCTGCCTGCTTGTACGTCCTCCGTCTTCTCTATGAGAAAACTGGGAGACGGAGGACACATAGCAAAGAGATTTTGGGGGCAGGTATGATTAGCCAGGGAAGGGAACATAAAAGCATAAATTGAGAGGTTATTAAATACACCGATATAAGTTTAAACAGGGGCACCGAGGAGATAGTAAACAGCCACATCCTATGCTCCAAAAAATAATAATTTGACAGTTATCCTTTAAGGTATGTAATATGTTTTTATTACTGTTTATATTCATTTATCAATGTTTTTTCAGCTTAGACCACCACCATATATGCCACACTATGCCTCTACAGTTACTTACCTATCCCTAAACTCCTCTTCACTCATTATACAATTTTACTGTGGCCAGGGTTGAAATTCTGTGTGGTTAACTGCTGCAGAATCTGATAGAAGGTATAAGACACATTGGGGTCCAGTTAGGTGTTTGCTTTCTTACCTCAGATTATAATGTATCTTCAGCATGATGATATCATCACAACCATTGCGCTGGCATGCAGGCTTCTTAGGCCACAGGTAGGAAGAGATCTGTGGCGTAGATTGCTGACAGCTGCATGGAATAGAACTCAGGTGAATATTTTTATTTTTTTACTTTCATAGCATTTAACAAGCTGGGCATTGATTGGCCTGCTCAGCTGTCTATCACAGTGTGAAGGCACAAACACTTGTATGGGCTAACGGCTGGTCACTGAATCGAGAAACAGACACCAGATGGATGAGGTCTATAGTTAGATGCTGACATGAAAACAAGCAGTAAAGGGGTTCTCTGAAAATTAGGAAAATGAAAATACTTAAATAATACTTCATTATAAATATATTCCCAAATACCTTACATTAGTTATAATGGCTTGTTTTGTCTGGGGAGCAATCATTAGGAAAAACAAAATGGCCGCTGTCCTATTAGTACACACAAAACCTGTCCTAATTATACAGGAGGGCAAGTTACTTCAGAATGCTGAGCTAAGGAGCTGCCAAACCTCTGCTTTGCTTGTCAGGGATTATGATTCTGAATACAGTTTAATATGGTCATCAGCTGAATCTCTGTAGGAATGCAGTTCATGAGCATATGTGGCTAATGAGCAGCAGCACTTGTCTGCAGTCTCAATTACCACAGCCCCACATTACCAGAGTCTGTCCTGTCCGTCCTCTCTGTACTTCATGTCTCCTCATGAACTCCATTCCTACACAGATTTAGCTGAAGATCTTATCAACTGTATTCAGGATCATAATCCCTGACAAGCAGAGCAGAGAGGAGGACGAGGCAGCTCTTGTCCTCCTGTGTGATTAAGACAGGCTTTGTGTGCACTAATAGGACAGTGGCCATTTTGTTTCTCCTAATCATTGCTCCCTAAACAAAACAAGCCATCATAACTAATAAAAGGTATTTGGGAATATATTTAAAATAAAGTAATATTTATATATTTTCATTTTCCTCTTTCCCGGAGAACCCCTTTGAGTGTATGCTGTGGAATCATTGTCTGCTTATGGCTATATAGGTTTTATATTTTCATCTGCTGGGTGCAAGAGCAAAACTGGGCACTAGCATACTGCTAGGGGCATTATAGAGGGCATTACTGGGGAAACTAAAGCTGGTATTTTATTATTACTCGGAGTACTATAGAGGGCATTTTAATACTGGGCACACTAAAGGGTTTGTTACTACTAGCACTATGGGCGCATTATTTTTGCAGTGGGTGCTTTGCGAGCATTATTATTACTTGGAGTATTACAGGGAACATTACTACTACTGGGGCCAATATTTTTTCCTGCAGTATAGTATTTGAACTTATTGATAAGCACAGTGGTACAGTGCTGTGGTGGCAGCAGAATGATATAGTTGGAGCACCAGGGTGGGGAGTTTCTGTTAAAAAGGTGGGGAGGATAATGGAAAAGTGGGAAATGTGATATGTTTATGTAGAAAAGTCTGCAGAGATAAGATGTGGCTGAAAGGAAACGTCACAGCAAAGTAGACATCGCTGTATGTAACAAGTATGTAGTGCTGTATCCTACTGTATTCTTTGTAGCGCTGGAAAACCAGGAGCATACTGAAGGAGGGGATGACTCTGTGCTATGGCCTGTGTCTTATCTTCTCAGCACCCATATCCTAGAGACAACTGGAGGAGGTGGACAAAACCTGGCAACTCGTAATGGCCACCACAGAGGGGCAGCTTCTGGTGAGGTATTTTTTGTGCCTTACTATTGTATTTGGTTCTGTTGGGGAGGTATATTGTGCTGCACTATGGTATTTTTGATCCCATCTATTTGTATTGGCCCCATCTTCTGTCAATTTGGACCTACATACAACATGGGATTACTTTTAGTTTTCTTTCCAGGGTCACTTGATAACTAGTGTTGAGCGAGCATGTGTAGATTCCACTGCCACAGGCCATGGTTGTGGAATCCATAATGGAATTCTTAGATAACCCGAACCTTGTACGCCAATTTTGAGAACACAAGTTCGCTCATCCCTATTAATAATCTATACTGCACATAGGTTATCAATATCCTGAACCCAGAAGGCAAATTTAAGAGACAGCCACATTGTGCTTGGAAACTATGGTAATTGCTATGTGCAGGCTCCTGTCCAATAGCTAAAATTGGGGGACAACATTAAAATAAAAAACTGTATACATCAGTGATTAAGAACTAAATATTTGGGCAAAATCTATTTATTATCTCCACACACACAGTTCAGTTCCAATTTTTTTTTTTTTTTTTAAAGTTGGTGGGTGGGTTATTGCAGGGCTTGACAAATTTCCTTTGAATCTAGGAGCCAGCTAAAAAAGTTAGGAGCCAGGCGGAGCCGCGTCATAAAGCTCCCAATAGATGCCCCCATAGTGCTCCTCCCCCCCCACTTCTCTATAGAGCCCCCCAATAATGCATGCCAGTACATAGGGCCCCCAGTAGATGCCCCCATAGTGTTCCTACCCCTGTTTTCCATAGTGCCCCCCATAATGTGCGAGTATATAGGGCCCCCCATAATGGAGAGGAGGGCACAGGGGTCCGGAGGGGAGGGCACAGGGGTCCGGAGGGGAGGGCACAGGGGTCCGGAGGGGAGGGCACAGGGGTCCGGAGGAGGGCACAGGGGTCCGGAGGGAGGGCACAGGGGTCCGGAGGGGAGGGCACAGGGGTCCGGAGGAGAGGGCAGAGGGTCCGTCTTGTCAATCCCCTTGTCATTCACTTTCTCTACCCCCCTCTTGTCATTCACTTTCCCCCTTGTCATTCACTTTCTCTCACCCCCTCCCCTCCTTGTCATTCACTTTCTCCCTCCCCCTCCCCCTCCTTGTCATTCACTTTCTCCCGGGTACAGGAGCTTTAGTTTCCTGTACTCGGGCGGACTGACAGGAAGTGCACACTGTGTGCGCACTTCATGTCAGTCCGTCCGAGTACAGGAGACAGATGCTCCTGTACCGCTGGACCGGCTCGGCCACGCTACAATGAGGGACTGACAGGAGGGAGCGCTGAGCGCTCCTCCTGTCAGCTCCTCTTCATGCTGTGCCCGGGCGGTGCGCCCTCATGGACGCGCCAGCCCGGGCAGTGCTGCAGCCGCCTGAGGCTCTCTATAGAGCGCTCGGGCGGCTGCAGCATGAGGGGGCCGGCGCTCCTAGTCCGCGTCGGCCCTGCGCCCGGGCACCTGAGAAAACGGGCTGACAAATACCCAGGCGACCTGGCGCCTGGGATTTGTCGAGCCCTGGGTTATTGAATTTTATGAAACCAGCATATAGGTGATCAGTACAATACACACTAGGGTTACGATTTACCTTTTTCATGTATTCAGTTTCCACACAGTTGAAATTATATATTTTTGGGGGACTGGTTGAATTTTATTAAAACAGCATATTTACATGATCACTACAGTGAAACACAGTGTAGTGCAGCATTCTAATTGTGAGTGTTAATGTGAAATTAAGCGTCAAGCCTCAATTTTCAATTTCTGTGAAATCCATTTCCACGCTTTTTTTTTTTTTTTTGGGGGGTTGCTCAATTTAATCAAACCAGAATACATACATAATTACTACAGTGAAATATAGGGTTGTGCACAAAATTATATGCGAGTGATAACGAATTTAGGCCTAAATCCATTTTCCTTTATTTCTATCTCCACACGTTTCCAATAAATTTTTTGGAGGGGTTGTGTCACGGTGAGGAGTGGGAGAAGAACCCCCCTGCACAATGTCTATATAGACCATGCCACTAGGCCTGGAAGCCAGGATAAGGGTGCAGGTCACCTCCTATGCATCTTTAACCACTTCCCGACCGCCTAACGCACAACTGCGTTCTCGCGGCGGTCGGGCTGTTCTGGGGCGACGCATATGTGCGTCATCTCGCGAGACGCGAAATTTCCTGTGAACGCGCGCGCGCGCGTTCACAGTAACTCACGTCTCAGGAGTTTAACTACAGCCTGCCAGCGATGATCCATCGCTGGCAGGCTGTAGATGCGATATAAATCGCATCAAACAAGTATATCAGACGCTGTTTTGTGAACAGCGTCTGATATACCTGCTACCTGGTCCTCTGGTGGTCCCATTTGCTGGGATCGACCACCAGAGGACCAGGTAACTATGTAAAGTTGAACCAAACACTACACTAACCCCCCCCCCACCCCCCCCCTCACCTATTAACCCCTTGTTAACCCCTTGATCACCCCATCTAGACCCCTGATCACCCCCTGTCATTGATCACACCCCTTGTAAGGCTCCATTCAGGCGTCCATATGTGTTTTGCGGATCCGTGGATTCACGGATCCATGGATCGGATCCGCAGATCTGCGGATCCACAGATCCTCAAAACACGGACACCGGCAATGTGCTTTCCGCATTTTGCAGATCCGCACATTGCCAGAACTATATAGAAAATGCTTTTTCTTGTCCGCAATTGCAGACAAGAATAGGACATGTTCTATATTTTTGCGGAACGGAAGTGCAGACCCGGAAGCGCGGATCCGTAATTCCGGATCCGAGCGGGACAAAGTCTGTCCCCATAGAAATGAATGGGTCTGCAATTCCGTTCCGCAAACAGAATTGCGGACGTGTGAATGGGGCATAAGGGTCCCTTATCACCACCAGTTAGTTAGCTACTTGTTAGCCTTCTTTCCAAAATGGGGTCACATGTGGGGTATTTATACTGCCCTGGCATTTTAGGGGCCCTAAAGCGTGAGAAGAAAAATGCATAAAAATGCCCTCCTAAAAGGTACTCATTGGAATTTGGGCCCCTTCGCGCATCTTGGCTGCAAAAAAGTGGCACACATGTGGTATCGCCGTACTCAGGAGAAGTAGGGCAATGTGTTTTGGGGTGTATTTTTACATATACCCATGCTGGGTGAGAGAAATATCTCTGTAAATTGACAACTTTGAATAAAAATTTTTAAAAAGTTGTCGTTTACAGCGATATTTCTCACACAAAGTATGGGTATATATAAAAATACACCCCAAAACACATTGCCCTACTTCTCCTGAGTGCGGCAATACCACATGAGTGACACTTTTTTGCAGCCAAGATGCGCAAAGGGGCCCTAAAACCAATGAGTACCTTTAGGATTTCACAGGGCATTTTTACGCATTTGAATTCTCACGCTTTAGGGGCCCCTAAAATGCCAGGGCAGTATAAATACCCCACAAGTGACCCCATTTTGGAAAGAAGACACCCCAAGGTATTCTGTGTGGGGCATGGCGAGTTCACAGAATTTTTTTTTTTTGGCACAAGTTAGCGTAAATTGATATATTTTTTATTTTTTTATTTGTTTTTTTACAAAGTCTCATATTCCACTAACTTGTGACAAAAAATAAAATTTTACATGAACCCACTATACCCCTTACGGAATACCTTGGGGTGTCTTCTTTCTAAAATGGAGTCATATGTGGGTTATTTATACTGTCCTGGCATTTTAGGGGCCTCTAAAGCGTGAGAAGAAGTTTGGAATCCAAATGCGTAAAAATGCCCTGTGAAATCCTAAAGGTACTCATTGGAATTAGGGCCCCTTTGCTCACCCAGGCTGCAAAAAAGTGTCACTCATGTGGTATCGCCGTACTCAGGAGAAATAGAGCAATGTGTTTTGGGGTGTATTTTTATATATACCCATACTTTGTGTGAGAAATATCTCTGTAAATGACAACTTTTTAATTTTTTTTATACAAAGTTGTCAGTTTACAGAGATATTTCTCTCACCCAACATGGGTATATGTAAAAATACACCCCAAAACACATTGCCCTACTTCTCCTGAGTACGGCGATACCACATGAGTGACACTTTTTTGCAGCCTGGGTGCGCAAAGGGGCCCAAATTCCAACGAGTACCTTTAGCTTTTACATGGCGGCTCACAATTTAGCCCCGCCCAAAATGCCAGAACAGTACAAACACCCCACAAATTACCCCATTTCGGAAAGTAGACACCCCAAGGTATTCACTGGGGGGCATAGTGAGCCTGTCTGAGATTTTATATTTTTTTGCCAGAAGTTAGCAGAAATGGAAACTTTATTATTATTTTTTTTTCCTCAGAAAGTGTCATTTTCCGCTAACTTGTGAAAAAAAATGAAATGATACATGAACTTACCATGCCCCTCTGCGTATACTTTGGGGTGTCTTCTTTCTAAAATGGTGTCATTTGGGGGGTATTTATACTATCCTGACATTCTAGCACCTGAAGAAACATGACAGGCGCTCAGAAAGTCAGAGCTGCTTCAAAATGCCGAAATTCACTTTTTTGCACCATAGTTTGTAAACGCTATAACTTTTACCCAAACCAATAAATATACACTTATTGCATTTTTTTTATCAAAGACATGTAGAACAATACATTTAGAGAAAAATTTATATAGAAATGTAGTTTTTTTAAAAAAAAATTTACAACAGAAAGTGAAAAATTTCATTTTTGTGCAAAAATGTCGTTACATTTTTATTAATAGCAAAAAAAGTAAAAATGTCAGCAACAATAAAATACCACCAAATGAAAGCTCTATTAGTGAGAAGAAAAGGAGGTAAAATTCATTTGGGTGGTAAGTTGCATGACGGAGCAATAAACGGTGAAAGTAGTGTAGTTCAGAATTGTAAAAAGTGGCCTGGTCATTAAGGGTGTTTAAGCTAGGGGGGCTGAAGTGGTTAAATACAATCCCTGACCTCCTGACTGTATGAGCCAACCATGATGGTGGGAGGGCTCATAACCGGAACCTAGGACCCTAAATCGCCCTGATGATCCCTGATGGTATTGTCAGGAGCAAGAGACGACCGGATCCTTCAAGACACGAAAGAACCGGAGTCTCCCACAGGCCCAGCAACAAGGAAGGAAGAGAAAGCAAGCATAAACACATAATGGCAGGTAGGAGCCCAGCGCAAACGACACACACTGGAACAACCAGCACCTAGGGGAAATGTCAAACAACCATGCTGAAATTCAAACACCACATAGACCAGACATGGAACACCAAATAACATACAAGAAACACCCTGTACATTGAAGTACTCACGGTCAGAAGAAGTGCAAGCCGCGTAAAACGGCCGTCACCGCCAATACACCACGGGAGGTTGTCCCTCTCCCCCCCTCGCACCTACAGCGCAGTTTTATGCACTGATTCTGTTGTTCCTCCAATAAAGGTATTCCCTTCCTTTCACCGGACTTTGGTGAGTGCCGCCACTTCTTTTATTTATCTTCGTTGCTTATTATATGGATGGATTCACACATCTCAGGCTGAGCAACACCACTATCTAGCCGGAATATATATGCACTCTGCCTGGCTCTCTCTGCACTGATTCTCTGTGCTCTCTGGCCGAGTTATTGCTGGACTTTTCCTGTCATTTTCAGGGGTTGACAGTGCCACCGTTTTTCTTTTCTCTGTGCCTATTCACCCTGTACATAAACCCACACCAAACATAACAACAGGTAAGGTTGGGAAGGGAACATAGAAACATGGGGTGACATTGCCAAAGACCTTGAAGTTCTACAAGGTGGCCCTTACAGACAGGTGACAAATCCAGAGAGGAGCAAAGCTCCTTCTCATAGAAAGGCAGACATACAAAAACTCTCAGGCCCACAACTCCAGTATAAGAATAGCCATGAGGCTACACCCAGCTCCACCTTGCACACACCTTAACCCAATACACACCAAAAATGGGAAGGAACACCAGACTTAAAGGGGAAGTGTCCACGCATGCTAAAACAACACATTGCCACCGGCAACAACCATGCACGGCACAAGTGTCACGGTCCACTACCACCAGACCATGACACAGCCATGACAGGTTGTTGTTGATTATATCCAAACCAGCATATCTACATGATTACTACACCAATAAACAGGGTTGTGCATAACTGTCACACTGTCCAAGCCTGCCGCGGTCTTGCTGTCCTGGGCAGGCACTGACCTCACCCTGCTCCCCTTGTGTTAATTGGGATTAGAGCTCTGTGAACTTTCCATCAGCGCTAAGATAGTTAATGTTTTCCCCCAGCCCCTGTGCTGGTTGAGTTGCTGATCAGTCTCCGTATTTAGCTGAGCTGTGGTTCCACTTCTTCCCCCGAGCTTTGAGGTTCTTCCTTGCTAGTAACCAGTGAAAGTGATCTTGTCTGGATATCCATGAACCAAATCTTTTTTTTCTTCCGATTACACTTCTTGATGCCTGCCCTGGAACTGTGACCTGGATTTCGCTTGTACTCACCTGCCCTGAACTTGGAACTGCTATTTGGAATACGCAAATACTCACCCTGCCCTTACTATTGGACTGTGTTCAGACTATTTTTTTGCCTGCGTCCTTGGTGCTTTTGCACCAGCGTCTCTGACCCCCTGTGGGTCAGCAGCCAACTACACCAGGACTACTCCAGAAGGTAGTGGCCTGATTGGTTCCTTGTGGCGAAGTCCAGATCCTTGTACAGGGGTTAAAAGGTTAATGCCAGGGAACCACCAGGACAATGCACTTAGGTTTAGCCCAAAGCCAAACTGGTTAGTTGGCACAGTCCACACCCACTGTCCATAACAATATCATTATCTGAGAGGCTCAAAAATGTCAGGGCTATTGAAGGATTCCAAAAATCTGCATGGAGTTTTATGTTCTCTACGTGTTTGTGTGGGTTTACTCCGGGTACTCCAGTTTCCTCCCACACTCCAAAGACATACTGATAGATTGTGAGCCCCATTGGGGACAGCTTGATGCTAATGTCTGTATAGCGCTGCAGAATATAGCATCGCTATATAAGTACTTAAGATAAATAAATAAACTAAAGACCCAGAGTCAGTAGCAGCACCAGTTTACCAGCCACAAATAGTAATAATAGAAGTAGTAGGCCGCAGTTGTCCCTGCCGGCTTCGGAAAGAATTATTGTTGAGGAGAAGGAGGATGAAATTGGATGACTCACTTGTTCAGTGGAGCTAGGGGTCACAGGGTTCCTCCTGCTCCTCCTCCTTGCAGCTCCAAAGAAGGCTTTCAGTGAAGTCGTCTCAGTCGTCACTGACCCTTCCTAGTTGGGTGCCTTCCTTTTTCCTATGAAGTGGCAAGAAAACCCCACCACGCCTTACAGAAGATAGTCAAGAGAATTGCCAGAGATAAAAATAATTTATTAATAGGCAGATTAGCCACATCTTACTCTAGTGCAGAGAGATCAAGACTGGAGTATGGGAATGCCAGTCTTGATAAATATCTCTCCTATGAGTTCATCTCATGTGGTGCACTGTGTACTCTCTCCTCATTCTAGCGATCATTGGGGGTCTCAACCCCCCATGAAAAAAAAACTTTCATATGCTGCTATGACATTTCAAAAGTTTCTTTCAAACTGCAGGTACACTTTAAAGGGAATGTGTCACTTATTTTTTTTTCTTCCATTTTAAGCCACATGCTATTGATCTGTGCAGAGGTCAGTAGGGAGTAAATATGCTGTGGTAGCTGCTATTATTACTGATCCTGTATATACACCGAGGATTATTGATACAGTAAGGATATTTTAGGATAAATAGCACCCTGTGCAGATTTTTTGTTGTTGACAGGAGTAATAGAGCAATGTGCAGCACAATTCTTCCCGTCAAGAGGATGAACGTCATGGCTGAACCACAGTAAAGCACATAATAACTTAAAGGAGGATTCTGACTGCCAATTCTGCATGTTTAGTGGCAATTGGTACTTTTACATAGCTTTTGTTCAGAAGTAGGAAGCAAAATGTTTTCCTTATGTACTCCCCTTAAAGCCCACTCACAAAGTGATCCCCCCGTTACTGGCCCACCTCACAGTCATGCCCTCTAAGTACCCCCTGTACAGTATGATGCCCCTGAAGTGGCCCTACACACAAACTGATGCCCCCTAAGTTCCTCACACACAAAGTGATGCCCCCTTTGCAGCAACCTGGAGGGTAGGAGAGGAGAAGTGGTAGTGCCTACGATCAGGTAGTAGTACTCACAGTGCACAGTTCCCCGTCTGGAGCACCCTGGGGCCATGCAGTAACTTGACGGTGCAACCTTTTATTCCCTTGGGGCACATCCTGGTGTTGGTGCGCTCTTGATGTTCAGTGAGTGTTTTGCAGGGTGCAAGGCAGGAGTTTAGATAAGAGAATCTATCCCAATCGATTTGTCTCTGAACCCAATTTTGGAATAAATTTGACGAATCTTGAAAGATTCACTCCTCCCTAATTAGGTCCATTGGTTGCAACAAATAAAGTCTCTTTACCTAGTTGATGATGAAGGTTACACTAAAAGTAGCAGCAATATAACAATTCAGAGGTTTTTCACAGTCAGTATTTTTACCAAAAGTGGTATATAGGCAGCTACAATGACAATGTTAGTTGTAGTACTCTCAGTCTCTCTCCCAAAAGAAACTTTGCAATCAGGGCCGGCGCGTCCTATACGCGGAATAGGCCGCCGCGTAAAGTGCCCCTTGGGAAGGGGCACAGCTAGAAGCGCCGGCCCTGCCTCATGCTGCAGCCGCCTGAGCGCTCTATATAGAGCCTCAGACGGCTGCAGCACTGCCCGGGCAGGCGCGTCCATGAGGGCGCAACGCCCGGGCACACCAAGAGGAGAGGAGCTGACAAGGGGGAAGCGCTCAGCGCTCCCTCCTGTCACTCCATTGTAGCATGGCTGAGCTCTTTATGGTCCGTGGGTACAGGAGCAGTGTGCACTTCCTGTCAGTCCCCTCGGGTACAGGAAACAAGAGCTCCTGTACCCGTGGACCATAAAGAGCTCGGCCGCGCTACACTAGAGGTAGGGGGGAGAAATAGAATGACAAGGGGGGGGTGAAGAATTACAAGGAGGGGAGAGAATGACAAGGGGGTGAGAGAATGACAAGGGGGAGAGAATGACAAGGGGGAGTGTGAAGAATGACAAGAGGGGAGAGAATGACAAGGGGGAGAATGACAAGGGGGAGTGTAAAGAATGACAAGAGGGGAGAGAATGACAAGGGGGGAAGGAAGAATGACAAGAGGGGGAGTGAAGAATGACAAGGGGGAGATAATGACAAGGGGGAGGAAGAATGACAAGAGGGGAGTGTGAAGAATGACAAGGGGGAAGAGAATGACAAGGGGGAGAAGGAAGAATGACAAGGGGGGGAGTGTGAAGAATGACAAGGGGGGTGAAGAATGACAAGAGGGGGGAGAGAATGGCAAGAGGGGGAGAGAATGACAAGAGGGGGAGAGAATGACAAGGGAGGGGAGGAAGAATGACAAGGGGGGGAGGAAGAATGACAAGGGGGGGAGTGAAGAATGACAAGAGGGGGGAGAGAATGAACAGGGAGGGGAAGAATGACAAGGGGGGGAGAGAATGACAAGAGGGGGGAGGAAGAATGACAAGGGGGGGGAGAGAGAGATCTGCCATATTAAAGGGGTTCTGCAGCTTATTTAAACTGATCAGCAGGGTTCCAACACCCGGGACCCCCGCCGATCAGCTGTTTGAGAAGGCAGCGTCGCTGGCAGTAGCGCCTCGGCCTTCTTGCTGTTTACCGCAGGTGCAGTGACGTCAAGACTAGTATCACTAGCCTTGGCGGGGTTAAGGTCTGTTCACTTGAATGAAGCTTAGCCCCACCAAGGCCAATGATACTAGTCGTGACGTCACTGCGAGAAGACTGAGGCGCTACTGCCAGCGCAGCTGCCTTCTCAAACAGCTAATTGGCGGGGGTCCCGGGTGTTGGAACCCTGCCGATCAGTTTAAATAAACTGCAGAACCCCTTTAATATGGCAGATCATATGGGTGGGGCATTGTGATGTAAAGACATTATATATGCACTGATGAGAAAAGGGGTATCAATGTTTTGATCATTTGACTTTCAGGCTCCATATCTCACCATCCACTACAGCTTCGTAGGTGAGACTGCAATCATTTTATAGACAATCATCTTGGCTATCTCATAGATAAATTGGACTTGCAACTAGTTAGCATGTGATTATTTATGCAGATTCTCGTCATGTAACTGCATTGTTACTGTTTTGTTCCTGGTGGTGGAACAATCTTTTTCTTCTTGTATACAGTTGTGTTCAAAATTATTCAACCAACACTGAAATTGAGTGTTTTGGCCAGTTTGACATTGATTTTGATAATTTCAGTCATCTTTTTTGCAATTAAATTAAAGAGGCACTTGTAATTCAGACAAATATAACATAAATATAACATAACATTTATAATGAAATAACCACAAATGTCTTTTCTGTGCTCACATCGTTATCAGTTTTATTCAACCCCCAAGTGACATTCAATCTTAGTACTTAGTACAACATCCTTTTCCAGTTATAACAGCTTTTAAACGAGAAGCATAGCTTGACACAAGTGTCTTGCAGCGATCTACAGGTATCTTCGTCCATTCTTCATGGGCAAAAGCCTCCAGTTCAGTCACATTCTTAGGCTTGCGCACTGCAACTGCTTTCTTTAAGTCCCACCAGAGGTTCTGAATCGGATTTAAGTCTGGTGACTGCGATGGCCACTTCAAAATGTTCCAGCCTTTAATCTGCAACCATGCTCTAGTGGACTTGGAGGTAGGCTTGGGATCATTGTCCTGTTGAAAGGTCCAACGTCTCCCAAGCCTCAGGTTTGTGACGGACTGCATCACATTTTCATCCAATATCTCCTGGTACTGAAAGAATTCATGGTACCTTGCACACTCTGAAGCTTCCCTGTACCTGTAGAAGCAAAACAGCCCCAAAGCATGATTGACCCACCGCCATGCTTCACAGTAGGCAAGGTGTTCTTTTCTTCATAGGTCTTGTTCTTCCTCCTCCAAACATAGCGTTGATCCATGGGCCCAAACACTTCTAATTTTGTTTCAACAGTCCACAGAACACTATCCCAAAACTTTTGTGGTTTGTCCACATGACTTTTGGCATACTGCAGTCGACTCTTCTTATTCTTTGGAGACAGCAAGGGGGTGCGCCTGGGAGTTCTGGCATGGAGGCCTTCATTACGCAGTGTGCGCCTTATTGTCTGAGCTAAAACTTCAGTACCCGCATCTGACAAATCTTTTTTCAGTTCCTCAGCAGTCACACAGGGACTTTTCAAAACTCTGCGCTTCAGGTAGCGCACAGCAGTCAAAGTCAGCATCTTCTTTCTGCCACGACCAGGTAGCATTTCAACAGTGCCCTTTGCCTTGAATTTGCGAATGATGCTTCCTATGGTGTCTCTTGGTATGTTTAACATCTTTGCAATCTTCTTATAGCCATTGCCCTTCCTGTGAAGAGAAATCACCTCTTCTCTTGTCTTCCTGGACCATTCTCTTGACTTCACCATGTTTGTAAACACACCAGTAAATGTCTAGAAGGAGCTGAGTATCACAGTCATTTTAAATCTGCCTAATTGGTGCCTATTATGCTTGATTGCTGCTCCTTGACATCCACAGGTGTTTTCAATATCTGATCGAAAACACTTGAATGAACCTCTGTTCTTAAGAGTGGTAGTCTTTAAGGGGTTGAATAATTGTGTCAATGGAGAAATCACCAAAAAAAACATTTAATACTGTATTACAAAAACAATTGATGTCATTTTATTTGCATTTGGTTCTTTAAAAAGTCCTTGTAAGATTTAATTCTGAACACAATTACAAATGTAAACTAAATTCCCTAAAACCCTTTACAGCCTTGGGGGTTGAATTATTTTGAACAAAACTATACTACAAATTACAACCTGTTCTCACATTCCTTAAAAGCTCAATGTGTTATTCAGTTGATTCCCAAGTGAAAGGTCACTGGTTCAAATCCAGGAGCAGATTTCCCAAGGAAAGAGAAACATCATCATCCAGCTCATCAATAGCGTTATCTCAGCCAAGAAAAATGCCAAACTGCATCATGTGAGTGTCATGACAGTTGGAAGAATACGAAATGAAGTCCATCCATCCATTCCAAAGCTAAGAGGTGGATGTCTTGGCAAAATATCGGAGTTAACTAGTCGGCTCATCACAAGGTCTATCATTTCTGGCATGAGAAACATGGCATGGCAGTGGAAGTGGCTGGTATGCTTCGTAATAGTGAGGTCACAGAAGTCCATATAAGCACCATGGGACGTGCAATACACAAGTCTGGAATGGTGGCCCGAAAAAAAAGGAAGAAGCCTCGACTTACCCCGTGGCCGGCATCCGAAAGGGCAGTCACGTGGTGACCGCCAATTCCGGATGTCAAACCCAGTGGAGAAAGGACGCAAAGCCACCGGGAGTGTGGAATCACCATGCGCACTTACGATCACATGACACACCAGGAAGTAAAAGTGAATTCAATTGTACAATGCGGACCTATAATAAATACTTCACCATGTACATACATATATGAGAATACAAAATATTATATCTTCTAATAATAAAGTGCCATTATTAATAAAGTGCAATGTTCATATAAATATTAGATGTGAACAACACCGGTATCTACATAATAAACATAACAATCACAACAATAACACAAATATTGATAATAAGGTGATAGGTGCTACACCAATAATAAAACCAAATATTATTTGATATAAAGACCAAAAAATAATTTGACCATAAAGTAAAGAAAAAGTGAAAAATTATCCATATATATATAAAAAAGTGATAATTCATGAAAATAGGTCCCGCCAATCTGCACATTGCACTTTATTAATAATGGCACTTTATTATTAGAAGATATAATATTTTGTATTCTCATATATGTATGTACATGGTGAAGTATTTATTATAGGTCCGCATTGTACAATTGAATTCACTTTTACTTCCTGGTGTGTCATGTGATCGTAAGTGCTCATGGTGATTCCACACTCCCGGTGGCTTTGCGTCCTTTCTCCACTGGGTTTGACATCCGGAATTGGCAGTCACCACGTGACTGCCCTTTCGGATGCCGGCCACGGGGTAAGGGCGGAAGTGCCTATTACGTGGAGGAGAGGGATTCGCCATGCGCCGGAAATACGATCGCATGTGCCCATGTGACTGCCGCTTCATTGCCGGATTGGTTGAACTAGCATTTTCAAACACCCCCTATTTCTTGCCTCTTTATGCACTCCTCCTGAGGAAGCGGATCACGCGAAACGCGCGTCGAGGAGCGTCTGTACCTAACTTTATCACCCCGTTATTATTAGGTAAAAATTGTTCTATTGCCGTTCATGTCACTTGGTGGTCTGAGGACCCTGATTTTCAAGTAATTGGTTTGTCTATTTATTTGCATGTTTTTGCACGCCACTATGACCTATGATTGATAGTTAGCAGCCTGTCTGCGATTATGTTTATCACATTGGCAGTATATGGCGTATGCTGCAACTACATATATGCACTTATCATTATTTTTCTAACTAGGCATTAGGCATTCCTTCAAGTATGCATTTAGGGTGAAGGTACTATACCTGCTGTGTCCTATATTTTTATATATATTGGTTTTATACTTTTTGATCAATGTTTAATAAAAATTTAATTTTTTAACGTATTATCAGTTGCTTTTCTTTTTTCATTTATATTAGTGTGTTGAGATTATATGACTGGGGAGTACTCTCAGTAAGTATATATAGGGTGCGTTACACCCCTATTTTGACCGTCAGTGTAGTAATAAAACTACAACGTCACTATTCTGTTAAGATGGCCGCCCTCAGCCCTAAGACTAATCCATAGGACGCCTGCAGTGAAGTTAGTGAAGACCAGCTCTGTATAGGGGGGTCTTGCAGTGAAGTTCCCAGGTCTGGCTGAAGCCTATAGTCCTCCTACAAGCTCCCCTCTTATCAGATAAGGCTGTCATTTATACACTGAGCAGCCACATTGTCCTGCACTGCTAAGGGAGTGTCTGCCAAGCACAGGCATGTGGAGAAGTTCACACACACAGCCCAGCACTGTTATCTCCTGTCAGGAAGAACCTGGCTTTTTATACATTCCCTTACAATGTTGACTCACTATCAGTTCCCAGTGCAGGCAGCGCAGCGTGCTCTGTCCTCATCTGGTAGACTGAAGGAGCATAGCAACCTGATTTTATCTCAGGTAACAATAGCCAATACTGGGGACTTTTAGGTGGCTTTTAGGGGTTATTTATTAAATAAAAAGAAATTAAAACAGGGCCAACAAGGTGATATTAATCACCAAAATCCAATAGTAAAAAAAAAAAAATTTGACAGTTATACTTTAATATTTTCATAAGAAGCATTGGCTCAAGTTTGCAAAAAAGTACGAACAGTGCACAGCAGAAGATTAGAAACAGGTGATTTGGAGAGATAAGACGAAAGTCAATAGACTGGACTCTGATGGGTGCAAATGGGTCTGGAAGAAACAAGGGAAAAGGGGGCTAGCATATAGAGAAATTGAAGGAATTGTCAAGTTCAGTGGAGGAAGCCTGATGATACGGGGTTGTTTCACAGCCATAGGCATTGAATACTTGACCA
Organism: Bufotes viridis; assembly: GCA_033119425.1. Taxonomy (NCBI): domain Eukaryota; kingdom Metazoa; phylum Chordata; class Amphibia; order Anura; family Bufonidae; genus Bufotes; species Bufotes viridis. The sequence continues at coordinate 372,961,835 of CM065590.1, read as the reverse complement.
GGATCGATGGTGGTCTCACGGCTGAGCTATATGTGAGTATCCTACAAGACGAGTTACTTCATGCACGAGTACTATGTGTATGAAAAGGACGACATAGTGTTCCTGCGGGACAACGACTGGAAGCATACTGTCACAGACGTTCCCGTGGCTGGTACCAGGAAATCAGTAAGACTGGCATTACGTGGGTTAAATTGACAAGTTCCTTGTGGATCTTTTTGTGTCTGTGTTTTGATGAACACCACACCCAATGCTTCAGGTGTTGCTTGTTGGTAATTTGCCTTCCCCTTAAGTAGCCACCTCTCACTCTTGGAGGTGCGGTTTATAGATTTTACCCCTGGACTACTAGCTAGTTGGTTGTTGGAACTCTGCTGTGCTTCTGGAGCTGCCATTGTTCTACCTGAAGCTAAGTCTTGTCTTCTCTATTTGCATTTTGTTTGTTCGTTCTATTCCCTGTTGTTTGTATCTTGGCCAGAGAGAGAGACTCCTATTCATTCATCATGGGAGAAATAGGTCGTCTCTGATCCTGACCCTATTTCAGGGCCCTATAGGGTGAGCTAGGGCTCAAAGTTTACAGCTTATAAACTTTCCTACCATCAAGGTCTGTTCATATTGATAGGTAGCCAGGGCTCGAATTAGGGTTGTGCTAGGGTGTAAACTGTTCCTTCCTTAGTTTCCTGGCCTAGTTACTTTTCCCCTTCCCTCCTGTTTTCAGTGTGGCGTTTTCCTCCCACACTGATCGTGACATTATAAACCGCAGAATAACCATAATTTTGTTGTCAGTATCAGTTCAGCCATGGATCTTATTACTGCACTGACCGGACAGCTCAGGGGCTGTCTCTGGAAGTGGATGACCTCCGCACAACCATCTCACAGATGCAGAGACCACTGTTCGCTGGTCCTAGTAGTGGTTACCTGACCTGTCCTGAACCTAAAGTTGCTCTCCCGGATAGATTCGCGGGGGGAGTGAAAATTTCATTCAGTTCAGGGAAGCATGCAAATTGTACTTTAGGCTGCGTCCACACTCATCTGGGGACGAGAGCCAGAGAGTGGGTATGATAATTTTATTGCTTAAAGGGGACGCCTAGTCTTGGGCTTTTTCTCTGCCGACTGGATAACAGTCTCTCTGATCAGTAGATGCATTTTTCTATGATGACCCGGACCAAACCTCCCTGGCTGAGACTAAATTACGTGGCCTGCATCAGGGAGAGCATTCAGCAGAGATCTATTGTTCTGAATTTAGGAGGTGGGCTACGGATACTGAGTGGAATGATCCAGCTCTCCCAGCCAGTTTTGTCAGAGATTATCTGAGAGGCTGAAGGATGCTTTGGCCGTTCATGAGAATCCTGAGTCTTTGGAAGCCTCTATGTCTTTGGCTGTACGTATTGATAGACGCCTGAGGGCCCGTTCTCTCACGACGTTCTATTCCATAATGTACCGTAGTCTCTTGGCTCTTTGGGTGAAAATACCCCTGAGCTTATACCTGGGGAGGAACCTATGCAATTGGGGGGAGCTACTCCTGGATCTGCTTGCAAAAGTAGAAGTCGCAATCAGCGAGTGTTTTTTCTGTGGCCAAAGGGGACATTTTATCAATATATGTCCAAGCATTCAGTGGCAAAAAGAGAAACAAAAAGGGACGTCTAAATCCCATCTGACTATCGGAGGTGTCAGTGGAGAGTCATAGAATGTGCTTTTGTCCTTTGCTAGTAGTACCCGATTACTCCTGACTGCCGAGGTGGCGCTAGAGTAAAAAACTATGGGAATTGAAGTATTTATCGACAGCGGGGCCGGGGTGAACCTGATTGATGCTCAGTTTGTCCGCAGGCACGGGTTATCACCAAGTACATTAAAAAAAGACATTCCTGTATTTGCTATTGATTCTGCCCCTCTTACTCAGAGGTGCTTATCGCAAGTTTTGCATATCAGATTAAGAGTGGGTGACTTTCATCAAGAAGTTATCTTGTGTTTTGTCTTGGAAGGTCTCCCTGCACCTATGGTTCAGGATTTACCGTGGCTTACCAAGCATAATCCAACTATCGATTGGCAAGCTAGGCAGATTCTGGATTGCGGGGACTATTGCATTGATAATTGTCTAAATACATCCTTTTGTGTGGTTACTACTAAGGCAGGTTACGAGTAAGGGCTTACTTGCCCGAAACATGTCAACCAGAGCGGTGGAGGGGGATGTTATCCATGTATGTGAATTTTTGCCACTGTGAAAAATAAAGCGCCAAGGTTTTAATCGGATTGCTGGAATGTTTTTTCCTTCTTTGCTACATATATTGAGGACTGGTCTGGTCTGTTCCGTGCAAGACAATGAATGGTGAGCTGGAAGAAATGTTTTTGTTTGGATACTACTAAGGCTGTACCCTCTTTTATATCTGATTTTGCTGATGTGTTTTCTAGGAGTGGATGTTGGATTTACCTCCCCATCGGGAATATGATTAACCTGTCAATCTTATTCCCGGGGCTAAATTGCCTAAATCTAGGTTATATAATCTTTCTGAACCTGAAAGGCAAGCCATGAGAGAATATATTGCCGAGAGTTTGAAGAAAGGGCACATAGGACCTTCCACGTCTCCAGTGGGGGCAGGGTTCTTTTTTGTAAAAAAAAAGATGGAGGTCTTCGGCCATGTCTGGATTTTCGTAAACTCAATCAGATTACTATCTGTGATCCTTACCCTCTTCCTTTGATTCCTGATTTGTTTAACCAGATCATTGGTGTAAAGGTGTTCTCCAAGTTGGACTTAAGGGGACATACAGGGAGTGCAGAATTATTAGGCAAGTTGTATTTTTGAGGATTCATTTTATTATTGAACAACAACCATGTTCTCAATGAACCCAAAAAACTCATTAATATCAAAGCTGAATATTTTTGGAAGTAGTTTTTAGTTTATTTTTAGTTTATCTGTGTGTGCAGGTGACTATTACTGTGCATAATTATTAGGCAACTTAACAAAAACAAATATATACCCATTTCAATTATTTATTTTTACCAGTGAAACCAATATAACATCTCAACATTCTCAAATATACATTTCTGACATTCAAAAACAAAACAAAAACAAATCAGTGACCAATATAGCCACCTTTCTTTGCAAGGACACTCAAAAGCCTGCCATCCATGGATTCTGTCAGTGTTTTGATCTGTTCACCATCAACATTGCGTGCAGCAGCAACCACAGCCTCCCAGAAACTGTTCAGAGAGGTGTACTGGTTTCCCTCCTTGTAAATCTCACATTTGATGATGGACCACAGGTTCTTAATGGGGTTCAGATCAGGTGAACAAGGAGGCCATGTTATTAGATTTTCTTCTTTTATACCCTTTCTTGCCAGCCACGCTGTGGAGTACTTGGACGCGTGTGATGGAGCATTGTCCTGCATGAAAATCATGTTTTTCTTGAAGGATGCAGACTTCTTCCTGTACCACTGCTTGAAGAAGGTGTCTTCCAGAAACTGGCAGTAGGACTGGGAGTTGAGCTTGACTCCATCCTCAACCCGAAAAGGCCCCACAAGCTCATCTTTGATGATACCAGCCCAAACCAGTACTCCACCTCCACCTTACTGGCGTCTGAGTCGGACTGGAGCTCTCTGCCCTTTACCAATCCAGCCACGGGCCCATCCATCTGGCCCATCAAGACTCACTCTCATTTCATCAGTCCATAAAACCTTAGAAAAATCAGTCTTGAGATATTTCTTGGCCCAGTCTTGACGTTTCAGCTTGTGTGTCTTGTTCAGTGGTGGTCGTCTTTCAGCCTTTCTTACCTTGGCCATGTCTCTGAGTATTGCACACCTTGTGCTTTTGGGCACTCCAGTGATGTTGCAGCTCTGAAATATGGCCAAACTGGTGGCAAGTGGCATCTTGGCAGCTGCACGCTTGACTTTTCTCAGTTCATGGGCAGTTATTTTGCGCCTTGGTTTTTCCACACGCTTCTTGCGACCCTGTTGACTATTTTGAATGAAACGCTTGATTGTTCGATGATCACGCTTCAGAAGCTTTGCAATTTTAAGAGTGCTGCATCCCTCTGCAAGATATCTCACTATTTTTGACTTTTCTGAGCCTGTCAAGTCCTTCTTTTGACCTATTTTGCCAAAGGAAAGGAAGTTGCCTAATAATTATGCACACCTGATATAGGGTGTTGATGTCATTAGACCACACCCCTTCTCATTACAGAGATGCACATCACCTAATATGCTTAATTGGTAGTAGGCTTTCGAGCCTATACAGCTTGGAGTAAGACAACATGCATAAAGAGGATGATGTGGTCAAAATACTCATTTTGACCACATCACCGGAAGCCGGTGTCACATGGTCTGTTGTAGGTGTAGCTTGCGGCCTCATTTGTTCCCCATTGCATTGTAGGTCCTGCAGTGCAGGTGAGTGGGATGGGGCTGTAGGCTGCTTAATACCTGTTCAGACCTTGTTCACACACCATAGGTAGTCTAGTGGTAGGACCCCATGTCATGCTGAGATACCGTGTAGTGGTGCCTAAAGGGGCTCCGATATGTTCCTGATTGGAAATATTGGCGAATCTCTCAGCTTTTAACACCAGAGTGAGGGATTAGACAGTGTTGTCAGTTGCTTATCCATGTGGTGCATCTTTTTTTTGTGAGTTATGTGTTTATATATTTTCATCCGCACATGTTTTATTTTGTGTAGGATGTTTGTGTGGTGCTTGTGGTTCGCGCCGGCATCCTCCATTGTATGCAATTTTTGCTGGGGATAGCCGTTCGCTGCGAACCACATGCGGAGGAACTGCCCCCCCAGTTAGAAACAAGCCACAGTGTTTGGGGTCTGGAGCAGTCCCACCCATTTAGGCCACGTTTATTTTTGTGATTCTTGTTTTATATGTATTGAATGTGCCATTGCATATGGCTGGTAAACATTCTGTTGCACCTGGAAGCCGGTGTCACATGGTCTGTTGTAGGTGTAGCTTGCGGCCTCATTTGTTCCCCATTGCATTGTAGGTCCTGCAGTGCAGATGAGTGGGATGGGGCTGTAGGCTGCTTAATACCTGTTCAGACCTTGTTCACACACCATAGGTAGTCTAGTGGTAGGACCCCATGTCATGCTGAGATACCGTGTAGTGGTGCCTAAAGGGGCTCCGATATGTTCCTGATTGGAAATATTGGCGAATCTCTCAGCTTTTAACACCAGAGTGAGGGATTAGCCAGTGTTGTCAGTTGCTTATCCATGTGGTGCATCTTTTTTTTGCAAAATACTCATTTGCCTAATAATTCTGCTCTCCCTGTATAATCTGTTTAGGATCAAGGAAGGGGATGAATGGAAGACAGCTTTCAATACTCCTGAGGGGCACTTTGAGAGCCTGGTCATGCCCTTCGGGTTCACTAATGCCCCTGAGGTCTTCCAAGATTTTGTGAATGACATCTTTCATCACCTGGTGGGAAGGTTTGTAGTTGTGTATATAGATTACATTCTTATTTATTCTCCAGACATGGAAACACATCAGAATCATGTGAGACAGGTGTTACAGACCCTAAGGGATAATAAATTGTTTGCAAAATTTGACAAGTGTGTTTTTGCGGTACACGAGGTGTAGTTTTTAGGCTACCTGCTCTCATCTTCGGGTTTTTGAATGGATCCTGAGAAAGTCCGTGCTGTATTGGACTGGGATCGAGCCGAAAATCTGAAGGCTCTTTTGCAGTTTTTAGGGTTTACCAACTATTACCGAAAATGTATTAAGAATTATTCGACAATAGTAAAACCCTTAGCAGACATGACTAAGAAAGGGACAGATGTCTCAGTATGGTCTGATTCAGCGTTGCAAGCCTTTTTTGCGATTAAGGAATGCTTCTCTTCTGCTCCCATATCGGTGTAGCCAGATGTGTCACAGCCGTTTATAGTGGAGGTGGATGCATCCGAGGTGGGGTAGGAGCAGTTTTGTCACAGGGAACATTACCTGGTAAATGGTGACCATGTGCATTTTTCTCAAAAAAACTATCCCCCGCTGAGAAAAATTATGAAGTAGGTAACAGAGTTGTTGGCCATAAAATTGGCTTTTGAGGAATGGCATCATTGGTTGGAAGGGGCAATTCATCCGATCACGGTATTTACTGATCATAAAAATCTGGCTTATCTGAAGTCGGCGAAACAACTGAACTCAAGACAAGCCAGATCTGCCCTGTTTTTCACCAGATTCAATTTCACTGTCAACTATCGTCCAGGGATTAAGAACGTCAAGGCGGAAGCCTTGTCACGTAGTTTCCCTGAAGGTGGTGATTTTGAAAACCTAAGTCCCAAACTGTCTAGGGGGGGTAATATCCGCCCTCTGCCCTGAGCTTGAGGTTAAGGTGTTAGAGGCACAGGGAGACGCACCGGACTAGTTTCCCTCTGGGAAACTGTTTGTACCACCGGAATTGCATCACAAGGTTTTGGAGGAACATCATTGTATGGTTCTTACAGGACATCCTGGGAGTATCTCGTATCTACTATATCTCGTAGATTCTGGTGGCCGGGGTATCATAAGTGTCTGAAGGACTATGTGTTAGCCTGTACTACCTGTGCACGTGCCAAGGTGACACATACTCGACCTTCTGGATCTTTACTTCCGTTACCCATTCCGTCCAGACCATGGACTCATGTATCCATGGACTTTATTATTGATCTACCTAATTCTTCAGGAAAGACAGTTATTCTGGTAGTAGTTGATCGCTTTAGTAAAACGGTACATTTTATTGTATTACCAGGTCAAATTAATGCTGAAACTCTTTCACAGGTATTTGTTGACAACATTGTGAAACTCTATGGGATTCCCTCTGACGTGGTCTCGGATCACGGCACTCAGTTTTTTTCCAGGTTCTGGAAGGCTTTCTGTACTCGTCTGGGAATTCAACTGTCCTTTTCATCGGCTTTCCATCCTCAGTCGAACGGACAGACGGAGCGCACTAATCAGAGTCTGGAGACTTACTTGAGATGTTTCGTATCTGAGAACCAGAAGGAGTGGTCTTCCTTTTTGTCTTTGGCAGAGTTTGCAATAAACAATCGTAGTCAGGAGTCACTGGTGAGTCGCTGTTTTTTGGGACCTATGGGTTTCATCCGCAGTTTGGCACATTTTCTGGTTCTAATACCTGGTGACCTGTTCCTTCCCTAGTTTACTGGCCTAGTTACTTTTCCCCTTCCCCCCTTTGTTGTGTGGTGTTTTCCTCCCACACTAATTGTGACACATACATCGAGATTGGTTTAATGACAATGAAGTAGAGTAGCTGGATTGGCTCTCACTGTCTCCAGACCTCAACCCAATCGAACACTTGTGGGTAGAGTTGAAGAAAAAGCTGTATTTATACCCAAGTGACTCGACCAGTATGCACCAACATTCAGAATGTGTAGAAGAACCCTGGGTATCCCTTGAATCTGATCGAGAGTATGCCCCCAAAGGATTTAGGCAGTGTTGAAAGCCAAGGTGGATTTACAAAATGCTACAAAATAATAAAAATTTTAATTTTGAATTTTAGGAGCAAAACAGTAACAATGCAGTTACATGAAAAGAATCTGCATAACTAATCATATGCTAAATAGTTATATGTCCAATTTATGTATGACATAGCCAAGATTATTGTCTATAAAATGATGGTAGTCTCACGTTCAAAGCTGTAGTGTAGTGTAGTGTTATATGTAGTCTGAAAGTCAATAGGTCAAAACATTGTTACCCTTTTGCTCATCAGTGTATGGGCTTCTAAGAGTATGCAATCCTCTGCTCACTAGTAGACAGCTGACGATGGGAAGGACTTAAGTAAATAGGCTAGTTTGCTGCTGGCTCTGTATATGGAGGAGCCACATCCTGTGCATGAGAGGGTAAGGACAATGAGAGGGAATTAAAAGGTTTGTGCAAATGTTTTAAAATATGTTTAACATAAAAAATGTATTTAAACAACAGATCACGTTCTGATGCCACATTCCCTTTAAAGGGGTTTTCTGACACTTTATAACTGATGGACCTATCCTAAGCACAGATTAGCCCCATAGAAGTGAATGAGGCTGAGCTCCGATACCAAGTACAACCACTATACAATGTACTGTATCTTTTGGACTTATTTTTAAACTTTTTTACGCCTCGCACTTCAGCTTTGAAAAGCGGTTGGGAAAGTGGGGTTATGTTATGTTAGTTTCATGCCAGATTTATCAACTGAGACTTTTTAAAAAGTCACAAAAATTGTCTCAACCTCACTCCAGTAAAGGGATGACATGGAAAGTAGAGAAAAATCTCAAGGCAGAAGTGTCAGACTTAAAGGCTATGTACACTTTAGAGGGAATTTTTTTTTATTAGTGGATCATTATTAGTGCTCATTATAAGGTAAAAATCAGTTTTGCCAATTGGCCTTTATTAAAAATGTGGAGTCCTTTTCTCTGTACAGAACTGAGATGATCTACTAGCCGAATCTGAATTTTTTTTCTGCTCCATCAGACTGGGAGCTGACGGACTCCTTATCTCTGCTCTCAGACCTTACAAACACTTATCAAAGCTCATAAGTGTTTATCAACTCTTGGCAATTTAGAGATAAGGGTTATTAGATGACTGGCACAAAGTGAAAGTAGGATGCACACAGCTAAAAAAAAACTGTTAACCTTTTGTGACAGAATGGCTCAATATGTTTAATAATGACCAATTAAAAAAATTATTTTTAGCCCCAAATGAGCAAAATTCAATCACAAAAAAAACACATTTCCCCCGAAGGTGTACATAGCCTTTAAAGATGTGCCAAATTTACCGAACATCATGTGACATTAAATATATATATGTGTCAAATTACGGCAACGCAGACTTGAAAAAATTTTGGTGTGTGTAATTTGATAAATCTGGTTAAATCAGCTTGACAGGCTGAGAATGCCGACTTTTCCACCTTCATTTTAAAGCACGAATGAATGAAATAAAAATACAAAATACCTCAATGTGATGGGCAAATAAGCCCAAAAAGTCTCAAAGCCATGTTTTGAGACTTCTTGAAGCCGAAATTCTCAAGTGCAAGGCCCCAAAATGAATCTAGATGAGCGATGAATGTTGGCAACATGCTGCCAAAACCTCTTATTCTGTTTTGGAAAAACTGGCGATCACATTCAATTACGTGTAATGTCTCTAATTATATCATCACAGCCCGTTTCAAGGAAGTTCTTTGCACTCACCAGCACAAAGTAATTGGACACAGATCTGTTAGCGGAATGTTAAGGTCATTACCAGACTGAGGAAAACAGAGAATTTATCCAAAAGAAATTAACTATAGATCATGTTCTGCTTAGTGTAATGGTTTTCAATGATTGTCTCTAAGACCTTGCATATATTGGACATATAGCCGAACAGAATGTTATACAGTGAACTGTAAAAGTACTTGCGTTTACAAATTTATTTCACTTCCCACTTCTCCCACTCTAAATAGCCTTTCACTTATTATCTCTGAAGGCTATTTACATATGCTGTTTCAGTTTTCTCATGGATAGATTAGTCATATCAGACTTCAAAGCACTGTAGGAGTTTATGTTTCAGGTAATAAAAATGTTATTTTATTCTATTTGTAAAGTAAATAACCAGTGAGTAGCACAATATGTTTTTGACAAATTTGTGACTAAAAATGTAATTGTTTTTATGACCTCAGATTACAAAGATAACATCTTTTTTGAGAAGGCAAGTTTAAAGGGCCACTGTCAGCAGATTTGTACCTATGAAAACAAACTGACCTGTTGTATGTGTGCTTGGCAGCTAAAGAAATCTGTGTTGGTCCCATGTTCACATGTGCCCACGTTGCTTAGAAAAATTATGTTATAATATATAATATATATAAATGAGTCTCTAGGAGCAATGGGGAGGTGTTTTCATTACATCTAGAGGCTCTACTCTCTCTGCAACTGCCACACCCCCTCTCCACTTTGATTGACAAGGCCAGGCAGTAAAAACATCCTAACACATGGCCCTATAAAGCAAAGTGGAGAGGGCGCAGCAGTTGCAGAGAACAGAGCCTCTAGGTGCAATGGGAACGCCCCCATTGCTCATATAGGCTCATTTGCATATATTGAAACATCATTTTTTTTCAGCATTGCAGGCACATATGAACATAGGACCAGCACAGATTCCTTCAGCTGCCAAGTGCACATGCAACAGGTCAGCCAGTTTCATAGCTACAAATCTGCTGACAGATGCCCTTTAAACTTGTCTCCACAATAAAGATATCTTTGTAATCTGAGGTCATTTTTTTTTTTAGGTATATTATATTCTAAATAAGGGTATACAAAGATATCATAGGGCTCTAGAGATGAGTAATTCAATTCTAAACAAATTTAATGTGAACCGAATATTTGGTGATTATATTGGGTCAAACTTCTCAAAATGGCATCAGTTGTTTTTTTAGATAGGAAAACAGGAAAGATAAAGAAGGAAGGTCACTCCAGTACGTGCATGTGTACACACAGGCATTTTCAGCAAAAAGGCAAAAAAATTCTGACATATTCTGATATATTTCTCACTAAGCCATGCCCCCTTTTCAATCATCAATAAATGTGGTGTAAGGCATGTGTGCCAGAATTCTGATGCACTTGCATTAGTAAATTTGCCCCAACGGGTGCTTTTATTGTGAATCCATTTTCATATATATTGCATTGCGGTACTGTTTGGAGGCTGTTCAGATATAAAATACCTAACAGCTCTGTGTTCAAGGAAGAGGTTACAAGGGAGATTTAATTATTCCACAGTGAGATACTGCAATTCATTTCAAGTTCACTGCTCGTATCAATTGGAAGAGCTTTGTATTACAGACAGTTGTACGGCCATTCATTTTGAATAGGGCCAAAATGTTTCATATTAAGGGAAATATAATCCAGATGACAGGACAACCATCAGAATTAATAATTGCTATTTCTTCTAAATACAAAATTGTTTACTATTCGTAAATCATCAAACAACAATACATTTTATTGGTGGAAAGGTCAGGGCAAGTTAATGATTCTAGAAGTCTTAGGCTAGTTATGAACCAGAGGAGACATTGGTTAATGCAGTGATCCAACAATTGCATCACATTTAAAGAAGCACTCTGACATTTTTTTTTCTAGACCTTTAATAGAGATGACGAATCGAAGCTGACGAAGTGGAATTTGATCCGAATTTCAGAATTTTTTTTCGCAATTCATGGTAATGAATCACATTTTCTCCTAAAATGGCTGCTGCACGTGTGAGGACATGCAGCAAGGAACTATGGGAAGGCAGGATTGCCCATAATGCCATGCATGCAGCCAATCAGCAGCCACCCATTCCTGTGATGTCACAGCCCTATAAATAGCGTCAGCTATCTTAGATTCTGCCATTTACCAGTGTATTTAGTGCAGGGAGAGACGTAAGCAGGCGCTAGGCACAGTGTTAGAAAAAACTTCATTGTGCTAAAAAATCGATTTACAAGTGCACAGAAAGATTGTTCAAGATTATTCTGCCCACTGGGGATCCAAATTGCCATTATACAGCTCTGTAATTCCAGCAAACCGTTCTTATTAGGGAGCAAGTGCTGTTTGATACAGCCATTAACAGGGTTCATTACAAGGAAATATTTCTACGTCTTATTTGCCCTTTTGTGGTGCAGTTATATCCTCTAAAGCATTTTTCGGCTTGTACTAGTGGGAAAAAAAAGGGCTTATTAGCCGTTGCGTGATGAAGTGCAAAAATTACAGCCCTTTTTGTCATGTACATATAAGTGCCAAAAGTAAAATATATTTGCAGTTTAGCGGTGCAGTTATATGTTCTAAAGCCTTTAGTGGCGTGTATTAGTGGAAAAAGAAAAAATATATTTGCCGATCAGCGGTGCAGTTAAAGTTCTTAAGCCATTTGTGGCGTATATTAGTGGAAAAAGAAAAAATATATTTAGCGATCAGCAGTGCAGTTATATGTTCTAAAGCCGTTTGTGGCGTGTATTAGTGGAAAAAGAAAAAATATATTTGCCAATCAGCGGTGCAGTTATCTGTTCTAAAGCCTTTTCAGGCATTTATTAGTGGAAAAAGAAAAAAGATATTTGCCCTTGTGCGGTGCAGTTATATATTCTAAAGCCCTATTTGCCGTGTATTAGTGGCAAAATAAAAATATATTCGCCGTTCAGCGTTGCACTTCTATGTTGAAAAACCTTTTGTGTAGTGTATAAGCTGAAAAAATGTAGGGCCTAATTGCCGTTCAGCGGTGCAGTTATATGTATCGATTGTATCGATTATATGTATCTTTCTATGTATCGATTTTATGTATCGATTTATATGAGCAAGAAGCCACATCTTGAAGTATTGTGAAAAATGCTCCCATTTTGGGCTTTCCATATTTTATAAGTTTTATATTTTTTATATATCTATTATATATGGATGTAATGAGTAAAATTTATTATTTATATTTTATGTGTGACTATATGCCAATAGCCAGATGCGGATTCTATCCAATGATGAGTTATATTTGGATTGGGGGCGGATTAACTGACAGCCAATGGGATAATGTGATTAACGATAGGTTCCCATATAAGAAAGCTCTCACAAGGCTCACACTATTGCTGCCACTGAGGAAGGGACAAGTTGCGTCCCGAAATGCGTCTGGGTCCAGCAATAGTGAGAGTGATAATACGGAATATGCACTTTGGCAAAAAGACGTTTGAACAAAGCCTTTGAAAGGAAAACTATTCAAAGATATAAGCCAGACCAATCCGAGGATTAAGCCCGCGTCACGTGGGACGCCACGTTGTATGACGCAGGGGACCACGTGGGACACAGCGGCAGGTCCTAGAAGGGCGATTGAAAGGAATACTGAAACGGCCGGCGCTCGTTCTATGGAGCGGTAATGTACCACCTAAAACCGTGATACTTGCTGTACTCGTATGGTGTAATCCTATATAAAAGACTATACCTATATTTGAATGGGACAGACGAATGAACTATTATACACCTTGCAAGGATATTTCATCCATTAGTGCGGAAGGAGGGGACGCACTCTAGTAGCAGTGTTACACTTGTGATATATTGGCTGCAGTTTATCTAACTATTCGAATAGGGGACATTATCTCGTCATTCAAAGTAGGATTATTATACCCTAGAGATTCATACATGGCACAATTATTATATTGTATTGATTGTTTATTTTAACAGGGTTTTATCTAATTTTTCTATCTGTAATAGATGTGTTATTGATTAAATAAGGGGTTTTTTGACTATCAATTTGGAGTTCTGTTCATTTGACCCGATTATTGTGTGCCCCTCCTATTTGGATATAAGATTGCATTACTACTGGTTTACGGGTAAACCTGGAGGTGAGCACCTAATTCCGTCTGTTGAACAGGAGTGCCGACACTATTTTGCTATTATAATGAAGATGCTGATGACAACACACCAGCAGACTTTGCCTTTACCATCTATTCACAATTAAATAAAGTAGCTTCAGTAAGTTTACAATATTCATGTGTTTTTATCTGCTCCGTCTGCATTCGATCTCCACAGCGCACAAGACATGACAGGAGAGCCTCTGCTTTGGAGTCCAAATCCAGTTTCTTAAGATCAGGAGTTCCATCAGAATTGTGCATAACATTCTTGCTCCTTGTGCAAAGCCATAACAAAAGGACTCCGTAGGCATACACATCAGAGGAAGCTGAAGCTGGTTGCCCCAATTTTAATTAAGGAGCAGTAAACAGCACGAAGCAAATAGAGGTGGCTGAACTCCGCTGCTCTGTATCTCTTGTGAAGTCAATGTCTCCAACTATGCCCCTTTCACGATTTAGAGCAAATAAATTATTTTCATGTAGAGATCCAAGAATTATGTTGGAGGCATGTAGTGTATGCAAGCCATGTGTGACCCCTCTCATCACTCTCACACTGTTCTGCACCTGGTTTGCCTGGCGAACTAGTCACACAGGGGAGGAACTGCTCCTTGTCACCGCTGCGTCAAGGATGGCTGAGTCATGCTCCCTGCATGGCACACATGTTCAATCTGGTTGTCAAGCGGTTCCTGAAGTCTTCCACCCATCCGAAAGACATCCTAAAAATGGCCAGGAAACTTTGCATGCACTTCAGCCACTCGTACACCACAAAGCACACCCTCCTTGAGCTGCAGCGGCAGAACGGTATCCCACAACATAGGCTGATATTCGACGTTTCCACCTGTTGGCATTCCACTCTCCATATGTCGGACCGACTATACGAACAGAGAAAGGCAATCAATGATTTCTTGATGATCCAAGCGGACAGAAGTAATCCCCTGTGTAAGTTTGATGTCAGCCAGTGGCAGCTTATGCGAAACACCTGCCATTTGCTCAGGCCCTTTGAGGAGGCCACGTTATTTTTCAGTCGCCAGGACTACGGGATAACAACATAATTCCAATGCTTCATGTTCTGGAACAGATGATGGTAAATCTGGCTGGTCAGGGGACTAGAGATGTGGCGCCAAAATCTCCCGGCCACATCAGCCCTGTGGGGGCGGAACTGGAGGAGGACATTGGAGCACCAGCAATGTGTAGCAAAATGGGTGGTTTTTCTACACAGGTGACAAGGAGCAGGAGCAGGGCGATGAGGAAGATGAGGCAGAGGACCCAGACACACCATGGCAGTATGCAGTGGAGATGGAGGCAGGGAGTCACTCCGAGTGACTTGCGCAAATGGCCCACTGCATGTTCACTTGCTTGAGTAGTGACAGCCAAATTGTCACCATTAGGCAGAGAGATGACTTCTGGCTCTCCACCTTGTTGGACTTTTTTTTACACCCGCTGGCGCTGAGAGGGAGGACAAACTGAACTACTTTAGATACATCCTATATAGTCAGTTAGCCACTGCCTATCTGTGCCATCATCCATCCTCTCAAAGGTCTGACCGGGGGGGCCCTCTGCACTCGCATTCCACTGCCATAGCTGCTGGGGAGGGGTGGGGTGGCAGGAGCAGTACAAGCTCCATCAGCAGCAGCCTGAGTCTAGAGTCGCTGATGAGCAGCTTTTTTCACCCGCCTAGTGAAGAAACTACTCACCAGCAGATAGACATAGAGCAGAATCTGAACCAGCAGGTGGTGGCATACTTGGAGTTCACCCTGCCAGCCGTCATTGAAGATCCACCAAACTACTGGACAGCCAAACTGGATTTGTGGCTGTAACTGGCTGAGTTTGCCCTGGAAAAAATGTCCTGCCCAGCCAGTAGTGTGGCATCAGAGTGGGTGTTTACTGCAGCGGGGACCATAGTTACCCCAAGGAGAACTCGCCTGTCCACCTTAAATTTGGAAAGACTGACCTTTGTCAAGATGAAAATGGCATGGATCAGCCAGGATTTACACCCACCAATGCCTGATGCATCAGATTAGATCATTCATGATGCCTCACCCAAATCTTGACAAAAGAGACTGATTTCTTCTGCCTAACTGCCTCAGCTACTATTCTGATGCTGCCACCTGCCTGATGTCACACATCTGATGCCAAGTGCTCCTTCTTACACCCACCATCGTCAGCAGTATTGTTATTGCCACCCACCTCCACATTCTGTAGTCTCCTGATGCTGATGCTACCGCTACAATATGTCACCTTGCGGCTCTGTGGTGTCTTGATGCTGCTGCTACTTCCACACTATGTCACCTTGCCACTCTGTGGTCTCCTGATGCTGCTGCTACCTCCACAATATGTCACCTTGCCACTCCGTGGTGTCCTGATGCTGCTGCTACCTCCACAATATGTCTCTGTCATTGGGCCACTCTGTGGTCTCCTCATGCTGCATCCACCTCACCACTATGTCATAGGGCCACTCTGTGGAAATCTCATGCTGTTCCCACCCTCCTCACTTCATGACCGGGCCATTATTTAGCCTTTTTGGCTTGGCTGACATCATCATTTATTTGGCCCTTCTTTTGATCTGTCAGAAGGAATGAAAAATTAGATGCACAACAGATCCTGTCTGTGTAGCAGCTGTAAGGCCTGTTTGGTCCCATCGGAATTGGCTTATGATTGGTAGCCAAAAGTAGGAGTGGGTACAAAACACAGAAGCCATGCAAATATTCCGTTCATGTGTCATCTTTGTTTTGGATCCATTTTTTTTTGGCATTAGCAATACTGATGGATTACTGACCAAATGCTGACCGAGTGAGGGCAAATGCTCAACAGACAGGATCTGTTTTTTGGGGGTCATTGTTCTGACGGATCAGAGGAAGGGCAAAATAATCAGTGACCTCAACACAACCTTACTGCTGACACCCTCTCCACTCTTTCGGGGGGTTCTACTTGTATAAGTGTTTAATAGAACAGGTTCTGTAGACATCCATGTAGAATCAGCTGACGACGGTGTAAAAGGAGTGCGCTTCTTCTTGCTGCTAATATCGACCTGTAAGGCTGAGTTCATACTTGAGTTATTTGGTCAGTTTTGGCCCCGTGATTGCCCAAATAAGTGAAATGTGCAGTGATTCTAAGAGTGACGCCTGTCATACAGACTCACAGTATTATTTCACTACCAAGGCAGACTCCCTATGCGTGTTACTGCAAGGCACAGTATTCTACACCACTATAAAGGCTCTCTGAAGCCAGGAAATAGTTGTTTTTTAACTAAATTTGCCACAAATAAATTCGGACTGAACCAAACTTTTCCCCAAAAATTAGGCGAACCGTCGAATCACATTTTTAAAAAATTCGCTCATCTCTAGCCTTTAATAAAGAATAAGGCAGAGGTTCTTGTGGATACCTGTTTTATGTGATGTGTAATTTGTGGGTTGACAGACATAATTATTCCTTCTCCCCTCAGATATGGTTTTCCTAATGAATATAATATTTCCCATCATGCCTGGCTTTGCAAAGACAGAGGGGGTGGAGTCTCACCACACTGCACTGTACTATCTGAGGGCAGCCATGACACTGCTGCTATCTCCTCACACTGCAGAGTCTCTATGTATTCCTATGTGATGCAGCTTGTACCTGTCTGTCCTCTCTGCCCTATTATTTCTCCCCCCTTGTCAACCCCTTACATGCAGAAAGCAGGGAGACCAGTGTGAAGCTACATCCCATAGAACTATACTGGAGAGTTAACACACACAGACAGGCAGTGGGAGTCAGGAGGTTTATATAACTGCAGCTAATCACTGTTTACACTCACCTATTATATATCTGCCCGCCTGCTCCTTTACATTGTGTAGACATTATATCTTCAATAGAATACAGGGACATACATAAGGACATGGAGAGTGAAGAGGCTCGTTAGAGTTGGCAGGAGGGATTTGATTAGTGATGATGTCATCCTGTAGTTCACAGGAAGTCAGCCATAGGGAGAAACTGAGTTCCTGTTTACATGTTAGAGCAAGCAGTCAGACTTTAGATCACGTCTCCGGGTTCCCATAATGAAAAGGTGCAAATGCATGGATGCATTTGAGTTAGGGTGTAACAAATTACACTGCTATAATACTGGTGATGAGTTAGTAATATATGTAAAATAAAAAAAGCGGAGTGCTTATTTAAAGAGGACCTTTCTCCTATTTAAAAACTAAAAACTAACTATATCTGTGGGCAGAGCGGCGCCCAGGGGTTCCCCTGCACTTACTAGTATGTCTGGGTGCTGCTCCGTTCGCCCTGTATAGGCTCCGGTGTCAGAGCTCCCTCTGTTGTATGGGGCGGGGACTTTGTATCAGGCATGTCCCTTGCTGCAGAGCTGGCCGATCACAGCGCACAGCTCATAGCCTGGGTCTTTACACCATCTCTACACTGTCAGCGGGTGCAGTGTATGTTCAGTTTTTATCCATGGTGCGCTCGCTAACTAAGGAACCGCAGGGAGATGCCCAAGAGTATCAGAGTCAGAGCTTGTTGGCGAGACGGCAGGGAGACAGAGAGAAGATATTCTAGAGCAGGCATGCTCAACCTGCGGCCCTCCAGCTGTTGTAAAACTACAACTCCCACAATTCCCTGCTGTAGGCTGATAGCTGCAGGCGGTTCGGGCATGCTGGGAGTTGTAGTTTTGCAACAGCTGGAGGGCCGCAGGTTGAGCATGCCTGTTCTAGAGTGTATAAGGACAGTTATATAAATATAGCATATAATTCTCCCTATATACTGTAAAACTGCTTCACCCTGTCTCACCTGACTTCTCAATAGCAAGCTCTGACTGTCCACTCATAGGCATCTCCCTGGAGCTCCTTAGTTAGCGAGTGTGTCGGGGGACAAAATACATACATTGTCAGCGCTGACCACTAACAGTGTGGAGATGGCATAATGACAGGCACAATGAATATATATATTGTGTGTGTGTATATATATAAAGCTGAGTGTATGTATGTGTGTGTGTATGTATGTATGTCCGCTAAAGGAATCCGCACCGTCGCATTTACAATCACGAAATTTGGCACACAGGTACATCAGGTGTCTGGGAAGGTTTTAGACTGGGTTTCAGCTCTCTAGCACGTACCGTTCTTGAGATATTCCCAAAAAAATGAAAATATGGGCTGCTCTGGAGGTCACGGTTAAGGGGGCGAGATGTTGTGGAGGTCACTGTTAAATGGCTCTGTTAAGGGGACAGGGAACGGTGGAGGTTACAGTTAAGGGTACAATCCACTATGGTGGTCTCTGTTTAGGGGCGGGGTGCTTTAGAGGTCACTCTTAAGGGGGCGGGGGGTTGTGGAGGTCACATTTTAAGGGAACGGAGCTCTGTGGAGGTCACTGTTAGGGGGCGTGTTATTGTGGAAATCACTGTTAACGAGACAGGGTACTGTGGAGGTCACTAATAAAGGGGCAGCCACTGTGGAGGTCACTGTTAAAGAGAAGGGGTACTGCATATGTCACTGTTATAGTGGATACTGTATTTTAACGACACACACAAACATTCAATGAAATAGATGAAATATACCCGTACGAAGTCGGGTCCTTCTGCTAGTGTATATATATATATATATTATACATATATCCATTTCTAGATATATAAAGGAGAAAACAGTGAGGGTAGCAGCAGTAAGCTGAATCGTCTTAGCCATTCGGTGGGGCACTGTGCTGTAAAGACAGATTTTCCATACCAACTAACTGAAGAGAATGGGTACGCTGAAGATGTAATTACATCTGCTCGCTACTGCAATGTCAACGGAAGGTAAACAATGAAGAGAACACAGCACTGACAACAGCTGATTGGTTCGGATGCCAGCAGTTGCCCCCTCATCAATCTGATTATTGTGAGATTCACCGATCAACAGAAAGGAAGAAAGAACAAAAAGAGACAAGAAGGTTCAGAAATCTGCATGGCTGAGCATTGGAGTTAGTAAGGTATCCTGCTACCTTCAGATCTTACTGCAGAGAGGAAAATACTGTTAACACACCCTTCATACTTACACACAATTTGGCCAGTCTTATCCCTAAAATCTGTACGCCTCAGTTGCGAATTATAGGCACAATTGCAAAAGTGAGATTGCCAGCCATAGATTCTGTAAGAAGAGACTTGAGAAAGATAGAGAGGAAAGACTATGATTTCCATCGTTGCTCAAATCCATAAAAACCCTCTAGGGAGATTTGCACTGTATATTGTGTTTTTGCTATCATTTGATGTACTATAACTCACATATTGCACTACAGTAAAGAGAGATGTTTCTTCTGTTACATTTGGCCTGGTTACTGAGTCCTGCACCATACGCCAGCCATTGCACTCTATATACGCTGCCTTGCACCCATACAAACACTTAAAGGGATTATCCCATAATTAATGTAAAAAATTAAAAACAGACATCATATAGTACACGAAAATTACTTTCGGACAAAGCTAAACCAGCCCTGTGCCTCACATGGATCCAGAGATCTACCCATTCATTGCTCTGCTAGATTCATATCAAGCTAACAGCTCAAGGGGAGTGTCTTTTCTGCTGCAGCTAAGGGAGCGTGTCTCAGCTCTCCCTATCACAGCTCAGGAGGCAGTTGACAGATGAAACTGAGCATGTGCGGCCTTCTCAATGAGCTGGTCAAAGAAATAAGAAAAAAAAAACAGCAGGTGGTGCTGCACAGATACATTTTACATTTTAATTACATGCAATTACAAAAGTATTTAGATTCAGGTGCTGGTTTGAAAACTGTAGAATATTTTCTGTGGGATAACATCACTGACACCCCAACTAGAGCCACTACCACTCCCATTCTTCACTACTTCTATGTTCTCTGGCTACCTCTGGCTTTGAAATCTTGTATGTGTCCTGGTTCTTATATAGATCATTCCCCAATCTTATTCCCTAGGACATTTTGACATTGTGTTTGCCATTCTATTGTGTTCCCAGGGGCAGATTGAACATAGACAATTCACAGAAAAAACTAGATAAAACATCCTGCGCGATATGATATTACGTGCGCGGATGAACATGGCTGCATTTATCAAATCACAGAAAATGGTGCACTAAAATAAATGCAAACATTATGTGGAATAAGCCCTCATTCTAATAACGTCTGAGACACTTAGTCAACATATTTTGATCAAAACACATCTAAGCCCGCCCACCAAGCGACACGGTGGTCTCAGTCCAGGCGGGTAACTACGCTAAACCTATTAATGCTGTTGCGCATTTTTTCTACAGGAGCGCAGTCCCGCACATATGGTGTGTTGCCCCTTGTTACCTCCATGTGCCGATGTGCAGATTGAACATAGACCCTACAGGGAAATTACCCGACAGGCCAATGCCCCAGGGGGCCACCCAAACCCTTCTCTGCTAGTGGCTGATATAGAAATGGGTGGGGCCACGTGGAGATCCACCCTCCGTGAAGACAATTTGTCGGTGCAAATAAACGACCAAGCGAGTAAGCATGTGAACTTTTGTTTATTTAAGGACGACAACATGTTTCGGAGCATACAAGGCTTCTTTTTTCAAGTCTAAAAAACATATATATATACACATGTATGTCTATATATATATATATATATATATATATATATATATATAAAGGTTGTATAATATGATATGATGTCATTTACCACAGTTAAAATAAAAATTTTAAATGGAAGATAGACCAGGAAATATATGCAGGAAGCAAAAGAAGATAACATTGGGGAACAGGTAAACAATATAACGCCAAGGCGGTCAAGGCAAGAAGAGTACATATATAAATATGGATGGTGTTGGATAAATGCATAATTAGAAACGTTAAAATAATTATTTGTGCTGGTTAGTTGATATGTCTCGAAAAAATATTTTAATATTTTAATAAATAAATTAATCTCGCTAAGGTATTAGAAGTGTAAACAAATGAATTCATAAATATATATAGAAAAAAGTATAAGTAAAAAAAATGTTTTGTACATGAATGAATATTTTAAACATTCAATTAATATTAAACTGTGATTATTGATTATTGGTTGGGGGAGAGGTTGCAGATTAATATAAATATGGATAATGTTGAATAAATACATTTAGAAACATTCAAATAATAATTTGTGCTGCATTAGTTTATATGTCTCGCAAAGATAAGTAAATAAATAAATAGATAAATTAATCATGCTATGATATTGGAAGTGTAAATAAATGAATTCAAAAATATAAAAAAAAGTATAAAAAATACATGACAAGTATTTCAATCAATCAATGATTATTAGGCTGGATTCATTGTTTCCTACTGTACTGCAGGGGCAGCAGGAAGCGCATGGTGTCATAGCAACCAATGACGCCGTGCGTTCCTGCTCTAAGCAGGAATCCAGCCCAGGTTACCACGGAAAGTTCACGTCCGTGTTAAACGGACGTGTGAATCTAGCCTAAGGCATCTTGCACACGACAGTATTTTGCTGACCATATACTGGCAGTTTTTTCAGTTCAGTATACTGTCAGTATACTGAACCATTCACTTCAATGGGACCGCAAAAAATACTGAAGTGTCTCCGTATGCCTTCCGTTTCCGTTTTTCCGTTCCGTTTAAATATAGAACATGTCCTATTCTTGTCCGCAAATCACGTTCAGTGGCTCCATTCAAGTCAATGGGTCCGCAAAAAAAACGGAAAGCATACTGAAGTGCATCCGTATGTCTTCCGTATCCATTCCGTTTTTTGAGGAACCATCTATTGAAAATTTTAAGACCAGCCCAATTTTTTCTATGTTATTACTGTATACTGTATATACCATAAGGAAAAACGGAACCAAAACGGAAACACAACAGAAGCAAAAAATGGATCCGAAAAAAACGGACCGCAAAACACACGCAAAAGCCATACGGTCGTGTGCAAGAGGCCTTAATCTGTGATTATTGGCTATTGGTTGGGGAAAGGTTGCAGGATGGAAAAATTTACAAATATCTGCATATTCCCATTGATGGATAAGAACATAGGGCGTGCTGTGGCACTCAGATAAATGAGTGAAGAGGATCCTGGGAATGCTAATGTCAGTGGTATGCGTGTGTAGATTAAATAAGATTGATTGAACGGGAGATGGATTGTTTATTGAATAAGAAGTGTATTGGTGGGAGATGAAGGGGATGGCCATAAGAAAAGTAACAAAGTAAGTAATGGACTTAATTGCGTGACCTGAAACAACAATGTAGCGCGCTAAAAGACAGGAGTACCGGTCTGAGGGAAAGATGCCGACTGCTTGCGGAGACCAGGGGACTAGAGGCTGAGGACAAAAGTGCACGGGGGAATCACTAGCAATAAATAAATAGCTGGGAAAGGCAGGACAAGCAGCGATGAGATAGGGGTTTTACCTTAAATGCCGGTGAAGTTTGAGGATGCAGGATCGCTTCCTGTGATACTGGGCTCGGACAGCGTGCTGGATAAAGCACTCCAATAAAAAGTTGAGATGTGGGGAGTGACCAAAGTTTATTGATGGTGGAGATGAGGAGAGATGGAAGCGTGACCAAAGGCATGAACTGCGAGGAAGGGCTAGAGGTGTTCAAAGGATGTGAATTATGGATGTAGGGTGTATACTAATTGCAAACGGATGGGAAAAAATAATATTTGGAATAGATTAATTATTAAATAATAAAAATGGAGAATTGATTAAAATGGAGAATAGTGAAGCGGAGGGGGGGGGAAGACAGTAACTGTGAGGTTAGGTATATATAGATGGAAGATGGGGAAAGACATAACCATATGGAGGAAATTGCTGGAATGAAAGATGAACTGAGGAGGAAATATTTGAATTTGTTTGTAGCTAATGGACTTGGGGGGGGGGGGGGTTGTGTGGGAGAAGAATAGGAGCTAAAAGCAGTTACTTCCAAAGATTCATTCAGGCCTTGTGGTTCCAGGGTCCATGCTTCGTGTAGCCGTTTGTGATGTTCCAACGGTATTTATTGGTCCTGTCTCTCAAGCTGAGGGTGGTGTGGCCTATCTATTGGAGTCCGCAGGTACACTCTAGGAGATAGATGACATATGAGGAGGAGCAGTTCAGGAGAGTCTTAATATTAAAACGTTCACCTGTAACATTACTACTGAAATTGGACTTCCGTGGTGATATATTTCGACAACATTTACAGAATCGGTGGCCACATTTATAGCTGCCATGAAGGTTAGGAAAAAACGTCGTTGATGGATTGTTTTTCTTTATCTTGCGCAGTTGGCTTGGGGCTAGAAAGTTCTTAAGTCTTTGGGCCCATATGAATGTAAGTTGTGGCTTGGGTTTAATATGATCCTTCAAAAACAGATCTGTCAACAGGATTGGCCAATGTTTGGTAAGAATATCCCATAGTCAATGAGCTTAACAAAACGAGTGAAACGTTTTCAAGAAATCTACAGCAAGTCCAGTTGCCTTGATTTATTCTTTACAGACATACCATGACCTGGATATATGAGAACGTTCACAGACACTTACCTCTCCTGCTCCTGGATGCCACTGCTCCTTACTACCCTTGCTCTGTGTTCCTCTTGCTGTCGGCATTGACTAAAAATCACTGTTTTGTTGATATTTGGCTCAGTTGACTAATAAGTTTGCCCACTACTGGGCTACACGAAGTATGGAGTCTCCAGACACTTTCTACAATATCATAATAAATATCCCACTCAGTTTATTATAACACCTATAGAACACATACCAAGCACTTGTTCCAACCATTTCCAATATTTCAGGGAAAAGAGATGTTCTGGATCTTCAAAATGCAGACCCTGGAACAACAAGGCCTGAATGAAGGTCCTATTCTTCTCCCACACCACCCCATCAAAGTCTATTAGCTACAAACAAATTCAAATATTTCCATTCCAGCAATTTCATTCCAGCAATTTCCTCCATACGGTTATGCCTTTCCTCATCTTCCACCCATATATACCTAACCTCCCAGTTACCGTCTTCCCCCCGTCCCCGTCCCCTACATCTCACTATTCTCTATTTTAATCAATTCTCAATCTTTATTATTTCATAATTACTCCATTCAAAATATCACTTTTTCCCATCCGTTTGCAATTAGTATTAATACACCTGACATCCATAATTCACATCCCTTAAACACCTCTAGCCTTTCCTTGCAGTTCATACCTTTGGTCACGCTTCCATCTCTCCTCATCTCCACCATCAATCAACTTTGGTCACTCCCCACATCTCATCTTTTTATTGGAGCGCTTTATCTAGCACGCTGTCCGAGCCCAGTATCATAGGAAGCGATCCTGCATCCTCAAACTTCTGGTTACCGGCATTTAAGGAAAAACCACTATCTTATCTTTGCTCGGCCTGCCTTCCCCAGCTATTTATTTATTGCTAGTGATTCCCCCGTGCACTTTTGTCCTCAGCCTCCGGTCCCCTGGTCTCCGCAAGCAGTCAGCATCTTCCTCTACTGCTACTCCTGTCTTTCAGCGCACGATCTGCTGCGCTACATTGTTGTTTCAGGTCACGCCATTAATTCCATTCACAGTTACCTTTCTTATGGTCATCCCCTTCATCTCCCACCAATACACTTCCTATTCAATAAACAATCCACTTATTTATTCTACACACGCATACCACTGACATTAGCGTCCCCAGGATCCTCTTCACTCATTTATCTGAGTGCCACAGCACGCCCTATCTTTTTATCCATCAATGGGAAAATGCAGATATTCGTACATTTTTCCATCCTGCAACCTTTCCCCAACCAGTAACCAATATCCACAGAGTAATGATCATTGATCGATTGAAATACTTTTTCATGTATTTTTTTATACTTATAGATATATAAATATATATATATATAAATTCATTTATTTACACTTCCAATATCATAACATGATTAATTTATCTATTTATTTATTTAATTTTGCGACACATATGAACTAATGCTGCACAAATAATTATTTGAATGTTTCTTATTATGTATTTATTTAACACTATCCATAGTAATTTCTGCAACCTCTCCCCCAACCAATAATCAATAATCACAGTTTAATATGTATTGATTGTTTGAAATATTAATTCATGTATAAAACAAATTTTTACTTATACTTTTTTATATATACATTTATGAATTAATTTATTTACACTTCTAATACCTTAGCGAGATACATTTTTTTATTTATTGAAATATTGACATTTATTTATCCTTGAATAACCAGAAGTTCACATCTTTTCTCGCTAGGTCATTCATTTGCGCCGACAAAGTGTCTTCACCGAGGGTGGATCTCCACGTGGGTCCCACCCGTTTCTATATTATTACTTACCTCCCAGGGGCTGGCAACCGATTCTAGTGAGGATTAGATGACACTGGCAGCACCGAACTCTAACTACCACCTGTGTACACTAGGGTTGTGCCTACGTTTGCACGACCACTTAAGGTGAGCTTAATCATCCTGAATATCCATTTTTTTTTCACCATACATACTACTCTATGAGCGCCTCTCCCTTTCTCGTTGCCCAATTTGCTGCTGATGGCTGGGTACATAATGCTCTCTCTGGGGTAACTAATGCTGTGAGAATCAGGTACTCATGTACCCGTCCAGCAACCGCACATGCCCTCCTGAATTCAACTGCTTTGGCCCGCACCTCACCTCCTAAGCCCCCTGCTCCATAGACAACTGGAGGAGGACAGAAGATGGCAGCTATTGATGGTCTCCACAGAGGGACATCTTTTGGGGCAATATATTGTGCTACACTGTGTTATTTTGTTTGGCTGGGGTGGCATTTTGCACTTATTGGTACTGTTGACCCCGCCTATTTGTGTTTCCCCACCTTCTGTTAATTTGGGCCTGCCTAGAATATGGGGACGCTTTAAAAAAAAAATTCCACGGCCATTTCAAGTTCCCAGTCCGCCCCTGTGTGTTCCTTTTCATATACAATATATGATGTTTGCACCATCAAAGTCTCCCTGTCTCCTGCAGTCTTTACAGATAATGCACCTCTTCACACACAGAGACACTGCCACACTATTTAGATATATGCTCTGCTTCCTGTTGGTGGGAAGAATAGCCCCTTTTATCATCGCAGCCATTAGGCCTACATTGAGAATCTGGATCCCTATGCCCATGTGTTCTTACACTTCAGGACCAACTACCATGTAGTTCCTTTCTGATTATGGAGCCTTGGGCCTAATCTCCCCAGCACACTGACGAATAACAGTAATAACTAGGAGAGTAACCATATTTTGCATAAAGTACAAACACATTTAAAACAACAGTATTAAATACCTTTTTGACGTAACCAGTCAAGTAGTTTGGAAAGAGTTTGTAATTGTATTTGACCTTAATAATAATGAAGCAACTGTTAAAACAGGGCAATATGTAACAATTATAAAAAGGCAAAAAAAAACTCACCAGTTTATGGCAGCAGCTGTACATCATAGTAAATGATACAAACCAATAGACGTTCCATTTTCCGTACCTTCTAAGATAAATATTGGCACCAGTACACAGTTTCTCGCATTTATTCAATATTGGTGCTTTTTTCTAGTAACACCAACCATACAAATATATTTTGTTTTAATCTGTACCATATTTCAAGGGGAATATGATAAAAATTAAAACATATACGGTCACTATACTATCAATTAGAGACAGTACTAAAGGTAGTTGACTGCACATTTTTTCAATAATTTAATCCGGATTTAATCCGGATCCTGCCGGATCCAATTAAAACGCTAGTGTGAAAGTAGCCTAAATATCCCAATGTTGACATTAAAGAAGTGGATACAATACTTTTTGGGAGAATTTATCACACATTGAACTCCAGAATCCTGGCTTCAAAAACTCACAAAATAAGCGCTCTGTGACCTTTTGGATCTCTTGTGCAAAAATCTTGCGACTTTTTACATTGTACACCACTCACTCCAGTTTTGAAAAGTGGGTGGTAAAGTGGGTGGTAAAGTGGGCATAGTTTGCCATGTTAATGAGTTTCACTCGAGATTTATCATGGTCACTAGTGATGAGCGGCATAGGCAATATTAGTTTTCGTGATATTTTCGCAAATTTTTCGCATAATATTCGCAATAAATTAGCAAATTCTTATTTTCGTGAAGGGCAAAACGGCACTAATGATGCGCATTTTCTTGCACAATACGTGTAACTTCCCATTTTATCAGGTCTGAGTATATCTTACTGATTGGTGCATGACGTATTGTTGTGACATCACAGCACTGTGCCTAACAGACACTAATCCCTATCACAGCACAGTAATTCCTATCACACTACCTAACACCCTGCACTGGAACCTATCAGCTATACTATATCACTATCTAACCTACACTGACTATCTCCCACTAACTATCTGTATTATATATATAAGCTAACTAACTATCTAATATAATTAAATGAGGATCCAGATGAGTCTGCAAAGCACAGAGCACAGCAATGACACTGCTCTCTCTCAGAACTGAAAAAAAAAACAGCAGAAAATGGCTGCTGGGGAGTTTCTTATATAGTAAAGGAGTAGGCAACTTTCCTATTAATTGCTAGGGATGTTGCTAGGCTCTGACAAAGAAGCAGTAGTACTGATGAAAATAAAAAGTAGAATATTCGTGATTACGAATATATAGCACTATATTCTAGATTTTCGCAAATTTTTGAAGTGCCGATATTCGCAATAAAAATTTGCAATTCGAATATTCAACACTAATGGTCACAGACTCACTCCAGTACAAAGTGGGCATCGTAAAAATAGAAGTAACATTTCTAGACAAGAGTGCTAGGTTTAAAGGGTTTCTGTCACCAGTTTTAACCCTATGAAGTTAGCTGACATTAGCGATGTGCTAATGTCAGCTAAACCTAACTAGCCTATTCTTACTTTTCTCAGTGCCCGCATAAACCTAAAAATCGAACTTTTATAATATGCTAATGAGGCTCTAGGAGCAGGGGGGGCGTTGTTCCTGCTCCTAGAGCCTCCATTCTCCCACCTTGGTCTCCTCCCTCCAGGTCTTGATTGACAGGGCCAGGCAGCGCTTGCATCTGTCTGCCAGCCCTGTGCTCGGATGAAATCTCGCGCCGTTCTGAACTCAGCGCAGGCGCGGTGAGGGAAAGACGCTCGTCGGCTGCCAGGTTCCTCACCGCGCCTGCGCTGAGTTCGTAACGGCGCGAGACTACATCCGAGCACAGGGCTGGCAGACAGACGCAAGCGCTGCCTGGCCCTGTCAATCAAGACCTGGAGGGAGGAGACCAAGGTGGGAGAATGGAGGCTCTAGGAGCAGGAACAACGCCCCCCCTGCTCCTAGAGCCTCATTAGCATATTATAAAAGTTCGATTTTTAGGTTTATGCGGGCACTGAGAAAAGTAGGAATAGGCTAGTTAGGTTTAGCTGACATTAGCACATCGCTAATGTCAGCTAACTTCATAGGGTTAAAACTGGTGACAGAAACCCTTTAAAGATGCACCAAATCTAACAAACACCAATTTGATAAATTTGTTGCAAAGTACTTTAAACACAGACCAAAGCAAAACTGACTTCAGATATTCCCCTCATCATAAATTCCTCCCTTGTTGTTTTCCTTAAACTTTAAAAATGCAACATCTAGAACAGTGCCAATCCTCTCTACTCCTTGTCAAAACCAGCCCTACTCACTGGAGGCTCTTTTACACAGGCAGATTATCAATTACAAATGTTTGTACTGTATGAACACACTCATTGATCGGGTGAAGGCATTGCTGATGTGACACTCAAAACCATTGATTCTGGATAGCAGCCCATGCCGTGTTAACAGGAATCTGCTGCCCAGAAACAATGGGGGAGATTTATCAAAGACTTTGAAATGCTTTATACTGCTAGAGTATGCGCCTAATTTATGACAAGGTGAAGGCCTCATCATATCAGGAATAGATCAAACTTGCGATTTGCAGGTTCGGTGTTCGGGTTTGGGTTATCTATGAATTCCGTAATGGATTCCTTTATCACGGACCATAACGGTATTCTATGACGGCATGCACTATGATGGCATGCACCACAGAAGCCCATAAGAGGCATTTCATATTGCATTCCATCATAATATAAGTCTATGCCCAGCATAGAATCCAACGGAATCCATTACTGAATTCTTAGATAACCCGAACGCCAAACTTGAAATTCACAAGTTCACTCAACACTAATCAGGGATATTCTCCTGCAGCCAGTGATTCAGACTGAAATCTCTGGCAGCTCTAAGCTGCCATAGATTTCCATCCTCATTTATGTAAGAAAACTTGTGTAAATGAAGATTTTTTTCACAATGTCATTTAAAAAGTAAGTGTTCGCAACATTTCTCTGCCTAAAAAATGGTAAAGGGAGATGATAAATCTCCCCCAATAAATATGAATGGGAACATGTGATTGCAGTTGAGGTCATTTGTCCCCATACAGAGATGATTGCTGTAAGTAAATGCAGCTCATACCTCTGCTCTGATTAGGCAATTTCTGGGAATGTCCAGTTCATTCCCAATAATTGCCTGCCATCAGTCAGAGTAACCCTCAGTTCACACTTGCGCATTTTACAGCGCGTTCGAAATCGCTGTAAAACGCATAACCGATGCAAACCAATGCTTCCCTATGGGACTGGTTCACATTTTCGCCCGACGCATAAACAAGTACTTGAGCTTTTTTTGGGGCGTTTGTCGCGCGTTTTGGCCCATAGACTTTAATGGGAACGCGCAACGCTTGTATTTTGCGCGTTTTTGACACTGAAAACGCGTGTTCGAACGCGCGTTTATGAATTTGCAACATGCTGGAAAGGCCAAACTTCATATAGACAGGGATATTTGGTCATTGGACAACACTGCAGTCAATCACTAAAACGCGCGTTTACTATTGCCAAAAACGCACACAAAAACGTGCGGAAAACGCGCGTCTCAGAAACGCTCAGGTCTGAACCCAGCGTAAAGGTGCCTTAGGATTCAAGTGGGTATCCAGAACAAACATTGGATACAGGTAGGATTAGTAAGTGCTTTTTGGATTTGTTAAGTTCTTTTTTTCTTTTGCCTCTGTCCTTGCTGATTTAGTGAGAAGAGATATAGATATTTCCAGTGTGACCATAAGGCTCCTGGCTAACACTCCTTATATTTGCTTCTTGGTTATACTCCCTGCATACAAGCTAGTATTCAACAATCTAGTAGCATTATGGGTAGTGTTAAAGTGAAAGTGGAATTCGATTCAAAGTTTAGAAAAAATTCTATTAGCAACTAATCCGAATTTCCTTGCGTTTCGTGGTAACAAAATGGCAGCTACGCATATTACAAAATGAAAGTAAAAACATTGAGAAATATGCTGTTCAGAATGAATACCATATTTTTGAAGCACCTATTCCAGTTTTTCAACATAAAAGTTAGATAACGAAGGTAAGGTGGAAGGCAACTTTTAAAAAAAAAAATTAACTAAAAATTTATTATAAATCTTTGCATTGCATGGGAGCAGGCTCGGACTGGCCCACAGGGGTACAGGGGAATCCCCCGGTGGGCCCCTGAGCAAGGTGGGCCCCTAGTCTTCCACCTCCTGCACAAGTGGCACATAACACAGTAGATTTACTGCACTACATACATATATTCAATCTACAGCACCTCAACCAGCTTATGTTCATATAAAAAGCTTGTTAGATTAGATATTATATTTGAATGTATACGTACGGTGGGCCCCCCAAATAAAATTTAATGGTGGGCCCTATGTACCCCAGTCCGACACTGCATGGGAGTGATTATCACATGTGTACTGGGAAACTGGGAGAGCAGAGGCGTTCAAACTAATTTTTGGCCCTATGTGATCTGTATACTTCCTTGCCACCATAACATACAGTGTCTAATTATAAGCGTCATATAGTAAGGTGCCCAAATAAAAGTCACCTAAATATTATTCCTATACAATGCTGCCACCACTATACACCAATAATGTACAGTATCATTGCCCCAGAATGTCAGTCTGCAGTACTAAAATAGTACCACCGGTGCTATACAATGTCTAAATAATACTATTGTCATAAACCTTAGCTGCCAGGCCTTCACGTTACACACCCCATGGTCAACCATATACAAATCTACCTGTTGGTATAATAAAAACCTATGATTTTATGTTGTCTTAATGCTCTTTCTCCTTATATCACTGCTCCTTGTTGTATTTTGTAGTTTTTATGACAGTGAACAATTACTCCTCACGTCAATGGCCCATGGTACAAGTATATAGGAGCAGCAAAGTGATGCTTGACTTGGGTATGCTTAGCAGGGGCAGACTGGAAACTTAACCACTTGCCGCCACGCTAACGCCGATGGGCATCAGCGCTGCGGCTCTCTCAGGTCTCACTGCCGCCTATCGGCGTCATCTCGTGAGACCCGAGATTTCACATGAACGCACAGAGGAGAAGTGAAACTACAGCCTGCCAGCCGCGAACATTTGCTGGCAGGCTGTAATTTTTTAAATCGCCCTATGAAAATCGGATATCAGATGCTATTTACAAAATAGCGTCTGATATAAGTCCTGCTTGGTCCTCTGGTGATCCCTTTTGCTGGATCCACCACCAGAGGACACAGGCAGCTCAGTAAGTACACCAAATCACCACACATACATTACATAACCCCCCCCCCCCTCTGTCAGTTATTAACCCCTTAGTAGCCCCTTAGTAGCCACTGATTACCCATATAAACCCCCTGATCACCCTCTGTCACCCCCCTGTCATAGATCACCCCCTATAAGGGTCCCTAATCACCGTCAGGTAGTTAGCTACTTGTTAGGTAGTTAGCGCCCAGCCCACCGCACCGCACAGTCACTTATTAGTCGCTGATTAGCGTCATCACTGTCGCTTATCAGCACTAATACTAATATAGTATCTGTAAGTGATCAAGACTGATCGCAATCAGATCTATATCAGTAGGGTCACTTTAGGCTCTATAAAAAACGCATTGTTCGCCTGATCAGGCCTGATCTTGTGCGCACACTTGCGTTCAGTCCGCCCACCGCAGTGACAGAAATTTTTTTTTTCTGATCACTGCAAAAACACAGTAAAATCACTGCACCGCTATAAAAGATCACTTTTGAGTTATTGGATCTTTATTAGCGATCGCAGCTTTACTTCGCAAGCATTCCCTTTTACTAGGTAGGTGTGCTATTTTTCCTGGGTAGTCTCAGAGGAATACCCCCTAAATTTAGTTACTCCAAAATGGCAAAAAAGGGGTAATCCGCTGAAGAGGCCTACAGGATTCTGGCCGTTATGGATGAAAGCGATGGGGACGCTTCACCCGCTGAATCCAGTGGTTTAGAATATGAACCTGTAGACAGCAGTGGCACTCTAACCGCTAGCGAAGATGACGAGGTTGAGGTCCCTGCTACGGTCAGGCGTACCCGACCCCATGTCAGTGTTTCGCATATCCCGCGTGATGAGCCTCATATGCAGCAGGGTGGTGCTAGCGCTGACCTTTTTTATGGTGCGGCATACACCGGCAGCGCAGCACATCCTGGACCTTCTACCAGCACTGCCGTATTCCCTGGTGAAGTGGCGAGCACCAGAAGGGCAGTTGCTGGTACGGTGGCACGTGCACTAACTCCCCCGTCGCAGCCACCACGTTCTCAGGCCCGTAGACCCCTTAGTCTCCCAGAGGTGCTGGCAAACCCTAATTGGCAATCCCCTCCTTCCGCCGCACCCGTATTGCCCCCTTTCACCGCCCAGTCAGGAGTTTGCATGGAGACAGCCAATTTCGGATCGGCCCTTGAATTTTTTGAGCTGTTCTTCACCGCGGATCCCTACGACTTAGTTGTGGCAGAAACCAACCGATACGCCACACAATATATAACCGCCAATCCGGAAAGCTTCTATGCCCAGCCTTTCCGGTGGAAACCAGTCACCGTTTCCGAATTTAAAACATTTTTGGGCCTTACCCTCAGCATGGGCATAACTAAAAAAAATGTATTGCGGTCATATTGGTCTAAAGACCCAATACATTACATGCCCATGTACTCTGCTGCAATGTCCAGGGCACGGTTTGAGGTCATCATGCGCTTTATGCATTTCACTGACAATGAAACCTGTCATCCAAGAGGCCACCCTGCTTATGACCGGCTCCATAAAATTCGGCCCCTCATAGACCATTTGTCATCCAAATTTGCAGATGCGTATACCCCCAGTCAGAACATCTGCATAGACGAGTCCCTCGTACAATTCACCGGGCGCCTTGGCATCAAACAGTACATCCCCAGCAAGCGCGCCCGGTACAGGGTCAAATTGTATAAGCTCTGTGAAAGGGCCACAGGCTATACATATCGTTTTAGGGTCTATGAGGGAAAAGACTAAAAACTGGAGCCGGTCGGATGCCCTGACTACCTGCGGTGCAGTGGCAAGATTGTCTGGGACTTGGTGTCACCCTTAGTCTGCAAGGGGTACCACTTATACGTGGACAATTTTTACACAAGTGTGGCCCTCTTTCGGCACTTACATCTAGTCAGAATCCAATGCTGTGGCACCGCGCGGCCTAGTCGCCGGAGCTTCCCCCAACGGCTCATTAATACCCGACTTGCACGGGGGGAGAGGGCTGCCTTGTGTGACCAAGAACTGCTCGTGGTGAAGTGGCGGGACAAGAGGGACGTTTACCTTCTGTCCACCATTCACGCAGACACGACTGTCCAAATAAAACGGGCGACAGGAGTCATTAAAAAGCCCCTCTCAGTCCACGATTATAATCTCCACATGGGAGGGGTGGACTTCAATGACCAAATGTTGGCTCCATATTTAGTTTCCCGACGCACCAGACGCTGGTATAAAAAGGTGTCTGTATATTTGATTCAATTGACCGTATATAACAGTTACGTTCTCTACAGTAAGGCTGGGAGAACGGGATCCTTCCTTAAATTCCAGGAAGAGATCATTTCGGAACTCCTGTATCCAGGAGGTTCTGTGCCCCAAGTCCCCGATGTAGTGAGCCGGCTACATGAGAGACACTTCCCCAGTGTCTTCCCTGGTACCCCAAGCCACCGTTCCCCAAGAAAAAGATGTCGTGTCTGTAGCAGGAGTGGACTAAGGCGTGACACCACCGTTTTTTGTCCTGACTGTCCTGACCAGCCTGCCCTATGCATAGGGGAGTGCTTCCGCAAGTACATGATTAGCATAGGGATTGCAAGACACAGGCCAGGCACACAAGAGTCTTAGGGCCCTTGCACACGAGCGTTGCTCACGCATGGTGATCCCAAAGGAGCGCCCGTCCTGACTTCTCCCGCACAGACGGGGTCGCATAGCATCATATTGATTTATGATGCTATGTAACCCTTACAGTTCTGGAATGCATTGGATAGCACTGGCATACTGCTGCTGCCAGTGCTATCCAATGCATTCCAGAACTGTAGGGCTACATAGCATCATAAATCAATATGATGCTATGCGACCCCGTCTGTGCGGGAGAAGTCAGGCCAGGCGCTCCTCTGCGATCACCATGCGTGAGCAACGCCATGTGCAAGGCCCTAGGCCCTTTCACACAGAGCTGCTGCAAACCTCTCCTTTCACCTGGGACAAAGTGCATAACGTACTTCGCCACATCTCTGGGTGATTTGTGCTTTGCACATTGTCCCACGGGGAAGGAGAGGTTTATCCTCTAGGCCTCATGCACATGGCCGTGGAACACGCCGTGCATGGACCGTGGTATCCTGGCCTGGCATCCATCTGACAGCAGGAGCTCACGGCGTCATAGCAACCAGTGACGCCGTGCGCTCCTGCTGTCAGATGGATGCCAGGCCGAGATACAACGGTCCATGCACGGCCGTGTTTAACGGCCGTGTGCATGAGGCCTTAAGGTAAAAAAAAAAAAAAAAAAATCCACAGGTAAGCAAAAAAGTTCAAGTTATGTTTCAAATGTTTAAGTTAACGTTCGGTTTCTAATGTTTTATAACGTTAATGTTAATAAAATTATTGCGTTGCTGCCTGGTTTTTTCTTTCTTTTTTTTTTATCTTCTAGGTGGATCAAGCAAAGAGCCAGCTGCAGCACTGATGTGCATTCTGAGAGAAGCATTGCGCTGCTGTCAGAATACACATGAAGTCGGTGTATGCGGCGCTGCAAGACGAGATTTCTCCTCTGCAGGACAGGTACGTTTGCCCAGGCATATGAGCTGAGGAGAGGTGTTGGAGTTCATATGCTTTGGCAAACACTTTGTATAAAAAATCTGGCAAAGATGTCTTCCTCCACAACGATCGATTGATCGATGTGAATGGAGAAATCACGTTTGCCAGGACATAGGAGCTGAAGTGGGTATGGATGTTTGGGCGGAGCCCCTATGTCCTGGCAATCGCCAGGCCCCTTTTTTCTTCTTGCATATTTTTTGGCAGAGATTTTTTCATCCACATCCACATCGATGCGAATGGAGAAATCTGTGCTGTTCATTTTTTCTTTCAGCCCAGAGGCTGAACGGAAAAAAATCTCATTACCTGTATGCTCAATATAAGGAGAATAGCAGAAACTCCTAATGCTGGCCATACATGTGATGATTGCAGAGACCCTCAAATGCCATGGCAGTACAAACACATCACATATGACCACATTTTGGAAATAAGACACCCCAAGGTATTTGCTGAGTGCCATATTGAGTCTATGAAAAAAAAAAAAATCAAATTCAGCCGACTTGTGCCCAAAAAAAAACTATGAACTCGCCATGCCCCTCACAGAATACCTTGGGGTGTCTTCATTCTAAAATGGGGTCACATGTGGGGTATTTATACTGCCCTGGCATTTTAGGGGCCCTAAAGCGAGAGAAGAAAAATGCGCAAAAATGCCCTCCTAAAAGGTACTCATTGGATTTAGGGCCCCTTTGCGCACCTTGGCTGCAAAAAAGTGGCACACATGTGGTATCGCCGTACTCAGGAGAAGTAGGGCAATGTGTTTTGGGGTGTATTTTTACATATACCCATGCTGGGTGATCTAATCCTAGAAATAAAAAAATGGAAAAAGTTGTCATTTAAAGAGATATTTTTCACACCCAGTATGGGTATATGTAAAAATACACACCAAAACACATTGCCCTACTTCTCCTGAGTACGGCGATACCACATGTGTGACACTTTTTTGCATCCAAGATGCGCAAAGGGGCCCAAATTCCAATGAGTACCTTTAGGATTTCACAGGGCATTTTTTACGCATTTGGATTCCAAACTGCTTCTGACGTTTAGGGGCCCCTAATATGCCAGGACAGTATAAATACCCCACAAGTGACCCCATTTTAGAAAGAAGAAACCCCAAGGTATTCTGTGAGGGGTATGGTAAGTTCATGTAAAAGTTTATTTTTTGTCATAAGTTAGTGGAATATGAGACTTTGTAAAAAAAATAAAAAAATATCCATTTCCGCTAACTTGTGCCAAAAAATAAAAACTTCCATGAACTCACTATGCCCCTCAGCGAATACCTTAGGGTATCTACTTTCCGAAATGGGGCCAATTGTGTGGTATTTATACTGCCCTGGCATTTTCGGGGCCCCTAAACGTCAGAAGCAGTTTGGAATCCAAATGCGTAAAAAATGTCCTGTGAAATCCTAAAGGTACTCGTTGGAATTTGGGCCCCTTTGCGCACCTTGGCTGCAAAAAAGTGGCACACATGTGGTATCGCCGTACTCAGGAGAAGTAGGGCAATGTGTTTTGGAGTGTATTTTTACATATACCCATGCTGGGTGAGAGAAATATCTCTGTAAATGGACAACTTTGTATAAAAAAATGGAAAAAGTTGTCATTTACAGAGATATTTTTTACACCCAGCATGGGTATATGTAAAAATACACCACAAAACACACTGCCCTACTTCTCCTGAGTACGGAGATACCACATGTGTGCCACTTTTTTGCAGCCAAGATGCGCAAAGGGGCCCTAAATCCAATAAGTACCTTTAGGATTTCACAGGACATTTTTTACGCATTTGGATTCCAAACTGCTTCTGACGTTTAGGGGCCCCTAATATGCCAGGACAGTATAAATACCCCACAAGTGACCCCATTTTAGAAAGAAGACACCCCAAGGTATTCTGTGAGGGGTATGGTGAGTTCATGTAAAAGTTTATTTTTTGTCACAAGTTAGTGGAATATGAGACTTTGCAAAAAAAAAAAATAAATTTCCGCTAACTTGTGCCAAAAAATAAAAACTTCCATGAAC
The DNA here is from genome assembly GCA_033119425.1 of Bufotes viridis. Taxonomy (NCBI): domain Eukaryota; kingdom Metazoa; phylum Chordata; class Amphibia; order Anura; family Bufonidae; genus Bufotes; species Bufotes viridis. The sequence goes on along the minus strand of CM065590.1, from coordinate 372,924,498 downwards.
TCACTATGCCCCTCAGCGAATACCTTGGCGTGTCTACTTTCCGAAATGGGGTCACTTGTGTGGTATTTATACTGCCCTGGCATTTTAGGGGCCCCTAAAGTGAGAGAAATAGTTTGGAATCCAAATGCGTAAAAATGCCCTGTGAAATCCTAATGGTACTCATTGGATTTAGGGCCCCTTTGCGCACCTTGGCTGCAAAAAAGTGGCACACATGTGGTATCACCGTACTCAGGAGAAGTAGGACAATGTGTTTTTGGGTGTATTTTTATATATACCCATGCTGGGTGAGAGAAATATCTCTGTAAATGGACAACTTTGTATAAAAAAATGGAAAAAGTTGTCATTTACAGAGATATTTTTCACACCCAGCATGGGTATATGTAAAATACACCCCAAACACATTGCCCTACTTCTCCTGAGTACGGCGATACCACATGTGTGCCACTTTTGCATCCAAGATGCGAAGGGCCCTAAATCCAATGAGTACCTTTAGGATTTCACAGGACATTTTTACGCATTTGGATTCCAAACTGCTTCTGACGTTTAGAGGCCCCTAAATGCCAGGGCAGTAAAAATACTCACAAGTGACCCCATTCCGAAAGTAGACACCTAGGTATTCGCTGATGGGCATAGTGAGTTCATGGAAGTTTTTATTTTTGTCACAAGTTAGCGAAAAATGAAATTGTGACAAAAAATAAAAACTTCCATGAACTCACTATGCCCCTCAGTGAATACCTTAGGGTGTCTACTTTCCGAAATGGGGTCATTTATGGGGTGTTTCTACTGTCTGGGCATTGTAGCACGTCAGGAAACAGGACAGGTGCTCAGAAAGTCAAAGTGCGGAAATTCACTTTTTTGCACCATAGTTTGTAAACGCTATAACTTTTACCCAAACCAATAAATATACACTTATAGAATTTTTTTTTATCAAAGACATGTAGAACAATACATTTAGTGAAAAATGTATAGAGAAATGTAGTTTTATTTGGCAAATTTTCCAACAGAAAGTGAAAAATGTCATTTTTTTGCAAAAATTTTGCCAAAAAAGTAAAATATCAAAAAAAGTAAAAATGTCAGCAAGAATGAAATAGCACCAAATGAAAGCTCTATTAGTGAGAAGAAAAGGAGGTAAAATTCATTTGGGTGGTAAGTTGTATGACCGAGCAATAAACGGTGAAAGTAGTGTAGTGCGGATTTGTAAAAAAAGGCCTGGTCACTAGGGGGGTATAAACCTGTGGTCTTCAAGTGGTTAAAGTAGCACTGAAAAAAAAACTAAATGTGGTCCCATGTTGTAGGTGGGCCCAAACAGAGATTGGCTCCTGTGCTCCACTGCAGTATTCAACTGTAATCAATTATACTGAATTCAGGAAGGTACCTGTAGTTGCCATCAGGGTACATAGGTGCCTTTAACAGCGACAATTTTAACTGATAGTGTCAGACAGTTATGAACCCAGCCAGAGTCCTCTGAGAATTTGTCTACCGGGAATCTTTCCGGTAGGGTCTATGACCAGCACATCTCTGATGCTTAGACTTCTGGTGCACTGAAACTGATCTAATCCTAGAAATTATTACTTATACCACCTTCTTTCATTTCACTTATATCCCTGCAGCCATGTCCCATGGAAATTTGGCCTTGCTTTACCTGCACATATCTGGCATTGTATATTTTGGAGGAATATTTGTCATGGACGTTCCCGCGACAGGTGGCAGGAGATCGGTGAGACTGGCAACATGTGGTCTGATCTGACACATTTTCCGTTTGGATCAAATTATGTCTGTGTTGTTTCTGGTGCTTGCCACACCTTCTTTCCCCAGGTGTGGCTATTACGGTCAGTTCCTGATGCTTCCATTGCTCCATTAAAGTTAAGTCTTTCCTTTCCCTTTTGTATTTTTTGGGGGTTCTGTGTGTTGCATTTCCCTATTGTTTGTATTAGGCCTAAAGAAGACTCCTATTCGTCCTTCCTTTTAGAGGAACAAGTAGTATTGTCCCTGTCATTAGTACCACGGTCCTATAGGGCTAGATAGGATTTTAGCTATTCCCGCACATGAACTCACCTACCTTTGGGGTCTGTTTATACTATTAGTCAGGATTTTGGTTGGGGTTTTCACTAGGAGGTGTCCATTTTCCTTCTGTAGTTCTAAGGCCTTATTCCCTGTTCCCTCCTTCCCTCCTATGCTCGGTGTGGTGTTTCCCTCCCACACCAAGGCGTGACATTATAAACCGCCAAAACCATCATTTTTTGTTTGTTTGTGTGCAGCCATGGATCCTATTGCTGCACTGGCAGGTCAGCTGCAAGGGCTATCTTTGGAGGTAGCTGACCTCCGAGATGACCGTCCGCAGATGCAGAGATCACAGGCTGTTGGTCATGGTGGTAGTGGTGGAAACCAGGCCTATCTGGAGCCTAAAATTGCCCTCCCGGACAGATGTCCACACTCATCTGGGGATGAGAAACAGCGAGTCTGTGTTTTTTTTTTTTCCTTGCTTAAGGGGGATGCGTAGTCATGGGCCTTTTCTCTGCCGACCGGATCACAGTCTCTCCGGTCAGTAGATTAATTTTTAGAAGCTTTGGGTCTTATCTATGATGATTCGGATCGGACCTCTCTAGCCGAAACCAAGCTGCACGTTCTTCGTCAGGGTGATCATTCCACTGAGATTTATTGCTCTGAGTTTAGGGGGTGGGCTACAGATACAGAGTAGAACGATCCTGCCCTCCGTAGCCAGTTTTGTCAAGGGTTATCAGAGAGGCTGAAGGACGCTTTGGCCTTTCATGAAACCCCAGTGTCTCTGGGGGCTGCTATGTCTCTTGCTATATGCATTGATAGACACCTGAGAGATCTAGGGGCCCCCACTCTCAGGACGTAAAATCACATGTTGTATCGTCCTCCTCTGACACTTTGGGTAAAGCAACTCCTGGGTTTATGTCTGAGGACGAACCCATGCAATTAGGGGGAGCTACTCCTGGATCCGCGAGTGTGTTTTTTCTGGGGACAGAAGGGACATTTTATCAGAGTATGTCCATACATTCAACGGTAAAAAGAAAAAAGAAAAAAAGAGGGATATTTAAATCTCATCTGACACTTGGAGGGGTGAGAGGAGAGTCAGAGAATGTGTATTTGTCTTTGACTGGTAGTACCCGATTTCTCCTGACTCCTAAGGTGGCGCTAGAGTTAAAAACTGTATGGATTGAGGTGTTTATCGACAGCGAGGCTGGGTTGAACCTGATTGATACTCAGTTTGTCCATATGCACGGGTTGTCACCGAGTACATTAGAAAAAAAACATTTTAGTTTTTGCTATTGATTCTGCACCTCTAACTCAAAAGTGTTTATCTCAAGTGGTACATGATATCAGATTAAGAGTGGATGACTTTTATCAAGAATTTATCTCGTGTTTTGTGTTGGAGGGTCTCCCTGCTACGGCGGTTTTGGGTTTAAGCAAGCACAATCCAACCATCGAGTGGCAAGCTAGACAGATTTTGGATTGGGGTGATTATTGCATTGACAATTGTCTGAATAAATCTTTTAACTACTAAAACATTAACCTCTTTATATCTGATTTCGCTATGTATTTTCTGAGAGTGGATGCCAGGATTTACCTCCGCATCAGGAATATGATTGTCCTATCAACATTATTCCCGGAGCTAAGTTACTAAAATCTAGATTGTATGACCTTTCTGGACCTGAAAGACTGGCCATAAGAGAGTATATTGCCAAGAGTTTGGCTAAAGGACACATAAGACCTTTCAAATCTCCAGTGGCAGCATGGTTATTTTTTGTTAAAAAAAAAATGACGGAGGTATTCGGCCATGTCTGGATTTCTGTGAACTCAAGTGGATTAGTGTCCGTGATCCTTACCCTCTTCCTTTGATTAACGATTTAACCAGATGTTGGTGCCAAGTAATGTTGATCACGAATTTTTGAATTGCGAATTTTAATCGCGAATATCGGCACTGCAAGAATTTGCGAATATTTAGAATATCGCGAAATATATTCGCAATCGCGAATATTTGTTTTTTTAAAATACCAGTTTATGCGAATTTTTAATGTGGATTTTCATGAGAATTTTTTATATGCAAATTTTCGCAGTCAAGAAAATGTCAATATTGAATTTCAATTATTGAAATTGCATTAAAAATTAGCATACAATTTGCATAAAAATTCGCATAAACTGGTATTTAAAAAATAGGTCATGGCGTATCTTTTAAATACCAGTTTATGTAAATTATATGCGAATTTTTATGCAAATTTTATGCAAGAATCACAATCAAGAAAATAATGGCTAGAGATTACGAATTTGCGAATTTTCGAATATATGGCGAATATTCGCCCAAATATTCGCAAAATATCGCAAATTCGAATATTGTCCCTGCCGCTCATCACTAGTGCCAAGGTGTTCTCCAAGTTGGACTTAAGGGGGGCATATAATCTGGTTAGGATCAAGGAAGGGGATGAATGGATGTTTCAGTGTGGTCTGATTTGCCGTTGCGAGACTTTTCTGCGATTAAGGAATGTTTCTATTCCGCCCCTATATTGGTGCAGCGGGATGTATCACAACCTTTTATTGTGGAAGTAGACGCGTCCGAGGTTGTGGTAGGAGCAGTTTTATCGCAGGCCTAGGAAACTGTTTGTGCCAACGGAATTGCGTCACTGTATGTTTCTTAAGAGACACCCTGGGAGCAGATCCACTGCTGACCTCATCTCTCGTAGATTCTGGTGGCCGGGGTTGCGTAAGTGTGTTAAGGACTATGTGTCAGCGTGTAGTACCTGTGCACGCTCTAAGGTGACACATACTCGGCCTTCCGGATCTCTACTTCCATTGCCCATCCCGTCCAGACCATGGACTCACTTATCTATGGTTTTTATCACTGATCTATCTAATTCTTCAGGAAAGACAGTTATTCTGGTGGTAGTTGATCGTTTTAGTAAAATGGTGCACTTTATAGCGTATAGTGTTAGGCCTACCTAATGCTAAAACACTTGCACAAGTGTTTGTTGACAACATTGTGAAACTCCATGGCATTCCCCCTGACGTGGTCTCAGATCCTGGGATTCAGTTTGTTTCCAGATTCTGGAAAGCGTTCTGTACTCGACTGGGGGTACAACTGTCCTTTTCTTCAGCTTTTCATCCTCAGTTGAACGGATGGAGCGCACTAATCAGAGTCTGGAGAGTTACTTGAGATGTTTTGTCTCTGAGAACCAAGAGGAGTGGTCTTTGTTTTTGTCTTTGGCAGAGTTTGCCATAATAATCGTAGACAGGAATTCACTGGGAAGTCACCATTTTTTGGGGCACTGGGGCATATGGGTTTCACCCGCAGTTTGGCACAATTTCTGGTTCAGATACTTCTGGTATCCCTGAGGAAGAACGTTTTTCGTCATCATCGTCATCGATATGGCAGAAAATTCAAGATAACTTGATGAATATGGGCAACAAGTATAAACGTGTGGCTGACAGGAAACGTATAAAAGGTCCAGACCTAAGAGTGGGTCATTCTGTCTGGCTGTTGTGGGGAGTTGCTCTGGTAGATAACGGTGCGGGTGCAGTACAGAGGCAAAACAAGGAGTCCAGTACATGCAATAAACAGTGTTTTATTCACACTTGCACAAACGAAGTGGTAAACAGTCTCTTGGTGTTCATTCACACGCAGCAAACAGAAAAAAGGCAAAACCAAAGAGTCCAAAACCAGGTTCAATCACCTGTGAGATGTTAGGTGCGCGTTCGTACCTGGCGGTCGGCCCAGCCGTGGGATAATCCTCCTTCAGGCTTCCAGGTCGACTGCACGTCTCCTTGCTGGGTTTTTGCTTCCAGCCCAGAGAGCTCCACAGGACTAGCAGCAGCTCCAGGACAATCACAGCCCCAGACACAGCTGCTGGCTGTGTTTTATACCCAGCCCAAAACCAGGACTGGATCGTGGGGAGCAGCCACCCACCCTACACTTTAGCTGCTCCCGGTAAGAGCCGGCCCGGATCGGCTTTGCAGCCATGCTATTTACAACTATGTCAGTAGCACTAGCTGCTGCTGACATCAACAAAATACGGCTCTTACCTCACCGAGGCTATGAACCTCGGTGACACATACCTGCCATCCACAACGGCACCCTGCACCTTACCACACTGTCCACAAGAAACATTAAGTTGAAGGTACCTTCTTGGAAGTTGGGTCCAAGATTTATTGGTCCATATAAGATCACTGCCATTATTAATCCTGTAGCTTTTCGTCTTGAACTCCCTCAGGCCCTGAAAATTCATAATGTGTTCTTTGTTTAGGAGATATGTTTAACCTTTGAAGCCATCTTCCTTGCCACCCGGTCCTGTCATGGTGGACGCTAGTTTGGAATTTCAGATCGCCAAGATAATTGACTCTTGAGTTCTCCGTAGATCTCTTCGGTATCTTGTTTACTGGAAGGGTTATGGACCAGAGGAGAGGACGTGAATGCCAGTCGTTTGGTGAAAGATTTTCACAGGTCTCACCTGGATAAGGTTGATCCTAGGTGTCTAGAGGTCACCCATAGAAGGGGGGGTACTGTCACGGATGTTCCAGCGACAGGTGGCAGGAGATTGGTGAGACTGGCAACATGTGGTTTGATCTGACATGTTTTCCGTTTGGATCAAATGATGTCTGTGTTGTTTCTGGTGATTGCCACACCTTCTTTCCCCAGGTGTAGCTATTAGGGTCATTTAACCTTCTCTATTTATTGTTGCTTGTTATGGTTCTGTGTGTTGCATTTCCCTATTGTTTGTATTAGGCCTGAAGGAGACTCCTGTTGGTCCTTCCTTTTGGAGGAACAGGTAGTCTCGTCCCTGCCATTAGTACCAGGGTCCTATAGGGCTAGATAGGACTCTAGGTATTCCTGCGTATGAACTCACCTACCTTTGGGGTCTGTTCATACTGGTAGTTAGTCAGGATTTTGGTTAGGGTTTTCACTAGGAGGTGTCCATTTTCCTTTCCTAGTTCTCAGGCCTGATTCCCTGTGTATCCCCCCCCCCCCCTCCACTTCTATGCTCGGTGTGGTGTTTCCCCCCCACACCGAAGTGTGACTATATTCATGCCAAGATACAATAAGAAATGTTTTAGAACATAACAGATAGAAGCAATACATATCAAAATACATATATTTATAGATACGCTTTTGGGCTATGGAGAAAAAATAAATGACAAGTTCAAGCTTTATTGAGTAGAGGAGCAATTTCAACATCACCAGGCAACAGATGCACATACAATATTTTACTAGGGTTTAAAACGCATGCAGAACACATTAAAGCCATCCCACTCATCAGGGCTAAATTATAAAAGGCATTCTTCGAAAATCATTTATGGAAAGCTTCCAAGATTTTATTTTTATATAAGGATGCTTGAAAGCAAGGAAAAAACTTAAATACTTTCCAAAGAAATACATCTTGAAGAGTTAGTTAGTTAGTTAGCTAAGCCAGTCTACAGAATCAAATCTTTCCCTTTTACTGGTTAACCCTTTTAGCATCCGTGCAAATATATTTTGTATTGTGAAATGACAAATACATGCTGATAGTTTAAAATGGCTGCTTATGAAACCATTCTTAATAAACTCTATTGGATACAGGGATAAATCTCGGTATGATGCAGAACATGTATTTATATCTATAGATATTGTGCATGAACCAGAGCTGTCAAATTCTGAGGGATTTCTATTTGTCACTGTAACCTTCTCTATAGATATTATGGGGCTGTGTCATTTATTAAACAGAAAACCGCATAAATTAGGCATATTTCTGGCACAGATTGCGGCACAAAGGTCCATTGCGTGCAATCTGCGACTTTTCCCCCCTCACGACAGGTCTAAGGAAGTGGGTGTGGTGTGGGCGGGGAAGGGGACAGGCCAGCAGGTTTAGCCATAGAAAATGGTCTAAATGAAAGACAGCAACGAAGCTGTCTTATATTTAGAAGCGGCGGTTGATATGCCAAAGTTATGTAAAGGCCGGCGCCTCTTCATAACTCCGGCGATCCACCGCCAGGTATAGGGCTTATTAAGAATGGCATCTAAAATGCTGGTCTTAATAAATGTGCCCCTATGTGAATACACCTCATTCAGTAGAACCAGGTACAATGCTCCAGTAAGGTCTTGTAATGAGACAGTCTTGTCTTCAATACATATGATATAAACCATTCACTTGGGTGAACTAAAACCTTGAGAAGGGCTGGTCCAGCAATTTCCAATAAATACAGAGATGTATTGGAAACTTAAAGTGGCCTGATATTGTAGATGGGTTCAAACTAACAGCAGGCAGGACCAAAACAAGTAGGCCAAGTCAAAAAATGTATTCAGAGTTGAAATCCTCATAAAATGTGTGTTCCACTGTTTCCAGTGGATATCCACATTGCCATTCATACTTCATGCTGTTTATGTGCAGAAACCGTAGCAAGTTAAGCTACATGCAAATTAGCCCCATTGAATACGGCTAACCACATGAAGACCCACAGTAGTTGTTTGGGAAAATTGGCATAAGAAATGTAAAGCTTTTCTGGCTTGGACTCTGGCTGTGGAAAAATGTACTGTGTGAACATACCCTTATACATGCACATTCGCTATGTTCCATGGAATTATAATTGAGGAATCTCCCCTGGATGCTGGGTGCCAGCTTGAGCACCAACAAGTCATTCTTCCTTGGTCCATGGGTATTTAAAGACATTGAACTAAATTACTACTTTGCTGCTTCTGTAATACGCTGTGAATTTTCACCAGCAAAGTCCAGAAAGAAATTAGCAAAATATTTGCCGTGTGAAGATATCCTATGGCCACTTTCAGCATTTCATTAGCATTTTCCACCAGTGTTTGTATACAAAAACTAGGAGTGGAATCTAGAAAAACTATAATGGAAAGATATGTGCCTCTTCTGTGTTCTTGAACCGATCCTGGTTTTGGCTTACAAATACTGATGAAAAATACTGACCATGTGAAAGTGACCTAAAGGGGCTTTTCCCATCACAGAAAGAGATTATCACTACGTTATTCTATGACTTTCTGATCAGCAGGGGTCCAACTGCTAGTACCAGCACTAAGTTTTAAAACAAAATCTAATACTTATTCTAGACTGGAAAATTGTCAAGAAATAGTGGTGTTTCAAAAATTCGTAGAATCAGATCTGCGACATGTAAAAACCTCAAAATTTGAGCATAACTTACGAAACAAGAAATAGTGGCTGTTAAACTACTACAAAAGGATTATGACATTACTATCCTCCCTGCAGATAATTGGGGGGGGGGGGGGTGATAGTTATTTTAGAGTCTATGATAGGGAATGTAAAAGACAATTAACTGTTGAAACTACATATAAACAATTATATGCCAATTATGCCAACAATTTAGCAAATGATGTAATGTGGGATTAGAACAAAACATTTTCAACAGGAATATACTGATATTTTAGGAATATAACAGCGACTGCCTCTATTTTATTGTGTACCAAAGTTACATAAAGATCAATGACACAACTCAGGTGATTTTGGAGAACCTAAAATACCAGCTCATTGAATACTATGTACTTCTGAGTTCAGCTCTTTATATACAGTGATAGACCATGACCAAGGCACACACTTCATCCTAACACATAATTATTTAAATTCTGAATCTTAACATTAATTAGAAACATGAGGTACCACCATAAGCACCAGGAACGTCCCCAACTATGCAAACCTTATCCTCTGAAGTCCCTATGTTGACAATATATTTTTATATGGCAAAAATCAGATGATGAACTGCATGTCTTCCATGAGAGAATCAATATGAATATGGTTAATCTACTCCAGTTGCGAGCTACCCAGATGGTTACCAAACAAACCAACTAGCCAATTCTGTCACCTAAAATGGCATATCACATCACACAAGCACATCAATTTGAAGAAGAAGCCGAGGCTATATCAAACCAATTTTTGATTAAAGAATAACCTGAGAATGAAATAGCCAGGACCTTGGAGAAAGCTAGGGCACAGGTCAACTTTTTTTTAAGAGACAGAAATTGAAAATATACAAAATATCCTACCATTTAACACACAGGATAAAAAAGGTAGAAAGAATTATATCCAAACATTGGCTTCTGCTTTGCCAAGATAGAAGAATTGACAAGGCCCCCTCCCTTTCTGACCATCCATCTATTATTTCAACAAAAACATCTAATTTAGGTATAAAAATTGTCCCATCTATTAGAAGCCTGATTAGTCATAAAACCAGACATCCTGGATGTCAATTAAGGGCTTTTATAGGCGTGGCATGTGAAGTAATTGTAAAATTACCTTCTTCCCTCTGAAAATTGTAACAGTGTATTCCACTCAGAATAACTTTGAATGGTAAACTGAAGAACTATTTACCTGCAATTCCACTGATGTAATATACCTAGTCCAGTTCTCAGGTGGACAATGCAGACCCTGAAAAAGAGAATATCAGAACACATTACGACATTAAAAACATATATGAGAAACATACTTTATCTAATCACATCAAACAATACCACAATTGTGACCCGAGTGGGCTCACCTTTGTGGCTTTGCAGAAGATAAAGAGGAATTGTAGAGGGAGAACCATCCTGCATGAATGTTATGGGTGGATTCTAGGAAAATCTTTCAATTTGAGTCACTGTTTTCACTTTCACTGTCATCTGCTTCATACGTAAATTTTTTGAATACTGCACAGTGATTATCAAATAATTACAGATGACTACTAATAATCTACAGTATATACAGGGATTATCGACATATACAAAAGATTCTTAATCTTTTATATTACACTTACACCATATATTCACTATTATTATTTTAGGATTATTATTATTCTTTATAATTTCTTTATACTTTGTTTTTATATAAGTCCATTAGAGATTTTGTATATGCCTATGTAATTACACATATCACCATTATACATATACAAAACTGTGTGGTTATCTGAAATAGGATGGGTCATCAAAAATCCTGGAAAAACGTAAAACTGTAGGTGCCACACATTAGAATTGGGAGGCAATTATAACAGATAGGTATGCTTTATTCCTACAGTATGTACCTTTAGATATTTTATCCTCAATGCATCCTTCGTGTTTCTAATCACAGATGCCCTGTGCAGTTCAGTCACCACATACAGGAATGCAACCATACACCCATTTGTCACATAGATGAACACACTCATAAACACCTTTGTCACATACATGGATGCACTTATACAAATGTTTATCACATACTTGAACACACATGCACATTGCAGTGCGCTGAAACCGACAGGCTGTGTCTTTAGCAACAGTCATTTGGCTGGGCTGGCACTACTCCTTCCTCTGAGAAGAGGTGATTCAGTCTAGGGAAGGCAGTGAGCATCAAAAAAAAAAAAACAAGGAACAGAGCTAGACAGGGGAACTCCTTTCTCTGTGAATTGGAAGCAGCAAAGTGACTGCATATGTCCCAGCCATTAAGGAAAAGAGGATTCAGAATGTTCAGCGGCCACATAAGGGAAAATGCAGAACATCTGTCTGAGAAGAAAAAGCCTACAGTCAAGGCTACAGACTTTCCTGCATTGTGGTTGGAACAATATATCTCAGGACCCCTACCATATTAAAAGTACATGCTGACTATCTGTCTGGAGACACTGTATCCTGCTGAGGGTACTGTGGATACATACAGTGCCCTGTAAAAGTATTCACCCCCCCCCCCCCCTTGACTTTTTTCATGTTTTGGTGCCTCACAACCTGGAATTAACATGGATTGTTTGAGGATTTGCATCATTTAATTTACAGAACATGCCCGCAACTGAAGATGTATATATATTTTTTTTATTGTGAAACAAACAACAAATAGGACAAAATAACAGAAAAAGTCAATATGCATACCTATTCACCCCCTAAAGTCAATACTTTGTAGAGCCACCTTTTGCGGCAATCACAGCTCCAAGTCGCTTTGGATAAATCTCTATGAGCTTGCCACATCTTACCACTGGAATTTTTGCCCAATCCTCCTTGCAAAACTGCTCCAGCTCCTTCAAGTTAGATGGTTTGTGCTTGTGAACAGCAGTCTGGCCACAGATTTTCTATTGGATTGAGATCTGGGCTTTGACTAGGCCATTTCAACACATTTACATGTTTCCCCTTAAACCACTCAAGTGTTGCTTTAGCAGTGTGCTTGGGGTCATTGTCCTGCTGAAAGGTGAACCTCCGTTGTAGCCTCCAATCAAAGTGAAACAGAATCCAGTCGGCACTTGATCCTGCATTCATGTTGCAGCGGGAAGGAGAAAGACCCACGTGGAATCTGTGAAGAAATCCTGGCAACCGTATCTTGCTTCAAAGTATATTGTTTTATTCTAGCCCAGGGATGGGCAAACTGCGGCTCTCCAGCTGTTGCAAAACTCCCAACATGCAAAGACTGCTTACAGCTATCAGCCTACAGCAGGGCATGGTGGGAATTGTAGTTTTACACAGCTGGAGGGCCGCAATTTGCCCTTCCCTGTTCTAGCCTCAAATCACACATAGAGTGGTACAGGTTTTGCTCAAGACTATCCCTGTATTTAGCACCATCCATCTTTCCCTCAACTCTGACCAGTTTCCCAGTCCCATCATGTTTCACTGTGCGGATGAGTTCTTTGGGTAATGTGATGTGTTGGGTTTGCGCCAGACATAGCGTTTTCTTTGATCGCCAAAAAGTTCAATTTTAGCCTCATCAGACCAGATACATTTTGGGAGTCTCCCACATGCCTTTTCTCAAACTCACAACGTGCCTTTTTGTTTTTTGCTGAAAGTAATGGCTTTCTCCTGGCCACTCTGCCAAAAAGCCCAACACTATGGAGCATATGGCTTATTGTCGACTTATGTACAGATACTCCAGTCTCTGCTGGATTAGGTTACCTTAGGTCGCTGTTCTGCTTCTCTGATTAATGCCCTGTTTGCCTGGTCCGTGAGTTTTGGTGGGCGGCCGTCTCTTGGCAGGTTTGCTGTTGTGCCATGTTCTTTCCATTTGGTTATGATAGATTTGATAGTGCTCCTGGGGATTTTTTTTGTAACCTAACCCTGACTTGTACTTCTCAACAACATTGTCCCATACTTGTTTGGAGAGTTCCTTGGACTTCATGGCAGTGTTTGGTTAGTGATGCCTCTTGCTTAGGTGTTGCAGCCTCTGGGGCCTTTCAAAAAAGGTGTGTATATGTAATGCAGATCATGTGACACTTAGATTGCAAAGAGGTGGACATCATTTCACTAATTACTTCTGGAGGTAATTGGTTTCACCAGAGCTTTTTATGGGCTTCCTAACAAAGGAGGTGAATACATACGCACATGCAAATTTTCTGTTTTCTATTTCTAAACAATAGTTTTATTTATATATTTTTCTCATTTCACTTCACCAACTTAGACTATTGTGTTCGGATCCATCACATAAAATTCAGATTAACAAAACATTGAACTTAAGGCTGTAATGTAACAAAACACGAAAAAAGTCAAAGGGGGGGGGGGATGAATACTTTTTCAAGGCACTGTAGATCTGAATATAAATAACATGCATCCCATAGACTGGAAAAAATGAAATTCTATAGACTGACTGAAAAGAGAGACCCAAAAGGGACTAGCAAAGCCTTGGAAACTGTATATGCCATTTGTAAAGTACGAGCTTAAAGGGTTTCTGTCACCAGAATTAACCCTATTAAACTAGCTGATATTAGTGATGTGCTAATGTCAGCTGAACCTAACTAGCCTAGTCCTACTTTTATCTATGCCCCCGTTGCTTCAGAACTATAACTGTTATAATATGCTAATTAGCCTCTAGGTGCAGGGGGTGTTGCCCCTACTCCTAGAGGCTCCGTCCCCCCACCTCTGTCCCCACCATGCAGGGCCGGTGCAAGGATTTTTGCCGCCCTAGGCAAAAGAAAAGTTTGCCACCCCCCCCCATGTGACATCACAATGCCACACCCATATGATCTGCCAAATTAAAGGGGTTCTGCAGTTTATTTAAACTGATCGACAGGGGTCCGATACCCAGGACCCCCGCCAATTAGCTGTTTGAGAAGGCAGCGGCGCTGGCATTAGTGCCTCAGCCTTCTCGCAGTGACGTCATGATTAGTATCATTGGCCTGGGTGGGGCTAAGCTTCATTAAAGTGAACAGAGCTTAACCCCGCCAAGGCCAGTGATACTAGTCGTGACGTCACTGGGCCAGCGGTAAACAGCAAGAAGGCCGAGGCGCTACTGCCAGTGTCGGACCCCGCCGATCAGTTTAAATAAACTGCAGAACCCCTTTAACTAACGCCAGTTTTCTCTCCCCTCCCCCATGTAATTCTCTCTCCTTTTCTTGTCATTCTCCCCCCCATGTCATTCTCTCCCCCCCATGTCATTCTCTCCCCCCCATGTAATTCTCTCTCCTTTTCTTGTCATTCTCCCCCCCCCCCCATGTAATTCTCTTCCCCCTCTTGTCATTCTCTCTCCTTTTCTTGTCATTCTCTTTCCCCCCTTTTCATTCTCCCCCCCCCTTGTCATCCTCATTCTCAACCTCCTCCCTTTGTCATCCTCTTTCTCAATCACCCCCCCCCCTTTGTCATCCTCTTTCTCAATCACCCCCCCCCCTTGTCATCCTCTTTCTCAATCACCCCCCTTGTCATCCTCTTTCTCAATCTCCTCACCGACCCCCTTACTTCTGGTGTAGCGTGGCCGAGCGCTGTATGCTCCACGGGTACAGGAGCTTTAGTCTCCTGTACCCGGGCGGACTGATAGGAAGCGCACACTTTGTGTGCACTTCCTGTCAGCCCGGCCGGGTACAGGAGACAGATGCTCCTATACCGCGGACCATACAGGGCTCGGCCACGCTACAATGAGGGACTGACAGGAGGGAGCGCCGAGCGCTTCCCTCCTGTCAGCCCCTCTCTTCTTGCTGTGCCCGGGCGGTGCGCCCTCATGGACGCGCCAGCCCGGGCAGTGCTGCAGCCGCCTGAGGCTCTCTATAGAGCGCTCAGGCGGCTGCAGCATGAAGGGGGCTGGCGCTCCTAGCAGCACCCCTTCCCAAGGGGCGCTCTACGCGGCTGCCTAGTCAGCCTATAGGACGCGCCGGCCCTGCCACCATGCTACACTAGATTGACAGGGCCAGGCAGCGTTGGTCTCCAACTGCCGGCCCTGCCTGCTGTGTAAATCTCGCGCCTACGCAGTCCCTTTCAGAATTCGGAGCAGGTGCAGTGATTGAAGGGTGCTTGCCAGTTGGAGGTGAAGGCTGCCTGGCCCTGTCAATCTAGTGTAGCAGGGTGTGGCCAGAGGTGGGAGAACGGAGTCTCTAGGAGCAGGGGCAATGCCCCCTGCACCTAGAGACTAATTAGCAAATTATAAAAGTTGTATTTCTGGAGCAACGGGGCCATAGATAAAAGTAGGAATAGGCAAGTTAGGTTCAGCTGACATTAGCACATCGCTAATGTCAGCTAGTTTAATAGGGTTTATTCTGGTGACAGAAACCCTTTAATGTGACTGGTTATCCAGCAGGTGGCAGTGTACCTGTCAGATCTTTAGTCAGAATGAAACTTACCATTCCATTCTCCCCCTTTTGGGCAGAATTGGGCTACTCCTGCTTCCTACCAAGGGAAGAGTTGCAGGAAGCTGAAAAGAGAGAGTTGAAAGGAGGAGTAGAGAGTTGGAGCGAGAGAGTGAAACAGCATAGTGTGGTGAGGAAGTGTTTTCCCCTCACTGCTGCAGGAGCTTTAACCGCTACAGGACCGCCTAACGCAGGGATGCGTCCTGCGGGCGGCCCTGTAGCTCTGTTCTGACACATCGGCGCGTCATCTCGCGAGAGGCGAGATTTCCTGTGAACGCGGAAGCGCGGCACAGCAGTTCGGCTACAGCCTGCCAGCGATGATCCATCGCAGGCAGGCTGTAGATGCGAATAAAATCGCATCAAACTGCTATATCAGACGCTGTTTTATGAACAGCGTCTGATATAGCTGCTACCTGGTCCTCTGGTGGTCCCATTTACTGGGATCGACCACCAGAGGACCAGGTAACACAGTAAAGTTGCACCAAACACTACACTAACCCCCCCCACCCCCCCTCACCTATTAACCCCTTGATCACCCCATCTAGACCCCCTGATCACCCCCCTGTCATTGATCACACCCCTTGTAAGGCTCCATTCAGACGTCCATATGTGTTTTGCGGATCCGTGGATTCACGGATCCGTGGATTCACGGATCCGCGGATCCGATCCGCGGATCCGATCCGCAGATCCTCAAAACACGGACACCGGCAATGTGCTTTCCGCATTTTGCAGATCCGCACATTGCCAGAACTATATAGAAAATGCTTTTTCTTGTACGCAATTGCGGACAAGAAAAGGACATGTTCTATATTTTTGCAGAAACGGAAGTGCAGACTCGGAGCGCGGATCCGTAATTCCGGATCCGAGCGGGACAAAGTCTGTCCCCATAGAAATGAATGGGTCCGCAATTCCGTTCCGCAAACAGAATTGCGGACGTGTGAATGGGGCATAAGGGTCCTCTATCACCACCAGTTAGTTAGCGCCCAGCCCACTGCACCGCAGTCACTGATTTTGGCAGAGATTTTTTCATCCACATTGACCGATGCGAATGAAAAAATCTGTGCCGTTCATTTTTTTTTTTTTCAGCGCAAAGGCTGAACGGAAAAAAAAAATCTCATTACCCGTATGCTCAATATACGGAGAATCGCAGAAACTCCTAATGCTGGCCATACGTGTAATGATTGCGGAGACCCCTAAAATGCCAGGGCAGTACAAAAACCCCACATGTGACCCCATTTTAGAAAGAAGACACCCCAAGGTATTCCGTGAGGGGTATGGTGAGTTCATGCAAAATTTTATTTTTTGTCACAAGTTAGTGGAATATGAGACTGTAAAAAAAAAAAAAACAATTTCCGCTAACTTGTGTGTAACGGACCGTTTCTGCAGACAAGGGGTAAAAACCGTTTAGGCGATCGGCCCCCTTTACAGAGATATAGGCACAGCTACTGCAGAACACCAAACTCCCGAACTGGATACAAAATAGCACTCCAACTCCCGTACTGGAACCTCCCAAATAGCTGCTAGCAGACGAACAGGAAAAGCAGACAATCAGCTTACACTCCTGGCAATCAGTCTCTAACAGCATACAGTGAATCCCCCCAAGAACGAGACGAGGCTCCGTATTGATGGTAAACAGGAATTCTCTATCTTTATTAACGGCTACCTGCCTGGTATTTATCCAGGTCTCCCACCTGGTGGACACTCCCCTAGAGGACCAGAAGGAAGACTGCGACACGGGATACAGCAGCCAATCACACACATTGGGACAATACAGACACCCCCAGCATATCCCTCCCCTCTGCCTGTGCTACCATCACCCTACATGGGTAATGCAATCATCACAGGCAGACGAATACACAATGTCTTCTGTCCTGGAGACAATTGAGGAGTCATTCAATTATCTCTCAGGACAAAGGGAAATCGCCAATACACATGTGGGGACAATAGGACAGACATCACTATTCAATACACAATGTCCCACCCTTTACAATACACACAGACATTTCACAGACAAGACTCCATTATGCACATGGGGAACAGAACAAGCATTACTGTTAAAATACACCAGGTAAGACACATTACATTAAAACTATACATTTAACATATCCCCAGATAGCTCAGGTCTGAGCGCACGTTATTAAGTGAATGGCGCTCAGACCACACGAATACAGTTTAATCGCCATGGAGCCAAAGTCTTTACAGTCAGTTTCATACGAATGGGCTCCATGGGATTCCTATCTGGGGTATAACACATTCAACCAAAACTACCGAACCCCAGGCAGAAAAGCACGAATTAAGCTTTTCTGCAGGTAAAAAAAGATGTCTTTTAACAGGGGGCCATAGTCCAAAGGCAGCAGGCGAGCAACCAGGTTTCTCCAATGCAATGTGGCGAGATTGGTCTCGTCACATTGTGCCAAATTTTTTTTTTCTGTGAACTCGCCATACCCCTCACAGAATACCTTGGGGTGTCTTCTTTCCACAATGGGGTCACATGTGGGGTATTTATACTGCCCTGGCATTTTAGGGGTCCTAAAGCGTGAGAATCCAAATGCGTAAATATGGCCTGTGAAATCCTAAAGGTACTCATTGGATTTAGGGCCCCTTTGCGCATCTTGGCTGCAAAAAAGTGTCACACATGTGGTATCGCCGTACTCAGGAGAAGTAGGGCAATGTGGTTTGGGGTGTATTTTTACATATACCCATGCTGGGTGTGAGAAATATCGCTGTAAACGACAACTTTTTAAATTTTTTTATTCAAAGTTGTCAATTTACAGAGATATTTCTCTCACCCAGCATGGGTATATGTAAAAATACACCCCAAACATATGCCCTACTTCTCCTGAGTACGGCGATACTACATGAGTGACACTTTTGCAGCCAAGATGCGCAAAGGCCTAAATTCCAACAAGTACCTTTAGGAGAGCATTTTACGCATTTTCTTCTCACGCTTTAGGGCCCCTAAAATGCCAGGGCAGTATAAATACCCACATGTGACCCCATTTTGGAAAGAAGACACCCCAAGGTATTCGCTGAGGGCCTAATGAGTCCATGAAAAATTAAACTTTTGTCAAAAGTTAGCGGAAAGGGAGACTTTGTTAGAAAAAACAATAAAAAATCAATTTCCACTAACTTGTGCCAAAAAAATCTTCTATGAACTCGTCATGCCCTCATGGAATACCTTGGGGTGTCTTCTTTCCAAAATGGGGTCACATGTGGGGTATTATACTGCCCTGGCATTTTAGGGGCCCTAAAGCGTGAGAAGAAAAATGCGTAAAAATGCCCTCCTAAAAGGTACTCATTGGAATTAGGGCCCCTTTGCGCATCTTGGCTGCAAAAAGTGTCACACATGTGGTATCGCCGTACTCAGGAGAAGTAGGGCAATGTGTTTTGGGGTGTATTTTTACATATACCCATACTGGGTGAGAGAAATATCTCTGTAAATTGACAACTTTGAATAAAAAAATTTAAAATGTTGTCGTTTACAGCGATATTTCTCACACGCAGCATGGGTATATGTAAAAATACACCCCAAACCACATTGCCCTACTTCTCCTGAGTACGGCGATACCACATGAGTGACACTTTTTTGCAGCCTGGGTGCGCAAAGGGGCCCTAAAACCAATGAGTACCTTTAGGATTTCACAGGCCATTTTTATGCATTTGGATTCTCACACTTTAGGGGCCCCTAAAATGCCAGGTGAGTGTAAATACCCCACATGTGACCCCATTTTGGAAAGAAGACACCCCTAGGTATTCTGTAAGGGGCATGGTGAGTCCACAGAATTTTTATTTTTTGGCACAAGTCAGCAGAAATTGTTTTTTTTTTTGTTTTTTTTTACAAAGTCTCATATTCTACTAACTTGTGACAAGAAATAAAATTTTACATGAACTCACCATACCCCTCACAGAATACCTTGGGGTGTCTTCTTTCCAAAATGGGGTCACATGTGGGGTATTTATACTGTCCTGGCATTTTAGGGGCCCCTAAAGCGTGAGAAGAAGTCTGGAATCCAAATGCGTAAAAATGCCCTGTGAAATCCTAAAGGTACTCATTGGTTTTAGGGCCCCTTTGCGCACCCAAGCTGCAAAAAAGTGGCACACATGTGGTATCGCCGTACTCAGCAGAAGTAGGGCAATGTGTTTTGGGGTGTATTTTTATATATACCCATACTTTGTGTGAGAAATATCTCTGTAAACGACAACTTTTAAAAATTTTTATACAAAGTTGACAATTTACAGAGATATTTCTCTCACTCCAACATGGGTGTATGTAAAATACACCCCAAAACACATTGCCCTACTTCTCCTGAGTACGGCGATACCACATGAGTGACACTTTTGCAGCCTGGGTGCAAAGGGGCCCAAATTCCAACGAGTACCTTTAGGTTTTACATGGCGGCTCACAATTTAGCCCTGCCCAAAATGCCAGAACAGTAAACACACCCCACAAATGACCCCTGCTCGGAAAGTAGACACCCCAAGGTATTCACTGAGGGGCATAGTGAGTCCGTCTGAGATTTTTTTTTTTTGCCAGAAGTTATCAGAAATTGAAACTTTTTTTTTTTTTTCTCAGAAAGTGTCATTTTCCGCTAACTTGTGAAAAAATGAAATGATACATGAACTCACCATGCCCCTCCGTGAATACTTTGGGGTGTCTTCTTTCTAAAATGGTGTGATTTGGGGGTATTTATACTTTCCTGACATTCTAGCACCTGAAGAAACATGACAGGTGCTCAGAAAGTCAGACCTGCTTCAAAATGCCGAAATTCACTTTTTTGCACCATAGTTTGTAAACGCTATAACTTTTACCCAAACCAATAAATATACACTTATTGGATTTTTTTTTATCAAAGACATGTAGAACAATAAATTTAGAGAAAAATTTATATAGAAATGTAGTTTTTTTTTTAAAATTTTACAACAGAAAGTGAAAAATGTCATTTTTTTGCAAAAATTTCGGTCATTTTTGATTAATAGCAAAAAAAGTAAAAATGTCAGCAGCAATGAAATACCACCAAATGAAAGCTCTATTAGTGAGAAGAAAAGGAGGTAAAATTCATTTGGGGGGTAAGTTGCATGACGGAGCAATAAACTGTGAAAGTAGTGTAGTGCGGAATTGTAAAAAGTGGCCTGGTCATTAAGGGTGTATAAGCTAGGGGGGCTGATGTGGTTAAGAAAGTAGCTCAGCCAGCAGCCTACTGCTGATGTAAAAGGACTCAGTACCTTAGTGCCAAAGACACCCTACTCAGCAAAACAGGTCACAGGATACCTCACTCTCATAAGAAACAGTAACAGAAGCTGATAGAAACCAAATTAAGTCAGAAATTAGAACAGCAGCAGAGAGATAAGGCAAGGTATTCATGTTTACCTGCCAGTTTACCCTTAGCTTGCTGAAGCGAAGAGAAAGATCAAGTAATGTTTGGATGACACAAGTTTATTGAAAGTTTATTCAAGTAAAAACAGTTGAACTTCAACAAGTCTGGACTAACTCCATCAACTACTTTTGTTACTACAGTGCCTAACACCAGGGAGCGACAGTATCCAGGTAGGAGCACTGTGACAAACTATTAGGGCCACAAAATACCACTCGGCATTCCTAAACACTGGGACTCGATCGCCCCGAGGGTCTGTCTATTGCATACACATAACTCAATTTACTAATTCCACTGATACTCTCCACGAGGAGAGCACCCGGAAATTTTGTCTAGGGGGGGTCCAGAAAAAAAAATGGTGTGCGTGCCAAGAATTTTTGGTCCTGCCCATTTTTCTAAAGCCATCCTATAAATAATAAAATTGGCCCTGCCCATTGTTATAAGCCACTCCTGCATATAATAGATCACTCCCAACAAATACTGTACAGCTGAAATTATATTGTTGAGGATGAAGATAAGAGTCTCACCCTCATCCTACATAGACACACTGTACTCAATACTAAGGGCCCCGACATAAAGCTCCTTTACTCACACTCACATTGCCCCCCCACGTGGCTCCTTGGCAGGAGCTGTTGCAGTTTCACTTCCATCCTCCTAGTCCTGAAGGCTCTAAAAGAGGAGTGGAGGAGAAACTGTGTGATATTGAAGGTGTGTAGGTCCTGATGGAGGACCCCGGCTCTACACATCATAAAGAGAGGGGAGGGTCTGCCCTGGCCGCACTGCCTGCTTCACATTATACAATAAACAACAGCAAGCTACAGCCAGGAAGCTCCTCTGCTCTCGTCCCTCCCCAGATCCTGCTCATGGCCTATGGTTTCCCCCACCATCCGCCACCTGCCCGCGGCCTGCTGCCCCCCTAGGCCATCCTCACCCAACTCTGAACCACACAGATAGTGCCCCCTTCAACAATTATTGGCACACAGTGCTCTAAAAAAAATAACTGCGCCCAGTAAATGGTGTCCCAGAGACGAATAGTATAAACATAATGTCCCCAAAAATAATTGTGCTAAGCTGATATTGTGCCAGGGTGCCCACCAAAGTAACAGTGCCCCCCAAAATTCCACCAATAGAAATAATTATGTGCCAGAGCACACTTAGTAGTAATAATGCCCCCATAGTGCACATACTAGTAATCATGTTCCCCATAGCCCCAAGTAGTAGTAAAGCTCACCATAATGCCCCCTAGTAATAATTCTCCTTATAATAGGACAGTACAAGAAATACCGCCTCTTATTGCCCACAGTTGAGCTTATGTCCCCATAATGTATGCCAGTATAAAATACCCCTATATAGTGCCCCAGTAAAGGCCCCCATAGTGCTCCTCTACCCCTTCCCCATAGTGCCCCCATAATGTGTCAGTATAAAATACCCCATCTTAGTGCCCCCAGAACATGCCTCCATTGTGCTCCTCTTCCTCTTCCCCATAGTGCTCCCCATAATATGCCAGTTAAAAATTCCCCCAGCAGATGCCCCTAAAGTGCTCCTCTCCCCCATAATGTGCCAGTAAAAAATGCCCATTCTTAGTGCCCCCCATATTGTGCCAGCAAAAAAATCCCCCTTCTTAGTGCTACCAGATGCCCCCATAACGTGCCAGTAAAAAATGCCCCTTCTTGGTGCCACCAGATGCCCCCATAGTTCTCTATCCTCAATAGTGCCCCTATAATATGCCAGTAAAAAATCCCCCTTCTTGGTGCCACCAGATGCTCCCATAATATGCCAGTAAAAAATCCCCCTTCTTAGTGCCACCAGATGCCCCCATAGTTCTCTCTATCCCATAGTGCCCCCATAATGTGGCAGTTAAAAATGCCCCTTCTTAGTGCCACCAGATGCCCCCATAGTGCTCCTATCCCCCATAGTTCCCCCTCAAAATGGCCAGAAATAAAGGCGTATCAGAAGAATGGGGAAGGGAGACGCCTCTCCCTCCCCTGTCCTGCCGCAGCAGTCATCTGTATCGCTGTCCTGAGGACTCAACAACTCAACACACAGAAAATGGCTTGGAATGCTTTCTCAACCAATCACTCACTGAGGTGGGCTAAACCTCTGTAATGTGTTTTAACCCCTTCCCGTCCCTTATATATATAAATTGGCAGTCAGGACTTTAAGTATGGCGCCCACTCTCGCGTGCAGTGGGAAATGTACCCACTGGATGACTGCTGTTTTAAACAGCAGTCATCTGGGGCTAATATCCACAACTAGTATTAATGCCAATTGTGGACATTTAAAGGGGTAATCCTAGACTGTTAAATGCCCCCCATATGCCCGGGTCCCTCAAAATGAAAATACTTACCTTGCTCCCTGTGCCTCTCCTGGTCCCCCACCACCGCTGCTGCTTTTCTCCATGCGCAGATGAAAACATCCGGTATCGGGGGGACGCAGCCAATGATAGGCAGGGATGGGGATGAGCCTCCCTAGCATGATGCATGATGCTAGGGAGGCTTGTCTTCATCTCCACCTGCCATTGGCTGCCCCCCCACCCGACAACGGATGTTTTCATCTGTGCATGGGGAGAAGCAGCAGCAGCGGTGCTGTGGGCCAGGTAAGCATATTTATTGTGAGGGGCCCGGCATATGGGGGAGCATATGAGAGAAGCAAGCTAATGATTGCTTGTTATAGTTCCCTAGGAGAACTATAAAAAAAGTGTAAAAAAAAGAAAAAGTAAAAAAATAAGAATTCAAATCACCCCCTTTCCCCAAAATTAAAAGTACATAGGCATTAAAAAAATAAACATCATGGGTATTTATCCCACATGGCAAACAGTGACATGGAAAAAAAAGTCAAAATGGCTGATTCGCCATTTTTGGGCAGCTTCACCGCCCACAATTTTTTTTATAAAAGTAATCTAAAAGTCATACATGGAATAGATCACCCTGCAAAAAAATGAGCCTTCACACAGCTCCGTACACATAAAAATAAAAAAGTTATGGGAGTAAGACTATGGTGATGCAAAAGTTTTTTCACAGTTTAGATCTTTTTTTTTCAGCATTAATTGTATATGTACTGACCCAGAGAATCAAATTAACAGGTCAGCTTTACTGCCAAGGAAACTCTGTAAAAACAAAACCCATAAAACGGTGGTTGAATTGTGTTTTTTTTTTAATAATTCCACCCCATTTGGAACTTGTTTCCTGCTTCCCACTACATTATATTCAACCGTAACTGGTGCCATTAGAAAGTACAACTTGTCCAGCAAAAAAAAGCCCTCATACAGCTATTTAAATGGGAAAAATAAAAAAAAGTTATGGCTTTGGGAAGGCTGGGAGTAAAAAATGAAAATGAAAAAATGGAAAATTTCTTGGTCACAATAAGTAAAAGGAAACCTGAAATTAGGATATCAACTAATGTATTCCTAGTACGGTGAGTTACAGCAAATTTTTGTACAGCTACCAGTGCATCAGTTACCAAAACCCTACCCTTTGGTTTCCAGCTACTGACTGTACCTTAGAAGTGGATGGGGAAAAAAAATCAGTATGTGAGAATACAGAAGCTGAAAAGAAAACAATCTACTGACACAAACTGAATTACAAAAAAAAGAATGAAATGGAAAGTGGCAATTGAAATAAAGAATGAAAAAAAATGGTCATGAGTAAAAGTGCCATTAAACGTCTGGAGAACCTAGCAACCAATGTATCACGACTGAGATCTTGTTCACTTCATACAGCTCTTGTAATTCAGTATTTTCTCTGGCTGGCTCTCATTCTTGGCTCCTGCTGCCAAACGTAGAACTTCTGGCTCTGCTCTCTCTTTGAGTTTTACGACTTGCCGCAACTAATAAGACTTAAAGCAGCAACTGTGTCTTTTTTGGCATGGAGCTTGCTCATGGCCAGAGAGGCCTGCAGTTTGCTTCACAGCAATAACTAAGGAAAACAAAATAAAATCTATGAACTCATAAATGCAAAGTTCATTGCAGTTGCTGATATTTACATGGTCTGTACGCATCTGATAAGCAGCAGGACCGTGCTGACAAAAATGGTATTTATGTTTCAGCTGTTTGGCATCTCGAATTCCTAAGGCCTTCACAGATGTAAAGATTTGTGTTTGCACAATATCAGCACTGTATTGTATGCTCGAGAAAATCAATCATAAAAACTCGTAATCCTATTTATATTTCAACATACTGTGGTATTAAGAAGTGAAATTTTCTGGTCAACTTTGGCACAGTTCTGTAAAAGCAAAAGTTTTACTTCTGTTATTATTTAACAATATTGGAATTGTGATTGGTCTTGGACAATCATAAATGGAGATTTTCTCGTCTCCACCTACCACTCTAGAGCATGCTGTGGTTATTCGGTGAAATTTGAGTTCCAATTTTACTTGCCAGTCTAGTGAACAGACTTACTGAAATAGAAATGTTATATTTCTGGAAGACAATCAGAGTAGGAAGATCAGGGAACAAATTATTAATGAGTTTGTAGAAACAGGGAAAATTCTTCTCACTTCTCACTTCTAAGGAGTTAGGCTGCTTTCACACATACGTCAAAGCAATCCACCCACCTGCCGGACTTCTCTGGATCTGGCATAGCCAGATATCGCCGCATGGGTGCCGTGTGCCCACCAGACCACATTGATTATAATGAGATATGGCAGGCATCCAGCTGCACCCAAGCATATCAGCCAGGATTAAAATGGACAAAAATAACTGCATAAAATGATTTGTGTCCAACCAAATCCCATCAAACATGACGGGGAGCAGCCCGATTCCCACCGCATCCCATTATAATCAATGTGGTCTGCTGGGCACATGCAACTATCCAGAGAACTCCGGCAGATTGGTCTCAGCTGAAATAGGCTGCCGAACGTTTTGGATGCATGTGTAAAACTAGCCTTAAAACCTAGCCTTAAAAATAAAAACAGCAGCAAATGATATATAAAAAACACTACTCAACTATTCTTATCCCTGCCAATCCAGCATAAAGGTTCTTGCGGTCCTGCAGTCTTGGTTTAAAAGTGCTAAGCATGTAACCACCCCAGCCAATCTGTAGTCACGCCATACTATTGAAATCATGACTCCCATCACTGAGTGCGTTGGCACGTGAACCACTAATGCCACTGACTTGCTGCAGTGATAACAAGCTCACAACTTTTAAATATAGACTAAGGGACCCCTGGAGTTTCTACACTGGACCAGCAGGGCGTAGTAGAGTAGTGTTTTTTTTTATTTTAAACTTTTGCAGCTTTTCTTTTCAGAAGTCAGATAAGCCTTTTAGTTCCTCAAGAACATTATCCTCAGTAGCTTGGTGGTACCCAATGACAATTTTTTTTTTTTTTTATTTTTTTTTTACCAAAGATCTCTTTACAGCTGCTGATGCCTTGGCAATGATCGAGAATGAACCAATCATTCCACCTTATTGCCCAAATGTTGAGCAGAGATGATAGTTGCATTTACATGCAGCAATCAACTCCTTGGCATGGCAATGAGTGATCACTACTTTGATCCCTCATCCTCATGCAAATAGATTGTTTTCTGGTAGCAAATCCCTGTTGATGAGTTGATGAGCCACATACAACCCGTCATCAACAACACAGGAGTGTTTTTCATATTTCTCTGGCAGTCAGTGACACATTTAGATGGAGCAGTTATCGGGATGAGCATTTGTACCTTGGCTGGTGTAAAAAGGTCTTAAGAAATGTTTACTATATGCCACTAATGATATACTGTAGATTACCATTGATTATTGGTGTGGCAAAAATAACCTCGCCACTGGGTTTTGCAGGGGCCTGTTTGCCAGCCTTTTGCCTCAGGATTATGGCCCACATACTAAAACTTTGTTTTCCCTCAGTAAAAAGGCTTGTTCATGTCTTTTTACTATGTGGTTCGGCAAATGGGATTTAGCGGACAAACTACCGAACAAGACACCTTCAACGAAAGTATGCATGAATGGATCCGTTTATGCAATTTATACATTCTTGAAGGAGAAGGTAGATCGGCCGCACAGCCTAACTCTGTGGAACTGTTCTGGGCAGAAAAGCCATGCTTGCGGTCGGTCAAATGTGACTTCCATGGAATTTGGGAACCCCTGCTCGGATCTGGGTGATTTTTGGATATGTTGTTATCCCAGATCAGAGCTATCCAGGGATGTATAATTTATGGGGATATGTGGGGTTTCGAGGTGTTTTCTGTGTTTTGGGAAAAATGTGTGTGATTCGGGTAGCCCATTGTGTTTGTTAATTGTATCACAGGCAGAGCCTATTGTGGTTGTTAATTATATCACAGGCAGAGCCCATTGTGTTTTTTAATCGTATCACAGGCAGAGCCCATTGTGGTTGGTAATTGTATCCCAGGCAAAAGGGGGTTGTGTACATTTGCTGGGAGTGTTTCTATACTCTAAATGCATGTGATTGACTGAAGTAAAAGCTGTCTCAGTCTTCCACAAGGTCCCCAGGGTAGTGTCCCTTACTGGAAGACCTGCATATAAGGCTGACATGTAGCCCCATTAACCGCTTGCCGACCGCCTAACGCACGGATGCGTCCAGGCGGCGGCAAGTTTGTTCCTCCTGGACGCATCCGTGCGCCATCTCGCGAGAGGCGAGATTTGCTGTGATTCTACAGCCTGCCAGCGATGATCAATCGCTGGCAGTCTGTAAATGTAAAATAAATTAGATCAAACAGGTATATCAGACGCTGTTTTGTTAACAGCGTCTGATATACATGCTACCTGGTCCTCTGGTGGTCCCATTTACTGGGATCGACCACCAGAGGACCAGGTAGCTATGTAAAGTTGCACCAAACACTACACTAACCCCCCCACCCCCCCCCTCACTTATTAACCCCTTGATCCGCGCCACGGATCAGCAAAACACGGACACCGGCAATGTGCTTTCCGCATTTTGCAGATCCGCACTTTGCCAGAACTTTATAGAAAATGCTTTTTCTTGTCCGCAATTGCGGACAAGAAAAGGGCATGTTCTATATTTTTGCGGAATGAAAATGCAGACCCGTAAGTGCGGATCCGCAATTCTGGATCCGAGCGGGACAAAGTCTGTCCCCATAGAAATGAATGGGTCCGCAATTCCGTTCTGCAAACAGAATTTCGGACGTGTGAATGGGGCATAAGGGTCCCTTATCACCGCCAGTTAGTTAGCTACTTGTTAGGTAGTTAGGGCCCACCGCACCGCAGTCACTGATTTTGGCAGAGATTTTTTCATCCACATTGATCGATGCGAATGAAAAAATCTGTGCAGTTCATTTTTTTTCTTTTTTCAGCCCAGAGGCTGAACGAAAAAAAAAAAATCTCATTACCCATATGCTCAATATAAGGAGAATCGCAGAAACTCCTAATGCTAGCCATACGTGTAATGATTGCGGAGACCCTCAAATGCCAGGGCAGTACAAACACCCCACATGTGAGCCCATTTTGGAAAGAAGACACCCCAAGGTATTCCGTGAGGGGTATGGCGAGTTCATGTAAAAAAAAAAAAAATTTTCACGAGTTAGTGGAATATGAGACTTTGTAAAAAGAAATATATATATATATAAATTTCCTCTAACTTGTGCCAAAATTTTTTTTTTCTGTGAACTCACCATGCCCCTCACGGAATACCTTGGGGTGTCTTCTTTCCAAAATAGGGTCACAAGTGGGGTATTTATACTGTCTTGGCATCTTAGGGGTCCTAAAGCGTGAGAATCCAAATGCGTAAAAATGCCCTGTAAAATCCTAAAGGTACTCATTGGTTTTAGGGCCCCTTTGCGTATCTTGGCTGCAAAAAAGTGTCACTTATGTGGTATCGCCGTACTCAGGAGAAGTAGGGCAATGAGTTTTGAGGTGTATTTTTATATATACCCATACTTTGTGTGAGAAATATCGCTGTAAGCGACAACTTTTTAAATTTTTTTATACAAAGTTGTCAATTTACAGCGATATTTCTCACACAAAGTATGGGTATATGTAAAAATACACCCCAAAACACATTGCCCTACCTCTCCTGAGTACGGCGATACCACATGAGTGACACTTTTTTGCAGACTGGGTGCGCAAAGGGGCCCAAATTCCAACGAGTACCTTTAGGTTTTACATCGCTGCTCACAATTTAGCCCCGCCCAAAATGCCAGAACAGTAAACACACCACACAAATGACCCCATTTCGGAAAGTAGACACCCCAAGGTATTCACTGAGGGGCATAGGGAGTCCGTGGGAGATTTTTTATTTTTTTTTTGCCAGAAGTTAGCAGAAATGGAAACTTTATTATTTTTATTTTTTTCTTAAGAAAGTGTCATTTTCCGTTAACTTGTGAAAAAAAATGAAATCATACATGAACTCACCATGCCCCTCCGCGAATACTTTGGGGTGTCTTCGTTCTAAAATGGTGTCATTTGGGGGGTATTTATACTTTCCTGGCATTCTAGCACCTGAAGAAACATGACAGGTGCTCAGAAAGTCAGAGCTGCTTCAAAATGCGGAAATTCACTTTTTTGCAACATAGTTTGTAAACGCTATAACTTTTACCCAAACCAATAAATATACACTTATTGGATTTTTTTTTTTATCAAAGACATGTAGAACGAAAAATTTATATAGAAATGTAGTTTTTTAAAAAAAAATTACAACAGAAAGTGAAAAATTTCATTTTTTTGCAAAAATTTCGGTAATTTCTGATTAATAGCAAAAAAAGTTAAAATGTCAGCAACAATGAAATACCACCAAATGAAAGCTCTATTAGTGAGAAGAAAAGGAGGTAAAATTCATTTGGGTGGTAAGTTGTATGACGGAGAAATAAACGGTGAAAGTAGTGTAGTGCAGAATTGTAAAAAGTGGCCTGGTCATTAAGGGTGTTTAAGCTAGGGGGGCTGAAGTGGTTAAAAAGGTCCTTTTCTACCCTTCATCAAGTCTGGGCTCATGTTTGGGGGATTGGAGAACTATACTCTGGGGATTGCTATAATCACTATACTCCTCAGAGTATAATCACTAGCTCTTTTCAGAGCTTGTTTCTGCTTTGCTCTTTGAAGGAAGAGAGGTTCACCCACTGGAGCCTGGAGCCTTGTTTTAGGTCCAGGGTGGGTAGGAGACGGAGACCCCAACCAAGCTGCTGCGGTTTGCATGGTGTGCAGTGCTTATGGTGTCAAGTGGAGTGCTTGGAGCCCTCGGGAAGCACTAGGAGCATCCATCAACGGAGGTACCCAGTCGGGGGCCAGGGGATCCGTTACAATTGGGATAATCAGTTAAATGGGGATGAAATGCTGATTTAAGTTACTTTTATATGGACAAGTGATTGGGCCAATTATCAGGAATGAATATGTGTACAAATTCTTGTCGCCGATAATTGACCCACGTAAATGTGCCAGCAAATGTTGTATGTACTGCTAGAAAAAGGCAATTGTCTCTCAAGACAAATGGAACTGCCTTTTTAATTCCCAATGTACCAGTCCCACATACTGTTGTAGCATTTTGACAGTAGAGGTGCCCAACTGGGTATGCTAGCTAGTGTAAACTTATGTGATTGCTCATAACTATTGTATAGCATCATTATATAGAAGCATACTGTCATCTTGTGTTTTGGCTACTAGATTAAATATGGATTTTACTAACGTCTTTTTTTAATTTAGTATGCAAAATTAAGGCTTCATTCACGTGAAATTTTTAGAACCAAGTTTTTAGAGCTATTGGCATGTCCGTTTTTTAAATTGCCATGAAAATATATGACCTGTCCTATTTTTGGTGGTTTTCACAGCCACACGGACCCAATTGACATCAATAGGTCCATTTTTAACGGTCGTATAGACAGGAGTACACCCATTTAATGGCCATTAAAAATGTCTATAAAAAGAAAACCTCATACACTTGAACAGGCGGGGACACTCTGTCCTTAAACCCTTGCTCCTCACTGGATGTAGCAGGACCAGTGTGATGACGTCAGATGATCACACTGGGAGCGCAGGTCTTGCAGCATCCAGAAATGTTTATCACTGGTCAGAGCTAAAGGGGGAATTTTTCAATACTGGGGGCATAAAGGAGACCTTTATCTATAATGGGGGGCACAAAGGGGGCAACTATCTATACTGGTGGGCGCTATGGGGTTTATTATCTATACTGGGGGGCACTATATATATTGAGGGCACTGCAGGTGTTAGGATTTTTTATTTTTTTTAACTATGAATGGTCGTTAAAATGAATGCAAAGTGGCCATTAAAAACAGATAAATGGCCAGAAAATGGATGTACACACTGATGCAAAATGGCCATGAAAAACTTACAGTTCATCTGTTTATAACAGTCATGTGAATGTAGCCTGAATACAACCATGTAACAACGACTAGCTGGTACTTTGGCTTTAGAGGCACTAGCACTATAGTATGGACAGCATTATATTCCTAATATTACTACATCGGTTATGCTAACAGTCAACAGTTTAGAATGAGCAGGACTCTGCATCTAGCAGACAAGTCTAGGCAGTACAATGTGACGAGCACAAATGTGTGGGGACAACTTTTTGATTGACAATACTCAATATTATGCAGTGTATGGAAAGAAACAAATAGAGCGCCAGTTGAGCATTGTTTACCTGGGAGACCAGTTTCTCTAATAAATGTGAAATCCAGCATATGTCTATTAACCATCTTTCCCTCGATAGAGAACTGATTTCAGATATTACCTCTTTGTGAAGCCTGATAAGAAATACTACGTGAGCGAAGCTTCTCTGGAGAAATAATGCACATTTATGGCATAAATAAAATACAAAGTGTGCAAATTTAATTGTGATTGGGCTTAGACCTTGTTGGAAAATACTCCAGCATTTGGCACATAATGTTGAATCAAGTTTTAAACAAATAATCTACTCACCTGTTTCCGCTTTCCAACTTGACAAGTCGGGTGGCTTAGCGCAAAGAAGTGGCATGCTATAAGACAACATGTACCAAAATTACATCAACTTTTGGTGCAAAGTAAGCCAACCAATAGTTGTTGCAACATTAGATAAAAGTTCAGTTTAAACTTAAAGGGGTTATGCCATGATTGAATGAAAATCATAGATAGTCTAGTGCATAATAACCTCTTTCTAACAAATCTAGAACCTGTCCTGTAGCTCACATGGAACCAGAGATCTCCCCATTCTTTGCTCCAATTGTTCTGCTAGATATATTTCAAGCTGTCAGCTTAGGGAAGGTGTCCTTTCTCAGTGATGTGTCCTTTCTGCTGCAGCTGGTGGCAGATGAAGGATAGAACTGAGCATGTGCTTCTGTCACAGTGAGCAGGACAAAGAAATTAGAAAAAGAGCAAACAGCAGGTGGCGCTATACAGATAGATGTCATTGAATAGCTTAGTAGCTATGATACATTTTTAATTATATGCAATAACTAAAGTATTCAGATGTATTCTGGTGTGAAAACTGTAGATTGTTATTCATGGAACAACCCCTTTAAGTAATTGACAAACATTTAGCAAGTTTAGTGGCCTGCATTAGGAATGTTTAATACTTCAGTTGAGTGAAAATATGTCTGTATAACAGAAAACAAAAAGCAATCTCGATTCATAAAAATGAGGTGTTCTGCTAGAGCAATTGCTGACACACAACATTTTGGAAACTGCACTTTCATGGCAGTGATTTCTCCTACAGCTGCAACAGGTCCATGGTTACGAGGCTGCTGATTCCATTTGCTTAAAATGTAATATTCTGTTATGTTCCTTTTTTGGCATCTAACCAGAATCTATTACAGAAGAAGACACCTGTATTTTCTACATTGGAGACATGAAACTTCCCATCATTGGGACTCCTCAACATCCAAAACAAAAGGAATATTTTGAGTGTCTTTGAAATTCTTCATCTCCGTCCCCAGACAAGTATTCAAACAACTGCCAAAATGTGTCTGTAATTTCTTCTCGCAGTTGGCTCCATATGCTGAAATGGAAGCTTCTCACAGCTTGAATAATGTAGGCACCAAAAGGTTTTCAGACGTTCTATGATTCTGTGATTCTTTTTTTCTGTAAAGAAAAACAAATTTACTATACTATTCATGTGGAGCTTTTGATTATGATTAGACATGTTTATTTCAGATATTGATAATGTCAAAACAGAGAGAATACGTGGCCTAGTTGCAATGAGAAATTCATCAAAATTCAGCTCTCTTTTTTCAAACTACTCAAAAAATTAGATATGGCTTTGAATGGGCAGAAAAGTCAAATTTTGCACCTAAGACATTTTGCATCAGAATTGCTCTACAATTTTGGTTTAAAATTATGTTATTATTATTCACCACACTGAATATCCAATCACAAATGCTCTCCGCTCTACATAAGCTATACCACACAATTGGAGATATGCATATATGTTAAAATCAATTGATCTTTATTAATCACACAATACAATAACAAAGGGTAACCATTAAAAGAATTGGCAGCAAATTCTACAAATACTGAATCTAGTAAGCCCACCTATCGGTCTAATAATATCAATATGAGTTATCACTACATAATTCACAAAAGGCCACTGTTCATAATATTCATATGAAAAAATGTCAGCATCAAAATCTATAGTAAACAGCTCATTTCCTGCTGGACTAGATGTGCGGCATACATAAATAATTCGTGATGACAGCTAAGCCCAATGAGAGACAACTACATGCTAAATAACATTAATTCATTACCGAAGGTGATGATTCCTCTCCTCGACGCGCGTTTCGCGTGGCTTCCTCAGGAGGAGTGATACCAATGGAAAATGGGGTCTATGGCCTATTTAAACCTCCCCAGAGCCTATCAGAACTCTGCCTGGATCCCATGTGATGATCTAAGTGCGGATGTGTAAGATCATTGTACGGCGCATGACACGCTTCCTGGACGTGTCACATCCGCTTCCGCCCTTACCCCCGAGCCAGGCATCAGAAGGGCACGACGTCACTTCCGTGTACGTCGTGATCTCCATGACGTCGGTTCCAATGGAGGTAGGGGGAAGCCGTCACATCTTCGAGCCATGTCATGCGCACTCGATCTTATTATGTACATACCTACGAGCTCCCTCTACTACTTTGATAAAACATGATAATAAAAAAACCTGACGAATACCAATCTAACATAGTGCAAAATAAAAGCCCAGGTGAGCGATATGAATCAATTTCAAGTGCAACAATTTATAAACTATCCACTTAATATAAAGTGCAGAATTAGATATTTGCGGATCAATTAAATAAGCAAAATATATATGTAAACATTCATAGTATACAAAATACTCAGTGCAAAAAGGTGCAATAAAGTGCAAATAGTGCATAAGGTGCAAACAACACAGCTCAATAATGTAAATTTAAGACAATAATTTCATATCTAATATAAAAAAAAATAAAAAATAAAATGCCGGTTTTCTTTAACCATGGAGGGGAGGAGTTCATTAGGGATGCTCATATTATCTACTGCCGTACTCATCAAAAGATGATCCTATAAGGTTAAAAAAATGGTTACTTTTAATGGTTACCCTTTGTTATTGTATTGAGTGATTAATAAAGATCAATTGATTTTAACATATATGCATATCTCCAATTGTGTGGTATAGCTTAAAATTATGTTGCAAACTAAACCAGCAAATAGATAGCATAAAGTTAGACAAAGTGTCTAGCCATACACCAAATTTGTCATCCAACCTGAGCCATTCTGAGAACTTTGGTGTAGGTCTAGACCGCCTGTCTAAGTTTACACCATCTACAGGATTACTAGAGTCCCAGCCTTAAACTTACCTTAGATTTCAGAAGCTGTAGCTGACTTGATTCATAGGAAGAAACAGATTTCAAACTATGCATATTACTTTTTTGCTGGATCATTATTGCCATACTGGACTCCCACATCACAATCACTATGTCTCATGACAAGCATCTAGTAAATAGACTGTGCTTCTGTGACAACCAAATGATCAGCTTACAAAAGGCAAAGCTTTAAAAGTTCTTCCGTTTAAAGTGATGTCTTAGCAGATTCTCAGCACGAATGCCCATGCCAAGCTGCCTTCCCATGTAATGATTGGCAGGAAGGAGCTCTTGCAAAATATGCACTTTGTCTAACCATGGAAAATACAAGAATTTCTGTGTGCGGGTTTTGATATTTTAATCCTCTCTTGTTCTCAATGAAGACACCACAAAGAGCTTCAATGGTCAATGCTAAGCAGAACTGTTACTCTGTGGAACCACTGATTAAAGAGAATGTGTTACCAGAAAATGACCTATTGTTCAAATCAAGTTTCATGTCAAAAACACTTTTTTAGAAATTTTTGGGGTGATTTTTTAATTTTTCTATCTATGTTTTTTTTTATCCTAAAATCACGCAGTTTTTAAACTGGCCACTAGGCCCAAAATATGTCAAGTCTTGCTGTTCCTTGAGAACAGCCACATGGGCCACAGACACAATAGACTCAAGGAGACCTCTGACTTCTATGGGTGATAGAGGCATGATTTTAGGCATGCTCTGTGAACTGTGCAGAGATTAGAAGGGAGTAGATAGGCTGTGACCATCACCTATTGGGAATGGTGGATTCTGTGTTATCTGGAAAGAGGTGACATTTGTCATTGTAATCCTGTCTGTAATGATAATGAGATGACTGCTGAAAAGTTACTTGTACAGATTAGTAAGTCTTGCCATATTATTAGGCCTAAAGGTCAGCGTGAAAACTGCATGATCTTACAAATTTATTTAAACACGTTCCTGACAATCATTTTTCGCCTTCCCGAGAGAACCGATTTTTGTAAATCTGGTATGTGTCACTTTATAAGAGAATAACTTTGCAATGCTTTTACTTATCAAAGCCATTCAGAGTGTTTTCTCATAACACTTCATACTTCATATTAGTGGTAATTTTAGTCAATATGTTTTACCTTTATTTATAAAAAAAAAATGTGGAAAAATTTGCTATTTTCTAAGTTTGAATTTCTCTTGAATTTCTCATAAAATAGTTATTAAATGAAATTCACCACATGTCTACTTTATGTTGGGATCAATTTGTAAATGTCATTTTATTTTTTTAGGACATTCGAAGGCTTAGAATTTTACAAGCATTTTTTCAAGAAATTTTCCAAAATCGACTTTCTTAAGGATCAATTCAGGTTTGAAGTCACTTTGAGGGGCTTACATTAGTGTTGAACAAGTCAAAGTTAACAAACTGGAATTCAGTCTGAATTTCAGGAAAAATTTGATTCCCCACAAATCTGAATTTCCTCCTGCTTTGTGATAACGAATCGTTTTCTTCCTAAAATGAAGGCTACACGTGTTACAAAGGGAATGTAAGATTGCGAGCTCACCCATAATACTGTGCAGCCAGCCAATCCGCAGATAGCCATCCCCTGTACCCATGTGCTATGCCAGGATTAGGGGAGCGGGCTCCTGCCTGTGCCTGCTCCGCCAAGCTAAGAGCTGACATGCAGTTCACTTAGCTTAGTGGAGCAGGCAGAAGCAGGAGCCTACTCTGCTCAGCTAATCCTGGCATAGCACATGGCTACAGAATACTCATGTGCTATGCCATTTATTAATAATCTTCTGAAGGGCACGGGCAGGAGCTGTCAGCGGTGTACGGAGAACTGAGTTTTAAGCGCACAGTGAATGGTGCGCTTTAGGGATGTTAAAGGGTTTCTGTCACCAACTTTTGACATTATAAGCTGTCTGACATTAGCTATGTGCTAATGTCAGACCAGCTTGATAATGTCTTTTTTATAAAAATCCGCTGTATATATAGTCTGAAAAACTTACTTTTATATTATGTAAATTAGCCTCTAGGAGCAGGGGGGGCGTTGCCCTGCTCCTAGCGGCTCCGTCCGGCAACCTGCTGGCACGCCCCTTCACACTTTGATTGACAGTGCAGGGCAGCGATCCTCCTGCACTGTCTGTTCTGAATCGCGCGCCGCGCGCCGCTCTGTATTCGGCGCAGGCGCGGTGAGCTGAGGACGCTGGTGCCTGCTGTCCTCTGCTCACCGCGCCTGCGCCGAATACAGAGCGGCGGCGTGGGCGCGCGATTTCAGAACGAGACAGTGCAGGAGGATCGCTGCCCTGCACTGTCAATCAAAGTGTGAAGGGGCGTGCCAGCAGGTTGCCGGACGGAGCCGCTAGGAGCAGGGCAACGCCCCCCCTGCTCCTAGAGGCTAATTTACATAATATAAAAGTAAGTTTTTCAGACTATATATACAGCGGATTTTTATAAAAAAGACATTATCAAGCTGGTCTGACATTAGCACATAGCTAATGTCAGACAGCTTATAATGTCAAAAGTTGGTGACAGAAACCCTTTAAAGACTAAGAAAAATACCAAATTAATTAATAAAGTACAGTAGAAATAGTTTTATTAGGGCATTATGGACATCATATTAAAAATTATCACAAAGGTTTAGTTACTTTTTAAAGCAAAATGGGGGTTGAATTTTGGGTCAGATTTTGGGTTGGTTTTGGGAGCCATGAGTTACCCCTACAGTAGAAACACCCCAAAAGTAACTCCATTTTGGAAACTATACCCCTCAAGGAATTTATCAAGGGATGTAGTGCGCACTTTGACCTAACAGGCATTTTATAGAATTTAGAGACACTTGGCTCTGAATATGAAAAATCTCATTTTCACAAGGGGTAACATGAGAAAAAACAGCATACAATTCTTTTAGATTTTTTTTTTTACTTTTCTCTTAATAGAGCTGTGTGAGGGCTTATTATTTTTGCGGGATGAGTTGACATTATCATTGGTACTATTTTGCGGTACATAAGAGTTTCTATTTTTGGGAAGCAGGATAAAGTAAAGGCAGGAAAAATGACATGTGATCTAAATTCTGCTGGTCAGTATGATTAAAGGGATACTAATTTTCTACATTTTTTTTTCAGTTTGCTACTTTTACACAATTAAAGCTTTTTGAAAAAAATCATGTTTCTGTATCACCATTTTCTGAGCGTAAGTTCATGTTTACATTAATGCCATTTTGGGGTTCATAAGATTTTTGACCACTTGATATGTTTTGTGGGAGACAAGGTGAAAAAATGGCTGTTCAGGCATAGTTTTCTTAATTTTTTGTTTCTGGTTTTTACCTGATTGGATAGAACATGTAATATTTTTATAGAGCAGGTTGGTATGGACACAACAATACCAAATATGTCAATTTTTTTTTCACTTTTACACAATAAAAGTTTTGAAAAGAAATCATGTTTTGTGTCACCATTAGTGATGGCCGAACATCAGCCGGGATGTTTTGTGAACGTGCGTTCGCTATCAAATGTTCACGAACCGCGCGTTCGCGGCAGGCAAAAATCACTTTTTTTGGCAGGCGAACCTAAAAAACGTTCAGGTCATATTTTCAGCCACCAAATACTTACTAGAAGTACACAAATAGTCCCACAAGAGGGTGATCAATGGCAAAAATTCCCACAAAAAATATATATTTTAATCAGGGGGCATTTTTATGTGTCTTAAAGGGAAACTCTCAAAAATGTGCCCTGCTGGAGCCTAGGACATTTTTATTTTAGGCTATGGGAGTACGGGCCCCAAAAATTAGGCATTCACCGGACAGAAAAGAACAAATGATAATGTGACTGGAGGTAAATTAGACAGTCAGTGGATAACAATTTTACTGTAGGCCAGTGGAGTATAGGCCCCAAACATTAGGCATTCACCAGACAGAAAAGAACAAGTGATTATGTAGCTGGAGGTATATTAGGTGGTCAGTGGATAACAATTTTACTGTATAAGCCACTGGAGTACAGGCCCCAAACATTAGGCATTCACTTCACAGAAAAGGCCTTTTATGCCGGATGTATATACATAAGATAAGGACCATTCTTTGTTCTGGGTGGTGGCAGATATGTGTGGGCTGACATGAGGAAATTCAAGGGTGTTGAATTCCTCCAAGATCTATGCCTCATTCATTTTTAGAAATGTGAGGTAGTTCACACTGTCATGAGCTAGGCAAGTGCACTTATCGGTCACAATCCCCCCTGCTGCGCTGAATGTCCTTTCGGACAGGACCCTCGACGAGGGGTAAGCCAAGAGTTCCATGGCAAATTGTGCCAGCTGTGGTCACAGGTCAAGCCTGCACACCCAGTAGTCCAGGGGTTGCTCGCTTCTCAGAGCGTCCACATCGGCCGTTAACCCGATGTAGTCTAGGCGTTCCCTGAGGCTGGATCCGGAGGGCGGCTGTCGATGGGTTAGCTGCAAGAATTATCTTATATCTGAAATGACCAACACATACCGCGCTCTTCTTGCAGGTGTGGTAGGATTGATACCCGCACCTGTTTCACTGTGGGTGGAAATTCCTCTGCCAGCACCCACAACAGCAAAATGCAGCTTCTCTCGCAGCAAGGCCTGGAAATGCTGCATTCTGCCAGCCCTCTGTGATGCTGGTAACACGTCCGCCATTTTCTGTTTGTACCAGGGGTCTAAGTATGTTGCCACCCAGTACTGGTCCTTGCCCTTTATGCTTTTTATACTGAGGTCCCTCTTCAAACACTGGAGCACGAAGGCCCCCATTTGCACTAAATTGGAAGAAGTGGAGCGCCCTGGCTCCTGCTCCTCGGTCTCCTCCCCCCAGCCACAGACAACACCAGGGATTCCCGGACACGAATAAAGTCCCCCTCGAAGCCTGCTCTTCTTGGTCCTCCTTCTCCTC
The DNA here is from genome assembly GCA_033119425.1 of Bufotes viridis. Taxonomy (NCBI): domain Eukaryota; kingdom Metazoa; phylum Chordata; class Amphibia; order Anura; family Bufonidae; genus Bufotes; species Bufotes viridis. The sequence continues at coordinate 372,885,042 of CM065590.1, read as the reverse complement.
CTCCCCCCAGCCACCATCCTCCTCTGATTCCTCTTCAGACTCCTGCTGACTTGTCTCAGATGGAGTAGCCTCCCTGGTAATTCATTCAGCATTACGACTTCCTCATCTTCCAGCTCCTGCTCCTCGATGGCTTGATCAATGACATAACTCAATGCATGCTCCAGAAAGAAGGCTTAAGCTACAATGTCACTGATGGCGCCCTGGCTGTGACTGACCAATTTCTCATCAAATGGACGCAGAAGTCTGCATGCGTCGTGGTGAAAAGAAACCAAGCTCCCCAGAAGCTGTCCTGCTGCAGAGTTCGTACAGGTAGTCGTTAGCGCCACGTTGCTGCTGGAGCAGGCTATCAAGCATATACAAGTTCCAGTGCGTCGGGCTGTCACAAATCAGACGTCTGATGGGCAGGTGGTGTCGCCGCAGAACTTCAGCAAGGAGAGCCATGGCCGTGTAAGAACTTCTAAAATGGCCAGAGATTTTTCTGGCCTGCCGCAAGACGTCCTGGACCCCGGGGTATTTGGCAACGAATCGCTGCACAACTAAGTTTAGGACGTGTGCCATGCACGGCACATGTGTCATTTTGCCTTGTTTTAGCAAGCTCAGCAGATTGGTACCATTGTCGCACACCACTTTACCAACTGTCAAATTGAGCGGGGATAGCCACTGATCGGTCTGTGGCCACAGGGCTGAAAGCAGTGCAGGACCGTGTGGTTCTTGGCTTCCAGGTACATCAGCAGCACAGCATGGCAACGTCTCACCTGGCATGTCAAATAGGATCTGGGGAGCTTGGGAGGTGCAGCGGAATAGGCGGTAGCAGTGGAACAGGAGGAGTCAGCCGAGGAGGAGACCGAGGATGGAGTAGGAGGAGGAGAAGATGAGGCAGGCCTGCATGCAATCCGTGGCAGTAACACCAAATCCACTCAGGAGCCATGGGTTACATGCTTGACGGCCATCACAAGGTTCACCCAGTGGGCAGTAAAAGTTATGTACCTTCCCTGCCCGTGTTTGCTAGACCACGTGTCTGTGGCCAGATGTATCCTGGCACCGACACTGTGTGCCAGAGATATATTCACTTTCTGCTGAACCTGAACGGCCATATAGCTCTGGGATGCCCTTCTGGGAGAAATATTTCCTTCTGAGGACCTTCCATTGTGGTGTGCCAATGGCCACATTTTTTTTTAAGACCTCCGAGTCCACCAGTTTATATGGCAGTAGTTGGTGGGCTAACAGTTCCGACAAGCCAGCGGTCAGCCATCGGGCAAGAGGGTAATCCGGCGTCATCAACTTTTTACGCTTGACTATTTGGTCCACGGAAGCCTGCCTTCTGCCATATGAATGCGACAATAGCACAGTGGAAGGTGGAGTGGAGGACAAATGGGAGGAGAGAGGAGAAGGAGAAGGAGAAGAGGCAGGACGGAGAGAGCATAGAATGTGGCTTTGTGGGTTCTGACGGCATTGCTCCCACTGGGCTCGGTGATGGGAGGCCAGGTACCTTCTTGAGGCAGTCGTCCCTAGGTGAGTGTTAGGCTTACCGTGACTTATGTGTTGACAGCACAGGCTGCAGATGGCAACACTATTGTCAGCAGCTGACACATTAAAAAAAGCCCACACTGTGGAGCCATGTGCTGGTGTCCTGGGAGTGCCAGATGTGACCGTGCATGGTGGATGGCTCGCTCTAGATACATTTGCAGTCTGCTTTTTGCCTCCTGTGCTCTGCGAGCTCTGCCTACTTCTCCTCCTTCTCCTACCTCTCTGCTGCTCCATCTCTCCCTCTCTTGTGGACACCCACGTGACGTTCATCGACACGTCATCATCGTCACCTTCACCACTACTGAACATTTGCGATCTCGGAGTAGGCAGCAACAGCGGGGACCTCTCTCCTTGGGCTGATCTGGGTACTGTCATCAGACCGCTGGGTGGCGGCCGTTGCTACCTCCTCTTCCTCATCCAATGCCAGGAATGGCTGCACATCGGTAAGGTCTGGGAATGGATGGGAAAATAATTCCTCTGACTTGAGTGGAGGGGCTATGGTTGTGGTGTTGGTGTCTTTGGGAGTGCACACAGCAAAGAGTGAGGAGGGTGCAGATACAGAGGATGAGGAGGGTGGAGAAGTGGAAGGCTGAGTGAGCCACTCAGCCAACTCTGGTGCGTCCTCTGAAGTAATCACACGTACCTTCTCCAACTTCCCACTTAGGCTCAAAATTACCCTGTTTCTAAGTCCCTAGAGAAGAGCAGTATTTTTGAAAGCAGGTATATCAAACCCCTAAATCAGTATTTGGTGGAAGCAGATATATAAAACCCCTTAATCAGTATGGAAGCAGGTGTATCGCAGGCCTCAATCAATATTTGGTGGAAGCAGGTATATCAATACCCTTAATCAGTATCTTGTGGAAGAAGGTGTATCGCAAGCCTCAATCGATATTTGGTGGAAGCAGGTATATCAATCCCCTTAATCGGTATTTTGTGGAAGCAGGTATATCAAACCCCTTAATCAGTATGGAACCAGGTGTATCACAGGCCTCAATCAATATTTGTTGGAAGCAGGTATATCAATCCCCTTAATCAGTATTTTGTGGAAGCAGGTATCTCGCAGGCCTCAATCAATATTTGGTGGAAGCAGGTATATCAATCCCCTTAATCAGTATTTTGTGGAAGCAGGTATATCACACCCCTCAATTATTATTTTTTGCTACAACAGTTATATCACACCACCCCTTGTTTATTTGGGCCAACAGGTTACAGGTATATCGCAGCCGTCAATCAGTATTTTGTTGAAGCAAGTGTATCGCAGGCCTCAATCAATATTTGGTGGAAGCAGATATATCAATCCCCTCATCAGTATATTGTGGAAGCAGGTATATCACAGGACTCAATCAATATTTGGTGAAAGAAGGTATATCAATACCCTTAATCAGTATTTTGTGGAAGCAGGTATCTCGCAGGCCTCAATCAAAATTTGGTGGAAGCAAGTATATCAATCCCCTTAATCAGTATTTTGTGGAAGCAGGTATCTCGCAGGCCTCAATCAATATTTGGTGGAAGAAGGTATATCAATACCCTTAATCAGTATTTTGTGGAAGCAGGTATATCGTAAGCGTCAATCAGTATTTGATGGAAGCAGGTCTATCAAACCCCTCAATCAATATTTGGTGGAAGCAGGCATATCAATCCCCTTAATCAGTATTTTGTGTAAGCAGGTATATAGCAGGCCTCAATCAGTATTTGGTGGAAGCAGGTATATCAAACCCTTAATCAGTATTTTGTGTAAGCAGGTGTATCGTAGGCCTCAATCAATATTTGGTGGAAGCAGGTATGTCAATCCCCTTAATCAGTATTTTGTGGAAGTAGGTGTATCGCAGGCCTCAATCAGTATTTAGTGGAAGGAGGTATATCAAACCCCTTAATCAGCATTTTGTGAAAGCAGGTAACATATTACTGCTCAATTATGTTATGTCACATTCTATTCTACAAGTAACTCACAAGGGGTATTGTTGAAACTGCTGAACACATTTTGTAATGCTTTTTTTCCTGTTTTGTTTTTATTGGGAAAAAATGTCATTTTCCATGTTCACAGCTAAAAAGGTAAACATTCTATGAAAAACCTGTGGACTCAAAATACTCAGTATACCCTTAGATGTATTCCACAAGTTGTGTAGTTTCCAATAATGATGTCATTGCAGTTTTCCCTGTACTGGCACCTCAGGAGCTCTACAAATGCAACATGACACCTGAAAACCATTTCATTATACTTAATGGGGCTGGCGGGCATTCAAGTTGCATCTGGCAGTGCCGGATCCGGAGAAATCCGGCAGGCTTTTCTCTGACAGATGCCACAGATGTAAAAGTAGAGAAAGATAGGTTGGGACGGCACTCGTCTACCTAGAGACACTAGGAGATATATTAAAATTATACAATTTTATTACAACACATGATTACAATAGTTATTGATTAGATGTAAAAATTCATAAATATATAAAAAAAATAATAAATATAAAAGATTCATGAATATATAAAAAATTCATGCATGAATCCGGCATGTGCCACCTGAGTAATAATTTGCCTGTTTAGTATTTATTAATCCCATATGATGAGATAAATAAAAACTAAAAACTTTTTTTATTTATCAACATATGGGATTACTAACTACTGAACAGGCAAATTATTACTCAGGTGGCACATGCCAGATTCATGCATGAATTTTTTATATATTCATGAATTTTTTATATTTATGATTTTTTTTATATATTTATGAATTTTTACATTTAATCATTAACTATTGTAATCATGTGTTATACAATAAAATTGTATAATTTTAATATATCTCCTAGTGTCTCTAGGTAGACGAGTGCCCTCCCAACCTATCTTTCTCTAAAAATTATATATCACAATTGAGCTAGGGTGTTGCCCAGGGAGAGAGCACCCATTCCTTGTATTGAACGGAGAGCCACTGACCCCGCATTTTTGTTCAGATGTGAAAGTAGCCAAAGGCATCATGTACACATCCGATTCTATATTTTTGGTCTGAAAACAATGGATCTGCAGAACTACAGATCATGTTTTTCTCACTCCCATCAATAGAAATTAATGACTATTCTCATCAACAATGTGGACAAAAATAGGATATATTAATTAATAAATGAATATAAAACAGAAGTGTCAACTGTCAATCAGAGGTACATGGACAAGATGAAGTACAACGGGGTTGATCACATGTACGTCCATACAGTGGGTAGATATTAGAAGACAACAATAGACTATTTCTCTGATTTCTACAGTGCTGAGGAATTTGTTGGCCCTATATAAATAATTATTAGACAGCAATAAAAAATGGGCCCCAAAATATACAAACTACCACATAAACTAAACCATACAGTCCTATACAGAAAGTATACAATACACCGTATAGACTTCATTCAGTAGAGTTTGCATTAAATGGTGGAAAATTTCACACATAAAAAGAGAGACTTCCCTGCAAATATATCTATAAAGTCAAAATAGAATATATCTCTTATATATATAAAAATGAGTTTCTGTCTGTCTAGACGTGTGTCTAGACGTTCTTTATGCACGACCAAACGACTGGACCGATCTTCACCAAATTTGGCACACGGGTACATCAGGTGTCCGGGAAGGTTTTAGACCAGGTCTCAGCTCTCTAGGACTTACCGTTTCTGAGATATTCCCAAAGAATGACCTGCTTATAAACAATACAAGGCAGCAAAGCCTTTAACTTGAATTCAAACAGTCATTTACTGCTCCCTGACAGTTTATCTCCACACACACAGTTTTACTCCAGGTAACCATAACAACTCAGCCATGTTTCCTCACTGCTCTAGATGACGTTTAAAGGAAATCTGTCACCAGGATAATCGCTATTGAAGTAAAACCATGGCCTAATAGCACTAAGTACCTTATTTCCTGAGGTTTCCATAACAACTCAGCCATTTCTCTTCACTGCTGCAGGTTAGCTTTAAAGGGGCAGGGCACTGTGGATAATACTGTAAAGGGGGAAGAGTGCTAGGGAGGTCACAGTTCAGGGGGAAAGAAGGGTGGCCATTCAAGTCACCCTTAAAACCCTGCCCCCAGGTCCAGATAAGCCACACCTCTGATTTGGTTAGGCCACACCCCCTCCAGAGGTGGGACAGTGATTTTCTTCCTGCAGCTCACATTCAGACAGAACAGTGCTGCTGTGATAAAGGAACTGTTTAAAAGGACACACCCCCAATCCTGTTAGGCCACTCCCCCTCCCACTAAGCAAACAGTGAAAAATGAAGTTAAAAATCAACTTCAGTCAGCTGCAGAGGTGAGAGGGACGGTGACTTTCTCTTTGCAGCTCACACTCAGAGAGGACAGTGCTGCTTTCTTAGATTGAGATGTTCAAAAGGACACACCCCCAATCCAGTTAGGCCATGCCCCCTCCCAGTCAGCATACATGGATTGAAAAAATAAAGTTACAAATCAACTACTAGGTACACAGCTCAGCAGACAGGATATGATTAGATACACAGCTCAGCAGACAGTATCACACAGGATAGAATATTAGATACACGCTCAGCAGACAGTATCACACAGGATAGGATTAGATACACAGCTCAGCAGATAGTTTCACACAGGATAGAATATTAGATATGTGCTCAGCAGACAGTATCACAGAGGATAGGATTAGATACACAGTTTAGCAGACAGTATCATACAACATAAGATTAGATACACAGCTCAGCAGATAGTATCACACATGCTAGGATTAGATACACAGCTCAGCAGACAGTATCACACAGGATAGGATTATATACACAGCTCAGCAGACAGTATCACACAACATAAGATTAGATACACAGCTCAGCAGATGGTATCACCCAGGGCAGGATTAGATACACAGCTCAGCAGACAGTGGGGCGGGGTGCTGTAGAAGTCACTGTTATGGGGGATACTGTTGATATCTTTTTACGACACACAGAAACATGAAACTAAATAGATGAAATATACTCGTGCGAAGCCGGGTCCTTCTGCTAGTTAAATATCAGCAACAAGCCAGTCATAGGAGTAGATAGGTAATACCTACAATATTATTATATAAAGTGAGGCTATAGTATAAACATTAAAGGGCTTCTCCCATGACTAATGTAAAAAATGTATATTAGACATCATGTAGTACATGTAAGTTTGCTTCTAATAAGGCTAGAACCAGCCCTGTACCTCACATGGATCCAGAGATCTACCCATTCATTGCTCTGCTAGATTCATATCAAGCTAACAGCTCTAGGGGAGTGTCTTTTCTGCTGCAGCTAAGGGGCGTGTCTCAGCTCTCCCTATCACAGCTCAGGAGGCAGTTGCAGGATGAAACTGAGCATGTGCAGCCTTCTCAGTGGGCCGGACAAAGAAATAAGAAAAACAAACAGCAGGTGGTGCTGCACAGATACATTTTATTGAATAACTCAGTGGCTATGCTAAATTTTAATAACATGCAATTACAAAAGTATTCGGATCCAGGTGCTGGTTTGAAAACTGTAGAATATTTTTTTTTCGTGGGACAACCCCTTTTACATGTACGCCCTTGTGTCCTGGTACTTAAGGACCAAGGGCGTACATGTACACCCTGCGAATATCCAATCACCGCTGCGCATGTGGCGGTGAATCGAACAAGATGCCCGCTGAAATAAATCAGCAGGCACCTTGGCACAATGCCCAGGGGGGTCCTGTGACCCCCCAATGTCAGCGATCGCAGCAAATCGCAGGTCAATTCAGGCCTGCGGTTTGCTGCGCTATCTGTATCGGGATCAGAGACTAAAATATGCCCCAAACTTATAAAGATTATGGCTCTCAGACTATGGAGACACTAAAACATAATTTTTTTTCTAAAATGCTATTATTGTGTTAAAGTAAAATAAATAAATAAAAATTATACATATTATGTATCGCCGCGTCCGTAAAAACCTGCTATATAAAAATATCACATTATCTAATGATCACTTTTATGGAGTTTCTACTCTAGAGGTGCATCGGGGGGCTTTGAATGGGACATGGTGTCAAAAATCTAGTCCAGCAAAATCCACCTTCCAAAAACCATATGGCGTTCCTTTCCTTCTACGCCTGCCGTTTGGCCATACAGCAGTTTACGCCCACATATGGGGTGTTTCTGCAAACTACAGAATCGGGGTAATAAATATTGAGTTTTGGTTGGCTGTTAACCCTTGCTTTGTTACTGGAAAAAATGGATTCAAACGGAAAATTTTCCAAAAAATCGAAATTCTGAAATTTTATCTCCATTTGCCATTAACTCTTGTGGAAAACCTAAAGGGTTAATGACGTTTGTAAAATCAGTTTTGAATACCTTGAGGGGTGTAGTTTCTAGAATGGGGTCATTTTGGGGTGGTTTCTATTATGTAAGCCTCACAAAGTGACTTCAGACCTGAACTGGTCCCTAAAAAGTGGGTTTTTGAAAATTTCTGAAAAATTTCAAGATTTGCTTCTAAACTTCTAAGCCTTGTAACGTCTCCCCCAAAAAAATGGCTTTCCCAAAATGATCGATACATGAAGTAGACATATGAGGAATGTAAATCAATAACTTTTTTGGGCGGTATTACTATGTATTATAGAAGTAGAGAAATTGAAACTTGGAAAATTGCAAATTTTTCTAAATTTTTGGTAAATTTGATATTTTTTTATAAATAAAAATGAAATTTTTCGACTTCGTTTTACCAGTGTCATGAAGTACAATATGTGACGAAAAAACAATCTCAGAATGGCCTGTATAAGAAAAAGCGTTTTAAAGTTATCACCACATAAAGTGACACTGGTCAGATTTGCAAAAAATTGCCTGGTCCTAAGGTGAAAATGAGCCCGGTCCTTAAGGGGTTAAGCATATTTTTTCTCTATATGGTAAACCGTATGATATCTCTATAGGAGTGTATAAATAGATATTAGTAGTAGCAGTAGTATTTTCACTAGACTGGCTATATCTGAATGACATAAAATCCAACATTTCACTGCACCCTGTCATAGGAACCTTATATGGTTCAGGTTTATATGCATGTTATGCAACATAGATAACAATTCTGTAATGTAACTCTAGGCCTCACATTTGCCATTTATTTTCTAAATCACTATAACATATAAAGACTAGCTGTAACACTGAAAGAAACTATATTTTTGCTCACAGCGTCGGTTTCAAGTCGTAGATTTAGAAAGCAGCACAGATATGTAAAAACACTGTGAAATGCCTTTGTGTCAGCATGGCTAATATTACCACTAGAGTGTGGTATGAGGTTTGAATGAACCAGAATAAATATTATCCCAAGATAACCCAATGCTTGCATTTAGCCTGTGTGTATTTTACATTTTTCATTCAAAGTTTTGTTTTAAATATTCGCTGACTCTTTGAATGTTTATGGCTACATACGGTTTCTTAGATTCAATTTCAATAATTATACTTTAGAGAAAAGTATTTGTTTAAATGACCTTATTTTTGCTTATTTGTAATTATGATACTTTGTAAAACAAAAAAAAAGTTCTCACATTACCATTCTTGTGCCCAGACACATTTCCCAATATTTATACTGGGTACAGGCACTCAAAGGGGAGGAGGGCATAAGAATTCAAAAATCCAATGCTTTGTTTTGTTTTTTAAGTAAAAAGAAAATGGCAGCGCCAGAGCTGCCAAGAACAACAGAAAAAAAGGAAATGAATGTTGCTTTGCCTATGAGAGACTATGGTGCCATGTGTTTCTAGGATATGATTGAATACATTCCTTCAGAGGGAAATAGCTCCAGTACATTAGTGGGTGGCTTTTTTAGTAGAAAGAAAACTAGGAACTGTGCACTGTTCATACTCATTAGAGAATCCTTTAGACGTCATAAAGAATATTGTAATGAATAATCAGTAATAGGGATGGCCAGGTATAGCATTCAATCTCCAGTGCCTAAGGGAGCCCAAAGGCCTCTATGCCTCATAAGAATTTACCATTATTATAAATAGTGCAAGGTAGGTCTGCATTGGGGCTCAGGTTCTTCATGTTCAGCCTGTGAGGTTGGCCCATATAAGTCATTGTTTAGTGGGAAAATAAGGCTTTCTTACCAGCAGGAGTGATGTGTAAAAATGGTTTGTCATACTAGCCAGGCATAGACTACTGGTTCTATTAGCCACTACCGAGAGCTCCTAACTACAGGTATTTAGGCAGATTAGGCAATTATGAGTAAACACTGTGTGCAGCATGGACAGCAGCTAGACAGGCTGGGAGTGACTCAATAAGGTCCTGGTAGGTTGACACAGGTATCTGGAGCCAGTGGCATGCCTAAGGTGTTTGGCACCCACCTGGGGCGGGTCCTTTCACTTGCCCCCCCCCAAAAAAAAAAAATTAAAAATATTGTACCGCCTCACAGTAGTATTGCCCTCATTGTACAACCTTCACTGTAGTTTTGTCCAGATATGTGCCCTCTCTAAGTAGTTATGCCCATATTCTGCCCGCTCACTGTAGTTATGCCCACACTGTGCACCCTCACAGTATTTATTCCTTCTTTGTACAACTTTGACAGTAGTTTGCCCACATTGTGCCCCCTTAAAACACTTATCCCTTCATTGTGCCCCTTTTACAGTAGTTATGCCCTCACTGTGCCCCATAACAATTATGCCCACCTCTTCACAGGAGTAAAGCCCCTTCACAATAGTAATGCCCTCTGTTCCCCTTCATAGTAGCAATGCCCACTGTGCCCCTTCATAGTAATAATGCCCTTTATGCCCCCTTTGCAGTAGTAATGCCCTCTTTGCCCCCTTCACAGTGGTAAAGCCCTCTGTGCCCACTTTGTGTTAAAAAAAACAAGTAACTAGTCACCTTGTCCCATTCCAAAAGCTCACATCCAGCTCTCCCCTGTAGACACAGATCGTTCTGCAGCACTGTGGGGGAGGAGCACAGTCAGATTCCCAGGATGCTGAATGCAGTGCATCCCACAGCTGCTGGAGGGTGTGTAGGGGAGGATCCATAGAGAAAACACAACAATGGAGGTGGTCCCACAGATGCTCAATTGAGTTCAGGTCTGGGGAATTAGGGGGCCGGGGTAGAACTCTGAAGTCTTGGTCATGCTCTTCCAACCAACATCGGAAATATCTAGCTATGTGACACATCGCATTTTCTTGCTGGAAGATCCCATCCACCCCAGGGAAGGATGGATTCATACCCAAATTAGTTCAAAGTTACTTCCATATGTATGAGAATGCGATAAAATCATTCCCCAGACCATAAAGCTGCCAGCACCAGCTTGTGTTCTTCCAGCAACGGTTGCAGGGTGTTTGCACTCTACTGTTTCTCCCCTGACACACCAACATCCATCTGTTCGAGAAAATAGAAAATACAACTCATCTGAGAAGGCAACCCTTTGCCGATTAGCGGAGGTCCAATTCCTATATACAAAATAAAGCGCAGGAGGTCCAGCTTCCAAAAAACCGTGGCAACTTTTATTGTTTTAGGGCATTAAAAACCAGAAAAACAGTCTATGCGTTTCAGATCTAGTAATATTGATCCTTATTCATGACAAAGAAAATACCGCACAAGAGTGGATTAAATAATGACCAACCCCAAAGAATCAGGTGGTCATAGTTAACTAAACCACACACCCCCATGCGAGTCATTAAAATACACGGAACACATAAGAACAACCATAAATGCAACATACAGCGATAAAAATAATGCGATACAAAAAGGATCAATAGTGTAATATTAAATCATGTTAACGGTTTAAACCTTTAGGGATACAAGAGCCCATATGGAAAATCCAAAAGGACTCCCAGTTCAAAAGCTTTTTCCTGTGATCGCCACCCCTAATTGGGCGGTTAACTCTTTCAAGACCTTGTATTTTCATACCACTAGTGTCGCCTCCATGAACTGCTGCATAATGTTATATTATATTATATTATATTATAGCTAAGACATATTTGGTTGTTTCCCTCCAATAACGCTTTATGTATCACATTATCTGTTTGCGTTCTGCAATTCTCTGACAGGTATAATTATCTATATATGGTAATATACGCATTTTTTGACAATTAGTTTAAATTTTAAAAAATGTTCATAATTATGTGATAGTTTTAACTATAAACAATATTCTTTATTGAATAACCTGTTTACCATATTTTTCGGTTTATAATACGCACCTATATTTTTCAGGATTAAAATAAGAAAAAAATATTGTGAATCAAATGGTGTACTTTTGATGGGTTTTGAACTAATGGGGGTTTGTGGATTATGCACTGTTATGGGGGAACTGGGGATAACACACTGTTATGGGGGATCTAGGGATGACGCACTATTATGGAAGATCTGGGGATGACACACCGTTATGTGGGAACTGGGGATGACACACTGTTATTGGGGATCTGGGGAATGACACACTGTTATGGAAGATCTGCAGATGACAGTGTCATGGGGGATCTGTAGATAATGCAATCCACCAATGTTATGGTGTTCTGTGGATGGTACACTGTTATGGGGGGTATCTGTGGATGACGCACTGTAATGGGAGGATCTGTGAATGATGTATCGTTATGGGAGAATCTGTTACTGGCGCACTGTTATGGGGGGATCTGTGGATGATGCACTGTTATAATGGGATCTGTGGATGATGCACTGTTAATGGGGTTGTGTGAATGAGGCACTGTTATGGGGGAACTGTGGATGACACACAAATGGCACCTTATGCTGTTATCAGGGTCCCTATGTGTCACAGTCATTACGGTCTCCTCATTTTCTCCTGTATTACAGTTATTAATGTGTCCCCTCATGTTTCTGGGTGTTATAGTCATTAGGTGCCCATTAGACCAGGCCCCAGTCAGAGCAGCCATCACATAAAAAGTCTATTCAGTTCAGCTCCTAGCAGTGGTGCCGCTTTGTTAAACTAAACACTAACCTGTAGCAGTAATCACTATCAAAGCAGCGGAGAGCTAGTGACTTAAGAAGCCCGGGAACGATATATTAACCATAATGCCGAGCAGCCAGCTAATCAGCAGATAGCAATCCCCTGTGATGTCACAACCCTATAAAAAGCCTAATCCTGCCTGGTCTGCGCCATTTTACTGTGAACTGGGCATAGGGAAAGACGTGGCAAGTCAAATTGACAGTGTTTTACCAATTCTTTAATGGTAAAATATTGGACAGAGACAGTGCAGGGACAGTGTAGGATTGTAGGGAGAGTTTATTAGACACTGTAGGGAGAGCATAGGGAGACTGCAGCCTGAGTGTAAAGGCCTGTGCATCTTGTTCACCTTCTGCGCCATTCATACTTAAACTGTTCTGTTATACATACACTAACTGAGCATCAGACATAGTCTCCACAAGCAGTCTAATATATTGGCGCGTGTACCTAGTTCATCTGCTGCGCTATCAATAATTAATCTGTTCAGTTATACATAGATGTACTGTACATCAGACTCATTGTCAACAGACAGTGTAATATATGGGCGCATTTTTCTAGTCTATCTGCTGTGCTATTCATACTTCATCTGTTACATTACTGATCAGGGGCATACACAAAAGTCACTGGGCGCCATAGCAAGAATCTAAATTGGGCCCCCATGCCCTATTCATAGCCCTCCCTCCCAAAAAGTTAGGGATATTTGGCTTTCAGGAGAAATTTATGGAAAAAAGTTCACGCTACAGTGATATTATATCATAAAAGTAGGGCATTTAAGTGGAAGCATGCAATGGTGATTTCCTCATCTCAAACAATTTATTGAAACAAAAGCCGACAGTGGTGGGTATACCCCCACAAAAAAGTCTCAATAACTTGTCATGTGGCTTTAAGCATCAATTATAGCTTGATAATGACATCTCATGTTGTTCACAAGTTGACTTATTGTCTGCTGAGGCATGGCATCCCACTCTTCTTGAAGGGCCCCCGTCAGGTCATAGAGGTTCTGGAGTACAGAGCTACAAGCCTTTACATGGTGACTCATAGGTTTTCAATAGGATTCAGGTCTGGAGAAAGTGCCGACCACTCCATTTGAGGCACCCCAGTCTCCAGCAGCCATTCCCTAATGATACAAACTCAATAAGCTGGGGCATTGATGTCCATGAACATGAAATTAGGCCTTTGTTGTTTATGCAGAGGCACAATGACTGGATTAATGATGTTATTCAAGTAGTATGGGCTTGTCACTGTACAATTCACAAAGTGTAGGGTAGTCAGGGCTGATTCATAACACTCTCCTTGACGTCTTCAACATCGTTTCTACTCAGCGTGAATTGACTTTCATCAGTGAACAGCACTGAGGCCCACTGGTCCCTCATCCAGCATAGATACTCCTTGGCCCACGCAAGATGATGACACCTGTGCCTGGTGGTGTGGTCAGGTACCCTTGCAGGTCCGCTAGCATGCAGACCACGCTGATGTAAACTGTTTCGAATGGTATAACGTGACACTTGGGTGCCTCTCAGCTCCCTTAAATGTGCATGTGGCATTCATCATCCAGTTCCGCAGGGCATTGTTCAGAATGAAGGAGTCATCAGTGTGGGATGGGGCCCAAGGTTGTCCTATGCCTTTCTGTGACTCTTCCAGTCTCTCTGTATCTCTGTTGAAACCTGCTGATGACACTCTGCGACACTCTAAGCTCAGTGGTCACTTCCGTCTGAGAACATCCTGTTTGAAGCCCTACAATGGCGAGGTACTGTTGATCAATTGTTAGGTATAATTTTGGTCTCATAATGTCAAAATGTGAATGGCATACATAGTAACATAGTAGATAAGGCCAAAAAAAGACATTTGTCCATCCAGTTCAGCCTGTTATCCTGCAAGTTGATCCAGAGGAAGGCAAAAAAAAAACTTGTGAAGTAGAAGCCAATTTTCCCAACTTAAGAGTACGTTCACAGTACTTTCACAGCATGACATTTGTTGCTCGACAATAAGTCGCACTATTGTTGCGTGACAATTTTTATGATGGGAGTCTATGGTGTCGCATTGCGACATGCTGCGACTGCATTTAATTCGCAATGTGAATATAAATTCGTGTAACATTCGCAATATATAGAATAATGACAAATATTCGATTTCGACGAATATATGACGAATATTCAATCGAATATTAACTAAATATCGCGAAATCGAAAATGGCACTTCCCGCTCATCACTAATAACCACCCCCTGTTTTCTATCACTGAGTCAGTTACTTACCCACATAGTACAGACAATTTCTCCCAGTCAGAGCATTCTCATTTTATATACTAACCTTTTATGTAGTACAGTGTCAAATGCTTTGGAGAAGTCCAGATATACGACATACATTGATTCTCCACTGTCAAGTCTAGAACTTACCTCCTCATAGAAACTGATTAAATTAGTTTGACATGACCAATCCCTCATGAAGCCATGCTGATATGGCACTATCTGCTTATTTTAATTGTGATCCTCCAAGATAGCTTCTCTTAGAAAACCTTCAAACAGTTTACCCAAAATAGATTTTAAACTTACCGGCCTATAGTTTCCAGGCTCTGTTTTTGGACCCTTTTTGAATATTGGCACCACATTTGCTATGTGTCAATCCTGTGGAACATTCCCTGTCAGTATAGAGTCCTTAAATATCAGAAATAAGGGTCTGGCTATGACATTACTTAATTCTCTTAGGATACGGGGGTGTATGCCATCTGGTCCTGGCGATTTGTCTATTTTAATCTTTTTAAGTCGCTGTTGTACTTCTTCCTGGTCAGATAGAGCACTTTTTCATCTGACAGTTTATTTTCCTCAGTGAATACAGTGGACTGCTTAAATACCAATTCTAATTGAACTAGGACATTTTTTAGGCAATTCATAGATCAAACATCTGTTGTGAATTGTGAAGCTCCATGTTAGAGACAAGCAAGTTTTGCAAAAAGTACTGAAACATAAAACAGTTGTATATTTGCATTCAAAAGTTTAGAGAAGGTCACATTAAGTTCACAAAAAGTTAGGGATATTTGTTTTTTTGGTGAAATTTATGAAAAACAAAAAGTTCAAGCTACAGTGATATTATATTATGAAAGTAAGACATTCATGTAGAAGCATGCAATGTTGATTTCCTCATCTCAAATAATTTATTGAAATAAAAGCCATCTTTGCGCAGTTCCTTCACTGCATGTACAGGACATATGATGACATCTTCACAGGTCCTTTAGCTTTCTCCACTGAAGGAAGGGATACTATACCGGAGCTGGACATAATTAGTGTAATTAGGGGGATGGGGCCTATTCTCCACTGCAGGCCCCTTTTCCCCATGGGCCCCATAGCAGCTGTGTGGTCTGTCTCAATTGGAGGTACGCCATGGTTACTGACTCAGTTACTGTACACTATGGCCAACAGACAGTTTCCTTGGCCCTCAAAAGCAATGGGCAATGGAAAAAATGTTGCTGTAGCCAGGGCAAGTAGCAGCAGAAGAAGAAGAGGTGGTGCCACTCTCATCCAACAGTCATGTTTTACCAACAATCCAGCTGTACTGGAATAGTTGACTTGCTGTTCAACATCATCTCAGGTGAAAACAGATACACACAGCCAAGAATCAGTGGGTTCCTTTGACACCACACTTAGTTGGCATGGCCCAGGAACAACCTCTGTGCCCACACTTGTCCTGCAACTACCTCTTTCTTTTGCTGCTCCTTCTGCTTGGGAAATAATGCATGCTGCAGGCTCTGCACTGCTTTTCAGCAAGGACAAGCTTAGTGAGGACTGTCAGCAGCTACAGGCCAGCACAGACTTCGAGAAGAGGTTTACTGCATTCTCCCTTAGGCATGAAACTAGTGATGATGACAGTCAGGTGGGAGCATGTGTTGCAAGTGGTAAGGGACGTGACATAAATGACAAACAGCATAACATAAATGACAAACAGACATTAGCAGATGATGATTTAGCTGATCGCATGTGGGAGCTGGGTGAAGAGGGCGCATCATCATCAGGGGGTGAGGGTGGAAATAGTGGAAAATCTGGAGGGAGGCAAACTTGCCCGGGCTAGACCGTCTGCTACTCAGCAGCTTACCCATCGGGAAACAGGAAGTGGTGCTTGGTTCATAAAGGCAGCGACAGGCAGTCAGCACGGAGTTTGGGGGGTGAAATGGCATACTCAGCAGTGTGTGTCGCTGGAGGATGTTAGCATGGCTGTATACAGTATATGTGGGCAGAAGATGAAGCGATGACAGGGTGCTAATGTTGGAACCATGGCCCTGCATCATAACATGGAGCTTCACCATAAAGTGGACGAGGAAAACCGTGGTACTAATGTAGTAGTACAGCCTGACGCGCAACCACTGCATCTCCCAATGGCCAGTAGGCCTTATCCAGCAGTCAGGGCTCCTCAACCTCAGCAGAAGGAAGCTGTCCTTCCTTTCCTTTACAACTTCTGATGCTCCTCCTACTCCCTGTCACATGTTTCGACAGCAATCGATCACCGAAGCAATTGCAAAGAGACAACAGTATACGTGCACTCATCCAACAGCAAAGAAGCTGAAAATACACCTGGCCAAATTGCTGGTACTACAGTCCCTCCCTTTCCATATTTTGGCTTGGGCCCACCCAAGGTGGAGAGTCCCAACCCATCATTACTTCTCTAAAAAAGTTGTACCAGTTCTGCACACGTATGTTGAGCAGAATGTGGGCCAGTCCTTGAGCCTGTTGGCGTTTCAGTTCATGCCAGCGCTGACATGTTGATCTGTAACTATGGTCAAAGACAAAATATGTCCTTTACAGCCCACTGGGTAAATGTGGTTCTGGCCCAGGCACACCAGCAACTTGGTTAGGTGATGCCAATGCTGCCTACTCGTTGTAATTGTGGTATTTCTGTGCCAATGTCCTCCTCTGCCTCCTCATCCTCAACCTTGTCCTCAGTCTCCACTGTAGGAACAGTTCGGAGTGGTCCTCCAGCATACCACCTATACAAAGAACGGCGTTGTCACGCCATTCTGCACCTGGTCAGCCTGGGAGTACAGAGTCACACTGGGGAGGAACTGCTCCACATCATCGACCAAAAAAAGAATCCTAGCTGTTTCTTCGCAAAATGGAAATAGGAACCATGGTCACCAATAACGGGAAGAACATTCTGTCTATGCTGTGTCAGGGATGGCTGACCCATGTGCCCTGCATGGTGCACGTCTTCAATCTATTTGTCACCCGGTTCCTGATGTCTTCCACCCAACTGCAAGACATCTTGAAAATGTCAAGGAAACTGTGCATGCACTTCTGCCACTGTTAGCATTCAAAATACACCCTCCTTGACATGTAAAGGCAGACGTTTCCACACGTTGGAACTCCACCCTCTACACATTAGACCAACTGTATGAGCATAGAAAACCCGTGACCGATTTCTTGATTATGCAGACGGAAAGGACTACTCCCTAGTATAACTTATATTAGACAGTGGCATCTCATTTGTGACACCTGCAATTGACAACACAGTTATTAGTTTTACCAATGGTATATACACCACATACGCACACATATGCACATTCCCCTCCCCCCCAAAGAAAACATAAAAAAGTCACTTTGAAGGAGTTTTTAATGTTTTGGAGCTGTACAACATGTATAATGGCAGAATGGTGCCATAGAAAAATATGCTGCCAAAATGTGCTCTAATCCCTTTAAGGCTTGCAGTGGGCCAGCCAGTAATATAAATTACACAAATAGTGTCCATTTTCATGGTACAAACGTGCTAATGGTTTTAGAAATGTTTTGTCTTGAAATATTTTGTAACTGATAAACTGATAAAAAAAAAAAAAATTTTCATAATTTTAACAGTTTGTCCTTTATTTTTTTTAATATTATATCTGTCATCCAATGGCACAAGAGAAAGGTCTAAGGTGTTACGTGAAAAATAATATCAAATATATGTAGGTTGGCTCCGAAATTAATTAGTTATTTGCAGTTAGTGTCTTTTCACATTAGCGGCAGGGGAGTCAGTCAGTTTGTTCCGGCAGGGTGAACAGCCTGTTGGATCCGTCCTGCCTCTGCTCAATAACTAATTAATTTCTGAGCCAACCTACATATATTTTATATACGCAGTGTATATGCAGAAAAAGTGTTAATAGTTTATTTTTATCAATTAACAAAATTAATGAACAAAAGATACATCTAAATCAAATCAATATTTAGTGTGACCACCTTTTGCCTTCAAAACCACATCAATTCTTATAAGTACACTTGCACACAGTTTTTGAAAGAATTTGGCGGGGAGGTTGCTCCAAATGTGGATGACACACTGTTATGGGGGATCTGTGGATGGCACTGTTATGGGGGATCTGTGAATGGCACTGTTATGGGGGATCTGTGGATGGCACTGTTATGGGGGATCTGTGGATGGCACTGTTATGGGGGATCTGTGGATGGCACTGTTATGGGGGATCTGTGGATGGCACTGTTATGGGGGATCTGTGGATGGCACTGTTATGGGGGATCTGTGGATGGCACTGTTATGGGGGATCTGTGGATGGCACTGTTATGGGGGATCTGTGGATGGCACTGTTATGGGGGATCTGTGGTTGGCACTGTAATGGGGAATCTGTGAATGGCACACTGTTATGGGGGAATCTGTGAATGGCACTGTTATGGAGGGGATCTGTGAATGGCACTGTTATAGGGGATCTATGGATAACACTGTTATGGAGGGGATCTGCAAATGGCACTGTTATGGGAGGATCTGTGGATGGCACTGGTATAAGGGATCTATGGATGACACTGTTATGGCGGGGATCTGTGAATGACACTGTTATGGGGGGGGTCTGTGGAGGACAGACTGTTATGGGGGTCTATGGCTGACACTGTTATTGGGGATCTGTGGATGGCACACTGTTATGGGCGATCTGTGGCTGACACTGTTATGGGCAATCTGTGGCTGGCACTGTTATGGGGGATCTGTGGCTGATACTGTTATGGAGGATCTGTGGCTGACATTGTTATGGGGAATCTGTGGATGGCACTGTTATGGGGGATCTGTGGATGGCATTGTTATGGGGGATCTGTGGATGGCACTGTTATGGGGGATCTGTGGATGGCACACTGTTATGGGGGATCTGTGAATGGCACTGTTATGGAGGGGATCTGTGGATGGCACTGTTATGGAGGGGATCTGTGAATGGCACTTTTATGGAGAATCTGTGGATGGCACACTGTTATGGGGGGATCTGTGAATGACACTTATGGGGGGGATCTGTGGAGGACAGATTGTTATGGGGGTCTATGGCTGACACTGTTATGGGGGATCTGTGGATGGCACTGTTATGGGGGATCTGTGGCTGACACTGTTATGGGGGATCTGTGGCTAACACTGGTATGGGGGTCTGTGGCTGACACTGGTATGGGGGTCTGTGGCTGACACCGTTATGGGGGTATCTGTGGCTGTTTAGTGTCAATGTAATGGCAGCGGGGCCGGGTGCATTCACTGTATTGAACCGGGCCCCGCTCAGTGTAGTAATACTATGAATAACTGTAATAATGATCTTCACTTCTTCACTTAATACATGGTGAGGCAGGAGGCGGGGCAGGCGGGCAGGCACTGGCAGCATAACTCACTACGTCATGCTCCTGCGCCACCTGCTTTATTCATGAAGTGGGCGGAACAGGGGCTGTGCCGCAATCTAGTTTTAAAGTTATGACGTAACGGTACGTCATGGGTCCTTAAGGACTCGGGAAACATGCTGTACCAGTACGTCTAAGACCTTAAGGAGTTAAATGGCAAGGGAATTGACTGCTGGTTGTGGCTGAGACTGCTGGCACTGAGTGCTGGCTGCAGCTGGTGGCTAAGATTGCTGGCACTGACTGGTGGCTGTGGCTGAGACTGCGGCTTGTGGCTGAGACTGCTGGCTGTGGCTGGTGGCTGAGACTGCTGGCACTGACTGTTGGCAATGACTGGTGGGTGAAGCTGGTGGCTAAGACTGCTGACTGCGGATGAGACTGCTGGCTGCGGCTGGTGGATGAAACTGCTGGCATTGTGACTGGTGGCTGGGACTGCTGGCACTGTGACAGGTGGCACTGACTGATGGCTGAGATGGCTGGCACTAACTGGTGGCTGATACTGCTGGCATTGTGACTGGTGGCACTGACTGATGGCTGAGACTGCTCGCACTGAGTGGTGCAGGTGTGGGCAGCACAGTTGCGTGTGGGGCGGTGGTGATTGGACGGGGCGCTGGTGTTGGAGGTGCCGGCGGCGTGTGGAGCACCGACTGTTGATTGGTCAGCGCGCCGCACATGCGCGGTTCAATTATTGGCACACACGCATGGACACGCAGCCCCGAGCACGTACACAGGGCTTCAATTACAAAGGATACTGATATCTAGTGGTATAATAAAGTTCTCTGTGCCCCCTCCATATTGATTAAGTTAACGGATTGGCGTGTGGGTGGTGCAGGCTGCTTCTGCATCGCTGTATCCAGCTTGTTTCCATGCATGCCCAGTAGGGTTTTTTTGATACCAAAATTTTGATTAGGTTTCGATACCATACAAAAGTATTGCGATACTCGATATCACACACAAAAAAAAAACACCAAAAAAGCTGCGTGTATTCCGCATTTTATGGAACTTTATTCCGCATAATAGAACAGTCCTATCCTATTTTTTGGACAATGTGACAAAAAAATGGTGAATCGCGTGTTTTGCTTTGTTTTTTTTTCTTTTCAGACATAGCAATATGTAATATGTTTTTTTTATTTATTGGTTATATATTTTATATGTAAAATTGGGAAAGGGGGTCATTTATGCTTAATATGTTGGTGTTTGTGTTTTTTTTAACCCTTTCGACCCCAGGCCAGTTTTCATCTTCCTGCCCAGGCCATTTTTTACAAATCTGACATGTCACTTTATGTGGTAAAAACTTTGGAACACTTATTTATCCAAGCCATTCTGAGATTGCTTTCTCGTGACACATTGTACTTCATAAATTTATTTATTTATTTTTATTTTTTTCACCTTTATTTATGAAAAAATCCCAAACTTACCCAAAATTTTAAAAATTTTGCAATTTTCACATTTTCTATACCTCATAAAATATTTATTACTTAACATTCCCCATATGTCTACTTAATATTGGCATAATTTTTTAAATGTTATTTTATTTTTTTAGGGCGTTAGAAGGCTTAGAAGTTTAGAAGCAATTCTTAATATTTTTAAAAAAAAATCCAAAACCCACTTTTTAAGGACCAGTTCAGGTGTGAAGTCACTTTGTAAGGCTTACATAAAGGAAACCACCCATAAATGACCCATTGTAAAAACTACACCACTCAAGCTACTCAAAACTGATTTTACAAACTTTGTCAACCCTTTAGGAATTAAAGGAAAAGGGAGATGAAATTTCAAAATATCACTTTTTTGGCAGACTTTTCATTTAAATCGATTTTTTTCTTTAACCACCTCCTGACCGCCTAACGCAGGGATGCGTCCTGCGGGCGGCCGGGTTGTTCCTCCTTGACGCGCCGGTGCGTCATCTCACAAGACGCGAGATTTGCAGTGAACGCGCGGACTGCAGGAGGCGGGGAAGAAGTTATTGTACAGCCTGCCAGCACTGATCGTTTGCTGGCAGACTGTACATTTAAAAAGAAAAGCGATCAAAATGTAAAGAAAAATTTATTTACATAAAAATGTAATATTAAACTTTGTGGCTTGCTGCCTGCTCCTCTGGTGGTCCTTTTTCCTTGTGACCACCAGAGGCACAGGCAGCTATGTAAGTTGCACCAAACACCACATTACCCCCCCCTGTCACTGATTAATCCCTGATCACCCAATATTAACTCCTTGATTACCCCCCTGTCACTCCCCTGCCATTGATCACCCTACTGTAAGGCTCCATTCAGACTTCCATATGTGTTTTGCGGATCCGCAAAACACAGACACCGGCAATGTGCTTTCCACATTTTGTGGATCCGCACATTGCCAGAACTATAAAGAAAATGCCTTTTCTTGTCTGCAATTGCGGACAAGAATTGGACATGTTCTATATTTTTGCGGATCCGCAATTTCGGATCCGAGCGGGACAAAGTCTGTCCCCATAGAATTGAATGGATCCGCAATTCCGTTATGCACAATTTTGCGGAACAGAATTGCGGACGTGTGAATGAGGCCTAAGGGTCACAGCTTTAAAGCACTCCCCTCTTTTTTTGTTTTTTGCACATTTTTTGGCAGAGATTTTTTCATCCACATTGATCAATGTGAATGAAGAAATATGTGCCGTTCATTTTTTTTTTTCAGCCCAGAGGCTGAACGGAAAAAAAAAATCTCATTACCCGTATGCTCAATATAAGGAGAATAGCGAAACTCCTAATGCAGGCCATACATGTAATGATTGCGGAGACCCTCAAATGCCAGGGCAGCACAAACACCCCACAAGTGACCCCATTTTAGAAAGTAGACACCCAAAGGTATTCAATGAGGGGCATAGTGAGTTCATGGAAGTTTTTTTTTTTTGTCACAAGTTAGCGGAAAATGAAATTTTTTGGAAAAAAAATTCAATTTCCGCTAACTGGTGACAAAAAATAAAAACTTCCATGAACTCACTATGCCCATCAGCGAATACCTTAGAGTGTCTACTTTCCAAAATGGGGTGTTTCTACTGTCTGGGCATTGTAGTACCTCAGGAAACATGACAGATGTTCAGAAAGTCAAAGTGCAGACATTTACTTTTTTGCACCATAGTTTGTAAACACTATAACCAAACCAATAAAGATACACTTATTGCATTTTTATTTTATCAAAGACATGTAAAACAATAAATTTAGAGAAAAATGTATATAGAAATGTAGTGTTATTTGAAAAATTTTACAACAGAAAGTGAAAAATGTTTTTTTGCAAAAATTTCGTTAATTTTTTATTAATATCAAAAAAAGTAAAAATGTCAGCAACAATGAAATACCACCAAATGAAAGCTCTATTAGTGAGAAGAAAAGGAGGCAAAATTAACTTGGGTGGTAAGTTGTATGACCGAGAAATAAACCGTAAAAGTAGCGTAGTGCAGAATTGTAAAAAGTGGTCTGGTCATTAAGGGGGTTTAAGCTAGGGGGGCTGAAGTGGTTAACACATCAAGGGTTAACAGCCAAACAAAACTCAATATTTCTTACCCTGATTCTGCGGTTTACATCCCACATGTGGTCGGTTTACATCCCACATGTGGTCGTAAACTGATGTAAGGGCACATAGCAGGGCGCAGAAGAATGGCTGTTTTGGCACAATTTTTATATTTTATTATTTTACAACATTCATCTGACAGGGTAGATCATGTGCTATTTTTATAGAGGAGATTGTTACGGACGCAATGATATCAAATATGTCTACTTTCTTTGTTTGTTTCAGTTTTACATAATCAAACATTTTTCTTGTCTTGTGCAGGGGCTCGTTTTTTTGCAGGAAGAGTTGACTTTTTTTTGGTACAATTTTTTTGGAAATATGATTTTTTGATTATTACATTTCATGGGGCAAGGTCACCCAAAAATTGGCAATTTTGGAACAGTTTTTATTTATTTACTTTTGCAGCGTTCACCCAGTGGGGTTAGGTCATGTGATATTTTTAGAGAGAAGATCGTATCGGACATGGCAATACCTAATATGTGGTGCTCAGATCAGAAGCTGCCACTGCCACCAATGACTGCCCTCCTCTTCCCCTCTGTGTTCTCATTGTTGGCAGCGGCACGGGGGGGGACGACTGCTTTCTTCTCCCCTGTGCTGCTGAGCGAACATGGCGCCAGCCACTCATCCGTGCGCTGCTGGTGAGCGGAGAGAGGAGCGCACTGTGGTGGGGGAGCTGTGGCCTGCCTATAGGGTTTCGTTAATATCTATGGGTAGTCAGCGCTGCTGACACCCTGCAGGATAACTTGGGGGCACTGTGTCCGTGTGGAGCACATTGCAAACCCCCACGCCCAGTGCAAAACTGGGGGTACGGACACAGCGCACACACACAGGGCATTTATTATTATAGATAGATTTAAGGCTCTCTCAGTAGTTGGATACACTGTACAATGCATTTGTAAAGTCTTTTTTCCAATTATGTTATATTGCTGCAATGTGTTAAAATATTTAAAAAAAAGTCTAGTTTTCCCCCATCTCCTGCACTCAATATCCCATAATGATAAAGTTAAAACAGAATGTTCAAAATCTTTGCTAATTTATTGAAAATACCAAAACGAAAGTATTGCATTGACACAATAATTCAGACCCCTTACTCAGTACTTCGTTG
Source organism: Bufotes viridis (assembly GCA_033119425.1). Lineage (NCBI taxonomy): Eukaryota > Metazoa > Chordata > Amphibia > Anura > Bufonidae > Bufotes > Bufotes viridis. The sequence continues at coordinate 372,860,394 of CM065590.1, read as the reverse complement.
AAGTACCTTTGGCAGAGATTACAGCCTCCAGGATTTTCCATTCTTCTCTACAGATCCTTTTAAGCTCTGTCAGGTTGGATGGGACCTTTGATGAACAGCCATTTTCAAGTCTCTCGAAGGATATGCACAATTGGGTTCAAGTCAGGGTTCTGGATGGGCCACTCAAAGACATTTACAGAGTTGTTCCTAAGATACTCCTATGTTGTCTTGGCTGTGTGCTTTGGGTCATTTTCTTGCTGATAGGTAAACCTTCAGCCTAGCCCGAGGTCCACAGCACTCTGGATCAGGTTTTCATTAAGATTCTCAGTACTTTGCTCCCTAAACCCTGGCCAGTTTACCTGTCACAGCTCCATCATGATGTTGCCACCACTTTGCTTAACTGTAGGGATGGTTTTGGGCACATGATGAGCTGTATGTGGTTTCATCCATACATGAGACTTAGAATTGAGGCCACAAAGTTCAATCTTGGTTTTATCAGACCGTATAATCTTGTTTCTCATAATCTATCATATAAATGCTTTTTTGTAGACTCCTGGTAGATTTTCATGTGTCTGTTACTGCAGAAAATCTCCTTTCTGGTTACTCTGCCTTAAAGATTGGCGGAGTGCTGCAGTGATGGTTGACCTTTGAGACGTTTCTACCATCTGCACACATTATCTTTGGAGCTGAGCCAGAATGACCATTGGGTTTCTTGGTCACCTCTCTTACCAAGCCTTCTTTCCCAATTACTTAGTTTGGTTGGGCAGCCAGCTCTAGAAAGAGTCTTGGTTGCTCCAAACATTTTCTATTTAACAATTATGGAGGTCACTTTGCTTTTGGGAACTTTTAGTGCAATAGAAATCTCCACCAAATCTTGTCTTTGAGCTCTATAGACAATTGGTTTTTGCTCTGATATGCATTGTCAGCTGTGAGACCTTATAAATACAGGGGTGGATCTTTCCAAATCATGTCCAATCAACTGAATTTACCCCAGGTGGACTCCTATCAAAGTGTAGAAACATCACAAAGATGATAAAGAGAAATGGAGGAACCCCAAAGCTAAATTGTATAGCAAAGATCTGAATACTTATGTTTAAGCCAAATTTTAGTTTTTCCTTTTAAATAATTTATTTTAGCAAAAATGTCTAAAATTCTGTCTTCACTTTGTCATTATGGGGCATTTAGTGCAGATTGATGGGGGTGCTTTTTATTTTAGCACAAGGCAGCAACATAATAAAAAAATAAATAAAATGAAAGGGTCTGAAGACTTTCCAAATGCACTGTATATAACATGAGAGTAGAGTGGGCAAAGGGGGTTTGCGGAGTGAACCCTAGAAGTTTAGTTTTAGTTCATACAAGCACAGGTTAAACATATACTTAACAGGAAGGCAGATTTAACCATTTGATGTTTTTTATTAAGATATTTCAGCATTTTCTGGATGCCTTTTATCTACCTCATTATTCAACAAGTGAACTTAATAAAAACTCATATGCAATTTTCATTAGATTTTATGGTTTAGTATTTATTATATTCACTTAGTTTTAATAAACGTGAACATCTGCATCAGTGCAAAGATCACTCTGACCTTCCTGTAAACTAGCACATTTATATTCTCATTGTGAACTTTTCACCAAACTGAAAAGAGGATGTAAATTAGATTGGGGGTCCCCTCAAACCTAGACCCTTACCTATTTTTATGAAAATGTTCTGGAATATTATTAAATCAAGAACATTTTACAAAAACTGGTGTAAAATGAAAATAGCATGGCTGGATGCTCTGATAAGGCATAATAATTTACTTTCATCTACTTTGATTTACTACTAGAAATGTATTTCACAAAGGCTAAAGCACCTTTTGGTGAATAGAAAATAACACAAAAGTCCCATTTTACTACACATTACTACAGCGCTGATGACCAGTATAAAATAAGGAATTCAAATGCCTTTTGGAGACCATAATACAATGCTTGGTGCAATCAAGGGGTGAAAGGGCTAAACAGAAGTGTAATAGGGGTGTGCACAGAGTATGTTGGGGGCACGCAGAATGTGCCACCATTTTGTGCAGCTATAATATTACTAAGATATTCTCTCCAATAAAAGGAGGCATATGAAGTAAGTATATATGATCCTATTGGTGTAGTAATATAGCTCTGTACAATTCACAGTTTATAGGGAGATGCAAATCTTACATCCTCTAGATCAGCTGAAAAAAAATCCCAATTTTTTTATGTGGGCCACTGTATTCTGTGGATAACTTCCCCTACCAGCTGGGATTAGGAATTTCAGCAAATATACCATTATAATATGGAAAATGACTACTGAGTGCCATTGTCTGTGCCAGATGCTACAGGGCAGATACACCTAGGGAGAAAAGCTGGGATGCAGAAGGAATGTGATGGGGTTGGAGTCTGTATGGTGTGAGGAGAAGGGTCCGGAGAGGGCAGTGTTTATTGTGCACCAGATCGGAGAGGAATGGTTAAGCATCCCCCAAGTAAAGTATCAGAAAGTGCAGTATGTTGAGAATCTATAGAAAGGGGGCAAGGCCAGTAAGGAGACAGTGGCAGCTTCCTGGTTCCAGTGCAGTATACCCGACTCAGTGGAACTTCAGTTTGACAGTTGATAGCTGAACTGAAGGCTAAGGGCCTAAGACACTGCAACTTACTCCATCGTAATAACAGACAATTGGACCACTTCATGCACAAACCCAGAGGGAGAAGAAAAGTGTATTAGCGACTAGTGTATCAATGGCACACATTGGTTAAACATTAAATAACATATGACGTACCTGTACATCATATGCTTTAAGGGGTTGTATGGCAAGGCCTCAAAAACGGAGCTTGATCCACATGTGTCAGGTGCCGGCTGTATAACACAGCAGACATCCTCCAGCAAAAACCAAAGTTTGGAGTTGACTCAATAGCTGTCAATAGCAATTGCAGTATCTATAGATTTAGACAAAAGGAGGAGTTCCCCCTGTCCTTCAACAGGAGCTCCCAGAAAAAATCAAGGGCTCCAACTGTTGATTTGACAGCCTGGAGCCTCATGAAACCTCATGGTTTCCAGGTCTGTCATGCTAAGGATCCAAAAATGTGAATAAAGTAAAACATTTCTTTTAAATAAACACAAATATTAACCTCCTGAGGACCGCCTAACGCACGGATGCGTCCGGCGGACAGTCCTCTCTCTCTGGGTCGACGCATCGGCGCGTCACCTCGCGAAACGCGAGATTTCGCGCTGATGCCGCCGCGCATGCGCACTGCGTGGCGGTCAAAAGTTCGAGAAGGAGTTGGTCATCAGCCTGCCAGCCAATGATCAGCGCTGGCAGGCTGATGACTTTAAAAAAAAAATGAATCACAAGCCATCTAACACATTATAATTATAAATATAATGTTTTAAATGCCTTCTGTGCTCTCTGCTGGGTCCTTTTTGTCGGTTGGACCCAGGAGAGAGCACGTGACTGTAAGCACACCAAGCACTACATTCTTAGCCCCAGATCACCCCCCATCACCCCAATTAACCCCTTGATCACCCCTTTCAATCACCTGTCAATCACTAGTGAAAGGGAAAAAAGTGATCAGTGTAAACTGTCACTTTTTTTTTCACTAGTATTGACTGTTAGGTTTAGTTTAGGCCCCTTTGGTAGGTAGTTAGCTTCCGTTAGCGCCCAGCCCACCGCACCGCAGTCACCGATTCGCATAGTATTATTATCACCTTAGTTCGCCCATCACCCAAAACGCAGTGTTTGCCCGATCAGGTCTGATCGGTCGCCCACATGTGCTTTCACCCACGCCCACCCCGCCGCAGTGAGAAAAATTATTTTATTTTTTTATCACTGCACAATCACTTCACAAGCGCTGCGGTGATAAAAAAATCTGTTTTGATCTTTTTTATCAATCGCAGCGGCTTCCTGTACTTCGCTAGCCTCCCATTTGTAAGACAGGCTTGCTCTTTTTCTTGGGTAGTCTCAGGGAATACCCCCTAAATTTAGTTGTCCAAATGTCAAATAAGGGGTATTCCTCTGAAGAGGCCTACAGGATTCTGACCCAGTCGGATGAGGAATGGGAACCCTCATCTGACGAATCTAGCGGGTCAGAATATGAACCTCAAAGCAGTGACAGTCTGACCCAAAGTTCGGACGAGGAGGTTGAGGTCCCTGATAGCACAAGGCGTACCCGGCCCCGTGTCGCTAGACCACAGGTTGCGCAGGATCCGTTTCAAAGGCAGCAGAGTGGGGCTGGCGCTGCCGGATTACGTGGTGAGGCATACACCAGCAGCGCAGCCCATCCTGGACCTACTACCAACACTGCTGTAGAACATGGTGAAGTGGCGAGCACCAGAAGGGCAGTTAAAGCTGGTACGGTGGCACATGCAATAGTTCCCCCGTCGCAGCCACCGCGCAGACAGGCCCGTAGAGCACCTAGAATCCCTGAGGTGCTGGCAAACCCTGATTGGCAGCCCCCAACTTCAGCCGCACCATTAGTTCCCCCTTTCACCGCCCAGTCAGGAGTTCGGGTGGAGACAGCTCAGATCGGATCGGCACTGGGGTTTTTTGAGCTGTTCTTCACTGTGGAGCTCTATGACTTAGTCGTGGCAGAAACAAATCGGTATGCCACTCAATTTATAAACGCCAACCCGGGAAGCTCTTATGCCCAGTCTTTCCGATGGAAACCAGTCCAAGTTTCCGAATTTAAAACTTTTCTGGGCCTTCTCCTCAATTCATCACATGCCCATGTACTCTGCTGCCATGTCCAGGACACGATTTGAGACCATCCTGCGTTTCCTGCACTTTAGCGACAACACCACCTCCCGTCCCAGAGGCCACCCAGCTTTTGACCGGCTCCACAAAATTCAGCCCCTCATAGACCACTTCAACCTGAAATTTGCAGATTTGTATACCACCGCACAAAACATCTGCGTAGACGAGTCCCTGATACATTTTACCGGGCGCCTTGGCTTCAAACAGTAGATCCCAAGCAAGCGCGTCCGGTATGGGGTCAAATTCTATAAGCTCTGTGAAAGGGCCACAGGCTATTCACAGAAATTTCGGATCTATGAGGGAAAAGATCAGACCCTGGAGCTGGTCGGTTGCCCTGACTACCTGGGGAGCAGTGGGAAGATAGTCTGGAACTTGGTGTCACCCTTATTCAGCAAGGGGTACCATCTTTATGTGGACAATTTTTACACAAGTGTGCCCCTCTTCAGGCTTTTGTTCCTAGAACAGATTGGCTGCTGTGGCACCGCACGACCTAGTCGCCGGGGCCTCCCCCAACGGCTCATTACCACCCGTCTTGCAAGGGGGAGAGGGCTGCCTTGTGTAACGAAGAACTGCTCGCGGTGAAATGGAGAGACAAGCGTGACGTTTACATGCTCTACTCCATTCACGCAGACACGACAATCCAAATTGAACGGGCAACCAGTGTCATTGAAAAGCCCCTCTCGGTCCACGACTATAATTTGCTCATGGAAGGAGTGGACTTCAATGACCAGATGTTGGCCCCATATTTGCTTTCCCGCAGGACCAGACGCTGGTATAAGAAGGTGTCTGTATATCTAATTCAATTGGCTATATAAATTAGTTTTGTTCTCTACAGTAAGGCTGGGAGAACAGGATCCTTCCTCAAATTTAAGGAAGAGATCATCGAGAACCTCCTGTATCCAGGAGGTTCCGTGGCCTCAACCACCAGTGTAGTGAGCCGTCTACACGAGCGACATTTCCCCAATGTCGTTGCTGGTACCTCAAACCAACCGCCACCCCTAAAAAGATGTTGTGTCTGTAGCAGGAGTGGAATAAGGTGTGACACCCGTTATTTCTGTCCTGACCACCCTGCCCTATGCCTAGGGGAGTGTTCCCGGAAGTACCACACTCAGGTACACTTAGGGACGTAGGGATTGCAGGACAGAGGTAGTTTTTACACTCATGATCTAGGGTCTTTCAGGATACTAGGTTTTGAGAGACCCTAACACAAAGGGGTGCTGGTGTGCTACAGCAGAAATGTGAAGCGGTAGAAACCTCTCCTTTCACTTGGGATAAAGTGCATAATGTACTTCGCACCATCTCTGTGTGATTTACACTTTACACATTGTCCCATGGGAAAGGAGAGGTTTCTGCTAGGAAAATAAAGAGTGAAATGGTAAAAAAAAATAAAAAATTAAACAGGTAGCAAGAAAAAAAAATCTTGAGTTAGTTAAGGTTTTAAAAGTTTTATGATGTTCAGGTTTATAAAAAAAAGTTTTATGTCAGGTTTTATAAAGTTTGTAACGTTCAAGTTTATGAGCCTGCTGCCTGTTTTTTCTTCTTTCCCCCCCCAACCACCCTTTATTTTCCAGGTAGACCAACGGACCAACCGACGAAAACACTGCAGCTCTGATGTGCATTCTGAGAGAAGTATTGCGCTGCTGTCAGAAGACACGTGAAGTTGGTGTATGCGGCGCTGCAAGACGAGATTTCTCCTCTGCAGGACAGGTACGTTTGCCCTGGCATGTGAGCTGAGGAGAGGTGTTGGAGTTCATATGCTTTGGCAAACACTTTGTATAAAAAATCTGGCAAAGATGTCTTCCTCCACAACGATCGATTGATCGGAGAAATCACGTTTGTCAGGACATAGGAGCTGAAGTGGGTATGGATGTTTGGGCGGAGTACCTATGTCCTGGCAATCGCTAGGCCCCTCGTTTTTTTCTTGCATATTTTTTGGCAGAGATTTTTTCATCCACATCGATCAATGTGAATGAAGAAATCTGTGCCGTTCATTTTTACTTTCAGCCCAGAGGCTGAACGGAAAAAAAAATCTCATTACCCGTATGCTCAATATAAGGAGAATAGCAGAAACTCCTAATGCTGGCCATACATGTAATGATTGCACAGACCCTCAAATGCCAGTGACCCCATTTTGGAAAGAAGAAACCCCAAGGTATTCACTGAGGGGCATATTGAGTCCATGAAAGATTGAACTTTTTGTCACAAGTTAGCGGAATGGGAGACTTTGTGAGAAAAAACAAAAAAATCAAATTCCGCTAACTTGTGCCAAAAAAAAAAAAATCTTCTATGAACTCTCCATGCCCCTCACAGAATACCTTGGGGTGTCTTCTTTCTAAAATGGGCTCACATTTGGGGTATTTTTACTGCCATGGCATTTTAGGGGCCCTAAAGCATGAGAAGAAAAATGCGTAAAAATGCCATCCTAAAAGGTACTCATTGGAATTAGGGACCCTTTGCGCATCTTGGCTGCAAAAAAGTGTCACACATGTGGTATCGCCGTACTCAGGAGAAGTAGGGCAATGTGTTTTGGGGTGTATTTTTACATATACCCATACTTTGTGTGAGAAATATCGCTGTAAATTGACAACTTTGTATAAAAAATTGAAAAATTTGTCATTTACAGCGATATTTCTCTCACCCAGCATGGGTATATGTAAAAATACACCCCAAAACACATTGCCCTACTTCTCCTGAGTATGGCGATACCACATGTGTGCTACTTTTTTGCAGCCAAGATGCGCAAAGGGGCCCTAAATCCAATGAGCACCTTTAGGATTTCAAAGGGCATTTTTACGCATTTGGATTCTCACGCTTAAAGGGGCCCATAAAATGCCAGGGCAGTAAAAATACCCCACAAGTGACCCCATTTCAAAAATTAGACACCCTAAGGTATTCGCTGATGGGCATAGTGAGTTCATGGAAGTTTTTATTTTTTGTCACAAGTTAGCGGAAAATGAAATTTTTTGGAAAAAAAAATCCATTTCCGCTAACTTGTGACAAAAAATAAAAACTTCCATGAACTCACTATGCCCCTCAGTGAATACCTTAGGGTGTCTACTTTCAGAAATGGAGTCATTTATGGGGTGTTTCTACTGTATGGGCATTGTAGTACCTCAGGAAACAGGACAGGTGCTCAGAAAGTCAGAAGTGCAGAAATTCACTTTTTGCACCATAGTTTGTAAACGCTATAACTTTTACCCAAACCAATACATACACACCCATTGCATTTTTTTTTATCAAAGACTTGAAGAACAATACATTTAGAGAAAAATTTATAGAGAAATGTAGTTTTATTTGGCAAATTTTCCAACAGAAAGTGAAAAATGTCATTTTTTTGCAAAAATTTTGTCAAAAAATGTAAAATATCAAAAAAAGTAAAAATGTCAGCAGCAATGAAATACCAACAAATGAAAGCTCTATTAGTGAGAAGAAAAGGAGGTAAAACTCATTTGGGTGGTAAGTTGTATGACGGAGCAATAAACGGTGAAAGCAGTGTATTGCAGAATTGTAAAAAGTGGCCTGGTCATTAAGGGTGTTTAAGCTAGGGGGGCTGAGGTGGTTAAAAACTGAAATCAACCCATGTCCCAATTTTACACATAAAAATAAACAATAAAAAAATCATCATTGGTATCACTACATCCCAAAAAGTTTTTGGGTCTACAACTCATCCTGCAAAAAATGATCCTCATACAGCTCTGTAGACAAAGTTACGTAGTGACCCACAGAATAAGGCTGTCACATCATTTTTAGTACATGGTGAATGCTGTAAAAACTAAAGGCCAAAAAAACCATGATGGAGTTTTTTTTCAATTTTATTCCACAAAGAATTTTTATCCCATTTTCCAATACAAGCTATAGTAAATTAAATGGTGCCATTAAAAAATACAAATTGTACTTCAAAAAATAAGCCCTCATATGGTTATGTGAATGGAAAATTTAAAAAGTTAGGACTCTTGGAAGATGGAGAACAAAAAAACAACAAAAAAAAATTGGTGAGAGTTCCCACATTGTGGTCCCATAACCAGCACACTTCAGTAGATTTAGCTGCAAATACAGGACTAAGGCCTCTTGCACACGACCATATTGCTTTTTTTGTGTTTTTCACGGATCCCTTGTGTTTCAGTTTCTGTTCTGTAGTTACGCAAAAAATCTCTGTATGCGATCCGTTTTTTGCGGATCGCAAACAGAAACATAAAATTTGTCATCATTAATGCAATGTACACTAATGAGTTTTAACAGTAAACACATAGGCAAAGTAGGCATTGATCCGCAAAAAACGGAAGAAATACGGATGTGTTCCGTATGCAGTCCGTATTTTTTGAGGACCCATTGACTTGAAAAGAGCCACGGATGGTTACTTACGGGCAATAATAGGACAAGTTCTATCTTTCAGCGGAACGGATATACGGAAATGGAATGCATACGGAGTACATTCCGTGTTTTTTTGCGGAACCATTGAAATAAATGGTTCCACATATTGACCGCAAATGGAATCGCAAAAACGCAATGGAAACGGGAAAAAAAAGTTTGTGTGCAAGAGGCCTAATGAGGAGCTTTGTTTGCTAAACCATTGGACTGTTAATTTTGGGTGGACTACCATGGTCTCTTTTTGAGTACCAAGACTGTTAAGCAAGAGGTAGCAGGACGCCACTGTAAGAACTTGCATTGCATGCTCACTGCAGGGTGAGTTCTAGACACATGCACACCACAGTTACTGCTGAATTGGCCACTAGGGTGGCCCCTCAGTGACCCAAAGAGGTATTGGGTGTCAATAAACATTTATCTAGGCATGGAGAGACTACAGTAGCACTTTCCAAGGTGGTTGAATCTGTATCTTTGTCCTGCTGATTCCATAAAGTAACCGTTCAGTGCAAGAAGAGTGTGCCCCATGCTTCTGCAAGATTCACCACACATTACACCGGCATTAGGCTACTATATGCTCACAAATCTGTTTGCATCAGGTTTCCTATGTGCAAAAAGTATTATGCAAATTGATATTTATGGATAAATTAGGGGTCTAGAAAACACAACACCAGTGTGAATAGAGCCTTACTAATTATGCTATTGCATATAAATATTAACTCTTAATGCTGTATTGCCCATTATGGAAACAATCTGCTCACTAGATGTCGTAAATGCTATACATGCTGATGCTGCTTTTCAACAAAAGCAAAGTCATTTACAGCATGTCAAAGTAATATTCAACATTTGAATATTAGTGTTACAAGCAGTGGGTGTAGAACCTCTGCACCAGTCAACAGGTTAGACTGTGGGCTAATCCTAAGTGCATTATCCTAGTAGTCCTCTATTTCCCCCTTTAACAGGGATCTAGTCTTCATTGCAGGGGAGCCAACAGGCTGCTACCACTTCACGTAGTCCCTGTGTGGCTAACAGCTGATCCATGGAGGTTAGAGACACCGATGTGTGGCACCGAGGGGTCAGGCAGAACAGTTGTCAGGGAAGAGCCGAGGTCAGGCCAGGCAGAGTACGTTCGAATCCGTAAAAAAAGTTTGGGGTCCAGACAGGCAGCAAAAGGGTCAATACAATAATCAGACAGAAGTCAGGCAACAGTGCTTCTGAGTCAGTAAACCTGCAGTGTACGGTACATGGGTAGCCAAACTGAAACGCAAACCTTTGCAGGAACTAACAAGCTAGTTAACCTATTGATCATGCAGAGAATGAGACAAACACCACTGCATGTATAGCAGAAACCGATTAAAACATTAGAAACAGTCTTGCAGCTGCACATAGAACCAACGGAGGGATTAATCCTTGCAATTCTGCAGAATGAGGTGAGGTTAAATGAAGAATATCAGAATACACTTTCCCCAAAAGACACCAGTACCTAGGTCCACTGCCGAAGCGCCAGACCTGCAACAGACACAGGGTGAGTGAAGCAACACCGCCAAACTTAACTAGATAGATATGATTCACATACTCTTATGGTATTCTAAAATCTTGAAAGCAATTATGCAATTCCACACCTTTCTGAAGAGATGTAGCGTACCTTTTTGCGTAGAATGTTCCAGACTGAGCAGAAGGTGTTAATCTTTAGGCTTCAATTCCTATGCATTAAATTTAGTCATTTCATAGATTAACACCTTGTACTGAGTCCGAGCCAGCAGCTTTATTACAATCCCTTTCGACATTTCTATACACAAATTTCAAAAGCTACTTAGTTCAAATTCCATGTTAAATAGCTACAAAGAACACCACCATCAATATATTCCTCCCAAATGCAATACAGACAAAAAAATCCCATGTGACACCATTAATAGCCATTGCACATTAGGTAACCATATGTATTTTTCAACTGTTTCGTGTTTTTAGGCTGCCTGTACACATTCAAGTTTTGATCAGGTCTTCTGATGCAGATTTAGAAGCCCAAAACAGGTGTGGAGCATTAAGAGAGAGAGAGAAAGTATACTTTTCCTCTGAGGGAACAAGCAGTTGTACTGCACCGCTGCTACAAGCTTGACAGCGTGAACCCCTAACACAATGCCGTACATGTATGGTATTATGCGCAAGGGATTGTATTGGGCTTGCTGCTGCGCTGAGCCCAATCCATACGTGGCGGGTGCTGGTTGTTTAGTACAGCAGTCACATGGCCGCAGTGCATGGGCGGACACAGGGATGTCCTTTTGAACAGCTCACTCTCAGACAGCAGCACTGTGCTGTTAAGTTCGAGGGGGCATGGCCTAACATGGCCGGGGGCATGGCTTAGTGGGAATTGGGGGTGGGGTTTTTAAGTTCGTCTTTTGAGGGTGGCCTGAATGGCCTCCCTAACTGCCCCTAAACTGTGACCTCCACAGCACCCCTCTCCCTTAACAGTGTCATCCACAGCACCCTGCGCCTTTAAAGCTGTCCTACAGCAGTGAAGAAAAATGGCTGGGTTGTTATGGAAACCTGGTGTAAAACTCTGTGAATGTGGAGACTAAGGACCTGCGAGCTTCTATTGGCTGATAAGGGACATGTGACCGTGTGTATGGCAGTTGGGATATGAAGAGAAAGACCTGTAGGCTTCTATTGGCTAATGTAGGTCATGTGATGTGCCATATTTGCATTTTTGAGGAATATCTTAGGAACGGTACGTCCTAGAGTACCGAGACCCAGTCTAAAACCTTCCGGGACACCTGATGTACCTGTGTGCCAAATTTCTTGATTGTAAATGCAACATTGCGGATCCCTTTAGCGGACATACACATATATATATATATATATATATATATATATATATATATATATATATTTTCATACACTCTGCTTTATATATTAGATGAATTTAAGAAATAAATACAAAAGGTTTTGTACCAGCAACTTGTGAGCATGACTTATATTGCTCACTCACATACAATATTGGCACAATGAGGTAAAATGAAGACACAAGTCTGCATGTGTGAAAGGCCATTAAAAATACATCTTGTCGTGAAAAAAAATAAGGTAAAGGTTTATTTTTTTAATTCATTTTAACATTAGCAACAGTCTGTTGCACAAGTTATCATCTCTGAGACCCCCAGTCAATCCCGAGAAAGTGTCCCTTTGGTTTTTATGCATAATAAATTGACTGGATTGCTATTATGCACATAACAGCAACGCAACTACTTTTAAGTCAGTGGGTCTGTATTGATTCCCTAAGTGTGCAACATACCGTACGTACCTGGGCTACAATCCACCACTTTTACATTTTTATAATCTACATTGCATGCCCTTGTCTTGACAGAAGATGAATTCAAAGGTTTTGCATTGATCCACTCTCGACTTTGTTACTTTATACAATGCACACAGTGGGGAAAATACGTAGTTGATATACTGTTGATTTTGCAAGTTTTAACACCTACAAAGAATGGAGGGGTCTGTACGTTTTATCGTAGGTACAAGGGGCATTTCTAGGTTAACACATTCTGGGCCTGGGCCCCTGATGTTTTGTCCCAGGCCCCGAATGTCCTGCCTGCCTGCTAGATACAACTATATTGCCATCCTCAAGATGGCAATACAATTGACTCTAATGCACTGGAAGAGCTGAATGACCTGTGATGACATCACAGGTCATGTGACCAGCAAAACAGGCAGTGGTTGAGAAGGACCTGGGATGATGTCACCATCATGTGACCAGTACAGGAGAGGATAGCAGTGAAGAGGAAAAGTCCTGGGGGAAGAAGCTGTGGTGATGTCTGCTACAAGAGGAGAGGTAAGTGAAGGGAGAGGCAGAGCAATTCCAGGAGTTGTGGTTATTTAACTGGGACTAGGGCTGAAAGGAAGGGATGTTATTTACATGGAACTGTGTGTTGGAGGTGGCTGGGGAGGGAGTAACTAATTTACATGGGACTGTATTAGAGGTGGCTGGGGAGGGGGTCATGTTATTTATATGGGACTGTATTTTGATGGTGGCGGTAGGAGGGTGTGATGTTATTTATATGGGACTGTATGTTGGAGGGGGCTGGGGGAGGGAGTGATGTTATTTACATGGGACTGTTGTTAATGGCGACTATGGGAGGGAGTGATGTTTTTTTACATGGGAATGAATGTTGAGGGGACAATGTTATTTACATGGGACTGTATGCTGAAGGTGGCTGTGGGGGGATGTTATTTACATGGGACTGAATGTTGAGGGGGTGATGTTTACATAATATTGCACATTGGGGGCGGCTGGGGAGGGGTGATATTATTTACTTGGGACTATATGTTGAAGGCAGCTGTGGAGGAGGTGATGTCATTTACATGGGACTGTATATTGGAGGGGGCTGGAGAGATGGTGCGATGGTATTCACATGCGACTCTATGGCGGAGGGAGGAAAATAGTGGTATTTACATGGGACAATATATTGGAGGGGCTGAAGGGAGAGGAGTGATGTTATTTACATAGGACTGTATTTTGGAGAGGGCAGGAGAGATGGTGTGGTTAGTTAGATGGGACTGTATGGTGGAGGGAGGAATATAACTACAGAGGGTCACTGTAGGGGTATTATAAATCCAGGAGACATTAGCCGTTCTTATTACTACTGGGGGCTCTATAGGAAGGACTTCTAGATCTGCCTTGTCTACTAAGAGCACTATGGGGGGCCATATTACTACTAAGGCATCTGTAGATAGCTTTATTACCACTGAGGAAACAATAGGGGGGCCTTATTTCTACTGGGGGCTCTCTGAGGGTATTATTAATACTAAAGGGCTTTTCTACTAATGGGTGCATTCTTGGGGAGCATTATCACTGTTGGGGGCAGTATTAATAATAAGGGCATTCTAGAAGGGAATTACTATTGGTGGGACTATGAGGAGCACTATTACTATGGGAGGCACTAATATTTCTTCAGGATAGTATTTGGGGGTATTGGGGAGCACAGCAAGCTGTAGGATAACACTGTGGGGATTCCAGGTTGGGGGATGATGATAGAAATGTGAGGAATCTAAGAGGTCAGTGTGTCACACTCTGCAGAGATGAGGCGGCTGAAAGAAGTTGTATGGACCAAATGGAGAAGATGATGACAGAGAAGATCTACATTTGCTGTATAGCAAGTACAGCAAAATGCAGTGTGTGGGGGGAGGGGAGGACTGTGCCATATTCATTGGAGCTTGGGCCCCAGATTTTTTGAGACCCTAGCAACGCCCCTGGTAGGTATACTTCAACTGTGAGACGCAGAATCTAAAAAAAAATAAAAAAATTACAGAAAATAACACTGTATGATTTTTAAATAATTAATTTGCATGTTATTGCATGAAATTGCAATATTTCAGTATTGCATGAAATTGCAATACAATACAAGTGATACAATAGAAAAACAGAACCTATTATTTGGTACAGAAACCTTTTTTGCAATTGGAGAGGTCAGACGTTTTACTGTAGTTCTTCATCAAGTTTGCACACACTGCAGCATTTTGGCCCACTCCTCCCTACAGATCTTCTCTAGATCTTTCAGGTTTAGGGCTGTCGCTGGTCTACATTGAGTTTCCACTTAATATGGTGCATTTGGTGATCTCTGTAATGGAGACACCCCTTTGCTCGGTTTTCCTTCCTTTGAGGGATATCTGGCTTTCATTGTGTTGTAGAGCCATAACTGGGGCTCCACATTTATTTTGCATATTCCTGTTTCCCAGAGATCTTTGCACTTCGGATTGCTGTGTTGAGACTCTTAAATGAGGCTCTGCAGAGTTTTTTGTAGCGGGTCTCCCTGAGATCAGATATTGGTGTGTTTGAGTAGTCTCCGAGGCATTGCTCCCGGTTAGCCAGAATCCTACGCCGCACTGATGAGGGGCAACAGCTGTCTGTGGATGGATAACTGGCTTAGGTTTTCCCCGTCACATCCTTAAAGCTTGTAAAAAAGCGGGATCTTGACATAGGGGCCACTTAATATGGTGGATTTGGTGATCTCTGTAATGGAGACACCCCTTTGCTCGGTTTTCCTTCCTTTGGGGGATATCCGGCTTTCATTGTGTTGTAGACCCATAACTGGGGCTCCACATTTATTTTGCATATTACTGTTTCCCAGGGAGCTTTGCACTTCGGATTGCTGTGTTGAGACTCTTAAGTGAGGCTCAGCGGTGTTTTTTGTAGCTGGTCTACCTGAGATCAGATATTGGTGTACATTGAGTTTTAGCTCTCTCCAAAGATTTTTGATTGGGTTCAGGTCTGGATACTGGCTATGCCACTGAAATGCTTCTTACGAAGCTACTTTTTAGTTGTACTGGCTGTGTGTTTCGGGTCATTGTCGTGCTGGAAGACCCAGCCACTACCCATCTTTAATGCTCTTTCTGAGGGAAGGAGGTTGTTTGCAAAAATCTTGCGATACATGGTGCCATCCATCCTCCCTTCAATACAGTGCCGTCATCCTGTCCCCTTTTCATAAAAGCACCCCCAAAGTATGATGTTTATACCCCCATGCTTCACGGTTGGGACAGTGTTCTTTGGGTTGTACTTCCTCCAAACATGGCGAATGGAGTTGATATCAAAAAGCTTTATTTTGGTCTAATCTGACCATATGCCCTTCTCCCATGCATCTTCTGGATCATCCAGATGGTCATTGGCGAATTTCAAACAGGCCTGGACATGTGCTGGTGTAAACACAGGGACCTTGCGTGCCCTGCAGGATTTTAATCCATGATGGAGTAGTTTGTTACTAACAGTCATCTTTGAGACTGTGGTCCCAGCTCTCTTCAGGTCATTGGCCAGGTCCTCCCGTGTAGTTCTGGGCTGATTCCTGACCTATCTCAGAATCATTCTTACCCTACAAGGCGAGATCTTGCATGGAGCCCAAGGAAGATTGACAGTCATCTTGTGTTTCTTCCATTTTCTAATAATTGCTCCAGCATTTGTTGCCTTCTCACCAAGCTGCTTGACTATTGTCCTGTGGCCCATCCCAGCCTTGTGTAGGTCTACAATTTTGTCCCTGGTGTCCTTAGACAGCTCTTTGGTCTTGTTCATGGTGGAGAGGTTGAAGTATGATTGATTAAGTGTGTGTACAGGCATCCTTTATATAGGTAAGATCAAACATTTGCAATTAATACAGGTAATGAGTGCAGAGTAGGTCTGTGAGAGCCAGAATACTTATTTTCCCCTCTGTATATATAACACTAAAATCCAAGGGCCAGCGAAGCCCTTAATTACATGCCTTCCTTATATTCTGTGAGCAGGGGCGTACATAGAAGTCACTGGGCCCCATAGCAAGATTCTGATTGGGCCCCCTAACCCCGCCCACTACCCACCCCTGGCTCATCGCACCTCCTGTCCTGGCTCCTCCCCTGCCACACTCCCATTTTTCAATAAGGAAATGTATACATACGTTCCTACACATAACACAGTGATGGCACTCTGATTGCCGAAAATGTAGTAGTGTTACCTGCAGTCCTATGTAAAACCACAGATAACACTAGTGTAGCTCATGTGGTAGTGTTATCTGCAGTCCTATGTAAAACCACAGATAACACTAGTGCTGATAATGTGGTAGTGTTATCTGCAGTCCTATGTAAAACCACAGATAACACTAGTGTAGATCATGTGGTAGTGTTATCTGCAGTCCTATGTAAAACCACAGATAACACTAGTGTAGATCATGTGGTAGTGTTATCTGCAGTCCTATGTAAAACCGCAGATAACACTAGTGTAGATCATGTAGTAGTGTTACCTATGTCATTAGTGTGCCTCCCACGGACTCCATGCTGGCAGCGCTGCCTCCTCTTCCTCCTTCTTCCTGCACAGAATGTCCTGATGTAGCTGCGTGAAGACATAGGAACACTCTGGGCATGATGATAGTGACACACAGACAGGGACACATACACACACACATATAATAAATAGGTCCAAAATGAAGACCGGCACTCGCTAAAGTTAAATTGCAGTTATTCTTCTAGAAGAATAACTGTAATTTAACTTTAGCGAGTGCCGGTCTTCATTTTGGATTCATTTCATGGGATGCCGACCCACTGACACGTGCACCGCGATCAATTCACAGCTGTGCCGACCTGCTCCACTTATAATAAATAGGATCACCAACATATTTCATATACATATATATATTTTTTTTTTTTTGAGAGAGAGAGAGACAGAAAGACAAATACATGCATAGGCATAGACAATAGATACACATATTATAAATATATATATATATAGACACATGCATTCATACAGCTACATAGACACACACATATATATATATATACACACACATACACACAACACCCATACATAGATATATATAGACACACAAACACACATACATAGATAAATATGGACACATATACACAAATGCATACATATATATATATATATATATTTATATAGAGACACATATATACATACACACATGCATTAATAGATATACTGTATATACACACACACATAACAAACATAGATTGGTCACTTACCTTTCTACATGGAGGCTGCAGGAGAGGAGCAGTCAGGAGGAGGCACGTAGGAGGAGGGGGAGCACCGCTGATGGCATGCAGAGGTTTTTTCTCTCTGACCTCTGCATGCTTCTTTCTGAGCGCGCGGACCTGGCAGCATCAATCAACGTCAGCAGGCACGTGTGTAGAGCCGGCTCCTCATTGGCTCAGCATGCCTGCTGACGTATAATGCTGCTGCCCTGCGGTCCTCCTGAGCCTGCATTCCTGAGTCCTGACACAAGTAAATAAACAGGGGAGGGCCCGTCTATTTAAACTGTCTGTGCAGAGTAGGGGGCGTGGCCTACCATGCGCTTCGGGCCCCCCTGTGCCGCGGGCCCCATAGCAGTGGCGTTCCCTGCCTATATTGGCGGTACGCCACTGTCTGTGAGTATATCATATCAGCAGTCAATTTTGTCAATTTTAAAGGGAATTCATAAACGAGACAAAGCAGTATTGGGTGGAGATTAAACAGCAAAGTCTATGGAACTACAGATCCCAGGTTGACGAGAGATGGCAAAACTGATCCTTATTATTTCCTATGATGTCATGTTGGGGGGAGAATTTTTATTGGACTATTCAATTAGACTAGACTTTGTTGAGTGGAAAAATAGTTCTTTTATTGCAATAATTTAAAGTTAGCTGGAAATACAGTTTATTTTACCTGTCCCAGCTGGATTGACAAAGTGGGCCAAGGTATTAATTTAAAATATGGTTATTCTTCCAACCAATCACACTCACTATTGGCGGTGTACGGTCAAAATACAGATGACAAATACAGCCTGTATTCTCTGAATCAAGTAAGCAGAGCAATTCCCATAAAAAATCTGCAATCTATATTATTACAATTTATAATGACTACAGAAAGATTTGAACAGCAAGAGATTTTGAACTTATCTGATATTTAGTGGGAAAGCTATATGGGAGAATCTTTATAAACAAAAAAAAGTGAGGGGGGGGGATTAAAAATATAAACTACACTTCAGAGTGATTTTACAATTTCCATTTGGTGATAACTGCTAGTGTTTTATGTTATGTCTCAATCCTAGAGAATGGAGAATTCTGGTAATGACTGAATACATTTTGATTACCTTTACATCTGTGATGCTTTAGAATATTTTCTATGAAATGGACACATATCCTCTCGATTGAACATTTCTACAGATAATATGTTTCTTTGGGACATATTAAAAATATTGTGCATGGTATATTTATCATGTTCTGGATAAAAGCCAATGGGAAAGTCCACAGCTGCCATTTTATTGCGGGAATTTTTTCCTATCGATTAGTATAGAATATTATTAACCAAAGCACAAATAAACATCTACCAAATGTTAACATTTTAATTGATATGGAAATTCCAATGTTGAATATTTGTACATTTCGTAAACTAATTTTAGCATAAAATGATGAATATTGCAACTACTGTACTTCACTCATTTTAAAGTGATACGTTGTCTTGTTCATTGGCATTCAATGATGTTTTTTGGCAGATGCTAGAAGGTAACTGAATCTACTCCAAAAGGGAAGAGTTAAAAGACCCTAGGCTGTGTCTGGTATTCATTTCAATGGGACTGAGCTGGAAGACCAGACACAGTTCATACTCAAGAGTGGTGCTATTTCTGGAAAAAGAAGAAGATCCTTTTTTCTAATAAAGCATTTAGGGGCACATTTATTAAGACTGGCATTTTAGAGCCCTTTACCTGCGGTGGATCCACCAGGAGTTATGAAGGGCCGCAGGGCTCTACATAACTTTGGCGGATCTACCGCAGCTTCTAAATGTAATACAGATTCCTTGCTGTTTTAGATTTAGACCATTTTCTATGCCTACGTCCCTTTCCTCGATCACGCTACTCCCACTTTTTTTTTTAGACCTGGTGTGAGCTGGGAAAAGTCGAGAAATTACACCTAAATTAGACATATTTCTGTTTAATAAATGCCTCCAGGAATTAGAAAAAGAAAAATACTTAAATACTATTTTATAATAAATATATTCACAAATACCTTTCATTACTTAGAATGGCTTGTTTTGTCTAGGGAGCAATCATTAGGAGTAATAAAATAGCCGCCATCCTATCAGTACACAGAAAACCTGCCCTAATTCAACACTATGAGCCATAGTGCTGCCTCATCCTCCTCTCTGCTCTGCCTGTCAGGAATCATGATTCTGAATACAGGTGAATCTCTGTGGGAATGGAGATGATGAGGAGACATGAGAGGAGGGTGAGGTGTGGATAATGAGCAGCAGCACTTGTTTACAGTCTCCATTACCACACCAACACATTACCGCAGTCTGTCCTCTCTGTACTTCAGTCTCCTCGTACTAAATTCTCCAAAGATTCAGATAAAGTTCTTATCATCTGTATTAAGGATCATAAACTCTGACAAGTAGAGAGGAGGAGGCAGCTCTTTACCTCAGTGTTGTAAAGTAACTTGTCCTCATGTGTGATCAGGACAGGTTTTGTGTGAACTGATGGGACAGCAGCCATTTTGTTTCCCCTGATGATTGCTCCCCAGACAAAACAACTCGAGCATTATAAAAAATAAAAGGTATTTGAGAATATATTTATAATAAAGTAATATTTAAGTATTTTCATGTTCTTACTTCCAGAAGAACCCCTTTAATCTTTTCTCGATAACTTTCTTCCCTGTTGGATTAGTCTTTGATTTTTGGATCATATCTTCGGGTAATTCGAACACATTATTAAAGAAAAACAAGAATAAACAAAATGATAAGACATAGGTTACTAATTGTGCTGTAATAGTGTTTATGGACATACCGAGGGCTGCAGATCGAACTGCACTGTAGGTCAAGTTACACTGTGGACTGTGTTTCACAGTAAGTGGATGAGATTTCTTCAAATCTTAGCCACTTTGCTGGCATTGTACAACACTGTAGATCTGCTGTATTGAGACTCTGCAGCATATCTGTCCTACCCCAGTAGTTATTGTATAGGTAGCACTGTACACTCCTCAGATTTGAAATTGCAATACCAAGCGATAAGCTGTAAGCTTATGCAAATAAAACAAGTGACCTGTTTGTCAAAGTGCCAGTTATTGCCACTTGTAAACTGACATGGACAGAATCCTGGAACTGAAAGACCTTGGTTTGTCACTATGGCAGATCTAGGCCAAAATGTGAGCACTGTTCAGTGTTGCTTGTCCCAGTGTTTTGGAGAATGACAACAAACTGGAATGACTATTAGAGGTAAATTTTTGCTTGGACGGATCATCTGATTAGAAAAATGGCACGTAGCGGTCCTTTCTGTACTGCAAGTGCAGTTGGATGTCACATCCGAAACCAAGGGGGCAAATAGTGTCTACACAAAGACACTCAGAAGGCATTTACACATCAGAAGGCATTGCGACATTCGGCTATGAACCAGATGTCCAGCTACAGATGTTCCATTGACCTCAAGCCACCTCTCTCAAAGGCAATCATGGAGCACAGCAAGGTGGCAATGACTCCTGGAATGGAGGTTTATCCTCTTTAGCAATGGAATGATAGCCAGAGATTGGTCTGGAGAACACGGGGTCAACACCATGAAAAGACTTTTGCAAGGGAACTGCATATCGATCCTACTCCTGGGTTGGTATGAGGGTGGCATAATGTACATTTCAGGTACACTAACAGCTCAGCATTACATTTATTTGGTCATGGAACCAATGGTAGGGCCATTTTTTCAAAGTATCTCAGAAGCATTTGTTCAACAGGATAACACCAGGCCACATGTTGCTTGTGCTACTATGAGCAGCCTGCATGGCTTGAATGTGTCACCATGGCCTGCAGCATCTCTGGTCTTGTCTTCCCATAAAGCACATCTGGGACCTCATTGGTTGGCAATTGCAAAGAGAGCTACCAGCAATTGATCTTGATGATTTGCATGCCCAAGAACATTCCTCAGACAACCGTTAATAACTTCAATGATGGCAAGCCAAGGTGCGTAAGTGAATGTATTTCTGCTTGTGGCGCCCATACTCAATACTGAATAAATCAAGATGTTCTACTTCTGAATATTTTGTTTCAATATTTTGTCAATTGCATATCATTGCATATATATCGACCCTGTGATTTTATAATTCCAGGACATTTCCTTTGTAGTGTTAATCTTCAATGTTGCAATCAATTTATTTAAGTTCAGTGGAAGTGCTTTCTCCCATAACAGCTACATCTTTCTGGATATCAAAAAGCAAGTGGCAGAAATAACAGGAAATACATGAGGAGAGATATATACATTATTTTGCCATTATTTATAACTTACCTGCAAGGTTGATCAAATGTGTATTTTTAATCAATCATATAAATGTGTAGGAGTAATATCAGTAAAATACACAAGTCTATTCAGTGTGCTCATTTGATATACCTTTTGACTGTTTTTTTTTTTTGCAGTTTTGTTTGTGTTTTTATAACTTACCTAGTATGTTATGTACAACTATGTCAAATGCTACATTAATGTGTATTCTGGATATGTTTTTTCCTGCAACAAGGATTTTCAACAGAGTACTTCAAAATTACATTAACGTTAGATTTACTGTAGAAAACAAAATCCTGTAAACTTGAATTTTTTAGGCTGGGGGGAGCTGAGAATAGTTATTTGTTCAGAAAGCTAGTACTACCAACTTCACCATAAGTATACATGCTGAGCCCCACAGGGAATAAGCTATTGCCAAGACACCTCTGGTAGAGGGATCAGGCCTATTTAAATCTAGCATGTCCGATCCCTCTTTCCCGAAACATCTGTCTTTATCTAATCCATAGAAATCTACTAGTTCAACCACATTTTATCTTACAAATCTAGCCATCTTTAAAAAGAAAGGAAAAAATAAATAAATTAAAGAATTAAATCACTTATAATGATAAATTAGTCAGTGGAAGAATTATTGGTATAATATATATAAAAAATTGCATATGTAGTCCAATTCATTTATGCTAGGCATGCTGCCTATGCAACATAACATGAGAAACTATGAACCTTTGGTTTTATTCTTATCTCAAGAATCAGCAGAATGCTATATGCAATCATTGTTTATCACAGCCTAAAATAAAATAAAAAAAAAGCTTTATATATCAGCCATGGAAGCTTAAGCTGCTGATAATATGCTTATTACCTACTTAATCTAACATATAAAAACTATAAAAATAACACAGTGAAGTGACATGAAAATGCTATAAAATTATTTACATCACTAGTATCTTAGTTTTGGGCCTTTTGGGACTAATTTTTAAATAGTTGCATTCAAAGAGCTATAACCTTTTTATTTTTCCATCGATGTAGCCATACGAGTGTTTGTTTTTTGCAGGACAAGATGTCGTTTTTATTGGATCCATTTTGCGATACACATGATTAGTTGATTAACGTTTATTAAATCTTTCTTGGGTGGATGGGAAAAAAGAGCAATACCACCATTGAGCATTTACTGTATGTTATAAATTCTGTGACATTCACTTTGCAGTATACATAGCATTATAACTTTACTGAAGTCGTCAGTATTATTACAGTGATACTAAATACATACAGTTTTGTTTTTTTAATTCTACTATTCTTGCACAATAAACACCCTTTAAAAAAAAAAAGTGAAATGAGAAAAGGTTTTTGTATTGCAGCATCCCAAGACCCAGAATTTATTCTTTTTATTTCTACAGAGCTATGCAAGTGCTTTTTTGGGGGTACATAAGGCTTTTTGATTTCTTTAAATTAAATTTTTTTTATAAAGGAAAAAAAACTGCAATTCTGGCATTTTTTTGGGGGGGGTTATGGCATTCACTGTGCTGAATAAATTGCAATATAATTGTATAGTGCAGGTCATTACGGATCCGTGGATACCCAATATGTTGGAAAAAAGGTAGAGATATTTGAACTGTACTAATGCCTGACAGAGGGAGCCTCCTAGCTCTGAAAGCACTTAGATTCCGCAGTTACTATTGACCTCAGCACCTAAGAGGTTAAATGCCCGAGAACGGCACTTTTGCCCATCTGGGGAGTTAGAGCAGGAGCCCAGCTGTCATGCAAGAGCTGAGCTCCTACTTGGTCCTGCACAGGAGACCCATAAACTAGGCTGCCGTATAAAGATTCCTTAGTGACCACCACAAGGAAAGTGTTTAAAAGGGTCCAGCACTCCTTGTAACTAGCGTGCATAAAAATAAAAAATGAAGCACATGTAAAATAAAAAAATTAAGCACCCTTGCAATTAGTGTTCAAAAATTTCTTACCACTTTGTATTTGTAACCATGGAGACATTCTGTAGAAACAAACTAACCATGGAAACCCCTTAATAACATGGCCAATTTTAATTTCTGTTTTCAATTTTTTTCCTCCCCACCTTCTAAGAGCTATTATTTTTAAAAATGTTCTCATGTAAATGTAGCCTTAGAGGGAGGGGGCCATGACACCAATACCTGGCTAGATGGTTGTAGAACCTAGAAGAGGGCAGTGCACATTCCTGCAATGTAAAAATATCTGCACCCTGAGTAGCAAGAATACCAAGCACTGATTGACATCTAGACCCTTCTGTAAAGGGGGTAATGCCCCTTTAAATTAATGGAAAAGATGTTAAAGGAGTTTTCCAAGTGTTTTTTTTTTACTGATGACCTATTCTCAGGAAAAGTTATCAGTATCTTATCAACCTGGGACCCCCGCCGATCAGCTGTTTCAGTAGGCAGCAGCACTCATTAGCACCAAGGCCTTCTTCAGCTTTTTCTAAGCCGTTTAACATCATGTTCATCGGTCACATGGCCAAGGAGCAGCTCAGACCCATTGAATAGGGCTGGGTTGTGAAACCAAGCTAAGCCACTGTACAACGCACAGCGCTAATGTACAGCGCTGTGCTTGGTAAGCAGAGAGAATACCACAGTGCTGTTGCGAGCACTGGTGAGGGTGCTCACAGCTGATTAGTGAGGGTGCTAGGTGTCAGACCCCACAGATCAGATACTGGTGACCTATCCACAGAATAAGAGCATCCGTAAAAACACTTGGAAAACCCATTTAGGTTAAAGGGAATCTGTCACCTAATCTCAGCGTTTTAGACCACTCATAAGTCTTTTTTGGAAGATCTCAGCGAGGGACAGCACAAATAAAGGTAACATTGTAATGTGGGCAAAGGAGTCTATAACCTGATCTAAGTGGTCTAAAACGCTCAGATTAGGTGACAGACTCCCTTTAAGCCATAGGGGAGATAAAAAGAGGAGTTTAAAAAACACTTTAGTTACCATTATGGTTGAGCTGATCCTCTTGTTTCGTGCCTGTAGTGTCTGTGAGTAGCAAAAGACACCCTGGTCAGTGAAGGTGATTGAATGTCCTGAATGAAGTTACTTTAGCATCAGCCACCAGCTCCTCTGCTCCGTATCTTCAGGAAGTGGCTGTTCACAGACTTTGATGATTTTCTTTGAGGGATTACCAACTGGAATTTCCCTTCCTCTGAATAGCACTTGGGGTCTGTTGCTGCTGGAGAGAAAGTGGGAAGGGTAGGGCAGGTGATAAGGCTACTGGGGTAATGGGCAAGGTGGAGCACATGACCTCTGTGAGGGTGTCAGAGAGGGGAAGGGTGTTATGGGGATGGAAATATGGGCAGGGCCATCATCCTCTTACCCTATTTTTTTTAATTGTTTGTCTCTGGGCTTCTGTGCCAGTGAAGCCTGGAGTTCCTACTGGCCAGAGCTTTTCTGCTTACAGACGCTCAGACTGAGTCTAGTAAAATATATGTGACTATTGGGGAAGTTCTACAATCTACCTCTTCTATGAAGTAATTGAATTGGTAAAGTTATTTTGCATTTTGGTAACACTACTATTAATCGTTATATTTTTTTCTAATTTTCTACTCATCAAATTGATAACAGAATCTATGGGGTGGGTGGGATAACGTTAAACTTGGCATATTGTTGTGTTCTGGAACCAGCTATTGAGTTAGTTTTAGTATTGCTATTAGGGATGAGCTAATCAACTTAGGATGAAACATCCAAAGTTGATTTTCATAAAACTTTGTTCCAATACTGTAGGAGCTCCATACAGTATTAGAATGGATTGGCTCAGATAAGCCGAAGTTATTGTTAACTTCATAAATTAATTTGCACTGTAAAAAAATTTCCCGAACTCGAGCTCCTGCTCCGTACAGTATTAGAACTAAATTTTATGCGAACAGACTTCAGATGTTTCATCAGAAGTCGATTCACTCATCCCTAATTGCTATGATTATTATAGAATGATTTATTGCTATTGAGGTTATCTAAATCACATCCACTGGTCTGATAATCACGATAGATATTGAAAAAAACTCTAAAAGGTCCTTTGCTCCGCAATCTGTGACTTCTCCCCGCTCATGCCAGGTCTAAAAAAGTGGGTCTGGCAGACCCATCTCAGTTACCATTTTCTAAGCCTGTCTTAAGCGTACAATTTTCTACTCATCAAATTTTCTATGCCTGTCTTAAGCTTACAAAATGGTCTAAATGTAAGACAGCTCAGAAGCTGGCTTACATTTAGAAGTGGCGGAGGATCCACCAAAGTTATGGAGAGGCTGGCGCCTCTACAAAACTGTTGCGGATCCACCGCCAGTGCAAGACTTTATTAAGATCGGCCTCTAAAATGCCAGTCTTAATAAATTACCCCCTTTGTGTTTATTTCATTACCAAATATTACAGAGCAGTGGTGCCCAACCTACGGCCCGCAGGCCAAATCCGGCCCGCGAAGCCGTGTCATGCGGCCCGCACAGTACCCGAACCTTTCCCTAATTTTTTCAGTGCAAGGTGCGCGGCAAACAGCACAGGCAGCAAAGCGATGCTGCCTGTACCTGCAATAGCCAATAGCAAAGCTCCAGGCAGCAAGGAGCTTTGCTATTGGTTGGACTGGGAGGGCGCCGGAGAGTGCCTGCAGTAGGGAAGCGGCGGGAGATTAAAGGAAGAGGGGCAGCTCCGGTGGTGGCTAAAGCATGGCAGCGGAGGTTCCGAAGCTTACATCCCAGGCAAAAAGAGGGACCTGCGGAAGAAGGTGACATCACAGTAATGTAAGTAATGTATCGATGTGTGTAATGTATGTATTGCAGTGTGTGATGTATACATGTGTGATGTATGTAGTGCAGTGTGTAATGTATACATGTGTGATGTATGTAGTGCAGTGTGTGTTGTATACATGTGTGGAATATATGTAGTACAGTGTGTGATGTATACATGTGTGTGATGTATACATGTGTGATGTATGTAGTGCAGTGTGTGATCATCACATTCTGCACTACATACAAACACATGTATACATCACACACTGCACTACATACATCACACATGTATACATCACACGCTGCACTACATACATCATACACAGACATGCATATATCACATACCCCTCACAGTAATAATGGACAGATATGTGTCCTCTTCACAGTAGTAATGTGTATGGGCATTACTACTGTGAAGAGGGCACATATCTGGCCATTATTGCTGTGAGGGGGCACATATGTGCAATAGTACTGTGAGGGGGCAAACGTGAGCATATCTGGCCCTTATTATTGTGAGGGGGCATGTGTGAGCATTACTAACATGAAGAGGGCACATATCTGGCCACTACTGCAGTGAGGGGGCACGTGTGACCATTACTGAAGAGGGCACATATCTGGCCACTATTGCAGTGAGGGGGCCCGTGTGACCATTACTGAAGTGAAGAGGGCACATATCTGGCCATTATTTCTGTGAGGGGGCACATGTGTGCAATAGTACTATGAGGGGGCACACGTGAGCATATCTGGCCATTATTATTGTGAGGGGGCATGTGTGAGCATTACTAACGTGAAGAGGGCACATATCTGGCCATTATTACTGTGAGGAGGCACATGTGAGCATTACAAAAGTGAAGAGGGCACATATCTGGCATAACTACTGTGAGGGGGCACATACCTGGGCATTACTACAGTGAAGAGGGCACATATCTGGCCATTATTGCTGTAAGGAGGCATTACTAAAGTGAAGAGGGCACATATATGGCATAACTACTGTATATCTGGCCCCCTCACAGCAATAATGGCCAGATATGTGCCCTATTCACAGTAGTTATGCCCAAATATGTGCCCTCTTCACAGTAGTTATGCCCCAATGTGTGCCCTCTTCACAGTAGTTATGCTCAGGAATGTGCCCCCTCACAGTAGTTATGTCAGATATGTGCCCCTTTCACAGTAGTAATGCACACGTGCCCCCTCACAGTAATAATGGCCAGATATGTTCGCTCTTCACAGTAGTAATACTCACACGTGCCCCCTCACAGCAATAATGGCCAGATATGTGCCCTCTTCACAGTAGTTATGCTAACACGTACTCCTCACAGGGGCATTTCTTTCTAGCAAAGCTACTTGGTTCCGGCCCGCGAAATTTATACCAAATCTAGTGCGGCCCTCGGATGAAAAATGGTTGGGCACCACTGTTACAGAGTAAAGTTTCTTAATAGTTATAAAAATTATTTACAGAATGGAGAAAATAAAGTGCTGCAATACACAAACAATGAGCTGAATTTATTCATGTATTAGGAAGTGGCTACTTTTTCAATGAACTGAGCAAGTTTCACATCTTTTCTGGTCAATTTTCCACAATCATGTGTTGTCAGAGTTATTTGAACCTGTAAGGACAAAGCACATAATTACAAATGACAACAAAGATATATATAATTTTTTTAAATACCTGAAACTCTTCTAGTTATTTAGCATTAATCTGTGTGCTGTGGGTAGCATGGGGACTTTAAGTTACCTTTTTTTTTTAACTATCTTTAAATTGTAAATTCCATCTAAAACCAAGTAGGTAGGATATGAACTAAAACAACATACACTCAAATCTAGAGGTCAAAACCTGTGTGAACACCTAACTAGGCAATGCAGTACTGCACAATCCCAGTAAAGTAGTAGGATAATTAGGATTCAAATTCAGATAATGACTTTCGTTATGATCAGAGAAGTTTAGCATAACTAGTAGCAAAATGACTGTTTAAAGGGGTTGTCCCATCTTGGACAATGGGGGTATATCGCTAGCACATGCCCCCATTGTCTTATAGATGCAGGTCCCACTGATGAGACCAGCACCTATATAGAGAACAGAACCCCGAAAGTGAGGGAGGGCGCACTAGGCATGCATAGCCGCCCTCCATTCATTTCTATGGGGCCGCCAAAAATTTCCGTCGGGAGCATGATTCCCATTCACTTCTATGGTAGAGGCGGGGAGAAGCGCTGGGTGGTGGACGGACCCCGGGAAATCCGGGGTCCTCCAGCCACAGCTCTCCCCGCTCCGTTCTCAATATAGGTGCGGGTCCCAGTGGTGGGACCCACACCTATCAGACAATGGGGGAATATGCTAGCGATATGCCCCCATTGTCCAAGATGGGAAAACCCCTTTAAGGGTACTTCACACTTGCATTAGAGGATTCCGGTAGACAGTTCCGTTGCTGGAACTGCCTGTCGGATACGGAAATCCGTAAGCAAACAGATAACATTTGTTTCCAGATCTGGATGCGGATCAGTCTAACAAATGCATTGCAATACCGGATAAGAAAACCGGATCCGGTATTTATTTTTTACACAGATTTAAAGGTCTAAGCATGCACAGACTGGGAAACCGGCTCAGTTTTTCCAGAACAATTGGTACCGGATCTGGGATTAATACATTTTAATGGAAATTAATGCTGGATCCGGTATTCCGGCAAGTGTTCCGGAATTTTGGCCGGAGAAAATACCGCGGCCAAATACCGTAAAAGGGACTGAACTGAAGACATCCTAATGCATACTGAATGGAGTTCTTTCCATTCAGAATGCATTAGGATAAAACTGAGGCTTTTTTTTCGGTATTGAGCCCCTGTGACGGAACTCAATCCAGGAAAACTTTAACGCTAGTGAAAGTACCCTAAGGCTACTTCTCATTTACCTACATATGGAGGTCTCTGATCTCTACAGGAGATTATTTCCATGCGTATGACACCGGACAAAGACTGTATGGCGACACATGGAGGCCTTTGGACTCTAGATTGGGGAGCCACAAGGTCCTGTGTACTGCTGTACATTCTTCATGCACACAATTTTGTAATGTATATGAGCCCTAATATATAGTCTCATACTTTGTTTCTGCAAATAACTTTCATGATAAAAAATATGTTTCATGTATTTTGTTAAGAGGTTACAAATGTAGTCAAAATTAAATCAGAACCAATAAAATGTAGGCAAGTAACAAATATACTAGCTAGGCTTTAAAGCACAGCTCCATACATGATATAGAGGCTGTTGCAGTCCATGCCCATTCACTTGGTTAGGTTGCACATAGGCCAAGTGACAGATGAACATGGCATCAATGGCCTAGGAAAAGACCGCAGCTCTCAGAGCACTGCAGCTTTTTCAAACAGATTGTGGGGGTAGCAGGAGTCAAACACTTACGATCAGATATTAATGACCCATCCTGGGGTTTACACAACAATGCAAAAATATTTACCAAAAAATCTTCATCTACCATTTGCACTGTCCTAAAGGGCAATTCTTTTGCCATTTACTCAGGGCGTTGTTGCAGATTTCATTTCACCAGAGGAGTTTAGAAAGCAGAGATCTGGTTGCTTTGGGCAACAAACATTTTTCCCTAGTTTTAATAAGTCAGGCCCTAAGACAGTAAAGATTCAGGGAAAAAAATAAGGTGGCCCAATAAACATCTGAATGGGTGGTACAGATTTTATTCCAACTGCTCGTTATTGGTCACATTGCCCATAGTATTGCAGTGTCTGTGGAGTCACATACACTCCAGCAACATTTTATCTAACCAGCAGTCTGGAACCATATTTTGAATTATATTTCAATATAAAATGATAGTCTTATTCATTAAAGCCAATTAATTAAACTAAGTGAGATGCAATTACATCACAACTATTTTACTATGAGAAACAATGGCAGTGGTTGACAATCTGTCCAGTTCGGCATCACACTGTTACTGTCGTATTTCCAGGATATAGTCAGAAATACTGCCTCCTGGCTGACTATAGTAATGTTCTCAAAGCGGTCTAGTTGCAAGCAGTGAACACTGTGCCAGTGTATGAATGGATAGGCGCTGTTCCTATACCGTGTGTGATTGAACATACTGATAGTGCAGAGGTGACAAATTCATTCTGACACTTGACAACTATTCCTGTGTTGTAATTTTGCCTGTGCCAGCACGGGACCTTGTAGGTCTGAGCAGTGAAAATCTTAGCAGGAAGCCTTATTCCCATCTGAGCAACTAAACACAGTAAAGTGATACCCTGAAAAAATGCACCAGTGGTTTAAGCTCAGGTGATGGAATAAAAATGTAATGAATTACCTTGTTGTACACATTAAACCATTCTGGGTGGTGATTCATTTTCTCTGCTTGCAGGGCCACACGAGTCATAAATCCAAAGGCCTTTAGGAAAGAAACAAAAATGATACAGACATTAGGCTAACATAGAAACACTGTTAAGGAAGGGTTTTCTTGTATAACTGATATGCATGCAGAGTTTTTCAAATGTGAGGGCTGTTCTGACCTCGCAAGCTAGAATATGTAAGTTACGTAAGATGGATGGTTTTCACATGCAGCGCTGAAAGGAGTTTAGGCCTGTATTGTATACCTAAAGACATATTATAATCAGCACAGCATTGAAAGTCTATTAAAATATACAATATTGTCAAAGAATTAAAGAGAAGGTAAAACACAGAATCACTGAATGTAACACCTTGTGTTGAAGCAACAGCATAGAGAAAGAATTTAAATAAAAATAATAAAATAATAATATAAAATAATAAAGAAAATCACGCCTAAAACATGGAATTTTAATTTCAACTTTTAAAAACAATACATCAACATTTATTCAATGGTCAGACATACAAAGAGTAAGATGCTGTGGGGTCCAGTCGCCAGATTCATCGATGCCATACAGGGTGTTGCACGATTGGGATAAGCATCAACAGGGTCATTTATCAAACTGGTGTAAAGTATAACTGCCATAGTTTCCCATAGCAACCAATCAGATCCCACCTTTCAATTTTGACAGCTCCTTTGGAAAATGGTGGAATCTGATTGGTTGCTATGGGCAACTAAGCCAGTTCTACTTTACACCAGTTTGATAAATAACCCCATGAGTTTATATTCTGGTATATGGTCCAATTGGGAGGTACTTACAACTTGTCACTTGATAAAGTGCTCATCCAGAAAGGCCAATCCTGTGTGACCTATTAAAATTATTAGAGATGAGCGAATTAAAGCCGGATCACCCAGACTGACATGCATGATGCAGCCAATCAGCAGCCAGCCAGCACTGTGATGTCACAACCCTATAAATACGGCAGTCATCTTAGATTCAGACACTTTCCTGCGTTCTGAGTGCAGGGACAGATGTGAGAAGGCTCTATAGACAGCAATTGGAAACACCTCATTGTGAAAAAAAAAACTGAAAAAACGATTTATAAGTGCAGGGAAAAGATAGGGAGGAATCATTTCTCTGCGACAACTGAAAATCGGAACCATGGTGACCGACAACGGGAAGAACATGTTGTCGGCGCTGCATTAAGGAAGGCTGAGCCATGCGCCCTGCATGGCAGACATGTTCAATCTGGTTGTCAAGCGGTTCCTGAAGTCTTCCACCCATCTGCAAGACATCCTAAAAATGGCCAGGAAACTTTGCATGCACTTCAGCCACTCGTACACTGCAAAGCACACCCTTCTTGAGCTGCAGCGGCAGAACAGCATCCCCCAACATCGGCGGATATGCGAAGTTTCCACCCGTTGCAATTCCACCCACTATATGTTGGACGATTTCTTGATGATCCAAGCAGATAGGCGTACTCTCCTGTGTAACTTTGATGTCAGCCAGAGGCAGCTCATGAGTGACACCTGACGTTTTCTCAGGCCCTTTGAGGAGGCCACGCTATTTGCCAGTCACCAGGAGTCTAGGATGAACCACGTCATTCCACTGCTTCATGTCGTGGAACAGATGGTGGTAACAATGGCAGGTCAGGGGACAGGAGACGTGGCACCTAGATCTCACAGCCACATGAGCCCTCTGTGGGCTGAACCTGAAGAGAAGGAGGAGTGGAGGAGGAGGGGGAGGAGGGGATTTGGACACAGGCAATGTGTAGCGAAATTGGTGGTTTTTCTACTCAGTTAACAGGAGAGGACGAGCAGGAGCAGCCAGAGGAGCTACAGGGCGATGAGGAAGATGAGACAGAGGACCCAGACACACCGTGGCAGTATGCAGTAGAGATGGAGGCAGGGAGTCCCTCCGAGTCACTTGCACAAATGGCCAGATGCATGCTCACTTGCTTGCGTAGTGACAGCCAGATTGTCACCATTCGGCAGAGGGATGACTTCTGGCTCTCCATCTTGTTGGACCCTCGCTATTGGTTCAAAATGGGGGCCTTTTTTACACATGCTGAGAGGGAGGATAAACTGAACTACAATAGAGACATCCTATGTAATCAGTTGGCCGCTGCCTTTCTGTGCCATCGTCCATCCTCTCGCAAGTCTGACCGGGGGGGCCCTCTGCACTCACGTTCCACTGCCATGGCTGCTGGGAGGGGTAGGGTGGCAGGAGCAGTACCAGCTCCATTAGCAGCAGCCTGAGTCTACAGTCGCGGATGAGCAGTTTTTTTCACCCGCATAGTGAAGAAACTACTCACAAGCAGCAGCAGGTAGACCTGGAGCAGGACCTGAACCAGCAGGTGGTGGCATACTTGGACAGCACCCTGCAACCCAACATTGAAGATCGACTGGATTACTGGGCAGCCAAACTGGATTTGTGGCGGCAACTGGCCGAGTTTGCCCCAGAAAAGCTGTCCTGCCAGGCCAGTAGTGTGGCATCAGAACAGGTGTTTAGTGGGGCTGGGGCAATATTTACCACAAGAAGAACTTGCCTGTCCACCCAAAATGTGGAGAGACTGACCTTTGTCAAGATGAATCAGACCTGAGATCAGCCAGGATTTCCACGCAACAATGCCTGATGCATCTGATTAGATCATCCATGCCTCCTCACCCAAACCTTGACAAAAGAGACTGGTTTCTTCTGGCTACCTCCCTCAGCTACTACCCTGATGCTGCCACCCGCCTGATTCTGCACATCTGATGTCAAGCGCTCTTTCTTTCACCCACCTTCTTCAGCGGGTACTTGTATTACCACCCACCTCCCCACTCTGTCACCGGGTCGCTTTGTGGTCTCCTGATGCTGCTGCTGCCATCTCCACACTATGTCCCCTTGCCACTCTGTGGTCTCCTCCTGATTCTACTGCTGCCGCCACCTCCAGACTCTGTCATTGTGCCACTCTGTTGTCTACTCATGCTGCTTCCACCTCACCACTATGTCATAGGGCCACTCTGTGGACTTCTCATGATGTTCCCACCCTCCCCATTTCATGACTGGGCCACTATTTTGCCTTTCGGCCTGGCTGACATCATTATTTATTTGACCCTTCTGATCTGTCAGAAGGAAGGAAAAATGAGACGCACAACGGATCCTGTCTGTGTAGCAGCTGTAAGGTCTGTATTGTCCCATCAGAATTAGCTTATGAGTTGGTAGCCAAAAGCAGGAGTGGGTACAAAACACAGAAGACATGCAAATATTCCATTCATGTGTCATCTCTGCTTTAGATCCACTCCTGTTTTATTTGGCATTAGCAATACTGATGGATTATGGAGCAAATGTTGACCGAGTGAAGGCGGATTCTCCACAGACAGGATCCGTTATTTGTGGGTTATTGTTCTAACGGATCGAAGGAAGGGCAAATTAATCAGTGACGTCAACACAAACTTACTGCTAACACCTTCTCCACTCTGTCAGGTGGCTCTAATTGTATAAGCGTTTAATAGAACTGGTTCTGTAGACATCTAGGTGGATTTATCTGGCAAGGGTGTAAAAGGAGTGAGCTTCTTCTTGACGCTAACATCAACCTGTAAGGCTGAGTTAATACTCAAGTTTTTTGGTCAGTTTTGGCCACATGACCGCCCAAATAAGTGAAGTGTGCAGTGATTTTAAGAGTGATGCCTGTCATCTGCATGTTATACAGACTCACAGTATTTTTCACTAAGCAGACTCCCTATGTGTGTTACTGCAAGGCACAGTGTTCTACACCACTATAAAGGCTCTCAGCAGCAAGGAAATAGCCGTTTTTTAACGTAATTCGCCACAAATATATTCGGATCGAACTGAATTTTTCACGAAAAATTTGGCGAACCAGCAAATCAAATTTTTTTTAAAATGTCCTCATTTCTAGAAATTATCCTCATATGCTATCCCAAATGCCTTTCAACCAGTCGTTCAGTTAGTTTCTTCAGTTATCACCACAGGCACCTGATTCTACCATAATGACACATTGCCCATCTGATCTTTGCCAAAAATGTCTTGTCAGCAAAGAGCTCTGTTTGGACCTTCCATGTTCCCAGTGAAATACTAGCTGACTGAATGGATAAAATGCATTTGGGATGGAATATAAAGTTAATCTCTGGATTCAGTTGGGTTTATTTCATATTGGGTCACCCATTCATAGTGGGAGCTCTATCAAGAGACAGTTTAAGGTTACCCCGAGTGAGGAGCCAGTACCTCCCAACTGGATCAAAGGTGTCCTAGGTCCCAGTGCAAGATTTGTGAAAGCATCGCCCTTCTCCACTACACCATCTGCTTTATATAATATTGGAGGCACCTGGTGATGGAGACACTGCTACCTCTGCACCCCCTATAGCTATACCCCATGCACAGGAAAGAAACTTGATGTGCATGATATTACAACTCTGCATGGACTATTCTGGCTCACAACACGATTCTTTTTTATTCTTCAACCCTTAATATATTAGTACCAACATATTGATTTTAACCTGTTCCCGAAAGCCTTACGACTATATATGTCAGCAGTCGGGACTTTAAATATGGCACCCACTCACGAGTGCACCCGACACCATAGCTACTGAGTGCCTGATGTTTTAAACAGCAGGTACCTGGGGCTAATGTATGAGATTGATGATAATATCAATCATATACATTTAAGCCCTCAGATGCTGTGGTCAAATATGACTATGGTATCTGTGAGGATAAAAACAGCGTATGCACCTGGCTCCCCCTAGCGAGGATCAGGGGAGCCGGATGTAGTGTGCGGTAGCCTCGGTCCTCCTAAGTGACATGAAGCTGCTGCACATTAGTTTCTATGGAGAGTATGTGGCAGGGATATAGGTGGTG
Source organism: Bufotes viridis (assembly GCA_033119425.1). Classification (NCBI taxonomy): domain Eukaryota; kingdom Metazoa; phylum Chordata; class Amphibia; order Anura; family Bufonidae; genus Bufotes; species Bufotes viridis. The sequence goes on along the minus strand of CM065590.1, from coordinate 372,824,621 downwards.
CAGTGGTAGCAGCCGTTACTGGCCCAGGAGCCTGAGGGGGCCCAAAGACCATAGTGCCACATAAAAAGAAACCAAATTTGGCATTTGGGGGGGGGGTGCTGTTTCAATTTTTGCCTCTGGCAGCACGAAGGCAATGCGCTTCCATCACCCTGACCACAAAGCTTAAGAGGGGCCCCAAGCTGAACTCCTGCACAAGGGCCCATGAGCCCTTAGCTATGCCCCTTGTGTAATTCTCAATGCTAATCTATTGGAGTCTACGAGAGAAGCAGTGTAAATGATTGTCTGTTAAAGTTCCCTAGGGTAGATATTAAAAAGTGTAAAAAAAGAAAAAAGTACAAAAAATGAAAATCACTCCTGTTTTCTCCTCAAAATTAAAATATAAATATATGAGGTATTAAAAAAAAAAAACATCATAGGCATCGCCACATGCAAAAACGTCCTGTAAGAGGGTGCAAGGTGTCATATTTGATGGCAGGTACGTGTCACCGAGGTTGCTGGCCTCGGTGAGGTAAGAGCCGGGTTTTTTTGTCTGCAGCAGCTAGTGCTGTTTGACTCTGTTAAATAGCATGGCTGCAAAGCCGATCCGGGCCGGCTCTTACCGGGAGCAGCTAAAGTGTAGGGTGGGTGGCTGCTCCCCACGATCCAGTCCTGGTTTTGGGCTGGGTATAAAACACAGCCAGCAGCTGTGTCTGAGGTGGTGATTATCCTGGAGCCTGCTAACAGGGCTCTGGAGTTCTCTGTCCTGGAGGAAAGAGCTCAGCAAGGAGGTGGCTTTTGTTCCTGGCTACCTGAAGGTGGATTCTCCTGCGGCTGGGCCGACAGCCTGGTGCGAACCTGCACCTACACCTCCCAGGTGACTGAACCTGTGTTGGCCTGTTTTATTTTGCCTCCTTGTTTCTGACATGTGTGAATTACCACCGAAAGACTGTTTGCTGTGTATTTTTGTGTCAGTGTGAATAAAACACTGTTTATTGCACATCCTGGACTCTTTGTTTTGCCTCGGTACTGCACCCGCAACGCTGTCTACCAGAGCGACTCCCCACAGTCCGTACTAGTAAAATATAAAAAAAGAGTCAAAATGGCTGATTCACCATTTTTTGGTTGCTTCACCACCGCAAAAAATTGAATAAAGACTGATCAAAAACTCACACACACCCCAAATGGTATCAATAAAAAGTACAGATCGCCCCCAAAAAATGAACCCTCACACAGTTCCGTACACATAAAAGTAAAAAAGTTATGAGGGTCAAAATATGGTGATGCAAAGGAAAAAAAATTAGTCTTTTTCTTTTTTTTGTATTAAAATGCAAAAAAAAAAAACTACATACATGGTATCATTGTAATTTTACTGATGTGGAGAATGTGCCGTTTTACTGCATAGGAAATGCTGTAAAAAAAACTAAAGAAAAAAAACAAAGCTGTGGCGAAATTGTGGGCTTTCTTTTATAAGTTAACCCCATTTAGAATTTTTTTTTCTTGCTTCCCATTACATTGTAATGATTACATTATATGATGCCATAAAAAAGTACAACTTGTCCCGCAAAAAACAAGCCTTCATACGGCTATGTGAATGGAAAAATTTAAAAGTTATGGCTTTGCTTGGGAGTAAAAAAACTAAAATAAATAAAAAGGAAAAATCAGCTGGTCATTAAGGGACTAATTTTTCTAAGTGAGTTTAGAAATTCCAACTGTGGAGTCACATTGACAGGTATTTCTAGAAACTAAATCATTATTTTTACAGAGGCTTTAACTTCCCCTATATACCACTAATGGGCGCTACAGGGGGACTGCAATCAGCACACCTTTTAGTCCCAGAATACTGTCTCCAAATGCAAAGCTTAAGGACCTCCTCTATATGACAAAACAGAGAGATGTTCTGTAAGGGCTCATGCACACGAGCATATTTTTTCGATCTGGGTTTTATTTGGGTTGGATGCGGACCCATTCACTTCAATGGGGCCGCAAAATATGCTGTCCGCATCCGTATGTCCATTCCGTGGCATCCGCAAAAATATAGAACATGTACTAGTCTTGTCCACTTTATGGACAAGGATACGACTGTTCTACTATGGGCCTGACGTTCCGTTCTGCAAAATACAGAATACACATGTCTGGTATAAGTGTATTGTGGATCCGCAATTTGCGGATCGCAAAAACAGCTATGGTCATGTGCATGAGCCCTAAGAGAGGTTACCACTCCTGTGGATCTGGCTTGTCCATATATTATATCGTTGACCATTCATTTATAGTCATACATGGCTCTATATGGTGATAATTGATGATTAACTAGGGTTAGAGAAGGTAAAGAAGGGAAATGCAAATATCCTTCTAACCAATCCTAAACTACACTGCCTGAGTCTCCACTGCTCTGTCTTCTCTCCTATTGCCCAGTGAATATTTTTGAATCATTACACAAATACTAATACACAAATCTCTCTTCAGTATAGCTCCTCCATACATCTCGGCATTAACCTCCAGATGCCAACCCAAACACAACCTTCGCTCCATTCTCCTCTATTCTAATCCCACTCTCACATTAAAGAGTTTTCCCATGCTTCTCCCTTCCTCTGGAATTCTATACCACAGGCAATTCTGACTTCAGACAGTATCAAAAACCCACTTCATCGAACAAGTATATAATCTGCTCTAACATTCACTTCACATAACGTGCACACAGGTCCTATATATAGCACAATACGACATCCTGTCTCTTTTTAACCTTCCTAGGCTGTAAGCTCCTGTGGAGAAGGCTCTTTTTATATCTTTTACAGTTATGTTGAACTGTTTTATGCTATCTGTATGTTTGCGCCCTTTACCATTATTAATCATAAAACAGATTTAGAAGAACAGCAGCTTTATTAGTCAGTAATTAGTTAACTGTATGTATAAGTTCCAAAGTCCTGTTTCTCAACTATGCTATGTGAAAAAGAAAAGTATTTGAACCTCCCAAATGACATTATGGATACTGGCCAAAGTGAATTGGCTGTACTAATGCAATATTTTATACAGTTCTACTGCAGAATAATGAAGCAACCTTGCAAATATTGTACAAATATTCTTCTATTTTACATATTAAAGTGGTTATCCAAGGCCTATAATGGCCCTTATGCCCAGGCCCCTTCACAGAGATTGTACTTACCTCGCTTTCTGGCATCCACATCACTTCTGATGCCTGCACGGCCGCGGCTGCATCTCCCTGTTGCACGGATGAAAATATCCAGCGATGGGGAGGTTCGGGGGCAGCCAATAGCAGGCCGTGATGGGAATGAGCCTCTCTAGCATCAGAAGCGACGCGGGTACCGTGGAGCAAGGTGAGTACTATCTGTGTGAGGGGCCTAGGCATATGAGGGGCATTAAAGGCCTTGGAAAACCTCTTTAAATAGTGAATCAAAGACTTTTGTTCTTGCATCTGAAGTTATGATGCAACTAACATATAGCGAAACCTCTGAAATGATAACCCAAAATTGCAAAAAGAATGGTTAATGGGGTACTCCCCTCGAAGAATTAAGTATGTAAAATGCTGCTTAAAGTGTTGAAAGGGGTTGTCTAATATCATAAAAATAAAGACAATGTTAGGCAATGGGGTAAAAACTAAAAAAGTCTGGCTTACCTGTTGACTCCCCTGCTGCACCAGTGCCACAGCTCCCACACTTGCTGCCATTCGTTGTTTACTGGGATGCAGGACAGTATACCACTGAGGCCACAAAGCAGTCATATGTTGTCAACATTAAATCACTGCTGCAGCCCAGTAAACAAAGAACCTCAGGGAGACCTAGAGGTTTTAACAGGCAAGCCATTCTTCTTTTACCATTTTTATACTATTGCCTGTCTTTTCCTCCATTTTTTATGCTCCCAGACAACTACCTTGACAGAGTTAGCAAACACGCACATAACATAAATAAACATACAAAAAGACAAAACACCACAAAAGACACCGTTTTCATAGAGCATAAACAGCTGTATTGCATTATGAAATTGTCTATTGATTCCATTCATCTGAGAAATAATGTTTTCCTCTGTATCTAGCCTTGTAACTTATGTGCAACATGTAAACTAAATATCCCAACAGCATTCTGCAATGGTCTTCAACATGCGACCTTTCCAGTTTGCCCTTTGAGATACTTGTTGTGCAAGTTGGCAGTTTCTTAAAAGGTGTAAAGCTACTAGCTGAAGAGCACAGCAGTAAAACATAGTAGTGTACAGCATGAGTCTCAGTTCCCATCATGGCCTCCTTCTCTTTTTTTAATCCACAGAATAAACCCTTACTTCTTGTCAGTCTCCTGGATGACTTAACCAGCTTCTCGGTCCTCAACATGGTTTCCTACTCCTCAATCCCTAGTCTCCCATATTATTCTACACATGTTGGCCAACTTTTTTTCCTCCAAACAATAGCTCATTCCTCAACAGGCAATGTCAGGCTGCACTGCAGCTCATACAGATGACAATTCCCCTTCAAGTAAGAAGTAAAAGCAATGAAGGAGGATTTAAAACACCTACAAAACCGGTAGCTTTCTCCCTTTCCCTGGCTCCGTTCTGTCCTCAGCTAGGCCCTGTCATATCATATCACATTTCATTTCATGAAGCACAGAAGTGCAGAGTGACAAATAAGCAAACCAAAATTCAGAGACCTCGTGGGAAAAAATGAGTGCACCCGTTATAATTCCTCAATCAGGGGTGATTAATTAAATGCACAAATTTGAAAGAAATATAGCTGTTAAACCCCAAAATTCACATGTCCAATAACTGCCACGGGAGGATGGGATTGAGACTATCAATTTGCAGATGCCCTGTGAGTAGTATTGGAAGTGAATGCCAAAAGTGGATCATAAACAGAAGACATGCATGCAGATCGGCAGGGTTTGCTGTTCTAAGTGCCCAAAGCAAACCAGCCTTAAGAGGGGAGGACTAGTCGGCATTCCAAGCTTTCAGACAATACCAGAATCACAGCATTATATCCATTACATCAGGAGATATAGTTTGTAGAAATCAGGATGGCAAAGAATGCAATTGAAAGTAAAAACATGTTTCACTGATTTCAATCCTGACTCAATTTGCTGATGCTGATTCTAGTATTGTTTGAAAGCTTGGAATGCCATCTTTCAAACACAACCAGATTCATATTTTGAGCATCAGTGGTATTTATTGGAAAATGAAATCTAATTCAATAGGACTTGATCTGCTGCTATCAATTTTGTGCCAGATACCACACAACACCATTACAAATCTTGAGGAGTCCATGCCTCAATAGAACAGATCTGCTTTGGCACCATGAGGGCCTACACCAAGGATCAGCAACCTATGGCACTCCAGCTGCTGGGAAACTACAAATTCCATGCATGCACACTTACTTGGCTATTCTTGTAACTCCCATAGAAGTGAAAAGAATCTGGGAGCTGTAGTGCCAGAGGTTGCTACTCCCTGGCCTACACAATATTAGGCAGATTGTTTTAACTGTTACCTATACAACACCATAAGGCCTCTTTCACACGGGCGTTGCGGGTGCACTCTGTCAAACAGTGCGGGTGCGTTGCGGGAATCGCCGCGATTTTTCCCTGCGAGTGCAAAGCGCTGTCATGCGTTTTGCACGCGCGGGAGAAAAATCTGCACTTTTGGTACCCAGACCCGAACCTGCACTTCTTCACAGAAGTGCATGTTTGGGTCAGAAATTCTCCCGCTGGTATTATTTCACATTATAACATAGTTATAATGTAAAATAATACCCTTGGCCATCTTCCTAATGTTTAAACCGGTGCAGAATGGGTTAAAAATAATAAACTAATAATAATTTACCTGGTCCATTTGATCGCGAAGCTCGGCATCCTCTCCGTTAGCTTGCTACTAGGAAAAGGACCTGTGATGATGTCACATGGTCACATGGCCCAATCACATGCTCCATCACTATGGTGATGGAGCATGTGATTGGCCCATGTGATGTGACGTCATCACAGGTCCTTTAGATCATAGATGCTGCAGGGAAAGAGAGGACAGATCGCGACTACGCGATCAAGTGGCTAAGGTAAGTTAACTTTATTATTTTTAACCCTCCTCTTCATTTAACAATGCATTCTTTATTAAGAATGCTATTATTTCCCTTATAACCATGTTATAAGGGAAATAATAGAGATTGAGTCCCGTTGCTAAGCAACAATGCGGGAAAATCGCAACGCATCCGCACTTGGTTGCGGATGCTTGCGATTTTCCTGCAGCCCCATTCACTTCTATGGGGTCTGCGTTGCGTGAAAAACGCAGAATATAGAACATGCTGCGATTTTCACGCAACGCAGAAGTGATGCGTGAAAATCACCGCTCATGTGCACAGCCCCATAGAAATGAATGGGTCCGGATTCAGTGCGGGTGCAATGCGTCCTCCTCACGCATTGCACCCGCGCGGAAAACTCGCCCGTGTGAAAGGGGCCTAACTGTTTGATATTGGTGTGCCCTAAATGTATGGAACAGGCTCTCAGCTGGCATCTGAGCGTTTAGGAAGGGGGCTCTCTCTTGTCTCCAATGTGGAGGCCCCAGGCCTGCCATAGCAAACGGTCTACTAAGGCGTGCCTGCAGCAGGGCTTACAAGCAGCCAGTAAAAATCAGATAGACTGCAATAGTATTCTATTGCAGTATATGGAATAAGTAATCAGGGGATCACATACTCAAGTCTCCTAAGGGCTCTTTCACGCAAGTAGATGCCGTGCAGATAATCTACTGTGTGAAAGATTGCCAAGCCTCGCTCTGGACAGCAGAGACACAGATCATTAACATGATTGATAATGCTCTGTGCCTCTCTGTGATCTTTTTACTACAAAATCACAGTGACAACTTTTTCTCACTGTGATTTTGTAGTAAAAAGGTCAGAGAGAGGCACAGAGCATTATCAATCATGTTACTGCTCCATGTCTTTGCTGTCCAGAGTGGGGCTTGGAACTTTTTGCCATAGTGGATTACTCGCACAGCATCCGCTCGTGTGAAAGAGCTCTAAAGGTTACTAAAAATTACAGTAAAAAAGAAATGTAAAAAGTTTTTAACAAAATAAAGAAATTAAAAATTGAAATCACCCCCTTTCTCAATTCTACATATAAAAACATTTATCACATGCAATGAATGCAGTAACGGAGGGGGGGGGGAGTTAAATGGCTGTTTTGCTATTTTTTTATCACCTCAACCCTCAGAAAAATTGAATAAAAAGTGATTTAAAAAACATAAAAAGTTCTATGTCTCCCAAAAAATACCAATAAAAACTACAGCTCATTCTGCAAAAAAAAAACAAGCCCTCACACAGCTATGTAGATAGAAATATGATAAAAGTTAAATGTGTGGACCCACAGTGGGAATCATACTTACATGATCTGGCTCCTTTGCTCCGCTGCAACTTCTGGGTTTACCTGCATCAACATCCGGTGACATGGTGCATGGGTAACACTTGCATGGTGCATGGGTAACGCTGCAGCCAGTCATTGGATGTTGACATTGGGAGACCCAGGCTATGCAGTAATGGAACCAGAACCCAGCAATGGGTGATCAGGTATGTATGATTCCCACTGCATGTTTGGCCACAATGGGGAGGTCTGCCGAAAAGGTCCCCAAGAGTGAACAACCCCTTTAAAAGGGCAGAATACAGCAATTCAACGTTTTTTTAAACTAGTAAAAAAAAATACTAAAAACTATGTATAATCGTACTAACTCGCAGAATAAGGTTATTGTATCATTTTTACAACAGTGAAGGCGGTAAAAAAAAATGTTTTTAAAACACAAAAAAAAAGTTGGAATTGTGTTTTTTTCCCCTAATTCCACCGTACAAATATTTTTTTTTCCTGTTTACCAGTACAAGATACAGTAAATTAAATAGTGCCGTTAAAAAATAAGCTCTCATATGGCAATGTGAACAGAAACCTAAAGAAAAAAATCATGGCTCTTACAAGACGAGAAAAAAAAAAAAAAAGCTAAAGAAAAAAAGCCCATGCCCTGAAAGAGTTAATGTTGTGGCTGATTGACGAGTGTATAATTATGTAAATAAACTGTCACACTATTTTGCTTTAAAAAAAAATCTGAAATAAAAATAAAGAATGTACACATGACGGACACAAGCCTTCGGAGACGAGGGATAGGCTATTAAGTCTACCCAGTGCCTGCCTGTTTGTTTACATTTATGCAGCTGCTCAATACCGCCGCGCACATTTAATTGGTTCTTTATTGAAAATGAGTCTTTTCCCACATGATGACCACGAGCAAATAGTGTGTAATGGCAGATAATGATTTCATGCCTCTGCGTGTAGGGAACTCACAAACACTTTGAGCAGGAATGAATCAAGAGCCAATTTGCCAAGAGAAGAGAAAGGGGGGGAGGGGGAGGGAGGTCAGAATTGATCCCAATGAAGTTTGTCATTTGTGTCAGCAATTCAAATGTTTTCCTCAATGAGACAAAACCGATCCATAGGCCACAGGGGAGTACAGGCTGCTCATTCACTGAGCACGACATTCAGTTTCAGGCTAGGATGCTTCAAAAGAACTGATCCATTATTGTTTTTGTTGAACAGGCAGAGAAATATATTAGACAACTATTACAAAATAGTGATCAAGAAATAAATGAATGAATAAAATTTGAGTTTTTTTTGTTGCAATAAATAAAATAAAAGGAAATTTAAAAAGGTAGAAACAATCAAATTAATCAATTAATGAATATGTACCAGTTTTTTTCTGATTTTTATACAAAGAAATGGAGAATGTGCAGCCAATAACCAGGCTCACTCTATTCTCACTATATACCACAGTATTACAATATACAGATGTATGTAAGGTACTATGATGAAAATCCTACTTGATCAATTAAATATATATTAATATTTTGTTTACTTGCACTTAGGCCTCTTGGAAGTACCAAGTGCAGGAAGCTGTTCGGCAGCCCTCTGGCTCTGTAGTGTAGACCCCGTGTGTGTGCTCACTGTACACAAGCAGATTTTTGGTCCAGATCCGATCCACATTTCTTGTGGGTTGCCTGCTGACCGATTCACTTCAATGGGGCCACAAAAGATGCAGACGCACACCCGTATCCATATGCATATGTCCGTTCTGTGGCCCCGTAAAAAAAATTAAATATGTCGTATTTGGGTCCATTTTATGGACAAGAATAGAATGGTTCTATAGATGACGGGACGTTCTGTTCGGAAAAATCTGGAACACACATGGCCGGTATCCATGTTTTGCGGATGAGCAATTTGTGGACCGCAAAAAAGGCAAAACGGCCATGTGCATGTGCCCTAATGCCGTATGATGGAGACAGGCGTTCAAAAGTGTACTAGAAGTCTGAATACGGTCTAATGAGTCATAGCTGGACATCATACATAACATGTAAAGTTACCAAAAGTACAAAATGGAGCCAGAGAAAACCATAATATATAGATGTATCCTGTCACTAGCTACTGTCATTAATCAAAATTGACTATTTTTATGAAATTAAGCAAAGCAACCAAACCCAATATTCAATATTTCATTGTAAAAGGCAGTATTGAATTATATAAACATGATGAATAATCAAGAAAATAAGCATAAAAAGAATATGGATAGGCTACTTGTGTTTGTTTCAGATTTATGAAATAATGTAATATAATGTGCAGGAAAGTTACCTGCGATGGACGCCAGATCTCTAACTAGATGAGGATTAGTGACATCGCCACCAAGACACAGTTGTGTCACTTCATGCAAGTCACTGTCATTCATCGTTTGAATATTAAAGCAGTTCACTGACAAATACGGATCTTGTCCTCTCTGAGTGGGAGAGGGTACGGTAGGCTCTTCCAGCTGACGGACCGCCTTCTAGCTGCAGCACTGTCCAAAGCAAACAATAGCGTGAATGTGGTACTAATAAGTGGCAATTAAAGGGTTTCTCTCAACCAAATAATCCTTCCCAAACTGGAAGCCCCAAAGTAATCAGCTAATAAGTGCTTGTCCTGCTTTTCTATCTCCCTTAGTGATCACCGATAATTCTCTAAATGAGAAATGTGGAATTACGCAGTGCCACCGAAACGAATGAGCAATCTGTAAAACATATTGAGGGACATTTACTAAGGTCATTTCACCACTATTGTGGCATTAAAAAGTCACGAATTATGATACCATAATTTGCGACTATTTAAGCTTTTCAACACTTTTCTGAAGTGCTGATAAAAGGGGCAGGGCATCATACCACCCGCCGGAAAGTGGTATAAGTTACAGCTGCCGTTGACTTCAGTATCTGGCGCATCTGCCTCTTAATAAATTAGGCACAACTCACGCCAGTGCAAGGAGATCAAGACTGGAGTATGGGTACACCAGTCTTAAAAAATGTCCCTCTTCGTACTTCAATGAGCAACAGTACTCAACCAACAGCTTTTATTGGTGCTTATCTCTAATCCTGTCTCACCAGCAGGTTAACATACAGTAATAGTGTGAAAGAAGATAGCACTTCCTATTTACTTGCTTAAAGGGGCTGCCCATGTTTTTTACACCCCTCCCAGTGGAACCTGTGACGTGAGCTATACTTACCTGCTCCCTGCCACTCCTATCAGGCTCCATGGCCTGTCTTCCTGCATATAAACTTTCTACACAAACAGCATCATGCACAATGCTGAAGCCAATGGCTGCCCCCAGTAGTGACCTTTTCCCAAGCAGTACATGACTCTGCAGTGACATCTACCCAGTAGTGATGGAGAAGACGCCCCATGTGCCACAAAGTGGCAGTTAGCAGGCAAGTATAGCTCACTTCACAGGTGCTGCGATCTTCATTCAGCAGGACCAGCGCTGACGTCACCACCCTCACCACGTGGAGAGAGCGATTACGTCATCGAAGGTCCTTTTGCAGGTCCTGCAAGAAGAAGAAAAAAGACAATATCGGCTGCGTGATCAAGTGGATAAGGCGAGGTTTTTTTTACGTTTTTTTAACCCCTCATTGGACATTTCAGTTAGCATTCTGTATTAAGAATGCCATTACTTTCCCTTATAACCATGTTAGAAGAGAAAATAATAAAATCTACAGAACACCGAACCCAAACCCGAACTTCAGTGAAGAAGTCTGGGTTTGGGTCTGGGTACCACATTCAGCTTTTTATCACGCGCATGCAAAACACATTGCACTCGCGCGGAAAAAATTGAACAACGCAACCGCAGACAAAACTGACTGAAATTGCGTGCTCACTCGCGCAGGTTTCCCGCAATGCACCCGCGACGCATCCGTACAGATTTAGTGACGCCTGTGTGAATGAGGCCTAAGTCTTCTCCTTCCTGAACTCACCTTGTTTAACCTATTAGTACAAAATTTGTAGACCAAAATAAAACATGACTAAGAAAATAACGCCAATTCTGGATTAAAAAATTTGTTTTCACCTTGAACCACTCATGCATATTTATATAGTAAATAGGAAAGGAACATCTTGTACAGCGTGAAAGCTTCAGAGAACACGGCAGTTAAAACAGTGAATTTGAGTAACATTGGGTGTTCTGTGAAGGGTTTCAAAAAATGTATTACTCAAATATTAAAAAAAAGAGAACATGAGTTCAGGTTTGGAAAAAAATACACAGGACTTGGAAGCAATTTCTGCAGTGCAATCTCCATTAAACTCCTAAATACTTCCCCTGTCATTATATTAATTGAAAAGTATTGTATCTGACCAGCCTTATGTATTTAAAGGTCTGCAACCTTCTTACTTGCTATGATACAACTGGTGATAAAAGGAAATGATATTTGTGTTACACTATGTAATCTTCTTTATATTCCTCATCAGGCAGGGTATTTATTCGCGTCTTGAAATCTGATCACTAATTTGGTCTAATTGGTGATCAGGGAAACTATCTTACTATCAATTAAAGTAATTTTGAGCTTCCGGCTGCAAAACCTATGTTAATTTTGGCAGACGTCTGTGCTTCTTCAAGTTTAATTAGGAATAATGAAAATTATCAAACAGTTTTGCAGAGTAATATTATTGTCAAACACATTTATGTCACACAGCATCAGCCCAAGGTTTAGTAAGATCACGTTTGTTTGTGGTCTTAAATGCTAGTTAATTACATTTAAAAAAAAAAATATATAAGGTAAGCAGGCTGTACTGAAAATACGAGAAGTATCTTGAGAGATCTGTATTCCCCGTCATCCGTATGATAACATGTATGACTAAGACAATCAGATCATATTTGATAATCATCAGTAATATTCATATAGTTCAAATTGTGTAATAAAGTGTATTACATTTCCAAATGCTGTCTCTACTTTAAAGCATTTAAAGAGTCATTTTTATTTGTGTTGTCCATTAAGAAAAACAGCGTTTTTCTAGACTATAAAATCATCTACAAAATACTCATTTCATCACCAGTTTCCATCTACTTCACAGAAAACATAGCTGTGGCATGCTAAATAAACATGATGAATGGATTTTTGGATATGGCACGAAATAAATATTCTTTTGAAAAAAGTTATGCCTGATTGCACAGTGCCATATGTAATGTTTGTTGGAGAAGGCATAACGCTATGGGGTCGTTTTTCAGACGTAGGCCTATGCCGCCTAATTCCAGTGAAGAGAAATGTGAATGCTTGAGCATGTCAAGTCATTTTGGACAATTGTATGCTTCCAACTTTGTGGAAATAGCTTGGGGAAGGCACTTTTCTGTTCTGTACAACTGTGTCCCATACCAGTGCACAAAGCAAGGACCATGGTTGCATGAGTTTGGTGTGGAATATCTTGACTGTTCAACATAGAGCCCTGACTTCAACCGCATCAAACAAGTTTGGGATGAACTAGAAGGGACACTGCAATCCAGACTCTTGCTGCTGCATTTTGGCCTTGCACTCCTGACTAATCCATGCTGATTTTAATTGATGTAGAATTAAGCTGAAGCTTGCTTTCCCTGTATTCATTGGAGGTCTGCTGCACCAGAAAAGGTAGCATAGAGAATGATTCCAGAGTGGAACATGCCTTCCAAAAATGTATTAGATGCCATTGGCAGCATAAGAGGTAGCTTTTAAGGTAGGTTCCCGTTCAAAAGAGGTTACCCTGCCATGGTGTATGGGTCCAAATGATATTGATCAAAATGTATTGGCTAACTCCCATTAATTTATATAGTGTGTTTAGTATTAGTTAATATATTTTGTGTATGCAGAGTGCTGTTGCATTGCGTTTGATTTTGTATATCCAGGCTCTTGTACAACATCCATGTCTGACCTCATAAATGCTTTTTCTAGTGTTGGGCAAAAATGTGTAAACACATGAGCCACAATGGACTGATGGCTACAGTCACAGCTTATCTACAACGTATCTATTGTATATCTACAGGGTAATAGTGATGAGCGAATCGATTGTTGTAAATCAATTCATCTCATTAAGAGTTCTTCACCTGCAAGGGGCTGTCCCCACCGCTATAAAAGTTCCCCCTTGGCACGTGATTGACAAGGCCCTGGGGATCTTACTCCTTTGCTCCTGCTCTGGAAAAGGAAGCAGAGCAGAAGCATGCCTCTGCGCTTGTGCCGCTTCTCGGAACAGTGGAACATGCGCAAGATTGTTAAGGTAAAGCAACATGTTCAGCCCTGTCCATGAAGTGGCTTGGGAAGCTTCTTGAGCAGAATCGACATATCGATTCACTCATCTCTACAGGGTCGAATAATAATCTGACCACTTTTTTGAATAGGCTTATTTTGTTTTTTTTCCAGCATATACAAGCAGAAACTTAGTAAAGTAGTGCTTTGACAAGAATTGACCACTGAATGTCTCTACATTTTTCTTTTGGAAAAACTGAATGTCCAACATGACTTCAGTCCCATAAATAATAGACTAGCAGAAACTTGGTGTACTGAAATAGGGAAACTTTACCTCTATGGTTTAAATGTAATCTCACTGACTTCTATACAAACTCTGTATTTAGGGAACCAGAGGCATATGATATGCCCTGGCTTCAACACTTTGTACGAAAGTAACGTTGCTTTTGTACTGATTTGGTGAATGCTGCACCAGAAGGAACATTGGACTTCTAAATGTGGACAATTAAAATAGAACCAAAATATGAGATAACAAACATTTAGCTCAGATGGCCACATGTCGTACATTGTATCCTCCTTCAGCATCTAACTAGGCATTACTTTCTTCTGAAGTAGAAAAGATTCCATGCGCTGACTTGTCCATATTAATATGCAGTTTCAGTGACACATCCTTCTTCAGGTTTCAAGCAAAACATTATTAGTGTGGAAGGCAATTAAAGGCCATCTGACTTGTCGTTGACATCTCCTGGCATTTACTTTCACGTCTCTACTATTTACTGTATGGCCATTAGTTAGATTACTTATTTCCTTCTCTTACCCGTTTCCCTTTTAGTGCACGGTTCAACCTCCTTTCACTAACGGAGACATTCAATATGGTCAAATACACATCTCTGCTCTTTTTAGGTTATTCACATCTCAGCGAATGAATAGAAATGAAACGTGATAAATTGATAAATAGGTAATCCTAGATTAGCCTATACAATGTGTATGGTGTGGGAACAGGCGGGTAGAAGTGCTGTCAAAGTTAATTATATCATGGACTTACTTGAAGTTACGCAACATAAATCAGAGGGATTTCAATTTACTTTTCCGGATACTTAGCACATTAGGGCAAACTTATCAGCAATATTCATTGCAAGTTAACATAGAAAGAAACAATATAACGTAACAGAGATCTTTAAAAATATGAGTCTCGAAACTGGCAATGACTCTTATTCACTGCCAACAGGGGCGTACCTATAGGGGGTGCAGAGGTAGCAGTTGCTACCGGGCCCAGTAGACTGTGGGGACCCAAAGACCCTTGTGCCACAAGAAGACACCGGTCTTATAGAAAATACACGCTGGACAAGTTACACCTCTGGCTGGAGGAAAGGGGTTAAGCCAAGAATTTGGCATGGGGGGGGGGGGTTCTGCTTTAATTTTTGCCTCAGGCAGCACAAAGGCAATTTGCTTTCCTGCCCCTGGCCGCGAAACACTGAGGAAAGGGCGGCCCAGGTGAACTCTTACACTAGGGCCCATGAGTCTTTAGCTACGCCCCTGACTGCTAATCATGAGCCTGGCATGTAACAGATATGTAGCAGCCTGGTTTATAGATACAGTAACACAGCTGACTTGTATGGCAGCTCAGGACAATTGAATAGGCTGAACTGCAATACCAAACAAAAACAATGACCGGATGTGGCACTGTTTTAGGAAGAAAACAGGAATATACAATATTTTTCTAATTCTGGATAACCCCGTTTAATATACTTTTGATTACATTTTTATTTCATCAAAATAAAACTTTTTGCTATATACTTTATTAATGTTTTTTTTATTTTTAATAGATCCCCCCCCCCCCCCCAAGCCTTTCACTGTGCACTTAAAATTAAAAGTATTCTGTATGGTATATGGAATATAGGCTCTACAGTTTATGAATGGGACTGCAGCGCAGGGAGTACGGGCAGGACCGAATATTGCTTCTCCTGCCTTTGCCCCCCGGAGGTTTATGAAATGTTGGCATAGCACACCCTATAACCATGTGCTATGCCAGGATTAGCAGAGCGGAGAGCACTCCTGCCTGTGCCTGCTTTGCTAAGATAAGAATCCTGCATGTCAGCTCTTAGTTTAGTGAGGCAGGCACAGGCAGGAGCCCGCTCTGCTAATCCTGGCATAGCACATGGTTATAGAGTGTGCTATGCCAGCTATTTAGTAAACCTCCCAGGGGCATGGGCAGGAGCACATATTGTACTTCCTGTGCTGCAGCCCCATTCATAAACTGTAGAGCCTGTACTCCGTACACCGATGAGAACGGTGCGTTTTGGGGGGGGGGGGGTTGTTATTAAAAATACAAAAAACATTAATAAAGTATATTACAAAAATTGTTATTATGGCATTAGGGACATTTTAACAAAAATGTAATCAAAAGTTTAGTTACTCTTTAATGTAAAAACTTTATTCTAACAAGGTCATTTTCTGATGGGTAGGCCCATATGTGGTGTTTATGCTGAGAAACACACAATATGGGGTAGTAGAAGGATTTGACAGCCCAGAGTTTGCTGTAATCTTAGATGGGATTTCCAGCAAACTTTGCTCTGTCTCCTTCATGCCTCAGCATAATCATTTTCACAGATTCTATGTTACTTGGTAGACTTAGACTATGGGTGGATTTAGCCAGTCAGCTACTAAAAGCTGGGAGATGAGTTTCGCTGCTGGCAGGCAAGTGTTCAATTTGATCATCTTGCGGTATCCCACAGGTTTCTTTTATAGCGTTCGCAGGGTCTTATGGACAACAAAAAATATTTTAATGCCACAAAAAACCAAGCAGATACTTGTCTGTGGATGAAATATTCTGTTACTGGCAACTATGCAACATCTGTCAGTGGGTATGATAGCCTTATAAAAGGCTAATGTTCACTATCTGATAATATAATAGTAATTGTGGAGCTTAACAGTTATATAAGCTTTGTGTCTGACCTTCCAAATACCTAAATGAGCAGATTTGTACCTACTGTACATACAATCCATAATAATAAAAGCCCTGTGTGCGTGCTCAGGGCGGCTTGTCCGTGTGTGTGTGCCGCTAATCGAACTGGCCACGCGTGGCGTCGACCAATCAACACACGGCGCTCCACACACTGCCTGCACCGCCCACACTAGCACACCACCTAATCACCGCCGCCCCACACGCAACCGCCTCGTCCACACCAGTGCTCACTGACCAATCATCACACGCTGCCCACGCCTGCACGCCGGCCGATCACCGACGCAGCTCGCAGGTTATGGTGTGCTCTCCAAGTCGGACCATCGCCATTACTGTCCCTGCATCACACAGCCGCACAGCCACGAACAGCAGTCACTGCCAGCAGTCTCAGCCACCAGTTGCTGCCAGCAGTCTCAGCGCCACCAGTCAGTGCCAGCCATCTCAGCCATCAGTCAGTGACCACAGCCACCAGTCACAGTGCCAGCAGTCAGTGTCAGCCATCTCAGCCATCAATCAGTGCCACCAGCCATAGCAACCGTGCCAGCAGTCTCAGCCAGCAGTTAATGACAGCCATCTCAGCCATCAGTCAGTGCCACTAGCCACAGCCACCAGTCACAGTGCCAGCCATCTCAGCCATCAGTCAGTGCCACTAGCCACAGCCACCAGTCACAGTGCCAACAGTCTCAGCCGCAGTCAGCAGTCTCAGCCGCAGCCAGCACTCAGTGCCAGCAGTCTCAGCCACAGCCAGCAGTCTCAGCCACCAGTCTCAGTCATCAGTCAGCGCCACCAGCCACAGCCACAGTGCCAGCAGTTTCAGCAACCAGTCAGTGCCAGCCGTCTCAGCCATCACTCAGTGCCACCAGCCACAGTGCCAGCAGTCTCACCACCACCACTCAGTGCCGGCCATCTCAGCCATCAGTCAGTGCCACCAGCCACAGCCACCAGTTTCAGACATACAATGTGGTCACATTCTCTTGCCATTTAATATAGACTGTTCCTACTAATGTTTATGCACTACTGTTCTACTGCCCGTTATTGTAACAGGCTTAATGTCTAGTATTGTAAGAAACTCATTTTGTAAAAGACTCCACAAATTAAAGGGGTTTTTCTTAGGATACACTATCTATCAGATTGGTCGACATGTGATTAGATTGCTCCATACACCTGCATGCCTTCAGTTGACCCTACACATCAGAACAATGATCAGCTGCATTGCAGCAGATACTGTAGGTCGTCCAAGGAAATATTTTTATGAACAAACCCACCAGCAACAAGACAGGTTAAACTGGTTGACCAGGGAGTCAATGTTTAAAAAAAAAAAACTTAATGGCGCTTGGGCACAATGCCAAATAATTGGCCAAATTCGGCCACTCATGCCATACACATGAAGTTTTCGCAGACAACCGGGGGTGGATTGGGAACTCAAAGTGGCGCTGGAAAAAGTAGTTAGAAGTGGCAGAATATTGTAGACAGAGCCAAACCAATAGAAAGCATGGTCAAAGCGAGTAAGCGGGGTATGAAAACCTGTTACTGTTTAATATAACAATATACTGCATGTCAGTACAATTACAGCAATAGTAAATTTGCATTTATTATTATTGGGGCCATTTTCTCCCATTGCACGGCTCAGCAAAAAAAATGAAACATCCTGTACTGGTCAGTGAAAATCAGGACATGGCCCTATTGAAGTCTATGGATCAGCAAAAAAAATGGAATGCAATCAATTTTTTTGCGAACATACTGAACTGTCTGCAAAAAACGGATCCTTCTGAATGAGCCCTAACCCTTAGGATACAAGAGGTTTTTGCGTTTTTAATTTTCTTCCCTATCTTCCATGAGCCATAACTTTTTTATTTTTCCATTCACATACTGTAGCTGTATGAGGGCATATTTTTTGCGGGACAAGTTGTGCTTTCTAATGCCACCATTTAATATGGCATACAATGTAGTGGGGGGGGGGAAAATTCAATTCATCCACCATTTAATGGGTTTTTCTCCCACGCCGTTCCCTTTGCGGCAAAACTGACCTGTGCCCTTCATTCTCTGGGATTACAATGATATGACATATGTATAGGTTTTTATTTCTCTCTAAGGCTACTTTCACACTTGCGGCAACAGGGTCCGGCAGGCTGTTCCGGGGGGGAACAGCCTGCCGGATCCGTGCCAACACTAGCCTACCATGCCCCCGGAAGTCCGCTCCGATTTGACATCTTACACGCCCAAGCCCCATAGTTAGTCTCTAGGCTAGCGCAGCAGGGATGGCGGTGTACAGTGTCACGGTGACACATTGCGCACGCCACACACGGTCCCTCCCCACTTACCCAGCCGGAAGTGTCAGGCAGGCGGCAGTGCAGCAAGCAGGATTGTTCTCAGCCAGAAGGTGTCAGGCGGTGTAACAAGAATTTGTATTGGCACTGCACGTGTTTAAACAGTAGCTGGGCTCCACCGGCCCATTGAATATGAAAAGACAGTCAGCCCAACAGGAATTTTCCCAGTGGAAGATGCCGCCAAACCGCCCCTGCAGAGAACGGACACAATTTTCCAACCTGGCCTATAACATTTTTGGTAGACAGAAATCTGCTAGTTACCACTGTGAACAATCGTACATGCTAGTTTTTCAAACGATGGTTAGCGGGGTATTCCAACTGGTTAAAGTTATCCCCTATCCCCATTAACAACATCTGGGATCCCCACTGATCATGATAGAGGGGGCCCCATACCCCCTATGAATGACCAGGGTTGCCGCTTCATAAACTTCTATAGCTGTTCCAGAGATAGTGGAGCGCTGTACTCTGAACTGTCCGTCTCTGAAACTCTCATAGAAAGGAGTTGAGAGGCCGCACACATGTGTAACCAGCTGCTCTGGTCACCTCAAAAGGAGCTGCAGGGTGTCCGGGGCCCCTGTTCTCGTGATCAGTGGGGGTCCCAAGGGTAGGACCCCTGCTGATCTGATAGGTAACCCCCATCCTGTGAATAGAGAATAACTTTAACTAGCCAGAATAACCCTTTAACTGAAATCAGCCATTTTGTCAGGTTTTAATCTCATTGCAGCCTTTTCCATTAAATTTTTTTTACTTATATAATTATATGTTATATAATTCTTCACAGTTTTCAAGATCTTTTTTGAATCCTAACAGTGGATAAAACTGGTGCTCGTTGGAACATCACATGCCTGGAATGTCCATCACATAACTAAGATACATTTTTGCCCCTGGAACTAAACAGTGAAGGTTCTCTTTAAAAAACTGGGAACACAGATCACATATACTGAAATACTATGCAACCTTTCATTACAAAATAAATAACCTTTAATTGCTATAACTATAATATAGTTTTAGTGTAATTGTTATTTTATGTAACTTTTCAGAATAAGCTGCCATGAGGAATAAGAGCATATGACATGTATCCTGCCTTCTGTAGTAGTTTTCCTCTCTGAAGTCTCTCTCTCTTTCTCTAATTCTCAGTCTTCCCTGAGCTCGTGGGTGGTGACTTGCTGTTATGAGTGAACATGAACATGGAGACCGATGTTGAATAAATGATAATTCAGCTGACAGTTGAATGAAGGTATATGGGCACCATAAACAAAACAAGGTGGAAGCAGTAGAAGAGTTTTCTCCAATAACATTTATTACAAAGTTTCTTATAATAACTTATACCTGATTTATTATAGTTATTCTTTTTAAACCCTTTCTAAGGACCCATGCACACAGCAGGGCCAGTAGAGCAAAGAGGCTAAATGGCCATCTTGCACACCTTCTACAGCCTACATGTGCTGCCATACAGGCTCCATCAGGTGCTAAATGTATAGTGATATTCTTCTGCTTCAATATTTCTAGTTATGCAGCTTTCATGGTATATACAATGGAACTGCATAAAGTTTTATACTGTATGATATACAGTACTATATTACACAAAGCATCGCATTTGCATAAATATTTAAATCTTGTAATACTGTATCAAAAACCTATGCTCTGTTGGCATCATTGCATGGGCAGGAAAGGGATTCCCATAAAACTATGCAGGGCTAGCAAACTGGGCAATTTCCCCGGGCCCCAATCCTCTAAGGCAGTGTTTCCCAACCAGTGTGCCTCCAGCTGTTGCAAAACTACAACTCCCAGCATGCCCGCACAGCAAAAGGCTGTCCGGGCATGCTGGGAGTTGTAGTTTTGCAACAGCTGGAGGCACACTGGTTGGGAAACACTGCTCTAAGGGGCCCCCTGCTTCAGTCAGGCAGATCTCAGAAGGTTGATCAGTCCCGACTCCAGAGTGGGGAATTTCCCGGCTTAGGAGTCCCTACTCTGACTCCATATATGGATGTGTCTATATAAACATGAAAGGGGTATACCCAAGCATGGTTATTATGCTTGGGGACACCCTGTGTATAGAAATCTAATTTAGATTCTATTTTTGAAATGTTTCTGTGGGGATTCGAACTCACAACCATCTACATTAAAGGCAAAACTGGGCTATAGAGTTCAATGCCAAGTCATTGCTGAAAAACCTCATAGAAGTTTCTCTTGTATAATATGAGAGAAACTTCTATGCGGTTTTTGACACAAGAGAAATGTCTGTGAGGTTTTTCAGCAATGCCTTAGCATTGTGCTCTATAGCGTGGTGGTTAAGGTTCTTGCCATTAATGTAGAAGGTTGTGAGTTCAATTCCCAACAGAAACTTTTTTTAAATAGAAGCTAAATAAAATTTAAATACAGAGGGTGTCCCCAATAGTGAAAAATTTGATTTTATTAAGAAAAAAAATTAAGCAAAACGTAAAATATGATCATATTAACAGACCCCAGGTATGCCCAACCTGCGGCTCTCCAGCTGTTGTAAAACTACAACTCCCACCATGCCCTGCTGTAGGCTGATAGCTGTAGGCTGTCCAGTCACACTCAGTGCTGTAGTTTTGCAACAGCTGGAGGGCCACAGGTTGAGCATGCCTGACCCACACCAACCTTTTTAACTTGTGTAACAAGCATTTTCAAAATATTTCTGTGGGGATTCGAACTCACAACCTTCTACATTACAGGTAAAAACCTTAACCACTGGGCTATAGAGCTCAATGCTAAATTAGTGCTAAAAAACCTTATACAAGTTTCTGTTGTATAATACCAGAGAAACTGCTATGAGGTTTTTAAGCAATAACATAGTGTTGAGCTCTACAGCCCAGTAGTTAAGGTTTCTCTTTTAATGTAGAAGGTTGTGAGTTCAAATCCCCACAGGAACATTTTACAAATAGAGGCTAAATATAACTTAAATACACAGGGTGTCCTCAAAAGTGAAAAATGTGATTTTATTGAGAACAAAATGAAGCAAAACTTAAAATATGATCAAATAACACCCGTATTAACCCATACCAACTTTTTTAACTTGTGTAACCAGTATTTTCTGGTGGGAAAGGTGGCAACCCTAACAGCACCCCCACTCAGGATGTCTATGGGCCCGCTCACTGCAGCAATCTAAACCTCATCAGGACTCACTTCATAAAAAATTATTTTTTTCTTTTCATCGCGATATGCTGACCTTCATAACTTTTTTATAGTTATGACCACGGAGATGTGTGGGGGCTAATCTTTTGAGGAACGACCTGTTTTTAACAATACCATTTTGGGTTCTGTATGACTTGATTACTTTTTATTCAATTTTCTTGGGAGATAAAGTGCTGAAAAAAACGCAAATCAGCCTTTTTTTTAAAATGTTTTCTGTTACGCCATTCACCATATGGGCTAACTTTTTAAAATATTTTAACAGTATGGGTGTTTTCGCATGCGGTGATACCAATGGTTCTATTTATTTATTTATTTATTTTTAGGGGGGAATGGGGGTGCTTTTAATTTTTAACTTTTTTTATATTTTCAAAACTTTTTTTCATTTTTTTTTTACTTTTTGTCAAGTCCCCCAAGTGGACCAAAACTTACAATCATCAGATGTAAATTGCTCCATTAGTCTGTATAGAAATCACTATCACTGTTCAGTGCTGCCATCTAGAGGCCTGAACTGGAATATACTAACAATGAGCCTGGAAGCCTAGTACAGGCTGTAGCTTATTTATAGAACAGGGTGCTTTCCCCAGTCTCCGCTGGGGGAAAGCATGCCTGAATCGGAAGCCCGGGCTTCTGGTTTTTAACTCTCTCAGATGCTGTGAGTGAGGGGAACTCATTGCTGTGATGGGAAGGGGGCATGTGGCGTATTCTGGGGCCATGAGGCTGAAGAACTGTGTGAGGAGCTTTATGGGGTGTAAATCTGTGAGGGAGGACCGGAATCGACAAAAAGTAACTGTGTTGTTAATACATTATTCCAAGATTTAAGGCCCCACTTTTGTTTTTTCCAGGGCCACATTTTGTCTAAAACCGGCCCTGAAACTATGTATACTTAACTATATTTTCCACCCCTCTTCCATAATCACTTGGCTTCAGCAATAATTTGCCTATATACAACGGACACCACTACAGCCAATCACTGGCCTCAGCAGTATATGCCACATGACCACTGAGGCCACTAACTGTCTAGTTTAATATACGGTAGCTTTGTATTTTTATTTGTGACATAAGCCAAAAACATTTAGCAATAATCTGAAATATACTCTTTACCCACAGATGTGTACTGTATGTTTACACCAGACAGCCATGTGCACACTAACCACTGCTAATCTTTTATTCATTACCATATTTTAAACCATTAACCCAGGGCTCGCTTTGACATCCTAAATGGAATTGTAACTTCAGAAACTGACCAAGCTCTGCTGAAGCTCTGCGTTTTTTCAGGAATAGGTGTGACAAACCACACACTACCCCTCAGATCAAATATCCTGGAAAAGCTTAAGGCAACTTGCAAAGTCTTTTAACTAATCCTATAATATATATGGTCTCACACTTTTTTAAATACTAAGCCAAAACCTATTCCATGCCCAGTAAAAGATATGATGCTTGAAACACACATCTTATTAAGTAATGCATCCGCATAATAATCCTATTAAAATGCATTGTATGGAAGCAGTATCTTAACCAGCAAGCCAAAAACTATTCAGTAACCTACTATTCTTGAGAGCCTAAGTACCTAATAGACTTGGCTGAACACTTGAATGTAACACGGAGAAGATTTTCTATTATAAAAATATATATTAACATAGCATTGTCATATTTATGTGCTACGTTGTTTGCGCAACTTCCCTTCACATCTATGGGAATTACAGAAACTGCATGGCACAGGGAGCTTGCTTGTCCACCTTTCTATTTTTGTAGGTCCAGGAACCCACATTCCAGATATAGGGGAAGGGTGGCTCTATCGGACATTTATGGAATATCCTGTGGAAATGCTTATTCTGTTTTTCATTTTTCATTCATGTCTGTATAAATGTATTACTTCCACACTATTAGCAACTGTGGCTTTGTTCCAAAAACAGTACCACACCTGAGTTACTGTAGCCTCATGGCCCATAGTAACAATAGGCCAAAAATGTTCACTGACTTCTATGGGGGAGTTTCTTGACATGCTCTGTGACCTGTGCAGAGGTCATTGTGCAGGGAGGGGGAGTAGATAAGCTGTGATTGTCAGTGGTGGACCTTGTGCTTTTTATATACTGCCTGCCTGTAATGATGAGATGACTACTGAAAAGTGATCCATAGATAACAGGAAATGGCCAGAGTGAAAAAAGCAGGATATTATTATTTTTATTTTATTACAGATAGCAACATTTTTATTTTTTTTTGTAAGGTACTGCTGTGAAGAGGTTATGGCTCTCCAACAAATGCTGCAGCATCTTCAGCATTTTTCTGATGTGTGAGGGGTCAGAGGTTAGGCACTGAAAGAAACACACTAAAAGCCAAACAAAGATACAAAAAAAATAAAAAATCATCATCAATTAAATATCCTGGAAAACCCCTATAAGCGTAAATTTTACAAACTGCACTAGATCAATGAAATGATGTGATTGGTATTGGAAAGACCCCAAAGGTGGGTCAAAACATCCCTGTACATGCTGGAGGAATAAATATTTCTTTGATTTTACTTCAATGGATGCTGTAACTCTTTCTACCATTTTCGTTATTGGTTGGTTTTGACCACAAGGCCATGGTTTCTCAGAAACAATTTTGATAAGACTTAAAGGGGTTATCACATGATTAATGTAAAAAATAAGAATCAGCCATCATATAGTACATGCCGAACTCCTTCTAACAAAGCTAGAACCAGCCCTGTACCTCACATGGATCCAGAGATCTCCACATTCATTGCTCTGCTGGATTTATATCAAGCTAGCAGCTCAAGGGGAGTGTCTTTTCTGCTGCAGCTAAGGGGGCGTGTCTCAGCTCTCCCCATCACAGCTCAGGAGGCAGTTAAAGGATGAGACTGAGCATGTGCAGCCTGCTCAGTGAGCCGGACAAAGAAATAAACAGCAGGTGGC
The DNA here is from genome assembly GCA_033119425.1 of Bufotes viridis. NCBI lineage: Eukaryota > Metazoa > Chordata > Amphibia > Anura > Bufonidae > Bufotes > Bufotes viridis. The sequence goes on along the minus strand of CM065590.1, from coordinate 372,799,769 downwards.
GCTATACAGATACATTTTATTGGGCATACAAAATTACATGCAATTACAAAAGTATTCAGATCCAGGTGCTTGTTTGAAAACTGTAGAATATTTTTCGTGGGACAACCCCTTTAATGCCATTTGAGAAATGACTTGTAAGATAGCAATCTGAAGTGACTGCTAGGCCTTTTTCAATATTCAATATGTATAAAAAATGTAATTTATATAATTACAATAGACAAATTGCCTTGCCTGTCAGCTGAAGATTACAAAACATTCTTGGGTTTCCGCACATGGCTTTTCGGTGGTGTAGCCTCTCCTTCATGTTCATCCTCTGTGTGATTCTTCTCTTTCATTCAAACAAACAGATCTTCAGCCAAACTGTTCTGATTTTACAACTGGATGTATGCAAATAACTGTGTGTGTATTAAGGAATAACATATGAGCCAAAGCTCGTGTTAAAGTTAATGCAGGACAGATCTGATGCCAAAATGCTGTGATATGCCGGTAAAAAATATTCCAATTTGTTGTTTCTACATTGGATGAAACATATTGTAGCAATCTTCATAATTTATGTCCTGCTGGGACACAATGATTTAAAAGTAACATAATACAGACCAGCATCACAGTTAATCTAAACCATCTGACCAGATAAACAAAAGTTTCCCTTTTCTTTCTGCAGACGGTATTTCTGTTTATTGTCGTGTCATTTGTTAATTTGAAGAATCTTGCCAATAATTGCTGTCAAACCACCAGTCGATAGGCTCAGGGTTTCTTCTCTCCCTGTGTGTAGCCCAGAAAGGCATGTACTGTATGTGCTCAGCTACCAGCGAGTCTACCCAAGCCTCTCTCTGCTCAGCCAATCTCATCTCCAAAATCTTTTGCGGTTGAGGGTAAATCTTAAGTTCATCCTTTGCAATTTAGTCCAGGTGCAGTGTCATAAACTACATATTTCTGCTGACACTATGGCAGCAGATTTTGAAAAGAAGTTATGAAGTATCAAACTGACATGCATATAAATATTTAATGTATATGGCAAACAAATGTTGAATGGGGAGCAGCTATCCAGAAATGTGTTAAAACAGGATTTCATCCACGTATAGATCTGACCCTGGTTCATCACGCAACAGTTCAACAGAACTTCTTTTTATCCCGTGTCCTTCAAGAAAATTTACATTGACCTCCTTTGAATTCAGAACAGAATATACTAATTCTATGCATGAAATCTGACAAGGCATTGCAAGTCTGCAGCCAAGAAATGATTTCCTTGAACATAAAACTCCCAAAGATTGTTGACTTGGTTTTCCTCATGCAATGTACATAGACACAAGTGACTCACATATGTATACAAAGCTTATATATTATCCATTGTTCTGTCTAGCAAGCATTTGTTACATCACTAAGGTGTGGAGGACAGTGATGTCCATCCCATATGAGTACAGCCTATGAATAGCACCACATGGCTCAATGGTAATCTTATTTTGTGAAATGTATACCGTCAGTGAATCCCAGTATGATATATAAAATGTAAGAGATCATTTTCTCATACAGAGCAATGTGCACTTTGTGGCTTGAATGGTGCAACAAAAAATAGTGAGCCTGGACTGGACCCAGATTGAAGGCTATCTGCATCTGGAAAGGAAAACGCAGGTCAAAATGGATGCAAAGGAGCAGGATTTACTAAAATGGGGAAACCATAAATGCAGTCTTAAAAAAAGCATATTTATGACAGTGGCAGATAACACTTTCGTCTAACGTTATACCACCTATTGGTTGGCTTATTTTGCCACAGAATTTTGCACTACATAATCTCTCACACCTTAGGCCAGGGATGGGAACACTGCGGCTATCCAGCTGGTGTAAAACTACAATTCCCACCATGCCCTGCTGTAGGCTGATAGCTGTAAGCAGTCTTTGCATGCTGGGAGTTGTAGTTTTGCAACAGCTGGATAGCCGCAGTTTGCCCATCCCTGCCTTAGGCCATGCCCCTTGGCAAGCTAGATGCAGTGGATCTTTTTTTTTTTTTTTTTTTTTTTTTTACAACAAAGATCCCAAAGGATTTGAGTTAAGGTGTAACCTAAGGGCATTAAATTGGCAGTTCCCTGGTATTCACCCTTTAACCCCTATATAGGGATCTAGACTTTATTGCAGGGAACGCAACAGGTGGCTTCCACCTGGAATACTCTCCATGTGATTGGCTGCTGACCCATGGGGGATTACGAGACATCAATGCCTGACACCAAAGGGACATGCAAAAATCAGAAAGTAACAGGTCAGGGCAGGCAGAATATAAATGAATCTGTGAAACAGTCTGAATATCATAGCAAACAGCTCAGGGTCAGAATAGTAATGAGGCACAGATTGGTTCAGGCAATGGAGAATTAGGGTCAGGAATTAAGCAGGCGTCAGTATATGGTCAGACAAACGGAACAGCACGCCTTTGAAGGACACCTAAGAAAAGGAACCTATTGCTCAGGCACCTTCGCACAGGTGAAGGTGCCTTAACTACCCAGAAGTGGCCAGACATAGGCTGGGGAAGAATTAGGATGCACTCACTGGCACATTAGGAGCCCATAGACATGGGTGCCCTGTAGGCAGGAAGAAGAAGCATTTGTTGGCAAGAGGCAGACTAAAGCCTGTCAGCGAGAGGCATATGAGACTCCAGCGGCTGAACCCGCTGCTGGAGGGCAGAGGAGGGCCAGCAGGTCTGAACAGTTGCAGCGACATCAGGAGGGTAAGTGGATCGGCACCTGTGCCTGCACTGGGGAGCACGACTTGTAGACATAACATTAGTCTCTCAGGATCTCTCCTCATGACCAAAACCTTTCCAGTCCATCAAGAGGAAGATTTTACCTCTAATCTTCCCAATATCCAGAATGTCCTTAACTTTGTACACATCTTCTGATATTACAAGAGAAGAAGCAGGAATAGATTGCCTGGAATATAAACTGACCCCCAAAAGCTTGAGGAGGGACACATGAAAGGAGTTAGGAGCACATAAGGAGGCAGGAAGGCATAACTTGAAACAAACCAGGTTTAATTGCTTCAACACCCCGAAAGGGCCAATGAAACGAGGTGCCAACTTGTATGAAAGAGTTTTACCAGAGGAGTCACTGGAATTATTGTTGTATGAAAACTCTTAAACAATCCAAAAAGAGGGGCAATTATAATAAGTTAAAACTTAACTTTTAATGAATAGCATCTAAAAAGTAGACAAAATTGTAACATAGGTACAAAATTAGAACAGTCTTACCAGCATACTGATGGATTGGTTATAAGCTGGATACCGGACCGGCTGGGCTGATGCCGTTGACGGGGGAAGCGATGAGAGGGTGATACAATGCACGTATCCTGTCACTACCTCGCCCTGTCAGGTCTATTTTGCCCTAAAAACATCCTAATACGGAGTCAATGCCCTCACAAGAGTGGCCCGTCCGGAACCTAGCCTGGTATCAGTCCCTGGAAAACCCTATTGGGGAAAATTAGTGGAGGGAATCACTATCACTACCCTACCTATTCCAGGTGTTCAAAACCTAATCCAAAATAAATAAAAAATTGTTAAAATGTTTTCAAAAAGGTGTGCATCTTCATGAATACCCCCAGACTCATCAGGGGACGAGCAGCCAAGATTGAAAAAATGGTGTACACCACAGTTGTGGTCCGGTGTCACTTTGAATACTCGGGGAGGACCAGTGAGTAACCCGGCTACCTCAAAGTGTATTACATATGTCAGCGTGATATGTTCAGATATGTCCAGCGGCAGCATGGAGCCCTACGCCGCTACATTAAATAGATACCAGTAGCACGCCTACCCTTTTCACCTTTTGAATTTAAATAAAAGTGGAAGCAAGTCAATCTTGATGGGTAGTACAGTCTATGGCTTTGCTAGACGTGTTTCAAGGTCCTCCAATCTCTTCCTCAGTGGCCATCCTGTGACATTCTTATTTTGTCACAGATATTTCTGACTTTCTTCTATTTAAATCCAAAGAATTAGGAATATCCTTTGAAAATCCCATAATCACCGAAGAGTTGGCATTACGGGGAGAAGCATCGCATGACCTACCCCCACATCATGTGCTTCACTGCAAACCACGTGGGACACCAACCTCGGTGTGGGATCTGCAGCATGAACTGACTCAGCAAGACTTCAGCTTCGCAGAGTGGCTAGACATCGGGTGGGATGCCCCCGAAGTCAGCCTGCATACAAAACAGTCTCTTGTGAGTAGAGATTTACAAACTAAGTAATTAATAAACTCACCTTAACGATTAACTACACTGCTCACTAACTAGAAAACAGTACTATTTTTTGGAACTTGTTTTCTCAAAAAACCTTCTCCTCACATCATGTTTTTTGAACTCTTTATCACCAAACATATAGATCTTGTTCTATGTACTCAGCTTATATAAAGCCGTATGTATTCAGCCAATATAAAGGTATTTTCACTTCAGTTTGACAAAATATAAGAGGATATCCTTATTTTGTCACAGTCATTTCTGAATATTTTCATGTACTCAGCTTATACAAAGTTTTATGTACTCAGTCAATACAAAATTCACTTTTGAAATTTTTTTGTACTCAGCTACTAAAGTTTTATGTATTTAGTTAATACAAAGTTATATTCGTTCACTACAGTTTGACGATATATAGGAGAACATTCTTATTTTGTGAATTTCTTGAATATTTAATATCACTTATTGAGGTTTTTGAGAATTCAAATGCTTCTCCTTTTAAACATATGGACCTGACAGGGCGAGGTAGGGACAGGATACGTGCATTGTATCACCTTAACCCCTCCCTCTCATCGCTTCCCCAGTCAACGGCATGAGCCCAGCCGGACCAGTATCCAGATTACAACCAATCCATCAGTATACCGGTAAGACTGTTCTAATTTTTGTACCCATGTTACACTTTTCTCTACTTTTTACATACTATTCATTAAAAATTAAGTTTTAACTTACTATAATTGCCCCTCTTTTTGGATTGTTTTAGGTAGATTTGTAAGTGAGCAGAGTAGGAGTATACCATTATATACTCGTACAGTATCACACGCCTTTAGATTATGCATGAAAACTCTGCCAAGGGAAGCAAAGTGGCCCAATCATTATGATGTGCCGCGTGAAGTGGCGCAGGTAATTGACCAGCATCTGATCAATATGTTCCACATGTCCACAGGCCTGGCGGTGGCTAACGAAAAGTCCAGTTTGACTTACAGAAACTTGCAAAAGGCTCTTTGAAGTGAACTGCACATCCCGGTTAGCCATGATGTGTAAAGGTTATCCATGAAGAAGAAAATTGTGTTTCACAAACAAGTTGACCAGTTGACTGGAGATAGGTAGGCCGGACAGGGAAATGAAGTGGGCTATTTTAGAAAATCAATTAGTCACTACCCAGATTACAGTACTTCCCAAAGTCCCATGTGAGAGGCACATGGGACTTTGGCAGCTGGTCCCACTGCTGGAGGGCAGAGGAAGGCCAGAGGGTCCATACTACTGGAACAGTAGCAGCAGCAGCGTAAGTGGATCACAACAGTACCTTATGCTCTCTCTTCTTTGGTCCAGACATTTGCAGGTATTTATTCAGTAGGGGAGGGGCATCAATGTTCTCAACAGTCAAAACCTTTCCAGTCTATCAAAAAGGTTTTCCCTCTAATCTTATTCCCCTTTAGGGGAAGGTGCGTTAAAAACCCTTAAGCCCTTTAAGAGTCAGAAGGCGTACGTGCCCTATAGACAGAAAGAAGAGGCGTTTGCCAGCAAGAGGCAGTCTGAAGCCTGCCAGCAAGAGGCATGTGGAACTCTGGTGGGTCAGGCTTGCTGCTGGTTAGCAGAGGGGGACCTGCGGGACTGCTGCAGCAGGGTAAGTGAATCGGGGGAGCAGGACAGTGGCGGGCACAGGCCAACAACATAATAGACACCTCATACTGTACATGTAGTTCTATTTACACTCCTCATACACCCAAGATTCCAACTACAGTGGTGCTCAACAACTACAGCAAAAATCCAATATAAATTAATAAAAATAAAACTGCAGCAATCACCATTAAAAAGTATTTACTGAAGAGTCCTTCAAAAACATGGCACAGGTGTGAAATGCATAATATGGCATCAGCCGTTTCGCATTTTCTAATGCTTGATCATGGCCTTACATGTAAAATGGCTATTGCATACTTTGTATCAGAAAAACAAAGCACTGACTGCGATTAAGACAGGTACACATTCCTTTTCTGTGTGGTCTGTAAAGAAAGTTCAAGTTCACACGGTAAAATCAGTGGCAGAAAAATCAGTAGCAGATTAGTAGCACATTACTAGCTGAAAACAGGTAATTTCGGTGGCAGATTTGTAATTTGGCGTTTTTAAAACAGTTTTTACAAGAATATTGTTTGAGGTTCCTCTCCTTCCACATTGTTACTTCTTAGAAGCAGATTTTGTTGTAGATTTCACAGAAAACAAGTCACTTCTCAAGCGTTTTTCAAATGAGCTACAGCTACTGAAAAAACGTCTGCCAGGTTACACTGCGTGGAACACTAAAGTCAAAGGAGAAACCTTTGGTGAGTTCTGAATGCTGATTTAGCAGCTGAAAACTAAAAATTTTCGCTGTTGAACCAGCGGCAGGTTTTAGCTGTGTGAACATACCCTCAGTAGGCGGTGTGTGTGCTTTATGGCTGCAGATGCAAGGAAGTAATTAAGAACAGCCTCCTTCTTCAAAGACTAGGGAAGGACAGGGGAGATCTATCCAGAGCTCTGTGTGTACCGTGTAGCTATCCTATCTAGGCCTCAACAGGCCAGTACAGCCGTATAACTATAATTACATTTCTTGCCCTTTGACATAACCCCAGTCTACACAGTAAAGCTGACATGTGAGCTGCAAATAGACAAGATGTATTAGTCTATTTTATATGCTTTAGATGCCGAAGTACAAAGCACATTAAAATAAAAACAGCAAACTATTAATAAATACAGTACATTTTTAGAAAGAAAACCTGGATTAAATAATGCCATTTTGTAGTGATACGTACATGCCCTTTAAACCAAAACCATAAAATTAATGCATTGTTGATGAATAGCAAAGCAATAGAGAAATGTCGCACCAGAAGATGTTGAACTACCATATCAAGGTGCTCCTGCTGGTGGATACACCCAATCCAAGGAAGCATATATTTATTATAAAAACTCTAATATTGATAGTCCAGCTATTGGAAATAGCCTATACTTAATAACTAATATCAGTAATATCAGTAAATTGAACCTGAAACAAAATCAATCTTGGGTATAATAACTGTGTATCCAAATGTAGAGAAGTATTACTCGACATAAAATAGTGCATAAAAGTCAAATGTTCCAATCTCATGCCAGTATTAAATGGGGACAACCATCTAACAAATCCCTTCAAAGGTGAATCTCATAAAACAGTCTTGCGGAGGCAAACAGTGTCCATAAAAAATGACTGGAGCTCTTGGTTAATAGCGGCGTCCCGCTACTTGAACAACGCCGGCGGCGTCCCGCCGGATTTTTTTTGTATAGCGATCGCAAACAAGACTGTCTCCTGTAATATTCAGCTGGGAGAACAGTCGCATGCAAGGAACAGTCTTACCGGGATGGATGATTCAGTGTGGGTCCTTCTGCCCTCGACATGGTGTTTCCACTGTATAAAGAGAGATGCTCTGGTCTCAAGGGCTGTCCCGTCCTGTATTTTCGCGCCCGCAGCTGCACGTGGGTGAGGATTCAAAATTCCATCTAGTGCAGGTGTCGCTTCTTACGCATTGACGTAGATACATCAATATCTATGCCCACTTCCAACCCGATAGTTAGACTTGTTCCCAAAGCAACTTCAATTTGTGGTTATCGGAAGGCGACGCCAAGCGCGTTTCGGCATTAGAACTCTGACCCGTTACAACTCGGACTTTTATGCACCATTTTATGTCGAGTAATACTTCCTTACATTTGGATACACAGTTATAATACCCAAGATCGCTTTTGTTTCAGGTTCAAGTTACTAATATTACCGATATTAGTTATTAAGTATAGGCTATTTCCAATAGCTGGACTATTAATATTAGAGTTTTTATAATAAATATATGCTTCCTTATATATAGAGAGTGCCCTGCTATTTGTTACTCTTTCACATTGTTGATGAATGTTAGCAAGTGTTTTAATAACTTTACCTTTCTACAATGTAAGTCGTACCTAAACTTTCCCATTAGCTTTACTTTCTTACACGGGTTGTCCCATGAAAAATATTCTACAGTTTTTAGACCAGCACCTGGATCTGATCACTTTTGTAATTGGATGTTATTACAAATTTTGCATAGTAACTGACAAACTATTTAATAAAATGTATCTGTATGGCACCACCAGCTGTTTTTCTTATTTCTTTGTCCTGTCACTGAGAAGGCCGCACATGCTCAGTTTTATCCTTCAACTGCCTCCTAAGCTGTGATAGGGAGAGCATGGACACGCCCCCTTATCTGCAGCAGAAAAGACACTCCCCTTGAGCTGCCAGCTTGTTATAAATCTAGCAGAGTAATTACTCGAGAGATCTCTGGTTCCATGTGAGGTACAGGGCTGGTTCTAGCTTTGTTAGAAAGAGATAGTCATGAACTATATGATGCCTGATTTTCATTTTTTACATTAGTCATGGGATGACCCCTTTAAATGAAGCCAATTTTCTTGCATGTTGACCCCTTGCAGAAAATATGAATTAAGCAAGATCTCCTCGCTTAAATCCTCAAGTTAACCTCAAATGAATAGCACTGACACTGGGCTATGGAAAAGGGCTGTTTTATTGGGCAGCACCACCAGTGGCTTGTAGATATTTCCTGATGAAATGTGCAGCTTTTAATATTTTTAGCTTCTGTTAACAAAACTGCCTGTCATTACATGGAGAACCTGTGACTATCATTCCTAAAGCTTGCTTGGGGAATTTTAATAGAAGCAGCGGGTGAGGTTTTCAACCACTGGTTTGAGGCCTGTCAGGACTAGGGATGCAAAAAAAAGCAACGCTACAGTTTAGGAAACAATTTCTCTGGAATATGGGCAGCTCTGTACAATAAATCATGATGTAACTATGTTTTCAATGCCCAGCTAACTACATTCCTAATTTTTTCGGAGCAACATGGTTGGTTATAGACTCATTCTATAAATGGTTTCCATATATCTCAGCATCATTTTTTAGAAAAGGCTTTGCAGCTGAATATCATTTTTCCTCGAATGGATTTATATTGCCATTTTTCTAAACATAGCTATAAAATCTAATCAAGGACTTTTGAATATTTGCCTTTTCAACCTTTAGCTTTTATGGCAATAGTTAAATTGACAACCCAGCCTATAACAAGCTTATTTAATACTGAAATCAAAAATCAGGCAGCATGGAAGAGCAGAGAGTCTTTATCAAAGAGTTGTGTTAGTTTTATGGTGCTTAAAAGGAAATTCCACGCACAAAATGTATTTATACATAGACGTTTTCTTGTAGAAATGCCGCATCCGAGACAGTCATAAACTGCCCAATTGCCTTTTTAAATAGTACCTATTCAGGGTAATGATTTATTGGGCCAATCATCAAACATCAGCTAGCAAAGGCAGATCTTCCATCTAGTCCAGGCGATTTACATACAGTACAGCTGAACACTACAACCTGCTTTCTTCATGCTGTTTTGTTTCAAATATGCTTTGTTTTACCTCCATCTACTTCAATGGATCAGGTATTAAAAAACCTTTTCTATAGGAATGTTTTACTATTAAAAAAAAAGGTCTCATTTACTTTTAGCTTCTTTAAATCTTAGGATACCGGAAGTTTTTGCATTTTCATTTTTCTTCCCTATCTTCCTTGAGCCCTAACTTTATTTTTCCGTTGACATATCCATATTGAGGGCTTATTTTTGTGGGACAAGTTGTACTTTTTAATGCCACCTTTTAATATGCATACAATGTAGTTGGGTGGAAATGGAAAAAACACAATTCCTCCACTGTTTTACGGGTTTTGTTCCTATGGCGTTCCCTTTGCGGAAAAAACTTGCCTGTGCCCTTCATTCTCTGGGTCAGTACGATTACAACGATACAACATTTCATTTTTTTTATAGCAATGAATGGGTTTGGGAGGCACTCAATATATCAAGGGTTGTAAATATCCAAACCAATGCGCGTATTAATGTTAATAATTTATTATCTGATGATATCAGTAAAGTATACAAAATATAATAGAAAAGAAGTGTTGTCGTAGTTGATCAACTAAAAAATGTATAATATAAAACATTGGATGAGAAAAATAAAAAAAAATGTTGTTGAGTGAAATCAAAAAGAAAAAATATATTGTAATTTAAAAATTTGTTGAAAAAATTAAATTAAAAATGGTTAAAATAATCAAATACAGTGGTGTGGGATTATAGACACCGTGTGATCACTATATATATATATATATATATATATATATATATATATATATATATATATATATATAGGCAGTTCACTGATAATTAGTTCTTATAAATTCCATTGATGTCCTATAGGGAGAGCAGTGGGGACACAGTTCTCTGTAGTAGTCCAAGTCTGTACCATCTATTTTTTGAATGGATGATTTTGTGAAAGTAGGTGGAGTACCGTGCAGTGTCTCCTTATGTTAAAGAGCTGGCCGTATTAGAGGAGGAAGACTTGACTGCCTATATTTATATATACAGTGATCACACGGTGTCTATAATCCCACACCACTGTATTTGATTATTTTAACCATTTTTAATTAAATTTTTACATTTTTTCAAATTTTCCAATAAATTTTTAAATTCCAATCTATTTTTTGTTTTTGATATCCCTTTACAACATTTATTTTTATCATCCAATTTTTTATATTATACATTTTTTCATTGATCAATTACAACAACACTTATTTTAGATTATATTTTGTATACTTTACTGATATCATCAGATAATACATTATTAACATTAATGCACATTGGTTTTAATATTTACAACCTTTGATATATTGAGTGCCTCCCAAACCCATTCATTGCTATTATTCACTGTCTCTGCGACATTAGCGTGAGTCACTGGGTAGAGCACCTAACCAGTAGTATCTCAGTTTGGTGTAGCCACTGATCTAGTACATTCAATTTTTTTTTTATGTCTAAATAGTGTAAAAATAAATTAAAACTTTGAAAAAAAAATTGTTTTTTAAATCACCATATTCTGACCGCCATAACTTTTTTTATAGTTATATATACTGAGCTGTATGATTTTTGGCAGAACGATCTGTAGTATTTATTGATACCATTTTGGAGTGTGTATGACTTTTTAATCATATTTTAATTACATTTTTTGGGGGGGTAAGAGAATCAATGAAAAAAATCATGAATTGGCCATTTTTTACCCTTTTTTTCATTAAGCCAGTCACCGCATTGGAAACATATTTTTGTATTTAAATAGTACGGGCATTTTTAGTCGCAGTGATATCCATGATGTTTATATTTTATTATTATTTATGTATTTTTTTTTTATTCTATGGAAAGGAGGTGATTTAACTTTTTATATTTTTTTTATTTTTTTTCTATTTTTACCAGTTTTTTTTTACTTTTTTATGGCATTGTAGCTCATGTTTGAGGGTATAAAACTTTTTTTTATTCTGAACCATCATGGTTTTTATTAGATCTATGATAATCGCAGAATTGCTATTTTCTTATGTTGGCCTGCCACTTGCTGGCCAAAATAAGAATTGCAGATTCAATACCCTGGGTCTCTTAAATTACCAGCATCATCATAGGAAGCAGAGGATACTGGTAAGAAGCCCGGAAGCGCGTGATCTACATTATTGCCAGTCGCGGTCATTAGGCACAGGTCCATGCAATGGTAGCAAAAGGGTTAATAAACTGTAATTCATGTTTTGTAATGTTATGTCATTTTTTACAACTTTTCTTTTTGGTTTTTCAAAATCCTGATTAAAACAATATGTTATTTTGTGATTATAAATTCCCCTTAAAAGGTATTCAGTATCTGACCAGTGGGGTCCAACATCCATGAATCCTGCAGATCAGTAGTACCCTGGCCTTCACCGCAATTCCCAGCACAGCTGCTATACAACGTACGACGCTGTGCTTGGTAAGCAGAGAAAAGGCTGCAGCTCTACTGCTAGTGCCGAGGCCTTCTCAAACAGCTTATCGTCGGGTATCCCGGGTGTCATATCCCACCGGTCAAATACTGATGACCTATCCTGAGAATAGGAAAAGCCCTTTAATGGTTTATTAGGATTTATTAAAATCACAATTCCAGCAAAACCTCAGATGTACTAAAAAGTACTAAAATAGATTTTTACAAATAAAATCTAGTTTACTTTATAAGCATAACCTCAAATTTTCTTTATATTCACACTTTACTATTTCAAATTTCCCATTCATGCCTCGGGGTGGACCAGTGATGTCAAGTTCTTACTGTAGACTGTGTTTTCTCCTGTACAACAGCTTCCCTGAGATATGGCTGTCACTTCTAAAGCACAAAGCGAGAATTAACCGTCAAACTAAAGCTCTGCTCACATATTGCCTCCTCTCACATCAGGACAATCTCCCAATGAAAATGCCATGAAGTGACTGGCTGTGAATTTCCCACTGTAGATATCATGAAGCAATTGGCTGTGAACAAATCCTAGACAGAACCTAGTATAAAGTATAAAATGTTTCTACCGTAAAAATATTCCCAAGACGGCATCAAATAGAATTTTTTTTTTTTGGATACCATATGATAACCTTCATATGAAAAAGTTGCCATACAGAGGTACAATAGGGACCCATAGACTTCTACTGCTGCTGAATTATGGCTCTACACAACTTGAAACTTGTAGCTATAATATGGCCGTATGCATGAAGCCTTAAATTTGATACTTCTTGAATAATTATTGATATAATTTATCAATAAGTTATTAGTTATTTTTTACATACTTAGAAGAATAAAGATAAAGCTGTGTAACTGCAAAATTCAATGCAGACAATCATTTTCAAATAGTATCTTGCAATGAAATAGCAATAACAAGGACTGTCAGATCTGCAGCATACAAGCTGAAATGGTGCCAAATTCCATGTTAATGGGAATACCTGGTGTTAGCGTAGTGTTTGACCCATGGCTATATTTATTTAATAGACCTATAAAGGGCATGCCGGTAAATTCCTAACACTTCATTATCAGTGCTCTGACAGCAGCTATGTGTACCCCGAGAAACTTACAAAAAAAACAGGGCATCAGTAAGTTACTGTATTACAGTCAAAATATGGTTTATATGTAACATCACTTGATAAAAGTAAGAAAACGTATTGGGGTCCACCACCGTTTCACAATGTAACAACTATTGGTAAGAGGTTTATAGGCTGTTGTGCTTTTAGCTAAAATCCATGTACAGTAAGTAGAAAAAAATGGAGTGGTAGACCAACACGTGCACTACTGCTTCATTCATGGAAAGAGGTTCAAACACAAAAAGGAAGAAAAGGAGATGGGGGATAAAGAGGAGGGATAAGATGGGAGAGCGGGGAGGTGGGATAGGGAGCAGGGCTGTGGAATGGGGAAGGATGGACAAAAAAAAAAATCCATGGAAGTGTTGAAGGGAAAGGGGTGAGGAGTGGAGAAAATTAGGAAAGTAAAGATGGGAGAAAAAAAAACAGGACTAGGGAAGGAAAAAGAGAATTACGGGGAGCCAAGGGATTGAAAAGACTGAAGGGTGAGAGAACTATAAGTGGTACTCGTGAGAAGGCTGCTCAACACTAGAATGGACAAGATCTCCAGACCGGCCTGACTTGCAGGTCGTAATAAGCACTAGATAGTGGAGAAAAAATATAGCAAGAACAGTGGAACGCTGGGAGGTTGAAAAAAAGTTTTTAACTATCTAATGTGCCTATGGGTATGCCAGATGTGGCAGAAAATGGTACCTAGAGATAACCCCTAAAGAATAGAACAATAAAAGACACCAAATGCCAAAGGGCAGAAAATATCTATACCAAAGTAGGACCGGATAGACTCAAGGTATAGATGATGATCTATAGTTTAAAGAGGACCTTTCACTGGTCCACAGTTTATGAGGCAAATGTATATACATGCAGAGCGGCACCCAGGGATGACCCTGCACTTACTTGTATCCCTGGGTGCCGCTCCGTTCATCCTCTGTAGCCCCCTGTACCGGCGCACGCACTTCTCCTATTTTTGCCTGGGGCGGAGACATCATCTTTTGCCCTGGGCGTCTCCTTCTCCCAAGCCTGGAGCGTTGGCCAATCGCAGCGATCAGCCTATCCCTTACTGTTTCAGTGGTGCGTCCTCTGTACTGTAGGGCGCAGGCACAATCCAACAGATATATGACGTATCTAGAGTTACAATTCATCGCGTGTCTGAGTTTAATGGACTCCCCTGTGTTTGAAATATTCACTGAGTGTATGCCATCAGAAATGGTGCAGCAACACAAACATAGTTTGGAGACACATCGAAACGACCCCTTTGGTGTTGTTACAGGGTTACTTCCAGTAGCGATGGTGTTTTGAGTAGAGAGTTTGTGACCAATACAGAAGGAGGCCAATACATTTTTCAAAGTATGAGCTCGTCTAAAGGTGATGTTGGGTTTGTTAGGGAGGACTTTGCCAATGACCAGCTCTTGATGGAGGATAGACCAATGTTTTTGAAGGATCTGTTTGATAGAATTATGGTGCGAATAATATCTCGTAAAAAAGTTTAGTTGAACATCTTCTGGTTTTGATTGTGAAGTAGCCACGCGTGGTTTCACACAGTTGGCCTAACCTCTCCTTTAAAATTTTGGATTTGGAGTCTAGTAGACTTTTTAGATACCCTTCTCCCGAAATATTTTATGTAATATTTCTAGTTGAGTTGCGAGAATATTATCATCTGAGCAGTTTCTAAGGACCCGTTTCATCTGCCCATAAGGGATATTTTTCTTCCATTTGTGGAAGTGGCAGCTGTCTAAATCCAAGTAGCTGTTCGCATCTACTTCCTTAAAATGTGTGCTCGTTACAATCTAGCCTTCTCGAATTCGGAGGTTAAGATCTAGAAAATTATAGACTCGGGATCTGAATGGGCAGTGAAAGAAAGGTTTCAGTCATTTTGGTTTAGCTTCTGGATGAATGGAGGCAGGGAGGAGGGGTCTCCCAGATAAAAATAGTATCGTCTATGTATCTTCTATAGAAACTAATATCACGGTGATTAGGTAGGCCCTCCCTCTTCTCGAATGCCCCCATTAACAAATTTGCATATGAAGGGGCAAATTTGGTGCCCATGGCTGTTTCACACTGCTGGAGGTATAACTCTCTCTTATAGTGGAAGTAGTTATGCGTTAAGATGAAATGGGTCCAAAATGAAGGCTTTTTGGTTTGGTGGTAACAATATGTCTTCGTTTAGGAAACTTTCAACTGCTGAGGTACCTTGGTGATGTTGGATGTTACTCTATAGTGCGGATACGTCTAGTGTGACCCATAACATCCCAGCTTCCCAAGTGATATCCTGAAGGAGTTCGATAAGGTGACTAGAGTCCCTTAAGTAAGAGGGTAGATGTTTTACATATTTCTGAAGTATATGATCAATATATGCAGAAAGGTTGGAAGTTAGAGAGTCGAAACCTGAAAAAATTGGCCGGCCCGGTGGGTTGATGAGGGTCTTGTGAATTTTCGGTAGGAAATAAAAATAAGGTGTGGAGGGAAATGGTATTTTGAGAAACTGGGTTTCTTTTTTAGTAAGAATCTTATCTGCATAACCTCTATCTAGAAGTCCTGCTAGGGACTTCTTGAAGCTGTCACTGGGGTCCTCTGGCAGTTTCATATAATATTTTATATCGGAGAAAATTTTTATGGCCTCATTATCATATGCACTAGAATCCAGAATGAGAAGCCCCCCCACCCTTGTCGGCACTCTTGATAACTATATCTACGGGTGATCTCGGCGAGGGAGGGTCTGGCGACAAGTGTCTTAACCTTATCTTGCGCCACCCTCCCTGGTGAGGTGAGTAAGACAACAAATTGTGTGAAGATTATATTGGAATCCACATAGTGGAACGCATCTACAGTTCTTTTAGCTATGTAATTTTAATGGTTTTTAGTATATCATATTATATTATATTTCTAACACCCTTGACTTTTAGAGAAACAATAGTTTTCTTGAAAGAACCACAGTGTCCTTCCTTGCACTTTAAACTATAGATCATCATCTATACCTTCAGTCTATCCGGTTCTACTTTGATATCTTCTGCCCTTTGGCATTTGGTGTCTTTTATTCTTCTACTCTTTAGGGGTTATCTCTAGGTGCCATTTTCAGCCACATCCGGCATACCTATAGGCACATTTGATACCTAAAAAATATTTTTTAACCTCCCGATGCTCCATTGTTCTTGCTATGTTTTTCTCCACTATCCAGTGCTTCATTTATGGAGGAGACTCGGGGATCCCTTGTTTTCAGGATAGAAAAGGTCCCAGAGGTCGGACACCCTGCCATCCAATATTTATCATGCATTTTTGTAGGGTAACCCTTTTAATGCTCTCTGTTAGACCAGAGGGACTCATTTAGAGCACCAGGTGTTCCCTATGCTATCCAACTAGTGTGCCTGGTCGGAGTTTATAGTAATCAATGCAGTGCTTCTCTGCATGTTTATATAGGATTATCAAGAGAACAGTAGTGCTGCCATTTTGTTGGTCATTCCATTCCTCCACCTTCCATTCTGAGATTACCTTGTAGATAATCCTTCCCTGCACAGCAAGGTCATTTAGAACTTTTATCTCTCACTGTTACAAAAGGACAGCATTTTGCATTTCAATGGCACAGCACTGACAAAATGAAAAAGACTAAAATTCTTATAATTTTCTATGAATATTGAGTTAAAAAAAATAACCAGAAAAGTACTATATGACATATTATAAATGTTCAAATTAACAAACTGTGACACATACATAACACTACGCTATACCTATATAAAAGGAGACAGGTTTTTTTCATTCTAGATAAATACCTTTACTTGCGGGGTACCCCCACTGATGCTGCCACCCTGAATGTTTTTTTAAAATATCGCTCCTACACCCCGCTGTGCCCCCCTGTAGTTTTCCCAATGGGTGTCTTCTTCTCTCTAGCTGTGCCATGATCCAATCACAGCAGAGTGTGTCACAGCCAGGGATTGATGGGATTTCTATGCAATTTTAAAAATAGTTAAAGTTACCTTTTCCCTTCACAGAATAATATGAAAATCACTCTTCAAAATCTCTTGGAAATCAGTTGTTAATGTTCTAATTACTCTGTGGAAAAAAAAAATCTGTGTATAGCCTGAGCCCAAGACTGCCTTACATGAGAGATTATTCTGATTGCAATATCTGGAATTAAAGTTTTTTCCCCTGACATAGAAAACCAGGCATCTATTCGGTTAACTTAATGGACTTATTTTTTTTTCAACTGTATGAACTTTTTTACATAACTTATTTATGGCTTCCTTTGAAACTATATAGCACAAAAATAATTGTAAGACTGAATAGATGTTATGACACCCAAGCAAGAATGAATAGGCGAGTATAAGACGACGACTTAAAGGGGGTCATTTATTAAGAACATTGTTTTAGACAGCGGTCTAAATAAGCCGCGGCCTCTACATAAATTCGGTGCAGCCAGCGCCAGTCTAAATGTAAGCCAGCTAAGCTCTGTGCTGTTTTACATTTAGACCATTTTCTGAGCCTAAAACAGGCATAGAAAATGATGAATAAGATCGGCCTACCAACCTGTCCCTTTCCTTGCCCACACCATGGCCACTTTATTAGACCTGGTGTGAGCAGGGAAGAAGTCGCAGATTGTGGCACAAAGACACCTAATATAGGCGTATTTCTGATCATAAATGACCCCCAAAATGTTTTTAATCAGAGTACACATTATAGGAGTACAATGCAAGTTACAAAACTGTTACTAATGGATCATTACAAAAATTGCAAAGGTTAAATGGTTGAAATACAGAAAGACAGTGAGAATAGCATACCCAAATGAATATGGCAAAATATCGGCATGCCAAAATTATCCTTACACCAGTTGTGCTGTACAATTCAAACTACCTGTAACTTTTCACTGGTATCTTGATGTTACTAATAATTCATCCTTAAATCAGTTAATGATATTCCTATTCTGCAGAGGTTCACATATAATGCAGTTAAAAAGAAATAAAAGAAAACTTCTAAAACTAAATCTCAATAAAATGTGGCACTATAGCCGGTAATGAATTTGGGCCATTATTTTTATACTAATGTTTTTTTTTTATAGCAAGTTTTGATATGACAATATGGATCTACAATCTTTAAAAGCACAAATATGCCGGACTAGATGAGATATATAAAATATCTACAGCAATTACATTTTTATAAAAAACAAATGAAGAATTACATTTAACTTTTACTGATGAATTGTGGCTCTGCCAGCTATTTTTTTTTCCTAAGGAGCAGATGTAACATTTTAGCCAATATGATTGTTTGTGGAAGGAATAATTCTGATCAAGAAGTAAAATGAAGCCAATGCAGGTCCTGCGTAATGTCACTTGTAATCTGTTCTGACAGGTCACAGTAAGTGGAGATTCCTACTGTGAAGAGAGCAGATGTGAAGGGTCAGAGTCAGACGGAGGCATCACGCTGTTAAAGTGTAAAAACAGTATGCATTAAGGTCTAAAACAGCCACTTGATGGATTAGAGGATGGCCATTACAGGCATTAATGTGCTTTGGAATATAGATAGTGGATGTAATAAGTACATTTCTCTCATCTCTCATATGTCGGCATCCAATCTTCTCTTTTTTAAATTATTGTTTGCCTCTACTACAGCAATCACCTTTTCAAGCTGCTTAAATAAGGATCAGGCTGCAACTAATGAGTTTAAAAAGTTAAATATTTTATTTGAGGCTTGGACACAATTGTTTATGTTTTTTCCTATTTTTATTTTTGTATAATGAAGGCATTTCTAGAGGTCGGCCTTTCCAGAACAAAACAGATGGAAATAGCATTATATGGGAAGCAACATGGTGCTTTGTAGATCCGTATGCCAAAAATACCTTACAGACCTCAAGGATGTCATAGCTGATTACAGAAAGCTAACAACCACCCCCAAATTGCTTGAAAGGCAAGAGTGTTCCTTAAAATGGTTCTAAATTGCTGCAAATCAAGATATTTTGGGAAGGCAGACTGCAGATTAGACTCATTTCCCCCCAAAACTGAAGGGCAGACCAGTCAGATTACTCCAGCAAGAGGGAGAAGTTTGGTTGGTGGTGCTGATTACAGACAGGGCAGATGAGCCTCAACAAGTTCTAATTATATTGTAATCGGATGAAGCCAAAACATTCCAGTTCCTTTTTAAGAAAGAAGACCGCAGCCTTACTGGAAGAAAAACGAAAAGACGCAAAAGACGACTAAAAAGGTAAAAATAGAGGTTAATGTCAACATTGCCCAAGAAATAAAGAAAACTAACACTCGGGAAATCAGCAATTTGCCATGAGCACTGGTTATGGTATATTTTATACATTTCCCAGACTAATCATTCGGTAGAATGTCCGAGTTAATACACAAAAGACAAGACACAATAGAAAGAATGATATTTACAAATATACAGTAGGACTGTTGGATTTCCTCCCATTTTCTTTAGCATCAAATGAAAAATACAATAGGTAGATTTAAAGGGGTTGTCCCATCTTGCCATCTCTAGGGCCCACATGGCCACGTTTACAGAAAAAGTCAAGTGGGACGGCGCTATGCTGTTCCCATAATTCCCATTGTAGTAAATGGGAGCTACAGTGTGGCAGCACAAGTGGTTCCGTAATCACTAATGTAGAATATGTGACAAAAATCTAAGATTGGAAAGAGACTTCCTGTTCATCTATCTACCAGAGTTTTGCTTATTATGGTATCAAGTAATAAAACATACCTATATTTCAAATTATTAAATGGGATATAGAAGATGTAATGTTTACAGATAAACCTAAAATGAAGCAGAAATATATAAGCTTTCCTAAGAATTGTGTAAAAATTTTAGATTGTGGGGTAGATTTATTAAAACTGGTGTAAAAGAAAACTAGTGTAGTTGCCCATAGCAACCATTCCGCCTTTCCTTTTTTAGGGCTCCTTTGGAAAATTGGATCCGATTGATTGCTATGGGCAACTAAGCCAGTTTAATCTATTCTGCTACATGTAGCTAAACCATTTGTCTTTTATAATCTTTTATAAATCAAGAAAAATAAAAATCTTTTTCATCTATATCCAGCTGTAATTTTATTATCCAAGATACAATCATGAGCCTTTTTTTTTATCTCTGTATTTTGAAAACCATAACTTTTTTTTCCCCAGAGGTGAGATCTATATGTACCAGACATTTATTGCACTACTTAGTAGTATTGTAAAACTTTTATCCAATTTTTATTTCATTTTTTTGGGAGGGGGGGGGGGGTGGCGATACAAATTCTGCTACTTTTTGACTACTTTTTTAAGATAGCCTTTGTTTTTTACAGGGTTCATTGTCTGTTAAAAATGACATGATAACTTTATTCTGCAGTTTAACATAATTACTTTGCCAATAACAAATAGTTTTATATGTTTTTTTTATTTTACTTTTGTGCAATAAAAAATTTAACAAAGTTATTTGGTTTGTGTTGCTGCATTCATAGTTCCATCAATTTTTTTATTTTTCAGCCAACTGAGCTGTATGAAGACTTTTTTGAGGACTACTTGTAGTCATTGGCAACATTTTGGAGTAAATTTTTTTGATTTTTTTGATTCCTTTTTTTGGGAGGCAGAGTGAACAAAAAAAAAGCAATTTTGGCATTGCAATTTTTTTTTTTTTTACACTGCTCACCATGTGGGATAAATATTGCATTCATTTTATCATATGGATTGTTATAGATGCGAGTTGCGACGATACAAATTATGTATAGCCTTTTGTTTTGTTTTTTTCTTTTTTTCCCATAATAGGACTTTGTAAGGGAAAGATTATTTAACGTTTTGATTTTCTTTATGTAAAACCTTTTTTTAAACTGAACATACAATTGATCCTATAATACATTGCAGTACTTCTGTGTTGCAGTGTATTATGCCTGTCAGGGTACAGCCACATGTTCAAGGTTCCTGATGCAGTTTTGGAAGCCAAAATCAGGAGCCAATCATAAAAGGAGAGAATACCACACCACATCTTCTCTATTAGTTCCCAAAACTGCATCAGGTAACCAATTAGGCCCTGCCTCAGGCAAAGCTAAACTGGTATATGTACATGACAGAACTGGGAAATGTGGTTAGGCCTTGGCTGAGATGGCAACCCACTGACCATTCAGGTGCCCAGTCTGTGCCATCAGAAGCAGGTGTCAGCTTCAATATACTGACCTCAGCATCTATGCAGATAGATCGAGAACGGTGGCTCCATCTGTCACCCACATTGACAGCCCCATAATGGGATTCCTTGATAATAAATTCATTTTTGAATCCTGCACAACTCCTTTAATTTTTAACATATATATATACACAGATATATTGAAGATTTCATTATAGTACTCCTACATTTATTTGAAGAAAAATCCTGGTAGTATGTTAACCATTTGGTCACTAGGTGGCACTGCCCACCATATGTATTATGCATTGCATTTCATTTAAACCTAATATATTAAGTATCACTCCTGTTAATACTTATAAATGAAAGTATGCAAGGAAATAAGTTCATCTGTGTGGAATAACCGAACACCATATGTTTTAGTGCAATGTATGAAATATACTTAAGATACAATTTCCTTTAGTGATTGTCATAATTTACCACATTTCTGTTGCATATAAAAGATGATAGGATGGTGACGTTACAGTGTAGACTTATTAAGCCAGTCAAAGCCTTTGAGGTTTAAATAAGGACAGTGGTAAGAAAATAGCGGTCTGCATAAAAGGTCATAGGAGACCCTTCAGCAGTAAAATATTCAGCAGATTTAGGCATTATCCCAATCCATTTTATGTCTTCTGACATGTAATTGCATTGCTGGGCTGAACTATGACCTGTAAATAGTCAACATGCGGGTATTTTCAGGACGTCAACATTTTTATAACGCTGGTTGCCTTTATGTTTCTTAGTAAATAATAGTATCTGCATCATATTAAAGTGACTAAGTGAGATAGACTTAGATAGATAGATAGATAGATAGATAGATAGATAGATAGATAGATAGATAGATAGATAGGAGATAGATAGATAGATAGATAGATAGACTAAGATAGATAGATAGATAGATAGATAGATAGATAGATAGATAGATAGATAGACTAAGATAGATAGATAGACTAAGATAGATAGACTTAGATAGATAGATATAGTAATAGATAGATAGATAGATAGATAGATAGATAGACTTAGATAGATAGATAGATAGATAGATAGACAGACAGACAGATAGACTTAGATGGATGGATAGATAGATAGATAGATAGATAGATAGATAGACTTAGATAGATAGATAGATAGATAGATAGATAGATAGATAGATAGACTTAGATAGATAGACTTGGGCCTCTTGCACACGAATGGTTCTTTTTCAGTTTACTTTCGTTTTTTTAGCATTCGGAACCATTTCAATGGATCCGCAAAAAAAAAAACGGAAGGTACTCCCTATGCCTTCCGTTTCCGTATTTCCGTTCCATTCAAAGATAGAACATGTCCCATTATTGCCCGCATAATAGACAACGATAGTACTGTTCTATCGGGGGCCAGCTATTCCGTTCTGCAAAAAACTAAATGCAAACGGACGTCATCCGTATTTTTTGCGGATCCGTTTTATTGCAAACCACAAAATACTAAAAAAGCCATACGGCCGTTTGCATGAGCCCTTAGATAGATAGATAGATAGATAGATAGATAGATAGACAGATAGATAATAGATAAATAATGCAGTACAAATCAAAGTAAAATGTTGAAAAGATAGAATAATAGAGATCTACTAGGACACTGAATAACAGTAATTTAAAAAAAAAAGATCCACTTTACTGCGTATTAAATTAAAAAAATAAAATAAAATTTGTCTACAACAGTTATAAGGGCAGATGTCCACTGTGATGAAAGTGTGATGATGTGAAAGACGCCTTATATGACAACAGGAGGTCTTGTTCATAAAAGCTAACAAAAATGTAAAAACCCATATCAACCTAATTCCCTTTCCCTTTCTCTAGTGCAGATGACACCATGACCTGCATCTTTTCTGCCTGTCTGGACATCGTATTCATTGGTAATATTGATCTACTGCGCGGCTACCATTAGGGTATTTTTCCACAGGAGAAATCCTCCACAGCAAAATGTGTCACAAATCCACAAGTCCAAGTGGATTTTCAAACGGTTTGTAAAATCCCATCCACTATGCTGCTTCTGTAAATGCTGATGATTTTCTGTCTGCATATCCACACAGGAAAATACACAGCATCTGTCCCATGGAAATGTACCATCATCAATCTGTATAAGGGGACAGCAGGAAACGCACACATTTGGTGCTTCCTACACCCCTATAGGTAAAAAAATAAAAAATATAAATCCCTCCCTGATTTCACCACCCCGAATGGCCAGTGGTTAATTGAGCAGGCCTTTCCTGGCATTTTTGGGGTGTTCAGCAGGGGCAGGAGCAGCATAGGAACTGCAGCAGTGGGAGATTGGTGAGGGCGAATATATTCTTTTAAAATGTTTTTAACCCCTCAGCCTGCTGCCACCAATTTACATGCAGCAATCACCTCAAACAATTGCTACTGCAATCGCTTGTATCGCTTGCTGTCTAACTAAAAGAATATTAAGATAGAGTTCTTTATCTTGGCATTATAGCAACCAATATTCTCTAAATAAAACCTACAAAATTAATAGGTTATCCACTCCAACTTTGAAGAGTAAGGGAGCCATTTATTAACCCCTTAAGGACCCATGACGTATGGGTACGTCATGGGTCCGGTCCTTAACCATGGCGCCCGCTCTTGCCCGCTGAGGGCGCGATTGCTGCGGGGGTCCGGCTGTTTCCTGTAGCTGACGCCCGCGGCTAATGATCGCGGTCGGCAGCGATGCCGATCGCAATCATTTAACCCCGCAGATGCCGTGGTCAATCCTGACCACGGCATCTGCGCGCGCTAAAACCGAAAGTAAAACTTTCGGCAGCTCTCCGGCTCCCCCTAGTGGTGATCGGGGAATCGCAGGGCTGGATGTAATAACCTCGAACTCAAAGAATTATTCGAGGTTACTACTTACTATTTCCTATGCAGCCCTTGTTAGCAATAGGGCTTCATAGGAAAGTAGTAAAATCCTCATAAACTCCAATACAAGTGTATTGGAGTTTATGTTAGAAGCAATCAGATGACTGATTTATATAGGTCCCTATGGGACCTATATAAAAGTGTAAAAGAAAAATAAATAAATAAAAAAAAAATTTCAAATCACCCCCCTTTCCCCAAAATTGAAATAAAATAATAAAAATATTTTAAAAAAATACACATCATGGGTGTCACAATGTGCGAAAAACGCCCGTAGTATAAAAATATATTCCCCTTATGGTAAACAGAAAAAAGGAAAAAACCGCCAATAATGGCCTATTCGCCGTTTTTGGACGCTTCATTTCCTCACAAAAAATTAAATAAAAAGTGATCAAAAAGTCTTACACACCCCATAATGGTATCAACTAAAAGTTCAGATCGCCCTGCAAAAAATAAGCCCCCATACAATGCCATACACTTAATTACTAAAAAGTTATAGGGGTCAAAATATGACGACAAAAAAAATAAATAAAAAATTTCCCACTTTAGAATTATTTTTCACTATCAAAACACAAGAAAAACTATACATATTGAGTATCGCCGGATTCATACTGACCTGTAGGATAAAACTAAATGGTCAGTTTTATCGCACATCAAACGTGGTAATTTAAAAACCCGTAAAATTGTGGTGGAATTGTGTTTTTTTTGCAATTTCACCCCATTTGGAATTTCTTTCCCGCTTCCCACTACATCGTATGCAATCTTAAATGGTGGCGTTGGAAAGTACAACTTGTCCCGCAAAAGAAAAGCACTGATATGGCCATGTGAACGTAAAAATAAAAAAAAGTTATGGCTCTCGGAAGGCAGGGAGTGCAAAACGAAAATGCAAAAATGAAAACACCCTGAGTCCTTAAGGGGTTAAACAGAAATATGCATAAATTAGGTTCTTTGCACCGCAATCTGCAAGTTCTCCCCGCTCACGCCAGATCTTATTTCCCATTTTTTACGCCCAGCTTAGGCGTAGAATATGGTCTAAATGTAAAACAGCAAGAAAGCTGTCTTACATAGAAGCGGCGGTGTATCCGCCAAAGTTATGAAGAGACTGGCCCCTCTGCATAACTTCGCCAGATGCACCGCCAGTGCAGGGCTTTATTAAGACCGGCCTTTAAAACTCCAGTCTTAATAAATGTGCCCCTAGGAGCCTAAAAAAGACATTCTTAGGGTCTCGTAATCAGACTCCATCCACTGGGCTACCATAAATAATATTACCATTTAAGATCTCATAGGAGTTATCATTCTACCTGTAAGGTTTTGTCCTTTTCACATTCTGGAAAAACTGGGGTACAACAGTGAGGAGATGGATGGGAATCCCTTGTAGAAGTAGCAGATATAACTCAAAAATGGATATCAGACGATGCATGGTCATTTTTTTAGGAGTAAAATGCTTTAACAATAAGGTAGCCATCTGAATAAGGTAAAAATATTTACAAGAAACCATTTATATACTGAACTACTTTCATATAAAAGAGTTGCAGTAAATGACATAGAATAGCAACCTGCTCATAAAAGAAAAAAATTCAAAAGTGCTAAACAATGGTCTACCCGTCACTTCAGTGCCACTGATAGGTTTATGGCTATTCAGAGGATCATAAAACACAATAAAATAGGGTTTTTTACCTTTCAACTTCATAGTCACCCAGCACAGGACTAGATGCCTCTCACAAAACTGGAAATCAAATTAAATGTAGACTTTTTTTGAACAGTCATGACAAGCATAATCCTCCTTACCATGTAAATTTATGGTAAACGGCTGCAATATCAGCCACAGGTGTTGCTTTTAATATATGGGGTGCAGCTGGCTGGGAATATCAGTTCACACAAGACTGAAAATGACATCACTATCAGACATGAAAGATAGAAAAATAATAATCCAAAAAATATATATATATCTTACATGCACACAGAAATGTTAGATAGATAATATTCTGCTTCTATTGCAGCAGAGAGGCTAAAATTAAATGGATCAGCAAAGGTGACCACTCTCTAAAATATCATAAGGATAGTTTAGGCTATTTTAGAGAAATGTAACAATTCAACATCTTTGCAGCGATGGTTCAACTTCGACGATCCTTCATTTGTGTATTTCCTAAACCTAGGTAATGTATTAGTCTCCTAAGGCCTCTTTCACACTTGCGTTCTGAGGATCCAGCGGGCACTTCCGTCCCGCCGGATCCATCAGAACGCAAGTCGCCTGAAAGCATTAGAAGACTGATCAGGATCCTGATCAGTCTTCTAATGCTTTCAGGTTACTATGGCAGCCAGGACGCTATTGAAGTCATGGTTGCCATAGTAGGAGCAGGGGAATGGTATACTTACAGTCCGTGCGGCTCCCGGGGCGCTCCTGAATGACGTCAGAGCGCCCCATGCCCATGGATCACGTGATCCATGCGTGGGGGCGACCTGACGTCACTCTGGAGCGCCCGAGGCCGCACGGATGGTAAGTATACTGCTCCCCGCTCCCCACTACATTTACCATGGCAACCAGGACTTTAGCGTCCTGGCTGCCATGGTAACAATTGAGAAAAAGCTAAACGTCGGATCCGGCGATGCGCCGAAACGACGTTTAGCTTAAGGCCGGATCCGGATTAATGCACTTCAATGGGCATTAATTCCAGATCCGGCGTTACGGCATGTCTTCCGGATTTTTGGACGGAGACAAATCGGCAGCATGCTGTGCTTTTGTCAACGTCCAAAAAACGTTCACATACTGAACGGAAGACATCCTGATGCATCCTGAACGGATTTCTCTCCATTCAGAATGCATGGGGATAAGAGGACAGAACTCTAGGACGGAAAGCAAAAACGCTAGTGTGAAAGGGGCCTAAATAGGAAGGGTAACATTCACAATTTTTGTTATAAGTACAAAACTTCTGAACATGAAAAAGGAAGCAATGTGGCAAATAGTCTTAAAATTTTCATATTTTGTATTTACAGATGTTTTATAGAAATATTTTTTCATAGTAATAAACTACACAGTGTAATCTGATCCTAAATTCATATTGCCATCCATCTATCTTCAACTTGTAACCTATCAATTGCATATAAAATGGACCGACTAGATTGCAGGACCAGACTACACAATGCTTGTGTGTTGTCTGTTGCCATGGACACACATCAGGGATATTTAATTACTTTCAAACACGCTATGTTTTTCATATGAAATGCACTGGTGAAATACTAAAAATTGGTTGCAAAGGTGAATGCTCCCTTGAAAAGTGGGACCGATTGGAGTAAAAGTAGAACAGTCATAAGGAGACAGAGGTTGGAGTATAGGTTGATAATATCATAATAGTGGTGGCTGCTATTACTTATTAATTGAATTATCCAATTATGTGAAAGATGCCATAATATGGAATTGCTCAAAAAGCAATCATTTTTCTTGAAATTCCTAATTTCTAGACTCAGGCAGTGCGCTGAATCTCTTTAAAGAGACCATTCTTGTATGGAGACTTACTGGAAACACTGCATGGTGTGTAGACTTATTGACAATGCTCCATGGGAAACTAATATGCAAAGAGGTATCTTCCAAAAAAATACAAACATCTCGCCAGTTTTTGCATCTTCGTTTCCTTTGGAGCATTGCCTATAAGTCTCTATACCATGGAGTACTTAGAGTACATCTCCATACAGTACTGGTCTCTTTAAAGGGGTTATCAGAGACAAAAAAAATGTCCCCCATATGCCCGAGCCCCTCCACTGTATCTACTTACCGGGCTCCCAATGCCGTGGGCGACGGTAGGGAGGCTCGTCCCCGTCACCGCCTGCCATTGGGTGCTTATACGTGACACCAGATGTTTCCATCCTCGCACAGGGAGAAGCAGCAGCGGCGGTGCGGGGACCAGGAGCGGTGAAGGGAGCGGGGAGCCAGGTAATTCGATTCAGTGTGAGGGGCCCGGGAATATGGGGGGCATTTTATAGTCTCGGATTACTCCTTTAAGGAGATTCAGCACCCTGCCTATGCCACTTCCAAGGCATTGCACTGAGCCAGCCAGAATCCTACGCCGTACTGATAAGGGGCAAGCACCCCAAAACAGCTGTCTACAGATGAATATCTGGCCTGGCTATATTCTATTGTCAAATCCCAAGGCTTTTTGGAAAGTTGGATTTTGACTCATAGAGAGCCACTTCCAAAAGGTGGCGCTGGCGAGATGGTACTCCTTCTTGGGAAATACCTCTTTGCATATTAATATCGGGACTATAAAAGGTTGAAATTTTACTGTGACAATTACTTCAACATGTAAGCACCACATATAATGTACATGTAAACCTACAAATACAGTAATAAAACTAATATGCGTGTTTCCAGTGACACAGGACTATATTCTTGTACCTGCAAAATGCCTAATTATTGATTCATAAAGCCCACAGATATACACAGTGCACTGTAAACTTCCACGTCAGATGTAATGCATATATTCATGAAATCACTACAAGGCCACCATGTAATAAATTTTTTTGCTGCTATAATAAGCTGAAAAAAATGACACCTTAAAAAAGAGGTCTAATAACATAGTGATTCAGAATGGGTTTCTTTTCTTTGGCACGCAGACCAGTGGTCGGTTCATTTTATAGATTTACCACTGCTTTGGAATGTATATCTTTTAAACACATCTTATGCATTTTACCTAGAATAGGAATATTTAATATTATATAATAATAATCATAATAAAAGTAACTATTAATACCAGGGCACATTAAACTGGTCCTCTAAAAATATGATCTGAGAAGCCATATATACATGGCACATAACTGTCTTAAAGGGACAGTAAAGTATGGAAAAAAAACTAGAAACAAGCAACACTTCATAATTACAGGTTTCCTTTAGATCACATTACAATCCACTAGGAAAGAAAAAAAAGTTACTGCTCTACAACCTACAATCCCCCATCCCTCCTCCTTGAAGGTTTAGGGATAAAGGGAATAAATAAGATTAATTCATTTGTCAGTTATCTTTTGTGTGACCGGAAAAATGCTTGCCTCAACAGCAGCTCATGTAAACTGGATATACGTTGCTGACATAATGTAAACCGCATAGGGGCCAAACTAATGTAGTAATGATCATTCTCCCACCCCCATGTTGTAGGCAGCTCCAATTTAATAGAAGGTTGGGCCAACACAAGTAGGTGGGGCAGCAATACCATTGTGCAGTACAAAATACTGCCCCAGCAGAACCACATACCACAGTACAGCACAAAATACTGCCCCAGCAGAACCACATACCAAAGTACAGCACAAAATACTGCCCCAGCAGAACCACATACCACAGTACAACACAAAATACTGCTCCAGCAGAACCAAATACCACAGTACAGCACAAAATACTGCTCCAGCAGAACCAAATACCACAGTACAGCACAAAATACTGCTCCAGCAGAACCAAATACCACAGTACAGCAGAAAATACTGCCCCAGCAGAACCAAATACCACAGTACAGCACAAAATGTTGTCCCAGTAGAACCAAATGACAACACAAAATATATCCTCCTTAGAAGCTGCCCTCTGTGTGGGCAAATGCTAGCGGTCATATTCTGTCCTCCAACTACTGCAGTTGTCTCTAATTTAAAAAAATGGTGGAGGGGCCTGACTTTTTCATCATTTTCCCAAACCTTCTCAACATCAACTCCCCATCGTGGTGCCCAAACAGTGTCATTCTTCTGCCAGCCCCACTATTGTGCCCACTGCTCTCCCCAATGTCCCAAAATAATATACAGCAGGAAAAATTGTGTCATACAGGTAGTCCCCCTGAAAAAAAATAGTACCATGCAAAAATGACAAAGCCAAGCGGAGTGCCCTTTAAGCAGTTATAGTGCTCCCTTATAGTGAGCCCAGTAGTCCTTCTACAGTGCCCCTGTAGTGATAAAGGTATCTATAGTGCCATGGTATTAATAATACTCCCTATATTGCCTCCAGCAATAATAATGCCTCCATAGTGCCCCCAGTAGAAATGAAACCATAGTACTCCCAGTAACGCCCATAAAATGCCCTCAGTATTAAAAAAAAAATTCCCTTTTGTGCTCCCAGTGATAATAAAAATGCCCTCCTATAGTAACCCCAGTAGTATGCTCCTCAAGTGGCTTAGAAAAGCCACGTCCATGACGACATCTCTGATGCAGGTCACGGGTCTCCAGCCTTTCGCCTCTGATGCTTGTGTCCCAGCAGGCAGTCATGATAACATCATTGCACCAACTGTGTCCTGGCACAGGTGATTGCAATGAAGTCATCACTTAGCCATTGCCAGTGCCATTTGTACACTAGCAACCGGGCCCCATGCCCCTCCGCACTGGTATTACTGTCCTGAGGCCAGTGGCTGTGAGAAGGGCCATGTCAGGCCCTCCTCTTCGGCCCTCCAGAAAGTTTCCCTGTACGGTCTATGCTCTGCACTGAGCCGTGTAAAATCAATTTAAAGGCATGGCTTAGCATGGGTGACAGCCTGTTACAGGCAATACAGACTAAAATAATCCCAGTCCCATTCATTACTTAACAGGTCTTATTATTTATCAAAAGGGACCACCACTAATCATGAGAATAGGGGACCCTGGGCCGGCCTTCCCCCCCATTAAAATGGAGTAGCAGTCCAGCATGTGCTGCTGCTACAGCATATGTACTCCATGAAAAAATTGTAGGGAGGACCCAGATAAATATACATGTAGTCTAGGAGCCAGAAAGTTATTACACTTTGTGGCAGCGGCTGGTGCGAAATCCATACTGCAAACATAAACTTTTCATATATAACCTCTTCAGGACCCTGACATTTTTCACCTTAAGGACAAGGCCTTTTTTGGAAATTTGACGTATCACTTTATGTTGTAATAACTTTGGAAGGCATTTACTTATCTAAGCCATTGTGTGATTGTTTTCTCATGATACATGATACTTTTTGTGATGTAAGTCGGCAAAAAAATAGCTTTTTAGACACAGTTTAAAGTTATTAATTTTTTTACGGTGTTCACCGGGGGTTAGTTCATGTGATATTTTTATACAGCAGGTTGTTACGTACATGGCAATACCCAATATGTCTGGTTTTCTTTCTTTATTTTCTGTTTTTATTTTACAATTTCATGTGTTTTATTTTGGCTTTTTTTTTTTTTTTACTTGAAACAAGTATGAAAAACATTTTTTTTTAACTTTTTTTTTTGCCCCACTGTTGGACTTCCTTCCACTTTTGGGGTCTGATCCCCTCTGCAGTGCATTACAATACAACCTGTCATGCATAAAACCTGACAGCCGGCCTGTGAGACCCAGCCTAAGAGGCTGGATTGCACAGGCTTTCGTAGAAGGCAAGACCCAATGCCTATGGAAGGCATCGGGCTGCCTTCTCAGCCATCGGTTCCCCCGTCACTGCAGCGCAGGGACCCGATGGAAATGCAGAGGTCACCCATACTCTCCGCAAACCCTCTGCATGCCACGGTCAGCTTTGACCGCGGTATACAAGGTGTTAATACGGCGTATGCAGCAGGGGCCCGGCTGTCAGTGACTGCCGGGTCCGTGTCGCTGATCGGGCGGGCGCAGCTCCTGCACCCGCCCGATCAGCCCGCCGTACATGTAGGGCACTGGTCCTTAAGTCACATCCACCAGCGCCATATATGTACGGCAAGGGTCCTCTACAGGTTAAAATAGATTGAGTTTATGCATCTTTGCATAAGAAATATAGTGTCAAATAATTTTATGAAACTTGGGAAAGATTTATCGCCTAGCTCCCACGATGTGTTGAGATTCATATTAGGAACTGCTTCCAGATGGTCATCTGGAAGCAGTGGTATCAGAATCGGTTACTTCTGGGAGAAGCACCTGCTGAGATATGTTCTGTATGGCATCTGAATAGGTGTCTGTGAATTCCTAATGGTGTAGGAAGGGAATGGCTATTTCAGTGTCCCCAAACTGGTTGACTTCTTGGTTAATTCTATGTTGGCTTTTATTGTTCTGTTCCCTCCCCACACCTCCAAATTATACACTTATTAACCCCTCCTTGACCATGTAAAATTATGGCAGAAGTCTGGTATTTAAATATGGTGCCTGCTCGCAAGTCCAGTGGTCGCTGTAGCCACCATGTTCATGCTGTTTTAAACAGTAGACACCCTGGGCGAATGTCCGCGCCTGGCAATAACACTAGCCGTAGACATTTAATCCTTCGGATGCCATGGTTAAATGTGACTACAGCATCTGGCAGCCAAAAATCCAGAAGCGCAGCGATCAGCATAACACTTCATTCCATGCAGCAACCTTGATCCACTTGAAAGTTCCGCGGCAGCCACAGTTACATAGGGGGAGATTTATCAAACTGGTGTAAAGTAGAACTGGCTTAGTTGCCCATAGCAATCAATCAGAATCCACCTTTCATTTTTCACAGCTCCTTTGGAAAATGAAAGGTGGAATCTGATTGGTTGGTATGGACAAGTTAGCCATTTCTACTTTACACCAGTTTGATAAATCTGCCCCATAGTGAAATACTCAGACTGACAGAAGCAATCTAATGATTACATGTGCAAGTTCCCTCGGGAAATTTTGAAAAAGTTAAATATATATTATATATAGTTATGTCAGAATATGGCGCTGAAAAATAAAACATTTTTTTTTCAGTATTAAAACACAAGAAAAACTAAGAATATGGTATCTCCATTATTGTACTGACCCAGAAAATGGAGGTACTGAACTGTACTGTCACTTTTACCACATAGTGAACTGTGGTGGGATTGCATTTTTTTTTTCAATTCCACCACATTTGTAATTTTTTTGCAGCTTCCCACTACATCATATGCAATATTAAATAGATGCATTAGAAAGCACAACTTGTCCCGCAAAAAAGCAACCCATCATACGGCTACGTTAATAGAAAAATAAAACAAAAATGCAAAAACAGAAAATTATTATGTCAGGAAGGGGGTAAAATAAAAGTAAACAATTAAAAAAAATTATAAACATCATAGGCATTACCACATGCAAAAGCATTCGTACTATTAAAATATAAAATTATTTATCCCATATGGCGAATGGCATAATAGAAAAAAACATTAAAATCGTAGATTTGCTATTTTGTCACTTCATCCAAAATGGCATCAATAAAAACTATCGTCCTGCAAAAAATGAGGCCTCACACAGCTCCATAGACATAAAAATAAAAATGTTATGGGGGTCACAATAAAGTGAAGCAAAGAAGTTTTTATTTATTCGGTATTAAAACACAAGAAAATGATATAAGTATAATATCTTTGTAATCATGCTGACCTGGAGAATGAAAGGAACAGGCCAGTTTTACCACAATTACCTTTTCTGCTTTTGCTAAAAATAAATATTTTTGTACTAAAAATATGGCACCTAAAAAAAGTACTGTGTGTTGCACAAAAAGGGGCTTTCCAGGACTTGCCCCCAAGTTGCACGTCACTGCTGAAATGGTGTAGGTTACCATGTCCAAACCCCAGGCAGAAGAAAAAAAAACACCGACCATGATATGACCAAGCAGAAGCCAAGATGCAGCACCGTAACAGCAGGGAGCAGGCAAGTATGAATTATTCAATATATGTCATACACACTATGGGGAATAACTCAAAACGTAATTCCAGAAGACCCTTTAAAAATTTCGGTCCTGCAACCGATGGCATAGATATTGCATCACCTGTCCATAGTCCCCACCTGGTCGGTCAGACAATATACTAGGTGAAAACTATGCAATGATGTAATATGTAGCATCCTAACTTTCAAGAGACATCAGCAGAATTTATTTCATGTCAAGATATCATTCTCCTAATATAATGCAGTCATACATTCAGGCCTATGACAAACACTTACACCAAAATGCAATCATTCCTCATACTCCTGTATCTAGCAGAACAGTCCTCCGCACATCTGAAAGTTTCCTATAAATACCTCCCAATGTCAATCTAAAGGCCCTGATCTTCTGCACGATTCCCATCTGCTGATGTAGTGTACAGAGCTTCTGCGTCTGGCAGGCATTTCAGAAACAGCACAATTTTCCATGCGTGTTATCAATAAGCAGTCAGAAATGAGCTGAAAGCGGTGGATCTAATTGGCACCACATGTAAACCACAAATGAAGAACACCCTACTGTATGATAACTATCATAGTGTCATGTATCACTGATTTTAACCGATACCATCTCCTTAAGTGGAACCAGTGCCCAAAGAAAATAGTCACATGCTATTGCTTTACACATACACTGTTAAATGCACATGGACAAATATAAGTTTACCATTTTTACATTAATTTACAGGATCAAAAAGTCTAGATTGTCTAGTCCTGCTATTATAGTGTTGTGTCCTCCTGTGCCAGACCTCTGCCTATTTACCAGACTGATCCTGTGCTGCTTGTTCTAACCACTGTCCCATCAGTAGATTGACCCTGTTGTGCCTGCCCTGACCAACTGCCTGACAACTGTGCCTGTCCTAACCTTGGTTTGTCCACTGACCATGATCTTACCTGTCCCCTTGGTGCCACTGATAACCATATGGGAGTGTGTGTGAAAACCAGGGGTCAACTTTGACAACGTGCTCAGGAGTAGCCCCAAGTCAAAGCTGTTCAGTAGACACAGTGGGTCCACACTCAAGCTTAGTGGTTGTTGTTCTGTCTTCATACACGTTCACACAGTGTGCAGTCTGACATTCAGCATACCATTCCTGTCTTCCAAATAAGAGGACTGTTCTTTGTAGTCTAAATTGTTTATTGGTCAACAGGTAGTACATATGTGATTGATTGATTATATATAATTGATTTATTGGTAAAACAGGATTGTTTGGTAAGACTACAAGAATACAAATAACATGTATAAGTATTAAGCATAGCATTTACTATAACATTACATTAACACTGAAGCACATGGTAAAATGGCTGACTGTACATAAGATTGCATGGTGAGCTAACAGTAATAACTCTTACAGTAACAATTACAACTAGCTGAACAGCTCTGCAACACACAATATCCCTGAAGCAAAGATAGATCTCTCACCAGATATGATTTTACAAGGATGGTGGAGTTTGAGAAGGAGACATGCATAGGACAGCTCTGCTGATGTGTCCTGGAGACTGGAGACTTCTCTTTCCCAGGATGCTTTGACCTCCCACAATGCAGAAGTCTTTGTAACAGGAAGAGCAATGCAGAGCTCCAGTCTGGGAATCGTGTGTTCGCAGAGTGGTGCCAGTTTGGTCCGGCACATGACAAATCCTATTTGGCATTGTTCTTTGACATCAATGGTCTTTAGGTATGCTACAGCAGCAATTGCCTTGATATATATAGTCTTTGCATCTTGACTTTAGTAGATGGCATGGAAGCATATGGTTGTGCCACATGAAGGCTGGACAAAGCTTCGAGAGACTTCTTCCAGTCTGTCCACAGGTCCATTTTCTCCATGGGAAGCGGATCATCCCAATCTCTTAACATTATTTTGCCTTGGATGGTAACAGGCGCTATGAATCACAGAGGATCATATCAGCTGTTTATGGTGGACAGGACTCCCACTTCCACTGCGTGTGAAGGGCTTCTCTTCCTTGCTGAAGGACTGTTTCAGAAGATGTGCACTCTCATTCAGCACTCTACAATGTCTTCATTAGGGTCATTGTTGCGGTACCAGAAGAACCTCAAGTAGTTTCTATGTTCTTCCTTGACAAGGAAGCAGTGGAACATCTATTCTATGTCGGCCATAAATGCTACGGAAAAGTCTGTTATTGAGGTCTGGACCAGACAGTAAGACATCATTTAGCGAGACGCTTTTGCACCTGGCACTCGAGTCGAATACTACTAGTATCTGGCCTGGTTTTTTAAAAGCATTTATCATTGGAGTGCAGTCTCATATATTTTACTAGTTTAAATAGTTCCAATCGGTGGAGTAGGAACTCAACGTGACTTGCACCCAACATTGGTCAAAAGTGAGACTGAGTGCTGTGGTCCCTACCAAGAATTGTATACTGGTTTTTTAGGATGATACACGCCGAATTTGGTCAAAGTATGAACACTTCTCGGAGTCTTGGAGTGTGGGTGCCATTTCTGCATGGTTGTTCTGAAATATTCTTTCCATGAAGGTAAAGAAATGTTCTTTGGTCTCTGGAGTCCTCATAAGTCTATGCTTGAGGGAGATGAATCGACTGTAGACAAGTTATTTGTTGTTAGGTAAGCGTTGTCTCTGAGATTTAAACGGTAAAGGTGTGACCCAGCTTTTTGACTTGTCCTTTACTATTCCTTGGTCCATGATATCCAAGAACAGCCTGTCTTCTATTGACATTGCGACCCTGCTGTCTTCTCTTGTCCTGTGGAAGACTGTGCACCCTAAGTGATCTTCACAGGAGGGATCTATGAAAGGACAAGGCACAGGAGCTCTGTGTGGCAATTGTTTTATCAGGAAACTGCTTTGACATGGCTAAAATAGTGAAGGACATCCATTTTCAAGTGTGTTGGTGAGCATACTGTTAACCGAGGTCGGCTTGTGTGCTCCTCGTAGGCAGACGTCTCCTATGATGACCCATCCTAGGTCAAGTCTCTGGCCATATGGAGCATTTTGGAGACCGTTAATCTGTCCTCTAGCCTTATGAACTCTTCCAAGGAGTAAGACTATTGGGGCTTTTGGGTCTAGTTCCGGTATCAGGTGAGCTATACGCCTCAGGTGGGGGTGGTATGCCGCTACCTCTGGTGTAGGTATCTCAGACTGGTTGTCAGGAATGTGATTGCACTTTAGTATGGTTAGCAGGGACAAGCAGGTCTGACCATCCACGGACTCTACCTTGTACCCATTTGCTTTCCTCCCCGCCATCTCAACGGTACCTGCATATGTCCTTAAGTTGTAGGGAGACCTGGGCCCTATGATGTTGAAGGTGTCGAAGAAGGTGAATTTAGCTAAAGACCTGTTGCTTTGATCATCTAAGATTACATATACCTTGATAGCCTTATCTCGGTGGCCGACCAGATAAACTCTGACAATGAAGATTTTTGAGCAGGACTTCCCTCCTGCAAGGTCTTTATGGATCTCTGTACAGTGAGAAGTGACTACTTGAGTATCTTTGTCAGTGTCTATCTGCTTTACATCATGCTCCTCTGCTTGGGATGATACCCGAGAGGATGATTCAGGGTGTAAATCCGTGTTCGGTGCTACCGCATTCTGTGCATGTCACACTGACCTTACAGTTCCTGGCGAAGTGCGATGTTGTAGCGCAGCACCTGAAGCAGATGTAGTTTTCTTTGAGGAATTCTTTGCAGTCCTCTAAAGACTGAAGGCTCTGCATTTTAGTAGAGAATGTGGTTTCTTGTCCAGGGGGCATTGTTTGGAAAGATCTTTAGGTATGTTCTCTTCTTGAGAAGACTTAAACAGCCTATAAGGAGAACCTGTGGAGGCAATGTTAGTTTTGTGGACTGCCACGGGTGTTTTATGAGGTTTGACACCAGGGCTAGTGGGACATGACAATGTAAAGTCAAAACTAGGATCATTTCTAATCCTCGACCGGTTGAGTAACAAAGTCTACAAACACCACAAAAGGGGGGAATGGTACATTATGTACCGGTTTACAATGGGAAAATTATCAATTACATAGTAACATAGTGCATAAGGCCGAAAAAAGTCATCTGTTCATCCAGTTCGGCCTGTCATCCTGCTAGTTGATCCAGAGGAAGGTAAAAAATAAAAACTGTGAGGTAGAAGCCAATTTTCCCCACTTAAGGAATTTGTTCCCCTTCCCGACTCCAATCAGGCAATCCAGGATAACTCCCTGGATCAACGACCCATCTCTAGTAGCTATAGCATGTAATATTATTATACTCCAGAAATACATCCAGGCCCCTTTTAAATTCCGCCTTAGGCAGAGAGTTCCATAGTCTCACTGCTCTTACCGTAAAGAATCATCTTCTATGTTTGTGTGCAAACCTTCTTTCCTCCAGACGCAGAGGATGTCCCCTCGTCACAGTCACAGTCCTGGGGATAAATAGATGATGGGAGAGTTCTCTATACTGACTCCTGATATATTTATACATAGTTATTAGATCTCCCCTCAGTTGTCTTTTTTCTAAAGTAAATAACCCTAATTTTGACACTCTTTTAGGGTACTGTAGTTGCCCAATTCCAGTTATTACTTTAGTTGCCCTCCTCTGAACCCTCTCTAGCTCTGCAATGTGTGCCTTGTTCACAGGAGCCCAGAAATGTACACAGTTCTCCATGTGTGGTCTGACTAGCGATTTGTAAAGTGGTAGGACTATACTCTCATCACGGGCGTCTATGCCCCTTTTGATGAAACCCATTATCTTTTTGGCCTTGGCGGCAGCTGCCTTACATTGGTTTTTGCAGCTTAGTTTGCTGTTCACTAAAATTCCTAGATCCTTTTCCATGTCAGTGATACCGAGTGTTTTACCATTTAGTATGTACGGGTGACTTGCATTATTCCTTCCCATGTGCATAACTTTACATTAATCAGTGTTAAACCTCATCTGCCACTTATCTGCCCAAGCCTCCAATCTATCCAGGTCCCTCTGTAGCAGTATATTGTCCTTTTCAGTGTTAATTACTTTACACAGTTTAGTGTCATCTGCAAAAATTTATATTTTACTATGCAAGCCAAGATCATTAATAAATATATTGAAAAGAATAGGGCCCAGTACTGACCCCTGAAGTACCCCACTATTGACAGTGACCCAATCTGAGTGTGTACCGTTAATAACCACCCTCTTTTTTCTGTCACTCAGCCAGTTACTTATCCACTTACAGACATTTTCTCCCAGTCCGAGCATCCTCATTTTATATACTAACCTTTAATGTAGTACAGTGTCAAATGCTTTGGAGAAGTCCAGATATACGACATCCATTAATTCGCCACAGTCAAGTCTAGAACTTATCTCCTCATAGAAACTGATTA
The DNA here is from genome assembly GCA_033119425.1 of Bufotes viridis. Lineage (NCBI taxonomy): Eukaryota > Metazoa > Chordata > Amphibia > Anura > Bufonidae > Bufotes > Bufotes viridis. Next base: position 372,760,692 of record CM065590.1, on the reverse strand, counting down.
AATTCGTTTGGCATGACCGATCCCTCATGAAGCCATGCTGATATGGCGTTATTTGCTTATTTCCGTTGAGATCCTCTAAGATAGCATCTCTCAGAAAACATTGAAACAGTTTCCCCACAGCAGATGTTAAACTTACCGGCCTATAGTTTCTGGGCTCTGTTTTCGGACCCTTTTTGAATATTGGCACCACATTTGCTATGCGCCAATCCTGTGGAACATTCCCTGTCAGTATAGAGTCCACAAATATCAGAAATAAGCGTCTGGCTATGACATCACTTAATTCCCTTAGGATACGGGGGTGTATGCCATCCGGTCCTGACGATTTGTCTATTTTAATCTTTTTAAGTCATTGTTGTACTTCTTCCTGGGTCAGACAGGACACTTTTAATGGGGATTTATTTTTACATTCAGCATTTCATCTGACAGTTTATTTTCCTCTTTGAATAGATTGGAGAGAAAAAAAATTAACAGCCTCGCTTTCTCCTCATTGCTATCCCCCCTCATTACTCGCAACTCCCTCCTCATTACTCCTTAAAGGCCGACACCTTCAGATTTATACTTTTTAACATTTATATAATTAAAGAACATTTTAGGGTTAGTTTTACTCTCTTTGGCAATTAATCTCTCGGTCTCTAGATTTATATGCTTTCTTTTTTTTCATTTATTGCTTTCCTTACATTTCTATTTATCCACATTGGTTTCTTTTTGTTCCTTAACCTTTTATTCCCATACGGTATGCACCTCTCACAATGAGATTTTAGGATGCTTTTAAAGATATCCCATTTTGTGGCTGTATTTTTGTTTTTGAGGACTTTGTCCCAGTTAGTTAGGCCTATGGCCTCTCTAAGTTGGCTAAATTTAGCTTTTTTGAAGTTTGGTATTTTTGTTCCTTCCTATAGAAAGGCTCTTTTGAATTATAATTGGAAGGTTATTACTTTATGGTCACTATTTTCCAGGTGTCCCCCAACCTGCACATCTGTTGTCCTGTCAGGTCTATTGGTTAATACTAAGTCCAGTATGACCGTCCCTCTAGTCGGGTCCTGAACCAGTTGGGAAAGGTAATTTTCTTTGGTTATTGCCAAGAAGCTGTTTCCTTTATGCGATGTACAGCTTTCAGTTTCCCAGTCTATATATGGGTAGTTAAAGTCCCCCATAATAACCACCTCATTATGATTTGTGGCCTTGTCCATCTCGTTTAGTAATAGATTTTCTGTGGACTCTGGTATATTAGGTGGTTTATAGTAAACTCCTATTAGTAATTTATTATTGTTTTTGGCTCCATGTATCTCTAAATGAAAAAATAGGGGGCACACTTAAAACTTAACTTTTACTACGTATCAATAAAACAACAATGTTTTCTGATCAAACCTTTACTCAGAAGAAGTATACACCCTCATTTAACGGGGCCTTCTCTGAACTCACAAGGGTCTATAAGGAACACATTAGCTCCTGGTGGGAGATCCAAACTCTTGAACATTACATCAAACAAGGGATAGTACCCCGAGGTCTGCGTATCACCCTGACTCCTGCAAATCGTAGTAGGAGCTCTGAGCTCTTAAGAAAGTGGGAAAGAGAGGCCACTAATAGCTCACTACGTTTTATGCAACTTCTTCTTGAAGAGGAGCGGGTGATATATACGAAAGCAGATAAAGATCTAGTGGAACAAATAGAGATCACAAAAAGATTTAGTGGGGAACCTGAGTTTGGTAATAGAGAGAAACAGCTTCAAAACACCATAGAGAGATACCAGTATCATCTCAAGGAGAGGAAACACAAACAATTCACAAGAGACTTACAGGATTTTAAAGATAATAAGGCTTATCTCTTCCTGACTAACCCTGACAATACCTTTAAGACTGATATCTCAACCACCGACTCGGAAATTTCAGACAACGAACCTGAACGACCGAACAGGGCTAGAGGTCGGGGGCGTGGGGGCTATAGAGGGAGGAGGAGGGGTGGACGTACCTCTAATAACTCGATACCATCAACCCAACAAGTGAATAATTTTTTAGGACAAGAACCTCCATATCCCCTACGCAGCAGGAATCCGAATCAGCTGTAATTGCCACTGGAACTGATAAGTTGGTGATTAATCTCTCCTCTAGGTGTCTCACTGAAGCTGAGGTGAGACTACTAAAACGGGGTTTATCGTTCGTCCCCACAGCGGGCTTTGATATTTTCAGATGGACCAAGGATCTCCACTTATTTGTGCGGAAACTTAGGTGGCACAAGTACCACAAACTCGTGGCTAAAAGAGAAAGCCGTGAGCTTGGGGTACCAGTGGAGATCCTTGGGTACGTGCGGTTACTTTATAGCCTTGAGAGCTCTTCAGGGGCAGCTTCAGGTGAGGGCCCGTTCACGGATTTGAGAAATAAGAGCGTGAAGATGCCTCCACAGGGTGACATTTCCTGTATTGATGTGTTTTTAAAACAGACTCTCAGTGATCTAAATGAATTGGTTGTGGTTGAAGTGGTTTAACTGTAGCAAGGAGGAGAGACGGGCCCTGAAGGACCTTGAGAAGGATAGTTCTGTTATAGTTAAGCCATCGGATAAGGGGGGCAATGTTGTCCTCATGGACACGGTGGCATACAAAGAAATGTGCCTCACCCTCTTGAAAGATGAGGAAGAGGTCCCCGATCGAGTGAGGAGGTCCTCCCCTCAGATCCGACGGCAGTTTATAAAACGGAACTGGGTACACTTTTGAAAAGAGCCAGGAGAGATAAACTCATTACGGACGAGGAGTGTGACTTCCTCCTACCAAAACATCCTGTACTTGCAACCTTCTACTGTCTCCCCAAAGTACATAAAGAGACTACACCGATTAGGGGACGACCAATTGTTTCGGGGGTGGGAAGTTTGACCCAGAATTGTGGCATTTATGTCGACCGCATTCTTCGTCCGTTCGTTGAGAGCTTGCCGTCCTATCTAAGGGATACAGGGGATCTCTTGCTGAAACTTGATGGCCTCACCCTTGAGCCACACTGGTTATTAGCCTCCATTGACGTTGAGGCTCTTTATTCCTCAATTCTTCATGTCAATGGTATAGAGGCATGTGGTTATTTTTTGGGTTCTAGAGGCATACAACACCGAGCGCACAATGACTTTGTGTTGGACCTCCTCGGGTTCGTGCTTACCCGTAATGTGTTCCTCTTTGATGGGCACTTCTTCCACCAGCTCAGGGGCACCGCGATGGGGAGTTCTTGTGCCCCATCGTATGCTAATTTGCTCCTGGGCTGGTGGGAGGAGACGGTGGTCTTTGGGGAGTCTTCGTTGTTGGACACTGGTCATGTAGTGCTCTGGTCCCGCTTCATAGATGACATATTTGTCCTATGGAGCGGGACCAGGGAGGAGTTCAATACCTTTGTGACAGGTGTGAACTCTAACTCTCTGAACCTTAGGTTTACCTCTGTGGTGGCTGAGGATGAGTTGCCTTTCCTGGATGTGGCTATTAAGAAAAATACAGTTGGAGGGCTACAGACCTCCATCTACCGTAAACCTACAGCCACCAACTCATTGCTGAGGTGGGAGAGCTGTCACCCTCTGCCACTTAGACGGGGTATTCCGGTCGGACAATATTTGAGACTTAGACGCATTTGTTCTGACCCTAAGGATTTCAAGAGACAAGCGGATATCCTGAGACAGCGTTTTTGGAACGCGGATATCCGGACTCCATCTTACGACGGGCATACCAAAGGGCATTTCACTCTGTTAGAACATCTCTGCTGAACCCATCAGGCATAAAGGAGAGAAAGAGTGATGGAATTACACGCCTTGTAGGGTCTTATGATTCGGCCGTCAGTGAGGTCCGTAGGATCATTGGTCAACACTGGGAAACCCTACTGATTGACCCCGACCTGAGAGAGGTACTGTCCCCGAAACCGGCCATCACATTTCGGAGGAACGTGAACCTGAGGGACCATTTGGTCCACAGCCACTTTACACCCCCAAGATTAGTGCCATGACTTGGCTGGGGTCCCCTGTAAAAGGTTGCCACAAGTGCGGCAACTGCAGCTTTTGCCAACATGTCTCCCCAGGTAAAATGATTACAGACCAAACCGGTCATACCCACTATATACGAGACTTCATCAATTGTAAAACTATTGGTGTGATCTACGTCTTGTTGTGCGTTTGTGGGATGAGATATGTTGGCAAGACTTGCAGAGAACTGAGAAGACGGATGGGGGAGCACTTGGGAGATATCCGTAAAAACAAAGATACCCCGGTGGCGAGGCATGTCCATCTTTGCCATGAAGGAAGCACCTCGGCCATCAAGTTCAGGGGTGTAGAAAAAGTGGCTAAGCCCACGAGAGGGGGTGATTGGGAGAGACAAATACTCCAAAGGGAGTGTTGGTGGATTTTCAAACTGAACACCTCCCACCCAAATGGCTTGAATGAACAGCTACAGTATGGTTGCTTTGTCTAGCCCCCCCCTAGCAGTTTAGAGGTCCTCATTCCTCCCTTGCCGTGTACCCTGCTGTATACACGTCTCTTTTATTATTATAATCTGGGTGTTCTATCTTGTGGATCATTATAGGGATATAATGATTCCATCTTGTAAGATCATATTGACTAGTGATCACTCGTGATGCGGAGATCTGCACAAATATTCTACTTATGTTTATGGTAGTTGAGGCTTTTTGACTCCATCCAGGAAGTTGAGAACATATCTGCTCTCCTTCTTTGTCTTTTGCCACTTTTGCGCAAGCGCATAAATTTGCGCTGTTAATACAAGGCCACTGTTTGCCTTATTCCCGCTCCTGTGTGCCGGGTGTAACATTACAACATGTTCCCTTACTTCATGTGGCCTCAGGACTTTCAGGGCGCATGCGCATGCCCTCCGTGTGCGCGGTGACGTCACGTCGTGCGGTTCTACGTCATGGCGTCGCACGCATCACGTGTGACTTCGGCGGCACGCTTTAAAACAGAGCACGGCCGCACTGACAGGTGAGTGCAGCTTGTCCTACGGGCGAACGGGATATACCTCCCGGCGGCTCCTTCTGACCATTGCGGCTTGGCCATACGCCTTTCCAGGTCTGATGTAAGTAAAGTGTGTCCACGTGAGTGTTTTTTCTGTTGTATTAGTGTTATTTCGTGGTGATAGCAAACTTATGAGTATGGTTGTGCTGTTATTTCAGAGTCTACAGAATTTGGGGATAGACCGAGATGATTCACATTGATCTTCCATATTGACCCCGGTCCCCTGATGATTCTAGGGGTCATCCACTAGCCAGTTTTTGATGAAACGCGTTGGGACCAGTTGGTCTGGCTATATCAAGAATCTGTGGCATCTCATTAACCATAAGTAGCCCATACCCTTTTTCTTTGTTTAATTTGTATATTTGCCTTCTTTAACGGCGACTATTTAGCATTTAAGTTTGCACTAGGGCAGGTGGTCTCCTGATTTCTTAACCCCTTATCTAGGGTGTTTTTGAGCAGGGACAGGTTCCGGTGATGGTGCCGCTCCTTGCGGGGTGGGACACTGTCAATAGGTGCAGGGTACAGTAGGCCAAGTAGGGTGACACTAGGACCTCCTCCGTTCCCTTTCCTCCTTGCATGGGACCACTTGCATACAGATATCGATGGCAGTCTTTATGAACGCCTGATATAGGAGAATCTGCATGCACTTTGTTACTATTTGCACTCATTCGGGTGTGTTTTTCTTTTGTATTGGAGGGCAACATTGTTGTTTTATTGATACGTAGTAAAAGTTAAGTTTTAAGTGTGCCCCCTATTTTTTCATTTGGCTGTTTGTCTCTGGGTAGCATATTTTCAGGTGTCTTCATAACACCTGCTTTACAATAGTCCATGTATCTCTACCCACAGTGACTCCACATGTTCATGTCCCTCACTTATATCTTCGCGGACTGTGGGCTTTTGATAGGACTTTACCTAAAGACAGACCCCTCCCCCTCTCCGGTTTTGCCGATCCTTTCTAAACAGACTGTAACCCTGTACATTAATTGCCCAGTGATAGCTATCATCCAGCCATGTCTCAGTTATTCCCACTATATCATAGTCCTCCTCACACATCACTAATTCCAGTTCCCCAGTTTTGTTAGTCAGGCTCCTGGCATTAGTATACATACAATTAAGAGGTTTTTGTATATTTTTAACCCTACACCTTTCATTCTGAACTGTTTTAGTCCCTCCTTCCATTCCTCCACCAGTCCCACTACCTTGCCCCCGGTCTCTACCTGCACTATCTTCCCCTCCTATAACGTAAGTACCCACCCCCCTAGTCCCTAGTTTAAACACTCCTCCAAACTTCTAGCCATCTTTCTCCCCAACACAGCTGCCCCTTCCCCACTGAGGTGCAGCCCGTCCCTAATTCTCTTATATAAAGCATTTTCTATAGCTTCTATAGACCCATAACATGCATCAAGTGTTTCCCACACCATCTTTAGGCCTTTGCCCGGATAGTTTATGTCAATGTCCCTGATTCTTTTGGCATGTTCAGCAGACTCACTTCATAGCCACTTTACCAAGAGATCTAACTCTTCACTACAGGAAAGATCTAAGTCCCTTATGGCATTCTGGGAGGAGGCTCGCCATGCCCTGTAGTTTTCGGGGCAATCGGTGAACTTTTATAAGTTATTTGGTGACCATCTCCTGTTTAGCGAAGAACTTAGCGAAGTCTATGGCAGCCCGGTTAGCGCCAATACTACCCAGTGTGCTGTTGTTATACTGCATGTGTGGTGTATCACCATACCTTTTAGGGGTTTCTGGCTTAGGGAAGTCTGTATGATGCCGTCCTGACGCAAGGTTGTCCCTCTGCACGGGCGAGAGCAGCCTTTTCTTTTATTGAGGACTTGCTAGAGCAGCTTGCTCGTGACCTGGTCCTGTATGATGATGCCTGGCTAGCGGACGTTGTGTGCCTTATGCTGGCTGCTTAATGTCTCTGAGCAGACTCAGTCTAGGTAGGAATGGACTTCAGCATGGTCTGGATCATGCTGCACTTGCTGGGGGCTGCACTCTTACTTCTTGTGAATGTATGGCAGCCGCTGCAACCTTGTACGCAGGACCACGTGTGTTATGGTGGCTCCGTATAGTCAGATCCAGTATCGCTAGTGACTAGCATCTGTTTTACTGTTCTGTCTTCATACACGTTCATTAAGTGTGCAGTCTGACATTCAGCATAAACAATTCCTGTCTTCCAAATAAGAGGACTGTTCTTTGTAGTCTAACTTGTTTATTGGTCAACAGGTCGTACATATGTGATTGATTGATTATATAATTGATTGATAAAACAGGATTGTTTGGTAAAACTACAAAAATACAAATAACATGTATAAGTATTACGCATAGCATACCATTTACTATAACATTACATTAACACTGAAGCACATGGTATAATGGCTGACTGTACATAAGATTGCATGGCTAGCTAACAGTAATAACTCCCTGAGTAACAATTATAACTAGCTGAGCAGTTCTGCAACACACAATATCCCCAAAACAAAAGTAAATCTCTCACCAGATATGCATTTACAAGGAGTTTGAGAAGGAGACATGCATAGGACAGCTCTGCTGATGTGTCCTGGAGACTGGAGACTACTCTTTCCCAGGATGCTTTGCCCTCCCACAATGCAGTAGTCTTTGTAACAGGAAAAACAAAGTGTAATACAAGTTAACACCGCTAGATGGTGCTATAACCACACTAGACACTTCAGAAATACCAAGACTAAGGCAGATGTGATCTGTAATGATTCTTTAACTCAGCTGGGCAGAACAGTTGTAATAGTCTTGCAAAAGACTTAGAGGTTAAAATCTCACACAGGGCGACCAGCATATGGTTAATGTCTGTCAACAAAAGCAAAGTAGTGATTTTGTTTTGTTTTTAGCAATTCTGGGGTTGTGATGGCAGAAATTTCAAATGATGCTGCAGTTGTATGTATTTAGTTTAATGGATGCACTGCTACACAGTGATTGTTGATGGCACACTGTGTATTGTGGACAAGATCACAGCGTAGTCTCAGTCTTATTTAGAGGCTTGTGGTGCAGCCAACATCCCCAGGTGTAAAGACTTGAGACTTCTCAATGTGTCAAGGTGGAAGTGGTGAAGATGACTAAGCTGCAATTGGCACCACAATCTGTGATACAGTCTCACACCACAAGGGCACTTCTTTCCCTTCAACCACTGTGCAAACTATGAAGTATTGCACACAGTTCTGGATACAATATTGTCCACAGTTAGACACCTTTGCACAGTTTATTTGGTGGCAGGCTGACTGGATTGGATCACAAACTTGTATTCTATACAGGCTTGCCTGATATCAGTATGCATGGGTAAGGTGGATTCTTCCTACCGCTACCACCTGCTTCAACTACTCTGCAATGCTCAGCTGAAGAGGTGCATATTTAGGCTACCTGCACAAGGGTGTGGGTAGACTTGCAGAAATACTGCCCAAATTTCCATGCAGGAGGTTTTGCACCAAAATCCACACTTGTTAATTGTAGATTTAGTTGCAGATTTGATGTGAATTTGCAGCAGAGATGTAGCTCTTATAAAGGAAACAGGTTCTTGGCAATAACCAAAGACAACTACCTTTTGTTAACGAGTTCAAGATCTGACTAGAGGGATGACCATACTGGACTGGACTTAGTACTAACCAATAGACCTGACAGAACAGATGTGCAGGTTGGGAAATAGTGGCCACAAAATAATAACCTTCCAATTGTCATTCAAAAAAGTGTTTTGCCAGGGTGGCACAAAAATACCAGACTTCAAAAAAGCTAAATTTGACCAGCTAAGAGAGGCTTTAGCTTTACTAACTGGGACAATGTCCTCAAAAATGGGCAAAAAGGGACAAAAAAGAAAGCATTTAAATCACTAAAACAAGAGGGTAGCAAGGAAACATTGAAAAACTACGAGGGAAAAAAAATAGAATATGTAAAAGACAAAAACAGCCAAACTAGAGACAGAGAGATTCATTGCCAAATAGAGTAAATCTAACCCAAAAATGTTCTTCAATTATATAAATGTTAAAAAGTATAATCCTGAAGGTATCAGCCCTTTACAGAATGATAAGAGGCGAGTTTCAAAAAGCGATGAGGAGAAAGCAAAGCTATTAAATATTTTTTTCTCCAGTGTATTTACTGAGGAAAATAAACTATCATAAAATGCACAATGTAAAAGTAAATTCCACATTAAAAGTGTCCTGTCTGACCCAGGAAGAAGTACAGCGACGTCTTAAAAATATTAAAATAGACAAATTGTTGTGACCAGATGGCATACACCCCCGTGTCCTAAGAGAATTAAGTTATGTCATAGACCAGGCATGTCCAAACTCTGGCCCTCCAGGTGTTGCAGAACTCCAACTCCCATCATGCTCTTCTGTAGGTTGATAGCTGTAGGTTGTCCAGGAATGATGGGAGTTGTAGTTTTGCAACATCTGGAGGGCCGGAGTTTGGACATGCCTGTCCTATTTAAGGACTCTATTTTGACACAGAGTTTTTCACAGGATTGGCGCATAGCAAATGTGGTGCTAATATTCAAAAGGGGGTCAAAAACAGAGCCCGGAAACTATAGGCCAGTCGCGGGTAAGGCTACTTTCACACTGGCATTTTGGTTTCCGTTTGTGAGATCCGTTCAGGGCTCTCACAAGCAGTCCAAAACGGATCAGTTTTGCCCTTAATGCATTTTGAATAGAAAATGTCCAACGCGTTTCGGGGGTCTAAAAGCCCCCTTCTTCTGGAGCGTGTCTCCAATTGAAAAAACTGGAGTCTCCTCTGACTCCAGTTTTTTCAATTGGAGACACACTCCTGAAGCAGGGGGTTTTTAGACCCCCGAAACGCGTTGGGCCACTTATATCTAATAAAAGCGATTGACCAGAAGCCATCCCTTTGTCGGCTGCAATCAATCACTAAGAAATACTACCTGCGATCCTGGCAAGGGGGGTATAGGTCACAGGTGTCTTGAGTTTATCCTGTTGACCACCCCCCTGTAAAGTGAGTGTTACTTGGTTATCCCTGGGAGAATTTACATCCCAGGGGAATAGCGTCTTTAATTGATATAACTCCTCTATACTGCATAGAGACCTTCTAAATATATCTAGCTAAAGGGATTTGGCGCCTGATCTATGTGTTTTCTTCTTCTTTTTCTATTGGGGACATCTCCCGTCCCACTCACCTTGTCTTAAAGGGGAGAACCATTGTCCTACCCCCGTGAAAGCACCGGTGCAGCCTTCCCCTACTTTTAGAATAATGTCACAATTAAAACACCAATCAACGGATTAATAACCACACTTACTCACCCTTGGCGCCTCCCGATTTTTAGTACTAGGCACTTGTTCTAGCTTGATCTGGTTCCCCTGTTGAACCAGTAGTGCTTATTGGTGCTATAAACCTCTTTTTTGCTTTACTTCTTGTAACTGTGATGAGGGGACATCCTCTGCGTCTGGAGGAAAGAAGGTTTCTACACAAACATAGAAGAGGATTCTTTATGGTAAGAACAGTGAGACTATGGAACTCTCTGCCTAAGGAGGTGGTGATGGTGAATTCACAAAAAGAGTTCAAGAGGGGCCTGGATGTATTTCTGGAGTGTGATAATATTACCGGTTAAAGTAACTAGAGGTGGATTGTTAATCCAGAGAGTTATTCTGATTGCCTAATTCGAGTAGGGATTTTTGCCTTCCTCTGAATCAATTTGCAGGATAACAGGCTGAACTGGATGGGCAGATGTCTTTTTTCAGCCCTAAAAACTATTTTACTATGTAAACAGTCTCTGAACTCATGCAAAAATCACAATCCACAAAAAGATGATTGGTCAGCAGCAGATAACATGCTTGTTAATGGTTTCCAGTTACCAACACATATTACTATGCACTGCAGACAGTCTGCAACTTAACTAAAACTTAAAACCTAAAATATCATTAAAAAATCAATTATAAAGATGCTACATTTCACATTGAGTGAACATACTGTATTAGTAATGTTGATCAAAAGTGGAGTGTCACTTTAAAAATTAATAGAAAGTCACCTGGTTAAAAGTTTTGAAGACAAACTCTTTGTAAATAGCATCTCTGGCTGTGATTTCTCCCCATCCCAAAGACTGGAGTTCCTGGACCGCCTGTGTTCTTTCCTCTGGAGTCAATAAGTGAGCCTCTGAAGTCTGCATATAAAAAAATGTGGTTGTGAGGTTGTGTCCACACTTGATTGAAACATTGATTGACATACCAAGGCTGGATTCACACATCCTTATTCACACATCCTTATTTCTCACGTTAGGTCAAGAATTATGAACTCACAGCATCACAGATCCCTATGATGCTGTTAGCTCGGGTCACTTAAACCAATGGGTAGGCCATGACACATGAAATTTATAAGGACATACCATATGATAAATCCACCGCCGCTACTGCGCACATCAGTAAAGGTCATTTCAGATGGACCGATAATCAAAACAATTATCAGAAATTAGCATTTATAGAAATGCTCATCCCAATGGCCTTTGTAAAAGATGCCAGCATTCATTGAGTAATTGTGTCTTTCAGCTGGCACCAAAAAAATGGATTACACTTACTGCTAATTTCCTAATATCATGCATACCCATATAGCATTAACCTCGATCTTGTAATGTTTTATAAACATATGAGGGCTTGAACACATTACAGCCTTGCAAATTTGCTCTATAGAAGCATCAGCCCTCTCAGCCCAGGAGGCCAATAGCTCCCTTGTAGACTCACTGCACTACATTTTATTGGTGGCTCCTTACACATCATATTGTAAGCCTCACCAATAGATAATGTTATCAAATGCACCACAGAACTTTTAGTTTCCTCTGAGACCCTTTATTAACTCCCGGGAACTGTGCAAATAATCGGATTTCCTAAACAACAAAGTTTTACATCCAATTTGTGAAAGGTTTCTTCTCTTTCAAATTTGGGATTTTCACAAAAAGATCTCCTCTTGTCTGAGAAAATCAGAAACTACTTTAGGCAAAAAAATGATCGACTCTGAACACAACCCGGTCTTTTAAACTCGAAAAAAAGGTTCAACATTCTTAGGTGCCTGAATCTCACTCACTAGGTACAAATAAAACAGTTTTACTTAAGAGATATGTCTGTCAAAGGTTCAAAGGGAGGACCAGTAAGACAGGATAGTACCAAGTTTAGATCCCACAAGGAAACCAATAATTTAATTGTGAGCCTCAACCTATCTGCCCCTTTTAGGAACCTGACTACCCAGGTAAGACCAGCAATTCTCACTTCAAATAGTGAACTTAACTCCTTAAGGACACATGACGTATGGGTACGTCATGTGTCCAGTCCCTAAAGATGGCGCCCGCTCCTGGCCGCTGCGGGCACCATCGCTGCGGGGGTCCGGCTGATTCCTGTAGCTGACCCCCGCAGCTGATGATCACGGTCGGCAGCGCTGCCGACCGCGATCATTTAACCCTGCAGATGCCGTGATCAATCCTGATCACGGCATCTGCACGCGCTAAAACCGAAAGTAAAACTTTCGGCAGCGCTCCGGCTCCCCCTAGTGGTGATCGGGAGAATCGGAGCGCTGTAAGGGATAGCCTCAAGCCTTTCATTCAGCTTGAGGCTATCACTTACTATTTCCTATGGAGCCCTTGTTAGCAATAGGGCTTCATAGGAAAGTAGTAAAATGCTCATAAACTCCAATACAAGTGTATTGGCGTTTATGATAGAAGCAATCAGGTAACTGATTTATATAGGTCCCTATGGGATCTATATAAAAGTGTAAAAAAAATTAAAAAAAATAAAAAAAATTAAAAAATAAATAAAAAAAAACTAAAAATTTAAATCACCCCCCTTTCCCCAAAATCAAAATAAAATAATAAAAAAAATACACATCATGGGTGTCGCAATGTGTGAAAACGCCCATAGTATAAAAATATAAAAATATATTTCCCATACGGTAAACAGAAAAACGGAAAAAAGCGCCCAAATGGCCGATTTGCCATTTTTGGACGCTTCATTTCCTCAAAAAAAATTAAATAAAAAGCGATCAAAAAGTCCTACACACCCCATAATGGTATCAACTAAAAGTTAAGATCGCCCATAAAAAATAAGCCCCCATACAACGCCATACACTTATATACAAATACGTTATAGCGGTCAAAACATGGCGACAAAAAAAAAAAAATTTTCCCACTTTTGAATTTTTTCACTATCAAAACGCAAGAAAAGATACACATATTGGGTATCGCGGATTCGTACTGACCTGTAGAATAAAACTAAATGGTCAGTTTCATCGCAAATCAAACGTCGTAATTTAGAAACCCGTAAAACTGTGGTGAAATTGCTTTTTTTTTGCAATTTCACCCCATTTGGAATTTTTTTCCCGCTTCCCACTACACCGTATGCATTATTAAATGATGTCGTTGGAAAGTACAACTTGTCCCGCAAAAAATAAGCCCTCATATGGCCATGTGAACGGAAAAATAAAAAAGTTATGGCTCTTGGAAGGCATAGAGCGCAAAACGAAAATGTAAAAATGTAAAAACCCTGTGTCCTTAAGGGGTTAAGGTATTAGGGCACAGCTCTTTTTAAAACCCTGATTTAAGAAAATTCAAGACTGCTTAAATGGAAAAAAAAAAGTTCTGCAGGAATCTGGGACTTTGTACACCACCAGCTACACCAAATTTTTTAATACATTTTTGAAGTGATTTTTTTCCTGCTAGCCAGTAATGGTATTACTTTATCTGAAAGGCATTTAAAGGTTAACCTTTCAGATTACAGGCTGTAGATTTTCTACTTTTCAGTGAAACGCTGATCCCTGGGAGAGCAGATCCTAGACCCATGGAAGAATCATAGGACCTTGTAACAACAGGAGTTTGAAAAGGAGGAACCATGACTTTCTGGGCCACAGAACAGCAATAAGGATGACATGAGCTCTTTCCTCCCACATTTTCTTCAATAGCATTGGTAAGAGGGACAAAAGAGAGAATGCATAAGCCAGACAAAAATTCCACAGAGCATCCACCTCCACAACCCATCGGGCCTGAAGGATAATAATTTTGTGAGCTTCATAATTTTGCTAAAGCAAACAAGTCTATATGGGGAACCCTCCACCTTTCGCTTATCTTTTAAAAAATCGTCTCCTGTAAACTCCATTCTCCTGGATCTGGACCCTGCTTAAAAATTATGTCTTTACATTTAAATGTCCTTTTAGATGAGCTGCCGAGAGGCATTTCAGATGTCCTTCTTCCGAAATCTGCTGTAAGGCTACGCTCCTTGTGCTGCCTCCCTGATGATTTAAATATGCAACTACTGTTGTGTTGTCTGATCTTACTTAAATGTCTTTTCCCCCAGCAGTGAGGACATACCCACCTGCTCAAAGGACCACTGCCAATGAGAGAGCTGAGAGCAATGCATCCCCAGCCCCACGGACTTGTGTGTGTAGAGACTAATTGAAGATCCTTGAACCCCCAAGGAAACTCTTTCCGTAAATTACTTGGATTTTGCCACCAATCTAGAGACTGGGCCACTATCGGGAAAATGATTAACCTGTCTTCGAATGATTCCTTTTCTCTGTTTCAATTCACCAATAACCACTGTTGAAGGGCCCGGGAATGAAACTGAGCCCACCTGATAGCCAGGATGCAGTAGGTCGGAGTCCCCCTTCAAGGCTTTTGGAATTTCCCTGTTTTTTTTGGACTGGAAAAATAATTTCCCTGCTATTTTTACTAAAGCAAAGTTTTCTCTTCCCAGACCCGACTAGAAAACACTTTTCAGAATCTGAGGCATTTTTTGCAGAATTTTTTGTCCTGCCTGAACAGCATACCACCATGAAAGGGAACACTACACAATTTCATTTTGGAACTAACATCACCAGTCCAGGATTTTAACCATAAAGCACTTCTGTCAGTAACCATAAAGGCTGTGGTCCCAGCAGCCATTCTTACTATTATGGTACCATCTGAAAGAAAATCTACTGCCTTTAGTAAAATAGGAATCCTTCAAGGTGTTATAGCAAGTATTCTCTTTCAATAAGGACTCTAGCTATATCAACTACCTCTTGAGGGATCTAGCTACTGAGGTGGATGCCAAATTTGGATTATCTTTTTATCCATGGATCTTTTAAGAAACCCATATCCTCAAAGAGAAGAGCATTAGAGTTTTTTTACTAGTTTAGCGAGAGACACATCTACCTTAGGGCAATCCGTTAGCACTGCTTCATCCTCTTTAATAAAAGGCAACCTACGTTTGTTAGCCTTAGAAATGATAATGTTCCTGTCTGGAACCTTCCACTCCCTTTTCATTAAAGCATGAAGATTTTTATGAACAGGAAAACCCCTATTTTTCTTTTTTTCAAGACCATAGAAAATGTAATCTAACTGTTCTTCAAGAATAAATATTTTTTAAATTCAGAATCTGACCCCAAAGGATTCTCAGATTCCCAAACGTCAACTTCAGAGTCTGAGCTCACCACATTGGTCTCTCTACGCTTAGAAGAGGACAGACCAGGTTCAGGAATGTAAATTTCAGAAATAGCCAAACGCATTACTTGCTTAATCACGTCTCTTAAGTCATCTTTTAAATCAGGTACTATATATTTAGCAATGTTACTAGTACACTTCTGGAATAATTTATTCTCACATGTATCAACCAGCTAAAAAAGCTGCCAACAGCTGCAAGGTATCCACCTCCCATTGTTTTCAATGGGAGGTCATGATGCAGTTCACGCAGCCCCAGTTTATACCTGCAATCTCTCCAACAGTGCGGTGTTTGGACAGACACCATCGCAAACCGCAGCAGTTGTCCTGTCGAAGTTTAGTTCCATTCTACCACAAGCAGGTCGATAGCCTTCACACTAAAAAAATGTAGGGGTTTCTGCAGCGGACGGACTCCCCATAAGACGGAGGAGCCAGGAGTCCCTTAAAGATGTAATACGTTTTTGTCATGACGCCAGTTGCATTTCAGTAACGAAGGACAGAGTCCCCTTAAGTAGAGTGTTTTGGTTGTACCCACGTGTAGGAATTCCAGAGTGGTGTAAGGGTAGCCTATGGTGGCCCTTTACAGTTGTGTAAAAATTATTCAATCCCCAATGCTGTAAGGGGTTTTAGGGAATTTAGTGTACATTTGTAATTGTGTTCAGAATGAAATCTTACAAGGACTTTTTAAAGAACCAAATGCAACTAAAATGACATCAATTATTTTTGTAATACAGTATTAAATGTTTTTTTTTGCGATTTCTTCATTGACACAATTATTCAACCCCTTAAAGACTACCACTCTTAAGAACAGAGGTTCATTCAAGTGTTTTCGATCAGGTATTGAAAACACCTGTGGATGTCAAGGAGCAGCAATCAAGCATAATAAGCACCAATTAGGCAGATTTAAAATGACTGTGATACTCCGCTCCTTCTAGACATTTACTGGTGTGTTTACAGACATGGTGAAGTCAAGAGAATGGTCCAGAAAGACAAGAGAAGAGGTGATATCTCTTCACAGGAAGGGCAATGGCTATAAGAAGATTGCAAAGATGTTAAACATACCAAGAGACACCATAGGAAGCATCATTCGCAAATTCAAGGCAAAGGGCACTGTTGAAACGCTACCTGGTCGTGGCAGAAAGAAGATGCTGACTTCAACTGCTGTGCGCTAGCTGAAGCGCAAAGTGGAGAAAAGTCCCCGTGTGACTGCTGAGGAACTGAAAAAAGATTTGTCAGATGCGGGTACTGAAGTTTCAGCTCAGACAACAAGGCGCAAACTGCGTAATGAAGGCCTCCATGCCAGAACTCCCAGGCGCACCCCCTTGCTGTCTGCAAATAATAAGAAGAGTCGACTGCAGTATGCCAAAAGTCATGTGGACAAACCACAAAAGTTTTGGGATAGTGTTCTGTGGACTGATGAAACAAAATTACAACTGTTTGGGCCCATGGATCAACGCTATGTTTGGAGGAGGCCTATGAAGAAAAGAACACTTTGCCTACTGTGAAGCATGGCAGGGGGGTCAATCATGCTTTGGGGCTGTTTTGCTTCTACAGGTACAGGGAAGCTTCAGCGTGTGCAAGGTACCATGAATTCTCTTCAGTACCAGGAGATATTGGATGAAAATGTGATGCAGTCCGTCACAAACCTGAGGCTTGGGAGACGTTGGACCTTTCAACAGGACAATGATCCCAAGCATACCTCCAAGTCCACTACAGCATGGTTGCAGATTAAAGGCTGGAACATTTTGAAGTGGCCATCGCAGTCACCAGACTTAAATCCGATTGAGAACCTCTGGTGGGACTTAAAGAAAGCAGTTGCAGCGCGCAAGCCTAAGAATGTGACTGAACTGAAGGCTATGGCCTATGAAGAATGGGCGAAGATACCTGTAGATCGCTGCAAGACACTTGTGTCAAGCTATGCTTCATGTTTAAAAGCTGTTATAACTGGATAAGGATGTTGTACTAAGTACTAAGATTGAATGTCACTTGGGGGTTGACTAAAACTGATAATGATGTGAGCACAGAAAAGACATTTGTGGTTATTTCATTATAAATGTTATGTTATATTTGTCTGACTTACAAGTGCCTCTTTGATTTAATTGTAAACAAGATGACTGAAATGATCAAAAATCAATGTCAAACTGGCCAAAACACTCAATTTCAGTGGGGGTTGAATAATTTTGAACACAACTGTAGGTGATGTGGCTGTGCACGTGTCACAGTGCTCCTAACTGGATATTCTGGAACCCTAAGCGTTGTAGTCCAAAGCAGTGCAAATAGGGTGAATAGTTGAGTGGTTGGTAGAATAAATTGAGTCCAGACTTGTATTGAAGTTGATAACAGCTTTACTTGAATAAACTTGCATCAGGGAACTTTTCTTCGTTACCAGATGGCTTTGGCATTAATTCTGGCAGGCAAACACATTTGGCTCTGCTACATCTGTAACTCTCTAGCTCTGCTGTGTCAACTGGATTAAATAGAAACGTTTCCTTTGCTGTAACTTATCTTTCAGTGGTCTGACTCTGTCTTTATCTTTATCTCGGTCTTTATCTTTATCCAGGGAACTTCTCCTCCTGGCTTCTGAGGCTCTTTTCTCTTGTTCTAGCAGAGTTGATGGCACTCTGGCTGGCCTTGGCAGGGATCCTCTAGACTGACCTTCACTAACTCCTCCCTCTCTAGAGAGGGCTAGAATGGATATAAGGCTCCACTCTAGGCAAACTAGCTCTGCCAAGCTTGCTGCCACCTGCTGGTGAACCAGGCTCATTACATGTTAACATCATAAAATAAGAAATACAATTACACATTATGCAGGACCTGGCAATAAATACACATAATGACACAGAATCAACCATAGAAGATAGTAGAGAGGTGTAAAAGGTGGTAATGCACTTCTGGGACATTACATCTCTGCCATATAGGATTTGCCTTGCAAAATCTGCCCTGATGTTGGGGCAATTTCTGTGGCAGTTTTTGATGGAGCCTTTTCTTTGAGCCCAAGCCAGATTAGGGTTGGAAGGGAATCAGAGTTATAAAGGAAGGACTTACACTCTGGTCTGCTGAATCCAGTTCTGGCTTAGGGTCAAAACCCTGCATCAGAAACTGCCACAAAAAGCTGTGTGTGACACCACCGTTACACTTTTGTATTTTGGACAATACCTGCAAGCAATAACCATAGGGGAGTCAAAAACAGGCCCAACCTGGGCATCTACCACTAGCTACCACTTTGTATCTGCAGCTGGCAAGTCATCACTCCCCCTTCAAAGTACTGATGTCATTCCACATACTTCAGGCAACCTTCCACTGCCTAAATAACCTACAAAAACCTCTCTCTGCACATCAATAATCATCCATGGACCTAGTACCTCTACTTAAACTTTAACCAAAAGAAAACATGGGATACTGATATTTATAAATATATAAAATAGTTTATATTAAATCAATACAAACATACATGACTGATCAGTTGACAGAAATAGACAAAATTAGATACAGAAGAAAATGGCTGAGGCACCCCCAGCAGGATAGGATACATCTAACAGATCATCAAAAATTCTGAGAGATACAATATAAAGCACCCTGGCACTAATAGTAGAATGTAATGATGAAATATCAAATCTAATTCAGGGCTCCAGACTAAAAAAAAATAACCAGGAGCCATTGGGTCCTAAACTAAAAAATTTAGGAGCCAAATCAAATTTTTTAGTCGCTAAATTTAAAATGCATATAATTAAAAAAAATGGACTTGGAGGAGAAGATGAGATGCAGGTCACAGTAATGAGCCAGCTCTACACATAGGAGAATACAGCAGCACATACCTTTTATATCCCACATCTACTTGGGGACAAGGTGACTAAAAATGGCGAGTTGCGCGGTTTTGATTTTTTTTTCTGTTACGGCGTTCACCGCAGCGGAAATATTTTAATAGTTCACACTTTTTCGGGCGTGGTGATATGTAATTTGTTTATTTTTTGTCTGTAAATTTTATATGTAAAATTGGAAAAGGGGGCAATTTAAACTTTTAGTATTTTAGTGTTTTTTTTTACTTTTTATTTAAAAACTATTAGCCCTCTTAGGGGTTAGAACCTGTGACACATCTGAGGGGTTAATTGCCGCGGATCGCATGACCTGTTACTAGTGAGGCCGGGTTTGTGATATCGCTGCCGACACTTGTATTATCATGTTTTACATCCATTGGTGGCCACAGCTCCTCCTCCCCCTCCCTGCTATCTCCCCATTGGTGGCAGCGGCTGCCGCGTCACAGTGGGGCAGGAGGAACTCCCTCCTTCTCCACTGTGCTAGGAGCGCTGAGAGCAGCCTGTTCCATGTTCTTTAACCAATACTGGGCAGCGCAGCGGTCCAGTCGCAAATGGCGACAAGACTAAAAACTCTTGTCGCCATCTGCAAATTTTAAGGCGCATTGGCGACCGTTTTGGTCGCCATCTGGAGCCCTGTAATTACTAGAATATCTTCCTAGGTCATGTATGCAAGTTCCTAAGTAGTGCCACGGATACAATGCACAATTAAGCCCTAATGTTGTATTGCATCTTCAGCATCACAAGCCCTCTGCAGTTAAACCAGCACAAAAAGTATAAACTGTGGATATACTGTGGTGCTGAAGCTGGTGGTCAACATACATATAGAGTATATAGATAATTATCCCACATGAACATTAATAAATAAGCATTATAGGTATCTCCTCAAATACAATCACATAGATATATATTCCAATTCACCCAGGGACATGAGGCAGGACAGCTTATGCGTCAGATCACGTCTCAGCGCGCGCCTGTGAGCAGGGTCTTAAAGAGAACAGCATACTTTTAAATCAACATAGCATCAGACGGCACTTATGGAGCATAGATGTTAATTAACAGCCTAATGTATATAAATTAATGAACATATATCAACCTTAAAAGGGAATCTGTCACCTGCCTATCACCATTTTTTTCCCCTTTAGCCATGTGTAATGAAGTACCTTATATCTGGATCTGTTCTTCTTTTTGCTTTGTCTCTTGTCATTTTCCTTAAAATACAATTTTTCCATTATGCAAATTAGTATCCAAGAAGCCCAGAGGGGTGTTTTTTCTCTGCCAATGAACCCAGGAATGCCCCCCTGATGTGCCCAGCCCGCCTAAATTTGAATCCACAAGAACGCCTCCAGCAGCAGAAATGTAACTGCTCCGCACCCCCAGATACCTTCGCTTTCAGGCAGGAATAAAGCCCCGATCTTCATCTCACCAGCCGCCGGAATTCTCTCGCAGGCACAGTGCCACTATTAAGGCTGTTGCCGTCAGTTGGCGTAGCATCGCACAGGCAATCGCCGGCACTGCGCTTGCGCGAGAATTCCGGGGGCCGGCGAGATGAAGATCGAGGCTTTATTCTTGCCTGAAAGCGGAGGTAGGCGGGGGGGGGGGGCGGAGCCGTTAGATTTCTGCTGCTGGAAGCGTTCTTGTGGAATCAAATTTAGGCGGGCTGGGCACATCAGGGGGGCGTTCCTGGGCTCCTTGGCAGAGAAAAAATGCCCCTCTGGGCTCCTTGGATCCTAATTTGCATAATGGAAAAATTGTTTTTTTAAGGAAAATGACAAGAGACAAAACAAAAAGAAGAACAGATCCGGATATAAGGTACTTTATTACACATGGCTAAAGGAGAGAAAAAATAAAATGGTGATAGGCAGGTGACAGATTCCCTTTAAGGTAACACCACAATGATATCAATTACATACTATTAAATTTCATCATTGCTTTTCTTCATTGTTTTTTCTTCTCTTTAAGAGAGAGCAGAGTGTGTATAGTTATGCAGTGAAGAAAGAGACAAAGACAAAGAATAAGAAAGACCATTTATAAAGTATAAGGCTCCATTCAGACATCCGTGGTGTGTTGCGGAACGGATGCGGACCCATTTGCGGAAGTGTGAATGGGGCCAAATAGTACAAGCAAACAATTCCCTGTGTTGTATTCATTTTGATGTTTACTTGAAAGAAAACTAGGCACTTGTCACTTTTTTGGGGGATGCACTTATTCCACCGGATTCCACGAATGTAGATCCCAGTGGTTTGACTGGATCCCTATTTTTTTATTTATTATTTTATGTGTTTTGTTTTTTGTATTTTGCATGTATTTTTGCACTTCTTATTCATTTGTTGTGGGGAAGGAGCACACTAACCATCTGGACTCCTATCCGGTGTCTTGCTCGCATACTCATCCAGAATCGTTCACGTTTTTGGAATATTATATTTTAATTATGTAATTCTTGTCATTTTGCACGTGACTGTTTACACTTTAGTCACTAAATACACAATTTGTATTATGTGGGGGAGATGCATTCTTTCCACTGGTACCTGCTGGCGGGGCCCTTTGGATGTGTTTGCACCTCCGCCCTCCAATTAGGTTAAATTCTACACTTATATCAAATATTAGGTAGACACTCCCTTTTTTTCTTTTGGACACTCCCTTTTTTTCTTTTGGGATGTATATTAAAAAATATTTATTGTTTTCATTGACCATATATGATTAGGTATATGCATTTCACTTCACATAAGGGGACACACTATATATAAATATTTTTTTTATTAGATATAATGAAATATACTATACCTTAAATGTTATTTTATTTATCTAATAGTATGTAATTGAAATCATTGTGGTGTTACCTTTAGGTTGATATATGTTCATTAATTTATATACAATATGCTGTTGATTAACATCTATGCTCCATAAGTGCCGTCTGCTGCTATGTTGATTAAAAGTATGCTGTTGTCTTTAAGACCCTGCTCACAGGCACGCACTGAGAAACCGACGCATGCGCTGTCCGGCCTCTGTCGGGACGTGCCTCATCATGCGTCATCGCGCTGCGTGTGTGGCGTGGTGTATGCCGAACGAGGAGGCCGGACATCATGGCGGACTCGTGCCACTACCGGCAAGCGTCAGGTGATTTGATTTAAATTACCTCGCTTCTCCATTAAATATACCCCCATTTGAATCACTGACATTACCACCTGACCAAGCTTTGAGGAGCGAAACGCGCTCAAAAATATGCCCAAAACCCCCCCAAAAAAATCTATTTTTCAGGAAAAAATGTTAGGAAACATTCTTTCCTGTATATTCAATTGTATATAAAGTGCAATTGCTGCCAAAAATTACAAGCAAGAGACACTCCGAAACAGCCTGTATATCACATAAAGGAGGGCCTTATTCACATTGTGGTACAATTGTTCAGGTAGTGGGACTCCTACACTCATAAAGCCTACGCACTAAGTGAAAGGGCTGCCAAAAATTTCAAGGAGCCGGTGCAGCGTGAATAGTCCCTACCTTATGAGTTTTTCCTACCGCACCAACTGAGCATGCTCAGTACAAGTAAAGTCCCCGCCCACAGCCTAATTCTCCCTTTAGTAAAAACCCCAAATCTACATTAAGTTGTACCCTTTGCGGGCTCGCTTCGCTCGCCACGCATCGGGCTCGGCATCGCTGCGCTCGGCTCTTATAAAAAATAACTCCATGCCGCCATTGATAGTAAAGAATGAACTGGATAGTAAAGAAAAGGGAGAATAGGCTGTGGGCGGGGCTTCACTTGTACTGAGCATGCTCAGTTCGGCGGTAGGAAAAACTCATAAGGTAGGGACTATTCACGCTGCACCGGCACTACAAAACACCCTTTATTACACATAAAAGAGGGCATCATACACACACACACTTGAAAAATTATGATTGGTGGCCTGCTGGTGACCCTTAAAAACATTTGGAGCAAGGGCCTGCTGGTGACCCTCTAAAACATATCGGGCAGGGCCTGCTGCTGAGCTGACCATCTAAAACATTAGGGGCGAGGGGCTGCTGGTGAGCTGACCCTGTAAAACATTATGGTTAAGGGCATGCTGGTGAGCTGATCCGCTAAAAATTGCAGTGGAGGGAATATATACAATCTGGAGGAGGAGGAGGAGGAGGAGAAGAAAAGAAAATTCAACCATATACACTTGTCTTGTGGTGGAAAAGGTGCATGGGAATACACTACAGTAGAACATTATAAACAATACATTGAAATTGCCTTTATGTTCATCATCATCTCAGCTGTCCTCTGGTGGAGTTGAGAAGTCAGGGGCAATCCAGGCCTTGTTCATTTTTATCTGAGTCAACCTGTCAGCATTGCCAGTGGACAAGCAGATACGCTTATCAGTTATAATGCCACCAGTAGCACTAAATACATGCTCAGACAAAACGCTGGCAGCAGAGCAAGCCAGCACCTCCAAGGCGTAGAGCGCAAGTTAGTGGCACGTGTCCAGCTTGGACACCAAGTAGTTGTAAGGCACTGAGGGATCATTTAGGACACTGACACAGTCTGCGATGTATTCCTTCACCATCTTCCAAAACTTTTCCCTCCTTGTGCTACTAGGCTGTGCTTCAGGGTGAGGTTGCTGGCGGGGTGTCATGAAAGTGTCCAATGCCTTAGGCTACTTTCACACTGGCGTCTTCACACTGGCATCTCATGTATCTGCACAGACGGATCCGCACTGATAATACAACCGCATGCATCCGTTCAGAACGGATCCGTTTGTATTAGCAGCGCTTTGGTGTCCGCCTCCAGAGCGGAATGGAGACTGAACGGAGCCAAACTGATGCATTCTGAACGGATCCTTATCCATTCAGAATGCATTGGGGCAAAACTGATCCGTTTTGGACCGCTTGTGAGAGCCCTGAAACGGATCTCACAAGCGGATCCAAAAACGCCAGTGTGAAAGTAGCCTCAGAGAGTGTTGCCCTGCCTTCCTTCGTTGCCTAAGGAAGTACGGACTCTGCAGGCCACGTTGTCCGATGGAAAATTTTGGAGCAATCTCTCAACAAGTACCTTCTGGTATTGCATCGTTTTACTCATCCTTTCCACCACAGGAATGAGAGATGAGAAGTTCTCTTTGTAGCTGGGGTCAAGAAGGGTGAACACCCAGTAATCTGTGTCATCTAAAATGCGTATAACGCGAGGGTGGCGGGAAAGGCAGCCTAACATGAAGTCAGCCATGTGTGCCAGAGTACCAACAGGCAAGACATCGATGTCAACATCAGGATGATTCTCCATCCCCTCATCCTCCTCCTCCTCTTCTGCCCATCCACGTTGAACAGATGGAATTAAAGTTCCATGGGTACTACCCTCTGTAGCAGAGGCAACTGTCTCCAGCTCCTCCTCCTCGTCATGGCCCAATTTGAGCTTAGAAGATGTACTGTGGGTGGTCTGGCTATCACCCTGTGTAACATTCTCCCCCATTTCCTCATCTGCCACATTCAAAGCGTCCTCCTTAATTGTGAGCAGCGATCGTTTGAGTAGACACAGCAGTGGGATGGTTGCGCTGATAATAGTGTTATCGACACTAACCATCTGTGTGGATTCATCAAAGTTCTTTAAAACCTCACAGAGGTCTGACATCAATGCCCACTACTCGGATGTGAATAGTGTCAGTTGACTGTAAAGGCGACGACCATGTTGCAGCTGGTATTCCACAACTGCCCTCTGCTGCTCACAAAGCCTGGCCAACATGTAGAACGTAGAGTTCTAGCGTGTGCTCACGTCGCACAACAGTCGGTGAGCTGGAAGCTGCATGCACTGTTGCAGCGTTGACAGACTGGCTGAAGCTGTGGACGACTTGTGGAAATGGACACATGTGGCGTGCCTTCACTAGTAGCTCTTGCAAATTTGGGTAGGTTTTGATAAACCGCTGAACCACTAAGTTTAAGACGTGGGCTAGGCAGGGGATGTGTGTCAGTTTGTCACTAACTGCCATTGTCAGACACAACCATGCCTGGTTGTAGGTTGAATGGCGAGAGCCTGTTGTCCCCTAAGCAGATCAGCTTTAGCACAGCCTGTTGATGCTTACCCACAGCAGTGCTACACTGCTTCCAGCTAGCTACTGATCGCTGACTGCTGTTGGAGGTGGAAGTGGAGGAGGAGGAGGAGGCGGCAGAGGAGGAGAAGTGGGAGTTGGAGCCAGTAACCCAGCTGCTGGCGGAGACCCTAATGGACGTAGTGCCATCCCAGGGTACAACTCACTCCCGGCGTTCACAACATTCACCCAGTGTACGGTCAGGGAAAAGTAGCGACCCTGGCCACCAGCACTTGTCCATGTGTCCGTGGTGAGGTGGACCTTCCCAGTAAGTGCGTTGGTCAGGGCACGGGTGATGTTCTGGGACACATGCTGGTGTAAGGCGGGCATGGCACACTGTGAAAAATAGTGGCGGCTGGGGACCGCGTACCGAGGGACGGCCGCCGACATCAGGCTGCGGAAGGCCTCAGTATCCACAAGCCTAAATGGCAACATTTCGAAAGTTGCGCATTTAGTGCTATGGCCCGTGGGTGGGTATTTGCGCTTGTGTTCAAATGCCTGTGTTATCAACATTTGGATGCTGTGCTGGGACAGGGAAGTAGATTTTGTTGCTGACGGTTCATGCGAAGGTCCAGGTGCAGGACGAGGGGCATCCGGGCCTGCGCCTTCGACAGGGGATAGGGCAGCAGTGCGTAGCACAGGGGAAGAGGAGGCAGTGGTGTGACCCGCAGACCAAGATTGGGACCCAGGCGTTCGGCCCACTTATTAGGGTGCTTGGATGCCATGTGGCGGATCATGCTGGTAGTAGTGAGGTTGCTAGTGTAACGACCCGGCTCATTTTGGTACGGCAAAGGTTGCAAACTACCACTCTTTAGCCGTCTGCACTTTCCGCAAAAAAGCGCCATAATGCGGAACACCTACCCTTTAGCAAGGTAGATTTATGCATGGGTATGCTCCGTGTAACAGTTGCGGGCCTGTTTGGTGTGGGCCGACTTCTCCATTTTGCCACCCCACTGCCTCTTCCAGACTGTTGCGGTGCTGCGGATCCCTCCCCCTCTGTACTGCTGTCCTCGCTTGGCTTTTCACCTTCCCATGTTGGGTCAGTGACCTCATCGTCCACCACCTCCTCTTCAACTTCCTCACTCTGCTCATCCTCCTGAATTGACCTAACCACAACCTCAGTGATTGACAACTATGTCTCATCATCATCCAACTCGTGAATGAATGATTGCCGTTCACCACTGTCATCTTCTTGAGACTGTGAAGACTCAAGAGGTTGGGAATCAGGGCACAATATCTCAAGTACCTCTTCAAGCGTGCTTGACGAGAGAGCCAAACCAAGTACTGGCGATAAAAAGAGGTCATGTGAATATCCGAATGTGGGATAACTTGTTTGGCCAGACTCATGGTGGGAGGAAGGAGGATCAGAGTGAGGATTTGGTTGACCAGACTCTTGGCTACAGAGACTGGACTTAGTGGAAGAGAGGGTGGTGCTTAACCGACTGGAAGCATTTCCTTCAGCAATCCAACTGACCACCTGTTCACACTGGTCCGACTTAGACAGTGTTGTCCTGTGTTGCCCAGCTAACATGGACATCAAGCTGGGTAAAGTGGATTTTTTTGTTTTTTCTGGTGCACTGGCAGCAGGCACAGTTTATTTGCGCCCAGGGCCACAGCCTCTGCTTGCACCATCAGCATCACGTCCACTTCCCTGTCCCTTTGTGCTCGCCTTCTTCATATTAATAGTTTTTTCTGTAGATGTGGCGCAGATTGTTCTACTGTCCGCTAAAGACACAGTTTTCTAATGCAGGACAGTACTGGTTACAGAACACCACAGATTTTAGACACTATACTAGGCCCAGATTAATGGAAGTTGCAATATACACAGTGTTTTCAGATGCTGTTCAGTATTGGATACAAAAAGCCACAGATTTTGGACACTATACTAGGCCCAGATTAATGGAAGTTGTAATATACACAGTGTTTTTTAAGGCAGGACAGTATTGGTTATAGACCACCACAGATTACGGACACTATATTAGGACCAGATTATTGGAATTATTGATGCAGGACAGTATTGGTTACAGAGAACACCACAGATTATGGACACTATATTAGAGATTATTAAAGAGAGTCAGTCTGCGGATGATGTGCAGTATATGTCACTAATAGTTATAAAATAAAAATATCTTGCTGCTGTGAAACACACACAGTAGCCCTTAAAAAGATTTTGGGTTCTTTGAAAAGCTTTTGGTATTAAATACAGCAAATTTCTCTCCCTGCACTATCTGTCCCTTCCTTAGCACAGATGTCCCTGACACTGCTGTTAAATATATTGTTGATCTAAAACACACACACACACACACACACAGTAGTCCTTAAAAGGACTTTTGGATCTTTAAAAAGCTTTCTCTAACCAAAATCGCTGAAATTGGCTTCCTGCTCTGTCTTTCCCTTCCTACCCGATGCTCTCCCTGACTACGTCTGAGTCGAACATGCGTCATCAGGTGCTATATAACCTCCGATGACGCGTACCGGCCAGCCAATCACTGTAATGCCAGCAGCTAACATGGCTACTGGCATTACAGTGAGGGCAGTACTTACCTGCACCTTTATTGGCTGATTAAAACCCGCAAAACATGCGGGGCCGACACTTGAGCATTTCGCTCGAGCACCTGCGGTACTCGGTCGAGTACCGCCATGTGCAGAGCATAGCGATGCTTGAGCCGAACCGGTGCTCAGCTGAGCATGCTCACTCATCACTAAATACAATATTAGGGCCTAATTGTGCATTGTATCTGTGGAACTAAGTCATTGTTTGAGAACTTACATACATTACCTAGGAAGATATTCTAGTAATTAGATTTGATATTTCATCATTACATTCTACTATTAGTGCCAGGGTGCTTTATATTGCATCTCTCAGAATTTTGGATGATCTGTTAGATGTATCCTATCCTGCTAGGGGCGCCTCAGCCATTTTCTTCTGTATCTAATTTTACATCATATCTATTTAAGTCAACTGATCAATCATGTATGTTTGTAATTGATTTAATAAATACGATTTTATATATGTATATATATATCAGTATCCTATGTTTTTTTCTTTTGGTTAAACCTTGCACTGGGTGCTGATACCCCTATTGCGAGACACACATCCACTGTACATGGTGGAAATGCGGATGTGATTAAATTTCAGGCTATAGAGGTGGTGAGAAGATCCCCTAGAGGAGGTGATTTTGACAAGCGACTACTACAAAAAGAGACACAGTGGATTTATTGTTTGCGCACAATTCAACTGCAGGGTCTCCAATGAGTACAACTCTTGTTTGCTTTCTTTGAGGTCCCTGTTCAGGCTATGTGCCTCAGATGATTATGGGGAGCGTCTCCGGTGTCCACAGTCAGATGAGGACATCACCACCATATACTACAGTAACTCATACCTGGCTGTGTATCTCAGTCTGGCTGTGTATCTTAGTCTGGATGAGTATCTCAGTCCCACATGTAGTCGCTATGCATCACCTCTATGCACTACGATAACCTATATGGTACATCACCACCATGTATTACCGTAATTCATACCTGGCTGTGTATCTCAGTCTGGCTGTGTACCTCAGTCCCACATGTAGTCACTGTGCATCATCTCTATGCACTACGGTAACTTATATGGTATATTACCACCATGTATTATGGTAACTCATACCTCCTAATATCCTGGAGTCTTTACAAATGAGTAACAACAACTACAGCGGTTACTCTTCACATATAATTGCTTTCTGAACAAGACTTCGATCACTTCTCTATAATGCCATGCTACTTTATTTGAAAAATCGCTGGTTGGTCGCTCTAACATTAATATGCGAATGTTTTGACATTCGTCTGTGATCACCTCAAAGAGGGGGCGGGTAATTTGGGTGGGGAGTTTGCTGCGGCATCGCTGTGCGTCCTGTCCTTTCATTGGCCGCCCCAGGGTCAAACCAATGTAACTGAACTATGCTTGACTTGCGTTCACACTACAGAAGTGGTCGGTGTTTATCCAGCCCCCTGTAATATGTAACAGGTGGACTCAAGCGTTTTGCTCACGCCCAGTTACTGTCCCTTGATTCGTGGTCACAGGGCTGGCAATTTGGCATCTGTTTCATACACATGAACAGATGTGCTATTTCATGCAGCCCACCCTAGTGAGTAGATGTTTATCAATAGATTAATCTGGTTAATTTGGTCCAGGGCCATCTACACTGGGTGACTGAGCTGAGCACCTTGTCCGTGCCACGGTGCGCATATCTGGTTGTGGACAGATCACTACAGCCTTTTTGGCGTGTTGCTGCAACCTGTGTACTGCACCTTAAGTGGATTTCCTAGTGACTGCATCCACACCTGAGCGGTACCGCAGAACGTTGTTTTCCCCGCAATACCCCGGTCTGTCTCAGGGTTTGTGGATAGTATTTGGTCACGCGGAATTTTATATATTTGGTAGGTTACTTTTCCTTGCACATTTTTTCTATTTTTGCATATTTAATCAAGTATTAGTTTTACTTAATCTTCATAGCGTTCCTATCCACAGTGAATTATTTTTGACGGTGGAACACCAACCACTATTAGCTTGTCAGTGATTTAAACCTTGCACTGTCCACTCCCCTAAAAAATACTGATGGTCATAGTCCTATTTCTTATTGCAGTAGCTATGTACTGCTGGTCAGTAACTTGCTGCAGCCGCACATTACCCTGTCTATGCCAGATGTTTACCTGTGGCTTTGAAAGAAGACCCAGGGAGCTTAAACCAAGCTTTAGGGAGCAGGTAAATATGCATCAGCTGACAGGTCTTGCTGGGTAGCGGGTGGTTTTAAAAATTGAGATGAGACTGGACAACCCATTTAGGTTTTTGGATCTGAACATGGGCGTAGCCATAGGGGGCCCAAAGAACCTTGTGCCACATTAGAAGACACACAAAGCACTGAGGGAAAGGGGACCCAAGTTGAACTCTTGCACCAGGGCCCATGAGCCGTTAGCTACGCCCCTGGATCTGAACAGGTTCAGGTTTCCTGATGCTGTTCTGGAAGCCAAAATCAGTGAATTCAAAAAAGAAGTAGCATCTACCCTTAATACTTTTCTTTTATGATTCACTTGAGATTTAAATTTCTAATACTTGATTGGCAGGGCTTCTGTGGAACAGTTATGTTTTCAACGTGTTTGCCCATCTAAACATTTATGGTGTAGCGCTAGAATACATATGCCACATATGTTAGATGGGATTGAGTCCCAGAGGTATAACCAGCACCTACCTTGACAACAGGGCCCCCAAAGTAAAAAGGAGAGCAGCCATGCAAATGTGTCCACCCTCCATTCACCACTATGTGAGTTTCAAAAATAGCAGATCATTGGGTCGGCTATTTCCAGCAATCCCAAAGTGGTGGCCGAGCTTGCATACCTTGCTCTACATTCAATACTATGGGACCTTTAAAAATAACCGAGCGCACTCACTCGGCTATATTAAGAATAGTGATGAGCGAGCACCAAAGTGTTGTGGTGTTCGGTCCGAACACACAGTGATATTCGTGCGCTCGGCCGAGCACCCGAGTATAACGGAAGTCAATGGGAGACAACAAAAGGTACCCCCTGCTCGGATGAGGGGAGGGTGCCTGGTTCAAAAGAAAAAGGTCAGAAAGTGACAGAAACACCACCGAAGTGGATCTGGAACAGCATGGGGATCATGTCTGGGTGCATCTTGGGCTCCAAAGTCGCTGCTGGGAACCATGTTGTCCCAGTTGTATGCCACTTTTAAAGACCTCCAAAAATACGCCCAAAACCCCGCCCCCTCAAAACAAAAAAACATTTTTAGAGGTAAAATTGTTAGGAAACATTCTTTCCTGTATATTCAATTCTATATACAGTACAAGTGCTGCCAAAAATTACAAGGAAGAAGCACTCAGATACAGCCTGTATATAACATAAAGAAGGGCCATATTCACATGGTGCTACAATTGCTCAGGTACACTGCTACACTCATAAAGCCTATGCACTAAGTGAAAGAGCTGCTAAAAATTACAAGGAACCAGCACTGCAATACACCCTTTATTACACATAAAGGAGGGCATCATACACACCCTTGAAAAATTATGATTGGTGGCCTGCTGGTGACCCTCAAAAACATTAGGAGCAAGGGCCTGCTGATCTGACCACCTAAGAAGTTAAATGACTCGGTCAGCACAGGCTACCAAGAAAGAATGACCAATTTCAATTTCACATAGTAGACTTAGCGCTGGGAAATGCACAGGTAAGGAAAACAGAACAAATTGAAATCAAATTTATTTTTGGTCGTAATAATGTCACATTGCAGAGTTAGCGCAGGGAATGGCGGTCAGCACCGGCTACGAAAAAAAAAAGACCAATTTCTAATCGATATTTTTGTTTTGGTTCCAGATAACGTCACATAGCAGAGTTAGCGCAGGGAATAGTGGTCAGCATTTGTTGCCTCTTTAGATGATGGAAACTCATTACCAGAACTATACCACAATTACAAGCTGCTATCTGACTATCTAGGAATTTTATTGTCTACCCCAAAGAAAGATTTAGGGAAAGTGGCACATACAATGAAAAAAAGGAATACAATAGATTTTATAAAAGCTTTAGTTTTCAAACCAGGGATATCAACATTTGACTGTATTACCTGTAATGTTCTCCACAATATAAAGAAAGATGGTCAATCCTTAAAAAGACAAAATCGCAGATAAAAGAATTCCTGAATGCTCATTCCCTCCTGGAAATGGACATGCTTTCGAGTGTCTGCTGATAATAGTAATTCCTCAAAGCCCGAAATGCGAAAGGATCTAATATGTCCTGAAAAGGCATCTTCAAAGAAGGAGAGGAGAAATGGAAATATTTACCCCTGTGCCACTATATAAAAACCAGAATCCTGTAAAAAACACATGCGTGAAAGATTCACCACCAAAGGAAAGCAAATTATGTTTCCTTCCAAGTCTGAAACATAAAAAAGAATATACCATGTGAGCTGACCCCCAAATTTTTTTTAGGTGAGGGCCTGCAGGTGAGCTGACCCTCCCTGAAGAGGGACATGAGGAGATCTTGTGCACTGATCCCCAAACTCTTTAGCATCCACAGTCAGAAGAAGTTGACGGAGGGGAATGGCAATTAGTGTTTCACTAATTGTTGGTGGATGATGCGAATGAGACACAGTTGTCAATGAGTGAGGGTCTTGTTAGGGCAACACAAGTCAGGAGGATGACCAGAGTGAGGAAGTAGAAGAGGAGATGGGGGACGATGACATCACTGACCCAACCTAGAAAGGTGGCAAGCCAAGCGAGGACAGCAGGACAGAGGGAGAGGCATCCACAGCACTGCAACAGGCTGAAAGAGGCTGTGGGGTGACAAAAGGGAGAAGGCGGGCCACACCAAATAGGCCCACAACTGTTCCCCCTTGCGGAAATCTCCCTTGCCAAGGGGTAGGTGTTCCGCAGTCTGGGGCTTTTTTGAGGAAAGTGGGGGACGATAAAATAATTGTAATTTGCTAACTGTAACTGTGCTATACAAAAATAAGAACTCATAAATAAAGAAATAACCATAACATATCTTACATCCTATTCATTAACTCTAACTCAAACCATAACAATAAAAACTCAAACCCGGGAACATGATGGGGGAAGACAGTACACTGGAGGCAAAATGAGTAGGGGTTGTGAACACTAGCAACCTCACCACCACCAGCATGATCCGCCACATGTCATCCAAGCACCCTAATAAGTGGGCCGAATGCCTGGGTCCACAATCAGTGTCTGTGGGTCACACCACTGCCTCCTCTTCCTCCCCTGTGTTACGTGCTGGCCAACCATCTGTCCTAGACACAGGCTTGGATGACTCCCACCCTGCAGCGGGGCCTTCGCAAGCACCATCAGCTAGCACACCCACTTCTGTGCCCAAGCACAGCGTACAGATGTCCTTACCCCAGGCCTTTGATCGTAAGCGCAAATAGCCAAACACCCACCCACTCACAGGCTATAGCACTAAATGCGCACCTTTCAAAAACATCCTTCGTTACTCAGTCCCCAGCCGCCACTATTTTTCTTGGTGCGCCGTCTCCGGCATTAGAATGCCAATTGTGTACCATAACAACACCCATGCCCTGACCAACGCAGTTATTGGGAAGGTCCACTTAACGACAGACACATGGACAAGTGCTTTTGGCCGGGGACACTACATTTCCATGACGGCACACTGGGTTAACCTTGTGGAGGTCGGTAGCGAGTCGTACCCTGAGATGGCACAGGTGCTACCGACGCCAAGGACTGCGGGCACTACTTCCATCAGGATTTCCGCCACCACCTACATTAAAACTGCAACAGAGGCAGGACAACACTCTCCAAGGCCTGGGACAGTTTCATGACAACCCGCCAGCACCCTCACCCTGAAGCACGGCCTAGTGTCACAAGGCGGAAAAAATTGTTGAATATGGTGAAGGAGTACATAGCAGACCGTGTCTCAGTGATCCCTCTGTGCCTTACAACTACTAGGTGTCCAAACAGGACACGTGGCACAAACTGGCACTCTATAGCTACAGCTAAATGATAAGGAACATGGAAGATATACTATATTGGACTGTAGTATTCAGGGTAAATGACCATGTGGGCACTTTGTGATAAATAAGTGGGTTTTGGGTTGCAGTTTCGGCACTCAGTCTCTAAAATGTTCACCATCGATATCACTGTTTTAGAGCGTTAGCGCACCTGCAGGCTCTCAGCTACATTCTTTTACTCCGTTTCATTGCGCCCAGGGCCACGGCCTCTGCGTGCACCATCACGGCCACTTGCGCATCCCTTACTGGTCGCATTCCTAATATTAAAGGCTATATATATGCTTAACCTCTTAAGGACACAGGACGTTCCCAAAATGTTTAGATGGGAATACCCCTTTAAAACAACTGTAAAACTTTGTATTTGGACTGGAGGGGTTTGTGTGCCAAGACCGCGTTTCAGTCCATGTCCAGCCCTGGCCCAACCCACAGCAGTGCAGTGGTCAGTCACAATTTTTTATTTATTTAGGAAATTATAAAATTCCCCTTAAAGAGTGCCATTTTTTGCAATGGTGTTTTAAGATGGTTTCCTTTTGTTATCCCTTTGTGCTCAGAGTTTTCTATAGAAAAAAATTAAAGCAATAGATTGTGGGACTAAAAATTTCCACACCATAAAATGACCCATCCCCTCAAAACATGTCTCACACATATGGTACGCAAAAAAAATGCCTAATATGGAAGATAAAGATTTAGCAAGAAGCAGACTTATCGTACATGACCACTAGATGATGCTATATCACAAATAATAGATTTTTCCTTAGCCTAAACTAGCAGAAATGCAGGATGATTCTCACAGACATTTCTGTTTTGTCAAAAAGTGGAGTTTCTTTCCTACTTTTCCTCCCTTCGGGATCCATTCTTTGGAGAGAGAAAAAACCGGCACCAATCTGCATAGCGACATATTCACGGCGTCCTTATTACTGCTGTGAATAAACACTGACTACCTGCATGCAAATAATTGCTTTTTCATTTTAGAAAATAAACATTTCTAAGAAAATGCATCTAGTGTTGCTCCTATGATAAACTGCGATTGTTTCGATGCATCTGTATCCATTGGCACCAGAGGTGACCCCAAAGTTTTGATTTCCTCATTACATATTACATAGATATATTCTGTTACTCATCGGGCTGTGTAGCAGTGGATCTGAAACCAGGGGCTTAATTTATCATATAGCTTTGCTAGTTTTCAGGAGTCAATCACTTGTGAATTGCATGCTTCTGACGTTTTTAACACCACTTATGCAAAATTTTTGTACGTGGCGTTTCTCCTCCACCTTTGCCCCTTTCTCAAAAGGGGGCGTAAGCCAGGGCAGGGACAGCAGCGGGAGTAGGTTTAGGTGCATGGATTGCCAAAGGTTGCGTCCAATGGCGGATGATAATAGGGGCATTTGGGATGGCAGGCCTGAGCCCATTTCCCAAACGCCCACACTACCAAGTATATTCAGCAGTGCTGAGCTGCAGTGTCCCCCTAAGCCGCTATTCCAGATATTCTATAAACTACTCAGGGCCGCTTTGCAGGCCCATTCTCCACTACAGTCCCCGTCATCTCCCTCTTGCCGCACCAGCTTTATCTGTGGTGTCACACAGGACTGCAGGTAACATCTACTACATTATCTGTACTCAGAGACTTCTGTTTGATGAGACCATGGTGCTCCAGTGAGCACCGCGGCCTCCTCGTTGTGTACCAAGCACACCACTGTCCATTTGATAGGGGCAATCCAAGATGGCGCCCGGCTCAGACTGTGTTAAATCGCTTGAGTTCTCAGGAATCTCACCAGAACTCGAGCTTCTTCTCCCTGGCTGAGAGCGGGGCGCGCTGATTGGATGCGCTCCGTGCCCGGGAGAAGAAATCCATGCCCGCCCAGTTGAGCCGAATGGCTCATTTGCATATGAGGCGCGAATTCTTGCGGGGGCCACTGCGAACAAACGGGGGCACATTTTGGAAAATGAAAAGCTGAAACAGCACCACCGGGGGTTGCCATGTAAGTGGAAATATGTATTTTAATGTGCATTTTCAGATCAAAGGTCCTCTTTAAAGTGGCCCTGGAAAAATGTTTGTAGGCAGGTCCAAATTGACACAAGACACGGCAACACATGTAGGCAGTACCAACAAAAGTAGGTGAGGGCAGCAATACCATAGAGCAGCAAAAAATACTGCCCAGCAGAACAAAATACTGCTGCCCCCACAACAGTATTGAACTGTATCACAAATTCCAGGAGGGCACTTGT
Organism: Bufotes viridis; assembly: GCA_033119425.1. Lineage (NCBI taxonomy): Eukaryota > Metazoa > Chordata > Amphibia > Anura > Bufonidae > Bufotes > Bufotes viridis. The sequence goes on along the minus strand of CM065590.1, from coordinate 372,724,671 downwards.
GGCCCTTGGCCAGGTGCATAAGTGCCTGATGTTCTCAGCATTAATTAATGCTGAGAACATCAGATCAGTATGTACCCAGCTGGTGACCGTGAGGAGAACTTGGACAGACCCCCTGGACATCGGCCCACCAGGACATTTCCCTGTAGGGTGTATGGCCAGTCCACCCCTGCTTACAGTGATATTGTGCTCACAATGCACACTTTTATCAGGTGGACAGCTTCATTTAAAGGTGTAAATCTTAGCAAAAAACTTCTCCAACCAGCACAAAAAGGGAGTAAAAGATTGGTGTAAAAAGCCGGTCTTTTTAAACGACCCCCAACACAGCTTTACTTATAAATAGGGATGAGCGAATCGATTTCAGATGAAGCAAGGTACCACTTGGAACTGAACCCGAGTTCTGCATCAAGGTTTTTTACAGTAATAATATATTCACCAAGTTATTACACAAAGTCTCGCAAGACTTCGCGAAGTAATAACTTCGGCTCATCGGAGCCAATACGTTCTGATACTGTGTTACAACAAAGTTTTATGCAAATCGACTTTGGATGAAGCATCCGAAGTTGATTAGCTCATCCGTACTTATGAAGCACACGCACTACTACATAAACTGTAAAGGCTAGTTCACCCTAAGGTTTTCTTGGTACTGAGCGTTTCCACTTCAAAATCAGCCTCCCTTTAATTTCAATGGAAAGCAGGTGGAAAAAAAGAAGTGTAGGGGAAAAAAAGCGGAATCTGTGATTTATCTCCTAATGAAATGAATGGCTGCACACGGTGCAGATTTATGTAAAGCAAATCCGCATGTAATTTGCACCAAAAACGGACAAAAAATGCACATAAATCCGCTCTATTTATTGCAGTTTTGGTGCGGATTTGATTCTGATTTTCTGCAGATCTCACCATTCTATTGATAACGGCGAAATCCACACAGGAAAAATGGAGCAACAATTGACATGCTGCAGATTTCAAAATCCGCACGGGTGGTCAGTTTCCGTACCAAATGAAAAAGAAAAGTGTGCATGAGATTTGTCTAATTTCATACACTTTGCTGGTACCATATTATGCTGCGGTCTTTCAGCACGAAAATCCACATCGTGTGCTGTGTGTAGTTTTTGCTGCAGAAAAGCCAGTGGACTCCACCCTCTCCATTGAAAACTGCCAAATCTGCAGTGGAGAAACATAAATTGACAATGCAGGTCAATTTTTGGTGTAAAGGAAAAACTTGCTTAGTTGCCCATGGCAACCAGATTCCACCTTTCCTTTTTCAGAGCTGCTTTGGAAAATGAAATGTGGAATTTGATTGGTTGCTATGGGCAACGAAGCCAGTTTTCCCTTACACCAGTTTGATAAATCTCCCCGTGTGTGGACGGGGAGCACAAAAACTCACAAAGACAAATCCGCAGTTATTTAGACAAATGTGAATTCAGCCTAAGCGTATAGCCACACGTTCAGGTTTGCTATAGGGGCTGCAGAGGTTAAAACGGAAACTAGCCTTTTACAATAGGAGATTTCACGTCCGCTATTATTGCAGCTGAATGCTGCACTACGCATGAATGTGTTGCACTTGTCGGCTTAGACTGATGGGTTTATTTAATGCAGATGAGGTAGTTATCGGTGTTTATCAGCAGAAGGTTATGTCACAGGCCAGGCACACAGCACCAGGGAGTGAGGCCTACATGTACTCACCATCCTGGAGTAATGTTTGGTCAGGACTGATGAGATCACTTCCTTGCTACACACAGGCTGGAGGAGCCAGGCTATAAGTCTGCCAGTGCCTCTAGTACACAGGAAGCTGCTCATGGCTGAGCCTCATCACCTCCTCTCTGTACTGACAGCCTGATTCCAGGCTTGCACGCTGCACTCACAGCCTCTGCCCAGGACGTCTATGTGTTCACACTTGTAGCCATTCACAAGGCTTTGTACCCACCAGGAGGTGTGGCAGAGGCTGCAGGAAGTACCCACCCCCAGCTCTCTGTGAAAGAATGAAGAATCTACAATACTGCGGCTAGGATCACACTTCTGTTTTCATTTCATCTCCCATTGACTTCAATAATAATAATAAAAATAGGGTGTTCACAGGTGGCAGATTTGTCACATAGCTTTCAGCTGCAGGTTTTTATTGCATAAATCTGAATGTTTATAGCCTGGACATACCGATATGTAGGATGAGTTTCTGCAACAGAAATCTGCGCTGTAAACCTGTCCTGACAGTAACTTATATTCACATGTGCAGGTGTTGGTCAGGGTTTTATATACAGTTTCTAACAGAATCTATTAGCAGGTGAGAAAGTGTTATGGACAGATGCTACTTGTTTTTTTTTTAAATCCACTCCTGGCTTTACCCTTAGGCCCCTTTCACACGGGCGAGTTTTCTGCGCGGGTGCAATGCGTGAGGAGGACGCATTGCACCCGCACTGAATCCGGACCCATTCATTTCTATGGGGCTGTGCACATGAGCGATGATTTTCACGCATCACTTCAGCGTTGCGTGAAAATCACAGCATGCTCTACATTGTGCATTTTTCAGGCAACGCAGGCCCCATAGAAGTGAATGGGGCTGCGGGAACATCGCAAGCATCCGCAAGCAAGTGCGGATGCGTTGCGATTTTCCCGCATGGTTGCTTAGAAACGGGACCCGATCTCTATTATTTTCCCTTATAACATGGTTATAAGGGGAAATAATAGCATTCTTAATAAAGAATGCATAGTAAAATGAAGAGGAAGGGGTTAAAAATAATAAAAGTTAACTTACCTTAGCCACTTAATCGCGTAGTTGCGATCTGTCCTCTCTTTCCCTGCATCATCTATGATCTACAGGACCTGTGATGACGTCACATCACATGGTCCAATCACATGGTCCATCTTACTTTCTTTCATGTTCCATGTGCACTGCTAGGCTGAGAAAGGGATTTCCAGAGTGTCTCCTACCGAAGGTCAGTGGTTTTTACGGATTCATAGCTTTCATTGGTTGTTTTTGGTCCACAACACAAAACAAAGTAGTGTATGCGTGAATAAATATATTATAATCAGTGGCTGTGTGTGCTGTCCATGGGGAACTGATGTGTATTTAAGCCCCTAAGGGTCTTTTATTGTTCACTCAAAAATACGCCATAGAATCTGCTCGTGTTTTTTACATAATGCATGTGGTTTTTACTTTTTTGGGGTTTTTTGGTTTTAAGCGGAATTTCTTGCTGAACAACTGCGTGAATTAGGTTTTTTTTCTACTGCTTTTCCCCTATAAAAATGTCAAAATGCCAAAAAAAATACCAACACCTTCAACGTGCTGCATCGTTGAAATAACAGACACCAAAGAAAAACTCGCCTTACTAAAAATAAAAAAAAATCACCAGTGGCAAAAAAAAAAAAACACGTTTCATACTTCTCTTAGACTTCTAGCTAACATTACGAGCTGGTGTTTTTTTTACCGCAAACAAAAGATACCAAAATTGCAGGCACAGAAAGACCACTAAAAATACAAATGTGCACACATAGGGGGTTATTTGCGTTTTAAACGCCGGTCTTAATTTCCCCTGCAATGGCAGTGGATCCGCCAAAGTTATATAGAGGTGCCGGCCGGTCCAAATCTATGCCAGTTCCCTTGCTGGCATAGATTTCAAACATTTTCTTGTGGGTTTTTTTGGCAATTTGTAAAACACTCAGGTGAGAACCATGCCCATAGGGAAACATGGGTTTTCGCCTGTTGAGCGTTTAGGAACGCACTGTAAAATGCTCAAGTCTGAACCCAGCCTTAGTGTTGTTTTTTGTCATGACGCCAGTTGCAATGAAGCAACAAGGGCACAGGGCCCCTTTTAGTAATATGGTGGTATCCAGGTGTAGGAATGCCAGAGTGGTGTATGGTGGCCTGAATGTCCCTTTAAGGTGTTTTGAATGTGTCACGGTGCACCTACCTAGATACGCTGGAACCCCAGGAATTGTTGTCCCTGGACATTAATACAGGGGATGACACGTGGTTAACCATAGGAGATAGTAGAGGGGTGCAGAAGGTGGTAATGCACCTCTGAAGCATTACATATGGCCCCCACTGCAATAAACACAAGTATGCCAGAACCTGCTGGTTCGGGTTCTGCTCTATGTCTACCCACTGCTGCTGGTGAGTAGTTTCTTCAGTAGGCGGGTGAATAAAACTGCTCATCAGCGACTCTAGACTTAAGTTGCTGCTGATGGAGCTGGTACTGCTCCTGCTCTCCCTACCCCCCCAGCAGCGATGGCAGTGGAACGTAAGTGCAGAGGGCCCCCGGGCAGACCTGCGTGACGATGGGCGATGCCGCACATAGGCAGCGGCCAACTGACCTGTTTCTTCTGGCTACCTTCTTCAGCTACTATTCTGAGGCGGCCACCCGCCTGATGCCACACCTGATGCCAGGTGCTCCTACTTCCAGCCACCATCTTCAGCTGGTACTGGTATTGCTCCCCACTCTGTCACTGGGCCACTCTGTGGTCTTCTCATGCTGCTGCCACATCACTACTCTTTGGTATCCTGATGCTGCTGTCACCTCAACACCATGTCACTGGGCCACTCTGTGGTCTCCTCATGATGCTGCCACCTCACCACTATGTCATTGGGCCACTCTGTAGACTTCTCGTGCTGTTCCCACCCTTCCCACTCATGACTAGGCCACTATTTTGCCTTTTTGGCCTGGTTGACATCATTATTTATTTGACCCTTCTTCTGATCTGTCAGAAGGAAGGAATAATGAGACGCACAACAGATCCTGTCTATGTAGCAGCTGTAAGGCCTGTATGACATGGTCCCTATTTTACATCAGAATTGGCTTATGATTTGGTAGCCAAAAGCAGGAGTGGGCACAAAACACAGAAGACATGCAAATATTCCCTTAACGTGTCATCTCTGTTTTGGATCCACTTTTTTGGCATTAGCAATACTGATTGATTACTGACTAAATGCTGACAGAGTGAAAGCGGATGCTCAACAGACAGGATCTGTTTTTTGGGGGGTTATTGTTCTGACGGATCAGAGGAAGGGCAAAATAATCAGTGACGTCAACACAAACTTACTGCTGACACCCTCTCCACTCTGTCGGGGGGCTCTACTTGTATAAGAGTTTAATAGAACAGGTTGTGTAGACATCTATGTGGAATCAGCTGATGATGGTGTAAAAGGAGTGCGCTTCTTCTTGACGCTAACATCGACCTGTAAGGCTGAGTTCACACTTTAGTTATTTGGTCAGTTTTGGCCCCGTAAATCTTCAAATAAGTGAAGTGTGCAGTGATTCTAAGAGCAACACCTGTCATCTGCGTGTCATACTGACTCACAATATTGTTTCACTACCAAAGCAGACTCCTTATGTGTTACTGCAAGGCACAGTGTTCTACACCACTATACAGGCTCTCTGCAGCCAGGAAATAGGAAAATTCGGCGAACCAACTGAACCAAATTTTGATGTGATGTGATGTGAACGCATTGCACCCGCACTGAATCCTGACCCATTCATTTCAATGGGGCTGTGTATATGAGCGTTTTTTTTTCACACATCACTTGTGCGTTGTTTGAAAATCGCAGCATGTTATATATTCTGCGTTTTTCACGCAGCCCTAGCCCCGTAGAAGTGAATGGGGCTGCGTGAAAAACGCATTGCATCCGCAAGCAAGTGCGGGTGCGTTACGTTTTTCACTGATTTGCTAGGAGATGTTTGCAAACCTTCAGTTTTTTATCACGCGCGTGAAAAACGCATCAAAACGCATTGCACTTGCACAGAAAAAACTGAACAACTGAATGCAATCGCAGTCGAAACTGAATGGCTTTGCATGTGAAATCGCAGTTTTCACTGAACGCATCCGCAACGCATCCTGACCTAATCCGGACATGCTCGTGTGAAAGAGGCCAAAGGGTGTTCTTCTCAAACCTGCAGCACACCCAAACAGCAGTTTACGTCCATATTTATAGTATTTCCGTTCGCAGTAAAACCCACCTAACAATTTAGGAACATGGTGTGTCTCAGATGGCACAACATACTGGGCAATAAAATGCCAAATTAATTGAATACTTGCAATTTTCATTTTGCACTGTCTCAACCACAGGTATTTTGCAGAAATAAATGAGCAGTCAAAATATTCACTGCATCTCTTGAGGGATGTAGTTTCCAAAATGGGGTTACTTATTGCAGGTTTCTACTGTACCTGTAGGGTCTCTGCAAATGTGATGTAGGGGCCGAAAAATATTACAGCAAAATCCACACTCCAAAAGCCAAATAGTGCTCCTTCCCTTCTGGGCTCTACTATGTACCCATACAGCAGCTTATGTCCAGATTTATGATATTTTTGTACTCAGTAGAACCTATCAATTTAAGAAGCGTGGTATGAGTTTCTGATGGCACCAGCTGGGAACATACTGGGCACATAAATGCCATATCTGTAGGGAAAAAATGCAATTTTCACTTTGTACCAACTGCTGTGCATAAATTTTAGCAAAACACCTGTGGGGACAAAATGTTCACTACACCCCCTAATAAATACTTTGAGGGGGTGCAGTTTCCAAAATGGGGTCACTTTGCAGAGGAATTACCATCAAATCAACACCATTTCTGCAATGAAACTCACTACAAAAAACACACTATTTGGCGCATTTTTTCCACAGTCCTATGTGGAAAAACCATTAGGGGGGCTGCACACAGAGCGGATTACGCACAGTCTTGCTGCATGGATTTTGTGCAGAAAAACTGCATAGTAAGGCCACCTGCACAGTGCAGGTGAACGCACATAAGAACCACGCGAGTTTCCATGCAGATTTATGCACCTTTTCAATAGAAGGGTTAGTTCTGCACCTTATCCGCACCAAAATCCACAGTTACGAATTGCGGATTAGATGCTGTTTTGCTGCAGATCTAACCCTTCTATTGAAAAGGGTGAAGTCCACAGCAAACATAACTGACATGCTGCAGATTTGGCAATCTGCACGGCAGGTCAATTTTTGCACGGAAACAATCCACAAAATGTACATGAGATTTGTGGTATTATAATACGCTGCGGTTTTCCATACAGGAATCGTGTGTAGGTGGTCTAATACAGTACTAGCAAAGTAAATGAGATTAGAAAATCTCATGTACACTTTTTTTTTAGGTGCGGAAATTGAAATCCACAGCATGTCAATTGTTGTTGCATTTTTTGTGTGGATTTCACCCTTTTTTAATGGAAGGGTGAGATCTGCAGAAAAAAAACACACATCAAATCCACACCAGATCCACACAAAAAACCCACCAAAAATGTGATATACAGTGTGGTTTTGGTGCACACAAATCTCCACCGTGTGCAAAAAAATTGGATTAAAAACATATCAAAATCCACACGGCAGGTCAATTTTTCCACAAAAGTTAAAAAGCAACATGTACATGAGATTTAAGTCTTATTTTCTTTGCTGGTACTGTATTATGCTATGGGTTTTCCACGTGAAACCCCACAAAGTGTGCAGGTTAACCTTATGCTAGGTTCACAAGTGACTGAAAATCCAGAGGGAAAATCCTCAGCAAAAACAAAAAACAAATCTGCACGTATTACATGCGTTTTTTGCTGCGAAAAAGCCAGCAGATTTCACTCTCTCCATTGAGAAGGGTGAAATCCTCTGTATAAACGGACATGCTGCAGATTTCAAGTCTGCAATACCGCAGCTTCTATGCAGTGTGTGGATGAGAATTCGGAAATTCTCATCCACTTTGCTAGTACTGTGCAAAGCTGCGGATTTTCCGCACAAAAATCTGCATAAGCAAATCCGCAGCTAATCAGTCACGTGACCCCAGCCTTAGGGTTTTCTATAAGCAATCCACTAAAACAGTCTGGAATCTGGGTTGGGACAACTGACCTACAATTACATATTGTAGAAAACCGGCCAGGAGACATTTTTTGCTGATGATACGTCTACCTCGCAGAGGGCTGTCTAGAAATAATTATCGCAAACTCTCAGCTGTGAGAAGGATTAGGTAAGGAGAGGTTTTTACCTACCAGAGGTTAAAAAAAGAATAGTTCCATTTGCTGACAGCAAACAGAGATCTTGAGAATGGGAAGCAACTGAAATATATGTAGTGTTCTTATTTGTATAAGATGACAGATAACCATGCTGGAGTAACACCACATCTAGCCACACCATTTTGTCTCATCTATGTGCAAACCGATAGAATTGCATAATTGGGTAATGAAGGGCAGCTTCAGTGATCCACGGCATCATAGGACAAGCAAAATACGGCCTCATGCACACAACCCTGTGTGTTTTGTGAATCCGCAAAACACGGAAGGTGCTCCGTGTGCCTTCTGCAATTTGCGGAACGGAACAGGTGGCCCATTTTAGGCCTTTTTTCACACTTGCATTGTGAAGATCCGGCGTGCACTTCCGTCGCCAGAATGCACGCCGGATCCGGACAACGCAAGTGAACTGAAAGCATTTGAAGACTGATCAGTCTTAAATGCTTTCAGTGTTACTATGGCAGCCAGGACACTACTAGCGTCCTGGTTGCCATAGTAGCAGTGGGGAGCGGCATACTTACATTCCGTGTGGCTCCCGGGGCGCTCCTGAATGACGTCAGAGCGCCCCGCGCGCATGGATCACGTGATCCATGCGATCACATGATCTATGCACTGAGGCGCCCTGACGTCATCCTGGAGCGTCCCGGGAGCCGCACGGAATGTAAGTATGCCGCTCCCCCTACTCTTTAGCGTCCTGGCTGCCATAGTAACCATTGACAAAAAGCTAAACGTCGGATCCGGCGATGCGCCGAAACGACATTTAGCTAAAGGCCGGATCCGGACTAATGCCCTTCAATGGGCATTAATTCCGGATCCGGCGTTACGGCATGTCTTCCGGATTTTTGGACGGAGACAAATCCGCAGCATGCTGCGCTTTTGTCAACGTCCAAAAAACGTTGACATACTGAACTGAAGACATCCTGATGCACCCTGAACGGATTTCTCTCCATTCAGGATGCATGGGGATAATCCTGATCAGTAGCTTTCCGTCCTAGAGACCAGAGGACGGATCTCTAGGACGGAAAGCTAAAACGCTAGTGTGAAAGAGGCCTTAGAGATGCCTACTCTTGTCCGCAAAACGGACAAGAATAGGACATGCTCTATTTTTTTTTGCGGGGCCACAGAACAGAGCAACGGATGCGGACAGCAGACGGAGTGCTGTCCGCATCTTTGCGGCCCCATTGAAGTGCATGGGTCCGCGCCCGAGCCGCAAAATATGCGCTCGGACGTGGACCAAACATACGTTCGTGTGCATGAGGCCTACATCTGACTGTCCCACTACAATATCAGGTTTTCGGAGACTGAATTCACCATGTAGCACTATCCTAAATACTTCTGGCAGGACTATATTATGTCCTTGTCTCTGCAGGTCTATTCCCAGTGAGGCAGTGTATATATATATATATATATATATATATATATATATACACACACACACACACACACACACACACACACAGTGTAGGTAGACATTTCAATAATTTGCTATAAAAGTAACATCTGATTGTGGCGTTTGCCCCATGAAAAGGCTGTATGTGAATCCAGGCTGTGAGTGCAGAAATTAGAATTGCCTTCTTGTCCTGGTGAGCTTTACCACAGTTAAAGGGATTGTACCATGAAAAGTTTTTATCACCAATACAGGGGATGGGCGATATATATCAGTTTGCTGTGGGCCACAGAACGGAGGTCCTTGAGTCCCGTCTGAATGGACGGGTAGTGTGCATGTCGGTCCACCACACAATTCACCTCTATGGAGCTGCAGTAGACTAGTGAATGGAACGGTGGACTGACATGCACACTACTGTTTCATTCAGAAAGGGAACTCAAGGGTCCCTCATTCTTGGGATCCTGTCGGTCCCAGGGGTCAGACCCCAAAAATTCTATATTTATCACCTATCCTTTAAGGACAGGTGAAAAATACTTTTAATGGAATAACCCATTTAAAGTCAATGAAGAAAAAATGCATTAATTATTGTGTGGGAGCAAGGTTTCTAAATCCCTTTTAATATCTTAACAAGTACCTGACAACAGGAAGAGACAGGAGATGGGGCTCTATAAGCTACAGTATATACGATATCATTAGGATGCAATTATACAGAATCTGGATTAAAGAGCTTGTCCAGGATCTAAAAAAAAAAAAAAAAAAAACAACGTATCTTCCGTCTTAAAGTAACAGCGCCACGCCTGTCCCCAGGTTGCGTGTGGTACTGTAGATCAGTCCCAATTTCTTACATTAACAAATGAAAGTGCAGGGTGCCAAGTGGCTGCTATGTCCTGACCACTATTACATCTTTCTTCTGGCAGGATATAATACCTCTCAGAATGACTATCCACCGACTAGGACTAAAAAATAATAATAATAATAATAATAAATGAAAAACCAAAGTAAGACAAACAAATATAAACAAAATAAAGGAATATTCCAGCAACGAGATTCTTGAGTGATGGTTTCTTTATTTCCAGCAGTGGATATAAAACGGTTTCAAGAACTATATCTGTTCGAAGCGCGTTGACTATTAACTGGATTTGTGAAGATATGTATGGAAACCGTTTTATATCCACTGCTGGAAATAAAGAAACCATCACTGAAGAATCTCGGTGCTGGAATATTCCTTTATTTTTCTATGTTACAGACAGGTCTTACCTATTTTCCGTGCACCAGGGAATATCACTCTTGGATAATTATAACAGGTGAGCTGGATTTTTCCTGCTATGTGTATTATATGAAAACAAACTAAAAAAATTCCCATTATATATGTAATTGATGTTGCCATGTATGTAACGACCTGATCTTCTGAATTATTCCATTATTTTAACCCATATGTGAACACCATAAAACGCTGTAAAATGAAGTTCACTTTTATCTGTAAAAAAAAACTGTAAAAAAGTCTGAATTGTGTTTTCTTTACATTGTTGTCCCAAATAATAAATGAATGAATGAATGAATGAAGACCAATAGAGTAGAGGTACCAAAATGGTGGCCTTAAAATACAACTGGTCTTGCCTTCATATGGCTATGGTGACAAGAATAAAAAGAAGTTACAGCTTTTGAAATGCACAGATGAAAAAGTGAGTAAGAATCTCTTCTTTATTGCAGGCATGTCACATGTGGTCCGATTTCCTCTTAAAGGGCATCGGTCAGCAGTTTTGTACCTATGAAACCGGCTGACATGGTGCATGTGCGCTTGGCAGCTGAAGACATCTGTGTTGTTCATATGTGCCAGTAATGCGGAGAAAAATTATTATAATATATGTAAATGAGCTTTAAGGAGCAACGGGGGCGTTGCCATTACACCTAGAGGCTCTGCTCTCTCTGCAACTGCCAAACCCTCCGCAGGTACAGATTTGCTGACAGATGCCCTTTAAAAACAGCTTGAGAACAGGCGTGTCTCATTTATGCCATGCGACCAGGCCTTTTACCACAATGTCATACACATTAGTCAGTGAAACCTGTACGTCGCCGTGTAATATATATGAAGACCTCCCAACTGTCCGAGACAGCACATTGAATTGAATTTCAACATGCCGAATTCTTTGTTCCGTGTGAAATAAGCTGTCGCCGGAGGTTCCCCTCTCTCCACTTTATTAAAAATTTTAAAAAGCGCTACCGACAGCAGGTTGAATCAGCGGCTGAACCGGCAGCTTGACATGGATTCGAGCAATCGCAGTGGCAGTTCTCATACTAAAGCCTAGCTCACACATCAGTATTTTGGTCAGTGATTTCCATCAGAGATTGTGAGCCAAAACCAGGAGTGGGTCAAAAACACCATTATACCTCATCTCTGTTTAGGCTCTGCTCCCGATTTGGGCTCACAATGCCTAATGAAAATCAATGACCAAAACACTGAAGTGTGAATTAGGCCTGCAGTGAGACAACCATCTCCAAAGACACGTACCTTCGTAGGGCAGAATTACACTGGCCGGTATTTCGGACCAGTAATTGCTAACAAGCGGTTGCAGGAACCATCATCATCTTACATGTAATACTGCCGCCGATTGCTCATTCATCGAGCAATTCTGATTTTTAAGCATGCTTAATAATCAGCGTTTGCAGACGGCAGATTGTGCCGCTGGCAAACCACTATGGGGACGACTTATGGCATAGCATTCGCTCCTACCCATGCTGCGGAGGAAATTGCTGCATGTAATAGCAGCAGTCTCCTCCGCTAGCTTCCCCCCTGACGATCGCTTGCTGATCTGCCTGTCTAATACAGGCTTTACTCTTTGCAATACACTATCCATCAACAAATGACAATACAATTCTGGGAATGGAAAAGTTTTAAATTTAAATTTATTAATTTAATATTTGCAATGTCTCCTTAAGAGTCAGTCCCGGTAAAATATGTACACCCGTTTCCACTTCTAGGCAGCTTTCTTGGCAAATCTTTCTCGCTCTGGTTGTTCCTGAAAGCAATACAGGGGTTTCCACACCATCGAATCGCAGGAGATGTGATAAAACAATGATTTCAGTGGTCAGGTCCAGATGCGCATGCGCAATAGCTCTACACCGAGATGAATCAGGGCAAGTGACTGACAACATACAGTCCTCCGCTGATCTCATAAAACAATATATAAGAAAACCCCTTTAAGCCAAAATATCAGCACACATTAACCAGTCCTGAGGTGCCTGAGGTTTACTTTCAGTCTTGATGTTCATGCTCTTGCCCTGGTATAAGCCAGCGAATCCTATCGGTCTGCATAGTGGCATATACGATAAAAGACGTCACATAGACTACAGAGAAGACAAGGAGCCAGTCTATTCCAGCCTGAGGCGTACTGGGTAATGGTCCTTCAAGGTCAGTTTCGGTCACAAAAATATCCGGTTTGGCTTCAATCCCTGGAAGAAAGATTTAGATTATTACTCAAATAAAGACATCACAAGTGGAAAGAAACTTTCACCCACTCCCCTGGATGACGTCAGGGATGCATGGGCGTGACAACTGTAATATGGAAATGTATCACTGCCTCATTTATATTACTTAGATCACATGATGGAGTTAAATATTAAATATTGACCTATACTCAGGATGAAGCTTATATTACACCTGCAGATAATAGCAATGATCTGGCAGTATAAAGCCACATTCTCACAGTGATTGGGAGCCAAAACCAGGACTGGAACCTCCACAGAGATAAGGTCTAATGGAAAGATCCGCTCCTGTTCTGTGTCTAGAGCCGCACCTGGTTTTGGCTCAAAATCACCGACTGTGTGAATGAGGCATAATACTGCCACCGATTATCCGACTAACGAGCAAACACGATCAGCTTTCGGCAAACAATGCTTTAGTATGAGGACGTGCAATGGCATTAGGCATTATTTTAATGTAGAGAGGAAAAACAAGAGGAACAAGAACATCAAACAGAACACAGTCCTCGTGTTAAATTCTAACCCAAGTGTCACCCAGAATACTCCCGGTTTTCTCTATTTCCCATATATTACTCACTCACCACCAGTATCGTAGCAGTGTCATTTGTCTCACCCTAACTTAGTTGCATCCATAGATTTTGAACCATTTCATTAAGGAAACCCGGTCATGTAAGTGTCTGTCTGCTCTAATGCAGGGATCAGCAACCTTCGGCACTCTAGCTGTTCTGAAACTACAACTCCCAGGATCCTCCGTTCACTTCTATGGGAGTTACAAGAACAGGTGAGGAAGAGTGCATGGTGGGAGGTGTAGTTTCACAACAGCTGGAGTGCCGAAGGTTGTTGACCACTCTAATTTGTAAACAGGAACAGTCTCTCGCTGTGGCTGACTTCCTGTGAAATACAGGATGACATCACCAATCAGATCCCTCTTAGCTCTCAGGCCCCTCCCCACTCTCCATGTTCCCCTGTATATCCCTGTATTCTTTTGTAGATGTAATGTCAAGAGTGCAGATAGGTGAGTGTATACAGTTATATAAACATCCTGACTTCCACTGCCTGTCTGTACTATCTGTGTGTGCTGACTCTCCAGTGTAGCTCTATAGGATGTGGCTTCACACTTGTCTACCTGCTTCCTGCATGTAAAATTTGACAGGAGAGAGAGATGACAGGGCTGAGTGAGCAGACGGGCTCAAACTGCATCACGTAGGAGAACATTGAGACCCTGCAGTGTGAGGGGATATGAGCTGTGTTACTAATCTGTGATGGCTGCCATTACACAGAGCAAAGCAATGTGATGAGATTCTGCCCCCTCTGTCTCTGCAAAGCCAGACATGATGGGATATGTAGGATTTATTAGGAAAACCATATATGAGGTGAAAAGGAATAAAGATGGCAGACAACCCACAAATCACACATCAAACAAGAGGGCAAAGAAAAAAAAAAATCTACTTTTGTTTTCTTTAATATGCTACTAATATTGAATATTAAGGACGCACTCAATCTTTTCCCTAAATTTGATTCAGTTTAGGGCCAAAAGAGCTTAATACATGACTTTTCCGCCCCTTGACATTTGTATGTGTTTTCTAAGGTCTAGCTATCATCCTCTGCCTGCGTCTCTGCCCAGGGGCTGAGTGTCAGAAGATTCTCCTCTGTGTACAGATGCACCTCCCATGACACCCCATGGACCTTATCTCTATGTACCTGACTGGTTGAAGATAAAGGACTTGAAAGATTCCAGGTTCCTGTCACTGTGGTTAAAGCGGGCCATTGGCTTTGCACCTTGAAAGAGCAGGATGTTAGGAACAGCAACTGTGCCAAATCTAGTCGACAGGCTAGGAGGTAAACAGACGCCATGTTAGAAATCAGAGAGAAGGACATCAGAGAAAAAACTGTAGTAATAAAGCACTGGATAAGGGTCCATTCACACGTCTGATTTTGCAATCCGATTTCGTTCCGGAAAAAAACGGAACGTTTAATTGGATCCATTCATTGCTATGGCCTCCGCAAAAATGCGGATAGCACTCATGGTGCTGTCCGCATCTGTGACTCCGTTCCGTTTTATCGGGATCCTTGCATGCGGATCCTGAAAAAAGAAACGCTTTGTCCTACTTTCTGTCCAACTTTCCGTTCCGTTTTCCCATTGTAGTCAATGGATCCGCAAAATAAACGGAAGACATGCAGTTTAGCATCCGAATGTCATCCGATTTTGTGGATCCGTTTTTTTGGGTACCCTAGCAACATGTATTCCTCCTCCTCTTTTTTTTTTTTATATATTTTGAAAAAAAATAAATAAACGGAAAAACGGAAACACGGAACGGATTCGGATGCACTTTAGTACAAAAACGGAAGGTTGTACAGAAAAACAGATCCGCAAAAAACTGAATGTTTATCTGGAAAGGTAAAAATAGTGACGTGTGAATGGACCCTAAATGGATGCAATGAATGGCTTACACATGGCAGATTTCCTGCAGACCCATTCATCTGAATAGGGTTATTTCTGCTGAGGGACACCGATTTCTCAAAGCGCCATTCAGATGAATGAGACAGCTGCAGGAATTTTGACAACAAATCTGCCACTTGTGAATGATACCCCTGGTATAGAAGAACACACGATGAAAACCCTTCTCCTTAATACAGTGGGTTACCATTAACCCTGCCATGCTGCGTAACATAGACAAGCCAGATCCTCCACTCTCGGTAAACAGCCATTCACCTGAGCCATTCTTGTTCCAATGCCTACTGGTTCCCTGCTGGTCTCTGCTTCTTGGTCCCCCTCCACATGCAGAAAATGTCCATCCACCAACCACAGTGGTGGCCAGCTTCAGCCAATGGCTAGATGAGCTGGCATTGCCAGGCGTTGAGATAGACCAAGAACCAGAAGGTAGACTGAGAACTACTGGTCCGTGGGTTTCTAATTTATTTTGTTATACAATTCTGACCCTTTAAAAAATATTGTCTGGACATCCCCTTTTAATAGCAGAAGGTACAGAGAACAGGAAGCCCCTATATCACATTCATATGCCCTAAAGTGTCTAGAAAACCACTGTACCTATTAAAGGGGAACGCTTGCAAAAGCATGGCTTGTATTGTGGCTGCCCCATACAGTATAACATCTCCTTGTTGCTGCCCCCATACAGTATAACGTCTCATTGTAGCTGCCCCCATATATTATAACGTCTCCTTGTGCCCCCATGCAGTATAACGTCTCCTTGTGCCCCCATACAGTATAAAGTCTCCTTGTAGCTGCCCCCATACATTATAACGTCTCCTTGTGCCCCCATACAGTATAACGTCTCCTTGTGGCTGCCCCATACAGTATAACGTCTCCTTGTGCCCCCATACAGTATAACGTCTCCTTGTGGCTGCCCCCATACAGTATAACGTCTCCTTGTGGCTGCCCCCATACAGTATAACGTCTCCTTGTGGCTGCCCCCATACAGTATAACGTCTCCTTGTGGCTGCCCCCATACAGTATAACGTCTCCTTGTGGCTGCCCCATACAGTATAACGTCTCCTTGTGCCCCCATACAGTATAACGTCTCCTTGTAGCTGCCCCCATACAGTATAACGTCTCCTTGTGGCCCCCATACAATATAACGTCTCCTTGTGGCTGCCCCAGTGCCCCCATACAATATAACGTTTCCTTGTGGCTGCCCCTATACAGTATAACGTCTCCTTGTGGCTGCCCCCATACAGTATAACGTCTCCTTGTGGCTGCCCCCATACAGTATAACGTCTCCTTGTGGCTGCCCCCATACAGTATAACGTCTCCTTGTGGCTGTCCCCATACAGTATAACGTCTCCTTGTGGCTGCCCCATACAGTATAACGTCTCCTTGTGGCTGCCCCATACAGTATAACGTCTCCTTGTGCCCCCATACAGTATAAAGTCTCCTTGTGGCTGCCCCCTTACAGTATAACGTCTTCTTGTGGCTGTCCCCATACAGTATAACGTCTCCTTGTAGCTGCCCCCATACAGTATAACGTCTCCTTGTGGCTGCTCCCATACAGTATAACGTCTCCTTGTGCCCCCTTACAGTATAACGTCTCCGTGTGGCCGCCCCCATACAGTATAACGTCTCCTTGTGCCCCCTTACAGTATAACGTTTCCTTGTGGCCGCCCCCATACAGTATAACGTCTCCTTGTGGCCGCCCCCATACAGTATAACGTCTCCTTGTGGCTGCCCCATACAGTATAACGTCTCCTAGTGGCTGCCCCTTACAGTATAACATCTCCTTGTGGTCCCCATACAGTATAATGTCTCCTTGTAGTCGCCCCCATACAGTATAATGTCTCCTTGTGGCTGCCCCCATACAGTATAACGTCTTCTTGTGGCTGCCCCATTCAGTATAACGTCTCCTTGTAGCTGCCCCCATACAATATAACGTCTCCTTGTGGCTGCCCCCATACAGTATAATGTCTCCTTGTAGTCGCCCCCATACAGTATAACGTCTCCTTGTGGCCGCCCCCCATACAGTATAACGTCTCCTTGTAGCTGCCCCCATACAATATAACGTCTCCTTGTGGCTGCCCCCATACAGTATAACGTCTCCTTGTAGTCGCCCCCATACAGTATAACGTCTCCTTGTAGTCGCCCCCATACAGTATAACGTCTCCTTGTAGTCGCCCCCATACAGTATAACGTCTCCTTGTGGCTGCCCCCATACAGTATAATGTCTCCTTGTGGCTGCCCCCATACAGTATAACGTCTCCTTGTGGCTGCCCCCATACAGTATAACGTCTCCTTGTGGCTGCCCCCATACAGTATAACGTCTCCTTGTGGCCCCCATACAGTATAACGTCTCCTTGTGGCTGCCCCCGTACAGTATAACGTCTCTTAGTGGCTGCCCCCATACAGTATAACGTCTCCTAGTGGCTGCCCCCGTACAGTATAACGTCTCCTAGTGGCTGCCCCCGTACAGTATAACGTCTCCTTGTGGCTGCCCCCGTACAGTATAACGTCTCCTTGTGGCTGCCTCCATACAGTATAACGTCTCCTTGTGGCCCCCATACAATATAACGTCTCCTTGTGGCTGCCCCATACAGTATAACATCTCCTTGTGGCTGCCTCCATACAGTATAACGTCTCCTTGTGCCCCCATACAGTATAACGTCTCCTTGTGGCTGCCTCCATACAGTATAACGTCTCCTTGTGGCCCCCATACAATATAACGTCTCCTTGTAGCTGCCCCATACAGTATAACGTCTCCTTGTGGCCGCCCCCATACAGTATAACGTCTCGTTGTGGCCCCCCATACATTTTGGGCCTGTCTTCTAAGGAGCTATCAATAAAAACCTTATTTAAATATGGTTTTGATTTAAAATAAATTTTTTGTATCATGACAAGTAGATTGCGCCCCCACTTTAGTCCTTCGACATTTTTTTTTTTTTTACACCCCTGCAGGAGTCTTCACGTGTGGCAGATTTTGCGACTGAAAATCAGTTCTATTTATCTGTCTGGAGTTGTTTCGGCAGCAAGAACATGGATTTCTGCAAGCCTTTTACAAGTCTCTCTGAGATAAATTAATTCATTTTCTGATTCACAGAAATCTGCGGCCTGTGAAGGCACCCTAGCGAATAGTTTACATTACTGCTAAGCCCAGCCTGAATACGATAGCGCAATCGATTAGCAACAGATGTCACCACCATCCATTTTACATAGGAAGAGCACGGCCGCCCCCCAGCCCTGGACCATGGATTAACAGTTATGCTACATAGTTGATACCGTTGAAAAAAGACATAAGTCCATCAAGTTCAACCAAGGGAATGTGTTTATTTTAGTTTTTAACATTGAGGTCTGGTAAAAGGTAACCCTTCTCCTAGCCGAGTACCATTAAGCTCTGGTAAAAGGTAACCCTTCTCCTAGCCAAGTACCATTGAGGTCTGGTAAAAGGTAACCCTTCTTCTAGCCGAGTACCATTGAGGTCTGGTAAAAGGTAACCCTTCTCCTAGCCGAGTACCATTGAGGTCTGGTAAAAGGTAACTCTTCTCCTAGCTGAGTACCATTGAGGTCTGGTAAAAGGTAACCCTTCTGCTAGCTGAGTACCATTGAGGTCTGGTAAAAAGTAACCCTTCTGCTAGCTGAGTACGATTGAGGTCTGGTAAAAGGTAACTCTTCTCCTAGCTGAGTACCATTGAGGTCTGGTAAAAGGTAACCCTTCTTCTAGCCGATTACCATTGAGGTCTGGTAAAAGGTAACTCTTCTCTTAGCTGAGTACCATTGAGGTCTAGTAAAAGGTAACCCTTCTCCTAGCCAAGTACCATTGAGGTCTGGTAAATGGTAACCCTTCTGCTAGCTGAGTACCATTGAGGTCTGGTAAAAGGTAACCCTTCTGCTAGCTGAGTACCATTGAGGTCTGGTAAATGGTAACCCTTCTGCTAGCAGAGTACGATTGAGGTCTGGTAAAAGGTAACCCTTCTGCTAGCAGAGTACCATTGAGGTCTGGTAAAAGGTAACCCTTCTGCTAGCTGAGTACGATTGAGGTCTGGTAAATGGTAACCCTTCTGCTAGCTGAGTACCATTGAGGTCTGGTAAAAGGTAACCCTTCTCCTAGCCGATTACCATTGAGGTCTGGTAAAAGGTAACTCTTCTCCTAGCCGAGTAACATTGAGGTCTGGTAAAAGGTAACCCTTCTCCTAGCTGAGTACCATTGAGGTCTGGTAAATGGTAACCCTTCTGCTAGCTGAGTACCATTGAGGTCTGGTAAAAGGTAACCCTTCTCCTAGCCAAGTACCATTGAGGTCTGGTAAAAGGTAACCCTTCTCCTAGCCAAGTACCATTGAGGTCTGGTAAAAGGTAACCCTTCTGCTAGCTGAGTACCATTGAGGTCTGGTAAAAGGTAACCCTTCTGCTAGCTGAGTACCATTGAGGTCTGGTAAAAGGTAACCCTTCTGCTAGCAGAGTACCATTGAGGTCTGGTAAATGGTAACCCTTCTGCTAGCTGAGTACCATTGAGGTCTGGTAAAAGGTAACCCTTCTCCTAGCTGAGTACCATTGAGGTCTGGTAAATGGTAACCCTTCTGCTAGCTGAGTACCATTGAGGTCTGGTAAATGGTAACCCTTCTGCTAGCTGAGTACCATTGAGGTCTGGTAAATGGTAACCCTTCTGCTAGCTGAGTACCATTGAGGTCTGGTAAAGGTAACCCTTCTCCTAGCTGAGTACCATTGAGGTCTGGTAAATGGTAACCCTTCTGCTAGCTGAGTACCATTGAGGTCTGGTAAATGGTAACCCTTCTGCTAGCTGAGTACCATTGAGGTCTGGTAAATGGTAACCCTTCTCCTAGCTGAGTACCATTGAGGTCTGGTAAATGGTAACCCTTCTGCTAGCTGAATACCATTGAGGTCTGGTAAATGGTAACCCTTCTGCTAGCTGAGTACCATTGAGGTCTGGTAAATGGTAACCCTTCTGCTAGCTGAGTACCATTGAGGTCTGGTAAATGGTAACCCTTCTGCTAGCTGAGTACCATTGAGGTCTGGTAAAAGGTAACCCTTCTGCTAGCTGAGTACGATTGAGGTCTGGTAAATGTTAACCCTTCTGCTAGCTGAGTACCATTGAGGTCTGGTAAAAGGTAACCCTTCTCCTAGCTGAGTACCATTGAGGTCTGGTAAATGGTAACCCTTCTGCTAGCTGAGTAGCCCTTTCTTTGTACGGTTTATATAAGTGTATAAAACACCAAATGAAACTTTCTGGCCTATCTGAAAAATAAATGTAAAAAGTGATGCAACTCAATTCACTGTAAGTAAAGCCACATGAAACATAAATCGTACCTGCTGTGCTGAGAAGCATCCAGCGCCAAAAACTGCAGGGTTGGGAAGGCTCGTGGCAAGGCGTTGAAATGGGGTGCTAGGGCCGCAGAAAACTGACACCATGGCGTGAAGAACAAAACCATGGTGCATTCACTGCTATTGGGATTTAGAAAATCCATAAGGTCCTGTAGAAGAAAGAAACATTACCTATTTCAGTAGCATAAAGATCTAGTACAGGAGACCTGTAGAAAGCTATATTCACCTACAGGGGCAGCTTCGCAGCCACACATTTTGCAAGTTTTCTGTGTGGAAAATGACCTGCGGTGCAGATTACTAGTCGGCAGAAGGCAATTTCTGACAGAATGGTTGAGGGCCACCCCAAGCATCTCACAAGACCTATGTATACCACTACAAACCATAAATCTCGTACCCACCATAAAACACTGCTTCAGATCCGTTCTCTCATTGGTAATGGTCCCATCTGTATCATACCTGAGAAATATTGAGGATCTGCAGAGTAAAGTTCTCCATGTTAGTGATGTTGCGGTCCTCACAGTTGACTTTCAGAGGCTTACTGCTATCTGTAGCATTTGCGTCATCTGTCCTGGCTTGTTCTGGATCTGCAATATTGGGGTCCATATTCTTGGCCTGCTCTTGAGCCTGGTCAACTGGATTGTTGAGCGTACTGTCACTGGAGCCACACTCTGCGTCCCCCATCGCCGTATCACACACAGCATCCACTCCATCTCTGTCCTTCATGACCCTGGGCAGCAAAGAGAGCAGCACCGCATGGTCAGTCTGGACGTCTGAACGCTCCATGGCATCGGCAATCTCGGCCGTCTTGTACTGAACTCTTCCAGTGACACGACCTTCTTCATTCTTTACTGTTGTCGGTACAATACTTGGGCTCTGAGGGCTTTCCACCTGATGATCTTCTTCTGGATAAACGTCCTCATTCTGATTACCTGTTGGAATTAAATACATTTTGGTCAATTCCTTTAATGAAGACACACTCTGCTATAAGAACAAACTGTCCGAGACATCATTCCACCTGCAACCAATACGGCTGTTATCATATCTTATATGCTCATTTCCATCTACACCACGTGGTAATATTCTATACCCTACTCCTGTGATGGCTAACCTCCGGCACTCCCGCTGTGGCAAAACTACAACTCCCAAGATGTATACACGCTTGGCTGTTCTCAGAACTAGTGTTGAGCGAACTTATGTTTTAAGTTCTGCGTGCAAAGTTCGGGTTCGGGTTATCGAAGAATCCCGTTATGGATTCCAAATTCCGGTATGGTCCGTGGTAGCGGAATCCATAACGGGATTCTTCGATAACCCGAACCAGAACTTGGAGGCAAAACACAAGTTCGCTCAACACTAGTTCTGAGAACAGCCAAGCGTGTATACATCTTGGGAGTTGTAGTTTAGTTCACTCAACACTACTCAGAACTCCATAGAAATGAATGGAGCATGCTGGGAGTCGTAGTTTCACCACAGCTGGAGTGCTGGAGGTTAGCCACTCCATGAAGGATTTCCACTCACAACACAGTACTGAATGTGCCCCGACGTACTGTATACCGGGAACGGTCTTCTATGGGCAGAACACCTCATCTGTGTCATAGACGGTACCTGAATAGTAGAGTAGTAAACCTGCCTAATAAGTAGAGCACGTCCCTGGTGACCGGGGAGCTCCTGCCACGTCTGTCTCCGCACACACCGAACTGCGCAGGAGTCAACGCTTTCCGTGCTGAGAGAGGAACGATCACGTCAGCAGACGCTGGCTGTTGTAGTGTACACACCAGATGTTATTATGGGGTCCAGCAGCCAGACCCCCTAATTGCTCAGGGAGCCTCATTAGGAAAGGGGGTGTTCTAGAAGGGTGAACCCTCTGTGGTCACTCTAGCCGGGGGTGTGGCCTGTAGCTTATTTGCACCTAGAGTCTTGGTGTAAGCCATATCTATAGAGGGGACACACAGTACAGAGCCCAGAGCTACGTACACAGATCCATTACTCATGCCCATGAGCCTTGCTTGACATGGTTACAGCCCGCTCTCTTTTCCTGCTGTAATGACAGATGACTCTCACCTCTAGCACCCAACGCCAGACATAGGACGTACAAGCCCCAGACTAGCACGGCGCGCGCACGGAGCCCCATGCTCGATTATTTATCCCTGTGGAGACATTTCTGCGTTCCAAGCAGCACTCCGCGACATTTCCGCTCTGCACACAGGACACGCTTCCGCTAGAACCACTATTTTCCTGGATTCGCGAATGAAATGCTGAGCACGGCAGCGGCCATTTTGTCCTAGACCAAGCGGACGCTTGAAATCGACGGAAACATGGCCACGCTTTCACTTCAGAGCTGAATGCGGGAGTAATACCTTGTGCTGCCGCATGAGGGCGCCTGCAGCCTGCGCGGTCATAAATACCGCAGCTGTGAGGCGACAATCATTACATATACAGTCCTGTGGAATTATATACGACTCCATATCGAATTGCTTTATTAAAAATGGTCTTTATGGCTTTAGAGTGAATTCTGTCTGACCAGAAGATGCCGAGCCCAAAAGCCAATAGCAGTATTAAAAATGTTACCTAGTATAGAACGGGGGTGTTAAAGGGCTTCTGTCACCCCCACTGATGTAATTTTCACTAGCTGACATTAGCTACTTGCTAATGTCAGCTGAGTTCAAACATATGTTTCCTAACTTTTTTCCTGTTTTCTATCTTCTAAAAAACTTACTTTTGTGATATGCAAATTATCTTCGCTACCAGCAAGTTGGGCGGGTACTTGCTGGTAGCCGCCGCATCTTCATGCCCTGGGAAAGCCCCCTCTTCTTTTGATAGACAGGGCCAGCGCGCTCTCCTCCCGCTGGCCCTGTCTGCAGCTGCAATCCCGCGCCTGCGCCGTATCGGTCTTTAGTCGGCGCAGGAGCTCTGAGTGAAGGACGCTCGCTTAGGCGCTCCGTCCTCAGTGCGCCTGCGCCGATGATGTCAGAGCTACACCCGGAAGAGAAGACGCCGGCATCCCTGGTAAGGAGCAGGCGATGCCGGCGTCTTTTCTTCCGGGTGTAGGGCTGACGTCATCGGCGCAGGTGCACTGAGGACGGAGCGCCTAAGCGAGCGTCCTTCACTCAGAGCGCCTGCGCTGACTAAAGACCGATACGGCGCAGGCGCGGGATTGCAGCTGCAGACAGGGCCAGCGAGAGGAGGAGAGCGCGCTGGCCCTATCTTTCAAAAGAAGAGGGGGCGTTCCAAGGGCATGAAGATGCGGCGGCTACCAGCAAGTACCCGCCCAACTTGCTGGTAGCGAAGATAATTTGCATATCACAAAAGTAAGTTTTTTAGAAGATAGAAAACAGGAAAAAAGTTAGGAAACATATGTTTGAACTCAGCTGACATTAGCAAGTAGCTAATGTCAGCTAGTGAAAATTACATCAGTGGGGGTGACAGAAGCCCTTTAACCCCTTCCAGCTGCAGCCATTTTGGAATTTAGACCAAACATGTCAGATGAGGTGTCACTATGTGGTAATAAGGGTACTTTCACACTAGCGTTAGTGTGATCCGGCAGGCAGTTTCGTCGTCGGAGCTGCCTGCCGGATCCCCCGTTCAGTGTGACAACTGACAGCATTTGTAGACGGATCCGGGTGCTGATCCGTCTACAAATGCATTGCAAGAACAGATCCGTCCCTCCGCTTGTCATGCGGAGGGACGGATCCATTTTCCAGTCTTTTTCACAGTTTTCACAGGACGGATCCGTCCTTCAGTTATTTCACAATGCCGGATCCGGCACTAATGCAAGTCAATGGGAATTAGCATTCCGGCGACTGATCAGGCATTTTGGACGGACATAATAACGCAGCATGCTGCGGTATTATGTCCGGCCAAAACGCCTGAAAGTGACTAAACGGAAGGCATACTAATGCAAACTGAACGGATTTCTATCCATTCAGATTGCATGGGGATATGCCTGATCAGTTCTTCTCCGGTGTTCTATGAATAAACCTTAAGTTATAACCAAACCTTAAGTCAGCTGATTTAAGTGGGTGTGTTCTTCTGCGCAAGCGCACTACGCCGAAACTGGTATTCAGCGCATGCGCAAACAAACGGAGGTCTCATTCAGCCCTATTTACTTCACGTGCACACGCGGTACGTATCGCACGGGCGTATGAGGAAACCTTATGAGGAAACCTTAATGAGGAAAACTTAAGAGGCACGGGGTTATGAGAGGCGCGGGGATCACACGGGCACGGGTGTATGAATAAACCTTAAGTCATTCAGCCCGATTTACTTCACACGTGCACGGCACTGCGCGGCCACCCTATAACTGATTATGTTAATGAAATGATGCTGCGCGTGCGCGTGTGATCCCTGCGCCTCCCGCGCCTCTCATAACCCCGTGCCTCTTAAGTTTTCCTCATTAAGGTTTCCTCATAAGGTTTCCTCATACGCCCGTGCGATACGTGCACGTGAAGTAAATCGGGCTGAATGACTTAAGGTTTATTCATACACCCGCGCCCGTGTGATCCCCGCGCATCTCATAACCCGGTGCCACTTAAGGTTTCCTCATAAGGTTTCTTCAGACCTCCGTTTGTTTGCGCATGCACTGAATTCCAGTTTTGGAGTAGTGCGCTTGCGCCGAGAACACACCCCGGCGAGCCCACTTAAATCAGCTGACTTAAGGTTTAGTTATAACTTAAGGTTTATTCATAGAACACCGGCATAGAGCCATTTTGACGGAACTCTATGCCAGAAAAGAATAACGTAAGTGTGAAAGTACCCTAACGCTGGAATGCGTTTATGTATCCAAGAGATTCTGCAATTTATTTATTTAGTCATATTTTTTGTGACGTACTTTATATTAGTGGTAAATTATGGTCAATATATTTTCTTTTTATTTACAAAAAAAAAATCTAAAACATTTAAAAAATCCACTTTATGTAGGCATTTTAGAAAACAGGCAAGGTTATCAGAAATAGCTAAAAAAAATTGCACATTTTTTCCCAAAACAGTACTTGCGATAACATATGTTCCTTTTTTTTTTTACGAGAAAAACTGCCATAGAATGTTACTTGACCCCCAATATTTATTACCCTGATTCTCCAGTTTTTAGAGATATTTCGTAGATGGTCCTAGTATGCTGCTTGACTCAAACACTGGCCGTAGAATTGGAGGTGCTTCAATGGGTGTATTTGGTCCCCATCACGGACCAAAATAATGCATGCTCCAGTCATATTTCCAGTCTCACAATCAGTGGAAAGCATTCAAATCAATGGGTAAGGCCTCTTGCAGACAAACTTTTCTTTCTGTGTCCGTTCCGTTTTTCCGGTTTCCATTTGCGGGCCGTATGCGGAACCATTCTTTTCAATGATTCCGCAAAAAAAAAAACGGAATGTACTCCGTGTGCATTCTGTTTCCATATTTCCATATATCCGTTCAACTAAAAGACAGAACTTGTCCTATTATTGGCCGCAAATAACGTTACGTCGCTCTATTCAAGTCAATGGGTCCGCAAAAAATACGGAATACGGACCGCACATGGCTGGCACTTTAATAGAAATGCCCTTTCTTGTCCGTGTCTGCGGACAAGAATAGGACATGTTCTATTTTTTTGCAGAACGGAAGTGCGGATGCTGACAGCACACTGTGTGCGGTCCGCATCTTTTCTGGCCCCATTGAAAATGAATGGGTCCGGATTCATTCTGCATTGTTGCGGAACTGATCCGGATCCATTTTGTAGATGTGTGAATGGACCCTAAGTGAGCAGTCTGTGGAAAACGGAAATGTGAACGAGTTCTTATTGATTGCTTTTATTTTTTTTTCGACCATTTTTGGGTGAGGTGACCAGAAACAGCAATTCCATTTCGGTTATTTATGAATTTACTGCGTTCACCATGTGAGAAGTAATGTGGTCACTACAGACACAGCAATAATGTGTAGTATATTTTCTTTTTTTTCCAATAGTAAATGGGGATTAGTGCAAAAGGGCATTTTTATTCACTTGAAATGTAATATTTTTTATTTTTCATAAGTCCCAGTTGTGGACTTGAACTTGCATTGTCCTGCATGCTGGTATAATGTTAACGTTATACACTGATAGTAAGCCTATTAGACCCTGCCTGTGGTGATTTCTGTAGCTAGCAAACCCAGACTCCAATGCTTGGCCTCCAGTTCCCATAGCAACCATCGGCACAATTATGGGGTACCGAGGTCTAAACAGAAGCAGCTATCAATCACTTAGATGCCATGGTCACTATTAATTGTGGCATCTAAGAGGTTAAACCAGGGGCGGACTGGGCCGGGGGGCGCTGTGAGTGGCCAACATCTATCCTCTCCGCAATGCTCAGCCTCCTGTGACAGATCAGGAGAGAGGAGGTGTGGGGGCGGAGATAGCTGTCAATGCTGTCAGAGGAGGCTGTGCTCTCCTCCCACAGCTCCCCGAACAGCCTCTTGTGACAGCGAATCAGGAAGTAGAGGGGGCTCAGTGGGCCTCTGGGTGTTACTTGCCCCCTGGGCCAAAAGTTGCCAGTCAGCCCCTGGGTTAAACTGCCAGAATTGGCTAGCTCTGATTACGGAAACTGTAGCAAATTCATATCACCGAGACTCACCATAAAATATAACTTTTAATATAGTTTTTTTAAAAGATAGACATTTAATCAAAGAGACCTCCAATCCGAGTAGGGGGAGAGTAGCAATGGACCAGAAAGTAAGTATCCCTAATCTGTCCGCTATATACCAGCAGCCCTGCCTACAAAACGGAATAGCCGCCCCGATAGGGGAGATCCCGTGTCAGGAACCTCCTAGTGTCCCTAATGAGGCCCTGACATGGGATAGTACCCACCACCTGTGTGAAGTGCATTAGTCACAAACAAGAGTCTGTCAGTAGTCACATCGATGTATTGCCTGGGGAATCGCACAGAGCGAGAGGCATAAGGTAAACCGTGAAGGTAATGTCTCTCACTCCTGGCGGTTCTCCCAATCCAACAGGAACACTGAACAGACAATACAGAGGAAGGGATGTTTAAACACAAATATCTAGTAGTCCCTTAATGGTATTCAGTAGCCCGACGCGTTTCACTACAACCGTATACTGTGTTGTAGATCATCAGGGGACCAAACATAAAATAATGGTGTCACAATGTCACAGACACCAGAGATGGACAAAATACAGAATGTGCCAAAATTTTTCAAATTACCCTCACATATATAGTATATTACCGGCAGGGGACTATAGCATTAAGATGTACCTATACAACAGTATATATATCACGTCATATGGACCAGAATCAGAGCAATGGCACTACAAGTCACTATATCAATAATAGTGATAAGTATACTAGTGTAGAATAGGAAAAGCGCGATAACTTCCCTTATCCAGATCAACGGTCTGATGAAGGTGCTTCCAGAGAGCATGTGTGGACTACATCTTAATGCCAAGGTGCCAAGCGTTCTGGTCTCTCCTGTTGTTAGGGCCGGTGGTAGGTGTCGGCCGTCACTCGCCTTCAATACCGCGCGCTGGTCTGTCTAACCTTCTGGTCATGTGATCAAGAACGATCATGTGAACAACCGGAAGTGACGTAATAAGTGAGGCGCTGCGTTCCACAGCGGCTCCTAGTGCGTTCCACGTCACTGCGCATGCCTAAGAGTCAAGCACGGTCCATAGTGAGGACAGCCTGCGTTCCACAGGCACTACATATGCGTTCCACCTGCTTCTAACCACACAGAGGGTGAAGGGTATAAAGGTATAGGTGGCTCAAACACTTTAATTTAATTTATGATTAAGGATTAAGGAGATAAATTATCTTCGATCAATCTCATTCAAGGGATAAAGATACAGCCACATAAATCCCTATGTATAGGGATATATCGATGGGGGCTAAAAATAACTTGATATGTCAGAGTGTCCGGGACACACAAAAATGAGTGCCCTCAGGCACCTTGAGCAGTACAGCAGATTACGCAGTCCTGCCGCCACCCAGCAAAGATAAACGTCAAAGACCCATAACTTAGATAAAACATGTATAATCAATGTATTCATTGAGTCCCAGAGGGGCCCGAGTTTCCAGGTTATACGTCCAACGCGCTTCCTTCTGTTTTAGGATTTGATCAGCATTCCCTCCTCTAATTGAGGGTCGCACAACTTCAATAGCAGAGAAAGAGATGTCCACTTTATCATCTCTATGTTCAAGAAGGATATGCTTGGGGATAGGTTTATCTCGTTTATTCCGAATATCCCCAATATGTTCCAATATCCGAATCTTGAACTCTCTGCAGGTCTTACCCACATACATCTTTCCACATCCACATCTCATTAGGTAGATTACTCCCCTTGTGTTGCAATTGGCAAAACATCTTTGTTTGAATATAGTCTGGCCTCTCGCATCACAAAAGGAGTAACCCAGTTTTATGTATTTGCAGCCCTTGCAATGTCCACATCTAAAGGTACCAACAGATCTGTTTTGTAGCCAACATTCCTTGTGCGGGGATTCAAAATGGCTCCCTACCACAAAATCACGAATATTTCGCCCCCTTCTATATGTGATCGAAGGGTGCTCAGGGAGAAAGTCTCTCAGGTCTGGATCAGTTTTTAAAAGTGACCAGTATCTATTTAATATCTCCCTAATCTGGTCTGAGGCCGCATCAAAGGTTCCAATAATACGTATGGCATCATCAGCTTTCTTTTTTTGGGGCTGTAATAGAGTGTGTCTTTCTTTCTCTCGGGCATAGTTTAACGCTTGAGTGAGACAATACTCAGGGTAACCTCGTACCCTGAATCTGTCAAACAGTCTGGAAGCTTCTCTATCAAAGTCTTCCTGGGTGGAACAGTTTAGTCTAATCCTAAGAAACTGACCCTTCGGAATCCCTTTGCGTAGGGGTTTAGGATGGAAACTGTTCCACCTCAGGAGACTATTGGTCGCGGTCTTCTTATGGTGCAGAGTGGTCTTAAGGGACTGATGTTCATCCTTACTTATTAGAACATCCAGAAAGGAGATAGAATGTTCATGGATCTCAGATGTGAAAAAGAGACCTATCCGGTTGTTGTTTAGAAGGGACATAAAGGCCCCAAACACTTCCCTGGGGCCGGTCCATAGCAACAAAATGTCATCAATGAACCGGACCCACAGGGGGATAAACTGGGTCCATTCCAACATCTTATCGGTAAAGACCACAGTGTCCTCCCACCAGCCCAGGAGCAGGTTGGCATAGGTTGGCGCACAAGGACTGCCCATCGCCGTGCCCCTGAGCTGGTGGAAGAACCTGGAGTCAAAAACAAAGTAGTTATGTGTTAAAACAAAGCTGAGAAAATGCAGAACAAAATCATTATGATTTTTAAAATCAACACTCCTTGAGGCAAGATAATATCTGGCTGCTTCGATCCCCCTATCATGGGGTATGGACGTATACAGGGCCTCAACGTCAATTGAGGCCAACTATGTATCTGCCTCAATATATATCCCCTCAAGTCTCTGTAAGAGATCAGTTGTATCTCGCAGGTATGAGGGCAACGTAAGTAAAAAGGGTCGCAGGATCTGGTCAATATATGTGCCCAGATTTTGGGTCAAATTCCCATTCCCAGAAACGATTGGGCGACCTTTCAGTGGATCTAGGCCTTTGTGTATTTTAGGCAGGCAGTAAAAGGTGGAGATTCTCGGATATTCTGGAAGAAGGTATTCATATTCCCTTTTATTAATTAGTCTTGCTTCTAGGGCCTCCTGTAAAATCTGTTTCAACTGTGTACGGTACTGTAGGGTAGGATCGTTCTTAAGTATCTCATAGTTCGTTTTGTCAGTCAACTGTAGCAAATGGTAAACTGTGTTTCACAGGTGACACCCGCAGTACAGTGCAGGTCTACAAAGAAAGCGAGGCATTTGGAGCTTCATTCCGTGATGAAACTCCTTACAAAGGAAGAAAAGATGCCTAAAGAAATCCATGATTACTGTATATGGTGATGATATATCTTCCTACTACCAAGTAAAGTTTAAATGGGGTAGGGAATCAATTGAAGATGACCCTCGTTCAGGGCGTACTGTCAAAGCATCTTCAAAGAAAACGTGCCATAAAATGAAGGCCATGATATTAGAAGATCGTTGGGTCATGCGAAAGTCAGTGTTATAGCTCATGAATTAGGCATTTCAGTTGGCACAGGTTCCAGTATCATTCATGATGTTTTGATGAAGTCAAAGGTCAGTTCCTGATGGGTGCCACAAATGTTGGTGCCTGAGCAAAAAACTTGTCACCGGCAAATTTGCCAAGAGAAATTCAAGTGTAGAGAAAATCCAGGAGACATCTATTCTAGAATTATTATGGGTGATGAAACATCGGTCCACCACGTTATCCTGAGTCCATGCAATGGACAACAACTCCAAAGTAATTTTGTATGTAGTAGCAGTTAGCTGGAAAGATCATGGCAACAGTTTTTTGGGATACAGAAGGCATTTTATTACTAGACTTCATGCCACACAGGACAACACACTGGAGACACCTATGCTTCAACAATGAAGGCATTGCATGAGGCAATCAAAGAGAACTGCTGTGGGAAGTTGTCAGCAGGTATGTTTCTGCTTCATAACAATGCGCCAGCTTATAGGTCTCACAAATCCCAAGCTGATATCAGGGAATACGGCTTCATGGAGCTTCACCATCCACCCTACAGTCCAGACCTGGCTCTTAGTGATTACTTTCTTATTCGGAACCTGAAGAAATTTCCGCGTGGGAAACAATTTCCTGATTATAATACAGTCAATAAGGCGGTAACAGGGTTCCTGCAGCAGCAAGAAGTCTCCTATTCTGAGAACATCCAATCACTAGACAAAGAGGAATACATGTGCTGAAGTCAAGGGGGATTACATTGAAAAGTAGTACATTCAATATTCTCAGAACATTTTGTTTTTCATATTCAGCGTCAGAAAGTGGTCATTTTTTAAAACTTAATAAACAGACAATTTTTAGAATTTTTGGCTGTTTTTCATTTGAACAGTATTATGCCATTAAAATGAAATACAAAATATGTAGCAGTGAACACAAGTGATAAGACCTCCTATATAGCTAGGTAATGTATTGTCCGTGTACTGCCGCTGGGCTAACTGAAGATGTCCTAGCATAATGTATGACGGTATGACAGCTCTTGATAGACCTAGATAAAGAATGCCTCCTTCCCTACAATGGAATGTGCAGTGTAAACCCGCGAGGCCGTTTACCATGCTGTAAGTCCTATCAAAGAGGAAGTTAAGGGCTCTTTCACACAAGTGAGTTTTCCGACCAGATGTGATGTTTGTAGCAAATTCCTAGCATCAGTCCTAAATCCTGGCGCATTTATTTCAATGGCTCTGTGTACTTGTGCATCGTCTTTGCATTCAGAAAAAATCGCCGCCTGTTCTATATTGTGAGCTTTTCATGCAGCCCTGGCCTCAAAGAAGTGAATGGGGCTCGTGTGAAAAATAGAAGACATCTGGATGCAATGTGTTTTTTACTGATGGTTGCAGGAGTAAACTGTTTTTCTTCCGTTTTTCTTCATACACGTGAAAAAGGCATGCAAAACGGATACAATCCGGACAGAAAAAACGCACACACAGAATGCAATCACAGAAAAAACAGTTTGAATTCATGTCCAAAACCACCAGTTTTTCCTGAACAGATCCTGACACAATCAGTATCATTTCTGTAAAAGAGACCTTAACCCCTGCAGGATGTCTCACTTAAGTAAATGGCATTTATCATGTAGAGGAAGTTAATACAAAGCAATTACTAATTTTTTGAGATTTTCCATATTGCCTCTTTTGCTGGATTCATTCATTTATCCATCACATTATACACTGCTTGTTTCCTTGGTTACAGCCACCCTGTAATCCAGCATCGACGGCTGTCCTTACACACTATGGAAAAAAAGTGCCACCCTTTCTGGTGGTTGCAATATAGGCTCCCATCCCGGCAATCTCAGATCTGCGCTGCAGCAACCCCCAAAAAGTGACCCCATTTTTCAAACTACAATCAATTTGTAATGTTTCAAAGGGGGGAAATAGAGCATTTTGACCCCACAGGTGTTTTGCAAAACATGGTGCAATGTGAAAACTGCCATTTTTACACAAATACGCCATTACAGTGCCTAATATCTTGAGCCCATCATGTGCCAGTGTGAAAAGTCAGTCCTCTTACGCTGTGCTTCCTGGTTTTAGAAGCACCCTACATGTGGCCCTAACCAGGGGCGTAGCTATAGGGAGTGCAGAGGTAGAAGTCGCTACCGGGCCCAGGAGCCTGAGGGGGCCCAAAGACCCTTGTGCCACATAAGAAGACACACAAAGCACTGAGGGAAGGGGGGCCCAAGCTGAACTCTTGCACCAGGGCCCATGAGCCGTTAGATACGCCCCTGGCCCTAACATATGAGAGGGCTCAGGAGTAGGGTGGCCACTGGCTTCACCCTAGAAAGCCGACCTTGCCGGCCACGCCCCCAAGACATGCCCACCACACACCCAGAAGGTGAGCGGGGGTGGGCCGATGCGTTTCTCTCCCCCTCAGTCAGCCACAGGGAGCCATGTCTGCGGCTCTAGTGACTGACTGGGGGTAAGAGAAGCCTCAGTCAGTAGCTGCAGCTCACGCTCAGAGAGTGCAATGCTGCTGTCTGAGCGTGAGCTACTGAAAGGGTGGACATCCCTGCGTCCGTCCAGGCACTGCGCCGAACGGAGGACAGGGAGCCTGAAAACCAGACTTCTGGCCACCCTACTCAGGAGTAAAAGAGCACATGTGCATTTTGAGGCCCTATGTGGTGATTTACTCATCTTGTGCTGACAACTGTAGAGGCTCTGGGGTGAAATAATAAATGGACCCCCGAGAAGTTACCCCATTTTGGAAACTACACCCCTCAAGGTATTTATTAAGGGATAGAAGTGAGCATTTTGGCACTACAAGTTTTTTGCAGACTGTGCCAACTGAAACCGGTGGAACTTAAGTTTTCCACAAATATGGTATTTCATTGCCCAATATGTTGTGCCCACCCTTTAAATTGTTAGGAGGGTTCTGCTAATGCTAACCCTCCTAACTTTGCTCCTACTGCTAATTTTTTGCAGGAGGAGTTGTCATTATCATTGGTATTATTTTGCAGTACATATGACTTTTTATGACTTAATATTATGATTTTATGGTGCCATGGTGTAAAAAAAATATATATATATATATATATATATATATATATCTCACCTGATGGGTTTGCTCATGTGCTTTTTGTAGAACAGGTCATTACAGACGTAGCAATAGCAAATATTTTATTTTTTTATTTTTCCGTTTTACACAATAAAAGCATTTTTGAAAAACATCATTTTCTGATTTTTTTTTTTTTACTTTCTGACGATGGTCTTGTGTGGGGGCTCGTTTTTAATGGTACCATTTTGGGGTACACAGTGCTTTTTGATCAGTCTATATAATGCTTTTGTGAGGCAAGGTGGCACCATTTTTATTACAGTGTTCACCTGACAGGGTAGATCATGTAATATTTATTTTTTTTATATAAAAGAGGTCATTGTGGACACGGCGATACCCAATATGTCTATTTTTTTATACAATAAGCATTTTTGAAAAAAATCATGTTTTTGTGTCACCATTTCCTGAGAGCCATATTTTTTTTAATTTTTTTTTGTAGCGATGGCCTTGTGTGTGGGTTTCTTTTTTAGGGATGAGTTGACATTTTTAATGGTACCATTTTGGGGAACATAGTACTTTTTGATTGCTTGATATTACACTATTTGTGAGGTGAGGTGTGCAAAAATGGCTATTTTGGCCCCCTTTTTTTTTAAACAGCATTCACCTGACGGGGCCAGCTACATTACAAAGTGCAATAAGGGCATACATATATACCAATGGCTGCATCGATCTAAACCAGACCGCGAGTGGTCATAATGTGAATGCCATAACCTGTCCTCTCGCTGGCCAGTGGACCCCAGCTGAATAAAAGAAACGCCCCACAGCTGTACCCCTGATGAACCGGAAATTACCAGCGAAACGCGTAAGGAGTTTCTTTTATTCAGCCGGGGTCCACTGGCCAGCGAGAGGACAGGTTATGGCATTCACATTATGACCACTCGCGGTCTGGTTTAGATCGATGCAGCCATTGGTATATATGTATGCATTTGCTGTATGCCCTTATTGCACTTTGTAATGTAGCTGGCTTGTATGATTTGAAGTCTGTTTATTTTGGACAAGAGTGGACTCTGCTTTAGTGTCGGCTTATATATAGCCTACACTTTGTTCTATTGTATACAATTTTTAATGTGTCTTTGTATTTTGTGTCCTTTGTACAATAAAATATTTTTGTTTTTACATATGATTTTATATAACTCACAGAAAAAAGATGCACCACATGGATAAGCACCTGACAACACTGGCTAATCCCTCACTCTGGGGTAAAAGCTGAGAGATTCGCCAATATTTCCAATCAGGAACATATCGGAGCCCCTTTAGGCACCACTTCACGGTTTCTCAGCATGACATGGGGTCCTACCACTAGACTACCTATGGTGTGTGAACAAGGTCTGAAAAGGTATTAAGCAGCCTACAGCCCCATCCCACTCACCTGCACTGCAGGACCAACAATGCAATGGGGAACAAATGAGGCCGCAAGCTACACCTACAACAGACCATGTGACACCGGCTTCCAGGTGCAGCAGAATGTTTACCAGCCATATGCAATGGCACATTCAATACATGTAAAACAAGAATCACAAAAATAAACGTGGCCTAAATGGGTGGGACTGTTGGATGTGCATTCTAATAGTGGTCGCTTTGACTCTCTTTTGGTCTTTGTTTAGTGCAATTGTTTCTTTGACCACTGTTTTCACTCCTGTGCTATATTTATTTTGGTGTGCCCCCTTATTTATATAAGTGGCTATAGGGGTCACAATTGCAACTGGGTCCCTAAGCCAGGGGTCCCACAGGGTCCCCCTATCAAATGGAGCACTGCCAGTTACCATATTGTTTCTTTATAAGACACAGTGCGTGACATTATGGAAGCAGTCACTAGTCTGCTGGAGGTAGGGAGAGTAAAGCACTGTACTCACTCCTCCTCTCCGGTCTTCACCGGGCTGCACTGTACTGTTCTGACTGCCTATAGCGTCAGGACATAGTGTGCGCACTATGTCCTGACACTGCAGGCAGTCAGGTTACAGTGCAGCACGGGCCAAGAGAAGATCAGGGAGCGAAGAATGCAGGGGAGATATCCAGACCTGGAGAGGAGCGGCAGAGCAGGAGAAGTAAGTTTATTTATTTATTTTAAGGTCTGATACTGCGGGAGTCTGACATGGTGGTCTAATGGGGGTCTGATATAGGAAAGGCTGACATGGAGATCTAATGGGGATATGATCAGAGGTCTAATGGGGGTATGATCTGAGGTCTGATATGCAGGGTGGGGGCGGAGGGGTTGACATGGAGGTCTGATCTTAAGTCTGAAACGGGGATCTGATATGGGGGTCTGATATGGGTGGGGTCATAGGGGGTCTCATCTGAGGAATGATATTGGGGTCTCATTTGAGGTCTGATATGGGGATCTGATCTGAAAGGTAAGGGGGTATTTATTGTACAGATACAATATAAGGGGGTATTTTTTGTAGCTGCACAGTATCAGCTTAACACAATTATTTTTGGGGGACATTATGTTTACACTATTAGTATCAGGGACACTATTTGCTGGGTGCAGTATTTTTTAAGGCACTGTGTGCAAATCATTATTGAAAGGGGGACTATCTGTGTGGTACTATAATTTTAGGGGGACTGTTCTGCAGCATAGTATTGGGGAGCACAGTGGGTACAGTATTGGGGGTGGCAAAATGAGGTGTTTTGAAGGTGGGAGGATGATGTAAAATTAGGAGATGTCTGTTTTCCAAACTTTGCAGAGACAAGAGATGTGTGAAAGAAGTTATCATGGCGGTCTGGTCTGAAAGGAGAAGATAAAGAAACAGAATATCTACATCAGAGGAGACATTACTTGATGTAAGATGTATGTAGCACTGTATTCTCCTTATGTTTTGTGGCACTGTATGTAATGTTTTCCAGCGCTATATGTAATGTTTTCCAAGTATGTCTTTTAACAGTAGGGCTGGAGGGAAGGGATTAGGTTGAGAATTTATCATGGGGGGCACCGTTAAAATTTTTACAGCAGCAGGAAAGCTAGGTGCACCAATGCCCCAACCAGAACTCTTGCACTATGAGCTATGCCACTGAAAGGGGCATGACTTGGGGTCCATTTACACGTCTGTGTGTGTTTTATGGATCCGCAAAATACGGCCACCGGCAATGTGCGTTCCGCATTTTGCGGACCGCACATCGCTGGCACTCTCATAGAAAATGCCTTTTCTTGTCCGCAATTGCGGACAAGAATAGGACATGTTCTATTTTTTTTGCGGAACGGAACTGCGGACCAGGCAGTGCGGATCCGCAATTCCGGATCCGGGCGGGACATAGAGTGTCCCCATAGGAATGAATGGGTCCGCAATTCCGTTCCGCAAAATGCGGAACAGAATTGCGGACGTGTGAATGGGGCCTTAGCTGAAAAAGAGGCATAGTCTAAATCAGGGGTGGGCCCGCTGGGTCATTCCATCCCTCCCCCAACTCCCAGTGATGTGAGGCCTTCTGTAGAAGTGTACAAGTGCTGCTCCTAATTGGCAGACCACCGGATGTAGGCCGTGCTCCACAAATATCGTGAGTAGTGGTGTGATCTGAAAAAATACATCACTTCTCATGTAAAGCTCCTCCTATCCCTAAGTCCAGCGCCATAACCCAGAAGTAACTAACGAGAGCAGAACTGAAAGTGACTGCTCTGTCAGCATCTTGTCGTCACCTAGTGTGAAAGGGAGAGAGGAAGGGACAGTTTAAAAGGCAGGGACAGTGGCAGGCAGAGTTGAAGCTGGGGGAATCCCTCCTGGACTCCTCGGAGTTCATCTTGGCAGCTATTAATTGCCAAAAGTATAAACAGAGAATTATATATATATACTGCAGGGGCCATTTTGTGCTGTAGGAATACAGCACATTTTTTTCATTAAGCAACTGTCAGTGCCAAACCAGTTTATTTTTAAAATAGCTTTTTGTCCTGCAAGTAGCCAGCGTCACACATTTATTCTTTGGAGTGTAAAAGTGCATTAACCCTCTGTTGAGGCATTCCTGTTATCCCTGAGAATATAGCGCTCTTGTTTTTTTTAAATTTATTAACCCCTTAAGGACCCACGCCGTACATGTACGGCGCTGGTGGATGTGACTTAAGGACCAACGCCATACATGTACGGCGGGCTGATCGGGAGGGTGCAGGAGCTGGGCCCACCCGATCAGCGGCAGGGGTCCGGCAATCACTGATAGCCGGACCACTCAGGTGAACACCATCAAAAAAATAAAATAAAAACTGTGCTGCAAAATACTTTTTTTGTCACCTTACATCACTAAAAGTGCAACATCAAGCGATCAAAAAGGCGTGTGCCCCCCAAAATGGTACAAATCCAACCGTCACCTCATCCCGCAAAAAATGAGCCCTTACCTAAGACAATCGCCTAAAAAATAAAATAAAATAAAATATTTCAAAAATGCTTTTATTGTGTTAAATGTAAAAAAAAAAAGTATACATATTAGGTATTGCCGCGTCCGTAACAACCTCCTTTATAAGAATACCCCGTGAGTTAACCCGCTCAGATGAACACCGTAAAAAAAGCAATTTTTTGTCACCTTACATCACAAAACGTGTAATAGCAAGCGATCAAAAAGTCATATGCCCCCCAAAATATTGCCAATAAAAATGTTATCTCATCCCACTAAAATCTTACCCTACCTAAGACAATCGCCCAAAAAATAAACTGCGACTATGGAGACACTAAAATATGATTTTTTTTTTTTCAAAAATGCTTTTATTGTGTAAAACTTAAATAAATAAAAAAAAGTATACATATTAGGTATCACCGCATCCGTAAGAACCTGCTGTATAAAAATATCACATGAACTAACCCCTCATGTGAACACCGGAAAAAAAAGAACGGTGTAAAAAAAGCCATTTTTTTGTCACCTTACATTACAAAAAGTGTAATACCAAGCGAACAAAAAGTCATACGCACCCCAAAATTGTACCAATCAAACCTTCATCTCATCCCGCAAAAAAATGTTACCCTACCTAGGACAATCGCCAAAAAAATTAAAAAACCATGGCTCAGAATACGGAATACCTTGGGGTGTCTTCTTTCCAAAATGGGGGTCACATGTGGGGTATTTATACTGCCCTGGCATTTTAGGGGTCCTAAAGCGTGAGAATCCAAATGCGTAAAAATGCCCTGTGAAATCCTAAAGGTACTCATGGGAATTTGGGCCCCTCTGCGCATCTTGGCTGCAAAAAAGTGGCACACATGTGGTATCGCCGTACTCAGGAGAAGTAGGGAAATGAGTTTTGGGGTGTATTTTTATATATACCCATACTTTGTGTGAGAAATATCGCTGTAAACGACAACTTTTTAATTATTTTTTATACAAAGTTGTCAATTTACAGAGATATTTCTCTCACCCAACATGGGTATATGTAAAAATACACCCCAAAACACATTGCCCAACTTCTCCTGAGTACGGTGATACCACATGAGTGACACTTTTTTGCAGCCTGGGTGCGCAAAGGGGCCCAAATTCCAACGGGTACCTTTAGGTTTTACATGGCTACTCACAATTTAGCCCCACCCAAAATGCCAGAACAGTACAAACACCCCACAAATGACCCCATTTCGGAAAGCAGACACCCCAAGGTATTCACTCAGGGGCATAGTGAGTCCGTCTGAGATTTTATTTTTTTTTTGCCAGAAGTTAGCAGAAATGGAAACTTTATTATTATTATTTTTTTCCTCAGAAAGTGTCATTTTCCGCTAACTTGTGAAAAAAAATGAAATGATACATGAACACACCATGCCCCTCCGCGAATACTTTGGGGTGTCTTCTTTCTAAAATGGTGTCATTTGGGGGGTATTTATACTATTCTGGCATTCTAGCACCTCAAGAAACATGACAGGTGCTCAGAAAGTCAAAGCTGCTTCAAAAT
Source organism: Bufotes viridis (assembly GCA_033119425.1). Classification (NCBI taxonomy): domain Eukaryota; kingdom Metazoa; phylum Chordata; class Amphibia; order Anura; family Bufonidae; genus Bufotes; species Bufotes viridis. The sequence continues at coordinate 372,685,026 of CM065590.1, read as the reverse complement.
GCAGAAATTCACTTTTTTGCACCATAGTTTGTAAACGCTATAACTTTTACCCAAACCAATAAATATACACATATTGGATTTTTTTTTTTATCAAAGACATGTAGAACAATAAATTTATAGAAAAATTTATATAGAAATGTAGTTTGTTTTGAAAAATTTTACAACAGAAAGTGAAAAATTTCATTTTTTTGCAAAAATGTCGTTCAATTTTTATTAATAGCAAAAAAGTAAAAATGTCAGCAACAATGAAATACCACCAAATGAAAGCTCTATTAGTGAGAAGAAAAGGAGGTAAAATTCATTTGGGTGGTAAGTTGTATGACGGAGCAATAAACAGTGACAGTAGTGTAGTGCAGAATTGTAAAAAGTGGCCTGGTCATTAAGGGTGTTTAAGCTAGGGGGGCTGAGGTGGTTAAGGTGAAAAATGGCAGGGTCCAAGGCACAATTTCTGTCAGGGCTAAAGCAGTTTATTTTTACGGAGCTGGTGGACGTGACTTAAGGACCAACACCGTACATGTACGGCTGGCTAATCGGGCGGGTGCAGGAGTCACTTATAGCCGGACCCCTGCTTTATGCGCCTACGTTTCGCCTCGCTTCCTCTTGGCCCCAGGTCCTGGTCAGTATTTGATTTCCTTCTACATTCACTGAGATTTATGTATTGCCTTTGTGTGTTTGGGGCTAACCATATGGATGTTTTAAACTTGGACATCCTGTAAGGTGAATATACTCATGTAGAAGTATACTGTGGATTTACTATTATTGCCAAGTTTGGCTTGTGTAACTCACATATTGTTTGTATAATCACATCCACAGTCGAGTTATGATATCTGGCCAGTCTACCTGTATGGAAGTTTTTAATGTCATGGAACTTTATGTATTTGCTGCTATATTTTAATATAATATTTAATTTGTGTGTATTTCTACCAATAAAATGTCATTATATCAAATGTGTGTTTTTTGTTCAAAAGCAGTAGGAGAAGCAAAAGAAAAAACAGGAAAACCAAACAATGTACAAACCCAGAATCACACAGGCTACGATGAGGCCCACAGCCAGAGAAAATGGGTGGGAGCTGTGTCCCCCAATGAACGGAAGAGAAACAGATTTTACAGTAAGTACAAAAACCTAGTTTTCTCATCCGTATCATTGGGGGACACAGGCTTGACCTTGGGACACTACAGAGCAGTCCCAGGGGTGGGCCATAATGAAGAAGCCCTCCAGCCAATTAGCGAACTGCCGTCTGCAATACTCTACGCTTAAGAGAAGCGTCAGAAGATGCAAAAGTGTGTACTCTGTAAAACTTGGAAAAGGTGTGTAAAGACGACCAGGTAGCCGCCTTGCACGCCTGAAGGGCCGAAGCCCCATGATGTACTGCCCAAAAGGTCCCTACTGCCCGAGCAGAATGAGCAGTAACCCGAGTGTCACTGATGCAGTACGCTTCCACAATGGCCAAACGAATCCATCGGGAAATTGAAACTTTGCACGCAGCCAGCCCTCGTCTCGGTCCCTCTGGAATGACGAATAGAGAATCTGTCCGTTGGAAAGAGGACATCTGAGACAGATAGATGCAAATGGCCCGAACCAAATTCAGAGTGTGGAGCGACTGTTCACGAGGATGAGATGAGGCAGGACAAAAGGAAGGGAGAATGATCTCTTCACTGAGATGGAATGCCGACACGACCATCGGAAGGAAGGAGTGGACAGGGCGAAGTACCGCTTTGTCCTGGTGGAGGATAAATAAGGGACACAGACCGGAAAGAGACGCTAACGACACCCTACAGATGGAAGTGATTGCCACCAAAAAGGCCACCTTGTAGGACAGGAAGCAAAGGGACACCTGCTGCAAAGGCTCAAAAGGAGAGGACTATAGAGCGCTGAGCACCAGATTAAGGTCCCACGGATTCAACGGAGGATGGTAAGGGGGCGCAGCGTGCGACACCCCCTGCAGGAAGGTCTGAACCACAGAAAGCGAAGCCAGGTTTTGTTGAAAAAGAATGGAAAGGGACGAAACTTGCCCTTTGAGGGAACTGATAGCCAGCCCCAAATCCATGCCCGAATGCAAGAAGGACAAGAGTTGAGGCAACAAGAACCGAATGGGAGACAACTGTTGGCGTTCACACCAACTAAAGTAAGACTTCTAGGTCCGGTGATAGATCCCGGAGGACAATGGTTTCCAACCCCTAATCATGGTCTGGACAACAGCATCCGAGAAACCCCAAGCCCTTAGTATGGCGGCTTCAACAGTCATGCCGTTAAATGTAGTGACCCTAAATTTGGATGGATGATTGGTCCCTGCGACAAGAGGTCGTCCTGAAGGGGAAGACGCCAGGGATTGTCGACAAGGAGGGAGACTAGGGATGTGTGCCATACTCTGCATGGCCAATCCGGGGCCACGAGAATGACGGGCAGACCTTCGGACCGGATTTTTCGGAGAAGACGCGGAATGAGTGAAGAGGAGGGAACGCGTAAGGAAACGTGAACTGCATTCATGGGATCACAAGGGCATCCGACACCCGAGCCAGAGGAACCTTGGACCCTCTACCCTGAGGTTTGTAGAGGGAAGGGGGAGATTTGAATATATATGTATATATATATATATATATATATATATATATATATATATATACATATGCCTAATATATATATATATATATCTATATATATATATATATATATTGGCCCTGTATGGCCAGTATGGGCCCAATATATATCCCATATATAGATTTCCCCAATTGTCAAGTACGTATATATATATATATATATATATATATATATGGCAATATTCCAAGATTACCCTGCAGGAGGGAAATGACGCCTAGGTAACTGGACAATTATGTCCAGTTTGGGCCACTTTAAAGGACAGAGGATCAATAGAGATCCTCTGACTTTTAATAGCATCTCCGGCATTACAAAGACGGGAACAAAGAGCTCCCCTGTCTTTGTATGCCGCAGACCTCCGGCGCTGTAATTACAGCGCCGGAGATGCGCGGGCACTTCACAGGCGGGAGAATCAAAGCATCCCCCCGCCTGGAAGCGCACGCCAGGACATGTGGGCTGGTGCGCTGACATCATATCACCGTGCCAGCCCATGCGTACTGGGCTGCAGGCATGCGTGCAGGAGTTAAGTTGAGCTGTGCAGCCCGATCAAGAAGCGAGGATCATCCCTAAGACGAGCAACCCTTGGAAAACGAGCTGGCTGAGTATTCTATAACCCTATACCACCAACCAACCCTTTGTTTATTAACCCCTTCCACTAACGAATCCCTGCATTAACCCCTTCATATACCCTGCCCTGCATTAACCCCTTCATATACCCTGATCCCTGAATATTAACCCTTTTCCTGCCCCCAATCTCTTACCCTACAATCAATATTAACCCCTGAATATGCCACTGAGCATTAACCCCTGCAATACCCCTGATCCTACTGAAAATATTAACCCCTGCCATCCTTGCCCTGCAGATATATATTAATCCCTTGTTTTCCATAGGGACAGTGTGTAGCCAGGTGGGTGGGAGCAGCTGCTAATACGTGTGTGTGTGTGTGTGTGTAAGAGTGATATTTAGATATTAGTTTGTGGGGTGGAATTGGGATTGTGTTGTGTTAGCAGAGCTTTGATGTATTGTTGTATTGTTAGTAATCCGCGGCACATAATTTAGGAAACTGTATGTGCAAAGAAGTAGTTTGTATTTTTAGTGTAAATAGGCGGAGTCCTCAATAGACAACTTAAGCCTATTTATGAATATTAATTATCGATACTAACCCAAAATATTATTAATTAATATTTCCTTTAACACGGTTGAAGCGGGAGGCCATGAGATCCACATCTGGCCGACCGCACCGCTTGCAGATCGCGAGAAAGACCCGTGGTTGCAGAGCCCCTTCGCCGGGATCAAGTCTCTCTCGGATGAGAAAGTCGGCGATCCAGTTGTCGACGCCGGGGATATGAACTGCCGACAGAGCTGGAACATAGCTCTCCACCCAAGAGAGGATGAGTGCTGCTTCCGACATGGCTGCGGGGCTCCGGGTGCCACCCTGGTGGTTTAGATATGCGACTGCCATGGAATTGTCGGATTGAACCCAAACTGGATAGCCCCGGAGACGGTCTGGCCAATGAGACGAATCACCCGCAATTCCAGAATATTGATCGGAAGTTGGCGTTACTTGCGGGACTAGGAGCCCGGGACCAAAAGATTGTCCAGAACTCCTCCCCACCCCGAGAGACTGGCGTCTGTAGTCAACACTATCCAGCGGAGGGGAAGGAAGGAGCGACCCGACGTCAGCATCGGAGACATCAACCACCACCGAAGGTCTCGGCGCGTAAAGGCAGGGAAACGGGTGAGTCGATCCAGGGAGGATGGGGAGCCCTCATGCACTGGCGAATGTGAAGAGGCTAAGTCCGCAACAAAGGGAGGATCTGACAACGGAGAGCGGAAAGTTTGTCCGGGGGCAGGAAAATCTTGGCCCGATCGGTGTCGAACAGCATGCCCAGAAAGATCAGCTGGCAAGATTTATGAAGACATGACTTTGATAGGTTCAGCGTTTCTAGGGTGTCCCGGACGATGCGCAGGCTGTCCGCCATTGCCTGGAATAAAGGACCCTTGATCAGGATATCGTCCAAGTACGGAATCGCCACTATCCCCTTGGTATGAAGCAGAGCCATGACTGAGGCCAGAATCTTGGTAAAGACTCTGGGTGCTGTGGCAAGACCGAACAGGAGGGCCACAAACTGGTAATGAAAAGGTCCCACTGCAAACAGAAGATATTTTTGGTTACCGACGCAGATGGGAACATGGAGGTAGGCGTCCTTGACCTCGAGGACAGGTATTCCCCCAGGTCCATGGATGCAATGACCGAACGCAGGTACTCCATTCGGAAGCGGCAGAGCCGAAGGAATCGGTTAAGGGCTTTGAGGTCTAGGATGGGATGGACTGTACTCTCCTTCTTGGGGACTACAAAGAGATTGGAGTAGAATCTGCGAAAACAGTCTTGAGGCGGAACCGGGACAATCACTCCCTGCCGCAGAAGGGAGAGAATAGCCTGAAAAAAGGAATGGGCTACGGAGGGAAAGGTTGGAGGTGATGAGCGAAAAAAACGGGGCGCAGGTGGGGATCGGAACTCCAGTTTGTAACCCTCCGATATGACTTCTCGCACCCAGGCATCCGAGACGTGAGACAGCCAGCCATGCTGGAACAGATGAAGACGACCTTCCGCTTGACTGGGAGGCGCCAGAGGCCACCCGTCATGCAGAGGAGGACTTGGGGGTATAGAGCTTGGAGCCTTGCTGGCGAGGACGCCAGGGAGGGCGAGGCTTGAAAGATGGTTTTCGCTTCTGCTCTGGGGCAGATTTGTCTGTTGGCCGCTTCGGGCTGGAGGAACTGCAAAAGGGCTGAAAAAGAGGTCTGCGCTTTTTAGATCTGTTGAAACGCGTCCTGCTCTGCAGCAAATGGGTGCTTTTACCCCCTGTAGCATCAGAGATAATCTCATCCAGTAATATGCAAATTGCAGCACACAGATTATTTGGATGCAATTTCAGTATTTTATTGGTGCAATATCATACAAAGAATCATGACCCAGTTACATTATTAGTTGATTTAGATGACCACTCTTGATAATGATGGTGATCCAGGCCAGACCTCCTCTACCACTAATTACAGATAATAAGACCGCTCAGAAGAAGGTGTGCCTGGACGAAACGTTCGGTCTCCATCATTATCAAGAGTGGTCATCTAAATCAACTCATAATGTAACTGGATCACGATTCTTTGTATGATATTGCACCAGTTGCACTATACAGTCCTTGCTGGCACCAGTTATCATAGTGTGCGGTGCTCCAATTGCAATATTAAGATAATCTCATCCGAATATTTTCCTGAAAAGTCTGCTACCTGCAAAGGTGAGTGACGTCAAGGCCCGTTTAGAAGCATTATCCGCCGCCCAGCAAGATAGCCACAGAAAGAGCCGCAGAGCAGGCCAAAAGCCTGGCCGCGTCCAGAGAGGCCTCACAGATGTAAGAGCTGACGTGGTAAAGTTGCACTGCAATATCCGAAAGTTTCTCCGGGGAGTCCCCAGAGACGAGACGTAGCTTTTTTGCACACTCTTCATAGCCATACTAACCCATGTTGAGGCAAAAACCGGGCGCAGGGCAGTGCCAACTGCTTCAAAAGAAGATTTGGCAAAGGATTCCAATTTCTTATCCCTTGGGTCAGAGAAGGAAGCCCCATCTGCCATAGGCAAGGTGGTATTCTTAGCCAGGCGGAATACTTGAGGGTCAACAATAGGAGAGGACGACCACCTCTTTGTCAGATCCTCTGGAAAGGGATATAAGCCGTCTAAGCTTTTCGGTAAAGCAAACTGCCTGTCAAGGAAGATCCATTCCTTGTAAAAGGGAGGAATCAAACTCCGGTAGGTTGGGGAACACCTTTGGCGAGCCAAGGGATCGCCTGAAGGAAAAACCAGAACCGGCAGAGGAGGGCGCAGGTTCCTTAATCTGTAAGGTTTCTATAATTGCTGCGATGAGAGTGTCTACCATAGTGGACAGTTTGGAAGACTGGTTCTCCGGTAAGACAAGGTCAGCATCTGACAACTTTTCTTCAGAACACGCCTCTTCTAATGAGGACGCGTTGGTGCGAGACTCCCTTGGAGGTGGCGGCGAGGTGGATGAAACAGGGAATGCAGACACCCTTGAGGAGAGTGTGGTCTGGCCCGTTTTGCAGGACGGCCGCGATAGGGGGCAGCAGAGGGTTCCTGTTGACTGGAGTCTGACTGGTCAGAGGGTGGCCGCACAGTTAAATGCCCCAGCATGTCCACAGTGGCCCTGTTGGAATGGGAAACGTCCTGCACCATCTTAGACAGAGAGCGCACACACTCCGGCTCTACCATGAGCTGGGCAGGAGGGGCGACTGGGACAGGGTCAGAGTCACTTGGTGGTGGAGCAGAGCTAGAGGAGCAGAGGGGTCCGACTGTCCAGATGGGAACTTTCAGCGACAAGAAGCACATGCAAAATGTCGCACGGAAGTGACCGCTGGCTTTGGGGCCTGGAATCTGGGTTCGGACATAGTGAGTACCTGTGGTGAAAGGTAGAAGGGTAAGCTAGACCCTGTAGGAAGGAGGGGAAAGAGCTTACCCGGCCTGTGCCTCTTACTGCAGCCTGTTCGTAGAAAACCTGGTGCCAGAGTCCGTAGAGGTCCTTCTGAGCAGGAAATGGACGGAGTCAGAGTGAAAAAATCACGCCAGGAAGCCAGGTGAAGGAGGGGTGGAGGTATTTAGGGCCCAGAAAGAAGCTTGGAAAGTACAGAGGACTTCCCTTCACCCCACCCCCACAGGAGAGCTGACATGCAGCTGTTAACTCCTTCCCCGCTTGGAGGGACAAGGCTTCGTGGGGGCCGTCCTAGCAAGTAACCTAGCAAGGGGGGGGGGGGTGGGGAGGGGCGCTTGGAGCCAAGAATACTTACCCGTTCGGCATCTTCTGCCCCCTTGGTTTCAGCAGGGTCACCACCTTCGGTGTGCAGCCCCTTGAGGAGGGCTGCTGCATCGGAACAGAGGGTCTTGTTGTGGGCGGCCGTGGTGACCCGAAGGCTGGGCGGGATGCAGAGGCTTTAAGAACCTCTGGTCCTCCTTGTCTTCTGGAGACTGGGAAGGAGCAGGGGGCTTGGGGACCCCCTGGTCTCTCGGGGGGGGGGGGGGGAGGTCTGCCTTCTACGGACACTAAGCCAAAACTGTTTTATCTTAGTCCCTGTAGGAAGGGTATAGCTGGAGGGAGGAGCTCACACTTTTATGCTTAGTGTTGCCTTCTAGTGGCAATAGCTATACCCAATGACAAGCCTGTGTCCGCCAATGATACGGATGCAACCCCCTGGCGTACTTTTACTGACCTTTGTTCAGCATTCCCTTGGTGATTCCCTGAAGGCCTTTCCCTGTCTCTTGTGCGCTCCCTCCATTTTTGGATTATGTTTAACCCTTTGCTGATGCAGCAATTTTTAATTTTCGCTCTCTGCCCTACCAGAGCCATAACTTTTTTTTTCCCTGTTCATATAACCGTATAAGGTCTTGTTATTTGCGGGACAAGTTGTACTTTCTAATGCCACCATGGCATACAATGTAGAGGGAGGCTGTTAAAAATATTCAGAATGGGGTGGAATTAGAAAGAACACAATTCCGCCAGAGTTTTTTTTTTACGGCGTTCACTATGTGGTAAAACTGATTTTTCATTCTTCAGGTCAATATGATTATGGCAATACCGTACCTGCATAATTTTTCTTGTATTTTACTGCTGGGAAAAAAAAAAAAAAAAAAAACTTTGGAAAAAATGAATTTTGTCATTGCCATACTATGACCCCCATAACTTTTTTGTACTTATGTATGTCTGCAGAAATGTGTGAGGGATAATTTATTTGAGGACGATCTGCAGTTTTTGCTAATACCAGTTTGGAGTGTGTATGACTTTTTGATCACTTTTTATTAAATTTTTTCTGTTATGCCATTCAACATATGAGATGTATTTTCTTTTTCATTTTCGGAAAGGGAAAGGAAGGGGATTTGAATTTTCTTTCTTTTTCTTTTTTTATGTTCCCGAGTGGACTTCAACTTGAAACCATCAGATTGCAATTTGTATGGAATAATGGGATTTGCGCTATTATTCTATAAACAGGTATATTATAGTTCAGTACTGCCATCTGCTGGCCAGAACTGTAATATATAGGTAATGACCCTGGAAGCCTAGTACAGGCTCAGGCTCATTACCAGCACAGAACACTTTCCCTGATCTCTGCAGGGGGAACCAGTTCTTGCACTGGAAGCGGGTGCATCCGGGTTTTAACCCTCTCAGACACCATGGTCACATTTAACCATAGCAGCTGACGGGTTAAATGTCCACGGCCAGCATTACCGCCGATCGCAGACAGTGTCTGCTGTATGAAACGGCAGGCACCTGGTGGCTATGGTGCTCGCTCAGCTTCGGAGTGGGGGCAATCTTTTAAAGACCCAACATCCGCCGTGCATGTACTTCGGATGTCAGGAAGGGGTTAAAGCACATCCCACAGATGCTTGATTGGACTGAGAATTTGGAGGCTAAGTGAAAACCTTGAGCTCTTTGTCATATGTTCTTTAGTTCCTAAACACTTTTTTGTAAAGTGACAGGGTGCATTATCCTGCTGAAAAAGGCCACTGCCTTTAGGGAATAAAACTCCATGAAGTGTACTTCATCTGTACAATATGTAGTTAGGCGATATCTGTCAAAGTAATGGCCACATGAATGGCAGGTCCCATCTTTTTCCCAGAAGAACATTGCCAAGACAATCACACTGCCTCTGCTGACTTATCTTCTTCCCCACAGTGCAGCCTGTACGATCTCTTCCCCAGGTAAGTGATGCACATGTATCCGGCCATCTACATGATGTAAAAATGTGATTCATCATACCAGGGTACCTTCTGCCACTGCATGTCCAGTAGTCAACATGGGCACTCTGACTATTCTGTGATTGCACAACCCCATACACGGCAGCCTGAAACACTTTTCTTTCATTGCCAGCATTAAAAGGGTAGAGTAATATCAACTTCTTATGTCATAAGAATCTGATAAGTAAAGATCCAAAGACATTCTCCCCTACCGTTTATGAGAATGAGAGTCTCATGCATCCATATCAATGGAGCACAGGTCGGACCTGCATGCTGCCTGTCAATTCAATCTCTGTGGGACTGCTGAAGGTAGCTGAGCATTGTACAGAGAATGAATGTAGCAGCAGTACACACATGCCCAACCTCATGAACTGTGGTGGATGGACCCTTTCCAATCAGATGCTAATCTCTAGATCCTGTGGATAGGGGTTTAGTTGATATCATGATACAACCCTTAACATTTTCAGCAATTTGTACTACAGTAGTTCTTCTAAGGGATCAGACCAGACCGGATTGATTTTGCTCCCCAACTGCATCAACGAGCCTTCGGCAGCCATTACCCTTCACTGGTTCACAGATGGACCGTGTTTGTAAAAGTGTAACTGCCATTTCACTACCAAAAATTAATTCCGAACATATATGATGCTGAAAGGAAGTTATTCATGAAGCTGTATTTTTCAGGTAATTTTACCTTTCTGATGTCTGTATTCAGCTCTTAGCAATCATATTTCTCTGTGCCTCTATTTCACCATCTTCCTAAAATGGCCTCTGCTGCACTTCCTGTGGTGATCTTTGCCATGTCCTTGAGGCCATCCTGTATTCCCTCACTTCCCATAACCCTTGCTCTCCTCACATGAACTAGCAGGACCAATAAGAATGCAGATAACCTCCCCCACTACCCAGAGCAGTGTGTATCCTCTCACATACAGCTAACCAGAGACAGACACGACCAATCAGAATGCAGATAACTTCCCCCACTACCCCAGAGCAGTGTGTATCCTCTCACATACAGCTAACCACAGACAGACCAGACCAATCAGAATGCAGATAACCTCCCCCACTACCCCAGAGCAGTGTGTATCCTCTCACATACATCTAACCACAGACAAGACTAATCAGAATGCAGATAACTTCTGCCACTATTCTAGAGCAGTGTGTATCCTCTCACATACAGCTAACCACAGACAAGACTAATCAGAATGCAGATAACTTCCGCCACTATTCTAGAGCAGTGTGTATCCTCTCACATACAGCTAACCACAGACAAGACTAATCAGAATGCAGATAACTTCCGCCACTATTCTAGAGCAGTGTGTATCCTCTCACATACAGCTAACCACAGACAGACAAGACCAATCAGAATGCAGATAACCTCCCCCACTACCCCAGAGCAGTGTGTATCCTCTCACATATAGCTAACCAGAGACAGACCAGACCAATCAGAATGCAGATAACCTCCCCCACTACCCTAGAGCAGTGTGTATCCTCTCACATACAGCTAACCACAGACAAGACTAATCAGAATGCAGATAACCTCCCCCACTACCCCAGAGCAGTGTGTATCCTCTCACATACAGCTAACCAGAGACAGACACGACCAATCAGAATGCAGATAACTTCCCCCACTACCCCAGAGCAGTGTGTATCCTCTCACATACAGCTAACCACAGACAGACAAGACCAATCAGAATGCAGATAACCTCCCCCACTACCCCAGAGCAGTGTGTATCCTCTCGCATACAGCTAACCCCAGACAGACCAGACCAATCAGAATGCAGATAACCTCCCCTACTACCCTAGAGCAGTGTGTATCCTCTCGCATACAGTTAACCACAGACAAGACTAATCAGAATGCAGATAACTTCCGCCACTATTCTAGAGCAGTGTGTATCCTCTCACATACAGCTAATTAGATGAAATCAGTAAGCATTTGTTTTAGACCCTTAATAGTCACATTAAAAGGTTTTTTTAAGAACCATTTTGGGGTATATATAGTGTATTAAATAACTTTCATTTTTTTATTTTTAGGGGGAAAGAAAAAAACAGCAATTTGTACATTATTTTGTGGAATTTTTTTTACAGCGTTCACTGTGGGGTAAAAATAACGTAATTGTATTATGTGGGTCACTACACTGATGACAATGTTACATTTCTATATTTTTTTTTTTTACTATCTTTCTCTCCTCCTGTCAGCTCTGCAGCTGCTCCCTCATTCTGCTCCACACTGACAGGGGGGCTTCTTTATCTGCTCATTTCTCTGGCTAAAGACATGGGCTTTGTATTGTTTGAAAGCTGACATTCCAGACAATACCAGAATGCCAGCAATATGTTCAGTACAGGGAAAGATATCACTGATAGAAATTGGGAGTGAATGCAGTGAATGCAGCTGAATGTGAAAGTAAAAGCAGGTTTTACCGGCGATTATTCCTGACTCGATTTTTAACAGTGATTTCTCCTCTGTTGCTTTGCCTTTAGCTGTTATTCTGTCTAGTATGAAAGCCTGGAATATCATCTTTCAAACAAGACCATGTTTTAGCATGTTTATAGCTTTTACCATTCAGGAGATATCACAATCTAAAGCAGCCCTCCCACTTTCTGCCTGAGCCTAGGCACTCAGGGTTGGGCACCTTCTCCCAGTGCTCTCCCGTCACATGTTTATATCAGAGGAGACGGCTGCACATGACAACGCTGTGAGGAGCCCTCCTTAATGTGAAAGTGACACACATTTCTGGGAGTTATTATGAGGTGAAACTGAAAAATATTAAATTATAAAGCACAAAAGCATTTATACAGCAGGGTGTACTACACCATTACGGTATAAAAATTAAAACAGCAGTTACACTTTAAAAACTAAACTACAACATACTGGGAGCAACCCATAAAACCTGATGTTTTAGAGATGTTGTCTAGCCACCAGAAATTGCCAATTGTCAAAGTCGTGCAGATTCTTACGCTTGCTCATCTTTCCTACTTCTAACACATACACTTCAAAAACTCACTGTTCATTTGCTGCCTACTACACTACCGGAAACTAAAATAAAAAGTAGTTGAGATAAAAAGCCTCTCTTATAATATGGCAGTTGGAGAACATTACATGCAGTGATCAAAGTTCCAAGATCCTTTCTTTATATACGGATTTTCCACAGACTTTTTTTTGTCTGACAGCACAGTTTTTTGTCCTCTTACAGAACTGTTGACTGGGTATTGTTGAAGTGTTCACTATGCCTGTTAGATGGTGTGCAACATATGTGCAAATAACTACATAGTGGCACTTCAAGAAGCTGGATGGTCCAGCTGTCAAATTTTAGAAAGAGTTCAACAAAAGGTTTCTCTAGTGCATTGTTGGTGTAGACCAGGGGTGCACAACCTGCGGCCCTCGATACCATTCTGTGCGGCCCCCAAACATCTGGTAAAAGACATAGGTCTATGTCTTATGGCTTCTTCCATATATCTTCCATGTATTCTCCTATTAGATGGGAGTCCTGGAACTTTAACCATTTATAGTAAATACTGTGGGCCAGATTTATCATTACTCTTGCAGTTCACTCCACTTTCAAAGAAGGCGTATGTGTATTTGAGGCAAGTCAAATTTATCATGGGCTCTTTCAGAGGTTGATAAATCTGGTGTATTTCTGGTTCCTAGTTGTATTTTGGCTTTGTCTTTGGAAAAGTCACAATTTTAAAAAAGTGATTTTGTCAAACATAAGCATGGTCATGAGTGGAGTGAGTTTGCGCAATTTTTTGCGACTTTTTAAAAAGTCGCAATAATAAATCTGTCTTGCAAGTGATTTACATACGACAATACGCCCATAAACTTGGTTTTGGAGTGAGTCGCGTAAGTCTCCAAAAAGTCGCAAAAAATTGCGCAATTTGGCTTTTTGCGCAATTTTTTGCGACTTTTCGACTCCAGAAAAGTGACTTAGGCTAATGATAAATCTGGCCCTGTATGTTCAATATGGCAAAAATACAGTATTTCAGTTGGTAATACCCCTTTAAGTTTTATTTTCGGCCCTTGGAATTGGTTAAGGCTGACAATGTGGCCCCTGACCAGAAAAGGTTGTGCACCCCTGGTGTAGACAGTGGTCCAAGCAGGGCACTAGCACATGTAGAGAGGGTTCTATATGGTCAAAAAAGAGAGATGCATGCCAAGATGGCCACATCGGAGTAGCTGCTGTATCCCAATAGACACAGCATCACAAATTCGTTATGCAGCAGTCCCTGCAGTGACCATCAGAACTATAACAAACAGTCGACTGCATTCACGCACTCTGTACTGGTGTCACAAAAGAGCGCACTGGAGGCATGAATGGCAAACGATAGTGTCTGGTGATGAAAGCAGGTTCAGCCTTGGTAATAATGATGCTGAATCAGAGTTTGGAGGAGGACTAGACAGTGCCTACTGCCATCATGCACCATGCTGAGACACACAGGAATAACACCCAATGCCAAAGTGTGGACTGGCATTAGCTACCACGACCGTTTCAATCTGCTGTTCATGGAGGGAACATTGACCAGCTTGATCGCCAGATCTCTCCCAAATCGAGAATGTCTGGGACTGGATGAGGCGATGAATCCCTCATGCACAGAAGCTAACAACCACCTTGGCTGAACTACGAGTCCAGATCAAAAGAGCTTGGAATGACATCCCACAAGAGGATATGCACCATCTGTATGACCGTTACCATGCCAGAGTGGCAGCAAGGGGAGATGCCAACCCTGCCTCAACATATACTCTGCTGCACCACCTTGGTTGTGTGATTATTGACCAAGCATAACTAGTAGTTTATACTTTGTCAATCGCAGTTTTCCAGGTGTTCTTTTTTCAATTTCCGCTAGTGTATATCTTACCAACTGACAGATGCCACTGTCACAAGATAACGTCATTCATTTCACCTTTCAGTGGCTTTGATGTTATGTGATTGATGTATAACAGCTGTAAACCTTACTGCCAGTCTACCGTCTTGTATAAATCAGTCTGCCCATGGACCTCTACTGGTATGGTAATACGTCCCTGTGCGCGAGGCCGTTTATGTGCTCTATATGCACACATTGTGGTGAGAAAGCAGCACAGAACCGCATCAGTACTACAAGAGCAAGACTTTTTTTTATTGTTTTCATGGAAAAGAACCTTAGAGTTCTACATGTGGTGATGCTTTTTTGCACAATTTTATGGTAAGCATTTTTTATAAACTGAAGAAAGAGAAGTCTAGGAATCTATGGAAGTATTACCATAAAACAAGGAAAAGCAAACAAATGTGAGATCATTTTAATACCAATAGTTTATTAGTTTTTTTTTGTTTTTAGACGGTCCTAAGGCTAGGTTTTCACTAGCATGCCTATATAGTTGTCTTAATGGGGTGCCTAGTGTGGACAATTTTGTATCTTGAAAATGCACCGGTAGCACGGGCTAGTGTAATCAGACTAATACACCCACTTGCTGGCTCTGCTTCTCCTCAAGCTGCTGGGGTTCCTCAGGGATCAGCCCTTCTTTCTACCCTTAGTGGACAGACTATCAGCAGATTTGGTTTTGAGTGCCTCCGTACCATCTCCATGCTAAAACCACCCAACTATATACCTCATCCTGTGACCTCACCCCTGCCATACTTCAGTACACCAGTGACTGTGTGCTGTCTCTAACATCATGTCCTCTCTCTAGCTGAAACTGAACTTCTTGTGTTCTCTCCATCACCTACCTAAACGGACATCTCCATCTCAGTGGGTGGTACTACCATAACTCCCAGGCAGCACGCCCGCTAACTTGGGGTTATGTTTGACACTACACTGATGTTTCCTAGAATCAGGTGTACATACATAACTCCCCATGTGGTGGTGCCTCCTGCCATTCATCTATACGTCTTTTACTATGAGAAGAGACAATGAAAGACTCTACATCATACACATTAGCCATCATCGGGGATGTTTTAATACGTTTTACCTTAAAATGGGAGGGGAAAAGTATATTACAAAAAATATAAACAGAAAGCACAACAAAATGAAATATACATGATCATAATTAACTCACCAATTATGGACCCATAAAAAAGATATTCCAGCTTCCAGTACACGGACACATACATACCTGATTCACAGCTCGCACAACTCCACAACGAGAACATAGGAAATGATGACATAATTCATATTGTAGTACAACTGGAAATTTACTATACATTGGTAATGTGCTCAGAGGCTTATCTGTGAATGTGCATTAGGTTATTATATATACTTTCATATAGCATCTATTCAGCTCTTTACAGCATTCACAGAGATTTCACATTGAAATCTTTGGATGACAGAAAAAACAGACAAAAAAAAAAACGTAATGTGGAGGGAATAAAAAGTAATATCATCAATATCCATCAAGTTCTACGTTAAAGGGAATCGTCACCAGCGACCTCCCTATCCCAACTGTTTGCATAGACGCATAGCTGTACGTCACTCTTCTACTTTTGTTAATCGGAGGCTCTGTTCCCGAGTTATGATACGGGTTATATTATTAGGACTTTGGTGCAATGAGGGCGTCACCTTTGCTCTTGTTCCACCGAAGCTCCACTCATTTGTAGTCAGCCCCTCCCTCACCGCTTTGCTTCTGCCTGGTCCTGTGAATCAAAGCGTCAAAAGAGGGTCTGTCCAGAGAAAGGAGTGCAGCTTGGATGAAACAAGAGCAATAGTGACTCCCTCATTGCACCAAAGACCTCATTTGCATATTGAGCCTCAGGTCAACAAAAGAAAGTGTTGTAATCAGGTAAGCCACAGCTATGTGTTTATACAAACACTTGGATAAGGAGGTGGCTGGTGAAAGATTTCCTTCAACGACCTAGGAAGATGGTCCAGAGACTTCTGGGTTTAACCCAATCCCATAGGCCCTCCTATATCTACAAACCATGCAGCAACCTCCTTTGACCAGAACTGGAGAGAACTTGTATATGTATGTTCATCCAGTGACTGAAAGCACCAATGGTTTTAATTAGCTCTCATATACAGACTTAATAGAGTCATAAACGTTTCATTTAGGAGAAATCAACAGCTCTAACAGCCATATTCTGCATTCGTTTTTCAATGCTGCTGCCAAAAGGTTGCACTTGATTTACAAACAGAAGTGTGTGGACAGTGCACCTGGCCAGGCCGCAGATGCTAAAGAGTACAGAAAGATTTGTTTTTACAACTTTACGTTGGTCTATTCCTCCTGGAATTGCTCGGTCAGCAGGATTTATGCCTCTGCTGGCACTGGTCGGAACATGTCAGAGTGTTTAGGGACACATTCTATTAAAAAAGAAGGGAATGGTAAAAGCTAGTTGTTAACGTATGAATACATTTCCAGGAGGAAGAAAAGAGGAAGGGCACAGCGCGGTATTGTATATGGTTATTGCATGGGGAATGCAAGCAAGTACTAAAACAAACAGGTCAGGAGAGGCGGCAGGTCCTCTTTAGAAGATATTCATACGCCAGTATTAGTCTCAAGTCCATTGAAGTGAAGTGCGCCAAATGTGTTAATTCTGTGCCAGGAAATCACATCTACTTCAGCCAAAATTATAGCAAACGTGTCGCGGCTAACCCTGCCTCTCCTGCTATGCCCTACCCTCTACCTCTGTACTTTTGAGAAGTGTCAAAGTTAAAAAATGATAGCACAGATGCCATAAAAGTGGAGCAAATTCTTGAAGAAGTCTGCCCCACTGAGTGTAAGAAAGTGCTGTCCCCCGAGCTCCCCTGAAGACACAGTAAGACCATTCCTCCATCATAACATATACAGAAGTAATGCTCACAACACAATGGTGGGTGCTGTAGTACAAAATAGAGACATATCTGAAAAGGACCGCAGACTGCAAAGCTTTGAATCCATTCAGCTGCCAGGAGGTGACAGACAAGGAGGTGGCGTCCAGTTGAGCATAATGACTGGTAAGTATGGTCTGCATGTGAGGTGGGGAAGGACATTTTCTTAGTTGCATGTGTCGTGATAAAGGTCCAGACTGTACACATGAACAAGTTTAAGTCCGCACCATTGTGTCCTATGCATCGCTGGCACACATGAAGGCTTGCTGCTTTTTTCCTAATAAGAGAAGCATGATACACATTCTTAATCCAAAAGAATAGCAAAACACCAATGGACTGTCACCTCATGCTAGATGAAGACTCAATCATTTAGATGCTTGTCTGACACCGGATTTTTGTAAGTTACCCATAGGAAACATCAGTGCCCCATGCCCCCCTAGAATAAAGGAGGGCTGTTTTCATGGCCTTTTTGAATTTCTACATGAATTTGATCTAAATGTGTTCATATCTTAATCTAAGGGTACTTTCACACTTGCGGCAGAGTGATCCGGGAAGCAGTTCCGTCGTCAGAACTGCCTGCCGGATCCGTCGATCTGGATGTAAACTGAATGCATGCGCAGACCGGAAGGACGGATCTGTCCTTCAGGTATTTCTAATGCCGGATCCAGCACGAATACATTTCAATGTAAATTAATGCCGAATCCGGCATTCCGGCAACTGATGCGGCATTTTGGATGGAGATAATACCGCAGCATGCTGCAGTATTATCTCCGTCCAAAACGCCGTTCAGTGACTGAACTGAAGACATCCTGATGCATCCTGAACGGATTTCTCTCCATTCAGAATGCATTAGGATAAAACTGATCAGTTCTTTTTTGGTATTGAGCCCCTCTGATGGAACGCACTGCCGGAAAAGAAAAACGCTAGTGTGAAAGTATCCTAAGTCATAAAAAAAAAGATAAAGCGAGCAATAAAACAAATAACAATAAGGTTAAAAACAATAAAAATTATAATATAAATGGATAGGAATGTTAAACACATGTGATTTAAAGGGGATCTGTCACCAGGAAATTCACTGGTACACCCAGCACAATGTCTTGTGGGGCGAGTTCAGCTGAATGCAATACCTTTCACTTTTCTGTGGCTTTATTCTGGACGGAAAGTACTTTTAATCCATATGCAAATGAGCAGTTAGGTGCCACGAGGGCAGGACCAAGCAATTGTGCACTCTTGCTCCTCCTGTTTCCTTTGCTAGCCCTTCCTCGATTGATAGGACCAGGTCCACAGTCAACTTCTCTAGCCCTATAGCCCTATCAATCAAGAAGGAGGCGCACATTTATATATGGATTAAAAAGTACTTTCTTTCCAGATTTTTTTTTTTTTTTGTGGCATTGTTTAAAAAAAAAAAAATTTAAAATGCAGCCAAAAATGATGCAAAAGCCTAGTGTGTGAACAGGTGAATAAGCTTTTATGGAGAAGCAAATAATCACTAATCCAGGAAAAATACACCCCCTAACCAATTTCAGTGTGTGCCATGCAGCCCTGTGCAGAAGCCCAGCTTACCCAGGTTTGCCATACTGGTTTGTTTTGCAAAACTCATTGAAATCTCAGCTAAAATGTCTTTTCTGATGGTCAGAAATCTTCATATATAATATATTAGCTATTCCTCTCTAGTGATAATTAGAATTCCTATTACTACAGCAATTCTGTAGGGAAGGCTAGAAAAGCGGTCTGCCTATTTTACAGTAAAAATCAGGTACGGACAGGATAGGGGCAGTCTAGAATGAGAAATGTGTGTCTGGTGCTTTGGTGTGACTTTGTGATAAAGACACTAGATAACATTTTGATTGTGGCATTAATAAATGACTTAATTAGGCCCAGAAGGATGATTAGATGAGCATGCACGGTTCTTACTCCTTTTCTAGAGAAAGGACCCCCATATGTGACAATCAGAGAGTAGGTATGCTGTCTGATGGGGAAAGGGGAACTAATAACATGCACTGAAGTTCATGTTACCCTACCTCTTGGAACATAGGCAGTTACACAGGGAGAGAGGATCAAGATATTTCCTTCCTGCAGCCCGTCCCTGCTGGACCCTTTCTCCTCCAGCTGAAGGAACAAGGGCTGCTTAAACCTTTACTATCTCAGGCTACAATTGAGCTGAAGCCAGTCTTGGTCTTGTTTTGAATCCAACAATCTAAGCTTTAAAAACAGAATCGCAGTACTAGCTGCCATAAAACAAGGTAGGCTCTATCTCAATTGTAGCCTGAGATATTAAAGGTTAAAGCAGCCCTCCCCTCTATCTCAATTGTAGCCTTAGATTAGAAACAGCCCTCAGAAGTAGCCCCACTTTGCAGCCACTCAGCCCAAACACTGTTCCGGCATTACAGTACTGTCCTTTCCTGCCTGCCCAAACAGTCTTTGGGAAAATCAGTATGGGGGTTAAACAAATCCGAGTTGTACAAGCAAAATGTACAAGACAATGTCATGAATGCCAATAAAAGGCTCAAGCAAAGTTAAAGAATGGTTAAAGCAGAAAAAAAATCTTATATGTTGGATTGACCAAATGTTTAAAGGATGACTGTCACATTTAGACCCTAATTTCAGTTTTCATATATGTAGTTACTAATATGATAATATTCCTGAATCAATAACTATTAGACTTACTTACCCCATATTTAATAAGATTCAGCCCTTAGCAACCAGTCTGCATAAAACTGCAATTTCACTATTCTGTTAAGATGGCCGCCCTCAGCCCCGAGGCTAATCCATAGGACACCTGCAGTGAAGTTAGTGAAGACAAGCTCTGTATAGGGGGGTCTTGCAGTGAAGTTCCCAGGTCTGGCTGAAGCCTGTAGTCCTTCTACAAGCTCTCCTCTTATCAGATAAGGCTGTCATTTATACACTGAGCAGCCACATTGTCCTGCACTGCTAAGGGAGTGTCTGCCAAGCACAGGCATGTGGAGAAGTTCTCACACACAGCCCAGCACTGTTATCTCCTGTCAGGAAGAACCTGGCTTTTTATACATTCCCTTACAATGTTGAGGAAGGAGCATAGCAACCTGATTTTATCTCAGGTAACAATAGCCAATACTGGGGACTTTTAGGGGTTATTTATTAAACAATCAGAAATTAAAACAGGGCCAACAAGGTGATATTAATCACCAAAATCCAATAGTAAAAAAAAAATAAAAAATTGACAGTTATACTTGAAAGAGATTATTTTTTAGTTTGCTCTATGGAAGGCACAATTGAGGGCCAAGTACCATTACAAGAAAAGTTTCCCGCTGCAAACCTGTCTTATGTGTCAGTATGTGATACAGCTGCAGCAGGGAATCTCTTCCAGTACCTGGGTTCTGTATATTGTGCACAGGCTAAAAAAATATATCCCAGACAATTCCCTTGAATGAAACTTGTAGCTCATTGCTAGTCCCTAAACCACCAGCATAGTCTTATACAGGATGGTATTAGGTTTCTAAAGTTGCTACTGTGTGAAATGCCCCTTGCAGCTTAAAGTGTAACTGTCATATTTTTTATTTGCTATTTTTCTAGAGCTAGGCACGTATACCCTAGTTAGTCTGTCAATGATTGTCAAAAGATCTGTAATTACCTTATAATAACAGCTTTCATTAATGTCCCCTGTCCGTTTCAAGCCCGTTGCTATGGCTTGTCTGTCTTCCCTTTACTATAAAGAGAAGACATAGGGGCATTGCAGGCCTGCATTAGGCTTCAGAGTGAGGAGGCGTGTCTCTCAGTAATCAAATCTGATTGGCTGGCAGGAAGCTGCTGACTACAGCAAGTGTGTATGTGAAGTGAGGGAAAGCAGTTTTGGCCTCAGAGAACTGGCAGAGGAGCCATCTTGAGAAGATCCTCATATTGTAGGGTAACAGCTGTAACTAAGGGAAAAGCTCAAAGAAATCAGTAATATGTGAAGAAACTAAAGATTGCTTTATGCATAATGCTGCAGCAGCAGTAACATTCTAAAATAGATTTTTTTTGATGAAAATATGACAGCTAAACTTTGAAGGAAAAAATGAAGTTATATAGTAGCACATACTGTATGTAAATACTTGCTGAAGAGCCATGCCAATCAATGCACGGTTAATGCCGAGGCCAGTATAGATGAGTAAGTGATGAATGCTGTAATGAGGTGTCCTGTCCTATGGGACATCAATCAAGCCATAACTTCATGACTCCTCAGAAGTTAGGGCACCACCCACATGACTCTTCAGCAGTATTTTACAGAGCATGCTACTTTAGAACATTATTTTTTTTTCATGCAGAGGCGGTTTAGAAGCTGGAAACGGGAAACTTTCTGGTAGGGATATTCCGGAAATGTTATGTCCTATTACATCAGTGGGGGGTCCTAACATAGTTAGAATAATTTAGATGAACTTTCCATTACAGTATTCAAATTAAAAAATGCATGACTATGTCACTTTTTAGGTGGTTGCCCACATCTATTAGTGAAGGGTAGAAAATTGTACATTCTGCTAGACAGATAAATGTTGGTTTTAGAAGTTCTTGTACATAAAGCGCCATAAAAGTTGACATAAATATAAAATTGCAGGATGACTAGAAACACTGGTCAATATGACTTCCACTGCTGTGCTCCTGCCAGATGATGCCATAATGATCTGCCTGAAATAACCAATAGCAAAGCTCCTTACAGCAAAGAGCTTTTTATTGGTTGGTATAGGCGCACGCCAGAGCGATACAGGTCCTTCAGCAGGGGAAGTCGGCTGGAGCTGTGAGGAGGAGGGGCCGGCTGTTGTAAGGAGAGCGGGGCGTGCTGCCTGAGGACCTTGGGAAACATGACAGGGCCGCTGAAAAGGTATGGAGCCGTGGACTATTGTGACTGGTCCCCGGTGACCCTGCTCCCCCCTCTTCCTATCACCCTACTAGTAACCCTGCTCCCCCCTCCTCCTGTCACGCCACAGGAAAGAAGCTGAACAGACTGTACCGACTATGATGGGATCCGTTCAGTTTCGGTTTGGGATCCTGTCTTTTTACCGGACACAAAAGTGCTGCATACAAGGCTTTTTGGTCTGGTCTTTCGACAGAATCTGCAACAGAGCCTCCAAACACAGCCTCCAACGCAGATTTGAAGGCCTACGTATTTTAGCAGTGCTCACATGTGCCCCCTCACTGTTTTGGAATTTCTTTCTGGCAAAGTTACCCGATTCTGGCCTGCGAAATGTATACCATGTCTAGTGCGGCCCTCAGACGAAAAATGGTTGGGCACCACTGATGTATATGATTGTTATAATCTAACTGCCACTACTTGTGGCCAGGATGGTGGACACTGACACTAACTGGGATTTAGAGCTAAACAAATTATTATTATTTTTTTATGTCATTTTTTTTATCTGTACTTCTTAATTCAACTGATCTTTCTGTTTTATCAACTACTTGCATCCTCCTTGTAATAGCAATTCTGGAGCAAGAGGTCACTAATCTAGACACGTCAGGAGAGGTGACAGGTCCTCCAGATAAAACCCGTGTATGATTCGCCCAATATCACTAAGTCCTACTTGAGCCACCAGTTTCTTTATCTTCTTTTTAATAATATAACTGCTAACTGTATATATTTTTATACTATTTCCTTTACATTATTATGGGGGCAGCCATCTTAAACAGCAAGGTCATTGGTTTGCTTCATAGTCGGCATCGGGACATAAAGGACCCTCAAAGAGACTCAATGGGAATGACTTTCTAATGAAAATGCGCCACATTTATCAAGTGGGAACTTTTACATGGGCTGATGCACAAGCAATTTTTGGGAAGAAACCATTTGTTAAGCTGAGGTAAAGGTAGCTTGCAGCAATCATCCCCATACAGATTCATTGTTTGCTGGCAGCACGTCCCAGTTTACCAGGATAAGGTGCTACTCAAACTATAATTTTAGGTGCTGATTATAAACTGGTATGCCTACAAGATAGGTGAACGCATACACATTTAAATATTTTTTTTTTTTAAATGCCGCTCTGTGTGGATACTGTGGCCCTCACTATTTTTGGCGCCTCATATGTTAATTCCTCCTACCTCTACCGATGGTGGAAGATGCCAGCTTTTATCAATGGTACCGGAAAAGAAGAGGGATGTGCACTCCTCGGTTTCTTTTAAGGTGCTGTGGAATACGGGTCAAAAGACCTTAAATAATAATTTGTAGTAAACCACGCACACTCGAGCAAGTTCAGGATATGCAAAGTGGATTTATTGTGGTACAATCCAAAATTGTGATTAGGAAAGTGCTCAGAAGAAATATATTAAAGCAAAAAATGACCATCAGTGGAACTTCTAGACCATAAAGCTCTAAGAGTCCAGTTATGCCGTGTAGGGCCCAGTGGAACTGCAATAATTTTGTATATAGACGTTTCGGTCATGGCTTTCTCAATGTATCGCTAAGATGGAAATGGCGAGGTAGCGTATCGACAGTCTAATACAGACTGCCAATACGCTACCTCGGCATTTTCAAAATTATCGCAGTTCCACTGGGCCCTACACGGCATAACTGGACTCTTAGAGCTTTATGGTCTAGGCGTTCCACTGATCGTCATTTTTTGCTTTAATATATTTCTTCTGAGCACTTCCCTATTCACGATTTTGGATTGTACCACAATAAATGCACTTTGCATATCCTGAACTTGCTTAAGTGTGTGTGGTTTCCTCCAAATGATTAGCTTTTATCAATGGGCATCTCCTTCTCACTGCCTGTGGCACGGTCCAGTTGCATCGGAGCGCGTTATTGCCGGGGAGAAGGTGAGCTGTTTTTTTCTCCCAGGCTGTGGCGCTCTCGGTGTCAAATGATTAGCTTTTATCAATGGGCATCTCCTTCTCACTGCCTGTGGCACGGTCCAGTTGCATCAGAGCGCGTTATTGCCGGGGAGAAGGCGAGCTGTTTTTTTCTCCCAGGCTGTGGCGCTCTCGGTGTCTTGAGGTCACAAAGCTGGAAATGTCAGCTGCTGGTGCCTCCAGTGTGGAGGAATGTACCCCAAGACCGCTTCAATGAATACCTACACACATGTATTGAATCCATGTACTTGCTATGTTACTGGCGGGGTTCAAGTGTCCCTGATTGGACTAAGTTGTCACTAAGTATTTTTACTGTTGTGTGAATTGAACTTTTAAATATGTGCCCGATTTTACTATTAAATTTAATAAACATTATGGGGGCAATTTATAGTCCCCCCCACACACAAACACACACCAGTTTTCTGGTGGTGAAAAGGCGCAAACTGTGTGTTTGTGACTTTTTAAACACCACTTGTGCAAAATTGTTTGCGCAAGTAGCGTTCCTCCACCGGCCCAGTACATTTACCTTCTTTTATGGCAGAAAAACGGCATAAAAAAAAAAAAAGAGCGAAATGTACACCGGCCACTGACGGAGGTGCGCCTTATTTATGACGAGGGGAATCTTCTAGCAGCGCTATGATAAATTCCTTCCTATGTTTTGCTGCATTATAGTATTCGCCTATTTTTGTAGTAAACTGCAAATGCCACAAATATAATGTTTCTACGTAAAGTGATCACAGTAACAATGTTAATAAAATAGAGGCAACACATAAGTTACATATGCAAGCAAAAAGACAAAAAAGGTAACGTTACAAATATCATGTGGCAGAAACTGATCGTAAGAAACTAATATACTAACTTCTTGTAAAATTGTGAATAGGGCAGACAATAAGGTGTCCGGCCTAAATTTTAGAGAAAACCACGTGGTCATCCAAGCATTTCTTATTTTTGCATACATACACATAATCTGTTGCATACGTCTACTCATCAGGATGTTTGACATTTGTATCCACAACAGAATGGAGTCCCCTGCTATGTGCTGTGGGGTAAGGAAAAGCAGCATTGTTGCTTGTGTAACCTAGATTTGCAAGCCGTGATAGAGCTTTTATGCTACCTGGAGGTCTCCCTGGGCTGACTTTGTATCCGGCGGCTTTGGTTGTGCCCAATGGTCTGCCAGGACTTGTTTTAAAGCCAGCAGCTTTGGTGGTTCCCAGAGGTCTGCCAGTGCTGGTTCTGTAACCTGCCAATTTGGTGGTGCCAGATGGCCTTCCCCGTTTTCCGGATCTTCCGAGGGTCTTCTTTTTCTTTAAATCACTTTTTGTGTCCAGGTCCCTGCTGCTGGTGGTCTGCAAATGTGCCTCATTGATGGTTTCCTGTGTCTGGCAGGAGATGTTCTTGTGGCTAACAGTATGGCTGTATTTACTTGGCTGAGTGGCATACAAGCTAAACTGCTCCACACTTCTCATGCTCTCTTGACCAAGGCAGGAAGACTTGCCGCTTCCACAAAAAGCCACATTGTTGTTTGTGACTGGACGCATCATTTTCTATTAAGAAAGGACAAGCATGGGATTATAAAAGAACTCCGTACCTCACACACACGTGTACATAGAGCATACAAATGATTACCTCAGTCCACCTCTAATGGGTATTTCCATTGATACATATATCTTCCATAAGGGGCTATCCTTTTAAAGCCCTACCTACCTTATCTAGGCTTCCATGCAGTACAATAGAGCTGTATACAGTCTCCTGTGCTTTTCTATACAGCTGAAAACCCATACGCTATACAAACACTGTGTGCACTGGGCTTTACTCACCCCTCCTCTAATGATAATTTAGATGATTCTCCTCATCCTGTGCCTGTATATTCAGCAAATCTGACATGTGAGCTACAGAGAGAGGGCAATGTCAAGCTTTTCGTGACTGCTATAGTGGCCAGTATGAAAGAGTGAAATATTTCAAGATAATATTTTGTGACTAGTGTTGAGCGAACTTGTTTTTTAAGTTCTGCGTTCAAAGTTCGGGTTATCGAAGAATCCCGTTATGGATTCCAAATTCAGTTATGGTCCGCGGTAGCGGAATCCATAACGGGATTCTTCGATAACCCGAACCTTGGACGCAGAACCTAAAACACAAGTTCGCTCAACACTATTTGTGACATAAACAAAATAAAACAAAAATATTTATAATAAAAAAAACTAGATTTTAAAGGAGGGGCTGGGGGGTCCGGAATAGGTCAACAATATCAAATTGGTGGGGGTCAGACACGCCACAAGCTCCACAATCAGCTTTTTCCCATGCCGGCATACTGCAGCTCAACTCCCAATTATTTTACTAGGCTATTCCTGTGTAAGCCACCTACTCAGATTTTGTAGGTTAGATGTCCACCTCATTAGTGTATATGATGATGACATTCCTATTTCCAAGGACATGTAATCTATTAAAGGGGTTGTCTAGTTATGGAAATAAAAGCTGCGTATTTCCTAAAATAAAAGAAAAAACACTCACCTCTTCAATCTACAGCCAAACTCCAGAGGTCCTCCAACAATCTTTGCTTACAGGCTGCCATCAAGCAGACACATGACCACCACAGCCAGTCAGTGGCCTCAGTGGTCCCGTGCCATACTAATGCTGTTTTGGGCATCTGCATGGGATTGAAGAGGAGAGTATTTTTTTTAACCGCTCTGCCTTATTCCTAGCGTAGGGATTGAGTCGGCGTTGTATGATTTCTATCTCTACACCGCCCTGCACTTACCCTGTTAGGGGCCAATATAGTACTGTATGTGTCTATACCAGTGACTAATAAGGACAAAATAAACATAAAGAATTACAAAAAACAAACAGCTGTATGCTTTGATCAGAAACCTGCCTTGATATTTTGTTCATCCAGAAAAAATGGATCGCAAAAACCGGGGTGGGTAAATGATTCACGTACATGCATTCCAGGCAGATCCTGACGTCGAAACATGGCAATGTCCAAGTGGTTGTAGTTAGAAGAAATCCAGAATAATGCACACGTCTGCAGGCAGATCTTCCAATAAAGTGCCGTCTGGAGATGGCCACATAAAATACATAAAGGCAATCACCTTCTGGTTACAGGCCTTAATGTCGTCAACCTGGATAAAGGAAAAAACCTTATAAGTCTAATTATTTAAAATAATAATTTACAGTATACGCTATACAACTTCCCAAAGGCCCTAGTCTACACAAGTGATGCTTCTCCACAATCTGCTCCAGGCATGAAATATGGAAGGTCAACCACAAGCAGGGCTCCTGGTCACATCTTGGCTCTTCTTCCTCCTCAGACCTTCATTACTAGGTATGAAGGCAGTAGAAAACCCAAAGAAAACAGTTGCTGGACCTGGCACTAGTTTTTGGCACTGAAAGAACAGGTAATTTGGCACCCAAGCCTGGACAAATCATAGCCAGATCTAGGAGCCTCTCTGCTACACCATTCTCACCCCTTCACTTGCCTAGTCATCGGTGCAGACCCCTACCAGTAGTCACAGCAGGACTCCACCCCCCGGTCAGTAGTCACAGCAAGACTTCCCACCAACCCTTCCATACAGACATATTACATTTGCAGGAGCTGACTGTGAGCAGTAGGCTTCTATGTATTCCCCCGCACTATTTATACCGAGGCATCTATTGCATCAGGTCACCATCACTTCTGCTTGGTTTATTCACGAGATATGACTAAACCCTAACAGTCCATGGGATTCATTAGGATATCTGAAATTGGATCCAGCAGATGCGAACAGGGCCTCTAAGGTAATGTCCTAAGAAACCACCACTAGGTGGCACTAGTGAAATCGTTTTCTTTCTTCTGCGAGCTGATTTCTATCATTTTTTCCTCATGAAACACTGCCAATAAGACTACATACACAGTTTTCTGATAAAGAAAGGGATAGATAAATATTTATAAAATAATAAGAGGTTGTATTAAATCCTCCCATCTTTCCAGTGATAACTGACCTATCTGTTCACCAGGCTGCAGTGCTGACATGACTGATACAGAGCCCTAAAGCCACTTTTTGTGGAAGCGGAACCATACCCATGTAGTAACTGAAAATATTTCATATTACATATATCACAATATGATCAGTTCTTTGGCGTTTTGAGCTGAGGGAAAGCCCCTAAGTAAGTGACAGATTGTCTGAATAACTAAAAAAAAAGTGGCAGAGAAATAGAGGAGAAACCGATCAGCCACGTATCTAGAGTGTACTTGTAGGCCTGCGGTCCAGCAGGGTGAAGGCCTTTTACACTGCCCGACTGGCAGATTATCGGGGACAAACGTTTGTACAAATGTTCATTCCCCGTAATCTGCACATGTAAAGGTGCCGCAAAATGCTTGTTCATCGTTCACCTTAATCATCGTTTATGGGCAGTAGGTGTGAGCAGCTATCAACTGCCCATAAACAATGAATTTGGATGAGGGCGTCCCCATACAATGGAGGTGAGAGCTGCATGTAAATGTAGCTTTCTACTCCTATGATAAAAAGGCAGTTGTTGGGAAGGAACGCTACCTTCCCAACAATTGTCTTCTTCATCACGCCGTGTAACCCAGCTTTAAAGTGTAACTGTAATTCTTTTTTTTTGTGTAATGTTAATCTTTGTAATACACTTTCATTACTGAAATTGTACATTTCTATTAGAAAAATAGCTCCAAAGTGGCCCATTTCTGGTTACATAACACAGTCAATGTTGAGCAAGTCTCCACAGTTATGTAAACAGAAGACAGAGGAGCATTGCTAAGGCTCAAAATGAGCCACTTTGGAGCTATTTTACTAACAGAAATGTACAATTTCAATAATTAAAGTAGATTATAAAAATAGTCAGTATCACTGCCCGTATACATTACAAAAAAAAAAAAAAAAACAATGACAGTTACACTTTAAAGACTGATCTATTTTGAAACCAGGTAGCTTCCAGGATTGGCAATATTCAGCTTGGTTGTCATGAAAAATTGGAGACAAGTGGAATTCCTAGTAACGAATATTAAGGATTTCCCCCCAGCTCCAGAGCCTCAGAAGCATTACTACCAAGAACCTGATTTATTATACTAAGTTTGCTTTAATGGGAGTCTGTCACCTCCATGCGGCCATATAGAGCACTTACATGGCTCTGTAGCACACCTATACAGGATTGTAACGGTACCTTTGTTATTTAGACCTTTTGCACTCGCAAGTGCTCAGGGGCGGCGTTCCCTGTGTAGGAGCCGAGGCTGCTCTGCCTTCTTTTCACTTTACTCCTCCACTGCCTTTGCCCGCCCTCCAAGTCCCTTGCGTCATCGCTAGGTCCGGCCGAGGGCGCACTAGGTGAATCAATGCCGTGCCCACAATGGGCATCACAGTGCGCATGCCCTCGGCTGGACCTAGCGATGACGCAAGGGACTTGGAGGGTGGGCAAAGGCAGTGGAGGAGTAAAGTGAAAAGAAGGCAGAGCAGCCTGGGCTCCTACGCAGGGAACACCGCCCCTGGGCACTTGCGAGTGTGCATTTGCATATGAATAAAACTCTTTTTCCTGCTTGTGCAAAAAGTCTAAAGAAAAGAACAAAGGTACCGTTACATCCTGTATAGGTGTGCTACAGAGCCATGTAAGTGCTCTATATGGCCGCATGGAGGTGACAGACTCCCTTTAAGTACAGATAGAAAGTCTGCATGTTCCATAATATATGATGTGTGCAGCAAACACAGCAATAAACAGAATAAGGCTAATGCTGCTCCAGCGAAGTGATGTTTCTCAGACCCTACTAAAATGGGAGCCAGAGCTATGAAATATTAATGGGCCAGCAAAGCACTTCTGCATGAATATAATAAGGCCAGGCTAGAAGAGCAGCAGCATGCAGTACAATGTCCCTTCTCCCCACACAAACCCAACCACCATCCAGTACATCTTATGTAGGCACCTAGATGTGTGACCGCGTACAGATTACCCTTAATAACTGTTCATATACATCAAAAGCATCGAGGATTGGACATTTTAGGGCTATCATGCTGAACTTCAGGCTCCTGTGCACACAAAGGGCAAATCCTGTAGCAGACATCTTCTTTTAGGCTGGCAACACACATTAGATAGGTGTCGGCCGGCACACAGGACATCTCTCCTTGCTTACCAGGCACAGAGCTGTACATATAGCGGCTGTGCTTGGTATTGCGCTCAGCCCCATGCTCATTAATGCGCCGGTGCCTTTTCAAACAGCTGATCGGTGGGGGTCCTAGGTTGGACCCCCACCAAAAAGATACTGATGACCTATCCTCATCAGTAGTAAAGGGAATCTGTTACCAGCGACCTCCCTATAGAACTGTTGTATAAACTGATTAAAACGCTGATACATTTCCTAGATTAGGCCTTTTAGTGCAATGAGGGCGTCGCCACTGCTCTTGCTGCACCCAAGCTCCTCTCCTTTCTTTGGCCAGTCCCTCCGTCACTGCTTTTGTTTCACACAACCAGGCAATGCCAAATCAGCACTGGAGGGAGGCCACAGAAATCAGTGGAGCCCGAGTGCAACAAGAGCAATGGTGGCGCTCTCATTGCACCATAGGCCTAATTTGCATATGCAGAATAAGGCCTCTTGCACACAAGCGTTTTTTTCCCCCGTTTACGTTCTGTTTTTTTGCGTTCTGTATATGGAACCATTCATTTCAATGGATCCACAAACGTATTTCCGTTTTTCCATTCCGTTTAAAGATAGAACATGTCCTATTATTGTCCGTATAACAAATAGTACTGTTCTATCAGGGGCCAGCTGTTCTGTTCCTCAAAAAACGGGATGCACACGGATGTCATCCGTATTTTTTGCGGATCCGTTTTTTGTTGACCGCAAAATAGTGAAAAAGCCATCCGGTCGTGTGCATGAGGCCTAACTCTGGAACAGAGCCTTGGATCAGCAAAAGAAAAAGTTTTAATCTGGTAAACCACAACTATGGGCCAGATTTATCATTACTCTTGCAGTTCACTCCACTTTCAAAGAAGGCGTATGTGTATTTGAGTCAAGTCAAATTTATCATGGGCTCTTTCAGAGGTTGATAAATCTGGTGTATTTCTGGTTCCTAGTTGTATTTTGGTTTTGTCTTTGGAAAAGTCGCAATTTTAAAAAAGTGATTTTGTCAAACATAAGCATGGTCATGAGTGGAGTGAGTTTGCGCAATTTTTTGCGACTTTTTTGCGACTATTTAAAAAGTCGCAATAATAAATCTGTCTTGCAAGTGATTTACATACGACAAAACGCCCATAAACTTGGTTTTGGAGTGAGTGGCGTAAGTCTCCAAAAAGTCGCAAAAAATTGCGCAATTTGGCTTTTTGCACAATTTTTTGCGACTTTTCAACTCCAGAAAAGTGACTTAGGCTAATGATAAATCTGGCCCTATGTGTTTATACAAACAGTCATAAAGGGAGGTCACCGGTTACAGATTCTCTTTAACCCCTTAACGCATAATGCCATACAAAGCAAAAAGCAAGCCTCATACAGCTATGTGAACGGAAATATAAGAAAGTTATAGTGTCAGAAAATAGCGATGCAAAGAAAAAAACGCTTTCGTTACTGATAATACAACCGCCTGCGTCCGTTATGAACGGATCCAGTTGTATTATCTTTAATACAGCCAAAACGAATGAGTCATAAACTCTATTGAAAGTCAATGGGGGACGGATCGGTTTTCTATTGTGTCAGGACGGATCCGTCTTGCTCCGCACCACATCGCGGACAGAAAGTTATTCTGTCCGCGATAGGGACGCAATAAAACAGAACGGAATGAATTCTGGTGCATTCTGTTTCCTTCGGGTCAGTTTTGTCCCATTGACAATAAATCCCAGCTCAGTAATATCCAGTAGCACATTTTGGTGCAAGTACACTTGTTTCTGTGGCCATCTTCAGCGAACGACCATGTGTTTTGTGATCCGCAAAACACGGATACCGGCTGTTTGCACTACGCATTATGCGGAATGCACCTGGCCAGCCCTATGATAGAAATGCCTATTCTCAGCCGCAATTGCAGACACACGAATAGGGCATGTTTTTTGTGGAGCCGCGGAACGAAAGCACAGTGTGCCGTCCGCAACGTTTGCAGTCCCATTGAAATGAATGGGTCCAGATTCATTCTACAAAATTGAGTAATGGATGCGGACACCTAAATACTGTCATAGGAGCCCTTAATTGATACATGTCCACTCTACATAGCTAAGGACACCCTGAATTATAATTATAGCAGTCTTCACCTGCTACTAAGGGCCATACAGTAGTTTACATCCACATATGGGGTGTTTCTGCAAACTACAGAATCAGGGCAATAAATATTGAGTTTTGTTTGGCTTTTAACCCTTGCTTTGTTACTTGAAAAAAATGGATTAAATTGGAAAAATTTCAGAATTTCAATTTTTGGGGAAAATGTATCTCCATTTGCCATTAACTCTTGTTGAAAACCTAAAGGGTTAACGACGTTTGTAAAATCAGTTTTGAATACCTTGAGGGGTGTAGTTTCTAGAATGGGGTCATTTTTGGGTCGTTTCTATTATGTAAGCCTTACAAAGTGACTTCAGACCTGAACTGGTTCCTAAAAAGTGGGTTTTTGAAAATTTCTGAATGAAATGTCATTCCCAAAATGATCGATACATGAAGTAGACATATGGGGAATGTAAATCAAAAAGTTTTTTGGCGGTATTACTATGTATTATAGAAGTAGAGAAATTGAAACTTTGAAAATTGAAAATGTTTCAAAATCATGACCACTGTCATAAAGTACAATATGTGACGAAAAAACAATCTCAGAATGGCCTGGTTAAGTAAAAGCGTTTAAAAGTTATCACCACATAAAGGGACACTGGTCAGATTTGCAAAAAATGGCCGGGTCCTTAAGGTGAAATAGGGCTGAGTCCTTAAGGGGTTAATGTCTCTATAGTCTGAGAGCCATATGTTTTTATTTTTTTGGGCGATTGTCCTATGTAGGGTATCATTTTTTGCGGGATGAGATGTCGGTTTGATTGGCACTATTTTGGGAGGCATATAACTTTTTGATCGTTTGCTATTACACTTTTTGTGATGTGAGGTGACAAATGTTTTTTTTTACACTGTTTTTATTTAATTTTTTTTCAATCGGTATTTACCTGCGGGGTTAGATCATGTGATATTTTTATAGAGCAGGTTTTTACGGATGCGGCGATACCTAATATGTATACTTTTTTTTTTGTTTATTTTACTTTAACACAATAACAGCATATTAGAAAAAAAAAAATCATGTTTTAATGTCTCCATAGCCTGAGAGCCATATTTTTTTTATTTTTGGGGGCAATTTTCCTATGTAGGGTATCATTTTTTGCGGGATGAGATGACGGTTTGACCTTTTTGATCGCTCGCTATTACACTTTTTGTGATGCAAGGTGACAAAAAATAGCTTTTTTAAACCATTTTTTTTAATGGTGTTCACCTGAGGTGTTAGGTCATGTGATATTTTTATAGAGCAGGTTTTTACGGATGCGGCGATACACTATATGTGTAGTGTATTTTTTTTTATTTTTATTCAGTGATAAATGTGTGTTTTTATCACTTTTTTTTACCTAGACCCATTTGGTTCTCGAAGATCCAGTGGGTCTGATGTCTGTATAATACAGTACAGTAGAGTTGTTTCGGTACCAAAATTTTGATTCGGTATCGACACCATAAAAAAGTATTGCGATACTCGATACCATTCGATACCACGCAGAAAAAAATAAAATGCCAAAAAAAGCCGCGTGCATTCCTCATTTTATGGAACGTCCAGCCAATAATACAACAGTCCCATCCTATTTTTTGGGGGGACAAGGCGACTAAAATAAAATGGCGAATTGTGCAGTTTTTCTTTTTTTTTTCTTTTATGGGCGTTCACCACTTAAAAGAGGATTTTTTTAATAGTTTGGACTTGAGACGTAGCGATATGTAATATTTTATTTATTGTTTATATATTTTATATGTAAAATTGGGAAAGGGGGTGATTTATACTTAATATTTTGGTGTACTTTGCGGCACCTGAGGGGTTAATTGCCGCGGATCGCAACGCCCGGTCACAGGCAGGTGCCGGCAATGAGTTTCTTCTGCCTGCATTTGTAAAGTAAACGTTACTCCTCATTGGTGGCCAGTGACCCCGCCTCCTCCTCTCGTCTCTCTTCATTGGTGGCAGCAGCACAGGGGGAGGGAGAGACTGCCTCCTTCTCCCTGTGCTGCCGATGAGAACATGGCCGCACTGAGAGCGGCGCAGCCACGTCCTCTGATACTGGGCTGTGCAGTAGCGCAGACCAGTATCGATAAAATACTAATCCTGGTATTGAGCTCGATACCAGAGAAAAGTATCGATTGGGTATCGAAACTTCGATACCCGAAACAACCCTATTGGTACACTGTTTAGTGCACTGTACTGTATTTTTTACTTTACAAAGTCTGATCAGACATATGCCCATAGCAGAAGGCTGATCAGAGTTACCATTACCATGCAATTTTTAAGTTTCTGATCCACGCATGGATCACAAACTTTCTAAAAGCGCTGCAAACCGCAGGTCTGAATTGACCTGCGGTTTGCAGCAAACGCCGACACAGGAGGGGTCACAGGACCCCACTTGGCATTGTAACAAGGTACCTGCTGAATTGTTCCGATCACCGCACAATGCACAGCGGTGATCGGAAATACACAGGACATACAGGTATGCCCTGTGTCCTTAAGTACCAGGACATCAGGGCGTACCTGTATGCCCTGTGTCCCTAAGAGGTTAATCACCAAACACATGAGGAATATGGTAGGGGTGTGGAAATCGTATCACCCGACGCCGGGGCATGCAGTTCCAGGTGCCGGGCAGGTAGTTTGTTCAGTAGCTTAGCCCTGCTGCAGACAAGTAGCAGGGCTGAGAAGGCTTTGTTTACCGGAGCAGCAGTGGCTTCGCCAAAGGGGGGCCCAGTATCTCTCCCTCTCCCCTGTATCTCAGTTCTCCGAGTTCCCGCACTTCTTCCGGTCTGACGTTGGGGGCAGCACCTCCCACACGCCCCCGCTGCTCACCTTTCAGTGTCCGCCGGGAGGCCTCGCTTGGATGTCGCGGTATGGAATCAGGGGAGAAGACACGGCCCTGCTCCCGGGAAACTAGAGCCTCCAACGGATGAGCGGCAGCGATCACCGGGGATGTGATCCGGAGGAGCTGGGCTGTGCGGGTGACAGCTGGTCAGGTGGGTGTAATCCGGGTGATCTGTGACGTCAGGTGACAGACGGGCGATATGTGGCCAGGAGGGTTAATCTGGGCGATATGTGTTCAGGACGGGGTTATCAGGCCGATATGTGCTCAGGAGGGGGTT
This sequence comes from Bufotes viridis, assembly GCA_033119425.1. NCBI lineage: Eukaryota > Metazoa > Chordata > Amphibia > Anura > Bufonidae > Bufotes > Bufotes viridis. Next base: position 372,649,763 of record CM065590.1, on the reverse strand, counting down.
ATCGGGGTGTTATGTGCTCAGGAGCGGTAATTGGGGTGGTCTGAGGTTAGAAGAGAGTTATTGAGGTGGTCACGATTGGTAGTGAGGGTGGTTTTATCGGGCTGGTCAGGAGGGGGTTATTAGGGTGGTTGGTGGTCAGGAGGGGGTTATTAGGATGGTTGGTTAGGAGGGGGTTATTAGGATGGTTGGTGGTCAGGAGGGGGTTATTAGGATGGTTGGTGGTCAGGAGGGGGTTATTAGGATGGTTGGTGGTCAGGAGGGGGTTATTAGGATGGTTGGTGGTAAGGAGGGGGTTATTAATCTCTAATAGCAGGCATTAGGGAATAATGAGTCACATGAGCCCCCCAAACATGAGCAAGAAGAAGACATTCCTGTATGGTGGCCTGTGGCCACAAGACTTTATTATAACGTCTCCTTGTGGCCCCTGCCCCCATACAGTATAACGTCTCCTTGTGGCCCCTGCCCCCATATAGTATAATATCTCCTTGTGGCTGCCCCAGTGCCCCATACAGTATAACGTCACCTTGCGGCTGCCCCAGATAATATAGCATCTCCTTGTGGCTGCCAGAGTGCCCCCATACAGTATAACATCTCCTTTTGGCTGCCCCAGTGCCCCCATACAGTATAACGTCTTCTTGTAGCTGCCCCATACAGTATAACGTCTCCTTGTGGCTGCCCCCATACAGTATAACGTCTCCTTGTGGCTGCCCCCATACAGTATAACGTCTCCTTGTGGCTGCCCCATATAGTATAACGTCTCCTTGTGGCTGCCCCATACAGTATAACGTCTCCTTGTGGCTGCCCCATACAGTATAACATCACCTTGTGGCTGCCCCCTTACAGTATAACGTCACCTTGTGGCTGACCCCTTACAGTATAACGTCACCTTGTGGCTGCCCCCTTACAGTATAACGTCTCCTTGTGGCTGCCCCATACAGTAGAACGTCTCCTGGTGGCTGCCCCATACAGTAGAACATCTCCTTGTGGCTGCCCCCATACAGTATAACGTCTCCTTGTGGCTGCCCCCATACAGTATAACGTCTTCTTGTGGCTGCCCCCATACAGTATAACGTCTCCTTGTGGCTGCCCCCATACAGTATAACATCTCCTTGTGGCTGCCCCATACAGTATAAGGTCTCCTTGTGGCTGCCCTATACAGTATAACGTCTCCTTGTGGTTGCCCCATACAGTATAACATCACCTTGTGGCTGCCCCCTTACAGTATAACGTCACCTTGTGGCTGCCCCCTTACAGTATAACGTCTCCTGGTGGCTGCCCCATACAGTAGAACGTCTCCTGGTGGCTGCCCCATACAGTAGAACGTCTCCTTGTGGCTGCCCCCATACAGTATAACATCTCCTTGTGGCTGCCTCCATACAGTATAACGTCTCCTTGTAGTTGCCCCCATACAGTATAATATCACCTTGTGGCTTCCCCATACAGTATAACGTCTCCTTGTGGCCCCTATACATTTTGGGCCTGTCTTCTAAGTTGCTACCAATAAAGACCTTATTTATTTGTTTTGGTTTAAAATTATTTTTTGCTTCAGGACAAGTAGATTGTCATGAGGGACAGTAGATTGAGCCATGAGCCCTGATTCTTGATGTAAGTGCTGGCCTTGACCTACAATTAGGCCTTACTATGAGCCAATTCATAGTAAGCCCTAGCCTCATCTTAAATTTGTAGAAAACCAACATCCATTAAGGATTATTCCCATGGGATCCTTCATCGCCGAGATCGGAATAACCCCAGCAAGAGGTGACCGGTTATGGAAGCGGACAACCAAGCTGTGCTACGATGCTACTGCAGTTACCATACCAGACTTTTTATTTTGCAACATTTTGTACTGGTTTTTGGGTGTTTTGTAGAGAAGACATCTATAGGGAAGTCTGTGGAGAAATATGTTAGACCTACCGCATTCTGTGCTGTGCTTTGATAAAAAAAAAAAAAAGTCACAAACCCCCCAAAAAATGACACGCTTAACAGAAAAAAAAAAAAAATCTAAAGTACCACTGAAAACATGATTAAAAACCAGGCGAAGTTTTATCAATCAAAACGCACCATAAATCGGACGTAATTTGAGCCACAAACTGGTGTACATGCCGGTCACCACATTTATTAGATATTTTAGACGCTTTTTTCACTTGTCCAACAAGTGGGTGAGGTTTAAGATGCAGCAATGTGTGCATACAATTGATACAAAGGCATTTCTACAATAGTAGGGCACATGCGATACGCGAACAGGCCCAAGGCTGGTATTCGTGTTTTGCAAAACAGATATGGTTGTGTGTATGAGGCCTCAGAAGTTGTATTTGTATTCCCCTCAGGAAAATGACTAGTAAGGAACTTGTACCCCAGGAGAACAATATAATCGCAGTCATTATAGTACCTGCTCCAGCTTTCTCAGAAAGGCGCGCTCTTGTAGATTTCCCCTCCCTGGTATCTAACACATTGGCAGTACATATCAGGTCTAATGTAAAGGGGGGTGCAGATACAGCAAAGTGCTGCATTACTGGGACACTGACAAAGGGGAGACCAGGGTTGTCACGATACAAAAATTTTGATTTGATTTCGGAACCATAAAAAGTATTGTGATACTTGATACCATGCAGAAAAAAAAAAAAACACCAAGAAAGCCGCGTGCATTCCGCATTTTATGGAACGTCCGGTCCATAATCAAACTATTTTTTTGGGGGACAAGGTGACTAAAAAAATGGTGAATCGCACAGTTTTTATTTATTTATTTTTTCTGTTACGGCGTTCACTGCATATGGGATTTTTTTTAAAATATTTTAATAGTTTAGACTTTTCAGACGTGGTGATATGTAATATGTTTATTTATTGTTTATATATTTTCTATGTAAAATTGGGAAAGAGTGTGATTTATACTCATTATTTTGGGGCTAGAACCTGGGATCTTTTAATCCCTTGTCCTTTTCACCCTAATAGAGCTCTATCAGGGTGAATAGGATCTCACACTCTCCCTGCTGCCCTGTGCTTTGTGCACACAGCAGCAGGGAGCTGACCATGGCAGCCAGGACTTCAGTAGCATTCTGGCTGCCATGGTAACAGATCCGGAGCCCCAGGATTACACTGCTGGGGCTCCGATCACAACTACCACTGCACCACCAATGAAGAGCGGGGAGGGGACGCTGTGGCCACTGCCACCAATGATTTTAATACTGGGGTGGGGGGTGCCGCACTGTGCCACCAATGATAATTAACCTTTAATACAGATACAGGAGGCCGGGTGCCAGCTATGTGTTTCTGCCACCGGCACCCGCCTCCTGTATCTGTATTAAACGTTAATTATCATTGGTGGCACAGTGGCCACAGTCCCTCCCCTGCGCTGCACTCCATGTTCTCTGATACTAGGCTGCGCAGTAGCGCAGCTTAGTATCGGTAAGAGGCAAATTCCGGTATCGATACTGTTACAAAAGTATTGATTACGTATCGATACCCGGTGCAACCCTAGGGGAGAGTTGTTTATTTTTTCAGAAAACTCCTTTAAAAGGGTTTTCCAAGACTTCTTAACTGATGACCTATCCCCTGGATCTGTCCTTAGGATAGGACGTCAATATCAGATCAGCGGGGGACCCCCACTAATCACCAGGACAGCCGCCGGCACCAGAAACTACAGTATACAGTGGATGAAAGGCTCTGTCCACGTGCAGCATCGGCCCGTGCCCTGGCATGGCCACCACACAGTGGATGAAAGGCTCTGTCCACTGTGCAGTTTCCAGCATCGGCCCGTGCCCTGGCATGGCCACCACACAGTGGATGAAAGGCTCTGTCCACTGTACAGCTTCCAGCATCGGCCTGTACCCTGGCGTGGCCACCACACAGCGGATGAAAGACTCTGTCCACTGTGCAGTTTCCAGCATCGGCCTGAACCCTGGCGTGGCCACCACACAGAGGATGAAAGGCTCTGTCCACTGTGCAGTTTCCAGCATCGGCCCGTACCCTGGCATGGCCACCACACAGTGGATGAAAGGCTCTGTCCACTGTGCAGTTTCCAGCATCGGCCCGTACCCTGGCATGGCCACCACACAGTGGATGAAAGGCTCTGTCCACTGTGCAGTTTCCAGCATCGGCCCGTACCCTGGCATGGCCACCACACAGTGGATGAAAGGCTCTGTCCACTGTGCAGTTTCCAGCATCGGCCCGTGCCCTGGCATGGCCACCACACAGTGGATGAAAGGCTCTGTCCACTGTGCAGTTTCCAGCATCGGCCCGTGCCCTGGCATGGCCACCACACAGTGGATGAAAGGCTCTGTCCACTGTGCAGCTTCCATCGGCCGTACCTGGCATGGCCACCACAGTGGATAAAGGCTCTGTCACTGTGCAGTTCCAGCATCGGCCTGACCTGGCATGGCACCACACAGTGGATGAAGGCTCTGTCCACTGTGCAGTTTCCAGCATCGGCCCGTACCCTGGCATGGCCACCACACAGTGGATGAAAGGCTCTGTCCACTGTGCAGTTTCCAGCATCGGCCCGTACCCTGGCATGGCCACCACACAGTGGATGAAAGGCTCTGTCCACTGTGCAGTTTCCAGCATCGGCCGTACCTGGCATGGCCACCACACAGTGGATGAAAGGCTCTGTCCACTGTGCAGTTTCCAGCATCGGCCGTACCTGGCATGGCCACCACACAGTGGATGAAAGGCTCTGTCCACTGTGCAGTTTCCAGCATCGGCCCGTACCTGGCATGGCCACCACACAGTGGATGAAGGCTCTGTCCACTGTGCAGTTTCCAGCATCGGCCCGTACCCTGGCATGGCCACCACACAGTAGATGAAAGGCTCTGTCCACTGTGCAGTTTCCAGCATCGGCCCGTACCCTGGCGTGGCCACCACACAGTGGATGAAAGGCTCTGTCCACTGTGCAGTTTCCAGCATCGGCCCGTACCCTGGCATGGCCACCACACAGTGGATGAAAGGCTCTGTCCACTGTGCAGTTTCCAGCATCGGCCCGTGCCCTGGCATGGCCACCACACAGTGGATGAAAGGCTCTGTCCACTGTGCAGTTTCCAGCATCGGCCCGTACCCTGGCATGGCCACCACACAGTGGATGAAAGGCTCTGTCCACTGTGCAGTTTCCAGCATCGGCCCGTACCCTGGCATGGCCACCACACAGTGGATGAAAGGCTCTGTCCACTGTGCAGTTTCCAGCATCGGCCCGTACCCTGGCATGGCCACCACACAGTGGATGAAAGGCTCTGTCCACTGTGCAGTTTCCAGCATCGGCCCGTACCCTGGCATGGCCACCACACAGTGGATGAAAGGCTCTGTCCACTGTGCAGTTTCCAGCATCGGCCCGTACCCTGGCATGGCCACCACACAGTGGATGAAAGGCTCTGTCCACTGTGCAGTTTCCAGCATCGGCCCGTACCCTGGCATGGCCACCACACAGTGGATGAAAGGCTCTGTCCACTGTGCAGTTTCCAGCATCGGCCCATACCCTGGCATGGCCACCACACAGTAGATGAAAAGCTCTGTCCACTGTGCAGTTTCCAGCATCGGCCCGTACCCTGGCATGGCCACCACACAGTGGATGAAAGGCTCTGTCCACTGTGCAGTTTCCAGCATCGGCCCATACCCTGGCATGGCCACCACACAGTAGATGAAAGGCTCTGTCCACTGTGCAGTTTCCAGCATTGGCCCGTACCCTGGCGTGGCCACCACACAGTAGATGAAAGGCTCTGTCCACTGTGCAGTTTCCAGCATCGGCCCGTACCCTGGCATGGCCACCACACAGTAGATGAAAGGCTCTGTCCACTGTGCAGTTTCCAGCATCGGCCCGTACCCTGGCATGGCCACCACACAGTGGATGAAAGGCTCTGTCCACTGTGCAGTTTCCAGCATCGGCCCGTACCCTGGCATGGCCACCACACAGTGGATGAAGGCTCTGTCCACTGTGCAGTTTCCAGCATCGGCCCATACCCTGGCATGGCCACCACACAGTAGATGAAAGGCTCTGTCCACTGTGCAGTTTCCAGCATCGGCCCGTACCCTGGCATGGCCACCACACAGTGGATGAAAGGCTCTGTCCACTGTGCAGTTTCCAGCATCGGCCCATACCCTGGCATGGCCACCACACAGTAGATGAAAGGCTCTGTCCACTGTGCAGTTTCCAGCATTGGCCCGTACCCTGGCATGGCCACCACACAGTGGATGAAAGGCTCTGTCCACTGTGCAGTTTCCAGCATCGGCCCGTACCCTGGCATGGCCACCACACAGTATAGTTTTACATCCGCCATATGTTCTGTTTACCTGCAGCACACCTACAGGAGAAATGAGGTATTACACCAATTGGCTGTCTGGGTAACGCAGGACAGGTCAGGTCCTACACAGGATAAAATGTTTTTTGTGTAATTTCCTGCTAAATGTGTTATGAAATTTTGCTTTTTACTGTGTACTACTTCATTTCTGTTCAGACTAGAGCCCTCTGGTCACAATCGGAGCCGATGTGAGTGTAATAAGAGCCAGCAGTTGTGAGACGTGATTTGTAATGTGATTCTCGCCATGTATACAGGATGTGGCTGTATACATATAGCGGTGGAAACAGCCCAAGCACTTACAGAGTACTTCTACCTTCTGTGCGGTGCACTGGCAGCTTCAATCTGGCGAGCCATAAAATAGCAGAAAAAAGATTTTCTGTAGGTTTCTCCTCCTGGCTGATGACAATGCGCACAGGCGCGGCGCTATATATTTATACACGTGTTCTTATTTCCTGTGGGTTTCTCAGAAATGATTTTTGGGGAACATTACACCTTCAGCTCTGCTGTTTTTATATGCTTACTTCCTCCCTTAAGTCCTGAGGAAGCTTTTCTCCGCCAGTTGCCTTTTTATTGCTTTATCTGCAATGCTGTACGTTTCACTCTCCCTTCCACACTTTGAGGGAAGAAAAATAATATAGCGAGGAAAGCGAGATCCATAGCTCGGAAGCATCAAAAGGCGCCAAAGCTTTCAAGATGGTGGACCCAAAAGCATCATCTGCTCATGGAAAGCAAGGGCGGATCACCAGACTGGAGGAGACAAGATATATTAAAGGAGTTTTCTTATCTTATAATGGTCCACTCACACGTCCGCAACTGTTTTGCGGTCCACAATTTGAGGAGCCGCAAAACACGGACATTGTAGAAGTGCGTTCCGCATTTTGAACGCACATGGCCGATGTTCATTAAAAAATAATGGGTCCACACCCGTTCCGCAAAATTGCGGAACGGATGTGGACTCATTTGACGGACGTGTGAATGAACCCTAAGGCCCCTTTCACACGGGCGAGTTTTCCGCGCGGGTGCAATGTGTGAGGAGGACGCATTGCACCCGCACTGAATCCGGACCCATTCATTTCTATGGGGCTGTGCACATGAGCGGTGATTTTCACGCATCACTTCTGCGTTGCGTGAAAATCACAGCATGCTCTATATTGTGAGTTTTTCACGCAACGCAGGCCCCATAGAAGTGAATGGGGCTGCGGGAAGATTTTCCCGCATGGTTGCTTAGCAACGGGACCAGATATTTATTATTTCCCCTTATAACATGGTTATAAGGGGAAATAATAGCATTCTTAATAAAGAATGCATAGTAAAATGAAGAGGAAGGGGTTAAAAATAATAAAAGTTAACTTACCTTAGCCACTTGATCGCGTAGTTGCGATCTGTCCTCTCTTTTCCAGCATCAGCTAAGAACTACAGGACCTGTGATGACGTCACATCACATGGTCTAATCACATGGTCCATCACCATGGTAAGATGGACCATGTGATTGGACCATGTGATGTGACGTCATCACAGGTCCTTTAGTTCTTAGCTGATGCTGGGAAAGAGAGGACAGATCGCAACTACGCGATCAAATGGCTAAGGTAAGTTAACTTTTATCATTTTTAACCCCTTCCTCTTCATTTTACTATGCATTCTTTATTAAGAATGCTATTATTTCCCCTTATAACCATGTTATAAGGGAAAATAATCAATTCTCCAGAAGACCCGAAACCGGACTTCAGTGATGAAGTCCGGTTTCAGGTCTGGGTACCAAACATGGCGATTTTTCACACGCACGGGAAAATTGCGCATATTCCTGCAACGCACCCGCCTCTTATGCGGGCGTCAAACATGACGCCCGTGTAAAAGAGGCCTAAAGTGTAGGATATGCCTTCATTTTATGCGTAGTAAGGGTTAAACCTCTGGGTCCCTCAATAGTCCTGAAAAGGAAGGGTCCGTGGTGCGGATTCAGCACTGCACCCCAGCTGTGCAGAGAACTGCAGTACAGCTCCAGGGAACGAGGCCGTCCCCGGGACAGATGGGTTTTACAGCAGCAGCAAGTAGACGAGGTATCCACCAAGAAAAGATCGGCGCCCTATAGCAGTATAGCTTACACTGTGCGCTACCACTACTTGTAATCCATTATACTGCAGGTGCACAATGTTTTACCCATCCATCGCAAAAACAAAATGCTGCAAAAGCACAATGTGTGACCACGGACATATGGATATGATGCAGAAGTGCACCCCACACATGGACAGAGGGACTGGATGGGTTCATCTCTTCACAAGCTATGTTACAAACATTTTTAAATCCGGCAGAGGTCACCGTGCCGGATACTGCAGTTCACCGCCCGATCCCCATGGATACCTACAATGGAATCCGATAGGAATCCGCCCGGTTTCCGGCATCCAGTGCATGCACTGGTTTTTGTCCAGCCGAAACCCGCCAGATCCCATTATAGCGCTGTGACTCGCACAACAACATGTTCACACAGCATCCTTTTGAAAAAACACAAGCTAATTTCAGGAGAAGGCAGTCTGTGAAAACCAGACGCATTTTTGGTGTATTCCTATTTTCAGCTGTGTGAACACCTGCAAAATACATATCACATAAAGACTTCTGGAGAGGATATCAAGGAGGCGAGACGTGGCTTCTTGAAGAGTTTGCCTCTCCCGACACGTCCGCTTCAGTAACTACCTGCATCCTCCTTGTAGTGACAATTCTGGAGCAGCTATTCTTATGGCCCTATGATGTGCCATTCCTCTATTATTCCTGCTAGAAGTCCTGAACTAATTACGAGTAGTTTGCAATGCTATACCGGGCAGCGGCACAAACGGTCGCAGCTTTGGAATTGGAAGCAGAGCCCGGCAAAAGAGTCTTTGAAAAGAGGTTAAAAAAGCCACCAAATTAAGGGCTCATGCACACGACCATATGTATTTTGCAGTCCGCAAAAAATACGGATGACGTCCGTGTGCATTCTGTATTTTGCGGATCAGAACATCTGGCCCCTAATAGAACAGTACTATCCTTGTCTGTAATGTGGACAATAATAGGACATGTTCTGTTTTTTTGTGGAATGCACATGGAGTAACTTCAGTTGTTTTTTTTTGGTGGACCCATTGGAATGAATGGTTCCGCATATGGTACACCAAAAAAAAAACATCGGTAGCGCTTCATATTTCCCACAAAAAAAAAAATGCTTGAGCAAAAAAACGACACTATGTGTGAAAGCAGCCTAGTGGTTTACACCTGCGTTTTTTTTGCATTAAAACCTAAAAACGTAAATGCTGGGTTTCGGCTGGATAAATACCGCTGCACGCAGTGTTCGTGAGGCTGACAGCCTGTATTTATGCTGGATCATCTCCAAGTGAGATGTGAACGCAGCCTTAGGGGGCCATTCACACGACCGCAAAAACTACAGATGACGTCTGTGTTGCATCCATTTTTTTTTTTTTTTGCGGATCCGTTGTAACAACATCTATTAATGTCCACAAAACAGACGAGAATAGGACATGTTCTATCTTTTTGCGGGACTGTGGAATGGACAAATGGATGCAGACATACGGTGTGCTGTCCGCATTTTTTTTCAGTCCTAATGAAATGAATGGGTCTGGATCCGATCCGCAAAAAAAGCTAATCAGAAATACGGTCGTGTGAATAGGGCTTTAGTCAGAAATCCAGCTGTTTGTGGGCGTTCCTACACACACAGCCGTAAACTACGGACCAACAACCAAAGATCCTGGCTACTTGCACGGCGCAACACTGTGCAGACCCACTGACTTCAATGGTTCCATGGTCCACATGTTGCGGTGGGGTATAGGACATATGTCCTATCTTTTCCGATGCGGACACACGGAAGCCTCTGTCACAGATCCAGTCAGATGTAATAGCACTGCATACTGCACTATAGTCTGGTAAGATGCCGGGCACCCTGACGGGACCAATATAACACGGGTTCAGCACTTTGCTGTAACAGAGCAGGACCTAGTACAGATGTGAACAGCGGCTTACCATGTCTTGAGCACAGCTGTGCGCCAAAGCGGGCATATTGGATTCATCCACCATATACGTCTGGATATCACTTGTGCCAACTGACAAACTCAACTCTACTGCTCCATTCCCGATAATCATCAGACCAAATACAAAAGACATGAACAGGACAAAAACTAGTACCAAATCTAAAGTGCAGGATGTGCCCATGTCATATCACCAGCTGATGGACCATCCCCAGCACCGCCACACATGGACCAGATGAACCATCCCCAGCGCCGAAACACATGGACCAGCGCCGCCACACATGGACCAGCTGATGGACCATCCCCAGCGCCGCCACACACGGACCGGCGCCGTCCACACGCAGACCAGCTGATGAACCATCCCCAGCGCCGCCACACACGGACCAGCACCGCCACACATGGACCAGCTGATGGACCATCCCCAGCGCCGACACACATGGACCAGCGCCGCCACACATGGACCAGCTGATGGACCATCCCCAGCGCAGTCCACACGCGGACCAGCTGATGAACCATCCCCAGCGCCGCCACACACGGACCAGCACCGCCACACATGGACCAGCTGATGGACCATCCCCAGCGCCGCCACACACGGACCAGCTGAAGAACCATCCCCAGCGCCGCAACACATGGACCAGCTGATGGACCATCCCCAGCGCCGCCACACATGGACCAGCTGATGGACCATCCCCAGCACCGCCACACGCAGACCAGCGCAGTCCACACGCGGACCAGCTCCGCCACACACGGATCAGCACCGCCACACAACAGACAGCACAGCTACATTACAAATGTATAAAGTGCCATGACACATTGTAGCATCATGTATATGACAGCGGAGCAGCATTCTCATACATGACAACCATCACACCACATGACATCCTCACACTCATCTCTGGCAGGACGAAGCAGTGCCGCCCGGCTCTGATCTCCTCCTCCTCTATTGTATGGACACTTAGGACAATGGCCAGGAACCAGCACTGCCATCATCACAGGCTTCACCTTGTTCTCCCGGTGACAGCTGCTCCCCAGCCGCTGCCGCCCTGGTCTGGAGGGCAGTACCGAGGCAGTCTCCTTGTGGACCGGACCTTCTAGGCCGTCGGAGAGGGGGATGGAGAGGAGGAGGAGGACGGTAAAGATGTCAAAATCCCGAAATGTCAGAGATTCGGCGCGGCGGCCATTTTGCGATCTGTGTGTCCGGAAGTAAGAGGCGGGGCCTGGCTCCATGTTCTTTCAGGGAGGCGGCTGGAGGCGCTGTGCTGCTCTATACACACGGGCTGCCAGTCATGTCTGTAGCGGCGGTGCACAGCCTCTACTGCCCGGGTCAGGTACAGGTTTCTACATGGTGGGTGACGCCCTGGCTGGCAAGTTGTGCCTGCATCTATACCCATACTGTCCGGCCTCTCAAAATGTGTGTAATACCAAACCACACCAACATGGAAAAGAAATGGGCATGGCAGATGCTTCAGAGAATTAAAATACACGCCCCAGCTGCTGCAGAACCTCGTAATACTCGCCTCAGCTACTGCAGAACCTCGTAATACTCGCCTCAGCTGCTGCAGAACCTCATAATACACGCCTCAACTGCTGCACAACATAATAATACACGCCTCAGATGCTGCAGAACCTCCTACTACATGCCTCAGCTGCTGCAGAACCTCATAATACACACCTCAACTGCTGCAGAACCTCTTAATACATGCCTCAGCTGCTGCAGAACCTCATAATACACGCCTCAACTGCTGCACAACATAATACATGCCTCAGATGCTGCAGAACCTCCTAATACATGCCTCAGCTGTTGGACAACATAATAATACATGCCTCAGATGCTGCAGAACCCCTAATACATGCCTCAGCTGCAGCACAACATAGTAATACACGCCTCAGATGCTGCAGAACCTCCTACTACATGCCTCAGCTGCTGCAGAACCTCATAATACACACCTCAACTGCTGCAGAACCTCTTAATACATGCCTCAGCTGCTGCAGAACCTCATAATACACGCCTCAACTGCTGCACAACATAATACATGCCTCAGATGCTGCAGAACCTCCTAATACATGCCTCAGCTTCTGCAGAACCTCATAATACTCGCCTCAGCTGCTGCAGAACCTCATAATACATGCCTCAGCTGCTGCACAACATAGTAATACACGGCTCAGAAGCTGCAGAACCTCCTACTACATGCCTCAGCTGCTGCAGAACCTCATAATACTAGCCTCAGCTGCTGCAGAACCTCTTAATACACGCCTCAGCTGCTGCACAACATAATAATACACGCCTCAGATGCTGCAGAACCTCCTAATACACACCTCAGCTGCTGCAGAACCTCCTAATACTAGCATCAGCTGCTGCAGAACCTCTTAAAACACGCCTCAACTGCTGCGCAAATTAATACACGAGAATTTTGAATGAGAAATGAGGGGCACTCAATAATCTAGGAAATGCAGATAGTACTGAGGTAGGTAAGCCAGATATTTAATAAAAAAATGTAAATAAAACCAATAAAATATAAACAACAGCATAAAATCAAAACAAATAGACGTCAGTCTAGAGAGTCCCTGTGCGACCTCTGAGCTATTGGGAAAACCAGAAGACTTGGCCCGGAATCAGGTGTCATTCCGATATAGACTATAATTACAGCAGAATCAGACTTGAAAAAGACGCCATTGCGTTTTCATGATACTTTACATGTATTTCAATACTTTGATCGAAGATTGCTTCCATCGATAAGCACAAATCTATATTTATCTATAAAATCTAGGGTATACGCTGTAGGAAAATGATCCTGGGTTATAATACAGCATATATACCCCCAAAGGGCTAAAATCCCATAATCTATTATCCTGGATGTAGACATATGACAAAATGTAATAAAATACATTAAACAAAATTAAAAACATAAAAAAATATAAAAACCGCAACTGCGGTTACCATGCGTTTTTGATGCGTTTTCTATTAAAAACGCCTGATAGCCACTAAAAGTCTGGTGCTGTGGCGCCGGTATATAGATGACATCCTGTTCATATGGGAGGACACCAGAGAAACTCTTGATAAATATCTGGCTTACCTACCTCAGTGCTATCTGCATTTCCTAGATTATTGAGTGCCCCTCATTTCTTATTCTAAATTCTCAGTTTTTTTGTCGGTTCGGGTGGACCGAGAGGTGAGCACCCTGCATCCATTTTCATCTGTGGGAGTAGCCGCTATATAATATCTCTACAAATTAATACACGCTTCAGCTGCTGCAGAACATGAAATTGCACGCCTCAGCTGCTACAGAACCTCATAATACTCGTTTCAGCTGCTGCAGAACCTCATAATACACGCCTCAACTGCTGCACACATAATCATACACGCCTCAGCTGCTGCAAAACCTCATAATACTAGCCTCAGCTGCTGCAAAACCTAATAATACATGCCTCAGCTGCTGCAGAACCTCATAATACACGCCTCAACTGCTGCACACATGATAATACACGCCTCAGCTGCTGCAAAACCTCATAATACATGCCTCAACTGCTGCACAGCATAATAATACACGCCTCAGATGCTGCAGAACCTCCTAATACATGCCTCAGCTGCTGCAGAACCTCATAATACACGCTTCAACTGCTGCACAACATAATGATACTTGCCTCAGATGCTGAAGAACCTCCTAATACATGCCTCAGCTGCTGCAGAACATCATACTAGCCTCAGCTGCTGCAGAACCTCCTAATACACGCTTCAACTGCTGCACAACATAATAATACACGCCTCAGATGCTGCAGAACCTCCTAATACACACCTCAGCTGCTGCATAATCTCATAATACTAGCCATAGCTGCTGCAGAACCTCATAATACTAGCCTCAGCTGCTGCAGAACCTCCTAATACACCCCTCAACTGCTGCACTAAAATGCCAGATCTGTGGAAAAATAGAAATCAAGACTTTGCACCACCCACTGCACACGAATTCTGGAAGAAAAAATCTGGGGGGGAAATGCAGAATCAGAGTAAGGCCTCTTCCGTTTTTTTCGTTCAGTATACGGAACCATTTATTTCAGTGGATTCGCAAAAATAAAACAGAAGGTTCTCCGTATGCCTTCCATTTCCATTTTTCCGTTCAAAGATAGAACATGTCCTATTATTGTCCGCATAACGGACAAGGATAGTACTGTTCTATTAGAGGCCAGCTGTTCCGCAAAAAACGCAATGCACACGGACGTCATCCGTATTTTTTGCGGATCCAATTATTGCGGACTACATAAGTACACAAATACTGAAAAAGCCATACGGTCGTGTGCAAGAGGCCTAAGGCTGCAGAATCACAATCGTATATGGGAGGCACAATCTTTGCGGTTAATACACCTTTTCCATTAATTTCATTGCGGGCTGCAAAAAATGGACCTCACATGGATGTCATTTGCGTGCTGTTCGTGTCTGCTCTACACGGTGTCCGTGTATTGCTGACCTGCCGTATGCGGACCGCAATACGGCCACGGGCACCCAACGTTCGCATGCAAGTGGCCTAAGGGTTACATAGCATCAAAAATTTGGCCTACGGCGGGTCCGCAATACACGGGCACCAGCCCGTGTGCATTCCGCATCACGAATGTGGCCCCCTTGACTTGAATGGGTCCGCAATCACGGAGATGCGGAATGGGAGCACAGATCGGAACCCCACGGAAGCACTACGAAGTGCTTCAGTGGTATTTCTGTCCGTGCCTCCGCACCGCAAAAAAAATAGAACAAGTTGAATGGGTCTCGATCTGTCCCGGCCGCTGCACGGATGTTGCCCGTTCATTGGAGACCACAAATTTCTTTGGGTGGATATTGAAAAATGAATCCTCCCGTTGCAGGAGAGGTTCCTGTTATGGGATACATGTGCAGACTCCTACCATGAACGTGTCTGCAAGTATGCGTCGTGGGATTTGGTTAAAACAGAGCTACTGCCCACCGAATGGAAGAAAACGAGCCAGAGCCAGAAAAAAAATTGGTAAGTGCCGAAAGTATGTGAACCTCTAATGCTCCCTAAAGTATGTGAACCCACTAATGCACCTTAAAATAAGTGAACCCATTTTGTGAGTCCAATCATTCTTTTTATCTTTCTTTTTTGCAGTCAGAAATGTAAAATCCTGCTGGAACAGTTGCATAGACCAGATTCGCCAGGAACTGACTGAACACATGGAGTTTGTATGTTCTCCCCGTGTTTCCTTCGGGTACTCTGGTTTCCTCCAACACTACAAAGACATAGGCCCCTTTCAGACGAGCGAGTGTCACTTTCCATAGCATTATAATGATTTATGATGCTATGTAACCCTTACAGGTCTGGAATGTATTGGATAACACTGACAGCATTATGTGGGTGTTATATAATACATCCCAGAACTGTAAGGCCTTTTGCACACGAACATGTGCATCCGTTCCGTGCATTGGGGACCGCAATTTGCGGTCCCCAATGCATGGCCAACCACCGTGCGGCAGCCGAGACTGATCGAGACCCGTTCAACTTGAATGGGTCCCGTGATCCATCTTCTATTTTTTTGCGATGCAGAGGCACGGACAGAAACACCACAGAAGCACTCCGTAGTGCTTACTTGGGGTTCCGATCCGTGCTTCCGTTCCGCATCTCCGTGATTGCAGATCCATTCAAGTGAATGGGTCTGCATTAGTGATGTGGAGTGCACACGGCCGGTGCCCGTGTATTGCTGACCTGCCGTATGCGGACCGCAATACGGCCACGGGCACACAACATTCGTGTGGAAGAGGCCTAAGGGTTACATAGCATCATAAATCAATATAATGCTATGCGACCCCAGCAGGTCAGGACGGGTGCTGCGCTGTGAGTCCGGAGCGTGACACTCGCTTGGGACCTTAGATTGTGAGCCCCACTGGGGACAGCCTGATGCTAATGTGTCTGTAAAGCGTTGCGGAATATGTCAGTGCTATATAAGTTTGTAAAATAAATAATAACACGCAAGAAGTGGTGACGCTGGCTCCAAGAAAAGACCATGGGAATCATTTACGATCAGAACTACGCCAATATTAACGACTTTTCCTCGCTCTTGCCAGGGTACACATATAAAAAGTAGGCGTGGTGGGGAAGGGGACTGTCTTGCAGACTTGTCTCATTCATCCTTTTCTCCTCCTGTTTTAGGCATAGAAAATGGTCTAAATGTAAGACAGCAAGGAAGCTGGCTTACATTTAGACCGGCGGTGGATCCGCCAAAGTTATGTAGAGGCCAGCGTTTCTTCATAATCTGGCAGATCTACCACCAGTGCACAGGGCTTCATTAAGACCAGCATCTAAAACACCGGTCTTAATAAAAGACCCCCATATTTTTTTATGTGACAGAGTTCCTTAACCTCTTAAGGACACAGGACGTACCGGCTCGGACTGGCCCACCGGGGAGCCGGGGAAATCTTTGGTGGGCCCCTGAACCAGCAAGTGAGCTTCCTTGCTTAGAAGCTGTCTGCGATAAGCTCTGCCCCCTGTACATAGTCGGATGCATGCTGCCTGCGATTCATCCTAAATGAGAAGGATGGCTCCATACCAGTGCTGATTCATGGGAACTGACAAGTAATCAGCACTCCTGGTCAGTAAGGCTGTTTCCACATGATCTGATTTTCATAAAATCGCGGCAAAAAAACACGGCATTTTGCCGCGATTTTATGTAAGGCTACTTTCACACTGGCGTTAGGTGCTGATCCGTCTGGTATTTGCAGATATTGTGATATTGCAGCCTTTTCACATTGGCCCACACGCAATAAGGAGACAGGTAATGGGTTCAGATTGAAAAAAGTTGACAGATGTTTGTTTTTAACGAATATATATCACTATATTCGAAATATTCGCGAATTCTCAAAGTTGCGATATTTGCGATTAAAATTCGCTATTCCAATATTCACGCTCAACACTAGCCATTAGTAGGCATGGCTGTGATGGCTTCTAAGGGCACACTAGTTAAACGCTTGTTGATTGGCTGCCCTGCAGCCTTTCAACAAGCGCCATTAAATCGCCGAACTCGAACCCAAACTTTTACAGAAATGTTCGGGTTCGGGTCCGGGTACTGAAATCCCTAAAGTTCGGTACGAACGCGAACTTTACAGTTCGGGTTCGCTCAACCCTACTGGCAGGTATGCGTGTAAAAGGGTGCCGGCGTGTGTAGAAGTGTGCGTGTAACAGAGTTCCGTTGCTGTATCTATGCACAGAGCTTGGTTCTGTTACCTTATCTAAGTACAGAGCTTGGTATTGTTATGGTATCTAAGTACTGAGCTTGAAGGGGGTGCCTAAGTTCAAATTTTTAAGGCCAAACTACAGGGATGCTGTTAAAAGAAAAAAAAAACTCACCATCCTGATCACTATTTGATCCAGCACCAATACTCTGTTCTCTCTGCCAGGCTGCAGCTGGGACATAATGTTTTGGCTTGGCGTACCGCACCTGACTGCTGTAACTAATCAGTGATCTCTGCAGTTAAGGTTGGGCGGCGCTCCACCTTATGGGTGCGGGTCACAGGGAATGGTTCCCAACCAAGTATTCACGTAGAGAAAAAGACGGTTCCTGGACACCACTAGTCTTGCTCAATCATTATTTATTATATACATTGCGGATTGCCAGTTACAGAAAGTAGTGACGTTTCGGCATTAGCCTTCATCAGAACACTAAATATAGATGATACAGTAACTAAGTTTCATGTGGCATAATTTTCAAAGTTACATGTCAAGTTTCATTCATAAATTTATAATCGGGGAACAGACAGTCACAGGTAAAGATAACATCATTAGGTTACATGATAATGAATTAGGGAGGCATAAAAAATGCTGACTATAGTAGATCAATAATCCAACACATTGTGTGGTACTACTCCATAGATTAACTATGTAAAGATACAATGTGGATCATGGAGCTACAGGCTGGAATAACAGATAAGGAATTGGAGAACAAAAAGAAATGAATATTTAGACATACAAATGTAAGATGTCATTTCATAATTTAGTAGGAATGAAAACTGTGGAGATATTGCTTGGTATAGAGACCAATGCTAAATCCTACTAGGCAGAGAAGCTGATAGTATGTCTATAACAATGAGGACTCGCCTGGATGTGCCGCAATAAGAAACAACCAAATCATGTGGGTATGGGCTCAGTGGCCGTGTGGCAATGCTTGTAGGGCTATAGTGAGCCGCTGTTGCTGCCATAGTGTGCTGATGGCGACGGAGGAATATATATACGCTGTTAACAGCGTGCTTCCTCATCACGTGACACGCTGCCCGGATGTGACGTCAGACTTTGCGGTATGCGCATGCGTCAGGCCGATGTAAGGGCGGAAGTAGCGCTGTTCGGATTAATCTCCAGAGGGAAAGGCTAATAGAAAGCGATTGGATGCGCTTAAAGAAATGCTGTGTATGGGTCCATAGGTTAATTATAATATAAATAACAGCACGCTCTCCAAGGCCTAAGTAATAAAGGTTATGGATGAATAACAGATAAATATACCATAGATCAAAATGGGTAGATATTGAAAAAAGGATACTATGGAATGCGGTGCCATCAACAGGCGTTCCTCAGTGTTTGGTCTGCAGAAACAATTAAAAGTGATATACATGTATATCACTGTGTTATTCATCCATAACCTGTCCTACTTGCGGACAAAAGTAGGACATGCTCTACCTTTTTTACGGTTCCGCATTGCGGAAATGAAAGGATTTGCGGATGCGGAGAGCATACGGAATGCTCTCCGCATCTTTTGCGGACCCATTAAAATGAATGGGTCCGCATATCTTCCGCATTTTTGCGGAAATAATGCAGAAAAAAAATACGGACGTGTTAATTGGGCCTTAATGAGAAGCCTACAAAAAGATCCCTAATGGACTGGTAAGTTTTTTTGACAAATGTGAAGCAGAAAAAAAGTTTAAAATTAGGCTTTACAAAACAATCAGTTCCAGTGCCTTAGGCTACATTCACATATGCAGAACCAACTTCGTAATCTGTTCTGGCAGAGGATCAGAGTACTGGAATTTAGCGTATCTGGCATAACTGGCCACAGCCGTGCACCAACAGATCCTTATTGACTATAATCCGTCCACTTTCCAGCATAAAATTCAAATTTCAGCAGGACAAAACTGCTAAAATAAGTGAACCCGCTATTGCAGCCAAATGTATCTGAATCCCTAAATACTCCCTAAAGCATGTGAACCAACCGCATCCCCGTTGGATCCCATAATAGCCAATGAGGATCCGGGGGTGAACGGCCATGTCTGGCTATGCCAGATACGCTATACTCTGGTACTCTGCTAGAACAGTACTGGAGTTTATGCTGTGGCCTAACCAAAAAATCTTTTGTGGGACCTATGAAGTTGAACACGGTGTCTGAGCTGAAGGCAGCACGGTAAAGAGCAGAGGGAGCTAAGCAGATACATATTTAGCCTTATGGGAAAAGATTCAGTGTAACCTATCATTTATTCATTTATATCCGTGCTCATTCTGGGCTTTGAAGTCAAGCCTTCCCACTATGACTGTGTATACAGAAAGAGCTTCCTTGATTTCAAAGCCCAGCATTAGCAAGAATCTAAAATTAATGAAATACAAATTATACTGGCAGTTTCACGACGTCTTTAACCCCTTAAGGATACGGGTTTTTTCATTTTTGCGTTTTCATTTTGCGCTCCCTGCGTTCCGAGAGCCATAACTTTTTTATTTTTTCGTTCCCATAGCCATATGAGGGCTTGTTTTTTGGAGGACACGTTGTACTTTCCAACGCCACCATTTAATATCGCATACGATGTAGTGGGAAGCAGTAAAAAAACTCCAAATGGGGTAAAATTGCAAAAAAAAGCAATTCCACCACAGTTTTACGGGTTTTTAAATTCCGAAGTTCGATGTGCGATAAAACTGACCAGTTAGTCTTATTCTACAGGTCAGTAAGAATCTGGCGATACCTAATATGTCCGGATAACATGCGGAAAGGTTACAAAATTCATCCGCATGTCATCCGTATTTGCGGATCCGTAATTATGGATCCACAGGAAATGAAAAGTTACCCTGAAAACATCTTTTTTTTTTCTTGTTCTTCCAGATTTTTGCAGAAATACGGAAACACGGAAGGTATACGGAGACACAACAAAAACTGAAGAATTTTACGGAAACACAGATCCGCAAGAAAACGGACCGTGATTCTGGAAAGAAAAATTACTGACGTATGAAAAAGGCCTAAATCAACCCCTTTTTTAAATTACTGTAGGTTGATTGTAATGAGGTATTAGAAGGTATTTTATGCCAAATTCTCTTTTCTATTGTTATGCTTAAAAAATAAGTACATTGCATGCCAGGACACAGGTCTGCCAGCGGGAGGTCAAAAGTGGTCACCAGCGTGTGACAAAAGCTGTGATACTGCTGCTGCAGGTCAGAATTTGGGGCACAGTAGCAGCCTTTCCTCGACCATTGGTAGACAATGAGGGGAACCCAGTGCCTCCTCCTTGGTTGTTCATCCAGTACAGTAGACTTACTTTCCATAGTGCAGAGAAAAAAGCCGGTACAGAAGGACAACATCCGCAGAAACTGACAGAAACCAATGTCAGCCAAGAAATCTAACAGAGTTCTCTACACTGTGAAAGCGGTACAATAAGGTGCTGGAGTGATCACGTGACCAGTGGTGTATCTTGGTTTTGTGCTGCCCTAGGCGAGACTAAACTCGGGCACCCCCTAATATAAATTTGACCCGCCCCTTCCTGTCAAGGCCAAACCCCTTTCTGTGTAAACTCCGCCCTTCCTTTTAGGCTCCATCCTTTCCTGTATTCCTGTATTTAAAAGTGAATAACGACAGCCACACCTCACCCCTCCCTTGATCCCACTAAGTGTCATCCACAGATCCCCCCCTTAAGTGCCATCCACAGACAGATCCACCCCTTAAGTGCCATCCACAGATCCCCCTCCTTAAGTGCCATCCACAGATCCCCCTCAGTGTCATCCACAGATTCCCCCTCAGTGTCATCCACAGATTCCCCCCTCAGTGTCATCCACAGATTCCCCCCTCAGTGTCATCCACAGATTCCCCCTCTTTAGTGTCATCCACATATCCCCCTTAGTGTCATCCACAGATTCCCCCTCAGTGTCATCCACAGATTCCCCCTCTTTAGTGTCATCCACATATTCCCTCCCCCCTCAGTGTCATCCACAGATTCCCCCTCTTTAGTGTCATCCATATTCCCCCCTCAGTGTCATCCATAGATTCCCCCTCAGTGTCATCCACAGATTCTCCCCCTCAGTGTCATCCACAGATTCCCCCCTCTTTAGTGTCATCCACAGATTCCCCCCTCAGTGTCATCCACAGATTCTCCCCCCTCAGTGTCATCCACAGATTCTCCCCCCTCAGTGTCATCCACAGATTCTTCCCCCAGTGTCATTCGATTCCACAGACATTTCCTACCTGCCCAGCGCCATTGTAGGTAATTTATTCACTCCACTTGCCTGAGAGAAGCGCGGAGAAGACTCACACAGGCGCACTGGCAGGCGCATGCGCACTTCAATGCCTCTGCCAGTGCGCCTGTGTGAGTCTTCCGGCGCTTCTCTCAGGCAAGTGGAGTGAATAAATTACCTTCAACGGCGCTGGGCGGGGAGGAGCGGCGCCGGCGCACCCCCAGCAGCGCAGCCCGGACAAAAAAAAAAATCTATCACTGAGGCAAACAAGGCATCTTGCCGCGGCGCCGCCCCATTGGAAGTGCCGCCCTAGGCAAATGCCTTGTTTGCCTCGTGATAGATACGCCACTGCACGTGACATTCCTTTGGGTGTTTTACAGGGGATTGGGGCTTAAATAATGACAATTACCTCCTTCCATTTCTTTGTGGACTGCACTGGAAGACAAACAGAAACAACTGGACCACATGTTATGGACTTGTGGGATGTTTCGGTAGCACAATGTACAAAAATACGGATTCTCAGCTCTGTGGTTTGCAGGCAACGGTCAAGGCAACTTGAGTGGTGTAGGTTCCAAAATGGGGTCATTTAAGGGGTTTTCATTGTATGGGTACCTTAGGGGCTTTGCAAATGTGATGCAGTGCCCAAAAATCATTGAACTTAGGGTACTTTCACACTAGCGGCATAGCTATCTGGCAGGCTGTTCCGGCGGGTGAACGGCAGTGCATGGCAGAGATCGCCGGACTAAAAAGTCGGACCTGCAGGTCTTTTAGTCCGGCGATCTCTGGCCGTGCACTGCCGTGCTGCGCCCCCGCCCCATTATAGTCAGTGGGGACGGAGCGGCAGCACACGGGCACTTGCGGCATGGCGGATCCGGCAGGCTGTTCACCCGCCAGAACAGCCTGCCGGATAGCTATGCCGCTAGTGTGAAAGTTCCCTAAAGGCTGTAATGTAACAAAACACGAAAAAAGTCAAGGGGGTGAATTCTGTTGCAAGGCTCTGTACATAAAACTAATCCTGGCCCTATTCCTCAGATACCAGGTTATGTCACCATCTTTGATGTGCAGGGCTCATATCAGACGCAGGTGGTGAAACAGCTACAGTGAAGGGATCAAGGCAATAACTCTCATCTGCTTCCCTGGATTTTTTTTTTCAGCAATAGTGGCAAAACAGAAGGAAAAAGCACTCATAGGCCCCTTTCACACGAGCGAGTTTTCCGCGCGGGTGCAATGCGTGACATGAACGCATAGCATCCGCACTGAATCCTGACCCATTCATTTCAATGGGTCTGTGTACATGAGCATTTTTTTTCACGCATCACTTGTGCGTTGCGTGAAAATCGCAGCATGTTCTATATTCTGCGTTTTTCACGCAGCCCTAGCCCCATAGAAGTGAATGGGGCTGTGTGAAAAACGCATTGCATCCACAAGCAAGTGCAGGTGTGTTGCGTTTTTCACTGATGGTTGCTAGAAGATGTTGTTTGTAAACCTTCCGTTTTTTTATCACGCGCGTGAAAAACGCATCAAAACGCATTGCAACCGCACGGAAAAAACTGAACACAATCACAGGCAAAACTGAATGGCTTTGCCTGTGAAATCGCACAATTTTCACTGAACGCATCTGCAACGCATCCGGACCTAATCCGGACACGCTCCTGTGAAAGAGGCCTAAGTATTGCTGTGTTTGGTGTTGTTTACCTGCACCTTTACCATGCATTTTGTTCGGTTGTATTAAACTAAGTGATCAAAAGTAGTACCAGAATATTTGACACCATGGTCAGAAAAAAAAAGTCAGTACAAATAGAGAGTCCCGTGTGTAGTTTGTTAGCATGAAACAGTAATGAGGATTGTAAATCTATACAAGATTTGGTTCCCAGGCCTAGCAATGCCACTGAATTTAGCCAAATAGTGTTCATAGGAAAGTGACGCTACAGATTCTACACAATGATGTCGCTGTAGATATTCCCAGGTACAGCTTCTATGTAATAGTGTGCTGTAAGTCACATGCAGTGCAAACAATGTAATAAATGGCATGCAGAAAAGGGGTTTTGTTACTGTAAAATCCATTTCTCTTTCTTTCACTGGGGAACACAGGCAGACCATGGTTATAGCTTCTGCCTCCCTCCAGCTATTAAAGAAGTTTTCTAAGAACTTTTTAACTGATGACCTATCTTCTGGATAGGTCATCAGTATCTAATTGGTGGGGGATCCCTGCCAATCAGCTGTTTGAGAAGGCACTGGGGCACCTGTTAGCACCGCTGCCTTCTCGCAGCTTACCCTGGGCCAGTGACATCGGCCCAGTGGGCCGATTTCCTTCATTAGGCTCTAGGTCGCAGGCAAACTCACTGCACACATTGTGAAATGATCACGTTGCAGCAGGACCACCGGTGGCTCGGCGCCCTCTCTTCAATAAACATCGCAGGTGTAGTTCGCTCCTCTGTGATGACATTATCATGTGATGGCGGCCCATTTGTGATGTCATCATCAAGTGCGGGCCGCTGAAGGCCCTACTGCAATGTCATCATCATACCACTAGCATGACAATCACATCGGAGGGGGGCAGCCGATGGCTCCGTTGTCTGTGTATTGCAGTGAGGGAGCTGGGCCGCCATGTATGGTGCAGTGATCAAGTGGGAACAGGAGATATGCTTGCTCGATCCCTGCAGGGGCTAGGCTGTGAGTGCAGGGTGCCAATGGTTGCTATGGCAGCTGAAAGCCATACAATGGCCTCGGGTCTGCCATGTATTGAAGCGTATCAGGCCCTGCCACAGGCAGGGACTGATAGGTCTAGTGTCAGTGTAAAACTGACAGGTTCAATGCATTACAATACAGTGTGTACTGTACTGTAGTGCACTGAAGAAGTGATCAGGCCATCAGAAGTTGAAGTCCCTTGTTGGGATTAAAATAAAAAAAAGTATTTTGATAAAAAATGAATGTTTCAAGTATAAAAAGCCTCTTTCTTCTATCAAGCCTTTTAATATTGAAAAAATAATAATAGACATAGTTGTTATTGATGTGTCTGTAACAACCTGCTCTATAAAAAAATATTACACAATGTAGCCTGTCCGATAAAACGATAAGGCCTCTTTCACACAAGCGAGTTTTCAGTGCAGGTGCAATGTGTGACGTGAACACGTTGCACCCGCACTGAATCCAGACCCATTCATTTCAATTGGTATGTGTACATGAGCGTGCTTTTTCACACATTGTTTCTGGGTTCCGGGTTATTGCATCATGTTCTATATTTCCTCAATAGAAGCGAATGGGGTTACATGAAAAACGCAGTGCTGTGAAGAGCTTGTTCTTGCAGTGGTTCCTGCTCTAGCAGAGCGTGCTACGAGATGCCGAAAATCAATGGACGTCGAAAAATTGATTGTCCTCGCCCAGGAGAGGCCCTGCATTTGGGACAGCAGGTCGGGAGAGTATCACGACTTATACAAAAAGGATGCTGCCTGGGTGGAAATAACACAGGAGTTGTTTGCCACTGTATGGTCCAAAACAGTAAGTGCAAAATCTATATGTGTGTGATCATGCCTGAATGTTTCCTAGCATAGCACATGTCAAATGCTGTACTCTCTAGCATAGCACATGTCATACGCTGTCCTCCCTAGAATAATACATCAAACTCTGTAATCCCTAGCATAGCACGTGTGAAACGCTGTACTGCCTAGCATAGCACATGTAAAAATGTAGACAGATGTTTTATGTTTTTTTTTTCTACTGTATACTGTAAAGTGGATAAAGTAAAGGATAGATGGAGGAGCTGCTCGGACTAGTTCCAGAAAGAAATGCACCATCAAGGCTTTAGTGGGTCCAGCCCACCCAAGAAAAGGTCATACATGTTTTGGGAACACCTCTTGTTCCTGCTTGATGTAATGGATCTGTGCCTGTAAGTATTTATATATATATATATATTTTTTTTTTTAAACAATGTTGTCCTGTATGTGGTTCTTACATATAATATGAATACTTGCTATTATTATTAATGTTATTGTTTAATGCAATATGAATACACCAGTCAAGTTCATGCGAGGAGGAGATCCTCCCTTCCCAACCTTCTCCAGACAGCGGCGAAAGGACAACCAACCACAGTCTCCCATGGCAGCATCCCCTTCTGCAGTGGAGATCCCCCTGCCCCTCCCACCTTTCCAGAAAAGAAATGTTCTTTGTCTGCTGGAGAAGCTGTGGTAAATAGTCAGGTCCTCGATTATCTGTCAAGAGCCCGGCAGGAGGACTACTTTAAGCTGCAGGTAAGGGCTTTGGCGGCTCATTTGAGGAACTTGTCTCCAGAACGATTATTAAGAATGCAGGCCGAAATAGGAATCATTCTGGTGGCAGCCACTCCGCCTAATGACCCAACCGAATATTTTTGTAGCCCTAGAGAAGTGGCGCAACCATGGGCACATCACTAACCCCTTGCCTATTTCAACACTCCAGCTTCCCCTGCTGCCAGCCCAATACCCTCCACCACACCCACATGGCCAAACATATAGTAGTGAATCATTTTATGTGCAGCCCGTCCCCTCACCTTCGTAACCAGGCCCATCTCACCACTTACTATGGCACACAGTTTGAGCAGCCCCGTCCATACCTGGAGTTTTTTTTTTTTTATTTGTAATTTTGAACTTGCAATTTATATCTTTATTTTCTTGCCCAGTTTACACCAAGCAAAGTAGTATAATATATGTAAGGAAATAACATTATTCGTTGTTTGTTTATATTGTTTTCTTTTAGTACTAAAGAGTTTATATTGATATTACTAGTGTACATACATATTCACCATATCCGTGTTATTTTTTTTTATATACACAAACTACACTGAGAATGTAAATGACAATGTACGTAAACAAGTATACCCTTGTATCAATATTTCATTAAAACATATGGTGCTTTATTAGGGTACTTTTACACTTGCATTGTGAGGCAGTTCCATCGCCAAAACTGCCTGCCGGATCCGGAAATCCGTGTGAAAACGGAAAGCATTTGCAGACAGATCCGTCTAACAAATGCATTGAAACACCAGATCCGTCTCTCCGGTGTCATCCGTAAAAACAGATCCGGTATTTATTTATTTTTTGTATCCGGATCCGTTTTGCCGGAACAATTGGTGCCAGATCCGGCATTAATGCATTTCAATGGTAAATAATACCGGATCCGGCATTCCGGCAAGTGTTACGGAATTTTGGACGGAGAAAATACCATCTCCTACCAAATACCGTAAGAGTGACTGAACTGAAGACATCCTGATGCATACTGAACGTATTTCTCTCCATTCAGAATGCATTCGGATAAAACCGATACGTTTTTTTCCGGTATTGAGCCCCTAAGACGGAACTCAATACCGGAAAACGTATTCTTTTACAATACGTATCAGGGTTTTAAAGATCTGTCACCATACTGTAAATTCTGTACACGTTTTTGAAACCAATAATTATGTTTTATTTTAACATTGCACATGTAATCATATAGTTGACACATTAAGGAGACACATGAACATTATTATTATTTTAAATATAAAGAGAGACAGTTTTTTTTATTTACAGTAGATTGTAAATTACATTGTTATTTAAAAAAAAAATAGGTATTAGTTTACATTTCACATTCAAAACAGTATGTATGGCAAATATGTAGGCTCGCTACCCCCGTCAAGAGTCCTCATTCTATTGCGAGTCCCTAACTAAAAAAAAATTCGAAATCTAACTAAAAAAAATAGTCCATCTAGGAGTTACGAAATTCAAAAGCATCTTCGCTTGAGAAGATATACACCTCCATGTGTAGAGTACTGTTGCTGGAAAGGAAAAGAACCTAGAGGGGACATAAAATAATCAGAAAATAATTCCCTCACTCTCAGTCCAGCAGATCCAGCTCTTCCAATGTGTGAGGGGTTTTCTGAAGGTGTCACTGTATAAACTTGGGTATCTTCATCAAGAGTCGTCTCATAAGTCCGAATGTAGTTATGCAGCAGTGCACACACTTTGATTTACATTCACAGGTGCTAGCTGTATGGGAGAGAGAAAAAAAAAAAACAGGCCATTTGCTTGAAAAAAATACCAAAAATTGCACTCCAAAAACCTTCTGGCACTACTTAAAGAGGACCTTTCATCACTTCTAAAGATATTAACTAACGATGCTGACATGTAGAGCGGTGCCCAGGGATCTCCCTGCACTTACTATTATCCCTGGGCGCCGCTCCGTTCGCCCGGTATAGGCTCCGGTCTCTGTGCTCACAAAGTTATAGTAGGCGGGGACTTGGGGAACTTGGTTATAGTAGGCGGAGCCTGCCCTTCATCTCCTTCTCCCAGGCTGAAGCGCTGGCCAATCGCAGCGCAGAGCTCATATCTTGGGAGAAAAAAAACTCCCAGGCTGTGAGCTCTGCGTGGGGATTGGCCAGCGCTATAGCCTGGGAGAAGGAGATGAAGGGCAGGCTCCGCCTACTATAACCAAGTTCCCCAAGTCCCCGCCTACTATAACTTTGTGAGCACAGAGACCGGAGCCTATACCGGGAGAACAGAGCGGCGCCCAGGGATAATAGTAAGTGCAGGGAGATCCCTGGGCGCTGCTCTACATGTGAGCATCGTTAGTTAATATCTTTAGAAGTGATGAAAGGTCCTCTTTAAGCGAAAGTTAAAAGTGCGCCTCTTCTCATCCAAACCTCAAATGGGGAAGGGACGCATGAGGTTTGTAGAAAGGGCAAACCCCTCATACCCTACAATCACATAAGGAGCAGGTGAACCAGAAAGGTTAGCTGGCTGTAGTATGTCCAGTTGGTTAGATTGAAGCCACCGACCCATTCTGGAAGCCCTGAAGATGCGAGCAGGACCTGATTTCTACATTAACCAAGTCCAACAAAACTACAGAGAAAAAACATTTATAATTATAGAATCGGGACCCTGAGTTTGGTGGCTTCTTCACCCGTATGTGCTTCCCATTAGGGGCACCAATACACTTGGGGAATTGTGCCCTCTCCAGGAAGCCCTGGGCTATATCAAGTCCCTGCTGCCTTGTTGGTTGTGGCGGCTCTGCAGCTCGGAGTCTCAACGAAATGGTGGCACATGGCCCTTACCACATCGGAAATTGTGGGTCTCCCTTCCGAAATTCAAAATGTAAGGAAGTAAAAGAGTTCCCAGTCACTAGATATTAGAAACAAACAGAAAACAACATCATTAGATCTGTACTATTAATCCAAATTACATGTGCTACATACTATTAGCATTCCTCATATGCATCATATCCTTAAAAAGAAACCTGATAACCCACCTATTTAGACAAGCCTACAACCAGTGACACTGCCGCCTCTATACCGCCATGACCAGCTTTACCCTCTCCTACTGTGTCCTTCTCATATACCATGTAGATTGTAAGCCCTCACGGGCAGGGCCCTCTATCCTTCTGTACCAGTCTAACTCGTATTGTTCATGCTTGGTGCAATTGTCTGTATTTTGTATGTATACCCCTTTTTATATGTAAAGTGCTATGGAATGAATGGCGCTTTAATAATAAATAATAATTTAAAGGAAATGTGTCTGCAGAATTGTATCTGCCAGTTAGAACCAGATAGAGACACGTTTCCTTTTTAAGAATCTGATTTTTTTTTTATTAATACAGATTTTTTAATTCTTTCTAAACATTAGCATGGGGGCTGCCATCTTGCCTGAGCTTTTTTAAACAGCACAATGGTCCGGAGCTGACTCTATTGACTTATATGGGAGATTTTTCAAGGCATTTCTCTGTGACCTGTGCAAAAGAAAAAATTGCTTTGAGTTGACAATCACCTATTATGAATGGTGGATGCTGACTTATCTATACACAGAGGTGATATCTCCTTATCATTAAAGGCAAGATTAGAAGAATATATAACTGCGGTAAAGTAATCTGAACAGACCAGGAAGTGATGCCTATTATTAGACAAAAAACTGCTGCAGTTTATATATATATATATATATATATATATATATAATACATGGAACAAAAAAAAAAAAAAAACTCTATAAAAAAAATTGAAGCTATAGGTCATTTTCTGAAGACATGTCCCCTTTAAAATGGCAACGGCAAACAGCTATAAATTTTTAAACAGTGCGTTCTAACCAACCAAATAACCAACACACTCCAGACAAGGCAACCTATATAATCTCCACACATAATGGAGCTTTCCGTAACAAAAAAAAGCATGCTGGGGGTATTTATATGTG
The DNA here is from genome assembly GCA_033119425.1 of Bufotes viridis. Taxonomy (NCBI): domain Eukaryota; kingdom Metazoa; phylum Chordata; class Amphibia; order Anura; family Bufonidae; genus Bufotes; species Bufotes viridis. Next base: position 372,619,887 of record CM065590.1, on the reverse strand, counting down.
TTTGAAGTGAATATGTGACTGAACTGTGAACATGTAGGATGGTTCAGTTTTTTTTCACGCATGTTAAAAACGCATGCCATCCAGATGTCATACACGTGGAAAAAACATAAACACTGAACGCAATCGCATACAAAACTGACAACACATGCTAAAAAAAAAAATAAAAAATCACGTGATTTTCACCGAACACATCCTGATACATTCTATGATACTCCTGTGAAAGAGGCATAAAAAAATAGGAACGATGCCAGAACATCCGTTATTTTGGTCATCTTGGTCAAACATTTCAAGAGATTAAAAAATCATGTACCCCAAAATGGTACCAATAAAAATTTTAACTCATTTTGTAAAAAAAGACAGAAAATGGGTATACTGGTACCAAGAGGCTAATCCAAAGTAACATGGTGCCCGTAAACCAATCCATCAAAATCTTCCCGCCAAAAGCTGGTCTTTCCCTTCTGAACACTGCAGCAGTTTACGTCCTTATTTATAGATTTTGTTTACCCAGTAGAACACACCTCTCAATGTAAGGCTTTGTTCACATCACCGCTCAGCCTTTCTGTTCTCCTCCGCTCAGAAGATGATTTTTAAGCGGAGACAAATGTTGTGCATGCAGGACTTTTGTCTCCGCTCAAAAATCATCTTCTGAGCGGACAAATAACGGACCCCATTATAGTCTATAGGGTCCTTAGGCTCCGTTCGGCTCAGTTTGGTGTCAGTTATGAGCCTTCTCCGGTGATGTGAATGAAGCCTTAGGTGTGTGGTGTGAGTCTCAGATGGCACCAGCTGGGCATTACATATTGGGCACTGAAATGCCATGTCTGTGGAAAAATTGCAGTTTTCACTTTCAACAGTCCCCTGCTCATTAATTTCTGCAAAATACTGGTAGCATCAGAATGCTCACTCCATGGGGTCACTTCACGGGGGTTCCATTTGTTATCACACCCCAGATCTCCTACAGTTGTCAGCAGGAGCTGTGTAAATTACCACACTGGGCCTTGAATGCACATGGTGCGCTTTTATTTGTGAACCCTGCTATATATTCAGGAAAACGAATAGGGCTACATGTAGTGTGTTTCTAAAATCAGGAAGCACAGTATAATAAGAGGGCCGACTTCTCACACTGGCACACGCTAAACACAGCATATTGAGCACTGAAATAGCAGATCTGTGGGAAAATTGCAATTTTCACTTTGCACCATTTGCAGAGCAATCATTTTTGCAAAACACCTGTAGGGTTGAAATGCGCACAACATCCTTTTGTAAATTCAATGAGGTGTGTGGCTTCTAAAATAGGGTTGCGTCTTGGGGGTTTTACCGCACCTACAATATGGGGCCACTTACAACCCTCATACAACTACATAGACATAAAAATAAAAATGTTATTGCTCTTGAAATGCGACATTGAAAAATTGCTTGTTCACTAAGGCCCAAAACAGGATAGTCACATACCTATGCCTGTGAATGGTAGGTATGTTAAACTTAGAAACAGCTGGCTGGACACTATAGGGGGAGATTTATCAAAACTGGTATAAAAGAAAACTGGTATAGTTGCCCACGCAACCAATCATTTTTCAGAGTGCATATGAAAAATGAAAGGTGGAATCAGATTGGTTGCTGTGGGCAGCTTAGCCAGTTTTCCCTACACCAGCTTTGAATAATCTCCCCCATTATCCAGAGGGGTAACTACAGGTGTGGACATTGTTCCTTCTGTGATTACAATTTTGCAAGCTAGCAATTTGAGTATTGTCAGTGTACAACATAGAGCACATCAATTCATCAGTTCTTGTACCAAGTTCATAGTGTCAACAAATGAAGAAAAAATGGATAGCAGCACTCACCATGAAATAATATTTGCAGCTTTATTCTGATTAGAACTGGAAAGTGCGGGCACCGCACAGCTTAATCAGGCAACAGCCGTTTCACACAACCTGGGCTTTGTTAAGCCTCCCATGACAGGTGAACAGGTCATGCTGAACAGGTGAGATAATCATTCCCAATTAGTACATAATGCACATCAAAATAAACACATGTGAAAAAAACACGTCATATAAAAACAATTCAAACAAATACCGCCAGGTCGTTCTCATCGTTCAGTCCTAGAGAACCCATCGCATTCGTTTTAATAATCCATGCAGCCTCCCTTTGTAACAAAATCCGTTTTCTATCTCCTCCTCGTTCTGGCCTCTGCACCACTTCTAATCCTGCACACTTCAAAACATTGTTGCTTCCTCCATGTTCTACATGTACATGTTCGATTAATCTGGTGGCCCCAATTGTGGCTTCTATCGACTTCCTACATTCCCTGAATGTAACATAAAGAGGTCTGAAGGTTTTGCTAACCCAAGATGCCTCTGTGAAAGAGAGGACACACATGACTCCTATCATCAGTTTTAGGAGGAGCAGAACCATTGGTGATGTAATCGTTAGGAGCAACTTACCAAAGACTGATTCAAATTGGTTAGGCAGATGCGCACGGCAGGGGCAACTTTGCATGCTGTCACTGCTCAATGTGTAGGTCTATGTACAAATCTAGATACCTTCGGATAGGAGGAGTGGAACATGTAGTTAACCATTTCATTTACTGCAAAACACAATTTGTAATGCATGTCCTCCTTTGTCCATGCGGGAGGTTTTACATAGGCAAAAACTTCAGACCTCTTTATGTTACATTCAGGGAACGTAGGAAGTCGATAGAAGCCACAATTGCGGCCACCAGATTAATCGAACATGTACATGTAGAACATGGAGGAAGCAACAATGTTTTGAAGTGTGCAGGATTAGAAGTGGTGCAGATGCCAGAACGAGGAGGAGATAGAAAACGGATTTTGTTACAAAGGGAGGCTGCATGGATTATTAAAACGAATGCGATGGGTTCTCTAGGAGTGAACGATAAGAACGACCTGGCGGTTTTTGTTTGAATTGTTTTTATATGACGTGTTTTTTTCACATTGGTTTATTTTTATGTGTGTATTATGTACTAATTGGGAATGATTATCTCGCCTGTTCAGCATGACGCGTCAGTGGGAGTGTTATAAATTGTGCACACCCCCCGTCCACGTCATGCGCATGTAGTGCAAAATGGCTGTTGCCTGATTAATCTGTGCGGTGCCTGCACTTTCCAGTTTATAACCAGAATAAAGCTGCAAATATTATTTCATGGTGAGTGCTGCTATACATTTTTTCTTCATTTGTTGATTTTTGCATGGCTATTAAGCAGAGCACCACCATATATCGCATGATACGAGTGCAGGTGTGAATACAGTTGGATATTTGTCACACTTAGCAGTGCCGACCCCTTTTTCTTGTATGGACAAGTTCATTCTGTATATGGTGGTTTGCCCATGTGGGTTCTTCTAAATAGGCAAGACTATCAGATGTCATTTTGAACGCTTTAGGAAACATTCTAACTCTATTAGTTCTGGGAAAGGTTCATCTTGTTTGATACAACATGTGACACAAGCTCAAGAGTGTTGACGTTTGCAGGATCAAACATGTTCAAATACCTGGGGTGGCTTGCACAAGATTTTGCAAAACTGTCTGGATTATCCATTCCAGTGCTAACAGACCTTTAGTTCTCAGTGTTTCTTACTAATAGGATCATTGCATTGTACAATAAATTTTAACCCCTTCAGGACCCTGCCATTTTTCACCTTTCTACCCAGGCCATTTTTTGCATATCTGACGTGTGTCACTTTACGTGGTGATACCTTTAATACGCTCTTACTTATCCAAGCCATTCTGAGATTGTTTTCTCGTCACATATTGTACTTCATGACAGTGGTAAAACTATCCGGCCCGCAGAGCTGGAGGCGGCAGGACACAGGGAGATGAGCGCTTCTCCTCTTCATAGTCATCTGTGTCGGAAGAGACCTGCATCGCTGACATAGAGGTAAGTATAAGTGGTGTGTGTGTGTGTGTGTATATATATATATATATATATATATATATATGTATAAAAGGAAGGGTCCACGGCACGTCGCGTTGGTGTAAATAAAAGACACTTGTCACTGGAGGTGCCGTGGACCCTTCCTTTTTGTATGAGTATTGGGACATTGGATCGACCCTACAGCCGCTAGCACTCCGTTGCTGTTTTCTGTGGTGCTGCAAAATTGTTTTTATATATATATATATATATATATATATATATATAGTAGGAGAGAAGCGCTGTGGGGGGCCCTTTACTGGCACATGATTGGGATGGGGGGCATCTATGGGGGCACTTTTTACTGGCACATGATTGGGGGGGGGCACTTCTTTTTTTTTTTTTTTTAATATAATTCTTATTAAGTTTACCATATGTCCCACATAATAAACAGGATTAATGCATAGAGGACAAAAATGAAAAACATCATTTGCATACAATACTTTGGACATTCTAGAGCCGAGATACAATCAAGAGCATATAAATGGTGACCTAAATCACCATGATATACCAATTTTTCAAAAGCTGATACCAGAACCCCTAGTCACCCCCCCCCCCCTCCCGTGGTGCTCCCCACCACTAATGCCACTACCCTAATAACTATGTTTGTCAGGCTCTGACCCCTTAATCTACTAGTAGCCTTCCTAATGTGCCGCTATCTTTTTCTTTAGGTACCATTCAGAGTGAATGAATGGTTGCCGGAGCAACTTAAGTTCGGCATGAGAGGGGGGGGGGAGGTTTTTCTGAGTGGCACATAATTTGGGCTGGGGGGCATCTATGGGGGCACTTTTTACTGGGACATGATTGGGGGCACTTTTTACTGGCACATGATTGGGGGGGCATCTATAGGGGCACTTCTTACTGGCAACATGATTGGGGGGAATCTATGGGGGCACTTCTTACTGGGACATTATTGGGGGGCACTATGGGGGCAATTTTTACTGGCACATTATTGGGTGGCACTTCTTACTGGCACATTATTGGGGGCACTATGGATGCATCTACTGAGGCCACAAAGAAAGGGTATTTTATATGGGGGACTCTCTATGAAGGGAATTTTATACTGGTACATTATAGGGGCACTAGGAGGAAGGTGGAGAGGAACACTATGGGGGCATTTACTGGGGTCACTATATAGGGGTATTTTATACTGGCACATTATGGGGGCACTATGGGGACATTAGCTCAACTGGGAGCATTAAGAGGGGTTATTTTTTACACTGTCACATTATAAGGAGAATTATTACTACTATGGGGAACATGATTACTAGTATGGGCACTATGGGAGCATTCTTTCTTCTGGGGCACAGTGGGGACATGTTGAGGGCACTGTAGGAGCACTATTACTACCATGTATGCCCTAGCAGAGAATTATTACTAATTGGGGCCTGAGAGCAGCATAATGGGGTCCTGAGAGGAGCATAATGGGGGCTGAGAGTGGCATAATGGGGGCTGAGAGCGGAATAATGGGGGCTTATAAGAGGCATGGCTGATAATGGGGGCTGATGAGAGGTATAAGGGCTGATAAAGGGGGCTATTGAGAGGCATGGGGCTCTCATCTGAGGTCTGATTGAAGGTAATTTACATTGGGGTCTGAGCTGAGGTCTGATTTGGGTCTTATCAACATTGGGGGTCTGATTGGGGCTGTCAGATGAGATCTGATTAACAGTAGTGTTCTGACCTGAGGACCTGAGGTGTTATGAAAAATATTTTTTTTCTTATTGTCCTCCTCTAAAACCCAGGTGCGTCTTATAGGTCTCCTTTCTGAACTGCAGAGCAGTGCCCACTTCCAGCCCTGAGCCCATTGCCCAGAGCACTGATCCTGAAGCTGCTGAAGTCTTTAGAAGTGTAAGTATTTACAGTCATTGACTATACTATATCAATTCACACAAACACCCCATTCATCCACTCTTGGTCTGGCCCCCGGGTCCAATATATGAACCCATTGTGGCCCACGATTCAAAAAGTTTGCCCACCTCTGGCTTAAAAATTTAGAAGCAAATCTTAAAATTTTTAAGAACATTTCCAAACCCCAATTCAGTTATGAAGTCACTTTCTGGGGCTTACATATTAGAAACCACCCATAAATCACTCCATTTTAGAAACTACACCCCTCAAGCTATTCAAAACTGATTTTACAAACTTTGTTAACCCTTTAGGTGCTCCACGAGAATTAATTGGGAATGAAGTTTCAAAACCACTTTTTTTTTTAGCAGATTTTAAATTTTAATCAATTTTTTCTAGGGTTAACAGCTAAACAAAACTTAAAATGTATTATCTTGAATCTGGAGTTTACAGAAAGACCCCATGTGTGTTCAAAAACTGATGTATGGGCAGGCCCAGCGCTATAATAAGGTAGACCAAGCTGCTGCCTTAAGGCGCAGGGACGGAGGGGTTGCAGAAAAATTAAACTTTTTAAATTCCCAGTATTTTTTGCCCCATAAGACACAGTTTTTTTTCTCCCCAAAGTGGGGGGAAAATGCCCCTACGTCTTATGGGGCGACTACTAATGAAGCTCTTCCATTTTGGAAGTGCTTCATTAGTACCGGAGGACTGGGAAGCGGTGAAGGATCTGTATTTACCGCTTCCTGGTCCTTCTCTTGGCTGTCTGCTGTGCAGAGCTGCGCACCATGTGACCTCACACTTTGCGGAGTCTTCACAGCTGACAGCAGAAAACCAGGAAGAAGAGAGAGAGCGCTGGTGGTGAGGAGCGGCAGCGTCCAGAAGCAGGAGTGGGAAAGTATTTTTTATTTTATTTGCGCTGATGGCTGACATGGGGGGGCGTGATGGCTGACATGGGGGGGTGTGATGGCTGACATGGGGGGGTGTGATGGCTGACATGGGGGGGGGGGTGATGGCTGACATTGGGGGGCATGATGGCTGACAGTGGGGGGCATGATGGCTGACAATGGGGGGCTGATGGCTCAGATGAGGGGCTGATCTGAGGCATTGGGGGTGTGATGTGAGGTCTGATTAACATTGGGGGTCTGATTGCTGGTCTGACCTGAGGTGTAATGGAAAATATTTTTTTTCTTATTCTCCTCCTCTAAAACCTAGCAGCGTCTTATAGGGCGAAAAATAAGGTCCTAAAACCAGCGATTGTCTGAAGCAGAGAGAAGATACAAGGACCACACAGAGGAGAAGCCAGCTGCCGCAGACGAGACCAGGGTCAGGTGAGCTGTGAGGAGGGGGGGGGGGGGGGTTGTTGGGCGCCAAAATGTAGCTTCGCTTGTGTTGGCAAAGATCCTTGCACTGGCCTTGTGTATGAGCGCATAGCATGCTTCAGAGTGGAAGGAGCACCATATGGCTTTTGGAAAGCGGATTTTGCTGGAATGGTAATTGGTAGCTATGTCGCATATGAAGACACTTTGACAGTGGTGTAGCTATAGGAGTCGCAGCCCGGGGCCCCCCCAGCGTAACGCGACGGGCAGAGGAAGGGGGCCCGCAGCCCCGCCGCAATTAAATAATGGGCAGCAGGGCACAGTGAGAAGAGCGCTTCCATTGTGGAAGCGCTCATCTCCATAGTCATCTGTATCGCTTTCCTCAGGACAGCGATACAGATTGCTGTGCTGCGGAGCAAGGGAGAGAAAGGCATCTCCCTCACCGCCGTTCCTCTGATGGGCTGCAGGGGGGGGGGGCGCTTGTTACTGGCACAGGATTGGGGGGGAACACTTGTTACTAGCACATCACTGGGGGGGGATGAAGCACTTGTTACTGGCATATGATTTTGGGGGTGGTGAGGCACTTGTTACTCGCATATGATTTGGGGTGGAGGAGGCACTTGTTACTGGCACATGGTTTGAGGGGGAGGCACTTGTTACTGGCATATGATTTGGTGGGGGCACTTGTTACTGACATATGATTAGGGAGGCACTTGTCACTGGCATATGATTTGGGGGGGAAGGCACTTGTTACTGGCACATGATTTGGGGGGGAGGCACTTGTTACTGGCACATGATTTATGATTTGGGAGGTAGGCACTTGTTACTGGCACATGATTTGGGGGGGAGGCACTTGTTACTGACACATGATTTGGGGGGGAGGCACTTGTTACTGGCACATGATTTGGGGGGGGAGGCACTTGTTACTGGCACATACTTTGGGTGGGGGAGAGGCATATGTTACGGGCACATGATTGGGGGGGGAGGCACTTGTTACTGGCACATTATTGGGGGCACTATGGGGGCACTTTTTACTGACACATTATTGGGTGGCAATATGGAGCACTTACTGGCACATTATTGGGGGCACTTTTTACTGGCATATTATTGGGGGCACTTCTTACGGGCACATTATTGGGGGCACTATGAGAGCATCTACAGATGCCACAAAGAAGAGGTATTTTATTTGGGGGGAGAGGAACACTATGAGGGCATCTACTGAGGCCACAAAGAAGGGGTATTTTATATGGGGGCTCTGTGTGGTACTAGTATTATCAGAGGTTTTATCTGTTTCTGCAGTATAGTATTAGGGAGCACAGCGGCACAGTATTGCGGGTAGGAGGATGATTTGTCCAGAAGATGGGAGGATGATGGAAAAGTAGTAAACAAAAATTGTTTGGGGTCAAACTGCAGAGACGAAAAATGGCTGAAAAATGGTGGTCTGGTCTGAAGGTCTGAAAGGAGAGAATGAGGAAAGAGAACATCTACATCAAAGAAGACGTCACTGGATGTAAGAGGTATGGGGTGCTGTATTACCCTGTATTTTTGTAGTGATGGGAGCAGGGGCATAACGATCGCAGTCATAGAGGGTGCGACCGCAACGGGGCGGGGGTGGGGTCAATGTAAAGTTTGCCCTGGGGCCCATAGAACTCTAGTTACGCACCTGCACCCTGAGGTACCCCTAGATTGGAAACCCAAAAAAAGTGACCCCATTCTGGAAACTACACCCCTCAAGGAATATTTCAAGATGTGTAGTGAGAACTTTGTCCTCAAAGGTGAATCATGGAATTGGCTGTGAAAATGAAAAATTAAAAAAAAAAATTCCACCCACATTTTTCACTTTCACAAGGGGTAACAGGGCAACATGCCCTCCACATTTTGTTCCCCATTTCCCCCTGAATACACTAACACCCCATAGGTGTTAAAAAAATAATGTATGGGCACATAGCAGGGCTCTAGAGTCAAACGGCTAAATATGGATTTTGCTGACCTGAATTGGCAGACATGTATTTTAGGTGCTATGTCACATTAAATAGATTCCTAAGGTACCCAGAAATGAAAATCCCCAGCAAGTGACCCTATTTCGGAAAGAGCACCCCCATGCGAACATTTTGTGGTAGAAAGGGTATAGAAATACTTGTGAAAGCATTTCAAAGCACACATTTGTAAAAATAAAAAATTACTAGCAGACCCCAATTTTTCATTTTCTCCCCTTTTTGCAAACACCCCATATGTGCTTGTAGCCTGCTTTATTGGCGCACAGCAGGACTTTAGAGGCAAAGTGCAAAATATGTTTTTTGCAGGCCTGAATAAACAGACATGGATTTTAGCTGCCAAGTCTCATTAAAAAAATTGCTGAGGTACCCAGAAATTAAAAACCCCAAAAAGTAACCCCATTTCAGAAAGAGCACCCCCATATGAACATTTTAAGGGGTGGAAAGGGCACTTTTGACCTATCGGTTGTCTCACAGAAAAGAATATGTAGTGGTTGTTGGAAAGTGGATATGCACGCAAGGTGAACTAAATCAGAGATATAAAGTGGAAATATTAGAGGGAGCATAAAGGGTGAAATTAAATGAATACTCCATGGATAAGTGGTAGATTCTGAAACACTCCAGCATGCACAGGCCAGGTTTCGCAGTGGTAAATGGTGTCTTTCCTTATCCCCCTTTTGTGACACACCATGCAACTTTTTTGGGTCCTTCCCTTCCTTGCTGTTTGGGGGACTTGACCTGGAAAATGTTGCCCTGGTACGACACGGGCACCATGACTTCCAGAAGTACTGGGACCCTCCTCTTCCTGGGTTTGAAATATTTGGGCCTTGATTACCACTAGTGTTGGGGAGCACCAAGGTGCTCGAGTAGAACACTTCTACCGAGCACCCGAGCACAATAGAAGTCAATTGGAGAACCCCAGGCACCCCCTGCTCTGAAGAGGGGAGGGTGTCGGGACCCTGGTTCGGCTTAGGAGTCCCTGCTCTGACTCCAGATATAGCTATATCCATATATGGAGTCAGTGCTTGGGGACACCACAGTGTATTTAAATCTAATTTCTGAAAAGTTTCTGCCGGGATTTGAACTTCCAACCTTGTACATTATCCACTCAGCTATAAAGCTGAATGCTAAACCTTGTCAGAAAAACCTCATAGTAGTTTCTGATGTAGTGAGAATTCCTATTCATCAGAAGACTTATTATTATTTTTTTTAAACATCATTTTTATTAAGGATGTCAAAAGGTAAAAGTACAAAAAATACAATACACAGTTCATACTTATGAAATGAGCGGGAAATACATTATACATGGCAATCCGCGATACATGTTAAGCACATACAGCAGTGGAATACAATCCCGATAGTATGGAAGCTGCAAGTACCGTTCTTGACATCCCCCTTTTTTTCCCATTAATCCCCCTCCCAAACAACAAAACGTTTACCCCTAAACACGTGGAAATGATCCCTTGAATTATCCATATGATCGGCACCCTTGATCAGTCCTCGGTTGAGTTGTGCAAACTTGTATTTTAAGTTCGGCGTCCAAAGTTCGGGTTGGGGTTATCGAAGAATCCGGTTATGGATTCCGCTACTACGGACCATAACGGCATTTGGAATCCATAAGGGGATTCTTCAATGAACCCGAACCTTGGACAACACTAAGGACCTGGGGTGACGTCACCGTCATGTGATCAGTGCAGGGGGCGTGGCTCAGTACTGGATCACCTCTTATCCAATCCAGTACTAAGCCACGCCCCCTTTTCATTTTTAGCAGATGGGCCCTCCCATGGAGGGACAGGGGCAGATCCTTCCACCTTTCCAATTCCCCTACAATCTTTTGGATTAATGGGTGGTAATTCAATGCGTAGATAGAGTTTGGGGTTCTCCCTATCTTTCTTCCTAAGTATTTAATGTAGTCCTGTCTGACCTCAACCGTATGTCATTGGTTAACGTCGCTAATGGTGTGTCCCAAGAAAAATATTTGACTTTTAGCTACATTAATTTTATACCCTATAGAGGACCCATAATAAATGAGAGTATATAATATCCGCTGGAGTTGGTCATCCGCAAAACAGGCTAATTTTATTTCGCAATTTCCCACCTTGATCCCATCAAAAATGCTGTTTTCTATTAGGAAGCGGGCAAAAGGTTTTAGGGCAATATTGAAAAGCAAGGTGGAAAGGGGGCACCCTTGCCTAGTTCCCTTTCCCAACATTATTTTAGTAGAGGGGAATCCCGGAATATACACCTGGGCCACGGGGTTATCAGAAATTGCCCCCAGGTAGTTTCGGAAGTTGCCTATTATCCCCATCGCATCTGATATCTCGTCCAACCAGGCCCACTGCACGTTCTCAAAAGCCTTTTCGGCATCTATGGCTAAGAGGGCCAGGTTGTACGTTTGGTTTCCCCTCCTGTGGGCATCCAAGACTGCCAAAACTCTTCGAATATTTGAGACCGCCGAGCGTCCCTTATAAAACCCACCTGGTGGGCACCTATTAAATCAGGCAGCACTTCTGCCAAACGTGTGGCCAGGATCTTGGATAATATTTTAATATCCTGATTTATGAGAGAGATTGGTCTGTAGGACCCTGGCTGAGACAAATCCTTCCCCGGCTTTTGGAGAACTTTTATGTATGCTGTTTTCCCAGAAGGTGGTAAGCCCTTACCTTGTAAAATAGAGTTAAATAATGATGTCAATGTGGAAGTTATTTCCACAGATAAGCATTTATAGAATTCCGCTGGGAAGCGGTCAAGAGTCAGAACCCCGGGCCTTACCATTAGATAAACCGTTAATGGTTTGTTTTACCTCCTCTTCCCCTATTTCTCTATTAATAGAGTGTAGTGATTCTGGTGAGATGGTCGAGAGACCGGTTCTATTTAAAAGGTCTTTGGCTCTCTCTCTGTCATAGGCCTCCGGAGCATAGAGGGCCCTAAAGTAGTTGCCCAAAATCTCAACCACCTCCCCAGGTTGGGTATGTAATTCTCCCCTGTCCTCTTTGAGGGGCCGATAATGTGTCACTGGATTATAAGTTTTTGCTAGGTTGGCCAGTAGTTTGCCCGCCTTATTGCCATACCTGAACAAATCTGCTTTTTTTCTATCCCGACACCACTTCTCTTTACTTTCCAGGTAGTAGTCAAAGTTATGCTTGGCAGTCACCCACAAAATCTTGGTCATGTTTGAAGGGTTTTGAATAAAATCAGTATAGGCGTCTCTTAATTTGCCCGTCGCCTCCTCATATTTACGTTGTGCTTCTTTTTTTTCCCCCCACCGTATAAGCAAAGATACGCCCCCTCACTACTGCCTTGGCTGCATCCCAAAACATTCCTGGGTATTGCCTGTAAGAGTCATTATCTTGAGAGAATTCACACCACCACCCCCGCAGAAGGTTCCCAAATTCCTCATCCCTCGCTAGATGTTGGGGCATTTTCCAAAGGAAGTCTCATCCCCCTTGGAATGCCATCTTTCACCTCCACCACTACCGGGGCAAGGTCTGAAATGATTAAATCTGAAATGATTGCGCTCTGGACCTTGGTTAGGAGGGTTCCAGAAGTCAATACATAATCTATTCTGGACCATGAGGCCTGGGAGTGGGAGAAATGTGAGTATTCCCTGTCTGCTGGGTGATGGTACCTCCATACATCTATGAAGCCTGTTCTGTCTAGAAATGGGGTGAGGGTGTGCGAGCCCCTTGGGTTCATGCTTACTGTAGGCGTACGGTGACGTCTATTTTCTAGTTCATCATGGACCCTATTGAGATCACCTGCTACTATTAGATGGCCGCTCCCTTCCCGCAAGATTGTTGTTTCTAGATCTAGGTAAAAGATAGCCTGAGCAGTGTTGGGGGCATATACGTTATATATGGATGGTAAGAGACCCTTCCGGTAGGTCCAACACTATTTTGAGCAACCTCCCCTCCTTGTCTATGGAGTTGGATTTTACTTCCGCCTTTAGGCTTCTATGTAGGAGAATAATCACTCCAGCCTTCCTCCCTAGAGATGAAGATCCAAAAACCTGTCCCACCCACAGTTTCCGAAGTCTCCAGAAGTCACGTTCCTCCAAATGCGTCTCCTGGAGGAGGGCCACATCACTTTTGAGTTTTTTTAGATGTCGCAGTACAGACATTCGTTTGTATTGGGAACGCAGTCCCTTAACGTTCCAGGTGACAATTCTCATGTTTGGTCTAGCATGTGGCTCTCCCCCAGGGACAGACCCGCAAAGAAACGGCACCGTTCCCTCTGCATTTTGTTATTGAGCGCTATTTCCACTATGAAAACAGATAACAGATAATCATTTCCTTTTCCAACCCAACTATTCCCAGCTAAAAAACAACCATTTTAAACAGTGAACATAATAATACCCTCATTTTTCTTGACTTCACTTTTTTCGTGTAAAAATGAGCATAATCAAACATTTCGCTCATCACCAACTCTCTCATTAAAACATAACATTCACTCCTTAACCTTTTCTACCCTTTTATCCTAGTAGAAAAGTCCATCAGCTTATCTAGGCAAATAGTCTCGCTATTCCCTTCCTTGATTTTAGTTGGGGAAAGAGCAGTGGTTATCAAGACGGTACAGAAATATATGTATTGCGAAAAAAACTCCAGCTCACCACGATCCAAGCGATTCTTTATTGAAGTTCATAAAAAATTCCAAAACATCAGGACAGACATGCAACACCGTTACGCGTTTCGGGCCTCTTACAGATATGGGCCCTTCATCATGACTGGTGCTGTCTCTTGTGCAGATAGCCAAGAGCACACGATAAATAGTTACATTAATTGTAACACAAGAAATGTGATTTATGTCATCATGTGCAATCTTTGTTACCTACAGTATGTGGGCTGCACGTCCAACCCCCTGAAGGTTCGCATAAGAAAGCACATATCTGATGTGCCGCACTATCGCACCCGGAATGTTTCAGCCGCCAGTGCACACTTTGCGGTTGTGCATGGCGGCGATACCAGCAAACTTAGAGTACAAGGTATTGAAAGGGTATTTGTGCCAACCAGAGGAGGGGATATGAGGAGAAAATTATTGAACCGGGAATCCTACTGGATGTTTAAATTAAAAACACGCATCCCGCAAGGCTTAAATAGGAAATATGATCTGATATTACAGTATTGAGAGAGTATGTCATTTTCCTTTGATTTTATATGGTATATATTTTATCTATACCTCTGTGTACTTTAAAGTACCCTGCTCCTCCCTTTTTCCTGATTTAGTCGGCACAGGTGTTTGCACCATGTGACCTGGCAATTAGGAATTCAGGTGTGAGCTGGGCTTTTAAGATGTCTCTTTTGTATGTTGCACCAGTCATGATGAAGGGCCCATATCTGTAAGAGGCCCGAAACGCGTAACGGTGTTGCATGTCTGTCCTGATGTTTTGGAATTTTTATGAACTTCAATAAAGAATCGCTTGGATCGTGGTGAGCTGGAGTTTTTTCGCAATATTTCGATGTGTCCACCAGAGGACTTTTCCGTGCTCCCACTCAGCGGTCATCAGGGGTGAGCTGCCTTTGCTTTGCTGCAAATTACCTTTTTACCTATGCTTGTGTCTGGTTGGCGTGCACCCCTGTTTGGAAGATTTCTATGTCATTTCCTGCCGTTTCTGATTATGGATGGCAAAACATCTGAAATTATGGCCCATATGTCCTTACGCTCCGTTGAAGACAATGAGGAGCGGCGGTTAAGGATGAATGCCATTTTGAGGCCACGGATGTTGTTACACAGGACAGCTTAAACATACAAAGTCTTATGGCTACACTAGAGGGATTGCTTGTTAAAGAATTACGCACATGGTGGGATTCGACATCACTTCAAAAATATGTGGAGAAAGATATGATCCCTCGGGGTCTAAGAATTAAAAAGAAACCCACCACGGAATATTCAGAATCCTTCATCAAAGAATGGCAATCGATACTCTCGGACTGTTCTTTTAAGCTAATGGATCTTATTATTAAACAAGAGCAAATCTTGCTCAAGGATTTGCGGGACAAAATAAAAACCTCACAGGATTCCCTGAAAACATTTATCAATAATCCCACTTTCGTGGACATGGATAAGAATCTGAATGAAAAGTTGGCAAAATTGGAGGAGGAATTGATACAGTTTAAACAACGTAAATACAATCGTGATTTATTGGACTATAAGGACAATAAAGTTTACCACTGGGCAGAAGACAAGGCTTATACTCCACGCTCAATCTTAAGGAAATTCCGTAATAGCAAGAAAAAACCGCACGTCGGGTGTCTTTTAGTTCTACAGATATGGACTCGGCTGAATCAACCTCAGGGGATAATATGACAGCTTCTAGACGTGATACGAAATCCAAACCTGCTCCTGTTAAACATAATGATGCCAAAAATACAAAAAACGAAGAGCGGGTAGAAAGCATAAGAGGAGAAATGCAGCGCTATCCGACTCGTCACAAGAAAAAATAGAGGATATCCAAGTGATTAATATGTCGGCCTCCATCCTTACCCAGGGGAGATCGATGTTTTGAGTAAAGGTTTAATGTTCTGCCCAACACACCACTTTAATCTTTATAAAACCATTTTGGATGTGAATAGGTTGGCCAGAACATTAACCCTGAAAAAGCATTTTTCGAATAGTTTGGATGAGGAGGAAATTAGCCCAGCCGTCTTGATTACTAACACACAGGAGGCCACGCCCGACCCTATGCTGACCCCAGTTCTTAGCTCTTTTTCTGAGCTCCGCAGTATGGCGGAGCTCCAAGATCTAAGAGCAGAATGTGTCACTGGGGAGAAGGTTGGCCGCTCCTGCACATTTAAGCCTTCCAATAGGGATTTTTATCCCTTACAATCCCGTTCGCCAGCCCTTGACAGATTTCAGGAGCTGGTAGAAATGGATTTATGTAAACTTCATGAAAGAAAAACAGATACAGAAGGAGACTTTATATCCCCAAATCTCACTAAGGGGGAACAATGTGCGTTAACAACTTTAAAATGCAGAGAGGATATCATAGTCAAGCAAGCTGACAAGGGGGAGCGGTTGTCGTCCTGGACAAAGGTATATACAAATCTCAGATATTAAACATGTTGAATGATAATTCAGTGTATAAAGTCCTGGGCGGCAACCCTCTCCCGTTGTTTCAGAAAAAACTGCAGGATCTTTTAGTACTGGGAGTTAATTCAGGTTGTCTTTTGCAAAAGGATATGGATTATATTTATGTGGACAGCCCGATTATCGCTATATTTCATGCGTTACCCAAAGTGCATAAGGATGTCTTTCCGCCGCCACTTCGACCTATTGTGGCAGGAATTGGCAGTTTTTCTGAACGCCTGTCTGAATGGGTTGACTCACTTCTCCAGCCCCTGATCCCTCTTATTCCAGGATATATTAAGGACACCATGTCAGTTTTGGGATCCATGCGTTCCTTCCAATGGCAGGAGGGTTACGTCTGGATCACGGCTGACGTGGTGTCCCTGTATACCAACATACCACATGATTTGGCTCTGATGTCATTGCGGTGGTTCTTGCGAACTTACAGCAATTACACTGAGTCTCTCAGAGAATTTCTGGAGTTGGCTGTTGATTTTTGCTACGTCATAATTTTTTCATGTTTGATGAAAATTATTATTTGCAGTTGTCGGGGTGTCGATGGGGGCCAGGTTCTCCCCCTCCATAGCTAATATTTTTATGGCATGGTGGGAGAGGACCTTTCTCCTCATCGACACCCTTCCATTTGGGGGTCACCTGCGGTGGTATGGTCGTTATATCGACGACCTGCTCATGGTTTGGTCGGGCGATGTGGCGGCCATACCGCTGCTTGGTGGATACCTTAACTCATGTGTCTCTTCCATAGCCTTTTCTCTGTGTTACAACAGGGACTGGATTGTGTTCCTGGATTTGAAACTACGGGGCAATGTCCCTAAAACATGTGTTGAAACTACAATACACAGGAAGGATCTGGCTGGCAACACCACATTATATGCCACATCATGTCATCCAAAACATGTAGTAGGAAATATTCCCAGGGGGAGCTGTTGCGCATCAGACGTAACTGTTCAGACCCTGCGGTATTTGATCAGGAGAGTAATGAACTCATGAAAAGATTGACAGCCAGGTCCTATATGAAACGTCATATGCAGACACACAAGGATCAGGTGGCAAAGCTAGACCGAGATTCTCTAATTACTCAAGCTGTTCAAGAAATTGGATATAGGAGAAAAAGAATAGTAAGCAAAAATGCCGGTTACCTTTGTCACACAATATAGTGTTGAATATGGAGAAATCTGTAAAATTATTCAGAAACACTTGCCAGTTTTGAAATACGAAAATGAATGGTTTAATATTATTGATGATGGGATTAGGTGTGCAGCCAGAAGGGCTCCGACTATAGGTAACATGGTCAGTCCCAGTCTATATAGTGAGGGGGTAAAAACTATACCAACCTGGCTAGCCACCAAGGGTTGCTATAAATGTGGCCATCATATATGTCTTTGCTGTGATTACCTGCATGTGGCTAAAGTGGTTGTCTCTTGTGCAGATGGCCAAGAGCACACGATAAATAGTTACATTAATTGTAACACAAGAAATGTGATTTATGTCATCATGTGCAATCTCTGTAACCTACAGTATGTGGGCTGCACGTCCAACCCCTGAAGGTTCGCATAAGAAAGCACATATCTGATGTGCCGCACTATCGCACCCGGAATGTTTCAGCCGCCAGTGCACACTTTGCGGTTGTGCATGGCGGCGATACCAGCAAACTTAGAGTACAAGGTATTGAAAGGGTATTTGTGCCAACCAGAGGAGGGGATATGAGGAGAAAATTATTGAACCGGGAATCCTACTGGATGTTTAAATTAAAAACACGCATCCCGCAAGGCTTAAATAGGAAATATGATCTGATATTACAGTATTGAGAGAGTATGTCATTTTCCTTTGATTTTATATGGTATATATTTTATCTATACCTCTGTGTACTTTAAAGTACCCTGCTCCTCCCTTTTTCCTGATTTAGTCGGCACAGGTGTTTGCACCATGTGACCTGGCAATTAGGAATTCAGGTGTGAGCTGGGCTTTTAAGATGTCTCTTTTTGTATGTTGCACCAGTCATGATGAAGGGCCCATATCTGTAAGAGGCCCGAAACGCGTAACGGTGTTGCATGTCTGTCCTGATGTTTTGGAATTTTTTATGAACTTCAATAAAGAATCGCTTGGATCGTGGTGAGCTGGAGTTTTTTTCGCAATATTTCGATGTGTCCACCAGAGGACTTTTCCGTGCTCCCACTCAGCGGTCATCAGGGGTGAGCTGCCTTTTGCTTTGCTGCAAATTACCTTTTTAGAAATATATGTATATATATAAATACATATACACATATATACACTTTTTTTTTTTTATCCTCCACAACCACATTTTCCCCAGTGCTAATCCTCACCAACGGGCCCACCCATATCAAGGTCCCTATCGCAAATCAGCCTGGTCAAGGCTTCTCCCCAGACACCTCACGTGACCCTTCCGTCCAAGGGTGTGATCCTCTCAGTCCCAAGTCGGTTCCTCGGTCACGGGGGTGTCCCTCGATGAGCGGTGGTAAAGCGTCCTGGGGATCCACAGCGTCCTGCTGTCTTGTCTTGCCGTCCTCTTCTAGTGCTAGAACCCTGCGCCGGGGGGGGCTGGGATGACGTAATGTCCTCTTCAATGTCCAGGGCCTCTGCTGCCTCTTTGGGCGTGAGAAAGGTCTCTATTGTGCCATCCTGGCAGAAAACCCTTAGGGTCGCTGGGTACATTAAGGCGAACCTCTTTTTTTTATGGACTAGGGAGGTACAGATGGTAGAGAAAGCTCTCCTGCGCTTAGTGACCTACGCTGAATAATCACCGAATAACAGGAGCTTTTGGTTATTCACCATGGTCAGAAAAGCCTATTTTGCGGCATAATTCAAGTATCGGGCTATAACGGGCCTGGGTCTTGTATAACCCTGGGATTGGTCTTGCTGGGGCGGCGGCCCTATTCTGTGCGCTCTTTCTACTGTGAAGCTGCCCTGCAGCCCTAGGGCCTGTGGTATATCTTGTGTGCAGAGCTGTGCCAGCTAGTGCTGAGGGACAGCCTCAGGTACTCCCACAATCTGTAAATTATTCCTCCTTGATCTATTTTCAAGGTCATCAACTTTATCTTTCAAATAGATATTGGTTTGGAGTACTTGTTTAATTTGCGAGTGGGCTTTTTCCATCTCACTTTCCATCATTAGGACCCTTTGTTCCAGCTCCTCCAGTTGATTTGAGTGTTGCAGAACCTTAGACTGCAGCTGCTGTAGAGCCGAGGATATGGTGGATTCCAATGTGGCCTTTATATCTGGCGCCGGGAGCTTGGTTACTTCAATCGCCATAGTTTTACAGGATATCTGGAGGTCCTGGCTAGAACATGTAGGGCAGTTCCCTTCCACTTGTCCCCCTGTCTCTAGAGGACCTTGCGGGGGTTGTGAGGCTGACCTGGTGTTGCGTCCTGCCTTCTCTGCCGCTGTCGCCATCTTGGTTTTCCGTCTCCTGCTATCCCATTGTGAGAGTGCCTGGTCACCTGTGCGGGAGCCGCTCCGGAGGAGAAATTTTTCCATGCGCGGGTTCCCAACACTGGGGGTGAGCTTCGGTGGGGATATAAAGTGCTCTGGTGTGCAGGCTCCCCGATATTCGGGTTAAAGGTTGCGGAGCTCCTTACTCCCACTTCTGTACATACGCGCGCCGGAAACGGAAGTCAGAAGACTTATTTTATATTTCTGTGCAGATTAACATGTTGCTCTGTAATGTAGTGGTTAACATCCTTGCCTCTAATGAACAAGGTTGGGAGTTCAAATCCCCAATTACAAAAAAAAATCTAAAATATATAAATGTAATTTATCCTCCCTTTCTAAAAAGTTTCTGCTGGGATTCGAAGTCACAACCTTGTACATTACAGTCAATAATGTTAACCACTACACTATAAAGCTGCATGGCCAGTCACAAAAAAAAAAGACTTCTGCTGCATAGGAATACTTACTACTAGTAGTACAGCAGGTCTAATTTTTTTATTTTATTTTTTTGTAACTGGTCAAGCAGCTCTATAGTGAAGTGGTTAAGGTTCTTGGCTGTAATGTACAAGATTGTGAGTTCGAATCCCGGCAGAAACTTTTTCATAAATAGAGGCTAAATTAGATTTAAATAAACTGACTTGAGTACACGCGGTTTTCGGCCGAACACCGTGATGTGCCGAGCATAGCAATGCTCGAGCTGAACTGGTGTTCAGCCGAGCATGCTCGCTCAACACTAATTACCACCTCTTGGAACTGAAGAAAAGTTCCTCTGTGGCCTGCAGAATGAAACAGCACATACGCATTGCACATTGCCATCTGTACAATGTGTAAAGCCAGCTTTTTGTACCACACTTTCGTTTTTCATGTGGCACTGTAGGGATTCATAAGTTGATCTACAAGATCCACCCCTCCTATGTGCCTGTTGTAGTCCAGGATACAAATTAGTTTGGGGACAGTGGTAGTGGTATCTCGTACAGGAGCAGGGGAGCTGGCATTAGTGTGAATGGTAGTCAGTACAAGGACGCCCCTCTTGTCCTTGTACATAACCACCAGCGTGTTTTCATTGCGGAGAGCCCTACTTTCACCCATTCTCAGTGGTTGCCCTACCAGGGATCTAGGGAGGCCTCTTTGATGATTTTTACGCAGTGTGCCGCAAGCCACAGTACCTCTGGCAGTTATGGACCTGAATAGGGGTATGCTGGTATAATAGTTATCCACATAGAGGTGGTAACCCTTTTCAAGCAGTGGGTGCAGTAAGTCCCACACAATCTTCCCACTAACTCCTAGGATGGGAGGGGGCATTCTGGGGGTTCATAAACGCGGAACTTTGTATAACTTTATGCCATACCTTGCCTGTTTGCTAGGCAGGTACTGGCGGAATCTAATCCTCCCTTTGAAAAGTAATAGGGACTCATCTACACATACATTTTTATCGGGGTTGTACACCTCACCAAACTTTGTGCTGAAGTGGTCAATTACAGGCCTAACTTTGAACAGACGGTCAAATGTTGGGTCATTTTGGGGTAGGCACTGTGCATTGTCGTTGTAGTGTAGGTATTTACAAATTGAATCAAATCGATTCTGGCTCATGGTCTGACTGTAAATTGGAGTCCGAATTCCAATATGGCCTAATGGTTGTTTTTTTTTTATAACGCCCATATGCAGCACGAGTCCCCAAAATGTCATCATCTTTGCTGCACTTACTGGGGTCCAACCTAGAGGTCTAGCATATGGCGAAGTAAGGTTCTGATCAATAAATTGTTGGATGTATAAATTGGTTTGGGCCACCATTAAATTTACTAAATCTTCAGAGAAGAAGACTTTGAAAAAATCTAGCTCAGTGAAGCCCAAACAGTCTATCTGATTTCCTGAGTTGCCCATAAACTCATGAATTTGGGGCTGATAATCATCAGGGGGTGGAGTCCATGTGGGCTGGGGGGGCTGCCTCCTCTGCTACCCTGGGGTGCCTTCTAGAGGGTCCCTCATCAGCAGATGATGATGGGGTAGAGGAAAGTGGCATCCTCTTCTCCCTCACTGGGAGACTCAGTATCGGAGGCAAGCATGGCATATGCCTCTTCAGCTGAGTACACTCTTTGGGATGGACGGGCCATTTTTATTTTATTTGGATGTGATAGGTGAAATGTGTAAACCTTTATTTCATGTGAGGGGTGTGTATGTAGTGTTTTCACACGTGAAGGGGCTTGTAACAAATTTGAAATTAAATTTTGAAGAAAAAAAAAAGTATTTTCTGCACAAAAAAAAAAATTGCAGTGCAAGCTGAGTAGATGCAATCAGTAATGGACACTACTGATCGGTGCTCAGTGGTTGCAAAATGCACGTACGCAGATGGTGCATTAGTGTGAGTTTAGGTTTTTGCACGAACGCACTATCTGCGTGCGTGAATTTTTATACTACAGTTTTTGCACGCACGCACGATCTGAGTGCATGCTGCAGAACACCGATCAGTAGTGTGTTTAGTAGCATCTGCACATTTTTGCGTTTTTGTTTGTTTGTTTTTTGGTGTGAAAAAAGACCTGCAGTTAGTGGTAGTTAGTTAGATATATATATAAATTTCAGTTAGTGTGAGTTTAGGTTTTTGCACGAACTGAAATATATATATATATATATATATATATATATATACACACACACATACATACTAACTACCACTAACTGCAGGTCTTTTTTCACACCAAAAAAAACTAAAAAAACCCCACAAATGTGCAGATGTTACTGAGCACACCACTGATCGGTGCTATGCAGCACGCACACACACAGATCGTGCGTGCGTGCAAAAAGTGTAGTATAAAAATTCACTACAGTCCCCTGCAAAATGCACACACGCAGATGGTGCATTCGTGCAAAAACCTAAACTCACACTATTCACACGTCCGTATTTTCCTATATCCCGAATATCTGCCCCTTTTTTTGCGGATCCGTTGTTCCTGAAAAGGTTTCTGTATGTCTTCCGTATGTCATCCATTTTTTGCGGATCTGCAAAAAAAAAACGGAATTATGTATAAATTTCTATATGCAAATAAAGTTGTTAGGATTTCATTGAAAAGAGAAAAAAAGTGAATAAAAGTCTAGTCAAGTGACATCTCAGGTGCCATTTTGTTTGGTTCATCGTGTCATAAAGAGCTGTGTGTGAAAATTCTGCTTCATTTAGACATTTTTTCTTGCTATCTCTCCAACGACATCATGCCGAAGGATATAAATGGAGTTCTTTTCCATTGGCTCCTATTTCGGTTATTTGGACAGCAAGCAGCGATGCTAGACGAACAACCTGAGAGGAGGAGGAGACAGTGGATTCATCCCATTGTAGCTCGGCGTCTTCAGAAGGGACAGTTCTACACTATATATAATGACCTGCGTCAGGACCCCTTCAAATTCCGAAATTATTGCCGTATGTACATGGAGACCTTTTGATAATTTGTTGTCTCCACATCCCGACCTGACCTTCAGGGACACGTGCATGCGGCGCAGCATATCTGTCGAGCAAAGGCTTTTAGTCACGTTGAGGTAAGAAATATCAATAATATATATTTTGGTAAGTTAATTTAATAAAATTATATATTAAAAATTTTTTTTTTTTTTCACTGATTCCTTGCAACCGGAAATTTATTTGCTTCGCTGCACTATGAGTTTTTGATAGGGATCTCAACAATCTCTGGGATTGTCGGTCATAAGTGTGCAGTCATATGGCAGCAGTGATGCCCACCCCCAAGGCGAAAGATTGGCTACAGATCGCCGAGGGATTTTACCAATCTGCGCAGTTTCCTAACTGCATTGGGGCACTGGACGAAAAGCACATCTGTGTAAAGAAACCGCCTCACTCAGGGTCCCGATACTTCAATTACAAGCAAGCGCATCTTCAACTATCGATTGACTCGCGCCCGTCGGTATGTGGAGTGCGCTTTCGGAATACTGTCCACTAAGTGGAGAGTATTCATGTCATCCATACAGATGAATCCGGACAATGCCACCCTGGTGATACAGGCTTGTGTACTACTACACAACTTCACCAGGATACATGATGACTCTGCTGATGCAGATAATGATCAAAATATGGCAACTCCTGTTGCCATCTGAGCCGGACTGGATGACTTGGAGCGGCTGGACTAGCTGTTCAGGAAGTCTATGCTGACTATTTCTGCAGTCCAGAGGGGGCATTACCGTGGCAGATGGAAGCCATGCGTGGTAGTCGTTGAGATGAGTTCAGCTTGATTTTGGAATTTAAATTCATATCAATTAGAAATTTCTTAGTTTATTTGGATCCCCTGTTATTAGTTAAGATTAGGGACTCGCAAGAGAATGAGGACCCTTGACGTGGGCTTGCGGGCTGAGGTATTTTGTAATTTCCAAATTCTACTATCAATTGTAATTAATATAGTGTATTATAATTTTAAATTACATTTTTTATGTATTGAATTTGGTTTAAATATCTTCTAATACCTAATTACAAATTACATCTTAAAAAGAGTAATAATCATTACTAAATTATTTTATGACGCAATTGTACCCGCACTTTGTTTATTAGTGTTTTACATCTATATATAAGAGAATAACATTGTTATAATAAAAAAATGTTAAATTGAAAATGCTCTAAATGAAAATTTAAAAAAATTAAGGATAGAAAAAATTGCTCATTGATTATTAATAAATAATTTATTCAATGACTCATTACTCACTCTATAGAAAAAAATTAAATTTTGCTTAATTTACTGTATATAATAAAATTTCTATAACATTATACAATGCTCATTTCCATGGTAAAAGACCACTGTGTAAATCATCAGTTGTGGCCGTGCTTGCACACAATCTTAAAAAAAAATTCCCGCTCTTGTGGACAACATGTGTCTGTACCTAATCTAGTGCATTTTTCTATATACTGCAAGTATTGCCATCACTCATGGATTGCAGGGTGGTCTATTACCATGGAAATGAGCAGTGCATAATGTGTTTGAAAAATGTGATTGAAAAATTATTAGATAGCAAAGTAAGCTAAAAGGACATGGATAAATGCCACTTAGTTAGGACTCATGCACATTAACGTGCGTCAGCAGTTTAGTGCATTGGGAACAGTAATAGTGTTCTCCAATGCACTTACAACCTCCAAGCCGGCTGGTGCAGATGAATCTAGACACATTCAACTTGAATGAGTTTGTGATCTATCCATTTAAAAAAAAAATTGTGCAAGCACAAATTTTTTTTGTGTGGAGGCATGGCCTGATACACCATAGAACAGAACATTTTTACAATAAAAAGTAAGAGACATTATATTAATAAACATAACATTTATTAGATTATCCAAAAATAACTGAAAATTGAAAGTCTGAAAAAACTGAAAGTCAAAAAGTTCACTTGTAAAAGGGCCAGGATTGGAAGTGGGGAGACGACTTCCCTCAGATGATGTTTGGTATTGACCAAGATATTGTCCACTCCCCTGCGAAGCAGCTTCTGAAGTGTCATGCCTTTTCATAAGTATATAAACATTTATACATTATTATTGTTATAATGTGTATTCATGGCCTATAAGCAGCCATGTTGTACTTATGTTCACCCTCCTGTATGAACCTTCATTGTAAAAGAGAAAAATGGGTTCAAGGAAAGATTCTTCCTGGCAGATGTGGGCCTATCTAAGGGAGTGATTTTACCTCATCACTAGGCTATGAGCTGAGATAAGGTTCTTCCTGGCACTCGTCTGGCATCCTTTATAATGAGACATTTATTAATGAGACAAACATATAATGTCTGTTTGTTCATGTAATGGATTGTATTTAGTTTTGACACAAGTTAATCAATATATCACATATGTGTTGTTTTATATTTCATATATTGGTTTTATTTTGTTACATGTTATAATCATATACTAACGTATATATATGCTGTGTGTGAATCACTAGAAGCGTGTATTCCGGAGGTATGTAAGAAAGCATGCTCAGTTAAACTTCTCTTAATGAGAAGTTGCTCAGAAAAGTTGTGTTATTTTCATAAGATAAGGCATCTGTGAAATCCAAAAACCCACACATTTGTTCTCTACATTTCAGCTGTATGACGTGAGAACAGTTATACTAGTTTCTGGGAATCTAGGTTTTTAATTGCTTCAAGTGTCAGGGGGTATGCCTCCCTTTTTGATGTATGTCCCAGGTGGTAGATGTTTACCACTTAACATGAAGTCACATTATATAAATTTAACTCTTAAAAGCTTCACATTTATAGGTTACACAACATTGCCGCCTAGGTATCGGCAGGTAGCATAACACGTTCACCACAAAGCATTTTGGGTAATGTATGATCTCACAGTACCGTTACCATATGTGCACACCCTCTGGTTTGGTTGGAATACCATTATCTAAAGGGGTGTATGCTTTTGATAAGTATGTGAATATTAATCATAGACGGGATGAGAAAGGGGATTCCAAAAGAAAGAAAAAAAAAGTTCTACAAACAAGGGACTAAAACAGAACGTGGCAAGCTTTGGATTTTATCCTGGATCACGGGAAACCCTCTGGAGAGCTGACCGTCCCTCCAGAGCCCTACTCACCTTTTGACCTTTGGTAACGTATATCTTGCTTATTGCTTGCGGTATTGATAAGTTACTTAGCCCGGTATATAGTCAAAGATCCCCAATTGTGGATCCGTATTGATAAGGCTCCTGATCAATTTTGATCATTCTCTTAGCAAAGATGCATATTGCTAATTGAGCATCAGACATTGGTACTTAGTCCTTGGGAACTTTGGTATTCCCTAGCCTGATACCGAGCTGGTAAATTTATAGTGCCGCCATATACCTCAATTGGTTAAAAGGTGATAGGAAGGGGTTGATATCCCTACTCTTCTTTAAGAGATTCTTGCATATCATTGCATTGATTGGCGATATTCAGTATTGATTGAAAGTATTGGTATTATATTTCATTGTCTATCATTGTACATTGTATTATCGATTTTGTATTTAGCACTTATGTATAATAAACTCACATATATTTTTGCATAGACGATGGTACCTTGTTTTCTTTCTAGTTGCACAAAATAATTAAGGTTCTCGCCAACGAGCTAAGAGGTTATTATGTCGCCCTCTCCTCAGTAGGATCAATAACTTTGACATTTTTTCCTTTGATCCTTTCTTTTGTTTTGTTTTTGTATATAAAACATTTTGCGCTTTATATCCGCAACAGAAGTATAATATCTATGAGGAGGCGGAATCTGGGAAACTTGGTCTGGATGGCCTCCAATTGAGCATGGCATCTCTAGCTTGCTCTAAATTGTGGACTGTATCTATAGGTTCTTGTGGACCTGCAAATAGGTCCAGAATTAGTGCCATAGCATAAATACATCTAGCTTTTCGTTCTTCTGGTACACGTTTTAACAAATGTGACAAACTTTAAAAAAAGTTTAATCGGGACTGTCCCCACGATTCTGGTTGAGATAATCCAGAACCCTCGATTTCACAATGGCTCGAGTTTCTAAACCAGAATCTTGGGGAGGGGGACCCCTACGTCTACCCGAAGAACGACGCTGTGTATTTACCGTCTGTTGTGCTGGAATATCTTGTGTCACACTTTGTATTTCTTCTGATACACCTTCCGTCTGCACATTTTCTTCTAATGAATGAGGTGGAGGTGCACTTGGATTTTCCACAGAAGCCAGCACAGAAGTTCCAGCAGCTTGACTGGTTGAATCATCAGTCTCAATGTTGAGGTTATCAACAATCCTATAAAAGTATAAAAAATGATATTAATAAAAAGATATATAATTTTTATATAATACAAAAAAAATATAAGTTTTCTAGAGGTTTTTTTATGATTAATATAGGACAAGCATGCTGAACCTGCGGCCCTCTAGCTGTAGCAAAACTATAATTCCCATAATTACCGCATAGCCTACAACAATCAGCCTACAGAAGGGCATGTTGGGCGTTGTAGTTTTCAAAAAGCTGGAGGGCCGCAGGTTCCGCATCCCAGGTATTGGATATGGAAATGCCTTTAGTCCACTTGTAGACTATTCTATAGTCTATATATAGAAAATAAGTAACTTAATTTCTTAGTCAAGTTGAGGTTTGCACATCCCTATTTGGATCGGATATTTGCGCATGGGAGCACATTACAATGATGGTGTTTACGTTGGGCAACTCGCTGTTCTAATGTCCCGCAGTCACATAATATGATCATATGAGAATAGGACAATAGTTGTACGTTCGGCCTAACGTGCATATCATCATTGTAATCAATGATGCTGTGTACTAAGGGTATGTTCACAATTGCGTTTTTCTTTTCCGGTACTAAGTTCCTTTAAATGGGCTCAATGCGGGAAAATAACTGATCAGTTAATATCCTAATGCATTCTGAATGGAGAGAAATCCATTGAGGATGCATCATGATGTCTTCATTTCAGTCACTGTCAGCATGCTGCGGTATTGTCTTCGTCCAAAATGCCCGATCAGTTGCCGGAATGCCAGATCCAGCATTATTTCCATTGACTTGTACTAGTGCCGAATCCCGCATAAAAAAATACCTGAAGAACGGATCCGTCCTTCAGGTATGCGCATGCACAGACTCTTAAAAATTAAAAAAATTAAAAAATACAAGTCGCATCTGCTATTGCGATACATTTGTAAGACGGATCCGCATCCGTATCCGTCTACAAATGCCTTCAGTTCACACACAGATCGGCGGATCTGGCAGGCAGGCAGTTCCGACGACGGAACTGCTTGCCGGATCACTCTGCCACAGGCGTGAAACTAGCCTAACACGCTCATGGACATATGGAAACTAGGAAACACTGCGGGACATATGGACTAGAGTTGAGCGAACTTCTATTTTTAGTTCGCCGTCCAAAGTTAGGGTTCGGGTTATCGTAGCATCCCGTTATGGATTCCGCTACCGCGGACCATAACGGCATTTGGAATCCATAAGCGGCTGCTTCATTGAACCCGAACCTTGGACAACCATAAGGACCTGGGGTGACGTCACCGTCATGTGATCAGTGCAGGGGGCGTGGCTCAGCACTGGATTGGATAAGAGGTGATCCAGTACTGAGCCACGCCCCCTGCACTGATCACATGATGGTGACGTCACCCTAGGTCCTTAGGGTTGTCCAAGGTTCGGGTTCAATGAAGCAGCCCCTTATGGATTCCAAATGCCGTTATGGTCCGCGGTAGCGGAATCCATAACGGGATGCTACGATAACCCGAACCCGAACTTTGGACGCCGAACTAAAAATAGACGTTCCCTTAACTCTAATATGGACCACTCATGGACAGTATCAGTCTCTCAGGGCATATGGTCGTTTACATGAGTCCTTATATAACTAAAATCATTAAAATAAAATATTAATTTAATATTTTAAAAAAATTGACTTACGGTCTGGTTTCCATTACTGGCCTTATAAATTGGAGTTGTGCGGTGTACAGATATGGTCTCTTTTTTAATATCCCATAATCACTTTTTTGCTTCATATTCATTTCCCTTTTGAATTGATCTCGACAGGAATACCAATGATTCTTGATCCTGTTAACTAAAAAAATGTATTTTTACTAACCATACATATATTTAAATATTTTTATAAATGTAATTTTTGGTCTACATTAGAATATCACACTATACAACCACTATTCTAGAACATATACTCCATTTGCTAGAAGGGGTAGAATAATGCACACATATGCAGCTGTATATTGTTGCTGTATGGAAGGCATGGACAACCTGCTGCTCTCCAAATGCTGAAAAACTACAACTCTCAACAGCAGGTCATGTTGGGAGTTGTAGTTTGGAGAGCAACAGTTTGGTCAGTCCTGAATACACGCTGTTCATCCAAATAAAAATGGGCATACATATTCATATATAAAAACTTTATACTCCCTGATGGTTTGACGGTTCTTGCTGTCAGCTTTCTCCCATTCAGAGCCTTCTATTTCTTTTGCTACCTCCTCCCATGACCTGTCTTTTAGAATTCGGTTATGGTAGGATTCTGACCTGCTGTCCCATAGGTTGGGACGTTCTTCTATGAGGGTAATCAGTTTCTTCACATCAATTGGCATCTTCAAAACCTGGCAAATCAGCTGCTCTGGAAGTCAGGATCCTGCTCTGCCAGGGCCTTGTTCTTTGGTCTCTGAGTTCAGGACTTAATTTCCAGGAACGGAATCCGCAAAATCCGGATAACATACGGAGTGTCATCCGCAAGTCATTAGTATTTTGCGGATCCATTGACTTTCTATTGAACCACGGACCGCAATTTGTGGATAATAATAGGACAAGTTTCATATTTTTTCGGACTTGCGTAACGGAATCACGGATGCGGGTCGCACACATTGTGCTGTCCGCATCTTTTCAAGACCCATTGAAAATGAATGGGTCCGCAACCGGTCTACAACCATTCCGCAAAATCCGGACCGGATCAGGAAATAAATACCGGACGTGTGAATGGACCCTAACTGAAATTTATATTATATATATATATCTAACTTACTACCACTAACTGCAGCTCTTTGTTCACACCAAAAAAATGTAAAAAATCAAAACAAAACCTCAAAAATGTGCAGATGCTACTGAGCACACTACTGATCAGTGCTCTGCAGCACGCACGCACGCACATATGCGTGCAAAAACTGTAGTATAAAAATTCACTACAGTGAACACTGGCTAAAAATGTAACATATACATATATATATCCAAAGACGAGGCAGCACTCCGATAAGTGTAAAAAGGTGATAGACCCGGTTTTATTGTCCCCTCTGCAACGTTTCAACTGCACAATGCAGTCTTTATCAAGCAAACAAAATGGGTCCAACAACAGGTATTTATACCCATAATACATAGCAAAAAATAATTAGTGTCAATTAATAATAATATAAAGAGTTCAAAATATGTATAATTCATAGTGAAACATCTGAAATGATGACAGTGAAATACAAAAAGCTGATAGCTAACGGTACCTTCACACTGGCTTTTTTGTTTTCCGGCATAGAGTTCCGTCGTCGGGGCTCTATGCCGGCAAAAACTGATCAGGATTATCCCCATGCATTCTGAATGGAGAGAAATCTGTTCAGTATGCATCAGGATGTCTTCCGTTCAGTATGTGAACGTTTTTTGGACGGAGAAAATACCGCAGCATCCTGCAGTTTTTTTTTCCAGCCTGGGATGCGGAGCAAAACGAATCCGTCCCCATTGACTTACATTGGGGGTCATGACGGATCTGTTTTGACAATGTTAAAAAATAGTTAAAGTTAACACAAACGGATCCGTTCAAACAGATGCATGCGGTTGTATTATCTTAACTGAAGCGTTTTTTTCCGGCATAGAGCCCCGACGACGGAACTCTATGCCGGAAAACCAAAACGCCAGTGTGAAGGTACCCTAAACCTAGTGATAATTACATATAAAAAAAATTTACAATTACATATGAAGTGAAAAGTATGTGATGTGTAAAACCAATCAGCAAATCAGCTGAGTTTAAATAATAAAACTTACAAAGCAGTTAAAGTTCAATGGCGCCATACTCAGCATACCGCATCTGACACTGCGCATGTCTTGTTGCCAGGATACCAATGCAGCCCGCAAGCATATCCTAAAATCTCACGACATCAGCCGAGACATGTGACAAAGTCACATGACTCAAACCAAGACTTGCGAGACATGGGACAGCCGGACTACATGGTTAAAATCCAAAAACCATACAGACGGGTGAGCGCAATGCACAGGGGAGGGGCCGTGATGTCAGCCAGCCCCGACATCACGTGATATACATTGACTACCGTTCAACACCAATCGCAAAGCGCAATCACCACTTCCGCAGGTTAGAGAATGTGCAGCGCTGTTCCAGATCCAGTAAATGTTTTTGCTATTGGAATGTTACAGCCCTGCACGTTTTCTTAATAAAACTGTTTTTTTCTTTTTGAACCTTGGACCCCCCGATGTCTTCATGTACACGAGAACTGATAAGGAAAGAATCCTGGTGAAGGTTAACAACAGACAATTACAGACTAAAGCAGCATTAGAGGCAGCACTCAATACTGATGAATGGGATCGATATGAAAATAATTGTATCAGCTTTCAGGAGGGGAGGAGCACAGGGAGCGGAGCCGTGAGTGATAGGACCCAGCTCACTGCACTCCAGCAATGAGCGCTTCCATCTTTATTGACGGAAGCGCTAATTGCTTCTGCCCCCCCCCCCTCCCCCATGCTCCCCCTCAGGTCATGGCAACTGCTCTAGTAGAATGGGCTCCAAACCCCACCTGGCTCGGAAGACCCAAAGAAGAATAGGCTATGGAAATTTAAAGCTTAACCCATCTAGCAATGGAAGCTAAAGTGGCCTTCCTCCCCCTACATTTACCCTGAAAGTGATAAAAGAGATTTTCATCTATCCTCCCCTGTGCTGTTGCATCCAGATAAGCCACAAAACATCTCCTTACATCTAGGCAATGGATTTTTACTTCCAGACAATTGCTTGGATTGTGACACAAAGTGTTATATATTGATTTGTATGGAAGTCTGAAACTACTTGGGTAAGAAAGAAGGCAATAATCTGATTATAGGCCTGGATTTCAGAAACTCGCCTAGCTGAAGCAATGGCAATAAAAAAAAAAAAAACATTTTTAATGTAAGATATTTAATTGAAATCTCCTTGATAGGTTCAAAAGGAGCCTTTGACAAATCTGAAAGTACAGACACAACCAGGAGGCAGCTCACAAAAATTTCTTAATAAAAAGGATGATCTGCTAGCTTTGTGTAAAAAAACGGAATTAGTACTTACTGGTAATTCAGTTTCCATGAGATCATCAAGATAGAATACAAGGAGATTGACCCCTGACCTCTGTAGGGCCAGGAACAGAGAAAGGTTAAATACCCCCCTCCCACCACCAGTGTTTGCAAAATCACACAGAGTAATCCGGTGGTGCCAAAGAACAATATCAACAGAGAAGATATTACCTCATACCTTTTGGTAACCCTCCTCGGGATCAGGGCCGGTGCGTCCTATACGCGGAATAGGCCGCTGCGTAGAGCGCCCCTTGGGAAGGGGCGCTGCTAGAAGCGCTGGCCCCGCCTCATACTGCAGCCGCCCGAGCACTCTGAATTGAGCCTCTGGCGGCTGCAGCACTGTCCAGGCGCACCAAGAGGAGAGGAGCGGACAGGGAAGAAGCGCTCAGCGCTTCCTCCTGTCACTCCATTGTAGCGTGGCCGAGCTCCTTATGGCCGCGGGTACAGGAGCATCTGTCTCCTGTACCCGGCCGGACTGACATGAAGTGCGCACACAGTGTGCACTTCCTGTCAGTCCGGCCGGGTACAGGAAACAAAAGCTCCTGTACCCGTGGACCATAAAGAGCTCGGCCGCGCTACACTAGAGGGAGTGAAGAATGAAAAGGGGGAGAATGACAAGGGGGGGGGGAGAATGACAAGGGGGGGGGGGGTAAGGAAGAATGACAAGGGGGGGGGGGGTAAGGAAGAATGACAAGGGGGGGTGAAGAATGACAAGAGGGGGGAGAGAATGACAAGGGGAGGGGGGAGAGAGAGAGAACTGGCGTTCGTTAAAGGGGTTCTGCAGTTTATTTAAATGGATAGATCATCAGCATCTGATCGGCAGGGGTCCGACACCCAGGACCCCCGTCGATCAGCTGTTTGAGAAGGCAGCGGCGCTGGCAGTAGCGCCTCGGCCTTCTCGCTGTTTACCGCAGGCGCAGTGACGTCACGACTAGTATCACTGGCCTGGGCAAGGTTAAGCTCTGTTCACTTTAATGAAGCTTAGCCCCACCCAGGCTAATGATACTAATCGTGACATCAATGCGAGAAGGCTGAGGCGCTACTGCCAGCGCCGCTGCCTTCTCAAACAGCTGATTGGTGGGGGTCCCGGGTTTCGGACCCCTGCCGATCAGTTTAAATAAACTGCAGAACCCCTTTAATATGGCAGATCATATGGGTGGGGCATTGTGATTAGAGATGAGCGAACTTTAAAAAAAAGTTCGGCGTTCGGGTTGTGGTAACTCGCGCATTCCGTTATGGATTCCACTACCGCGGACTATCGCCGCATATGGAATCCATAAGGGGCAGCTTCCACCAACCCGAACTGTTGAACAGCCGAAGTGCTGAGCCACGCCCCCTGCACTGACGGTGATGTCACCCCAGGTCCTTCAGCTGTTCAACAGTTCGGGTTGGTGGAAGCCGCCCCTTATGAATTCCATATGCGGCGATAGTCCACGGTAGTGGAATCCATAACGGGATGCGCGAGTTACCACAACCCGAACGCAGAACGCCGAACTTTTTTTTAAAGTTCGCTCATCTCTAATTGTGATGTCACATGGGGGGGGGGGGGCGGCAAACTTTACTTTTGCCTAGGGCGGCAAAAATCCTTGCACCGGCCCTGCTCGGGATCATTAAGTAAAGTAAAAGGAGGGAATAACGTGCTGTCGTGATGATCTCATGAAAACTGAATTACTGGTAAGTACTAATTCCATTTTTTCCATAGCATCATCACGACGGCATACAAGGAGATATACAAAATATATCAATTAAGCGGGGGCGACTGCCTGCAGGACCTTACGTCCAAAGGACAGGACAGTGGCGGCAAGACATATATCATCAAGGGAGGCACCAGCTCTTTCGGCTTGAGAGGAGGACATGGCCCTGGTAGAATGTGCCCTAATGCTAACAGGACATGGGAGATTTTGAATTTAATAGCACAGAGCAATAGTCTCCTTAATCCACCAAGCTAGAGAGGACCTGGAAGCTTTCTGGCCCTTGTTCTTCCCAGTAGAGAGAACTAGTAGGTTGTCAGACTTTCTGAAGCTTTTGGTAGCGGAAACATAATTCAAAACGGCCCGTCTAATGTCAAGAGAGTGAAAGAATAACTCCGTGTCATTAGAGGGATTCAGACAAAAGGATGGTAGGGTAATTTCCTGGCTCTGATGGAAGTTGGATACGACCTTGGGGAGGAATCCTGGGTCTAGTCTGAGAATGATTCTATCGTGAAGGACGTGTAGATAGGGTTCTCTAATAGATAGTGCTTGTATTTCCCCCAACCTACAAGCAGAGGTTATTGCAATTAAAAAGGTGGTTTTTAGGGGCAATAATTTGATTGGACAACTGGCCATGGGCTTGAATGGAGGCAACATGAGACCCGAGAGAACGATGTTTAATTCCCAGGAAGAGATACGTGAAGTGATGGTTTGGCAGAGTCTAGTGGCCGCTCTAACGAATCTTTTGATCCAGCGATGACCTGCAATATCTTTGTCATAAAAGCAGCTCAAGGCGAAAATCTGGACCTTGAGGGTGGAGGGTCTAAGTCCAAGGTCAAGGCCCTGCTGCAAGAAATCCAGGATCTTCTGAATGTTTGGTTTTTCCAAATGCAGTGAACTGTCACCACTCCAGGAGCAAAATTGTTTCCGTATTTTGAGGTAAATTGCTGAGGTTACCTTTTTCTGGAAGCTTTTAAGGTAGCAATCACTTTGTCCGATAAACCCTGTCTCTTTAGGGTCTGGGTTTCAGGATCCATGCTGCTAGCTTCAGGAATTGTGGGTTGGGGTGTAGAATAGGACCCTGATGGAGAAGATCCTTCCTGATAGAAGAGGCCAAGGATCCTGGATGGGGCATCTCTTGGGGGACGCGAACCAACTCCTCTTGGGCCACACTGGAGCTATTAAGATTACGGTTGTTCTGTCCTGATGTATTTTCTAGATCACTCTCGGGATTAGTGGGAGCGGAGGGAAGGCATAGCAAAGTGTCCAGTGCCAATGGATGGCGAAGGCATCCAGGATGTACGGTCTGTCCCTGGGGTTTAGGGTGCAGAATGTTTTCACCTTTGAGTTTGCCCCATTCTGTATGGTCTAGTTTGTGGCGGCTGAGGAAATCTGCCTCTTGGTTCAGTGCCCCTCTGAGGTGAACAGCAGAGATGGAGGAAACTCTCTGCTCTGCCCATCTGAAGATCTTGGTTGTTAGGGCCTGAAGTGTTGTTGACCGCGTTCCCCCTTGGTGTGAGAGGTAAGCGATAGCTGTCGTGTTGTCCGAAAGTATCCTTACGTGGTGATAAAAGAGGCTCTTTTCTGCTATCTTCAGAGTCTCCCAAACTGCTCTGAGCTCTCTGAAGTTTGAGGACTGGGATTTTATCGATTGGGGCCAGGTACCCTGAAAGAGATATTCTCCTACTCTCACACCCCAACCAGACAGACTTGCGTCTAGTTACTACTTGCGCGAACGGAGATCTCTGCCATGGAGTCCACCTGGATAGATTCGCGGGGTCTTCCACCAGTCTAGGGACCTTTGTACCTGTATCGGTATGGGTACCAGGCGATCTAAAGAGGATTCACGTCTGTCCCAGATCCTCAGGATCCAAGCCTGAAAGTGTTTGAAGTGGATCTGACACCAGGGAACTGCTGGAATACAGGATGTTAGTAGCCCCAACAGGCCCATCGCCTCTCTGATGAAACATGCTTTTCTTCCTTGAAAGGCTCTGATCCTCTGATGGAGCATTGCGATCTTGTCTTGTGGCAGGAATACGGCTTGGATTCGGGAGTTCAGAATCATGCCCAGGAAACGAATGTTCTTGGAGGTGGCCCTCTATCTGGAGGTGGGACTGGAGTGATTACATTCATCTGATAAAGATCTTGAACTCCCTGCCAAAGGTTGGTTTGAAAACGAGTCAGAATAAATCTGTCTGGGGGCTTTGAATACAACTCGATCTGATAACCTGACCCAATGACCCTTGATATCCAGGGATTTGGGGAAATAGCTTCCCGCGCTGTCAGGAACTTTGAGAGTCCCCCACCCTGACGTCATTGTTTGTCAGATGGTTTTGGGTGGGAAGAGGACTGACGCTTGCCACTTCCACCCTTGGGGTAGCTCCAGTGCCCTGATTTCCCTTTCCCTCTATAGGATCTCTCTTGACCTGAGGAGGAACGAAAGGGAAAGCGGCGCCTGAAGGATTGGTCCTCAGGAAACCCCTTCTTTTTATCGGAGGCCTTCTCCAAAATGTTATCCAGAACTGGTCCAGATACATACTCTACCGAGAAGGGGATAGAGCGAAGCTTCAACTTGGAGGTTTTATCACCGGACCAACACTTCATCCAAAGTGCCTGTCTGGCCGAATTGGAGAGGGCCACATCTCTGGCAGAGAATTAGACCGACTTGGCCGAGGCGTCGGCCAGAAAGGCGGTGGCAGATTTAAGGAGAGGTAGAGAGTTTAGAATTTCTTCTCTAGAGGTCTAATTTTTTCATATGGTCCTCCAACTCTCCGAGCCAGAGAAACATGGATCTGGCTACGGAGGTAGCCACAATGTTAATCTTTACATTAAACATGGCGGCTTCCCAAGATTTCCTCAGGAGGCTGTCGGCCTTTCTATCTATGGAGTCCCTTAACTGTGAGGCATCCTCAAAGGGAAGGGAGGTCTTTTTGTTCACCTTGGCCACCTGAACATCGATCTTAGGAATCTCATTAAAGATCTTAGATTCCTCAGGATCGAACAATAATCTGTTTTTGAAGGAAGAGGAAACTCCTAGATGTTTTTCAGGGTCTGCCCATTCCTCCATAATCATGTCCCTGATGTTCTCGTTAATGAGGAACACGCGGGTTTTCTTAACCCTCAAGCCTCCGAACATTTCCTCCTGGATGGAGTGGTACGTTGCACCTCCTCTACCCCCATAATTGATCTGACTGCTCTAAGGAGGTCAGACATATCCTCCATGGAGAAATACAATCTAAAGCTGCTGTCGACTGAGTCAGAGACTCTCTCTCCTTCTTCCCAGGACCTGACCGATGGGACGCCATCATCAGCTCTTTCTTCCGAGTCAGAGGGAGAAAGAGATCCGGGAAGCTTCCTCTTGGAATAGGGTAATTCTGAAGGGTTGGAAGATAGGTGGGCTAAGGTTGACCGTTTCTCTTCCTGAATCATGGATCGGAGTTCATCTTTCAGAGAGGGCACTTCATCGCGCACAATGTTAGATATGCAATTCTTGCAAAGCTTCCTGGGGTAATTATCTGGAAACTTGCCATTACAGGATATGCACTTGAGGGATCTCTTGACCTTTTTCTGAGCCTCCTTGGAGACCTGAAAGGAGGAGAGAGGCACCCATAAGGGGAATAGCTGGAAGCTGGAGGCTTGGGGGGAGGGGTATGGAGGGTATGTGCACTCAAGGTCTACTCCTAAGCTGTTTCTCTGGTAACCCAGCAATGGAGCAATTTAACATATGCCCATAAAAATAGCCCCCCCCCCCCGTGAGGGGGATCAGCAGACTTGCTGAACCATTCAGTAACAACCCCTGAAGGGTACTCACGGAGGGCAGGTCCAGCTCCTTAGGAGAGCGTGCATCAGGTCCGGACATGCTGCAGGTAGCGAGACACACACGCGGCTTGCTGCTGCGAAGGACCAGGTGAGAGTGTCAGGACCTCGGCTTTAAGCCGGACAGGACTCGGCCTGCTGCCCGCATCACTCCGGTTAACGGAAGTGACGCCATCACACAGGTGCCCGAAGCGCCGGGCGCTCAACCCAGCAGAAACCTTGGTAGGCCAGGAGGGAGCGGTCGCCCTGTGAGCAGGCTCCAGATAGGACTGGAGCGAGTCCTCCCATTACACCCTGCCCAGTGTTAGTACTGGGACTGCAGGGGGGGCAGGGGAACACCATGGAGCCGTTTGAAGGTAAAATCCCAGATGTTCATAGCTTCATCTCCCTGCATACAGGGAGACCTTTCTCTGCCCTGTCCTCTGTAAGGACAGGAAACAATGGTGGTGGTGGGAGGGGGGTATTTAACCTTTCTCTGTTCCTGCCCCTACAGAGGTCAGGGGTCAATCTCCTTGTATGCCGTTGTGATGATGCTATGGAAAAAGGAGCCAAGAGCTGCAATCCGAAAACTTAAAGGAGGCACATTTTAGATTTTTATCTAAGCCTGCCTGCAGAAAATCTAAAATATCTGGGACGGACAGGTCTTTCAAAAGGGTCAGGGTTGCTACTTAAACTAGAAAAGGCATTTCAAAATCAATTTTTTTTATGTTACTGCTTTTTTCTTACAGAGTAGTAACAACCTTTTCCGACAACCCCTTCTTGGACCAGATCAACCTCTCAATCTCTAAGCCGCAAGATGAAGATGATCTGTTTTGGGGTGTAGCAGAGGCCCCTGGTACAGTAGAACCTCTCTTGATGGCAAAATCTAAGGGGCTGCTATTGCTAAGCTCTGGAACCTTGTAAACCAGGCCACTTTGGGGCAATAAGTATGATTGAAGCTTTTTCTTCTAATACTTTCTTCAGGACCCTGGGAACGAGAAAAATAGGTGGGAAGGCATAATCCAATGCCTGGCTCCAAACCTGTGCTAAAGTATCTATCGCTACTGATTGTCTCTCCTATTCAGGGAGAAGAATCTGTCCACTTTCCCATTTGCTCTTGTTGCAAAGAGGTCTATTGAGGGCTGCCCATACTTCCGGACAATCTGCTAAAAGACTACATTGTTTAAACACCATTCTCCCTGTTTTATTTGGTCCCTGCTCAGGAAGTCTGCTAATGTATTGGCTTTCTCTCTGAAATGCACTGCTGACAAAATCAGCCTGTTCTCTGCTACCTGAGAAAATTGGCAAACTGCATCAGAGACTCTATTCTGGTACCTCCCTGATGATTTATGTAAGAGACCGCTGTCAAGTTGTAAATTACTACCTTTCTTTCTGTTAAATTGGGAGAGAGCATCTGGATGGCATTTTTTTTTATTGCTTTTAATTTTTTGTAGTTAGTTGACAAACATCTTATCTTTAGGTCCAACGACCCTGCCAGAAATTGCTCCCCGAATGGGCTCCCACCCCCAGGGCCTTGCAACTTTTATGATGGTTAACCAATTCTAAGAATACCTAACTGTACAGGTCAGAAATGTATTTGGGCATATAGTACAGAATTGTGGATGTCATCAGCTCTAATACAGACATGGCCTCTCTGAAAGAACAAAGATATGCCAGAAAAAGCCACCGGTCCCAACTAATTAGTAAGTATTTTTATCTGCGGACGGAAACATCTTTCTGTGAAAATCTAGTTGGATCCCCAAAAACCATACATATCTGGGATGGGGTTAGATTTGACTTT
Source organism: Bufotes viridis (assembly GCA_033119425.1). Classification (NCBI taxonomy): domain Eukaryota; kingdom Metazoa; phylum Chordata; class Amphibia; order Anura; family Bufonidae; genus Bufotes; species Bufotes viridis. The sequence goes on along the minus strand of CM065590.1, from coordinate 372,580,238 downwards.
GTCCAGTTTATTTTCTACACTAGACTCTTCAAAGTGGCACACAGAAGTTCTACTTCCTGTTGAGTCTGCTCGGAATGGGAAATGATAGTTTGGGAAATAGTTTTTTTAGGTTTAGGATTACCCTGAAGGACCCATTGGGCTTTTTTTTTTTTTTTAACCAAAAACAAAAAGGAGAGTAGAACTTTTTCCCAATCTCTTCTTTGGGGATTTGGCAGACTACCTCCTTTTGCAAGACGGAAAAAACTTCCTGTTCCAAGGCTATACTTTTTACTTGTTCTTTGGAGATATCTGTAATAACAAAAGAATCTGCCAGAAAGAAAATTCTATTTGAAAACCCCGCTTTATGACCTCTCAAAATCCACTTGTTTTTGGTGATATTTAACCAAGCGACACAAAACGGGATAACTTTCCTCCTACTGGATCTCTGACGTCATTGCTGTTTTTCTTTGCACTTAGACTCTTGGGAGGACTTAAAGAGGAACTCTCCCTTTCTAGAAAATATCTAATTTCTTTCTGGCTGTCTGTATTTCTGGTCTTTTGCGAAAACCCTGAGACTTACATGGAAAAAAAAAAAAAACAGTTCTGTGGAACTGGAAAGCCCTTTTTCCTGTCTGAAGCCTTCTCTAAGAGATCATCTAGGGATGATCCAAAAAGCCTGTCTCCTTCACATGGCAAGGCACAAAGTCTAGCTTTTGAGCCCTGAGCCCCCTTCCAAGATTTCAGCCAAATAGCCCATCTAACGGCATTAGACAAAGCCGCAGACCTCTGAGAAAATCTGACCTCATCTGAAGCAGCATCAGGTAGAAAATCTGCTGCTTTAGGCCTCATGCACTCGAACGTATTTAGTTTCCGTGTCTGTTCCGTTTTTTTTTTGCGGACCATATGCGGAACCATTCATTTCAATGGGTCCGCAAAAAAAACGGAAGGTACTCCGTGTGCATTCCGTTTCCGTATGTCCGTTTTTCCGTTCCGCCAAAAAATAGAGCATGTCCTATTTTTTTCTAGTTTGTGGACAAGGATAGGCATTATTACAATGGATCCGCCAAAAATTACGATTACACTTACCGGTAATACGTTTTCTTTGAGCCTATGACAGCACCCGTGGAGATACACCGCCCCCATCCAGGACAGGAAACAGAACACCACACTGCTTTAAAAGGAGGAGTCAAATCCCATCTCACCAGTACTATATCAAGAACTAAGGAAAGTAAAGTGACAACAACAGAATGTGTAATACAATCTTATTACTCCTGTACTCTTTTTTTTTTTTTATATATATATATAGGGAGGGAATTAGGCGGGTGCTGTCATAGGCTCAAAGAAAACGTATTACCGGTAAGTGTAATCGTAATTTTCTTTTTCACCTATGACAGCACCCGTGGAGATATCAGCAAGATACACTCTAGGGTGGGATAACCGCCTGAAGCACCTTCTGGCCAAAACCCAGCCCCTCATTTGAGGGAAGCTGGAGCCTGTAATGTTTAAAGAAAGTGTGAGGTGAACTCCAGGTGGCTGCACCACAAATCTGTTCAATAGAGGCCGAGGCCCTCTCTGCCCAAGATGTAGAGATAGATCTAGTGGAATGTGCTCCAAACTGAACAGGAGGTTCTAGTCCTTTAGCTGAATAAGATAACTGAATGGCTTGCTTAATCCATCTTGCGATCGACTGGGAAGAAGCCGCCATTCCCTTCTGCCTCCCCTGAAAACAGACAAACAACTTGGAAGAAGACCTCCATGGCCTGGTAGCCTCCAGGTATACAAGAAGGCACCTCCTTACATCAAGGCAATGAAGTTCTGCCTCTTTATCATCCTTAGGGAAGCAAAAAGGATGGCAAAACAATCTCCTTGGATCGGTGAAAGGAGGAAGAAACCTTAGGAAGGAAGGCCGGGTCAGGAGAAATTATTACCCTATCTTCTAGAATGTTTAAGTAAGGTCTATTCACCGAGAGAGCTGCAATCTCTCCCACCCTCCTTGCCGAAGTGACTGCTAAAAGTAATACAAGCTTCAAAGATAACATTTTTATGGAGATCTTCTCTAAGGGCTCAAAAGGATCTTTAGTGAGAGCAGAGAGAACTATATTGAGATCCCAAGGAGGAAACCTGGCCTTAGTCACTGGAGCTAACTTGGACACCGCCGTGATAAACCTCTTGATCCAGGGGTGAAAGGCTAATTTAAATTCAAACAGAGCACTTAATGCTGAGACTTGAACTTTCAAGGTACTGGGTCTGAGACCTTTATTCCAACCTGCCTGTAGGAAATCTAAAATTAGAGGTATCGGAGGGGGTTCTAGCACATCAACAGGTGACTTAGAGAAACTAAAAAGGTCTTCCATATGCGAGAATAAATGGAAGAAGTAATCTTCTTGCGGCTAGCTAGCAGGGTAGTAATAACCCCTCCGATAACCCCTTTTTCTTTAATATCTGCCTTTCAAAAGCCAGGCCGTCAAGTGCAAGTTCTTTATCTCTGGGTGATAAACTGGGCCCTGTCTCAGCAGGCCCGGAATTGTCGGAAGGACCCAAGGAGTTCCCACCGACAACTTCCGGAGCCATGAAAACCACACTCTTCTGGGCCAGAAGGGCGCCACCATGATTACTAGTGCCTTCTCCTCCCGGATCTTTCTCAACACCCTCGGGATGAGTTTCAGTGGAGGAAATGCGTAAAGGAGACCCCTCCCCAAGGCTGGGCTAGGGCGTCCACTGCTGTAGGATGGTCCTCTGGAGAAAGGGAGTAGAACTTCTCCACCTTCCTGTTGTTTCTGGAAGAAAAAGGTCTATGTCTGGAGACCCCCACAGACCTTCTATCTTCCTGAAAATATAAGGATCCAGGGACCATTCCCTTGGTGAAGCTGATGACGGCTCAAGAAATCTGCGGTTATATTCTCCTCTCCCCTCAGATAGACTGCAGAAATTGATAATAGAGAACCTTCTGCAAGCTGAAAGATCTCCTGAGCCAGGGACATTAGAGAAGAAGATCTGGTCCCTCCCTGTCTGTTTATATAAGCTACCGCAGTCATATTGTCCGAGTAAACTCTCACATTTCTGTCTTTTACTCGGGAAGGCACTGAGTCAGAGCTAATTTTATAGCGTTTAGTTCCCTGAAATTCTGGGATTGGTTTTGAAGGTCCTTGTTCCAGGACCCCTGTAGAAGTGACCCTTGAAAGTGGGCACCCCAACCCCAAGGGCTCGCATCTGTGGTTAAAGACAAAACCTCCTTTCTCTCCCAGGGTACTCCTCTCTGAAGGTTCTGAATGTTCTCCCACCATCCCAGGGACAGAGTGGTTTGAGGAGAGAGACTGAAAACTGAATCTAGAGACACAAGGCTCTTGTCCCATTCTTGCAGAATCTGCCACTGAAGGGGCCTCGAATGAAACTGAGCCCATTCTACTCCTGGGATGGTAGCAGTCATAAGGCCCAGAACCGACATGGCTCTTCTCAATGAAACTGACTGACTCTGAGCTAGGCTCTGAATTTCCTTGATTACGTTCAAGGCTTTTGGTCTTGGAAGTTGGCACCTCTGATTTACTGAATCCAAAATCATCCCTAGAAAAACACATCTCTGAGTTGGTATTAAGTTGGACTTTTCTACATTTATCTCCCAGCCTAACTTTATCAAAACTTCCTTGACCCACACTATCTGTTTCTCCAACTGACTGTACGAGTGGGATATCAGTAGGAAGTCGTCCAGATAAGGGACAATGATCGTTTTCTTCTCCCTTATATGAGCCATCATCTCTGCAACCACTTTGGTAAAAAGTCTGGGAGCCTGCGCTAGACCGAAAGGTAGGGCCCTGAACTGTACATGAAGAAGTTCCCCTTCTAACTGAATAGCTGCTCTCAGGAACTTCTGGTGTGAGGGATGAATGGGAATATGATAATAGGCATCCCTCAAATCTAGAGTGGCCATGAAACATCCCTGAAAAGGTATAACACTGTCGTCCTGATTGTCTCCATACGGAATTTTTCGTACACTAAATGTTTGTTCAGCAATTTCAAATTTATTATAGCTCGGTAGGACCCATTTGGCTTCTTTACAAGAAACAGAGTTGAGTAGTAACCCTTTCCCATCTCCTGTAAAGGTACTCTCAATAACACCTTCTTTTCTAACAGGGAAAAGACTTCTGATACCAAAGCTTTTTGCTTTACTGGATCTGTGCGAAGATCTGTTTTTACAAATCTGTCCTTGGGAAGGCTCTTGAAATTTATCTGGTAACCTTCCTCTATGATCTGCAAAATCCAGGGGCTGTTTGAAATCTTTTGCCAGTTCTTTAGATATTCTGAGAGTCGCCCTCCTACCGGAGACCTGGCGTCATTCTGTTTTTTTCTTAGAGGCTTCTGACCGGGAAAAAGAAAGCCCTTAGCTTTACTAGTGGAGCCCTGGATCTGTCTGGACGTCTCTCTCTTCCTATAGAACCTATTCTGGGCACGAAACGGCCTCTTTGCGGGTGGACGACTAGAAGTAGGGAACCCTTTCCTTTATCTGAGGCCTTTTCCAGTAATTCATCAAGAACAGGCCCAAATAAAAACTCTCCTTGACAGGGGATCCCACAGAGTTTTGCCTTAGAGGTAGCGTCCCCATTCCAATTCTTTAACCAAATCGCCCTTCTGGCTGAATTGGATAATGCAGAGGCTCTAGCTGAAAATCTTAGAGAGTCAACGGAAGCATCAGAAAGAAAATCGACAGCATTTAGAATGGTAGGAAAAGAGGAGAGGATAGCCTCCCTAGGAGTTCCCTCTTTTATATGCCCCTCTAGCTCAGAGACCCAGACTTTAAGGGATCTTGCAACCTGTACCGCAGCAATAGCTGGTTTAAAGGCCGCAGTAGTAGCCTCCCAATTTTTCTTTAGATATATATCTGCTCTTTTATCCATTATATCTTTAAGTGATCCTGAATCCTCAAAGGGAAGTGCTGCTTTTTAGACATCTTAGCCACAGGAGCATCTAGTTTTGGGGCCCTTTCCCAGTGAGCTGACGCCTTCTCCTCAAAAGGGTATTTGCGTTTTAGAGAGGCGGGAACAAAAATTTTCTATCAGGCTTATTCCATTCCTTAGAGATTAAGGCTTCTATATTCTCGTGAACATCAAAACTTCTAGATTTTTTAGCGCCTATTCCCTCAAACATGGAGTTACGGACAGACTGAGGAGCCTTTTGGTCATCTAGCCCCATCGTAGCCCTGACTATTTTTAGTAAAGAGTTAATGTTTTCAGAATGAAAAAACGGTCTGCCTGCTGACTCCCCATCAAAGGATTCATCCGATGAAATTCTCTCTCCTTCTTCTTCTAAACCTGATAATACATCCAGGTCACTTGAGGGAGCAGAAGAAGCTGCCGCTGAAGTACTAGGACGGTTTTCTAGAAGGCTGCTGACCGATTCTTTTACCGTCTCCCTGACCTCCTCCCGGATCATCTGTTTTAAATTTGTAATCATAGAAGGAGTCTCTTCTTGCACCAATTTTCCTATACAGTGCTGACATAATGGCTTCTCATAGCTTGAGGCCAGCCTCTTCTTACACAGGGCACATCCTCTGTCCTTAGACCTTGAGCCCTTCTTGCTCTCCTTTGGGATCTACAAATGAGAGCCCTCAAATATAAGTAAAAGGGACAACAGAAGAAGGATTGGGGCATAAACCCTCTTACCCCACCAAAATACCGGCTCATTGGTGGTCCCAGTGGCCTCCACACGCTGTCCCTCCTCCATGTTCAGTCTGGCAGATGCCTAATGGAGACTGCGGACTGCTGCTGCACCAGCACGCCGTCCTATGCTGGCTGGGGCTTTACATCTGCCGCGCGTGTGAAGCGGCTCCTCCTACTTCCGGACCTGCGCAGAACGCCTCCCTCTGCTGCCTCGCACCGGAAGTGCGCTTAGCCGGCAGCCAGGTCCGCGAACACGGCCGCATCGCCGCCATGCAGGAGGCAGAAAGGACATTACCTCCGCATGTAGAGGGAGCCAGAAGCGGAGGAAGATGAAGCTGCCCAGACTTGGCAGGCTGCTTCCCAAGAAGAACTTACACCGCCCGGGTAAGCCCTCCTCAAACCCAACGGTCGGGGCGCCCGCAGCATTCAATCCTCTTGCAGTGTGGATCCATACCTGACCCTTAGGACAGGAAACAGAACTGGTGAGATGGGATTTGACTCCTCCTTTTAAAGCAGTGTGGTGTTCTGTTTCCTGTCCTGGATGGGGGCGGTGTATCTCCACGGGTGCTGTCATAGGTGAAAAAGAAAAACGGATGCCATACGGAACGGCATCCTTTTTTTTGCGGATCCGCAATTTGCGGACCGCAAAACACATACGGTCGTGTGCATGAGGCCTTAAGAAAAGGTGGGAAGGGATGCAGAAGCTCGTCTCTAGGGGATATCCTTAATAGGAGATTGTAATTGTCCGAACTAAAGTCTTAAAGACCTCGACACTCAAGCAGCAGCTATACTGGGCCAGAGACTAGAAGATGGCGACTCCCATGCTTTCTTTAACCTCTTAAGGACACAGGATGTACCTGTACGTCCTGTCCCTAAAGATGGCGCCCGCTCCTGCTTCATGCGGACGCCTTAGCCATGGGTGTCCACATGGTTCTTGTAGCAGACACCCGCGGCTAATGTCCGCAACTGGCAGCAATGCCGATCAGGGACATTTAACCCCTCAGATGCCGTAGTCAATCCTCACCACGGCATCTGTGCACGATCCAAACTTAAAGTAAAACTTTCGGTTGTGCTCCGGCTCCTCCCGTGTGGCGATCGGAGGAGCCGGAGCGCTCCTGTAGTAGCCTGGGTCTCTATGAATGAAACCCAGGCTGCTCTGTAGTATTTCCTATGGAGCCTTGCCTGTTACGGGCTCCATAGGAAATATGCGATTTTTTCATATATTCAAATGCTATTGCATTCAAGCGTATGAAAATCGCAATCAGATGATTGTAAGTTATAGTTCCTTATGGGAACTATATAAAAGTGTAAAAAAAAAAAAAGTTTAAAAAAAATCAAAAACAAAAAGTACAAATCAGCCCCCTTTTGCCAAAATAAAAAAACTAAAAAAAGAAAATAAATACACATCATGGGTGTCACAATGTGCGAAAACGCCCATACTATAATATAAAAAAATATTCCCCAAACGTCAAACAGCAAAAGGGAAAAAAAACGTCCAAACGGCGGAGTCGCCATTTTTGGTCGCTTAATTTTCCACAAAAAAATCAAATAAAAGGTGATCAAAAAGTCACACATACTCCAGAATGGTATTAATAAAAAGATATTATGACGCAAAAAATGAGCCCCCATACAGCTCAGTACATGTTACAAAAAAGTTATAGGGGTCAAAACATGGCGACAAAAAAGTAAAACTGATTTTTTCCCACTTTTTAAATTTTTTTTCACCATCAAAACGCAAGAAAACCTATACATATAGGGTATCGCCGGATTCGTACTGACCTGTAGAATAAAAGTAACCGGTCAGTTTTATCGCACATCTACCGTAAAACAACCCGTAAAACTGTGGTGGAATAGCTTTTTTTTTGCAATTTCATCCTATCTGCAATTTTTTTTCCTGCTTCCCACTTCATCATATGCAATATTAAATGGTGGCGTTGGAAAGTACAACTTGTCCAGCAAAAAAACAAGCCCTCATATGGCTATGTGAAGCGACAAATAAAAAAGTTATGGCTCTAGGAAGGCAGGGAGCGCAAAACGAAAACGCAAAAAAAAAAAAAAACTCCGGTCTTTAAGGGGTTGCCAGGGTTCAGGAACATAATGTGCTGCCATGTTGGCGACTGTCTCTGTACTGAATTTGCCACTGTGTCAGACTCCCCATCATCATTGTGATTCTGGATTGTTGTAATGTTACTTATTAAACACTTTTACTGGGGGAAGGGAATGTGAAAATGTATCACATTAGCCTTATTACTTTCTACATGGATATAAAAAGCTATTTGCTAGAGACCATCATTCTACACATTTTCAGGGGGGAAAAGGGTAAAACTGTGGTGCCTTACTGAGACAGGGCTTTCTCAAATGTGCTGGAGGAGGAAATGACTGTATGGGCTGTTTCAACTCTTGCTCATGTACCCTCCAGAAGATGCTGTGCCGATGATAGAAGGGTGACTGGGGGCTGGTAGTTATGTAAGCCCCTACCCACCCATAAGCTGGTCAGCCAGAGGGAAGTTTGAAAAGACAAAAACAGAGAAGGTTGTGGGTTGTTATTGCTCTTGTACACTAGAAGGGTCAGGAACTGATGCCGAGGCCAGATCCTGAGGCGATGTGTGATGATCACCTGGTCAGGGAGATGTGTTCAGGCCATCTTCTGAGACATTACTTTTGCTTACTAATCAAATAGTTGAGTCTCTCTGGCTGCTTATGAAGGATCTTTAAATCACCTCCTATTCCACTACATTAATCCCAACCTTCTGGCTATTTCCCATACTCACGTTATATATCAAGGGAGGGGAACATATGGAGACGTTTGTAAAAGCGCTGATCCTACCCGGCCGTCTGCCAACTAGGAGCAGCGCTTCTACAGAAGCCATCACATCTTGCAGCATTTGTAGAAGTGCTGCTCCCAGCTGGCAGACGGCCGGGTAGGAGCAGCGCTTGTACAAACGCTGTAAGATGTGATGGCTTCTGTACACTGCTCCTACCAGCTACACACACGCTGGTAACGCCACAAGATGTAATGATAGAAGTCATCACATCACTTCTCACCGCTTGTAGTAGCACTGCTCCTCACCCCCAATATCCCGCTCTAACCGCCCAGAGCAGAACAGTCTGCTGAGAAAGGGACTGGGCAGGGAGAATGGAAGCTGGGTGATCCCTTCTCTGCACCCTGATGGGATGAGCTATAAAGAAATTCTATATCTATTTATCTATAGAGTGCTTCAAGAATACAGGGCTCTGGATTTTTTTTCATTGAAGCGCAATTTCTGTGCGGTAGTGCCAAACCAGTTGGCCTGCTTTCACTGAGGCCAGCAGGAGGGAAGGGCGGAAGTTACCTCAGCAGGAGTTGCCCAGCATGCGATGCGCCGCGATTAGGACGTCTACTAATCACATGGATAGTATGGCGATCCCCATTGGTTAGCCACTAGTTTAAAAGACCTCCATTATTTGCACTCTCTCCCCTCCTGAAGAAGCTGACGCGAAACGCCTATTGACGGGTGCGCCAGTCTTGTCTCGATCTTCTTTATCTGCGTTATTAGGTATGTGCATGTCTATTATGTGGTGGTGTATATAGTCGGGAGCCTAGTAATGGAGTCCTAAAGATCATGTGTACTATGCGGTAGCAAGTAGTAAATGGCTTCAGCTTTAACCTGCCACTGATTCATGTGGTTCAGGATATGCCATACCTCCCTTTATTAGTATTGTTGAAATTTGAGCAGGAAGCATCTGGCGTGTATTTTAACCTGTTTCCCCCAATATATGGGAATGTTTATATTTAAAATGGTTTGAATAAAGATGATTGATTTTATGGGAAAGAGTGTACTATGTTATTGTATTTATTGAATTAGAACCATATAAAAGTGCTAATTGTCCTGCAAGTAGCTGCACAAATGTATTCCTTGGAGTGCAAGTCTGTTGAGACATTTCTGTTATCCCTGAGAATATAGCTCGCTGGAATTCTGTATGGCCCGCACATTATTTTACAAATATCCAAAAATGTCCTTCTCCCATGCTCTAGATAAAACCAGAAGGCATCTGAAAAACTGAGAAACACTTTATTTCTTCTCTTTCAGAGTGCACTTTAAAACAATTTTAATCAAATCTATACAACTATACTTTCAGTGACACAGTTTGTTAAAAAAAAAAAAAAAAAAAAAACTGCTCCCAAATTTCATCCCTATTTTTACCCCATGATTGAATTAAAATGGAGGTAAATAAAGAAACTAAAAGTAGCTCAATTTACAACACAAATACTAGCAGAGACCACATCCAGGAGAGAGGACAAGCTGTCGCTTCAGAGCACTTTGTATCTTCCTTTGTTGGTCGGCTGGTAGGAGTTTTGCTGAAAGAACAGAGTCAGAAATTAATATAAGGCACCAAATCAAGTTGTTCAGGAATAACAACTTATTAATCCACAGCATGGGTGAAGAATATCTAATCAGTGATCCAGTGGGGCCCTGTGTCCCCCATACACCCTGCCGTCCCAAATTAAAATGGGACTGCCAGAGGGCTTTCCTCTGTTAGAAGTGATGGCATATAGGTAGGACATACTAGAACTTCCTCTTGTTCAGTGCCAACTGCCAGGACACAGGGGTTTTCTTTTGTGTAACCAAGCGCTGCTTTATTCTTTATATTCAGGGGTGCTAAGGTCATTGGGCACCAGAAGGGGGTTTATAAAAAATAAAAACTTAATTAAACCCTTTTCACATGCTGCAGCTCCTTAATCTGCACCGTAATTCTCCTGCCTACCAATATGATCAACCCTATTAAACTGCCTTGTAAGGTTGATCATGCTGATTAAAGTGATGTATATCTTTATTCTGTACCTGTTAATGTTGGTGAACTTTTATCCGTATGCAAATTAGCACGCAGCGGTTATTGTCTGGCCGCCTCTCGGCGTATTTGCCGTGCTGCGGCTGGATCTCCACCGGTCCCCATTATAGTGAATGGGGCCAGGCGGACCTCAGGCAGCCCACGGCTGTATACGGTAGTCACTGATCCCTCAGGGGAGCAGCCTGCCTGAACGATTAACGCCAGTGTGAAACAGGCCTAACAGCAGAACCTTAATTTATGGACAGTGCTCAGATGCATTCAAAACCAGACACAAACTGGTTGGCATCACTTAGATTTTGCAATTCTTACATCCAATAATAATTTATACGTCGACTGTATTTGTCTACCGATTCCTGGAGCATGACAGCATGTCTTATTCTAGATTGATGTGCCTTGTACTTACCAGTCTGATGAGTTCTTCCTTGATAAGTCGGGTGATTTCTGCCTTTGCCTTCTGTACTGCCAATTCACTGGCACCTAGAGTTATGATGCATACAATTTAGACATATTTAAAGGCTTTATGCCACAAGTTGCAGATTATGGTGTATGACATTTGCACCATTAATTTCTCAGCGCTTTTTCAAAAGCGGTCACAAAGTGGGAAGGGCTTAATGTAAGGGAGAATGGCGAAAATGATAGATCAAATCTACACCAGCGTATTGCTGAGTACTGTGTAGGGATAGAAAGAGCAGTGTCTCAATACCTACATACAGCAATTCTCTCCAAGACTGGGCATGAGCAAGTTGTCTGACTGAGGGAGCTCAAGGAGTGATTTCCCAAAACAGTGAACGTGCCTTCTTGACAGATTTCTACCACGAGGAGCTTTCCTGGTGACCCTTCTAATGCCAATCCAAGCTGTAAGCCCACTTATTCACATTGGGGATCTTATGAGTCACTTAACATGCCCACAAAACTTTACCAATAGTGGAATTTTTATTTTATTTTTGTAGATAATACCTATCATACATCCCAAAAATTCAGATTTAGTGGGCTATGAGGGCATGAACTTACTTTCAATTGCCAAATAAATCTTTCTTTCCCCTTCTTTGGGGTCTTTGCCAGGTGGGAAATAAGTGCCCCTAATGGTGATGGCTGCTTCGGAGTATTCACTGATCCTCTGCAGTGCTTCTTTGGAAGTTACTTTCCACCTTGCAGTCTGGAAACAAATGATTCAACAAAAAATAAAAATGTAACTTGTTCAGTTTGTCGGATGCACACTACACAGCAGTAAAGCAGACAATGGACACCACAGAAGCCAGGGAGATAAGAGTCTAGCTCCAATGATTTGCACCAACTTTCCCCTGCAAAGAGCTGGTTTTGGGAGACTGTTGGGGGGAAGGCGGCATAGGAAGAATCAGCTACATGTATAGCCTGTACTTAAATACATTTCTATTTACAGTGTGTTTATGGATGTACAGATCTGTCTGTACAAGAACAATTGTAAAAAATATATAACTAATAGTGTAATTACAACTTAGGGCTGTATTACATTTACCGATCAGCCAAGCGTTTCTTCCTGCCAATCCCCTGCTAGTTAGTGGAGGAAACAGACTATTACATGCAGAAATCTCCTCCACAGTATGGGGAGGAGTGATTGCTAATGCCATCGCTCGTCTCCATACCGACTAGTTGTTTGCTGGCAGCAGATCATGATTAGGCAACATTCACACAAACGTATTTTGTTTCCCTGCAGTTCCATTGTTCTGCGACTAGGATGCGGACCCATTCATTTCAATGGGTCTGCAAAAAATGCATTCGCATCCATGTGTCCGTTCCGTAACCCCTCAAAAAAGATAGAACATGTCCCATTCTTGTCCGTTTTGCAGACAAGCATAAACATTGTTACAATAGATCAGCAAAAAAAAACAAAAAAACAAAAAGAAACAAAAAAACGGATGCCATATGGATGTCATCCGTATTTTTTGTGGATCCGCAATTTGCGGACCGCAAAACACATACGGTAGTATGAATATGGCCTTACACAGCACAGTCTGCTGCCGGCAAACAATGATTTTTAAACCAGTTTGAAAATCTGGATCGCCGGATAGATTTGGTTAGAGATTTTCCCCATGGCTTTAGTGACCCAGCTCTTTAAAAGTAGCTTCAGTGCTGACTGATTGTGTAATGGAGAGAGCTGGTACCACTGAAGGGAATGGGAGCGGTGCTGCACTTACAAGCGCTGTCCAATGCACAATGAACAGAGCTATGTCGTTCTGGCACCTGAGCTACTATGAAACTGCGATCGGCAGGGGCCCGGGGTGTCAGACCCCACCAATGGCTTGTCCTAAAGATATCCAGGCCATCAATATTGAAAATCCTGGACAATAGTTAGTTTTCTAGTTGGATGTATGGAGAGGTACTGTATAAGTAGGTTTTAGTATCAGTATCAATTAGCTCAGGACCATATGTGGTCCAAAACATGTTCGAGGTGCGGTTTTTCTGTCATGGATTACAACTGGATTCAATAAAGCCTGAGTGGTTTTATCTGTACTGATGCTGGACAGTTTGTGCATTGCCCTAGCACTTCTGTGCGTCCAGCAGGAACCCAGGTGAGCTGGACTGCTTTTCACATGCATTGTATTTGAGAGTACCTGAGGGAAGTCATTAATCTCCAGTTCCTCCTCATATCTCTTGAAAGACTCATTAGGACCCGCTTCCTGTTTGTCCTCTTCCAGTTTCTCAACAGGGACATAGTTGAGCTTGGCATTGATCTTTTCTGCCAATTGTTCAGCAATAGTTTTTGCAGATACGGTTGGTGCCAATATTGTGCCTCCCCTGAGGATAGCGTTAGTGGCCTGCTGCATTACATCCTAAAGAGAGGAGGACAATTCTGTTACTGGACCATTTGGAGGAAACCACAGCACATGTCCACGTATGAACACCATTTCACTCCTTAAACAGATTTCATGTACATAAGTTAAGCAACACCACATTATTCGCTCCTATTTTCTGGCCTACATTATAATCCAAAGCTGCATTCAGAAATCTGTGGGCAGAGCTGAAATCTACCGGCTGACAAGTGTCTGCACAAAGCTTGACCCATGATCTGCATCATGGGAAGTCTCCAGAAATGCTAATCCATGGGGAATGCCAGTAGATACTAAACCGTGTCAAGAGCAGTGACACGTCCTCAAACCCCTTTGTGATCAAACCAGATTTTGGAAATCGAGCATGTGTCACTTTAGCAGAGAATAATGTAAAGGTTTTACAAACCCAAGTGATTCTGTCATTGTTTTCTCGTCACATTATTGTACTTTATTAAAAGGTGGCAAAAAATGGACTGATACAATTTGCATATATTTATTTAAAAAAATCTGATTTTTTTTTTTTTGAAATTATACGCTTTTTCCCCAATTTTAACTGCAATATTTTACATATATACATAAATACTGTTCAAAATAATCATTGGAAACATATTTCCCTATCTTTATTTTTGCTGCATGTTTTTAAAACTAAATTTGAGAAATTTAGACGACTTAAAATATAATCATTTATTTTTGCATTAATGAAACATATTTTTCCTGCACCAAGCCAAGTTTGCAGCGGTTTATAGGTATAAGAGACCCCCTCGAAATGAACAAATTTTGAAACCTACACCCTTGATTTATTCTTTGAGGGAGGTCATCAGTTTTTTGAAGGAATTAAAGGGAATCTGTCAGTTTCATGCTGCTAGGTTCTAAAACTGTGGCAGGCAACCTCTGGCACTCCACAGCATTTGTGAAACTACAACTCCCAGCATGCACACTTGCTCTGCTCTTAACTACCATAGACATGAATGGAGCATGCTGGGAGTTGTAGTTCCACATCAACTGGCATGCAGAAGATTACTGACCCCTGTTCTAACAGTTACAGCGCAAGCCAATGAGTCCTGATATTCATGAGCTTCTGGTTTTTCTGCCCACCCACCATTGATTGCTTTTATTTTTTAGAAGATATTTTAAAGACTTTTTTGTTTGTTTTTACGGAGCACATGAACATGAAGAAGAACATCCCCCAATGTATCACTCTGTGTATTCAGTCTTCAGAAATAACCCCACTGTGGCCCTAAACTTTTGTCTTGACACATGGGAGGGTCCAAAACGTAAAAGGAGCACCCAGTGGCTTTCAAAACACAAAATTTTGCTTGAAAATGTGTCAGGCCCCAATGCACACTTAATGGCGATCAGCTGAAAAAAAATATCTAGCAAAAATGATAGAACCTACCCCCAAACTAACCCCATTTTGAAAACGAGAACTGCAATGTTTTTGCCATAACATTTTTAATTTTCCACAGACCCTATGAGGGACATTTTGCAGGAAAAATTGTATTTTTGGTGTACATGAAACTTATGAATAACTTTTTGGGGAACAGTAGTAGAAAAACAATTATTCTGCTATTGTGTTTCGCACTTTGAACTTACAATGGTCACAGTGCAGCATAGGTAGTATGTTGCTTTTATTCTATGGGCCGGAACAGTCATGGCCATACCACATATGTAGAATTTCAAGTGTAATATTTCTCCACAACAATATTGTCATGCAAAAAAGGATTTTATGTCACCACATGCCAAGAACCATAATTTGTTTATTTTTCTATCCGTTTAATTGTATGTGGGTTGAAATGTAGTTTATTAGTACCATTTGGATGTACATGGGACTAACTGATTAACTTTCATTGGCATTTTGGAAGGTTTTTTCTTTGTGTTGATTACTGTATAATCTAGTTTCATTTATCTGTCAGAATATCACACTTACCTGGGCTTCTGCACCGAGGTTCTTGTTTACACTGAGCTTTTTGGCCAATCGTTTGGCAATTTCCAATTTCTCAGCATTTCCCGCTGTGGGCGCTGATGTACTAGACACAGAAGTGGATCCTCCTGTACCCCCTGCCGCTCCAACACTGCCAACAGCTCCACCAGGTCCCCCGGGTCCCGTCATGTCTTTCACTCTCTTCTTAGAGTTGAACATGCTCTCAATTTGCTCATCAATCTGAAAATGCAAAAATTAATCAATGTTTTCCAATACTGACAGCAGGCGCACAAGCTGTAGACTTTAAACCGTTAACTCCTCAATGACCAGCATATTTTTTTATATCCGTGTTTATATATATACTGTATTAGCTTTTGCATCACAAATATAGAAAAGGTGATTTGATATTGCTTTTTTACTTTATTGTTTATACTGTATGTAAATCAGTTATTCAGGTAATTTTATTCGCGTGGATACCTAATAAGTGTACTTTTTGGTTTTTACATAATGAATGTGCAACATGTGCAGCTTTTCGCCATTTAATTTTCAATTTTTTATCATCCCATTAAGGAATTACTGTCTTACAAAAATATAATTTTTTACACACGTAGCATTTTCCTGTATGGTAGGGAATACATTATACTGTGCCCTAACTGCAGGATTACTTAACTTACAGTCCTGGGGTCATTTCTAAGTCCCCCTGGCTGACTTAACCCAGCCTCAGATCGGGTCACTGGGTCCCAATCAGAGAGGGAAATCCCCTTTGATCATGACATGGAAGAATGAATGTGGCAAACAAAGGGTTAACCGTTGGCATTGGAGCTACTGCCAATCCTGTCTGGAGCGCAAAAGGCTGGTCTAAGAACCAAAGCGGTTAGTTCCAGTTTATTCGCAAAGTGCTCTACTCCCTCTAAAATAGTAATGACAGTGGGTGGTCATTAAAGGGGTTGTCTCATCTAGTCGTTACCAAGGCGAGATGAAGCACAGTTCTGACCACCTCCCGGCTGAGAGAAACCGCAGAGCACTCCGGCGCTCGGCTTACTTAGAAGCTCTTATTGCCGAGCATAAGGCCTACTGCAACAGTGTAGCACAACAAGCCACGGTGTTTCTAAATTAGGGCGATAGCATAGTTTCTTGTGCTACACTGTTTCAGTAGGTCGCATGCATGGCAATGAGCGGATCGCCGGAGTGTTCTGCTGTTTCCCCCCTGGCAGGTGGTTGGAACGGTGTCTCTTCTCGCCTTAGTAATGGCGAGGTGAGACAACCCGTTTAAGTGGTTACTGGGCCACAAATATTGACGACCTATCACCTCAGGATAGGTAACCAATATCTCATCAGTGCACATCCACTAATCGGCAGTTAGAAAGGGCAGCAGCACTCAAGCAAGCGCTGCGTTCGCCAACGTTTACCTGCATGCCGTCTCTTTAGCGGCAGCAGTGTAGTTAAAGATTCCCCTCCCATTCAAGAGAATGAGACGAACAGCTGTAATTACGGGCACAGCCATTACAAGGGAGACGGCAGACTTTAAACAGAATGCAGCACTGGCTTGACTGCCGCTGCCCTTTCAAAGAGCTGATCAGCAGACTGATCTGATATTGATCACACATCCCGAGGAGATAGGTCATCAATATATGTAAAAACAAGCAAGCTTCAAACAGTAGCTAGGACAACTTTATAAATCAATAACACCTACAAGAATGTTCCCTAGGGAACAAGCAAAGATGCATCTGTGTTGGTCCCATGTTCCTATATGTCCGTATTGCTGAGAAAAATTAAGCTTTAATATATGCAAATGAGCCTCTAGAAAGAATGGGGGCGTTGCTATTACACCTAGAAGCTCGGCACTTTGACAGGACCAGGCAGGCAAAATGTGATCACGTCTGCCAGGCCCTGGCAAAGTGCACAGAACACAGCAGTTGCAGAAAAAACGAAGCCTCCGGGTGTAATGGC
This sequence comes from Bufotes viridis, assembly GCA_033119425.1. Lineage (NCBI taxonomy): Eukaryota > Metazoa > Chordata > Amphibia > Anura > Bufonidae > Bufotes > Bufotes viridis. The sequence continues at coordinate 372,563,100 of CM065590.1, read as the reverse complement.
AACACCCTCGTTGCAACTAGAGGCTCTTTTGCATATATTAACCCCTTAAGGACCCTCGCCGTACATGTGCGGCGCTGGGGGACTTGACTTAAGAACCAGCGCGGTACATGTACGGTTGGCTGATCGGGTGGGTGCAGGAGCTGCGCCCGCCTGATCAGCGGCACGAACCCGGCATATGGTAAATTTGGTATTCTTTTATAAATAAAAATATTTTGACTTAAATTTACCACTGTCACGAAGTACAATATGTGACGAGAAAACAATCTCAGAATGGCCTGGATAAGTAAAAGCGTTTTAAAGTTATCACCACAAAGTGACACTGGTCAGATTTGCAAAAAATGGCCGGGTCCTTAAGGTGAAAAAATGGCAAGGTCCTGAAGGGGTTAATTTTTCTCAGCAATGCAGGCACATATGAACATGAGACCAACACAGATGCCTTTAGCTGCCAAGCGCACATGTAACATATCAGGTAGCTTCATAGATACAAAACTGCTGACAGATGCCCTTTATTACGTCTAACGCTAGTTGGTAACCGCAGTATAACCGTGCCTCCTGCATCTAATTGTGCACAGTACAACCAGTATACAGTGCACAGAAAAGAAACAAGCAGTGCCTGCTGCAGGGCTCCTATGATAACGAGCAGCACAGTGAGGCTTGCTATCGGATGCCAATGTCTCGGAGACAGAGTGCAGTTGTATGCTGCACAGGAGTCTATGCCGCTGTGAGACTACCATGATAGGCCATCCATATCTAATCTCTGGAGGTCTGACTCCCAGCACCCCCATCAGCTGATTGAAGAGGCCATGCCTCCTTTGTTGTTTTTACCAAGGAAAGATCTGTAGTTTTGGTAGTATCTACTGCTCAAAGCAGCTCAATCAAATGGCACAAAGCCAATACCAGGCACATCCACTACCAAAGATAGGCCATCAACACTGCTTTTCCCAGAAAAAAAGCCTGTAAACGTATTGTAAGTGTTGAGCGAACTTGTATTTTAAGTTCGGCGTCCAAAGTTCGGGTTCAGGTTATCGAAGCATCCCGTTATGGATTCCGCTACCGCGGACCATAACAGCATTTGGAATCCATAAGGGGATTCTTCAATGAACCCGAACCTTGGACAACACTAAGGACCTGGGGTGATGTCACCGTCATGTCATCAGTGTAGGGGGCGTGGCTCAGCACTGGATTGGATAAGAGGTAATCCAGTACTGAGCCACGCCCCCTGCACTGATCACATGACAGTGACGTCACCCCAGGTCCTTAGTGTTGTCCAAGGTTCGGGTTCATTGAAGAATCCCCTTATGGATTCCAAATGCCGTTATGGTCCGTGGTAGCGGAATCCATAACGGGATGCTTCGATAACCCCAACCCGAACTTTGGACGCCGAACTTAAAATACAAGTTCGCTCAACACCAATTTTAAGTACTACACTATAAATCATATATTTACACCTGGAGGTAAAGGTTAATATACAGATATGGAGCAGCAACACCAACATCCGACAGCATTAGGTTCTTTTCCGGCATAGAGTTCCGTCCTAGGGGCTCAATACTGGGAAAGAACTGATCAGTATTATCCCCATACATTCTGAATAAAGAGAAATCCGTTCAGGATTAATCAGGATGTCTTCAGTTCAGTCACTGCACGTTTTTTTGGACAGGGAAAATACCGCAGCATACTGCAGTATTATCTCTGTCCAAAATTTCGGACAGAAATGTGTTTCGGACAATTGAAATGTATTAGTGCCGTCTCTGGCATTAAAAACACCGCATTGACAGATCCATTCTTCGGGTCTGCACATGCACAGACCTTTAAAAATGTAATAAAAATATATACCGGATCCAATTTCCCAGATGACAACCGGAGAGTCGGATCCGGTAGTGCAATGCATTTGTAAGACGGATCCGCATCCGGATCTGTCTACAAATGCTGTCCATTTGCATACATATTGCCGGAACTGCCTGCCGGATACCTCTAACCCAAGTGTGAAAGTACCCTTAGCAGTTCCCATCTTGTTTTTATACTATGTTTGGATGATATACAGTAGGAATGCTCCCTGTCTATATGTCCAAATGGACAAGTGGTCTCATTTTGGTCTACATGTTCGGGCAACGTCCTAAGAATACTAACAGTGGGAAGTTTACACATCTCAAGCTAGTCTTATTCTATACATCTAATTACAAGTAACGTACAGAAAACAACTACTTGTAATGTGCATTAGGTATGGCTGATATAGTAATAGTATATGAATACACTTACATCAAGAGCAGTGTCCTCATCGTCTGAATCTTGGAGGCCAAGTGCTGCCTTCTGCAGCTTCTTCCTTTCATTTGCTAAAGCATGCTCCGTTTCATCAAACTTAAACCCTTTCCCAGAAAATCCACTTGTTTTCTTTATCACTTTACCTTCCTGAAAAAAGAAAGATTCCAAGAGCATGAAGAAAGGAGCTAGTAGCTCCTACTGCACTACTCAATCTAAATGCAATGTTAGTAACCCCCTTCAAAGGGGTATTCTCGCTAGGAACTTTTTACCTGTCCACCAAATACAAGACAAAAGTATCATAGGAGTATCATTTTCAGGACAGAGCTATGTGGACAGAGAGCCTTAAAGGGTTTTCCAGTTTGCGTCAACATCCTTTAAAATCATTTATGAAGTTATCTGTAATTTTGTAATGCATTTATTTTCTGTTCTGGGCTATAGTCACATGACCATGTTTTTTTCATATTTCCTGTGATGTTCTGGCCATAACATCACAGGAATACATTGAGGAATACTTCTGTATTGGAATTGTAATACAGTGTGTATTACACATACAGCTCCCTGGATCTCACAAGCTCTCCCCCGGAAGGCAGCCACGATGCCTACGGAAAGGCATCGGGCTGCCTTCTCTGCTTTCAGGTCCCCGTCACAGCAGCACGGGGACCCGATGGCAGCTCCGATCCCCGGGTCGACATCGCACAAGGGTACCAAAAAATGGAAAATTGCGTGTTTAATTTTTTTTTTTCTTCAGTTACGGCATTCACCGCATAGGAGATATTTTTGATATTTTAATTATTCTGACTTTTTCGGATGTGGAGATATGTAATATATTTTTTATTGTGTTTATATTTTTATATGTAAAGTTAGGAAAGAGGTGATTTCAAATTCTGGCTGCCATGGTAACTGATCAGAGCCCCAGGATTTACACTGCTGGGGATCCGATCAGAAGCTGCCACTGCACCACCAATGAGTAAGGAGGGAGGGACCCTGGGGCCACTGCTACCAATGACACACTGTGGGGGAAAGGGGACCACAATTAATATAATACTGAGAAGAGGGGGAGTAGAAGGGAGGGACTGTGGCCACTGCACCACCAATGATTATAGTTAATGCCTGAATATAAACGTAGCCTGCGTGTGACGGCCATATCCCATACCCGGCCTCTATGACTGAGGGCTGCGATCTGCCATAATTAACCCCTCTGGTGCGGCAACTGAGGGCTTAATTGCGGCAGATCGCAGCCATAGAAGCCGGGAGCCAGGTATGGGAAAAAGCTTTCACACGCAGGCTACGTTTGTATTCAGGCATTGACTATATTCATTGGTGGCGCAGTGGCCACAGTCCCTCCCTCCTACTCCTCTCTGTTCTCATTGGTGGTCAGCGGCAGTCGCACACAGTGGGAGGAAGGTACTCCCTCCTTCTCCACTGTGCCTGCTCAGGATAACATGGTGTGAACCGAGAGTGGCGCATGCCATGTTCTATCGCGGTAGGGCGATATAGGCAAAATCTCTATGGTTGGCCAAATTAAAATGGTTATTTCGCCCATTCCTAGTTTTTTATATTATATATATATATATATATATATATATATATATATATATATATATATATTACACATACACACACACACACACACACACACGTGTAGAAAAGATGGCAGCACCGTATCCAAATGTTCCAAGCCGGGTGCAATGCCTTGCCGGGACCAGCTAGTCCCAAAATATAAACCAAAAAATAAATATATATGATAAGGTCCCTATCCATTTTATTGGCAAAAAATGTAATAAAATGTGATTAAAAAGCCACACACCAAAACGGTATCAATAAAAACTACAGATTGTAATGCAAATAAAAATTATAAAAAAAGATATGGGGGTCAGAATATGGCAATATAAAAAAAAAAAAAAAAGTTTACATTTTTTTACTATTCAGACAAAAAACCTATACATATGTGGTATTATTGTAATTGTACTGACCCAGAGGGTCAGTTTTGCCGCAAACGGAACGCTGTGCGAACAAAACCTTTAAAATGGGAGGAATTGCGTTCCCCCCCCCCCAATTCCACCCTAGTTTTTTTTTTTTTTTACTATAAAAAAAATTTATAAATAAAAAACACAGACCACACTGCTGTACATCAATATGAATCTCCTCTTCTCCCACAATGGGCTATTTTTATCTGGACGTTGGATGGCGTTTTCAGCTCCCCTCCCCAGGAAAGTCTCTCCTCTTCCAGACACTCCTATAGGGATCAAGGATTCACCACAATAGTGAAGTATCGTCAGACTCTGAATATCTAAAGGGTTTATTCTACTTCCATAAGCTTTCTTGTTCAAAGTATATCAAAGCATTAAAACCACATGCACATCCACGCCTGACCCCACACGCTTCTTCAGGGGTGACTGAAGAGTGAGCGAAACCCTGGTCAGGCGTGGATGTGCATGTGGTTTTAATGCTTTGATATACTTTTAACAAGAAAGCTTATGGAAGTAGAATAAACCCTTTTGATATTCACGGAGTCTGACGATACTTCACTATTGTGGTGAATCCTTGATCCCTATAGGAGTGTCTGGAAGAGGAGAGACGCTTTCCTGGGGAGCTGGATGGTGTTTTCAATGTCTAGATAAAAATAGCCCATTGTGGGAGAAGAGGAGAGCCACACTGATGTACAGCAGCGCGGTCTGTTTGATTTATTGTTTCTAAAGCGTGAGACTTACCAACGTCACAGTTTGGACTGCAGCGCTGAAATATATAACGACTTATTGTAGTTACTCTGTATTTTTGGGATTTTTTTTTACTGCTTCCCACTTCATTGTATGCTATAATTAATGGTGGCATTAGAAAGAACAAATTGTCCCGCAAAAAATAAGCCCTCATACAGCTATGTGAACAGAAAAATAAACAAGTTATGACTAAAGGAAGATAAATGCAAACGCAAAAACGAAAAAGATAACAAAAAATTATGGATATAAAAAATCTTTTTTGAAAAAAACTGGAGTAAAGTCTTTGATCTCTTATTCTCCTCAGAAGAAAAAACCCGAAGATATTACAAGTATTTGAATATAGGAGCACTAAGATTTAAGAGATGGCAGAGTTAGGCTAGATGCAGACGTCCGTTAAACCCGGTCGTGAGCAGTCCGTGGTAATGCGGGCTGGATTTGTTCTTTACAGCCGGAGCGCACAGCGTCATTGGTTGCTATGACATCATGCGCTCCCTGCAGGATAGTAATACACTGGTATAGATCATACCAGTGTACTACTGTAGTGCAGCGGCGGCAGGGAGCACACGGCGTCATAGCAACCAATGACTCCATGCGCTCCAGCTGTAAAGAACAAATCCAGCCCGCATTACCACGGACTGTTCACGTCTGGGTTTAACGGACGTCTGCATCTAGCCTTACATGAGGGTTAGAGGGGACTTGGTTTAATGCCATGTTAATTTGTATTAATGTATTGAAATAATTGTAATAGGTTTTAAAAAATTTAATAAGTAAAAAAAAAGAAAATATAATCAAGAAGCATTTCAGAGCATTCTTATTTAGACAACTACTTACAGCTTTCTGTTGCTCCTTGAACTCAGACCACAATTGCTCCAGCTCAGCAGGAACTGCAGTCCCCGAAAGCTCTAAAGCCTTTATTATATCCCCTGCATGGCGAGCCTGATCCTCTGTGATAAATGTAAAGGCGAACCCCTGCAAAATAAAGAGCATCTTGTCATCTAAAGCAATGCAATAATCATTCCAAACCATTAGTACCTGAAAAGTACTGCCGGTTGATAAGGGTATAGACAATGAGCCATAATCAGAACAAGCTTCAGTAAACCTTTCTTGGTACATCCATTAGTGCCTCTAGATCAGGGGTGCACAACCTGCGGCCCGGGGGCCACATGCGGCCCTCCATACCATTCTGTGCGGCCCCCAAACATCTGGTAAAAGACATGTAGGTCTATGTCTTATGGCTTCTTACATGAATCTTTCATGTATTCTCCTATTAGATGGGAGTCCTATAACTGTAACTAGACATTTATAGAATATACTGTATGTTCAATATGCCAAAAATACAGTATTTCAGTTGGTAATACCCCTTTAAGTTTTATTTTCGGCCCTTGGAATTGGTTCAGGCTAACAATGTGGCCCCCAACCAGAAAAGGTTGTGCACCCCTGCTCTAGATTATTCCCAATGTGGACATCTACAGGATATGCCATAAATGTGATAGGTGTGGGTCCCATCTCTAGAAACCACTCTTAGGGCCCAGTCACATACTGCAGGAAATAAAGAGTTGGACACATGTGCAGCTCTCTCCACTCAATTCTACGAGACTTCACAAAATAACCAAGTAAGCGTGCTTGACCGTTTTCTTAAGTCCACCCCTTGATTTCCAGCAGCACAAGATGGGGCCTTATTCTCAAGATAGCACCATGTCCCCGATGTCAAATTTGGCAGGGTTTCTGAACTCCGGACCTCAGGGCCCACCTGCCGGCCACGATTTCCTTAGTATTGAGCAGGTGATATAATTAGTGTCCATGTGCCAGGATATACCACAGGTATTCATTCTGTGGGATGGTCTCAACTCATGACCGGTAGGTGGGCCCTGAGGATTGGAGTTGAGGAACACTGAATTATGGGACAACCTCTTTAATTTGCAATCTGGAAAGAGTTTGACAGCAATTCACACCATCCGACAAGGCAGATTATAGGAGATTAAATAACTTGTCAGTGGCTATACCTAGAAAACTATCCAATGGCTTCAGAAGCTGCCATAATTCTGAATATCACTGGGCTCGGGCACACAGGGGAGATTTCTCTCCTTATGCCACTTTTCTGGCAGAAAAAAAAAGCTGAAAATCGTGTATTTGCGACTTTTTAAATGCTACTGTGACTAAATTTAGCTGCAAGTGGTGTGTCTATACTGCTCATGGCATTTTCTGAGCAGAGGTGAGATGATGGCAGAAGAGGTGGGGCCAGTGGGCCTGGTAAATTTATCATCTTTTACCCCTGTTTTGTGGTGTAAATTAAGATAAATCTATGGCAACTCCGAGCTGCTGTAGATGCAGTTTAGGTGCATGGACTGCTGAGGATGCTCCTAATTTAGGACGTGGCCTGTGCCTTGCCATAAACTAAGCAAATCCTTCAGCAGAACGCACGTTGATCTTAATAAACCTTCCCCAGAGTGTATAAAATACATTATGGAATCTGCCACAAAACTCTCGTAACATGTTTTACTGCAGTTTCAGCCACAGGCCAGATCTGTAGAAGCAGAGATATTTAGACGATATGTTTTATAAATTTATTGATACTGGACCATGTAGCGGCCTTGCATATCGGATCATGAGATACACCAGCTTTCTCCACCCATGAAGAAGCCATAGCTCTGGTGGAGTGGGCTTTTATTCTAGTAGGACTAGTGAGACCCATTAGGGAATAACAACATGATATAGTGGATTTTATCCAGCGACCTATGGATGCTTTGGAAAGCTTCTTCCCCTTATTGCATTCCGCAAACTGAATCAATAGATAGATGGTAGGACAATTTCCTGGTCCCTATGGAAGTTTTAAACTACCTTAGGAAAAAGCCCCAGGTTCAATTTAAGAACTATCCTGTTGGAAAAATCTAAAAGATAAGGTTCTCTGCATGAAAGGGCCTGGATTTCACCCAGGCGTCTAGCTGATGTTATGGCTATTAAGAAAACGGTCTTAAAGGCGAGGTGCTTAATGGAAATGTCTGAAATGGGAGCAAACTGTGCTCTTGACAACCCATATAAGACTAAATTTAAATCCCATTGAGGAACCTTAGGATTTAATGATGGTCTAAGTCTGGTTGCTGATCTGAACCTTCTAACCCATCTATGATCAGCTAGATTGGTATCATATAATGCACCTAGGGCGGAGATCTGGACCTTTAGGGTACTTGGCCTAAAACCTAGGTCTAGCCCTTTCTGAAGAAAATCTAAAATCTTTTGAATACATGGGGAGGACATATTTGGAGAGAGTCTTCCCCCAACCAACTGCAGTACTTCTTTCAAATTTTTTGGTAGATAGCTAAAGTAGAGTGCACCTGCTTTTGCTATGGTTATGTTTTTGATTGTTCTCCACATCCACATTATCGCTATCGTATGTAGGATGGTTATTGTGGTACTTGTAGTCCGTTGCTGGCATCTTCCATTGTATGCATTTTTTGCTGTTGATTGCCCCTAGCAACGGACTACAAGTGCAGGATGTGCTCCCCTAGATACATGCACAACTGCATATGGGTTGAGCATATCCTGCTTGTTAAACACCACACCACGTATTCTAATGGATTGTATAATATGTTTGGAGGTGTATAAACTCCGATTTAAATGTGCCTGCTTTTCATCTACAGGCTGCATTCAGGTGCAGCTGTGCGGCTCTGGGCCATATCAGCCGGTCTCGGGTGGGGCTCACAGGCACCTCCCATTGCAAGCATGGTTACATGCTGGAGGTCACTGGTAAGCTGTCTGTGAGTCAGGCCTTATGCTCCCGTAATGCCCAACGGCTCCTGGTATCGCCCATACGGCTCAGGTAGGTTGAGTGGTAGGGCCTCGGGCTACTTGAGGGACCTTGCCGTGGTGTCCGAGCTTAAGACATGTCCTCCTAGTAGGATATGTCGAACTAACCCCTCAATTTTATCAGTGTGAGGGTTTAGTATTGCCGCAGAGTGCACCTGCCTTTGCTATGGTTATGTTTTAGATAGCTGAAGTAACCTTCTTTCTACTGGCCTTTAATGTATATATAACCTTGTCCGAGAGTCCCTTACTCCTTAAGACCTCGCTCTCAGGATCCAGGCTGACAGTTTGAAAAGACTTGGATTTTGATGAAGAATTGGGCCCTGAGAAAAAATTTCCTTCTGAAAGGATCTTCCAGCGCGATCTTATTTAGAATGGAGAACCAGCTTCTTTTGGGCCAATAGGGGTTATTAATATCACCGTTACTGGGTCTGTTAGAATTTTCTGTAGAACACGAGGGACTAGAGCCCAAGGAGGGAAGACATGCTAAATCCCAGGTTCATTTTATGGTAAAAGCGTCTACTGCCCATGGCCTCTCTCTGGGATCTAAGGAGCAAAAACGGTTGACTTTTGCATTTCTTTTTGAAGCAAACAGGTCTATTTTCGGTAAGCCCCAGTTGGCGGATATTTCTTGAAAGGTTATTGGATTTAAAGACCATTCCCCTGGGTTTAGGGTTTTTCTGCTCAAGAATTCTGCCTCTAAAATTTTCTGATCCCCTGAGATGGACCGCTGTAATGGATAGGACATTTTTTCTGCCCAGAAAATTCTTTTCTCCCCTGATGTTTTAAATAGACGACCGCTGTTTTATTATTGCAAATATTTTTAGATGTTTTTTGCTTAGAAGACCTTTAGTCACCTTTAGAGTCTCCCAAACCGCTCGCAACTCTGTAATTTTAGGATCCGTTTTTTAATCTTTTCTGACCACTTTCCCTGCCTGGTTGAAAAGCTACTTTTGCTCCCCAACCCACCCTGCTTGCGTCTGTCACAATCTGTATCTATGGGTCTTTCTGACAGATGGCCTCTTTTGATAGATTTCTTTTTCTTCCACCAATTTAGATCCGACTTTACTGGGTATGGAAGGACTATGGTTCTGTCTAGGGACGACTGTTTTTTGTTCCAATTCCCTAGGATCCAGGTTTACATAATTCTGGTGTGAGGCTCACACCAAGCTACGACTGTTATGCAGGATGTCATAAAACCTAGAATGCTCAGTCATTCTGGTAGAGATTGGAAGTTTTCCATCTTTGCTATGACAGCTTCTATCTCTTCCTGCGGGAGAGATTATGTGTTTGGGATACCGAGTCCAACATTACTCCCAGAAACTCCCTGTTGGGCGACGGGATTAAGTAGGACTTTTTTTATGTTTATTAACCAACCTAAGTCCGATACCCTTTGCAAACAGTCTGTTTGTCTGACTGCTTCTGAACTTCCTACAATAAGGAAATTGTCCAAGTATGGGAAGATTAACAGTCCTTCCTGTCTGAGAGGTGATATCATCTCAACTACCAACTTTGTGAAGATTCTTGGTGCTGAGGAAATACCAAATGGAAAAACAGAGAATTGAAATCCGAGATACTTTTGTTAGTTTAGATGGATGGAAATATGATAGTATGTGTCTTTCAGATTGATAGATGTCAGTAGGCTCCCCTTTTTGATTAAAGGGACGATGGACGAAATTGATTCCATCTTGAACTTTCTGTACATTATCGATTTGTTTAGATTCCTTAAGTTTATGATGGTACAGAAAGATCCATCTGGTTTTTTGGACTAGAAATAGCCATGAATAGAAACCTTTCCCTATTTCTGTTTCGAGTACATTTTTACTACGCCTGATTTTAAAAATTCTAGAATGCCCTGCCATATCTTTGATAGAATGGTGGGACTATGTAAAGTGGTCTGAAATCTTAGGGGAGTTGAGGAAAATTCTATTTTGTAACCGTTTCTCACAATGTCTAAAGCCCAGGGATTTGAGGTTACAGATTCCCACTGGGTCAGAAATTCTCTCAACCTCCCTCCTACTCTGGCGTCATCGTTTTTCGTTCTGCTTATTTTGGGGATTAAGGAGGAATCCCCTACCTTTTCCCCCCTTCTGATAGCTCCAGCACCCAGTTTTACCTTTTCCCCTATAGCAGGGGTGCACAACCTTTTCTGGTTGGGAGCCACATTGTCAACCTGAACCAATTCCAAGGGCCGAAAGTAAAACTTAAAGGGGAATAACCAACTAAAATACTGTATTTTTGGCATATTGAAGGTACAGTATATACCATAAATGTCTAGTTACAGTTCTAGGACTCCCATCTAATAGGAGAATTCATAAAAGATACATGTAAGAAGCTATAAGACATAGACCTACATGTCTTTTACCAGATGTTTGGGGGCCGCACAGAATGGTATCGAGGGCCGCATGTGGCCCCCGGGCCGCAGGTTGTGCACCCCTGCCCTATAGGGACTGGATTGCGAATTGAATGCACGAAAAGATTTCCTGTTACTCTCTTCCAGAAATCCTCTCTTTTTATCGGCCGCTTTCTTTAAGATTTTATCCAGTACAGGGCCAAAGACATATTCTTCAGAGAAAGCTATGGAGCACAACTTCACTTTACTTTGGAAGCCCTGTCGCCTCCCCCAGGATTTCCTCCATAGCGCTCGTCTAGCTGAATTTGAAAGGGCAACATCTTTGGCAGCAAATCTGACTGATTCCGCAGAGGCGTCTGCTAGAAACGCAGTGGCGAACCTAAGAAGGGGAATGGAGTGCAAAATTTCCTCCCTAGGGGTTTTATTTTTAATGTAATTTTCTAACTCATTAACCCAGAAATACATGGCCCTAGCCACACAAGTTGCCGCAATCTTTGTCTTTACCCCAAACATGGAGGCTTCCCAGCATTTTCTCAAAAGGGCATCTGCCTTTCGTTCCGTTAAGTCGCGTAACTGCGATAAATCCTCGAATGGCAGGGAAGTTTTCTTTACAACTTTTGCCACCTGTATGTCAATTTTTGGGGTCTCATGAAAAGGGAACTAGTCATTAACTTTATGCTGACCTCACTGAGGGCAGCACAAATTAGTGACAGAAAATGCTGATCTCAGCGGTGTGTCACTTATGAGCTAAAATTAAGTGGTTGCTGAGAACCAGCATCATAATTATTGCAGCACAGGCCTTGAAAAGAGTCAAATCTACCTGAGAAGAGTCATGATTATTCATAATCTCCTGCACTTGCTGAAGATTGGCAGTTCTCTCCTAGAGAGAAAGGGAGAAAACTAGGCAGAAGCCTGTCAGTCATCAGCAGGTGGGCAGGAATTCATGAATAACAGGACTCTTCTCAGGTGGCCAGGACTCTTTTCCAGGCCCAGTCTGCAATGACTGCCGAGAACCAACTTAACAACCACTCACTTTTTACTTATAAATGACAGACCGCTGAAATCAACTCACCTGTCACAACTTTATTCTGCCGTTAGTATGGGCAGCATAAAGGTGATGACAGGTTCCATTTAAAGATCTTAGTTTCAGACAGATCAAAGAGTAGTCTATTTCTAAATTCCTTAAAGGCCCCCAATCTCTTTTCTGGATCTGTCCACTCATCGAGGATCATGTCCTTAATATTCTTGTTAATGGGAAATAATTTGGATCTTGTCACACGTAATCCCCCAAACATTTCATCCTGTACCGATCAGGGTTTTTGGATGTCTTCAATACCCATGGTTGTCCTTAGTAGTTCCTCCATTTCCTCTGAGGAAAAATAGTACTTTTTATCGTCTTCAACTATTTCTTCCTCTGACAACTGATCTTCATCTATATCATGTCTAGAGGTGGATGCCTCTTCGTCCATGTCCTCTGCATCATAGGAGGATGGAGCTGATAACCTTGGTTTTTTGGAAGGAGGCATAGCAGGAATCAGCGTAAGGGAGGCCAGGGAGAATTTAATTTCGTCCTGAATCACGGACTTTACTTCCATAAGGATAGATTGTTGCTCTTCCTTTAACAGATCACTAATGCAATATTTGCATAGTTTCTTTTTGTAACTTTCTTGTAGTTTCTTAGCACAAGTGGCACATTTAATATATTTAGATTTGATTTTAGTTTCTCTCACTCCCTAAAAAGAGAAGAGCAACCAGGTATCGGAAAGTATCATAAAAGTAAAAAAGAAGTCATTTGCAAATTCCACACAGGGGAATTCACGGAAGGAGCAGCCGAAGATGGGTCTGAGCGGTCCATGAGGGTCCCAAGAGCCTCTGGAGCCAACATGCTGCTGGAGTCAGTAGAGACAGCATTGTCAGAATCACCTGCTCTTTTTCACATGCAGCGGCATCTGACGTCATCAGCCGTGACCCAGGTGCGATGACGTGTCCCCAAGCTACGCCCCCTCCAGACCTTGACGGGAATCAGAGAGAGATCTTGGCTCCGCCCCTGTTCGGCATCCCGCTCTCAGGTCTAGTTCCTCACCGGAGGGAAAGAAGACTATGCAGCAAGGGGTAAGAACAGGCCCCCGATCACAGGGACGAGAATCACCCTAATTTCCTCTGCCTAGCTTTAGCAGCAGCTGCGGGAGGGCAGAGGAGAAGATTGGTAAGCCAACCTCCCGTTATATTTAAAGGAAAATAATAAAATAAAAGAACAGAGTTATAAAACAAACTCTTCACCGCCCTTCTGGGAGGCCTCTCTGTGTAATGCCCCCATAGGGACAGGAAACACTGAAGGGAGAGATTAGGTGGGGGCTCTTAAACTCTATATCTGTACCGTATTTCTGCCCCTACAGAGGTTAAAGGGTCAGTCTCATCTGTAGCCGTCATGGTGGATGAAATGGAAAAAACTATCACCAGTGGGTAGCCAGGGGAAGCAGCAGCTTATAAGGGGAGCAGCTGATGGCACACTGCGGGGGTGGGGCGGGTTTATAAAGAAAAACTTTATTTTAATTAGTTTTTTATTAGAGTTCTCGATTAATCGTTGGATTAAAATCGATAGAATACTCAATGGCTGCAGCCCTAAAGACAGGTTTCCTTTAAGTTGCTGCTGATGATAAATTACAATTCATCTCTTCAAGCACGTTTGGACTCAATTATCCTTGAACAAATCTGAGGATTGTACTTTCCTATACATAAAAAGAGTTAACAATGATGAACTATAATAGGCCAACATTTCCTTTGCCAAGTGACATTGGGAAAGAAGGCAATGGAAGCAAGGCTATGTGAGAAGTCATTCTACTGTAAACTGGGGGACCCAGCACCTGAATCCCTACAGATTCTATCTTCGGATATTTGGTACTGGTAGACTGAATTTTGAGTTCACATTTGCGCTATACATCTCCAGCAGGGGAAAAGCCTGCCGGAGATGTCTGGATCTGTCATTGCAGGATGCTGACGGACATCCTCTGGCCCCATTCACTATAATGGGAGCCGGTGGACGAAAACCGCTTCTCTGCATATTTGCTGGGTTGCGGCCGAATTGCCGCCTGTCCCCATTATAGCGAATGGGGCTGGAGAGCGATGCATTTGCTTCTGGCAATGCAGAGAGATCCGGCAGGCTGTTCCTCTTTTGTCGTGGCCTCCAAGTGCTTCCAATCATCCCCTGTGCTGTGTGAAGATCACAAGCTTTACCTGCTCAGCACATACACACTGGAACCATACAGAACAAGCCCAGCTCTTTACAATACAGACAATACTAGGCCACTTACCAGCACACACTCCATAGAAACACCGATTGCGATTTCTGTAACTGCCAACATGCCATGAGAAATGTTCCATTATTACTACTTTAGGTACTGACCTTGTTCCCAGCTCTGCCTGTACGTCCAGCTCTGTGCACATAATCTTCATAGTGATTTGGACAAGAATAATTAATCACCAAGATCAGATGCTTGACATCCAGTCCTCGAGCTGCCACAGACGTGGCCACTAGCAATTTACACACACCATTTTTAAAGTCACTGATGATGCTATCTCGGTCATACTGATCAATACCTAAGGAAATGAAGGTGAAAAATCTTAAGTACAAACAAAAGCTGAGGAGTTAAATTCACATCACTGTAAAGTCGGGACATAAAAACATTGCACAATTTGTGCTCAGTACTTTGAAGTGAATGTGCACCAACAAAGTCTCATTTTAGGTCCAAAATCACGTGCTTGAGATTTTTACAAGGGTCGACGTTCCGTTTTCTTAATACAGCGATATAAATCTCCTGTCTTCCTTCACACGTCACAGAGTTTAGTAATAATTTTCAAGCCATCTGCAACCCCCACTAGGAGTATTAATCTCTACTGATTAAACGGTAGCTGACAGCAGCAGGATGGTTTTCTAACAATTGGGGTCATTTATCAAACTGGTGTCAAGTAGAACAGGCTTAGTTGGCCATAGCAGCCAATCAGATTCCACCTTTCATTTTTCACAGCTCCTTTAAAAATGATAGGTGGAATCCGATTGGTTGCCATGGCCAGTCCTGCTTTACACCAGTTTGACAAATGACCCCATATGGCTCTATGTGAGCCCTATAAGAAATTTAACATCCAGTATTCTGGACCCACTTGGTATAATTTTCTATGGTGGGCTTTAAATTAAACGCCATCCTCCAGTTGGGAGATGGTTTGGGGAATTTGCTTACTTTCTGACAAATATGTACCCGTATGTAATTATTACCTTCTCCCCTGCTGCAGCTCACTTCTATTTGGTTGACTGATAAGCAGCCCGAACTATTTGAGGGAGGAAAGGACTTGTTCTGGGGCTTCCCTCTGCCATATGCAATTATGCGTCAGCATTGGTACAAAATGCAAGCTGCTAAACATGGATGTTAAATCCAGAAGCTGAACAGACCATTTCCAATGGCTTCATGTAGTCTATTCATGCAAATCAGACAGTCTGTGATTCAGGCATCCCTTTGTAATGGTCTTTCTGATTGCTGGGACAGTGACCTCATTCAGGGTTATCACTATGTTCGAAGAGAATTCTCTGGAGTTCTGCACCCACATCAAAAGGGCAGCAGTGCGGCTCCTAAAGAAGTGACAGATGATGATTTCAGTGGTGAGCCAATCACGAGCTAAAAGTTAACGGTGCTGAGAACCAGCATCATAATTACAGCCAAGGCTTCAGAAGAGTCACTGTCATTTATGATCTACTGGCTCTTCCTGGCCTTAAGCTGCAAAAACCAGTGTCAGGCAGCTACTGCCAAGGCCGATAAGATAATGGGTTGCATCAAAAGGGGCATAGACGCCCGTGATGAGAACATAGTCCTACCACTTTACAAATCACTGGTCAGACCACACATGGAGTACTGTGTACAGTTCTGGGCTCCTGTGAACAAGGCGGATATAGCAGAGCTGGAGAGAGTACAGAGGAGGGCAACTACAGCAATAACTGGAATGGGGCAACTACAGTATCCTGAAAGGTTATCAAAATTAGGGTTATTCATCTTAGAAAAAAGACGACTGAGGGGAGATGTAATAACTATGTATAAATATATCAGGGGTCAGTACAGAGATCTCTCCCATCATCTATTTATCCCCAGGACTGTGACGAGGGGACATCCTCTGCGTCTGGAGGAAAGAAGGTTTGAACACAAACATAGAAAAGGGTTCTTCACGGTAAGAGCAGTGAGACTATGGAACTCTCTGCCTGAGGAGGTGGTGATGGTGAGTACAATAATGGAATTCAAGAGGGGCCTGGATTTATTTCTGGAGTGTAATAATATCTCACAGGGTTTTTGCCTTCTTCTGGATCAACTTGTAGGAAATAGGCCGAACTGGATGGACAAATGTCTTTTTTCGGTCTTATATACTATGTTACCTCTAGTAGTTTTCCCTCTAGTAGGGACCTGCCAATAAGGGGGGTGTGAAGGACAGGAGATCATGAGTAACCATGACTCTTCTCAGGCAGTCATGATTCTTTTCGAATCCTGTGCTGTGATTATTGTTATGCTGGTTCTTGGCAACCACTTTTAGCTCACGAGCCACATCACTGAAATCAGCGTGTCTGTCACTACTTTATCCTGCCCTCAGTGAGGTCAGCATAAAGTTGAAGACAGGTTCCCTTTCAAGATTTTTACTTGCAGTACATATACTGTACGACCCTGTTCAAAACCAAAGTGTGAATTACCTCCATGAAGTGAGAGGCATGGATATGACGCCCTCATTAGGTCCTTCAGCAAACCATCTGCATGCTCTTGCTTGTCAACAAATATAATGACTGATCCCGTTTCTTGATAATGCCCCAAAAGCTCAAGCAATTTAAGAAATTTCTTGTCCTCCTCAATCACAATCTAGAAAAAAAAAAAAAAATTGACAGTAAAAAATGAACATACCACAGGATAGTCAGGTACAGCACAAATACATTCCCTATCCTGATAAAAGATTAATATGTTACTATGAAAGGTTGGTGGCACGGAATTAAAAGTGCTTCACCAAGTTTTACAGTAACATAATACACAACATACCACTGGCATCACAGTATACGATATATAAAAAATGTATTTCTCGCTCGCATCATTGGGGGACATAGGACCGTGGGTATAGCTGCTGCTGCCACCAAGAGGCGACACTAGGCTGAAAAGTGTTTGCTCCTCCTCTGCCGGCTATTCCCTCTCCAGCCTGGAGACAGCATATCAGTTTTTAGCTTAGTGTCGTAGGAGGCAGACCTCCCTGCTTGCAGGGCGGCTTACTTTTGTTATTTTTTTCCTTTTAGATGTGTGAAACAGAGTACCTGGGCCTCTCTGTCTACCCGGGAAGCAAGACCGGTGTCTGGTTCCCTCACCGCCCGACCTCCCCACAGTAGAAAAGGTGGACCAGGGCAGCCTCGCTCCTCTGCTTCCCACCACCTGGATCCGTTAAGACCCTCCCGCCATACCAGACTCCTGGTAGCTGGTGAGTATCTACCACCCCTTCCCCCTTGGCCACGGAGAAGCTCTTTTAAAGGCACCGACTTTAAACTGTGTGCCCCCAGCTCCTTTGCAGACCTACCCGCGATTCAGGTCACACCCCCTCCAGGATTGTTCACCAGGCGCACCCCTTTGGGTTCCTTCCTTTCGCCGACCGGAAGTGACATTGTGATCGGCCATGGGTAATTGATTTAGACTGCAGCTTCTTAGGCCACAATTCACGCCTTTTGACGCAGGGGGCGGGACCAGGCTTCCCATCGCGGCTCCGTGGGAGGATACTGGGCATCCCCACGCCTTGCTCAGCTCACATTTCTTCTGGGAACACAGGACCTCGAATCCCCGGCAAGCTGGTAGGACGGTTATACCCCTCTCCAACCTCGAGACCAGTATTAGGTCTGGTTAGCAGCCATGTCCGAACCCGCTAGCGACCCTCACAAGCCATCACTTATTATGCATGCACTAAATGCAAAATTAAGATTCCTTGCGGTCAGCCAGATTCCACATGCTGTGCGCCCAGGCAGGTTCTGCCCCCCGAGCCTACGCAACTGCATGACCACCCTGACTGTGTGGAACCGGACTGGGCCTGGGCAGTGGAGGACCCATGGAAAATGTCCCAATCCACCCTCTCCATCATGGTTCATTTGGTTGATAAATCCCCACCTGAACAGCTTAGGGGCAGACCTTCGCGCAAGGTCCACAAAAAAAGTTATTTGGCAGCCTGAATGGTTTATAATGGCTGAAAACACCACCAATGGGCACCAGTCACTTTTCTTCTCAGAAAAAAATAATAAAAACTAAGTACTTTTATAATATATTGAACAGATGCAGTTTTGTGGAGCAGTGTCTGTGCCATGTCACAAACATGGACAGCTGAAGCAGCTCTGTGGGAAGGACACATACTGTGACTGAAATGTAAAACTTCCAACTATGTAATTGGCACCGAAACCAGACAAGGGACTATTTCTGACCTGCAATACCAGGATTTTCAGGTTCTGAATGGAATCTAGACTTACATTTTGCTGTGATCAAACTAATTCCTGGAAAATGTCATTTTCTTACCACATGTTGTTCAACATCAGAACATACAACACTTCTTCCTCCAACTTGGACTTCAATAGGCTTGCTTAATATTCTTCTCGCTAAAGCTTCCATGGCTCTTGGGAATGTAGCAGAGAACATGACAGTCTGTCTGTCTGGTCTGACATTGTCTATGATTCTCATGACCTGTCCAAACGGGAAAGGACCATTATATGCACAATAGTACCAAGCCTTTCTTGAGGCAACACTTCATAACGATAGTTTACCTGTGGTTCAAAGCCCATGTCGAACATTCTGTCTGCCTCATCCAGCACAACATATGTAGCCCGCCGCAGGTTCGTTACTCGACCTGTACAGTAGAAAGTCAGAGAGAAAAGAAAAGGGTAGGAAGGCGTTAGGTAGAAGAGGTCAATTTTACAACTCTACTTTTTAGTTCTAAAATTAAATCTTTCAAATGAAAAAGAGAACTCCTAAAAAACTTCACTTTACTAAGAACACCCCATAAGGCTATAGAAAAGGCCCTCTGGTATCTGGTTGGGTCAAGCCTACTCTTGCGTACCATCGCATGGCTAGGAGGACCTGTAAATTCAGCCCTCTCCAAGCACACATCTTAAAACTAAGACTGAGGTGGAGCCTGGAGCCACGTCAGGCATTTTATGACAGCAGTCACCTAGGAAAGAACATATTAGAGATTACAGCGCATGTGTGGGAAGCAGAGAACCCATACTAAATGCTTCAGATAAATCCGCTGGTTACCCTGGAGAACAAATCACACAGATCTCAACGTAGTTCTAGTGTTTTAGACTATAAATTGTTAAGCAGTGGATACCAGTGTACCCAGAAATATGTTAAGGGAGCACATACAGGGGTAAATGCCCCTTCCAGACTTCATATTGTGTTTAGCTTAAAAAGTTATTTGACTGTTTAGGACATCTTGTCTCTTAAATGTTTTGAAGAACATGTGGCTCAACCACTGTCTCATAGTACAAAGAGGTTTCTAAAACAGGGACACAGATATCCACCTACCAAAGGGCATTATAGAGTTAGAAAAAACAACAACATTGAAATGTGAAGACCGTTCTAGTCAACATTTTCCTCTTGGAGCAGCAGATAATGACAATCTTCAAACACCTTACCATCCTTCCAGTCGTTGTGTTGCTCTAATCGTTGCACTCTGAAAAACCTACCTTACCAGAGAGCAGTCTTGGAACTCCAGTTCTACTTATCTTGCACGGATATTTTTTTTCCACAGAAGTTAAACAATGTAACAGTTTAGTAAAGGTTTTTTTTTTGCAGAGCATAAAGTGATAAAAACAGACAAGTTCAACATGCAAATGACTATATGAAATCCATTACGCTGACATGATTGGGTTAGAGCGGTAGAACATCTACATAAGAATACATGGGGATCCAAAACAATTACTCTAAGTCAGGCATGCTCAACCTGCGGCCCTCCAGCTGTTGTAAAACTACAACTCCCACGATGCCCTTCTGTAGAATGATAGCTTTAGGCTGCCAGGGAATGATGGGGGTTGTAGTTTTGCAACAGCTGGAGGGCCGCAGGTTGAGCATGCCTGCTCTAAGTAATTGTAAGATAAGTTGGGTAGCACAAGTGGCCATCTTGCTTTAGCCTCATTGTCACTGGGGTTTTTAGTGCTTTGCTATAAAAAAAAATATATAAAATACTATGAATAACGGCTGGTAACGGCAGGGTGACTGGGCAGCTTTATTGTATTCAGATATGGCCCCGTTAACATCACTTTGTCCATCTACTACCACAGGCTACCCATCACTTCCCACTAAGAGAAGCCCTTCCAATATCCAATAATGCTGGCCCAGGGCTAGTTCGGCAGTTCTTTTTATAGGAGGCCATCAGTTCATCTACAGTATGACTGCTGTATGCAAATACTTAAATAAGACTTGTCGGTTAAAGTACCTACATTCCCCATGTAATAGTTCTACAGCATCTATTCTCATAATTCTATGTTGTACCACTCCTTGGTATTTCTGCTAGAAGTTTATGAATAAATTACTAGCCGTTTGCAATGGAGGAGGTCTATATGGATGTTACCAGTTGGGCGCAATTGAACTATACAGTCAATGGAAGGCTCTTCCCAATGTCTTTGGCCCCAAGGTACTGAAGCCCAGCTCCTGTCCATTTCAATTGCAGTACCCGGCATGGTCACTACACCGTGAACAGAACCTTGTGCTTCTGGCTCCAACAAAAGTGCCTGAAACAGCTGGGTTGCCAGGTACTGATGAACTGTCCTGAGGATAGGCCATGAATATCTGAGCAAAACCCCTTTAATGTACTGCTCACTTTCTACAGGGTGGCCCACGAAAAAGTAGCCCATCTCCAATATCTCCAAATCAAACTAATAGTGAATCTGTCTTAGTTGTCCACAGCGACCAATCAGAGCTCAGCTTTTATCTTTTCAGAGCCCTGTAGGAACTGAAAGCTGAGATCTAAATGGTTGCTATGGGCAAATAAGACCTTCATTATTTTTTAGTTTGATATAAGTGACCTATTGTGTCAGAAACATGGTGTTCTACCTGGAAAAGCGAATAGCGATCAAGGAAGGCTATGGGCAAAGCAGATCGGTTAAGAAAATGCAAGAGATCTTTGCTGACAAGTACCCAGGAACAAAACCACCAGCTAAACGTTGTATTCAGAGCCTGGTTCGAAAGTGGCATCAAACTGGCTCTGCCGCAAATATGAAGAAACCGAGGCCTCCATCGATCAGGACGGCTGAAGTTGTGCATGAAATTCAGCAGTGGATTACAAGCAGCCCTCAAAAGTCAACTCGAGGACTGTCTCAGCAAGTTGGTATATCCACGAACCGCCACTTCCACCAAATGCCAATTTTCTGGTTTTGAACATGAATAGTGGTCCAATTTTCTTCAAATCAACTGTTAATTCCGCAATTTACCAGGACATACTTGAGCAGTTTTGCAACCAACTAACTAAATGTCCTGCTTTTTCCAACAAGATGGGGCAACATGCCACACCTCACAGAACTCACTGGCACAGGTTCATGAACTGTTTACAGAGGAGCGAACTGTTCCCCCTACATGTCCAAATCTAAAACACAAAGTGTACTCTAACAATCCACATACCATGTATGAACTCAGGAAAAACATCACAAACACTATCCACAGCATCACAAGCAGTATCTGCCAACATAATCAGACGTGCCCAAAGATGCATAGATGTGAACGGGGACCTCTTTCAGCATCTTTTGTGACTTGTGGGTAATCTAAAAAAAACAGTCCACTTGCTCGTTCATCTGGTCACACTATTCATGGGCCACCCTGTATTAAGTGATGGCTTCTCCTCTGGACAGACCCCTTCATCTATTTGGGCATAGCTACTGTTTGAAACAAGGAGCAATAAAAGGCAACCTCAATCTACTGTCTCGTAACCAGCATGTTTTTACTTAAACCAACAGGACAAGATCGCTTAATAGAACAGGGATTTACTAAAATATTACAGCTCTTTGTATTGAAACGTTTAATATACAATATATCAATACAGAGCAGTCCCTAAAACATAAGCCTAATTTATTAGACTGTTTCAGCAGTCTCCGTGCTGGCGGACACATTTTGTAAATCCCTTCAAAAGTCTTTAAGTTACATTTACTTTAAGTTAGAGAGGAAAAAAAAAATTAAGGGACAAAGGAACCCGTGCTACAGGAAAAAGTGCTTTAGATAACATCCTAAGACTGTGGGATTCATCACACAGATATCAGGTTGTCTATATTATGTAAAGTGTGGAAAAAATTTACCCAACCCTATTAAGAACTGGGAAGCTAGAATCACGTGGGAGCTGGCAATGTGAAATCACATGCCTTATGTCAGCAGATCCACCAAACGTTACAGCGCCAGAATCTTAGTCCGAGACAGTCCGAACAGTATAACTAGGATTCAAATGCAAATGTTTAAGCTGCTGTGTGTAAACCCTCCCCAATAGAAAATAACTTACTACGAGTCCAATGGATCGACTATATGAAACCGATTAAACATGGAAGTGTTCCAGTAAAATGGGTGACCCGAGAGAAACCAGGACAGACCGGCATTTCATTCAGCCTCTTCTCCCCCTCACTATTTTCATTACAGCATATAACTGCTGTGTAATTATTATTATTTTATTTTATTTTTTTACTTTTTGGCTCAACAGGACAATAAAATTGATGGCACATGGTCAGAGACGCTGCTGTGCCCTTGTGATCAATGTTGGCCGTGCAGCTCCTTCATTGTGCTGGCTGATCGGGAGAAGTAGCTCAGAAGAACACTTAAGTTTCAAATAAAAGTTCTAGATAAAGCAAAACAAATACATTTGTAAAATGAAGATAAAAGAAAATATCAGTCACAATAAATAAAAGGAATTACCATTGTTTGCAGCTAACATGTCAATCATGCGACCTGGGGTACAGACTATTATCTCCGCACCTCGCTTGAGTTCAGCAATCTGGAAAGAAGCAAGAGTAAGGAATCAGAGTAATATGAAGCTGTAAATCATGGATCTAAGTCAGGCATGCTCAACCTGCGACCCTCCAGCTGTTATGGAAGTTGAAGTTTTACAACAGCTGGAGGGCCACAGGTTGAGAATTCCTGATCTAAGTGGATAAGTCGTTGACAGGGCCATTATTATTTATAATGCTTTGCGTCTGTCAGACCTCCGCTGTATGATATATACCGACAGCATTATGCAAGTACAAGTCATAATGGGAAATCATGCTCCCACGTGTTCCCCGCAGCGGACATGCCCAACTAACATTAGCCTTGGGGTACCTGCACATGGGTGCAGATCAATGTGTAGAAGATTTCAGTGCATTTTAGCACCATATCCGCACTAAAATCCGCAATTTCTCACAGCGGTTTATGGTGCACATGTGATGCAATTTTGTTGCAGATCTCACCCTTCATCGGAAAAGGGTGAAATCTGCAGCTGAAACAAAACAAAAATTAGGAAATCTGCACGACAGATCAATTTCTGCAGAGAAAAAAAATCTGCGAAGTGTACATGGGATTTGTGTAATCTTATACACTGCTGGTACTGTACAAATTCCACAATGTGTGCAGGTGGCCGCAGTGCCTCACTACTCCTATGTCTGCCTCTTGTTTATCTATATGATGAAAGGCCATACTGAATAAAAGGCTATTCGTTCCAAGCACGCATAATCTGTCACATTATCCGAGTGCACATGTGCAGGAACATATTTTTTCGGATACCTGTTCGCTGATGCCGGTTCCTCCGTATACACAGACTACCCTCAGTCCAAGAGTCTTGGAGAACTTCTTGCACTCTTTTGTTATTTGTAAAGCCAGCTCTCTAGTAGGTGTCATTATGACCGCTAAAAAGAAAGATATCAAACAATTCAGAATTTTATAAACACAGAATTTAAGAAATTATTCACTTTTAAAAAATGTCAAAGTAGTTTTCGAGCCCAAGATCCCCCCCCCCCCCATACAAACGACTAAGGTAATTTTATACTATAAAAAACAAAAGCAGTAATACTTTCCTTGCCAATCTCTGCTTCTAGGCCAACACTTCCCGGTCCCGAGTAGTGATGTCACGCCATGTTAACGCTGGAGCCCAGTAAATCAATACAGTCAGGGGACCAAGGAAGCACCAGCACAGGGACTGGTATGGTTAGTATTACTCCTATTTTATTAAAGGGGTTATCCTGGAAAAGGCAATGATGACCTATCCCTTGGATAGAATAGAACATAGAAGAACAGAACATGTTCTATATTTTTGCAGGAGTAACAGAACAGATGTGGATAGCACACTGTGTGCTGTCCGCATCTATTGCTGCCCCATTGTAGTGAATCGGTCCGCAGCCGACCTGCACAAAATGTGGACCTGACAACGACAATAACCACAACAACAACGGTCGTGTGCAGATGGGAGAAACGTCCAGAAACTCATCTATCACTCCAGCAATCTGGGCTTTATGGCAAAGTGGTCAGAAAGAAGCCTCTACTCATGTGAAATACACAGGAAAGCCTACCTGGAGTTTGCAATAAATAAAAAAGCAACTAAAAGGACTGTTAGACTGTCTCTGGTCTGATGAAGAGATTGAACTTTATGGCCACAATTCGGAGCGTCATTTCTAGAGGAAACCAGGCACTACTCATCACCTGCTCTATACCATCGCTAGAGTGAAGCATGGTGGGGGCAGCATCATGCTGTGGGGGTAGTTTTTGTCAGTGGTCCGTCCGCAATGCAAAAAAGTAGTGCATGCAAAAACTATGTAAGTCTATGGTGACTGGTCCGGCGCCCATAGACTTACAATGGATTTAGTGACTGATCCGTCTTGTTCATTTGGGATATAATATAACCGGATCCGTTCTGAACGTATGTGATGGTTGTATTATATACCAGATGCACTTTTGCTGAACCCATGACTGAACCAGCATAAACGCAGATGTGAAAGTAGGTATTACCATGCAACTAATTCTAGCTCTGGGTGCGTAATTTTGTCACTGAGTGTATATGGAGTCCATACACCAGACTCTCAGCTCTAAGAAGACAGCAGATTAATTTCCCAATCTATCGGTCTCAGCACATGGACCCCTACTGATCAAAACTTCTGACATGCTAAAAGTTCTGTAAGACATTAGTTAGTGTTTAAAAAACTGAAATTACAGTTGCGTTTTTAGTTCTGTATTTAGAAATTCATGCAACATCCAAGAATAAAGTCAGCACTCCGTTGAAATATGCAAAGTGTTCTTTTACTCCAAAAGCCAAAATGTTGTTTTAGATTAGAAGAACACTTTGCCGGTTCAACGGAGTGCTACCTTTATTCTTGGATAAAGGAGTTCCATTCATCTGTATGGGAATGCCAGAGGTAGATGATCACTCAACAATTACATACAGATGGATGGAGTGGTAGTGTGCAAGCTCAACTGCTGCTCCATTCAAAAGGGGGCACAGCACCCCATTATTGTGATTGGAGAACCATCAGTCAGACACTTATCACCTTTCCTATGGATAAGGGACAATTTAAGCTTGGCTCAACCCTTTTAATGGAAGACATGGTAAATTTTAGTTTCGGTCAACCGATTGAGGGGAATGTCTATATATTAAAAAAAGAAAAAAATCTGAAGAACTTGATTAGAACACTTACAAATTGGTCCTTCCCCTTCTTCTAGAGGTCTCTGGTCCATAATATGGCGAAACATAGGCAGAAGAAAAGCAATTGTTTTTCCACTTCCAGTTTTAGCAATGCCAATTAAATCACGACCAGACATGACTGCAGGAATTGCTTGCGCCTGGATTGGTGTTGGTTTCTCATATGCATGTCTGATGAAAGAATGAACACTTTATTAAAATGGGTTTTCCACGACCTACCCTCAGGATAGCTCACCAATACCTGGTCAATGGGGCACCCTACTATCAGGCGTTTGACAGGGCTACAGAAGCCGTTCAAACAATACAACACGCGTCTGATTTGTGAAAATGCTGATTTCGGTTTTTACCAGCGGCAAGTACCATTTCTAGTAAATACATAAAATGGCTTGGAAGCGCAAGTAGTTCTTTGCTTCACCACTAGTGATGGCTGAATGTCACCTTAGAAAGCCGTTAAAAAGCTGTGAGGTGCGTCTGTCCACTTAAGGAACAGTAACATCACAGCTTTTTGCGTGAAGATGGCAAGAATGCGAATATCTTAGCAATAAGCGAATTTCCGCTTATGAAATTCGTTCACACTTCGTTTTGTGGTAAATGGTGAACTGCATTATGGAATCCGTTACCTTCGGACCATAACGCAATTCTATGACGGAATGCATAACTGAATCTTTTTAGAGGCATTCTGTCATAATAGAAGTCCATGGGCTGTAAAACGGATCCGTCACGTATCCGTTATGCAGGAGAGGACGGGATCAGGAGAGGACTCCCCTGCATAACGGAAACTGGACGGATCCGTTTTGCAGCCCATAGATTTCTATTATGACGGAATTAATAACGGAATGCCTCTAAAGGCATTCTGTTATGCATTCCGTCATAGAAGTGCGTTATGGTCCGTGGTAATAGAATCCATAACGCAATTCTGCTTTTACCACAAAACGACGTGTGAATGAATTTCAAAATATGAAATTCGCTCTTCTTTAATCTTAATACCGACCAGTGTAGTACAATCCCCGATGCGCATTTCACATCTCACTTCTTCCGAGGAAGCGAGATGCAAAGCGTCCGTCGGGGCCTAAACTTTAGAGCATTCCGTCATACTAGAATAGAAGTGTGGTCAGTATTAAGGTATATGCAGTGTGCATTCCCTAGGCACTTTATTCTGTAGGTTAATATAGATATATTGCTTGTGGTGTGAGATTTTGGTCTGGGCCGTGCTACTGCTAAAGGGAATCTATGCATTGTGATTCTAGATGTTACACGCCCAGTTTGGGTCTAGTATTGTATGTTTGCTGCTGCTATTGATATTTTAATGTTATTTGTAAAGATTAATACAGGATATCAAGTGAGATCACAACATCTATATGGTCAATAACCCAGAAGCTTGTGACCGAATGAGGATGCCAGTAATTGACTTAAATGCCCTCGGCCTCACTAAAGAGCATTGAAGCTGTAATTCTTATTTTGGCCACCAGGTGGCGTGTCAACATAAGAAATGAGCAATAGTCAGTAATAAACGCTCAAATATTAGCTTTAAAATCATTACAAAAAAATATATATATATATATAAAATAAATTTATAAAAATATAAAAGTTTAAAATCACCCCCCTTTCAACGTGATAAAAAAAAAATATTATAAACATCATGGGTATCACTGCGACCAAAAACACCAGTACTATTAAAATATAAAAATTATTTTCCCCAATACAGTGAATGACGCAACGGAAAGAGTCAAAATGGCCATTGCTTCTCTTACCCAAAACAAAGGTAATAAAATGTGCTCAAAAAGTCACACCCTCCAAAAGGTCAATAAAAACTACAGATTGTCCCGCAAAAAAATGAGCCCCCACACAGCTCAGTATATATAACTATGAAAACGTTATGGGGGTCAGAATATGGTGATGTGAAACAAGAAAACAAATTGTTTTTACAGTATTTAGACTTAAAAACCTATAGAAATGGGTATTGTTGTAATTGTACTGACCCAGAGAATGAAGGCTATAACACTCTTCCTGAACATTACATTTTGGGGTAACACTTTTTTTTCTTTAAAAGGAATCCGTCAGCCCCCAAACATCCCCCAAACTAGAGTAAGTGTTTTATAGCGTTCGTAAGTGACAGAGTCTGGAATTCGGGGCTGACAGATTTCCTTTATAAAAAAATAAAAAATAAAAAAGGAAGTTGGGGGATCAGGCAAAGCTGGACCACAAGATTTTTTTCTTGCTTAAAAGTGTGTCTTATAGTCTAAAGATATGATATGTTTATTTCCCTGCCAAGGCCTCATGCTCACGACCGGAACGGACACGGAAAGAAAATATGTTCGTGTGCATGAGTCCTAACAAAGCCTATCTGCAGCAGCATGTACAATTCAGAAACACAAAGCCTACACAGGGAGTTTCTTCTGTGGCAGACAGTAAAAGGTCTTAGGACATGCCACCAACAATGGACATCATTTCTGAATCACAACAGAGGTAAGGAGGCCCATCAGGAGTGAATCGGAGCACAATTACAGCTAACCGCACCTTACACACGGCGGCGTATCATGGGTCTAGAATGTACTGTACAGACACAGAAAATTCCTTACTTTTTCAGCGCATTCAGAATCTTCATAGATATGCCACACTGCACCCAGGTTTTAATTGGTTTAGGACAATTTTTACCCTTAACTATAATTCCTTCAAGTTCAAGTCGGAAGGCACTGACCTCTGGTAAGAAAAAAAAAGCATGAAGTAATAACTTGATTACCAATTCATGGTAAATAATACGTTTTCAATGACTATAAAAAGTCAGGTAATCAGAAAGAAAAACAATGCATGCAGCGCAGTTTCCAAAAAATGTGACTACACAAAACATTAAGTTCTTCGAAATGCAGGCAAGTAAATTCTCTCAGTAAAAATAACTGCTCTCTGATGGACAGGACACACACTGATGTAAATTTCTCATAGCTGATGCTCAAAATAACTGATCCGTTTTGTTTTGTTCTTTCAACGGATCAGAAGAACGGAAAGCTGATCTGTGGTGTGAACTCGGTCTTACTAGATTTTTTACATGTGAAACTGGGGTTGTGCAGCAATTTATATTGATGACCTATCCTCAGCATAGGTCATCAATATCCGATCAGTGCGAGTCTGATTTGTTCAGCATCCAGATGGAAACAAAGAAAGTTGCATGATCATGCAACCACCATGCTATACCCAGTCTATTCAGACTGATCAGTAAAAGTTCATCTGAAGTATGGTTGCAAAAAGCAGTGCCAAAGACTTCAGCGCTGTCTTATATCTGCGCTCCCATCCAGTTATTGTCAGTATTCATGAGCGGTGGGCTCCCCACCCTGCCTACGCTGATTGACCGCTTTCTTCCCATTGCTGTGGATAGGGAAAGAACTCCCAAAATGCTGGGTGGGCAGGGGGGTAAAGCTTATATCCTCTGGGGACTCCTGACCTATGTGGGCATGACGTAAACCAGAACTGCTGCTGTACCCCCCATATCAAGACCCTTCTCTCCTGGACTGTGTGACCACAAGTAGGAGCACCGTACCAGTCCCTACTTCAGTATATAAAGCTTAGTTTTTGACCAGTCCCGCATTTCGTATAAAGCTCTTACTAGTGTTTATACTGACCGCTGAGGACAGTGATTGGCTGCAGTGGTCATGTGCCATATCCAGGGACGTCAACACTGCAGTTTGTGAACAGCAGCAGGAGCACCAGACCAGCTCCACAGAACGGTGTGGAAGAAAGGGGCGAGTATGTAAGAAACAAAGTCTTATATGAAATGCTTTTACCTTCTGGTGTCATCTTGGCTAACTCTGGAACTTCCACATAAAAGTTTTTCCTGTAGGGCTCATATTCTATCTTTCCATGATCCACTGGCTCCAGGAGTTTGCGCTGCTTTGTCTGAAATCCGGTCAAGGCAGTCTGAAGATCAACCTCCTCCTCTTCTGAAGAATACTAAAATGATAACGAGTACTTTAAAGGGAATCCGCCAGCAGCTTCAACCATGCTAAACTGCTGACAGCATTAAGTAGGGCTTAGGAGAGCAGGACAAACATACCTTTTATTATCAGGAATAGGGTTAGGCCCCTTTCACACGAGCGAGTATTCCGCGCGGGTGCAATGGGTGACTGAACGCATTGCGCCTGCACGGAATCCGGACCCATTCATTTCAATGTGTCTGTGTACTTGAGCATATTCTATATTCTGCGATTTTCACGCAACACTGGCCCCATAGAAATGAATGGGGCTGCATGAAAATCGTGCGGATGCGATGCGTTTTTCACGGATGGTTGCAAAGAGATGTTGTTCGTAAACATTCAGTTTTTTATCACTCGCGTGCAAAACGCATTCAATCGCATTGCACCCGCGCGATAAAAACTGAACGCAATCGCAAACTTGCTTGTCACTTACGTTGTCTTAGCCAATCACATACAGCTTGCAGTTGCAAGACATGCATGCTATATATTGAGTTTCCCTAGAGAGCCAAAAATCTACCCTCCCATATAATCTAGGAAAAATCCAAGTCTGAGTGAACAGATTCTGTTCACAACTTTACTACAGCTTATACAGGGTAATATCATGTAGATATGCAAGCTGACCCACCCCACAGGAGGAGAAAAGCAGTTGCAGACTCAAATGCTGTGTTCACAAGTATTTGTCACCATAGCATCTGAGAAGCACGGTGATCAGGGAAGCCATTCGTTGCAGGTGGTAGCCTTGATCCTTCTAAAAAGTTGAGGCTCCTATGGAGCCCTGCGTGTGACAAGTCTAAAGGAACGTATTGAATGTCCCATAGGCTGCAATGTTAATTCTTTAGAGTCTATAGGACAAGAGATATAACAATCGCATGTTCAAGTCCCCTAAGGGAACTTAAAGGTGCTGCCGAGGAAGAAACATGGATGTTTTCTTCCAGAAATAGCATCACACCTGTCCATGGGGTGTGTGTTATTACTGCTCAGATCCAATGAAGTGAATGGTGGTGAGATGCAATACCACACACAACCTGTGGACAGGTGTGGTGCTGTTTTTGGAAGAAAATCAACCATATTTTCAGATCCTGGACAATCCCTTAAAGAGGACCTTTCACCAAAAAAAAAAAAAAAAAAAATGTGTAATAGTGTTATATTACCTTTTAAGGGACCTGCCCCTGAAGTCTTCACCATATATTTTTTTTTTAAATGACCCCCCGTCTGGCCGCCTTTGTCCCCGATATGTTCTGCGCCTCATATGCAAATGAGGCACAGAAAGTTATAGTAGGCGTCTCCTCGGATGTTCTGGTGGGCGTGCCTGGGCGTTTCTCCTCTCCCCCTGGCTGCGAGCGCATCCAATAGCAGCGCTCGGCTCTTAGCCAGGGAGAAGAAGCTTGTGTGAATGCACCCTAATTCAACAGATTCCAGGTCTAGCAGGCACACACAGCATTGTAAATAATTATAGTGCTGTGTGATCCCATCAGAGGTCAGAACTGGAAAATACAGTGCCACGTGCATTAATCGGGATGACACGTCTAACATATTGCAAAGCTTTCACTTCTTTGATCAACGTGCATGGAATTCTTAAAGTGCAGTAGTCCTTTCATAAAAGGTTTTACATGCCGTAGTGACGGGCTGATCACCGTGCTCAGCCTAGCATTTCTGTCCCTTCATTGCAGAAACTGCAGGTCGTGTCATATGGATGTTACACTTTTTCTGCAAATACAGAAATTACACTTTAGTCGAAGAGGTTGCAACAAAAATATTACCTCCATAGCATCTTGGTCATTCTCCATAAGTTCTCCTTTCTTTTTTGTGGTCTCCACACCATCCTTTTTCGTAGTCAGCACAGTAACTACCTTTGTTACCGTTGGTCCACTTTTCTGTGATAAAACAAAAGGTACACAAAAAAAGGTTGAAATTTAAAATCAAGCTCTCAAGACTAAAGTATCCCACCGTTATCAATTCCCCCAATATAATGCTACGTGACCAGTGCAACCAGTATGGAAATCGAACATCCCACTGTTCTCATTGTATGAATGGACTGAGCAGAGGCTGCTGGAACATGGCAGTACCTGTGCGCTCTAGTCATAGAAGGATTATGCTAGATAATTACTGTAAATCATTCAGATTGGCTCAAAGGTCATTTTATTCTTTTAGATACGGTCGCTACTTGTAGTATTGCTAGAAACATCTTAAAACCACAAGTCTCCTGCACCTCTTTTATAATACACTTCTAATACGTTCAGAAGATGCTTTACAAACACTCAATGTATCGTCAGGTCTTGTTCCAAACACTCAGAAGACCATTAGTGGTGCCCACCTTTTCACTTCCACCTTTCACACTGCCCATGTTAAACTTCTTTACTTCTTCTTTGACCTCTTCCATGTAGGCATCCAGAGGATCCAACTCTTCGTCCTCCTCTTCCTGGGTTACCTTCTCTCCCTCAGTTGGTTCATCTTCATCATCTGAGATAGAGACAAAATATGAAAAAAAATTGTCTAAACAAAAACAAACACTGCTCAAAATACGAAAGACCATTAGAAACAGTGACCCACCATCATCATCTTCTAAACTCCATTTCTTCCCTTGTCGCATTTCTTCTGCTTCTCTTCTCAGTTCTCCGATACTTTCCACAACTCTCTTACGTTGCTCTTCTCGCCATTTTTCTACTCTCTCTTTACGTTTCCTCATTTCCTCTTCCAGCTTATTCTGATCAAAATTCTAAACATATAAAAGAATACTAGCTTTATTATTTAGCATTATTTGACACGTCCACATTAACAGTTGCACAAAGACCGGATTTCGGTCAGGAGAGTCCACATAAAAATACCCAATGACCACCTACTTACAGGGAAGTATACCACACGGGTCCATGTCCTGTGCTTTTCAGATGCTCTAACACAGCAAGACTAAGACGGAAAAGAGGCCATTTGCCCCATCTACATGGTATAAGGACCCATTTCTACAGGTCTATAGTGCAGAGCATCAGGTAAATTATTATTTATCCAATGTCAGATTATCAAGATTTCTAGACCATCCTGTTCATCATCAGCTAGCCCAATTAAATTAGGCACTCAGTTTGGCCCAAAGGTCACTTCAGTTCCACTCTGAGGTACTGTCGCAGTCCTACTAGTATACATTGCCAGTACTCATCAATGTACCTTTGCCTCAAGATGGCAGTTGACACCTTTTAATATATCTACAGTACAAAAAAAAGAAAAACCACAGTATTTTCTGCGCTAGGGCTCATTCACACGACTGGTTTGGTTCCGCAAAATGTTTTCTATGATTATGGCATTGTTGCACTTTTTTGTGTCTGCAGAGTGCTGTTGCATTGCCCGTTTTTCCTTCATTTCTAGCCATGGCAGCGTGCACCTGCACCTTGCAGTTGTACTAGAGCGGAGGTGTGGCTAACTCCTGTGGGTCTTGCACCCCTGACCAGCCTGTCTGCCCCATAGGCTGATTTTAATTTAAGTATAAAGCTGTAGACTGCTCCCATTGTATTCATTGGAAGCCATTTGGCACCAGGAGAAGTATACAGTGGGCTCAGCATGCATGTTGGTACCTGTATCCCTGGATTTAATGGAGGCCATTATGACACCAAAAATGGTAAAAAGCAGAGTGGACCCAGCATGCATCTGGAAACTGCACTCCCTGAATTTTATGGTGACTATTATGGCACATAACAGGTAGCATTTAGTGTTAGGTTCCCGTCTGATAGAGATCGCCTTGACGTTTGGCAGACGGGCCTAAATAATTTTGTACAAAATGTATTTGCCAAGAATCTCTAAGTTATAAGCGTAGCACAAGCACGAAAATGTTTTTTTATGATTATGGCATTGTTGTACTTTATTTGTGTCTGCAGAGTGCTGTTGCATTGTCCTTTTTTTCTTTGGTTCCGCAACCGAGCGGCATTT
Source organism: Bufotes viridis (assembly GCA_033119425.1). NCBI lineage: Eukaryota > Metazoa > Chordata > Amphibia > Anura > Bufonidae > Bufotes > Bufotes viridis. The sequence continues at coordinate 372,529,417 of CM065590.1, read as the reverse complement.
TTTGTGGTTCGGGTATGGACCCATTCACTTCAATGGGGCCACAAAAGATGCAGACAGCACTCTGGGTGCTGTCTGCATACCTTGCTCCACTCCGCGGTCCCACAAAAATGGTGAATCATGTCCTATTCTTGTCCGTTTTGGGGACAAGAATAGGCATTTTAATAAAGGACCGCCTGATCTGTTACGCAAATTGCGGGCGTCATCTGTATTTTGCAGATCTGCAAAACACGGCACGGTCGTGTGAATGAGCCCTTATTCAATAAAATGTATCTGTATAGCACCACCTGTTTGCTGCTTCTAATTTCTCTGACCTGTTCACCGAGAAACAAGCACATGCTCAGTTCCATCCCTCAACTGCCACCAGCTGCAGCAGAAAGGACACACCACCTAAACAGACAGCTTGAAATAAATCTAGCAAAACAACCTGAGCAATGAATGGGCAGGCTGGTTCTAGTTTGATTAGTCTGGACTGTTAGAGATAGTCATGTCCTATATGATGTCAGATTTCATTTTTTACATTATTCATTGGATAACCTCTTTAGGCCTCTTTCACACTTGCGTTTTTGTTTCCCGTCCTAGAGTTCCGTCCTCGGGGCTCTAGGACGGAAAGATACTGATCAGGATTATCCTAATGCATCCTGTATAGAGAGAAATCTGTTCAGGATGCATCAGGATGTCTTCCGTTCAGTATGTGAACGTTTTTTGGACGTTGACAAAAGCGTAGCATGCTGCGGATTTGTCTCCGTCCAAAAATCCGGAAGACATGCCGTAACGCCGGATCCGGAATTAATGCCCATTGAAGTGCATTAATCCGGATCCGGCCTTAAACTAAACGTCGTTTCGGCACATCGCCGGTTCCGATGTTTAGCTTTTTCTCAATTGTTACCATGGCAGCCAGGACGCTAAAGTCCTGGTTGCCATGGTAAAATGTAGTGGGCAGCGGGGGAGCAGTATACTTACCATCCGTGCGGCTCCCAGGGCGCTCCAGAGTGACGTCAGGGCGCCCCAGACGCATGGATTACGTGATCCATGGGCATGGGGCGCTCTGACGTCATTCAGGAGCGCCCCAGGAGCCACACGGACGGTAAGTATACCGCTCCCCCCTCCTACTATGGCAACCAGGACTTTAATAGCGTCCTGGCTGCCATAGTAACCTGAAAGCAATTTGAAGACTGATCAGGATCCTGATCAGTCTTCTAATGCTTTCAGGCGACTTGCGTTCTGACGGATCCGGCGGGACGGAAGTGCCCGCCGGATCCTCAGAACGCAAGTGTGAAAGAGGCCTTAAGAGGGAATGTAACGTCCATACCTGATGTGAATGTAGCATTAGCTGTGCTCAGTTTTAGAAGTTGAGTGGTCTGGTTTTTGTTTTCATTTACCTGAAAGCAATCACTATTGTAGCTACAAAAGCGCGTGACTTATTCTGTATATACTCACACTGACATCCTTTTCCTTATCTTCTTCCTTCTCGTCCTTTTTCTTCTCCTTGATTACCTCTGAAATGTCTGTTTTCTCTTTTGATTTTGACCTGAAAAATGTAATTGAAAAATAGTAACAAAAAAGGAAGCTAAAAAAAAAAAAAAAAAAAAAAAAAAAAAGTGAAAAACGGCCCATGATAACCATGACCATGATATCAGAGCATATGGACACAAGGGGGGGGTCCTCTGTAGAAGCAGCTCCTGTTCTGTTGGACAGCTGGAGTGCCGGAGGTTAGCCATCACAGGGCTAGTGCAGCATAAACAGGTAACCCCAGAGTAACAGACAGGAAGCGCCTGCACTGCAATGGACACCATCATGTTTTCTGTTACAGCGCCGGTGACTACTTTCTACCGCGCTGAGGCTCCGCTCTCCCATGTCTTGCCATGGACATGTGCTGATGACTCCGCCATGAATGCTTATACTGTATATGGCAGCACTGATTGATTGAGTTGGCAATTTAAAGGTTATCCATCACCTCATGCAAGTCCTATTAAGTATAGCAATACAAGTGTTAACTCCGCGCACCCGCAAACCAGCCATGGAAGGCACTGAGCAGACCTCTCAAAATCAGCTCCAAAAATGCCTCAAAGCAGCCTCCCATTAACTTCAATGAGAAGAATTATTATTTCATTTTAACATGTGGAAAAAGTGTGTCCTGTCATGTGGCAGAATCAGCGCTGAATGTCCCACTGAAATGAATAGAAAGCTGAAAAAAAAAAAAAAAAGCACCAAAGTCTATGCTTTTCTTTGTGCATTTTCCGCAATTTTTGGTGCAGATCTGCTTCAAAAACCTCAAGTAGAAAATTAAGTGAACACACATGGGTAAAAAAAAAACACTTTGCTCTGAAAAAAAAAACTGATTTTTGAGGTTTTTTTTTTTTTAAATTGGTCGTGTGAACTGGCCCTAAGGCCTAATTCACACGTCCGTAGTGTGTTGCGGATCCGCAACGCACCTTGCCACCAGCCCTATAGAGATGCCTATACTTGTCCGCCATTGCGAGCAAGAATAGGACATGCTCTATATTATTGCGGAGCCGGCGGCCAGAAGATTGGCAGTGCGCTCCGCAAATGCGAAGCGCAGAGCACAGTGTGTGCTCTCCGCATCCATCACTTCCCCATTCAAAATGAATGGGTCGGCACCTGTTTTGCGGACGTGTGAATAGGGCCTAACTGTGCCAACCACAACCTTAAGGCCTCTTTCAGATGGGCATCGTGGGTGTGGGCCGGATGAGATGCAGGCGCATTGCAGGAAACCCACGCGAGTAGGGACGCAATTTCAGTACAATTTCACCTCATCCACTTGATTGCGCAGCTGGCATTATCTTTTTCTTCGAGGACCTGCAAAAGGACATTTGATGACGTCATCGCAGGTCCTGCTGAATGAAGAGAGAAGGAACTATCTTCATTCAGCAGGACCTGTGCCGAAATCAACACGTGGTGAGCGCGATGACGTCATCAAAGGTGCTTTTGCAGGTCCTGAAAGAAGATGATACCTGGCGGCGCGATCAATTGGATAGAGCAAATTAATTTCTTTATTTTTTACCCCTTTATCTTCATTTTACTAAGCATTCTGTATTGAGAATGCTATTATTTTCCTTTATAACCATGTTATAAGGGAAATAATACAGTAAATTGACTTTAAGCAATTTACTTACATCTTCTAGCAACCATGCATGAAAATCGCATTGCATCCGCACTTGCTTGCAGATGCTTGCGATTTTCACGCAGCCCCATTCACTTCTATGGGGCCTGCGTTGGGTGAAAAACGCTGAATATAGAACATGCTGCGATTTTAATACAACGCACAAGTGATGCGTGAAAATCACCTCTCATGTATATAGCCCATTAAAGTGAATGGGTCCGGATTACGTGCGGGTGCAACGTGTTCTCGTCATGCATTGCACCTGCGTGGAATTCTCGCCCGTGTGAAAGGGGCCTAACAGTGCTCCCTTACAGTGGTATAGAGTACCATTAGTAACAGTGCCCCTTATTGTACTTTGTTACTATGCTCCTCTAGAGCGTGCTCCCGCTGAAGTGGACAAGAAAGGGGAATCTAAAGACTGTTGTTCAGTTTAAGCTGTGGATCACAGGGGTCCCAGCGGTCAGCCCCCGGCCAACCAGACACTTATCCCCCTACCTATAGACAGGGGACAAACCTTTTAACCAGAGCCACACAAAGCAAATCCACACCGGGGAGAAAGGGAATTACAAGGTAAGAATGGGTTGTTACCTTTTCTCTCCCTTTTTAGTTTTGCTAGGGCTGGTGGAACGTGAACGTCTACTGCGGTTTTTGCTGGTGGATCGCCTTCGCTCTCTGCTGCGTGATCTTCTCCTCTCCCGGCTCCGCTCTCTTTCTCTGCTTGGCCGACGTCTAGCGTGAGAAGAGAATTTATATCAATAGATTATTCTGTCTTGAGGGTGAAAAATAGGGATGAGCGGACCCGGACGTTTTCACGGGAGTCGGGGTTCGGTGTTCAGGTGATTTCATTATTTTCCGTTTTAACGCGGTTATAGCGGAAAAAATAGACAGAATGCAAAAGAATATGGCGATTTAGGGGGAAAAAATAAATATAAAAAATAAACAACTCACCTCATCCACTTGATCGCGCTGCCACAGTGTCTTCTATCTTCTTTCAGCAGTAGCTGCGATGACGTCATCACAGCTCCTGAAGAATGTCAGCAGGACCTGCGATGATGCCACGTGGTGATGTCATCGCAGGTCCTGCTGAAAGAAGATAGAAGACACTCCTGCACACGATGAAATGGACGAGGTGAGGGGTTTGTTTTTAATCCCTAAATGGCCATATTCTTTAGCATTCTGTCTTAAGGATGCTATTATTTTCTACCATAACCACGTTATAATGGAAAATAATAGTGAAGTACAAGTCCCCATTGACTTCAATGGGGTTTGGGGTCAAGTTCAGGTCCCGAACTTTGAGCTGAAGTTCGTCCGAACCTGGTGAACCCCAACTTCCACAGGTTCGTTCATCCCTAGTAGGAAACCAACAACAATCCAAACCACCTACAATGGACGCTTCCTGTCCCTGGAGCGCGACCTTCTGCGATCCCTGCTACGTGACCTCTCTCTCCTTCTATCGCGGTCTCGGCTCCTTGATCGACGTTCATCTCTTTTAGTCCTCTTGTCAGGCGGTGAGCGACTTTTGGACCTGCTTCCGGAGCGGCCGCGCGATGACGACCGCTTTCTGTAATGTCTAAGTAAAGAAAACAATACCAGTTGAAACCTGTACGTACACACCGGAAAACAGGCCTGAGCCATTTTTCCAGACACTCACAGTGTTGCTGTCCTTTCTAGCAAGTAGCCAGATATTTTCCGTTTTTAACCCAATTTTGAAGTTAAAACGCAGTTTTCTTTGGAAAGAGAAAGGTAGAATCTGGTTGCTTGCTCTGGGCATAAGGCTACTTTGACACTCGCGTTTGGTTCAGAACGGATCCGTTTGTATTATCTGTAACATAGCCAAAACGGAAACCAAAACGCCAGGGTGAAGGCAGCCTCAGCCAGTCTTCCTTTACAGCCGTTTTGATAACTCTCCCCTGTATTGTAGATACATTGCTCATCCTGCACTGATCCCGGGTTAAAGGATGTGTTTATACTGCAGAGCTGCATTCACAATTCTGCTGGCTGCTCCCAGAAATGACTGCAGGGAGCCATTGGGTTGCAATGGCAGTAGGAAGCACATCCACAAATGCCTACGATAAAAGTATTAAATATGTATCTTATATGGCGAATGGCGTAAGGAAAAAAAGTGGTCAAAACAAATTGAGTAAAAATTGATCAAGAAGTCACATAACCCAAATTGAAATCAAGTCTAGCGCCAGCCCGAGGGCCCCCATTCCAAGACTAGCGCCAGCCCGAGGGCCCCCATTCCAAGACTAGCGCCAGCCCGAGGGCCCCCATAACAAGACTAGCGCCAGCCCGAGGGCCCCCATAACAAGACTAGCGCCAGCCCGAGGGCCCCCATAAAAAGACTAGCGCCAGCCCGAGGGCCCCCATAAAAAGACTAGCGCCAGCCCGAGGGCCCCCAGAACAAGACTAGCGCCAGCCCGAGGGCCCCCAGAACAAGACTAGCGCGAGCCCGTGGGCCCCCATAACAAAACTAGCGCCAGCCCGAGGGCCCAATCTACACATGTAGTTAGCCCATGCTCTCTTGTCAAGGGGTATAGAAAAGCTGGGTGACAACCTGTTTGGTGTCTGTATCGACAGCCAGCACCGGCTTACTGAGAATGTTGGGACACCCAATGGTCCCCATGTGGGATGACGGTCACGTGTGAGATGCTGGGTGTTATCATACATCACCCATATCCCCTGTACAGGACGGCACCGTTCTATACACTGAAGGGCTGAGAAGCATTCTGCGACCACAGACAACCGCGGGGAACTACAGGCACCGGAAGACTACGGGCCTCACACGGCAGAGAGACCTCCATACTGCACACCACTAACAAAGCGCAGCACGTCCGTGGCGCAGACCATCCGCTCAGCTTCATAGCCGGCCATAGCACTCACCTGGACTCCCTGCCCATGGCAATGCAGGCCTCTACACCACGTCCAGTTCTCTACCTCCCGCCTCTCCGTCGCCAAACGGTAGTGATGGCGTTGCTCCTGGTAGGTGTGATGTCACCGGAAAGGGCGGGGTCTCGCATCTAAAGGGCGGGGTCTCGCATCTAAAGGGCGGAGCCTCACAAGGGCAGGAGATTGGAAACTGTAGAGAGAAGCTGGATGTAGCGGTTAGGTCTGTGCTTGGGAAGATGGATTTCTGTGGGCTTTATTGTTTTTTTTTTTACTTTGGGCTTTTTTGCAGGTGGCTGAAGGCAGGGGCAGTGATGTTATTTGTATGGGACTGCATGATGGAGGGGCTGAAGAGGGAGGCGTGATGTTATTTGTATGGGACTGTATATTGGAGGGCTGAAGGGAGATCTAGATCTGCAATGTTATTTGCATGGGACTGTATGATGGAGGGGCTGAAGAGGGAGGAGTGATGTTATTTGTATGGGACTGTATGATGGAGGGGCTGAAGAGGAGGAGTGATGTTATTTGTATGGGACTGTATGATGGAGGGGCTGAAGAGGAGGAGTGATGTTATTTGTATGGGACTGTATGATGGAGGGGCTGAAGAGGGAGGAGTGATGTTATTTGTATGGGACTGTATGTTGGAGGGGCTGAAGATGGAGGAGTGATGTTATTTGTATGGGACTGTATGTTGGAGGGGCTGAAGAGGGGGAGTGATGTTATTTGTATGGGACTGTATGTTGGAGGGGCTGAAGAGGGGGAGTGATGTTATTTGTATGGGACTGTATGATGGAGGGGCTGAAAAGGGGAGTGATGTTATTTGTATGGGACTGTATGTTGGAGGGGCTGAAGAGGGAGGAGTGATGTTATTTGTATGGGACTGTATGTTGGAGGGGCTGAAGAGAGGGAGTGATGTTATTTGTATGGGACTGTATGATGGAGGGGTTGAAGGGATAGGAGTCATGTTATTTGCATGGGACTGTATGTTGGAGGGGCTGAAGAGAGGGAGTGATGTTATTTGTATGGGACTGTATGATGGAGGGGTTGAAGGGATAGGAGTCATGTTATTTGTATGGGACTGTATGTTGGAGGGGCTGAAGAGGGAGGAGTGATGTTATTTGTATGGGACTGTATGTTGGAGGGGCTGAAGAGAGGGAGTGATGTTATTTGTATGGGACTGTATGATGGAGGGGTTGAAGGCAGGAGGAGTGATGTTATTTGCATGGGACTGCACATTGCGGGGTAGAGTTGTTTTGCAGAATAGGACTGTAGGTTAAGGGTGGCCAATAAAAGAGTTGCTCCAGATGGGTATAAAGATGTGATCATAGGAATGCTGATGATTGTGTGACTCTTACCTGTTTTATCTTTGGTATTCAAGTCTTTCTTTCCCCAGCCTATGAACGTTGTTTATAGCGCTCCCAGCTGCCCAAGAACTTGGTCGGTGAATCTGATGAGTGCCTGACATGTGAACAGCAGCCTCCAGCTTCCCAGCCTCCAGTGTTAGGCTACTTTCACACTTGCGTTGTTGTTTTCCGGGATTAAGATTCGGCAGAGGAAAAACACTTTCTCGCCCATTTTCCTTGGGGGACACAGAAGACCTTGGGTATAGCTCAGCTCCCTAGGAGGCGTGACGCTAAGAGAAAGCTGTAAGCCCCTCCTCCAGCAGCTATACCCTCAGCCTGGAGAGAGAGACTGCCAGTTTTTGCTTAGTGTCCAAGGAGGCAAGACACTCCCTGCTCTGCAGGGCTGCTTCTCCTTGTTGTTTAATTTTTTGATCTATTTTTACTTTTTCTTCCAGACCATCAGGGACAACAGAGGCGCACTAGACCTCTCTGTTTCTTCTGGGGTCGAGCTGCACCAGTGCCGGTCACCCGCACTGCTGCCTCCCCCACAGAAGACAAGGTGGACCAGGGCAGCCTAGCTCCCCTGCATCCGACCAGAGCAAGGGTTGCCCGCACGCCAAGTTCCTCTTCCAGCGTCCTGCCACTATGGTGCCAGTAGCTGAAGGGGCGACCCTGCTGGAGTAGACTAAGGCCCCTTTCACACGGGCGAGTTTTCTGCGCGGGTTCAATGCGTGAGGAGGACGCATTTCACCCTCACTGAATCTGGACCCATTCATTTCTATGGGGCTGTGCACATGAGCGGTGATTTTCACGCATCACTTCTGCGTTGCGTGAAAATCGCAGCATGCTCTATATTGAAGTGAATGGGGCTGCGGGAAAATCGCAAGCAAGTGCGGATGCGTTGCGATTTTCCCGCATGGTTGCTTAGCAACGGGACCCGATCTTTATTATTTCCCCTTATAACATGGTTATAAGGGGAAATAATAGCATTCTTAATAAAGAATGCATTGTTAAATGAAGAGGAAGGGGTTAAAAATAATAAAGTTAACTTACCTTAGCCACTTGATCGCGTAGTTGCGATCTCTCCTCTCTTTCCCTGCATCAGCTAAGATCTACAGGACCTGTGATGACGTCACATCACATGGTCCAATCACATGGTCCATCTTACCATGGTGATGGACCATGTGATGTGACGTCATCACAGGTCCTGTAGATCTTAGATGCTGCAGGGAAAGAGAGGACAGATCGCGACTACGCGATCAAGTGGCTAAGGTAAGTTAACTTTTATTATTTTTAACCCCTTCCTCTTCATTTAACAATGCATTCTTTATTAAGAATGCTATTATTTCCCCTTATAACCATGTTATAAGGGAAAATAATCAATTCTCCATAAGACCCGTAACCGGACTCAAGTGATGAAGTCCGGCTTCGGGGTGGGTACCAAACATGGCGATTTTTCTCACGCGCGTGCAAAACGCGTTACAAACGTTTGCACCCGCGCGCGAAAAACACGCATATTCCCGTAACACACCCACCTCTTATCCGGGCGTCAAACATGACGCCCGTGTGAAAAGGGCCTAAGGGTGAAGACATCAGATGGTGATTCCCCCCCCCCCCATTCCTCTGGGGATGCTTCTGCCCTCTCCACTGACTGTTACTAGGATCCTAGATCCCCCCCCCTCCTGCAACCCAAGACAGGTTTACTGGCCAGAGCATGTTATCCTGCAGGCTGCAGCCTCAGGACACACTGATGGGGCTCCCTTTCCTCATTTCTGGACCTCCCTGCAGGTGGACCCATCTCTCCTTGGCAGCATAGGGGGCTCTTTTCTTTAATGGGTTTTCTGGGATGGCACCGGCAGCAGCTCTCAGATCAGCGGCCACAGCTGTCCTCCCTGCATTATCTAGGTCCGCACCGCTATTCCTGCAGGCCCCTACTTTCCCAAGGACTCCAGCGGTCCAAGAGTCCTCCTTCTCCCCCCATGCCGCCCTCACAGGGAACTCACGGCCGCAACTCTGACTCTCAGCGCGGCGTCCATCCTCCCTCTGTGGCACTCCCAGGGCAGGATCTATCTGGCTGCCTTTTTGCTGCGCACGGCATGTCTGGCACGGCACATCGGGGGTTAACTTTTGCCGCGCGCACGCAGCTCTCTCCACTGTGTCGGCTGAGGGGCCGGGCCTATCTTCCCGCGCTCCGCTCTCCCTTCCCGCCTCTCCTGACCACCGCAACTTCCATCTCCTGGAGGATTGCCCTGTCGGTCACCACTGCTGCTGCATCTGCTAGCTTTTCTGCTGCTGCTGCCCCAGCGCAGGGTCCGCCACCCGCCTTGCCGCCTCCCATTCCCTCTGGGCCAGTTCCCTGTCCCAGGCCGTGGAAAACCTTACCCATGTAGCTGGCCGTCTTTTGGACATCCTATGTCGCACCCTCCGGGACCACCGCTTCTGCCTCCCACCCCAGTTCTCCCACTCCCAGTGGATCCTCCAGGGCTCGGAATTCTCAGAAGCACCCCAGGGCAGAGAGCGCACATCCTCCTGGGATGCGTCTCTCTCTCCGCCATGCGTGCGCACTCAGTCGGGCCTCTCCTCCCCCAAGGAGACACCCTCTGAGGAAGAATTGGCGGATTCAGATTGGGACATGGACTCGGCTCTGCCGTCCAAACTGGCTAATGCAGTGGGTCACCTCATCACCACTATCCACGATACTTTTCAGATGCACGACGACCCTCCCAGCACTGACCAGGCTGGTGTGTCCTTTCTCCGCCCAAAACAGGTGTCAAATGTTTTTCCACTCCATGCCAATTTTTCTCCTGTAGTCATTGAGGCCCGTTTTACCCGCCCGTTTTACCACTCCCAAGAAGCTGGACATATGTTATCCCTTTCCAGCGGACTGCGTTGCCACGTGGGCGTCCCCACCCAAGGTTGACCCCTCGGTGGCTCGCCTGTCTAAGAACACGGCCATTCCTGTCGCAGACGGATCCTCGCTCCAATCTACCGAGGACCGTCGCATGGAGTCACTCTCCAAAGCTATTTTTGCTGCCTCGGGGTCAGCCCTCAGACCGGTTTTTGCCTCCGCCTGGGTGGGAAAGGTGGTCTCCGAATGGGGTTCACAGATTGAACAGGAATTGGGCTCGGAAGTTCCTATTCAGGACCTCCGTTCCTTGGCTCAGCTTGTAATGCAGGCAGGAAAATTTATCTGTGAAGCCTCTCTGAACGCGGGTGCCCTTATTGCCCGCTCTTCTGCCCTAGCCGTTTCCGTCAGGAGGGAACTTTGGCTGAAGGTTTGGGCGGCGGATGCCATGTTCTCTCGCAGGACTCCCATTCGCGGATTCCCGTTTATTCGGGGCCCGTTTGGAAGAGATCATTTCGGAAGCCACAGGTGGCAAGAGCACCCCTGCCTCGGGCCGCCTGGTTTTGCAGGTGGCGGTTCCTTGATGCCTACGGGTGCTTCGCCTGGGTATTGTGGTCCCTCCCTTCTTGGACTGCTCTAGGACGGCCCATGGTTTCCTGTGTCCCCCAAGGAAAATGGGCAAGAAAACGAGATTTTTGTATAACTTACCAGTAAAATCTCTTTCTTGCTCTTCCTTGGGGGACACAGCACCCGCCCTTTATTCGGTTATTTTCTACATGGTTCTGGTCCTGGTTGCAATAGGAAAAATTGTGATCTGGACTCTTTATTTGCAGTACTACCAATGTAGTAGTATTACACATAACAGTCCAAGAACAGGCCTACAGAGTTCCTTTAAAACAGGCATACGGCCTCCTAGGGTTGATCAAGTTGAATTAAATGAGCCCTCTATTACTGCAATCTGATGTATGGTTGTAGCAAAATCTTCACTTTTGCAAACGAGATGCTCAGAGCACTGGGAGACAGGTCTCAGGGCTCCAGACCAAAAAAAAAAAAGTCAAGGAGCCATTAGCTCCTAATCTGAAAAAGTTAGGAGCCAAATTAATTTTTTAGTCGCCAAATGTAAAATACATATTATGATAAAAAATAAGACTTGTCCTTACAGTGCGGGGAAAGTGGACTGGGATGACAATACGCAGTCCGGCATGCTGCCCAGGTGTGTGGCACAGCACAGTAGGGGCCATCCCTTGCGGCTCTTCAGCGCATGGGGCCCCTGGGAACACTGAACAGAGTCTCGTCCACTCTGGGGTTCACCGGAACCCCAATTTCTTTGGTGTAAGAGCGTCTCAGCCTCAGCTAGCTGAGCAAGGCCTTCAGCTGAGCCCACCAGTAGTTTATTAGCCAGGCAGTCAAAGGGAAGGGCAGACTTCATGGGCCCCCTTGTAGGGAGGCTAATCCTGTAGGGACCTTGGGTTTGTAGGGGGGCTGCTTCCGGTAAGTTGGCCCATCATAGTTCAGGAAGGGAGGGTACATGATTCCAGCCATGTCAGATCAGAGAGTCCTGCAAGGAGCAGGTGGGCTGCGCGGCTGCCCCTATATCAGCCTGTTATAGCAGGCTCCTTACTTTAATGACCGGCGGCCCTGCAGCCTAACGCCTTCACTACCAGCCACACCTAAGCCTCCCCAGCGTGGTGACATCTCCGCACTTACTGACAACTAGACTGATGGCACCCCCGGTCCCTCATACGCACTTGTGGCGGTATGAGGGACCGGAGTGCTCCCTCATACCGACGCACGTGCGGCAACAGATGGAACTGGCCCCAATCGCACTTCGGGCTCACACCAGAGAAGTCCCCCCCCCACACGTTAGCATAAAATTGGAGGCGCGCATGGAGAAGTAGGTAGGTGGGGGGGGGGAATCAGTGGCAGCATAGAATTGTTGGTCGCAGAGAGAGAGAGGTAGGAGGGGGGAATACTGGGCAGTGGCAGCCAGCAAGTGAAGTCTTAGTGGCAAGCTAACCTGTTGGAGCGAGCAGTCGGCGTGGAGAAGTTTCATGAAGACAAGCTTCTGCAGTGTTCAGTGCGGGAGAATGGGGGTGGTGTGAGAGAAGCAGCAGCCAATGGCAGGACAGCGTGTGATACTAGGACCAATCAGCAGCCTCCTCGCTAATAACAGAGCTCTGTACTGTGCAGAGCTCTGTTATTGGCGTCTGCTGCATGAAATCCCGGTTCTTAAAGTGGCAGAGCAGCGGAGGGCCTAGGCGCAAATGGCGACAAGACTACAAAGTCTTGTCGCCATTTTGCAATTCAAAGTCACATTGGCGACCATTTTGGTCGCCATCTGGAGCCCTGGGTCTAACCCCTTGGAGCACCATATCACCTCCTCCTTTCCCCCACTGCTATTCCGGTCATGGCCTTTTTCACAGGGTCAGGCACTGAGATCTCATGTTGGCATCAGTTGCACTTTATCGGCACATGTGCAGTTGATCTCACAAGGCTCTCCCCTCTGAGCTCTGAACTGCTCAAGCGCTGATGATGACATTATAGGCACTTACACAGTGCCGATCTCAGTTGGGACAACTTTGAGAGATCTACCACGCATGCGCCGATAAAGTCTCACCGGTGCAAGCACAACATTTCAGGGCCTAGAGTGAGGATGCCTGACCCTTTTAAACAGGTCATGTGGTCAAAGGCACTGGCAGTGTGCATTCCGTGCTGCGGGTGAGGACCCACTGGAGGGGATATATCAACACTGGCGCAGCGATCTGCCAGTCTTCATCTCTCTGCACTGGTTGTGAGATGCGCCTAATTTATTAAGAGGCAGAAAATCATGCGCACCTCTGCCCTGCCATGCAACAGAAATTGTTCTGGCATAGACTTCTGCTATAACTTCTGCCAGTTTCTGGGGGGGTGTCAGTGCGTCTTATGGGGTGAATCACAGTCTGATCACAGTCAGCTCTATAATAGTATTACTGTCACTTTAGCTCGCCCACCAGCCAAAACACAGTGTTTGCCTGATCGGTCGCCCACACGTGCGTTCACCCACGCCCGCCCCGCCGCAGTGACAAAAAAAAAAAATTTTTTGTGATCACTGCACAATCACTTCACAAGCACTGCGGCGATAAAAAAAAATCAGTTTTGATATTTTTTATCAATCGCAGCGGCTTCTGTACTTCGCTACCTTCCCATTTGTAAGACAGGCTTGCTCTTTTTCTTGGGTAGTCTCAGGGAATACCCCCTAAATTTAGTCGCCCGAATGTCAAATAAGGGATATTCTCCTGAAGAGGCCTACAGGATTCTGACCCAGTCGGATGAGAATGGGAACCCTCATCTGACGAATCTAGCGGGTCAGAATATGAACCTGTAGAAAGCAGTGGCAGTCTGACCCAAAGTTCGGACGAGGAGGTTGAGGTCCCTGATACCACCAGGTGTACCCGGCCCCGTGTCGCTAGACCACAGGTAGCGCAGGATCCGCTTCAAGGGCAGCAGATTGGGGCTGGCGCTGCCGGATTACGTGGTGAGGCATACACCAGCAGCGCAGCCCATCCTGGACCTACTACCAGCACTGCCGTACAACATGGTGAAGTGGCGAGCACCAGAAGGGCAGTTGAAGCTGGTACGGTGGCATGTGCAGTAGTTCCCCCGTTGAAGCCACCGCGCAGACAGGCCCGTAGAGCCCCTAGAATCCCTGAGGTGCTGGCAAACCCTGATTGGCAGCCCCCATCTTCAGCCGCACCATTAGTTCCCCCTTTCACCGCCCAGTCAGGAGTTCGGGTGGAGACAGATCGGATCGGCAGTGGGGTTTTTTGAGCTGTTCTTCACTGCGGAGCTCTTTGACCTAGTCGTGGCATAAACAAATCGGTATGCTACTCAATTTATAAACGCCAACCCGGAAAGCTTCTATGCCCAGCCTTTCCGGTGAAAACCAGTCCAAGTTTCCGAATGTAAAACTTTTATGGGCCTTCTCCTCAACATGGGCCTGACAAAAAAACATAAATTGCAGTCATATTGGTCCACGAACCCAATTCATCACATGCCCATGTACTTTGCTGCCATGTCCAGGACACGATTTGAGACCATCCTGCGTTTCCTGCACTTTAGCGACAACACCACCTCCCGTCCCAGAGGCCACCCAGCTTTTGACCGGCTCCACAAAATTCGGCCCCTCATAGACCACTTCAACCTGAAATTTGCAGATTTGTATACCCCCGCACAAAACATCTGCGTAGACGAGTCCCTTATACATTTTACCGGGCGCCTTGGCTTCAAACAGTACATCCCAAGCAAGCGCGCGTATGGGGTCAAATTGTATAAGCTCTGTGAAAGGGCCACAGGCTATACACACAAATTTCGGATCTATGAGGGAAAAGATCAGACCCTGGAGCAGGTCGGTTGCCCTGACTACCTGGGGAGCAGTGGGAAGATAGTCTGGGACTTGGTGTCACCCTTATTCGGCAAGGGTTACCATCTTTATGTGGACAATTTCTACACAAGTGTGGCCCTCTTCAGGCATTTGTTCCTAGAACAGACTGGCTGCTGTGGCACCGTGCGACCTAGTCGCCGGGGCTTCCCCCAACGGCTCGTTACCACCCGTCTTGCAAGGGGGTAGAGGGCTGCCTTGTGTAACAAAGAACTGCTCGCGGTGAAATGGAAAGACAAGCGTGACGTTTACATGCTCTCCTCCATTCACGCAGACACGACAATACAAATTGAACGGGCAACCAGTGCCCCTCTCAGTCCACGACTATAACCTCCACATGGGAGGGGTGGACTTCAATGACCAGATGTTGGCCCCGTATTTGATTTCCCGCCGCACCAGACGTTGGTATAAGAAGGTGTCTGTATATTTATTTCAATTGGCTATGTATAATAGTTATGTTCTCTACAGTAAGGCTGGGAGAACAGGATACTTCCTCAAATTTCAGGAAGAGATCATCAAGAACCTCCTTTATCCAGGAGGTTCCGTGGCCCCAAACCCCAGTGTAGTGAGCCGTCTACACGAGCGACATTTCCCCAATGTCGTTGCTGGTACCTCAACCCAACCGCCACCCCGAAAAAGATCTTGTGTCTGTAGCAGGAGTGGAATAAGGCGTGACACCCATTATTTCTGTTCTGACGCTCCTGTCGAACCTGCCCTATGCCTAGGGGAGTGTTTCCGGAAGTACCACACTCAGGTACACTTAGGGACGTAGGGACAGCACAACACAGGTAGTTTTTACAATCAGGCTCTAGGGTCTCTCAGGATACTAGGTTTTGAGAGACCCTAACACATAGGGGTGCTGGTGTGCTACAGCAGAATTGTAAAAAGTGGCCTGGTCATTAAGGGTGTTTAAGCTAGGGGGGCTGAAGTGGTTAAACAGCCTTAATGACCAGGCCACTTTTTACAATTCTACACTACACTACTTTCACCGTTTATTGCTCAGTCATACAACTTACCACCCAAATGAATTTTACCTCCTTTTCTTCTCACTAATAGGGCTTTTATTTGGTGGTAATTCATTGTTGCTGACATTTTAACTTTTTTTGATATTATTAAAAAATTACCGAAATTTTTGCAAAAAAATGACATTTTTTTCTTTTTTTGTTGTAATTTTTTTTTTTTTAAAAACTACATTTCTATATAAATTTTTCTCTAAATTTATTGTTCTACATGTCTTTGATAAAAAAAAAATGCAATAAGTGTATATTTATTGGTTTGGGTAAAAGTTATAGCGTTTACAAACTATGGTGCAAAAAAGTGAATTTCCGCCTTTTGAAGCAGCTCTGACTTTCTGAGCACCTGTCATGTTTCTTCAGGTGCTAGAATGCCAGGATAGTATAAATACCCCCCAAATGACACCATTTTAGAAAGAAGACACACCAAAGTATTCGCGGAGGGGCATGGTGAGTTCATGTATCATTTCATTTTTTTTCACAAGTTAGCAGAAAATGACACTTTCTGAGGAAAAATAATAATAAAGTTTCCATTTCTGCTAACTTCTGGCAAAAAAAAAAAAAATCTCTCACGGACTCACTATGCCCCTCAATGAATACCTTGGGGTGTCTACTTTCCGAAACGGAGTCATTTGTAGGGTGTGTTTACAGTTCTGGCATTTTGGGCGGGGCTAAATTGTGAGCAACCCTGTAAAGCCTAATGCTGGGTTCACACTTGAGCGTATTTGATAAGCGCGTTTTACGCGCACGTATTACAACGTGTTTGTGGAAATAGAAAACGCGCGTCGTACGCGCGTTCGCGTGATTGACCACTGTGGCGTTAATCACAGTATGCGCGAAAATACGCCCCAAAGAAGCTCTTGTACTTCTTTGGGTGTAGGGCGTTTTACAGCGCGTTCGCACGCGCTGTAAAACGCTCAGGTGAGAACCATGCCCATAGGGAAACATGGGTTTCTGCCTGTTGAGCTTTTTACAGCGCGTTGGAACGCGCTGTAAAACGCTTAGGTGTGAAGGTACTCGTTGGACTTTACGCCCCTTTACGCACCTAGGCTGCAAAATAGTGGCACACGTGGTATCGCTGTACTCAGAAGAAGTAGGGAAATGTGTTTTGGGTGTATTTTTACATATACCCATGCTGGGTGAGAGAAATATCTCTGTAAATTGACAACTTTGTATAAAATTATTATGGCAATGGCACAGCAGCCTCCGATTCTTCATGGGATCACAGAGGGAGGGAGCCTCCTCCCTCCCCATCACCCGCTGCTCTGTTCTGGCAGCGGGTGATGGTTACCATGGCAGCAGGATGCTTTCAGAGGCGTCCTGCTTGCCATGGTGATATAAGTCTAATCAGACTAATGCTAAATGCAGAAGTCTGACCAGACTAAGTGTAAAAGTAAAAATACAGTACAGTACACTATATAGTGTACTGTACTGTATTATATAGACACCAGACCCACTGGATCTTCAAGAACCAAGTGGGTCTGGGTAAAAAAAAAAAAAAATTAAAAAAGTAAAAATAAAAAAAACACATATCCATAAATAAAAATTAAATACACTACACATTATGTATCGCCGCGTCCGTAGAAATCTGCTCTATAAAAGTATCACATGACCTAACCCCTCACGCAAATACCGTAAACCCCCCCCCCCAAAAAATGGTGTAAAAAAAGCAATTTTTTGTCCCCTTACATCACAAAAAGTGTAATACCAAGTGATCAAAAAGGCGTATGCCTTCCAAAATAGTACCAATAAAACCGTTATCTCATCCCGCAAAAAATTTGCCCCTCCAAAGGACAATCGCCCCAAAAAATAAAAAAATATGGCTCTCAGACTATGGAGACACTAAAACATTTTTTTTTTTTTCCTAAAATGCTATTATTGTGTTAAAGTAAAATAAATAAATAAAAAAGTTTAAATATTACGTATCGCCGCGTCCGTAAAAACCTGCCCTATAAAAATATCACATGATCTAACCCCTCAGATAAATACCGTAAAAAAAAATTAAACAAAAACATTTTTGTCACCTCACATTTCAAAAACTGTAATAGCAAGCGATCAAACAGTTATATGCACCCAAAAATAGTGCCCATCAAACCGTCATCTCATTCCGCAAAAAATGATACCCCACACAGGACAATCGCCCAAAAAAATAAAAAAAATATGGGTCTCAGACTATGGAGATATTTAAACATGATTTTTTTTGTTTCAAAAATATTATTCTGTAAAACTTAAATAAATAAAAAGTACACATATTATGTATCGCCGCGTCCGTAGCAACCTGCTCTCTAACAATAACACATAGTCACTTTTATGGAGTTTCTACTCTAGGGGTGCATCGGGGGGCTTCAAATGGGACATGGTGTCAAACAACCAGTCCAGCAAAATCCGCCTTCCAAAAACCATATGGCGTTCCCATCATTCTGTGCCCTGCCTTTTGGACATACAGCAGTTTACGACCACATATGGGGTGTTTATGCAAACTAAAGAATCAGGGCAATAAATTTTGAGTTTTATTTGTCTGTTAACCCTTGCTTTGTTACTGGAAAAAATGGATTAAAATGGAAAATTTTCCAAAAAATTGAAATTCTGAAATGTTATCTCCATTTGCCCTTAACTCTTGTGGAACACCTAAAGGGTCAACGACGTTTGTAAAATCAGTTTTGAATACCTTGAGGGGTGTAGTTTCTAGAATGGGGTCATTTTTGGGTGGTTTCTATTATGTAAGCCTCAAAAAGTGACTTCAGACCTGAACTGGTCCCTAAAAAGTGGGTTTTTGAAAATTTCAGAATAATTTCAAGATTTGCTTCTAAACTTCCCAAAATGATCGATACATGAAGTAGACATATAGTGAATGTAAAACAAAAACTTTTTTGGCAGTATTACTATGTATTATAGAAGTAGAGAAATTGAAACTTGAAATGTTTCCAAATTTTTTGTAAATGTGGTATTTTTTTATAAATAAAAATGAAATTTTTCGACTCCATTTTACTACTTTCATGAAGTACAATAAGTTACGATAAAACAATCTCAGAATAGTCTGGATAAGTAAAAGCGTTTTAAAGTTATCACCACATAAAGTGACACTGGTCACATTTGCAAAAAACGGCCAGGTCCTTAGGGTGAAATAAGGCTGCGTCCTTAAGAGGTTAAAAAACATTTGGTTCCTTCAGCCACCTCAGAGATCTCTGTTTTTCAGGACGTCCTCCATGACAGCACCCATGGAGGATGTCCTATTGGTGTCTGCAGGGACAGGAAACGAGACAGGTTAAAAGGACCCCTCCCACCCCCTTACTCCAGTGTTTTTCCTGTCCCTGTCAGGATAGGAGGGAGCGAGATAGTCTCCCACATGGGATATAGTTGGAAGGGGCGAGTCTGGTCGGGGGGTACCTACCTCTCCTCTTCAGACTCGGGTCAGCCCCTGCGCCAGCACCTCTCGGGGAAGAGGTCTCCTGGCTACTCCCCGATGCCTCTTTACTGCCGCCTGGATCGGGGACGCCGACGCCGCTTCTCCTCTGGGAGCTCTGGGCTTGGCGGCGCCTCCTGCGTCTCCCTGCGCACGCTGGACGTCGCCCCACATGACCGAAAGCGGAGGCGCGTCACCGAAAACAAGATGGCAGCGCGCATCGGCATGCTGGAGATCTCTGGCCAGAGGTCTCGCATGTCAGGGGGTCGATTTCTTCTTAGGAATGAGTCCCCCCACGAAGAGCAGGAGGAGGTGGAGCCGGGCGGCAACGGGAGGACTGGTAAGAAGGGGGCAGTCCCTATTTAAATGATTGATGGCAACTTGTTTAAGTTGCATCATGGAGGTCCAGGCGTCCATCCAGCATGAGGCTAGTGCAGACCCCCCCGTCCAGGCCCCTGTAAGTAGCCTCTAGAGAGGGTTTAATTAGGGGTTCATGGGTTTCAGGAGCCTAAACGAATTGTTCCTTCCGTTTTTAGACCTCTAAAAAATTGTGACACAAATCGCATGGGGACCCTGAAAAGAAAGGCAAAAAATGTGCAACTTGCCAGACTAGGCTCCTGGATTCATACAAAAAAACGCTATGCTCAGACTGTATCTCAAAAATCCTTAGAGATGAGCATACATCTCTACTCACGGATTTGAGAGCCATTGTCAGAGAAGAGGTTCAGGTGGCAACTTCAGCCCATAACCCAGACCCTATACCGTCTTCCCCACTCTAAAAGAGCCAAGATTCAGGTAGACTCTGAGGTGGAGGAAGAGGAACTATGTGATTCAGAAGGTATGGATGACCATGGCTCAGTGTCTTATCCTCTGGAAGATCAGAGGAGATATTTCTTTTCATCAGAAGACCTCGATTCCATACTCACGGCCATAAGGCAGACCATGGCTATTGAAGAGGAGGAACAGGCGCGCTCAATCGAAGAGGAGATGTTCGGCGGCCTTAAAAATAAGAAAGGGAAGGACTTCCCAGTGAATAAGAATTTAAAGGATCTCAATACTGAGGAGTGGGCCGAAGGAGAGAAGAAACTCTATGTGCCCAGGGAATTTGAGAACCGGTTACGTTTTGATCCCTCAGACACTAAACTCTGGGATGAGGTCCCAAAAGTCGATATCCAGGTGGCCAAGGTGGTGAAAACGACCTTAATCCCCTTTGAGGAAGTGCTCTGGTTAAACCAGCTGGAAAATCACCTGAGGGCTAAAACGCCCAGGGAAGAAATCCTAGAATCACTCCCCTTGCTGAAAATGGCCGCAGGGTTCCTATCTGACACTTCAGAGGAGACCATCAGGTTTTCAGCCAAGTCACAGTCACAGACTAATACTGCTAGACGGGCCATGTGGCTCAAATCATGGTCCGGTGATGTGGCATCTCTGCTCTATACCCTTCTCGGGCTTTTTTGTGTTCGGCCCAGTATTGGATTCTATCTTACAGAATGCGGCTGACAACAAAAAAGGCTTTCCGGAAGAAAAAACGAAAAAAACGCAGTCCTTTCGTAGAGCCTCTGGCCCCAGCCAGACCAGGTCCTACAGAGGGAAGGGGAAGTCAGGACGCTGGAGCTACCCCAAGGGAGGTAGAGGAAGGGGGTTTCTCTTTAACCCTAACACCAGCACAGGAAAACAATGACGCCAGACCAGTAGGAGGGAGACTTGGGAGGTTTGGAAATGTGTGACTCACAATCAGTGGATCCTGGACTCCATCAGGGAAGGCTTCAGAATAGACTTCAGAAGTCCTCCTCCACAGACCTTCCAGCTAACTCACTTCGAGTCTCCTCTTCTACATCAACATCTGATTTCAGATGTACAAAAACTCCTCGATCTAGGAGCCATCATTCAGGTCCCTCCCCTCCAACATTTCAAGGGGCACTATTCAAGATTATTCTTTGTGAAGAAGCCGGACGGGTCGATAAGGACAATAATAAACCTAAAGTTCCTAAACAAGTGGGTAACCTACTACAAATTCAAGATGGAATCAATAAGATCCACTACCCCTTTGATGCCTCCAAACGCCCTTCTTTGTACAATAGACCTCAAGGATGCATATTACCACATCCACAACATCAGCAATTCCTAAGATTTGCAATCAGGTACAAGAATCAAACTCTTCACTTCCAATTTCAGTGTCTGCCATTTGGGATCTCATCGGCCCCCAGTCTCTTCACATAAGTAATATCGGAGATCATGGCCTACCTCCGCCAGAACCAGATTATAATCGTACCCTACTTGGACGACTTTCTGCTGATAGCAGATTCCACACAGAAGTTGGAGGGAGACATCCATCAGGTCCTAGCCCTATTCAAGGACCTGGAATGGATAATAAATTATCAAAAATCAGATTTGGTTCCGGATACGAGAAAGGAATTCCTGGGAACCCTCCTGGACACAACATTCCTCTCTACCAGCGAAGAAACAAGTCAGTATAAGGGAGAAGATTACATCCTTCAGGAGGAAGACAACCCACTCTCTAAGGGAGGCAATGCAGATTCTGGGTCTAATGACCTCCTGTATTTCAATAATCCCTTGGGCCCAGTTCCACTCCAGAACCCTTCAGGAAGCAGTTTTGACAGCCTGGGACAGGGATCACCGGTCTCTCAACTCCAAAGTACAGCTACCAGCCAAAGTTCTCAACTCTCTGTCCACAGATGCAAGTCTCAATGGCTGGGGGGGGGGGGAGGGGGGTTCTCCTGGACAGAGTGAAATCTTCAAATTATCGGGAGCTAAAGGCAGTGTTGAAGACTCTAAAAGCAGCCAGGCATCTTCTTCAGGGCCAGCATATCAGGATTCTTTCAGACAACATAACTACAGTATGTTATCTAAAGAGACAGGGACGGAACCAGGGGCCCGCTTCTCCAGAGTCTGGCAGACCAGATCTTTTCGTGGGCAGAGAAGGAGGTTTTGTCCATTTCCGCAACCCATCTAAAGGGATCTCAAAATACAAGGGCCGACTTCCTCAGCCGCCACAGAATAGATGTGGGAGAATGGAGTTTGAACAAACAGGTCTTCCAACAAATCTGTCAGTTGTGGGGCAAACTGGAGATAGATCTATTCGCCACCAGCGAGAATACTCAACTGGACTGTTTCTTTTCAATAAACCCCATTGGCAATTCAGTAGCAGTAGACGCCCTAGCCCAGAATTGGGACATGCAGCTGGCATATGCCTTCCCCCCACTGTCTTTGCTCCTCACTAAGTTGAAGCTGGCTGCCTGGATCCTGAGAGGCAGACCCTGAGGATGAAGGGTCTTTCGGACCATGTAATTTCAACTCTACAACCGAGTCGGAAACCAGTTACCTCGGCCATATATCTAAAGATCTGGAAAAGGTTCTCATCCTGGCTGACCCAGAACCACCCAGGGACAGAATCTCCGTCAATCGGTCACATTTTGGATTTTCTCCAAAAAGGGTTTGACTTAGGGTTAAAACCCAGCACTCTCAAGGTTCAGATCTCAGCCTTGAGTAGCTGCTTAGACCTTCCATTAGCAGAGTACAGGTGGGTTAAGAGGTTTATCAAGGCAGTCTGTAGAATTCGACCTACTTTTAGAGAAACGGTTCCCACATGGGACTTAAATATAGTTTTAAATGTCCTATGTAGTCCCCCCTTTGAACCTATAGATGACATTTCCGACAAGCTCCTCTCCTTGAAGACAGTATTTCTGCTAGCCATCACTACTGCCTGTAGAATAGGAGAAATCCAGGCTCTTTCAATTAGAGAACCCTTTTTCAAGGTCCTAGACGATAGGATAATTCTAAATTTAGACCAATCCTTTCTGCCCAAGGTTGTCTCAATATTTCATAGGGAACAGGAAATAATTCTTCCTTCATTCTGTTATAATCTTAAGAATGCACAGGAGAAACGGTTTCACTGCCTGGATGTGAGAAAAGCGGTCCTCACCTACATTGACCGAACAAAACCTTGGAGGAGATCCACGAACCTTTTCATACAATTCGGAGGGAGGAGTAGAGGAGGCAAAGCTTCAAAAACCTCTCTGGCCCGCTGGGTCAAAGAAACCATCTTACATTGTTACAAGCTTCAGAACTTGACTTGTCCCCTATCGGTAAAGTCTCATTCGACCAGAGCCACGGCTGCAACCTGGGCAGAAAAAGAAGGAGCGTCCATTGATCAAATCTGCAGAGCCGCAACTTGGTCCTCCTCCACTACCTTTGTCAGACATTACAGGTTGGACTCCCAGGATTTAGCCTTTGGCCGTAAAGTCCTACAAGCAGTGGTCCCCCCCTAGAATTATGTTCTAAGTTGTTAGGTCTCCATGGGTGAAGTCATGGAGGACGTCCTGGAAACTTAAATTTAGTTTACCGGTAAATCTCTTTCCAGGAGTCCAGAATGACAGCACCCCAGGATTTTCCTCCCTTATCCTTTGCCTGCGGCATTTGAATTTACTTGAATGTACATTTCTGTATACAGTGTGAATTTAACATTGTTTCAGAATAAAAAATATGGCATCCTATCCGGTGTAGTGAGTTGTAAAACACTGGAGTAAGGGAGGTGGGAGGGGTCCTTTTAACCGGTCTCACTTCCTGTCCCTGCAGACACCAATAGGACATCCTCCATGGGTGCTGTCATTCCGGACTCTGGAAAGAGATTTACCGGTAAACTAAATGTAAGTTTTGAGACTCTGGCTGTCATGGTCCCTCCAGTGACAGGGGTCAGAAGATCTAAGAGACTGGCTGCACGTGATGTTATCTGACAGTCCCTTTGGTTTCACTTTGTTCAGTGTTGTTGCTGGTCATGACAACACCTCTTGTCTCCGGTGTAGATTAATTGGCCATTCCAACTCCTATTTAGTCTAGCCACTTAATCTTTAGTCTAGCATCCAGTTTGCTGATGAGTGCATATTGGTATGCTTTAGACCTATTCCAGGGAGTAAAATGGCCTAAACAGGCGTCTATGATTCTTGTACAGGCGTTATTGTGACTTCTGCTGTGCCCTGGACTATATCTTTACGGTATAGCTGTGCTCTGTACTATATCTATTCTATGTACAGTATACCTGTGCTCTGTACTATATAGTCTCTATATATAATACTTGTGCTTTGTACTAACAAAAAGTTAGGCATATTTGGCTTTTGGATAAAATTTATGGAAAACGTAAAAAGTTCACGCAACAGTGATATTATAAAAGTAGGTAATTTAAGTAGAAGCATGCAATAGTGATTTCCTCATCTCAAACAATTTATTGAAACAGAAGCCAACACCAGTGGTGGATATAACCCACAAAAAATGTTAATGTCTCAATAACTTGTCATGTGGCCTTGAGCATCTATTACAGCTTGACAACCACGTCTCATGCTGTTCACAAGTCGACTTATTGCCTGCTGAGGCATGGCATCCCAATTTTCTTGAAGGGCGGCCCTCAGGTCATTGAGATTCTGGAGTACAGAGTTACAAGCCTTTACATGGTGACTCAGCTGATCCTATAGGTTTTCAATGGGATTCAGGTCTGGAGAAAGTGCAGGCCACTCCATTTGAGGTACCCCAGTCTCCAGCAGCCGTTCCCTAATGATGCAACCTTGAAGAGCTGGTTCATTGTTGTCCATGTTGTCCATGAAAATGAAATTAGGCCTGTGTTGTTCATGCAGAGGCACAATGACTGGATTAATGATGTTATTCAAGTAGTATGGACTTCTCACTGTACCATTCACAAAGTGTATTGCAGTTCTGTATTGACTAGACACACCTGCCCACACTGTAACACCACCACCAAAGGCCCATCTGGTGACAACAGTGACTGATGCATAGAGCTCTCCTTGATGTCTAAAAATCCACAAGCAATCAATTGACCAAAAATTCCCTTTAGGGGTCCTACACATTGTTTATAAAACTACATTCTTTATTATTATTGATTTAAAAAAAATCCTAGAAAAACTAATAAACTAATGAGTAATCAAAACTTTCAGGAAACCGCTATGGGCCTGTGTCTTTATTATAGTCCGCAGGGCCGGACTGGCCTACCGGGATACCGGGCAATTTCCCAATAGGCCGCCGTCCCTGGGGCTGCTTTAAGATGTACACTGGCCGGCCTGCACTTTTGGCCACAATCAGGGGTGGACTGAGCGGTCGGGCACTTCGTACGTGGTCCAAGGGCCTGCGGCGGCAAGTCACAGGGAGATGAACGCTTCCATTGTGGAAGCGTTAATCTCCATAATCATCTGTAATGCCGTTCTCAGGAAAGCGATACAGATATCTGTGCTGTGGGGCAGGGGAGGGAGAGGCATCTCCCTTCCCTGTTCCTCTGATAGGCTGGGGCCTTGTGCCAGCAGCCTATCAGAGGCCAGTGCAAGTGGCGCAATGACCCGTACAGTGTGGGACACAGGCCGGAATAGACCTGCATCCGATCGCTGCCATGGAGGTAAGTAAAAGTGTTTTTTTGGTTTTTTAACCACTTCAGCCCCCCTAGCTTAAACACCCTTAATGACCAGGCCACTTTTTACAATTCCGCACTACACTACTTTCACCGTTTATTGCTCCGTCATGCAACTTACCACCCAAATGAATTTTACCTCCTTTTCTTCTCACTAATAGAGCTTTCATTTGGTGGTATTTCATTGTTGCTGACATTTTAACTTTTTTTGCCATTAATACAAATTTAACGACATTTTTGCAAAAAAATGACATTTTTCACTTTCTGTTGTAAAATTTTAAAAAAAAAACTACATTTCTATATAAATTTTTCTCTAAATTTATTGTTCTACATGTCTTTGATAAAAAAAAAATCCAATAAGTGTATATTTATTGGTTTGGGTAAAAGTTATAGCGTTTACAAACTATTGTGCAAAAAAGTGAATTTCCGCATTTTGAAGCAGCTTTGACTTTCTGAGCACCTGTCATGTTTCTTCAGGTGCTAGAATGTCAGGATAGTATAAATACCCCCCAAATGACACCATTTTAGAAGAAGACACCCCAAAGTATTCGCGGAGGGGCATGGTGAGTTCATGTATAATTTCATTGTTTTTCACAAGTTAGCGGAAAATGACACTTTCTGAGAAAAAAAAAAGTTTCAATTTCTGCTAACTTCTGGCAAAAAAAAAATAAATCTCAGACGGACTCACTATGCCCCTCAGTGAATACCTTGGGGTGTCTACTTTCCGAAATGAGGTCATTTGTGGGGTGTGTTTACTGTTCTGGCATTTTGGGCGGGGCTAAATTGTGAGCCGCCATGTAAAACCTAAAGGTACTCGTTGGAATTTGGGCCCCTTTGCGCACCCAGGCTGCAAAAAAGTGTCACTTATGTGGTATCGCCGTACTCAGGAGAAGTAGGGCAATGTGTTTTGGGGTGTATTTTTACATATACCCATGTTGGGTGAGAGAAATATCTCTGTAAATTGTCAACTTTGTATAAAATTTTTTAAAAGTTGTCGTTTACAGAGATATTTCTCACACAAAGTATGGTATATATAAAAATACACCCCAAAACACATTGCTCTACTTCTCCTGAGTACTGCCATCCACATGTGTGCCACTTTTGCAGCCTGAGTGCTAAAGACCCTAAAACCAATGAGTACCTTTAGGATTTCACAGGGCATTTTTACGCATTTGGATTCTCACGCTTTAGGGCCCCTAAAATGCCAGGACAGTATAAATACCCCACATGTGGCCCCATTTTGGAAAGAAGACACCCCAAGGTATTCCGTGAGGGGTATGGTGAGTTCATGTAAAATTTTATTTTTTGTCACAAGTTAGTGGAATATGAGACTTTGTAAAAAACAAAATGAAAAAAAAAATATATATCAATTTCCGCTAACTTGTGCCAAAAAATAAAAATTCTGTGAACTCGCCATGCCCCTCACAGAATATGTGAGAAATATCGCTGTAAACGACAACTTTTTAAATTTTTTTATTCAAAGTTGTCAATTTACAGAGATGTTTCTCTCACCCAGCATGGGTATATGTAAAAATACACCCCAAAACATATTGTTCTACTTCTCCTGAGTACGGCGATACCACATGAGTGACACTTTTTTGAGTACCTTTTAGGAGGGCATTTTTACGCATTTTTATTATCACGCTTTAGGGCCCCTAAAATGCCAGGGCAGTATAAATACCCCACATGTGACCCCATTTTGGAAAGAAGACACCCCAAGGTATTCCATGAGGGGCATGGCGAGTTCATATAAGATTTTTTTTTGGCACAAGTTAGTGGAAATTGATTTTTTATTGTTTTTTCTCACAAAGTCTCCCTTTCCGCTAACTTTTGACAAAAAGTTAAATTTTTCATGGACTCATTATGCCCCTCAGCGAATACCTTGGGGTGTCTTCTTTCAAAATGGGGTCACATGTGGGTATTTATACTGCCCTGGCATTTTAGGGGCCCTAAAGTGTGAGAAGAAAAATGCGTAAAAATGCCCTCCTAAAAGGTACTCATTAGAATTTGGGCCCCTTTGCGCATCTTGGCTGCAAAAAAGTGTCACTCATGTGGTATCGCCGTACTCAGGAGAAGTAGGGCAATGAGTTTTGGGGTGTATTTTTACATATACCCATGCTGGTGAGAGAAATATCTCTGTAAATTGACAACTTTGAATAAAAAATTTAAAAAGTTGTCGTTTACAGCGATATTTCTCACACAAAGTATGGTATATATAAAAATACACCCCAAAACACATTGCCCTACTTCTCCTGAGTACGGCGATACCACATGTGTGCCACTTTTTGCAGCCAAGATGCGCAAGGGGCCCTAAAACCAATGAGTACCTTTAGGATTTCACAGGGCATTTTTACGCATTTGGATTCTCACGCTTTAGGACCCCTAAAATGCCAGGGCAGTATAAATACCCCACATGTGACCCCATTTTGGAAAGAAGACACCCCAAGGTAATCCGTGAGGGGTATGGCAAGTTCACAGAAAAAAAAATTTGGCACAAGTTAGCGGAAATTGATTTTTTTATTTTTTTTATTTTACAGTCTCATATTCCACTAACTTGTGACAAAAAATAAAATTTTACATGAACTCGCCATACCCCTCACGGAATACCTTGGGCCGTCTTCTTTCTAAAATGGGGTCACATGTGAGGTGTTTGTACTGCTCTGGCATTTGAAGGTCTCCGCAATCATTACACGTATGGCCAGCATTAGAAGTTTCTGCGATTCTCCTTATATTGAGCATACGGGTAATGAGATTTTTTTTTCCGTTCAGCCTCTGCGCTGAAAAAAAAAAAAAAATGAACGGCACAGATTTTTTCATTCGCATCGATCAATGTGGATGAAAAAAATCTCTGCCAAAATCAGTGACTGCAGTGCGGTGGGCTGGGCGCTAACTACCTAACAAGTAGCTAACTAACTGGCGGTGATAAGGGACCCTTATGCCCCATTCACACGTCCACAATTCTGTTTGCGGAACGGAATTGTGGACCCATTCATTTCTATGGGGACAGACTTTGTCCCGCTTGGATCCGGAATTACAGATCCGCGCTTCCGGGTCTGCACTTCCGTTCCGCAAGAATATAGAACATGTCCTATTCTTATCCGCAATTGCGGACAAGAAAAAGCATTTTCTATATAGTTCTGGCAATGTGCGGATCTGCAAAATGCGGAAAGCACATTGCCGGTGTCCGTGTTTTAAGGATCCGCGGATCCGTGAATCCACGGATCCGCAAAACACATATGGACGTCTGAATGGAGCCTTACAAGGGGTGTGATCAATGACAGGGGGGTGATCAGGGGGTCTAGATGGGGTGATCAAGGGGTTAATAGGTGGGGGGGGGTTAGTGTAGTGTTTGGTGCAACTTTACATAGTTACCTGGTCCTCTGGTGATCGATCCCAGCAGATGGGACCACCAGAGGACCAGGTAGCAGCTATATCAGACGCTGTTCACAAAACAGCGTCTGATATAGCTCTTTGATGCGATTTAATTCGCATCTACAGCCTGCCAGCGATGGATCATCGCTGGCAGGCTGTAGGAGAACTCCTGAGACGCGCTTCACTGTGAACGCGCGCACGCTCACAGGAAGTCTCGGCTCTCGCGAGATGACGCGTCGATGCGTCGTCTCAGAACTACAGGACCGCCCGCAAGACGCATCCCTGCGTTAGGCGGTCCTGTAGTGGTTAATACCAGACTATCTGTTACTGGCACATGGGGGGGAGAGGCACTTGTTACTGACACATGGGGTGGGGGGATTAAAGAGAAGCTTGTTACTGGCACAGGGGGTTTGAAGAGGCACTTGTTACTGCCACATGGGGGGTGGTGGGTTAAAGAGGCACTTGTTACTGGCACATGGGGGGGAGGCACTTGTTACTGGCACTTGGGGGGGAAGAGAGGCACTTGTTACTGGCACATTATTATGGGGCACTATGGAGGCTTCTACTGAGGCCACAAAGAAGGGGTATTTTATATGGGTGGCTCTTTTATTCCTTATTTAATATGCAATTTCGTTGTTAATCCTACACACTCTCTGTAGCGATACACAATCTTAATAACGGCCAATCGAATTGGTGTTAATCCTTCTCTCTGTAGGGATACACAATCTTAATAACTGCCAATCAAATTGGTGTTAATCCTACTCACTCATGAGGACCCCTGGTCACTACTCATGAGTCTTCAAACTCTCATCAGAGCTTGGTCCAAGACTCTCTCATCAGAGCTTGGCTGAGATCCAATTCTACGTCACAGGATATGCATCAGCTGTCTAACAACTTCCGTTCTGCTCAGTTTCAGCACGTTCTACCACACAAAGAAGGAATATTCAAATGGGTTCTTTCGTTCTAAAGGACAGATCAGCTATAATTTGGACCCTTCTATCGCGATAACACAAATTCAGCTCTTGAGAATACACTTGGGCAAAAGATTCAGAGGAGGTGTAATAATTAAAGCTTCTTACCTTATTTTAACAGACATGACCTCGTCTAATAATTTTGGCCAAGTCCTCTTGTGGCGTTTGAATCGGAAATTACGCAAGCTGATCTGCCCCACGTTGGGCGCCATTTTGTTAGCGCAATTCATGCGCTTCTCATCTTTGTGTGGTGCCAAATTAAATAGAAGTTATAAGTATGTGTACACCATACTGCTTTCATAATGAGACCAGACACAAGTTGGTTCCATTCAAAGCACTTCTCATCCCCCAAGCCAAGAGCTTTATTCAAAACTATATTCACTTAAATAGTAGACATGACATCACATAAGGGGTGTTCCTTAAGAAAAGGTAATTGGTTCCTTGTATAGCAAGAGAAAAAAAATTGTTTCCAGAATATACAGTGTGAATCTCCCCAGATGGTTTTGTATGGATTTGAGGCTGAACGGGAAAAAAAAATCTCATTACCCGTATGCTCAATATACGGAGAATCGCAGAAACTCCTAATGCTGGCCATACGTGTAATGATTGCGGAGACCCTCAAATGCCAGGGCAGTACAAAAACCCCACATGTGACCCCATTTTAGAAAGAAGACGCCCCAAGGTATTCCGTGAGGGGTATGGTGAGCTCATGTAAAATTTTATTTTTTGTCACAAGTTAGTGGAATATGAGACTGTAAAAAAAAAAAAAAAATCAATTTCCGCTAACTTGTGCCAAATTTTTTTTTTTCTGTGAACTCGCCATGCCCCTCACGGAATACCTTGGGGTGTCTTCTTTCCACAATGGGGTCACATGTGGGGTATTTATACTGCCCTGGCATTTTAGGGGTCCTAAAGCGTGAGAATCCAAATGCGTAAAATGCCCTGTGAAATCCTAAAGGTACTCATTGGTTTAGGGCCCCTTTGCGCATCTTGGCTGCAAAAGTGGCACACATGTGGTATCGCCGTACTCAGGAGAAGTAGGGCAATGTGCTTGGGGTGTATTTTTACATATACCCATGCTGGGTGTGAAATATCGATGTAAACGACAACTTTTAAAAAATTTTATTCAAAGTTGCCAATTTACAGAGATATTTCTCTCACCCAGCATGGGTATATGTAAAAATACACCCCTAAACACATTGCCCTACTTCTCCTGAGTACGGCGATGCCACATGTGTGACACTTTTTGCAGCCAAGATGCGCAAAGGGCCCAAATTCAACGAGTACCTTTTAGGAGGGCATTTTACGCATTTTCTTCTCACGCTTTGGGCCCCTAAAATGCCAGGGCAGTATAAATACCCACATGTGACCCCATTTTGGAAAGAAGACACCCCAAGGTATTCGCTGAGGGGCATAATGAGTTCATGAAAAATTAAACTTTTGTCAAAAGTTAGCGGAAAGGGAGACTTTGTGAGAAAAACAATAAAAAATCAATTTCCACTAACTTGTGCCAAAAAAAAAATATTCTATGAACTCGCCATGCCCCTCATGGAATACCTTGGGGTGTCTTCTTTCCAAAATGGGGTCACATGTGGGTATTTATACTGCCCTGGCATTTAGGAGCCCTAAAGCGTGAGAAGAAAAATGCGTAAAAATGCCCTCCTAAAAGGTACTCATTGGAATTTGGGCCCTTTGCGCATCTTGGCTGCAAAAAGTGTCACACATGTGGTATCGCCGTACTCAGGAGAAGTAGGGCAATGTGTTTTGGGGTGTATTTTACATATACCCATGCTGGGTGAGAGAAATATCTCTGTAAACTGACAACTTTGAATAAAAAATGTAAAAAGTTGTCGTTTACACCGATATTTCTCACACGCAGCATGGGTATATGTAAAATACACCCAAAACACATTGCCCTACTTCTCCTGAGTACGGCGATACCACATGAGTGACACTTTTGCAGCCAAGATGCAAAGAGACTCAAATTCCATGAGTACCTTTAGGATTTCACAGGGCATTTTTATGCATTTGGATTCTCACACTTTAGGGCCCCTAAAATGCCAGGTGAGTATAAATACCCCACATGTGACCCCATTTTGGAAAGAAGACACCCCAAGGTATTCCGTGAGGGGCATGGTGAGTCCACAGAATTTTTATTTTTGGCACAAGTCAGCGGAAATTTTATTTTTTTTTTTAATTTTGTTTTTACAAAGTCTCATATTCCACTAACTTGTGACAAAAATAAAATTTTACATGAACTCACCATACCCTCACAGAATACCTTGGGGTGTCTTCTTTCAAAATGGGGTCACATGTGGGGTATTTATACTGTCCTGGCATTTTAGGGGCCCCTAAAGCGTGAGAAGAAGTCTGGAATCCAAATGCGTAAAAATGCCCTGTGAAATCTAAAGGTACTCATTGGTTTTAGGGCCCTTTGCGCACCCAGGCTGCAAAAGTGGCACACATGTGGTATCGCCGTACTCAGGAGAAGTAGGGCAATGTGTTTTGGGGTGTATTTTTATATATACCTATACTGTGTGTGAAAAATATCTCTGTAAACGACAACTTTTAAAAATTTTTATACAAAGTTGTCAGTTTACAAAGATATTTCTCTCACCCAACATGGGTATATGTAAAAATACACCCTAAACACATTGCCCTACTTCTCCTGAGTACGGCGATACCACATAAGTGACACTTTTGCAGCCTGGAGTGCAAAGGGCCCAAATTCCAACGAGTACCTTTAGGTTTTACATGGCGGCTCACAATTTAGCCCCGCCCAAAATGCCAGAACAGTAAACACACCCCACAAATGACCCCTTTTCGGAAAGTAGACACCCCGAGGTATTCACTGAGGGGCATAGTGAGTCCGTCTGAGATTTCATTTTTTTTTCTGCCAGAAGTTAGCAGAAATTGAAACTTTTTTTTTTTTTTTCTCAGAAAGTGTCATTTTCCGCTAACCTTTGAAAAAAAATGAAATGATACATGAACTCACCATGCCCCCAGCGAATACTTTGGGGTGTCTTCTTTCTAAAATGGTGTGATTTGGGGGTATTTATACTTTCCTGGCATTCTAGCACCTGAAGAAACATGACAGGCGCTCAGAAAGTCAGAGCTGCTTCAAAATGCCGAAATTCACTTTTTTGCACCATAGTTTGTAAACGCTATAACTTTTACCCAAACCAATAAATATACAATTATTGGACTTTTTTTTTATCAAAGACATGTAGAACAATAAATTTAGAGAAAAATTTATATATTAATGTAGTTTTTTTTGAAAAATTTTACAACAGAAAGTGAAAAATGTCATTTTTTTGCAAAAATTTCGGTCATTTTTGATTAATAGCAAAAAAAGTTAAAATGTCAGCAGCAATGAAATACCACCAAATGAAAGCTCTATTAGTGAGAAGAAAAGGAGGTAAAATTCATTTGGGTGGTAATTTGTATGACGGAGCAATAAACGGTGAAAGTAGTGTAGTGCGGAATTGTAAAATGTGGCCTGGTCATTAAGGGTGTTTAAGCTAGGGGGGCTGAAGTGGTTAAAGAAAGCCTGGACAACAACTTTAATATTTACTATAGATTTCTGTTGGTAGCAAATCAGAGGCACAGCTTTATCTGGGGCAAAAGCAGATGACACTTAACCCCTCTGATTTCACTTATGTGACGGACTGAAAAGAGTAGAACTCCTACCAGACTACCTATTTGACCGAGTGACCAGAGTATAACTCCTACCAGAGTGCTGGAGTGAAGACACCATTCACAGAAGCTGAAAAATATTTGACACTACAAATAACTGGCTGGCAGGCAAAACGGATAACAGACCCCCAAACTTTCTTACGAAGAAAAAAAAAAAAAAAGTCAGTTCAGTAGTCACCAGCTAGAATGGAGGTGCTGTATGGGGGTCCTCCATGTACTACCGTCTGGTCACAGATGATGGACCTCCGTGCAGTAACTCCAGTCTAGTCAGTTCAGTAGTCACCAGCTAGAATAGAGCTGCTGTATGGAGGTCCTCCCTGTACTACCCTCTGCCCACAGATGATGGACCTCCCTGCAGTAACTCCATTCTAGTCAGCTCAGTAGTCACCAGCTAGAATGGAGGTGCTGTATGGAGGTCCTTCCTGTACTACCCTCTGCCCACAGATGATGGACCTCCCTGCAGTAATTCCAGTCTAGTCAGTTCAGTAGTCCTCCCTGTACTACCCTCTGCCCACAGATAATGGACCTCCCTGCAGTAACTCCAGTCTAGTCAGTTCACTAGTCACCAGCTAGAATGGAGGTGCTGTATGGAGGTCCTCCCTGTACTACCCTCTGTCCACAGATGATGGACCTCCCTGCAGTAACTCCATTCAACTCAGTTCAGTAGTCACCAGCTAGAATAGAGCTGCTGTATGGGGGTCCTCCCTGTACTACCCTCTGCCCACAGATGAGGGAACTCCCTGCAGTAATTCCAGTCTAGTCAGTGCAGTAGTCACAAGCTAGAATGGAGGCGCTGTTGGGAGGTTTACCATGTACTGCCATCTGCCCACATGGAGTAACTCCATGCTGTGTGTGATTATATACTTGGGGGGGGGGGGGGCCCAGCTGTGTGTGATTATATACTCCATACAATCTTACACAGCAGCCCCCCCACCCTCAGCATACAATCCCAGTTATCATGTCTCCCCTGTCTGATATCTCCTACTGTACATGTAGAGGTGAAATCTGCCGGTTTTCTTGTCTTCAATAAAAACTAATAGTTTTATCCAATATTTTTTTTTTTTCTTCCCTTTCCGCTGGCATTCTTCTGTCTGCTCGGAGCTTGTAGCTGTGGATAGAGATCGGCACAGACGTCTACAATGACCCCACAGACCTCCACACTAAACCGCCAGCTGACAGCATTTACTCCTACAAAGGGGCCTCCCTGCATTGTACAGTACTTTAACCCCTTCCCAGCCGCCCAACGTAAATATACGTTGGCAGTTTGGCATTCAGAGATGGGTCCCGTTCGTGATCACCATATCCCCGGGTGCCTGGTGTTTTAAATGACAGACACCCGGACTAATGTATGCAGTTGACAATAACATCGATTGCACAAATTTACCCCTCAGATGCTGTGGTCAAATGTGACCACGGCATTTGGGAGCTGAAAAACCATGAGCACATGCTCCCCGCCATGAACATTGACTCCCCTGAGCGAGGATCAGGGGAGCCAGATTGTGTGTGTAGCAACCTCAGTCCTGAATGATCCAAGCCACAGCTATAAAGACCCTGCCTGTGCATTGGAGTCTATAAGAGACACAGTCTAATGATTGGTATCGACGCCTGTACTATTACAATATAAAAACATACACGGGGAATGGCGTAATGGGGGACATTTTTTTTCAAAATTGCTGATTTGTCACTATTTTGTCATTTCACCTCCCCATGCTCCGTTCATATAAAAATATAAAAATTATGGGGGTCACAATATGGCGATGTAAAAAAAAAAAAATTCAGATTGAAAATCATCAAGTAAAACTATAAAAATCACTGTAATTGTACTGACCCGGAGAATGAAGGGAACAGGTCAGTTTTATCTCATAGGGAGCACTTTAAAAAGAAAAATTAAAGGTATGGTGGAATTGACATTTGTTTTCCAATTCCTCCCCATTTGGAATTTATTTTTCAGCTTCCCACTACATCATATGCAATATAAAAATTTTTGATGGTTTATATATATATATATGTACGGAGGTGTATAAACTCCAATTTAAATGTGCCTGTTTTTCATCTTCAGGTCACATTTGGGTGCACCTGCTAGGCTTTGGGCTATATCAGTCAGTCTTGGGTGGGGCTCATAGACACCTCCCACCTCCCATTGCAAGCATGGCTACATGCTGGAGGTAACAGAGGAGATGTTTGTGAGTCGTCCTAATGCTCCTGTAATTGCCCACTGGCCCCTGATATCGCCCATATGGCGCAGGTAGGTGAGTGTTAGGGCCCACGGGCTACTTGAGAGACCTTGACGCTGGTGCCCGAGGCTTAAGACAGGTCCTCCTAGTAGGATATGTCGAACTAACTCTCAATTTTTAACATCAGTGTGAGGGTTTAGTGTGACGGCAGTGTGCACCTATCTCTGGTTCTGTGTTTGTTCTGAATTCTTGCCACATCCACATAAATTTCATCTTATGTAGGATGTCCATTGTGGTACTTGTAGTCCGTTGCTGGCATCATCCATTGTATGCATTTTTTGCTGGTGATTGCCATTAGCAACGGACTACAAGTGCAGGATGTGCTCCCCTATAGAAATGCACAACTGCATATGGGTATGAGCGCATCCTGCTTTCTTATCACCACATTTTTTGATGGTTTATATAGCAATATAAAATTACCATACTAGAAAGTACAACATGGCTATGGCGATTATACTCACCTGGTCCCCGCTGAAGAATTTAGCTTGTGTCGCTCCCGCACTGGCACTTCTGCATCGGCATCAATATGTGTCATCGCCAATCACAGGCTTTGGCGGTGACCTCTTCCCCTGACGTCACACAGACCGAATCCAGCAGCGGGGACCAGGTGAGTATAATCGCCAGTGCGGGGCTGTTTTGTTCTCGGATAAGCCCTTTTATTATGCTTGGTTGCAGCATTGAATGCGTTTCCTGGTGGGATCAGCGATACCCAGAACGGTGTCATTTTGTGGGGAAGAAAAAAAGAGACCAGACAGCATCATATATGTGCTAATTTGCCAGCAAAGTATTATAAAAAATAAAAACATACACAACTAACAAAAAGTTAGAGATATTTGGCTATTGGGTTAAATTTATGGAAAATGTACATGCTCCGGCTCCAGTGATATTATATAATGAAAGTCAGGCATTTAAAGGGAACCTGTCACTAGGATTTAGTGTATAGAGCTGGGGACATGGGCTGCTAGATGGTCGCTAGCACATCCGCAGTACCCAGTCCCCTTAGCTCTATGTGCCTTCATTGCGTCAAAAAAAGGATTTTTGTGATATGTAAATTACCCTGATATGAGTCCTGTGTCCGGAGATGAGTCAAACTTCCTGAGCGCAGCACCGCCCCGCATCCTCGGAATCTCCCCCTTACTGGCCGACGTCACATAGCTGGAGCGCCGAAATCTCGCGATGCGCAAGCTAGCGCATGCGCAGTGTCGGCATCATGTTCCTATCCTGTGCTGGCATCAGCACAGGGAACAAACTACGCATGAGCTAGCTCGCGCATCGCGAGATTTCGGCGCTCCAGCTATGTGACGTCGGCCAGTAAGGAGGAGATTCCGAGGACGCGGGGCGGTGCTGCGCTCAGGAAGTTTGACTCATCTCCGGACACAGGACTCATATCAGGGTAATTTACATATCACAAAAATCCTTTTTTTGACGCAATGAAGGCACATAGAGCTAAGGGGACTGGGTACTGCGGATGTGCTAGCGACCATCTAGCAGCCCATGTCCCCAGCTCTTGTGAGAGATAAGTTTTATTTATATATATATATATTAATTTGTGAGAATCGTAGTACACATTTTTGTCCACAAGATGGCCGCTATCCAGATGTGTGTGTAAGGTCACTGTGAAGGGGGAAGGGGAATTAGGTTGCAGTTTTCAAATTACCTATGAACTCTGAGTTGATGTTGCTGAAACCACTCCTATGAAGTTAAGGAGCCAATTACCTTTCCTTAAGGAACACCCCTTATGTGATGTAATGTCCACTATTTAAGTGAACATAATTTTGAATAAAGGGCGCGCTCTCTCTTGGCTTGGGGGGATGAGAAGTGCTTTGAATGGAACCAACTTGTGTCTGGTCTCATTATGAAAGCAGTATGGTGTACACATACTTAGAACTTCTATTTATTTGGCACCACACAAAGAAGATGAGAAGCGCATGAATTGCGACAACAAAATGGCGCCCAACGTGGGGCAAATCAGCTTGCGTAATTTCCGATTCAAACGCCACGAGAGGACTTGGCCAAAATTATCAGATGAGGTCATGCCGGTTAAAATAAGGTAAGAAGCTTTAATTCTTACACCTCCTCTGAATCTTTTGCCTAAGTTAATTCTCAAGAGTTGAATTGGTGTTATCGCGATAGAAGGGTTCAAATTATAGCTGATCTGTCCTTTAGAACGAAAGAACCCATTTGAATATTCCTTCTTTGTGTGGTAGAATGTGCTGAAACTGAGCAGAACGGAAGTTGTTAGACAGCTGATGCATATCCTGTGACGTAGAATTGGATCTCAGCCAAACTGATGAGATAGTCTTGGACCAAACTCTGACGAGAGTTTGAAGACTCATGAGTAGTGACCAGGGGTCCTCATGAGTGTGTAGGATTAACACGAAATTGCATATTAAATAAGCAATTCGAGGTTATTAAGTTGGTGCCCTGCACAAGAGATATTGTGGGCTCAATATTGTTTAGCTGTTTAGTGACTTGAATAGCAATCAGATATTGTTAAGTTGGTGCCCCACAATAAGGGGCCAATTCTAATGTTACAGGACATAATGAAGAGATGTTAAGAGCAGCTCAGCTGATGAGAGAAAGAGAGGAAAAGTTTCAGTTATAATAAAGAAACGTTGATAGCATTATGTGATGCTATGTAGCAGAGATTTACGGTGTTATCCGGAAATACTTAACTGTATATTAAAACAACGTAAGAAGGAAAGTGCAGTAGGAGGTAGACTAATGAAGGATTGTGGAAAGTAAATTGAAGGAAAAGAAAAGTCAGTTGAAGGATAGTAATAGGCTGGTGCAAGTTGAGTTATGGTGAAAATTGTCTATGAAAGTGATTGATAAAAATTGAAGAAAGTAAAGAAATGAAATTAGCAGTATGTCTATGCAAGATGGAGGATTTTGAATCCTATAGAGGACAAAGAGTCTGCCATGTGGCATCCCTTCCCCCACCACATCTGCTGTAACCAATAATGGTTATTTTGTGCTTGTAGTTCTACAATAACTCCTTCCTGTTGTGCTCTAGTGAAACCCCCTCCTCAGGAATTCGACCCCCCCTTATGGTGGGGGCTGGTAATTGGGGGCTGGTAATTGGGAATGCATCTTTAGACTGTGAAGATCGTAACATGTGTGTTCAGATTATAGGTTCCAGTATGTCCCAATTGTATGTTCCACTAGTTTAAAATGTGCCTGCAGTGGTTATTCTTATGATGCCAATTGGAAGTGTCCAATCCTATTAAATTAGGGACTCTTAGAACTTATTTACAAGTGGATTACAATCACAGGAAAATGTGAGATTGCTAGCATATTTTTATGATGAAATCTGCGGTACCTATTATCCCAAAAGAGTAGTAACATCAATTTTACCGATGAGTAGAATTCCCAATTCAGAGGACTTACATATGCTGGTTTGAAGTAAAAAAAAAAAAATAATAAAAAAATAAATGGAGAGTTTTCTCATGTTGTTAGTGGGTGCGGGAGGAAGCATTTAAGTGATTAGCCTGTCACATTGTCTGAATGTGCATCAGTACAGGGCAGAGAGTGTGGAGAAAGTTTCCATTAGACTCCAGGAAAGCTGGGTGGATTTGGGCTTTGAAAATACCTTAGAGATTAATGAGAAAATCATAAGTGCTGCCTTTGTGGATGGTTTTGAGGATCATCTCAAAAGGTCTAGTATTAGCTAGGCCTGAGTGAAGTTCACTATAGTCCTATATTTTGTCCCTCCATGTTGTAGAAGTTAAATTGAACAAAGACCTAAGGCGGGCGTGGCTGCCTATGAGTCCTCACCACAAGAAGGGGGAAGGAAGACTCTGTATGTACTTGTCCACTTCCTCGTCTGTGGGAGGAGCTACAAATGTTCAGCCCTTTAAGTGCAACGCCCATAGGTAATCAACAACCCAGAATCAAATACTGGATCCCAATTATCTCTACAATCCTTAGAATTTGTTTCTATTGTCTCATAGCAAACATGTTCCATGATCTCTCATGGCTAAGGGTAGTATCACATGTGTAGGAGTAGATAGTAATGCAGTTACTACTCCTCTCACCAACTATTCACCGCCTTAAAGGTGCACAAATTTGGATAAAGCTACTCTGCTGCCTCTGGAAGGGGGAGGGAGTAGTACTGTAGTACCTATAACAATTCAAATTCACATGATTGTCTCCAATTAATAACCACATTTTTTTTTAGAGTTTCTGGTAGATAATTTCAGTTTCTTGGAAGATGGATCATCTCAGACAGGATATGCTGTTCCTACTTAATCTGATGTTGTCAAGAAAGAACCACTCCCTCCAGCAATGTTAGTGCAGGAGACAGAGCTGAAGACACTCGCTGAGGTTTGTAAGATGGCTGAGGGTAAGACTGCTAACATCAATATTAATCCAGGTATGCCTTCGGTATCACTCATTATTATGGTCTAATCTGGCGAAGCAGAGATTGTTTAATCCATGGGTAAGCCCATCAATAATGGATGCTGAATGTATGAGAGATGTTTGATGCCCTGATGCTGCCTGAGAAGGTAAAGGCTGAACTATTATCTGAAGTCTACGCTGCATGGAAGTCTGTGTGATACAGGATGGCTTAGGGCCAGTAGACTTTAAAAAAGTTTGTCTTTTCCAGATACAGGCTACAGGAAAGGAAACATGGGCAAATCAAGAGAGAGAAGGTGTGATTGGGTTCTATGGTGGATGGCTCCTGGGTTCAGCAATGCTGCCAATAGGTTAGTTGAAGGTGAATGCTGTAATAATGAGGGGAGAACTATGGGAGTTCCAGGAAGGCATATGCCAAGGTCATCTTACCATTTCAGAGACTGCGGATTGACTACATTCAGAACAAAGGTGGAACAGTTTGAATATGTCTGTGTCTATATTGATCTCTTTCCAGGATATTTAGAGATTTGGCCTATAGCAAGGGCTACAGATAAAAGGTACTGACTGAGGTAAGAGTACCTACCCCTGGGGCTTTTCTCCATCCGGTACACCCCTAACCGGAAGATAGGCCTAAGTCCATATGAAGTTCTTTTTGGGAATGCCCCTAGATTGGGTCTCTATTTTCCCCAACAGCTCCAGATGCAGCATAGTAGTTTTCCAAATTATGTCTGTTGCACAAATTTATTGACAAATGTGTATTTCCAAGTTTTAGTTGTTTTCTAGAATACAGACTGTCTAGAAGCAATTCATTTATACCAATCAGGAGATTGGGGAGGTGATAAAACGAGAGATGTGTGGAAAGTCCTACAGCTACGGTTTGAAGATCTACATCAAGTCCTGATAACCACCGCCATTGCTGTTGAATTGGAAGGAGAGCCTGATTGGATCTACGTGTTATGTTGCAATCAAGTGCCAGGACTATAAGAGCCATAATGTTTTTGCATGTCGTATTGTTTGGTTCATATTGTACAAGCGGGAAATCACAGTCAAATCAAATTCCAACGGTGTTATATTAACAAGATAAGTCGGGAACAACTAAGTTGACTTTGCAGTATAGTGGACTGTAAGACACATGACAGAGAGGACACTTGGTTTTGGTCTGATAAGTACATCTCTGTGACTGGAACTGTCCTGGTGTATGATAA
Source organism: Bufotes viridis (assembly GCA_033119425.1). NCBI lineage: Eukaryota > Metazoa > Chordata > Amphibia > Anura > Bufonidae > Bufotes > Bufotes viridis. The sequence continues at coordinate 372,488,125 of CM065590.1, read as the reverse complement.
TTGTATTTAGATATGACCATACCAACTGTGGATATTAGAGAATAAAAGAATGGAGCACTAGTCTGAAATGTTGGGAATATGAACCAGTGGAAACTACATCTAAAGTAAAGGTGAAGGTTTGTCTCAAAGGATGACTGTCCTGAAGGAAACACCATCAAACAGTTGTAACATAATGGATGTAATCCTCTGTTCCTGTCCATTAGAAATTCTATCCAACAGGATTCGGGGATATATGTTTAAGGAGTATATGTAGGTGACAAAAATCCCCTAGGCAAATTTAGAATGTTGGTAAGGGAAACCCTCAAAGTGCAGTTACATCTGTGGCTCCTACATCCTCACCTATAATTGGCATTAAATATTTGGCCAATTTAAAAACATGAAGACAAACTGGTCTTAGAGACAGAATTTTATACAGGAAAAAGCCCTTTGGTGTTTTCCCTCCAGGATATTGATCTTATATAATTCAGCTGAATGGGACAAGTAGTGACTCTGATAGTTCCTGACAGTTGGTTTATCAACCAAAATAATAAAAAACGTAGATATCTGGTGATTGTGTGGAGATTTAAAACTCCGACCCAGGATGCAGGTAGAATGAAGTGGCCGATGTACCCTGATCAAGTACTGATGCCATTTGTTCTATTCTCACCTCCTGAGTGGGATCAAATCAGTAAGAAATACAATGTCTGGTCACGACTAAGGAGGTCACTCCCTACATCCTTTGACTCACATGTATACATGGATGCCATAGGAGTCTGTAGAAGAGTTTCTGAAGAATTTAAAGCTAAAAGTCAGATAGCTGCAGGATTTGAGTCATTAATTCCCACGATTAGTAGTAATAAAAAAATGTGTAGATTGGATTAACATCTATATTGTCATCAACAGAGATTTGTGAATTACACCTGTGATGCTGCGAAGGGAATGGCGAAACAACTGAGCTCTTTTCCAGTGATGACTGGTCCTTGACAGCAGAAAAAGGAGGGATCCACAAGATCGTTGGAAGTTCCTGCTGCATTTACATTCCAGACAAAACTGCCCTTGATGGAAGGATCACCAAGGATCTGAAGAAACTGATGGACTTTATCAAATGAACTGATGGGAAAAATTCTGAAATGAATCACATCATGATCAGAATAATGTTTTGGGAACTGGTTCAGTGACTACAGTGTTTTTAGCCTTTGACTTTAACAGGGTGCTGTATAGCTTTCTGTTAGGAACATTGTTTTGGAAATGTTTAATTCATCCATGCCTATACTATGTATATGTACTATGTGCCCATGTCAGAGACAAAGATTATTCTATCCTGAAATAAATAAAACCTTGTTGATGGTTGCGGGGTAAATAGGACAAGGTGACGGCAAACCCGAAAGGGAGTTCGGGGGACCTGGTGAAGCAATAAGGAAAGTCCAGCTCTTCGCTGTTTAGGGCGTTGGGAGAGTACCTCACTTTGCCTGTTCACCTTTGGTCTATTTCCCGCAAAAAGGAGGGATTTGTGAGAGATAAGTTTTATTTATATATATATATTAATTAGTGAAAATCGTAGTACACATTTTTGTCCACAAGATGGCCGCTATCCAGATGTGTGTGTAAGGTCACTGTGAAGGGGGAAGGGGAATTAGGTTGCAGTTTTCAAATTACCTATGAACTCTGAGTTGATGTTGCTGAAACCACTCCTATGAAGTTAAGGAGCCAATTACCTTTCCTTAAGGAACACCCCTTATGTGATGTCATGTCTACTATTTAAGTGAACATAATTTTGAATAAAGGGCGCGCTCTCTCTTGGCTTGGGGGGATGAGAAGTGCTTTGAATGGAACCAACTTGTGTCTGGTCTCATTATGAAAGCAGTATGGTGTACACATACTTAGAACTTCTATTTATTTGGCACCACACAAAGAAGATGAGAAGCGCATGAATTGCGACAACACTCTATACACTAAATCCTGGTGACAGGTTCCCTTTAAGTAGAAGCAGCAATGGTGATTTCCTCATCTCAAACAATTTATTGAAACAAAAGCCAACACCAACCCCCACAAAATGTCAGTGTCTCTAAAACTTGTTATGCGGCCTTGAGCATCAATTACAGCAGGCATCCTCAAACTGCGGCCCTCCAGCTGTTGCAAAACTACAACTCCCATCATGCCTGAACAGCCTACAGGTATCAGCGTACAGCAGGGAATTGTGGGAGTTGTAGTTTTACAACAGCTGGAGGGCCGCAGTTTGAGGATGCCTAAATTACAGCTTTACAACGATGTCTCCTGCTGTTCACAAGTCGACTTATTGTCTGCTGAGGCATGGCATCCCACTCTTCTTGAAGGGCAGCCTGCAGGACATTTAGGTTCTGGGTACGAGTCTCTTCATGGTCCTCCACTCTCAGGCAGACGTTCCCTAATGATGGACCTCGATGAGCTGGCGCATTGTCCTCCATGAAGATGACATTAGGCCTGTGTTGTTCCTGCCGAGGCACAATGACTGGATTAATGATGCTCTTCAAGTAGTATGGGCCATTTACAAAGTGTAGGGAGGTTCTCTATTGACTAGACATCTGCCCACACTGTATCACCACAACCAAAGGCTAGTCTGGTGACAACAGTGGCTGATGCAGAGCGCTCTCCTTGACATCTCCAACATCGTTGGCGGCCATCATTTCTGCTCAGCGTGAATCAACTTTCATCAGTGAACAGCGCAGAGGTCCACTGGTCGTCCAGCGTAGATGCTCCCATGCCCATGCAAGATGATGACGCCTGTGGTGTGGTCAGGTACCCTTGCAGGTCGTCTAGCAGGCAGACCGCGCTGATGTAAACTGTTTCCAATGGTCTGACGTGACACTTGTCTGCCTCTCACCTCCCTTAAGCCTTAAGTTATGTGCCATTCATCATCCGGTTCCGCAGGGCATTGCTCACAATAAAGTGGTCATTAGTATGGGATGTGGCCGCAATGTGTGCGGCGGTGGCGGGGCACAGGGAGATGAACGCTTCCATTGTGGAAACGTTCATCTCCATAGTCATCTGTATCACCGGCCTCAGAACAGCAGTACAGATGGCTGTGCTGCGGAGCAGGAGGGAGAGGCGTCTCCCTTCCCTGCTCCTCTGATAGGCTGCCGGCACTAGGCCTGCAGCCTATCAGATGTTGGTACAGGCGGCACGATGACATCATCGCGCAGTCTGTGAGCCGTACAGCGCGGGACACAGGCTGGAAGAGGCGTGCATCGCATCGCTGTGATGGATGGAGGTAAGTATAAGTGTCTTGTTTTCTGTGTGCTTTTTTTTTTTTTTTTAAACCGGACCCACTGGCCCATAGGGGGAGGGGGTGGAGAGATATGTGGGTGTGGCTTGAGGGTGGGTGGGGACATAGGCAGCCCCATAAGTGCTGTCCCCCCAGATTTTTGGGGCTTCCTACGCCCATGACTATGTGACACTCTAAGCTCAGGGGCCACTTCCATCTGATAACATCCTGCTTGTAGCCTTGCAATGGCGAAGTATTGCTGATGAATTGCTGGTGTCGTCTTGGTCTCATGATGGTAAAATGTAAACAACATGACGAGGAGGACTGTTTAAATACTAATTCTTATTGAACCAGGAAATTTATTGCGTGATTCATGAATCAAACACCTGTTCAGAATTTTGCCATTAAGCTCCTTGTTAGAAAACAGCAAGTTGTGCAAAAAGTCCTGAAAACACTGAACAGTTGGACATGTGCATTCAGAGGTTTTTGAGAAGGTCACATTAAGTTCACCAGTAAAGAGTGCATTTTAGGTTCATCCTGATATTTCATTTATGAATTTGAACAAAACCTGCATTTTATACAGCAGACAATCATCCCACGGCATTTTGGTGTGTATTTGAGAAAACTTAGATTTCAATATTGCATTTTCAAAGGCTATTCAATTTCTTGCATCACTCTGTGTACAATTACCATTTATGTGTGTATTTAAAATAAAAACGTACACTGTAATGTTGCATGTAGTAGAGGGCTAAAAGTCACGTCACCCTCATTTTTTCCCTCTTCCTACTATTCTGACTTCACTTACATCTTGAAAGGCTATTTAAAAAAAAGCCGCTTCATTTCTGAACCACGATCATGATCACTGTATTTTTATAAAGTTTGTGTAACAACTTCCTTGCTAATAGATGGAAAAGGTCCTTTTGGGGGAAAGGAACATAGTCATTTCTATGTAAATAAGCTAAATGCATGAAAAGGACCTCAGCAGGAAAAGGACCTAGTACATAATGGATGGAAATGGTCCTATTGGTATACGGGAAATATCACTTCAGTGTGAGTCGGCTAAATCCTATCCCTGAAAAGGACCGCAGCAGAATGAATCCTTCCTAGTACATAATAGAGAGAAAATGTCCTTTGGGGTACGGGAAATAGTTACTTCAGTGTGAGTCGGCTAAATCCTATCCCTAAAAAGGACCTCAGGCTCAGGAATATGAATCCTTCCTAGTACATAATAGATGGAAAAGGTTGTTTTGGAGTATGGGAAATAGCCACCTCAGTGTGAGTCGGCTACATCCTATCCTTGAAAAGGACCTCACCGGTATGAATCCTCCATACTCCATAATAGAGGTAAAAGGACCTTTCAGAGTACAGGAAATAGCCACTTCAGTGTGAGTCAGCTAAAACCTATCCTTGAAAAGGACCTCAGCAGTATGAATTCTCCATAGTAGAAGAAAAAGGTCCTTTTGGAGTACGGGAAATAGTCACTTCAGTGTGTTTCTGCTAAATCCTCTCCCTGAAAAGGACCTCAGCGGTATGAATCCTTCTTTGTACACAATAGATGGAAAAAGTCCTTTTGGAGTACGGGAAATAGCCATTTCAGTGTGAGTCGGCTAAATCCTATCCTATCCCTGAAAAGGACCTCAGGAGTATGACTCCTTCCTAGTATATAATGAGAATATAGAAAATTTCTAATTTGTTTTGTTTGTTTTAAACAAGTAATGTTAAAGGGGTTATCTGACATCAAAAGTATCCCCGTCAATGCTCCAGAACCCTTCCTGGCCACCGCTGCATCTCCCCGTCACTCCGGCGACGGGAAAAACAGGTAATAGCAGGCTGTGACAAGCCCCCTTGGGTCTGGTCACAGATGTGGCCTGCTATTGGCTGCTTCCCCGTTACCAGATGCCCCCATCACTGGATGTTTTGATGTGAGCGACAGGGAGATGCAGCAGCGGTCTTGCAGGGATCCATAGCGAGAGTTTTTTTTGTATTGTTTATAGTAAAGACTTTTTAAAAATAAAAGAGGCTTATTCTACAATAGTCACCCATTTAACTTTATTGTATACTATAACACCGCATCCATGTAGAAGATGTGTTACTGGACATAGTTAATGACCACATCCTAATAGACAAAGGGATTTAGCCAAGTCATTGAGAAGCAATTAATCCTAACACAGTTCAATAACCAGATCAACGAGGCAGAAGAAGAGGTTCCTAAAAATGATGGGAAATAGACAGCTCCTGTAGAGTCAGCTATTTCCTATCACTGGTAAGGAACAGGTCCTTACGGAGTATAGCATTTAGCCAACTATCTGTAAACTGGCTATATACTATATCAGTTCAGGACCTGACAACTAGGGCAAAAAGGTCCACTGCTTACCAGTGATAGGAAATAGACAGCTCACAGTGAGATGGCTATTTACTATAACTGGTAAGGACTAGGTCCTTACGGAGTATAGTATTTAGTCACAACCCGTGTACTACTGTCTGCCCACAGATGATGGACCTACCTGGAGTAACTCCAGTCTAGTCAGTTCAGTAGTCACCAGCTAAAATGGAGGTGCTGTATGGGGGTACTCCGTGTACTACCGTCTGTCCAGAGATGATGGACCTCCCTGCAGTAACTCCAGTCTAGTCAGTTCAGTAGTCACCAGCTAGAATAGAACTGTTGTATGGAGGTCCTCCCTCTACTACTGTCTGCCCACAGATGATGGACCTCCCTGCAGTAACTCCATTCTAGTCAGTTCAGTAGTCACCAGCTAGAATAGAACTGTTGTATGGAGGTCTTCCCTGTACTACCGTCTGCCCACAGATGATGGACCTCCCTGCAGTAACTCCATTCTAGTCAGTTCAGTAGTCACCAGCTAGAATAGAGGTGCTGTAGAGAGGTTTTCCATGTACTGCCCTGTGCCCACAGATGATGGACTTCCATGCAGTAACTCCATTCTAGTCAGTTCCGTAGTCACCAGCTAGAATGGAGGTGCCCTATGGAGGACTACCGTGTACTACCGTCTGTCCACAGATGATGGACTTCTCTGCAGTAACTCCATTATAGTCAGTTCAGTAGTCACCAGCTAGAATAGAGGTGCTGTATGGAGGTTCTCCCTGTACTACTGTCTAGTCACAGATGATGTACCTCCATGCAGTAACTCCAGTCTAGTCAGTTCAGTAGTCACCAGCTAAAATGGAGGTGCTGTAGGGATGTCCTCCCTGTACTACCATCTGCCCACAGATGATGGACTTCCATGCAGTAACTCCATTCTACTCAGTTCAGTAGTCACCAGCTAGAATAGAGCTGCTGTATGGAGGACCTCCCTGTACTACCCTCTGCCCACAGATGATGGAACTCCCTGCAGTAACTCTATTCTAGTCAGTTCAGTAGTCACCAGCTAGAATAGAGCTGCTGTATGGAGGTCCTCCCTGTACTACCATCTGCCCACAGATGATGGACCTCCCTGCAGTAACTCCATTCTAGTCAGTTCCGTAGTCACCAGCTAGAAGGGAGGTGCCGTATGGAGGACCTCCCTGTACTACCATCTGCCCACAGATGATGGACCTCCCTGCAGTAACTCCAGTGTACTCAGCTCAGTAGTCCCCAGCTAGAATGGAGGTGCTGTATGGAGGACCTCCCTGTACTACCGTCTGCCCACAGATGATGGACCTCCCTGGAGTAACTCCAGTGTACTCAGCTCAGTAGTCCCCAGCTAGAATGGAGGTGCTGTATAGAGGACCTCCCTGTACTATCAAAAAATGTGGTGATAAGAAAGCAGGATGCGCTCATACCCATATGCAGTTGTGCATTTCTGTAGGGGAGCACATCCTGCACTTGTAGTTCGTTGCTAATGGCAATCACCAGCAAAAAATGCATACAATGGATGATGCCAGCAACGGACTACAAGTACCACAATGGACATCCTACATAAGATGAAATTTATGTGGATGTGGCAAGAATTCAGAACAAACACAGAACCAGAGATAGGTGCACGCTGCCGTCACACTAACCCTCACACTGATGTTAAAAATTGAGAGTTAGTTCGACATATCCTACTAGGAGGACGTGTCTTAAGCCTCGGGCACCAGCGTCAAGGTCTCTCAAGTAGCCCGTGGGCCCTAACACTCACCTACCTGCGCCATATGGGCGATATCAGGGGCCAGTGGGCAATTACAGGAGCATTAGGACGACTCACAAACATCTCCTCTGTTACCTCCAGCATGTGGCCATGCTTGCAATGGGAGGTGGGAGGTGTCTATGAGCCCTACCCAAGACTGACTGATATAGCCCAAGGCCAAGCAGGTGCACCCAAATGTGACCTGAAGATGAAAAACAGGCACATTAAAATTGGAGTTTGTACACCTCCATACATATATATATAAACCATCAAAAATGTGGTGATAAGAAAGCAGGATGCGCTCATACCCATATGCAGTTGTGCATTTCTGTAGGGAGCACATCCTGCACTTGTAATCCGTTGCTAATGGCAATCACCAGCAAAAATGCATACAATGGATGATGCCAGCAACGGACTACAAGTACCACAATGGACATCCTACATAAGATGAAATTTATGTGGATGTGGCAGAAATTCAGAACAAACACAGAACCAGAGATAGGTGCACGCTGCCGTCACACTAACCCTCACACTGATGTTAAAAATTGAGAGTTAGTTCGACATATCCTACTAGGAGGACGTGTCTTAAGCCTCGGGCACCAGCGTCAAGGTCTCTCAAGTAGCCCGTGGGCTTAACACTCACCTACCTAGCGCCATATGGGCGATATCAGAGGCCAGTGGGCAATTACAGGAGCATTAGGACTGACTCACAAACATCTCCTCTGTTACCTCCAGCATGTGGCCATGCTTGCAATGGGAGGTGGGAGGTGTCTATGAGCCCTATCCAAGACTTGACTGATATAGCCCAAGGCCAAGCAGGTGCACCCAATTTACTGTGATCCATGAAGATGCATAACTGGCATATTGAGATATGGAGCATGTACACACCTGCATATCATATATATCACCTACTCTTATCAACATGATGGTTTATATATATATATATGGAGGTGTACAAACTCCAATTTTAATGTGCCTGTTTTCATCTTCAGGTCACATTTGGAGTGCACCTGCTTGGCCTTGGGCTATATCAGTCAGTCTTGGGTAGGGCTCATAGACACCTCCCACCTCCCATTGCAAGCATGGCCACATGCTGGAGGTAACTAGAGAGATGTTTGTGAGTCGTCCTAATGCTCACTGTAATGCCCACTGGCTCTGATATCGCCCATATGGCGCAGGTAGGTGAGTGTTAGGCCCACGGGCTACTTGAGAGACCTGACGCTGGTGCCCGAGGCTTAAGACACGTCCTCCTAGTAGGATATGTCGAACTAACTCTCAATTTTTAACATCAGTGTGAGGGTTAGTGTGACGGCAGCGTGCACCTATCTCTGGTTCTGTGTTTGTTCTGAATTCTTGCCACATCCACATAAATTTCATCTTATGTAGGATGTCCATTGTGGTACTTGTAGTCCGTTGCTGGCATCATCCATTGTATGCATTTTTGCTGGTGATTGCCATTAGCAACGGACTACAAGTGCAGGATGTGCTCCCCTACAGAAATGCACAACTGCATATGGGTATGAGCGCATCCTGCTTTCTTATCACCACATTTTTGATGGTTTATATATATATATATGTATGGAGGTGTACAAACTCCAATTTTAATGTGCCTGTTTTTCATCTTCAGGTCACATTTGGGTGCACCTGCTTGGCCTTGGGCTATATCAGTCAGTCTTGGGTAGGGCTCATAGACACCTCCCACCTCCCATTGCAAGCATGGCCACATGCTGGAGGTAACAGAGGAGATGTTTGTGAGTCGTCCTAATGCTCCTGTAATTGCCCACTGGCCCCTGATATCGCCCATATGGCGCAGGTAGGTGAGTGTTAGGGCCCACGGGCTACTTGAGAGACCTTGACGCTGGTGCCCGAGGCTTAAGACACGTCCTCCTAGTAGGATATGTCGAACTAACTCTCAATTTTTAACATCAGTGTGAGGGTTAGTGTGACGGCAGCGTGCACCTATCTCTGGTTCTGTGTTTGTTCTGAATTCTTGCCACATCCACATAAATTTCATCTTATGTAGGATGTCCATTGTGGTACTTGTAGTCCGTTGCTGGCATCATCCATTGTATGCATTTTTGCTGGTGATTGCCATTAGCAACGGACTACAAGTGCAGGATGTGCTCCCCTACAGAAATGCACAACTGCATATGGGTATGAGCGCATCCTGCTTTCTTATCACCACATTTTTTGATGGTTTATATATATATATGTATGGAGGTGTACAAACTCCAATTTTAATGTGCCTGTTTTTCATCTTCAGGTCACATTTGGGTGCACCTGCTTGGCCTTGGGATATATCAGTCAGTCTTGGGTAGGGCTCATAGACACCTCCCACCTCCCATTGCAAGCATGGCCACATGCTGGAGGTAACAGAGGAGATGTTTGTGAGTCGTCCTAATGCTGCTGTAATTGCCCACTGGCCCCTGATATCGCCCATATGGCGCAGGTAGGTGAGTGTTAGGGCCCACGGGCTACTTGAGAGACCTTGACGCTGGTGCCCGAGGCTTAAGACACGTCCTCCTAGTAGGATATGTCGAACTAACTCTCAATTTTTAACATCAGTGTGAGGGTTAGTGTGACGGCAGCGTGCACCTATCTCTGGTTCTGTGTTTGTTCTGACCTCCCTGTACTACCGTCTGCCCAAAGATGATGGACCTCCCTGGAGTAACTCCAGTCTACTCAGCTCAGTAGTCCCCAGCTAGAATGGAGGTGCTGTATAGAGGACCTCCCTGTACTACCCTCTGCCCACAGATGATGGACCTCCCTACAGTAACTACAGTCTAGTCAGTTCAGTAGTCACCAGCTAGAATAGAGCTGTTGTATGGAGGACCTCCCTGTACTACCCTCTGCCCACAGATGATAGACCTCCCTACAGTAACTCTATTCTAGTCAGTTCAGTAGTAACCAGCTAGAATGGAGGTGCTTTATGTAGGTCCCCAGTGTAATACCGTCTTCCCACATATGATGGACCTCTCTGCAGTAACTTCAGTCTAGTCATTTCCGTAGTCACCAGCTAGAATGGAGGTGCTGTATGGAGGTCCTCCCTGTACTACTGTCTGCCCACAGATGATGGACCTCCCTGCAGTAACTCCAGTCTAGTCAGTTCAGTAGTCACCAGCTAGAATGGAGCTGTTGTATGGAGGTCCTCCCTGTACTACCCTCTGCTCACAGATGATGGACCTCCCTGCAGTAACTCCAGTCTAGTCAGTTCAGTGGACCTCCCTGCAGTAACTCCATTCTAGTCAGTTCAGTAGTCACCAGCTAGAATAGAGCTGCTGTATGGAGGACCTCCATGTACTACCCTCTGCCCACAGATGGATGGACCTCCCTGCAGTAACTCTATTTTAGTCAGTTTAGTAGTCACCAGCTAGAATAGAGCTGTTGTATGGAGGTCCTCCCTGTACTACCATCTGCCCACAGATAATGGACCTCCCTGCAGTAACTCCATTCTAGTCAGTTCAGTAGTCACCAGCTAGAATAGAGGTGCTGTATGGAGGACCTCCATGTACTACCCTCTGTCCACAGATGATGGACCTCCCTGCAGTAACTCCAGTCTAGTCAGTTCAGTAGTCACCAGCTAGAATAGAGCTGTTGTATGGAGGACCTCCTGTACTACCCTCTGCCCACAGATGATGGACCTCCCTGCAGTAACTCCATTCTAGTCAGTTCAGTAGTCACCAGCTAGAATGGAGGTGCTGTATGGAGGTCCTCACTGTAATACCGTCTTGCCCACATATGATGGACCTCCTGCAGTAACTCCAGTCTAGTCAGTTCAGTAGTCACCAGCTAGAATGGAGGTGCTGTATGGAGGTCCTCCCTGTACTACTGTCTGCCCACAGATGATGGACCTCCCTGCAGTAACTCCAGTCTAGTCAGTTCAGTAGTCACCAGCTAGAATGGAGCTGTTGTATGGAGGTCCTCCCTGTACTACCCTCTGCCCACAGATGATGGACCTCCCTGCAGTAACTCCATTCTAGTCAGTTCAGTAGTCACCAGCTAGAATAGAGCTGCTGTATGGAGGACCTCCATGTACTACCCTCTGCCCACAGATGGATGGACCTCCCTGCAGTAACTCTATTCTAGTCAGTTTAGTAGTCACCAGCTAGAATAGAGCTGTTGTATGGAGGTCCTCCCTGTACTACCATCTGCCCACAGATAATGGACCTCCCTGCAGTAACTCCATTCTAGTCAGTTCAGTAGTCACCAGCTAGAATAGAGGTGCTGTATGGAGGACCTCCATGTACTACCCTCTGTCCACAGATGATGGACCTCCCTGCAGTAACTCCAGTCTAGTCAGTTCAGTAGTCCCCAGCTAGAATAGAGGTGCTGTATGGAGGACCTTTCTGTACTACCCTCTGCCCACAGATGAGGGACCTCCCTGCAGTAACTCCAGTCTAGTCAGTTCAGTAGTCACCAGCTAGAATAGAGCTGTTGTATGGAGGACCTCCCTGTACTACCCTCTGCCCACAGATGATGGACCTACCTGCAGTAACTCCATTCTAGTCAGTTCAGTAGTCACCAGCTAGAATGGAGCTGTTGTATGGAGGTCCTCCCTGTATTACCCTCTGCCCACAGATGATGGACCTCCCTGCAGTAACTCCATTCTAGTCAGTTCAGTAGTCACCAGCTAGAATGGAGGTGCTGTATGGAGGACCTTCCTGTACTACTGTCTGCCCACAGATAATGGACCTCCCTGCAGTAACTCCATTCTAGTCAGTTCAGTAGTCACCAGCTAGAATAGAGCTGCTGTATGGAGGCCCTCCATGTACTACCCTCTGTCCACAGATGATGGACCTCTCTGCAGTAATTCCAGTGTACTCAGCTCAGTAGTCCCCAGCTAGAATGGAGGTGCTGTATGGAGGACCTCCCTGTACTACCGTCTGCCCACAGATGATGGACCTCCCTGCAGTAACTCCATTCTAGTCAGTTCAGTAGTCACCAGCTAGAATAGAGCTGCTGTATGGAGGACCTCCATGTACTACCCTCTGCCCACAGATGGATGGACCTCCCTGCAGTAACTCCATTCTAGTCAGTTTAGTAGTCACCAGCTAGAATAGAGCTGTTGTATGGAGGTCCTCCCTGTACTACCATCTGCCCACAGATAATGGACCTCCCTGCAGTAACTCCATTCTAGTCAGTTCAGTAGTCACCAGCTAGAATAGAGGTGCTGTATGGAGGACCTCCATGTACTACCCTCTGTCCACAGATGATGGACCTCCCTGCAGTAACTCCAGTCTAGTCAGTTCAGTAGTCCCCAGCTAGAATAGAGGTGCTGTATGGAGGACCTTCTGTACTACCCTCTGTCCACAGATGATGGACCTCCCTGCAGTAACTCCAGTCTAGTCAGTTCAGTAGTCACCAGCTAGAATAGAGCTGCTGTATGGAGGACCTCCTGTACTACCCTCTGCCCACAGATGATGGACCTCCTGCAGTAACTCCATTCTAGTCAGTTCAGTAGTCACCAGCTAGAATAGAGCTGCTGTATGGAGGACCTCCATGTACTACCCTCTGCCCACAGATGGATGGACCTCCCTGCAGTAACTCCATTCTAGTCAGTTTAGTAGTCACCAGCTAGAATAGAGCTGTTGTATGGAGGTCCTCCCTGTACTACCATCTGCCCACAGATAATGGACCTCCCTGCAGTAACTCCATTCTAGTCAGTTCAGTAGTCACCAGCTAGAATAGAGGTGCTGTATGGAGGACCTCCATGTACTACCCTCTGTCCACAGATGATGGACCTCCCTGCAGTAACTCCAGTCTAGTCAGTTCAGTAGTCCCCAGCTAGAATAGAGGTGCTGTATGGAGGACCTTTCTGTACTACCCTCTGTCCACAGATGATGGACCTCCCTGCAGTAACTCCAGTCTAGTCAGTTCAGTAGTCACCATCTAGAATAGAGCTGCTGTATGGGGGTCCTCCCTGTACTACCCTCTGCCCACAGATGAGGGACCTCCCTGCAGTAACTCCAGTCTAGTCAGTTCAGTAGTCACCAGCTAGAATAGAGGTGCTGTATGGAGGACCTCCCTGTACTACCCTCTGCCCACAGATGATGGACCTCCATGCAGTAACTCCATTCTAGTCAGTTCAGTAGTCACCAGCTAGAATAGAAGCGCTGTAGGGAGGGCAACTGTATTCTAGGCACCAAAGCACACACACTCCGTTGCCCATCAGTCCCAACATCGTCCGCACCACCCACTGCTAGCACTTTTCACTTCCTGTCCCGGATGACCTTGACAGCAGGGCCTGTTCAGGACCCAGTCTGGACGTCCTTGGTGATGCCTGACCGGATGTTTCTGCAGCAGCTTGTCCCAGCCCTGGCTCCAGGCTTGCTGCTTGTTCCCGGTGCCTCGCATAACCCGCTTTCTCTTGTCAGCGGCCTAATACAGCCGTGCTCTTCCGTGATAAGGAGGGTTTAGGCCACAGGCACCCGTGACTTGCACAAGGCGGAGCCTGAAGGACGTCCCCTGTCACCTGAACTTTGCGGTCACTCCCACGTGGTTCGGATACTTCTAGAAGTGCGCACTGTGACCGGTGTCTTACTGCACTGTCTGTCCCTCGTCACATCTGTACCGCAACATGCTGAGCGCAAGTAGAACCGTCAGCCGCCTCCTGTCCTGTGTGCCGCGGAGCGAAGCCCGTAAGGTACGGTTTCTTACATGTCATCATGCACGTGGCTGGACCCTCCGCGTTATTCATAGGCTACGTTCACACCGGGCGGCCGATACTATTAGAACGATTTATGACATATCCGTGATAGCCGATTACTGGTTAGGCAGACCTGATTATGTAAGACACCCCTACTGTAGTGTAATGGACTGGCCTCGTCTCTTCTCTGCAAGGTTACCGAACACGTCATTGGATTGCACCATTGTGATGAGAGGGGGGATGGGTCTGATGGAGCTGGATTTTCAGAGCTTTTAGGAATCTGTTTTACTTTAAGTTGTGTGTGGATGGAGCGTTTTATTCCACAGCGAATGAATGATAAGTTAGTGTTACCGGTATTGTCCTAATGTGAACTATGAACCCCTCTCATTACACAGGGCACAAATAACGCGTTCTTGACGGCTCCAATGTGAACACAGGTCAAGTGGAATTCTCCTCGTCTGTGCAGTCTAGTCACTGGTCCCATGTGTGAGGGAAAAGCTATGTCATTGTGATCTGTGGGGATTAAGGATCAGTGTAGATCTATGGGTATATTGTAGGAGCAGTATTCCATTTCCATGCAGTGCGATCCTATCTGCTTCCACACTTTCTGGTATTTTCCAGTAATGTGGAGGTCTTTCCTGCAGTGGGGGCGGCCATCTTGTGGGCTGATCTTGTATTCGCATTCCTCAGTGTTATATCACCCCGTGATGTCATGGTAGAGGATACAGATTGCATGTACATTGCCTCAGCCAACAGCATGGCTGCCTTCTGTGTGTGTATGTGTGTCTATAGATTCCATACAACATATCGGGGAACTAGAAACATTACTAACGAGGTGGAATTGGGGTGGGGGGGGGACCTTAATTGCACCGTTATGTCTTGGATTTAGTTTTTACGGTGCTCACTGTGCCATAAAAATAATGTGTTTGTTTATTCTGTGGGTCAGTCTGATGATGACTATCAAACTTGTATCATTAATTTTTATTAATTAAAAAAAAACAGCGGAAAAAAATGTTTTCTTTGCATCACCATATTCTGACACCCATAACGTTTGTTACAGCCATCTTTGAAGGGCTTTAAAAAAAAGGGCTTTAAAAAAATAAAAATAAAAAATAAAAAAAATAAAAATAAATATATATATATAATATTATTTTCCTCTGGGCAGTCTGTAGTTTTCTGAGATTTTGATACTGATGATCTTTCCTTAGGATAGGTCATCAGTATCTGATCGTTGGGGTCTGACACCCGGGACCCCCACAGATCAGCTGTTTGAGAAGTCATCAGTGCTCCTGTGAGCTCCCCAAGTACAGCGCCGTACATTGTATAGCGGTTGTGTTTGGTATCGCGCTGTGTGATACCGAGCACTGCTGTTATACAATGTACAGCGCTATTTTCACAGGAGCTCCGATGATTTCTCAAATGGCTGATCTTTGGGGGTCCCGGGTGTCAGACCCCCACTAATCAGATACTGATGACCTATCCTGAGGAATCCATGGTACATAGGTGACACACCCCTGTTGCTGGCAATCAATGGCTGCAGTGGCCACGTGTCAAACGTAGTGATGACGCAGGGAGACCTGGCACCGGCACCGCGGGTCCAGTCGTTCTGTGGGGTCTGCAGAAAAGGTCCCCAGGGTGAACTACCTTTTTGTGAATATAGGGGGTCATTTATCAAACTGGTGTAAAGTAGAACTGCCTTAGTTGCCCATAGCAACCAATCAGATTCCACCTTTCATTTCCCGAAGGAGCTGTCCAAAATGAAAGGTGGAATCTGATTGGTTGCTATGGGCAACTAAGGCAGTTCTACTTTACGCCGGTTTGATAAATTACCCCCATAGTCCTGGAATTAGTGGGAATAATACTATAGGCATATATCAAGTAGCCATGATCTGCTCTGCTGTCCCCACACATTAGGTGATCAGTGGGGCCAGGTCTGGCTCCCTCGCTCCAGGGGCAGTGGTGGTAGTCTGGAATGTAACAAGGACGGCAGGTGAAGGAGGAGGACATGACTGAAGGCCTTGTATACAGTGGTTAAAGAGGAACTAAGCCTTTATACAGCTTGTTTAACACAAAATGGCCCAAATGCCCAAAAATAATTTTTGTAATGTCATTTATTATTGGATTGACTGATTTGTACCTCTATGCTCACATTGCTGACCTCTCGTCGTACGGATTCCTTGCATCATAGCTATGGCGCCGCAGCGAACGGGCGGAAGCACATATCGCTGCTCCTGCCGATGCCCCCTGAGCTTGGCTAAAGGCTGGCATAGCACCGGGGTAGCAGTGTGCTATGCCAGGATTAGCGGAGCGGGCACAGGGTACCCATGTGCTATGCCAGCCTTCTGCCAAGCTCAGGGGGCACAGGCAGGAGCACCGATGTGTGTTCTGCCCGTACACAGTCACCGCAGCCCCATTGCTATGATTCAAGGAATCCGTACTCCGCTAAGGGCCCTTTCACACTGGCGTTTTTGTTTTCCGGCATAGAGATCCGTCGTCGGGTCTCTATGCCGGAAGAATCCTGATCAGGATCATCCCCATGCATTCTGAATGGAGAGAAATCCGTTCAGGATGCATCAGGATGTCTTCAGTTCAGGACCGGAACGCTTTTTGGACGCAGCAAATACCGCAGCATGCTGCGCTTTTTGTTCCGTCCAAAAATCCTGAACACTTAGCCGCAAGGTCGGATCCGGAATTAATGCCCATTGAAAGGCATTAATCCGGATCCGGCCTTAGCTAAACGTCGCTTCGGCGCATCGCCGGATCCGACGCTTAGCTTTTTCTCACTGTTACCATGGCAGCCAGGATGCTAAAGTCCTGGCTGCCATGGTAAAATGTAGCGGGAGCGGGGAGCAGTATACTTACCGTCCGTGCGGCTCCCGGGCGCCCAGAGTGACGTCAGGCGCCCTACACGCATGGATCACGTGATCGCATGGATCACGTGATCCATGCGCATGGGGCGCTCTGACGTCATTCTGGAGCGCCCCGGGAGCCGCACGGACTGTAAGTATACCGCTCCCCGCTCCTACTATGGCAACCAGGACGCTAGTAGCGTCCTGGCTGCCATAGTAACCTGAAAGCAATTCGAAGACTGATCAGGATCCTGATCAGTCTTCTAATGCTTCAGGCGACTTGCGTTCTGACAGATCCGGCGGGACGGAAGTGCCTGCCGGATCCTCAGAACGCAAGTGTGAAAGGACCCTAAGAAATCAGTCTGTCAGAAGACAGGACTTTGGATGTCCATTTCTTTATTAGAAGGCAAAATCCATTAATAAGGTATAGGATTTTCTGCAAGAAACACCATCACATCCACCCGCAGGTTGTGTGTGGTAATACAGCTCAACCCCCTTCACATCAGTGTCCTTGATATGCAGTTCCAGACATGACCTGTGGGCAGGGGTGGCACTATCTTTGGAAGAAACCAGCCATGTTTTTCTAATCTTGAATAACCCCTTAATTAATCCTCATGAGTAATGTGTGGCTTCTCCTCCTAGGGTTGCTTCAATGGCTTCAGTGAAGAGTTGCTCAGAGCAGCATCTAAGAGGAACTATGCGTGAGTATTTTCTCATAATGTTACATACGTGTGCTGTTTTTGCAGTAGAGGAGGCCGCTTTTGATAACGCTGTGTTTCCAGTGGATCGTCCTGTTTTTTGCCCTTACAGTATAAAGTGTTCTAGATGAGTGGGGGTATAATACACAGGCCCACCAGGGCTTCCACTGAGAGACCGTATCGCTAGCCGTCCAGTGGGGCATGTGGAAACTGCTAGTGTAACATTTACAAGGACATCAGAACATGTAACATCTCTGTTTGCATAAAGCCGATGTCCTCAGCCTCATCGAAACCCTCCAGAAAAAAATCATCACTGTTTTGAGGGTATCGCATGGCTTTCATGCCCCTCATACCATGCACCAATCGTTGCGTTTTTCTGGAGTGCTCCCTTAAAGGGAGTCTATCACCAACCTGACCGGTTTTAAACTGATCACATGGTTCAGTGGGGCACAAAGACATGACACAGATGGTACCTTTTGTTTCGTTTTTCAGATCATCCAAATTGCCCAAAAAGTAGTTTTTGTGATATGCTAATGAGCCGTCTCAAGTGCCCAGGGGCGGAGAGTTTGCTGAAAGTGCCCAGTTCCCCTGCCTAACTCTGCCCCTCAGTAAAGTCCTGCCAGCTCTGTGACACCATATTTCCCTATAGGCCGTTCACACATTGCTGCCGGCCTGGGCATGCGCAGTGTTCTGTCCACTGTGGGCAGAGGCACAGAGATATGCAGTGCGCATGCGCCGATTTCACGCTAGTAACTGGCCCATGCGCACTGCATATCTCTGTGCCTCTGCCCACAGTGTACAGAACACTGCCCAGGCCGGCAGCAATGCGTGAACGGCCTATAGGGAAATATGGTGTCAGAGCCACAGGGCTGGCAGGACTTTACTGAGGGGCAGAGTTAGGCAGGGGAACTGGGTACTTTCAGCAAACTCTCCGCCCCTGGGCACTTGCGACGGCTCATTAGCATATCACAAAAACTACTTTTTGGGCAATTTGGATGATCTGAAAAACGAAACAAAGGTACCATCTGTGTCATGTCTTTGTGCCCCATGTGATCAGTTTAAAACAGATGAGGTGGTGACACTCCCTTTAAAGGGCTGTACTGCTTGGAAAAAGTTATCCTCTGTTCATTACTGGGGATAATTATTAGATCTGGGACCCTCACTGATCATGAGAACAGGGGTCTGTGTCCCCTATCTGAATGGTGCGATGGTGAGAGCGTGATGTATAGAGTGATAGCAGACGGTATGAGACTGCCAGAGATAGAACAGCGCAGTCTCATAGAGATATATAGAGTGATAATCTGTGGGACTGT
The DNA here is from genome assembly GCA_033119425.1 of Bufotes viridis. Taxonomy (NCBI): domain Eukaryota; kingdom Metazoa; phylum Chordata; class Amphibia; order Anura; family Bufonidae; genus Bufotes; species Bufotes viridis. The sequence continues at coordinate 372,469,296 of CM065590.1, read as the reverse complement.
AGGAGATGGCAGACGGTATGAGACTGCCAGAGATGGAACAGCGCAGTCTCATAGAGATATCTAGAGTGATAATCTGTAGGACTGTAGGAGATGGCAGACGGTATGAGACTGCCAGAGATGGAACAGCACAGTCTCGTAGAGATATGTAGAGTGATAATCTGTAGGACTGTAGGAGATGGCAGACGGTATGAGACTGCCAGAGATGGAACAGCGCAGTCTCGTAGAGATATGTAGAGTGATAATCTGTAGGACTGTAGGAGATGGCAGACGGTATGAGACTGCCAGAGATGGAACAGCGCAGTCTCGTAGAGATATGTAGAGTGATAATCTGTAGGACTGTAGGAGATAGCAGACGGTATGAGACTGCCAGAGGTAGAACAGCGCAGTCTCGTAGAGTGATAATCTGTGGGACTGTAGGAGATAGCAGACAGTATGAGACTGCCAGAGGTAGAACAGCGCAGTCTCGTAGAGATATGTAGAGTGATAATCTGTGGGACTGTAGGAGATAGCAGACGGTATGAGACTGCCAGAGATGGAACAGCGCAGTCTCGTAGAGTGATAATCTGTGGGACTGTAGGAGATAGCAGACAGTATGAGACTGCCAGAGGTAGAACAGCGCAGTCTCGTAGAGATATGTAGAGTGATAATCTGTAGGACTGTAGGAGATAGCAGACAGTATGAGACTGCCAGAGGTAGAACAGCGCAGTCTCGTAGAGATATGTAGAGTGATAATCTGTGGGACTGTAGGAGATAGCAGACAGTATGAGACTGCCAGAGGTAGAACAGCGCAGTCTCGTAGATGTATAGAATGATAATGGCAATGCACAAACTGTGAGGATGCTGATCTCCCATTCTCATGATCTGGGGGGGTCCCAGTGTTTGGACCCCCACCAATCTAATCATTATCCTCCATCCAATGAATAGGGGATGACATGTAACTGAAGTACCCACCTAATTCTCAATCTATATAGAGTATGTACTGTCTTCATCCATGTAAGAGCTCTAATGGTTATATTTGGATGTGCAGCTCTGAGGCAATTAAAGGAGCCGTTATTGGAATAGATCTGGGAACGACGAATTCCTGTGTCGCTGTGATGGAAGGCAAGCAAGCAAAGGTTTGTCGATTCGTTTAGTTTCTACTGATTAAACTGACATGATGAATTTGAGGGATAGCTCCCTTTTTAGAAACCCTTAGCTGAATCTGGAATGACGTTGGTACATGAGTGTGTGCAGGATTTGCCCAGATCTGTAATTTCATGATGGCCCTCCTTGTCTTGTGACAGCTACTCGCACAATAAAACACCTTTGGGGGGGCTCTGTCCTCCAGACTCATGTATGCAGCGTGGAATATTAAGGGTGTGTCAGTTGGGTGGGACCCACTCTTATCTCTAATGGGGTCCCATCTCGCACCGCTGTGAGTGAAGAGGTGGCTTCACTTATGCAGCGCTCTCCATTCAGTGCTGCGGGACGTCTAAAAATTGCAGTGTGCGGTTACTCAGCTATTTATGGAAGCCCCATCGAAATGAATGGAGGACTGGCCACCTCTCCATTCCTATGGGTGCTTGATATGGCTCCATTCTTTAGCACTTTAGCACAGGGATATCCTGCTCAAATACCATAAATGTCCAAATGTGGCTATCCCTTTAATTATAATGGCAACAGCCGAGTGAGATCTTGTACCGAATAGGATAGCAGCATGAAGAAAATACAGCTGTCAATGAGATTCACCATTATCCACACTTGGTAAAGAACAGTGGCTGATTGTCTAATTCCGTTGTACTTGATCCATATTACAGAGTTTTATTCACTGGTGTTAAAGTATAACTGTCAAAATTTTTTTTTTTTTTTACTATTGGATTTTGGTGATTAATATCACCTTGTTGGCCCTGTTTTAATTTCTGATTATTTAATAAATAACCCCTAAAAGCCACCTAAAAGTCCCCAGTATTGGCTATTGTTACCTGAGATAAAATCAGGTTGCTATGCTCCTTCCATCTACCAGATGAGAGGACGGAGCACGCTGCGTGCACTGGGAACTGATAGTGAGTCAACATTGTAAGGGAATGTATAAAAAGCCAGGTTCTTCCTGACAGGAGATAACAGTGCTGGGCTGTGTGTGTAAACTTCTCCACATGCCTGTGCTGCTCCCTTAGCAGTGAAGGACAATGTAGAGCCCAGTGTATAAATGACAGCCTTATCTGATAAGAGGAGAGCTTGTAGGAGGACTACAGGCTTCAGCCAGACCTGGGAGCTTCACTGCAAGACCCCCCTATACAGTGCTGGTCTTCACTAACTTCACTGCAAGACCCCCCCTATACAGAGCTGGTCTTCACTAACTTCACTGCAGGCGTCCTATGGGTTAGGCTGAGGGCGGCCATCTTAACAGAATAGTGAAATTGCAGTTTTATGCAGACTGGTTGCTAAGGGCTGAATCTTATTAAATAAGGGGTAAGTAAGTCTAATAGTTATTGATTCAGGTATATTATCACATTAGTAACTACATATATGAAAACTGAAATTGGGGTCTAAATGTGACAGTTATCCTTTAAGGTTGCATCTTTTTGAACAATGTCCTTTCACCTTGTACAGTGCAGCCGATAAGTGTATGAGCATGAGATAAATCATGTGACCTAATCTACTCTGTATGGGTTACTCTGGGACTTGGGTATAGATGACCTGTCCGCGCACACACCTGGGACCCCAGATAAAGAAATGGGCGTTAGTGAGCACATCCCAGTGCGCAGGTGCACGTCTCCATGGCTGAAAGCGCAAAAACAAACATAATGCAACAGCACTCTGCAAACATAAATAATAAAGTAAATTCATAGTGCCCTAATTATTATGGAAAATGTACTAATGCTAGAGTTCTAAAAAGTATAGGGAGGGAGGGTGTCCGCAGATAAAACGCCCAACTCCATTAATAGGAGCCCGATAACGCTCACAGGCTATGTGAGGCCTGCCAAGGTGCTCAGCCCGCCGGTTTTTAAACATAGAGAAGCCTGCTGGGCAACCGGGAAGATCCCAGCGTAATGACGCAGGTGGCGTATGATGATGTCACTGCATTGGGTCGTGCTATAGTCATGCGCGGTCTAAACTCACTAGGTTGCCGGGCAACCAGGACGCATCTTCAGGTTTACGACTTAAGACTACTGCCCTTTCTAAATGTAATCGTGGATTATATCCCTAATGTCAGGGTCCATAAGCAGAATGGGCCAGTGTCTATTTGGGATTTTCATTCAAAAAATGCCCAGGCCCGCCCCTCTCTCTGCTCATACCATATGTCCCTGGCATTGCGACTGCCGTCAAGCTCCGCCCCCACTGGCTACGTCACTGGTAGCCGATAACCCCGCCCACTCCTTCCCTCCAGCTTCACTAACAGCCACAAGCCGGCTCCTGCGCTCTTCCCGTTTAACTGAGCGCATCAGCCTCAAGTGTTTCACTGGGCATGCACTTAGTTAAACAGGAAGAGCGCAGGAGCCGGCTTGTGGCTGTTAGTGAAGCTGGAGGGAAGGAGTGGGCGGGGTTATCGGCTACCAGTGACGTAGCCAGTGGGGGCGGAGCTTGACGGCAGTCGCAATGCCAGGGACATATGGTATGAGCAGAGAGAGGGGCGGGCCTGGGCTCTGTCGGGGGGGGGGGAGGCGGGCCTGGGCACTAGATGGAGGGCACTTTTTGAATGAAAATAACTCCCCTCTGGGCACCTTCAGGTGTCATTAGGATAAAGATAAGTGGATTTTTATGAAGATAGAAAGCCGGATCCAAGTGTAAAGAACGCCTATGGAAAGAAGGTATGAAGAGCTATGAGAACCTATGTTTGGCTTAAAGAGGACCTTTCATGACTTCTAAAGATATCAACTAAGGATGCTCACATGGAGAGCGGCGCCCAGGGATCTCCCTGCACTTACTATTATCCCTGGGCGCCGCTCCATTCTCCCGGTATAGGCTCCGGTATCGACGCTCACCAAGTTATAGTAGGCGGGGACTTGGTGGAATTGGTTATAGTGGGCGGAGCCTGCCCTTCATCTCCTTCTTCCCGGCTGTAGCGCTGGCCAGTGGCAGCGCAGAGCTCATAGCCTGGGAGTTTGAAGGGCAGGCTCCGCCCACTATAACTTAGTGAGCACAGATACCGGAGCCTATACCGGGAGAACGGAGCGGAGCCCAGGGATAATAGTAAGTGCAGGGAGATCCTTGGGCGCCGCTCTACATGTGAGCATACTTGGTTTATATCTTGTGGTAGTGATGAAAGGTCCTCTTTAATATTGATTTTCCAGGTGACAGATTCCCTTTAAAACCGATAGTGATGCCTCCTAAAATAGTTATTACCTTACATTTCCCATATGTCTACTTCATGATTCAATCATTTTGTAAATGTCATTTTATTTTTTTGGGACGATAAAAGGCTTAGAAGTTTAGAAGCAAATCTTGAAATTTTTAAGAATTTCCAAAACCCACTTTTTAAGGACCAGCTCAGGTCTGAAGTCACTGTGTGGGGCTTGCATAATAGAAACCACCCATGAATGGCCCCATTTTAGAAACTACACCCCTCAAGGTATTCAAAACTTATTTTCCAAACTTTTTTAACCCTTTAGGTGTTCCACAAAAATTAAAGGAAAATGTTTGGCAGACTTTACATTTTTTACACTAACAAGGCCAGGGTTAACAGTCAAACAAAACTCAATATTTATTACCCTGATTCTGTATTGTACAGAAACACCCCATATGTGGTCATAAACCGCTGTGCGGGCACACTACAGGGCGCAGAAGGAAAGGAATGCCATATGGTTTTTGGAAGGCAAATTTCAATGGGATAATTTAAGTTGCCATGTCACATTTGAAGACTCCCTGATTCTTTCCTAGAGTAAAAACTCCAAAAAAGACCATTTTGGAAACTACGGGGTAAGGTGGTAGTACCAAGAAAACTATTTTAGGGTACATGTGGTTTTTGGTTGCTCTATATTACACTTTTTGTGAGGCAAGGTAATAAAAAATAGCTGTTTTGGCACAGGTTTTTTTTTTTTTTTTACAATGTTCATCTGAAAAGTTAGATCATGTGGTACTTTTATAGAGCAGATTGTTAGAGACACGACAATACCAAATATGACTTTTTTTTTTTTTTTTTTTTTCCACTGTCTTATGTAGGGGCTCATTTTTTTATATATTTTTTCAGTATGAGATAACTGGTACTATTTTAGGGCGCATATGGCTTTTTGATCGATTGGTATTACACTTTTTGTAATGTAAGGTGACAAATGACTTTTTTTTACACTTTTTTTTTTTTTTTTTGTTTTTTTTTTTTTTACTGTTCACCTGAGGGTTTAGGTCATGTGATATTTTTATAGAGCAGGTTGTTATGGATGTGGCAATACCTAATATGTTTCTTTTTTTTCAAGAATATTATTTTTGAAACCCTATACTGTCTCCATATTTTTATTTTCTGGGCGATTGTCTTAGGTGAGGTGACGGTTAGATTGGTACTATTATGAGGGGCATACACCTTTTTAATCGCTTGGTGTTGCACTGTAAGGTGACAAAAAATATTTTTTTTTTTTTTTTTTTAGCACAGTTTTTATTTTATTTTTTTGACTGTTCACCTGAGGGGTTAGGTCATGTGATACTTTGATGGAGCCGGTTGAAATGGATGCAGTGATGCCTAATACATTTTTACTTTTTGTCCCACTCTGGGACTTTAACTTTTGGGGGTCTGTACTTTTGTAATATTTCTGTATTGTAATGCATTGGCTGTAAGTGTATTACACTGAGTAATACACTTACAGCCTGCTTTCTGTGAGATCCACGGAAAAAAATATACAATGCAACAGCACTCTGTAAACCAAATAAAGTATTCGAACGCTAATGCTATGCTTAAGTAAATTAGAGATGCTTAGGAAATACATTTTGTACAAAATTATTTGGGCTCGTCTGCCACATGTCAAGGCGATCTCTGTAAGACGGGAACCTAACACTAAATTCTACCTGTTGTGTGCCATGATGGCTACCATAAAATTAATGGAGTGTAGGTTCCACATGTAGGGCCCCACACCCACCTTAAATTTTTATCACTTTTGGTGCCAGACGGCCCCCAACAATAGACATATTGGGTATCACCACGTCGGTAACAATCTGCTCTATAAAAAATACCACATGATCTTACTTATCGGATGAACACTAAATAAAAAATAAACAGTGCCAAAACAGCAATTTTTTTTGTTGCCTTGCCTAACAAAAAGTGTAATATAGAGCAACCAAAAATCATATGTGCCCTAAAATATTACCAACAAAACTGCCACCTTATCCTGTAGTTTCCAAAATGGGGTCATTTTTGGGGAGTTTCTACTCTAGGGGTGCATCAGGGGGTCCTCAAATGTGACATGGCAGCTTAAAGGGGTTCTTCACTTTATTACAACCGATGATCTATCCTCAGGATAGATCATCGGCATCTGATCGGCTGGGGTCCGACACCCCCGCCGATCAGCTGTTTGAGAAGGCAGTGGCGCTAGCAGCGGTAAACAGTGAGAAGGCCGCAGCGCTCCTGCAGCGCCGCTGCCTTCTTAAACAGCTGATCGGCGGGGGTCCCGGGTGTCGGACCCCGGCTGATCAGATGCTGATCTATCCTGAGGATAGATCATCAGTTGTAACAAAGTGAAGAACCCCTTTAAATTATCCCAGTGAAATCTGCCTTCCAAAAAAACATATGGCGTTCCTTTCCTTCTGCGCCCTGCTGCAAGAGGGAGAAGCGGGGTAAGTATATTACCGATGAGGGCCCGGCACATGTGGGGGGTTGAGAAATAGATACCTCCCAAATAGACCTCATATCGGACTCCCAATGTTACTAAGGCTCTTATTCACTCAGATCAGGCCCCCAATGTTAACTCTTTCGCTTTCGGGGGGAGGGATATGGTATATCAGGACTTTGAGTGAATAAAAATAAATAAACCTGAATTATATAATTATCACTGTGCAGGATAAATATTGTGAACAGATTTGCAATGTATTTTTATTTTTTTATTGGCTTATATGCTGCACAGCAAATGAAATAAGAATGTCCTGTGTACCCGAAAATGAAAATGTCAAGTCATTCAGCAAAAATCAAGACCACACACTGCCCTGTTGAAATAAGTTATTCAACCATGTAAAAACAATTTTTTATTTTTTTATTTGACAATCTTTTTTTAAGGTTGATCATAGAGCAGTGTACAAAACCTCAGATATCATAAATGTTATCGAAAGGCCTTACATTCCAGAGGTTAGGCCATGACATGAAAGCAATAGCACGGAGGCCAACTGCACATGGAAAAAATAACAGGCGGGCCAAGGATGAGATTGATATTAAGGGTTACAAAATGCAGGCCCAATATAACCCGAGGAGGGAAAATAAATGCTAAACAAAATAGAACATCAAGGAAAAAACACATGAAACGCTTCCAAAAAGTGTACATATGGAATAGCATGGAGGAATAAAAATAAAGGAGAGAAATGACAAAAGAGCGATCCAGTTGGCTGACCACTGCCGCCACTATACACGAGGCATAGGAAAGACGAATCTCTGAAGTGGAGAAAATCCCAGTTTCTTCACGTAAGGGAGCGCCTGTACCTGTCTGAGAATGCAATTAAATCTAGCTTTTAGAGACGGGGTATTGTACCTGTCCCTCGAGCCAAACTTTCCAAGGGGCCCAAAGGGTAACTTGGGCGGACTTACTCGGCGATTGACAGTTTTTTTCCCTGTATGCTTGGTCATGCCGAGTTTGCTGGTAATGACTGAATAGGACGGCCTGAGTGACTGCTATGCATAAATTACAAGGTTTCTTGAATCTTTTCCTGCAAAACTAGACATCAGTCTGCTCAGCTTCTCCTGCTCTATAACATGCTACCTGTAGCTTGTACTGCATTTTCTAGTGACCGGTTCCCTTTAATAATAAAAAAAAAGTGCCGTCCCCTGAAAAAAGTTATGAAAGTTAATCAGTTAGTTGTGTACTGCAGAATGCTGCCGTTAAAGTACACTAGAAGTCTCACGGAAAACAATACCTCATACAGCTACTTCAACAGGGAAATAAATTATAGCTCTTGGAAGGAGATGGTGAAAAAATGTAATTAAGGGGTTATCATTGTTCCTGATCTGTGCTTCATACCTAATGGACATTTTGTTTTGCAGGTGCTGGAAAATGCAGAGGGTGCCAGGACCACACCGTCTGTGGTTGCTTTTTCCGCAGATGGGGAGCGCTTGGTTGGAATGCCAGCAAAACGCCAGGCAGTCACAAATCCCAACAACACTTTATATGCCACAAAGCGTCTCATCGGCCGTCGTTTTGATGATTCTGAAGTCCAAAAAGATATGTATGTAGAAATTGATCTCTCCAGCATTAAAGTGTGTTGTTCAAAATGCTCCTTAAAGAAGCACTCCTGCAAAAAAATTAAATTCTCAGACCTGTTAGAAAGGTACATGATGTTAACTGTAGTGAATGTAATCTTCAGTAACTGTATTTGAGTTATAATCTCCCTTCTGATCCTCAGCTGTCATGTGACCAGCACTGTGACTCTCCAAATAACACAGCATCTTTTGTGTGGACAGGAAGAGAGTTTCTCGGTTTTCCTATGGGATCACTGTTTTTCATAGGTATGAATAGAGAAGTAACTGACTTTCTATCCTGTGTCAGTCGGAGATCAGAGAGTTGGTCACATGACGCAGCTGAGAAGCAGAAGGAAGGGGATAATTTACAAATACAGTCACTGGTAATAAGATTACCTTCACTACAGATTACATCATGTATCTTTCTAACAGCTCAGAGAATAATTTTTTTTGTGGGACTCCTACGTTGAGGTACATACCTCCATATTAAAGGGGGTGTTATAAGGTATGAAATGTTATTGTGGAAGTGCCTCTTAACCTGTATAAGTGACTTTCACACTAGCGTTAAAGGTTTCCTGTATTATGTTCTCTCCTAGGGGCTCAATACCGGGAAAAAACACTTCAATTTTGTCCTAAAGCAGTGGTGCCCAACCATTTTTCATCCGAGGGCCGCACTAGATTTGGTATAAATTTCGCGGGCCGGAACCAAGTAGCTTTGCTAGAAAGAAATGCCCCTGTGAGGAGTACGTGTTAGCATAACTACTGTGAAGAGGGCACATATCTGGCCATTATTGCTGTGAGGGGGCACGTGTGAGTATTACTACTGTGAAGAGCGAACATATCTGGCCATTATTACTGTGAGGGGGCACGTGTGCATTACTACTGTGAAAGGGGCACATATCTGACATAACTACTGTGAGGGGGCACATTCCTGGGCATAACTACTGTGAAGAGGGCACACATTGGGGCATAACTACTGTGAAGAGGGCACATATTTGGGCATAACTACTGTGAATAGGGCACATATCTGGCCATTATTGCTGTGAGGGGGCCAGATATACAGTAGTTATGCCATATATGTGCCCTCTTCACTTTAGTAATGCCTCCTCACAGCAATAATGGCCAGATATGTGCCCTCTTCACTGTAGTAATGCCCAGGTATGTGCCCCTCACAGTAGTTATGCCAGATATGTGCCCTCTTCACTTTTGTAATGCTCACATGTGCCTCCTCACAGTAATAATGGCCAGATATGTGCCCTCTTCACGTTAGTAATGCTCACACATGCCCCCTCACAATAATAATGGCCAGATATGCTCACGTTTGCCCCCTCACAGTACTATTGCACATATGTGCCCCCTCACAGCAATAATGGCCAGATATGCGCCCTCTTCACAGTAGTAATGCCCATATACATTACTACTGTGAAGAGGACACATATCTGTCCATTATTACTGTGAGGGGTATGTGATATATGCATGTCTGTGTATGATGTATGTAGTGCAGCGTGTGATGTATACATGTGTGATGTATACATGTATTTGTATGTAGTGCAGAATGTGATGATCACACACTGCACTACATACATCACACACATGTATACATCACACACTGTACTACATATATTCCACACATGTATACATCACACACTGCACTACATACATCACACATGTATACATCACACACTGCACTACATACATCACACATGTATACATCACACACTGCAATACATACATTACTTACATTACTGTGATGTCACCTTCTTCCGCAGGTCCCTCTTTTTGCCTGGGATGTAAGCTTCGGAACCTCCGCTGCCATGCTTTAGCCACCACCGGAGCTGCCCCTCTTCCTTTAATCTCCCGCCGCTTCCCTACTGCAGGCACTCTCCGGCGCCCTCCCAGTCCAACCAATAGCAAAGCTCCTTGCTGCCTGGAGCTTTGCTATTGGCTATTGCAGGTACAGGCAGCATCGCTTTGCTGCCTGTGCTGTTTGCAGCGCACCTTGCACTGAAAAAATGAGGGAAAGGTTCGGGTACTGTGTGGGCCGCATGACACGGCTTCGCGGGCCGGATTTGGCCCGCGGGCTGTAGGTTGGGCACCACTGTCCTAAAGCATTCTGTTCAGGATGTTTTCAGTTCAGTCATATTTACAGTATTTGGCATGCTGCTGTATTTTCTCTGGCGAAAATGCCGGATCTGTTACCAAGTGTTCCAGAAAAACGGATCCGGTTTTCTGGTCTGTGCATGCGCAAACCTTTAAAAAATGTGAAAAGGATAAATACCAGATCCGTTTTTCCAGATGACACCGGAGACGGATCCGGTATTTCAATGCATTTATCAGACGAATTTAGGAATACTGATCCGGAAATCCGTGTGCAAACGGATACCATTTGTTTCCGGATTCCTCTAACGCTAGTGTGAAAGTACCCTTAGCTTTTTCCTGCATTCATCTGGAGCTGTAATAGCTTGTATGGTCGGGGCTCTCTTCTGAAAGCTGCATAGCATTACTAAAGGTGTATTATTTAATGCAGGAACTGGTTTAATATCGGCTGAGACCTTTCAACCCCAGCATTTTTAAGATGTTAATGTGTTTTTATTTATTTTTCTTCTTTTCAGCAAAAATGTTCCATTCAAGATTGTCCGTGCATCGAATGGTGATGCCTGGGTTGAAGCACATGGAAAGCTCTACTCTCCTAGTCAGATCGGTGCATTCGTACTTATGAAAATGAAAGAGACAGCAGGTGAGGTGTTTTTATTTTTTTACATAGTTGAAAAAAAACACTGGATCGTAAAGTCCAATTTATAATCCTACTTGTTGATCCTGATCCAAAGCAAGGCAGAAACCTTTTTTTTTTTTTTTTTTTTGGGGGGACGATTGTCTTAGGTGGGGGCTCATTTTTTGCAGGATGAGGCGACTGTTGGGTACTATTTTGGGGGCATACGCCTTTTTGATCGCTTGGTGTTGCACTTTTAGTGATGTAAGGTGACAGGTATTTTTTTTAGCACAGTTTTTTTTAAACTTTTTTGACGTTCACCTGGGGGGTTAGGTCATGTGATATTTTTATAGAGCTGATTGTTATGGTCACGGCGATGCCAAATATGTCTCTTCTATTCTTATTTTTTTTCCCTTCTTTTCTTTACTTAAAACTATTTTTTTGATTATGGAAAACACTTTTTTACTTTTTATTTTTTGTCCCACTCTGGGATTTCAACTTCTGAGGGTCTGATCTCCTTTACAGTGCATTACAATACTACTGTATTGTAAAGCATTGACTGTAAGTAATAAGTATAACTGAATGTAATACACTTACAGCTTCCTACCTGTGAGATTCAGGGGGCTGGATCTCGCAGGCTTACATGGAAGGCAGTCACTATGTCTAAGGAAAAAATCGGGCTGCCATCAGATCCTCTTCACAGCAGCGTGGGGACCCGATGGACACCCCGCACCCGGCAGGATCCCACACGTGCCGCGGTCAGCGCTCACCGCGGCAGTGCAAGAGTTAATGCGCCAGCATCGGTGTTTTCACCGATGCCGGTGTATGCAGCAGGGACCCGGCTGTCAGTGATCTTGCGGTCCGTGCCACTGATCGGGCTGGTACATGTACTTCACTGGTCCTTAAGTCACGTCCAGATATGACTTGCATGTACGCACGGGTCCTTGAGGGGTTAAACCTGTATGATGACTCAAACCTTACAACCTCCTGTATCCCTGCTTTTACAGTAAAGATCTTGTCTATGATCATGGTGAAATCTTTTATTCTCAAACACAGAGGATGCCCTCTGGTCATGGTTACTGGCCTAGGTATAAAAAATCATTAGAAAGATCTCTACTGTCCATTCATATTTATTTATTTTTTCTCCTGACTGAATAACCCCCAAAGGAAACAACCTGTAATGGTGCTGCAGACCACCCATTCCCTATATAAGGATGAAGCTCTGCCCTGAACATTCTGCACCTTCAGCTTTCATTTCCCGTTCTCGGATGTCTGAACATATGATGTATGGATCCATAGTACTGTATATGGGATCTGTACTTCACATGCTTGGACGGCAGAGCAATGCTAATGAAAGTGAGAGACTCGGAGCAGTAATTCTGCACCCCCAATCCCCCTTGCCGCCTTGCAGGTTTACACCAGCTCTACTTGCTCTCCCATGCACATAACACATGGTGGGTTTATTAACATGTATTGCAGACTATAAGTGCCGTTTCAGTAAAATAAAATAGTTTTTTGCGCAGATTCTATAAAACTAAAACTGTAGCTTGGTAGGAGTGTAGAACTTTGCTTTATCTGTGACACTTCATAAATGGTGTAACGTTTCTATTATTTTCTTTACCTAGAAAGCTATCTGGGCCATTCGGCAAAGAATGCAGTTATTACTGTTCCTGCATATTTTAATGACTCCCAGAGGCAGGTAAGCAATCGGTCATGGCCAGCGGTGGTAGATTATCCTTTACTCCTACCCTTCTCTGTGGTTAACACAAATAAGAAGACTTGTGTCATTAGCAAAAAACGATACAAGTTAAGCATCTAGAAATGAATACGTTTCTCTGGGCTTCATATGCTGATCACCTATGTGATTGTGGGGGTCTGACACTTGGCACACCACCGGTCAACTGTTTTTGGCTTTGCTCTGTACACCGTGGCCCAGATTTACTAATGTTTTTGCACCAAAAATATTTCTAAACTAAATGGTGCTGTTTGGCACATCTAGGGCGTATACCCTTTTTTTATGGCTTGCTCACAAAGGGACGGCCTAAAAATTTTGGAACTATTGTCTGTAAATCTTTCAAAGTAAGCCAACCAGTTGTGTCCGCAAAAAGTATCTATCCCTGCACCAAATTTGTCTTCCAGCCTGAGCCACTGTGATAAACGTGGTCTAAGATTACACCGTCTTCACAACCAGTAAATCTGGGCCAATGTAGTTTCTGGCGCCTGTGTACTGAAGCTCTGCTCTCATCCAATTGAATAGTAGCTGACCACAGCACATGGAGCTGTCTACCCCCAGATTCTTACAATACACGGGTTCAGTGGGGGTGCTGGGCCTTAGACCCCCATTGATGAGGATAGGTCATCAATATCCGTAGCCAGGAGAACCCCTTTAAGATTGTTATGGTGGTCAGTTAGTAAGAAATACTATATAAATTGTACTGCAGGTAATGATCTTACTGGTACAGCCTTGTATGATCAGTGTGCGTCTCATAGGAATTAATACGGTCTGGGAGTCCTACAACCACGTATAGGTGGACCAGTCTCTGGCTGAGGCGGGTTATTATATATTTTTTTTTTTTTTTGTGTTGGAATACCCCTTTAGTTATTCCAGTTGAAAAATTGTGTGTGATCTAGCAGAGTAAATGATTATTTAATTGTGGGACAACCCCTTCCTTGACCACTATGTATAAGCCAATACCAGGAGCGGGTTCAAAACACGGATCTTTCCATAATATATTTTCTCTGTATGTTCCACTCCTGGGTTTGGCTTACAAATCCCGATTTTTAGGGCTATTTTCACATCACTGCACTTTGTATTCTGGTTTTGAGATCCGGCAGAGGGTATCAAAGCCAGAACAAAACGCTTCTGTTCGATTTAATACATCAGGATACATCCATTCTGTTCAGATGTGTTTTTATTGAATCGAAACTGAACAAACCAGATCTTGCACTAAAAACAATGCAAGTCAATGGGTGACGGATCTGCCTTCTATTTGTTTTGATCTGAAGAAAACAAAGATCTGCACCATTGACTTACATTGTTTTTAGTGCCGGATCCAGTTTTTAATGTCTGGTCATAAAACGGAAGAAACTGGAACGGAATGCATCCTGAGCTGTTTTGTCCCCATTGATAATGCACTGGGACAAAAAGGAAGTGTTTTACTCCAGTTTTGAGATCATCAAAGCCGGAATACAGAGCACAGATGTTGAAAGTGGCCTAAATGCTGGAGCAAAATAACCAAATATCGACTATAAAAAGTGAAATAATCCTGCCCGCCTGAGGGTAGTATTTTGTCACAGAGCATAGCAATTGCTAAGACGCCATGGACAGAAACATGGCTGCTCAGCAAAGAAACCAAATGTAAAATGGAACCTGTTGGGAACTGCGTGGTGCCTGGGCCACAGACCGCATGGGATCTCGACAGGGTGCCTGGTTACACACAACTGCTAAGCAAAGTTCAAAAACGAGCTGGAAATGGGGGGGGGAAAGGGCATCTCCCCTCTGGCTTTGTCCTGCCCGCTCTCCCTATACACAAATAATGAAAGACCACCAAGTGGAGCCAGGTGAGGAGAAGCTGACAGGCAGCCATCTCCCCGCTCCCCACTCGTTTTTATGTTTTGCTTTGCAATGCTGTGGCATTTCGGAGAAAGCAATTTAGTTGTTTTTTAACCAGGGAGCTTGTTGGGCTGCCCGAAATCCAGGCTGCTGAAGGGTCCTGTGACGCCTCTCCTGAAATGGACAGCACTGTAATTACAAACTGGGGATTGGATCTTGACGTATGCACACATTTACTGAGGTGAAATGTGGGTGCAGTTGAAGTGATTGTGTTTTTTCCCCTGTTACAAAAAGCGATGGCAAATTGCTAGGATGTGCCGATGATGGCGTTAGTATAGTGCTGTAGCCCTGGCCCGTTTTTACCTCGGCTCCCTTTAACCAGTAACAAATGCTGGGAGACATTAGCTAAGAACTGGTCGTGAAAGCTGTAACGCCGCGTATTTACGCCATTTTCTATTTTAATTACTGTAATTTTGCATGTAAATTGTCAAATGTGCATCAACTAGTAGACTGTTATTTGGCCACTGACTTAATGCTGCTGTCGTTTCTTCTTAGGCTACAAAAGATGCCGGGCAGATCGCTGGCCTCAATGTTTTGAGAGTCATTAATGAACCAACTGCTGCTGCTCTTGCCTATGGCTTGGATAAGTCTGATGATAAAGTGTAAGTTGGAGTCCTAGAGCCTCAGAAAGCAGAAGATCTCTATAACATGCCTAATTTGTTACAACACCCCTGTAGCTACATATGAGCCTACACTACACTGTCCTGCTTCACTACGTGTCCTCCAGCCAAATTGAATGAGTCCTTTCCACAATTAAAATTTTTTGAAGCTTTTAGGGACACCTTTGATGGGGTTTATTTTTTTTTTTTTTTTTTTTTTTTTTTATTTTTTTTTTTGTTTAGGCCCCTTTCACATCTGCGTTTTTGCTTTCCGTCCTAGAGTTCCATCCTCAGGGCTCTAGGACAGATAGATACTGATCAGGATTATCCTAATGCATTCTGAATAGAAAGAAATCCGTTCAGTATGTTAACGTTTTTTTGGCGTTGACAAAACGGCAGCATGCTGCGGATTTGTCTCCGTCCAAAAAATCCGGAAGACATGCCGTAATGCCGGATTCGGAATTAATGCCCATTGAAGAGCATTAATCCGGATCCGGCATTAAGCTAAACGTCGTTTCGGCGCATCGCCAGATCCGACGTTTAGCTTTTGTTAATAGCGTCCTGGCTGCCATGGTAAAGTGTAGTGGGGAGGCAGGGGAGAAGTCTACTTACTGTCCGTGCGGCTCCTGAGTCCCAGGGTGCTCCACAATGAAGTCAGAGCGCCCCATGAGCATGGATCACATGATGGCATGGATCACGTGATCCATGCGCGTGGAGCGCCCCCGGAGCCGCACGGACTGTAAGTATCTGCTCCCCCGCTCCCCACTACTACTATGGCAACCAGGACTTTAGTAGCATCTTGGCTGCCATAGTAACACTGAAAGCATTTTGAAGACTGATCAGTCTTCAAATGCTTTCAGTTGTCTTGCGTTGTGATGGATCCGACGGGCACTTCCGGCAACGGAAGTGCACGACGGATCCTCCCAACGCAAGTGTGAAAAAGGCCTTATTTTTATTTATTTTTTTTGCCCTTTCATGGGGTTTTCAGGTTAGAAGTTCTGTCCATTGGAAGGTGGAATAAAGGAGGGTGCTGGGGTTTCTGACCTTTGGGATATCTATTGAGACTAGAATGGGGTCCTGTGCCCCCCCTAGGATTGGAGTGGCAGTTGAATATGCATGTTGCTCCATTCATCTCTATGGGACCGCAAGAGATGGCATAGTACAGCGCTCTCGTGCAGTCCACTAGAACCACCGCTCCATTCAAATGGGGCACCCGATCTCGTGACCGGTGAGGGTCACAACTCCTGTTTACTGTCCACCAATTTTTGAAGACTGTATGTATGCAATGCTCATTTACAAAATGTCTGAATATTGCACTTGCAGCATTGCAGTCTATGATCTTGGAGGTGGAACCTTTGATATTTCCATCCTGGAGATTCAGAAAGGCGTGTTTGAAGTGAAATCCACCAATGGCGACACTTTTCTTGGAGGAGAAGATTTTGACCAAGCTTTATTGCAACATATTGTAAAGCAGTTCAAGAGAGAGGTTGGTAGTTTTTGGAAATGACACCCCCTTATTGGCAACGTGTGGGTGCTGCTTTGAATGTTGATCGTGACTAATGTGTTTGCATTTCTTAACTATTTCTCTAGCACTTTATGGGCTGCTTATAAATGTATGCACCACAACCCCTTTCATCTGCTGAAATCTCAGGGTTCAGACAGTGACTAAACTTGTAGCCACCTATAGGTGGCGCTAAAGAGTTATTTTCCTTCTGGAGATTTATTGAAGTGTGGCTGATGGTGAAGGCTGATTGCACCCCCACTTTCTATAGAAGATATTTTCATTATGCGGATGCAGCTATAGCAGTATTTAGTTGGTTAGTCCTTGTTTTATTAAAAAAAAAAATTACATACCAGGAGCATATATTGTAAAACTTAATTTAAAATATCTAGTTGGTTTTTGTTTTGTTTTTTCTTTGCCTTTCTAATTTTCTATCCTCTTTTGCTAGACTGGAGTAGATTTAATGAAAGACAACATGGCACTTCAAAGAGTCAGAGAAGCTGCTGAAAAGGCAAAATGTGAGCTGTCCTCCTCTGTGCAGGTGGGTACAGTCTACAGTTACTGTGCTTGGTTAACCACTTGACGTTTCATTCTTGGGGCACCCCTCTTAATACATTTATTGCATCTTGTACTGTCCATTTGCCTGAATGCAGATGTAATCCAGCTATGGGCTGGAGCAGATTTCCATTATAAGTCATGCTGGTTTTCTGGCGTAAATGGTAAGTGTTGGGCTAAGGAGGTCCCACGCACCTTTAAGATTCCATGAGAGGTGGAAAATCTCAGTCACAAACTTTTGTCTGATAGAAAGCAGGTTTGCAGACCGCTATAGTACATGTGTCCTAGACATATTTTTCTGGACTTTGTACCGCAAAAAAACCTGCAGCACTTTTGCTTTAAAAGAATAAAGTCTTCCAGATGTTAGCTCACCATAGTGTATTGTCAGGGATAGTTTAATTTGTATGAGGAGTTCCTGACGCTCCCTCGACAGATTTTCAGGGAAAGAAAGATCAAGAGAAATGAATATTTTTGTCCAATCTAAGACGTACGTTCTTACCTGAAACTGGCTTTATTGTACACTTGTATTAACAGCCACAGGTAACACTTTTGTTCAGGTATTTGTTGTCCCGTCCCCCCCCGCCTATAGAAAAGGATGAATAACAGTTATGAAAAACATCTGGGGCTAGCATTTTACCGCAAAAACTGCACCAAACGCCACATGTCCACATAAAAGGCATTTTAATCTATTATTTAGTCCACAATACATTGCTTTGTCAATACTTTAAGTCAGGCATCCTCAAACTGCGGCCCTCCAGCTGTTGCAAAACTACAACTCCCAGCATGGCCGAACAGCCTACAGGTATCAGCCTACAGCAGGGCATTGTGGGGGTTGTAGTTTTACAACAGCTGGAGGGCCGCAGTTTGAGGATGCCTGCTCTAAATCCAGAGTACTCAAAGGTCCACATACCTGGCTCTGCAGTCAGGTGTAGGTGGGAGTAAAAACAAACAAAAATATTAGGAGGCACAACAACAGTCGCTTCTCATTTTTACAATAGGCCATACCTGTAATCCCTTCCGGTCCCTCTAGCGTCTCCACAATATAATGCTGCCCTTTTAGTGTCTCCTGACACAAGGTACTCCCTTAGTGCCCCAATACTGTAGCAATGTCTAATTCATGTCACTTCACAATATTGCTTCCCCTTACTTTAGTGCCACCCTTCCACAGCAGGGTGATCCCTTGGTTCCCCTACACAGTATGATGCTCCTCTAGTGTCCTTATCCTGTATGATGCCACTCGGTGCCTTCCTCACATTGGGATGCCTGACTCAGGGGGATGATGCTTTTGGTGCCCCTCTCACAGTGATGGCCCTTATTGCTTCCAGTTTAAATACTCACCTACCCCATGTTCCCAGCTCCCAGCATGACCTCATTGCATCGCGCTTGCCTACTCTGTACCATAAATGGAATGAGAATGATGAAGCAGGCATCTAAAGACTCCCTGCACCACCATTGTATTCAGCTGTGTCTTGCAGATACAGTTGAAATCTGGACAGCTGGTATCTGCCGTCTATCCGTTGAACATCCCTTGCTCTAAATGTTTGACAGACTTGTTTGAATCAAAGAAATAGACTGGTTAGAGGGAGAATGCCTCACTTATTTCTTGTTGTTTTCCCCCTCTGCCTTTTAGACTGATATAAATCTGCCTTACCTTACCATGGATGCTTCTGGGCCCAAACACTTGAATATAAAGTTGACTCGTGCTCAGCTTGAGGGTATTGTTTCTGATCTCATTAAAAGAACTATTGCACCAAGCCAGAAAGCTATGCAAGATGCTGAAGTTAGCAAGAGTGACATTGGAGAAGTGCTCTTAGTTGGTGGAATGTCCAGGATGCCAAAGGTAAACCCCACATTTCTATATGTTATGAGGTTCCTATAGCAGGCGCCTCCATTAATGTTCCTCGCTGGATATGTTTCCTAATCCAGTTTTTTGTGTGATCTGTGTAGGTTCAGCAGACTGTACAAGACCTGTTTGGCCGGGCTCCAAGCAAGGCGGTCAATCCTGATGAAGCCGTTGCCATTGGTGCTGCTATTCAGGGTGGCGTGCTGGCTGGAGATGTTACAGATGTTCTGTTGTTGGATGTCACTCCTCTGTCTCTTGGAATTGAAACCTTAGGAGGAGTCTTCACAAAGTTAATCGGCAGAAACACTACTATACCTACCAAGAAGAGCCAGGTAATATATGTTCCATAACGGCAAGGATTCGAACATCTGTAAATGATTGCTTGTACTATGTGCTCAGAAATTACAGTTTTGTGTAACAAGGTTACATGATATTGTGGAAGTGTACATTTTCCTTTTGGATTCTAAACTTAATTTTATTAAAATAAAATTAAACATTTTTAAATAGTTCAGGAAAAAAAATTAAGTACGATACTCCACATGGAGTAAAAGATCCTCAGTGATATAGCTGAAATTTCCGCAGCATTGGAGAGATAAATGTAAAGGAGGTTGCTAAGATTATCTTTGACCAATTTTTCAGGAATAAAGCCACACATTGCTATGTATCAATATGGTAACCACCCCCTCAGTCTCGCTGCAGTCGCCTTGGCCAGCATCAGGGTCCTCAAGTAGATTTTTATCATTCTTAAAAAATCTAAGTAATAACAGCTTCTCTCTTAGAATCTTATAAGAAATATTTGAGGAAGTACTTCCTGATATTCCTTACACTTAATTCCATCGGAGGCTGGGGATTTATTAATGGGCATTGCTTTTAAAGTAGCCCTTATCATCTAAACCAAGCATCCTCAAACTGCGGCCCTCCAGCTGTTGTAAAACTACAACTCCCACAATGTCCTGCTGTAGGCTGATACCTGTAGGCTGTTCGGGCATGCTGGGAGTTGTAGTTTTGCAACAGCTGGAGGGCCGGAGTTTGAGGATGCCTGGCCTAAACAGAGGGGCGAAGTCTGTAGTGCTGAGATACTTTGAGACCTCAGTGGAAGTAGAGTTCATAAAGACATGCCTACCATCTTTTTCCTGTATCCCAGAAATATCAGATGACCTCTGTTGGTTCTTGACCAAATTAGCCAGAAACTGGCCTGCATATCCCTCCCAGGCAAACTTCATCTGCGTACAATAAAAATGCTCCTGGTATTTACAGAGTGAGGGCTCATTCAAACAACTGTATCTATTTTTGCAATCCGCAAAACACTGATACCGGTTGGGTGCGTTCTGCATTTTGCAGGACAGAATGACCAGCCCTATGATAGAAATGCCTATTTGTGTGCGCAATTACAGACGAGAATAGAACATACTCTATCTTTTTTGCAGGGACCCCAGCATATGAATGACATTTATTAAATAAATACCACTTGCTTTGTTGCTACTGTAATACGTGATGTGACAATCTGCAGAGTTTGCACCACATCACCATTGTAAAGGTGGTACAATAAACTTTAACCCTTAGGATACTAGAGGTTTTTCTTCCCTATTTTCCTTGAGCCATAACTTTTTTTTTTTTTTGGATTTTTTCTTTCTTTCTATATTTTAATAGTATAAGCGTTTTAATTATACGGAAAGGTGTTTTAAACTTTTTATATTTTTAACTTTTTTTTGTGTGTGTGAGATTTTAAAGCTCATATGAGCCTATAAATGTATTTTGATTTTGTTCTATCAGGGATTATTAAAATGAAATTTGCACTAGAAATTGCACTTTTCTTTTCCTGGCCTGCCATCTTGTGGCCAAAATAAGAATTGCAGCATGAACACTTAAAGGCTGTGTACACCTTTTTTGGAGTCTTTTTTTTTTTTTTTTTTTTTTTATTACATTTAACTTATTTTTGGCTAAAAATCATATTTTCATTTGGCCTTTATTAAAAATATTGAGCTGTTCAGTCACAAAGGGTTAACTATTTTTCTCACTGTGTGACTTGTACTTTCACTTAGTGCCTAATTAACCTTTATTTCTAAACTACTGAGATCATAAACGCTTATTTAAGCCACATTCTTATCAGTAAGATAAAGATTTAGCCATAATCCACAGGCAGCTAGTACAGCATATCAGCTCTGTACAGAAAAAAGGTTTCTGTATTGTTAATAAAGACCAATTGAAAAAAGATTTTTAGCTCAAAATTAAGTATAATGCAATAATAAAAAAAACTGCTCCCAAAGGTGTACATAGCCTTTAAAGCCTCGTCAGCTAGGCTAAGTGTTCAGCGCAACTACCGATGACCACATTGGCCGCACGGGGGAATCGGTAGGTTTTTGCGCATTTTGGATGCTGTGATCTAACTTGATCACGGCATCTAAAGCCTTTAATTACCGCTATCTGCATTATTGCTGGGCACAGTAATTAGCCGCGGGTGTCTACTGTTTGAAACAGCAGAGATCTGCTGGCCATGGCACATACGAGCAGGCACCATGTTTACATATCGCTCCAGCGCCGTACATGTACGGCGCTGGTAGCAAACGGATTAAAGGGTTTTTCAGGTTCCAGATATTGGTTAACCCCCAAAGATCAGCTGTTACTAGCACCCTGTGGAACTTGCATTTTGAGTGGAGATGGAGGCACAGCTCTGTTTGTAGTCTAGTGGCTGCTCCCATTAGCTGCAGTAACCTGGTGCAGCCACTACACTTTGCATGGAGCTGTGCTTCCTGCCCTGTTGAAAATGCTAGTTCTGATGCTGGAGGCTGCAGGGAATAGCTGATCGGTGCGGTAGTTGGGTGTTGGACCTCCACCGATCTGCTATTGATGACCTATCCTAAGGATAGGCCATCAATTTCTGTAGCCTTTAAAACCACTTTAAGTGAGGAGTGCCGTTCTGTAAATTCTGCATTTGGTCTGTTGGAAGCAACTAAGCATCCTCTCGGCCAATATAGCCACATACATAGGTTGTTTGTATGTTGGAGCACTAGTTGCATGCTCCAAGGTGTTGGTCATAATGGGGATACTGCTGGTGGAGTAATCTTGTATTGAAACTTGAGTATATTACAGCACCCGTCCAAATACATGGATGCCAAGTAAGGCACGATTATGCTCAGTCTGTATCTTGTCTTCTTTTCTAGGTTTTCTCCACTGCTGCTGATGGCCAGACCCAGGTGGAAATTAAAGTCTGCCAAGGGGAAAGAGAAATGGCTGGTGACAACAAACTACTTGGACAGTTCACACTAGTAAGTGGCTATGGCTAAATTAGGACAAATGGGGAACCTTGGTACATAAACTCTAAAGCCTTAAATGTGATATATCCTGAAACGTTGTTAGGAATTGTGAGGATTCCCTCCTAACAAAGTACTTTTTTGTATGTCTTTTTAGGTAGGAATTCCACCAGCCCCTCGTGGTGTTCCTCAAATAGAAGTTACTTTTGACATAGATGCCAATGGAATTGTGCACGTATCCGCAAAAGACAAAGGAACTGGCCGCGAGCAGCAGAGTAGGTTTCCTTCCTCATCTCCCATAAAGACAAATCAATTAGTTTAATGTTTAGATATTTCAGTCTCTTTCCATTTTACCAAATTTTAATATTAATATCCAATAGTAGCATGGTAACATTGTTCTGAATAGGGTATGTAGATGTCTTAAAACCAGGTGAGATAAAACGGGTTACTGCCGTCTAATGCATTATTAATAGTGTTGAGCGCGAATATTCGAATAGCGAATTTTTTTAGCGAATATCGGCACTTCGCTAATTCGCGAATATTTCGAATATAGCGCTATAAATTCGCTATTTCGAATATTCTTTTTTTTTTTTTTTTTTCTTTTTTTTTTAGTTATATTTTTTTCTTTCCCTCTTCCCAACAGTAGTTCTTACCTGTCCTGAGGATTCCTGGCTGCTCTAGTCAGTGCCCATTGCCGCTTCTGCCGACTTCCGTGCTCATGGAGCGTCCCCATCCATGGGAACGTCTCCATATACTAAAATGTACTGTCGGATTTGAGGAATTACGTTGAAATCGCAATGTGATTAATTCAAGTTATATTAATCGCATTGCGATTTCAACTTAGAGCTGGGTTTATAATGGGTCAGCTTGCTAGAATGAACGAAGTTAACGAATATGGAATATAGCAGCAGTGCTAAGTTGAATTTGCAATGCGATTAATTTAACTTGAAGTAATCGCATTGCGATTTCAACTTAGCACTGCTAGTGCCACTGCTATATTCCATATTCGATTAATTCTAGCCTATGTAAGATAGCAGTGCTAAGTTGAAATCGCAATGCGATTACTTCAAGTTAAATTAATCGCATTGCGAATTCAACTTAGCACTGCTGCTATATTCCATATTCGTTAACTTCGTTCATTCTAGCAAGCTGACCCATTATAAACCCAGCTCTAAGTTGAAATCGCAATGCGATTAATATAACTTGAATTAATCGCATTGCGATTTCAACGTAATTCCTCAAATCCGACAGTACATTTTAGTATATGGAGATGTTCCCATGGTGATGGGGACGCTCCATGAGCAAGGAACTTTATGGTTGGCTTGGTAGAATTAGCGAATAGCGAATATGACGAATGTATTCGTCATATTCCTCAAAACGAAGATAACGAAGTATTCTACATCTTCGTTTTAGCTACCCATTCGTCAACTTCGCTAATTCTAGCAATCAAATAGGAAGGTTGACTATAGACAGCTGTGTTAAATTCGCTATGCGATTTTTTTTTTTTTTTTTTTTTTTTTTATAGAATAATTATATTACTTGATATAATTATTATAATTATTCTATTAAAAAAAAAATATATAAATAATCGCATAGCGAATTAAACACAGTTGTCTCTATAGTCAACCTTCCTATTTGATTGCTAGAATTAGCGAAGTTGACGAATAGGTTGCTAAAACGAAGATGTAGAATACTTCGTTATCTTCGTTTTGAGGAATATGACAAATACATTCGTCATATCCGTCGTCATCGCTATAATTCTAGATATGAAACCAATAGGAAGGTAGCCTTAAGTTAAAATCGCAATACGCGATTATTTAAATCGCATATTAATCGCGGTAACTAGAATAATGACGAATATTCGATTTCGACGAATATGAAACGAATATTCGCGAATTTCGTCGAAATCGAATATGGCACCTGCCGCTCATCACTAATTATTAATCTTCTGACTGAACATCAATGACGGACAATTGGAGAGATTGTATCAGTAGGATTGGATAATTGCCTTTTTTCTTTTTTTTCCATTGTAGTTGTCATCCAGTCTTCTGGTGGACTAAGCAAGGATGATATTGAAAATATGGTGAAAAATGCCGAAAAGTACGCCGAGGAGGATAGAAGACGAAAGGCAAGTATTTAAATTCTGTTTGTGTGGTTATTTTTACACTCTAATTACTTGTCACCTCTCCCCTCATTTTTACCTGCAATATTGATATCGCACCTGAGGGGTTAACTGCCGCTGATCGCAGCTCCCTGTCATAGGGGTCGGGTGCCGGCTATGTGATTCTGCTGCCGGGACCCGCCTTCTGTATCTGTATTAAAGTTAGTTATCATTGGTGGCACAGAGGCCACCCTCCGCCCCCCTCTCTCCTCATTGGCAGCAGCATAGGGGGGGGGGGACTGCTTCCTTCCCTACTGTGCTGCTGAGGCAACATGGAGCAGGCTGAGAGCAGTGCGCTCTGTGTTCTCTGATACCAAGCTGCGCAGTATAGTATATCAGTGAAAAGCGAATCCCAGTATTGAATAGATGACGGTACAAAAGTATTGATTGGGTATCGAGATTTCGATACCCGGTGCAACCCTAGATGGAGGATTTCAGCTCTGAATATGTTTATAATTCCACAAATCTTTTATTGCCAATCTCTATCCCTATATCATACCTAAAAGAGATCCAAAGATTACTCCGAAAATACATATGACAGGATAAAGGACCGAGAGTCCAAGCAGAAATACTCTATTTACTACCGATATCGAAGGGAGGCTTGGGTTGCCCATCCATCAGTAGATATTATAGGGCCTTATATTATAGGATAAACAATTCTAACAAACACTGGATCTCTATTGAGAACTACCTAATGGGTGTTTTTCTACACTATGGTCCTTCCAGAATAACTTCTCTGCCCTTGAGGTTCCCGCTACAACCCAAGCTGCACTTGAAGTGTAGACCTTATTAACTAAATTAAGCTTTATCAATTTTACCCTCTCCAATATCCCTTTGACTGTCATGGGGAAATGTATTTCAGACATGTACATTCATAATTGGATTGAGCTGGGAATCGAAAAAATTGGGAGACCTTTCTGCCAATAATACTCTGAACTCATTTATGGAGCTAAGGGTACTTTCACACTAGCGTCAAAGTTTTCCGTCATTGAGTTCCGTCCTCGGGGCTCAATAATGGAAAAAAAAACTGATCAGTTTTATCCTAATGCATTCTGAATGGAAAGCAATCCGTTCAGTTTGCATCAGTTTGTCTTCAGTTCAGTCCGTTCACGTTTTTTGGACGCAGATAAAAGTGCAGCATGTTGTATTTTTATCTCCGTCCAAAAATGCGAAATCACTTGACGGAATGATGGATCTGCCATTAATTTCCATTGAAATGTATTAAGGGCGGATCCGACATTGAAAATTGACGCATTAGTGGATCTGCTCTTCCACTCTGCGCATGCGCAGACCTTTTAAAAATGGTAAAATAATAAATAACGGATCCGTGCAGATCAATACAGACTGATCCGTTATTTCAATACAATTGTCAAATGGATCAGTTTGCAAATGAAATCCGTCTTCAAACGTTTTAACGGATCCGTCTGGCAGTTCCGTGGATGTAACTGCCTAACGGAATCCTTCAACGCAAGTGTGAAAGTACCCTAAGCTTGAAATCTATTATCCCTCAAAGAGTTTTTTTTTTTTTTTTTTTTTTTACAAATTGGACATGTCCTGTCTGGATTGAAATTCTCCATGGCCGCTAATTGTCTCCCAGAATGATGCGGTTCCTAATAACCCGTCTGCTAATCTTAAAGCCTTATCTCTCAGTTATTATTTCATGACGGAGAGATTGGACTCGCCATTGTCTCCATTACTTCAAAAATAGGAAACGGCATTAAACAATAGTATATCCCCAGAGCAATGGGAGTCTGCATTTTCCATCATGTGTGCCTCTACAAAATTCTCTACAGGTGGTATTATACTCCTGATAGATTATCTAAAGTGTACCCTTCATCCCCTCATGTCTGCTGGAGATGTTCATCAGCAGAAGCGGATATGGGAATGTAGGGAAATAAAACCTGTATGGAGTTCAGTCAACATAATCTTAACTCAAATGTGTAAAACTTCCACTTCCTTATCAATGGCACAAAGCCTTCGTTCTATTAATTTGGATTCCTTTCCGAACAGTTCTAATTCATTTAATCATAGCAACCAGAACGCAAATTGCCCACTATTGGAAAAATTCAAGCCCACCCCCCATTGATGGAAATTGTCTGTATGAGATGATCAACGCCTCAGTCTCCAGTAAGCTAGTCAAATTCAAGGATAAGCAGCAGAACAGGCTTAACTCCCAATTCAACAAAGTTTCATTACTTTTGTGATGTAATACTACTCCTTGTCGCCTTTTTTTATTTTCCCTTTATTTGTTATAATTCAACTTGGTGAAGTTCACTATATTGTACCGTTCTTTTATTTTTATATGTATTTGCTTTGACTGTGTCTACAGTCATGTAAGATTTGATTGATGTTTGAAATAAGTATCACAATGTACATTTATTGAATGTAGTATATTTGAATATACTGAAATGCTGTGTCTCCTCCTGGTCTTCTGTCTTCATGCTTCTGAATGGTGTTTAGTTGTCTTAAGTTGACCTAGGTTTCTTTGCTTTCTACTCTAGGAACGTGTTGAAGCAGTGAACAATGCAGAAGGCATTATCCACGATACCGAGTCTAAGATGGAGGAATTCAAAAGCCAGCTCCCAGAAGATGAGGTTTGTGCCTGTTAGTTTTATGGGTTGCATTTATACTTCTTTAATTATGGTCTTACACCATACTGTCATTTATTCCATTAGTGCAACAAGCTTAGGGAGGAGATAAGCAAAGTGAAAGAACTGTTGGCAAGAAAAGAGACAGAAACTGGGGAAAGCATCAAGCAAGCGGCATCTTCACTTCAACAAGCCTCTTTAAAGTTATTTGAACTTGCGTACAAAAAGGTAATGATCCTGCCGTGCGATCAGTGATTGTCTACTTATGTATCAAGAATTAACTTTTCCTTGTGTCGCTGGCAAGCACAGCAGTTTTTACAAATAGATGCGGTTTTAGTTTTCCTCTGCATTTACTCCATTAGTGTTTGTTTACCAAAAATACTACTAATAATTTTTATTTAAATAGAAAAATGGCTTGCAGATGGATTGGTCTACATGTACAGTTTTCATACCATTTTATGCATCTGCCATAAGTCTGGCAATGCTTACATCTAGAAATATAATGGATGTGTAGCACCTATGGACCACTGTAAACCTGTATCTGGTGCGTTGTGAACCCAGGAAAATGTATTTCCAACTGTCAAATTCTGAATATTTCTTTTTGCAGATGGCATCAGAGAGGGAGAGTTCTGGAACTAGTGAGCAGAAAGAGGAGCAGAAAGAGGACAAGAAAGAAGACAAGCAGTAAAGGAATAGTACAAGTTAAATAGTAGCTTGGGAGCCAATTTCCATAGGGATGTCCTGAGCAGATATGTTCAAATGATAAATGTTCTACTGTGTTTTGGCAGTACTCTTTATATAATTTCTTTACCATATTCATTTGTATGTCCAGTGTATTTTTTTTTTCCCCAGTCCCCATCCATTCCCCGTTTTGCTCTATCCATGCATATTTGGCCTATGTAGACCTTTTTTATTATATTTCCTTCCTGTATCCTGGCTCAATCCTGTTTTATACTGTATAGAAGTTTGGGAGTCTGTTGTACATTTCACATTAATGCCTCATATTTGAGGCAGTATTGTGCAAGTCAAACTTTAAGTTATGTTTCATCATAATACAAATAAACTACTGGCTTAACCGTGTCTGTGGTTCAAAACATTTTACTTATCCACATAGGGAAAAAACAGCTCTTCCGTGCCATGTTCTGTTGCAATGTGGAATCGTACAGTTTGTAATGTGTGCCCTTTCTTTAGAAAAGATGGCCTATGTAACACCATTCAGCCAAATATGTACTGATATATCTCCAAGTTACAATTTACAAATTGCAATTAAGACAATAAAAATAATTCTTCCATGTATGTGTAAGAAGATCAGCTATTTTCATTTACATCCATGACCGCACCAATAAGGGGCTACCTTCAAGAACGATGTGAAAGGTGGAACACCCCATCCTCCTCAGTTACTGTTTCCTGTCAATGGGATGCATTGAGGATCAAGGAGGTGCACAACCCTTTCTGACCGGAGGGCTTCACTGCCACATTGTTCTATTTCAAGGGGCCACAAAGAAAAAATGTTGATCGGCACTCGAGTGCACAGGCCTGTTACACAAAGTGAGTGTCATATGAAGACATGTGCATATTGGGAACATTGGTATATTGATTATTGTTTTAACGGTTCTATTAAGTTATGTTTGAGTAATTATTTCTCCCCTTTTGGATGTGGGTTTTGCAAAGCTGATCCAAGTCTGCTAAGACCTTTGTGCTCTGCTCCTGAGATGCCCATTAATCACTGGGTGCCACGTCCTCTATTCACTGCATAGTGTTCATGGAGTGCAACTTGCCAATCTGAGGACGAGGCAAAAGCGATGATGATCCACTTCTGCATTCTTCTTTGCTTCCCAACCTGATCTGCTCCTTCTAGATTCGAGGGGCTTTAATCCGTTCAGGACTACGCTGATACATGTATTGTAGAAGTGCTTTGCTTTTCCTTTAAAGGGGTTACGTTAAGTGAATAGGTGATAACTACTAGATGGGTGGGGGTCCTACAGCTGGTAGTGGTACAGCTGATCACAAGAACTGGCCCTGCAGCACCCTGAAATGAACGGAACGGCTGATTGAGCTTGTGTGCGACCGCTCTATTTATTTTGATGGGAGTTCGGAGATCGCAACCCTTGTCCTCGGCTATCTCCGGAATTCCTATAGAAGTGTACAGGGCCCCGTTGTGATCTGTGGGGGTCCCAGCAGTAGAACCCCCACCTATCTAATAGTTATCCCCTATCCTGTGGATGGCAAATAACAATGTAACCGGAATACCCCTTTACAGGCTTATGCACATAACTGTGTGCAGTCCAGGAAACACTGCCCATGTTGGCCTTGTTTCTCGGACTGATGGCAACTCATCAGACACTTACTCACTGCATCATAGCGATTTACCATGCAAAGAGTGCCTATCTGATTGTGGGTCTATTGTACTGTAGGCAAATCATTGTTTTGTGCATGAGCCCTAAAGCTGTTAAAGCCACAATGAACTTGTTAAGGAAACAAGATCCATGCAGGATCAGATGATTGCAGGTATGTTCACATGGAAAACAGTACAGTAGAAAAATCAGCAGCTGAAAACAGGTTGTTTTTGGTAGAGATTTCTAATTTAGTGGCAGTTTTAGAATACTATTTACAAGCATTTTAGAAGTTTTTGGTTGAGGATTTGAGTTTTTAAAAGCGCTTTTGCCACTAATTCTAAAATTCGGAAGTGTTCTTGATGGCAGAAACGCTGCTGAAAAGGCTTGTAAAACTGCTTCTAAAAGCACAATTTTTATTTTTCTGTTATCCTTTGACTTCAAAGCAAAAACCACACTCAGTCCGCTTAAAAGAAATGGGGCCTGCAGGAGAAGGCTGTGGTGCTACTGCGAGGTAACGCCTTCACCCAGGCAGCCCCTCTGAGTTGAGCATTGGATGCTTTACCTCGCCCTGCCCTGAATCGTGCAGGGCAAGGACTTTTTCCATACCGGGTGTCGCCATGGAATGCTGGATGGAAGTTCCTGGTGATGTCACTAACACTAATGGGTGTGCTTTAGCTCTGCCCTAGCCTGTAAAGCCTGCCCATTAGTGCTGGTGACATCACAGGGAACATAAAATATAAACGCAGCCCTTGTCCTGCGTCGTGCAATCAGGGCAAGGGATATCATGGGAGTATGAAATGCTCCACTCAGGACAGGCTGCCTGGGTGAAGAACGGGTTACGTACAGGTTCAGCTCGGAACACTGACAACCCCCTTTGAGCGTGTGCCAGTGTGAGGTCCCATTTTGACTGTGCTCCTCTGACAGGATTGCAAAGTGTTATAAGGGTGCCTTTACACGATGCTGATTTTGTTGCAGTATTTTCCACTACTTAAAGGGAGTCTGTCACCTCCATGCGGCCATATAGAGCACTTACATGGCTCTGTAGCACATCTATACAGGATTGTAAGTGCTCTATATGGCTGTATGGAGGTGACAGACTCCCAATCTGTTCCATTTATTTGAATGGGGCAGCAAACACATGAACTTCTGTAAGCCCCATTCAGGTAAATGGAACTGATTTTTAGTCATGGAAAATTCTGCAACATGTGAACACACCCTAAGGCCACTTGCACATGTTGTGAATACATACGGTTTTCCTGTGCAGATTCCCATAACGAAAAACCACATTAAAATACCACCAAAGTGTATTACATGAACACAATTGACCTGCCGCATGGATTACATATTAAATAGCATGTCAATTCTGTTTGCAGAAGGGTGAGATCTGCAGCAAAGCCTGCAATTAGACATTGTGGATTTTGTTGCAGATATGCTGCAGAAACGCATGGAAATATGCGGGTCTTGTGTGCGTTCTCCTACGCTCGTGTGCAGGTGGCCTAATGGTTTATAATGCTGTATGTCCCTGTGAGACCTGGAATCTACTGTATTAAGGCTCATGCACACGACTGTTTGCTCAATCCGCATTTTTTGCTGGTTGGATGCGGACCCATTCACTTCCATGGGGCTGCAAAAGATGCGGCCTGTCTGTATCAGTATGTCCGTTCCGCGACACCCGCAAAAAATAAATAGAACATCCTATACTTGTCTATTTTACGGACTAGGATATGTCTGTTCAATAGATGGCAGGATGTTCCTTTCTGCAAAATGCAGAACACAATCCATGTTTTTTACAGAGCCGCAATTTGCATACCACAAAAATGGCTACCGCCGTGTGTATGAGCCCTTACACTGACTGTGTTCTATATAATGCTGTGTGATCCTGTGAGCGGAGCGGAGGTCAGAATGGGATCCCATACTGCCAGTTTCTCACACTGAACTCGCTCGTATGTGTCTGTTCTTAGGCCACTTTCACATGAGCAATACAGATTTTGTCAGGATCTGTTCAAGAATAAAATGATGGTTTTGCACACAAGGCAATCTTCTGAGATTGCCTTTTTCCATCCAGATTGCATCTAGATTATATGTGTTTCTCACCCATGTGGAAAAAAAAAAAAAAAAAGTAAAGAATAGCAATCTACATCTTCTGCAACCATCAGTGAAAACACATTTTTTCCAGGACGTCCCCCATGACATCACATGGGAGGATGTCCATCCCCATCTCTGTAGGGACAGGAAGTGAGAAGTTTAAAGGGTCACACCCCCCCCCCCCCCACTCCTCGTCCCCAGTGTCTTACTGTTCCTTACAGGGATAGGGAGTGAGCTCCCATACATGGGGGACTAAGATAAGAAGAACAAAATAATCTACTCCTCCGGGAGATCTCTGGGGCTAGAGCTGGTCGGGGGATCCCGGTCTCCCCTCACAGGCCAAGTTTTACAGCCTGGCTAGCTACCCCTCTGGGTTCTCTAGCACCTGAGGGCCGCAGTGGATGAGAGGCTGAGGCCGCTTCCCTTCTGGGGGCTAAGGGCGAGACGCTTCCTCCTTCAGTCGGTGGCACATGTGGGGAGAGCGTCTGACGTCACTTCCAGCGGAAGCAAGATGGCGCCCTGTTGTGACGCTGGAGGAGTATTAATGTGTACGGTGGACCTTATGGATGCTTATTACCATGTACCAATACATCCAGATCACCATCAATATCTAAGGTTTGCAATAAAATTAGACTGGTTAGTGTATTAGTTCCAGTGTCTACCCTTCGGGATTTCATGTGCCCCTCGGGTTTTTACCAAACCTATCTGAGACATCAGGATGTACTAATCGTTCCATATTTAGACAATTTTCTCTTGACAGCAGAATCACAAGAGCTCCCGAAAAAACAACTTCAGATAACTGAATCTACTGCACGACTTGGGTTGGCTCATTAACCTAAAGAAGTCAGATTTCCAGATGGTTTACAGGAAGGTATTTCTGGGGACACTCCTGGATTCCATAAGTCAAGTATCTTTTCTTCCAGTACCCAAACGCAAAGTGTTTATAAAAGAAATATCTTCCTTCCAGAAAAAGAGGAAGCTGTACTATGCGGGAAGCGATGCATGTGCTAGGCATATGGACTTGTATTCTTATGGTTCCTTGGGCTCAGATCCATACCAGACCTCTGCAAAACCTGATCTTATCCAGCTGGAACAAAAAGCAGAATACCTTGGACAAGTAAATTGTTATACCCGCCAGAGTAAAGAATACGCTAGACTGGAGGATGGACCCAGCCAATCCTCGAAAAGGAGTATGCTAGAACAAAGGTCCATTTACGATAGTGACTACCGATGCCAGCAAGAAGGGCTGGGGAGCCCAGGTAGGGGGCCAGTTTTTTCCGGGAGATTGGTCGGCAATGGAAAGTCAAAGATCTTCAAATGCAAGAGAACTGGCGACCGTCCTGTAAACCTTAAGAGTCGCAGGCCAGAGCCTGAGGGGAAAGCATCTCATGATCTTATCAGACAATATGACGACAGTCTGCTACCTCAGACACGAAGGAGGAACGCAGAACCGTCAACTTCAGAGAATTGCGCATCAGATTTTCCTCTGGGCTCAAGACAATGTTCTGTCAATTACAGCCTTACACCTAAGAGGGGCGGAGAACACCATGGCAGATTTTCTGAGCAGGAACAAATTCCATCCAGGTGAATGGATGTTAAACAAACCGGTATTTGAGGAACTTTTCCGCAAATGAGGACTGCCTCAAGTCGATCTCTTTGCTTCCAGGGAGAATACCCAGACAAAGGGAAATCCCTTAGGAGTAGATGCTATGTCGCAGATATGGAATAGGAACCTGGCATATGCCTTTCCACTGATTCCGCTCATCCCAGAAGTTCTAAAGAAGATCAGCGAGAGCCCAGGGAAGTTCATATTCATAGGACCAGCTTGGCCAAAAAGAAGTTGGTATCCACTTCTAAAAAAGATGGCACTAGAACAGTCAGTGTCTCTACCTCTGATGTCGAACCTACTGGCCTAGGGACCGCTACTTCATCCCGACCTGAAGAAGTTGAACTTAAAAGCATGCATCCTGAGAGGCAGATGCTAAAAAGGCAGGGATTATCAGATACTGTTATTTCCACCCTACAGGAAAGCCGTAAGCAGGTAGCGTCGGCAATATACAATACAATTTGGAAAAAATGTAATTCCTGGGTAGCAGTGGTTCACCCAGACTGTACATCCCCTACTGTAATAGAAATATTAGACTTTTTACAGAAGGGGTTTGATTTAGGACTAAGACCTAGTACAGGGATGGCCAACCTGAGGCCCTCCATCTGTTGCAAAACTAAAACTCCCAGGATGCCTAGACAGCCTACAGCTATCAGCCTACAGCAGGGCATGGTGGGAATTGTAGTTTTACAACAGCTGGAGAGCCGCAGGTTGGCCAGCCCTGACCTAGTACATTGAAAGTACAGATTTCTGCTTTATCCCCCTTTTTTGACTATCCTTTAGCCGAACACTGGTGGGTTAAGAGATTTATAAAAGCTATAACCAGATTAAGGCCCACCTTGAGACAAACTGTGCCACCCTGGGATCTTTCTCTTGTATTTAATGCCATATGTGAAGCGCCTTGAGCCTCTAGAATCCATTTCCCTGAAACACTTATCATAGAAAACCACCTTTTTAGTGGCAATCACTTCTGCCCGTAGAATAGGGCAGATTCAGGCCTCATCTATAAAAGAACCTTATTTAAGAATCCTGGAAGACAGACTAATTCTAAAATTAAATACAGGCTACCCAAGGTGGCTACATCTTTTCATAGAGAACAAGAAATAATCCTGCCCTCTTTTAGTGTTTCTCCTAAAAATCCACAAGAGGCACGATTTCACTGCTTAGACGTCCGAAGGACTGTCCTAAAATATCTACAGGAGACAGAATCAGAAAGAAGGGGACTAAAACCTTTTTGTCCAGTTTGGAGAAAACCTGTAAAGGGAAGAAAGTCACTAAAAGGACTTTAACCAGATGGATCAAACAGACGATTCAGAAATCCTATCGTCTTCAAAACAAGTCCTGTCCAGTTTCTTTTAGGGCTCACTCTACAAGGGCGGTAGCCACCTCCTGGGCAGATATATAAAAGTTGGGATCAATGGTTAGGTTGAAAGGGATTTTTCATAATTTTACTATTCTATATAGAGATCATGGATTGTCCCTTGCTTTAACTATACAAAGCCTACAGTCCTCATTTCCTGTGGAATGCAACACGCCAAATTAAGAGCACATCTCACACCCTGCCAGTTGGTGACACCACAGACGGGGGCAGACAACTATCACTTGGAAACACAATAGCACCTTCTTCCCGTAACAAAAGGCTATTTAAAATCACATCTCACATACAATGACAGCAAACTACGACAAGTCATTCAACTTGTTAGCATTTAGATTAACCTTGGCCAAAATGTAAAATAAGCTTTTCATGTATTGTATATAGCAGATACCAGTATTGTTTAACGAAGTTTCAACTGTAACATGTCACTCACCCCAGTAATTTTGATGTTCCCACCCCAGTGTCCTATAAATATGTGCTGTGGAACAAAGACTTCAGATATTGTCTACCTGAGTTTAGTCTGGGTGGTCGATCTCTCCTGGCCAGTGCAAATAGGATATTCACATAAAATGGAAATATTCACGGGTTGGAGGTCTGATGCCTCATTGTGTACCCATCACAAACCGCCTTGGAGAAAGTAACGCTAACAGGGGACGTCCTGGAGGTCAGTAATTAGTCTTACCGGTAATTGTTTTTCCTGGATTCTAACATGACAGCACTCCTATTTCCCTCCCTTATTGTTGATTTACAGTGTGACGTTAACATTGTATGATATAACAGGAAATGAAATTGATTTGCATCTATCCGGTGTAGTAATTTAAAAGACACTGGAGATGGGGAGTTGGGGGGGGGGGGGGACCTTTTTAAACTTATCTAACTTCCTGTCCCTTTAGAGATGTGGATGGATATCCTCCCATGTTCTGTCATGTTGGACTCCTGGAAAAACAATTACTGGTAAGACTAATTACTGATATCCGGATGCATTCGGTTTTTTACTAAATTTTCATTCACTTCTATGGAGCCAGAGCTGTGTCAAAAACTCACAATATAGAACATTAGATGATGCATGAAAAATGAATGGGTCGGGATTCATTCTGGATGCCATACTTTCACAACACGCATCACATCTGAATTGAAAACTCGCTCGTGTGAAAGAGCCTTAAGGCTATGTTCACAAAGTGGATTTCAGTGCGGAATCTCTGCTGAAACCGACTCCCATTGTTTACCAAAGTAGCGCCCATGCCTCACCAGCTCAATCTCCAAATCTCTACCCCATGGAGACTGGATGGTGCAACAAATCTCCCATGCATATCAGCCAACATCTGCCTTGGCTAAACTAAGGGTCCAGCCTGAAGGAGCTTGGAATACCATCCCGCATGAGGATATCCAGGGGTGATGTCCGTTTCATGAACGAATTGTTCTTTTGAATCGATTCTTTTCACTGAACTGGAGGAGTCAGATCATCTGACTGAGCTGATCCGTTTGAAGCAGCTCAGTGTGACGTAGCAGAGACCAGTCTAGTAGGTCTTGTGTAACATGATCTAGAGTGAAGGCCAGGCTTCTGCCAGCCCACCCCTGCAACCAATCAGACCTGTGAAGCAAGCACTGAGTCACACAGTACAGAGTCTAAGAATCTAATAAGTCTACTAGTTAAAAAAAATCAAATGATTCTACTTAGTTTAGTAGACTCATTCGATTCTTTGAGTTAAAGAATCGTGAGTCATCAGATAAATTACTCAGTTAAAAGAATCGTGTGTCACCTCCAGTAGCACAATACACTGAGTCTAATGACCAGGTTGCAGCAGTGATAAGGGACAGACAGCCAGACAGTCAGCAGAGAGA
Source organism: Bufotes viridis (assembly GCA_033119425.1). Classification (NCBI taxonomy): domain Eukaryota; kingdom Metazoa; phylum Chordata; class Amphibia; order Anura; family Bufonidae; genus Bufotes; species Bufotes viridis. Next base: position 372,432,887 of record CM065590.1, on the reverse strand, counting down.
TAAGAGAAATGACACAGAGTTTAGATAAGAGGAGATCCTCATGCAGATTGAATTAACCATTTAGGATCAAATTGGCCTCTCAAGGAGATATGTATGTTAAAGGTACAGACATCCCTTCTGAAACATCTGTCTCATTCAGTAACTATATAACTAAATGAGAGAGATGTCTTTTTTTTTTTTTTTTTTTATAAGATAACACATTTAAACCTCAATTTTAATAATATTATTTACCCCTCCAGTCCTGAGTTTTTTCACACCCCCTGGTTGCTTGTTTTTTATTTATTTTTTTGATACGATAACCATGACCTCTACAGTGGGGTAGATAATCGTTAATTTCTAACGATAATTTGTTTTCCCTTAGTCCTAACAGCAGCACAGATGGGGTTAACTACCTACCCCCCCCCCCCCTAGGACCAGCTGAATTTTAATGAGCCCAAGCACCAATAACAAAACATTACACCCCTACAAAAGGAGGGAACCACCCCCAGCCCACTGTGTTTATAGCAAGAATAACTTACTAGGGTGGGAATTTGTGTGCTGCTGTTAGGACTAAGGGAAACCAAAATATCGTTAGAAATGAACGATTCCCTTACGTCTTACCAGCAGCACAGATGGGGAGATAGCAAGAAGAACCCCGAGGTAGAGCTAAGAATGGTCTGCCTGAAGGCCGAAAACTCAGCTACCCTACCATCTAGTCTGTAGTGGGAGATGAAGGTAGACTCAGAGTTCCAAGAAGCAGCTTTACAAATCACGTCCAGAGGAAGGAGACTTCTTTCCGCAAAAGAAGTAGAGTAGGCCCTAGTAGAATGGGCCTTCACGAATTCTGGAGAATCCAAAGACTAAGAAACTAAGGATTCTCTGATGGCCTCCTTAATCCAGCGACTAATAGAAGTCTTGGACGCTTTACGGTCTTTAGACTTACCAGCAAACAGGATAAAGAGGTTCTCACCTATCCTGAACTCCTTAGATCTATCCACATAGACCTAGAAGCATCTCAAAATATCCAATGGATGTTTGATAGGATCCCTGGAGGAGGTAGAAAAAGAAAATAAAACTGGTAAAGAAATAATCTGGTTGATGTTCTGGAAAGATGGAACCTTAGGCCTAAAATATATGGAAGGAATCTTAGGAGAAGCCGGTCCTTTAAAAAGATCGTATAGGGTTCTTGGGCCGAGAAAGCTTGAAGCTCCGAGACCATTTTGGCCGAGGTTACCGCCAGTAAGAAGACCAACTTCAGCGTCACAAATTTCAAGTCTACCTCCTCCAAAGGCTCAAAGGGGGGAGATGTTAGCCCCTTGAGTACAACTGATAAGTTCCAGTGATGAATGGGTCTCAGTACTGTAGGCTTCAATCTTCCGGCTCCTTTAAGGAAGCGTTTGATGAGCGTGTCCCGCGAATAGGGCCTGTTGAGACAGGCCGAGATGGCAGACATCTGGACCTTCAAAGTAGATGGAGCAAGGCCGTTGTCAAGACCGTCCTGCAGGAATTGAAGTTTCGCAGAGAGCGGCGGATCTGCAAACGCCACCTGGTTTGAAGCACACCACGACGAGAAGATTCTCATCACCCTGGAGTAGGCTTTCTTGGTAGATTCTGCTCTTAAATGCGACAACGTTCTTAGGACCGACTCTGAAAGTCCTTCTATTCTGGGAAGGAACTGATCAACCTCCAGGCTGTCAGGTTGAACCTGTGCAGATCTGGGCAGAGGTGGGTGTCCCACAGCACCAGGGTCTGCTGTGAGGGGAGCCTCCAATAAAGTCCTCGACTCATCTGAATGAGCTGGGTAAACTAGGAACTCTTGGGCCAAGACGATATGATGGCTATCGCCGAGGCCTGATCCTGACGGATTTTCATCAATACCCTCGGTATCATGGAAAAGGAGGGAAGATGTAAGCCAGCCTGAACCTCCACGGTATAGACAGAGCATCTATCGCCAGGGGGTTGTCCTCCCTGTAGAGGGAGCATAACCTCTCTACCTTGGCGTTGAACCTCGTTGCCATGAGATCTACCTCTGGCAAACCCACCTGAGGACTATCTGCCTGAAGATCTCCGGATGCAAGGACCACTCCATCGTCGGTAAACCGCGACTCAGGCGATCTGCGACCATATTGAGGGAACCTCGAATGTGAGTGGCAGACACGTGGGAAAGGTTCGACTCTGCCCACTGAAGAATTACCCCGATCTCCGAGAGGAGGTGTAGAGATCTTGTGCCTCCCTGTTTGCTTATATAGAGAACCGCAGTCATATTGTCTGACTGTACTCTCACCGCCTTGCCCCGAAATCGGGGGGCGAAGTGAAGGAGGGCTAGCCGGATGGCTCGAATCTCACAGGGATTGGAAGAGAGTAGCCGCTCCTGTGGAGACCAAGTCCCCTGGACAGGGGAATCGTCTAGATGAGCGCCCCAGCCTACTTGGGGCGCGTTCGTTGTCAATATGACCCAGGAAGGCTGGGTTATAGACTTTTCACCCGGGAGATGGAACCACCATCTCAGGGAGCTTCGAGTTTGATGAGACAGGGAGTCTAGCCCGGCAGGACTGCCATCGAATTTGGCAAGGACCTCCGATTGTAGAGGGCGGAGGTGCCACAAAGCACAAGGGACTGCATCTGCAGCTGCTGACATGAGTCCCAGCATCTTCATGAGAGTCCGGATGGAAACTCAACAAGGAACAAACAGGAACCTTGCCAGGTCCTGAACCCGAGCTCTTCTTTCTGGAGTCAACTGGAGGGATATCCCAACTGAGTCAACTATGAAACCTAGATAAATTATCGAAGTCGATGGGCTCACGTTCGACTTCTGCCAGTTGATAATCCACCCTAGGCGGAGCAGAAAGGAGATTGTTATATGAAGATGGTGGGTAAGGACTGGAATCGAAGAGGCTTTTAAGAGACAATCGTCCAGATAAGGAATTATGGTCAGTCCTTGAAGTCTCAAAGCTGCCACCACCGAACCACCACCTTGATGAAGGTGAGAGGAGCAGAAGAAATCCCGAAGGGCAAGGCGGCAAAATGAAGGTGCCTGAGGACCCACAAGACCTGGACAGCGATCCTGAGATACTTCCGGGAAGCAGGATGTATATCCTTGAGGTCCAGGGTAGCCATCACGTCTCCAGGATTGAGAACGTGGATCACTGACCTTATAGTTTCCATACGAACCCTTGTTTTCTTTGTAAATCGATTGAAAAATCTCAAATCGATAATCATCCAGAGATCTATGGTCTTTTTGGGAACTATAAAAACTGGAGAATAAATCCCTAAACCCCGCTCTCCTACCGGAACCTCCTCCAGGGCGCCCTTGAAGATGTAGTCCTGAATGTAGGACTCCAGAATCATCTGTTTGGCAGGCTGTAGACGCTGGTTGATGATAAATCTTTCTGGGAGAGGATACTTGATATCTATTAAGTAGTCGTTGGAAATGACCTTCAGGATCCAAGGGTCCAGAATTTCCTGGGCCCAAATTTCTTTGAAACGGGCCAGGCGTCCTCCAACGGGTACGTCCGTCTGGATCTGATTAAGGCAGGAACGGAGAAAGGAAGAAGCTTCCGTGGCAGCAATGGCAGTAGACTCGGAGGCTGCAGCAGCCGAATAGCCTCTCCTTAACGTGCACTCTGCCCTCCTATCAAGGGGGTCTTGAAGACTAGACCTATCGTCTGCCAGGACAAGAGTGCGTCTGGACAACTTTGCAACGGCCATGTCCACCTTGGGAATGGAACCCCACGATTCCACCAAGGATCTTGCCATGGGAAATATGATCTTGAATTTCTTAGTCAAGACCGGACCCTTCTCAGGCTTTTTCCATTCCATCCGCATAACAGAAAAAAGGGTCTCATCCACCTTAAAGACACGCTGTGCCCTAACGGTGGGAATAGGAGGACTCCCCAGGGTCAAGATCATGGTCCCTCGACCTGATGTACTTCAATAGCTTTTGTGTTTTTTCTGGGGGAAAAAAACACGATGTCAACTCCTCTTCGTCCTAAGAGGAAGAGACCAAAGAAATTGCAGCGGTTCTCTCGACGGGCACGGAGGTATCCATAGGAGCCTGGGCAGGCGCAGGAAGCCTCTCGTCCAGCAGGTTTACTTCACCTTTGATAGAATCATCCACATAACCTTTGACCCACTGATACATATCCTGCATAGTGGGCTCGGTAGATGGTTGGGACCTACGGCAACTCTTGCATCTTAAATAAGGACAGTTGTCGTCCAGGAGAGTGCTGCAGTCAAAGCAGGCCAGATGTTTCCTCTTTGCGACCGATTTTCGGGTCTCCGGGTCCCTAGGTGAAGCCATGGGTGCGAAAAAACAAGAATTAGTAAATTCTGACAAACTGTTAAACGTCAGACAAAAAAGACATGCAGAGGCCCACCGAAGCCAAACAGCTGTCAAAAAACGTAAATAAGGTAATACGGAGGTTTTAGTACAAACTACCAGAAGGGCTCTGGGAGCTAGCTTGCAAAAGCGTGTGCTTCCGCCTCCAGGAGGATCTGAATACTAGAACCTCTTAATAATTGTTTGGCTATTATATAAATATATTATATATACAGTCGTGGCCAAAAGTTTTGAGAAATAAATATTGGAAATTGGAAAAGTTGCTGCTTAAGTTTTTATAATAGCAATTTGCATATACTCCAGAATGTTATGAAGAGTGATCAAATGAATTGCATAGTCCTTCTTTCCCATAAAAATTAACTTAGTCCCTAAAAACCTTTCCACTGCATTTCGTTGCTGTCATTAAAGGACCTGCTGAGATCATTTCAGTAATCGTCTTGTTAACTCAGGTGAGAATGTTGACGAGCACATGGCTGGAGATCATTATGTCAGGCTGATTGGGTTAAAATGGCAGACTTGACATGTTAAAAGGAGGGTGATGCTTGAAATCATTGTACTTCCATTGTTAACCATGGTGACCTGCAAAGAAACGCGTACAGCCATCATTGCGTTGCATAAAAATGGCTTCACAGGCAAGGATGTTGTGGCTACTAAGATTGCACCTCAATCAACAATTTATAGGATCATCAATAACTTCAAGGAAAGAGGTTCAATTCTTGTTAAGAAGGCTTCCGGGTGTCCAAGAAAGTCCAGCAAGCGCCAGGATTGTCTCCTAAAGAGGAATCAGCTGCGGGATCTGAGTGCCACCAGTGCAGAGCTTGATCAGGAATGGCAGCAGGCAGGTGTGAGCGCATCTGCACGCACAGTGAGGCGAAGACTTTTGGAAGATGGCCTGGTGTCAAGAAGGGCAGCAAAGAAGCCACTTCTCTCCAAAAAAACATCAGGGACAGATTGATCTTCTGCAGAAAGTATGGTGAATGGACTGCTGAGGACTGGGGCAAAGTCATATTCTCCGATGAAGCCTCTTTCCAATTGTTTGGGGCATCTGGAAAAAGGCTTGTCCGTAGAAGAAAAGGTGAGCAGTACCATCAGTCCTGTGTCATGCCAACAGTAAAGCATCCTGGGACCATTCATGTGTGGGGTTGCTTCTCATCCAAGGGAGTGGGCTCACTCACAATTTTGCCCAAAAACACAGCCATGAATAAAGAATGGTACCAAAACACCCTCCAACAGCAACTTTTTCTAACAATCCAACAGCAGTTTGGTGAAGAACAATGCATTTTCCAGCACGATGGAGCACCGTGCCATAAGGCAAAAGTGATAACTAAGTGGCTCGGGGACCAAAACATTGACATTTTGGGTCCATGGCCTGGAAACTCCCCAGATCTTAATCCCATTGAGAACTTGTGGTCAATCCTCAAGAGTCGGGGGAACAAACAAAAACCCACTAATTCTGACAAACTCCAAGAAGTGATTATGAAAGAATGGGTTGCTATCAGTCAGGAATTGGCCTAGAAGTTGATTGAGAGCATGCCCAGTCGAATTGCAGAGGTCCTGAAGTCCTGAAAAAGAAGGGCCAACACTGCAAATACTGACTCTTTGCATAAATGTTATGTAATTGTCGATAAAAGCCTTTGAAACGTATGAAGTGCGTGAAATTATATTTCACTACATCACAGAAACAACTGAAACAAAGATCTAACAGCAGTTTAGCAGCAAACTTTGTGAAAACTAATATTTGTGTCATTCTCAAAACTTTTGGCCACGACTGTGGCCCGCAAAAAGAAAAAAACGAATGCAGGCAGAGCAGGGAGAACAGCTTCCAGCAGCGGAGCTGAGGACCGGAAGTGATGCCGGAGAAGGCGACGTCACTTCCGGAAGATGGTGGCGCTCACCGGACACTCAGGCGCAACAGCCTGAGAGAAACCCGCAGCAGGCAGAGGGAGGGGAGGTAAGACTGAAACTGCCTGCGAACTAACAAGCGGCAAGCAAATCCTTATGCAAGTATAAGCCCAGAGGCAAAAGATAGGCGGCAGAGCCGCCAGACTAAAAGTTATATTTCCCCCCAAAGGAACCCTAAAAAAGGAGGGGGAACCGCCAATCCACCTGTCCGGAGGACAGCAAAAAACACAGTGGGCTGGGGGTGATTTCCTCCTTTTGTAGGGGTGTAAAGTTTTGTTATTGGTGCTTGGGCTCATTAAAATTCCGCCGGTCCTACCAGTCCACGGGGGGTAGTTAACCCTATCTGTGCTGCTGGTAGGACATGAGGGAATTACACATTTACACACAGGGTTTTATAGAATAAACAATTTTTAATAGAACATTATCAAACTTTTAAAGCACTGGAATAATTAAAATTAAAAAACTGCACTTAAATTATTCACACCCATACACTGCGAAGACTATGGACAAATTTGACTGCTCACTGTTGCAGCTGATTGCACATCACTTTGTGATCACATTGGCTGATTTGATAGAATGGCAAATCTGACAGAAAATCAGACTTGTGACAGCTCTGAGCACTGTGATCAATGTACCCCAGGAGCTGGCTGACAGCCTTCTTTGAATCAGTCTTCGGATCTTCTATGAAGGATCAGACAGCTCCTGAGCTTCGGTTAACTTGCTTGTCAGCCGACTCAGCAAGTCAATCGAAGATTCGATTTATGAATCGGTTCTTTTGAATGAACTGATTCAAATGAACTGATACATTTAAAAGATTCGAACTTCCCATCTCTAATATCCAAGGGTGGACTGGAAAAAAACCTAAAAGTGGCACCATGTTGTAGGTGGGTCCAAATTGACAGAAGGCAGGGCAACACAAGTAGGAAGGGCCAACATATATAGGCAGCTGCGGCCGCTGGCCAGGGGTATAGGAGAGAATCAGATTGTTATGTACCGAGCTAGTTGATGTGAAGAGGACTTGGATGGCCCCCAGGGCATTGCCCCACTTGGAAATTTCCCTGTAGGGTATATGGCCAATTTGCCCCTGGGGATATCCAGCCTCTATATGATTGTTGCTATACCTGAGGGCAGCTTTGGTTGCAGCAACAGGGGATGACACCCAGGGTTAAAGGGGTTATCTTTCCTCAGACATTGAGAGCATATAGCTAGGATATGCCCCCAATGTCTCCTTAGGCGCTGGGATCACCTCTGGGACCAGCACCTATTTTTAGGATGGAGCCCGTAAAGTGAAGGAGGGAGTACTGCGCAGACGTAGTTGCCCCCTATTCATTCCTAAGGGAGTGCCAAAAATAGCCGAACGGCATGCTTGCCTGTTTTCCCTACGCCCATGACAGCACCCTTGAGAGACCGCCTCCATCCAGGACAGGAAGCAAGAACTTTTGTGGAGAGCTTTTAAAGAGGGGCTCTGCCCCTGTAGCACCAGTTCCTGTTTCCTGTCCTATGGCTAGGACCTATAGTGGAGAGCTAAGGATTATGCTGCAGAAGCCCCACATGTGTTTCAGGTTAAGGGGTTACCTGGTGTGGCGTAAGACTCCACTAGATGCCGCCTGCTAAGTCTGGGGCCATCCTTCTGTGTCTTGCACTGTTCCATGTCGAGCCAGCGTTCCTGGGCAGTCCCGGTGTTACTAGGAGGTAATGCCGGCACGCTGGACCCTCCTGGAGGTGTTATGGGAGGTCTGGGACCTAGTCTCTTTCTTTCTCCTGGTCTCTAGTAGCTTAAAGAGGCGGGGGGCTGAGCTTTTCTGAACATGCTCTGTGCGTGAACCAGAAGTTGCGTGATGCAACTTCCGGTATATAGAATGCATGTGGTTCCGGTGGCCAGCGTTCCATAGAGGGCCGCATGGGGAGGCCGGCAGGGACCCTACCTGTATAGTTTTAAACCTTATCAGCGCGCGGTAAGATGGATCCCAGCCAGCCTGCAGGCATCCATGGACAACGCTCTATCCTTATCTGATAGTATAGAGGAAGAGAGCATTTAGCGCGCTGATGTCCAGGAGGATCATGTTGTTAGGCCGGTATTCCTGGTGGGGTAAGTGGGTCAATCCCCACCTTTTATTCCTACCTAATGGGGCTTATTATCTTATTTTATTTTAGAATACCAAAGAGGGCCCTAGGAAAGCCACCACTAAAATTAAAGGAAGAGAGTATGCTGTATGCAAAAAAAAAAAGGCTCCTTCCTGGTCTAAGTTGTTATGTCAGCATTGTGTTAACAAGGTGGTAGAGGAGGAATCCCCGTCACTACTTCAGAATATCAAAGACATTGTTAAATCTTAAGTTTCTGATTCTAAATGTTTAAAAAATGCCTCCCTTCCTCAGCTGCGGGCAAGCAGGGTCACTCTAATGTCATATCCTATACCGAATCTTCCAAAGAGAATGAGAAATTTTAAATCCTAGATAACTCAAGCTCTTTCTCAGATGAAGAATCCATGGGTAGACCTTTATTTTCCCCTGAGGATATGGATTCCCTACTCAAGGCTATTAGAGCCACGATGAAGGTGGATGAATCCAGAGAACAGGAATCCATTCAAGATATACTGTGTGGGTCACAAAAAATGTATGTTTTTTTTAAAATATTAATAGACGTGCGTCTGCCCTCTTCCAGCATTGGCCTCGGGGTGAGGGTGGAAGCAGTGATCACATGACTGAGGTGGCAGGTCATGCGCCGTTTAAAGACCCTGGTGACGTATTGAATCACATGAGTAGTCACATGTTTATAATCCCGGCAGCCCATTAGCTAAAAGTAATGTTTTAAACACCCCTGTAAGCGCCAAACAAACCACTCCTCCTGAAGAGGCTAGACGGCGAAACGCGCGTCGAGGAGAGGATCAGCTTGCATTTCCCCAGACAATATCCAGGTAATACTCAGCAACACTTTATATTCCCTAATGCTTGTAGCCTATCCTATATTGTAGGTTAATGCACCAAGTACATGGGTAATAGCCTTTAGCTTTAGAGACAGGTCAGTGTAGAGAGTGAGCTCTGTTTCTCTTTGTTTTACTTTCATTTCTGCAGGAATTGTACTGCACGCTGCACTGTGAACTTTAGTTTGCGAATTAGCTGTTGAACTGGATGTGTTAATACCAACTGAAATTTCTGATAGAGAGTTTGTCATGCTAGATGCAGCTGATTCCAATTTTCCCCTGAATATATTGTAATTTTAGAGTTCCAGATATTATTAGTGTTGTTTGTAAAAAGTTTACAATAAAATTTACATTATTTATTTTGTGGTTGAATATACTCTTTGTTTGGGATAAGAAAGTATATATTATGGAGTATTTCACATGGTGAGAGTTCAAGCTCATTTAAAGTGACCCATTTGTGTGGTGGTGTGTCACTGTTTATTTTGCCCTTCTTATCTATCATAAGAACGCATGAGGAGTCAACATAGTGGTCAGTCACAGAGTGGTGAGGGTGGCAAACGCATGAGGACTCGGAGTCAACATAGTGGTCAGTCAGTGTGGGGAGGTGGCAACCGCATAAGGAGTCAACAATGTGGCCCAGTCACAGAGTGGTAAGGGGCCAAAATGCATGAGGAGTCAGCATAGTGGTCAGTCACAGAGTGGTGAGGTGGCAACTACATGAGGAGTCAACACAGTGGCCCTGTCACAGGGTGGGGGGGCAACTGCAGTTGCAGTAACAGCACAAGATGGTATGTGGCATCAGGCGGGTGGCAGCATCAGAAAAGTGGCTAAAGCAGGTTTCCAGAAGAAACGGGTCTCTTTTCACAAAGTTTGGATGTGACACCCAGAATGATCTAGTCTGATGCATCAGGCACTGGCGTGTGGAAATCCCGACTGATCCATGCCTGATTCAGCTTCACAAAGATCAGTCTCTCCACATTTTGGGTGGGGTAATTATGCCCCCAGCCGCACTAAACACCCGCTCTGATGCCACACCACTGCCGGGCAGAAAAGCTTGTCATGGGCAAACTCAGCCAGTTGCGACCACAAATCAAGTTTGGATGCCCAGTAGTCCAGGGGATCTTGGATGTCGGGTAGCAGGATTCAATCTAAGTATGCCACCACCTGCTGGTTCAGGTTCTGCTCCATGTCTTGCTGCTACTGCTATTGGGTGGTTTCTTCAGTAGGCGTTTGAAGAAAACTGCTCATTAGAGACTCCAGACTTAAGTTGCTGCTGATGGAGCTGGAGCTGCTCCTGCCCCCCACTTCCCTCCAGCAGCCATGGCAGTGGAACATGAGAGCAGAGGACCCTTCCGCTCAGACCTTCGTGAGGATGGGCGATGACGCACATAGGCAGCAGTCAACTGACTACATAGGATGTCTTGGTAGTAGTTGAGTTTATCCTCCCTCTCGGCGGGTGGAAAAAAGGCCCCCATTTTGGAGCGGTAGCAGGGGACTAACATGGTGGAGAGCCAGTAGTCATCCCTCTGCTGAATGGTGATGATACTGCTTTCTTTTCACGTTTGGCTCCAGACCTCATGGCCACACTACCACCCTGCTGGCTCAGTCGCTGCCCCACGCACAAGCTGCCACTCTCTTCTCCTGATGATGATTAAGCCCTCTCGTCACTCAGCTCCCACGTGTGATCGGCTCCATCATCATCTGCTACTGTCTACATGTAACCCTCGACAGTCTCAGGGCCACGTGCCTGACCGCTCGCAACACCAGCTCCCACGTGATTCTCATCATCGCTACTTGCCCGCCTACTGGAGGAAGAAGCAGATCTCTCCTCCAGCTTCTGACTGTCCTCTCTGAAAAGTGGAGCCAAACCGAGGGTATACAATACTTCTCGAGCAGAAGGAACCGAAAATAAGAGGCAGGTTCAGGACAGGTCGAGGCAGAGAGCTTGTTCCCAGGCCATGCCAACTAAGCGTGGTGTCAGAGGAACCCACTGACTCCTTGCTGGGGGTGTCTGATGTCACTTGAGATGAGGTAGAAGACCAAGTCAACCATTCAAGGACAGCTGGTTTGCTGGTCAAAACACGACCGCTGGATGACACTGGCAGCTTTGGCCTGTCGCTGCGACTGCTTCTAACCCCCCTCCTTCTGCTGCTACTTCTGCCAGCTCCAGAAACATTTTAGCCACTGCCTACACCAACTCCTCAGGTAGGGATTAATGGATATATTTACGTGTAATATAATTTGAGCACCCTAAAATCTGTAGTATCAGGCCGCAATTTTCACCCCAGAATCAAGGATGGATGGATGTACTTTTATGTTAAATAAAAACACCCCAAAACTTGCAGTATCGGGTAGCATTTTTACACCAATTCTACAATTAAGGATTGACAGATATATTAATGTCTAATACAACTGGAGCAACCTAAAATGTGAAGTATGAGGCCACAATTTTACCCCAAGTAGACAATCAAGGATTAACAGGTTGAATTATATATAAACACAGTGAACACTCCAAATTCTGTAGTATCAGACCACAGTTTCACCCCAATAACAGAATCAAGGATTACTGGAGTTACTGATGTATCAAAGAATGTAAACAGCCTAAAAACTGTAGTAATAGATCACTTTTCGTAACCCCAATATAAGTGCAGATAGTTGCAATAGAATAGCCCCAGTTACCCAGGCTTTACACTGTGCAATTGGTCCCTGCTGTCTTTCCCATAGTGTAGATAATGCCTCCCTATTAGATCCCTACACTATGAATAAGCTGTCCCTGAACTGCTCAATAGTTATATTTTTCTTGAATAAAGTCTTTCCTAATCACTGTCCCTAGTGCCTGTAATGGGCAGGAGGAGGCTTTTTATAGGGTTGTGCCATCACAGGGTTTGGCTGTCACAGGGGTTGGCAAATAGGCAGCACTCTCCATGGCTCTTTTTCTTTCTCTTTATTGCATCATAGTACGCACATACAGACGGCTGGGTAGCAGTATTAGCCCAATTCACAAACAGCGGCGACGGCCGCTTCGTGCACCAAACTCTGCGCTTCCTCAGGCCACTACGTCAGCACGTATCACCGTGCTGACCTCTTATACCTTGTGCCTGGTTGTCTTGGAAACCCCAAACAAATCCATGCACCGATACAAGAGTTACATAGAAAACAGCGAACAAACAAAGATACATTCTCTGCAATTATGAAAACACATTTAAATAATTCCGGTCATTTAAACCTAGCTGACTGAGTGCTCCTGTCAGCTCCAAATGTAATCATTTAAAGACAGATTTTTTTTTACACAGCCCACACAAAAATGAAGAAATGCACCCCACATTATGTCACCCTATTTTTCCTATTTTCAGAAATATTCCTGTTGTGGCCCTAAACCTGTGTCTGGACACATTGCAGGGCCCAAAAGGAAAGGTGCACCCAGTGGCCCTCAGGGCACAAATTTTGCTTTAAAATGTTTCAGGTCCCATTGCACACTTGTACAAGCATAGAGCTGCTAAAATGATAAACTCCCCCCATAAATTACTCCATTTTAGAAAATAGGCGCCTTAGAGGGCTGTTTTAGGGGTGGAGTGAGTATTTTGGCCCTACAGTTTTTTTTGTAGGAATCAGTGCAATGTAAGTGAAAAAAATAAATGGGGTCAACCTTAGATAAGCAAATCTATAGGTTCTTTTTTCTTAAATTGGGGTGAATAAGCTCTGTAATCTATTTGGGTGCCCACCTTGTTTAATAGATAAGCTATTCTATTACGCATTGATTCTCAAATTGGGGTGTATAACCTGAGTAATATAACTGTTATTGTGGTGCCCACATTGTTTAATAGAGAAGCAATTCCAATAGGCCTTGATTCTGAGATTGGGGTGAATAAACAGTATAATATAACAGTTTGGGTGTTGTCCACCTGAGGGGCCAGAGCCAGCATCTTAGCCAGGTGGCTGCATCTTGCTGAGCTCCGTGACTTATTCCTGCTGTGGATGCGGCTAACGACAGCACACCGAAGCTGATGGTAAAGATCGGAGGACCGAAGCCCGGTGACCTGGGTTTACCAGCTAAGATGCTGAATCAGAACTCAGGCATGATGAAATACCTAAAAAAGCAGTCGAGCACTTCAACTCCCAAAGAAGCCAAGATGGCGGGGGCATGCCACGTTCCAGACGATGCTGCTGAGGGTATGTCAGAGGGGGACAGTGGTGCCGGAGAGGCTCGTAGCCTCACAGTTTCCAGACGCTTTATTAAACAAGCCCTAGAGGAGGCTTTGGGCCTAATTAAACAGACACTCACAGTCCATATAGGCCATCGAGTTGATAACCTAGAAACAACGCAGGCCTCCTCCATTGAACATAGTGCTGCTGTCTCCCAGTCCCTATCTCTTTGCCAATCTCACATTAACTCTCTATACAGCTCTTGAAGATCAGGAAAATCGTAGTAGGAGGAACAACCTTTGCTTTAGGGGGGTCCCTGAGTCTGTTGTCCCTGACTACATTCCTGCCGCTGTTAAACAGATTGAAGCCATTTTGCTTGGAGAAGACAAATCCTCTACAATTACTATAGACCATGCCCACAGAGCTCTACGCCAACTCCCCAAGGACTCAGAACCTCCAATGGACATTATATGCATGTCTATGTTATAAGTTCTAAGATAAAGAGATGACTTTCTCTGCAGCCAGATCTGCCAACTCCATCACACTTGGAGAAGCTACCATATCAATCTATCAAAACCTCTCCCCATATACTTTATAGAAAAGGACAGCCCTCAAACCACTTACTGATCTCCTTACTAATATTTCTTAGTTTTGGATTTTTCCTTTTGGACTTTTCATTTCATTTTCTGGTCGATGTATCGCCATTACCTCCTACTTTCAACTCTCTGAGGCATATACTGTGATGGACATTTCTCCATTGGAAATAGCTAACTGGGACAGAGTTTCAGACATTGCTACCCTACCCGAGCTCCCCAAGCTTCAGCAAATAAACGTGCAGGTGAGTACTGCCACTCACTCCAATGCCGTATTCATGTTGGTTACTGGCAATAACAGTGATTGGCTGGCTGGAACACGTTCATCGGGTGCTATAAAGCACCCGATGACGCGTGGTTCGGATCAGTCTTAGTCAGGGAGAGCTGTGCTGTAGAAGGAACAGATAGTGTAGGGAATTGAATATTTTTTTTTTGTTAGGCAGGGTTGGTGTTAGAGACACAAAGGTACTTTTAAGGACTATTGTTGTATCTAGCAGCAATATATATTTTTAGCCAACCTGCGCTAAATAGCGTGCAACTGTTTGGCTGCTGCAGACAGCGACATTATCTGCGCTACATCTCCTGTGTAACGTGTGAGCATCCTAAAAATATCTTTGACAGCCAGTGTACTTTTTTGTAGACACTGCGGACAGCGACATTACCTGCACAACGTCTCTTGTATAGCGTTTCCGCATCCCAAATATCTGACATTGACTGTAATTTATTTTCGCATACACTTAAAAAAACTGCGCTACTGTACGTGTGACATATTTGCAAGCATATATACTATTTAATATGATGAAGGCGAGCAGTAAGGGACGGGGAAGTGGCCATGCTGCTGATGGAGCATGCAGAGGCCGTGGCCTCGGGCGCGGTAAAACTGTGCCTGCTGGCAGAGCACAAAAAACACACTCATCCTCTATAACTAGCTTCATGTCCCAGTTTGCAGTGCGGCGCAGGACACCACTCTCAAAGTCAGACTAGTGCGAGCAGGTGGTTGGTTGGATTGCAGCAGATAATGCTTTCAGTCAGTTAAGCATCGCCATTCCTTAATTTGGGCCTCTCGCCAAGCCCGCTTGAAGAGAAACATGAGGAGATCTTGTGCCCTGATTCCTAAATTCTTGAGCATCCACAGTCAGAAAAAGATGACGGTGGGGAACGGCAATTAGTGTTGCACCAGGTGGATGATGATGATGAGACACAGTTGCCAATAAGTCAACGGCAATTAGTGTATCAAGAGGTTGAGGATGAGACACAGTTGTCAATGAGTGAGGTTGTTGTTAGGTCAACAAGTCAGGAGGATGAACAGAGTTAGGAAGTAGAAGAGCAGGTGGTGGACGATGAAATCCCTGACCCAACCTGGGAAGGTGGCAAGCTGAACGAGGACAGCAGAACAGAGGGGGAGGGATCCGCAGCCCGCAAATACCCAGCCACAGGCAAATACCCAGCCACAGGCCATAGCACTAAATGCACACCTTTCCAAATTGCTGGCCCTGGAAATGTTGCCAGTTAGGCTTGTGGACACTGAGGTTTTCCGCAGCCTGATGGTGGCGGCCGTCCCTCGTTACTCAGTCCCCAGGCACCACTATTTTGCCCGGTGTGCCGTCGCCGCCTTACATCGGCATGTGTCCCATAACAACACCCGTGCAGTTATTGGGAAGGTCCACTTACCGACTGACACATGGACAAGTGCTTTTGGCCAGGGATGCTACATTTCCCTGACGGCACACTGGGTGAACGTTGTGGAGGCCGAGAGCGAGTCGTACCCTGGGATGGCACAAGTGCTACCGACGTCAAGGATTGCGAGGCCTACTTCCATCGGGATTTCCGCCACCACCTACATTAGTGGCTCACTTCACTCCTCCACCTCCTCCTCCACTTCCACCTTTGAATTCTCATCTTGCAACACCAGTCAGCCATCAGTCAGTAGCTGGAAGCAGTGTAGAACTGCAGTGGGGAAGCGACAACAGGCTGTGCTGAAAGTTATTTGCTTAGGTGACAAACAGCACACTGCCGTAGAGCTGTGGCAGGGTATAAGGGACCAGACTGAGCTGTGGCTCTCGCCACTCAACCTACAACCAGGCATGGTTTTGTCTGATAATTTGGTGGTGGCTTTGGAGCTCGGCAAGATTACACACATACCATGCCTAGCCCACGTGTTAAACTTAGTGGTTCAGCGGTTTCTCAAAACATACCCTAATATGCCTGAGCTACTGGTGAAGGTGCGCCGCGTGTGTGCCCATTTTCAAAAGTCATCTATAGCTGCCACCGATCTGGCAACGCTGCAGCAGCGCTTGCAATTGCCAGCTCACCGACTGTTGTGCGACGTAAGCATGCACTGGAGCTCCACATTCCACATGTTGGCCAGGCTTTGTGAGCAGCAGAGGGCAGTAGTGTAATGCCAGCTGCAACATGGTCGTCGCCTTTCCAGTTAGCTTCCGCTCTTCACAAGCGACGAGTGGGCATGGATGTCAGACTTATAGTAACATGGTAACACAGTATATAAGACCGAAAAAAGACATTTGTCCATTCAGTTCGGCCTGTTTCCTACAAGTTGATCCAGAGGAAGGCAAAAAACCCCTGTGAGGCAGAAGCCAATTTTCCCCACTTAAGGGAAAAAAATTCCTTCCTGACTCCAATCAGGCAATCAGAATAACGACCCCTCTCTAGTAGTTATAACCTGTAATATTATTACACTCCAGAAATACATCCAGTCCCCTCTTGAATTCCTTTATTGTACTCACCATCATCACCTCCTCAGGCAGAGAGTTCCATAGTCTCACTGCTCTTATCGTGAAGAATCCTTTTCTATGTTTGTGTACAAACCTTATTTCCTCCAGATGCAGAGGATGTCCCCTCGTCACAGTCACAGTCCTGGGGATAAATAGATGATGGGACAGATCTCTGTACTGACCCCTGATATATTTATACATGGATATTAGATCTCCCCTCAGTCATCCTTTTTTCTAAAGTGAATAACCCTAATTTTGATAACCTTTCAGGGTACTGTAGTTGCCCCATTCCAGTTATTACTTTAGTTGCCCTCCTCTGAACCCTCTCCAGCTCTGCGATGTCTGCCTTTTTCACAGGAGCCCAGAACTGTACACAGTACTCCATGTGTGGTCTGACTAGTGATTTGTAAAGAGGTAGGACTATATTCTCATCACGGGTGTCTATGCCCCTTTTGATGCAACCCATTATCTTATTGGCCTTGGCAACAGTTGCCTGACACTGGTTTTTACAGCTTAGTTTGCTGTTTATTAAAATTCCTAGATCCTTTTCCATGTCAGTGTTACCGAGTGTTTTACCATTTAGTATGTACTGGTGACTTGCATTATTCCTTCCCATGTACATAACTTTACATTTGTCAGTGTTAAACCTCATCTGCCATTTCTCTGCCCAAGCGTCCAATCTATCCAGATCCCTCTGTAGCAGAAAACTGTCCTCTTCGGTGTTAATTACTTTATACAGTTTAGTGTCATCTGCAAAAAATGATATTTTACTGTGCAAGCCTTCCACAAGATCATTAATAAATATATTGAAGAGAATAGGTCCCAGTACTCACCCCTGAGGTACCCCACTAGTGACAGTGACCCAATCTGAGTGTGTACCGTTTATAACCACCCTCTGTTTTCTTTTGCTCAGCCAGTTACTTACCCACATACAGACATTTTCACCCAGTCTGAGCATCCTTATTTTATATACTAACCTTTTATGAGGTACAGTGTCAAATGCTTTGGAGAAGTCCAGATATACGACATCCATTGATTCGCCGTTGTCAAGTCTAGAACTTACCTCTTCATAGAAACTAATTAAATTAGTTTGGCATGACCGATCCTCCATAAAGCCATGCTGATATGGCGTTATTTGCTTATTTTCATTGAGATGCTCCAAGATAGCATCTCTTGGAAAACCTTCAAACAGTTTACCCGCAACAGATGTTAAACTTACTGGCCTATAATTTCCAGGCTCTGTTTTTGGACCCTTTTTGAATATTGGCACCACAGTTGCTATGCGCCAATCCTGTGGAACATTCCCTGTCAGTATAGAGTCCGCAAATATCAGAAATAAAGGTCTGGCTATGACATCACTTAATTCCCTTAGGATACGGGGGTGTATGCCATCCGGTCCTGGCGATTTGGCTATTTTAATCTTTTTAAGTCGCTGTTGTACTTCTTCCTGGGTCAGACAGGGCACTTTTAATGGGGAATTTACTTTCACATTCTGCATTTCATCTGACAGTTTATTTTCCCCAGTGAATATAGTGGAGAAAAAAATATTTAATAGTTTTCCTTTATCCTCGTCGCACTCTGCAACACCCCCCTCATTGCTGTGTAAAGGGCCGACTCCTTCAGATTTATATTTTTTACCATCTATATAATTGAAGAACATTTTAGGGTTAGTTTTACTCTCTTTGGCAATTAATCTCTCGGTCTCTAGTTTGGCAGTTTTTATTAGTTTTTTACATATTCTATTTTTTTCCTTATAGTTTATCAGTGCTTTCTGGCTCCCCTCCTGTTTTAGTGATTTATATGCTTTCTTTTTGTCATTTATTGCTTTCTTTACGGTTCTATTTATCCACATTGGTTTCTTATTGCTTCTTAGCCTTTTATTCCTATAAGGTATGTACCTCTCACAATTAGATGTTACAATGCTTTTAATAATCTCCCATTTTGTGTTTGTATTTTTATTTTTAAGGACTTTGTCCCAGTTAGTTAGGCCTATGGTCTCGCTTATGGGAGGTTTTACGCAACTTTGAGAAATCAACACAGATAGCGATGCTGCTATTATAAGCGTAACCATCCCACCTCTGTGTCTACTGAAATGTTCGCTGCTCACAATGAAGGCAGACGCTTTGCATGTGGAAGAGGTGGAAATGGGGGAAGACAGAGTGATAGCCAGACCCTCATTTCGTCCTCTCAGTGCAAATTAGATGAGGAGGAGGTGGAGCAGGGGACGATTGCCTCCGTTACAGAGGGTAGTACCCATAGCATATTTATTCCATCTGTTCAGCGTGAATGGGCAGAAGAGGAGGAAGAGGATGAGGAGATCGAGTCATCCTCCTGATGAGGACAGCGAAGACTTTATGTTTTGCTGCCTTTCCTGTGACCCACATGTTATACGCATTTTGGCCAACACCAATTGCTGGTCGTTCACCCTTCTCGACCCCCCCCCCTACAAAGAGAACTTCTCATCTCTCATTCCTGTGGTGGAGAGGACTAGCAAAACGGGGCAATACCAGAGGCTCCTTGTGGAAAAATTGCTTCAAAAAATTTCCAGCTGACAACACTGGCGGCAGAGTACGTAGTTCCTTGGGCAACCGAGGAGGGGAGATGAGAGAGACACACAGCAGTTCCAACAGAGGCAGGGCAATACTCTTCAAGGCCTGGGACAGTTTCATGACACTCTGCCAGCACCCTCACCATGATGCGCGGCCTACTGTCACAAGGTGGGAAACATTTTGGAAGATGGTGAAGGAGTATGTAGCAGACCGTGTCTGCATCCTCAATGATCCCTCTGTACCTTACAACTATTGGGTGTCCAAGCTAGACACATGACACGAACTGGCACTTTACGCCTTAGAGGTGTTGGCCTGCCCTGCCAGTGTTTTGTCAGAGCGGGTATTTTGTGCTGCTGGGGGCATAATAACTGATAAGCGCATCCGCCTGTAAACTGAAAATGCTGACCGGATGACGATTATAAAAATGAACAAGGCCTGGATTGCCCCTGAATAGGGTTGAGCGAAACACCGAACCCAGACATTTCTGTAAAAGTTTGGGTCCGGGATCGGTGTTCGACGATTTTTTGGCACTTTTTGAAAGGCTGGGCAGCCAATCAACAAGTGGTTCACTAGTCTGCCCTTAGAAGACATCACAGCCATGCCTACTAATGGCTGACCGGATTATTGAGGGTGCTATGCTTCATTTTTGTACCCAGCCCTGAGCCGAGTGACACTGAAAAATAACTTTTAATCCATCTGCTAGTTCGGTGGGCTTCGGCAGCCATTTTTGACAGTGCTAGATAGGTAACAGGGATGTAAATTTGTAAAAATCGTCTGTTCCATTGGTGGGTGACATTTTACCATTTTTGCCGTATACAAACCCCTGCTCTGCAAAGGTGACAGGGAGGTAAATTTCTAAAAATCGTCTGTAGGTAACAGGGATGTAAATTTGTAAAAATCGTCTGTTCCATTGGTGGGTGACATTTTACCATTTTTGCCTTATACAAACCCCTGCTCTGCATAGGTGACAGGGAGGTAAATTTCTAAAAATCGTCTGTTACATTGTTAGGTGACATTAACCCAGTTTTGCTAGATACAAACCCCTGCTCTGCATAGGTGACAGGGAGGTAAATTTCTAAAAATCCAAGAAACAAAATATTTTGGTGGCTCACCTAAATATAAAATAGGGCCTAACGGTGCTCATCCCTTTGGTCCTCCCAATTGAACCAATAAATAAAGAGCAATAGTGGAATATCGAGTATGTGGGGGGAACTCAGTTCTCTGACAGTACACAGGTCAATCAAATCCAATGTTGTAGTAAATTAACATATAGTTGGAATCAGCCTATGTAATGGAAAGGAGAAGCCATATATCAATGAAGCGACGTGCGACCGTATAACAAGTCCAGACGTCCCTATTGTGGATTGTGGTATCCCCTAGTACCAGGCTGTATACGTGGGCTGGTAACAGGTATCAGTAAATGTGGATGATTCAGTATATAAATAGTAAAAAATGGTCAAAATCAGCCTTAAATATGAAGAAGTCACATATATCAAATACTGCAACGTGCGACCGTAGGTCTAGTTCACACGTTCCTATTTTGTCCTGCGGCTTCTCCCTAAGTCAGGCCCACTCTATCCCACTATATAGCCTTATATACAAAAGACAATTCAACAGTCAATATATTTCCAAAAAATCCAGAGAAATAAAATCCAGAGAAATAAAATAAAAAATTGTGCCTTGTCATTACATATGGCTTAGTTCATGCCGCAATATCAGTTTATATAACTTGGTTTGTGCCGCAAAAAACTCCTCAAGTAGGATAATGTTCCACGTGTTACAGAGTAATGCCCAGTTCCTACTGAGGAAGGGGAAGTATTGATCCCTGAAACGCGTTTAGACTACAGCAGGGAGAGGACATGGTCGATCTGTGCCAGCTACACGCCCAAATGAAACACCTTCCTCAGGTGCGCGTAGACGACAGATCCTTCAGCATAATTTAGTAGGCCCGAATGCCGCTCTATGAATGGTGAGGCCAGAACAAGTACAGTCGCTAGTAGATTGGGTGGCTGATAGTGCCTCCAGTACCTTCACATTGTCTCCCACCCGGTCCACTGCTGAAAGTTCAGAGTTGGCACCTGCAGTCCATGGGCATATATCTAGCACCTCACCCCCTTGCAAATCAGCCAAGCAGTCTGAGCCCCAAGTCATGCAGCAGCCTCTTATTATTTTTGATGACTCTGCTGGCAAGGTTTCCAGGGCCATCCAACTAGCCCTGCCCCAGAAGTGGAAGAGATTGAGTGCACCGATGCCCAACCACTTATGTTTCAGGATGTAGACATGGGAGGACCACCGCAGCATGTCTCTGATGATGACAAAACACAGGTGCTGTTGAAATATATCTTTTATATGAAGAATAAATTCATCATATAAGAGATAATATCAATAAATTATGTAATGAATCAAGTAATACACTAGGCGGACATAAACGCCTTTTCTTTTATTTTGAGATTCTAAATTTAATTTGTGCAATTAATGAAACAAAGGGGCAATCAATTATGCAAAAATATATGATAATTTATTTATAAAATATCAAATCAATAATAATGCAATGACACAGTAAGGATGTAATGAAAAATGACAAAATAATACCAAGATACACCACTAGATGGTGCTATAATACCAAACTACACCACTACTTCATCAGCACTTCCAAATCAACGTGAAACAACACCATAATATTATGAGGGAATGTCCCCTCTGTTTGTGAATTTAACAAACAGATGATCAATTACCAATGTACGAATTTACACAGGAAAGTATAGATGTAAACCCTTTGCTCAGCCTCCTATGATCAATTTTGGGTATATGGTAGTATGATATAACTTATAAATTCTACTAACTTGGTATGACTATGGAATATAAAATTCCAGTCAGAGATTTGTTCTTTGATAGCAATATCATACACGTAATTTAGTTATGTGCACTTTCACTAAATAATAATAATATTGCTGTGGCCACTTAATGCTACATATCCACACAAAAATGGGGATCTGAGCTATATACCAAGCGGAATAATTTATAAATACTACACAAACAAAAATATATGTGTTACCAGATCAAAAGATAGGCAGAGTTGCAAAGGATAACCAGCTCTCAGGAATTCTCTGGTAGTCAGGCATCACCCTCCTTTTAACATGTCAAGTCTGCCATTTTAACCCAATCTGCCTGACATAATGATCTCCAGCCTTGTGCTCGTCAACATTCTCACCTGAGTTAACAAGACGATTACTGAAATGATCTCAGCAGGTCCTTTAATGACAGCAATGAAATGCAGTGGAAAGTTTTTTTTTGGGATTAAGTTAATTTTCATGGCAAAGAAGGACTATGCATTTCATCTGATCACTCTTCATAACATTCTGGAGTATATGCAAATTGCTATTCTAAAAACTTAAGCAGCAACTTTTCCAATTTCCAATATTTATGTAATTCTCAAAACTTTTGGCCACAACTGTAGTGGTTCCTATGTGTTCTCTTAGTTCCTTCTTTTCTTCCTTCCTTCTTTATTTTCTTTTTTTCTCTGATTTTTGGATCTCCCTATTCCATCAGTAATTATTCCCCTTCATATCTTAAGTTACATCCTCCTGGATTATGATCTTCCAATCAACTGAGGAGGGTGTAACGTATGGTAATGACTCTATGAGATCATATTTACCCATAATGCAATTGTGGAGAATGGTGTCATGATATCCATCTGTCTCCCGATGGCACTGTTGTACAGCATACTAACATCATACTCTTAAGTAATACTCCATATAATTTGACTTCATTTTTCACGTGTACCTTTGACCTTTGTAGCCTTAAATCAGAGATAAGGGATTAGTTCAGACACTGAAACAACTTTCCCCTGCCACATTGGAGTCCGCGTCATCTTCCCAGATCGTTGAATTTATGTGAGTGATAACGGAATACAATGATCCTTTACTCAGCAGCTGGATTTGTATCACTTAGCTGTCCGAACAACTGAGTAATTGCGTTTTGAATAATATTATCTCCTCTGAGAGAATCCTATTAGCAGAAAACCAGCTTTCTATACCTTTTAAGATTATTTCTTTACCTTACTATATGTATATAAAACATTATATATATGAATTATCAATGTGTTCACACTAAAAAGCTAAATAAAATACACACATGAATATATATAAAATACTGATTATATGAATAGACACTACACACCAGATGTGTCTTAAGGATATAAATTCTTATCTTGACATAGCTTTGCCATGAATTAACCATTGTCCCTTTCAGACAGACATGTCTGAAAAAGACGATAAAGAGATCCCGGCACACAATCTTTGCTTCTCAATCAATGCTTCTTGTTTATTGTTATATTGCATATAGCTTCTGGTAGACAAGAAGCATTGATTGAGAAGCAAAGATTGTGTGCCGGGATCTCTTTATCGCTATTACGTGGAGTTACGCTCCTTCCCGCAGCACCGCATCATTGGCAAGCGCCGGCTGACCTCATTTCATGTCTGAAAAAGAGTCATTACACTCCCTACAGATAAGCCCACATCTGTGGCAATAACTTTTAAAATACAATGTTCTCTGTATTCAATGACTCTTATGCAAACTGAACTTGGCGTGAAATCATCTTGGCCTGTTCCAGTCCTATAGCAAAACTTTGGTTCAGTCTGTCTCTTAAAGACAATGAGCATCCAATTTAACGATAATATCATTAGGTATCATATATACTTATGAATATTCCTGACAAAAACCCCCTTCATTCCAAAAATGTTCCATAAAGTGGGAATATATTTGGAATGTTTAAAAGGGCTTTTCATATGTCTACTTTGTGGATCATGGCTCGTAAACCTTGTTTATGGTGTTTCAACCATAGCTTGGCCAAAGTCTTTTTGAAAAATCTTATCCAACGCACCACTTGGATTGTCAGCAAAAGTTACTTTTTAGTGAACCGATCTCCAGTTCAAATATTTTGATGGAGATGGAATTGGCAACTGTTACACCTGTGGTAATGACAGCGGCCGCTACACTAAACATTATAGGGGCTACGATTGCAGAAACAAACTGCTTCGGTCTTGGATTCATAGAAAACTGCTCTTTGCTCAAGGTCTTTCTCGCTTGCTCCAGGATCTGCGTAATGCGTTCTTGGGAATATCCGATGTGCATCTGGTACCAGGCTTAGATCTCAGGGACAGGATCTCGGACACGTTGAGTTGTCTTTCGACGAAGACACGTGGGTCCAGGCTGATGTAAATCTTCTTGGATAAAATCCTCTTGTTCGTTAGTATGAACCCCGCGGTCTCCTGCAGCATGACGGAGAGCTCCTTCCCCAAGATTAGTATGACATAGATGATGGCAATCATCTTAGTTGGCATCTTGCACCTCTAAAATATTGTATGACACATATGAGTACATCATTCACTTTTTTTTTCCTGCAAGAAAAGAGTTAATGCTACCATATACTTTTGATTGGCATAGGTTCTTTTCTTGAGCAGAGCAAGTTCTGGTTTCAGAGGTGAGACAAGAGATGTTTAGTTACAGAGGAAACACGCATGAGGATAGGTTAGTACACTTGTATGCTCATACGATACTAATCCTTGTTTCCGTCTTTAGCTGGAACCGTAAAATCTCTTCACCTCTCCTCATCCGACTCCTTCTATCTCTCAAAGTCATGAGCTAGGATGACAAACACGTAGTTGGTTAATGTACACCCATTTTTCAATTACAACTTCATCCCCCTTAGGGATTTTTATCTTGTAAACCACTGGTGACAACTTGTCAATGATGACATAAGGTCCTTTCCAGTAAGGTAAGAATTTTCTCTCCTTCACTTGATCCAGAGCGAAATTATAGAGATAAACGTGATCAGAAATTTGATACTCAATCTGAGTAGTTTTCAGATCGTAGTACATTTTAGCACTCACTGCAGCTTTCTCTATATTCTTCTGGGCAAACGCAAAAGCATGCTGAAGGTGCTTGCATACATTTTCTACATATTGATGCGATGTTGTAGCATTTATCAAATTATGATCTGTTGTCCGGTATAGTAACTATCTTCCTTCCTGTGATCATCTTGAAGGGAGAAAGTTTGGTTGCTGCGCTTGGGGTGGCCCTGATGGCCATGAGAACCAATGGCAACTTGACATCCCAGTCCTTACCAGATTTGTTGACAAACATTCTTTAGAATATTCACAATGGATTGGTTGTAGCGCTCTACTCCACCACTAGAGGCTGGCCGATAAGCTATATGCAGCTTCCTTTTTACCCCCGGTATTTCCCACATCTTTGTCATCACCTTACAAGTGAAATGACTTCCACGATCGTATTCGATGTGTTGGGGAAGACCAAATCTGGAAAATATGTGGTTAATGAGCAGAGATGCACACACGCTTGAACTGCATGTTTTGCACGGCCAACATTCCACCCATTTTGTGAACAAACAAGTTACGGTTAACATGTATTGGTTGCCTTTTGATGATGTGGTTACTGGTTCAATGAAATCAATTTGGATGCCTGACTATTCCATGGACATCCCCCTATTCATCAGCGGTGCCTGATAAGTGGGTCCTTGTGGCTGGAATTGAGGGCATATTAGACATTCTTGACAATATGTTTGCACGTCTTATAACATATGTGGCCAGTAAGCGTAGTCCCGTAGTAACTCGTATGTTAGTTTCTCACCTCAATGTCCAGCTGTTGGGGCATCATTGGCATGTTGTAGCATTAGACTTTGATTCGCTGAGGGTACTACCCATTGCGTGATACCGTTCTTCGAGGTTCTTATCAGCAATCCATCCTGTAATGAGACTTGGGACTTACCCTTCATCAGAATTTGTAACTCCTCCTTACCATCACAATCTTCCGTAGTTATGGACAATTGTGTGGATCTACAATGTGTTTATAAAAGATACCAATAACTGGATCCCCCTTTTGGCTCACAATGAGATCCTCACTAGGGGAATCTTGGCTCCATTGCGCCACATTGGCTTCAGTTCCCTTTTGGGCCTGTCTCCTTGTTGTTGCGTCCACTTGGACAGTGCCCATGAGGTCATTAACATTGAAGACTTCTCCGTCAATGGCTGATTGCTTGGCAAGAGAATTAGCTAAGTCATTCCCCTCTTTATCCATTTCTAGATATTTTGAATGACCTCTTACCTTCTTCCAATAAATGGTAAGACTGTGGGTCGTAACCATTAATCTTAGAAAACATTTTACCATGTTTGACTGGCTTGTTGTTGCTTCTCATCATGCTCCACAAAGCTGTTACGAATATAATCAGAATCTGTGATTATGACAAACTCTTTATTATTATATTCGATAGCCATTTGTACGGCTCTGTACACAGCGCTAAGTTTTGCGACCTGGCTACTTTTGGAACCAATTTTGTATCCGACAGACACATCCGGGAATATATTATTCCACACGATTCCAATACCTGCAACCAGCGTACGTTCGGATCCTATATTGGTATGGAAGGAACAGCTGTCTACATACACATATGGTAATGATTAGCAGTACTCCTCTTCATAACATTTATATGGGAATGAGGATTGTTCCTCCAGGAAATTATTTTCCGTCGACTCACCTTTACGTTCCGTATTGGTACAATCAAGGAGTTCTGCTAATCCTTGAGCAACTGGGTTTTTATTATTCTGTTTGTACCTGATCTCCAGTGGCCATCCCATTAAGGACATTGTCCAGGCGGTTATCCTGCTATTTGACAGGTTTCTATCCTTTATCCGATCACTCTGCAAGTATTGTAGTGATTGGTGTGCAGTCTCCACAATGATTCTTTCGCCTTGGATGAAACTCCTGAAATATTGCAAAGCCCATACGGTTGACAGTAATGCTTTCTCACAGCTATTGAATTTTACCTCAACTGGTGACAAGGACTTGATGGCATAAGCGATGATCTTTTTCTGGTTTTCCTGTTTTTGGAAAAGAACTCCACTTACGCTTTTGTCAGTGAAACCTGTTTCAGCGAAAAAAGGTTTTCCACCTTCCGGATAATCAAGACCCGGAGCCTGGATAAGTCTGGCCTTGAACTCACTTACAGCTTGCTCATGACGCTCACTCCATTCCCATTTCTCTCCTTTCTTTACCAACTACAAAAGAGGTTTTGTAATTTTGGCATAATTATCTGAATGTACGTGAATAGTTCATCATGCCCAAGAATGATCTCAACTCCTTAAGATTTGTAGGAGATTTTGTATTGGTCAATGGTGACTTCATGACCTAGGAAATTAACCTTGGTCCGGGACCATTGAGCCTTCTGCAAAGAAAGTTTAACACTTGCTTTCCTCAGCTGGGTTAATACATGCTTCAACTCTGCAATATGTTCCTCAAAAGTTGTGCTTTTGATTAGGATGTCATCCACATAGGATAAGGTACCCCATTCAGCGGCATCAGGCATTGCCTTATGCATGAACACTGCAAACTCATGGCCTGCATTGATGTACCCAAAGGGCAGTCGGGTCCATGCATACTGTTGGTTTCCAAATGTGAAGGCCAGTTTGTACTGATCCCTTTCATCCACCTTAATTGTCCAATATCCTTGTGCACAGTCAAGGGCGGTGAATATTTTGGATACTTGTACTTGTAACTCACAGAAAAAAGATGCACCACATGGATAAGCAACTGACAACACTGGCCAATCCCTCACTCTGGTGTTAAAAGCTGAGAGATTCGCCAATATTTCCAATCAGGAACATATCGGAGCCCCTTTAGGCACCACTACACGGTATCTCAGCATGACATGGGGTCCTACCACTAGACTACCTATGGTGTGTGAACAAGGTCTGAACAGGTATTAAGTAGCCTACAGCCCCATCCCACTCACCTACACTGCAGGACCAACAATGCAATGGGGAACACATGAGGCCGCAAGCTACACCTACAACAGACCATGTGACACCGGCTTCCAGGTGCAACAGAATGTTTACAAGCCATATGCAATGGCACATTCAATACATATAAAACAAGAATCACAAAAATAAACGTGGCCTAAATGGGTGGGACTGCTCCAGACCCCAAACACTGTGGCGTGTTTCTAACTGGGGGCAGTTCCTCCGCATGTGGTTCGCAGCGAACGGCTATCCCCAGCAAAAATTGCATACAATGGAGGATGCCGGCGCGAACCACAAGCACCACACAAACATCCTACACAAAATAAAACATGTGCGGATGAAAATATATAAACACATAACTCACAGAAAAAAGATGCACCACATGGATAAGCAACTGACAACACTGGCCAATCCCTCACTCTGGTGTTAAAAGCTAAGAGATTCGCCAATATTTCCAATCAGGAACATATCGGAGCCCCTTTAGGCACCACTACACGGTATCTCAGCATGACATGGGGTCCTACCACTAGACTACCTATGGTGTGTGAACAAGGTCTGAACAGGTATTAAGTAGCCTACAGCCCCATCCCACTCACCTGCACTGCAGGACCAACAATGCAATGGGGAACACATGAGGCCGCAAGCTACACCTACAACAGACCATGTGACACCGGCTTCCAGGTGCAACAGAATGTTTACAAGCCATATGCAATGGCACATTCAATACATATAAAACAAGAATCACAAAAATAAACGTGGCCTAAATGGGTGGGACTGCTCCAGACCCCAAACACTGTGGCGTGTTTCTAACTGGGGGGGCAGTTCCTCCGCATGTGGTTCGCAGCGAACGGCTATCCCCAGCAAAATTGCATACAATGGAGGATGCCGGCGCGAACCACAAGCACCACACAAACATCCTACACAAAATAAAACATGTGCGGATGAAAATATATAAACACATAACTCACAGAAAAAGATGCACCACATGGATAAGCAACTGACAACACTGGCCAATCCCTCACTCTGGTGTTAAAAGCTAAGAGATTCGCCAATATTTCCAATCAGGAACATATCGGAGCCCCTTTAGGCACCACTCACGGTATCTCAGCATGACATGGGGTCCTACCACTAGACTACCTATGGTGTGTGAACAAGGTCTGAACAGGTATTAAGTAGCCTACAGCCCCGTGTAGTGGTGCACTAAAGGAGTCCGATATGTTCCTGATTGGAAATATTGAGCGAATCTCTCAGCTTTTAACACCAGAGTGAGGGATTGGCCAGTGTTGTCAGTTGCTTATCCATGTGGTGCATCTTTTTCTGTGAGTTATGTGTTTATATATTTTCATCCGCACATGTTTTATATTGTGTAGGATGTTTGTGTGGTGCTGTGGTTCGCGCCGGCATCCTCCATTGTATGCAATTTTTGCTGGGGATAGCCGTTCGCTGCGAACCACATGCGGAGGAACTGTCCCCCAGTTAGAAACACGCCACAGTGTTTGGGGTCTGGAGCAGTCCCACCCATTTAGGCCACGTTTATTTTGTGATTCTTGTTTTATATGTATTGAATGTGCCATTGCATATGGCTTGTAAACATTCTGTTGCACCTGGAAGCCGGTGTCACATGGTCTGTTGTAGGTGTAGCTTATGACCTCATGTGTTCCCCATTGCATTGTTGGTCCTGCAGTGCAGGTGAGTGGGATGGGGCTGTAGGCTACTGAATACCTGTTCAGACCTTGTTCACACACCATAGGTAGTCTAGTGGTAGGACCCCATGTCATGCTGAGATGCCCGTGTAGTGGTGCCTAAAGGGGCTCCGATATGTTCCTGATTGGAAATATTGGCGAATCTCTCAGCTTTTAACACCAGAGTGAGGGATTGGCCAGTGTTGTCAGTTGCTTATCCATGTGGTGCATCTTTTTTCTGTGAGTTATGTGTTTATATATTTTCATCCGCACATGTTTTATTTTGTGTAGGATGTTTGTGTGGTGCTTGTGGTTCGCGCCGGCATCCTCCATTGTATGCAATTTTTGCTGGGGATAGCCGTTCGCTGCGAACCACATGCGGAGGAACTGCCCCCCCAGTTAGAAACACGCCACAGTGTTTGGGGTCTGGAGCAGTCCCACCCATTTAGGCCACGTTTATTTTTGTGATTCTTATACTTGTACTTGTGCCAAACATTAGTCAATATATGGCATGGGCCGTCTGGACTTGTAAACACGTTTCTTCAACTACCTTAGGTCCGAGCAAAGACGAAATTGACCGTTGGGTTTAAGGACTCCAAGTATCGGATGATTGAACGAACTGTGTACTGGACGGATGATACCCCTCTTCTCCAAGTTTTTCAGCCAGTCAGTACTTTTTGACAAAAACAGGGGATGCATTGGGATCTGTCAGGATTCTTGCAACATGAAGGTCAGTTTCCCCACAGTCATAAGAATCCTTGGCAAACATGTCCTGGAACTCTATGAAGTGCTCTTTTAGCTGTTGACGCTTCGACTCATCGGAGCATGCGTTAGCTATGGAGACTTGTTCTTCCACCCGCTCCTGAAATTTTGGAAAGATTTCAGGCTGCTCGCTGCAGCTTCGTTCCAGTGTGCTTGTTTGTGGTATTGTATGGGGTTCCTCCCACTGCATTGACGGTACGTAGAGCTTATGTTTCTCCATTGTTTTCCATTTGTACATTAAACACTGTTTAGACCGTACCTTTGTATCTCGTTTATTGTGAAACGACGCGGAGGTCTTTCGCAGGACCTCCAACTCGTGACACCTGGTTTAAGAGTCCTAGGCTTATGTGACCCGCTTCGTATTTCAGATCCAACTTGGCATGTTTCACCTGGGCTATATTGTTTACCTGTATGGGAATCAATAAACTGTCATTGACCTTTTCAATCCGTACCATCGATTGAGTATGCTTGGTCAGGTCCGCAACTTCGTGATTTCCTCCTTCAAGAGAAATTGTTAATACATCATCATCCAGGGTTACCTTTTTGATTCTGTCCTTTTGGATGGTAATGATATGAGTGGCACTGTTGACAGCTTCCTCGGGTTTACCGTTTTTCAGGATCGTGACATCTGGTATTTGATTGTTCCCAAAATGTACTTCAATAAAGTTAGGCCTCTCTTCAATCACATGACAACTGCGTTGTGCTTGTGTGTTGAAACAATATTCGTAGGCAATGGCAATGGTGTCCATACTGCTTCATTAATGAAGTCGACTATGGAACTCAATCTTTTTAGTAAATCAATTCCTATGATCAGTCTTGTCTTATTGCCAATTCTAAATGTCAACCATGATGTGCCTTTTACCTGCAAAGCATCTCCACCTACACTTATCAAATCAAAGAGCCATCAAATGATTTTAATCTCGGCTTCGGAATTAGGGGGTTTACTCATTTCATGCTTTCTGAGAGTATGACCTCACTGCAGCTTTGTGACCTCTGCATTCCTGTGTCTCACAGGAGCAGTTGGAAGAGCAGCGTCAGCCCCCACCCTTGGGGAAAACTGGATTACATTGCAGTTCACCGCTGGCTCACGACTGGAAGCTGAAATTATCGGATCACTTGTTTTAGATGACACCTGATTGCAGGAATCGACTTGATTAGTCTGCAAGATAGATAACATATTAGACACCTCCTCCCTGGCCCAAATTTCAGGGTCAGGGGTACTGCAAGGTGAAATGGCATTAATAATCACATCAGATTCTTTTAAAACCATTTGATTAGCCTTGCAGTGGCCTGGGTTCTGACCCGGCCCAATCTGCTTTATGATGTTGAGCTGATAACTGGGGTTGCCCCTAAAAAGGTTCAGGCTGCTTTTTTGGGGGAAACCTGGGACAACTTACTTACAATGTCACTCAACTGGGCCACTTGTTCTGCCAGCTGATCAAACCTGTTTGGTTTGCGCATATTTTGATTTTGTTGGGCGCCTTGGTTATTGGTGGGTGACCTTTTCCTTGGTAAATTTGAGGGTTCCTGCCTATCTTCCCTCGGTTGTCTGGGCCTGTTATTCCAGTGCCTGTAACCCTGGGAATCCCTATTGAAATAGGGCCTATATCCCTGGGGACCCTTATTGTAATAGGGATGGTAGTCAGACCTCCCAGCACCAGAATTATCCCCCTCTGACCCATTGGGATTTTGGGGCTTGGTATGCTTGGGCCATAACTGTTGTCGTTGGGTTTGTTGGACAGGTCCTGTAGACTGAGGGTACTTACGTGGCTGTGTTTCAAATCCCAAGCTAGGTTTTACCTTAGCTTCAGCTACATTTTGCTCTGGGGATTTTTTAAATCTTCTCTCATCTGTCGCATGGCACTCACTGATATTATACAGCGTGGTGGCAGCCGTCACCAACCTATCCAAGGGAGCTCCAATATCCAGATCTCTGCCTAGGCTAAGTTTGATCTGGGTTGGCATAGCATCATAGAACAACTGTTTGACCTCTTCAGATTCCCAGTTTGGAGACCTTTATGCTAATCCATAGGCATTTTTAAGGACAGAAAGCAATTTATGGGGACTCTGATTGGACCTACATACAAGCTTATATATGTCCCGTTTTGGAGCAGTAATGGTTCGGTATGGTCCCAATTGCAATTTAATCCCATGCAGAACACTTGGCCAATCTTGTATTCCTCTCTCCCTAAATGAGGTAAAGTAGTGACAATACTTATTATCAAATGCCCTTGGAAGGAATCTGATCCTGTCAGCATCAGAGTATAATTTCAAAGAATCGATAGTGGATTCATACAGCTCTAAGTGGTTTGCTATTTGAGAAGAACCCTTCTTAGAGAACTTGGACACGGTGGTATTTAAAAACTTTATTATGCTGGAGGAACTTTGATCCTTTTTTGAATATTGGAAATTTTTCTTCCTTGATACCATCTTAGCATATGTTGGTCGCCTGGGACCCTGATCCTCTTTGTGGGCAAACACATGCCTGGCGTGGCAGGGAGTAAGATACAAGTTTTCCCACATCACTGTCAGAATCACATGCACTTCCCCCGCTTTCATGAGACACATATGGCACAGGTGATTTAACCCTAACCCTAACATCTCTATCCGGGGGAATATGAGGATAGACACTTCTAGGGGCTTCCGTGTAACTGGCATCTAATAAGGCAGTTACAGTTTGAAACGCCCGACTCAATTGTATTAATGCCGCATGTGTAATCATGCCAACACTTTCAGGTTGCTGAGTGTCTTGGATGGGGTCTGCTTTAAGAGCATGTAATGACATGTCTGGATATTGGGGAGTAAGAAATGGAGGGTCAGGAGATTCCATAGTGTTAGACGGATCCCTTTCAGCATTGACTAAATTATGGGCTAATCCATCTGTCTGCTGAATTTTGGAATACTTGTTGTAACTCCTCTAAATCACTTTTTGCCCTTTGATATGCATCATAGCTGTGATCAAGGTTGTATTTTAAGTCCTTGATCGTGGCTTCTGTCTCTCTGAGATGTGCTTCAAGCTGGACTATATAGTGCTCTATTCTCTTCACAGACTCATAACTCTTTTGTGAAAGAATGTTGACCGCCAATAATGCATATAAAACAGGTGGCAATGCATATAATAGGTGTTGGTCTTTTTTTTTATTATCTTGTAACACATCAATATACACTCACCTAAAGAATTATTAGGAACACCATACTAATATGGTGTTGGACCCCCTTTTGCCTTCTGAACTGCCTTAATTCTACGTGGCATTGATTCCACAAGGTGCTGATACCATTCTTTAGAAATGTTGGCCCATATTGATAGGATAGCATATTGAAGTTGATGGAGATTTGAGGGATGCACATCCAGGGCACGAAGCTCCCGTTCCACCACAACTCAAAGATGCTCTATTGGGTTGAGATCTGGTGACTGTGGGGGCTATTTTAGTACAGTGAACTCATTGTCATGTTCAAGAAACCAATTTGAAATGATTGGAGCTTTGTGACATGGTGCATTATCCTGCTGGAAGTAGCCATCAGAGGATGGGTACATGGTGGTCATGAAGGGATGGACATGGTCAGTAACAATGCTCAGGTAGCCCGTGGCATTTAAACAGTGCCCAATTGGCACTCAGGGGCCTAAAGTGTGCCCAGAAAACATCCCCCACACCATTACACCACCACCACCAGCCTGCACAGTGGTAACAAGGCATGATGGCTACATGTTCTCATTCTGTTTACGCCAAATTCGGACTCTACCATTTGAATGTCTTAACAGAAATCGAGACTCATCAGACCAGGCAACATTTTTCCAGTCTTCAACAGTCCAATTTTGGTGAGCTTGTGCAAATTGTAGCCTTTTTTTCCTATTTGTAGTGGAGATGAGTGGTACCCGGTGGGGTTTTCTGCTGTTGTAGCCCATCCGCCTAAAGGTTGTGCGTGTTGTGGCTTCACAAATGCTTTGCTGCATACCTCGGTTTTAATAAGTGGTTATTTCAGTCAACGTTGCTCTTCTATCAGCTTGAATCAGTCGGCCCATTTTCCTCTGACCTCTAGCATCAACAAGGCATTTTCGCCCACAGGACTGCCGCATACTGGATGTTTTTCCCTTTTCACACCATTCTTTGTAAACCCTAGAAATGGTTCTGCGTGAAAATATCAGTAACTGAGCAGATTGTGAAATACTCAGACTGGCCCGTCTGGCACCAACAACCATGCCACGCTCAAAATTGCTTAAATCACTTTTCTTTCCCATTCTGACATTCAGTTTGGAGTTCAGGAGATTGTCTTGACCAGGACCACACCCCTAAATGCATTGAAGCAACTGCCATGTGATTGGTTGACTAGATAATTGCATTAATGAGAAATAGAACAGGTGTTCCTAATAATTCTTTAGGTGAGTGTATGTCAGATGTCTATCAACCATGCCAACTAACTTCCATATATCCCCACATTGTCTGCAGCTCATTAGTCCATTCAGTGGTCTCTTTATCCAATTTAATCAGTGAATATATACAGTCTACACATCCCTGTTAAAATGTTAGGTTTCTGAACTTTTTTCACCTGTTATGTGGCCTATAAACTGTACAACTCAATTGAAAAACAAACTGAAATCTTTTAGGTGGAGAGAAGAAAACAAAAATAAAAAACTAAAATAATGTGGTTGCATAACTGTGCACAACCTCTTATAACTGGGGATGTAGCTGTGTTCAGAATTAAGCAATCACATTCAAAATTATGTTAAATAGGAGTCAGCATACACATGCCATCATTTACAGTGCCTCTGATTAACCCCAAATAAAGTTCAGCTGCTCTAGTAGGTCTTTCCTGAAATTGTATTAGTCACATCCCACATCAAAAGTCATGGTCCACAGAGAGCTTCCAAAGCATCAAAGGGATCTCATTGTTAAAAGGTATTAGTCAGGAGAAGGGTACAAAAGAATTTCCAAGGCATTAGATATACCATGGAACACAGTGAAGACAGTCATCATCAAGTGGAGAAAATATGGCACAACAGTGACATTACCAAGAACTGGATGTCCCTCCAAAATTGATGAAAAGACGAGAAAAAAACTGGTCTGGGAGGCTACCAAGAGGCCTACAGCAACATTAAAGGAGCTGCAGGAATATCTGGCAAGTACTGGCTGTGTGGTACATGTGACAACAATCTCCCCTATTCTTCATATGTCTGGGCTATGGGGTAGGGTGGCAAGATGAAAGCCTTTTCTTACAAAGAAAAACATCCAAGCCAGACTACATTTTGCAAAAACACATCTGAAGTCTCCCAAAAGCATGTGGAAAAAGGTGTTATGGTCTGATGAAACCAAGGTTGAACTTTTTGGCCATAATTCCAAAAGATATGTTTGGCACACAAACAACACTGCACATCACCAAAAGAACACCATACCCACAGTGAAGCATGGTGGTGGCAGTATCGTGCTTTGGGGCTGTTTTTCTTCAGCTGGAACTGGGGCCTTAGTTAAGATAGAGGGAATTATGAACAGTTCCAAATGCCAGTCAATATTGGCACAAAACCTTCAGGCTTCTGCTAGAAAGCTTAATATAAAGAGGAAATCCATCTTTGAGCATGACCGATCCAAAGCATACATCCAAATCAACAAAGGAATGGCTTCACCAGAAAAAGATCAAAGTTTTTGAATGGCCCAGCCAGAGCCCAGACCTGAATCCGATTGAAAATCTGTGGGGTGATCTGAAGAGGGCTGTGCACAGGAGATGCCCTCGCAATCTGAAAGATTTGGAGTGTTTTTGCAAAAAAGAGTGGGTAAATCTTGATAGAATCATACCCAAAAAGACTGTAATAAAATCAAAAGGTGCTTCAACAAAGTATTAGTTTAAGGGTGTGCACACTTTTGCAACCATATTATTTTATTTTTATATTCTTTCTTCCCTCTACCTAAAAGATTTCAGTTTGTTTTTCAATTGAGTTGTACACTTTGAAGGTCACAGTAAAGGTGGAAAAAGTTCTGAAAAAATCATCTTTGTCTTATTTTTTTACAGCACAGAAACCTGACATTTTAACAGGGGTGTGTAGACTTTTTATATCCACTGTATATTCAACAACGTTATCGATCAGCTGCTCCAGGTTGGATCGACTATCTGTTGTAGCATGGCCATTATCCGGGCCACTGCCTGTTGCACTCCTGATTCTGATCAATAATCAACATAGATAACAATAACAATCTGGCAAGCCAAGAAGAAGTGTGGAACCTTTCACTATTTGCACAAATAAATTATAGAAATAGCTCAAATCTCGGTGGGGCCTCCAATTATGTCGAAATATATATTTTATATGACGAAGAAATTCGTCATTTAAGAGATAATATTAATAAATTATGTAATCAATCAAGTAATACACTAGGCGGACATAAATGTCTTTTCTTTTATTTTGAGACTCTAAATTTAATTTGTGCAATTAATAAAACAAAGGGGCAATCAATTATGCAAATATATATGATCATTTATTTACAAAAGTTATATATCAAATCAATAATAATGCAATGACACAGTAAGGATGTAATGAAGAATGACAAAATAATACCAAGATACACCACTAGATGGTGCTATAATACCAAACTACATCACTACTTCATCAGCATTTCCAAATCCACGTGAAACAACACCATAATATTATGAGGGAATATCCCCTCTGTTTGTGAATTTAACAAACAGGTTCTCAATTACCAATGTACGAATTTACACAGAAAAGGAGAGATGTGGACCCTTTGCTCAGCCTCCTATGATCAATTTTGGATATATGGTAGTATGATATATAAATTCCTCTAACTTGTTATGCCTATGGAATATAAAATTCCAGTCAGAGGTTATTTCTCTGATAACAATATCATACGCGTAATTTAGTGATGTGCACTTTCACTAAACAATAATAATATTGCTGTGGCCACTTAACGCTACGTATCCACACAGGTTTTTGCATCTCGCTATTCCAACAGTAATTATGCCCCATCATATCTTAAGTTACATCCTCCTGGATTATGATCTTCCAATCAACTGAGGAGGGTGTAACGTATATTAATGACTCTATGAGATCATATTTACCCATAATGCAATTGTGGAGAATGATGTCATGATATCCATCTGTCTCCAGATGTCACTGTTGTACGGCATACTAACATCATACTCTTAAGTAATACTCCATATAATGTGACTTCATTTTTCACATGTACCTTTGACCTTTGTAGCCTTAAATTTAGAGATAAGGGATTAGTTCAGCCACTTTGAAACAACTTTCCCCCGCCACATTGGAGTCAGCATTATCTTACCAGATCGTTGAATTTATGGGAGTGATAACGGAATACAATGATCCTTTACTCATCAGTAGAGATGTCGCGAACATAAAATTTTCCGTACGCAAACGGCGAACACGACCTTCCGCAAGTGTTCGTGAACGGGCGAACGGGGCGAACCATTATAGACTTCAATAGGCAGGTGAATGTTAAAACCCACAGGGACTCATTCTGGCCACAACAGTGATGGAAAAGTTGTTTCAAGGGGACTAACACCTGGACTGTGGCATGCCGGAGGGGGATCCATGGCAAAACTCCCATGGAAAATTACGTAGTTGGCGCAGAGTAGGGTTTTAATTCATAAAGGGCATAAATCACCTAAGATTCCTAAATTGTTTGGAATAACGTGCTTTAAAACATCCAGTGTGTGTATACGATCAGGTATGATGTTGTATCGATCAGGTAGTGTAAGGGTTACGCCCGCTTTACAGTGACAGACCAAACTCTGACAGACCAAACTCCCCGTTTAACGCACCGCAAACAACCGCAAACAGTCCATTTGCACAACCGCAAACTCCCCATTTGCACAAGGTTGGATACCAAGCTAGCCATGTCCTGTTCCTTGTCCTCACTGACGTCATTGAAGGTCTCTTTGTCACGACCGCTATCCCAGCAGCAGTCGTGTCGCACCAGACGGAGGGGAAGGGGGACCCTTATCTAATGATGGGAAATAGAACGGCCACCCCTGACAAACCCTAAGCTGGCACCTGTCTGCCCTGATACCCTAGACGGGGTGTGAACCCGTGCGGCGAGCAGGATGCCTAAACCCTGAGTCACCCTAAGAAGACTAGACTGGGGAAAGGCAGATGGGAGCACTAGTCACCATTACTCATGTCTAGGAGAACAACAGGGGAAGACAGCAACAAACAAACAATCTCCAGCAGAGATAGACTTATCCAGTCACGAGCTGAGAAGATGATCCCAATAACGACAGTCCACGCCAGACAAGAGCTCCACAGCAATACCGTCAAACGATCTCCTTCAAAGGTCAGAATAGCACTGGAAGTAAGGACTATATCTGGCAATGACTGCAAGTGAAACTGAAACTAATATAGTAGCTGGGAGTGGCAGACAGGACTCACCTGAGAAAGGATGCCTTTAAACTCCCAGTCAGGACAAAAAGGTTCACAAGGCAAAACCCGGATGACATACCCTGAACCACAAGCTATCGCGAGTAGCAAGTCGCTGCGACCTTCTCCTCCCAGACCTGTCTGGATCAGTCACAGTCGTGACACTCTTCCTCCACCCAGCCACGTACAACACCAAGGGTCCCTGAAAGGTGACAACAAGCCCCCTGGGACGCCTGCTGTGGTTGGTCTTCCACCTCCTCAAAGCCACCTTCCTCCTCTGACTCCTCTTCTTCAGACTCCTCTCTCTGCGTTGCCGCAGGTCCAGCAATCGACGACAAGGCTGCTTCTGGTGGTGATGGTGACCACAACTCTTCCTCTTCATGCTCATCTATGGCCTGATCCAGACTCTTCGCAGGGCACGCTCCAGAAAAAACGCATATGGGATGAGGTCGATGATGTTGCCTTGGGTTTGACTGACCAGGTTTTGTCACCTCCGCAAAAGGAAGCATGAACCTACAGCCATTGTGCATGAGCATTCAGTAACGCAGCCCAAAAATACCCAGCTCCGCAGAGGCTGTCCTCTTTTTTTTAAATTAAAAAAAAAATCTGTTCTTAACAGTTTAATCTCTGTTTTGTCCCCTATCAGGGGCCGGTGTATGGAATAGATTTTAGGAACCGGGAGATGGAAAAAGATGATTGGTCGGTCCTCTTACTTTCAATTCGGGGCACTGCGCTTGCACCGCGCAATGTACTGTGCCACTGTAACGCCTATGTGGACCTATGGTATCTGGATCGCAACTGCGGAGATGTATTTGGAGATAGGCTTCTCAGTTTGGGGCTCAGGTGTCACTCACAATCTGAACGGCGAGTTTGAGACCCCATACATCACAGCCAGAGTAACATGGACGAGTACGCATTGGTTACTCCCTCATAACCCGCATACAGGTGAACTAAAATGATTAGAAGTGGTTAGTTGCTACTGAATGTCAGATCTGGTTAGCAGTGTTATACTGAACAGTCCAAGCTCCAACAGGGAGCTGCAGCATAAGGAGCAAGCTCCAACCGGAGCAGTACTTACGGTAGGTGGTCCAAGAGGACTTGCTCAGCGGAGGCTCTCCTGTGCAGCGTGCGGCAGTCACAGATCTGCGGAGGTAGTGTGGCATCCAGCGGGGTATGGGTCGGGGAGGTTCAGGCGTTCAACCCACGATATTGGTACGCCATGTTGCCTCCCCGACACGCTTAAATAGCGCCTGGTTGTGGGGAGGAGCCGCGGCTCCTCAGAAACGACTTCCGCGTTCCAGCGTGGAATGCAGGTGCCGCGACAAGAGCAACGACTTCCGCGTTTCACAGTGGAACGCAAGGAAGCCGCCGCCGGAGCAGGAGAGAACCCATAGCGGCATTACAGCCACCAATACAAATAGTGTGAACTACTATTCTTACCATTTTAATCTTTGTTAAATCCCCTATCAGGGGACGTGTATTGAATTGAATCCTTGCATGGGGAGATAGAGAAAAAAGCTTGCTCTGTCCGTTTCCTTCTAATTTTGGGCACTTGCAATGGAATTTACCACCAATGCAACTAGTGTTAACTAAGTACTATTCCTATCACTTTAATCTCTGTTTTGTCCCTTATCAGGGCCAGGGCCGGTGTAGTGAATAGATTTTTGGAACCGGGAGATGGAAAAAGACCCATGCTCGGTCCGCTTCGTTTGAATTTTAGGTCACTGCGCGTGCACCGTGCAATGTACTGTGCCACCCTATATGAGTGGTGGGCAGTGGGCACAGTACAGTCTGTGGGCCTGACACACACTGGCAGGCAACTGCAATTATATTGAAGGGTAAAAATTAAATTACTTTTTTATCTGCAAGGTACTGTGCCACCCTATATGAGTGGTGGGCAGTGGGCACAGTACAGTCAGTGGGCCTGACACACACTGGCAGGCAACTGCAATTATATTAAAGGGTAAAAATTAAATGAATTTTTTATCTGCAAGGTACTGTGCCATCCGATATGAGTGGTGGGCACTGGCAGTGGGCACAGTACAGTCTGTGGGCCTGACACACACTGGCAGGCAACTGCAATTATATTAAAGGGTAAAAATTAAATGACTTTTTTATCTGCAAGGTACTGTGCCGCCCTATGTGAGTGGTGGGCAGTGGGCACAGTACAGTCAGTGGGCCTGACACACACTGGAAGGCAACAGCAATTATATTAAAGGGTAAAAATTAAATGACTTTTTTATCTGCAAGGTACTGTGCCACCCGATATGAGTGGTGGGCATTGGCAGTGAGCACAGGTGGGCCTGTAGTCTGTGGGCCTGACACACAGTGGCAGGCAACTGCAATATATTAAAGGGTAAAAATTAAAGGTACTGTGCCAGTGGTGTGCACACAGTGCAGTATGTGGGCCTGCGGCCTCTCACACACGGGCAGGCAACTGCAATATATATATATATATATATATATATATAAAAAAAAATAAAAGCAGACTGATGTACCAGCCCTAAAAAGGGCTTTTTGGGGTGCTGTCAGGACGCTGTCCCTACAGCAGATGAGTCTTTAAGGACTGGAGTGGACACAGAACACTGGCCTAGCTAACGCTTTCCCTATTAATTCAGCAGCAACAGCACTCTCTGCTCTAACTAACACTGCAGCTTTAGAATGAATCTAAGATGGATGCTGTCCTTTCTTTTTGATAGGAGATGGGAGGGTCTGGGAGGGAGGGTATGCTGATTGGTTGTTCGCGCTGAATAGTTCGGGACATCTTTACTCAGCAGCTTGTTTTTTTTATTACTTAGCTGTCCAAACGACTGAGTAATTACGTTTGGAATAATATTATCTCCTCTGAGAGAATCCTGTTAGCAGAAAACCAGCTTTCTATACCTTTTAAGATTATATCTTTTTAGTGAGATACGCACGGCATGGAATATATATCAATACCTTAATATATGTATATAAAACATTATATATATATATATATATGAATTATCAATGTGTTCACACTAAAAAGCTAAATAAAATACACACATGAATATATATAAAATACTTGTGATTATATGAATAGACACTACACACCAGATGTGTCTTAAGGATTTAAATGCTTATCTTGTCATAGCTTTGCCATGAACTGACCATTGTCCCTTTCTGACAGACAAGTCTGAAGAAGAGTCATTCTCCCTACAGATAAGCCCACATCTGTGGCAATAACTTTTAAAATACAATGTTCTCTGTATTCAATGACTCTTAGGCCTCTTTCAGACGGGCGTTGCGGGTGCACTCCGTCAAACAGTGCGGGTGCGTTGCGGGAATCGCCGCGATTTTTCCCTGCGAGTGCAAAGCGCTGTCATGCGTTTTGCACGCGCGGGAGAAAAATCGGCACTTTTGGTACCCAGACCCGAACCTGCACTTCTTCACAGAAGTGCATGTTCGGGTCAGAAATTGTCCCGCTGGTATTATTTCACATTATAACATAGTTATAATGTGAAATAATACCCTAACCATCTTCTAATGTTGAACCCGGTGCTGAATGGGTTAAAAATAATAAACTAATATTAACATACCTGTTCCATTTGATCGCGAAGTCCGGCATCCTCTCCGTTAGCTTGCTTGTAGGAAAGGACCTGTGATGATGTCACAGCATCACATGGCCCAATCACATGCTCCATCACCATAGTGATGGAGCATGTGATGGGCCATGTGATGTGACGTCATCACAGGTCCTTGAGATCATAGATGCTGCAGGGAAAGAGAGGACAGATCGCGACTACGCGATCAAGTGGCTAAGGTAAGTTAACTTTTATTATTTTTAACCCCTTCCTCATCATTTAACAATGCATTCTTTATTAAGAATGCTATTATTTCCCCTTATAACCATGTTATAAGGGGAAATAATAGAGATTGTGTCCCGTTGCTAAGCAACAATGCGGGAAAATCGCAACGTATCTGCACTTGGTTGCGGATGCTTGCGATTTTCCCGCAGCCCCATTCACTTCTATGGGGCCTGCGTTGCGTGAAAAACGCAGAATATAGAACATGCTGCAATTTTCACGCAACGCAGAAGTGATGCGTGAAAATCACCGCTCATGTGCACAGCCCCATAGAAATGAATGGGTCCGGATTCATTGCGGGTGCAATGCGTCCTCCTCACGCATTGCACCCGCGCGGAAAACTCGCCCGTGTGAAAGGGGCCTTATGCAAACTGAACTTGGCGTGAACTCATCTTGGCCTGTTCCAGTCCTATAGCAAAACTTTGGTTCAATCGGTCTCTTAAAGACAATAAGCGTCCATTTTAACTATAATATCATCAGGTATTATATATACTTATGAAAATGCCTGACAGTGCCAACTGCTGCTGCTTTCTGTAGTGTGCAGACCGACAAGGAGGGCAGGGGTGAAGACTGGGTGGAAGATGATCTGGAGGACAATGAGGTCCTAGACCCCACATGGAATCAAGGCCATGCAAGTGACAGTGCAGTTCGGAGGGAGAGGCAGTGGTTGCACAGAGCCACCAACACAGCAAAAGAGGGAGCAGGGTGCAAAAGCAGAGTGGCCGTTCCCTAGACAGTACACCTGCTACTGCCCACCGCACCTAGGGACCGAGCACAACAAAGCAGCTTCAAGGAGTTCTCTGGCGTGGCAGTTCTTCAGACAATGTGCAAATGACAAAACACGAGTGGTTTGCATGCTGTACAATCAGAGACTGATCAAGGCATAAACATTCTAAACCTGAGCACAACCTGCATGAGCAGGCATCTAAGTGCAAAGCACGAGCTGCAGTGGAGTAAATACCTCTAAAACCAAGAAAGGTCTCAGGCCCCTTCTGCTCCATTTTCTGCTGCAGTCTCGGCCTCTTCCTCCACCTCTGGAGTGACAGTGGCACCGGCCACCCCACAAACAAAGGATGTGGCAGCAATGCCACCACGTCTGTCACCTTCAACAAGCAGCACCACAATGTCCCATGGCAGTATTCAGTTGTCCATCTTCCAAACAATGGAGTGATAGAGGAAGTACCCCCCTACCCACCCCCGATCCCAGGCCCTGAATGCCAGCATTTCAAAATTCCTGGCCTTTGAAATGCTGTCATTCCGTCTGGTCATTGGCTGTCCCACAGTACGTCGTTCCCAGTCACCACTACTTTTCCAGGTGAGCCATCCCTTCCCTGCACAACCAAGTGGGGTACAAAATGAGGTATGCAGTGCGAAACGCCATCTGTGGAAAAGTCCACATAACTACCGATACGTGGACCAGTAAGCACGGGCTGGGAGGTTATATCTCCCTAACAGCACACTGGGTAAATGCAGTGGCAGCTGGGCCTAAGGCGGATAGCTATTTGGCGCATATCCTTCCGCCACTGAGGATTGCAGGGCATTTCTCTTTGCCTCCTGTTGCCTCCTCCTCCTACTCCTCTTCCTCCTCTAACAGCTCTTCATCCGGTCAGCGTAACACCTTCACCACCATCTTCAGCACAGCCAGGGGAAAACGACAGCAGGCAGTTTTGAAACTTATCTGTTTGGGGGACAAACCCCACACCGCGCAGGAGCTATGAACGTGCATGGAACAATAAACCGATGAGTGGTTGGTGCCACTGAGCCTCAAGCCCGGCCTGGTGGTGTGCGATAATGGGCGAAATCTTGTAGCAGCTCTGGGCCTAGCTGGTTTGACGCACATTCCTTACCTGGCGCATGTGCTGAATTGGGGGTGCAGAAATTCCTGAAAAACTACCCCGATATGTCAGAGCTGCTGCAGAAAGTGTTGGCTGTCTGTGCGCTTTCGGCGTTCTCACCCTGCTGCTGCTCGCCTGTCTGCACTGCAGCGTAACTTCGGCCTTCCCGCTCAACACCTCAAATGCGACGTGACCACAAGCTGGAACTCCACCTTGCACATGCTGGAGAGACTGTGCGAGCAGCAGCAGGTGATAGTGGAGTTTCAGCTGCAGCATAGAAACATAGAATGTGTCGGCAGATAAGAACCATTTG
Organism: Bufotes viridis; assembly: GCA_033119425.1. NCBI lineage: Eukaryota > Metazoa > Chordata > Amphibia > Anura > Bufonidae > Bufotes > Bufotes viridis. The sequence goes on along the minus strand of CM065590.1, from coordinate 372,388,120 downwards.
GCCCATCTAGTCTGCCCAATATACTGAATACTATGAAAAGCCCCTGGCCCTATCTTATATGAAGGATGGTCTTATGCCTATCCCATGCATGCTTAAACTCCTTTACTGTATTTGCAGCTACCACTTCTGCAGGAAGGCTATTCCATGCGTCCACTACTCTCTCAGTAAAGTAATACTTCCTGATATTACTTTTAAACCTTTGCCCCTCTAATTTAAAACTATGTCCTCTTGTAGCAGTTTTTCTTCTTTTAAATATTCTCTCCTTTTTTACCGTTTTGATTCCCTTTATGTATTTAAAAGGTTCTATCATATGCCCTCTGTCACACACGGGTGAGTCGCTCTGCGAAACAGCACCACTTCACCGCCACTAAGTGGGCCTCCATGCGAGACCTTTGTGGCTTGTTGCGCTGTTTCGACTACTCCACCAACATGGCCAGTGCCGATGACGCCGTTCTCAGCGTTACTATCCCACTTCTATGTCTCCTTGAAAAATCGCTTCGGACAATGATGGAAGAGGATGTGGCACAGGAGGAAGAGGAGGAGGAAGAGGGATTATTTCCACGGTTATCAGGCCAGTTATTCACAAGTGGCTCAAAGGGTGGGTTCCTGCACCAATATAGGCAAGGTACACAATTGTCTAGCCAGGGCACAGTTCTGGAGGATAAGGAGGAGGGGGAGGATGAGGAGGAACCATGTTCACAGCAGGGTGGCTGCTGATGGCATTCCCACTTGACATCGGGGCCTCAGTGGAAGCACAAGGCGAAGGCAGAGGAGGAGGAAGAGGTCGCCAACGCAGCCAGGGCACCGCCAGCACCTCAGAAGGCAGGGTTAGCATCGCCGAAATGTGGAAAAGCTTTGTCACCACGCCACAACAACCAGCGACACCAGCTCATATGTAACGTCTTAGCAGGAAGCAGCATTTCAGCAACATGGTGAAGCAGTATATGTGCACACGCCAACATGTACTGACTGATGGGTCTGCCCCATTCAAATTCTGGGTCTCCAAATTAGGCACATGGCCTGAGCTTGCCCTTTACACCTTGGAGGTGCTTGCCTGCCCTGCAGCCAGTGTATTGTCTGAACGTGTATTTAGAAAGGCAGGGGGCGTTATCACGGACAAGCACAGCCACCTGTCCACAGCTAATGTGGACAAGCTCACGTTCAATAAAATGAACCAAGCATGGATCCCACAAGACTTATCTGTATCTTGTGCAGAATAGACATTTATGCTGGCCTCAACCATCCATTCTTGTACTCAAGTGCAATTCTTTGTTTTATTTTTGTATATGTCCCAATATTTTGGGGGCTACCCCAATAAAAAAAAGAAACAAAAAAAACAAAAAACAGTGTTGGCTACCTCCTCCACCTCCACCCCCGCTTCCACCTACACCGCCACAGTCACTGCCTCCTCAACCTCCTACTCCACATCCACCTCCTCCGCCTAGTTCAAGATTGTTATTTTTTATTATTTTTTTATTTTATTTTAAGTTATTTCCCTATCCACATTTGTTTGCAGAGCACGTGCCATGCTCTTAAGCACAATTTGCTGCCTTTTGAAGCCCTCTAGCCCTTTCCATGACATTCTTAGAGCCATTTTAGTGCCCAAATGTTCGGGTCTCCATTGACTTCAATGGGGTTCGGGGTCAAGTTCAGGTCCTGAACGTGAACTTTGCGGCAAAGTTCAGCCGAACACGGTGAACCCGAACTTCCAGGTGTTCGCTCAACTCTACCCCTGACTTCTCTACTCCACCAGAGAAAAGCCGCTGAACATAAAGGCAATTTAAATGTGGCTTTTATGGTGTATTGAACATACTGTATTCCCACGCACCCCTTCCACCACAAAAAAGGGTATATGGTTCAATCTTTCTTTTCTCGTCCTCCTCCTCAGCAGCAGGCCCTCAACCATAATTTTTTTGATGGTCAGCTCACCAGCATACCCTCAACCATAATTTTTTCGATGGTCAGTTCAGCAGGCCCTCAACCATAATATTTTCAATAGTCACCTGAGCAGGCCCTCAACCATAATTGTTTTCGATGGTCAGCTCAGCAGCAGGCACTAGCCCCTAATGTTTAAGAGAGTCAGCTCAGCAGCAGACCCTCACCCCTAATGTTTTAGATGGTCAGCTCAGCAGCAGACCCTCACACCTAATGTTTTAGATGGTCAGATCAACAGCAGGCCCGCTCCCCTAACACTCAGTTCACACTTTCGCGTAAAACGCCGCTTTCGAACGCGCAAAAAACGCACAACAGTACAGGAACCATGCATTCCAATGGAGGTGGTTTACACTTGCGCGTTTTAATGCGCGTTGTAGGCGCCTATAAACGTCCGACGCATAGGCAAGTATGTTCGCGTTAATTCGGGCGTTTATCCTGCGTTTGGTTCCAATAAACTTCTATTTACCAAAACGCTTGAAAAAACGCGCCTACACGCCAGTCTTGAACGCACCAAAAACGCTAGGCTTCAAAACGCTCAGGTCTGAACCCAGTGTTATGTTTTACAGGGTCACTAGCAGACCCTTGCTGCTAATGTTTTTGAGGGTCACCAGCAGGCCATCAATCATAATTTTTCAAGGGTGTGTATAATACCCTCCTTTATGTTTAATAAAGGGTGTATTGGAGTGCCGGTTCCTTATAAATTTTGTCAGCCCTTTCACTCAGGTAACATTACTACATTTTCTGTACTCAGATAGCCAGGACTGTGTTATCTGTGCTGTTACTTAGGACTGAAGGTTATATCTACTATATTATCTGTACTCAGAGAGTTATCACTGTGTAAGGGGGCCCACTGAGACTTTATCGCCCAAGTGCCCACATTAGCCTGGAGCCAGCCCTCATGGCAACTACCCTAACCTCTCTTTTTCCAGGTTCCTAACCTGGTATCATTGTGGAGCTAGGGGAGTAGCCTCGAGGGGAGTCGGCATAGGTTTTCGCAGGGGTTTTCCTTTTAGTTATAAACATTATATACAAGACCCTGATGGTCGCTATATTATTTTGAAGGGCTTTGTTGGACAAACATTATATACTTCTGTTAATGCCTATGCCCCTAACACTTGGCTTTAGTGTTGATCGAGCACCAAAGTGCTCGAGTGCTCTGGCCGAACACATCGGGATGCTCGGGTGCTCTACAGAGCATTAAACAGGCACCCTCTACTCTGAAGCGGGTAGGGTGCCTGGTTCATAGGAAAAGGTCAGAAATTTATGGAAACACCACCAAAATGTTTCAGGAACAGCATAGGGAGGATGTCTGGATGCATCTTGGACTCCCAGGTCACTGCGGAAACAATGTTGTCTGAGTAGTACGCCACTTTTGCAGACAATAATACCCACAAAACCAAAGATAAAATCGATTTTAGAGGAAATTCTTTCCTGTATATTTACTGGTATATAAAGTGCAAGTGCTGCCAAAAATTACAAGCAAGAAGCACTCCGATACAACCTGTATATCAAATAAAGGAGGGCCTCATTCACATTGTGGTACAATTGTTCATGTAGTGGGACTCCTACACCCATAAAGCCTATGCACAAAGTGAAAGGGCTGCCAAAAATTACAAGGAACAGGTACTCCAATACACCCTACACATAAAGGAGGGCATCATGCTGGTGACCCTTAAAAACAGTTGGAGCAAGGGCCTGCTGATCTGACCATCTTAAACATTAGGGGCAAGGGCCTGCTGCTGAGCTGATCCTCTAAAACATTAGGGGTAAAGGTCTGCTGGTGAGCTGACCCTTAAAAGGTTGTAGGTGAGGGCCTGCAGGTGAGCTGACCCTGTAAAACATTATATGCAAAGGCATGTAGGTGAGCTGACGCTGTTAAAGATTGTAGATGAGGGCCGGCTGGTGAGCTGACCCTGTAAAACATTATATTCGAGGGCCTGTAGGTGAACTCACCCTGTAATATATTATTTGTTAGGGCCTGCAGGTGAGCTGACCCTCTAAAAGGTAGTAGGTGAGGGCCTGCAGGTGAGCTGACCCTGTAAAACATTATGTGCAAGGGTCTGCAGGTGAGCTAACCCTGTAAAAGATTGTAGGTGAGGGCCTGCTGGTGAGCTGACCCTCTAAAATATTATATGCGAGGGCCTTGGCTACCTAGACTGGACTTGGTGGAAGACAGGGTGGTGCTTAACCGACTGGAAGCATTATCTGCTGCAATCGACCACCTGGTTGCACTGGTCTGACTTCACCACCATGCGCCGCCCCGGCAAATTGGGACATAAAGCTAGGTATCGTGGATGATTGATTTTCTTGTGCTCTAGCAGCAGGCACAGTTTCAACACTATTCAACGCTATTTAGCGCAGGTTGCGCTAAAAATATATATTGCTGCAGCCACACACAATAGTCTTTAAAAGGACTTTTGGGTCTGTAAAGTTTTAGCAATTTAGCGCAGGTTGCGCTACAAATATATATTGCTGCTGTCACACACAATAGTCCTTAAAAGGACTTTTCATTCTCTGAAAAGTTTTTCTAATAAAAAATTGTCCAATATCACTCCCTACACTGTCTGTCGCTTCCTATGCACAGCTCTCCCTGACTAAGACTGAGCCAAACATGCACCATCGGGTGCTATATAGTACCCGATAACACGTTACGGCCAGCCAATCACTGTAATGCCAGTAACCAACATGGCTACAACATTACAGTGGGGGCAGTACTTACCTGTACATTTATTGGCTGCTTAGCAGCCAAGTAACGTGCGGGGAGGAGACTCGAGACTGGTTTTCTGCCGAGCATGCTCGCTCAACACTACTTGGCTTCTGTCTTTCTTATCACTGACAGAAACTCATAGGGAGGGAGTTCTTGTTTTTGCCAGGGATCTCAATGCGGCCCTCAACCCACTCATTGATACTTCCTCTAAAAAGTCACATTTTTCATCAAGGGCGCTTAAAGCCCTACATGTTAAGTTGTTTGATTTGGGTTTAGTTGATGTTTGGCGTTGCCTCAATTCTGTTCTGATAGATTACTCTTTTTACTCTGCAGCAAGTAACTCATATAGTAGAATAGACTTAGTCTTTGTGTCAAAGGAGCATCTGCAACTGTGCCCCTCTTCTCGGAATGGTATTATGACTTGAGATGAGTAGAGATGAGCGAATGTTTTTCAAAAATTTGATTCGGCTGGTTCTCTGAATTTTACGGAAAAATTTGCTTCGATTCGAATTTATTTGAGGCAAATCTCGTTAAAAATAGGCTATTTCCGGGCTGCAGAGAGCCTTTATAGTGGTGTAAAACACTGTGCCTTGCAGTAACACTCATAGGGAGTGTTCTGGTAGTGAAATAATACTGTGAGTCAGTATGACATGCAGATGACAGGCGTCACTCTTAGAATCACTGCTCACTTCACTTATTTGGGCAGTCACAGGGCCAAAACTGAACAAATAATTCAAGTATTAACTCAGCCTTACAGGTTGATGTTAGCGTCAAGAAGAAGCGCACTTCTTTTACACTCTCATCAGCTGATTCCACATAGATGTCTACAGAACCTGTTCTATTAAATGCTTATGCAAGTAGAGCCCCCCGACAGAATGGAGAGGGTGTCGCAGTAAGTTTGTGTTGACGTCACTGATTATTTTGCCCTTCATCTGATCCGTCAGAACAATAACCCCCAAAAAAAGATCCTGTCTGTTGTGGGGAGTCGCTCTGGTAGTCAGCGGTGCGGGTGCAGTTTAGAGGCAAAACCAGGAGTCCAGATTGTGCAACAAACAGTGTTTTATTCACACTTGCACACAAAATGAAAAACAGTCTCTTGGTGACAGTTCACACACAACGGAAATAACGTAGCCAAACAAAAACAGTCCAACACAGGTTCAGTCACCTGGGAGGTGTAGGTGCAGGTTCGCACCACGCTGTTGGCCCAGCCGCAGGAGAATCCAGCTTCAGGTAGCCAGGAACACAACACCTCCTTGCTGAGCGCTTTCCTCCAGGACAGAGAACTCCCAGCCCTGTTAGCAGCTCCAGGATAATCACACTCACAGCTGGTGGTGCTGGCTGAGTTTATAAACCCAGCCCAAAACTCGGACTGGACCGTGGGGAGCAGCCACCCACCCTACTCTTTAGCTGCTCCCAGTAAGAGCCGGCCCGGATCGGCTTTGCAGCCATGCTATTTAACAAAGTCAAACAGCACTAGCTGCTGCAGACAAAAACCCGGCTCTCACCTCACCGAGGCCAGCAACCTCGGTGACACGTACCTGCCATCTAGGACGGCACCCTGCACCTTACCACATACCCCCCTTTGTTCAACCCTGAGGGGTGGACACAGGACAAACAGTGTACCCGGGAGAGCGCTGCCTGCATTTTTTAATAACCGGCCCGCTCTGTGCTCCACCGTGAATTTAAAATTCTGTAGAGACAGAAACCACCTGGTGACCCGGGCATTCCTCTCTTTGGCTTGGGACATCCACTTGAGTGGGGAGTGGTCGGTCACCAGGCGAAAGCTTCTGCCCAACAGGTAATAACGGAGGGCCTCGAGTGCCCACTTGATGGCCAGGCACTCTCTCTCGACTATACTGTACCTAGTCTCTGCTGGGGTGAGCTTGCGGCTGAGGAAGACAACGGGATGCTCCTCCCCGTTGACTTCCTGCGACAGTACCGCACCAAGGCCAACTTCAGAGGCGTCGGTCTGGACTACGAAATCCTTCCTGAAATCGGGTGTCACCAAAACCGGGGACCCACACAGGGCCGATTTCAAGGCGGAGAAAGCCTTTTCCGCCTGCTCATTCCAGCGGACCATCCCTGTCTTACGCCCCTTTAACAACTCTGTCAATGGCGAAGCAATAGTAGCAAAGTGGGGCACAAACCTCATGTAATACCCCACAATCCCCAGGAACGACTTTACCTGCCTGGTGGTGACCGGTCGGGGCCAACTCCGTATTGCCTCTACCTTATTTACCTGAGGCTTGATGACTCCCCGCCCAATTACATATCCCAGATATTTTGTCTCCTCTAACCCTATGGAGCACTTCTTTGGGTTAGCGGTCAGACCGGCTTTCCTCAGGGCATCCACTACCGCCTGCACCTTGGGTAAATGGCTTTCCCAGTCGGTGCTGTGGATGACTACATCATCTAAGTAGGCCGAGGCGCACCGACGATGTGGTCGCAGCACTATGTCCATTAACCTTGGAAAGTGGCGGGGGCGCCATGCAGGCCAAAGGGTAACACCTTGTAGTGATACAGGCCCTGCGGGGTAACAAATGCGGTTTTTTCCTTAGCCGACTCCGTTAAGGGTACCTGCCAGTACCCTTTAGTGAGGTCCAGCACAGAAAAATAACGGGCTTGTCCTAAACTTTCAACAAGCTCGTCTACTCGGGGCATGGGATACGCGCCAAACTTGGATACTTCATTTAACTTGCGAAAGTCGTTGCAGAACCGCAACGTCCCATCCGGCTTGGGTATTAGGACTATGGGACTGGCCCACTCACTTTTCGACTCCTCAATGACATCGAAGCTTCAACATTAATTGCACTTCCTCCGCGATGGCCCGTCGCCGAGCCTCGGGTACCCGGTATGGTTTTAACCGGACCTTGGCCTGAGGCTCAGTGACGATGTCATGTCGGATGAGAGACGTGCGGCCAGGGAGGTCCGAGAACACATCCGTGTTCCGACTGAGGAACTCCCTGACTTCCTGAACTTGTTTGGAAGATAGGCTGTCTGCAATTTTTACCGTGGTTACGGCTTCACAGGCCTCGAACTGTGGGGCTGGACCCTTTTCACTCTAGAAGCCCTGGCCGGGGGCTGTGGTCGCCGGCCGCGTCCCTATCTTTCCACGGCTTAAGTAAATTCACGTGGTACACCTGCTCCGGCTTGCGCCGCCCTGGCTGGTGTACTTTGTAATTTACTTCCCTACCTTCTCGATCACCTCATAGGGGCCCTGCCACCTAGCTAGGAATTTGCTGTCAAGGGTGGGTACCAGAACCAAAACCCGATCTCCCGGATTGAAGTCCCGCACCCGAGCCTGACGATTGTACACCCTACTCTGGGCTTGTTGCGCTGCCTCCATATGCTCCCGGACCAAGGGCAACACCCTTTCCATCCGTTCCTGCATTTGGGCGACATACTCAATGACACTTTTGTGGGGGACAGGCTGTTGTTCCCATGCTTCCTTGGCGATATCCAACAGGCCCCGAGGGTGTCTGCCATAAAGCAGTTCGAAGGGCGAGAACCCAGTAGAGGCCTGGGGCACCTCTCGCACTGCGAACATGAGATAGGGCAGAAGCAGATCCCAGTCCTTCCCATCTCTAGACACCACCCTCTTTAACATATTTTTTAGAGTTTGGTTAAACTCTCTCCACAAGACCGTCTGTTTGCGGATGGTAAACGGACGTCCGTAACTGCTTTATACGCAACAATTTACACAGTTCCCTCATTACTTTAGACATAAAAGGGGTCCCTTGGTCTGTCAGAACCTCTTTTGGCAGGCCCACACGGGAAAACATCTCCATTAACTCTTTGGCAATGAGCTTAGCTGAGGTATGTCGCAGAGGCACCGCCTCCGGATACCGAGTGGCATAGTCGAGAACTACCAGAATGTGTTGGTGGCCCCTGGCAGACTTTGGTACAGGCCCAACTAAATCCATCGCGATTCGCTCAAACGGTACTTCAATAATTGGCAGAGGTACCAGAGGACTACGGAAATGTGGCTGGGGGCTAGTTATCTGACAAGTCGGACAGGACTTACAATAATTCTCTACCTCCTTGAACACACTGGGCCAATAAAATCGCTGCAGTATGCGGTCCTGGGTTTTCTGCCACCCCAGGTGTCCCCCAAGAACATGTTGGTGGGCAAGCTCCATGACAAGCTTGCGATACGCTGTGGGCACCACCAACTGTTCAACAGGTTCGCCTCGGATTTGGTTCACCCGATACAACATATCCTGCAGAACAATAAATCGTGGGAACATTAATTCAGCCCCTGGTTTCTGGGGTTTACCATCAATTTCCAGCACATTCTCCCAGGCCCTGGTTAGGGTTTGGTCCCGGTGTTGTGCGGTCCCAAAATTTTCCCCGGAGACATTGAGGTCTGCCAACTCAGGTCCCGGTGGCAAGTCCTCCGTGTCTCCCACCATTACACTCAGTGGGGTTGTCTCCCCTCTACCGCTGGAGCAGTGGTCACCCCTACCGCTGGCCCGTCAGACTCGGGCTCCCAGGGTTCTGGCCTTCCAGTGGTATCAGGCCACTCCACTAGGGTCACCCCTGTCTCGGGTCCCTCAGATACCTTTTATTACCGGCCACAGCGCTCGGAAAACCGGGAAGTCCCTCCCAAGTATCAGTTCGTGTGGGAGTTTAGTAGCGACAGCCACCTCGTGGGTCCACCTACCAGCCGCGGTGGACAAAGTCACTAGTGCAGTGGGGTAGTCTTTCAGGTCTCCGTGGATGCACAGGACCCCGACTTTACGGCCAGTATACTCCGCAGGACGTACAAGTGCAGCCCTTACCAGGGAGACTAAACTCCCGGAGTCCAGCAGAGCCACCGCCAGAGAGTCTCCCACCTCTACCTGACACAGGTGGTTATGGTCCTGCACCTCACGGGTGCCAGTTGCGCACAGCTTCCGTGCATACAGGGAGTGACGACCCTCGTAGGTCATATCCATCGGCTCATCCCGATGCGGACAGTCGGCCCTGATGTGGCCTGGCTCCTGACACCTCCAGCATACCACGGGAGGCGGACTCGCAGGGGTATATTCCGGGCAGGCCGCTCTGTCGCCGGACGTCGGAACTGGGGCAGAGGCCTCCGGGGTTTGACTGACCCCTTCCCGCAAGAGTCCCCTGCAGGTTTCTGGTGGCCTCGTAGCGCTCTACCAGGTCGACCATCTCCAGGGCATTGGTGGGCGATACCTGGCCGATCCAGTGCTGGAGGGGATAAGGCAGGGCCCTCCAAAAGATGTCCGCCAACAGTCGATCCAGCATGGCAGTGGGACTTAGTAGATCGGGCTGCAGCCACTTTTGCAGCCTGTGCAGCAGATCGTAGAACTGCGGCCTAGCGGGTTCAGTCGCTTTAAAGTCCCACTGGTGGACTCTTTGAGCGCGGACCAGCACGCTCACGCCCAGTCTGGCTAGGACCTCTCCTTTCACAGTGTCATAATCTGCCGCTTGGTCGTCCGACAAGTCAAAAACACCTGCTGGGGTCCGGAAGCCAGGAACGGAGCGACCACCTCAGCCCACTGGTCACGGGGTAACTTTTTCCTCACGGCGACCTTCTCAAAACCGCCAGGTACGCCTCAACGCCGCCTGCGGGGGTCATTTTTGGGATCGCCGCACGGACCGCTCCGGGCATCATGGACGTGGTGGGACGCTCCTGCCGCCTGTAACGCCATCACATGTTGTAGCAATAGTTGGTTGGTCTCCCGCTGCTGCACGTTAGCCTCTATGAGAGCCTTCACAGCAGCCTCCATGTTGTCAGAAACTCCTGCTTGCAGCTTTGCTGGCTTAATATATTCCATACACTTTAGAAAAACAAAACTTCGGCGCTCACGCCAGCCTCACTGCGCATGCCCGCATCCGACACCAAATGTGGGGAGTCGCTCTGGTAGTCAGCGGTGCGGGTGCAGTTTAGAGGCAAAACCAGGAGTCCAGATTGTGCAACAAACAGTGTTTTATTCACACTTGCACACAAAATGAAAAACAGTCTCTTGGTGACAGTTCACACACAACGGAAATAACGTAGCCAAACAAAAACAGTCCAACACAGGTTCAGTCACCTGGGAGGTGTAGGTGCAGGTTCGCACCACGCTGTCGGCCCAGCCGCAGGAGAATCCAGCTTCAGGTAGCCAGGAACACAACACCTCCTTGCTGAGCGCTTTCCTCCAGGACAGAGAACTCCCAGCCCTGTTAGCAGCTCCAGGATAATCACACTCACAGCTGGTGGTGCTGGCTGAGTTTATAAACCCAGCCCAAAACTCGGACTGGACCGTGGGGAGCAGCCACCCACCCTACTCTTTAGCTGCTCCCAGTAAGAGCCGGCCCGGATCGGCTTTGCAGCCATGCTATTTAACAAAGTCAAACAGCACTAGCTGCTGCAGACAAAAACCCGGCTCTCACCTCACCGAGGCCAGCAACCTCGGTGACACGTACCTGCCATCTAGGACGGCACCCTGCACCTTACCACATACCCCCTTTGTTCAACCCTGAGGGGGTGGACACAGGACAAACAGTGTACCCGGGAGAGCGCGTCTGCATTTTTTAATAACCGGCCCGCTCTGTGCTCCACCGTGAATTTAAAATTCTGTAGAGACAGAAACCACCTGGTGACCCGGGCATTCCTCTCTTTGGCTTGGGACATCCACTTGAGTGGGGAGTGGTCGGTCACCAGGCGAAAGCTTCTGCCCAACAGGTAATAACGGAGGGCCTCGAGTGCCCACTTGATGGCCAGGCACTCTCTCTCGACTATACTGTACCTAGTCTCTGCTGGGGTGAGCTTGCGGCTGAGGAAGACAACGGGATGCTCCTCCCCGTTGACTTCCTGCGACAGTACCGCACCAAGGCCAACTTCAGAGGCGTCGGTCTGGACTACGAAATCCTTCCTGAAATCGGGTGTCACCAAAACCGGGACCCACACAGGGCCGATTTCAAGGCGGAGAAAGCCTTTTCCGCCTGCTCATTCCAGCGGACCATCCCTGTCTTACGCCCCTTTAACAACTCTGTCAATGGCGAAGCAATAGTAGCAAAGTGGGGCACAAACCTCATGTAATACCCCACAATCCCCAGGAACGACTTTACCTGCCTGGTGGTGACCGGTCGGGGCCAACTCCGTATTGCCTCTACCTTATTTACCTGAGGCTTGATGACTCCCCGCCCAATTACATATCCCAGATATTTTGTCTCCTCTAACCCTATGGAGCACTTCTTTGGGTTAGCGGTCAGACCGGCTTTCCTCAGGGCATCCACTACCGCCTGCACCTTGGGTAAATGGCTTTCCCAGTCGGTGCTGTGGATGACTACATCATCTAAGTAGGCCGAGGCGCACCGACGATGTGGTCGCAGCACTATGTCCATTAACCTTGGAAAGTGGCGGGGCGCCATGCAGGCCAAAGGGTAACACCTTGTAGTGATACAGGCCCTGCGGGGTAACAAATGCGGTTTTTTCCTTAGCCGACTCGTTAAGGGCACCTGCCAGTACCCTTTAGTGAGGTCCAGCACAGAAAAATAACGGGCTTGTCCTAAACTTTCAACAAGCTCGTCTACTCGGGCATGGGATACGCGCCAAACTTGGATACTTCATTTAACTTGCGTAAAGTCGTTGCAGAACCGCAACGTCCCATCCGGCTTGGGTATTAGGACTATGGGACTGGCCCACTCACTTTTCGACTCCTCAATGACATCGAGCTTCAACATTAATTGCACTTCCTCCGCGATGGCCCGTCGCCGAGCCTCGGGTACCCGGTATGGTTTTAACCGACCTTGGCCTGAGGCTCAGTGACGATGTCATGTCGGATGAGAGACGTGCGGCCAGGGAGGTCCGAGAACACATCCGTGTTCCGACTGAGGAACTCCCTGACTTCCTGAACTTGTTTGGAAGATAGGCTGTCTGCAATTTTTACCGTGGTTACGGCTTCACAGGCCTCGAACTGTGGGGCTGGACCCTTTCACCTAGAAGCCCTGGCCGGGGGCTGTGGTCGCCGGCCGCGTCCCTATCTTTCCACGGCTTAAGTAAATTCACGTGGTACACCTGCTCCGGCTTGCGCCGCCCTGGCTGGTGTACTTTGTAATTTACTTCCCTACCTTCTCGATCACCTCATAGGGGCCCTGCCACCTAGCTAGGAATTTGCTGTCAAGGGTGGGTACCAGAACCAAAACCCGATCTCCCGGATTGAAGTCCCGCACTCCGAGCCTGACGATTGTACACCCTACTCTGGGCTTGTTGCGCTGCCTCCATATGCTCCCGGACCAAGGGCAACACCCTTTCCATCCGTTCCTGCATTTGGGCGACATACTCAATGACACTTTTGTGGGGGACAGGCTGTTGTTCCCATGCTTCCTTGGCGATATCCAACAGGCCCCGAGGGTGTCTGCCATAAAGCAGTTCGAAGGGCGAGAACCCAGTAGAGGCCTGGGGCACCTCTCGCACTGCGAACATGAGATAGGGCAGAAGCAGATCCCAGTCCTTCCCATCTCTAGACACCACCCTCTTTAACATATTTTTTAGAGTTTGGTTAAACCTCTCCACAAGACCGTCTGTTTGCGGATGGTAAACGGACGTCCGTAACTGCTTTATACGCAACAATTTACACAGTTCCCTCATTACTTTAGACATAAAAGGGGTCCCTTGGTCTGTCAGAACCTCTTTTGGCAGGCCCACACGGGAAAACATCTCCATTAACTCTTTGGCAATGAGCTTAGCTGAGGTATGTCGCAGAGGCACCGCCTCCGGATACCGAGTGGCATAGTCGAGAACTACCAGAATGTGTTGGTGGCCCCTGGCAGACTTTGGTACAGGCCCACTAAATCCATCGCGATTCGCTCAAACGGTACTTCAATAATTGGCAGAGGTACCAGAGGACTACGGAAATGTGGCTGGGGGCTAGTTATCTGACAAGTCGGACAGGACTTACAATAATTCTCTACCTCCTTGAACACACTGGGCCAATAAAATCGCTGCAGTATGCGGTCCTGGGTTTTCTGCCACCCCAGGTGTCCCCAAGAACATGTTGGTGGGCAAGCTCCATGACAAGCTTGCGATACGCTGTGGGCACCACCAACTGTTCAACAGGTTCGCCTCGGATTTGGTTCACCCGATACAACATATCCTGCAGAACAATAAATCGTGGGAACATTAATTCAGCCCCTGGTTTCTGGGGTTTACCATCAATTTCCAGCACATTCTCCCAGGCCCTGGTTAGGGTTTGGTCCCGGTGTTGTGCGGTCCCAAAATTTTCCCCGGAGACATTGAGGTCTGCCAACTCAGGTCCCGGTGGCAAGTCCTCCGTGTCTCCCACCATTACACTCAGTGGGGTTGTCTCCCTCTACCGCTGGAGCAGTGGTCACCCCTACCGCTGGCCCGTCAGACTCGGGCTCCCAGGGTTCTGGCCTTCCAGTGGTATCAGGCCACTCCACTAGGGTCACCCCTGTCTCGGGTCCTCAGATACCTTTATTACCGGCCACAGCGCTGGAAAACCGGGAAGTCCCTCCCAAGTATCAGTTCGTGTGGGAGTTTAGTAGCGACAGCCACCTCGTGGGTCCACCTACCAGCCGCGGTGGACAAAGTCACTAGTGCAGTGGGGTAGTCTTTCAGGTCTCCGTGGATGCACAGGACCCCGACTTTACGGCCAGTATACTCCGCAGGACGTACAAGTGCAGCCCTTACCAGGGAGACTAAACTCCCGGAGTCCAGCAGAGCCACCGCCATTGAGTCTCCCACCTCTACCTGACACAGGTGGTTATGGTCCTGCACCTCACGGGTGCCAGTTGCGCACAGCTTCCGTGCATACAGGGAGTGACGACCCCGTAGGTCATATCCATCGGCTCATCCCGATGCGGACAGTCGGCCCTGATGTGGCCTGGCTCCTGACACCTCCAGCATACCACGGGAGGCGGACTCGCAGGGGGTATATTCCGGGCAGGCCGCTCTGTCGCCGGACGTCGGAACTGGGGCAGAGGCCTCCGGGGTTTGACTGACCCCTTCCCCGCAAGAGTCCCCTGCAGGTTTCTGGTGGCCTCGTAGCGCTCTACCAGGTCGACCATCTCCAGGGCATTGGTGGGCGATACCTGGCCGATCCAGTGCTGGAGGGGATAAGGCAGGGCCCTCCAAAAGATGTCCACCAACAGTCGATCCAGCATGGCAGTGGGACTTAGTAGATCGGGCTGCAGCCACTTTTGCAGCCTGTGCAGCAGATCGTAGAACTGCGGCCTAGCGGGTTCAGTCGTTTTAAAGTCCCACTGGTGGACTCTTTGAGCGCGGACCAGCACGTTCACGCCCAGTCTGGCTAGGACCTCTCCTTTCACAGTGTCATAATCTGCCGCTTGGTCGTCCGACAAGTCAAAAAACACCTGCTGGGGTCCGGAAGCCAGGAACGGTGCGACCACCTCAGCCCACTGGTCACGGGGTAACTTTTCCCTCACGGCGACCTTCTCAAAAACCGCCAGGTACGTCTCAACGTCGCCTGCGGGGGTCATTTTTGGGATCGCCGCACGGACCGCTTCCGGGCATCATGGACGTGGTGGGACGCTCCTGCCGCCTGTAACGCCATCACATGTTGTAGCAATAGTTGGTTGGTCTCCCGCTGCTGCACGTTAGCCTCTATGAGAGCCTTCACAGCAGCCTCCATGTTGTCAGAAACTCCTGCTTGCAGCTTTGCTGGCTTAATATATTCCATACACTTTAGAAAAACAAAACTTCGGCGTTCACGCCAGCCTCACTGCGCATGCCCGCATCCGACACCAAATGTGGGGAGTCGCTCTGGTAGTCAGCGGTGCGGGTGCAGTTTAGAGGCAAAACCAGGAGTCCAGATTGTGCAACAAACAGTGTTTTATTCACACTTGCACACAAAATGAAAAACAGTCTCTTGGTGACAGTTCACACACAACGGAAATAACGTAGCCAAACAAAAACAGTCCAACACAGGTTCAGTCACCTGGGAGGTGTAGGTGCAGGTTCGCACCACGCTGTCGGCCCAGCCGCAGGAGAATCCAGCTTCAGGTAGCCAGGAACACAACACCTCCTTGCTGAGCGCTTTCCTCCAGGACAGAGAACTCCCAGCCCTGTTAGCAGCTCCAGGATAATCACACTCACAGCTGGTGGTGCTGGCTGAGTTTATAAACCCAGCCCAAAACTCGGACTGGACCGTGGGGAGCAGCCACCCACCCTACTCTTTAGCTGCTCCCAGTAAGAGCCGGCCCGGATCGGCTTTGCAGCCATGCTATTTAACAAAGTCAAACAGCACTAGCTGCTGCAGACAAAAACCCGGCTCTCACCTCACCGAGGCCAGCAACCTCGGTGACACGTACCTGCTATCTAGGACGGCACCCTGCACCTTACCACACTGTGGAGCATTCACCTTCACTCGGTCAGCATTTGCTCAATAATCCATCAGTATTACTAATGCCAAATAAAACAGGAGTAGATCTAGTAACACAGTAACATAGTACATAAGGCCAAAAAAGACATCTGTCCATCCAGTTCGGTCAGTCATCCTGCTAGTTGACCCAGAAGAAGGCAAAAAACCCCTGTGAGGTAGAAGCCAATTTTCCTTACTTAAGGGGGAATAAAAAATTCCTTCCCGACTCCAATCAGGCAATCAGAATAACTCCTTGGATCAACAACCCATCTCCACTAGCTATAGCCTGTAATACTATTACACTCCAGAAATACATCCAGGCCCCTCTTGAATTCCTTTATTGAACTCACCATCACCACCTCCTCAGGCAGAGAGTCTCACTGCTCTTACCGTAAAGAATCCTCTTCTATGTTTGTCTACAAACCTTCTTTCCTCCAGATGCAGAGGATGTCCCCTCTTCACAGTCACAGTCGTGGAGATAAATAGATGATGGGAGAGATCTCTGTACTGACCCCTGATATATTTATACATAGTTATTAGATCTCCCCTCAGTCGTCTTTTTTCTAAAGTGAATAACCCTAATTTTGATAACCTTTCAGGGTAGTGTAGTCGCCCCATTCCAGTTATTACTTTAGTTGCCCTCCTCTGAACCCTCTCCAGCTCTGCTATGTCTGCCTTGTTCACAGGAGCCCAGACATATACACAGTACTCCATGTGTGGTCTGACTAAAGATTTGTAAAGTGGTAGGACTATGTTCTCATCACGGGTGTCTATGACCCTTTTGATGCAACCCATTATCTTATTGGCCTTGGCAACAGCTGCCTGTAACTGATTTTTACAGCTTAGTTTGCTGTTTATTAAAATTCCTAGATCCTTTTTCATGTCAGTGTTAGGCCTCTTTCACATCAGCGTTTTAGCTTTCCGTCCTAGAGATCCGTCCTCGGGTCTCTAGGACGGAAAGCTACTGATCAGGATTATCCCCATGCATCCTGAATGGAGAGAAATCCATTCAGGATGCATCAGGATGCATCAGTTCAGTATGTCAACGTTTTTTGGACGTTGACAAAAGCGCAGCATGCTGCGGATTTGTCTCCGTCCAAAAATCCGGAAGACATGCCGCAACACCGGATCTGGAATTAATGCCCATTGAAGGGCATTAGTCCGGATCCGGCCTTTAGCTAAACGTCGTTTCCGCGCATCGCCGGATCCGATGTTTAGCTTTTTGTCAATGGTTACTATGGCAGCCAGGACGCTAAAGTCCTGGTTGCCATAGTAAAGAGTAGGGGGAGCAGGGGAGCGGCATACTTACATTCCGTGCGGCTCCCGGGACGCTCCAGGATGACGTCAGGGCGCCCCAATGCATAGATCACGTGATCACATGGATCACGTGATCCATGCGCGCGGGGCGCTCTGACGTCATTCAGGCGCGCCCCGGGAGCCGCACGGAATGTAAGTATGCCGCTCCCCCGCTCCCCACTGCTACTATGGCAACCAGGACGCTAGTAGCGTCCTGGCTGCCATAGTAACACTGAAAGCATTTTGAAGACTGATCAGTCTTCAAATGCTTTCAGTTCACTTGCATTGTGCCGGATCCGGCATGCATTCCGGCGACGGAAGTGCACGCCGGATCCTGACAACGCAAGTGTGAAAGAGGCCTTAGAGGGTGTTTTACCATTTAGTATGTTTGGGTGACTTGCATTATTCCTTCCCATGTGCATAACTTTACATTTGTCAGTGTTAAACCCCATCTGCCACTTATTTGCCCAAGCCTCCAATCTATCCAGATCCCTCTCTAGCAGTATATTGTCCTCTTCAGTGTTAATTACTTTACACAGTTTAGTGTCATCTGCAAAAATTTATATTTTACTATGCAAGCCTTCTACAAGATCATTAATAAACATATTGAAGAGAATAGGGCCCAATACTGACCCCTGAGGTACCCCACTAGTGACAGTGACCCAATCTGAGTATGTACCGTTAATAACCACCCTCTGTTTTCTGTCACTTAGACAGTTACTTACCCACATACAGACATTTTCCCCCAGTCCGAGCATCCTCATTTTATATACTAACCTTTTATGTGGTACAGTATCAAATGCTTTGGAGAAGTCCAGATATCCGACATCCATTGATTTGCCACTGTCAAATCTAGAACTTACCTCCTCAAAGAAACTGATTAAATTAGTTTGGCATGACCGATCCCTCATAAAGCCATACTGATATGGCGTTATTTGCTTATTTCCGTTGAGATCCTCTAAGATAGCATCTCTCAGAAAACCTTCAAACAGTTTCCCCACAACAGATGTTAAACTTACTGGCCTATAGTTTCCGGGCTCTGATTTTGGACCCTTTTTGAAAATTGGCACCACATTTGCTATGCGCCAATCCTGTGGAACATTCCCTGTCAGTATAGAGTTCACAAATATAATAAAAAGGGTCTGGCTATGACATTACTTAATTCGCTAGGGGTACGGGGGTGTATGCCATCCGGTCCTGGCGATTTGTCTATTTTAATCTTTTTAAGTCGCTGTTGTACTTCTTCTTGGGTCAGACAGGACACTTTTAATGGGGGATTCATTTTTACATTCAACATTTCATCTGACAGTTTATTTTCCTCAGTGAATACATTGGAGAAAAAAATATTTAACAGCTTTGCTTTCTCCTCGTTACTCTCTGCAACTCCCCCCTCATTACTCTTTAAAGGTCCGACACCTTCAGATTTTTCTGAAGGACAACTTCATACTTTTTAAAATTTATATAATTGAAGAACATTTTAGGGTTAGTTTTACTCTCTTTGGCAATTAATCTCTGGGTCTCTAGTTTGGCCGCTTTTATTTGTTTTTTACATGTTCTATATCTGGGTAGTTGAAGTCCCTCATAATAACCACCCCATTATGATTTAGTAATACATTTTCTGTGGACTCTGGAATATTAGGTGGTTTATAGTAAACTCTTATTGGTAATTTATTATTGTTTTTAGCTCCATGTATCTCTACCCACAGTGACTCAACATGTTCATGTCCCTCACTTACATCTTCTTGGACTGTGGGCTTTAGATAGGACTTTACATAAAGGCAAACCCCTCCCCCTCTCCGGTTTTGAAGATCCTTTCTAAACAGACTGTAACCTTGTACATTAACGGCCCAGTCATAGCTATCATCCAGCCATGTCTCAGGTATTCCCACTATGTCATAGTCCTCCTCACACATCACTAATTCCAGTTCTCCAGTTTTGTTAGTCAGGCTTCTGGCATTAGTTTACATACAATTAAAAGGTTTTGTATATTTTGAACCCCACAGATTTCCTTCCAAACTGTTTTAGTCCCTCCTTCCATTCCTCCCCCAGTCCCACTACCTCGCCCCCGGTCTCTATCTGCACTATCTTCCCCTCCAATAACGTAAGTACCCCCCCCCCCAGTCTCTAAAACAGACATGACACGTGAATGGATTATTTGCATGTCTTCTGTGTTTTGTACCCACTTCTGCTTTTGGCTACCAAATCATAAGTCAATTCTGATGGGACCATACAGGCCCTACAGCTGCTACACAGACAGGATCCGTTGTCCGTCTCATTTTCCTTCCTTCTGGAGGTGGCAGCAGTATAAGGAGGCTACCAAGTGGCAAAATGACACAGTCTGGAAGTGGCGGCAGTAGCAGCATCAGGAGAAGGTTACCGAGTGGCACAATGACAGAGTCTGGAGGTGGCAGCAGTATGAGGAGGCTACCAAGTGGCACAATGACACAGTCTGGAAGTGGCGCAGAAGCAGTAGCAGCATCAGAAGAAGGCCACCGAGTGGCACAATGACAGAGTCTGGAGTTGGCAGCAGTATCAGGAGGCCACCGAGTGGCACAATGACATAGTCTGGAAGTGGCGGCAGCAGCAGTAGCAGCATCAGGAGAAGGCCACCGAGTGGCACAATGACAGAGTCTGGAGGTGGAGGCAGCATCAGGAGGAGACCACAGAGTGGCAAGGTGACATAGTGTGGAGATGGCGGCAGCAGCAGCATCAGGAGACCACAAAGTGACCTAGTGACAAAGTGGGGAGGTGGGTGGCAATACCAGTACCCGCTGACAAAGGTGGGTGAAAGAAGGTGTGGCATCAGGCGGGTGGCAGCATCAGAGTAGTCGCTGAGGCAGGTAGCCAGAAGAAACCCGTCTCTTTTGCCAAGGTTTGTGTGAGGCGGCATGGATGATCTAATCAGATGCATCAGGCATTGGTTGGTGGAAATCCTGGCAGATCCAGGCCTGATTCATCTTGACAAAGGTCAGTCTCTCCACATTTTGGGTGGACAGGTGAGTTCTTCTTGGGGAAACAATGGCCCCCATCGCACTAAACACCCACTCTGATGCCACACTACTGACTGGGAAGTACAGCTTTTCCAGGGCAACCTCGGCCAGTTGCGGCCAAAAATCCAGTTTGCCGGTAATCCAGTGGATCTTCAATTTGGGGTGGCAGGGTGCTGTCCAAGTATGCCACCACCTGCTAGTTCGGGTCCTGCTCCAGGTCTACCTGCTGCTGCTGGTGAGTAGTTTCTTCACTATGCGGGTGAAGAAAGCTGCTCACCAGCGACTGTAGACTCAGGCTGCTGCTGATGGAGCTGGTACTACTCCTGCCACCCCACCCTTCCCGGGCAGCCATGGCAGTGAAACGTGAGCGCAGAGGGGCCCCCGCCAGTCAGACCTGCGAGAGGATGGACGATAGCGCAGATAGGCAGCGGCCAAATGACATAGGATGTCTCTGTAGTAATTAAGTTTGTCCTCCCTCTCAGTGGGTGTAAAAAAGGCCCCCATTTTGGAACGGTAGCAAGGGTCTAACAAGGTGGAGAGCCAGAAGTCATCCCTCTGCCGAATGTTGACAATTCGGCTGTCACTACGCAAGCAAGTGAGCATGCATTGGGCCATTTGTGCAAGTGACTTGGAGGAACTCCCTGCCTCCATCTCCACTGCATACTGCCACGGTGTGTCTGGGTCCTCTGTCTCATCTTTCTTATCGTAGATAAACCACACATTTCGCTAAACATTGCCTGTGCTCCAATGTCCTTCTCCCCCTCCACCTCCTCTTCCAGTTCAGCCCCACAAGGCTCATGTGGCCGTGAGATCTAGGCACCACGTCTCCTGTCCCCTGACCAGCCATTGTTACCACCACCTGTTCCAGGACATGAAGCATCGGAATGACGTCGTTCATCTCGTACTTATGGCGACTAACAATTAACGTGGTGTCCTCAAAAGGCCTGAGCAAATGGCAGGTGTCACGCATGAGCTGCCACTGGCTGACACCGAAGTTACACAGGGGAGTAATCGTTGTTGGCCTTTCTCTATTCGTATAGTCGGTCCAACATATGGAGGGTGGAATTCCAACGGGTGGAAACGTAGCATAACAGCCTATGTTGGGGGATGCCGTTCTGCTGCTGCAGCTCAAGGAGGGTGTGCTTTGCAGTGTACGAGTGCCTGAATTGCATGCAAAGTTTCCCATTCATTTTTAGGATGTCTTGCAGATGGGTGGAATGCTACAGGAACCGCTTGACAACCAGGTTGAACACATGTGCCATGCAGGCGCATGGCTGAGCCTTCCTTGACGCAGCTCCGCACCATGTTCTTCCCAATGTCTGTTACCATGGTTCCGATTTTCAGTTGTCGCAGAGAAAGCCAAAATTTGATTTCTTGATTAATCACACAGAGTAGTTCCTCCCCTGTAGTGATTACAGCCTAAATAACAGGTAGACAGCATGACTCACATTTTAACCCCTATTTTTCTAATTCACCCGTGGACCAGTTGATGACTGGATTATGAACCTGGAGCCAAGGCATGCCAAGAACTATCTCCATGGGTAAATTCTTTAATACCAAAAAAGAACCATACTCCATGTGGCGGGCCCCCCACAGTTAAGGTTACCTCAGGGGTACAATATTCTACTGTCCCACCCACCAAAGGGGTAGAGTCAATATAAATAAGATGAATGGGGTTAACAAGAGGCACAATGGGCACCCCAAAGGAAAGCACAAAATTGTGGTCAATAAAATTAGAGGCAGAACCTGAATCCATAGAGGCCTTTCCAGACTCCTTACAAGAACCAAAAGAAATAGTTAGATAGATCTTCTCTTTAACCATCTTAAGGGGTACCTTATCTTTATGGTCATCAGGATGTAGAGATCTCCTGGAGGGAGGAATTTTAGGACATTGTCGTAACCAGTGATCCGATTCTCCACAATAAAAGCAGGCACCCTTCTGACATCTTTGATGCCTCATGGTCATTCCGAGTTTCATGGGCTTGGGCTCTTCTGGATGATTCTCCAATTTGACTCTCAAGAGTGAAGAGTCAGGTTTAACCATCACCTGTGGAAATGTCAGCTGTTCTCTTTGTCTTTACCTTATGAGTTGGTCCAGTCTGACAGCTAAAGTCATCGTCTGCTCTAAAGTGTCAGGGAGGGGGTAACTGACCAACATATCTTCAAATCTTCAGAGATCCCTAATCTGAACTGACACTTAAGTGCTGGATCGTTCCAGCCAGAGGAAACATACCATGTCCGAAATTTGGTGCAATATTTCTCCATAGGTTTGTCTCCTTGGCTAAGAGACTTTAATTGAGACTCTGCCACAGCCGACCTATGGGGTTCATCATAGAGAACACTTAAAGCCTGAAAAAAATGCTTTAACAATAGCTAAGCAAGGGGAGTCCGTGGGAAGAGAGTATGCCCATTCTTGTGGGTCTCCTTGCAAAAAGAAGATAATAGATGAAAATAAAGCTTACAACTCTCCTTAAATGTCAAAAAATGCTTACGGTCCCCTGAAAAACAGGTGATTTAACATGAGGCTCAAGATTCGGAATAGAGGAGGCTGTTATTGATGGGGTCTGAAGCAACTCCTGCTGCTGTAGCCTCTCCGCCATTTCTTGCACCATTTGGGCAAGATTAAGTACTTGATCCATAGGGACTCACATAGGATCCATGGTTATAGGTAAGGCCTGTGATTCTGTCACAAATAGGTAGGGATAAGTGCAGCCCTAACTCCACGCACACCCCTATCCCTACCTACCTCCGAACCGAGTGTACAACTGGGCGGCAGTCCCTAGCTTACATACGTGCAGGGGCCTAAAGAAAGGAAACAACACAGGGAGAACACAATTATTAAGACAGATCAAACAGAAGCAAAAGCTTCCTAGGCCGTCACAGAATAGCAATAGAAGCAATGGGGCCGAGGTCAAGGATCAGGAGGTAACACAAGCACACAGGTACTATAATATCAAGTAAGTACAAGCCAATGTCAAAAGCCAAGAGATTGCGTCAATACAAGGGCTTGGTTCCCCACCTGCTTGTTGTCTAGGAGATGGAGGACGCAGGCAACACTGAGGAGACGTGCACTCCTGGGTCCTTCCCGCCCTCTTGTCACCATGGAGACGTGGAGGCCGGCCGCATCTTCGCTCCTCCTCATGAGCGGGACGCCGGCAGCGCTTCAGAAGGAGTGGGCGTCACTGGCTCCCCGTTACACTAACCCTTTGTAGATTCCAATTCCCTGATCCCTTTATACACGCCATTTTTTCGATGTATTCTAATTCATCGGCATTTGTGGGGGTCAATAGTGTCTTATCCTCCAAATGTAATATTAACAATGACACCAGACAAGGTTGTCCTCTTTCCCCAGTTATTTTTGTCCTAGTCATGGAAACTCTTATGCAAACCTTTCGACAAGAAAGAGGCATTAATGGACTTTCTGTGAGTGTCCGAGAAATCAAACTAGCTGTCTTTGCAGATAATCTCCTGCTTCTCACAATGAATCCTATCAAATCTATGCCGTCTGGTGTCTATGCTCCAACATATCAACTCCTTATCTAATTTCAAGGTTAATCTGCATAAATCCCAAATTCTGAATATTGGTTTTATAATTTCAGCCCTTTAATTAGACTTCCCATTTGACTGGCACTCCCAACACTTAACTTATTTAGGTATTAAGCTATCGCCACATTTTCCAGATTTATTTTGACTTAATTATCTACCTCTACTATGTTTAATGATTGCACAGCTGGACACTTTTCTTACCTTTCTTGGTTTGGGAGAAAAGATGTAGTCATGTCTTTGGTGATACTGAGACTTATCTATCTAATGAAGGTCCTTCCTATTAAAATTCCCATATTGTATTTTCAATCTCTGAAAAGACACATCCGCCGCTTCATCTGGCAAGGCAGAGGCTCCCGGATCTCCTTTGACACATTGTCTAAACCCAAGTTCTGGGAGGTATAGGTCTACCCGATCCAAAAACGTATATGAGAGCCATTCACCTTTGTAGAGCAAATGAGTGGCTCTGGGTCTCTTCTCATAAAACCCGGCTCATTCTTGAAAATGCTTGCTTCCCTAACTCCATTAGAGCCCTGTTGTTGGCTAACAGACCACTCCCGGCTCCTGCAGCTATACCAAATCCTTTAGTATGTTCTACATTAAGGTTCCGGGAGTGGTTCATGGCCAATTGGGGCTATGGCTCTTCCCTCCTCCCTTTTACAAGTTAAGGACATTATAGCCTTGGCCCCAAGGAATTAAAGGAGAGCAGCCCGATCTCTCTGAGATCGTCTACCCTGTACATATCTAATTTGTTGCATCAAGATGGGTGTATTGTCTCCTACCCTGTTATTCAGGATAAACTCAATGTATATACCTCCAATACCCTGCTTCTACATTTTCTTAAAAGAGAATCTCTCCACCTTATTAAGAACACACCCCATAAATATTTGACTTCTTGGTTTGAGAAACTGATCGGGTGCTCTGTATATCCCACTAGGGTCATATCGAAGATCTATAAGATGCTTTAAGCTCCCCCCTCTGATGTCAAGCCAGCAATTGTGAGCCTGTGGGAGAAGGACCTGGATAGGGAATTTTCTTCTTATGAGATCGGTCAACTGTTCACCAACCCCACAGGCTTTCTAGATGCATTTGCATTAAAAAAATGGTTATAAAGTCCTGATGCGTTGGTATCGGACTCCTGATAAGATCTCCTTGTTTGGTTCTAACATATCAGATGTCTGCTGGTGTTGCCACAGTGAAATATCAGATGTCTGCTGGTGGACCTGCCAGACAATAAGAGATTGGTGGTCCAAGATGTTGGTGGTCCAGATGTTGAGTAATCAAATATGCCAAAACCTCTTTCAAGTGCTCACCTGATGTTGCTTTGATGG
This sequence comes from Bufotes viridis, assembly GCA_033119425.1. NCBI lineage: Eukaryota > Metazoa > Chordata > Amphibia > Anura > Bufonidae > Bufotes > Bufotes viridis. The sequence continues at coordinate 372,362,982 of CM065590.1, read as the reverse complement.
CCTTTGGCTTGGTTTGTTCATTGATAGATGCTCTTTCTGAGTTATTTATTATTATCATAATTGTATATTTGACCTCATTTTCAGTAACCGACCAGTGATTTGTATCTGACTTTTTGTCCTAATTGTGACAGTGAGCCTTTTGTTTTCTGATATGTAAAGTGTCTTGGCAAAACAATAAAAAGTGTTAATTAAAAAAAAATATATAGTGTCCACCTGATTTTATAGGTAAGTAATTCCATTAGGCCTGAATTCTGATTTTGGGATGAATAAATAGTGTAATATAACAATTAGAGTGGTATGCACCTGATTTCATAGATAAGCAATTCCATTAGGGCCTTGATTCTCATATTGGGGCGAATAACCTGTGTAATATAACTGTTAGTGAGATGTCCACATTAACATTGAATAATTTATTTTACATATACAGTTACTGTTATCAAACACTATGTCCAACAAAGAGGTCCCAGGGCCCTCTAAAGGGACTGGCAGTGGCAAAAATGTTGCTGGAGCCAGCAGAAGTAGCAGCAGAAAAACGGGTGGTGGTAGCAGCAGCTGCAGCAAGAGTCCAGAGCTGCCAGTGTCATCCAGCAGTCGTGTTTCGACGACCAATCCCGCTGTCCTGGAATGCTTGACTCGGTCTTCAGCATAATCTCAACTGACATCAGACACCTACAGCCAGGAGATGTGGAGCCAAGATATTACTGAGGACAGTCAGCAGCTACTTCCCAAAGCAGATTTCGAGGAGAGGTCCATTGCTTCCTCCTGTAGGCGTGGAAGTAGCGATGATAGTCGGGTGGGAGCAGATGTTGAGAGCGGTCATGAAACTAGTGAGGGTGACATAAGTGATGAGCAGACAGTAGTGGATGATGATATAGCTAATCGCATGTGAGAACCGGGTGAAGAGGGGCCATCATCATCATCCTCAGGGGGCGAAGATGGCAGCAGGCCCATGAGACAGCAGCAGGGTGGCAGTGTTCCAATGAGCCAGTAGGCTGGAAGCAGTGTAAGATTTGGAGCCAAACGTGCCCGGGGTAGACCGTCTGCTACTCAGGAGTCTAGCTGTCCTGAAACAACTAGTGGTGCATGGCTTCATAGAGGCAGCGGCAGTCAGTCAGCACAGAGTCGTGGGGGTAAAATGCCATACTCACCAGTGTAGAAATTTTTCAACAAGTCGCTTTAGTACTTCAGCGTGGCTTTAGTAGGATCTGTGGGCAGAAGATAAAGCGTGGCCAGGGTGCCAATGTTGGCACAACAGCCTTGAGTCAAAACATGGATCGTCACTATGTGTCCTGCGAAAATCGTGGCACTAAAGTAAGGTACAGCCTGACCCATCTCCCAGCGGCCCCCACCCCTTCTCCAGCAGTCAAGGCTCCACCACCTCAGCAGAAGGAAGCTGTGTTTCCTTCCCATGGTCTGCTGGTCCTGATGCCCGACTCCTCCACCCACTCCTCGCCACGCATTTTGCCAGCAATTGATCACCAAGGCGATTGGAAAGAGACAACAGTATGTGTGCAGTCATCCAACAGTGCAGAAGCTGAACCTGCTCCTGGCCAAGTTTCTGATACTTCATTCCCTCCTTTTCCATATGGTGGACTCTGCCCATTTCAGAGAACTGATGGCTTGTGCCGAGCCAAGGTAGAAAGTCCCAAGATCATCACTACTTCTCTAAAAAAAGCATATGTATGTACAGCAGAAGGTGGGCAGTCCTTTCAGGATGTCTGGTACAGTTCACAGCAGCACCGACGCGTTGAGCTATAAATATGGTCAAAGACAAGAAGTGTCCTTTACGGCCCACTGGGTAAATGTGGTTGAGGCCCAGGCACACCAGCAACTTGGAAAGGTGATGGCAATGCCGCCTCTGCGTTCTCATGTGTGACACCTGCCGTTTGCTCAGGCCCTTTAACCCCTTAAGGACGCCTTCCGAGTCCTTAAGGACCCATGACGTACTGGTACGTCATATCTTTAAAATGTAAGTGCGGCGCGGCGGGGGTTAATAGTAACAGGATGTCCGCTGAAATCATTCAGCGGGCATCCTGTCACAATGCCGAGGGGGGTCATTTGACCCCCCCGTATCGGCGATCGCAGAAAACCGCAGGTCAATTCACCGCTCCTGTGACCTCCCCCCCTCCCCCCGCCGGCGGCTCCCATAACCCTCCGCCATCATGTAGGTAAGGGTCAGTGAGGGAGAGGTATCTTAGGCAGGGCTAGAAGGGACAGTTACTGTTTAGGTAAAAAAAAAAAAAAACACATTTATTTCAGTGCTGCCTGTGGTGGTTGGGGTCCACAGCACTTAGATGTGAGACCCTAAACCCACCCAGGGGTGCTGACCCGTGCGCTTACTGTGGCCGGCACTTTTAGCTGATCAGCTGATCAGCTTCATATTTTTTTTTTTAACACATTTTTTTCTTATTATTAGTACGTGAACACCCGCCCCCACTCACACGCACATACAATAAAGTTTGACACACACGCACATACACGCACACACATACCCATGGCCCGCCGGATGTTCTCGGCGGAGGAGGCATATACCCAGATGCTCTTCGACACCGAGAGCGCCAGTGAGGATGAGGATGACCCCACGTTCCTCCTTTCATCCGCATCCTCCTCATCATCATCTGATGACGATGAGCCCCCAAGGCGGCGGAGACACCGCCAGGCGGAGCCAGGGCCCCCACATGCTAGGGACCCCGTGGCCCACGCCAGTACGAGCAGCCCTGGGGTTCGTACTGGTTTCTTGGCCCACCAAATAAGCGCACCGGAGCCCCCCACCGGTGAACTTAGCTGGTGTACCCCAGTGGACTATGAGCCTGCGATTCCGGATTTTGTTGGCAATACTGGAATCCAGATTCCCACAGTGGGGTTCACTGAAATAGACTTTTTTAGTTTTTTTTTCAGTGACCCACTGGTGAATCTGATGGTGGAGCAGACGAATCTGTACGCCCAACAGTTCGTTGCTCAGCACCCAGGCTCCTTTTTGGCTAGACCCAGTGGCTGGACGCCAGTCAGTGCAGCCGAGATGAGGACGTTTTGGGGCCTAGTGCTGCACATGGGTCTAGTGCAAAAACCCAGTGTCAGGCATTACTGGAGTGGGGACGTCCTCTATCAGACCCCACTGTACAGTATGGCCATGACGCGTCCTAGATTCGAGGCCATCCGGAAATGCCTGCATTATGCAGATAATGCAGCATGTCCCCCCCGAGGTGATCCTGCCTATGACCGGCTGTATAAGATACGGCCGATCATCAATCATTTCGGGGCCAAGTTTGCACAGGCCTACGTACCTGGAAGGGAGGTCGCGGTTGATGAGTCTCTCGTTGCTTTCAAGGGGAGACTCAGTTTCCGCCAATACATTCCCACTAAGCGAGCGAGGTATGGCGTGAAAATGTACAAAATTTGTGAGAGTACCTCAGGGTACACTTACAAATTTTGTGTTTATGAGGGACGAGATTCCCGTATTCAACCCCCAGAATGTCCCCCCACTCTGGGTGTTAGCGGGAAACTCGTGTGGGACCTTGTGCACCCACTGCTGGATAAGGGTTACCACCTGTACGTGGATATACCAGTATTCCCTTGTTCAGTTCCCTTGTCGCCAGATCCACGTTCGCTTGTGGGACCGGGCGGAAAAATCAGCGCGGCCTCCCTACCTCCCTCCTCCAGGTATCTATCCCCAGGGGTGAGACCCATGCCCTTACCAGCGACAACCTGTTGCTGGTCAGATATAAGGACAAGAGGAATGTCCTTATCCTGACCACAATCCATGGTAACGGCACCACCCCAGTCTCTGTGCGAGGTACCACGGCAACGGTCCTCAAGCCCGATTGTATTGTCGACTACAATCGGTATATGGGAGGAGTTGATCTATCTGATCAAGTCCTCAAACCATATAATGCCATGCCGAAAACCCGGGCATGGTACAAAAAGGTTGCGGTCTACATGGTACAGGTTGCCATGAACAACGCTTTTGTTCTATCCCGAAGTGCTGGCAACACAGAGACTTTCCTCCAGTTCTATGAGGCAGTCCTCAAGAACCTGATTTTTTCAGACCGGGAAAGAGCAGGTCGGAGTACCTCGGGAATTGGAGGGGCCTGGATCGTCCCTGGCCAACATTTTCCAGGTGTGGTCCCCCATACTGGAAAGAAGGGACGAACCCAAAAAAGATGCAGAGTGTGTCACAGGAGGGGGATACGGAAGGACACCACCACTCAGTGTGATACTTGCCCCGATCATTCGGGCCTCTGCGTTATCAATTGCTTCAGGGAGTATCACACTTCCATGGAGTACTAAATTTTTATAATTCCCAACAGTCCCCTAGAGAACATAAAAAACTATGGCTCTCAGACTTTGGAGACACGGGAACAATTTTTTTTCACAAAAATATTAGTTTTAGTGCAGGCATCCTCAAACTGCGGCTCTCCAGATGTTGTAAAACTACAACTCCCAGCATGCCCAGACAACCTACAGTGGGAATTGTACTTTTACAACATCTGGAGGGCCGCAGTTTGAGGATGCCTGCTGAGTGTCTCCAAAGTATGAGAGCCATACATATTGGGCATCGCCGCGTACGTAAAAAACTTGTCTATAAATATACCCCATAAACTAGCCCCTCGATAAATGCCATCCCAAAAAATCTAATAAAAACTATGTAAAAAAAGCCATTTTTATTTTCACCTTGGATCCAAAAAAGTGTAATAAAAAGCCATTAAAAAGTCATATGCAACCCCAAATAGTGCCAATCAAACCGCCATCTCATCCCGCAAAAAATGAGCCCCTAAATTAGATAGTCGCCAAACCCAAAAAAATTAAAATTTAGCTCCCAGGCTATGGAGATACTAAAATTATTTTTTTTGTTCCTCAAATGATGATATAGTATAATTTGTTTAGATTTTACATGAAGTAGACATATTAGGTATCGCCGCGTCCGTAACAATCTGCCCGATAAAAATAACATTTAACCCAACCCCCCCGGATGAACAGGGTTAAAAAATAAAATAAAAACTGTGTAAAAAAAAAAGCTATTTTTTGTCACCTAACATCAAAAAAGAGTTATAGCGAGCGATCAAAAAGTCATATGCACCCCCAAATAGTGCCAATAAAACCGCCATCTCATCCCGCAAAAAATGAGCCCCTATATTAGACAGTCACCCAACCAAAAAAAAAATGTAGCTCCCAGGATATTGAGTCACTAAAATTATTTAATTTGTGTTCCTCAACTGATAATATAGTGTAAAATCCAAACAAATTATATAAAGTAGATATATTAGGTATCTCCACGTCCGTAACAATCTGCCCTATAAAAATAACATTTAACCCAACCCCCCCGGATGAACAGCGTAAAAAAAAAAAAAAAAAAAACGTGTAAAAACACAATTTTTTGGGCAAAATTTCATTTCAATCCATTTTTTCCAGTAATAAAGCAAGGGTTAGCAGCCAAACAAAACTATAAATTTATTGCCCCGATTCTTTAGTTTCCAGAAACACCCCATATGTGGTCGTAAATAGCTATATAATTAGCCACAAGGCAGGGCATAGAACGAAGGGAACGCCATATGGTTTCTTGAAGGCAGATTTTGATGGATTGGTTTATTTACACCATGTCCCATTAGAAGCCCCCCCCTGATGTAGCCTAGACTAGAAACTCCAAAAAAGTGACCCCATCTAAGAAACTACAGCCCTCAAGGTATTCAAAAAATACTTTACAAACTGTATTAACCCTTTAGGTGTTCCACAAAACTTAATGGTGAATGTAGAAACAATTTAAAAATTAAAAAATTTTGTTATCTTGCCTCAAAAAAGTGTAATATAGAGCAACCAAAAATCATATTTATCCTAAAATAGTACCAAAAAAACAACCACCATATCCTGTAGTTTCCTAGATGGGGTCACTTTTATGGAGTTTCTACTCAAGGGGTGCAGCAGGGGGCTTGAAAGGGTACATGGTGTAAATAAACCAGTCCTGCAAAATCTGCCTTCCAAAAACCATATGGCATTCCCCTTCTTCTATGTCCTGCCGTTTCTGCAAACTACAGAATCAGGGCAACCCATATTGAGTCTTGTTTGGCAGTTAACCCATTTTGTCCAGTAATAAAGTAAGGGTTAAAATGGAAAATTTTCCCAAAAAATCGAAATTCCGAAATTGTTTCTCCATCTGCCATTAACTCTAGTGGAACACCTAAAGGGTTAACAAAGTTTGTAAACCCAGTTTTGAATACCTTGAGGGGTGTACTTTCTTAGATGGAGTCATTTTGGGGGAATTTCTATCCTAGGGGTGCAACAGGGGGCTTGAAATGGGACATGGTATAAACAAAACCAGTCCCGCAAAATCTGCCTTGCAAAACCCATATGGCGTTCCCCTCCTTCTATGTCCTACCGTTTGGCCAAACAGTAGTTTAGGACCACATATTGGGTGTTTCTGCAAACTACAGAATCAGGGCAACCCATATTGAGTCTTGTTTGGCAGTTAACCCTTACTTTATTACTTGAAAAAATGGATTAAAATGGAAATTTTTCCCAAAAAATGAAATTCTGAAATTGTTTCTCCATCTGCCATTAACTCTAGTGGAACACCTAAAGGGTTAACAAAGTTTGTAAACCCAGTTTTGAATACCTTGAGCGGTGTACTTTCTTAGATGGAGTCACTTTTTTGGAATTTCTATTCTAGGGGTGCAACAGGGGGCTTGAAATGGTACATGGTATAAACAAAACCAGTCCCGCAAAATCTGACTTGCAAACCCCATATGGCGTTCCCCTCCTTCTATGCCCTACCGTTTGGCCAAACAGTAGTTTAGGACCACATATGGGGTGTGTCTGCAAACTACAGAATCAGGGCAACCCATATTGAGTTTTGTTTGGCTGTTAACCCTTGCTTTGTTCCTGGAAAACATGGATTATATTGGAAAATGTTATGTCCATTTGCCATTAACTCTAGTGGAACACCTAAAGGGTTAACACAGTTTTTAAAATCAGTTTTAAATACCTTGAGGGGTGTAGTTTCTATTATGTAAGCCTCACCACAAAGTGACTTCAGACCTGGACTGGTCCCTAAAAAGTGGGATTTGGAAAATTTCTGACAAATTTCAAAATTTGCTTCTAAACTTCTAAGCTATGTAACATCCCCAAAAAATAAAATGGCATTCCAAATATGCTCCAAAAATGAAGTAGACATATGGGGAATGTGAAGTAATAACTATTTTGGGGGGTATTACTATGTATTAGAGAAGTAGAGAAAATGAAAATTTGAAATTTGCTAATTTTTTCAAATTTTTGGTAAAAATTGTATTTTTTTATGCAAAAAAAATTAACCTTTTTGACCCAATTTTAGCAGTGTCATGAAGTACAATATGTGACAAAAAAACAATCTCAGAATGGCCTGGGTAAGTAAAGGCGTTTTAAAGTTATTCACACATAAAGTGACACTGGTCAGATTTTAAAAAAATGGCCAAGTCCTAAGGGTGAAATAGGGCTGAGTCCTTAAGGTGTTAAGGAGGCCACTTTATTTGTCAGTTGCCAGGACTACGAGATGAATGATGTCATTCTACTCCACGTCCTGAAGCAGATGGTGATAAATCTGGCTGGATAGGGAACAGAAGATGTGGCAGCAACATTTCACAGCCACCTGAGCCCTGTGGGGGCTGAACTGGCAGAGGAGGACTTTAACGCCCAGGAATTGTATACAGAAATAGGTGGTTCATCTGCCCAAGCAGCAGGAGAGGAACACAAGGAGAATGAGGAGCTGGAGGGCGATGAGGAAGACCAGGCAGATGATCCCGACAGAGCCAAAATGGGGACCTTTTTTACACCTGCTGAGAAGGATGAAAAACTCAACTACTATTGAGATATACTATGTAGTCATGTAGTCGCTGCCTATGTGCGCCATCGCTCATCCTCACGAAGGTCTGACCAGGGGAACCCCCTGCGCTCACGCTCCACTGCCATGACTGCTGGAGGGGGGTGGGGCAGGAGCAGCACTAGCTCCATCAGCAGCAACTTAAGTCTGGAGTCTTTAATGAGCACTTTTCTTCACCTGCCTACTGAAAAAACCGCCTACCAGCAGCAGGACATGGAGCAGAACCTGAAACAGCAGGTGGTGGCATACTTGGACTGCACCCTGCCACCCCAGATCCAAGATCCCCTGCACTACTGGGCAGTGAAACTTGATTTGTGGCCTCAAGTGGGCGAGTTTGCCCTGGGCAAGCTTTCCTGCCCAGCCAGAAGTGTGGCATCAGAGCGGGCGTTTAGTGTGGCTGGGGGCATAATTTCCCCAAAGAGACCTTTCAACAGGCAATGTTCAGAGATTAACCTTTCTAAAGATGAATCAGACATGGATCAGCCAGGTTGCCTGTTACATCCGACTAGATCATTCTGGCAGTAATGTTCTGACTACAGTGTGCTGCCACACCAGAACATTGTGAAAAATGGCCTGTTACTTCTGGCCACATGCATCAGTCACCATTCTGATGCTGCCACCCGCCTGATTCCACGCACCTGCTGCCATCTTCTCCTACTGCCATCCACCATCTTGTGCCATTACTGCCACTGCTGTTGCCTCCCACCTCCCCACATTGTGACTGAGCCAATATGTTGACTCCTCATGCTGTTGCCACCCTCTCCAATCTGTGACTAGGCCAATATGTTGACTCCTCATGCTATTGCCACCCTTCCCACTCTGTGACTGGGCCAATATGTTGACTCCTTATGCTGTTCCCACCCTCCCCACTCTGTGACTAGGCCAATATGTTGACTCCTCATGCTATTGCCACCCTCCCCACTATGTGACTGGGCCACTGTGTTGACTCCTCATGCTGTTGTAATGCTCACCACTCTGTGACTAGGCCACTATGTTGAGTCCTCATGCTATTACCACCCTCGCCAATATTGTCCCTGTTTGGCCAGGAAATAGCTGATTTATAACGCGCTTCGTGATGAATTCATTCAGATTGAATCAAATTTTTTTTTAAACTTCGGTGAAGCGTCCGAATAGAATTTTTGATAACTTCGCTCATCTCTATTCCTAAGGAGAAACCCTCATTAACTAATGACTAATTCATCCCTAAACCACTCTGTTGGATCAAAAGTAAGTTATACGGTATGATCTCAAATTAAAGGCGTCATGTACATGACTGTATTTTGTATCCATGTCTGATCCGCATTTTATGGGGATTGCTCACAGCCTTATTTATTTCTATGGGTCCGGAATTTATTTGTTTATAAAAAAAAAAAAAACTGTCCACACAAGGATGTCATTTGCGTGCTGTCCGCACCTGTGTGTCAGTTCCGCAAAGGAATAGAACATGCTCTATTCTTACCATTTATACACACAGTATGCTAATTACTTTAGAAAGTGTTTATTATTTAGACATATGCACATCATGGGGGGGGGAGGGGGGGCCCTTCCCCCTGCTCAGAACCCCCTCTCTGCGTCAGAATGAAGAGCTGCTCTGTAACAGCAGCTCCCATTCTGGCGGAACTGACCAGGGATTCTATATATTAAATTGCCTAGGAGGTGTGTGATGCTTCTATGAAAGGTTGTTTGTTCAGTTCAACTAAGCTTCTATGAACATACCTACAAAGTCAATATAACGTTTTTATTGACCTTCACAAACACTGTTCAGTGTGATACCATGTGAATTTCACCACAAGGCTATCGATGTTAATTTTAGAAGTGCACATATTACACTGTCACTGTGAAAATAGTCTAAGCCTTCTTATCTACGGTTCTGCAATACTTTCAGCCATTCGGCGTAGAAACATTTACAGAGCACTCTTATAGGAAATTTAAATTGTTTCCCTGATAGCTCAATTGTCCCTTTTTTTTAAACCTTTCCATCTATACTGTAAGTAGCCTCACACCTTTGTCCTTTAGGAATGAACAATCAAGTTTATTAAAATACAGCAGGCAGAGTTCTTGAAATTGGTAAGGAACTGATACAGATGGCATATACAGTGGATATAAAAAGTCTACACACCCCTGTTAAAATTTCAGGTTTCTGTGCTGTAAAAAAATGAGACAAAGATAAATCATTTCTGAAATTTTTCCACCTTTAATGTGACCTATAAACTGTACAACTCAATTGAAAAACAAACTGAAATCTTTTAGGTAAAGGGAAGAAAAAGTAAAATAATATGGTGTGCACACCCTTAAACTAATACTTTGTTGAAGCACCTTTTCAGCATGGCGTATTTTGACTTGGCAAGATTTGCCACTCTTCTTTGCAAAAATACTTCAAATCTGTCAGATTGCAAGGGCATCTCCTGTGCACAGCCCTCTTCAGATCACCCCACGGATTTTTAATCGGATTCAGGTCTGGGCTCTGCCTGGGCCATTCCTAAACTTAATCTCCTGACTGATACCTTTTAACAATGTGATCCCTCTTATGCTTTGGAAGCTCTCTGTGGACCATGGCTTTTGCTGTGGGATGCTACTAAGAAAATTTCAGGAAAGACTAGAGCAGCTGAACTCTATTTGGGGTTCATCAGAGGCACTGTAAATGATGGCCTGTGTATGCTGACTCCTATTTAACATGATTTTGAATGTGATTGCTTAATTCTGAACACAGCTACATCTCCAGTTATAAGAGGGTGTTTACACTTTTGCAACCACATTATTTTAGTTTTTTTTGTTTTTCTTCCCTCCACCTAAAAGATTTCAGTTAGTTTTTTTTACAGCACAGAAACCTGACATTTTAACAGGGGTGTGTAGACTTTTTATATTCACTGTACAGTCGTGGCCAAAAGTTTTGAGAATGACACAAATATTAGTTTTCACAAAGTTTGCTGCTAAACTGCTTTTAGATCTTTGTTTCAGTTGTTTCTGTGATGTAGTGAAATACAATTACACGCACTTCATACGTTTCAAAGGCTTTTATCGACAATTACATGACATTTATGCAAAGAGTCAGTATTTGCAGTGTTGGCCCTTCTTTTTCAGGACCTCTGAAATTCGACTGGGCATGCTCTCAATCAACTTCTGGGCCAATTCCTGACTGATAGCAACCCATTCTTTCATAATCACTTCTTGGAGTTTGTCAGAATTAGTGGGTTTTTGTTTGTCCACCCGACTCTTGAGGATTGACCACAAGTTCTCAATGGGATTAAGATCTGGGGAGTTCCAGGCCATGCACCCAAAATGTCAACGTTTTGGTCCCCGAGCCACTTAGTTATCACTTTTGCCTTATGGCACGGTGCTCCATCGTTCTGGAAAATGCATTGTTCTTCACTAAACTGTTGTTGGATTGTTGGAAGAAGTTGCTGTTGGAGGGTGTTTTGGTACAATTCTTTGTTCATGGCTGTGTTTTTGGGCAAAATTGTGAGTGAGCCCACTCCTTTGGATAAGAAGCAACCCCACACATGAATGGTCTGAGGATGCTTTACTGTTGGCATGACACAGGACTGATGGTAGCGCTCACCTTTTCTTCTCCGGACAAGCCTTTTTCCTGATGCCCCAAACAATCAGAAAGAGGCTTCATCGGAGAATATGACTTTGCCCCAGTCCTCAGCAGTCCATTCACCATACTTTCTGCAGAAGATCAATCTGTCCCTGATGTTTTTTTTGGAGAGAAGTGGCTTCTTTGCTGCCCTTCTTGACACCAGGCCATCTTCCAAAAGTCTTTGCTTTACTGTGCGTGCAGATGCGCTCACACCTGGTTGCTGCAATTCCGGAGCAAGCTCTGCACTCTGGTACTCTGATCCCGCAGCTGAATCCTCTTTAGGAGACTATCCTGGCGTTTGCTGGACTTTCTTGGACGCCCTGAAGCTTTCTTAACAAGAATTGAACCTCTTTTCTTGAAGTTATTGATGATCCTATAAATTGTTGATTGAGGTGCAATCTTAGTAGCCACAATATCTTTGCATGTGAAGCCATTTTTATGCAACGTAATGATGGCTGCACGCGTTTCTTTGCAGGTCACCATGGTTAACAATGGAAGAACAATGATTTCAAGCATCACCCTCCTTTTAACATGTCAAGTCTGCTATTTTAACCCAATCAGCCTGACATAATGATCTCCAGCCTTGTGCTCATCAACATTCTCACCTGAGTTAACAAGACGATTACTGAAATGATCTCAGCAGGTCCTTTAACCAGTCCCCGACCGCCGTACGCAGGATTGCGTCCTGCTGGCGGCCGGGATCTTCTGTTCGGACGCATCGGGGCGTCCTCTCGCGATGCGCGAGATTTCGGGCACAAGCGCCCGCGCATGCGCAGATCGCGCATAGCAGTGAATACAGAAGAACTTGGTCATCAGCCTGCCAGCCAATCGGCAGCGCTGGCGGGCTGATGACATTCAAAAAAACGAATCAGGAGCCATTTAACCCATCATATTAGTAAATATGATGGATTAAATGGCTTCTGTGCTCTCTCCTGGGTCCTTTTCGTCGGTTGGACCCAGGAGAGAGCACACCTCTACAGTGAGTACACCAAGCACCACACATAGCCCCCTGATCAGCCCCCCATCACCCAAATTAACCCCTTGATCACCCCTTTCAGCACCTGTCAATCATCCAGTGAAAGGGAAAAAAGTGATCAGTGTAAACTGTCACTTTTTTTTTCTCACTAAGATTGACTGTTAGGTTTAGCTTAGTTTAGTCCCCTTTGGTAGGTAGTTAACGTTAGCGCCAAGCCCACCGCACCGCAGTCACTGGTTCGCTCATTAGCGTAGCGCTAATCAGCGTTTGTACTTTTATAGTATCTGTAAGTGATCAGAACTGATCACGGTCAGATATATAATAGTACTAGTGTCACTTTAGTTCGCCCTCCACCCCAAACGCAGTGTTTGCCCGATCAGGCCTGATCGGTCGCCCACACGTGCGTTCACCCACGCCCACCCCGCCGCAGTGACAAAAAATTTTTTTTTTTTGTAATCACTGCACAATCCCTTCACAAGCGCTGCGGCGATAAAAAAATCAGTTTTGATATTTTTTATCAATCGCAGCAGCTTCTGTACTTCGCTACCCTCTCAATTGTAAGACAGGCTTGCTTTTTTTCTTGGGTAGTCTCAGGAATACCCCTAAATTTAGACGGCCAAATGTCAAACAAGGGGTATTCCTCTGAAGAGGCCTACAGGATTCTGACCCAGTCGGATGAGGAGTGGGAACCCTCATCTGACGAATCCAGCGGGTCAGAATACCAACCTGTAGAAAGCAGTGGCTCTCTGACCCAAAGTTCTGACGAGGAGGTGGAGGTCCCTGATAGAACCAGGCGTACCCGGCCCCACAGGTTGCGCAGGATCCGCTTCAAGGGCAGCAGAGTGGGGCTGGCGCTGCCGGATTACGTGGTGAGGCATACACCAGCAGCGCAGCCCGTCCTGGACCTTCTACCAGCACTGCCGTAGAACATGGTGAAGTGGCGAGCACCAGAAGGGCAGTAGAAGCTGGTATGGTGGCACGTGCAATAGTTTCCCCGTCGCAGCCACCGCAAAGACAACAGGCCCGTAGAGCCCCTAGAGTCCCTGAGGTGCTGGCAAACCCTGATTGGCAGCCCCCATCTTCAGCCGCACCAGTAGTTCCCCCTTTCACCGCCCAGTCAGGAGTTCGGGTGGAAACAGCTCAGATAGGATCGGCGCTGGGGTTTTTGAGCTGTTTTTCACTGCGGAGCTCTTTGACTTAGTCGTGGCAGAAACAAACAGATATGCCACTCAATTTATCGCCGACAACCCGGGAAGCTCTTATGCCCAGCCTTTCCGGTGGAAACCAGTCCAAGTTTCCGAACTTAGAACTTTTCTGGGCCTTCTCCTCAGCATGGGCATAACCAAAAACATGAATTGCGGTCATATTGGTCCACGAACCCAATTCATCACATGCCCATGTACTCTGCTGCCATGTCCAGGACACGTTTTGAGACCATCCTGCGTTTCCTGCACTTTAGTGACAACACCACCTCCCGTCCCAGAGGCCACCCAGCTTTTGACCGGCTCCATAAAATTCGGCCCCTCATAGACCATTTCAACCAGAAATTTGCAGATTTGTACACCCCTGCTCAAAACATCTGCGTAGACGAGTCCCTTGTACATTTTACCGGGCGCCTTGGCTTCAAGCAGTACATCCCGAGCAAGCGCGCCCGGTATGGGGTCAAATTGTATAAGCTCTGTGAAAGGGCCACAGGCTATACGCACAAATTTCGGATCTATGAGGGAAAGATCAGACCCTGGAGCCGGTCGGTTGCCCTGACTACCTGGGGAGCAGTGGGAAGATAGTCTGGGACTTGGTGTCACCCTTATTCGGCAAGGGTACCATCTTTACGTGGACAACTTTTACACAAGTGTGGCCCTCTTCAAGCATTTGTTCCTAGAACAGATTGGCTGCTGCGGCACCAGCGCAACCTAGTCGCCGGGCTACCCCCAACGGCTTCTTACCACCCGACTTGCAAGGGGGCAGAGGGCTGCACTGTGTAATGACGAACTGCTCGCGGTGAAATGGAGAGACAAGCGTGACGTTTACATGCTCTCCTCCATTCACGCAGACACGACAGTACAAATTCAACGGGCAACCAGTGTCGTTGAAAAGCCCCTCTCAGTCCACGACTATAACCTCCACATGGGAGGGGTGGACTTCAACGACCAGATGTTGGCCCCTTATTTGGTTTCCCGAAAGACCAGACGCTGGTATAAAAAAGTGTCTGTTTATCTGATTCAATTGGCTCTATATAATAGTTACGTTCTCTACAGTAAGGCTGGGAGAACTGGATCTTTCCTAAAATTCCAGGAAGAGATCGTCGAGAACCTCCTGTACCCAGGAGGTTCCGTGGCCCCATCCACCAGTGTAGTTAGCCGTCTACACGAGCGGCACTTCCTAGCGTTGTGCCGGGTACCTCAAACCAACCGCCACCCCGAAAAAATGTCGTGTCTGTAGCAGGAGTGGAATAAGGCGTGACACCCGTTATTTCTGTCCTGACTGTCCTGACCACCCTGCCCTATGCCTTGGAGAGCGTTTCCGGAAGTACCACACTCAGGTACACTTAGGGACCTAGGGACAGCACTACACAGGTAGTTTTTTTTCCACTGAGGCTCTAGGGTCTCTCAGGACACTAGGTTTTGAGAGACCCTAACACATAGGGACGGTGCTGGTGTGCTACAGCAGAAGTGTGAAACGGTAGAAACCTCTCCTTTCACTTGGGATAACGCGTATAATGTACTTCGCACCATCTCTGTGTGATTTACACTTTACACATTGTCCCATGGGAAAGAAGAGGTTTCTGCTAGGAAAATAAAGAGTGAAATGGTAAAAAAAATAAAAAATTAAACAGGTAGCAAGAAAAAAATCTTGAGTTAGTTCAGGTTTTTATGTTCATGTTTTATAAAAGTTTTAAAATGTTCTGGTTTTATAAAGTTTGCAACGTTCAAGTCATGTGCCTGCTGCCTGTTTTTCTTCTTTTTTTTTTTTTTCCCCATAACCACCCTTTATTTTCCAGGTATACCAACAGACCAACGGACCAACCGACGAAAACGCCGCAGCACTGATGTGAATTCTGAGAGAAGCATTGCTGCTATCAGAAGACACGTGAAGTCAGTGTATGCGGCGCTGCAAGACGAGATTTCTCCTCTGCAGGACAGGTACGTTTGCCCTGGCATGTGAGCTGAGGAGAGGTGTTGGAGTTCATATGCTTTGGCAAACACTTTGTATCAAAAAATCTGGCAAAGATGTCTTCCTCCACACCGATGGATTGATCGATGTGAATGGAGAAATCACGTTTGCCAGGACATAGGAGCTGAGTGGGTATGGATGTTTGGGCGGAGCTCCTATGTCCTGGCAATCGCCAGGCCCCTCTTTTTTCTTGCATATTTTTGGCAGAGATTTTTCATCCACATCGATCGATGCGAATGAGGAAATCTGTGCCGTTCATTTTTTCTTTCAGCCCAGAGGCTGAACGGAAAAAAAATCTCATTACCTGTATGCTCCATATAAGGAGAATAGCAGAAACTCCTAATGCTGGCCATACGTGTAATGATTGCGGAGACCCTCAAAGGTCTGCCAGGGCAGTACAAAAACCTCACATGTGACCCCATTTCGGAAAGAAGACGCCCCAAGGTATTCGCTGAGGGGCATATTGAGTCCATGAAAGATTGAACTTTTTGTCACAAGTTAGCGGAAAGGGAGACTTTGTGAAAAAAAACTAAAAAAATCAAATTCCGCTAACTTGGGCAAAAAAAAAAATCTTCTATGAACTCACCATACCCCTCACAGAATACCTTGGGGTGTCTTCTTTCCAAAATGGGGTCACATGTGGGGTATTTATACTGCCCTGGCATTTTAGGGGCCCTGAAGCGTGAGAAGAAAAATGCGTAAAAATACCGTCCTAAAAGGTACTCATTAGATTTAGGGCCTAATTGCGCAACTTGGCTGCAAAAAAGTGGCACACATGTGGTATCTCTGTACTCAGGAGAAGTAGGGCAATGTGTTTTGGGGTGTACTTTTACATATACCCATACTGGGTGTGAAAATATCTCTGTAAATGACAACTTTTTAAAAAAATTATACAAAGTTGTCATTTACAGAGATATTTTTCACACCCAGTAGGGGTATAGGTAAAAATACGCCCCAAAACACATTGCCCTACTTCTCCCGAGTACGTCGATACCCCATGTGTGCCACTTTTTTGCAGCCAAGAAGCGCAAAGGGGCCCTAAATCCAATGAGTACCTTATAGGATTTCACAGGACATTTTTTACGCATTTGGATTCCAAACTGCTTCTGACGTTTAGGGGCCCCTAAAATGCCAGGGCAGTAAAAATACCACACAAGTGACCCCATATTAGAAAGAAGACACCCCAAGGTATTCTGTGAGGGGTATGGTGAGTTCATGTAAAAAGGTGACCACCAGCACTGCGCCTGCGTGAGATTTTCAGCGGCCGCCGAGAAGAAGATCGGGGATGTATTCCGGGCAGAGAGCGAATGTAGCCGGGGGGCGGAGCCGTAGCCTTGCCTCTGGGACGAGATTTCAGCTGCTGGAGGCGTTCTTTAGATTCAAATTTAGGCGGTCTGGGCACATCAGGGGGGCGTTCCTGGGCTCCTTGGAAGAGAAAAAACGCCCCTCTGGGCTCCTTACAGCCTAATTTACATAATGGATAAAGCGGTTTTTAACAGAAAATACAAGACACACGGAAAAAAGAACAACAGATCCGGACATAAGGTACTTTATTGCCCTAGGCTAAAGGAAAAAAACAATTTGTGGATAGCCAGGTGACAGATTCCCTTTAATGACAGCAATGAAATGCAGTGGAAAGTTTTTTTTGGGATTAAGTTAATTTTCATGGCAAAGAAGGACTATGCAATTCATCTGATCACTCTTCATAACATTCTGGAGTATATGCAAATTGCTATTATAAAAACTTAAGCAGCAACTTTTTCAATTTACAATATTTATGTAATTCTCAAAACTTTTGGCCACGACTGTATACACTTTACATGATACAGTAAATAAACTGCATTTGCTAAAACTATAATACCTCTTTGAATCCTCCAAAATAATAATCATTAATTTTGTCATACGCCTAGGTCTAGGACAGGGATCAGCAACCTCTCGAGCTCCAGCTGGTCAGAAACTACAACTCCCTGAAAGATTCATTCACTTCTAGGGGACTTAGCATAACAGCCAAGCATGTTTGCATGCTGGGAGTTGTAATTTCACACAGCAGCTGGAGTGTTGAAGGTTGCTGATCTCTAGTCTAGGAGATGGAGTTAGGCATAGCATTTGCACCATGCATACACTTGCCATATCCTGCTAGTATTAGGAAATTGTATATAAAATCATCTCCTGATGGCACCAGGTCCTGCTTATTTTAATATATCCTACACTGTCTTAGGCCTATTGCACATGAACATGTGCGCCCCGTGCCCATATTGCGGATCACATTTGCAGATCCGCAATACAAGGGCGTCATTCTGTGGCCATTCTGCATCATGGATGCGGACCCATTAATTTCAATGGGTCCGCAAATCCGGAGATGCGTAACGGTGCGGAGCGGAATGATGGAACAGAACACTACGGAGTGCTTCCGTGGGGTTCCGTTCCGTACTTCTGTCCCGCAAAAAGATAGAACATGTCCTATTTTTTTGCGGAACGGGCAGATCGCGGACCCATTCAAGTGAGTGGGTCCGCGATCCGCTGCGGCTGCCCCCCGGCTGGTGCTCGTGCATTGCGGGCCGCAGTTTGCGGCCCGCAGCACGGGCACGGGGCTCACACGTTCGTGTGAAAGAGGCCTTAGGGTTTATGCACACAACCGTATTTTAAAATAAATAAAAAGTTCTCTTCTACGTTGAGATGGTATCTTTTCAGCGCTGCTGATCTCCGTGTGAAGTGGGCACAGTTCACATTCGACAGTATTCAGCTTGACAAAGCAAATAGGCGAAACCTGGGTCAGATGGATCCATGAGCGTGGATGTTTGTTCAAAGCCTTTTTATTCACCTCTACCTTTAAAGATTATTTCTCTGGTGGATCTTCACTATGTGCACAAAACTCTAACCTCCGCAGAAGTATCGTTCGTGATAGGGCTACCCCTGCTGGAACTCGGATGTTTGGTTGCATGAGAGGAGCCTAATATTTCCTGACCTTACTTGATAGTCACCATCTACACCTGGCAGCACGCTCACCTTCATGAAATAAACCCAACCGTATTTTGCATTTGTGTCCGATCTGCATTTTTTCTGGACTGTACACACATTTCTATAGGTCCGGAAAAAAAAAAAAAAAAAAAGGACAACACATTCATTTGATGTCTGCATCTGTATGTCCATTCCACAATATAGAACATGTCCTTTTCCTGTATGTATTGCAGACAGGAATTGTCATTTCTAGTGATGGGAGTAAGGTTCTGTATTTTGTGGATCCGTGGTTTGTGGACAGCAATATGAACACGGTCGTGTGCATGACACCTGACAACTAAAGGAACTCAACCATTAAACAGAAAAGGACCTATATCTGCTGCACAAATGCCAGAAAAACACTACCAGTTAGGCATGTCCAAAAGTCCACTGAATATTTTCCAACTGCTCTGGGCATGACAAAATATGAAGTAGCATCTGGTCACAGCAGTAATTTCCTAGTGTCTGATATGTGGCTATGCCTAAGATCATGAAGATAAGCTAACATTAGAGATCCAGAGGCTACCACTATTGTATTCTGTCTAGACAATGCACAGCTTGAACTGCAGAACGATACATTTAGTGAACTTTGTACACTGAAACGTAGTAGCAATCTACCAGATATTTGTGCAGCTACTGTCATAAAATTAAAGGGTTATTATCAGTTCTCTGCCTCTTTATGGGTGGGGATAGGCCATAGCAGTGCATGGGAGCTTGACAAATGATTAGTACAGTTAAGTATGCTGTTTCAATAACTTTTTGGTCAGCTCCCATTCACTGCTGTGGGTGTTATGGAACAAGTGGGGAGCAACAGGCTTTCCATCTCGGCGATGAAAGTGTACCTGTCATTTCCATTTATTTTTTATATTGTGTAAGGACAGTCATTTCAACTATCTGTGTAATATACTTTATTAGAGCAATGTTATTATTTTTACTAGATAACTGCATGTAAAGTGTCAAATGCAAGTGTCAAGTGTCAAATTGCATTAGAGTCTATGAAAGAACCAATCTAATGATTGCTTGTTCAAGTTCCCTAGGGTGACTATTAAAAAGTGTAAAAAAATAAAAAAATATAAAAAATTACTTTACATTCCCCAAAATTAAAATAAAATGCATAAATAATTGATAAAATAAACATCATGGGTATCGCCGAGTGCAAAAACGCCTGTACTATTAAAATATGAAAATATTTATCCCAAATGGCGAAACGGAAAAAAAAGTAAAAAATGGCTGATTCGCTGTTTTTTGGTCACTTCACCTCCCACAAAAAACTGAATAAAAAGTGATCAAAAAGTCATATACACTCCACAATAGTATCAATAAAAAGTATATATTGCCCCCTGAAAAAAACTGAGCCCTAACACAGCTCTGTACACATAAAAATAAATGAAGTTATGGGAGTTAGAAAAAATATTTGTTTTTACCAAAGTTTTTTTTTTCTTCAGTATTTAAACACAAGAAAAACTACACATATCTAGTATCGTTGTAATCGTACATTACACCCCATTTGAAATTCTTTTTCCCGTTTCCCACTACATTGTATGCAATGTGGTGTCATTATAAAGTAATCTCATGTGAATGGAAAAATAAAAAAGTTATGGCTTTGGGAAGGCTGGGAGCAAAAAACAAAATTTAAAAAACGGAAAAAGGTTTTCCAGGACTTTAATACTGATGATACTCAGGATAGGTCATCAGTATCTGATAGGCAGAGGTCCGACACCTGGGAACAGCTGTTTGAGAAGGCACCTGCACTCCTGAGAGTGCCGTGGCCTTCTCCTTGCTCGCCCAGCACAGTGGCGTACATTGTATGCGGCTATGCTTGCTATTGCACTCAGCCCCATGAGGCTGAGCTGCAACTATGCCATGTGACCGGTAAACGTGTCATCACTGGCCTAGGAAACGCTGAGAGAAGGCCATGGCACTACTCTGAGCACCACTGTCTACACAGACAGGATCCGTTGTGCATCTCATTTTTCCTTCCTTCTGACAGATTAGAAGAAGGGTCAAATAAATGATGATGTCAACCAGGCCAAAAGGCAAAATAGTGGCCTAGTCATGAAGTGGGGAGGGTGGAAACAGCATGAGAAGTCAACAGTGTGGCCCTATGACATGGTGGTGAGGTGTAGGTAGCATGAGGAGGCCACAGAGTGGCACAATGACAGTGTGTAGGTGGCAGCAGCAGCATAAGGAGGCCACAGAATGGCACAATGATAGTGTGGAGGTGACAGCAGCATCAGGGGACCACAAAATGGCAAGGTGACATAGTGTGGAGGTGGCAGCAGAATGAGGAGACCACAAAGTGGCAAGGTGACATAGTGTGGAGGTGGCAGCATCAGCATCAGTTGGGCACAGAGTGCTACAATGGCAGTGTGGAGGTGGCGGCAGCATCAGGAAACCACAGAGTGGCAAGGTGACATAGTGTGAGGTGGTAGCAGCATCAGTAGGCCAAATATAAGTTGTCACGCCGGGAAAGATACAAGATACTATAGACACACAAGAAACAACAAACAAGCGTCTAGGCAAAAGCTGGGGATATTGGTCACCTCCTGACAAGATCCTATCAGCTGACCCTAGACTGCTGTGCACATGTTTAGACCCCAAAGGTGGGAATAAACGTGCCCCCATGCCAAAGACTGAATAAACCCTATAGTTTCTGAGATAGTGTACAAGGGGGAAAAAAGGCAGCCTGCTTCCTCTAATCCTGGAAGAAGCAGGTGTCTAACTAACAGCCTAGACAGTACACAAATGGAAACCACAAACACACTTATTTTTGAAGCAGAGCAGAAACAGCCATCCACCTTTCCTCAGAGTGAGAAAGAAGCTACAACCCGCAAAGGACACTGGGTAGGTGCGTGATTTAAACTTACACAAACGACCCCACCCAGTGCACCAGAAGGCAGGTACAGCTCACTCCAAGTAAACAGAAAACACTATACACGTGCTGCCAACCTGACAGACCTCCGCACCCCACCACAGCAGGGCATGACATAAGTGCAACGATAAACTGCAAATACATTTTTATTTTTCCACTAATACACGGCAAACTGCTCCGCAGAAGGGCAAATAAGACGTACTGTAGAAATATTTCCTTGTAATAAACCCTGTTAATGGCTGTATCAAACAGCACTTGCACCCCAAAAACAAGAACGGTTTGCTAGAATGACAGAGCTGTATAATGGCAATTTGGATCCCCAGTCAGTGTACCAAGGTGTATTAGGATTTTTACTATTACCCAGTTTGTAACTTCCCTTACTGAACCCTGTTCTACATAAATGCTGTGGAACGATTCCTCCCTATTCCTTCCCTGCCCTCATAAATCGTTTTTTCACGGCAATCGAGTCTTTCCTATCACTGTCCCTAGCGCCTGCAGACACGTCTCTCCCTACACTAAGTACACTGGTAAATGGCAAAATCTATGATGGCTGCCGCTATTTATAGGGCTGTGACATCATAGGGCTGGCTGGCTCCTAATTGGCTGCATACATGGCATTATGGGTGATCCCGCCTTCCCAGAGTTACTTTCTCCATGTCCTCACACTTGCAGCAGCCATTTTAGGAAAAAATGTGATTCGTTAACACAAAGCGTGAGGAAATTCGGCTTCGGTGCAAATCAAATTTTTCCTGAAATTCGGATCGAATTCCACTTTGTCAACTTCGATTCGCTCATCTCTATTCAAGTTGCATCTGTTTTGTTTTTTGCAGGCCCATTGTAACAATGCCTATTCTTGTCCGCAAAATGGACAAGAATAGGATATGTACACAAACCAACTGAAAGGTGGCATGAAGCAGGATGTGCTCAACCCAAAAATGCAGTTGTGCATATATATACAGGGGAGCAGATCCTGCACTTGTGGCCCGTTGCTAATGGTGATCCTCAGCAAAAATGCATACGGTGGAGGATGCCCGCAGCGGACCACAAGTACCACAATAGACATCCTACAGAAGATGGCAATTGTGTGGATGTAATAAGTAATATAACAATATAGCAATAACAAATGACAAAACAGGTGCACACAGCGGTCTTACTAAGCCCTCAAACTGATGTTAAAATTGAGAGATTAGTCAACATGTCCTGCAGTGGAGGACATGTCTTAAGCCAGAGCACCACGCCAAAGTTTCTCAAGTAGCTCGGGACCTAACACTCACCTACCTGTGCCATATGGGCAATACCAGGGGCCAGTGGGCAAAATTACAGTAATGTATTAGGCCGACTCGCAGCAGACTCCTCAGTTACCTCCAGCATGTAACCATGCCTGCAATGGGAGGAGGGAGAAGGCTGTGAGCCCCACCCAAGACTGGCTGATATGGCCCAGGCCTCACAGGTGCACCTAAATGTAGCCTGTGGATGGAAAACAGGCTACATTTACATGGGAGTTTATACACCTCCAAACAATTATATATACACAAACCAACTGAAAGGTGGCATGAAGCAGGATGTGCTCAACCCAAAAATGCAGTTGTGCATATATATAATAGGATATGCTCTATCTTTTTTGCGGCACTACAGAACGGATATATGGATGTGGTCAGAACACAGTGAAGTCTGCATTTTTTTCAGAACCGTTTAAATGAATGGGTCCACATCCATGTCCTCACAACTTGCAGCAGTCATTTTAGGAAAAAATGTGATTCATTAACACGAAGCGTGAGGAAATTCGGCTTCGGTGCAAATCAAATTTTTCCTGAAATTCGGATCGAATTCCACTTTGTCAACTTCGATTCGCTCATCTCTATTCAAGTTGCATCAGATCTTTTTTCTTGCAGGCCCATTGAACCAATGCTTATTTTTGTCCGCAAAATGGACAAGAATAGGATATGCTCTATCTTTTTTGCGGCACTACAGAACGGATATATGGATGTGGTCAGAACACAGTGAAGTCTGCATTTTTTTCAGAACCGTTTAAATGAATGGGTCCACACCCAATCCACGAAGAGGAGTGAAGGTGGCAGCAGCATTAGGAGGAGACCACAAAGTGGCAAGGTGACATAGTGTGGAGGTGGCAGCAGCATGAGGAGGCCACAGAGTGGCACAATGACAGTGTGGAGGTGGCAGCAGCAGCATCAGGAAGCCACAGAGTGGCAAGGTGAAAGAGTGTGTAGGTGGCGGCAGTATGAAGAGACCACAGAGTGGCACAATGACAGTGTGGAGGTGGCGGCAGCATCAAGAGACGACAGAGTGGCAAGGTGACATAATGTGGGGGTGGCAGCAGCATGAGGAGACCACAGAGTGGCAAGGTGACATAGTGTGGAGGTGGCAGCAGCCTCAGGAGGCCACAGATGGGTGCAACGAGGAATGGCAATTATATTTTTATTTCGCCACTAATACACGGCAAACAGGTCTTTAGAATATGTCATTGCACCGCAGAACATCAATTTGGCCCTCATTTTTTCCACTTTTCCACAACACAAAAGGCTTTTCAACAGATAAGTGGAACGATGAACGGCGAATATATTTTTATTTTGCCACTAATACGTGGCAAACTGGGCTTTTGAATGTATCACTGCACTGTAGAACGGCAATTAAGCCCTAATTTTTTCCCACTTTTACACAACACCAAAGGCTTTTTAACAGATAAGTGCAACGCAGACCAATGAATATATTTTTATTTCGCCACTAATACACAGCAAACTGGGCTTTAGAATATATCATGCACCGCACAAGGGCATATATATTTTTCTTTTGCCACTAATACACGGCAAAAAGGGCTTTACAACATATAACTGCACCGCAGAAGGGCAAATAAGATGTACTGTTGAAATATTTCCTTGTAATAAACCTGTTAATGGCTGTATCAAACAGCACTTGCGCCCCAATAACAAGAACAGTTTGCTAAAATGACATAGCTGTAAAATGGCAATTTGGATCCCCAGTCAGTGCACCAAGGTGTAATAGGATTGTTTCTATTACCCAGTTTGTAACTTCCCCACATAAATGCTGTGGAACAATTCCTCCCTATTCCTTCCCTGTACTTATAAATAGTTTTTTTCACCGCAATCCAGTCTTTCCTATCACTGCCCCTAGCGCCTGAAGACACGTCTCTCCCTACACTAAGTACACTGGTAAATGGCAAATCTAAGATGGCTGCCGCTATTTATAAGGCTGTGACATCACAGGGCTGGCTGGCTGCTGATTGGCTGCATGCATGGCATTATGGGTGATCCCGCCTTCCCAGAGTTACTTTTTCCATGTCCTCACATGTGTAGCAGCCATTTTAGGAAAAAATGTGATTCGTTACCACCAAGTGTGAGGAAATTCGGCTTCGATGCGAATCAAATTTTTCCTGAAATTTGGATCGAATTCCACTTCGTCAACTTCGATTTGCTCATTCATGTTGCATCTGTTTTTTTTTTTTTTGCAGACCCATTGTAACAATGCTCATTCTTGTCCGCAAAATGGACAAGAATAATATATGTTCTATCTTTTCTGCGTCACTACAGAACAGATATATGGATGTGCTCAGCACATGGTGAGGTCTGCATTTTTTCGGAACCGTTGAAATTAATGGGTCCACACCCAATCCACAAAAAATACGGATTGGATGCAGACCAGATTTTCAGTTGCTAAATTTTCTGCCACAAAATGTGGTGCGTGTGAAGACAGTTTTTTTAATGCAGTTTTTGAAGCTAAAGCCAGGAGTGGATTGAAGAAAGTGGAGAAGTTGTTTCTGTTCTTAATATTTTCTCTCCTCCTATGAGCCATACCTGATTTTGAGTTAAAAAACTGCATCAAAAAGACTGAACGTGTGTCATCACTCCAACTCATTTGCAGAGACTTACTTAACCCTTTAATGAACGTGCTTTTTTCTTAAAGAAAAAAGTCTGGTAGCATGTTTGGCTGGTTTCACATCTGCGTTGTGAACTCCGCCACTATGTCTGTTTCAGTCAGTGTATCCACTATATATGTCGGCTTTGGCCAGAAAAAAAATACATGGAGCATTTTTGTCTAGCGAAAAGTTGACATATATGCCAGAAAGCGTCTGGGTCCCCTTACAGTGAATGAGGATTGTTTATTTGCTCAAATCCCACTCTCCTGACACAAAGTGTAACATAACGTGAAATTCTAAAGATTTGAGAATGAATAAACTTACGTAGGCCAAGTGAATAAATATATTTACTAAATGTGATTAAATATACGATAACACAAACAAATCACATACAGAATAATAAAAAGTAAATAAACATCACTAGCCTAAATATAGGGTATGGATCCGGTTGATCATGCTAAAAACCTGTGTTATAACACATGACCTACACCCCAGGGTGTACAACAGATAGGGAAAATCAATACTTACATCCTACCTAGGGTGAAGTTCCTGGTCGAATCCCAATTTTTTGTTAGTGCATACCACAGTTATTTCCATCAGCCTCTCCTCCAGTGTGCATCACGCAAGTTTCTGAGATCACTCAGGAATGTGATCTTATCAGCACAATTGGGGATGGGTACTATTTCTAACCCACTACATTACAAGGGAAACTTTATTATACAGGTTATTAAAGGTAATATAAAAGACAGGAGTGTAATAATATTACAGGCTACAGCTACTAGAGAGGTGTCGTTGATTCAGGGAGTTATTCTGATTGCCTGATTGGAGTCGGGAAGGATTTTTTTTCCCCTTAAGTGGGGAAAATTGGCTTCTGCCTCACAGTTTTTTTTTGCCTTCCTCTGGATCAACTTGTAGGAAACAGGCCGAACTGGATGGACAAATGTATTTTTTCAGCCTTATAAACTATGTTACTATGTTACTATGTGTGAGGGTTTGCTTTTTTACAGACAAGCTACATATGCCCTTTTGGATCACAAATTTTTATTGTTGGCATTATGGCATTCACCGTACAGGATAGATAATATTAGATTTTAATTTTCAAGAGGAAGAAGAAAGACACCAGACCCAATAATGAAGACAAGCATAAGGCCACTATCAAAGCAACCTGGGCTTCCCTAACACCTCAGCAGTGCCACAGGCTGATCACCTTCATGCAATGCTGCATTGATGCAGTAATTAATGCAAAAGGAGCCCGGACCAAGTATTGAGTGTATATATTGTACATACTTTTCAGTAGGAAAACATTTCTGTATTAAGAATCATTTTTTTAAATTGGTGTTATATAATTAAATTTTGAGATACTAACTTTTGGGTTTTCATTAGCTGTAAGTCATAATCATTGACATTGGGAGGGACCGTGACAGCTACCTGTTTAGATAATAGTTTTGGAGTAAAGCATAGTATTTAAGTAATATGAACTGGGATTATATGGAGATAAGAATGAGTAACTGAAGGCTACCTGTTGAAGTGTGATCTCTTGAAAAAGACCTTAATGGTGAAAGTGTTGAGATATTACTGTGGAATATTAATAATTAAGATAGATCAGGTGTTTTTATATTGTCTGACCAGCCACACCCACACATCAAGTGAACTTGAGCGAGGGTAAGCCATCAATATCCAAAGGCTGGTGACCCCTTTAAGGGCAGACATTTTAAACAGTTTAGGGTACTTTCACACTAGCGTTTTGGATTCCGTTTGTGAGATCCGTTTCAGGGCTCTCACAAATGGTCCAAAACGGCTCAGTTAAGCCCCAATGCATTCTGAATGGATAAGGATCCGTTTAGAATGCATCACTTAGGCTCCGTTCCGCCTCTATTCCGTTTTGGAGACGGACACCAAAACACAGCTTTCAGCATTTTGGTGTTCGTCTGAAGAGGCGGAGCCTAACGGATCCGTTTTGAATTACAATGTAAGTAAATGGGGACGGATCAGTTTTCAATAACACAATATGGTGCATTTGAAAACGGATCCGTTCTCCATTGATTTTCAATGTAATTCAAAACAGATCCGTTTTGGACTTTGTCATTTTTCTTTGAAACTAATGCAAACGGATCGGTTCTGAACGGATATAAACGTTTGCATTATAGGTGCAGATCTGTCTGTGCAAATAAACAGAGGGATCCGCATCTCTGCTTCTCCCCATCCCATCCAGCTGCTGAACAATGTGTGAAACTGGCTGTGCAACTAAATACTGGCACACAGTAAGTTAAAAAAGATACATGCAACTATTTTTTGGATTATTTTTTTGTCACACCCCTACTGGAGTGAGTTTGTGATTGTAAAACGAATTAACTAACTAAGGCATCTTTCACACTTGCGTTGTGTGGATCCGGCGTGCACTTCCGTCCCGCTGGATCTGTCACAACGCATGACAACTGAAAGCATTTGTAGACGGATCCGGATTGCGGATCCGTCTACAAATGCATTGCAAGTGCAGATCCGTCTCTCCGTTTGCCATGCGGAGAGACGTATCCGTCTTGTATTTTTTTCACATGCTGCGGTTTTATCTCAGTTTTATCTCAGTCCTGAAAAGTCAAAAAGACTGAACTGAAGACATCCTGATGCATCCTGAACGGATTTCTCTCCATTCAGAATGCATTGGGATAATCCTGATCAGTATCTTTCCGTCCTAGAGCCCCGAGGACGGAACTCTAGGACGGAAAGTAAAAGCGCTAGTGTGAAAGCACCCTAAAGTTCCGTCCTCGGGGCTCTAGGACGGAAAGATACTGATCAGGATTATCCAAATGCATCCTGAATGGAGAGAAATCTGTTCAGGATGCATCAGGATGTCTTCAGTTCAGTACTGAGACGTTTGTTGGCCGTAGCAAAATCCGCAGCATGCTGCAGATTTTGCTCCGGCCAAAAATCCTGAAGGCATGCCGGAAGGACGGATCCGGAATTAATGCCCATTGAAAAGCATTAATCCGGATCCGGCTTTAAGCTAAACGTCGTTTTGGCGCATCTCCGGATCCGACGTTTATCTTTTGTGAATGGTTACCATGGCAGCCAGGATAAAGTCCCGGCTGCCATGGTAAAGTGTAGTGGGGAGGCAGGGGAGAAGTATACTTACCGTCCGTGCGGCTCCCGAGTCCCGGGGCGCTCCACAATGACGTCACAGCGCCCCATGAGCATGGATCACATGATCGCATGGATTACGTGATCCATGCGCGCGGGGCGCTCTGACATCATTGTGGAGCGCCCCGGGAGCCTCACGGACTGTAAGTATCTGCTCCCCTGGCTCCCCACTACTTACTATGGCAACCAGGACTTTAGTAGCGTCCTGGCTGCCATAGTAACACTAAAAGCATTTTGAAGACTGATCAGTCTTCAAATGCTTTAAGTTGTCTTACGTTGTGACGGATCCGGCGGGCATTTCCAGCGACGTGCACGCCGGATCCACACAACGCAAGTGTGAAAGGGGCCTTTGATGGCAAAAAACTGCATGCAGTACTTTTGTTCCCATCTAAAAAAACGGATCTCAGGTGGTAATGTCTCAAATGGATGACAACTGATGCAACAGGATCCGTTTTTTTACTGGATCCTGTAAAAAAACGGATCCTATGCAATCCTATGCATAACTGATGCAACAGGATCCATTTTTTTACAGGATCCTGTTTTTTTTTTCTCTCTCTCTTCTTCTGACGCATCAGAAGAACAGAAAGCTAAACGGTGATGTGAATGCACCCTAACTAAACTAAACTGGAGTAAGTGCCGGAAAAATGTGCTAGATTTTTATATAAGAAAGCTCAAAAAGTAGCAAAGCCTATTTTGAACTTTTTAAAGACAGATATTCACTTGGACACTGAAGTATCTATGAACAGGCTCGAACTGGCCCACCGGGGAGCTGGGGAAATCCTCGGTGGGATCCGGAACCAGCAAGTGAGCTTCTTTGCTTAGAAGCTGTGTGTGATAAGCTCCGCCCCTTGTACACAGTAGGATGCATGCTGCCTGCGATTTATCTTAAATGAGAAGAAGGGCTCCACACTAGAGCTGATTCTTGGCTAGACATTTTGCCGCAATTTTAAGTAAATTATATCATTTGGAAACAGTTTTACTCTGACCAGGAGTGCTGATTGGACAAAAACCTGGGGACGGATCAGTTTTCAATAACACAATATGGTGCATTTAAAAACGGATCCGTTCTCCATTGATTTTTTATGTAATTCAAAACAGATCCGTTTTGGACTTTGTCATTTTTCTTTGAAACTAATGCAAACGGATCGGTTCTGAACGGATATAAACGTTTGCATTATAGGTGCAGATCTGTCTGTGCAGATAAACAGAGGGATCCGCATCTCTGCTCCTCCCCATCCCATCCAGCTGCTGAACAATGTGTGAAACTGGCTGTGCAACTAAATACTGGCACACAGTAAGTTAAAAAAGATACATGCAACTATTTTTTGGATTATTTTTTTTGTCACACCCCTACTGGAGTGAGTTTGTGATTGTAAAACGAATTAACTAACTAAGGCACCTTTCACACTTGCGTTGTGTGGATCCGGCGCGCACTTCCGTCCCGCTGGATCTGTCACAACGCATGACAACTGAAAGCATTTGTAGACGGATCCGGATTGCGGATCCGTCTACAAATGCATTGCAAGTGCAGATCCGTCTCTCCGTTTGCCATGCGGAGAGACGTATCCGTCTTGTATTTTTTTCACTGTTTTAAAGGTCTGCGCATGCGCACACCTGAAGGACGGATCCGTCCTTCAGTCTTTTTTTAATGCGGATCCGGCCCCAATGTAAGTCAATGGGACTTAAGGCCTGATCAGGCGTTCAGTCATGTGTTCAGGCTTTTCAGGACGGAGATAAAACCGCAGCATGCTGCGGTTTTATCTCAGTCCTGAAAAGTCAAAAAGACTGAACTGAAGACATCCTGATGCATCCTGAACGGATTTCTCTCCATTCAGAATGCATTGGGATAATCCTATGCAATCCTATGCATAACTGATGCAACAGGATCCATTTTTTTACAGGATCCTGTTTTTTTTTTCTCTCTCTCTT
Organism: Bufotes viridis; assembly: GCA_033119425.1. Taxonomy (NCBI): domain Eukaryota; kingdom Metazoa; phylum Chordata; class Amphibia; order Anura; family Bufonidae; genus Bufotes; species Bufotes viridis. The sequence goes on along the minus strand of CM065590.1, from coordinate 372,332,581 downwards.
CTTCTGACGCATCAGAAGAACAGAAAGCTAAACGGTGATGTGAATGCACCCTAACTAAACTAAACTGGAGTAAGTGCCGGAAAAATGTGCTAGATTTTTATATAAGAAAGCTCAAAAAGTAGCAAAGCCTATTTTGAACTTTTTAAAGACAGATATTCACTTGGACACTGAAGTATCTATGAACAGGCTCGAACTGGCCCACCGGGGAGCTGGGGAAATCCTCGGTGGGATCCGGAACCAGCAAGTGAGCTTCTTTGCTTAGAAGCTGTGTGTGATAAGCTCCGCCCCTTGTACACAGTAGGATGCATGCTGCCTGCGATTTATCTTAAATGAGAAGAAGGGCTCCACACTAGAGCTGATTCTTGGCTAGACATTTTGCCGCAATTTTAAGTAAATTAGATCATTTGGAAACAGTTTTACTCTGACCAGGAGTGCTGATTGGACAAAAACCTGTCAATCAATAGCACTGACAGGATCTCCTCCAAGGAGGCAGCTCTGCTAGAAGGACTGCTGCCTGTGTGATCAGTCTGGAGCCCATCTCTGCTGCTGCGAGGAGGAGGAGCCTGGCTCAGGACCTGGGGACACAACTAGCAACACAGAGGGCCATGAGGTGAGGAAGGAATCTACATGTATTGTAATTGGTTTAAAAAAGTGCCTGCATGTATGACAGTGTGTGTATGTAAGAGTACATGCAAGTATGACAGGAATTGTAGGAAAGGGTGTCTGCATGTATGACAGTGTGTGTATGTAAGAGTGCCTGCATGTATGACAGTGTGTATATGTAAGAGTACCTGCATGTATGACAGTATGTGTATAAAAGGGTGCCTGCATGTATGACAGTGTGTGTATGAAAGGGTGCCTGCATGTATGACAGTGTGTGTATGAAAGGGTGCCTGCATGTATGACAGTGTGTGTATGTAAGAGTTCCTGCATGTATGACAGTGTGTGTATGTGAGAGTACATTCTTGTATGACAGTGTGTGTTTATAAGAGTACCTGCATGTATGACAATGTGTGTATGAAAGGGTGCCTGCATGTATGACAGTGTGTGTATGAAATAGTGTCGGCATGTCTAGAAGTATGTGTGTAAAAGAGTTCTGTTGCTCTATCTATGCACAGAGCTTGCTTCTGTTACCTTATCTAAGTACAGAGCTTGGTATTGTTATGGTATCTAAGTAATGAGCTTGAAGGGGGTGCCTAAGTTCACACTTTTGAGGCAAAACTACAGGGATGCTGTTAAAATAAAAAAAGGGGGGGGGGGGGGGGGACACAAACTCACCATCCTGATCACTATTTCATCCAGCACCAATATTTCTCTCCGTCGGGCTCCAGCTGGGACATAATGTTTTGGCTGCCCCGGTAAAATGCATGTGTACCACACCTGACTGCTGTAGCTAATCACTGGCCTCAGTGGTGTATAGAACCAAGGCTACTAATTAGCTGCATATATGTGCTATTACACTACAGCTTTCTAGATAAAGGATTATTTTAAAGAATGTTGATGCAAATCAGTAAACCCCCTTAAGTGTCAATATTTATATGAAACTATAGGGTGGGCCCCTAGAGTCACTTCTACTAGTGGTCCCTTGGCACCCCAGTCCGACACTGTCTATGAACACTGTGGTAAGGTGCAAGGTGTCATATGTGATGGCAGGTACGTGTCACCGAGGTTGCTGGCCTCGGTGAGGTGAGAGCCGGGTTTTTGTCTGCAGCAGCTAGTGCTGTTTGACTTTGTTAAATAGCATGGCTGCAAAGCCGATCCGGGCCGGCTCTTACTGGGAGCAGCTAAAGAGTAGGGTGGGTGGCTGCTCCCCACGGTCCAGTCCATGTTTTGGGCTGGATATAAAACGCAGCCAGCAGCTGTGTCTGGGGAGTGTGATTATCCTGGAGCTGCTAACAGGGCTGGGAGTTCTCTGTCCAGGAGGAAAGAGCTCAGTAAGGAGGTATTTTGTTCCTGGTTACCTGAAGCTGGATTCTCCTGCGGCTGGGCCGACAGCGTGGTGCGAACCTGCACCTACACCTCCCAGGTGACTGAACCTGTGTTGGACTGTTTTTGTTTGGCTACGTTATTTCCGTTGTGTGTGAACTGTCACCAAGAGACTGTTTTTCATTTTGTGTGCAAGTGTGAATAAAACACTGTTTGTTGCACAATCTGGACTCCTTGTTTTGCCTCTAAACTGCACCCGCACCGCTGTCTACCAGAGCGACTCCCCACATTTGGTGTCGGATGCGGGCATGCGCAGTGAGGCTGGCGTGAACGCCGAACTTTGTTTTTGCTGAGAAAAAGTGAATGTCCTATATTAAGCCGGCAAAGTTGCAGCCTGTGATCCCCGACAAAATGGAGGCGGCTGTGAAAGCCCTCATAGAGGCTAACGTGCAGCAGCGGGAGACCAACCAGCTACTGCTACAGCACGTGATGGCGTTGCAAGCGGCAGGAGCGTCCCACCGCGCCCATGATGCCCGGAAAGCTGTCCGTGCCGCGATCCCTAAGATGACCCCTCGGATGATGTGGAGACCTATCTGGCGGTGTTCGAGAAGGTGGCCGTGAGGGAGAAATTACCCCGAGAACAGTGGGCAGAGGTCGTCGCTCCGTTCCTGGCGTCTGGACCCCAGCAAGTATTTTTGACCTCCCAGATGACCAAGCAGCTGACTACCCAACTGTGAAAGGTGAGATCCTGGCAAGACTGGGGGTGAATGTTTTGGTCCGGGCTCAGCGTGTCCACCAGTGGGACTTTAACGTGGCTGAACCCGCCAGGCCACAATACTATGACTTGCTACAACGGTTGCAAAAATGGCTGCAGCCAGACATACTGACTCCCACTGCTATGCTCGACCGTCTGTTAGCCGATGTCTTCTGGAGGGCTTTGCCTTACCCTCTCCAGCACTGGGTCGGCCAGGTATCGCCCACCAATGCCCTGGAGATAGTCGACCTGGTGGAGCGGTACGAGGCCACCAGAAACCTGCAGGGGAGTCTTGCTGGGAAGGGGTCAGTCAAACCCCGGAGGCCTCTGCCCCAGTTCCGACGTCCGGCGACAGAGCGGCCTGTACGGAAGATACCCCCTGCGAGTCCGCCTCCCGTGGTATGCTGGAGGTGTCAGGAGCCAGGCCACATCAGGGCCGACTGTCCGCATCGGGATGAGCCGATGGAGGTGAACTATGGGGGTCGCCACTCCTTGTATGCACGGAAGCTGTGCGCAACTGGCACCCGTGAGGTGCAAGACCATAACCACCTGTGTCAGGTAGAGGTGGGAGATTCGCTGGCGGTGGCTCTGCTGGACTCCGGGAGTTTAGTCTCCTGGTAAGGGCTGCCCTTGTACGGCCTGTGGAGTATACTGGCCGTAAAGTCGGGGTCCTGTGCATCCACGGAGACCTGAAAGACTACCCCACTGCACTAGTGACTTTGTCCACAGCGGCTGGTAGGTGGACCCACGAGGTGGCTGTCGCTACTAAACTCCCACATGAACTAATACTTGGGAGGGACTTCCCGGTTTTCCGGCGCTGTGGCCGGCAATAAAGGTATCTGAGGGACCCGAGACAGGGGTGACCCTAGTAGAGTGGCCTGATACCGCTGGAAGGCCAGAACCCTGGGAGCCCGAGTCTGAAGGGCCGGGCGGTAGGGGTGACCACTGCTCCAGCGGTAGAGGGGGAGACAACCCCACTGAGTGTAATGGTGGGAGACACGGAGGACTTGCCACCGGGACCTGAGTTGGCAGACCTCAATGTCTCCGGGGAAAATTTTGGGACCGCACAACACCGGGACCAAACCCTAACCAGGGCCTGGGAGAATGTGCTGGAAATTGATGGTAAACCCCAGAAACCAGGGGCTGAATTAATGTTCCCACGATTTATTGTTCTACAGGATATGTTGTATCGGGTGAACCAAGTCCGAGGTGAACCTGTTGAACAGTTGGTGGTGCCCACAGCGTATCGCAAGCTTGTCATGGAGCTTGCCCACCAACATGTTCTTGGGGGACACCTGGGGTGGCAGAAAACCCAGGACCGCATACTGCAGCGGTTTTATTGGCCCAGTGTGTTCAAGGAGGTAGAAAATTATTGTAAGTCCTGTCCAACCTGTCAGATAACTAGCCCCCAGCCTCATTTCCGTAGTCCTCTGGTACCTCTGCCAATTATTGAAGTACCGTTTGAGCGAATCGCTATGGATTTAATTGGGCCTGTACCAAAGTCTGCCAGGGGCCACCAACACATTCTGGTAGTTCTCGACTATGCCACTCGGTATCCGGAGGCGGTGCCCCTGCGACATACCTCAGCTAGGCTCATTGCCAAAGAGTTAATGGAGATGTTTTCCCGTGTGGGCCTGCCAAAAGAGGTTCTGACAGACCAAGGGACCCCTTTTATGTCCAAAGTAATGAAGGAACTGTGTAAATTGTTGCGTATAAAGCAGTTACGGACGTCCGTTTACCATCCGCAAACAGACGGTCTTGTTGAGAGGTTTAACCAAACTCTAAAAAATATGTTAAAAAGGGTGGTGTCTAGAGATGGGAAGGACTGGGACCTGCTTCTGCCCTATCTCATGTTCGCAGTGCGAGAGGTACCCCAGGCCTCTACTGGGTTCTCGCCCTTCGAACTGCTTTATGGCAGACACCCTCGGGGCCTGTTGGATATCGCCAAGGAAGCATGGGAACAACAGCCTGTCCCCCACAAAAGTGTCATTGAGTATGTCACCCAGATGCAGGAACGGATAGAAAGGGTGTTGCCGCTGGTCCGGGAGCATATGGAGGCAGCACAACAAGCCCAGAGTAGGGTGTATAATCGTCACGCTCGGGTACGGGGCTTCAATCCGGGAGATCGGGTTTTGGTTCTGGTACCCACCCTTGACAGCAAATTCCTAGCTAGGTGGCAGGGCCCCTATGAGGTGATCGAGAAGTAGGGAAGTAAATTACAAAGTACACCAGCCAGGCGGCGCAAGCCGGAGCAGGTGTACCACGTGAATTTACTTAAGCCGTGGAAAGATAGGGACACGGCCGACGACCACAGCCCCGGCCAGGGCTTCTAGGTGAAAAGGGTCCAGCCCCACAGTTCGAGGCCTGTGAAGCAGTAACCACGGTAAAAATTGCAGACAGCCTGTCTTCCAAACAAGTTCAGGAAGTCAGGGAGTTCATCAGTCGGAACACGGATGTGTTCTCGGACCTCCTGGCCGCACGTCTCTCATCCAACATGACATCGCCACTGAGCCTCAGGCCAAGATCCGGTTAAAACCATACCGGGTACCCGAGGCTCGGCGACGGGCCATCGCGGAGGAAGTACAGTTAATGTTGAAGCTCGAGGTCATTGAGGAGTCGAAAAGTGAGTGGGCCAGTCCCATAGTCCTAATACCCAAGCCGGATGGGACGTTGCGGTTCTGCAACGACTTTCGCAAGTTAAATGAAGTATCCAAGTTTGACGCGTATCCCATGCCCCGAGTAGACGAGCTGGTTGAAAGTTTAGGACAAGCCCGTTATTTTTCTGTGCTGGACCTCACTAAAGGGTACTGGCAGGTACCCTTAACGGAGTCGGCTAAGGAAAAACCGCATTTGTTACCCGCAGGGCCTGTATCACTACAAGGTGTTACCCTTTGGCCTGCATGGCGCCCCGCCACTTTCCAAAGGTTAATGGACATAGTGCTGCGACCACATCGTCGGTACGCCTCGGCCTACTTGGATGATGTAGTCATCCACAGCACCGACTGGGAAAGCCATTTACCCAAGGTGCAGGCGGTAGTGGATGCCCTGAGGAAAGCCGGACTGACCGCTAACCCAAAGAAGTGCTCCATAGGGTTAGAGGAGACAAAATATCTGGGATATGTAATTGGGCGGGAGTCATCAAACCTCAGGTAACTAAGGTAGAGGCCATTCGTAACTGGCCCCGACCGGTCACCACCAGGCAGGTAAAGTCGTTCCTGGGGATTGTAGGTTACTACATGAGGTTTGTGCCCCACTTTGCCACAATAGCAGCGCCATTGACAGACCTGTTGAAGGGGCGAAAGTCTGGGAGGGTTAGCTGGAGTGAGAAGGCGGAGGAGGCTTTCTCCGCGTTGAAGTCGGCCCTGTGTGGGTCCCCGGTTTTGGTGACACCCGACTTCAACAAGGAGTTTGTCGTACAGACCGACGCCTCGGAGGTAGGCCTCGGTGCGGTACTGTCGCAGGAGGTCAACGGGGAAGAACATCCCGTTGTCTTCCTGAGCCGTAAGCTCAGTCCCGCCGAGTCCAGGTATAGTATAGTGGAGAGGGAGTGCCTGGCTATCAAGTGGGCACTCGAATCTCTCCGCTACTACCTGTTAGGGAGGAGGTTCCGTCTGGTGACCGACCATTCCCCCTCAAATGGATGAGTCAGGCCAAGGAGAGGAATGCTCGGGTCACTAGGTGGTTCCTATCTCTTCAAAATTTCAAGTTTTCCGTGGAACACAGGGCAGGCCGCTTGCAGGGCAACGCAGATGCCCTGTCCCGCGTCCACTGCCTCACGTGTGTTCACCCCTCAGGGTTGAACAAAGGGGGGTATGTGGTAAGGTGCAAGGTGTCATATGTGATGGCAGGTACGTGTCACCGAGGTTGCTGGCCTCGGTGAGGTGAGAGCCGGGTTTTTGTCTGCAGCAGCTAGTGCTGTTTGACTTTGTTAAATAGCATGGCTGCAAAGCCGATCCGGGCCGGCTCTTACTGGGAGCAGCTAAAGAGTAGGGTGGGTGGCTGCTCCCCACGGTCCAGTCCATGTTTTGGGCTGGATATAAAACGCAGCCAGCAGCTGTGTCTGGGGAGTGTGATTATCCTGGAGCTGCTAACAGGGCTGGGAGTTCTCTGTCCAGGAGGAAAGAGCTCAGTAAGGAGGTATTTTGTTCCTGGTTACCTGAAGCTGGATTCTCCTGCGGCTGGGCCGACAGCGTGGTGCGAACCTGCACCTACACCTCCCAGGTGACTGAACCTGTGTTGGACTGTTTTTGTTTGGCTACGTTATTTCCGTTGTGTGTGAACTGTCACCAAGAGACTGTTTTTCATTTTGTGTGCAAGTGTGAATAAAACACTGTTTGTTGCACAATCTGGACTCCTTGTTTTGCCTCTAAACTGCACCCGCACCGCTGTCTACCAGAGCGACTCCCCTCAACACATAGAGTAAAACTTCAGCACACCATCAGATGTAGCGTCATCAGTGCATTATTTTTATTTGTTTTTTCTTCCAAAGCAACTTAAGTGCATGTGTGACGTTTCAGTCTATCAAGACCTTTATCAAACACTAAAATGAAAATGTAGTAGATATTCAGAAAGTTTACAGAGAATTTCACGGACAGTTGGAAATCATGTATATACAATAATCAGGTTATGCAATAATTGAATCATCTGGATGTAACAAGCTGCTTAAATCTCCCACAAGTGACCCCATTTTGCAAAGAAGACACCCCAAGGTATTCCGTTAGGGGCATGGCGAGTTCACAGAAAAAAAAATATTTTGGCACAAGTTAGCGGAAATTGATATATATATATTATATATATATATATATATATATATATATATATATTTTTTTACAAAGTCTCATATTCCACTAACTTGTGACAAAAAATAAAATTTTACATGACCTCACCATACCCCTCAGCGAATACCTTGGGGTGTCTTCTTTCTAAAATGGGGTCACATGTGAGGTTTTTGTACTGCCCTGGCATTTGAGGGTCTCCGCAATCATTACACGTATGGCTAGCATTAGGAGTTTCTGCTATTCTCCTTATATTGAGCATACGGGTAATGAGATTTTTTTTTTCCGTTCAGCCTCTGGGCTCAAAAAAAAAAAAAAAAATGAACGGCACAGATTTTTTTATTCGCATCGATCAATGTGGATGAAAAAATCTCTGCCAAAATCAGTGACTGCAGTGGGCTGGGCGCTAACTACCTAACAAGTAGCTAACTAACTGGCGGTGATAAGGGACCCTTATGCCCCATTCACACGTCCGCAATTCTGTTTGCGGAACGGAATTGTGGACCCATTCATTTCTATGGGGACAGACTTTGTCCCGCTCGGATCCGGAATTGCGGATCCGCACTTCCAGGTCTGCACTTCCGTTCCGCAAAAATATAGAACATGTCCTATACTTGTCCGCAATTGTGGACAAAAAAAGGCATTTTCTATATAGTTCTGGCAATGTGCGGATCTGCAAAGTGTCCGTGTTTTGTGTCCGGTGTCCGTGTTTTGCAGATCCGCGGATCCGTGGCTCCACAAAACACATATGGACATGTGAATGTAGTCTTACAGGGGGGTGATCAGTGGCAGGGGGGTGATCAGAGAGTCTAGATGGGGTGATCAGGGGTTAACAAGGGGTTAATAATTGACAGGGGGGTGCTACTTTACATAGCTACCTGGTCCTCTGGTGGTCGATCCCAGTAAATGGGACCACCAGAGGACCAGGTAGCAGGTATATCAGACGCTGTTAACAAAACAGCATCTAATATACCTGTTTGATGCCTTTTATTTTAGATCTACAGCCTGCCAGCGATTGGTCATCGCTGGCAGGCTGTAGTATAACTTCTGAGACGCGATCCGCTGTGAACGCACGCGAGCGCGTGCGCGTTCACAGCAAATCTCGCCTCTCGCAAGATGACGCGCCGCCGCGTCAAAGAGGAACAGACCTGCCGCTGCCTGGACGCATCCCTGCGTTAGGCGGTCGGCAGGTGGTTAAAGTAAAATATTAATGGACATATATAGGCAGTATGGATAGCAAAAACAACCAGGCATGGGAGAGGAGATATAAATATACTGAATCTATGTGAAAATTATGACCTGGGCATTGGGCCTGATAAGTATTTAGTTCTAAGTGTAAATGTAAATCTGTAACATATGGAGTATGGATAAGGGATAAAAGAAAGTACATAGAAGTGAGACGAACAGAACAGGGAAAGGAGTACGTAAGGGATAGAGTAAGATGGGCAACCGGTCCATATAATTAACAAGTCTGTGAAATAAAAGTTAAATCATTAGTAAAATGGTACAAGGTGGAATAGTAACAAATACAGTTGTGTTCAAAATTATTCAACCCCCAATGCTGTAAAAGGTTTTAGGGAATTTAGTGTACATTTGTAATTGTGTTCAGAATGAAACTTTTTAAAGAACCAAATGCAACTAAAATGACATCAATTGTTTTTGTAATACAGTATTAAATGTTTTTTTTTGCGATTTCTTCATTGACACAATTATTCAACCCCTTAACCCCTTAAGGACGAAGGGCGTACATGTACGCCCTTGCGTCCTGGTACTTAAGGACCAAGGGCGTACATGTACGCCCTGTGAATTTCCGATCACCGCTGCGCACGTGGCGGTGATCGGAACAAGATGCCTGCTGAAATAAATCAGCAGGCATCTTGGCACAATGCCCAGGGGGGACTGTGACCCCCCCATGTCGGCGATCGCAGAAAACTGCAGGTCAATTCAGACCTGCGGTTTTCTGCGGTTCCGGGTCATTCGAGTCTCAGGTGACCCGATAACCCGGAACAGGATGGTGATCAGTGGTGCTATAATACACCACCAATCACCATCCTTACCGTTGGCCACAAATCGCCCTGATTGGCTGTGCAGGGGGGCGGCGGCAGACGCTAACTGCCGGAGCTTCTCCCCCCTGCACACTGCCTGTCGTGACGTCGGAGGATCCAGACGCCCGTCGCCCCAGCAGGACCCATCGCACCCCAGAAGGACCCCAGGAGGACCCCAGGAAGACCCCAGAAGGACCCCATCCCACCCAGCAGACCCCCGATCAGCCCCAGCAGCTCACCCAGCCACCGACAGCCCCAGCCATCCACAGCCCCAGCCATCCAGCGTTCCAGCCCCAGCCAGCCCCAGCAGCAGCATCTAAGTAAGTGCACCTGGGTGTCTGGGGTCCCCTGTAGACTATTTCAGTTTTTTTTTCAGTAACCCACTTGTGAATCTGATGGTGGAGCAGACAAATCTGTATGCCCAACAGTTCGTCGCTCAGCACCCAGGCTCTTTTTTGGCCAAGCCCGGTGGCTGGACGCCAGTCAGTGCAGCCGAAATGAGGATGTTTTGGGGCCTCGTGCTGCACATGGGCCTGGTCAAAAAACCAAGTGCCAGGCATTACTGGAGTGGGGACGTCCTCTACCAGACCCCACTGTACAGTATGGCTATGGCACGTACCCGGTTTGAGGCCATACTGAAATGTCTGCATTATGCAAATAATGCAGCATGTCCCCCCGAGGTGATCCTGCCTATGACCGGCTGTACAAGATACGGCCGATCATAGATCACTTTGGGGCCGCATTTGCGCAGGCCTACGTACCTGGAAGGGAGGTCGCGGTTGATGAGTCTCTCGTTGCTTTCAAGGGGAGACTCATTTTCCGCCAATACATTCCCAGCAAGCGAGCGAGGTATGGCGTGAAACTATACAAAATTTGTGAGAGTACCTCAAGGTACACTTACAAATTTCGTGTTTATGAGGGACGAGATTCCCGTATTCAACCCCCAGAATGTCCCCCCACTCTGGGTGTTAGCGGGAAACTTGTGTGGGACCTTGTGCACCCACTGCTGGATAAGGGTTACCATCTGTACGTGGATAACTTTTATACCAGTATTCCCTTGTTCCAGGCCCTCTCCGCCAGATCCACGTTCGCTTGTGGGACCATGCGGAAAAATCATCGCGGCCTCCCTACCCACCCCCTCCAGGTACCTATCCCCAGGGGTGAGACCCGTGCCCTTACCAGCGACAACCTGTTGCTGGTCAGATATAAGGACAAGAGGGATGTCCTTATGCTGACCACAATCCATGGTAATGGCATCACCCCAGTCTCTGTGCGAGGAACCGCGGCAACGGTCCTCAAACCCGATTGTATCGTCGACTACAATCGGTATATGGGAGGAGTTGATCTATCTGATCAAGTCCTCACACCATATAATGCCATGCGCAAAACCCGGGCATGGTACAAAAAAGTTGCGGTCTACTTGGTACAGGTTGCCTTGTACAACGCTTTTGTTCTATGCCGATGCGCTGGCAGCACAGAGACTTTCCTCCAGTTCTATGAGGCAGTCCTCAAGGACCTGATCTTTTCAGACCGGGAAAGAGCAGGTCGGAGTACCTCGGGAATTGGAGGCGCCCAGGTCGTCCCTGGCCAACATTTTCCAGGTGTGGTCCCCCATACTGGGAAGAAGGGACGAACCCAAAAAAAGTGCAGAGTGTGTCACAAGAGGGGGATACGGAAGGACACCACCACTCAGTGTGACACGTGCCCCGATCATCCGGGCCTCTGCATTGACGGTTGCTTCAGGGAGTATCACACTTCCATGGAGTACTAAATTATTATAATTCCCTACAGTCCCCTAGAAAAAACATAACATTATAGCTCTCAGACTTTGGAAACACGGAAACAACTTTTTTTTTTCCATAAATTATTTTATTGTATATAAGTTTTAAAAAAAATGTTGTTTTAGTGTATCCAAAGTCTGGGAGCCATACATATTGGGCATCGTCGCGTCCGTAACAATCTTATGTATAATAATAAAATATTACCTAACCCCTCAGATAAACACCCTTTTAAAAATAAATTAAAAACCATGTTAAAAAAAAAAAAATTTGTCACCTTAGATCCCAGAAATTATAATAGCATGTCATAAAAAAAATCAAATGCCCCCCCCCAAATAGAGCCAATCAAACCGCCATCTCATCCCGCAAAAAATGAGCCCCTAGATAAGACAGTCGCCCAAAAAAAAAAAAAAAAAAATTATAGCTTCCAGTATGTGGAGGTACAATTTATTTTTTTTTTACAAAGTTTGTTAATGATGTCATGCAGAAGCCAACTTTTATAAAAGTAGTCATATTAGGTATTGCAACGTCCGTAATAATGTGCTCTATAAAAATAACATTTGACCTAACCCCTCAAATAAACGCTGTCAAAAAAAAAAATAAGTAAAAAAAAGCCATTTTTTTTGTTACCTTACATCATAAAAAGTGCAATAGTGTGCGATCAAAAAGTCATATGCCCCCCAAAATAGTGCGAATAAAACCGCCATCTCCTCATGCAAAAAATGAGCCCCTACATTAGATAGTTACCCCAACAACAAAAAAAAATTAGATCCCAGGCTATGGAGATAGTAAAATTATTTATTTTTTCTTCCTAAAATGATAAAATAGTGTAAAATCTAAATACATCAGAAAAAGTAGACATATTAGGTATCGACGCATCCGTAATACTCTGCCCTACAAAAATAAAATTAGACCCAGCCTCTCGGATGAACGGCGTTAAAAAAATAAAATAAAAACGGTGCCAAAACAACCATGTTTTGGCAAATTTCCGTTTTAATCCATATTTTCCGGTAATAAAGCAAGGGTTAACAGTCAAACAAAACTAAATAGTTATTGCCCTGATTCCGTAGTTTTCAGAAACACCCCTTATGTGGTCGTAAACTGCTGTATAGCCACAAGGCAGGGCATAGAACGAAGGTAACGCCACATGGTTTCTGGAAGGCAGATTTTTATTTTTATACCATGTCCCATTAGAAGCCCCCCCTGATGTAGCCTAGACTAGAAACTCCAAAAAATTGACCCCATCTAAAAAACTACACCCCTCAAGGTATTCAAAAATTAATTTACCAACTTTGTTAACCCTTTAGGTGTTCCACAAAACGTAATGGCGAATTTAGAAATAATTTTAGAATTTCTATTTTTTGTTATCTTGCCTCAAAAAAGTGTAATATAGAGCAACCAAAAATCATATTTACCCTAAAATAGTCCCAAAACAACAACCACCATATCCTGTAGTTTCCTAGATGGGGTCACTTTTATGGAGTTTCTACTCAAGGGGTGCAGCAGGGGGCTTGAAAGGGTACATGGTGTAAATAAACCAGTCCTGCAAAATCTGCCTTCCAAAACCATATGGCGTTCCCCTTCTTCAATGTCCTGCCGTTTAGCCAAATAGTAGTTTAGGACCACATATGGGGTGTTTCTGCAAACTAGAAAAACAGGGCAACCCACATTGAGTTTTGTTTGGCAGGTAACCCTTACTTTATTACTGGAAAAAATGGATTATAATGAAAACTTTTCCAAAAAAATCGAAATTCCAAAATTGTTTCTCCATCTTCCATGAACTGTTGTGGAACACCTAAAGGGTTAACAGAGTTTGTAAACCCAGCTTTGAATACCTTGAGGGGTGTACTTTCTTAGATGGAGTCACTTTTTTGGAATTTCTATGCTAGGGTGCATCAGGGGGGCTTGCAATAGGACATGGTGTTAAAAAAACCAGTCCCGCAAAATCTGCCATTCAAAACCCATATGGCGTTCCCCTCCTTCAATGTCCTCCCGTTTGCCCAAACAGTAGTTTAGGACCACATATGGGGTGTTTCTGCAAACTAGAGAAACAGGGCAACCCACATTGAGTTTTGTTTGGCAGGTAACCCTTACTTTATTACTGGAAAAATGGATTATAATGGAAAATTTTCCAAAAATCGAAATTCCAAAATTGTTTCTCCATCTTCCATGAACTGTTGTGGAACACCTAAAGGGTTAACAGAGTTTGTAAACCCAGCTTTGAATACCTTGAGGGGTGTACTTTCTTAGATGGAGTCACTTTTTTGGAATTTCTATGCTAGGGTGCATCAGGGGCTTGCAATAGGACATGGTGTTAAAAAACCAGTCCCGCAAAATCTGCCATTCAAAACCCATATGGCGTTCCCTCCTTCAATGTCCTCCCGTTTGGCCAAACAGTAGTTTAGGACCACATATGGGGTGTTTCTGCAAACTAGAGAAACAGGGCAACCCACATTGAGTTTTGTTTGGCAGGTAACCCTTACTTTATTACTGGAAAAATGGATTATAATGGAAAATTTTCCAAAAATCGAAATTCCAAAATTGTTTCTCCATCTTCCATGAACTGTTGTGGAACACCTAAAGGGTTAACAGAGTTTGTAAACCCAGCTTTGAATACCTTGAGGGGTGTACTTTCTTAGATGGAGTCACTTTTTGGAATTTCTATGCTAGGGTGCATCAGGGGGCTTGCAATAGGACATGGTGTTAAAAACCAGTCCCGCAAAATCTGCCATTCAAAACCCATATGGCGTTCCCTCCTTCAATGTCCTCCCGTTTGGCCAAACAGTAGTTTAGGACCACATATGGGGTGTTTCTGCAAACTAGAGAAACAGGGCAACCCACATTGAGTTTTGTTTGGCAGGTAACCCTTACTTTATTACTGGAAAAATGGATTATAATGGAAAATTTTCCAAAAATTCGAAATTCCAAAATTGTTTCTCCATCTTCCATGAACTGTTGTGGAACACCTAAAGGGTTAACAGAGTTTGTAAACCCAGCTTTGAATACCTTGAGGGGTGTACTTTCTTAGATGGAGTCACTTTTTGGAATTTCTATGCTAGGGTGCATCAGGGGGCTTGCAATAGGACATGGTGTTAAAAACCAGTCCCGCAAAATCTGCCATTCAAAACCCATATGGCGTTCCCTCCTTCAATGTCCTCCCGTTTGGCCAAACAGTAGTTTAGGACCACATATGGGGTGTTTCTGCAAACTAGAGAAACAGGGCAACCCACATTGAGTTTTGTTTGGCAGGTAACCCTTACTTTATTACTGGAAAAATGGATTATAATGGAAAATTTTCCAAAATTCGAAATTCCAAAATTGTTTCTCCATCTTCCATGAACTGTTGTGGAACACCTAAAGGGTTAACAGAGTTTGTAAACCCAGCTTTGAATACCTTGAGGGGTGTACTTTCTTAGATGGAGTCACTTTTTGGAATTTCTATGCTAGGGTGCATCAGGGGGCTTGCAATAGGACATGGTGTTAAAAAACCAGTCCCGCAAAATCTGCCATTCAAAACCCATATGGCGTCTCCTCCTTCAATGTCCTCCCGTTTGGCCAAACAGTAGTTTAGGACCACATATGGGGTGTTTCTGCAAACTAGAGAAACAGGGCAACCCACATTGAGTTTTGTTTGGCAGGTAACCCTTACTTTATTACTGGAAAAATGGATTATAATGGAAAATTTTCCAAAAAATCGAAATTCCAAAATAGTTTCTCCATCTTCCATGAACTGTTGTGGAACACCTAAAGGGTTAACAGAGTTTGTAAACCCAGCTTTGAATACATTGAGGGGTGTACTTTCTTAGATGGAGTCACTTTTTGGAATTTCTATGCTAGGGTGCATCAGGGGGGCTTGAAATAGGACATGGTGTTAAAAAAACCAGTCCCGCAAAATCTGCCATTCAAAACCCATATGGCGTTCCCCTCCTTCAATGTCCTCCCGTTTGGCCAAACAGTAGTTTAGAACCACATATGGGGTGTTTCTGCAAACTAGAGAAACAGGGCAACCCACATTGAGTTTTGTTTGGCAGGTAACCCTTACCTTATTACTGGAAAAAATGGATTGTAATGGAAAATTTTCCAAAAAATCGAAATTCCAAAATCGTTTCTCAATCTTCCATGAACTGTTGTGGAACACCTAAAGGGTTAACAGAGTTTGTAAACCCAGCTTTGAATACCTTGAGGGGTGTACTTTCTTAGATGGAGTCACTTTTTTGGAATTTCTATGCTAGGGTGCATCAGGGGCTTGCAATAGGACATGGTGTTAAAAAAACCAGTCCCGCAAAATCTGCCATTCAAAACCCATATGGCGTTCCCCTCCTTCAATGTCCTCCCGTTTGGCCAAACAGTAGTTTAGAACCACATATGGGGTGTTTCTGCAAACTAGAGAAAAGGGTAACCCACATTGAGTTTTGTTTGGCAGGTAACCCTTACCTTATTACTGGAAAAAATGGATTATAATGGAAAATTTTCCAAAAAATCGAAATTCCAAAATTGTTTCTCCATCTTCCATGAACTGTTGTGGAACACCTAAAGGGTTAACAGAGTTTGTAAACCCAGCTTTGAATACCTTGAGGGGTGTACTTTCTTAGATGGAGTCACTTTTTTGGAATTTCTATGCTAGGGTGCATCAGGGGGGCTTGCAATAGGACATGGTGTTAAAAAAACCAGTCCCGCAAAATCTGCCATTCAAAACCCATATGGCGTTCCCCTCCTTCAATGTCCTCCCGTTTGCCCAAACAGTAGTTTAGGACCACATATGGGGTGTTTCTGCAAACTAGAGAAATAGGGCAACCAACATTGAGGTTTCTTTAGCAGGTCACCCTTACTTTATTACTGGAAAAAATGGATTATAATGGAAAATTTTCCAAAAAATCGAAATTCAGAAATTTTATCTCCATTTTCCATGAACTGTTGTGAAACACCTAAAGGGTTAACAAGGTTGGTACAATCAGTTTTGAATACCTTGAGGGGTGTAGTTTCTAAAATGGCATCATTTTTGGGTGGTTTCTATTATGTAAGCCTCACAAAGTGACCTCAAACCTGGACTGGTACAAAAAAAGTGGGATTTGGAAAATTTCTGAAAAATTTCAAAATTTGCTTCCAAACTCCTAAGCTATGTAACATCCCCAATAAATAAAATAGCATTTCCCAAATACTCCAAACCTGAAGTAGACATATGGGGAATGTAAAGTCATCACTTTTTTGGGGGGTATTACTATGTATCATAGAAGTGGAGAAACTGAAACTTTAAAATTTGCTAAATTTTGCAGTTTTTTTGTAAAATTTGTATTTTTTATGCAAAAAATAAACTTTTTTGACCCAATTTTAGTAGTGTCATGAAGTACAATATGTGACGAAAAAACAATCTCAGAACGGCCTAGGTAAGTAAAAGCGTTTTAAAGTTATTCACACTTAAAGTGACAGTGGTCAGATTTTGAAAAAATGGCCTGGTCCTAAGGTGAAAATGAGCCCGGTCCTTAAGGGGTTAAAGACTACTACTCTTAAGAACAGAGGTTCATTCAAGTGTTTTCGATCAGGTATTGAAAACACCTGTGGATGTCAAGGAGCAGCAATCAAGCATAATAAGCACCAATTAGGCAGATTTAAAATGACTGTGATACTCAGCTCCTTCTAGACATTTACTGGTGTGTTTACAAACATGGTAAAGTCAAGAGAATGGTCCAGGAAGACAAGAGAAGAGGTGATTTCTCTTCACAGGAAGGGCAATGGCTATAAGAAGATTGCAAAGATGTTAAACATACCAAGAGACACCATAGGAAGCATCATTCGCAAATTCAAGGCAAAGGGCACTGTTGAAATGCTACCTGGTCGTGGCAGAAAGAAGATGCTGACTTCGACTGCTGTGTGCTACCTGAAGCGCAAAGTGGAGAAAAGTCCCCGTGTGACTGCTGAGGAACTGAAAAAAGATTTGTCAGATGCGGGTACTGAAGTTTCAGCTCAGACAATAAGGTGCACACTGCGTAATGAAGGCCTCCATGCCAGAACTCCGAGGCGCACCCCCTTGCTGTCTCTAAAGAATAAGAAGAGTCGACTGCAGTATGCCAAAAGTCATTTGGACAAACCACAAAAGTTTTGGGATAGTGTTCTGTGGACTGATGAAACAAAATTAGAACTGTTTGGGCCCATGGATCAACACTATTTTTGGAGGAGGAAGAACAAGGCCTATGAAGAAAAGAACACCCTGCCTACTGTGAAGCATAGCGGGGGGTCAATCATGCTTTGGGGCTGTTTTGCTTCTACAGGTACAGGGAAGCTTCAGCGTGTGCAAGGTACCATGAATTATCTTCAGTACCAGGAGATATTGGATGAAAATGTGATGCAGTCCGTCACAAACCTGAGGCTTGGGAGACGTTGGACCTTTCAACAGGACAATGATCCCAAGCATACCTTCAAGTCCACTAGAGCATGGTTGCAGATTAAAGGCTGGAACATTTTGAAGTGGCCATCGCAGTTACCAGACTTAAATCCGATTGAGAACCTCTGGTGGGACTTAAAGAAAGCAGTTGCAGCGCGCAAGCCTAAGAATGTGACTGAACTGGAGGCTTTTGCCCATGAAGAATGGGCGAAGATACCCGTAGATCGCTGCAAGACACTTGTGTCAAGCTATGCTTCACGATTAAAAGCTGTTATAACTGGAAAAGGATGTTGTACTAAGTACTAAGATTGAATGTCACTTGGGGGTTGAATAAAACTGATAATGATGTGAGCACAGAAAAGACATTTGTGGTTATTTCATTATAAATGTTATGTTATATATGTCTGACTTACAAGTGCCTCTTTGATTTAATTGTAAACAAGATGACTGAAATGATCAAAATCAATGTCAAACTGGCCAAAACACTCAATTTCAGTGGGGGTTGAATAATTTTGAACACAACTGTATATTGAATCACAGAATTGTAGATTCTATTCAAATCAAATTGCTAAACAAAAGATGATAATTCATATTCTCTGTTAAGACCCCTAGGTCCAAGACTTTGCAGTTTAATGATCCAGAATACTTCTCGTAATTTCAGGATTTTTTGTCAATTGCCCCCTCTTCTAGGCGTGGATATTTGTACAATAACTTGAAATCTCAATTGAAAAATATTATATTTGGCTTTGTAAAAATGACTGGGAACTGGAAGTAGTAGGTTTTGACACCGTATTGTGGATGTATGTTGGCAAACACGGTCTCTGATACTTTGTGTGGTTTCTCCTACATATATCAACCCACAGGGACATTTTAGTATGTACTGTATCTCACAAAAGTGAGTACACCTCTCACATTTTTGTAAATATATCTTTTCATCAACACAACACTGAAGATATGACACTTTAATACAATATAAATTAGTCAGCGTATAGCTTGTATAACAGTGTAAATTTGGCGTGCCCTCAAAATAACTCAACAGACAGCCATTAATGTCTAAACCGCTAGCAACAAAAGTGAGTATACCACTAAGTGAAAATGGCCAAGTTGTGCCCAATTAGCCATTTTCTCTCCTCGGTGTCATGTGACTCATTAGTGTTACAAGGTCTTAGGTGTGAATAGGGAGCAGATGTGTTAAATTTGGTGTTATCACTCTTACACTCTCTCATACTGGTCACTGGAAGTTCAACATGGCACCTATTGGCAAAGATCTCTCTGATGATCTGAAAAAAAAGAATTGTTGCTCTACTTAAAAATGGCCTAGGCTATAAGAAGATTGCCAACACCCTGAAACTCAGCTGTAGCATGGTGGCCAAGACCATACAGAAGTTTAACAAGACAGGTTCCACTCATAACAGGCCTTGCAATGGTCGACCAAAGAAGTTGAGTGCAGGTGCTCACATCATATTCAGAGGTTGTCTTTCCTAATTAGATGAATGACTGCTGCCAGCATTGCTACAGAGGTTAAAGGGGTGGGGGGTCAGCCTGTCAGTGCTCAGACCATACTCCACACACTGCATAAAACTGGTCTGCATGGCTGTCGTCCCAGAAGGAAGCCTCTTCTAAACAGCCACATAGAGGGCCCCTTGGAAAGGGGCGCTGCTAGGAGCGCTGGCCTCGCCTCATGCTGCAGCCGCCCGAGCGCTCTATATTAAGCCTTTGGCGGTTGCAGCTCTGCCCGGGCTGGCACGTCCATGAGGGCGCACCACCCGGGCGCAGCAAGAGGAGAGGAGCTGACAGGAGGGAAGGGTGTCGGACCCCTGCCGATCAGTTTAAATAAACTGCAGAACCCCTTTAATATGGCAGATCATATGGGTGGGGAATTGTGATGTCACATGGGGGGGGGGGGGCAAACTTTTATTTTGCCTAGGGCGGCAAAAATCCTTGCACCGGCCCTGCTTCTAAAGATAATGTACAAAAAAGCCCGCAAACTGTTTGCTGAAGACAAACAGACTAAGGACAGTGATTACTGGAACCATGTCCTGTGTTGTGAAGGGACCAAGATTATCGTATTTGGTTCAGATGGTGTCAAGCCTGAGTTGTGGCAAACAAATGAGGAGTACAAAGACAAGTGTATTTTTCCTACAGTCAAGCATGGTGATGGAAGTGTCATGGTTTGGGGCTGTATGAGTGCTGCCGGCTGTGGGGAGCTACAGTTCATTGAGGGAACCTTGAATGCCAACATGTACTGTGACATACTATAGCAGAGCATGATCCCCTCCCTTCGGAAACTGGGCCACAGGACAGCATTCCAGCATGATAACAACCTCAAAGACACCTCCAAGCTTACCACTACCTTGCTAAAGAAACTGAGGGTAAATGTGCTGGACCGGCCAAGCATGTCTCTAGACCTAAACCCTATTGAGCATCTGTGGGGCATCCTCAAACAGATGGAGAGCAATGTCTCTAATGTCCACCAGCTCCGTGATGTCATAATGGAGGTGTGTAAGAGGATTTCAGTAGCAACCTGTGAAGCTCTAGTGAACTCCATGCCAAAAAGAGTTAAGGCAATGTTGGAAAATAATGGTGGCCACACAAAATATTGACAGTTTAGGCACAATTTGGCCATTTTCACTTAGGGGTGTACTCACTTTTGTTGCCAGACATTAATGGCTGTGTGTTCAGTTATTTTGAGGGCACACCAATTTTACACTGTTATACAAGTTGTACATTGACTACTTTACATTGTATCAAAGTGTCATATATTCCGTGTTGTCCCATGCAAAGATAGAATAAAATATTTACAAAAATGTAAGGGGTCTACTCACTTTTGTAAGATCCTGTATACGACGTAATTTGAGTCACATGTGTAAAAGTGGTAGATCTGGAACTGTTTACCAGTAAGTGGATGTCTAATTTTATCACCCTTTTGTGTATTTGAGCACTGGGTACAATGGAGGCAGGGAAAAGTACCATGTTTGATTGTGCCAAGGAAACGTTGTTGGGGAGTTTTTAGACTGGAGCCTTTGTTGGCTTTAACCAAAAGGTAGCAAAGATTTTTCGGCCGCCAAGGGAGAACCGGGGATTGGAATTCTTCTCCAATGATATTGACCACTTTGTGTGAGTGAGGAGAAAAGTGTGAACAAAAGGTAGTCTTGTCTTTGTGTCCTCAGCTGGAAATAGACCATCATTAATTATTGTTTGAGGATAACCTCTCTCGAAATGTTGTTGCCATTTCTTGTAGCCTTAATGATTTAGTGTCCTCGGTTGTGACTATTCTCTTAACTCTTTCAAATTGTGATTTAGGTAATGAGCATTTAGTGGATGGAGCGTGACAGCTCATACAATCACGAAGATTATTGCAGTCTGTCGGTTTCCGATATAAATCAGTCATAAGACTACCGTGGTTGTTTTTAATGAGCTGGGTGTCCAGAAAGATGATTGAATGGTTGTCTTGATGCATGGTGAATAGCAATTCTAGATATATTGAATGAGGTTGTTGGTGAAATGTACAGAGGGAATCTACAGGACCTTCTCATATACATTGATATATCTCTTCCAGATTTTTGCATGCTGTGTGAAAAGTGGGTGTGGATATATGTACTCCTGTTCTACCCAGGCCATGTAGCCATTGGCATAAGGAAGCCATAGCAGTCCCTTGTTTCTGCAGGTAAAAATCATCTTCAAACATGAAATAATTTTCATGTAGGTCTAATGTCAGGAGATCTAAGTAGAATTGAATGAGAGAAATGGGTGTATCGGCTTCTGTAGTAAAATTTTAGTGGCTTGTATACCTTTATCATGTTGTATCGAGGTGTATAGACTGTTAACATCCCATGTGACTAATCTGGTCTTCTCTTCTCAGACAAGGGCCCTAATTGTCTTATGAGGTCTAGAAAGGTAGATGTATCTATCAGAAATTATGTGGTGGTTCTGATGAGAGGGGTAAGAACTTTTTCCAAGAGGATGGATAACGGAGATAAAACTGAATCAGTGGAAGCTAATATTGGGTGTTGCAGAGGTTTATCTAAGGTTTTATGGACGTTGGGTAAGATATAGAATACAGGGGTGATTGGGTGAGGATTAGTCAAAAAGATACTACTTGTTGATTGATAATACAATGATTTTACAATGATTTTGATGGTAAGTGAGTATTGACCTGATTTTGTTGGCTATCTATGAGGTAGGATTGAAAGAGTTTAGTATAAATGTTAGTATCATTCAGTTGTCTGTATACGTCTGACATATAGTCTGTCCAGTTCATTGCAACAATTGCCCCTCCCTTGTCATCAGATTTGATAATCAGATTACGATTTTTAGTTAATGAAGAGAGGGTCTGCCTCTCAATGTTCGTAAGATTAGGTGAGAGCTGGTATTGGCTTTCTTTTACTTTCTTCATAAACAGTACTGAATCTCTGTTAACAAGATACACCTGGCAAGGTCTTTGGAGGCATAAAAGTACTTTTGAGTCGCAGACCCAGAGACTTAAGGTTAACCTGTGATGAGGAACATGAATCTGATGTGGGTCGTCGGTTTCTTCCTTGTTGGGTTCTTCTCCCTAAAAAAGAAACTTGTGAAGATCCCGGGCATCTTTCGATATTGTAACCCGATCTGGATAATATCTGTGAAGAAGATCTTCTGCAACTGTAGGAGGGATAGGATTCCTGCCATTTATATACTCTATTGTTTTTATAATCCTCACGTAGAAACTTTCTTCTTTTTGTAGTTTCAACTTCCTTTCTATGAGTAGAGAAAGTGGTCGAGACACATTCTTAGAGTTAATTGTATGCTTCTGGTGTCAGTGTAGTTTTCAATAGTTGTTCAGCTGATTGGATGAGTGATTGATTCCTGTAGATGCGAGATTGTTAAGGTTATAAGATCCAATGAGCATTTATTTAGAATTTGCAGGAGCTTGACATCACGGACTTGGTGCTTAACGTCAAGGGAAGTGAAATCTTGATCAAGCACTCTTCTCAAAGTTTTGGGTGCTTTAGTTGTGGGTTCCCAACCCTCAAATACATAGAATAAAACTTTAGCACACCTTCAGATATAGTGTCATCAGTGCATTATTTTTATTAGTTTTTTCTTGCAAAGCAACTTAAGTGCTTGTGTCACATTTCCATCTATCAAGACCTTTATCAAACACTAAAATGAAAATGTAGCAGACATTCGGAATGTTTACAGAGAATTTTATAGAACATTGGAAATCATGTATATATAATAGTCATGCTATGCGAAAATGAATATACAATAATCAGGTTATGCAATAATTGAATATGGATGTAACAAGCCATTTAAATCCAACGTAACATAAAATAAGTGCTGAACAAAATGGTTATATGGCTCATAGTATCTTGGCTACTGCCAATACGTGGTATTATTTCTATTAATACTGTACATTTGCGGCATTCATAGAAGAAATAGTTAATGGACAAGATATAATGTAATCATCAAAGGTAAAGTTGCATCTATGAACATTTTTGTTTATGAATGCTACTTCAGTTTTTTTACACCACACTGGAGTTTGCGAGTTTTTTGGAGAAAGTGAATTGAAACTAATTAACATAACTAAGTAGCAAAAAGCCCTATTTTGCATCTTTTTGAATTCCACAGTGCAACCAGGATTAAAAGATTACTCCACTATAATCATTTTGAATACGTCTATGCATTTTACTCTATTAGTATGTTGTATTGTTTTTTCTTATTTTTTGTTACCATCCTAGGCAAATATCCACAGGAAAAATCCACATCCAATTCCAGTTACTGTGTACACTTCATAGTCTATATATAGTTTGTTACTGATGAATATTGTCTTTTAGGCCAAGGGTGGCAGCATTTCTAAAACTGCGCAGTTTGTGAACTGTTCACATGATGCTGTGGGTAAAGTGTATCGTGACTGGCCAAATGGCACCACAGCAAATTACAAGTTACTTATGTTGCATTAGTTAAGCCATTCATGTGAAAGGTGAAGATAAGCTACGAAGGTGCATATTTGTGGACCGACATACTACAGTTGTGCAGTTTACCACCAAAATGAACCAGGGGGCTACTAGACGTGGGTCTAAAACAACAATTCAGTGAATGTTACTGTGGATGGGGCTCCAAAGTAGACAAATAGTTACTGCACCTCTGCTAAAAAGGCTTCAATATTCATGGCAGTAACGGAATTGGACCTCTGCTAATTGGCGAAGGATTGCTGTGATAGAGGCCTACCTTGTAGTCTCTGATATCTGTGTATGATTTTGTTTATATGTCATGTAATTCTGTATACTTTGAGGCCATCATCCTGTAATATTGTATATATACGTTGCTGCTTAGCCAGAATCTGTGTGGGGAATACACATCCCCCTTGGAGGAAATTGAATTAGCACTGGCCTTCTAAAAACTGGCTTTTTGGACGTGGTAAAGTAATGTTTCCTGAATTCCTGAGACATAGCAGCACCCTCAAGCAACAGGTGTCCAGGAGCTTTTCAACTTGAATACCAGAGGATGAATAAAATATATCATAAGCTTTAGTTCCTTCCTGGTTCAACTAACATATTAATAACTGTAATAATTGCATTTGGTATAATGTGGGCATCACAGTGAGTCCAAACCTCCCACTCACAACAGCCGGCATTCCCACATAATGATGATCTCACTTTCTGTGACGCCTACACTGGTCATATTTGGTATTAAAACAATAAGCATCATAAAACATAAATTATGGAAATGTGTTTGCACCCGTATGTCCATCAGAACGGATGGAAAGACATATTTTATTGATATTTCACATCTGACTCCTCTCAACTCCAGAAAATAACTTGGATGAACCAGCTCACCTGCGATAAATGTGTATGCAAGGAATTTTTCCTCCTGTGTTGTGCACGGATGTCCTGAACGGATGCTCACTTGTAAATGGATGAAGTAGTCCAGCAAAAACCACGGATGTAGATTGCCAACCATCCATTTACAAGTGAGCACCCTCTCAACTCCACCCTTTAGCAAAATGGGGAAAAAATGAGGGATTTTGGACACAATTTAGGGATCCAAATGACATTGGGCTGTGTTCTGCACTCCCCTCATCCCGGGACTAGAAAGTGACTCTTATAAAGCTGATCACTACGCATTAAGAACCTTTCTGTTTTATTCCTTTTATTTTTATAACTATTTCTACATGTCTATGTATGTTTATATACCTACAGTCATGTGAAAAAATTAGGACACCCTTTGAAAGCATGTGGTTTTTTGTAACATTTTTAATAAATGGTTATTTCATCTCCGTTTCAACAATACAGAGAGATTAAAGTAATCCAACTAAACAAAGAAAACTGAAGAAAAGTCTTTTCAAGATCTTCTGTAAATGTCATTCTACAAAAATGCCTATTCTAACTGAGGAAAAAGATAGGACACCCTCACATGTATTCCCTCTTAAATTGGCTCAGATCTCACACAGGTATATCACACCAGGTGCACATAATTAGTAGATCGTTACTCTGCATGTTGAATGAGGCTTGCCCTAGTTAAACCTCAGACATTTAGTTTGGTGTGCTCCTGACTGTTGAAGTGAGAGTGAGCACCATGGTGAGAGCAAAAGAGCTGTCAGAGGACTTCAGAAAAAAGATTGTAGCAGCCTATGAGTCTGGGAAGGGATTTTAAAAGATCTCAAAAGATTTTGAAATCAGCCATTCCACTGTCCGGAAGATAGTCTACAAGTGGAGGGCTTTCAAAACAACTGCCAACATGCCCAGGACTGGTCGCCCCAGCAAGTTCACCCCAAGAGCAGACCGCAAGATGCTAAAAGAGGTCTCCAAAAACCCTAAAGTGTCATCTCGAGAACTACAGCAGGCTCTGGCTACTGTTGATGTAGAAGTACATGCCTCTACAATCAGAAAGAGACTGTACAAGTTTAACTTGCATGGGAGGTGTGCAAGGAGGAAACCTTTGCTTTCCAAGAGAAACATCGAGGCCAGACTGACATTTGCCAGAGATAAAGTTGACAAAGACCAGGACTTCTGGAATAATGTTCTTTGGACAGATGAGTCCAAAATTGAATTATTTGGACACAACAGCAGAGGACATGTTTGGCGAAACCAAACACAGCATTCCAAGAAAAGAACCTCATACCAACTGTGAAGCATGGAGGTGGAAGTGTCATGGTTTGGGGCTGCTTTGCTGCAGCAGGACCTGGTCAGCTCACCATCATAGAATCCACGATGAATTCTACTGTGTATCAGAAGGTGCTTGAAGAACATGTGAGACCATCAGTTAGAAAATTAAAGCTGAAGCGGAACTGGACCATGCAACATGACAATGACCCAAAACATACTAGTAAATCAACCAAAGATTGGCTGAAAAAGAAGAAATGGAGAGTCCTGGAATGGCCAAGTCAAAGTCCAGATTTGAATCCCATTGAGATGCTGTGGGGTGACTTGAAAAGGGCTGTACGTGCAAGAAACCCCTCAAACATCTCACAGCTGAAAAAGTTCTGCATTGAGGAGTGGGGTAAAAGTCTTCCTCAGACCGATGTCGAAGACTGGTAGATGGCTACAAGAACCGTCTCACTGCAGTTATTTCAGCCAAAGGAGATAACACTCGCTATTAGGGGCAAGGGTGTCCTATCTTTTTCCTCAGTTAGAATAGGCATTTTTGTAGAATGACATTTACAGAAGATCTTGAAAAGACTTTTCTTCAGTTTTCTTTGTTTAGTCGGATTACTTTAATCTCTCTGTATTGTTGAAACGGAGATGAAATAACCATTTATTAAAAATGTTACAAAAAACCACATGCTTTCAAAGGGTGTCCTAATTTTTTCACATGACTGTATATACTGTACATTTTATTTACATTAAAGCTACACCTTTAACGGTTTGCCTTGTGGCCTAAATTAGCCTATTAAGCTCTAATTTAAGTGTATAAGTGCGGTTGTTATCGTGTGTCTGTTTGTGAGTGGGGCTTAAGCCCCTCATTGATTTCTATATTAATTTAAATATCATAGATGGTGGCATTGTGTTGATGAACATGAAAGGCTGTGTTTGGGTGTGATTTATGTTCAATCTGTGGACCGCATGTACGGGCATGCGAGATTGAGTGTGTGAAATAGATCAACCCTTGGCAGTCGTACCAGGGTCATGTGACAGGGCGGTCCCCGTACGTGAGTTGCCTGCTCAGATGAGTCATGGTTTCAGCTTTATTGAATGGAAGGATGTTGGAGCGTCAGGAGAGAAATATCAGAGAGGAAAAAATCACCCTGCAACCATTGCATGAAGAACACAAGTGGCAACAGTACGATCTTGGGAATATTTTTGTGGCATTCTCTTGGTTTACACATCCATGTGGAAGCCACTCTCGACTGATCTGGGTATGAATCCATCCTTGCAGATCACAAACACCGAAACATGCAGATTGTCCTTTCTTTGGCAGATGGGATCATCCTGCAAGACAATGCGACATGTCACAAGGCTAGAAATGTCCGACATTGGTTGGAAGAGCATGACCAAGACTTCCAAGTACTACCCTGGCCCTCTAATTCCCCAAACTTCATCCCAATTGAGCATCTGTGGGACCACCTTGATCGTATTGTTCACTCTATGGATACTCCACTACACACCTTCCAGAAATTTTACATGAACTCACCATACCCCTCACGGAATACCTTGGGGTGTCTTCTTTCTAAAATGGGGTCACATGTGAGGTGTTTGTACTGCCCTGGCATTTGAGGGTCTCCGCAATCATTACACGTATGGCCAGCATTAGGAGTTTCTGCGATTCTCCTTATATTGAGCATATGGGTAATGAGATTTTTTTTTTCCGTTCAGCCCTTGGGCTGAAAAAAAATAATAAAATGAACGGCACAGATTTTTTCATTCGCATCGATCAATGTGGATGAAAAAATCTCTGCCAAAATCAGTGACTGCGGTGCGGTGGGCTGGGCGCTAGCTACCTAACAAGTAGCTAACTAACTGGCGGTGATAAGGGACCCTTATGCCCCATTCACACGTCCGCAATTCTGTTTGCGGAACGGAATTGCGGACCCATTCATTTCTATGGGGACAGACTTTGTCCCGCTCGGATCTGGAATTACGGATCCGCGCTTCCGGGTCTGTACTTCCGCTCCGCAAAAATATAGAACATGTCCTATTCTTGTCCGCAATTGCGGACAAGAAAAGGCATTTTCTATATAGTTCTGGCAATGTGCGGATCTGCAAAATGCGGAAAGCACATTGCTGGTGTCCGTGTTTTGAGGATCTGCGGATCCGTGGATTCACGGATCCGCAAAACACATATGGACGTCTGAATGGAGCCTTACAAGGGGTGTGATCAATGACAGGGGGGTGATCAGTGACAGGGGGGTGATCAGGGAATCTAGATGGGGTGATCAAGGGGTTGACAAGGGGCTAATAAGTGATTGGGGGTTAGTGTAGTGTTTGGTGCAACTTTACATAGCTACCTGGTCCTCTGGTGGTCGATCCCAGCAAATGGGACCACCAGAGGACCAGGTAGCAGGTATATCAGACGCTGTTAACAAAACAGCGTCTAATAGACCTGTTTGATGCGATTTATTTCGCATCTACAGCCTGCCAGCGATTGATCATCGCTGGCAGGCTGCAGTATAACTAGTGAGACGTGCAGCACTGTTCACAGGAAATCTCGCGTCTCGCGAGATGACGTGCCGATGCGTCCACTCAGAGCTACAGGACCGCCCGCCGGACGCATCCGTGCATTAGGCGGTCCTGTAGTGGTTAATGAACTGTTCAGAGGGCATTGGCTGTATAATCTACTGGATATAAATCAAAGATTCTATAACGTACTGTACAAAAAGCATGGACTGTACATAGGACTCCCCTGCATAACGGAAACGGAACAGATCCGATTTGCAGC
The DNA here is from genome assembly GCA_033119425.1 of Bufotes viridis. Classification (NCBI taxonomy): domain Eukaryota; kingdom Metazoa; phylum Chordata; class Amphibia; order Anura; family Bufonidae; genus Bufotes; species Bufotes viridis. Next base: position 372,304,067 of record CM065590.1, on the reverse strand, counting down.
CCATAGACTTCTATTATGACGGAATGAATAACGGAATGCCTCTAAAGGCATTCCGTTATGCATTCCATTATAGAATTCCGTTATGGTTCGTAGTAATAGAATCCATAACACAATTCACCTTTTACCAGTAAACGAAGCGTGAAAGAATTTCAAAATATGAATTTTGCTAATCTCTTGTACTGTACACAAAGCATGGACTGTTTAATGTACTGTACACTGATCATGGACTGTATAGTGTACTGTACACAAAGCATGCACTGTATAATGTACCGTACACTGACCATACACTGTATAATGTACTGTACACAAAGCATGGACTGTATAATGTACTGTACACTGATCATGGACTGTATAATGTACTGTACACAAAGCATGGACTGTATAATGTACTGTATACTGATCATACACTGTATAATGTACTGTACACAAAGCATGGACTGTATAATATACTGTACACTGAGCATGGACTGTATAATGTACCGTACACTGATCATACACTGTATAATGTACTGTACACAAAGCATGGACTGTATAATATACTGTACACTGAGCATTGACTGTATAATGTACCGTACACTGATCATACACTGTATAATGTACTGTACACAAAGCATGGACTGTATAATGTACTGTACCCAGAGCATGGACTGTATATTGTACTGTACACAAAGCACGGACTGTATAATGTACTGTACACAGAGCATGGACTGTATAATGTACTGTACACAGAGCATGGACTGTATAATGTACTGTACACTGATCATGGACTCTATAATGTACTGTACACAAAGCATGGACTGTATAATGTACTGTATACTGATCATGGACAGAGCATGGACTGTATAATGTACTGTACACAGAGCATGGACTGTATAATGTACAGTACACTGATCATGGACTGTATAATGTACTGTACACAAAGCATGGCCTGTATAATGTACTGTACACAGAGCATGGACTGTATAATGTACTGTACACTGATCATGGACTGTATAATGTACTTTACACAAAGCATGGACTGTATAATGTACTGTACACAGAGCATGGACTGTATACTGTACTGTACACTGATCATGGACTGTATAATGTACTTTACACAAAGCATGGAATGTATAATGTACTGTACACAGATCATGGACTGTATATTGTACTGTTTACAAAGCATGGACGTATAATGTACTGTACACAGAGCATGTGCTGTATAATATACTGTACACTGATCATGGACTGTATAATGTACTGTACACAAAGCGTGGACTGTATAATGTACCGTACACTGATCATGCACTGTATAATGTACTGTACACTGATCATGGACTGTATAACGTACTGAACACTGATCATGGACTGTATAATATACTGTACACTGAGCATGGACTGTATAATGTACCGTACACTGATCATACACTGTATAATGTACTGTACACTGATCATGGACTGTATAACGTACTGTACACTGATCATGGACTGTATAATATACTGTACACAGAGCATGGACTGCATAATGTACTGTACACTGATCATGGACTGTATAATGTACTTTACACAAAGCATGGACTGAATAATGTACTGTACACAAAGCATGGACTGTATAATGTACTGTACACAAAGCATGGACTGAATAATGTACTGTACACAGAGCATGGACTGTATAATGTACTGTACACTGACCATGGACTGTATAATGTACTTTACACAAAGCATGGACTCTATAATGTACTGTACACAGATCATGGACTGTATATTGTACTGTTTACAAAGCATGGATGTATAATGTACTGTACACAGAGCATGTGCTGTATAATATTCTGTACACTGATCATGGACTGTATAATGTACTGTACACAAAGCGTGGACTGTATAATATACCGTACACTGATCATGCACTGTATAATGTACTGTACACTGATCATGGACTGCATAACGTACTGTACACTGATCATGGACTGTAAAATATACTGTACACTGAGCATGGACTTTATAATGTACCGTACACTGATCATACACTGTATAATGTACTGTACACTGATCATGGACTGTATAACGTACTGTACACTGATCATGGACTGTATAATGGACTTTATAATGTACTGTGCACTGATCATAGACTGTATAATGTACTGTACACAAAGCATGGACTTTATAATGTACTGTACACAGAGCATGGACTGCATAATGTACTGTACACTGATCATGGACTGTATAATGTACTGTACACAAAGCATGGACTGTATAATGTACTGTACACTGATCATGGACTGTATAATGAACCGTACACTGATCATGGACTGTATAATGTACTGTACACAGAGCATGGACTGTATAATGTACTGTACACTGATCATGGACTTTATAATGTACTGTACACAAAGCATGGACTGAAAAATGTACTGTACACAGAGTATGTACTGTATAATGTACTGTACACAGAGCATGGACTGTATCATGGATTGTATAATGTACTGTACAAAGAGCATGGACCGTGTAATGTACTGTTTACAAAGCATGGACGTATAATGTACTGTACACAGAGCATGGGCTGTATAATGTACTGTACACTGATCATGGACTGTATAATGTACTGTATACAAAGCGTGGACTGTATAATGTACCGTACACTGATCATACACTGTATAATGTACTGTACACTGATCATAGACTGTATAACGTACTGTACACTGATCATGGACTGTATAATATGCTGTACACTGAGCATGGACTGTATAATGTACCGTACACTGATCATACACTGTATAATGTACTGTACACTGACCATGGACTGTGTAACGTACTGTACACTGATCATGGACTGTATAATGTACTGTACACAGAGCATGGACTGCATAATGTACTGTACACTGATCATGGACTGTATAATGTACTGTACACAAAGCATGGACTGTATAATGTACTGTACACAGAGCATGGACTGCATAATGTACTGTACACTGATCATGGACTGTATAATGTACTGTACACAAAGCATGGACTGTATAATGTACTGTACACTGATCATGGACTATATAATGTACTGTACACTGATCATGGACTGTATAATGTACGTTTTTACTTCTACACAAAGCATGGAATCTACCATGTACTGTACACTGATCATGGACTGTATAATGTACTGTATGCTGATAATGAATTGTATAATGTACTGTACACTGATCATGAATTGTATAATGTACTGTACACAAAGCATGGAATATATAATGTACTGTACACTGATCCAAAGCATGTACTGTATAATGTACTTGTGATAATGTGAACAGTGCTGGAAGGTGTGTTTGTCCGACTCAGGTACCTCAGCTGGATGAGACAAATAAAATCCAGAGGGCAGCAGTGCTCTTATCAAAGCATAGTTTGCTGAGACAGTTTTGGTTATTAGTTCTGGGCTGGATTTTACCGGGACTGGTGACTAGGCTTGGTAGAGGGAGTTGCCAGTCCACACCCTTCCAGTATGGGTTTTCCCTTTCACCTAAGGTGATCACAGGTGAGGCCTGCTGTAATCAGGCTGGCATAAAGAACCGCCCAGTATGTCAGTCTGGGGCAGGCATCAGCAACCTTCGGCTCCCAGCTGTTGTGAAACTACAATTCCCAGCATGCTCCATTCATTTCTATGTAAGTTCTTAGAAGAGCAGAGCAACTATGCATGCTGGGAGTTGTAGTTTCACAACAGCTGGGAGCCAAAGGTTGCCTACCCCTGGTCTGGGGGAAGAGATTCTCTGGGTTACAGAGACCTAGAGTCTGAGAGGCTCCATGTGGTCCCAGCCAAGATGGGCTGAGGGTCCACAAGGCTTGCATAGCCTGAAGTTTGGGGGGACCTAGCGACATCTGCTGGAGTGAGGGTTGTACAGCCTGAATCTGCAGGTCTTCTGGGCCACATTCCCCCAAAATGTATTATGGTGTCACAGATTCGAGGCTGCTGGACTGTGCTGAGAAAGCCGCATGGGAGCACGTGTGTGAACAGGGTTCTCTAGTTGAGTCAGGGCCACTTAATGTGTAGTCAGGGCCCAGCCGGGCAAGGTGTTTATTTTGTGTTTTGTTGTTTTGCTGTGTGCCACAATAAAGCACAGTTTGGCCCCTAAATCCTGGTGTCCATGAAGATGTGTGTGACAATGACCCACAAAAGAGAGACGATCCCTACAGTACTGTACACTGATCATGGACTATACAATGTACTGTACACAAAGCATGGACTATATAATGTACTGTACACTGATCATGGACTGGATAATGTACTGTATCTTCTTGTTCGTCCATCGTTTTCGATGAGGACCTTGACATTTGATAGATAGATCTTCGGCCTAAGCGATGTATCCTTAGATGGCTAAAAAGACCTATGTTAGCATTAAATGTTTTGTTACATACTGAACTGACAAATATAGCTGTTTTTGTTTCAGCACTTGCATCTCTGTGTTTACGAAGTACACGCTTCTCCTTTGATTGTCCTTTTCGATTCATATGTCTGGCAACCCTGATGGATCAGGGAACACCATGTATAACGATCATGCGCCAGAGATTCCCATGAGGTGATGTTGATGTCCAGGGACTTGAGAGAGGCTTTCAGTGTATCTTTGTATTGTTTCTTTTGCCCCCCATGGGATCGCTTACCCTGGGACAGCTCACCATAAAAGATCTCTCTAGGGATGCGATGGTCTGGCATCCTTATGACGTGGCCTCCCCAGCACAACTGGGCTTTCATCAATAAGGTGTAAACTGATGGTAAGCCTGCTCTGGAGAGGACTTCTGTATCTGGCAACTTATCCTGCCACTGGATCCTCAGGATTCTACTGAGGCAAGTCATATGAAAGTGGTTCAGCTGTCTAGCATGTCTTCTGTATACTGTCCAGGTCTCAATAGCATACATCAGGGTGGTTAACACTACTGCCTGGTTCACTTTAAAGGGGTTGTCCAATTTATATTGATTTATAACCTATCCTCAGGATAGGTCATCAATATCAGATTGGCGGGGGTCTGACAGCCGGCACCCCCGCCGATCAGCTGTTTGTAGAGAAGGCGTCTGCTGTGCCAGCACTGCCTCCTCTTCATTGTATACCTGCTCGCTGTTGCATCTGCAGCGGTGATCAGGTGTAATTACACCCAAGCCGTTTCATTCATTTCAATGGGACGGATCGCTCCTATACAAGTGTATAGTACAGAGCCGTCCGATTGAAATGAATGGGACGGCTTGGGTGTAATTACACCTGCTCACCACTGCAGATGCAACGGCAAGCAGGTAAACAATGAACAGGAGGCAGCGCTGGCACGGCGCGTGCCTTATCTTCAAACAGCTGATCGGACCCCCGCTCATCTGATATTGATGAGCTATTCTGATGATAGGTCATCAATAAATATAACTTGGACAACCCCTTTAAGCTTTGTAGCAAGGCTTATTCCATGGCGGTCCCACACAATGGTCTGCAGTCTGCCGAATTTGCCTTTGCAATCCTGCAGTTGACCTCGATGTCAATTGTCACTATGGGAGGGTACTGCCAAGATATGTATATGGGTCCACTGCGTGCAGCTTTTGTCCTTTCACTGTGATGGTAGGTTCTTAATATTGGGCTTTCAGGGCTGGCTGGTACATCACTGCGGTTTTCTTTGCGTTGATGATGAGGCCAAAGTTGTCACATGCTGCTGTGAATTTGTCCATACTGGCTTGCATTTCCTGTTCTGATCTCGCATTAAGGGCACAGTTGTCAGCAAAAAGGAACTCCCGAAGCACAGTCTCTTTTACCTTGGTGACAGCCTGGAGTCTTCTTAGGTTGAACAATTTGCCATTGGTTCTATACCTCAGATTGATTCCCAGTGAACTGCTCTGAAAGGCACCTGACAGCATGGCCGAAAACATTATGTTGAACAGGGTTGGTGCGAGCATGCACCCTTGTTTAACGCCATTTGTGAGAGGGAAGGCCTCTGAAGATTTACTATTGCTCAGAACACAAGCCGCCATACCCTCATGGAATTGCCATACTATCAGGATGAATCTGGGCATCCAAACTTCGACATAATGCACCATAAGCCTTCGCGACTGACTGTGTCAAAAGCCTTGGTAAGATCTATAAAGGTGGTGTATAGTTCACGATTTTGCTCCAGACATTAATCCTGAAGCTGTCGAGCTGCAAATATCATGTCCATTGTGCCACGCTCTTTGCGAAAACCACAATGTATCTCAGGTAGCAGACCAGGTCAATCAGATGATTTAGCAACATTCGTACCAAGATCTTGCCTGCCATTGATCATGGACTGTATAAAATACTGTACACTGATCATGGACTGTATAATGTACCATACACTGATCATGGACTGTATAATGTACTGTACACTGATCATGGACTGTATAATGTACTGTACACTAATCATGGACTGCATAATGTACTGTACACAAAGCATGGACTGTATAATGTACTGTACACTGATCATGGACTGTATAATGTACTGTACACTGATCATGGACTGTATAATGTACTGTACACTGATCATGGACTGTATAATGTACTGTACACAGAGCATGGACTGTGTAATGTACTGTTTACAAAGCATGGACTGTATAATGTACTGTACACTGATCATGGACTGTATAATGTACTGTACACTGATCATGGACTGTATAATGTACTGTACACAGAGCATGGACTGTATAATGTACTGTACACTAATCATGGACTGTATAATGTACTGTACACAGAGCATGGACTGTATAACGTACTGTACACTGATCATGGACTGTATAATGTACTGTACACTGATCATGGACTGTATAATGTACTGTACACAGAGCATGGACTGTATAATGTACTGTACACTGATCATGGACTGTATAATGTACTGTACACTGATCATGGACTGTATAATGTACTGTACACAGAGCATGGACTGTATAATGTACTGTACACTGATCATACACTGTATAATGTACTGTACACAAAGCATGGACTGTATAATGTACTGTACACAGAGCATGGACTGTATAACGTACTGTACACTGATCATAGACTGTGTAATGTACTGTACACTGATCATGGACTGTATAACGTACTGTACACTGATCATGGACTGTATAATGTACTGTACACTGATCATGGACTGTATAATGTACTGTACACAAAGCATGGACTGCATAATGTACTGTACACAAAGCATTGACTGTATAATGTACTGTACACTGAGCATGGACTGTATAATGTACTGTACACTGAGCATGGACTGTATAATGTACTGTACACAAAGCATGGACTGTATAATGTACTGTACACTGACCATGGACTGTATAATGTACTGTACACAAAGCATGGACTGCATAATGTACTGTACACAAAGCATGTGATACAACGATAGTGCCGCACGCGCTATTTAGTAACACGATTTTTCGCGACATACTAAGGAAGGATCCAATATATCTGTGTATTTTTATGGACACTCCACAGCGGTTTTCCATAGCTAATACATGTTGGTTGCACTAGGAGTCATATAACCAACTAACCTTTATAGACGTTATCTGAATCACTGCATTCATTGGGAGTATCAATTTATTTACTTGTGTTATGTGTATTTTTCACCATTTTAGTTACAATGTATGGTTGATATTAAACTTTTAATTCCGTGCCGCTCCGTATGTGATAGTGTGCCAATCTTCCATTGCCATTATTTAAATGTGAAGGGTGAATCAATTTAGATCTGAGCACCTGCCGTGTATGTGAGGTCGTGAGCCATTTTCATCAGTCCATTGAAACTCTGCTGTCAACATCAGTTTGGTGGGGGTCCGACAACCCAATGATGAGCTTTTTTCTGGTGGAAACTGTAGAGTGGAGAGTCAGAAGTAGAAAGCTCTCTCCACTATGTAGTTTCCAGCTTACTGCAGCTTGGCTCCCGTTCACCTGAATGTGATGCCTAAGGCCTAGGCTGCCATTTCTTTAAATAGCTGATCGGCATGGGTGTTGGGAGTCGGACCCCTACTGATCTGATATTGATGACCTATGCTTTAAAGGAGTTGTTCATCTTCGAGGCCTTTGGGCCGGACCCTGCCATATCGCCTGTTGCCAGGATCCAGTTCATTTGGTACCGTGCTGCCGCGCTTTGGTCTTCCTCATAAGCTTCCTGTTTGATGGAAGTCACATGGCCACTGCAGTAACATGTCTCACATGCTTCAGGTGACCTAGTGATGTGTCACATGGGAGAAACTTCACTGCTGCAGCCGCCTGACTCCGGACAGACAGAAGTTGATGAGTAGAACCCAGCTGCAGGTAAGTATGCTTCCCTCCATAGCTCTGGCGATGTGTGCGGGGTGGGGGAATCCGGTCAATAAGCGCCTCCGAGGTTTGCAAACCCTTTAAGTTCTTCTATACTATTAAAAAAACAAAAATGAAGCCGTATGAACATGACTTTAGTTATGTCTCTAAAGCTCCCATTTCCTTAGTATTTCCATTTTAATATTCTCTTGACTTTGACCTAAAAACTGCTTGTATGAACCCTGCCTTACAGTGAACATTATACTATGGAGTCCTCTGGCCCCATGTGGTGGGAAGAACGCCTCTTTCTAATCTAGACAGAATGCATTGCTACCAAGCAATGGGCATAGAAGATAGAAAGGGTGTGCCCTTCACCAGCAGGGTAACTGGGGCAGGTATATGTTTGCCGCCCGGCCCTCTATGTCCCACCGCCACAGGCCCACATGTGAAGGGTAGTGTCCAGACTCCCTGCGCAATAAGGACGTTTGGTGAAGGCCTACACTCCGCGTCCCACCACAAGGTGTCACCAGCCAATCAGAATCTGCCTTATTTCCACTAGCTCGTCCAATGGAAACGCAAAGTGCTGGCGGCGGCAGGAAGTGACGTCGCGTACCCCATGTGAGCGAGCCTGCAACACATGCAGCAGCCGCGGCGAAGAAAGAAGCCGGTTTCTACGTCACTTCTGGGAGCTGGGGCTGACTCCATCGAGATCGGACGTCGTGGTCTAGACTGAAAGCCGGGATAAGGGGACAGGTGAGCTGCACGTTCCGTGGGCACATGAGGCGGGGGGCAAGGCCTCCTGGCATGTAATCTCTGCCGTGCTGTGACCAACCGCTGGCTTTTCTGTTGAGCAGCTCTCGGCTTCAGACAGGAGGAGGAGAGAAGATGGCGGACGATCCGAGTGCGGCAGACAGAAATGTGGAAATCTGGAAGATCAAGAAGCTGATCAAAAGCTTAGAGGCGGCCAGAGGGTGAGTGAGAGGCGGCGGAGCGCGCGATGTTCCGCCCCGGGAGGCCCTGCGCCCCGCGCCCCACTGCTGCGCCACATGCGCCCTGCCTTATGTCATGTCCTGTGTGCGCGGTTTATCCCTTCCATGGGTCTGGTAGGTCCCTGTTCACACAGATTATGTTCCTTTCTTCAGCCTTCAGGATGGCACTATAATAATCCATTGCCAGCCTGTGGTGTGGGCACCACATCTCCTCCACCCGACCAGTCTGCTCTGGGTGACTCCTTTACCCATGCTTGTGCACCTGATGCCGTGTGTGGTCACTTACCATAAAGAAGCCGCTGTTACCTGGGGGAATTAAAGGGGCTGTCCATTATGGTAAAGTCTTTTTATATAATGGGCATTCTGGTTTGGAATATCATTATTCTCCTCATCGGGATTATGGACAGCATCTGCTGACATAAAACTGATGGTGACAGGCGCTTTTCTAGAGCAGCTCTGAAATTGTCATATCTATAACGCGCCTGGTGGAGGCCGGCTTCACCTAGTTATCAGCAAGCACTCCTCGGCCTACGTCGGCAGAAAACAGCCCTGCGGAGTACTTTCACTGGGTGGATGATTTTTGGGGGGATATTGGTAAGCGGGTGTTTTATATATTTATATGTCCTGCCTTCTAAATGAGCCACCACTCTGGTCACTGTGGGTTGTGCAGTGATGGCGTTGCCTCCATCGTTCACGTGACTGCAGACACCAGTCCCTGGCCTCAGTGGGCACGTCATGATGCTAATGTGGCCACCACGGCTAGCGAGGATCTTCCTGAGCATCTGTCAGCGGTTTCTTCATCTCTTCTCTTGATGATAGAGGTATGCCCATGGTGGGGAGCAGCTGTCCGCTAGACGGTTCTGCCATCTAGAGCCCATGGCCAGTCTGCACCCTGTGCAGGAAGCTGCTGTGCTCTTACTGAAGCATCGGTGTCATTGTTGTCTTGACCTTTCTCTTACTCATGATCTGTCCTGTGGATAGGTCACCAGTATGTCATCAGCGAGGGTCTGTCACCCGGGTCCCCTGCTGAGCTGCGCCCAGGCCAGTGGTAGTAGTCGTGAGGTCACAGGCCTGCGGAGATCAGTGAGAAGACAGCAGCGCTGCTGCGAGCTCCTCTGCCTTCTCAAACAGTTGATGGGCGGGGTGTCGGGGATAGATCAGTAAAGAAAAAGCAGAGTACCCCTTTAAACGTATTAAAACCATATAGTTCATTCAGTGTTGCTGACTACTGCGTTGTAAGACTGTGCTGCCATCTCTATGTAGTTCAGCATGGTGGCTGGAGTCATCTGATGTGAGGGGGAAGATGAAGGAAAATGGTAAGTACCACTTTACCTCTAAGGAGGGTTTTATCATTGACGGAGAGCCGCGCTGAAATCCTGCTGGCAGCAGTGTCCATCCTGCCACCCATTCCTTTCAGTGCCAAGGATCGCCTCAGAGATCCTCTGCACCGCTTCCCATTGAAACGAATGGGAGGCAGAAACCATGCGGCCGCTGGCAAGATTCCAGCATCGTTGTTCCACTTCAAAAGGCACCATGTGAACGGGCCCTAAGGACTGTAGTGTTTTCTGATGAGTGGATCTAAGGAGCAAATGTTTAGTATGGTAGTACGACATTTAGTAAACTCCTAAAAGGGGTTGTACGGGATCAGAGCTGAACCCGGACATACCCATAATTTAACCCCGGCAGCACCCCTGATGTTGGCATCGGAGCATCTCATGCTGGATCGCGCATGGCAAGGGCTCTTTTGTTTACAATCACACACTGCCAGACGGAAGCTTCCACTCGGCAGTGTGTTCGTGATGTCACTGGCACAGTTTTACAGGCTAGGGCAGTGCTAAAGCCCGCCCATCAGTGGCGGTGACGTCACTGGGCTTCCTGGTTGCCCCATGGAGAGCTCGGTTCGTCACCGGAAGTCTAAACAAATGGAAACTGCTCCAATGCTCAAGTCAGGGGGGCTGCCTGGGTGAAAATAGAGGTATGTCCGGGTTCAGAGCTGAGCCCTGACAACCCCCTTTAAGCCAAGGTTAGAATCTGCTTCCGTTGGGAGCCTCCATTGCAGATTCTGGCAAAAAAATACCACAGGATGCACCACAGACTGATGTCTTAACTGAAACTGACAGACTCCATTAGTCAGTGGCTCCATCCCTAGAAGTGACCCGGCGCTTCTTTGGTAACGCCCCATTTTTCTCTTGCTAGACCAGAGGATATGCTGCAGATGTGAATCTCACTGAAGGACACACATTTTTCTTTTCTTGGCTCTTAAACCCTTGAAGAAAAAAAATCTGAATTTCAAGCATCATTTTGTTTTCTGGCATTTTTTAAATGCTATAGGGAAACTGTTGGTCATTGTGCCCAGCAGTGTAGACCATGCCCTTGCACTGGCAGTTTTTTTTCTCCCCCTAATGGGTTTCTGTCACCAGATTTTGGCCTCCTAAGCTGTCTGACATAAGCTATGGGCTAATGTCAGACCAACCTAATAATGTGAATCTAATGCCTCTCTGACCTGTAATAACTCTAAAAAACAATTTTATATCATTTGCAAACTAGCCTCTAGGAGCATGGAGGGCTTTGCCCCTGCTCCTAGAGGCTCCGTGTTCCCACCTGCGGCCGTGCCCTCTTCTTCTGATTGACAGTGCCGGGCAGCGCAGCTCTCCTACCTCCGGCATTGTCTTCATGCTGAAATCCTGCGCCGTCTGCTTGTGTATTCGGCGCAGTGAGCTGAGGACGCAGGCGCTGGATTTCAGCATGAAAACAATGCCGGAGGAAGGAGGGTTGCGCTGCCCTACACTGTCAATCAGAAGAAGAGGGGCGTGGCCGCAGGTGGGAACACGGAGCCTCTAGGAGCAGGGGCAACGCCCTTCATGCTCCTAGAGGCTAGTTTGCATATGATATAAAATCATTTTTTAGAGTTATTACGGGTCAGAGAGGCATTAGATTCACATTATAAGGTTGCTCTGACATTGGCCCATAGCTAATGTCAGACAGCTTAGGAGGCACATTTCCAGTGACACAAACCCATTAAAAGTGACCAGCACAGGATAAAAGGGCAAAAAGGAGCTTGAACAGAAATTCTGTTTTTTTCCACTACAGTTTTGGCTTGGGGGGCTTGATAAATCTCCCCCGTACAGGAAGCAAGTGGTGTATTTTACTATAATGTCCTATGGCAGGAAATCGTGGTGTTTTCCAGCAAATTGCTGTGGTACTGGCCTATGTTCTGTGTGGTAGTTTTTGATGCAGGTTTTTTTTTTTTTTTTCTTTTTTACCCAAAACCATCAGGAAAAAATATCCTTCCTTGACACTTCTCATTCCTTTCCAACCCACATCTGGCTTTGGCTAAAAAGAAAAAAAACTGCCCCCAAAAGCTATGTTGATGCCACCCTGAGCCCAGTTTCACAGGAGTGTGTTGGACCATATTTTCTAGACCCATGTGACAGCCACTGCTCCGCTGGGCCAAACGCTCTGTGAGGACCAGCCTGACTGGGGTATACTGTCCTCCACTCACCTCATTATGTGAGTAAGGGGCAGTTGACCCATGGCTGGAGCTTGCTGCATCATGCTGTAGATCTCTATAAGGCCTCCTGCACATGACTGTATCCATCCAATGGGGTCCATATGCATCCTGCAGATCTTGAAGGACCCTATGTAAAAAGGCCAGTTCCGCAAAATAGACAAGAATAGGACAGGTTCTCACGTTTGCAGCCTGACCACATGTATGGCACCTGTGTATGTCCAGGGAAGAAACCAGATGATGATGCCATAGTGGATTTACTTTGCAGAAACTGTGCAATAGAGAGAGGGTATTTGAGATGCCACCACTTTCTGAACCCCTCCTCCAGGTCTCTGTTGATAGATGGACTTTATATATCAACCAGCATTTGACAGCAACTCGACAGGAAGGGAGAGATCCCCAAGTGGCCACGGGAGTTTTTAATGACCACCCACTGTCTTTTGATGGTGGCCAGTGCAGGGCCTCAGTCTGCAGTGCCATCATTTGGCATCTTTGCAGTAGAGGTGGTGGTGGGGGGGGGGGGTAGTTTAAAGGGTCTCTGTCACCAGATTTAACGTGGCTGACATTAGCGATGTGCTAATGTCGGCAGACCCTAACTCTCCTAATCTTATGCTTCTGGATGCCCCTGTTACTGCACAATTGTAAGCCTCTAGGGGGGCAGGGCGTGACTTGAGTTGGGTAAACGGAGCATCTAGGAGCAGGAGCAATGCCCCCCTGCTCCTAGAGGCTAATTAGCAGATTATAAAAGTTAAAATTGTGCAGTAACGGGGGCACCCAGAAGCATAAGATTAGGAAAGTTAGGGTCTGCTGACATTAGCACATCGCTAATGTCATCCAGTTTAATAGGGTTAAATCTAGTGACAGAAACCCTTTAACAGCTCTGAAGTGCTGCTGCATTAGGCCTCTTTCACACTTCAGTTTTTGTTTTCCGTCCTAGAGTTCCGTCCTCGGCGCTCTATGCCGGAAAAATCCTGATCAGTTTTATCCCCATTCTGAATGGAGAGAAATCCGTTCAGGATGCATCAGGATGTCTTCAGTTCAGGACCGGAACGTTGTTTGGCCGTAGAAAATACCGCAGCATGCTGCTCTTTTTTTCTCCGGACAAAAATCCTGAACACTTGCCACAAGGCTGGATCCAGAATTAATGCCCATTGAAAGGCATTAATCCGGATCCGGCCTTAAGCTAAACGTCGTTTCGGCGCATCGCCGGATCTGACGTTTAGCTTTTTCTGAATGGTTACCATGGCAGCCAGGATGCTAAAGTCCCGGCTGCCATGGTAAAGTGTAGTGGGGAGCGGGGGAGCAGTATAGTTACAGTCCGTGCGGCTCCCGGGGTGCTCCAGAGTGACGTCAGGGCGCCCCATGCGCATGGATCACGTGATCCCCCGCTCCCCACTACTACTATGGCAACCAGGACTTTAATAGTGTCCTGACTGCCATAGTAACACTGAAAGCATTTTGAAGACTGATCAGTCTTCAAATGCTTTCAGGTCACTTGCGTTGTTACTGATCCGGAGGGCACTTCCGGCGACGTAAGTGCACGCCGGATTCTAACAACGCAAGTGTGAAAGAGGCCTAAGAAGTGGATGCTACTAACAGCTGCAGTTCTTAGCACTTCGCAGTCAGGGTCAGAGGAAGCTAAACTTTATATTGCCACAGATAATTCCATGGTATGGTCAAAGGGTACTCCTAGCATCATGTTTTTCAGTTATCCAATGAGTCTTTGGGAGCCATCTGTAGTCCGCCCTCAGGACCTACAAAGGACCCCAGGGCTCCTTGTTCCGTAAGGGTAAGGGCAGCACGGTGGCTCAGTGGGTAGCGCTGGGGTCCTAGGTTTGAATCCTAATTTTATGTTCTCCCTGTGCTTGTGTGGGTTTCCTCCGGGTACTCCAAAAAATTACCCCATTTTGGAAACTACGAGATAAGGTGGCAGTTTTGTTGGTACTATTTTAGAGTACATTTTATTTTTGGTTGCTCTGTATTACACTTTTTATGAGGCAAGGTAACAAAAAAATGTTTGTTTTGGCACCGTTTTTATTTTTCGTTATTTACAGTGTTCATATGACAGGTTAGATCGCGTGGTATTTTTATGGACGCGACAATGCCAAATATGACTGGTTGTTTTAGTTTTACATAATAAAGCATTTTTGAAACAAAAAATCATGTTTTTGTGTCCCCATATTCTGAAAGCCATATATATATATTTTTTTTATTTTTATTTTGGACTGTCGTATATAGGAGCTCATTTTTTTTGCGTATGAGAGGATGGCTTGGTACCATTTTAGGGTGCATATCGCTTTTTGTGTTGTAAGGTGACAAAATGGCTTTTTTTTTTTTATATAGAGCAGGTTGTTACGGACATGGCAATACCTGATGTTTTGAAGCAAAAAAAAAAATTCATATTTTAGTGTCCATTGTCTGAGAGTGATAGCTTTTTTATTTTTTAACGGATTGTCTTGGGTAGGGGGTAATTTTTTGCGGGATGAGGTAACAGTTTGGTACTATTTTGGGGGCATACGCTTGGCACTGTTTAGTTTAGTTTTTTTTTTTACGATGTCATGTGATATTTTTATACAGCAGGTTCTTAAGGACATGGCCATACCTCATATGTATACTTTAATTTATTTAAAAAATTTTTGTTTTGAAACACAAAAAAAAATTATGTTTTAGTGTCTCCATAGTCTGAGAGCCATATTTTTTATTTTTGGGCAAATGTCTTAGGGGCTCAGTTTTTGCGGGATGAGGTGACGGTTAGATTGGTACTATTTTGGGGGGCATACGCCTTTTTTATCGCTTGGTGTTGCACTTTGAGTGATGTACGGTGACAAATGTTTCTTAGCACAGTATTTATTTTATTTTTTGGACAGTGTTCACCTGAGGGGTTAGGTCATGTGATATTTTTATAGAGCCCGTCGATACGGACGCGGCGATGCCTTATATATTTTTTCCCCTATTGGAGTGGAAGAGTGGTTTTACTTTAATGGGGTTGTTAACATAAAAGGGAAAACCGCACCAAAATAAAGATAAATAGGGCGGATTTATGTGTGATTTATCTGGCGTTCCATCATTCACCATAATGTTTCTCAGCATTCCTAGTCTTCTGCACAATGGCTTCAGAAATGCAAGGTCAAAATCTTCAGAGCGCCAGCTGCGACACCATGGCACTCCGGATCTGCTTTTTATACCTCGATTGTAATATCCTAAATTAGGTCTGGCCAGGATTTCATATCTGTGAGAGGTTGATGCCAGGTGGCTTGTTGGGGGCATGCGCCCAGTTCATGGTGGACTGCTGTGGTTAATGCTTGGGAGTACTGTATGTGGCTGCTGATGTATTTACACTGTGCTAGCTAGTAAGTTCTGCCATGGGCATAAAACCCTGATAATGTATGCCTACCACTAGGGATTGTTTAATCTTCATCCTGTCCTTGGTCACATGCCCATGTAACCCAGCCAACCACCGAGCTTAGTGGTGTGTTCTGTATGTGGCTGCTGATGTATTTTATACTGCGCTAGCTAGTAAGTTCTGCCATAGGCATTCATTTACAGGGTTTTATTTATTTTTTTCCCATTTTTCTTTTTTTTTTCTTTTCTCTATTTCGAGTTTTTAAACGTCGGAAACGGGCCAAATCGGGGGCTGCAGTAGAGTTCTTGAAACCTTATGGAGAATTTTGCAATACTTGTAGGGCCGCTTGTTCTTCCCCTTACCCTGGGTTCAGACCTGAGCGTATTTCAGCGCGTTTTTGCAAATAGGAAACGCGCGTTCTTGTGATTGACTACTGTGGTGTCAATCACAAAAAGCGCGACAAACGCCCCAAAAAAAGCTCAAGTACTTGTTTATGCGTTGGGCGTTTTACAGCGCGTTCAAACGCGCTGTAAAACGCTCAAGTGAGAACCAGGGCCATAGGAAAGCATTGGTTTTCATGTGTTGAGCGTTTTACAGCGCGTTTGAGCGCGCTGTAAAACGCTCAGGTGTGAACTTAGGGTTACTGCAGTTTGCTCATGGCTGAAAGTCTACCTAGCCCAGACCTGTCAGTCATTTAACCCAGATTAGAAATTGTCCTTATAACTGGGGAACATCAGGGGCTTTTTGGCAAATACCTTGATGAATCCTGTCAGGTGACTTGTCTCCTTGCACTCCTCCAAACTGGTAAGAGGTGCCCTGAACTGCTCATATAGTGTAAAGATCTATATGAAGCTTTGTCTCGTAGTGAATTATTGTCATGGCAGTCTTTCATTTCTCCCTCTCTGCAGAAATGGCACCAGCATGATCTCTTTGATCATTCCTCCCAAAGACCAAATTTCAAGAGTGGCCAAGATGTTGGCAGATGAGTTTGGTACAGCGTCTAACATTAAGTCCCGTGTGAACCGTCTGTCTGTCCTGGGAGCAATTACGTCTGTACAGCAGAGGCTTAAGCTCTACAATAAAGGTAAGCAAATGCAAGTGATCTTTAGGGTCTGTCCTGAAGGCTGATGTAGGCCTCTTTAGGGGTCAGGTGCTGTAATACCGTGAGGTACCCCCCAGTGACAAGAATCTGACCCAGTACTCCTCAGAAAGCCATTGGTTAATTCCCAGAGCTATTACCACACGGCCATCAGCGGCTCTGTTTGGAGTTCCTTCAGGTTTGATCTGAAATTGAGCAGCATGGATTTTTCCTATGAAAATGACAAACACCATGTTGGAACCCCATCCCTTTTGATGGGGTCTATTGTATGGCGGTGGCATCAGGCCTTCTGTTTTAAAGAGGATAATAAGTGCCACGTATAGTGCACTGCACAACCTGATGTCTTTATGCCCTGTCTGTTTGGATAGAACACCATTTGCTGGGAACGAGATCGTATGGTCCCCTTCAGCAGTCACGAAGGTAAAGCAAGTGAATGTCAGCTAAGTCGCCGTAATCCGGGGCGGTCACCACACTTTGGAGCTGTGCCTTCTGCTCTGTCCAAAGTACTGGTGCCGGAGGCTGCAGGGAACACCGTTTGGATATTGATGACCTATCCTGAGGGTAGGTCCTCAATATTGGAAGTCTGGCAAACCCCTTTCAGTACTATCCTGCTTTTTACAAAGGATTGGGCACCCTTTAACTTTTTTTCTGCAGACTAGCAAATGTATCTGTAGATTGACCATGTTAGAGACTCCTATCTGACAATATTGCTTTTTCTCTCAGTACCACCAAATGGTTTAGTGGTCTACTGCGGAACAATTGTAACAGAAGAAGGAAAGGAGAAGAAAGTCAACATCGACTTTGAACCTTTCAAACCAATCAACACATCGTTGTATTTATGTGACAACAAATTTCACACAGAGGTATGGAATTTAATTGTTGGTGTCAGTGATTTACCCACGTTCTTCCAATTATTGCTGCAGTGAGGATCACACAAGGGGAATTGATTGCAGAAGCACCACACTTGTATCTATATGTGTATATAGTCGACCTGTCAGGTGATTTCTGCTGCCCTATATGAGAGCAGGATGCCTTGCATGTCCAGAAAATGAACTCCTATCAATATGCAAAATGAATTCAAAGTGCCCAACCTTGCCTCTCTTCCCCAACCCCAATGCTTCATTCCCTCCCCACTGACGTAACAGCGCATCATTTCTAAATGTCACCCAGACCCTCCCCCTGGCACCTCTGCACTACATTCCCTTCCTTGAACCCTAAGGAATTAGGAATTGAGCAGAACCTGCACAGAACACGTCCCTGAGTCAATAGTTCACAGAAGCAAAGCACACAAGTGCCCAACGCGTCTACCGAGACGAAGGATTGGAAGTTCAGGGGGGAGCAGATGTTAGGAGGGACTGGTGTGTGTTTGTATAATGTCATGATCACGGAGCGTAAAAAAGACAACAAAATGTAGTAGCACAAGCATGGCGGTACAATGCAAAACAGTCACAGGAGACACATTTACTAGTATAGGGCCATTTAATGAGGTAACCACATGCCCGGGTCATCTGTTGTCCAGGAATGCATTCCCTTCCCGAGCCCGAGTGTCGACCAGATCTCCTTGTTGTGCAGCTGTTAGAAGAGGCAGGCATGGCCCTCTTCCTAGGCCATGTGATGTCACTGTATATCTGTCACACGACCTAGTTGTGGCTCTGCCTCATTCAAGTCATTGAGGCTGAGCTGCAATATCAGGCAAAGTACGGTGGTGTGCTTGGAAAGCTGCTGAGAACCAGCACAGCCTGAAACAGCTGATCAGTGGGTGTGACAGGTCAGAGACCCCCTCCGGTGTGATAATGATGACCTAGCCGTTCTCATCAATTTCTGCATGACCCCTTTAAACCGCCAGGGAAGGTTTAACCCCTTCAGGACCCTGAGATTTTCCTTTTTTGCTTTTTTGTTTTTCACTCCCCGCCTTCCAATAGTCCTAACTTTTTTATTTTTCCATTCACATAGCCTTATGAGGGCCTTTTTTTTTGTGGGACAAGTTGTACTTTCGAATGGCTCCATTTACGGTTTCATACCATTTAGTAGGAACCGGAAAAAAAAAATCAAAATGGGGTAGAATAGGAAAAGACGCAATTCTGATGAAGGTTTTTATTTAATTTTTTACACTACATTATGCAGTAAAATTGACCTGTTATCTTCATTCTTCAGGTCAGTACGGTTACGACGATACCATACTTGTACAACCTTTGAGGAGGAGAATTTTTTTTTTTCACCATATTCTTACCCCTATAACTCTTATAGTTATGTTTACAGGGCTGTGTATGGTTATATTTTAATTGTATGGGCATTTTCGCACGCTGCGATGCCCATGATGTTTTTTTAAGTATTTTTATTTTAAGGAAAGGGGGGTGATTTTAACATATTTTTTTTTTAAAAGCTTTTAAGGTTTTTTTAAATCACCTTGGGTGACAAGAACTGCCAATTATTAGATTGCCCATTGTGTTCATTGATGGCTATATAGCCATCATTGAACACTTAATTTGCAATATACTGGTAACAATACATTGCTGCCACCTAGTGGCCCGTATTGGTATATTCCTTAAATGGCCCGAATCCTCAAGCAGGCTTTGGAGTCTATTTCAGCGATGTAATAGATTTCCCCCGATCTCAGCCAGGGAACGCTGGTACCGGAGCAGAAGCGCGCAACTTCCGCTTTCGGAATGAGCAGATGCCGTGGTAACATTTGACCACGGCATTTAAAGGGGAAAATTTATGCGGTCAGCCTTATATCTAAAATGGCAGAAACCCCGCAGCCATGTTTAGGGACCGGACTTCCACCGTACATATACAGGGTTAATTAGGCCTCGTTCGCATCTCCAGCTTCCTGAGCCGGCACAAATGGCAGCTGTTGGCCGGACAGAAAACCATTGCATGCAACACTTTTTGTCCAGCTGGCATTTATGCTGGAAAGCGACCGGATCCCATTAAAGTTAACGGATCCGACGGTGAGCTGTTAAATTTGGCAGTGGAGATGTGAACACAGCCTAAGTAGAAAATATTTTTTAAACCACTTCTTTGGGTCTTGTGGCCTGTTACATCTTAAAAGGGATCCGGCACCTCAGTAGTACACGAGCAGCACTGCAGATGAGGCGTGCACATCAGTTTTTTTTATTTTCCTACTGTTTCCCCTAGGTCAGGAAAGTGACAGTGGTGTACCTGGTGGCAGGCGGAAAATAAAGAGTGATCTGGACTCCTTATCTGCAGTACTACTTGCTGTAGATAAGTCCAAGATCGCGGTGACAGGTTCCCCTTTTCTCTGTAAAATCTGTCTCATCCCATGTATACAATACAATTGGTGTGGGTGAACAGACAGTTCATGGTTTATATTTTATTCTCAATATCGCAGTATTTTGTGTTCACATATCAGTGACCTAAACATTTGTTATTCTGTGCACACACGAGGGTGATGTGTTACATTGCCATATTATGTTAGTCTTTATTATCTGGCAACTTGATTACGTTCGCTGCCATGACAGTAATGCATTAAGTTATATAACATGAGCTTCCCCGCGTGCTTACGCAAGCACTCTGTGCCCGAAACTCCCTCTGGTGCTTTAATACAATATTGCAGCATATTGGGTCTAGGTCTGGACATGTACGAGTCGCTTCTTCCTACTTCTGGCACTGGAAGGGGGCGAACATAATTGGTGTTTTCAGCAGTGCTAATAGTGTTTTCTTGTTAGGAGGTACGGTAAATAGTCAGGGTCAGAAAATTGGTGGCACCCCAGATAGATATGCACTCCGAAACGCGTGTTGTGCTGGATGCCAGGCAGTGCCCTATCACCAGGGGTGTGCAGTACTCGTCATCTGCTTGCTTGCTCTGTGCACTTTAGCTATGGATGTTGATCCTGAGGCAGGCATTACTAAGGCTACTTTCACACTCGCGTTTTGGGCGGATCTGTCATGGATCTGCACATAGCCAAGACGGATCCATCATGAACTCCATTGAAAGTCAATGGAAGACGGATCCGTTTTCTATTGTGTCGGAGAAAACAGATCAGTTTGGCTCAGTTTCGTCAAGCGGAGAGCAAAAACATTTTTTTGCTAATGTCTAATAGTGTCCTTATGTACAAAAACACACCTGGGCAATACTGCTTATAAAGATGTAACCCCCAAATGTTACCATACATTACTAAGTAGTATTAGGCTACTTTCACACTCACATTTTGGCTTTTCGTTTGTGAGTTCCTTTCAGGGCTCTCACAAGCTGCCGAAAACAGATTAGTTTTGCCCTAATGCGTTCTAAATGGAAAAGGATTCGCTCAGTCTCCATTCCTCTCTGGAGGCAGACACCAAAAAGCGTTTTCCCAAATAAAGTTACCATTACGCAACCAATATATATATATATATATATATATATATATATATATATATATATATATATTCAATTACACAAAGCCTACACAAATGTATAAATCCAAGTATGACCGTATAAATCAACACCGTCAAAATCAACACAAATTCATTAAAAGGTATTTTATTAGTAAATCACTTCTTGTATCTATTCACATGATTGACAACACACACAAATTATTTTAAAACACAAATAAAACAAATTCACTGGTGGTACATAATTTGTGGATCTCACAGGCAGGAAGCTGTAAGTGTATTATATTCAATAATACACTTACAGCCAATGATTTAAAATACACAAGCATTGTGAAGGGAATCGGACCCCCAAAAGTCCCAGAGTATACTGACTGGAAAAAAAAGTGAAAAAAGAATTTAAAAAAATAGTTTTACAAAAAAATTAAGTTTCAAGTTAAAAACCAAAAACAGACATCCTTTTCCCAAAATAAATATCGACCTGCTCTATAAAAATATCGTGACCTAAGCCCTCAGATGAACAGTCACAAAAATAAACTGTGCTAAAAAAACTTTTTTTTTTTTTGTCGCCATACATCACTAAAAGTGCAACATCAAGCGATCAAAAAGGCGTATGCCCCCCCCCCCCCAATCGTACCAATGTAACTGTCACCTCATCTCGCAAAAAAAGCCCCTCCTTAAGACAATCGCCAAAAAAATTTAAAAAACTATGGCTCTCAGAATATGAAGACACTAAAACATGATTGTTTTCAAAAATGCTTTGCTATGTAATGCTGAAGCAAACAACCCAAGAATGTAGTCATATTTGGCATTGTCACGTCGGTAACAACCCGCTCTATAAATACCACATGATCTAACCTGTCAGATGAACACTGTAAGTAACAAAAATAAAAACTGTGCCAAAACGGCTATTTTTTGTTACCTTGCCTCACAAAAAGTGTAATATAGAGCAACCAAAAATTGTCTACCCTAAAATAGTACCAACAAAACCGCCACCTTATCCTGTAGTTTCCAAAATGGGGTCATTTTTGGGGGGTTTCTACTCTAGGAGTGCATCAGGGGGGCTTCAAATGTGACAGTCAAAAAACCAGTCCAGCAAAATCTGCCCTCCAAAAACCATATGGCGTTCCTTTCCTTCTGCACCCTACCATGTGCCCGTACAGCGGTTTATGACCACATATGGGGTGTTTCTGTACATTACAGAATCAGGGCAATAAATATGGAGTTTTATTTGGCTGTTAACCCTTGCTTTGTTACTGGAAAAAATGGATTAAAATGGAAAATCTGCCAAAAAAGGGAATTTCTGAAATTTTCCTCAAATTCTTGCAGAACACCTAAAGGGTTAAAGTTTGTAAAATCAGTTTTGAATAGTGGGTTTTGGATATTTTCTGAAAAATTTCAAGATTTGCTTCCAAACTTCCAAGCCTTCTAACGTCCCCAAATAATAAAATGCCATTCACAAAATGATCCAAACATGAAGTAGACACGTGGCAATGTAAAGTAATCACTATTTTTGGAGTTATTGCTATCTAATATAAAAGTAGAGAAATTGAAGTTTGGAAATTAAATTTTTTGACTCAGTTTTACCACTGTCATGAAGTACAATATATGATGAGAAAACAGTCTCAGAATGGCCTGAATAAGTAAAAGCGTATTAAAGTTACCACATAAAGTGACACTAGTCAGATTTGCTAAAATGGCCTGGTCCTTAAGGTGAAATATGGCCCGGGGTTGGAAGAGTTAATCATATAATAAGTCTTGGTCTTGTTTTTCCATAATTGTGACGGGTACACGCTCATTTCTTGGTTGGGGTTGTTTCTGTGATGTGTAGGTTTTTGTGATGTAACAGCAGCATAAATCCAGATGTGACTTCTCGGAGAGACAGTGAGAGAGTCCCGATTGCCATGCCCACACACAGTGACTGCCTTCTGGGTACTCATCGTAATACAGGGAGAGCTGTCAATCATGTGGGTGGGGATATCAGGACTCTTACTCTCTCTCCTAGGAGTCCTGTCAGAATGTTCTTTGCTTTTTACTCAGAAACCATGCTCCTATGACAGAGCTGGGCTTCTTTCCCTCTAGTATATCCTGCTAATAGATAGGGCGGCAGAAGTTAACTGACCCTTTCACTTTAGCTTCTAGGAAACACTCTGGATGAGAATTTATTTCCACTTGTAGGAGGATCTTGTATGATTAGCATGTAAATGCCGTCTGTAACAACAAATCCACATCTAGAGGAGCCTATTGAAACGCGTGGATGTGGGCCAGAAGTGGTGCTTCCTGTTTTTTCTATGAAATTTAGATCTTTATTTACACGGGACGATAGAGCAGCAGATTGTTGGGATGAAAGCGTTCCTTCCCGACAATCTGCTGCTCGCCGGTGGAGGAGACCGCTACATTTACAGCTGCTGCCAGCAAATGATTTTTGTGTCCACACAAACTATCGTATTACCCGATGAACAAGCATTTTGCGCATTCATTGGGTAATCGACGGTACATTTACACCGCCAGATGAACACAAGCATTCCTAAGGATGCTCTTATATCAGCCCGTGCAATGGAGACTTAACCTGTAGCAGATAAAATGAGGAGTCCTCTTTGATAGAAAACCATGTCCAATGTATAGGTTTCTGCCCCCCTCTCTTTAATGGTTTGGTGCTGCCAGGGCCAGTGAAGTAGGAGATCCCAGTGACTGAATTTTCATTCCTTGTGACTAAATTGGATGCTAGGGTTTTGAATTATTCAGGTGTTGACTACTTTTTGCCTGGGAGATAGCTGACTACTTTTTGCCTGGGAGAAAGGGGTATTCCGGTAAAGTAACTTAATTTTTGAAAAACTGCATTAAGGCTGTGATCCAACCAGAACCCATACCTATACATATAACCAGAGCTTCGTTTTACCTTGCAATCCATTTGTCTAACCCAGGGATGGGCAAACTGTGGTTCTCCAGCTGTTGTAAAACCTCAATTCCCACCATGCCCTGCTGTAGGCTGATAGCTGAAAGCAGTCTAGGCAAGCTGGGAGTTGTAGTTTTAGCAAAAGCTGGAGACCTGCAGTTTGCCCATCCCTGGTCTAACCCCCATGTGAGCCTTCTCGACCTAACAAAGGCTCAGGACTACAGGTCAATGCCATGGTGATATATGGCGTCGACCTGTAGCAGAGGAAGAAAACTACTGAATGGTAAATATCTGAAATTTGTATCATATTCCGTAATTATTGATGACGAATTAGTCTAAAACATAAGGGGTATTGCGTTTACCATAAATATAACTTAAGTCTTAAACGTTGGATGTTCCTCCTTATTTCAGGATGCATACTTTGGTACCTAACGGTGCCACCTCCATTTTGGAAGAATTTGTATTAAAGTAGTGATGGGAATGTGTTTTTGCAGGCTCTTACAGCTCTCCTTTCCGATGACAGCAAGTTTGGATTCATAGTAATAGATGGTAGTGGGGCTCTTTTTGGAACTCTACAAGGAAATACCAGAGAAGTCCTGCACAAATTCACTGTGGATCTTCCAAAGAAGCATGGTGAGACTCCTCGTACTCTTGGATCTTCATAAACTGGGTTGGGTGGGGGGGTCTGAAGTGATCTGTCAAGTTGTGAGCATCTATTCAATTAGTAAAATAATACTAAGTAAGATGCTTCTGGAGAGTTTGCAGGCCAGTAATATTTGACTCCCGGAAATCCCTTTACCTTCCTGACTAGACACCATTCATTGTATCCAGCACTAATACTCTCTGGATGACTGGAACAGTGAAGAACTTTCAGGAATGCAGCCCATGATTATATGCTATGAATATGTTTTAATAAGGGGGACCTGAATCTGACTCCTCGGTTTGGTCAGTCTTCTGCTCATAGTAGTGTAAAATTGAACCTTATTTTTCTTGTCCTCCGACAGGCAGAGGAGGGCAGTCTGCTTTGCGTTTTGCACGTCTAAGAATGGAGAAACGTCACAACTATGTGAGGAAAGTAGCAGAAACTGCAGTGCAGCTGTTCATTTCTGGTGATAAAATGAACGTAGCCGGTCTCGTGCTGGCTGGGTCCGCTGACTTCAAAACGGAGCTTAGTCAGTCTGATATGTTTGATCAGGTGAGAGGAAAGTCCACCTTTCTATTTTTTTCCAAACGTCGCCCCACACTGTCCCATAATTGCCTTCTGTAGCACCACGTTTCCCTAGTCCAGGGATCAAAAACCTTCGACACTTCAGCTATTGAGAAACTACAGTTCCCAGCATGCTCCATTCATTTCTAGGTAAGTTCTTATTAGAGCAGAGCAAGTATGCATGCTGGGAGTTGTAGTTTCACAACAGCTGGTGTGTCGGAGGTTGCCTACCCCTGCCCTAGCCAAATCAATTCCAACAGCAGGAGAAATTATCCCAGGAGTGCAGAAGGAGTAACTGCAAATATTTTCTCATTTCATCCCAAAATCTTGATAGAAAGAAACCCCTCAGCTTGTCTGAGATGTTTGCATCCTGCACAAATGTCACTATATAGGACGCGTATTGTCGAGGCGAATAGTAACCCTAAACCTATAAGCCAAAAGTCCAGTCCAAGTAAAAAGGAAGCGCACATTTAACTGATAAGAACGCAGTGCTGCCATGAAACGCCACCTGCACACAGAATACTTGAGTAACAGTATATGACACCATTGATTTCACAAGGTCCCCCTTGTAATCTTATATGTAAAAAGTGCACAGTACGTGTATAAAGACCATAATATACAAAGGTCTGCATCATAAACGAGTACAAACGCGGCATGTGAAGCTAATAAAATTATTACCTGGTCCACGGTTGGAACATGCCTTGCTTGCCTGAATTGTGAGATTCCAGGAGTGGCGTGCAGTGTCGGGCTTCCAGTGTAGTATCCCGATGTCTAAGTGCATGGGCACAGGCCCACCCGGTGGTCCGTTTTCTTCATACAGCACCCATTGCGCAGAATAAGAGGCCGCACATGTGTCCGTGCATACAGCAGATCTCTGCAATGACTGGCTGTAGATTATCTTGTACTCTTCTTTTACAAATGTTTGACGGTGAACGTTTTGCTTCTTCTTAGCGATTGCAATCCAAAGTCCTGAAGCTAGTAGATATCTCTTATGGAGGAGAAAATGGTTTTAACCAAGCAATTGAACTCTCAACGGAAGTCCTTTCGAATGTGAAATTTATCCAAGAGAAGAAGCTAATAGGTATGAAACGTGTAGATTGCCTAGCAAAAGCATTTTGGTTTAGAAATCTGAAGCTTTTAGTTCAGTTTACCTTTAGAGACCCCTAACTTTTCCCACCCGTAGTATGTGCCAAATCAAGGTAAAGGGTTGATCCAACAGGATGACCTCGTGCTATGTGCCTTATGTCAGGGCATGTAGACATCAGAGTAGGGCCCACAGCATCCTCTGAGTACATTATTTCTGAACGGATTTAGTTAACAGGTATTGATGATTTTATTATTTTGTAAATTAGACTATGTATACCTTTTGGGGGCATTTTGAAAAATGTTTTTTTATATATTTTTTCCATTGTACTCATTTTGAGCTAAACATTTTTTTTTTTCAATTGGTGTTTATTAAAAATATGGAGTCCTGTTTTCTGTATATAGCTGAGATGCTGTATCAGCAGCCTGTGGATTTTCTTTCCATCAGTTGGGGAGCTGACGGGCTCTGTATGTCTGCTCTCTGACCTTATAAACTCCTTATAGCTCAGTTCTTATCTTGCTGATAAGAATGTGGATTACATGAGGGTTTATGACCCCTCAGTTTAAAGATGAGGCTACTTTCACATTAGCGTTTTTTGTGGATCCGTCATGGATGTGCAAAAACGCTTCCGTTACAATAGTACAACCGCATGCATCCGTCATGAACAGATCCGGTTGTATTATGTCTTCTATAGCCATGACGGATCCGTTTTCAATTGCATTGTGTGTCAGGACGTTTGGCTCCAGAGCGGAATGGAGACTGATCGGAGGCAAACTGATGCATTCTGAGCGGATCCTTTTCCATTCAGAATGCATTAGAGCCAAACTGATCCGTTTTGGACAGTTTCTGAAAGCCCATGACGGATCTCCTAAACGGTAAGCCAAAACGCCAGTGTGAAAGTAGCCTAAGGGTTATTAGATGAGTGACCGTACCAGTCACACAGCTAGAAAACGGTTAACCCTTTGTGACAGAACGGCTCAATACTTTAAATAAAGTCCAATTGAAAATATGATTTGTTAGCCAAAAATGAGTAAAATGCAATCATAAACAAAAATTGCTTCCTAAGATGCACATGGCCTTTACATTTAATTTACCTAATTTACAGGGAGATACTTTGATGAAATCAGCCAGGACACGGGGAAGTATTGTTTTGGTGTTGAAGACACACTAAAGGCATTGGAAATGGGAGCGGTGGAAATTCTGATAGTCTATGAGAACCTGGATATAATGAGATATGTCTTGCGATGTAATGGCGTGGAAGGTAATTTTTTTTCTTTTATCAATTAAAGAAAGTTAAGTATCGTGAAGCATTAATTATAAGACTGACTTTGTTTTTCCCCCGTTTAGAAGAGAAAGTTCTTTATCTAACACCGGAACAAGAAAAAGACAAATCCCACTTCACTGACAAAGAGGTACACATCATATAAAATAAGGACCGGCCTTCTGTTTGCTTAAAGGATTACTCTCATGTTTTCACTCAAAATTCAGTTTTCATATATGTTGTTGCTTCTGTGGTGATAATCCATAATCACTAATTATTGTGTTCACATACCACTTGTGTGTGTGTGTATATATGATATATATATATATATATATATATATATATATATATATATATATATATATATATATATTAGGGCTGTACGATATGTGAATTTTGTGCGATTGCGATTAGGGCCCTAAAAATTGCGATAACGATATGCGATGCGATATTTTAAGGGAATTGTGCCAGAGGTCTATCTGCTTGTATTTTCAAGGTAAGAGCGCACACAGATTACTGATCATGTGAAATGTAGTTATGCTGAACTCAAAAACTGAAATGCGCAGTGTTTTTCAAAATAAAATACATATTTGCATTACTGCAAAAGTACAAAATACAAAACTTGCCATTTTCTTAGTAGCGCTGCACAGAACAGATAAATAAAATAGATATAAGAACGTGTTCATTAAAATAACGACTTTCCTCCAGCCCCTCCTCCCTCCCCGCACTGTAACTGATGTATCGCCGGCCGCACTGTGCAGCATAGCGGCCGGAGATACAGTGTCACGTAGAAAGTCAACCATCGCTTTATAAGACCCACTTTTGGGGGCAAAAAGTGTGTCTTATAAAGCGAAAAAATGCGGTAATATAATTGCAGCATTTTTGGGTCGGCAAATTGCGATATGGCGATTAATTGCGATTGCTTTTGCGATATATTGTGCAGGCCTAAAATATATATATATATATATATATATATATATATATAAATATAAATATATAAATATATAAAATCTCTAGAAGACAGAGGTACGGTGGACCCCCTAAATCCACTGTTTTACGTCAGCCTGGATTACCTCAATTCAGAACCTACGTGCCTTCCAGTGTAACCGCCATCCCAGAGGGTCAGTACACTGGAGTAGGGCTGAAACGATTACTCGATTTAATCGAGTAATTCGACACAAAAAAATCCTCGATGCAATTTTTTTGCATCGAGGATTCGTTTGTGTCATGTGACCACGGAGCGGGAGGGCAGCACTTGCTATTACTCACGCTCCGTGGTCACCCGTCAGGTCATATTGCACGTAAGCCCTATGACCCGACACTGTGCAGAGCGGCTGGCAGCGGAGGAGGCAGGGCGCACAGGGAGAGAAGGAGTCGCTCTCTCCCTCGTGCTGTGCTGCCAGTGAGGAGAGACGGGGGGGCAAGGAGGGGCGGGCGCACTGCGCCACCAATGACAGGACCTGGCCTTACTAACTAGCAGCTAGCCGGGATGTCCCGCACTTACAATTATCCCGGGCGCGCTCCGTTCTCCCCACTGTGGGCCAGTTACAGTTTCGTGCTCCATGTGCCACTACTAATATCGGACCAATGGGGAGGAGACATCACCTTCTCTGTGGGCGTTTCTTCTCCCTGCGCTGTCCAATCGCAGCAGAGAACGTCACAGTGCAGGGAGAAGGAACGCCCACAGAGCTGATGTCTCCTCCCTATTGCTCCGATATTAGTAATTAGCATATGGAGCAGGAGACTGTAACTGGCACACAGTGGGGAGAGCCGGGCCGTGCCCAGGGATAACTGTAAGTGCAGGGACATCCTGGGCGCCGCTCCTTGTAGCTGCTAGTTAGTAAGGCCGGACCATGAAAGGTCCTTTGTAATCTTTAATACAGGAGGCAGGGAGCTGCGATCAGCGACAGTTAACCCCTCAGGTGCTGCACCTGAGGGGTTAACTGCCGCTGATCTGCTGCCTGCCGCCTGTATTAAAGGTTAATTTTCATTGGTGGCGCAGTGCGCCCTCCCCCCAGTATTAAAATCGTTGGTGGCAGTGGCCACAGAGCAGAGTCCCCTCCCCCCTCATTGGTGGCAGTGGCCACAGAGCAGAGTCCCCTTCCCCCCTGATTGGTGGCAGTGGCCACAGAGCAGAGTCCCCTCCCCCCTCATTGGTGGAAGTTCTGATTGGAGCCCCAGCAGTGTTATAACTGGGCTCCTATCGGTTACCATGGCAACCAGGACGCCACTGAAGCCCTGGTTGCCATGGTAACATTCTTATTAGATTACTCGATTAATCGTAAAAAATAATCGATAGAATACTCGATTTCTAAAATAATCGTTTACTGCAGCCCTACACTGGAGGTGGTAACCCATGCTGGAATTGGGAAAACACTGTTGCAGGTAAGCATTAGCAGCAAATGCTCTGCCCTTTTCTTCAACGCCTTTCTCCTGACCACTTCATCACCTACTCCTTGCATCGTTAGCGACATCCTCCCATTCTCCAGGGTGATTGTTGCCCTGGTCTATTGTTTCTGGACCGACCCAACAGGAGAGACCAGCTCCTTGGCTCTCTTCTGCCACCACTGACTCCACGTCGGCGGCCAATGGCATGACTTTCCTGTTTGTTTGCCTCCTTGTCCCTACCGCTTTCTATCCAGGCCTCTTCTCCCCATGATGCGGGATTCCTCCTACTCAGATGCTGCTTCTCAGCTCCGGGACTTCAGTGATCTATGCTCCACCATTGTACAGGCAACACTTCCTAGGTTGGGCCTCCTGCCCCAGCGTGAGCTTTTGCTCTCCCTCCTCTTTTTTTTGGTGAGAACAATTCCTATGCTCCCAAATCTGAAACCTCTCTAGATCGCCTTCCATGGCACAGGATTTTGTCTTCTTAAACCTGCAGTGGTCCAGACCAGTGAGGAACACCATCCCCACTCCTGCTGGGCTATTCCTGAGGGTCTTCGTTGGCCTATCCTTCTCTTCTATGGTCTTGGGGAACTTCTGCAGACTGGGTAAGATCTGTCCTACCTGGCTTCCCCTTCTTACAGAGAGAGGCATAAACGGCTATGTTGGAACTTAGAATAGACACTCCCAGACAGAGGGTGACCCTGCGACTCCTAAGTCTTATTTACGGTCAACCCAAACTGGGTGAGCTCCTTTGTCAAAATAGACCAGATCATGTGACTTACTAATGAAGCTGCTGACCACTTTTGCAGCCAGGCACCACTCGTATTCGGAGGACTCAACTTTTAGGCTCCTCTGTGGGCGACCCACAAAGCACCCCACACCCTCCTTTTGGATTTGCTGCTCCATTTCCCTGAGATCTTACACAACCCCTCCCCTAGGAAGCACCATTCTCGTCTCTTGAAGCCGACCGCTGTGAAGGTGAGATTTCTGATAGGGCGCAAACTATGAATGAGAAACAGTCTCTCTTTGACAGTCTCATTTCAGCTGTGGCTGGATCTTCTCTATCCGTTTCCCTGAGAACCTTGTTAAAATTTGACCTTCACCCCCTATTGTGGACCCACTTGATTCCACCCTGGCAAGACATGCCACCCTGCTCATGGCTGACTTGGCTTCCTTCTCTTATAGAAAGCTAGAATCCTTTTCCAAATCGTCTATTCATCTGTGCATTTTTTTTCTTGGTTACCTTTCCTCTTTCAGTGCCCTTTAGTTTCCAGTTTCATGGTTTGTATTTCAGGGGACCTCGGCGTTGTCCTTATAATACTGCAGAGGTCACCCTTTGAACCCGAACAGGATGTTTCCCTACCCTTTCTTTGGTTCAAGGTATCTTTCCTGGTCTCCATCACGTCTATTCTCAGAGTCCTGGAACTGGTGACCTTGGGGAGGGATACAGTTCCTACCCTTTGATCTTTGTTGTGTAACTCTGTTTTGCCCAATTTCTTGCTCTCTCCAGAGGTGCTCTGTTCTCCGTTCCTACGTTTTTACCTACTCTTTCCTGTTCTCCTCTTACTCATCTAGGACACAGTGATCTAGCTTAGGTTTATAGCTGATGAGTGTAGTGAACACTTTTAACCGCTTAGCGTCTGCCTTCTAGTGGCAAAATAAAGCTAAGCAGCACTCCAAGCCCCTTAGTGGGATAAATCCATATTCAATGTTCAAGTCACCTGGTATGCATCCAGGGCAATGCGGTACACGCGGTAAGCGGTCCTGGCTCGGGATCCCAGTAGGAACAGTAATGTAGAGAAATCCGCAGCACTCGTCCAATTCAGTCAATGGTGTTTTATTCAGTAGTGAGGCAGCATACATGGCGACGTTTCGACCCTCAGGTCTTTATCAAGCAGTGACTGAATTGGACGAGTGCTGCGGATTTCTCTACATTGCTGCCTTCTAGTGGCAGCAGCTATACCCATGGTCTGTTTGTGTCCCCAATAAACAGAGAAGTATTTTTCGGTAACAAAAATATGTTCTTTCCAGTGCAAGCAATTAATTAAATGGTGCCATTAAAAAAAAAGTACACCTTGCGCTGCAGGAAAGAAGCTCTCATATGCCTGTGACATAAAAATGGCTCGGTCATTGAGGGGTCAAATACTGATCAAGCAAAATAGGACTAATTCTCAAACAGCAATAGAGGACAAAAGGTTCACAATGCATAGCTTATGAGGAAGCGCTCGCCCCACCCTGACTGAGAATCCTCAGTTGGACACGTTCATATAAGAGATCCAGATTTAATTTATATTAATAGTAAAGTGTGATGAAATTCTATATTTGCAAATACCCTTTGCTACTCCTTACAGAGTCTCCACCTGCAAAATGGTGGAAAAAAACCCATTCAGAGCTGAATCCTGTTAGTATCCTAGTACACCATTGGCGTCTTCGTCTTATATGGACCATGGCCATTTGTGCTGGAGAATGGGTGTACTATATGTAATCTTAGGATACTAGCAGAGATGAATAGGTACAGCTCTGTCGGGTTACCCTTATTCTGGGAGTGGTAGCGCAGGGTACCTGCAGGCATAGAGCTTTATCTAAAATACTTGGTAAACCAGCTCACCTGCTGAAATATATTCAAAACAGCTTGTTCCGCTGTTCACGGATCATTCAAGCATAGACTTGTATGGTATCTTGGCTGAAGAGGAAAGGAATCCAGCACTGGAATCACAACTTGAAAAAGCCAATATTACCTTTATTCCGTTGCATTAAAATACAAGCGACAGCTCTGCCTTAACACATGGTAACACTCCCAGTCTACGCGTTTCAGGCTCACCTGTCCTTAATCATGAACACGTCATTTTTTCTGTTTGCAAGGGCATTTAAACACACCTACACCAATCACTTTCCTTCAGTATTGAGGATATTAACTCTCTCCTGGTGTGAAAATATGCCCCGCAAGAAGCTGATTCAATGTCACTCGGTTACATATGTTCCATTATAACATTCCCCATCTGGACTGGGAGCACCATATCTTACTTAAACAAAACCTAATGTACAAGTAGATTCATACTCCCACATTTGGTGTACATTCTGAGTTATAACATCAGCGTGTGTCATAAGCATGTTTGTTGGATTTTATGGTACACATGGGTTCACACCTTACGGTTTTTCCGATGGAGAGAACTACGAGGTAGAACCTTAAAGAGACCAGTTGTAGGCAAGTTGTTCACTCTTTACTCTGCACAAAATGTATCCAATGTCACACGATGTTCTTTGAATTTGGTGCATTTTTAATAGAACTAGGACGAAGCTAAGTGACCAAGCTAATCACACCACTTTTCCACCCACAATGCAGAGCTGAAGTGAGTGGCGTCCAAATGCAGAAAATCAAGTTGTGTGTGCAGTTAACCCATAAAGTGTTCAGGGTGTGATAAATCCTCCATAGTTCTAGCACAGTAACTGGTTTAAAGGGCTTTTCTGGGTAAGGGTCTGACTCCTAAAGGTCTATGGTGCTTTATAAGTGCTGTCCCATTCATAGTTTACCAGGCACAGCTCTGGACATCTTGTAATGACTGTGCCTGTTACATCCACTCCCTCATATTGTTAAATGAGACTGAGCATCAGAAAACTTCAGTACCAGGCAGAGCACTACTAAATGTACAGAGCTGCGTGTGGTGTACAAAGAACCGGGCGCAGTGCAGGAGCACCATACATGTCCTTCAGCTGATGAGTGGGGAGGCCTGCTCCGAAGTACAGACCATCAGTGGCAAAGTGAATACTTTAAAGCGGTTGTCTCACTTCAGTGAATACATTTTATATAGAGGAAGTTAATACAACTTACTAATGTATTATGATTGTCATGGATTCATGTTTCCATCACATTTTACACTGCTGGTTTCCATGGTAACCAGTGGTGGTTGTGCTTCCACACAATAGGGAAAAGCACCCTCCTCTCTGGTGGCTGGCACTGTGGGAGCACACATAGGCTGGCGCTTTTCCCTATAATGTGGAAGCACGGCCACCGTTGACTGTATGCTGGGTGGTCTTAACCATGGAAACAAGCAGTGTATAATGTGATGGAAAATAAATCCAGCCAGCAAAGGAAGCAGTATGGATAATACAATGTACAATATTGTAACACATCAGACTGTAGCAATTCCAGCCACTTTATAGACCTATAAATGCCCACACAAATGTCCTGGAGGTGCTTGCCATGGTGAGCAGCTTTACCAAGAACATGTCCTTATAAAACCTAATATGTGCAAGTTAGTAGAAAAGTCCTAGATGGAGAAGACCTGGCAAATGTAACACATGCACATAGCTAACAATGGAACTATGATAAAGTAAGTGTGATGGGTCCGTGACATCCCCACACGCAGGGTTACGGATGGTCGGGCGGCACTGCGTGAAGGTGTGGGTGCTCGGTTAGCGGACCTCACTCCGGATGCTTGAATGAAGGAAGGAGTGCCGGTTCCTTCCTTCATCCCCACACACATGTCCACACTCAGTGGCCTAATAACAGGTTCTCTTTAAATACAGCTCAGACTCGGCATGGCTTCATACTGAAAACCACCGGGAACCGTCATCTTCTGTAAAGCTCCTAGGAATCTGACGTTTAATTTCTGATATTGTATTTTAGACTGGTCAAGAACATGAACTGATAGAGAGTATGCCTCTACTAGAATGGTTTGCTAATAACTACAAAAAATTTGGAGCAACACTGGAGATTGTTACGGACAAGTCGCAAGAAGGATCTCAGTTTGTGAAAGGATTTGGTGGAATTGGAGGTAATCGCATATATATGATGCTTGTTGTGTTGCAAGTGCTTGCATCCCCCTTGTGATAACGATTGACTATTGATGTGACTCTATTGTGCCATTCCTCTATTATTCCTGCAGTTTGCAGTGAAGGTCCAGGTGTGTGTCACCAATTGGGGTAGTGTCCTTGCAGTCTGACACTGGCAGCGCTGATTGGATACTGTCACTGTCTAGGGACACACCCCCAACTGGTAATCCCCTAGCAGTTCATTCAAACCCTTTCAGAAATAAGTGGCACAACATGGAGTCGTAACACTAGATGACAGGGGGCAGACAAGAATATTGTGTTTCAGGTTCTAACGGAGTTTGTCAGCAGGTTTGCTCATGGTCAACCTCTGAGGAGCATGGGACAGCAGGACAAACCTCTTTTGTGGAACTCTTAAAGGGGATGTTTCACGTCAGCAAATGGCATTTATCATGTAGAGAAAGTTAATACAAGGCACTTACTAGTGTATTGTTGTTATCTATATTACTTCCTTTTCTGGCTGGATTCATTTTTCCATCACAGTATACACTGCTCGTTTCCATGGTTACGACCACCCTGCCGATCAGTGGTGGTCGTGCTTGCACACCACAAGAAAAGGCACTAGCCTGTGTGTCCCCATGGTCCTCGCCACGAGAGGCCATTGCTTTTTCCTATAGTGTGCAAGCACGGACACCGTTGTTCGATTGCCGGGTGTTGTAACCATGGAAACGAGCTGTGTATAATGTGATGGAAAAATGTATCCAGCCAGCACAGGAAGCAATATGGACAATCACAATAAATCAGTAAGTGCCTTGTATTAACTTTCTCTACATGATAAATGCTATTTGCCGAAGTGACCCAACCCCTTTAACATAAAGAGTAGTGAAAATATAAACTTATTCTGCCAGATTCTGCTTAAAGGGGTTGGCCACTTAGTGGATACGTGTGACCAATGTGTAGGTAAAATACCAAACAGTAAAAGTGACGCACAGGATTCACAGGAAAACAAATCGGGTGCTCTCAGTATGGTGGATACACCCTTACCACCACAAAAAGAGTATCAAAAATATAACAATATACTGGGCACTCCAAGGATATTGAGAAAAATAGTGAATTGATAAAATGACAATATCGAAAGTATTTATTATTAAAACCAAATTATATACATATTAGTCTCCAGCAGAAATAAACTAGGGATTTGTCTCCAGTTCTCTATTGACCATCAATCCAACATGTTCTCCACTAGATATTCGCAGGTCCTATAGATATAACTCCTCCAATAGTCTGTCTGTTATGAACAATACTAATAATAGTGAAATATTCTCCTAAAATGACACTAAACGAAAACTACATCCACAATTGTGCAATCCAGCAATAGTTGTGCAAATAGCGTGCATGTGCAAATGAGCAAATCCAACTGTGCAAAAACGCAATATATATCCAGTGCCTCCTTAATTGATCCAATGCCACCGTTTTTAGTTAATAGTGATGATAATTAATTGTAGTCTCAATGTCCCTCTAAAATCAATCCAATAACACCATTTGTTAGTTAATGATGATAATAATTGATTGTCCAGTGTTCATATTTAACAGTCCTTATTTGAAGTCCAGCTTATATAACTAAAATCCTCAGAGTCTCACCATTCAATCCTGCAGGTTGTATTAGCGGCGTCCCGCTATATTCCACATCAGCGGCGTCCCGCTGCAAAAACTATTAGACACGTGTCTCTCCTACCTGAGTCTGCCGGCTGATACAGGAACACTCTTACCCCCGGTATTGAGGTTCGGCTTTCAGGAGGTGTTTCACTTTCACTCCCGTTTGTTCAGCCTTCTCTCCTTTAATTTGCTGTAACACGTGGATCGCCCGACCGTAGTTCCAAAGTCCAGGCTTCCTTGTTCATTCAGCATATAAATCGTTCCGCGGGGCATATACTTGAGAATTGGCATTCTCTGTATTAGTGCGCTATTCAGGGGTCCGACCAGACGCGTTTCGGGGCTTTGGTCCCCTTCTTCAGTGGTGACTGACCCCTGTAGTGGACCCTCTTAAATAGGCCGATTGTTTGAGGGGAAAAAAAAAAATGTATTGTTCATACTAAAAGTGACAAAAATCTTCCAAATGAGACAGATCAAAGTTCTCTATTTTCATAATAAGAGACTGTTCATATTTAATGTACAGGTTGCTCCATCTCAGAAACCTAAAACCATAATGGCTTAACAGTAAAGTCCCATTCATTAACTGGAATCCCATTCACTAAAAAAGTCGATAAATTCCAGCTGTGTATTCAAATCTCATGCTTTAATTATTTTGATCATATAGTTTTTATTAAACTTTTTCAAACATATACAAGAGTAACAACATACCCCAACCCCCCCCCCCCCCCCCCCACGGTCCCAGAGTCCCATAATACCAAAATAAGGCACGAGAAATAAAGAGGCGGCAGCACTCCACCTCTTCTATGTCATGTCGCAGTCCATAGGCACATATATCCAGCAGCGAGTCCTCAAGACAGGATCATAATGTCCATGTAACGAAGAGAGTAACGCATGTACAGTACATCCGGTGAAGGGCAACTATGGTCACAGGTATGCATCATAACAAGCAAAGAGCATCAAAAATTAATCTTACAAGAGACGTCCCCCACATTTACAAATACAGAACTCATTCTTTAATTATAAGCCGTTCGCTACATACGTACAAATAAAATACCAAAAACAACAAACGTAAACCAATATATCATGTGTGGAACCATACTCCTCAACCTCGCCGAAAATAGTGAACCACACATAGAATATACAAAAAAGTGCATTGCATATGTTAAACACCTAACCGCTTCATGTACATTGTAATTATCAACCTAATGTTAATACGAGTATATTCAAAAGTGAAGGTGTAACATTAATGATAACATATCGCCCAATATTATAAAGTAGAAAATACAATGTCTCCTATCATGAGCGGCAAAACATGGCTGGGCTTTACAATCAAACCTCAATCCTTTCCAAGAGCTGCTCCCGGTATAGACAAATCACATAGGCATAGTCCCATGCATACTAACCCAAAACCAGGGAGGAATAAGGTTCCCCCGACGTCCGTTTCGCCTTGCCTATGTGAGTTATACCCACTCTACAGCTGAAAAGCGGGTATAGATGGTTTGGATATAACTCAGTGACATGCCCCTTTGAAAAAGCAAGGCAATGTGGTGCGGAGCAAGACTGACACAATGTAAGTCAATGGGGACGGATCCGTTTTCTCTGATACAATAGTTTGTGGTGTTCAAGACGGATCCTTCATGGCTATAGAAGACATAATACAACCGGATCAGTTCATGACGGATGCATGCAGTTGTATTATTGTAACAGAAGCGTTTTTGCAGATCCATGACGGAGCCGCAAAAAATGCTAATGTGAAAGTAGCCTAAGCCTCCTCTATTCTAACACGCATCACCTGCATTAACCTCTTCAGCACATCCACTGTACATGTACAGCGGATGTTGGGTCTTTAAAGATGGCACCCGCTCCAGAGTGGAATGAGCGCCATAGCTAGCGGGTGCCTGCTGTAGTTAGTGGGTGTCTGCCATACAGCAGACACCTGCGGCTAATGTCTGCAACCGGCGATAATGCTGATCGCTAATATTTAACCTCTCAGATGCTGTGGTCAAATGTGACTAGGGCATCTGAGAGGCCGGACACCTGCTTCTCAAGCGCTCGCTTCACGAGTTTGAACGCCTCCACCCAATCCTCCCCCCAGCGTAGATCAGGTAAGGCATTCATTCATGGCAGCACTGAACTGTAATATAACTAATACTGTATAGGATAATGGAGAAAATTCTATTACCCTATACAAATTGCAATCTGATGGGCATCGCTGTGTGCAAAAACTCTACTATTAAAATCTAAAAAAAACTTAGTGGCATAACGGAAAAAAATTAAAATAGCAGATTTGCTGTTTTTCATCACATAAACCCCCCACAAAAAAAAAAAAATAACAGTCATATACACTCAAATGGTTTTATAAAAAGCTACACCTTGTACTACTAAAAAATTAGCCATCACACACCTCCAAGACATAACTGTAAAAAAAAAAAAAAAAAAAGTTATGGCAATGAAAAGAATTAACTTTTTTCCAAAGTTCTTATTTTTTTTTTAAATATTAAAACGAAGAGAAATACATACGTGGTGTCGCCATATTCGTGCTGATCTGAAGAATGAAGAGCACAAGTCAGTTTTACCACATAATGAATGCCATAAAAACAATACCAGTTTTTTTTTTTTTTTTTTTTTTTTTTTTTTCAAATTTCACCCCATTTAAAAAAAATATATAAAGTTTCCCCCACTTCCTACTACATTGTATGCGAACAGTAAAAAAAAAAATGTAAAATGTATGGCTCCTGTAAGGCAGGGAGCAAGAGACTAAAATGGAAAATCTCTGCATCAGGAAGGGGTTTAACTCCCAACAGTGCAAGTGAAAATGGCAGGTGCAGTGTATTTTAATGGAGGTGATTTGCCTGGTCACATGACCCTTCATCAGCGGCCATCTTATGGACAGGACCTGTGTGTGGACATCACAAAAGAATTGACAAACAAGGGAGCATTTCTTATGAAACATAGGAAGTGGCTATATTAATAAGTGCCATGCACATTGGTCAACGGTAACCATAAAGTGGCCGAGCCGAGTACACTGGAGGCAGGGCTTCACAGAATACCTTATACTGTAGTCCGCTACCCACTGCTTCCTCATAAATCACCATGGCATCGACCTGTAGTCCTGAGCCTTTGTTAGGTCGAGCATGCTCAGTGTGTTGCTATATATTCTCTACCTGAGTGTCGGTGTGCTACTGATTTGAGGGGGCGTGACCAGACTGTATATCAGGTAGCCAATCAATAAACATCAACACTCATAGCAGGAAAGCTAGGGATTGTACTTTTGTGAGGGAAGATCGGGGGTGCCATGATACTGTGTTGCAGGCTCACACGGGGGTTAGACAAATGAATTACAAGGTAAATTGAAACTCTGGTTAGGCTACTTTCACACTCGCGTTTTGTGCGGATCCGTCAAGTACTGATCCGTTCAGATGATACGACCGTCTGCATCCGTTCTGACGGATCCGTTTGTATTATCTTTAACATAGCCAAGATGGATCCGTCTTGATCACCATTGAAAGTCAATGGAGGACGGATCCGTTTTCTATTGTGCCAGATTGTGTCAGCGCAAACTGACGCATTCTGAGCGGATCTTTTTCCATTCAGAATGCATTAGAATGCAAACTGATCCATTTTGGACCGCTTGTGAGAGCCCTGAACGGATCTCACAAATGGAAAGCCAAAACTCAAGTATGAAAGTAGACTTGCATGTACAGGTATGGGTTCTGGTTGGGTCACAGCTTGCAAGCTTAATGCAGTTTTTCAAAAATGAAGTTACTTTACCGCAATAGCCCTTTCCAGCATGGGACACAGATTCTGCCACCTGCTGGCCATATTAGTTCTGAGCCGAGCTCTCACGGGGCAGTGCTTAGTGAATGTACGCTTCCATTGTTAATTCTGATGCTTTGTTTTTCAGGCATCTTGAGGTACAGAGTTGATTTTCAAGGAATGGACTACCAAGGAGGCGATGATGAATTCTTTGACCTGGATGACTACTAGGTAGTCGATGGGTCTGGCAGAATGTGCCTAACCCTCCAGCATCCAACCCAAGAAGATGATTTATCGTGGAAGATAAAACGGTCCTTGCCTTAGAATTTGAACATTTCCAATTCTTCGCCTATAAGCATTGGATAAGAAAAATGAAAACTTTTTTTTTTTTTCCTTTTTGTCATGATGGTAAATGCGTCTGCAAGGTTCCCTCATGCCTCTTGGACATGTTTGCCAGAATCCGTTTTTACTTACCAAGGAATCAGTTCATGTATTTTAAGAAATGTTTTTCTTTCATTTTATCTTTATAGACAGGCAATTAGTTTGCTTCAGGTATCCATACAAGTTCCTACTCCATTGTGCGTACTTTTTATTTTATGTCAGGGGGAGAGAATCCATTGGGAAGCTATCCATTTATTATATGTTTGATTTTTCAAAATAAAGAATGGATGAGTTCATACTAAATCTATACAATGTATACAGCAGATGGCAGACGCTGCACAGTCTGGTTGTAGTGTACATGTACTATGTAAGTTTTACCGCAAGTGAGGTCCACTGGTGTGGCTACCTGCTAGAGACATCAGCGGACGAAATGGCACCAGAATGCTAGTAAACAGCATTAAGATGAGGGGTATACCCACCTTACAGGGTCAGTTCCGAAGATGACTTGTCCTTGCATGATCCTGTAAAAACAGCATACAGCATGCATATAGTACCGCAAACACTAATCCTGCTTCCAGCAGCATCTAATGACAAAGTATGGAGTATGTGGGTGGCACACAGTATCCCAATAAAAGTACTCAATTGATATCTGCAAAATGCCTGACTTCCAAGTCTTTGAACTGAGTTCTCTGTTTAATTTAAATTTATTTTTTTGTCATTTTTGTGACTTAATTCCTTTTACGTACAACTGTTTTCTCTGACAGGTCAGTAAGCATTCGACATGATTTATCTTAATTCAACATTCTGTAATCTGAGGCAAGAATACACCCGCTGCAAGCTTGATTTATTCCCACTTTTTTAATGTGCTTAAGGTGCTTTTACCAATGTGACCAATGATCTGTCAGATTCGGGGAAGAGCATTTTATATAGGCGCTCATTCTCGATAATC
This sequence comes from Bufotes viridis, assembly GCA_033119425.1. Taxonomy (NCBI): domain Eukaryota; kingdom Metazoa; phylum Chordata; class Amphibia; order Anura; family Bufonidae; genus Bufotes; species Bufotes viridis. The sequence goes on along the minus strand of CM065590.1, from coordinate 372,262,217 downwards.
TGCCAGTGTGAAAGGTGCTGGCAATCACCCGGCGAATGAGCAGATAGTCGTGGTTCCTGTGCAGCAGCTCATTCTGTCTAAGCAAGATTCTATATGGAAGTGATTGCTGATTGGACAGTTATTGACAGCGTCTGCTTTGTTCCTGATAATCTGCCAGATCATCTCTACATGTAAAAGGACCATTTTCTCTTAGGACTTGCCTGCATAAGAAAGGCATTAGATCTTTTCATATGGTTGTCCCAATTCTCTACTAAGGACTACATTTCTACTAGGACTAAATTTCATCAAGGTCACGTTGAATATTACACCTATTTCCCTGAGGCGTAGACTGATGGAAGTTGAATTGTCCCTCTAAAGACAGTCCTACATATTTTGTAGTCCCAGTTGCTTCCAAAATACATTTTTTTTTTTTGCTGTGTCTTGAAATTCCAGAATGACAGTTTGAATAATGCTGTTGTACATGGGCCTGTTATAAAATTTCTAAGAAAAATGGATGTAAATTTGCATTGATTTAGAAAGCGTTTCTCCTACAAATATAAAATTACCTTGGTAGCTTTCTTCCTTTTTGCTATATTTGGAAATGCCAAATTTTTGTATTTCTTTAATGTGTTCTTTTCAGTGGCACATCATATACATATATGTACAAATAAAATGGGGTACAATTCTTAACCTTATATATCCTGAATCGAGTGTTCCCAAGCAGTAATAACTTGGTGTTGTGATGTACAGAAATGGAGAAAAGTATTAAACCATATTTAAGAATAGTGATGTTTCTGGGTTGTCAATTGTCTTGAATTTTGCCTTCTCAAAAACTGCATTCTATTTTCCTGGCCTATTTTCTTTATATTAATTTCCCTATAGGATTACGGAAGCTGATGTTTGTATGATTTCTCTTGATACTTATCAGACTGTCATTTACACTGTTCCTCTGAACATATTCTGATCCTGGAGGACTCTTATCAGGATGGCATTTTTTTTTCTGTAAAATGAAATGTCCAACGGTTTGCCTTTTGGATGATTTGACCAATCCAGAGGGGGAAAAAAAGCAGTCTGGTTTGAGAGCTGCACTTTTACAAGCACACGCGCGTTTATGAGTGTTCGCCCGTTTGAGGTTAAGTGTGTGACTTTAGATTATGTGAGGAAGTATCTGTGAGGGCCAAACGATTTGTGTGCATTGCTGAGTGGCTGTGTTTGACTTTATTGTAATCTATACCAAGTCAGAGCAGTGTAGTCTAGTTTATACACTGTGACTTGCTTTTGCTGCCAGGTTTATTTCATAGCAGCTGAGAGTATACTGTGATTGCATTTTATTTTTTCTCTACCTTCTCCGTGGTGTTGCACGGGTGAGTAATTAGGGTTTGGCTATCTAATTAGGAGAAGTTAAATAGCCAGTCTTGAGGGCAGCTCAGTCCTTTGAATCCAGAGGAAAAAAAGCAGTCTGGTGTGACAGCTGCACTTATACAAGCAGACAAATAAGGCGAGTTTGTGAGCGTTCACGTGTTTGAGTTCAAGTGTGTGTGTGTTTGTATTAAGTGTGTGACTTAAGCATCTAACTTACTGAAGTCACGTAATCTAATCACTGCACAATATTGTATTTTCTCCTTTCTTGTGTAATCCCCATTTAGTATGTGTTCCATTATTGACCGCAGTACAGTGCACATCTTGTCTAATGTATGCAGTCCTGGAACGGCCGTTTGTTCAAAATGTGAGAAAATTGCCTGTTCGGAATCGCACATTGTGTATCTAACCTGGCGAGTTCCAGGAGGAGGCTCTTAGCGAGGAGGCTCAGGAAAGCCTAGCTTAGCTGGATAACAGAAAGCGGGATAGAGGGAAGAGTGCCAGGGAGACTAGCCCTGATCTGACACACCCCTACAAATTTGCAAGGTTGGCAGATGAGGGGGATGTCAGATCCAGGAGAATACTGTTGCAGCCGGACCCTTGCTTTGCAGTCAGGCGAATTTCAGCTCCAGGAAGCAGGAGAGCAGGGCAGGCCAGACAGGTGCTGGTAGTGGGAGACTGAATTATTAGGGGTACAGATACGGCGATTAGAACAGTGTGTTGTCGTCTTGGAGCTGGAGTTCGACACATCGCGGATCGGGTTGACAGATTACTGGGAGGGGCTGGAGAAGATCCAGCAGTCATGGTCCATATCTGAACCAATCACAAAGTTAGAGGAAGGTGGAGAGTTCTTAAAAATGATTTTAGGGATTTAGGTCACAAGCTTAGGGCAAGAACCTCAAAGGTAGTGTTTTCCAAAATACTACCTGTACCACGAGCCACACAAGAAAGGCAGCGGGAGATTAGGGAGGTTAACAAGTGGCTCAAGAAGTGGTGTAGGAAGGAGGGGTTTGGCTTCCTGGAGAACTGGGCCAACTTCTCTGTCGACTACAGGCTCTATCGTTGGGATGGGAGTCTCCTTAATGGAGAAGGGGCAGCGGTGTTGGGGAGAAGATGGCTAGAAGGTTGGAGGAGTGTTTAAACTAGGAACTGGAGGAAGGGTAATTACGTTATAGGATGTAAAGATAGAGACCGGGGGTAAGGTAATGGGACTGGAGAGGAATGGAAGGAGAGACTAGAACAGTTCAGAAGGAAAGGTGTAGGATAAAAAATATACATAAACCTCATTGTATATATACTAATGCCAGAAGCCTGACTAATAAAACTGGGGAACTGAAATTAGTGATGTGTGAGGAGGACTATGACATAGTGGGAATAACTGAGACATGGCTGGATGAAGGCTATGACTGGGCAGTTAATATAAAAGGTTACAATCTGTTTAGAAAGGATCGCAAAAAACGGAGGTGGGGAGGGGTCTGCCTTTATGTGAAGTCCTTAGAAAAAATAAATCTTACAATACAAAAGGATATATAGGTCCATATAACTTCTCAAAAATATCATGTGAAAACCTTAGGACCCTAAAAATGTATTTTTTATTAAGATCTCATTAAAAAATAGTGAATCGTGCAGATTATAAGACAAAGGATGTCCATAGGAGTATCACTTAGGGTGATACTGTGTTACGACCAACTTTTTTTTAATGAGATCAATAAAAATCAGTTTTTAGGGTCCTAAAGTTTTCACGATATTTATGTAAAATCCTGTCTAAAGCCCACAGTCTGTGAAGAATATAAGTGAGGGACATAAACATGTGGAGTCACTGTGGGTAGAAATACATGGAGTTAAAAACAATAATAAATTACTAATAGGAGTTTACTATAAACTACCTAATATACCAGAGTCCACAGAAAATCTATTACTAAACGTGATAGACAAGGCCTCAAATCATAATGAGATGGTTATTATGGGGGACTTTAACTACCCAGATATAGACTGGGAAACTGAAACCTGTGTATCTCATAAAGGAAACGGGTTCTTGGCAATAACAAGACAATGACTTTTCCCAACTGGTTCAGGACCCGACTAGAGTTTCTTCAGGGAGAAACTAAAATAGCAAACTTCAAAAAAGCTAAATTTAGCCAACTAAGAGAGACCATAGGCCTAACTAACTGGGACAAAGGCCTTAAAAATAAAAAGTAGTCACAAAATGGGATATTTTTCAAAGCATCCTAAAGTCTAATTGTGAGAGCTAAATACATTATGGAATAACCAAGTATTCAGCAACCACTGTATGAATAGTTGGATTTTCTAAATACATTATGGGAATACAAGGTTAAGGAACAAAAAAATAAATAGAACTATAAAGAAAGCATTTAAATCACTAAAACAGGAGGGTAGCGAGGAAGCACTGAAAAACTGCGAGGAAAAAAATAGAATATGTAAAAAAACAAAAGCAGCCAAACTAGATGCCGAGAGATTGATTGCCAAAGAGCAAAACTAACCCTAAAATGTTCTTCAATTTAGCGTATATAAATAGTAAAAAGTATAAATCTGAAAGTGTTGGCCCTCTACAGAGTAACGAGGGGGGAGTTGCAGAGAGCGATAAGGAGAAAGCAAAGCTATTAAATATTTTTTTCTCTCCACTGTATTCATTGAGGAAAATAAACTGTCAGATGAAATACAGAATGTAAAAGTAAATTCCCCATTAAAAGTGCCCTGTCTGACCCTGAAAGTACAGCGGCGTCTTAATAAAAATAAAAATAAATCACTGGAACCAGATGGCATACCCCCCCCCCCCCCCATCCTAAGATAATTAAGTAGTGTCATAGCCAGACCCTTATTTCTGATATTTAAGGACTCTATACTGACAGGGAGTGTTCCACAGGATTGGCACATAGCAAATGTGGTGCCAATATTCAAAAAGGGTCCAAAAACAGAAACTATAGGCAGGTAAGTTTAACGTCTGTCATGGGTAAACTGTTTGAAGTTTTTCTAAGAGATGTTGTCTTCGAGTACCTCAATGAAAGTAAGCAAAAAATGCCATATCAGCTTGGCTTCATAACGGATCGGTCATGTCAAACTAATTCAATCAGTTTCTATGAGGAGGTAAGTTCTAGACTTGACAGCGTCAAATCAATGGATGTCGTATATCTGGACTTCTCCAAAGCATTTGTACCGCATGAAAGGTTAGTATATAAAATGAGAATGCTTGGACTGGAGGAAAATGTGTGCATGTGGGTAAGTAACTGGCTCAGTAATAGAAAACAGAGGGTGGTTATTCATGGTACACACTCAGATTGGGTCACTCTCACTAGTGGGCTACCTCAGGGGTCAGTACTGGGCCCTATTCTTTTCAATATATTAATGATCTTGTAGAAGGTTTGCACAGTAAAATATGAATATTTGCAGATGACACTAAACTGTGTAAAGTAATTAACACGGAAGAGGACCTTATACTGCTACAGAGGGATCTGGATAGATTGGAGGCTTGGGCTGATGAGGTTTGACACTGAAAAATGTAAGGTTATGCACATGGGAAGGAATAACGCAAGTCACCCGTACATACTAAATGGTAAAACACTGGGTAACACTGACATGGAAAAAGACCTAGGAATTTTAGTGAACAGCAAACTAAGCTGTAAAAACCAGTGTCAGGTAGCTGCTGCCAAGCCCAATAAGATAACGGGTTGCATCAAAAGGTCCATAGATGCCCGTGATGAGAGTATAGTCCTACCACTTTACAAATCACTGGTCAGACCACACATGGAGGACTGTGTACAGTTCTGGTCTCCTGTGAACAAGGCAGACATAGAGCTGGAGAGGGTTCAGAGGAGGGCAACTAAAGTAATAACTGGAATGGGGCAACTACAGTACCCTGAAAGGGTATCAAAATTAGGGTTATTCACTTTAGAAAAAAGACGACTGAGGGGAGATCTAATATCCATGTATAAATATATCAGGGGTCAGTACAGAGATCTGTCCCATCATCTATTTATCCGACTGGACAGGACTGTGACGAGGGGACATCCTCTGTGTCTGAAGGAAAGAAGGTTTGTACACAAACATAGAAGAGGATTATTTGCGGTAAGAGCCTGAGGTGATGGTGAGTTCAATAGAGGCCTGGATGTATTTCTTGAGTGTAATAATATTATATGTCACAGTTACTAGAGATAGACCGTTGATCCAGGGAGTTATTCTGATTTCCTGATTGGAGTCTGGAAGGAATTTTTCCCCCTTAAGTGAGGAAAATTGGCTTCTACCTTACAGGTTTTTTTTTTGCCTTCCTCTGGATCAACTTGCAGGATAACAGGCTGAACTGGGTGGACAGATGTCTTTTTTCGGCCTTATAATCTATGTTACTAAATGTGGGTATCCATTGCTAACAAAAGTATATAATGGCATGCAATTCTGTAGCCAAACTTTAGCAGTGGAATGGATTGCATTGAAAAGGTCTGTTCAACCAACTTGCCAAAAAGTCAACCCAGTGTTCATGAGAAACTCAACATGCACATATGGATCTGATCAAATATTTCACCATTTGTTTTCTGTGTCTTTAGCTCCATGAAACAACACTATCCTAGATGAATGGGTTTTAATAGTCTGGAGGATCTTGAGAATAGTCTATTAGGCATGTACCAGGAGAAGACCTCTGGTAGGTGTGTGTGGACTCGGGATACCGCTGTGAGCTTACTTTGTGCTTGCATTTTACTTATTTAAGTCTGCTCTCTATTCTTGGGATTCCAGTGGAGGTCCTACTCAGTGGTTGACAGCTATTTCTGTATACATAGTTAGAAAGTGAAGATGGGATAGGATCACCTACTAAGGGCTCATGCACACGTCCCTGTTTTTGTCCACATCCGATCTACGTTTTTTGCAGGTCTGATGCGGACCCAGGTGAACAGCCCCCTGTGCGCTGTCCGCATCTGTATGTTCGTTTCATGGCCCTACAAAAAGATAGAACATGTCCTGCGGACAAGGCTAAGGCAGTTCTATAGAGGGCAGGACCTTCCTTTGTGCAAAATGCAGAACGTGTGCAGCTGGTATCCGTGTTTTGCAGAACTGCAATTTGCTGACCCTGTTCTCACAATTGAATTTTTATAAGACAAAATTCGCCATGTATTCTGCTGTGGATTTTTTTTGTGGGAAGGCTGCAATGGGAGGCAGATTCAGCACTGCTTCCAGTGGTTTTGGTGTGGAATCTGCACAGGAAAAAACTCAGTATAAATGGGGACTTGAATATTTTCCCATAAAACTATACGCCTGCTCAGCTCCTCCTGCTCTATAACTTGCTCTGTGCAGATTGCACTGCATTTTATGGTGATAGGTTAAAGGGAACCTTCTTCATTCTCTTCTAACTTGATACCAGTTTAAACACATCTTTGCAGTGCTGACATCTGTTTAATTATTTTTTTTTTGTCATCAGTTGTCCCTTGCGTACATAGTGTAGATATCTATTATATCTTTTGCACTTAAACTTATCTTCCATTCACATCTCTGTTGTGAACTCCAGCAGAGGAAACCTGGTGAAGTTCACCGTATGCAGTATAGCTGGATAATGCCGTGCAGTGCCAGATCCCCATTAAATTTGATGGAAAGCGGCTGGATCCCATTGTAGTCGATTGGAATCTGGAGATGGGGGCATTATCTGTCTACGTCGGATACAGTGACCTCTGGCAGGCTTCCTCTGCCTGGCCAGCCTCCTGGAGTTCATAAGAGAGATGTGAATGTAGCCTAAGGTTCGCTGTTTTAAATTGCCTTTAACAATTTGTCATGTGGCTTACCGTTGGGTTTATTGCATGCAGGGGTTCTCTATATTTTTAAACTTTTTTGTCTCCACCTTCCCAGAGGAAAGCTTTACCTGCTTCTGGCATGGACGGGGCCCAGTGTGCCTGTTGCAGACGACTGGTAGTAGCAGTGATGTGTTCCCCAAGCAGCACGTGACCCAGTTATGTGTTGCTTGCCTTGTGATCTTACTCCTATCTGGGGAATAATGCACATGTGTCATTGCAGAAGATTAAAACCACCAAACCTCAAACAGGCCTCCGATTATGTACAGTGCAGTTGCCAGGCTTTTGTAAAAGCACATGATTGGGGGAGGTTTATCTGAAGTTGCTGCAAATTCTGTCCCATGGTTTGGGTCATTCTATCAGGTTTAGTAGCAAAATTTGCTGAAATAAGGTACTGCTAACCACACATGTGTTGTAGGCTTCTGATAAATAAGCCGAGAACAAGGACTGCTGCTATATCCGTATTGGCATTTGGTTGTCTCTGCTTTCTATTTATTGGTGCTAGAACCTGTTTCTCAGAGTTTGGCACCTGCACTATGGGTGCAGGTGCCAAAATCCCCACAGATGCCAGCTTAAGAGGATGGGAAGCTCATGTGAACTCAAAGTACTTCAAGGGAACTTGGGGCAGAGCGATACAATTAACCTCTTCAAAGTTATTTTACTCGTTCCCTATTGGCCGCGACAAGCATAGTTCAGTCTTCTGTTGGAAATGTCCAGTTCAGAACCACTAATAATTTAAATGGAAAAAAAAAACAAGTTAAAACTGTCAAATATTTCATCCAAACCCCAAAATGTTAAAACTATCAGCATGGATGCTGAACGTTTAAGGTTACAAAAGAAAAGACTATCCAGTAAGACATGTCTCACTGTCCAGCCAGAAGAATACCAACAATGCAAAATATCTAAAAGTCTGGGAAAAATGGTGTAGCTGGGCAAGGATCGAAATATTTGATCAGCTTATTCCAAACATCTAATCCTAGAATTTCTTCAAAAAGAGTTGGATTTAGGGCTGATGCCTAGTGTACAGATTTCAGGATTCAGTATACTTTTTCATACAAAACTATCTAATGATTTAATTGTGGGATTTTCAAGCAATTTTAATGTCCTTACAAAAGACTCTTGAACCCTTACCCTGGGTTCAGACCTGAGCGTTCTAGTCGCGCGTATTTCAGCGTGTTTTTGCAAATAGGAAACGCGCGTTTGTACGCGCGTTCTTGTGATTGACTGACTACTGTGGTGTCAATCACAAAACGCGCGACAAACGCCCCAAAAAAAGCTAAAGTACTTGTTTATGCGTCGGGCGTTTTACAGCGGGTTCAAACGCGCTGTAAAACGCTCAAGTGAGAACCAGGGCCATATGAAAGCATTGGTTTTCATGTGTTGAGCGTTTTACATGCGTTTGAATGCGCTGTAAAACGCTCAGGTGTGAACTTAGGGTTAGAGGAAATTCCAATCAAGATGTTAACCTTAAATAGTTTTTTCTAGTGGCAATATCCTCTGCTTGCAGAGTTGGGCAAATTCAGGCACTTTCTACAGTACCACCCTATTTCCAACAAATTGATGATAGAATAATATTCAAATTAGATGCATCTTTCATCCCAAAGATAGTATCCTCTTCTCATGGATCACAGGACATCATAATACTGTCATTTTGTCAAAACTAGAAAAATGATAGAGAGAGATTTATAACCTTCACGTTTACAGATCAGTTCTCACCTATATAAAAAGCTTTAAGGACTGGAGAAAGGGCAATAACTTTTTTTTCTTCAGGTTTTGGACCAAATAAAGTCAAAAAGCCAAAAAAAGTTCAGTTTCCAATTGGATTAAGCAAACTATTGCTCTATTTTACAAATCTCTAGGTACAGAAATTCCACAAGTTGTGGGCACATTCCACAAGAGCTATGGCAGCGTCCTGGGCAGAGAAAGCATGTGCTTCTGTGGAACAAATATGTAAATCGACAATGGGAAAAGCAACACATACACTACTCATACACAAAAAGTTAGGGATATTTAGCTTTCGGGTGAAATTTATAGAAAATGTAAAAAGTTCACGCTACAGCAGCGTTTCTCAAATAGTGGGGGGCGCGAGGCTCCGTAAAGGGGGGCTCCAGGTGACAGGAGAGGAACGCTTCCACTGTGGAAGCGTTCATCTCCATAGTGATCTGTATCGCTGTCCTCTGGACAGCGATACAGATCGCTGTGCTGTGCGGCAGGTGAGGGAGAGGCGTCTCCCTCCCCTGCTCCTCTGATAGGCTGCGGGCCTTGTGCCGGCAGCCTATCAGAGCGGTTCAGGCGGCGCGAGGGGGGCGCGAAATGACAGGGGGGCCCTCACCTGTGGGGAGATTGGTGTACTTATAACAATTTTATAGACAAATGATACTATTTACAGTCGTGCGGGGGGCGCGAAATGTTTTCTTCTTCCTAGGGGGGCATGACAGAAAATAATTGAGAAGCACTGCGCTACAGTGATATATCATGAAAGTGGGGCATTTAAGTAGAAGCATGCAATGGTGATATCCTCATCTCAAACAATTTATTGAAACAAAAGCCTTCAACAGTGGTACACCCCCACAAAAATATCAATGTCTCAAAAACTTGAGCATCAATTACAGCTTAACAACGATGTCTAATTCTATTCACAAGTCCACTTATTGTCTGCTGAGGCATGGCATCCCACTCTGCTTGAAGGGCGGTCCTCAGGTCATTGAGCCTCTACACGGCGACTTAGCTGATCCCATAGGTTTTTAATGAGATTTAGGTCTGGAGAAAGTGCAGGCCACTCCATTTGAGGTACCCCAATATCCAGCAGCCATTTCCTAATGACGCGACCTCGATGAGCTGGCACATTGTCATCCAGGAAGATGAAATTTGGCCTGTATTGTTCATGCAAAGGCACAATGACTGGATTAATGATGTTATTCAAGTAGTATGGGCTTGTCACTGTACCATTCACAAAGTGTAGGGCAATTCTGTATTGATTAGACACACCTGCCCACACTGTAACACCACTTCCATCAAAGGCTCGTCTGACAACAGTGGCTGATGCATAGTACTCTCTTTGACATTGGCGGCCATAATTTCTGCTCAGCTTGAATTGACTTTCATCAGTGAACAGCACTAAGGCCCAATAGACCCTCGTCCAGCGTAGATGCTCCCTGGCCCATGCAAGATGATGACGCCTGTGGTCAGGTACCCTTGCAGGTCATCTAGCACGCAGACCATACTGGTTTTGAATGGTCTGATATGAAACTTTGGTGCCTCTCATCTCCCTTAAATGTGCCTGGAATTGTGTGGCATCTATCATCCGGTTCCACAGGTTATTGTTCACAATGAAGCTGTCATCAGTGTGGAATGTGGCCAAAAGCCTTTCTGTGACTGTTCTAGTCTCTCTGTATCTCTGTTGCAACCTGCTGATCACACTCTAAGCTCAGTTGCCACTTCCGTTTGAAACCATCCTACTTGAAGCCTCGCAATGTCGAGGTACTGTTGATCAATTGTTAGGTATTGTCTTAGTCGCATGGTGTCAAAATGTGAACAGCATAATGAGGAGGACTGTTTAAATGCCAATTCTAATTGAACCAGAAAATGTATTGGGTGATTCATTGAAGAAACACCTGTTGTGAATTTTTCCATTAAGCTCCTTGTTAGAGAACAAGTTGTTCAAAAAGTACTGAAACATTAAACAGTTGGACATGTGCATTCAAAAGTTTAGAGGAGGTCATATTAAATTCACCTTTTTGTGAGTAGTTTACCTTTACAAAACATTTTTGTTTAGATGTAATAGCTAAATCAGATCTAGCCTTTGGACAAAGGTCCTGCCCTAAATTTATTATACTTTGGTATATCTCATTGGTGCCGTCATGGAGAAAATTAGAAAAAAGTTCAATTGCAATTACTGATAATTGGTTTTCCTGGAAGTCTCCACAACAACACCCATTATCCCCCCCCCCCCCAAAAAAAAAATGCAGTTTACAACATATTTTTTTGTTTGTATTTGGTTAAGTATTTTTTCTCCATAGTTTTCTAAGGCTACTTTCATACCTTCCAAACAAAAAACAGTTTCCAGCTCACCGTATCTTCCCAATGCTCGGAACAGATCCTTATTTACGAAAAAGAAACAAGGCTCCAGCATCCAGGTATCCAAATATTGCTTTGTCTTTATCTTTGTCTTTATTGCAATTTCAGTAATTCATTACATTCAGTGAACCCCTCCACCCACCACCGCAGATTGACATGTTTCGAACCTGTAAGGTTTGAAACATGTCAACCTGCAGTGGTGGGTGGAGGGCTTCACTGAATCTATCGGATTACTGAAATTGCAATAAAGACAAACAATATTTGGATACCTAGATGCTGGAACCTTTTTTCTTTTTCGTACTTTCAGACCTGCGCTTTCCCTTTCCACTATTGAGATCCGTCATAGGATCTCAATCGCAAAGGAAAACACTTCAGTTTTGTCCTCATTCATTGTCAATGGGGACAAAACTGAACTGAAGGGAACGGAATGCACCAAAATGCAATCCGTTCTGTTTCAGTTCATTCCCATGACACACATAAAAGCGCTGCAAGCAGAGCAACAAGGATCCGTCATGACTCACAATGTAATGACTCGTCATGACTCACAATGTAAGGCAATAGTGACAGATCCATTTTCTCTGACACAAAAGAAAACTGATCCGTTCTCCCATTGACTTTAATGGATTAAGAGACGGATCAGTCTTGGCTATTTTAGAGATAATACAACCGGATCCGTTCATAACGGATGTAGACGGTTGTATTATCATGACTGAAGCATTTTTGCTGATCCATGACAGATATAGCAAAAACGCAGAACCTGTCTTGGTTCTTGTTAAATCACTGAGGAGAAGGAGGAGGGAATAATATGTTACTTCTTCAGGTGTTTACTGTCTCTGGCAGAGGCAGAGCTAACACTTTCACTGGTGCTGTTGTGGAGACTTCCAGGAAAACCAATTACTGGTAAGTACAATTGCACTTTTCTAGTTAAATTCTACCAGTTTGATGTGTCACACACCTACCTTCCCATTTTAAAAACTGTTTGAAACTAAGATGGCCACCATTATTGGTGACATGGCCTGACAGGTTTCACTCTTCCCGCAAAGTTTGCCTAAAATTGGATCACAGTCTGCTAAATAGCTTTGATTATATATGGGTGCTTCCATACTTTTGAGGCACTGTGATCCCTCCTTTCTCTTTAGAGTAGAGTTGAGCGAACCCGAACTGTATAGTTCGGGTTCGTACCGAATTGCGGGGTGTTTGGGACCCGGACCCGAACATTTTCAAAGAAGTTCGGGTTCGGGTCTGTTAATCGGCGATTTCTTCCCGCTTTCTGAAGGGCTGCACAGCAGCCAATCTGCTAGGGTTTTACTTCTTGCCCTAAGGAGCCATCACGGCCATGCCTACTAATGGCATGGCTGTGATTGGCCAAGTGCAGCATGTGACCCAGCCTCTATTTAAGCTGGAGTCACGTAGCGCCGCGCATCACTCTGCTCTGATTAGTGTAGGGATAGGATGCAGCTGCTGTTAGGGCGAGATTAGGCAGGGAAGACTCAGCAAAACCACTTAATGAAGTGATCGATCTACAGCTGTAAATCATTCAACTTCTGCTAGTTAATTGCTCACTGGTTTTTAGGCTGCCCAAAGCGTTTTTCTGTAACTTTTTTCTGGGGTGATCGGCGGCCATTTTGTGTCTTGTGGTGCACCAGCACAAGCTGCCACCAAATCCATCAATCCATCAATACTAGTTTTTTTTTTTTTGCTATATCCTACATCAGGGGCTTGGCTGTGCTTATTGTCACCCCTAGAAACTCAGGATAGAAATTCAATTGTCAAAATAGCAATCTCCTAAATCTGGTGTTCCAGCTGTGGCTAGCCCAGTGTAATACTGTCTGCTGTCTGTCTGGCAAAGGATATATTTTTTTCTGGGGTGAAATTCAATTGCCAAAATAGCAATACCGTAAATCAATGGTTTCAGCTGTGGCTGGCCAAGTTTAAAGGGTTTCTGTCACCAACTTTTGACATTATAAGCTGTCTGACATTAGCTATGTGCTAATGTCAGACCAGCTTGATAATGTCTTTTTTATAAAAATCCGCTGTATATATAGTCTGAAAAACTTACTTTTATATTATGTAAATTAGCCTCTAGGAGCAGGGGGGGCGTTGCCCTGCTCCTAGCGGCTCCGTCCGGCAACCTGCTGGCACGCCCCTTCACACTTTGATTGACAGTGCAGGGCAGCGATCCTCCTGCACTGTCTCGTTCTGAAATCGCGCGCCCGCGCCGCCGCTCTGTATTCGGCGCAGGCGCGGTGAGCAGAGGACAGCAGGCACCAGCGTGAAGGGGCGTGCCAGCAGGTTGCCGGACGGAGCCGCTAGGAGCAGGGCAACGCCCCCCCTGCTCCTAGAGGCTAATTTACATAATATAAAAGTAAGTTTTTCAGACTATATATACAGCGGATTTTTATAAAAAAAGACATTATCAAGCTGGTCTGACATTAGCACATAGCTAATGTCAGACAGCTTATAATGTCAAAAGTTGGTGACAGAAACCCTTTAATACTGTCCGGCAAAGGATAGATTTTAAATTGTTGGGTGAAATATTACCATTTTTGCCAGGTACAAACCCCTGCACTGCATAACTGATAGGGAACTTACAATTGGCGGTTACATTCTTGCATGAAATAAAGCCTTTTTAGGCTGTGAAGCCAGAGGTAGTCGTCAATACCAGTTTTTTTTATTTTAAATATTTTTAAATAAATTAGTGTAGACCCCAAAACATTGGGAAAATAGAAAAAATAAAACAAAGTGTAGTGCACGGTAGTATAACAATGGTTGGGTGAGGACGGTACAAACAAGTCCTGTGGGATCCATGCCTGGTTATTTTTAATAAACGAAAGCTTGCCCACATTGTCTGCGCTTGTCTGTGATAAACCCCTTGCCATGCTAAACATACATTCAGACAATACAGTGGCTGCAGGGTAGGCCAGCACCTCCAAGGCGTAAAGGGCAACCTCAGGACATGTGCTCAATTTGACGACCCAGAAGTTGAATGATTGAATGGGGCCCCCCTCCCCCAGTAATTTTTGCGCAAACCCCTTCCTTTCATGCCGCCATGCCTGTGGCTACTAAGCTATCCTCTTTGAGGGAGGTGTCAAAGTCTTTTAGTCCACCTTCTCCTCTTGGATGGGCCCCTTCTAGGTCAGGGACCCAAATCAGTATTTTCCCACACTTCCCTGTAGCTACGCCCCTGGGTAAACCCATCAGTAAGTACGGGTACTCTTCCACCACATTGCTGAAATGCTGCCTCCTGCTAAGACGTTCTAGATCTGCCGGTGGTGCAGGTTGTTGTGGCGTGATGACAAAGCTTTCATACGTTTCGCCAATGCTAACCCAGCCTTCTGAGGTGCTGATGGTGACCCAGCTGCTCATGAGCTGGTTTGGGTGCCACCCTGCTGACATCAGGGTTCCTCCTACTCCTCCTCATCCTACTTATCCTCCTCATCCTCCAGAACTGTGCCCTGGCTGGACAATTGTGTTCCAGGCCAGGGACGATGTTGGTGCAGGAAGCCACCCTTCGAGCCACTTGGATGTCATTGGCCTTAAGTTAAGGATAAGGCGTGTATATAGTTTTGTTTGTTTATATGGTAAGTTTAGCTGCATTATAGTTATTTTAATATGTTTTGAAGTAAATTTGTAAATAGTTTGTTAATGGTTTGAGTAAAAGGGGGGAGTGTTGTGTGTGTTCGATTAACTGAATTGATTTTCACTGTCTGGTGTTTAGGAATTTCTTCACCCCAAATTCAGCACATGTGGCAGGCAGGGGATGTGTGTCAAACTGGCTAGGCCCAGACCTGCTAGTATATTTTGCCCATTAGCGCACAACACTAGGCCAGGCTGGAGGCTCAGTGGCACCAACCAATGGTCGGTCTGTTGTTCCTTGCCTGTCCACAGCTCCTGCGCGGTGCGGAGTTTGTCCCACAAACACACAAGTTTTAAAACAACCTGCTGTCGTTTCCCCCTGGCTGTGCTGCTGTGGGTGGTGAAGGTGTTACGCTGAGCGGATGAGGAGGAGGTAGAGGAGGAGGAAGCCGAGTAGGAGGAAGCCGAGTAGGAGGAGGAGGTAACAGGATACAAAGAGAAATGCCCAGCAATCCTCGGGGCGGAAGGACATTCGCATAAATGCTATCCGCCTTTGGGCCAGCCGCTACATTTACCCACTGTGTTGTTGGTTATGTGGACGTTACCACAGATAGTGTTGCGCAGTGCACACTTGATTTTGTCTGCCACTTGGTTGTGCAAGGAAGGGATGGCTCGCCTGCAAAAGTAGCGGCGGCTGGGATACACGTACTGTGGGACAGCCACAACCATAAGGTTTTTATAACTGTCCACCAGACATAATGACAGCATTTTAAAGGACCAGGAAGTTTGAAATAAGGCATTCAGAGCCATGGGTAGGGGGGTACTTCCTCTTTCTGTTTCTTTTTCTCTCCAGTGTTTGGAAGATGGACAGCCGATAGCTGAACACTTTAATGGGATTTGGTGGAGATGCTTGGTGACAATGACAGATGTGGTGGCGTTGCTGCCAAATCCTCTGTTTGCTGGGTGACAGGTGCCACTGTCACTCACTTGGGCTCAAGTTTAGAATGTTTATTTATTATTTTTCTGTATTTTATTTTAAGTCATTTCCCTATCCACATATGTTTGCAGGGCATTTACCTACATTTTGCTGCCTTTTGCAGCCCTCTAGCCCTTTCCAGGGCTATTTTACAGCCATTTAAGTGCCCAAAAGTTTGGGTCCACATTGACTTAAATGGGGTTCGTGTTTGGGGTCAAGTTCAGGTCGAGTTCGGATCCTGAACCCGAACAGATTCCTTGCTGGATTAAATTTAGACCATTTTTTATTCCTAAAACAGGCAGTGAAAATGATAACTGAGACAGGCCTGCTGGCCTGTCCCCTTCTCTGCCCATTTTTTTAGACCTGGCGTGAGTGGGGAAAATTCGCAGATTGCGGCACAAATAACCTTTGCGCTGCAATCTGCACCAGAAACATGACTAATATAGGTGTATTTCTGATAGTAAATGACCCCCTTAATTTTTTGAACAATGAGGACAAGTCATTTACAGTAGAGATGAATCTCCGTACAGTATTAATCCGAAGTTTTGAACGAGGCGACTTCGGATGTAACATCCGAAGCTCGCTTCGCTCATCACTAGACATGGCATCTAAGGGGCTAAAAGGCTGGGTGAGAGTTATGTCCTTTAGAACAGGGTGATAGCTTTATAATACAGCTGGTAGCCACAAGCCACTATAAAATATTAGTACTAAAATATTAGTCATGTGAACTGTAAAAGCGTTAAGATGTTTATAGTAATGTAGAAATACCTACAAAGATATACTGTATATTCAAAAGTAAAACTTATTACCATAAAACCAAAACTTATTACTATAAATGTAATCTAAATTTTTTAACAAATTACCCACTTTATCATTAAAAGTGCATGTTATAGCTGAGGTGACTTGTAGGCATAGAGGCAGGCCAGCAACTATCCTCTTTCCTTAAGGACACACCTTCTTGAAGTGGTGAGGGGACCCCCATAATCAGTCATCTTGCTACTGGCTGATGCTGTGTGTGCTTTTGGTCTTGGCTCATATAACTAGAGGGCCAAGACCAAAGCCAGTCAGCAGAGTATTGACAGGGTCAACAGGACAGTCTATGGAAAAGGCTAGGCAGCAGGTTACTACTGAAAATAACGTGTTTGGCGCTGCAATTTGCGAATGGGGGTCAGGTAATATTTGCTAGTAGTTGTACACTGGGCCCCCAGAATGAATTATATTAGTGGGCCCTAGGCAACCCAGTCCGACACAGTACATCGACCAAACATAAGCCAAAAGAACACTTGTTTGGGATATGTTCAGTGAACTGGCCATAGTCCTACTGCATGCACTAAATGCGGTGAGAGCCTTTCGTTACTTGTGTTTTTCCCCATACGTTTGCATTACATTTGTTGAATAATCACTGCACAAACAATGCAGTCAATAAAAATCAGCTTTGCTGAATTGCAGACTCCATTATAAACCCTGACCACTAGAGTACACTGTATGCACACAAATATTTTCACTATGTATGTAGTGAGACCGCAGTACCTAATATTACCACCAGAGGTCACTTGATCCACACAAATTCCTGCTTTGGAAAACTACTGTACAGTGAAAATCCTGTATCCAAATATTTACTGTGGCTGTATTAAACTGCATGCAAACATCCACCATCCCCAGCACTAGAATAGGCTTGTGATGGACATGCATCTACATATTAGATGCCATGAAAATGGCAAATTGAAACACTTGATTTGTGCAGAATAAAACCAACATGTATGTCTCCTAGTGTGAGATAATTTGTATTGTGTATTTCTGATCTTTTACAAAGACTTTGATGTAATGATGATGTAATATGCAGTTTGCAATAAAGACTACAGCAACTGCAAAATATAAGGAGGATCTGTAGAAGAATCAAAAATAACTGAGCGTTAGTTGTGTCCTCACCTTATACTATCAGGACTGCAGTGCTTCTCATCCTCAGATTGTTTTTATATTATATAAAGACCCTACATTTAATGTTTAACCCCTTCAGGACCTGGCCATTTTTCACCTTGAGGACCAGGCCATTTTTAGCAAATATGACATGTATCACTTTATGTGGTAATAACCTTAAAACGCTTTTACTTATCCAAGCCATTTTGAGATTTTCTTGTCACATATTGTACTTCATGACAGTGGTATAGTTGAGTAAAAATATATTTTTCTATTTATTAAAAAAATACCAAATTTACCAAACATTTGGAAAAATTTGCCAATTTCAATTTCTCTACTTTTATAATAGATAGTAATAACTCCAAAAATAGTTATTACTTTACATTCCCCATATGTCTACTTCATGTTTGGATCATTTTGGGAATGCCATTTTATTTTTTGGGGACGTTAGAAGGCTTAGAGATTTAGATGCAAATCTTGAAATTTTTCAGAAAATTTCCAAAACCCACTTTTTAACCCCTTCAGGACACATGACGTACCGGTACGGCATGTTTCCCGAATCCTTAAGGACACATGACGTACTGGTACGTCATGTGTAGATCCGATCACTGCCGCACGGCTGACAGTGATCAGAACTGGGTGCCTGCAAAAATCATTCAGCAGGCACCCTGTGACAATGCGGGGGTGGGGGGGGGCAATAAATATAGAGTTTTGTTTGGCTGTTAACCCTTGATTTGTTAGTGTAAAAACGGATTAAAATGGAAATTTGGCAAAAAAATTGAAATTCAGAATTTTTATCTCCATTTGCCACCAACTCTTGTGGAACACCTAAAGGGTTAATGATGTTTGTAAAATCAGTTTTGAATACCTTGAGGGGTGTAGTTTCTAGAATGGGGTCTTTTTTGTGTGGTTTCTATTATGTAAGCCTCACAAAGTGACTTCAGACATGAACTGGTCCCTAAAAAGTGGGTTTTTGTAAATTTCAGAAAATTTTCAAGATTTGCTTCTAAACTTCTAAGCCTTGTAACGTCCCCAAAAAATGAAATGTCATTCCCAAAATGATCCAAACATGAAGTAGACATATGGGGAATGTAAATTAATAACTTTTTTTGGAGGTATTACTATGTATTATAGAAGTAGCGAAATAAAAACTTGGAAATTTTCAAATTTTTCCAAAATTTTGGTAATTTTTTTTTTATAAATAAAAATGAATTTTTTTTACTCCATTTTACTAGTGTTATGAAGTACAATATGTGACGAAAAAAACAATCTCAGAATGGCCTGGATAAGTAAAACCGTTTTAAAGTTATCACCACATAAAGTGACGCTGGTCAGATTTGCAAAAAATGCCCTGGTCCTTAAGGTGAAATATGACCGTGTCCTTAAGGGGTTAAGGACCAGTTCAGGTCTGAGGTCACTTTGTGAGGCTTACATAATAGAAACCACCCAAAAGTGACCCTGTTTTAGAAACTACACCCTTCAAGGTATTCAAAACTGATTTTACAAACTTTTGTTAACCCTTTAGGTTAACAAGAATTAATGGAAATTGGAGATTAAATTTCAGAATTTCACTTTTTGGAAAAATTTCCTTTTTAATCATTTTTTTCCAGTAACAAAGCAAGGGTTAACAGCCAAACAAAACCCAATATTTATTACACTGATTCTGTAGTTTACAGAAACACCCCATATGTGGTCGTAAACTGCTGTATGGGCACACGGCAGGGCACAGAACCATATGGTTTTTGGAAGGCAGATTTCAATGGGATAATTTTAAGTTGCCATGTCACATTTGAAGCCCCCCTGATGCACCCCTAGAGTAGAAACTCCAAAAATGTGACCCCATTTTGGAAACTACAGGATAAGGTGGCAGTTTTGTTGGTACTATTTTAGGGCACATATGTTTTTTGGTTGCTCTATATTACACTTTTTGTGAGGCAAGGCAACAAAAAATAGCTGTTTTGTCACCGTTTTTATTTTTTGTTATTCACATTGTTCATCTGACAGGTTAGATCACGTGGTATCTTTATAGAGCAGGTTGTTACGGACGGGACAATACCAAAGAGGTTGTTTGTTTCAGTTTTACATAATAAAGCATTTTTTTTAAAGATTTATTTGTTTCTCCTTAATCTGAAGGCAATCATTTTTTTTTATTTTTTGGGCGACTGTCTTATGTAAGGGCTCATTTTTTTTCGCTATGAGAGAGTGGTTTGATTGCTACTATCTTATCTTTGATCACTTGGTATTACACTTTTTGTGATGTAAGGTGACAAAAAAGGGCTTTTTTGGCACAGTTTATTTTTTTATGGTGTTCATCTGAGGGGTTAGGTCATGTGATATTTTTAAATATATTTTTTGGGCGATTGTCTCATGTAGGGGCTCATTTTTTGCGGGATGAGGTGACTGTTTGATTGGTACCATTTTGGCTTACATACGACTTTTTTGATCACTTTTATTACCTTTTTTGGGAAGTCAGGCGGGCAAAATTTCAATTTCAGCATAGTTTTTCTTTTTTTTTTAATGGCATTCACCGTGTGGGGAAAGTAACATGACCGTTTTATAGATCAGGTCGTAACAGACGTGCTGATATCAAACATATGTAGTGTATATATTTTTTAAATCAGTGATAAATGTGTGGTTATAAGAAGATTTTTTTTTTTTTTACTTTTTTTCCACTTCTTTTTTTTACTTTTTTTTGACCCAGGCCCACTTGGTTCTTGAAGATCCAGTAGGTCTGATACCTATATAATACACTACAGTACACTATAGTACACTATATAGTGTACTTTAGTGTATTGTGACTTCACACGCAGACTGATAAGGCCTGAAGCCTGATCTTAGCTTTACCATGGCAAGCCAGAAGCCTGCGAAGGCATCCAGTTGCCATGGTAACCATCAGCTGCTGCCACAACAGAGCAGCGGCTGATGGGGGAAGGAGGGAGGGGGTCCCCCTCTCTCTGGACCATGTATCGGATGGCTGCAACAGTACAGTAGCCCCCGATGGGAGAGGGAGCTCCCACCCTGTTAACCCCTTCCATATAGCGGTCACAGATGTCAGCCGTTTCAAGCAGAGTGTCAGCTGTTTGCTGACACTCTGCTAACGCTCACCCATCCTGAAAATCGGAGAGTGGGGGCGGTGAATCAAGGGCAGGGGATCGCTGACGGGGATCGCGCCCCCGCCCGCTCAGTGGAGCCATCGCAAAGGGGCACATTAAGGGCTGCAGAGGTGTGTGTGGGGGGGGGAGATTCTATATATATTTTAGAAGGTTTTGATCCTCACAGTCACGGACTGTTAGGATCAAAACCTTTCAGCCAGCATTAGAAGCCTCTGTACAGACTAGCCAATCAGAGTGATCGCTGGCCCGGGACCGCCCTTATTGGTCCCGGCCTGGTTAGCCGATATCCCAATCTGTGTGTAACAGTCGGGGTCTTAGTGCTGTCACCATGTCTGCAGTCATGGAGCGCCAAATAGCAGTGCTCCATAACGATTATACACCTCATAGGTCTGGAAGGGGGTACAGGGGTTTTCCTGGAAGTTTAATATTGATGGCCTATCATCAGGATAGGTCATCAATATCTGATCTGTAGGGGTTCAACTCCAGAGACCCCCACCAATCAGCATATCAGGCACAGCGCTGTATTACAGCCCATGCCCATTCACTGGCCTAGGAACAAGCATCGATGACCTATCCCAAGGATTTATCATTATTGAACTCCTGGAAATTCCCTATAACGCATCTGACTCAGAGGCTCTTTTCCCCTTTTAACCTTGTATCCATGCGAACTGCCATAATGCCCAAAACGTCAGTCCACACCGATTTCTGATAATAAGCATACTGGCTGCCATTTCTATCAGTCTATAATTTGTCAGTGAACTCCAGACTAGAGGCTGCTGTAAAACAGGGGGACAGATTTATCAATTGCATTGTAAGAGCGACAAAAAAAAAAAAAAAAATACATTTGGTGCAAACTGCATCAGATTTATCAAAATGGTAGACTATATAGTTATTTCAAATCATACACTTACGCTGTTGTACATGTGCAGAATACTACCAAACATGGCTCAAAGCAGCATTTTTTTTAAATACACCATGCAAAACAGCATTTAAAATGTTGCATGTCTCTCATCACTTGGCAGAACTTTAAAGATAGCCTCCATCTTCAGCCTTAGAATAATGTGGACCTGACCCATCCATTAGTATATTTTATGTCACAGACTCCTTTGTGATTTTTGACTGATTTTCATTCCCATGGGCATACCACCCAACTTTTTGATTGTCCAAGAGGGACAGTTGCGAATGACTCAATCACTAGCTGAGACGGGTCATTTCTGAAGCCAGTAACCGACTGAGCAGTATTCTCAGCCATTTCAAGAGAGAAGGAAGTGAGGCGCAGAGGAGACCTGACATCGTAAGAACCGCAGCGGCTGGGATCAATCAGATGAGTTCATACATTTTTTACAACATGTGCAATGTCCCTATATATATTAGCCTATAAATTCTCTAATTATAGATATTTTAAGGTCCAAATTGCACCTGAAGCTGATGTCTAATACACAGGTAGAAACCACACAGATATTTTATTAAGGAGAAATTTAGTAAATTTATTAATGCACATTTATTTCCCAGGTCAAAGGAGGGACATTTAAGGGGCAAAAAGGGACAGATGGACCTGGGTCAAAAGGACACACTATATAATATGCAGCAGCAGACATTTCATGGGAGTATGGTACACTATATAATAAGCAGCAGCACACACAGTTCATATGTGGGATGGGTAGGGGCATGGAGGCCCAATTCAGATTCTTGCTATGGGACCCGTTAATTTCTACGTACTGCTTGCATACCTCACATACATGTTCTCCGGGTAGGTCCTTTGCATGCCACATAACCATGCCCCTTTTCAGCAGGCCATACCCAATTGGCTACATCCCTTTCTGCAGCACTGCCCCTTCAAAGGACAGTTTATTTGTCTCATCATCCCTGTGTCTCTGCACATGACCGTATGTGTTTTGCGGTCCGCAAAAAAAACGGATGACGTTTCGTATGGCATCCGTTTTTTTTGTGGATCTATTGTTATAATGCCTATCCTTGTCTGCAAACTAGAAAACTAGAAAAAAATAGGAAAAGCTCTATTTTTTTGCGGAACAGAAAAACGGGCATACGGAAACGGAATGCACACGGAGTACCTTACGTTTTTTTTTGCGGACCCATTGAAATGAATAGTTCCGCATATGGTCCGCAAAAAAAACAGAACGGACACAGAAAGAAAATACGTTCAGGTGCATGAGGCCTTAGAGTGTGATATGTATACATTCTTAACCACTTCCCGACCGCCTAACGCACAACTGCGTTCTCGCGGCGGTCGGGCTGTTCTGGGGCGCCGCAGATCTGCGTCATCTCGCGAGACGCGAGATTTCCTGTGAACGCGCGCGCACGCGCGCGCGCGTTCACAGTAGCGGGCGTCTCAGGAGTTTAACTACAGCCTGCCAGCGATGATCCATCGCTGGCAGGCTGTAGATGCGATATAAATCGCATCAAACAAGTATATCAGACGCTGTTTTGTGAACAGCGTCTGATATAGCTGCTACCTGGTCCTCTGGTGGTCCCATTTGCTGGGATCGACCACCAGAGGACCAGGTAACTATGTAAAGTTGCACCAAACACTACACTAACCCCCCACCCCCTCACCTACTAACCCCTTGTTAACCCCTTGATCACCCCATCTAGACCCCTGATCACCCCCTGTCATTGATCACACCCCTTGTAAGGCTCCATTCAGACGTCCAAATGTGTTTTGCGGATCCGTGGATTCACGGATCCGCGGATCAGATCCGCGGATCTGCGGATCCACAGATCCTCAAAACACGGACACCGGCAATGTGCTTTCTGCATTTTGCAGATCCGCACATTGCCAGAACTATATAGAAAATGCTTTTTCTTGTCCGCAATTGCGGACAAGAATAGGACATGTTCTATATTTTTGCGGAACGGAAGTGCAGACCCGGAGCGCGGATCCGTAATTCCGGATCCGAGCGGGACAAAGTCTGTCCCCATAGAAATGAATGGGTCCGCAATTCCGTTCCGCAAACAGAATTGCGGACGTGTGAATGGGGCATAAGGGTCCCTTATCACCGCCAGTTAGTTAGCTACTTGTTAGGTAGCTAGCGCCCAGCCCACCGCACCGCAGTCACTGATTTTGGCAGAGATTTTTCATCCACATTGATTGATGCGAATGAATAAATCTGTGCCGTTCATTTTTTTTTTTCAGCGCAGCGGCTGAACGGAAAAAATCTCATTACCCGTATGGTCAATATACGGAGAATCGCAGAAACTCCTAATGCTGGCCATACGTGTAATGACTGCGGAGACCCTCAAATCCCAGGGCAGTACAAACACCTCACATGTGACCCCATTTTAGAAAGAAGACACCCCAAGGTATTCCGTGAGGGGTATGGCGAGTTCATGTAAAATTTTATTTTTGTCACAAGTTAGTGGAATATGAGACTTTGTAAAAATAAAAATAAAAATCAATTTCCTCTAACTTGTGCCAAAATTTTTTTTTCTGTGAACTCGCCATGCCCCTCACGGAATACCTTGAGGTGTCTTCTATCCACAATGGGGTCACTTGTGGGGTATTTATACTGCCCTGGCATTTTAGGGGTCCTAAAGCGTGAGAATCCAAATGCGTAAAAATGCCCTGTGAAATCCTAAAGGTACTCATTGGTTTTAGGGCCCTTTGCGCATCTTGGCTGCAAAAGTGGCACACATGTGGTATCGCCGTACTCAGGAGAAGTGGGGCAATGTGTTTTGGGGTGTATTTTTATATATACCCATACTTTGTGTGAGAAATATCTCTGCAAATGACAACTTTTTAAATTTTTTTATTCAAAGTTGTCAATTTACAGAGATATTTCTCTCACACAGTATGGGTATATGTAAAAATACACCCCAAAACACATTGCCCTACTTCTCCTGAGTACGGCGATACCACATGTGTGACACTTTTGCAGCCAAGATGCGCAAAGGGCCCAAATTCCAATGAGTAACTTTAGGAGGGCATTTTTACGCATTTTCTTCTCACGCTTTAGGGCCCCTAAAATGCCAGGACAGTATAAATACCCCACATGTGACCCCATTTTGGAAAGAAGACACCCCAAGGTATTCGCTGAGGGGCATAGTGAGTCCATGAAAAATTAAACTTTTTGTCAAAAGTTAGCGGAAAGGGAGACTTTGTGAGAAAAACTATAAAAAATCAATTTCCACTAACTTGTGCCAAAAATTTTTTCTATCAACTCGCCATGCCCCTCATGGAATACCTTGGGCTGTCTTCTTTCCAAAATGGGGTCACATGTGGGGTATTTATACTGCCCTGGCATTTTAGGGGCCCTAAAGTGCGAGAAGAAAAATGCGTAAAAATGCCCTCCTAAAGGTACTCATTGGAATTTGGGCCCTTTGTGCATCTTGGCTGCAAAAAGTGTCACTTATGTGGTATCGCCGTACTCAGGACAAGTAGGGCAATGTGTTTGGGGTGTATTTTTACATATACCCATGCTGGGTGAGAGAAATATCTCTGTAAATTGACAACTTTGAATAAAAAAATTTAAAAAGTTGTCATTTACAGAGATATTTCTCTCACCCAGCATGGGAATATATAAAATACACCCCAAAATACATTGCCCTACTTCTCCTGAGTACGGCGGTACCACATGTGTGACACTTTTTGCAGCCAAGATGCGCAAAGGGGCCCTAATTCCAATGAGTACCTTTAGGATTTCACAGGGCATTGTTACGCATTTGGATTCTCACGCTTTAGGTTCCCTAGAATGCCAGGGCAGTATAAATACCCCACAAGTGACCCCATTGTGGAAAGAAGACACCCCAAGGTATTCTGTGAGGGGCATGGCGAGTTCACAGAAATTTTTTTTTTGGCACAAGTTAGCGGAAATTGATATATATTTTTTTTTTTATTTTGTTTTTACAAAGTCTCATATTCCACTAACTTGTGACAAAAATAACATTTTACATGAACTCACCATACCCCTCACGGAATACCTTGGGGTGTCTTCTTTCTAAAATGGGGTCACATGTGGGGTATTTATACTGCCCTGGCATTTTAGGGGCCCCTAAAGCGTGAGAAGAAGTCTGGAATCCAAATGCGTAAAAATGCCCTGTGAAATACTAAAGGTACTCATTGGTTTTAGGGCCCTTTGCACCCAGGCTGCAAAAAGTTCCACACATGTGGTATCCCCGTACTCAGGAGAAGTAGCGCAATGTGTTTTGGGGTGTATTTTTATATATACACATGCTGGGTGTGAGAAATATCTCTGTAAATGACAACTTTTTAATTTTTTTATACAAAGTTGTCAGTTTACAGAGATATTTCTCTCACCCAACATGGGTATATGTAAAAATACACCCCAAAACACATTGCCCTACTTCTCCTGAGTACGGCGATACCACATGAGTGACACTTTTTGCAGCCTGGGTGCACAAAGGCCCAAATTCCAACGAGTACCTTTAGGTTTTACATGGCTGCTCACAATTTAGCCCCGCCCAAAATGCCAGAACAGTAAACACACCCCACAAATGACCCCATTTCGGAAAGTAGACACCCTAAGGTATTCACAGAGGGGCATAGTGAGCCCGTCTGAGATTTTTTTTTTTGCCAGAAGTTAGCAGAAATGGAAACTTTATTATATATTTTTTTCCTCAGAAAGTGTCATTTTCCGCTAACTTGTGAAAAAAATGAAATGATACATGAACTCACCAAGCCCCTCCGCGAATACTTTGGGGTGTCTTCTATCTAAAATGGTGTGATTTGGGGGTATTTATACTTTCCTGGCATTCTAGCACCTGAAGAAACATGACAGGTGCTCAGAAAGTCAGAGCTGCTTCAAAATGCCGAAATTCACTTTTTGCACCATAGTTTGTAAACGCTATAACTTTTACCCAAACCAATAAATATACGCTTATTGAATTTTTTTTTATCAAAGACATGTAGAAAAATAAATTTAGAGAAAATTTTACATACAAATGTAGTTTTTTTTGAAAAATTTTACAACAGAAAGTGAAAAATGTCATTTTTTTGCAAAAATGTCGTTAAATTTTTATTAATAGCAAAAAAAGTAAAAATGTCAGCAACAATGAAATACCACCAAATGAAAGCTCTATTAGTGAGAAGAAAAGGAGGTAAAATTCATTTGGGTGGTAAGTTGCATGACGGAGCAATAAACGGTGAAAGTAGTGTAGTGCGGAATTGTAAAAAGTGGCCTGGTCTTTAAGGGTGTTTAAGCTAGGGGGGCTGAAGTGGTTAATAAGAAATTTTAACTTTTTCCGCGAGCCAGCCATCTGTATATTTCTGTGATTAAATTGGACACTTTTTGATAGAGAGCAGGCTGAGCTCTGGAATATTAATATCTTGTGAGCCTACCTATTTATGAACTCGAATTATCAGAAATGAACCAAACATTCCCGATAATTGCCTGATCATCAGCAGCAATGAAGCTGCATTTACCTGCAGCAGTTGTCTCCGTTATAGCGATTGCTTGTCCCATAGAGAATCATTACTTCTGGGAAGCAGATCCCCATGTATATTGCTGCTCATTTTGGGTCCTTGTTAAAAGACACAATCAACTGATGAAAGAGCATTTTCTTGTTCATTGGGTGATAGCTGCCACCTTTATATTGGCCAGTTATTGGGAAAAAGTGCTTCTAGAAATGCTCATCCCTGATAGCTGGCCCGATTATCTGTTTATGTAAAAGGATCTTTAGATCCATGAAACTGCACTGATAGGCATGTCTCTTAGGGCCCTATTAAACTGCTTGATATTCGGGAAGGACAAGTCTTGGTGGACAAACACTTCCATCAGGGCTTGTTTTAATTGGCCTATGTAAATTTCACTTTTTTAGCAGATTTTCCAGTTTAATAAATGTTTTCCTGAAACACATCAAGGGTTATTGCTGTAAGGCCTCTTCAAACATGACGCCCGGATCAGAGGCGGGTGCGTTGTGGGAAAATGCTCGATTTTTCTGCATAAGTGCAAAGCATTTTAATGCATTTTGCACACGCGTGTGAAAAATCTGCATGTTTGGTACCCACACCCGAAACCGGACTTCATCACTGAAGTCCGGTTTCGGGTTGAGTATTCTGTATATTTTGTTATTTTCCCTTATAAGATGGTTATATGGGAAAATAATAGCAATCTAAATACAGAATGCTATGTTAACAGGACAATAGAGGGTTAAAAATAAAAAAAAATTGAACTCACCTCCTGCCATTGATCGCGTAGGTGCAAGGAACATCTTCTATCTTCATATCTGTTGGTTGAAGGACCTTCGGTGACGTCACTGGGTCACATGGTCCAATCATGGAAGCTTCTGATTGGACCATGTGACCCAGTGACGTCACGGAAGGTCCTTTACCCAGCAGAATGAAGAAAGAAGAATGATCCCGGCACCTACGCGATCAAGAGGAGGAGGTGAGTTAAAGTTTTTTTTATTTTTAACCCTCTCTTCCCCTTTTTACATAACATTCTGTAATTAGAATGCTATTATTTTTCCTTATAACCATGTTATAAGGGAAAATACTAAAGATCGGGTCCCCATCCCGATCGTCCCCTAGCAACCATGCGGGAAAATCGCACCGCATTCGCACTTGCTTGCGGATGCTTGTGATTTTTCCGCAGCCCCATTCACTCCTATGGGGCCTGCGTTGCGTGAAAAACGCAATATAAAGAACATGCTGCGATTTGCACGCAACGCAAAAGTGATGCGGGAAAATCACCGCTTATGTACACAGCCCCATAGAAATGAATGGGTCCGGATTCAGTGTGGGTGCAATGCGTCCTCCTCACGCATTGCACCCGTGCGGAAATCACGCCCGTGTGAAAGGGGCCTAAGGGCACATGGCAGGGCACAGAAGAAAAGGTTTGGAAGGCAGATTTTGCTGGACTGGTTTTTAGACATCATGTCCCATTTGAAGCCCTCCTGATGCACCCTACAGTAAAAACTCCCAAAAAGTGATCCCATTTTGGAAACTACAGGATAAGGTGACAGATTTATTGGTATTATTTTGGGGTACATATGATTTTTGATCACTCTATATTATGTTTTTTGTGAAGCAAGGTAACTAAAAATGGCCAGTTTTAATTTTTTGTTTTATACAATGTTCATCTGACAAGTTAGATCATGTGCTATTTTTATAGAGCAGATTGTTATGGACGCGATGATATCAAATATGTCAAGTTTTTTTGTTTCAGTTTTACATAAACATAAATAAAGCAGTTTTGAAAAAAAAATGTTTTTGTGTCTCCATTTTCTGAACTTAATTTTTCTTATTTTTTTGCCAATCGTCTTGTGCAGGGGCTCGTTTTTTGCAGGAACAATTGATGTTTTTATTGGTACCATTTTTGGGTACATATGATTTTTTGATGATTCATTATTACACTTTATGGGGCAAGGTGACAAAAAATTGGTTGTTTTGGCATAGTTTTTATTTATTTATTTTTTAAAGCATTCACCTGTGGGGGTAGGTCATGTGATATTTTTATAGAGCAGGTCGTTACAGATGGGGTGTTAAAACAAACAAAGTCATATTTTAGTGTCTCCATAGTCTAAGTCATGACTTTTTTTTTATTTTTTGTCCGATTGCCTTAGGTAGGGTCTAATTTTTTATGGGATGAGATAACGGTTTGATTGGTACTATTTTGCACTTTTTGTGATGTAAGGTGACAAAGAATCGCTTTTTTTGCCACAGTTTCTATTTTATTTTTTACGGTGTTTATCTGATGGGGTACAGCAAGGCATCGGGCTGCCTTCTCACCCAACCGGTCCCAGTCACCGCAGTCAGCGCTGTCCGCGGCATAGAAAGGGTTAAAGCAGGGTGCCGGCTATCAGTGACTGCCGCCCCCCTGCAGTGATCTGGCGTGCATCGCTTCAGTGCCCGCCCTATCACCATGACGTAATAGTACGTCAAATTACTGCAAGTCGCCTGCCGCCATGACGTACTTTTATGTCATGTGTCAGGAAGGGGTTAAAGGCTATGTAGGTGCAGAGGGCTTGGTGTGCTTCACTCCCTCTCAGGGTGTTACTCATTTTATACTCCAGAATGGCTGTAATAGTTTAGGCTTAGATTATTTGCAGAATGCCCAAGATATTCTATGCTTGAGGCAGATATTACACATGTGGTTGAGATGCTGTGTCTAAACTTATACATTCAGTGTGAGACACTATAAGGTAACATGAGCTGGTATGCACTAGCACAGGGCTGGACAACCTGCGACTCTCCAGCTGTTGTAAAACTGCAACTCTCACCATGCCCTGCTGTAGGCTGATAGCTGTAGTCAGTCTGGGCATGCTGGGTGTGGCGTTTCGAAATGTCAGCCTTATACAAATCACGCATCTGTGAGGTGACTTGTTTAATCAGACATCCTCCACTTACAGTTTACGCATCAGACACCCAGGAGTTAATCAAGTAGTCTTTTAATCCGGAGATTGTATTACAAGATATGCAGGGAATCCAGATGGTAAAAGAATTATGTCTCTAATAATCTCCTTGATAAGAACATGAGATACACAGATTCACCTCAGATTCTCCTCAGAATCTCCTCAGAATTAGAGCACACAAAACAGCAATGCATGACAGGGTAAATAGGAAGTGGCTAGACTGAACCAACTAGAAGCAGAAACAGAGGGGGGAGGAGAAGAGAGGAGCAATACACAATTCAAGATACTGAAACAGAACACTGGGAGTTGTAGTTTTGCAACAGCTGGAGAGCCGCAGGTTGGCCATCCCTGCACTAGCACCTTAGATTTTTTTTTGCTATTAATCAAAAATGACCGAAATTTTTGCAAAAAAATGACATTTTTCACTTTCTGTTGTAAAATTTTTTAAAAAAAACTACATTTCTATATAAATTTTTCTCTAAATTTATTGTTCTACATGTCTTTGATAAAAAAAGTCCAATAAGTGTATATTTATTGGTTTGGGTAAAAGTTATAGCGTTTACAAACTATGGTGCAAAAAAGTGAATTCCGGCATTTTGAAGCAGCTCTGACTTTCTGAGCGCCTGTCATGTTTCTTCAGGTGCTTGAATGTCAGGATAGTATAAATACCCCCCAAATCACACCATTTTAGAAAGAAGACACCCCAAAGTATTCGCGGAGGGCCATGGTGAGTTCATGTATCATTTCATTTTTTTTCACAAGTTAGCGGAAAATGACACTTTCTGAGAAAAAAAAAAAAAGTTTCAATTTCTGATAACTTCTGGCAAAAAAAAAGAAAATCTCAGACGGACTCACTATGCCCCTCAGTGAATACCTTGGGGTGTCTACTTTCCGAAATGGGGTCATTTGTGGGGTGTGTTTACTGTTCTGGCATTTTGGGCGGGGCTAAGTTGTGAGCAGCCAAGTAAAACCTAAAGGTACTCGTAGGAATTTGGGCCCCTTTGCGCAACCAGGCTGCAAAAAAGTGTCACTCATGTGGTATCGCCGTACTCAGGAGAAGTAGGGCAATGTGTTTTGGGGTGTATTTTTACATATACCCATGTTGGGTGAGAGAAATATCTCTGTAAATTGTCAACTTTGTATAAAAAAATTTAAAAGTTGTCGTTTACAGAGATATTTTTCACACAAAGTATGGGTATATATAAAAATACACCCCAAAACACATTGCCCTACTTCTCCTGAGTACGGCGATACCACATGTGTGCCACTTTTTTGCAGCCTGGGTGCGCAAAGGCCCTAAAACCGTACCTTTAGGATTTCACAGGGCATTTTTACGCATTTGGATTCCAGACTTCTTCTCACGCTTTAGGGGCCCCTAAAATGCCAGGACAGTATAAATACCCACATGTGACCCCATTTTGGAAAGAAGACACCCCAAGGTATTCCGTGAGGGGCATGGTGAGTTCATGTAAAATTTTATTTTTTGTCACAAATTAGTGGAATATGAGACTTTGTAAAAAAAAAAAACAATTTCCGCTGACTTGTGCCAAAAAATAAAAATTCTGTGGACTCACCATGCCCTCACGGAATACCTTGGGGTGTCTTCTTTCCAAAATGGGGTCACATGTGGGGTATTTATACTCACCTGGCATTTTAGGGGCCCCTAAAGTGTGAGAATCCAAATGCATAAAAATGGCCTGTGAAATCCTAAAGGTTCTCATTGGTTTTAGGGCCCCTTTGCGCACCCAGGCTGCAAAAAAGTGTCACTCATGTGGTATCGCCGTACTCAGAAGAAGTAGGGCAATGTGTTTTGGGGTGTATTTTTACATATACCCATGCTGTGTGTGAGAAATATCGCTGTAAACGACAACTTTTTACATTTTTTTATTCAAAGTTGTCAATTTACAGAGATATTTCTCTCACCCAGCATGGGTATATGTAAAAATACACCCAAAAACACATTGGCCTATTTCTCCTGAGTACGGCGATACCACATGAGTGACACTTTTTTGCAGCCAACATGCGCAAAGGGGCCCTAAAACCAATGAGTACCTTTAGGATTTCACAGGACATTTTTACGCATTTTGGATTCTCATGCTTTAGGGCCCCTAAAATGCCAGGGCAGTATAAATACCCCAAATGTGACCCCATTTTGGAAAGAAGACACCCCAAGGTATTCCGTGAGGGGATGGCGAGTTCACAGAATTTCACTAACTTGTGACAAAAAATAAAATTTTAAATGAACTCACCATACCCCTCACGGAATAACTTGGGGTGTCTTCTTTCTAAAATGAAGTCACTTGTGGGTTATTTATACTGCCCTGGCATTTTAGGGGCCCCTAAAGCGTGAGAAGAAGTCTGAAATCCAAATGTGTAAAAATGCCCTGTGAAATCCTAAAGGTACTCATTGGAATTTGGGCCCCTTTGCGCATCTTGGCTGCAAAAAAGTGTCACACATGTGGTATCTCCGTACTCAGGAGAAGTAGAGCAATGAGTTTTGGGGTGTATTTTTACATATAACCATGCTGTGTGTGAGAAATATCGCTGTAAACGACAACTTTTTACATTTTTTTATTCAAAGTTGTCAATTTACAGAGATATTTCTCTCACCCAGCATGGGTATATGTAAAAATACACCCTAAAACACATTGCCCTACTTCTCCTGAGTACGGCGATACCACATGAGTGACATTTTTTGCAGCCAAGATGCAAAGGGCCCAAATTCCAATGAGTACCTTTAGGAGGGCATTTTTACGCATTTTTCTTCTCACGCTTTAGGGCCCCTAAAATGCCAGGGCAGTAGAAATACCCCACATGTGACCCCATTTTGGAAAGAAGACACCCCAAGGTATTCCATGAGGGGCATGGCGAGTTCATAGAAGATTTTTTTTGGCACATGTTAGTGGAAATTGATTTTTTATTGTTTTTTCTCACAAAGTCTCCCTTTCCGCTAACTTTTGACAAAAAGTTTAATTTTTCATGGACTCATTATGCCCCTCAGCGAATACCTTGGGATGTCTTCTTTCCAAAATGGGGTCACATGTGGGTATTTATACTGCCCTGGCATTTTAGGGGCCCTAAAGCGTGAGAAGAAAATGCGTAAAATGCCCTCCTAAAAGGTACTCGTTGGAATTTGGGCCCCTTTGCGCATCTTGGCTGCAATAAGTGTCACACATGTGGCATCGCCGTACTCAGGAGAAGTAGGGCGATGTGTTTTAGGGTGTATTTTTACATATACCCATGCTGGGTGAGAGAAATATCTCTGTAAATTGACAACTTTGAATAAAAAATGTAAAAGTTGTCGTTTACAGCGATATTTCTCACACCCAGCATGGGTATATGTAAAATACACCCCAAAACACATTGCCCTACTTCTCCTGAGTACGGCGATACCACATGAGTGACACTTTTTGCAGCCAAGATGCAAAGGGGCCCTAAAACCAATGAGTACCTTTAGGATTTCACAGGCCATTTTTACGCATTTGGATTCTCACGCTTTAGGACCCCTAAATTGCCAGGGCAGTATAAATACCCACAAGTGACCCCATTGTGGAAAGAAGACACCCCAGGTATTCTGTGAGGGGTATGGCGAGTTCACAGAAAAAAACAATTTGGCACAAGTTAGCGGAAATTTTTTTATTTTTATTTTTTTACAGTCTCATATTCTACTAACTTGTGACAAAAAATAAAATTTTACATGAACTCACCATACCCCTCACGGAATACCTTGGGGTGTCTTCTTTCTAAAATGGGGTCACATGTGGGGTTTTTGTACTGCCCTGGCATTTGAGGGTCTCCGCAATCATTACACGTATGGCCAGCATTAGGAGTTTCTGCGATTCTCCGTATATTGAGCATACGGGTAATGAGATTTTTTTTTTCCGTTCAGCCTCTGCGCTAAAAAAAAAAAATGAACGGCACAGATTTTTTCATTCGCATCGGTCAATGTGGATGAAAAAATCTCTGCTAAAATCAGTGACTGCGGTGCGGTGGGCTGAGCACTAACTACCTAACAGGTAGCTAACTAACTGGCGGTGATAAGGGACCCTTATGCCCCATTCACACGTCCGAAATTCTGTTTGCGGAACGGAATTGCGGACCCATTCATTTCTATGGGGACAGACTTTGTCCCGCTCGGATCCGGAATTACGGATCCGCGCTTCCGGGTCTGCACTTCCGTTCCGCAAAAATATAGAACATGTCCTATTCTTGTCCGCAACTGCGGACAAGAAAAAGCATTTTCTATATAGTTCTGGCAATGTGCGGATCTGCAAAATGCGGAAAGCACATTGCTGGTGTCCGTGTTTTGAGGATCTGCAAAACACATATGGACACATAAAGGGGTGTGATCAATGACAGGGGGGTGATCAGGGGGTCTAGATGGGGTGATCAAGGGGTTAATAGGTGAGGGGGGGGGGTTAGTGTAGTGTTTGGTGCAACTTTACTGTGTTACCTGGTCCTCTGGTGGTCGATCCCAGCAAATGGGACCACCAGAGGACCAGGTAGCAGGTATACCAGACGCTGTTTACGCTGGTATACATGTTTTACATGTTTGATGCGATTTATATCATCGCTGGCAGGCTGTAGTTTAACTCTCCAGACGCGTGCTCCTGTGAACGCGCGCGCGTTCACAGGAACTTACGGGTCTCGCGAGAGGACGCGCCGATGCGTCCACTCAGAAGATCCCGGCCGCCCGCAGGACGCAATCCTGCGTACGGCGGTCCGGGAGTGGTTAAACGCGCTGAAAAACGCCTGACCCAAGCGCTAGTGCTTGAGCTTCTTTGGGGCGTTTTTTCAAGCGTTTCCACCCATTGGAATGCATGGGAACGCTCCAAGATGAAGATATGCGCGTTTTCTGTTTAAAAAACGCGCATACTAACGCACGTTTTTCTCATTTGACCCAGCATAAAAAGGCCGCTTCCAGGTTCAACACAGAATCCTAGGCCCCAGCATGGAGGAAGCTGGATGTGAGGCGGAGACCCTTTTTAGTGGATCTGGAACCTGTCAATCAAAAAAACACCTAAAAAACGCGCGTTCCTTAAATGCAAAAACGCCCATGAAAATGCGCGTTTGTCGCGCGAAAAAACGCTCAAAAAAACGCCCGCTCCAAAAACGCTTAGGTGTGTTCCCAGCCTCAGAGTGTGATATGTATACATTCTTAATAAGAAATTTAAACTTTTTCCGCGAGCCAGCCATCTGTATATTTCTGTGATTAAATTGGACACTTTTTGATAGAGAGCAGGCTGAGCTCTGGAATATTAATATCTTGTGAGCCTACCTATTTATGAATTCGAATTATCGGAAATGAACCAAACATTCCCGATAATTGCCTGTTCATCAGCAGCAATGAAGCTGCATTTACCTGCAGCAGTTGTCTCCGTTTTAGCGATTGCTTGTCCCATAGAGAATCATTACTTCTGGGAAGCAGATCGCAATGTATATTGCTGCTCATTTTGGGTGCTTGTTAAAAGAAACAATCAACTGATGAAAGAGCATTTTCTTGTTCATTGGGTGATAGCTGCCACCTTTATATTGGCCAGTTATTGGGAAAAAGCGTTTCTAGAAATGCTCATCCCTGATAGCTGGCCCGATTATCTGTTTATGTAAAAGGATCTTTAGATCCATGAAACTGCACTGATAGGCATGTCTCTTAGGGCCCTATTAAACTGCTTGATATTCGGGAAGGACAAGTCTTGGTGGACAAACACTTCCATCAGGGCTTGTTTTAATTGGCCTATGTAAATTTCACTTTTTTAGCAGATTTTCCAGTTTAATAAATGTTTTCCTGAAACACATCAAGGGTTATTGCTGTAAGGCCTCTTCAAACATGACGCCCGGATCAGAGGCGGGTGCGTTGTGGGAAAATGCTCGATTTTTCTGCGCAAGTGCAAAGCGTTTTAATGCATTTTGCACATGCGTGTGAAAAATCTGCATGTTTGGTACCCAGACCCGAAACCGGACTTCATCACTGAAGTCCGGTTTCGGGTTGAGTATTCTGTATATTTTGTTATTTTCCCGTATAAGATGGTTATATGGGAAAATAATAGCAATCTAAATACAGAATGCTATGTTAACAGGACAATAGTGGGTTAAAAAAAAAAAAATTTGAACTCACCTCCTGCCATTGATCGCGTAGGTGCAAGGAACATCTTCTATCTTCATATCATATGTTGGTTGAAGGACCTTTGGTGACGTCACTGGGTCACATGGTCCAATCATGGAAGCTTCTGATTGGACCATGTGACCCAGTGACGTCACGGAAGGTCCTTTACCCAGCAGAATGAAGAAAGAAGAATGATCCCGGCACCTACGCGATCAAGAGGAGGAGGTGAGTTAAAGTTTTTTTAATTTTTAACCCTCTCTTCCCCTTTTTACATAACATTCTGTAATTAGAATGCTATTATTTTTCCTTATAACCATGTTATAAGGGAAAATACTAAAGATCGGGTCCCCATCCCGATCGTCCCCTAGCAACCATGCGGGAAAATCGCACCGCATTCGCACTTGCTTGCGGATGCTTGTGATTTTTCCGCAGCCCCATTCACTCCTATGGGGCCTGCGTTGCGTGAAAAACGCAATATAAAGAACATGCTGCGATTTGCACGCAACGCAAAAGTGATGCGGGAAAATCACCGCTTATGTACACAGCCCCATAGAAATGAATGGGTCCGGATTCAGTGTGGGTGCAATGCGTCCTCCTCACGCATTGCACCCGTGCGGAAATCACGCCCGTGTGAAAGGGGCCTAAGGGCACATGGCAGGGCACAGAAGAAAAGGTTTGGAAGGCAGATTTTGCTGGACTGGTTTTTAGACATCATGTCCCATTTGAAGCCCTCCTGATGCACCCTACAGTAAAAACTCCCAAAAAGTGATCCCATTTTGGAAACTACAGGATAAGGTGACAGATTTATTGGTATTATTTTGGGGTACATATGATTTTTGATCACTCTATATTATGTTTTTTGTGAAGCAAGGTAACTAAAAATGGCCAGTTTTAATTTTTTGTTTTATACAATGTTCATCTGACAAGTTAGATCATGTGCTATTTTTATAGAGCAGATTGTTATGGGCGCGATGATATCAAATATGTCAAGTTTTTTTGTTTCAGTTTTACATAAACATAAATAAAGCAGTTTTGAAAAAAAAAATGTTTTTGTGTCTCCATTTTCTGAACTTAATTTTTCTTATTTTTTTGCCAATCGTCTTGTGCAGGGGCTCGTTTTTTGCAGGAACAATTGATGTTTTTATTGGTACCATTTTTGGGTACATATGATTTTTTGATGATTCATTATTACACTTTATGGGACAAGGTGACAAAAAATTGGTTGTTTTGGCATAGTTTTTATTTATTTATTTTTTAAAGCATTCACCTGTGGGGGTAGGTCATGTGATATTTTTATAGAGCAGGTCGTTACAGATGGGGTGTTAAAACAAACAAAGTCATATTTTAGTGTCTCCATAGTCTAAGTCATGACTTTTTTTTTATTTTTTGTCCGATTGCCTTAGGTAGGGTCTAATTTTTATGGGATGAGATAACGGTTTGATTGGTACTATTTTGCACTTTTTGTGATGTAAGGTGACAAAGAATCGCTTTTTTTGCCACAGTTTCTATTTTATTTTTTACGGTGTTTATCTGATGGGGTACAGCAAGGCATCGGGCTGCCTTCTCACCCAACCGGTCCCAGTCACCGCAGTCAGTGCTGTCCGCGGCATAGAAAGGGTTAAAGCAGGGTGCCGGCTATCAGTGACTGCCGCCCCCCTGCAGTGATCTGGCGTGCATCGCTTCAGTGCCCGCCCTATCACCATGACGTAATAGTACGTCAAATTACTGCAAGTCGCCTGCCGCCATGACGTACTTTTATGTCATGTGTCAGGAAGGGGTTAAAGGCTATGTAGGTGCAGAGGGCTTGGTGTGCTTCACTCTCTCTCAGGGTGTTACTCATTTTATACTCCAGAATGGCTGTAATAGTTTAGGCTTAGATTATTTGCAGAATGCCCAAGATATTCTATGCTTGAGGCAGATATTACACATGTGGTTGAGATGCTGTGTCTAAACTTATACATTCAGTGTGAGACACTATAAGGTAACATGAGCTGGTATGCACTAGCACAGGGCTGGACAACCTGCGACTCTCCAGCTGTTGTAAAACTACAACTCTCACCATGCCCTGCTGTAGGCTGATAGCTGTAGTCAGTCTGGGCATGCTGGGTGTGGCGTTTCGAAATGTCAGCCTTATACAAATCACGCATCTGTGAGGTGACTTGTTTAATCAGACATCCTCCACTTACAGTTTACGCATCAGACACCCAGGAGTTAATCAAGTAGTCTTTTAATCCGGAGATTGTATTACAAGATATGCAGGGAATCCAGATGGTAAAAGAATTATGCCTCTAATAATCTCCTTGATAAGAACATGAGATACACAGATTCACCTCAGATTCTCCTCAGAATCTCCTCAGAATTAGAGCACACAAAACAGCAATGCATGACAGGGTAAATAGGAAGTGGCTAGACTGAACCAACTAGAAGCAGAAACAGAGGGGGGAGGAGAAGAGAGGAGCAATACACAATTCAAGATACTGAAACAGAACACTGGGAGTTGTAGTTTTGCAACAGCTGGAGAGCCGCAGGTTGGCCATCCCTGCACTAGCACCTTAGATACACAATTATAAGGTTACAAGGGCCGGTATGCACTAGCTCCTTAGGTACACAATTCAACAATAGTATTAAAGACGACATATGACAGTATATACATAATGCACAATGGCATCAATAGAGCAACGTCATGTCTACTTTATGTTGGCATCATTTTTCTAATGTTATTATATTTTTTTAGAACGTTAGAAGGTTTATAATTTTAGAAGCAATTTTTGAAATTTTTAAATCAACTTCAGCACCAGTTCAGTTCTGAAGTCACTTTGAGGAGCTCACATAATAAAAACTACCCATAAATGACCGCATTTTAGAAACTACACCCTCAAACTATTCAAAACTGGTTCTAGAAATGTTGTTAACCCTTTAGGTATTCCACAGGAATTAAAGAAAAATAGATGTGAACTTTCAAAATTTCAGTTTTTTTTTGCAGATTTCCCATTTCAATAATTTTTTTTCCTGTAACACATCAAGGGTTAACAACAAAACAAACCTTAATATTTATTGCCCTGATTGTGCAGTTATCAGAAACACCCCATATGTGGTCATATACCGCTGTATGGGCACATGGCAGGGCACAGAAGACAAGGAGCGCCATGTAGTTTTTGGATGGCAGATTTTGCTGGAATGGTCTTAGGACGCCATGTTGCATTTGAAGAGACCCTGAAGTACCCCCACAGTGAAAATACCCAGAAAGTTACCACATTTTGTAAACTACGCCACCCAAGGAATTTGTAAGGGGTGTAGTGAGCACTTGACCTGACAGGCGTTTCAAACAATTTATAACACTTGGCTGTAAAAATTAAAAATTACATTTCATTTTTACAAGAAAATGGTGCTATAAGTCCAAACTTTCTTTTTCCCAAAAGATAACAGGAGAATATCCCCCCACAATTTGCTACCCATTTTCTCCTGAATAGAGTAACAACTCAATTGTGGGCATAAACTATTATTTGGGAAAAGCCAGGGCTCAGAAGGGAAGGAGCGGCATCTGGATTTTCTAACATGGAATTTTCCAACATGGTTTCTAAGAGCGATAACTTTTCTATTTTTTCGTTGACTGAGCTGCGTGGGGGCTTATTTTGTGCGGGACAAGCTGTAGTTTTTATTGGCACCATTTTGGGATACAGTTGTTTTTCTGGTCGCTTTTTATCTAATTTTTTGGGAGGTGAAGTCACAAAAAATGCAGTTTGGTGTGATTTTAAAATTTTTTTTTTACACTGTTCACTTGATGGGGTTGATCGTGTGATATTTTTATAGATCCAGTCATTGCTGATTGAACAATGCAATGTCTATTTTTTAACGTTTTAAACAATAAAAATATTTTTGGGGAAAAAAATCATGTTTTTGTGTTGCCATTTTCTTAGAGCCATATTTTTAAAATGTATCTGGCTATGGTCTTGTGTGAGGGCTTTTTTTTTGTGGGACGAGGTGACGTTTTTATTTCTACCATTTTGGGGTAAATATGACTTTTTGATTGATCGATATTATGTTTTTTGGGAGGTGAGGTGACCAAAAAAAAGCTGTTTTGGAGTAATTTGTATTTGTTTTCTTTACGCCGTTCACTTGATGGGGTAGATCATGTCATATTTTGGTAGAGCCAGTTGCTACAGACTTGGCAATACCAAATATGTCTATTTTTTACGTTTTGCACAATAAGAGCATTTTTAGAAAAAAAAATCATGTTTTTGTGTTGCAATTTTCTTAGAGCCATATTTCAAATTATTTTCTGGCTATGGTCTTGTGTGGGGGCTCATTTTTTGCGGGATGAGGTGACGTTCTATTTCTACCATTTTGGAGTACATACGACCTTTTGATCAATTAACATTATGTTTTTTGGGAGGTGAGGTAAATAAAAAATCTGTTTTGACATAATGTTTATTTCATTTTTTTTAGAGCGTTCACCTGATGAGGTAGATCATGTGATATTTTTATAGAGCTGGTTGTTACAGACACGGCGATACCTAATATGTCTACTTTTTATTTATTTTTTTCACTTTAACACAATAATAGCATTTTTGAAGCAAAAAAAAATATGTTTTAGTGTCTCCATATTCTAAGAGCTATAGTTTTTTTTATTTTTTGGGTGACTGTCATTTTTTTCAGGATGAGGCGACGGTTTGATTGGTTCCATTTTGGGGGGCATTTTGAACCCAATCGGACATCTCTGGAAAGACCTTAAAATGGCTATCCACCAACAGTCCCCACCCAGCCTGACAGAGCTTGAGAGGATCTGCAGAAAAGAATAGCAGAAAATGGCCACGTTCTGGGGTGCATACCTTGTGGCATCATACCCAAGAAGACTGAAGACTGTAATCGTTGCCAAAGGTGTTTAAACTAAGTACTGAGTATAGGATCTGAATAATAAATTAATTTATTAATTTTATAAAATGAATGCATTCATTTAAAAAAATTAATGCAAAAAGATTTTAAAGATTCTGTTATCACTTTCTGATTCTGGGGTACTGAGTGCAGAATGATGGGAAAAACTTGAATGCTCTTTATCTTAGCACAAGGCCACAACATAACAAAATGTGAAAAAATGAAAGGGTCTGAAGACTTTCAAAATGCACTGTACAGTATATAAATGTTGCGCTCATAAAACTCATTACACCACTAGATGCATGCTTTAAGGCAGACATGTCCAAACTGCGGCCCTCCAGCTGTTGCAAAGCTACAACTCCCAGCATGCCTAGATAGCCTACATCTATTAGGGCATGCTGGGAGTTGTAGCTTTGCAACAGCTGGAGGGCCACAGTTTGGACATGCCTGCTTTAAGGGATCTAGTTTTTAAAATAATTTTTGGGTACTTTGTATAGTTCAGGCAGCATAATGCCTCTATAAGCATGAAATGGGACTTGGGATAGTGATGTCGCGAACATCAAATTTTCCGTTCGCGAACGGCAAACACGAACTTCTGCAAATGTGCGAACAGCCATAGACTTTAATAGACAGGCGAATTTTAAAAACCAAAGGGACTCCTTCTGGCCACAATAGTGATGAAAAAGTTGTTTCAAGGGGACTAACACCTGGACTGTGGCATGCCGGAGGAGGATCCATGGCAAAACTCCCGTGGAAAAATACCTAGTTGACGCAGAATGTGGTAGTTGTAATCGCAATGCGATTAATGCAGGTTATATTAATCGCATTGCGAATTCAACTTAGAGCTGGGTTCCTAATGGTTGTATTGCTAGAAATTCTAGCAATACAACCATTAGGAACCCAGCTCTAAGTTGAATTCGCAATGCGATTAATATAACCTGTATTAATCGCATTGGGATTACAATTTAGATCTGTTCCTAATGGTTGTATTGCTAGAATATAACGAAGATTGCGAATATAGAGCTATATTCTCAATCTTCGTTATATTCTAGCAATACAACCATTAGGAACCCAGCTCTAAGTTGAATTCGCAATGCGATTAATATAACCTCGCATTGCGATTACAACTTAGAGCTGAGTTCCTAATGGTTGTATTGCTAGAATATAACGAAGATTGAGAATATAACGCTATATTCGCAATCTTCGTTATATTCTAGCAATACAACTATTAGGAACAGATCTAAGTTGTAATCCCAATGCGATTAATACAGGTTATATTAATCGCATTGTGATTACAACTGCTAACACTGCAGCTTCAGAATGAATCTAAGATGGATGCCGTCCTTGTTTTTTGATAGGAGGTGGGAGGGTCTGGGAGGGAGACTGATGTACTAGCCCTAAAAAGGGCTTTTTGGGGTGCTGTCAGGACGCTGTCCTTACAGCAGAGATCTGATGAGTCTTTCAGGACTGGAGTGGACACTGAATACACTAGCCTAGCTATCGATTTCCCTATTAAATCAGCAGCAACTACACTCTCCCTTCTCTCACTAAGACTGCAGCTTCCGAATGAATCTAAAATGGATGCTGTCCAGGAGATTGGAGGATCCGGGAGGGAGGGTATGCAAATTGGCTGGAATGTGTCTGCTGACTGTGAGGTACAGGGTCAAAGTTTACTCAATGATAGGGGGTGGACCTAACATCACATATGTTAGCCCGCCGCGACAAACGCGCACAAGCTATGTTCGTCGGGAACTATTCGCCGGTGAATAGTTTGGGACATATTATTTGCGAATTCAACTTAGATCTGAGTTCCTAACGGTTGTATTGCTAGAATATAACAAAGATAACGAATATAGCACTATATTCTCAATCTTCGTTATATTCTAGCAATACAACAACCATTAGGAACTCAGATCTAAGTTGAATTCTCAATGCGATTAATATAACCTGCATTAATCGCATTGCGAATTCAACTTACAGCTGAGTTCCTAATGGTTGTCGTATTGCTAAAATATACGTTATATTCTAGCAATACAACCATTAGGAACTCAGCTCTAAGTTGTAATCGCAATGCGAATAATACTTAAAATTATTATTCGCTTTGCGAATCCATTTGATGCCTCTATTTGATTGTATATGACGGTTGACTATGACTACCACCAACATTCTGCTGCCTCCAAAGCAAGAAATCTGAACCCCCCAGGGGCCATTTGGGCGTTTTTGATAAAGAACGCATCAAAAATGCATCTGCGTTTTTATAATTTTTTCATTTTTTAGTTTATTTTTTTGTGTATTTTGCCACATTTGGTTGCATATTTACATTTGGTATAGGCAAATACTGTAGTCTTGATCATGTGTCTATACCAAAACCTAGGATCATTGTTTGACAGCATATTTTCTAAGCCATGTAGCTGAATATATATTTGGGCAGAGTAATGATCTAGACTACCATATTTGCCTATATCAAATGTAAATATGCAACCAAATGTGGCAAAATACACAAAAAAATAAAATAAAAAATGAAAAAATTATAAAAACGCACATGCGTTTTTGATGCGTTTTCTATCAAAAACGCCCAAATGGCCCCTGGGGGGTTCAGATATCTTGCTTTGGAGGCAGCAGAACGTTGGTGGTAGTCATAGTCAACCGTCATATACAATCAAATAGAGACATCAAATGGATTCGCAAAGCGATTAATAATTGTAAGTATTATTCGCATTGCGATTACAACTTAGAACTGAGTTCCTAATGGTTGTATTGCTAGAATATAATGTATATTCTAGAAATACAACAACCATTAGGAGCTCAGCTCTAAGTTGTAATCGCAATGCGATTAATGCAGGTTATATTAATCACATTGAGAATTCAAGTTAGATCTGAGTTCCTAATGGTTGTTGTATTGCTAGAATATAACAAAGATTGAGAATATAGTGCTATGTTCGTTATCTTCGTTATATTCTAGCACTACAACCGTTAGGAACTCAGATCTAAGTTGTAATCGCAATGCGAATAATACAGGTTATATTAATCGCATTGTGATTTACAATTACTATTACTGCAGCTTCAGAATGAATATAAGATGGATGCTGTCCTTGCGTTTAAAAAAGGAGGTGGGAGGGTCTGGGAGGGAGGGTATGCTGATTGGCTGGAATGTGTCTGCTGACTGTGAGGTACAGGGTCAAAGTTTGCTCAATAATAAAGTATAGGGGCGAACGAGAACATCGAATATGTTCGCCCGCTGCGGTGGACGCGAACAAGCTATGTTCACCGGGAACTGTTTGCCGGCGAATAGTTCGGAGCATCTCTAACTTGGAATTCATTCAATTGTGCCCTGAAAGCCAAAGGTGCTCCCCCCATTTCTGGCCCAGCCATATGTCTACTAGAGATATAGTGTCCACATTGTGAGGTATTTCTAAACACAGATGGTGCCGCTTGACAAAATTTTGAGTGTGTTTCCTCAGTTTCCTTTCTGCTGTATATGTAAAAAAAAGCTTTTATGTTGTCACACTCTGTTTCACTGTGACACAGGTTGCTCTGGCGTACTGGCTACGATGGATTCCGTGTATGCTGGTTGCCAGTAA
This sequence comes from Bufotes viridis, assembly GCA_033119425.1. Classification (NCBI taxonomy): domain Eukaryota; kingdom Metazoa; phylum Chordata; class Amphibia; order Anura; family Bufonidae; genus Bufotes; species Bufotes viridis. The sequence continues at coordinate 372,217,548 of CM065590.1, read as the reverse complement.
CGGCAGCCTGTGTGTTTACTCTCTCTTCCTTGCCTTCCCCTCCCTGTCTCCTGGTTCGTGTTGGATTAAAGTCTTAGTCTGGCTGTGGTCACTAGATGCTATATATTCCTGTTAGCTGTGGACCTGGAGGTTAGTCTGTCTCCACTTTTGCTGGGTGCAGGAGCTAGGCACCTGACTTGGGGATATTCCATCTCCCCTGTCTGTGTGGTCAACTAGTGAGACATCAAGGTCTCTTTGTCTGGTTCCATGTCTTGTCTGTGACCCCCATGTGTCGTTCCGCATGGGGTTAAGAATTTTGCCTGTCTATGCATCTCTGCCTGTGACCTCCATGTGTATTTCTGCATGGGATCCAGGCATCTGCTTGTCTGTTCTGTGTCTTTTCTGTGACCACCGTGTGTCGTCCCGCATATAGTCCGGACGCTTGCCTGTCTTTGCCTTGTGTGCAGCTCTGTCTTTTAACCCAGGGACTAACGCTGCATGGGGAACAGGCATCTGCTAGTCTTGTCTATGCCTTTGGAGAGAGGGCTCCTGGGTTCTTCGGAGGGAGGACATCTCTGTCTTATCTGTATTTGTTCAGTGTTTAGGTCTATGTTAGCCTGGAAGTGCTTAACTGCTTCTGATACTGCGTTCGGTGAGAGGGCTTCTGGGTTCTTCAGAGGGAGGACATCTTGTGCAGCTTTGCCTGTGACCTCCATTTGTTGTTCCGCATGAGGTCCAGACATCTGCTTGTCTGCCTATTTGGTCATCTCTGTCTGTGACCACCATGTGTTGTTCCACATGGAGTCCAGGCATCTGCTTGTCTGCCTGTGACCACCATGCATTCATTCCGCATGGGGTCCAGGCAGCTGCTTGTGTTCTGGTTCCCATTTGTCTTGTCTGAATTGTGTCCTGTGCTGTTGTTCAGGTTCAAGTTTGTGTGCCTGGGTTCCAATCTGAGTTTGTAAACTGCTGGTGCTGATACCATCAGTCTCTGCAGGTAAGTGGCTAAGTGCACTGGGACCATCCTAGAGGTGCGACCAGTGAGCCCTCGGCTAAGTTTATCCTCACTATCAAGGGCTCTGTGAAGAACTGGGCTCACTGAGTCTCTGCCCTCTGTGTTTGGCCCAAAGTCAAACAGGTGCACTTGGTCCAGTGGTATTACCTGCCACAGGTCCCTTACCTGCTGATACAGTTTTCTGCCATGTCTGTATCTTGTTAATAAAGTATTAGGTTTTAGTTCTTGCCTTGTCTTTCTGATTGCTTGCCTTGTGTTTGTTTGCTTGAGATCTTCTAGTGGTCAGTAGAACTTTTACTAGAGCATGACACATGACATATTTGTGAGGAAAATTGGAAATTTTTATTTTTCAATCTTGCTTCACATTAATTACTGTGGAGTAAAAATACTCATTACACCCCTAAATGAATACATTAAGGGGTCTAGTTTTCAAAATGGGTAATTTTTGGGGTTTTTCTATATTTTGGCAGCTCAACATCTTAACAAGTGTGCATGTGAAACATTTTCAAGCAAAATTTGTGTTCTAAAAAGATACTGGATGCTTATTTCATGTTTGGGCCCTGCTGTGCCTCAAGACATAAGATTACGGCCACAATTTTGCGATGTGCTTAATTTTAATGTGCTCTATACAAAAATACTGTCTTTAAAATGACACCTTTGTGTAAAAAATGACATATTTTTATTTTACCTGCTTAGCATAAATTCCTGCAAAAAAAAAAAAATGTGGGGTCAAAATATTGATGACACCCCCAATAAATAAGTCAAGTTGTGTAGATTTCACAATTTGGTCATTACTAAGAGGCTTCTTGGCTTGGTGTAGGATTTTTTTTTTTAATTAGTGTTAAAATTGTAAGTCTCTTAAATATCTAATAAAAAAAGAATTCCACAGCCATCCCAGGAAAAGTTCAAAAATAGTATCCTTTATTCACCTATGTTTCAGTCCTCTTACTGGGACATTTCATATGAATATAAATATTGCAGTTGGAAATATGCATAAAGACAATTGTTTTTAATTTTTGTAAATTTTTGCATTTTTTTACTAAATATATGCAAATCGTATTAGGTAAATTTTACCACCTAAAAATGTACATTACATGAGGTTAAGCAGGAACATGAATCTTCTCTAAATTATGCATGACCTATAGGTGGAAATAGCTTGTTCTCAGTGTTATTCTGATTTTAGTGCAATTTGAATGAAATTTATCAATTCAAAAATCAAATGATGGATATATACATTATCCTGGTTATAAGGAAGATTTATGAGCTGGTTTAATTACTGTGATTTGATAAATTGTGTCACTTTATGAATTTTAGAAATTAGAATTGTTTTTCCCCAACTGCAGGAGGTTATCCATTCATCCATGGCATTGAATTATATAGGAGATTTTATTATCGTAGATTTGTATATCACATCTTGAATGTAGATCTCTAATGTTGTAAGGTCACCTTGGATTCATTGATGCCTTGAAAAATGATGTCTGAAATTTTTTTTATCTTCATTTTCTTTATTCTCAATATGATTTCCATTCCTGAAGTACTTTTAATATGAATACGTTTACATTTCCCATTCATATGATAATTACATAAGATTCTCTTCTAAAGAATTAGAGACCCTTTGCAGATGGTCACTAATACTTGTTAACTCTCTCTCTCTCTCTCAATAATCTACCTGTAATATGTAGAATACTTCTGCCTTTTCCTTTGTACTAATAGGATTTTTGTTAGTCAAAACCTCCACACAATACTGAATCCTCTAGGAGGAATAATTAATAATTAGATGTAATTAACAATATAAGACAAAAATCTGAGATTGGAAAATTTTGCGATTATTCAGAATCAGTACAAGAGATATGCTCCGTGTGTCAGGTATTTCCCATCCTGAATGCTGCTCCTATGACATGATGTATGTAATTGTACTGTAGGGGTATTTTTTAAGTAGTGATTGGTTCTGTCCCTTTAACTCTGCTCCCTTTTATTATACTATTCTGTGTATTGATGTGCCTTGTAATCTAGTACCGATAAGTCCACATTCCTGAGTGATCTCAGAGACATGCGTGAGGCACACTGGAGGAGGGTCTGATGGGAATAACTGTGGTCTGCACTAACAATTAATTGGAACTCCATTGAAGACTTAATTCTAGGTAGGATGTAAGTATTGACTGCCCCTATCTATGTACACCCTGTGGTGTCATCTATGTGCTATGACATGGTGACCAAAGTGTCACCCCATATTGCATGTTGCATATTTAGGCTAGTGATGTTTATTTACTTTTTATTATTGCATCTTATTTACTCACACTTAGTAAATATATGTTTTAACCTAGCCTGCGTAAGTTTATTCATTCTCAAATCTTTTGAATTCACGTTACATTACAGTAATTATAATGATTTACACTGCTGTGTGTTTCTGCCTGTTCTCAACTGTAATGAATTGTACTCACATAATGCAGACAGTATAAAACATTATAGTTGAGCTCAGACAGGAACACACAGCATTATATAATATTATAATTAGAGATGAGCGAATTTCTTCCGATTCGCCAAAGTTTTTGATAAAATTTAGTTCGATCTGAATTTATTTGTGGCGAATCACGTTAAAAACGGCTATTTCCTGGCTGCAGAAAGCCTTTATAGTGGTGTAGAACACTGTGCCTTGCAGTAACTCGCATGGGGAATCTGCTGTGGTAGTGAAATAGTATTGTGAGTCAGTATGACATGCAGATGACAGGCGTCGCTCTTAAAATAGCAGCACCAGGAGGAGGCCATAGGGTTGCACAATGACAGTGTGGAGGTGGTAGCAGCAACAGCATGAGGAGACCACAAAGTGGCAAAATGACAGAGTGTGGAGGTGGTGGCAGCAGCATTAGGAGGAGCCCACAGGGTGGCACAATGACAGTGGGGAGGTGGCAGCATCATCATCAGGAGGCCACAGAGTGGCAAGGTGAGAGTGTTGAGGTAGCAGCAGCATCAGGAGACAACAGGGTGGCGAGGTGGCAGCAGCAGCAGGAGACCACAGAGTGGCAAGGTGATATAGTGTGGAGGTGGCAGCAGCAGCAGGAGACCACAGAGTAACCCAGTGACAGAGTGGGGAGGTGGGGGAAATACCAGTACCAGCTGAAGATGGTGGGTAAGAGAAGGAGCACTTGGCATCAGATGTGTAACATCAGGCGGGTGGCAGCAGCAGAATAGTAGCTGAGGCAGGTATCCAGAAGAAACCGGTCTCTTTTGTCAAAGTGTTGGTGAGGCACCATGGATTATCTATTCTGATGTATCAGGCATTGGTGGGTGGAAATCTGGCTGATCCACGCCTGATTTAACTTGACAAAGGTCAGTCTCTCCACATTTTGGGTGGACAGGTAAGTTCTTCTTGGGATAACTATGCCCCCCGCCGCACTAAACACCCGCTCTGATGCCACACTACTGGCTGGGCAGGATAGCTTTCCTCTGCTAGTTGCAGCCAAAAATCCAGTTTGGCTGCCCTTTAGTCCAGCAGATCTTCAATGTGGGCTGGCAGGGTACTGTCCAAGTATGCCACCACCTGCTGGTTCAGGTCCTGCTCCAGGTCTAGCTACTGCTGCTGCTGGTGAGTAATTTCTTCACTAGGCGGATAAAGAAATCTGCTCATCAGGGACTCTAGACTCAAGTTGCTTCTGATGGAGCTTGAACTGCTCCTATCCCCTCACCCTGCCACAGCAGCCATGGTAGAGGAACGTAGCACAGAGCGCTCCCCCGGTGAGACCTGCGAGAGGATGGATGATGGCGCAGATAGGCAGCGGCCAAGTGACTACATAGGATGTCTCTATAGTAGTTCAGTTTGTTCTGCCTTTTAGCGGGTGTAAAAAAGGCCCCCATTTTGGACTGGTAGCGATGGTCTAACAAGGTGGAAAGCCAGAAGTCATCCCTGCAAGTGAGCATGCATCAGGCCATTTGTGCAAGTGACTCGAAGGGACCCCCTACCTCCATCTCCCCTGAACACTGCCACGGTGTGTCTGGGTCCTCTGCCTCATCTTCCTCATCGCCCTGCAGCTCCTCTGGCTGCTCCTGCTCCTCCTCCTCCTCTCCTGTCACCTGTGTGTAAAAACCTCTAATTTCATTACCCATTGCTTGTGCTACAATTTCCTCCTTCTCCAGTTCATCCCCCACAGGGCTCATGTGGCCGTGAGATCTATGCGCTATGTCTCCAGTCTTGTGACTAGCCAAATTTACCAGCATCTGTTCCAGGACATGAAGCAGTGGAATGACGTAGTCCTGGCGACTGACAAATAACGTGGCCTCCTCGAAGGGCCTGAGCAATAGGCAGGTGTGGGTGTCACTCATGAGCTGCCACTGGCTGACATTGAAGTTACACAGAGGATTACTCCTGTCCGCTTGGATCATAAAGAAATCGTTTATAGCCTTTCTCTGTTTGTACAGTCGGTCTGAAATAAGGAGGGTTGAATTTCAACGTGTGGAAACTTCACATATCAGCCTATGTTGGGGGATGCCATTCTGCCTCTGCAGCTCAAAAAGGGGGGGGGGGTTTTGCGGTGTACGAGTGGCTGAAGTGCATGCAAAGTTTTTAGGATGTTTTACAAATGAGTGGAAGACTTCAGGTACCGCTTGACAACCAGATTGAACACATGTGCCATGCAGGGCGCATAGCTCAGCCCTCCTTGACGCAGCGCTGACACAATGTTCTTCCCGTTGTCGGTCACCATGGTTCCGATTTTGAGTTGTCACCGAGAAAGCCAGGATTCGATTTTGGAGCAGTTCCTCCCCTGTGTTCTCCCAAGGAAACAAGGTGCAGAACAGCGTGACACCACCGTGCTATGCACATGTGGTATGCTGGACGGACCCTGTGAATTGTCCCTGAAGTGGAGGCTGAGGACACAGTGGAGGATGAATAGGCAGAGGCAGACATTGTCGCAGGACCAACGGTGTGGCAACGTGGAGGCGGTAGTGGCGTCACCTGTCCAAGTTGCCGGAACCACATTCACCCAGTGGGCCGTATAGGACATGTATTGTCCCTGACCGTAGTTACAGCTCCACACGTCGGCGCTGCCGTGCACTTTGGCAGACACCGACAGGCTCAAGGACTGGCCCACCTTCTGTTCTACATGTGTGTGCAGGGCTGGTATTGCGTTTTTGGCAAATAAATGACGGCTTTGGACTCCACCTCGGCTCGGCACAAGCCATCAGTTCTCTGAAAGGTGCAGAGTCCACCACTTGGAAAGAGAGGGACTGCAGTAGCAGCAACTTGGACAGGAGCATATTCAGTTTCTGCTCCGTTGGATGTGTGCACGCATACTGTTGTCTCTTGGCGATCGCTTCGGTGATCGATTGCAAACAGAATGACTGAAGAGGAGCAGGAGCATCAGGACCAGCAGATAATGGGAAGGACAGACAGCTCCCTTCGGCTGAGGTGGTGGAGCCTTGACTGCCTGAAACTGGGTGCATGCCACTGGGTGCTGCAGCGGTTACTGAGGCAGGCTGGACCAACACATCGGAGCCACGGTTCTCCCAGGCTACTTTATGGTGACGCTGCATATGTTAACGCAGGGCCGTGGTGCCAACTTTGGCACCCTGGCCACGCTTCACCTTCTGCCCACAGATTCTACATATGGCCATTTTCACCTCCTCCGGCGGCTCAACAAAAAACTGCCACACCACCAAGTAGGGGATTTTACCCCCAACACTACGCACTGACTGACTGCCACCACTGCTGCTTCTGTGAACCCATGCACCACTACTTTCCGGGCAGGTAGGCTCCTGCGAAGCTGGTGGTCTACCTCAGGCACATTTGGCTACCGACCTCCCACTGCTGCCACCCTGCTGATTCCCGGCCACTCTAGTGACTTGCTGGCTCCGCCGCTGCCTCACGGGCAAGCTGCCACCCTCTTCTGCTGATGATGATGATGCCCCTAATTCACCCGATGCGATCAGCTATATCATGATTATCGAGTACTGTCTGCACGTCACTGATGTCCTCCTCAACGGTCTCTGGGTCAGGAGCCTCACCGCTCGCAACACCAGCTCCCACACCACTCACCTAATTACTTCTTGGTGGCCAGTAGCTTCTGACTCTCCACTAGTAGCTTGTCCTCGCTGTATAATGGGGCTGAGCCCACAGCATATAATACTTCTCTGGCTGAGGGAACAGAAAAGGATAGAGGCAGGTTGCGGACAGGTGAGGGCACAGGGCCTGCTCCCGGGCCATGTCAACTAAGGGTTGTGTCTGACGGACTCTTGGCTGGGGGTGTCTCATGTCACTTGGGACGAAGTGGATGACTGAGTCAACCATTCAAGGACCGCTGGGTTGCTGGTCAAGACACGACCGCTAGATGACACCAGGAGCTCAGGCCTCTCGCTGCGACTCCTGCTGCCACGCCCCATTACTCTGCTGTGACCTGTGCCTGCGCCAGAAACATTTAAGCCTCTGCCACTCCTCTGTGCAGGTCCTGGCACTTGTCTGTCTGATATACTGTTAGATCAAATAAATAAAAAGGTTAAAACACCCCAAAACGGCTAATAAGCCCTTTTGTTTTTCCACTAATTCACACCAAAAAGGGTTGTAATTTTCTCACTTCACCACACAACGGCTTTAAAAAAAGGCTTTAGAACATATAACTACACCGCTGAATGGCAACTATATTTTTCTTTTGCAACTAATACACGACAAAAAGGGCTTTAGAACATATAACTGCATCGCTGAACGGCAAATAGGCCCTTATTTTTTTCCACTTATACACAGCACAAAAGGCTTTAGAACATATAACTGCACCACTAAACGACTAATATATATATCTTTTGCCACTAAAACACGATAAAAAGGGCTTTACAACATATAACTGCACTGCTGAACGGCACATAGGCCCTTATTTTGTTCAACTTATACACAACACAAAAGGCATTAGAACATATAACTGCACCGCTGAACGGCAAATAGGCACTTATTTTTTTCCACTTATACACGACACAAAAGGCTTTAGAACATATAACTGCAGCGCTGAACGGAAAATATATTTTTCTTTTTTCCACTTATACACTCCACAAAAGGCTTTAGAACCTATATCTGAATGGCAAATATATTTTTATTTTGCACTAATACATGACAAAAAGGGCTTTAGAACATGTAACTGTACGGCTGAACGACAAGTAAGTCCTTATTTTTTTCCACTTATACACGACACAAAAGGCTTTAGAACATATAACTGCACCGCTGAACGGAAAATATATTTTTCTTTTGCCACTTAATACACAACAAAAAGGGTTTTAGAACATATAACTTCACTGCTGAACTGCAAATATATTTTTCTTTTGCCATTAATACACGACAAAAAGGGCTTTAGAATATATAACTGCTCCGCTGAACGGCAAACAAAAATTTTTTTGTGCAACTGATACACGCCAAAAAGGGCTGTAACTTTCGCACTTCACCACAAAATGACTAATAAGCCCTTTTTCCCTACTAATACAAGCCAAAAAATGCTTTAGAACAGTGGTCCCCAACCTTTTTTGCACCAAGGACCAGTTTCATGCAAGACAATTTTCCCAGGGAACGGGTGGGGTCGGGGTGGAGTTCTAGGGTGGGGCTTAGGGGGTGCTGGTCGGCGCTGAATGATTCACGCGCATAACAAAACAAAAAGGTACATATTAAAATATATAACACTATATAATGACTATATAAACTGACTAGGGTCTCTACTGCACTGGGCTCTGCCTGGACTCTCCTGCACCTCAGTCACTACATGGGGTATCTAACAATACCCCAGGGTGACACCTGCTACCCCAGACACGTTCAGGATACAGAAAAGACCAGCAAACACAATAAAACGCTCTCTGCCGCAGCCATAGATCCTTCCAAGGTCCTACAGAGACGCGACTACAGCAGGAGCAGCTGCACCACCGCCAGCGCATGGAGGAGCCCACCTCTCCTGCTGGATGGTGGGAGGCATGTAGTGTGTGCAGTGAGCAGCACAGCCTGGAGAGGAAAGGCTCACTTTTACAACCCTCACAGGCTGCAGCTCGACGGTTAAACAAAAGCAGTTTCCGTTTTTCAGCTGCCAGAGAGCAGTAAATGAGTGGCGACGGGACCAGGCAAAATCAGGTCTCACCTCCCCTGGCCAAGAGCTCCAGTGACTCAGGCTGATCGCGCCCCCCCCCCCCCTCCAGAACGTAGAATAAGAGCCACCAACAACATGAGAGTCATGTAAGGCAAGCCCACACTGCGGCCACGTCTCCCACCCATCCAGCGCATGAGCTCAGTACCTGGCACAGGCCGCGTCTCCTCCCTCCATGCTCGTCACCGAGGACACGCTGCATCTACCAATACGTGACCGCAGCAGCTGCGAGCTGCACACTACTAGCAGAACTATTGTGAACGGAGCTTAGAGCTGTACACTAGCGCTGGTGTTTGGGGACCGCTGCTTTAGAACATATAACTGCACAAGGGCAAATAAGAAATATAAATGTGCCAAAGAGTATAAATATTTCCTTGTAATAAACCCTGTTAACGGCTGTATCAAACAGCACTTGCACCCCAATAACAACAATGGTTTGCTGGAATTACAGAGCTGTATAATGGCAATTTGGGTGCCCAGTCAGTGCAGCAAGGTGTATTAGGATTGTTCCTATTACCCAGGCTGTAACCTCCCCTACTGAACCCTGTTCAACATAAATGCTGTGGAATGATTCCTCCCTATCCTTTCCCTACACCTTAGATAATCTTTCCCTGCACTTGTAAATCTTTTTTTCTAACACTGTCCCTAGCGCCTGCTGACGTCTCTCCCTGCACTAAGTACACTGGAAAATGGCAGATTCCAAGATGACTGAGGCTATTTATAGGGCTATGACATCACAGTGCTGGCTGGCTGCTGATTGGCTGCATGCATGGCATTATGGGTGATCTGTGTTCCCAGAGTTCCTTGCTCCATGTCCTCACAGCCATTTTAGGAAAAATGCGATTCATTACCATGAAGCGTGAGGAAATTCAGATTTGGTGCAAATCGAATTTTTCCTGAAATTCGGATCGAATTCTACTTCATAAACTTCAAATCGCTCATCTCTGATTATATAATTTCTTTGGTCCATGTCACAAGAGCAGCATTCATAATGGGAAATGCCTCTGACACACAAAGCATATTCCTTGCACTTAATATGCTCATGTGAAAATGGCCTTTCATCACAAAAACAATTAGAAGGATGATTACTAATTTTCTGATCTGGTCCAATAAATAAAACTGAGAAATTGCAGTGGTAATGCAATAATGCCACAATGAAAGGGAACTTTTTTTAAAATTAATTAAAACCTGATTGCGAAACATGTTCCCTTTTTTCTAATCTTGTTTGTATTTTCTGTAGATCTTTTTATTCTGTTTTCTGCATATTATTATGGGAGTGGCCATCTTGCCTGAACTGTTATTAACACAATTTAGGGAGGGATATGCTTAACAGCATCCACTTGGACCTTAAGCTACAATGGACATGAGATTTTCATTGACTTTTATGACAGCATTTTCTAGCTATGCCTTGTGACCTGTGCATAGGTCATTGTTAGGGATGAGCGAATCGACTTCGGATGAAACATCCAAAGTCTATTCGCATAAAACGTTATTCTAATACTGTACAAAGCAGGAGCTCCGTACAGTATTAGAATGTATTGGCTCTGATGAGCTGAAGTTATTGCTTTGCGAAGTCTCACGAGACTTTGCGCAATAACTTCATAAATTAATTTGCACTGTAAAAAAACATTTCCCGAACTCGGGTTCAGTTCTAATTGGTACCTTGGAACCGAACCTGAGTTTGGGAAATGTTTTTTTACAGTACAAATTAATTTATGAAGCAAAGACTTCAACTTATCGAGCCAATACATTCGAATACTGTATGGAGCTCCTGCTAGTCATCATCCCCCCTCCCCGCTCATCCCTAGTCATTGTGCAGGGAGGGGGGAAAATATAAGTTGTGACAAGTTTATATGTTCTTTCTATGTTTTTATGGGTTTACTCCCAATTGTCTTCCTGTGAAATTGACATGAGTACGTGTTCAGGATGAGCATTTATATTGCAGCCATTGACTCCTCTGCTCCATGACTATCCCTCTGTATTCAGTGCTCTTTTTTTTAGAAAAGTGCATTACCAATGTTTGGCATTGTTACTTGTTTTTATCTATTGTGAATGGTGTGATGTGTTTTCAATACAGAGATTTTATTTTTAATTGTAATCCAGCCTGCAATAATAAGATGGCTGCTGAAAAGTGATCTCTACTAAACAGGATTTTATAAAAACATTTTTAAATATATTATCATGGAAATAAAAATATAACACTACCAAAAAATCTTTAGAAATATGTTTAACATAAAAAAATTGATAAAAAAAATTCTGATGACACATTTCTTGTAAGGCCTCTTTCACACGGCCATTGCGGGTGCGTTACGGGCAAACATGCGGGTGCATTGTGGGAAAATATGCGATTTTTCCACGCGAGTCCAAAGCGTTTTAATGCATTTTGCACGCGCATGGGAAAAATCGGCATGTTTGGACCCAGACCTGAACCCAGACTTCTTCACTGAGGGGTTATTAACTCACCTTATCCACTTGATCGCATAGTTGCGATCTCTTCTTTAATCATGTGAGCTGCCGGCTAAAGGACCTGGGTGACGTACTGCGCTCATCACATGGTCCATCACCATAGTGATGGACCATGTGATGAGCGCAGTGACGTCACCACAGGTCCTTTAGCCGGCAGCTCACATGATTAAAGAAGAGATCGCAACTATGCGATCAAGTGGATAAGGTGAGTTAATTATTATTTTTTTACCCCTGCATCCACATTTTACTAAGCATTCTGTATTGAGAATATTATTATTTTCCCTTATAACCATGTTAGAAGGGAAAATAATAAAGATCGGGTCCCCATCCCGATCGTCTCCTAGCAACCATGCGTGAAAATCGTACCACATCCACACTTGCTTGCGGATGCCTGCGATTTTCACACAGCCCCATTCACTTCTATGGAGCATGTGTTGTGTGAAAAACGCAGAATATAGAGCTTGCTGCTATTTTCACGCAACGCACAAGTGATGCACGAAAATCACTGCTCATGTACACAGCCCCATGGAAATGAATGGGTCCAGATTCAGTGTGGGTGCAATGCATCAACATCACGCATTGCACCCGCACAGAAAATTCGCCCGTGTGAAAGGGGCCTAAGGAATTGGTTCTGAGGAACATAAAGAGTAAACACATGTTTTTTGCTGCATGTTAAAGTTAAAGTCTTGAATTCAGACATGATGACAAATTCATATAGTTAATGAAATATTAATAACCTGGAGGTTTACCTCAGCACGATACTTGTAAAAATTGTATATATAGGATGAATTGTGGCCACAACCAAACTACAGTGCTAGCGAAAAAAGTATTTGTAACTTTCCAGATGTCCATGCTTCTGTTTTTGGAATGGTTGCTAGATGCAATTCAAGACTAGAAACTTGAATAAATAAGTAGTGCACACTGTTAAACTCATATATTGCCATTCATGAACTTTAAAGCCTCTTGCACACGAATGTTGTGCATCCATTCCGTGCATTGGGGACCGCAATTTGCAGTCCCCAATGCACGGTCAACGTCCGTGTGGCGGCTGGGATGGATCAAGACCTATTCAAATTGAATGCCGTGTATTGCGGACCCGCCATATATGGGCTGCAATATGGCCACGGGCACACGAGTGCGCAAGAGGCCTCAGCAGAATACACAGTCATGGAAACTGTGCCCTTCAATCAATAGAAGTAGTGTGACGGTGGTTGAAGGTTAGATTTAACCCCTTTGTGCATTATGATGTAACTGTATGTCATAATGTATGGGGATGTATGGAGCCCACGCCATACGCAACGAGTGCCGGCTGTATCATACAGCCAGCGCCTGTCATTTAACCCCTCAGGTGCCCTTAGGTACCTGTGAGTGAAGGCAGAGGGATGCTCCTTCTGCCTTCTGATCGGAGCCCCCGCAGTGAAATCGCGGGGCTCTGATCACTTGCCATGGAAGCCTGGACGCTGCTGAAGCACCAGGCATAGCTCAGAATGGAGACTGTAAAACTCCTATTCATCCTAATAGAGATCTATTAGGGTGAATAGGAGAGGTGATCAAAATATCCGATGTACTAGGCCCCTAGGGGTCTAATAGGTTTAAAAAAAAAAGTGAAAAAGTAAAAAAAACACGATATCTTAAAAGTTTAAATCACCCCCTTTCCCAATTTTACATATGAAAATATATAAACAATAAAAAAATAAACATATTAGGTATTGCCATGTCTGAAAATGTCTGAACTATTAAAATATTTTATAAAATTCCTGTACAGTGAACGCTGTATTGAAAAAAAAAAATGAAAAAAGCATCTTGCCCCCTCCCCAAATTAAATAACAGCAATCAAAAAGACGTACATACCACAAAAATGGTACCAATAAAAAATACAGTGCACTAAAAACAAGCCCTCATATAGCATTGTAGACCTATTTTGCCACAAAAATAATTTTTGTTCCCGTTTTCCAATACAAGATATGGTAAATTAAATGGTGGCATTAAAAAATGCATTGTGTCCTGCAAAAATAACCCCTCATATAGCTATGTGAACGGAAAAATAAAAAAGTTATGGTTATTGGAATGTTTGGAATGACCCCAAGGACTTAAAGAGGAGCATCGTTCATTCCAATATCACCCATGACTGTTTTCAATACCTTTCACAGCCATTATTACTTTACAAACAATTCCTCTAGTTTTAGTGGTTTTCTTTGCTGTTCAGGAACTTTGGTCCACTTATTTTCAGGGCATATCTAATTTAAATTAGAAGGTTCTTGTGCATACACTGCTCATTTCAGGTGCCACCACAGCCTCTCTTAGGCCTCATGTACACGACCGTATGTATTTTGCGGTCCGCGGATGACGTCCGTGTGCATTCCCTATTTTGCGGAACAAAACAGCTGTCCCCTTATAGAACAGTACCCTCCTTGTTAAGTATATAGAAACAAAGTGACTAATGTAACGGAATGCCTGGCACCCCGACTGGGCACCTTCCGCTGACGTTTAGCTCTTCCCGAGGGCTCCAAGCATTTCACCGGACACCATAACCACCACAGACCCCACAAACCGCCTTCAGCTTGGTTGGGGTCTCGTCACCCTCCACCCACTCTGGACCCAATACCGGGCTTCAGGTTCCAGTGGGTGGACCTCTCCTAACTCCAGAAAGCAGGAACCAGGAACAAGCTCTTACAAGAGCTTATACTCAGGGGAGTATTGTGATATAGCAATCACCAAGAGTGTAGTTATCCCATGCCCCAACAATGAGCCAAGACTTCATGAAAAACAGAAGTTCTCCTTTATTGATGGCCACAGCTTGGCCTTTTATGCAAGTCCTCCAGCAAGGGTTACTCCCCCGGGGACCTGATAGAGGACAGGCACACAAAATACAGTGACCAATCATCATACAGCCAGATATATCACAACCCCACATGCATTGTCCATTGTGCTTCCTGAATGCGTCCCAGGCAATGTCCATTGTGCTTGCTAATTGCATCCCAGGCAATGTCTATTGTGCTTGTTAATTAGGTCACAGGCAATGTCCATTGTCATTGTTAATTGCGTCACAGGCAATGTCAGTTGTGATTGTTAATTGTGTCACAGGCAATGTTCATTTTGCTTACTAACTGTCACCGGGGCCATAGTCACAGGGCAAGAGGCTGGCAAGCAGGCCTCTCCAACTCCCAGTGATAAAAGGTGGTTTCGTCACTGTGCTCATTAAAACAATACCTTTATTATTATTATTAATGGGAAAATGGAGCAGAGAACTGCTCGAGTGATAACCACGACTTAAAGAAGGATAATTTAAGGCAAATTACTCCTACTTTGATTTGGATACCACAAAAGGATAGATAATTTACAGGGATGAATATATAGTTACATAAGTAATTCTACAAATTCGTCTAAGGACAGGTGCTGGGGAATATTAGGCGGGAAAGGAATATCTTTTCCTAGATGTCCCTAAATACCTAGGCCCTGTGCCCAGGGATACCCCCTAATGGTAGAGATACCCTGTCCCCGTACTTATGACTATTTTCAACCTGAAAAACCCTACTAAGGTGATGGATACATAAATACACTTATATTAAACCCCAACGCATTTCACCTGCGCCTGGCAGATCATCAGGGGGTGATACAGAGACCCTGATTTATAGGGAAACCAAGGATACACAAATAAAATAAATAATAATACTTAGCTCCAATCAACAGTTTGTGGGAAGTATATGATGATACTGAAGTACTCCTGTCAGTTGATAATTAACTGAACAGGAAAGGGCCCACTGTCTGCTGTCGTCGATGTTTAAGGGAGCTGATGTAGCCCATCAGTATTCTCCTTGTCTGTGATGCGGACAATAATAGGACATGGTCTATTTTTTTGTAGAATGGAAATATGGACATACGGAAACGCAAGGCACATGGAGTACCTTCGTTTTTTTTGACGGACCCATTGAAATGAATGGTTCCGCATACGGTCGGCAAAAAAAAAACGGAATGGACACAGAAAGAAAATACGCTTGTGTGCAGGAGGCCTTAGGCTTATGAAGGAATTTGTGTATGTGTAGATCACAGTTTTACCTCTGTTTTCCTTCACACATTCAGATGTCAGGCAGCTTTTGTGTTTTGGATTATGCTTCGGCTCACAGAACCGATGACCGGACAGTCTCCAAAATAATTACAATGCGGAAACCATAGTTCCTTCAGTAATCAATCTCATTTTGCCCAGTCTCTTTCTTATTGTGGAATTGTGAGAACTGACCTTAGCTGACATGTTTTGTGATTTCCTGGATGAATTGTCACTGCAGTATTGCAGTAATTTTGCCAGACTGTCTTCTCCTGGGAAGATTCACAACCAATTTCTCCATTTTGAGATAATAACAAAGTAATAGCTTTGTAACCCTTTCCAGACATATATGTCAACAACCCTTTTCCCATCTCTTCTGGACCAAGCAGTTCATGCACAAATATTTTCCAATGTGTCTGAACTATAGCAAACAGTAAAAGAGAGGTCAAACATTCATCAACAGCAACACACGATGGCCAAGTGATGTGTAATGTGTAGCATGGCTCCGCAGGTGTGGGATAGGGTTTTAAAGACAGAGCAAGACAGATGGGGGTCATTTATCAAACTGGTGTAAAGTTGAACTGGCTTTGTTGCCCATGGCAACCATTCAGATTCCAACTTTAATTTTTGACTGCTCCTTTGAAAATGAAAGGTGGAATCTGATTGGTTGCTAAACTAAGCCAATTCTACCTTACACCTGTCTCCCACATCTCCATCTTTTGGTTCAAGGTCTGTTTTCTTCCTCCTTGGCATGGATATAATCACCAGATGCTTTTCAACCAACCGCTGGCTTCAGCGATGACGTGTCTCTTGTGGACACATCTCCACTGAAGCCAGCGGTTGGCTGGAGAGGATCAGGTAACCATGCCATGTAGTATGAACACCATTTTGGGGAGGAAGAAAACAAACCTTGAAGCAGAAGATGGAGACACAGGAGCCAGAGCGGTGGACCAGAGCGGCGTGGAGTGGGTACATATGATGCCAGCATCTGTTAGAAACTATATATATCCCAGGACAATCCCTTTAAAGTGTACCTAGGCCTTTAACCTTTTTTTTTTTAAACTGTTAGAAATGCCCTAATGATAATTTGTGTAATATATATTTAATTCTAGCAATACAGGCCCCCAAAGTTCAGGCCTGTCTACCGTGCTTTTCATTGCAGTGCATACACAATCTGTAGTCATGTATGCCGTGCATGGATTCTGCAGAGAGCACAGGACTGTCAGAAACACACATCGCTGCTCCTGCCTGTGCCCGCTTGCTGAAACCAGCTGTAACTTGAAACAGGGGGGTGTCGCTGCGCTGCCACTAACAGAGAAGCAGTGCGCAGCCACACAGCAGCCAGCAGGAGGATCGGGACCCGGCCGCCGCGGCCAGGACAGAGAGGAGAGTCGGGAGACAGTGAAGAGATGGAGGGGGGCGTGGCGCTGGGCGGGCCAGCCGGGACGGACGTCTTACTGTGTGAGTGATGGATAGATGGAGGAGGGGCAGCCCGGCCCTTATGCAGGAGGAGCCTGGAGGGGGCGTGTCGCGGAAGTTGCCGGCTGCTGCTGCCTGGCTAGAGTGGTGAGATGGAGCAGAGGAAAGGGGCGGGACGTAGCCAGGTCACATGGGCGCCGCAGCAGGGAATGGAAATAGCGTGCCCCGTGCATGCGCGCTCCCTGACGTCAGAGCGCGCACGTTAGGCACGAGTAACGCACATTTCGCCGGCGGGAAAGGCAGTCATTGTATTTTCATGGTTACAGATTCCGCTTTAATTGTTATTTTTTTTTTTGTAAATCTTTATTTAGTAGGAACAATGCCATCGTTGACAAAGGCAGTGTGTCATATTTTACAATAGATGATGACAATCTAAACATCGAGAACAACTACATCTTGGTACAATGGTCTTATGTCGTTAACAATAGCAAATCGCAGTATGAGACAAGTAGTATAAGCGTACATATTGCAGAGACACATAAGTAAACTTATTATGTGCGTTGGCATAAACATACAGTATATATTTATATTGCCCCAAAACAACATCATAAGTGAGGCACTCCGTGCCCCTAAACTACAACACTAGCATCATCAACTGGTGGATCCTTATTTGGAGTCATGTGTAAGCAGAGGCGTGTATGCTAAAGAGGTGTATGTGAAGAGCAAGGTAAAGGGATAGGCGTGGGAAAGTTGGGGGGGGGGGGAAGGGGGGGGGCATGTGCAAGAAGGTTCGTCAGCATAACGGCCATCTTCCTGATATTACGACCATGCATTAGAAGGTCTACACTACTAGTCCAGGGAAGAAAAAGAGCGAGAAGGGTACCAGGAAAGCCATGGACCCCACTCCTTCAGAAACTGAGGGTGCAGGTACAATTCCCAGCTGGACAATTCTTCCAGTCGATATATCTCGTGTACTTTTTCTATCCACTCCCCTATTGACGGAGGCATAGACTGCAACCAATGCATAGGTATTAATAACTTTGCAGCCGAGACTAGTGAAGACAGTAAGGAGTGTTTACGGAATGGACAATCAGCTGACGGCAAATTCAACAACACAGATTGAGGAGTCAAAGGAGATGACGTGTTGCAGATTTCGTGTATGCAATCAGAGATTCTCAACCAAAAAGTATTGATCTTAGGGCATTGCCACCAAATGTGGTACAACGTGCCTAATTCCTGACCGCATCTCCAGCACCTATCTGACTGAGAGGGGTCCATGGCCTTAAGTCTAGTTGGGGTATTATACCATCTGGTAACCACCTTATAGGCGTTTTCCTGTATTCTAGTGCATCTAGAAAATCCATGCGTGTTTTTAAGTATCAAAGAGATAGTCCCTGCGTCAAAAGAGATACCCAAATCTTCCTCCCACTTTGCTATATAGTCAGGGTAGGACGAATCCTCGCCAGTGAACAGTCGGTCATAGAGCATGGAGATTGTTCCTCTTCTATTTTGGCGCTGAGTTAACAAAGCGTCATACCACGTCGAGGCAGTGCTATCTGAAAAACTATCTGAAGAACAGGTCAAGTATGTTTTACATAGTCTTACAATTTGAGTATAATGAAGAGAGGACCATTTGACATGGGGGTACTTGATCCGTAAGTCGTCAATCTTCGGGATTGTACGATTAGGCAAGAATTCCTGCAGAGGGCAATGCCCCAAAGCTGCCCACGCCCCTGTGTCATCCTGAAAGTATCTCTCTATCAGGTAAGGGAGATAGCATACTGGTGTTAAAGGAGAGATGTGCTGAGGAGGATATAGCCTTGAGGATACTATAGACCAGATGTCTATCAGCCCAGCCAGTTGGCCCATACTTTCCCCATCTGTCCGGCGCTTAGGTTTCCATTCCCACAATCTAGCCACCCCGATGGCCCCAGCAGGAACCTGGCTATGAGGCATCCCAATTTAGTAATATGAGGATTACAGATTTCAGAATGAAGTCTCAGTTGAATCGACTTATAATAATAAGCCATATCGGGAAGACCAAAACCTCCTTTGTGTTTGGGCCGGGCCAGGACAGCATAAGATAGACGGGGACTACCATGACCCCAAACAAATCGGGAGAAAAGTCTCCTTATCTGTGCTAAAAAGGATTGAGGAAGGGGAATAGGAAGGGTCTGCATCAGGTATAATAGGCGGGGAACAACATAAGTTTTCAGAAGGTTCTTTTTGCCCATCCAGGAGAGGAAAGGAATCTTAATTTCATTGAGTTGCAATTTTATATCAGACAGAAGAGAGACATAATTGTGTGCAAGGAGGTCTGAAGGGTCTTTAGTAACCTTCACCCCCAAGTAAGTAATGGAAGTATCTTGCCATTGAAAGGGGTATTCCATACGAAGTCTATCCAAAGTAGGTCCAGGGATGTTCATACCAAGGGCATTACATTTTGCCAGATTAATTTTAAAGTTGGACAATTCTCCAAAAGTTGCCAATTGATTTAAAAGAGCCGGGAATGCCACCAAAGGATCTGGCAGAAAAAGCAGCATATCATCGGCAAATGCTGCCACAGTATGGGTCACAGAGCCGATGGTAAGGCCTTCAATGTCAGGATCCTGACGCAAAGCCTGGGCAAGTGTTTCTAGGCATAGAATAAATAAGGTCGGGGAAAGTGGGCATCCCTGCCTCGTCCCATTCGCTATCGCAAACGAGGGGAGAGAATACCATTCACCTGGACCCTTGCAGATGGGCCAGAGTACAGGGACAGCACAGCATCAATAAATTGGTCTGGGAGCCCAAATTTTGACAGAGCACACCGCAAAAACATCCAGTCCACTCTGTCAAATGCTTTTTCAGCATCCGTACTTAAAAGGACCAACTTTTTACCAGTCTTCATTGCATATTGTTGAGCCTGCAAGACTCTGAATGTGCTGTCCCTACACTCCCTGCCCCCACAAATCCAGATTGCTCCGGCGAGACCAGGTCCGGTAATAGAGGTGATAATCTGCTGGCCAGTAGCTTTGCCCAGAGCTTTACGTCAGCATTCAACAAAGAGATAGGCCTGTAGCTAGATGGGATTTCTCGATCCTTTCCTGGCTTGGGCAAAACTATTATATGAGCTTCCAATGCTTGGCGGGGCAAAGGGAGCCCGTAAGCAGGGCATTAAAAAGTGAAACCAAATGAGGTCCCAAAATGGTAAAGAAGCGTTTATAGTACGCTACCGTAAGACCGTCGGGGCCGGGGCTTTTACCCTTGGGTGTGGATTGTAGGACCTTCCTCACTTCCTCCAGCGTCACGGGGGCAATCAAGGCCTGTTGGCATGAAGCCGGTATGAGGGGCAAGGATAGGGATCTCAGGTATTTCTCTATAGCTATTTTCCTTGAGTCCAAAACGTCTACATCTTCCCCTTGTCGCAGGTTGTACAACGAGTGGTAATATTCACTGAAAATGCGTGAGATATCCCTGGTATCCGTATGCACTTGTCCACTAGAGGACCGCATCCGTTTAACAAAGATCTGATCCTCACGTTTCTTAATCATTGCAGACATAACCTTACCACCTCTATTCCCATGAACATATTGTTTATGCTTCACCCTGAGGTAAGCCCTAGCAGCTCTTTGATCTAATAGCCCTGCAAGTTCTCGTCTGAGGGATTTCAATTCCTCCAGAGTGGAGATGGCCAGTGACTGTTTGTGTGAGCGCTCTAATACTTCTATGCGAGATAATAGATCAGAGATGCGCTTCAACCTTTCCTTTTTACATGAGCACCCAGGGCTATGAACTCTCCCCTTATAACCGTTTTATGCGCCTCCCAGACTATTACATCTGTCGAGGCCGTACCTTTGTTGAGAGCGAAATAGTCATCAAGTTTCCGTTCAATATCTGCTGTCCGAGCCTTGGAGTCAAGAAGGGTAGGATTTAGGCGCCACGTCCATTCCCTACTACAAAGATCTGGAAAAGAAAGGATGAAGGAGACCGGTGCATGGTCAGATATGGTGATATTGTGTACTGTCGAAGCAGGGACAGAAGTAATATACCTGTTATTAATAAAGAGATAATCCAATCTTTGATAGGATTTGTGTGGATTCGAGTAAAACGTATAATCCCTCCTCTCCCCATGCACCGATCTCCAAACATCACAAAGATGAAGATCTTGAAGGTGTTTCTGGACTGATCTCAAGGCTCTGAAAGAGACTGAGGACCTCCGAGCAGAGGAGTCAAGCAAGGGGTTCAGGGTAAGGTTGAAGTCACCTCCTACTACTAAAAGCCCCGCAGAGAATGCAGCTATCTTTCCCAATAGTACCTTAAGCCAAGAGGCCGTTTTAACATTAGGGGCGTAGACATTACATATAGTGACTACTGTATGTCCTATCTCTCCTCTCAGCAGTATAAATCTTCCCTCAGGGTCCTTAAGTTCCGAATGGAAGCTAAAGGGTATGCCTTTTTTAAAACCGACACTAACTCCCCTGGCCGACGCACTGTCAGAGCAGGCGTGATACCACCGGTCGTAGGATGTATTATTCAGATTAGGGAGCCTGGCAGAAGTGAAGTGGGTTTCTTGAAGAAGAATTATTTCAGCGCCCAGTTTCCGGAGCGTTTGAAAGACTCTGCTTCGTTTCACCGGATGATTGCAACCATGCACGTTAAACGTGCAAAAGGATACTGTTAAAGGAGCCATTTAGCCAACATACATGTACTCAATAGGTCAAGCGATTCGGACCATGTACCAGAAACGAGAACAAATAAAACAGACAATACAAGAGAACTTATGTCAAACCCATAACATATTGCTAAAGGTATCCCTGTATGTACCAGATGAGAGAGGTGGGAACACGGGATACGGAAGGGTAGCGGGGTAATAAACCCCCACACGGTGAGCATGTAATATCCCGACCGGCCCAGTACCCCACCTTCTCAGCCATCGCAAGGAATGGTCCCCATATAGAATGTAAATCGAGGTTACATACATAAATAGAACATAACGGAAACCATAGCATAATCGCACCGCAATCTGCACGACAAAATAGGAAAAATAGGGAGAAAGAGACATCAGAAAGCGAAGAGGACTCAAAGAACTCGAAGAGACCCCTAAACAACAGATAGTAGCGCCTTTTGCTAGATGTTCAGCTAACAGAAAAGATAGTAAAGCAAAAGCGCCTACATTATCACAACTATGATCAGTGCTAACAGCAAGAAAGGAAAAGAACATATACTGTCAGAGTAGCGATACAGCCACAACACCCGGTGCCCGGACGCCCAAGAGTGTCAAGAGCGATGTTTCTTGTTTTTGCCAGGTCGCTGCGGCTTGGCTTGTTTCCATTCCGCTATGGCAGGAGAGGCGGCAGCTCATCCGCAACAGGTACAGGGAGCCACGAGGGTATGTCCATCGGCGACAGACTAAGTGCTTCCCAAACTGAGGACAAATCATCAGGAGTGCGGACCGTGAGCCTCACGGTTGCCTGCAGAGATCAAAATGCCGAATGGGAATAGCCATCTGTATGGCACTTTAGAGGCGCGTAGCTGATCTGTAAGGGGCTTCAGCAACCGACGCTTTGCAACGTTGAGGTAGCCAGGTCTTGATATATATGGACCTCCGCTCCTTGCAAACGAAGTTCTCCCTTGGATCTGGCCGCTTGCAAAATTAGTTCAGTGTCCCGGTAGCTCAGAATCCCGCATATCACATCTCTGGGGTTATCTCGGGACAAAGGCTTCGGGCGCAACGCCCTGTGAACCCGTTCTACAGTGACCTGAGCCGCATGTTCCGGCCCCAGCAGCTGAGTGAAAAGGGATTGCATCGTGAGGAATAGGTCTTCTGTATCCTCAGCTTCAGGGAGGCCTCTAATCCTTATGTTCCTTCTTCTGTTGCGATTTTCCTGGTCCTCCATCTGTAATAAAAGGTTGTTCATGGCTCGAGTGTGGGTGCAGACTGTATCTTTGATCGCTGTATTGAAGGATAGCAGAGCGTCCTGAGTTTGCTCAAGTATCTCGACCCTCTCGCCAATATGGCGGACATCCGTTTTAATGATAGTTAGGTCAGCTGCAATCGGAGCCAGGGCCCTTTGTAAGGCTCTGTCCAGATAGTCAGTAGTGAGGATAGGGTCCCCAGTGGGGCGAGTAGTGTCCTCCGGATCTCCCGCAGCGCTATCACCATCCGCTTGTGAGGACACCGCTTCTCGCAGGCTCTCACCATGAGGCGCCGGCGCCATCTTACCGGCCTTCGGCATGGCTGAATGTGGTCTCTTGTGGAGGAACTTCTCCATATCTGCAGCCGAGTCCGTGCTTTTAGAGTGCCCAGGTGGAGTCAGCGGGCACTCCTTCGGTTGTATCTTCATACCGTGCTACGGGTGGTGCTGTGATTAAGGCTGAGAAAGGGCCTGGAAGCGGGAGCTCTGCTAACACGCAGCCGCCATCAAGCCCGGTCAGGCCACGCCCCTGCGCCTTAATTGTTATTTAACAGCAAGTTTCTGTTTACTTGCCATAAAAAATGTTATTTAAAAAAATAAATAAATATTTCATTATATTCAGTAAAAATGAAGTTTCTTATGGTTTAGGCATGGGGAAGGGGGGTGCCAGAGAAAGTTCCCGCCCCGGGTGTCAAATACCCTGGGCACGCCACTGGGGCCTGGATGTATTTCTGGAGTGTAATAATATTACAGGCTATAGCTACTAGAGAGGGGTCGTTGATCCAGGGAGTACTTTTGATTGCCTAAATGGAGTCGGGAAGGAATTTTTTCCCCCTAAAGTGAGGAAGATTGGCTTCTACCTCACAGCGGTTTTTTGCCTTCTTCTGGATCAACTTGCAGGATGAACTGGATGGACAGATGTCTTTTCTCAGTCTTATAAACTATGTTACTATAGCTATTCCCTGGGTCAAATCAGTAGCACATTTTTAATGTGGGGTTGAAAGAAATAGTCATCAGCTGACTGTTATTTTATACATCTGGCCAAAAAAAATAAAAAATCAAACCGCTTTGTCTGCAAATTAAGATGAACAATTTGTGCAGACAAGTTGTGCAAACAAGACAACTATTGGTATTATTTTTATTTAGTCTTAATATCATTTTGATATATATAGAAAAACTTCACTGTATTGAGATTTTTGCTTTACTGTGATTGCCAATGACATTTGCTGTAAGTGTCATTGAGAAATACTGCCGTGACTATGTAAATCCCTGGCAAATTGGCAACACAATCCAAGCAATCAGTTTTATTGCATAGGGATGATGGGAGTTTGTTCAATTGGATGTCTTATCCTTGCTCATTCCCATATGCACAATGCTTTGGGTAGCGCTTCAGATGTAAGATTTCTATATAAGCTTGTGTTCTGTAGTATAATGTCCCTTTATGGCATTATGGAGTGCTCAATAGTTTTCTTAGTGTTTCTTTATGCTGATGGTAAAATGATTTTGATTAGAATTTACAAGAATACTTTATAATTCCCCCTTATTGCTACAATATTTTAGAAAAGAAAGACCATGCTAACCCAATCAACCATAGAAAACTGCATCAAATAGTAAGGAGCACATGGCCGACCTCTGCCAAACCCCTTAAATGGCGCTTTCACTATTGACCGTGACAGATCAGGGGTTAAACTCCTGAAATCTCCAATCCTGGCAGCTACTTTACAACTTTGTATAACAGCCACGCTTTTGTAGCTGATATTGTGGGTATAATATCAGTATCTTAGGAAAAGCAAGAGGATCCAGCAGCCATATGATTGTGATGTATAAACTGAATAGCTCTCACATCAATCAGTGCTCACTTGTGATGAATACTTCAGTTAGAGGCCATTAAAGGTTTAAAAAAAGTACTATTTTTAAATTTATTATTCTATAATCATTATGAAATTATAACTTTTTACTTTTTTACATGTAAAAGTGCCTTGCAGGAACTGACCTCCAGTGTCCATTCACAGCGCCCTGAGTAACATCCTTTTGACTGAAATGTTTATTAGAAAGACAGTAGGGAGATGTAAGGTTGAATTTTACTGATGGGCCTCCAGATCAAATGAAGGTAATTTTCCCTTTTCTTTCAACTTGAAGTTTATTGTTGGGTTACTCCCATGGAAAATGGTATGATTGTGATTGTAACATTTCATGATGTAAGGTAATTCACTTTACTGTAATTCAATAATTTATTCTTTAATGCTTGAAAGACCAAGGTATTTAGTATTTGAATTTGAATATATAGTGTATAACTTTTTTGACTGTTACTTTTGATTTTAACTATAATGTGTTGAAATATTTAGGAATTCCAATGCATTATTTCCTTATATAAAAAAGACAGATGTTACCAAATAGGAAGCCCTGGTGTCCTTTGTAGGTCCAAAATTAGCCAAATATAACTATCAGACTCTGAAATTATGTTTCTGGGGCTAAAGGAGAAGCAACAAATAGAGATTCCTGGCTTTGTTTGTTCCCTATAGGCATCTTAAGGGACAAACTGCTGGTGATTGAAAATAAAAAATCTACCTCCGTGGCCTAAAGGTCCATATGAGACAAGTGGCCACTTGCTACCCAGTAGAAGTCACAGAAAACTGAAAAATAAGGAGGGCGCAAATCTAAAACATAACATTTAATTCATTAGTTAAAATTGACGCTCTTATGAGATTAATGATCAGCACAATATGTTCCAATCGGGCAACATCAAAGCTCGATCAAAGCAATAAAAATATTGCCATATCAGGAGGAGAGGCAATTCAAGGTAATAGGGATACCAATCATTTCAATGTCCCTGGGAAATCAAACATACCAACATAAGTTATGTTAATGGCGTGTTTGACCCTAGAACATCCCTACTTGGCCTGTCGGTCCCTAAGCCTACTAACAGTGTCCTGTCCCGCAAGGGACAGCACCGTTACCGGATCCTGTCCCTGGACACACTGCCCTTAGTTAAGTCGGACAAGAAGAAACTCTCCTGACACAAGTTACAAATACTTCACAGGGGAGCAGCCACGTTTCTCCTGTATGTGGTTCAGGAGCCTTAAGATAAAACTGGCCTCCCTAAAATAATCTAAAGAAAATAGTGGTACTTATCGAATGCCGTTTTCACATGTATCACTCCATCTCACGGTATTCCCAGCCTGCTTGTGCAAACCCCGAAGCGTTTCATCTCAAGTCAGGCACGCTGAGTGGCCCAAAGACTCATCAGGGGGCATAAGGCCGCCACCGGGCAAAGGAGTCAAATAGTTCAACACCTTTCTCACACTAGAAAACACAAACGAGTAAAGAATGACCAGACAGTAAAACTTGATTCTTCAAATGAATACAAAGCATACCGCAGTAACGCAATATTAATACTTACAAGTAACCTAAATGACGTATGGTCCAAAAAAGGTATCGAGGAGCTCTTGCAGGGACCGGTGTGTCCCGTGCGCCTGTTCAAAGGGATTGTGCTCATCATAATAGTTGCAGAGCCGCTATTTGAAGCTCCCGCGGCGTGTCACGCCGTCGGGATGACGTCATCGCGTGCGCATCACATGCTACACGTCGCGATGTTGGAAAGGGGTACGCGCATGTGCAATCGCGCTATTGAGTCATATACAAGTGAGGGCAGACCCGGAAGTAGCCGCTATATTCTACCCTCAATAGTAAGTGAAACCGGACTCGTGCAATCAATTGATACTTATTCTAAATCAATTGCCCAATACGGGGAGCTACATAAAACATATGATCAACCCATAATCGTAAGGTAAAAGTAGGAAATTTAAACAGATAACCAACCACAGGTATACTCTTGCCGGGGAATGATCCCGTCAGAGGATGTTTGTCAAATATTGTCAGAATAAAGATAATTCCTATGCAGTCCTTATAACATCTACCATCTATGAGGGGCAATCATAGAGGACGTATATGAAGAGATTGTGAGGGACAAACATAGGGGACGTATATAGGGAGATAACCCTAGGTACAGAGTGGAAAAGCATGCCATGTATATAGTAGTAAAACTCAGTCGGACAGTCATGCGGACATCCAAGTGGACTAAAGGAAACATCCAAAATGCAATTGTTCATTAAGGCCCTTGGGGCTTGAGGTGTCCAACTTGAAGATCCACCAACACTCCCTCTGGAGTGTCAGCCTATCCCAGTCTCCCCCTCTTTTAGGTCGGGCCACCTGTTCCAAACCTCTAAATTTGATAGCTGCAGTACTGCCGTTGTGGCATGCATGTACATGCCTAGCCACAGGGGTGTCCTTATTTTTGCGAATATCGCTCAAATGTTCCCCCATTCTCCTTCTGAATTATCTGCGGGTCTTCCCGACATATAGTATGCCGCACATACAAATTAACACATACACGACACCCACGGACTTACAATTAATGAAACTCCGGACGTGGTGAGTGTAGCCTGTGTGGTCCATGAAGGACTTGCCGGGAGAGACAAATTGACAGAAGCTACAGTCACCGCATCTAAAACATCCTTTAGCAGGGGGTCCAAGCCATGTAATGTTCTCCGCCTTTGGGAGCACAAAATGGCTATGGACCAGATGATCCTTTAAATTGGTGCCCCTGCGAAAGGTGAGCGCAGGTCTCTCAGAAAGGGTGTCCCTCAGATCGGGGATTGGACCTTTCTCCAGTCTTAACCTTTACATTAGGAAATCTTATCCCATGAAAATTATGACCTGTCCACAAGGGAGACCATTGTAAGTTGTAACCAGTAAGCCATTTGTATCTTGTAAGGTTGTTGTAACTGCCAAGTATGTTGCCCCACATCAGTTCAAAAATACCAAGGAAAAGACACAAGGAATCAAATAAAATACACCTGTATTGTCTCAATTTAAAAAAATAGTGAATTCATAATATTAAAACGACAATTTTAGACATAAATAAAAGTAAAAAATTGCTGGACCAGCCCATGGTTGGAAATATTCAAGGACTTGCACATATTACTTATAGTAATCACATAAACAAGTAAAGGCTAAAGTGCTATTTAAGTATCATAAGGTGCTACAATGATAGACGCTTTAGGTGAAACACGTGTTGGGGCATGGGAGTTCCTGGTTGGTATATAGATTGTTGCTGAATACTCAGGTATTGATTACTGATGCACTTTAATATTGTTGCTATCTATCATTGTGGCACCTTATAATACTTAAATAACACTTAGCCTTACTTTTTATGTAATAGGTGCAGAATCTTGAATATTTACAACCGTTGGCTGCTCCACTTTTATCTATGTCTGAAATCACCTTTTTAATGTTATGAATAGTGTTGAGTGAATCGAAGCATCCAAAGTGGAATTTGAGCTGAAGTTTGGGAAAATTTAGATTTGCTGCGAAGCCGAATTTCCTCGCGCTTTGTGGTAATTATTCGTGTTTTTTCCAAAATGACTGCTGCACATGTTACAAAGTGAAAGTAAGAAGCTTGGGAATGCCATATTACCCATAATGCCGTGCAGCCAGAAATCAGCAGATCTGTGATGTCACAGCCCTATTAAAAGCATCATCCTGCGCGGTCTCTGGCATTTCACTGTGAGCTGAGCATAGGGGGAGATATGGCAAGCGTTCATGCTCATGCTGGAGCTTTAACTACTGTGCCTGCAGGTCTAATATATCGCTTTTTGCATCACATTCTACTGCACCGACATTGAGAGTTAGTCCATTTTTTTAGTGATACAGTTAGTTAAATATGTTGACTTGTACAAGTGTCCAGTGGACCCAAATTCATTATTGCTAATACGCTCTGTTAGTGAAAAAAATATTCTGCGTATATTGCAATCCCCGATCCCTATGATGAACAGCGTTGAGTGGGTTATCTGCACCTGTTGGCGAAGGGTAGAAACATGGCTATACCTTCAGTGTAATGCGTGTGCAGCCCCCGATGTCTAAGGGCTTCACAGACCTGTTATTTCTGAACACCACTTGTTCTTTAAAGATGTTGGATGTGAACCGCCCGGGGTGAAATAACTACTTAAAACAGAGGAGTGTCGTCGGTTATTGGAATGAACTACACATATTACTCCACAAACTCGAACCAAATTAATAATTTCTAGCTGACACTTTCTGTTAGCAAAATTTTTATTGCGCATCATTCTGACAGTCACAACAAATTTTAAACAAATTCTATTTCACTGTCCATTGCAACAAAATTTTAACCCATGTGGATCCTTCCATAAGGTCTGGAATCCCTCCATACTATGAACCTAATGGTATTTTGCTTTCAAAATGTATTAGGGTTAAAACCAGATAGGCCAAACATGGTTGATGGATCAAACATGGGTACTGGATTATTGCCATGAGGGATAGGAGCCTGAAAACTAGTTGTCAAATAAGATGGTGACTAAACAGGGGCTGTTGCTGGAATGGGATCATGGCATATGAAGGGTTAAAAGTCTGTGACCGCCATTCTCGTCAGTCACGGACATTATTGCCAGGTGTCTGTTCTTTTAAACAGCAGACATCCTGCGGCTATTTTTAAATGCCTGGCCGCCGACATAAATATACTGTCGGCGGTTGTTAAAGGGTTAACTTCCAAGCCTTCACACTGAGAGGTCTGGGTATACCTGATTTATAGCGATTCATGATGAATTAGGAATCAAATTTCTTGTCAAAGTTCTGCAAATTGGCCAAGTCAAATTTTTCATCATCTCTAATTATAAATTAATTTGTTTTTTTTAATTGAGACAATAAAGGAGTATTTTATTTGATTCTCTGTGTCTTTTCATTGGTATTTTCTATTTAAGTACTTGACACTGGGCTAATTCTGTAGCAATTTGGATTGGTGACCAATTGCTCGGTCATACTGTAGGGGATATATACCCCCATGAGTTCAGCAATGCCCCTGTTCCAAGTTACAACTGTGCCCACCTTTTTCCTTCCACGATTCTTCAGTGGGAGGCCCATGTACACCACTCACTGACTAAAAAGATCCTGGGTAAGGTCTGGTGCACTTACAAGCAGTTGTGGTATTTTTTTGAGTTATATGTCCTATATCAATATGCCAGCAACAGTTTTATTTAAAAGGCTCAGAGTAAGGTAAAATAACAAAAAAAAAGTTATACTCACCTTACTGATCCTGATGGTCCTGTTTCTGAGGGTCGTTGGTGAGGAGGGGTGGGGGTGCAGGGGAGGTGGTTGCGGCCGGCACGGGAATCCAATTGCGATCCCCCGCCCGCCTCCTCTGTAATGATCGTTGGCGGTATAGTGGTTTTAGCAGAGTGTCAGCACATTGCTGACACTCTGCTAAAAACTGCTGACATCTGTGCTGCAGATGTCAGCAGTTTAACCCCTTCCATGCTGCGGTCGGTACGGACCGTTGTATGGAAGGGGTTAACAGGGAGGGAGCTCTCTCCCATCGAGGGCTGCTGTGCCCTTGCAGCCCCTGATTCTTGATGGGATCACAGAGGGAGGGAGCCCACCTCCCTCCCCATCACCCGCTGCTCTGTTCTGGCAGCGGGTGATGGTTACCATGTCAGCAGGGCACTTTCAGAGGCGTACTGCTTGCCATGCTAATGTAAGTCTGATCTGACTTCTGCTAAAGGCAGAAGTCTGACCAGACTAGTGAAAAGTTAAAAATACAGTACAGTACACTATATGGTGTACTGTACTGTATTATACTGACATCAGACCCACTGGATCTTCAAGAAACAAGTGGGTCTGGGTAAAAAAAAAATGTAAAAAAGTGAAAAAAAAAGTAAAAATAAAAAAAAAACACATATCAATGAATAAAAATTTAAAAAATAAAATACACTACACATATTATGTATTGCCGTGTCCGTAAAAACCTGCTCTATAAAAATATCACATGACCTAACCCCTCAAGTAAATACCGTAAAAAACAAAAAAAGGGGTAAAAAAAGCAACTTTTTGTCACCTTACATCACAAAAAGTGCAATACCAAACGATCAAAAAGGCTTATGCCTCTCAAAATAGTACTAATCAAACCGCCATCCCATCCCGCAAAAAATGAGCTCCTACATAGGACAATCGCCCAAAACAATAAAAAAATATGTCTCTCAGACTATGGAGACATTAAAACATGATTTTATTTTGTTTCAAAAATGATATTATTGTGTAAAACTTAAATAAATAAATAAAAAGTGTAGATATTAGGTATCACCGCGTCCGTAACAACCTGCTCTATAAAAATAACACATGATCTAACCCCTCAGGTGAACACAGCAAAAAAAATATATATAAATACCGTATCAAAAGCCATTTTTGTCACCTTACATCACAAAAAGTGTAAAAGCAAGCGACCAAAATGTCATATGCACCCCAAGATAGTACCAATCAAACTGTCAACTCATCCTGCAAAAAATGAGCCCCTAAATAAGACAGTCACCCCAAAAATAAAAAAATATGGCTTTCAGAATGTGGAGACACTGACACTAAAAAAATAATTTTTTCAAAAATGCTTTGTTATGAAAAACTGAAACAAAAACCCCCCAAAAATTAGTCATATTTGGTTTTGTCACGTCCGCAACAACCTGCTCTATAGAAATAGCACTCGATCTAACCTGTCAGATCAACTATGCAAATAACAAAAAATAAAAACGGTCCCAAAACAGCAATTTTTTTTGCAAATTTTCCATTTTAATCCATTTTTCCAGTAACAAAGCAAGGGTTAACAGCCAAACAAAACTCAATATTTATTACCCTGATTCTGTAGTTTTCAGAAACACACCATATGTGGTCGTAAACTGCTGTATGGCCCAACGGCAGGGCATAGAAGGAAGGGAACACCATATGGTTTTTGGAAGGCAGATTTTGCTGGACTGGTTTTTTGACACCATGTCCCATTTGAAACCCCCCTGATGCTCCCCTACAGTAGAAACTCCAAAAAAGTGACCCCATTTTGGAAACTACGGGATAAGGTGGCAGTTTTGTTTTTATTATTTTACGGTAAATATGATTTTTGGTTGCACTATATTACACTTTTTTGAGGCAAGGTAACAAAAAATAGAAATTCTGAAATTTCATCTCCATTTGCCAATAACTCTTGTGGAACACCTAAAGGGTTACCAAAGTTTGTAAAATCGGTCTTGAATACCTTGAGGGGTGTAGTTTCTTAGATGGAGTCACTTTTACACTCAGTTCACACTTTCGCGTAAAACGTCGCGTTCGAACGCATATAAAAACGCACAACAGTACAGGAACCATGCATTCCAATGGGGGTGGTTCACACTTGCGCATTTTTATGCGCGTTCGTAGGCGCCTATAAACGTCCGACGCATAAGCAAGTATGTTCGCGTTAATTCGGGCTTTTTTCGAGCGTTTGGTGCCAATAGACTTCAATGGGAAACGCGATAGGCGTGTTGTTCGGGCGTTTGTGCAGCGTAAAACGCGCCTATGGATGCGCGTTTTACAAAGTTTGCAACATGCTGAATCAGCCACCATGGAATGTCACACCTCTAAAGCACTCAGATTGGCCAAACTATATCATTGGTCATTGGCCAACTATGCAGTCAATCACATAAACGCGCGTCAAACGCGCCTACACTATTTACCAAAACGCTTGAAAAAACGCGCCTAAACGCCCATCTTTAACGCGCATAAAACGATAGGCTTCTAAACGCTCAGGTCTGAACCCAGTGTTATGGAGTTCCTACTCTAGGGGTGCATCGGGGGGCTTCAAATGGGACATGGTGTCAAAAAAACAGTCCAGCAAAATCCTCCTTCCAAAAACCATATGGCGTTCCTTTCCTTCTATGCCCTGCCGTTTGGCCATACAGCAGTTTACGACCACATATTGGGTATTTCTGTATCCACTGAAGAGCTAGTAATTATGGATGTACTCCATTTAACCTGCACCACAACAAAAAATAGAGCCATATACTTCTATTTAATAGAATAACATCATCCTTTATTAACACATATTGATCATTAAACAACCAAAAAACATATTAAAAATAGACAGCATGAGAAACACTGGGAATACTAGATCTCACCTATAAGTTTGGCCCCATCATAACACTACACATTAATAAACTGATGTCCTGAATAGAACTGATATATAATATAAACAACAACTATCTAACCGCCATGGACTATCATATAACAACAATTTGCAATTACAGTGCCATATAGATAGAATCATAAATCAAAACCAGCTCAGATACATCAATAAAAATTTCCTACATGTATGATAGAGGCCAATTCCAAATGGTACTATCGCTCAACATATGGGGTATTTCTGCAAACTACAGAATCAGGGCAATAAATATTGAGTTTTGTTTGGCTGTTAACCCTTGCTTTGTTACTGGAAAAAATGGATCAAAATGGAAAATTTTCCAAAAAATCTAAATTCTGAAATGTTATCTCCATTTGCCTAAAGGGTTAGCGACGTTTGTAAAATCAGTTTTGAATACCTTGAGAGGTGTAGTCTCTAGAATGGGGTCATTTTTGGGTGGTTTCTATTATGTAAGCCTCACAAAGTGACTTCAGACCTGAACTGGTCCCTAAAAAGTAAAAAATTTCAAGATTTGTTTCTAAACTTCTAAGCCTTGTAACGCCCAAAAAAAAATGAAATGGCATTCCCAAAATGATCGATACATGAAGTAGACATATGGGGAATGTAAATCAATAACTTTTTTTGTGGTATTACTATGTATTATAGAAGTAGATTGAAACTTGGAAAATTGCAGATTTTTCCAAATTTTTTGTAAATTTGGTATTTTTTTATAAATAAAAATGAAATTTTTCGACTCTATTTTACCACTGTCATGAAGCACAATATGTGACGAAAAAACAATCTCAGAATGGCCTGGATAAGTAAAAGCGTTTAAAAGTTATCACCACATAAAGTGATACTGGTCAGTTTTGCAAAAAATGGCAGGGACCTTAAGGTTAAATAGGGCTGAGTCCTTAAGGGGTTAAATGAATCATCTAGAAATACCCCTTAAGTAACTAAATACCATATTTAAAGGTGTTCTCCAGGCTACAGATATTGATGGTCTATCCTCCAGTACCCAGTAAAACGCCTCTAAGTTTCTGCGGCCATGCTATTGTAATATGTATGGGTAAATGACACATTTTTTAAATTATTTTTTTCTATGAAAAAAATTGTAGATTGATGCATAAACTTATGAAATAATAAAATAAACTCTTTGCCATTTTTACTGAATCCAAATGTGCTGCCTTTAATGTGTAATCCTATTGCACAGCACTTGTAGCTCTAACTGTTAATCCTGCTTATGCTCTCTATCATAGAAATACAGGAGAGGACTCAGATCCTTCTTCTTAAATGCAGATTTTTTTTTTTTATTCACAGCAATAATCTCTCATTGCCAGTAAGAAATCCAAAATTTAAATGAAACTGCACATATATTCCAGAGACAATTTTTCTTCTTTATTATTCTGCCAAAAGAACCTCTTTCCTGCCTGTTGTAACCCATGCTGCTATGCTAAAGTTGCTGAAGGGAAATTTGGGCGGATATAAAAAAAATCATTTTGTGTTTTTATGTGAACAAGAAATAAAATGGTCCTGCAGGCAGCAACTGGTGCTAGCAAATATCATTTACCAGATTAATGTAGCAATGCCTTTCATGAATTACTGTCATCATGTATTTGTCTGTTCGATATCAAATGAGATGAATTAATCAGTTTGTTGCCTAACATTTGAGGTACCTTCTGGATTCAAAGGTGGTGATTTTGCCATGTTTAAAGGTGGCATAAACATTTATGCATAAGCGAATATTCAGAGGTGGCAGATCTGTTGCATCAATTTCTATGATTAAAAATCATTTCTATTCATCTGAATTGGGTTGTATCTTCGTTCCCATTTTTAACATGCAGCAATCATCTCCTTTGTATGGAGACTAGCAATCTCTACAACAGTCACTCATTCCCATACAGTTTCATTGTTTCTGGGTGTTAGATCACGGAAGATCTTTTGCTCAGAAACAAATGATTTTTGGTGCCAACCGAAGGACACAACTCACCCAATAAATATTTGCTAGTTCATAAGGTGATTGCTGTCACCTTATCTCCCAACAATTGACCCATTTGTCAGTCTGTGTAAAAGGACTTTTATTCTGAGTAACTCATATGCTGAACATGGCACAGATATACAAGGTCTGGCATCCAGTTGTCCTATCTGTGATTAGATATATTGTTCAAATGTATGTAAATATTTTATGATTTCCAATCCATTATAATAAACATATACTGTAACATATATGTTTTTGTGTTGCTCTGTTCTGCAGCATGTTTTTCAATATCGTAAGTAACAAAAGGTCTCCAGATGTAAACCTGACAGATATATGACAAAAGGACACACTTGTGGAAAGTGTCTGCTCTGTAGATTTGTGGATACTGTATACCTCCACACACCACATTGTTTGTTCCATTAATATAATGCCAGCCGCATCGAAAGATAGTGTAACAAACCCTTAGGCTCTTTTCACACAGGCGTTGCGGATTGGGACCGGATAGGATACGGGCGCGTGGCGTGGAAATTGTGCGACTGCGCTCGCAATTTCAATCAGTTTTGACTGCGATTGCGTTGCGTGGTTCAGTTTTTTCCGTGTGAGTGCAATGCATTTTGCACGCGCGTGAGAAGAAACTGAATTTGATACCCAGACCCGAACTTCTTCAATGAAGTTCAGGTTTGGGTAAGTTGTAGTGTAGATTTTAATATTTTCCCTTATAACATGGTTATAAGGGAAAATAATAGCATTCTTTAATACAGAATGCTTAGTAGAAGGTCAATTGAGGGTTAAAAAATAAAAAGATATTAACTCATCTCCTTCAATTGATCGCGTAGCTGCTGGTCTCCTGTTCTTTCTTTAAAAAGGACCCGTCAAAGGACCTGTGGTGACGTCACTGTGCTCATCACATGGTCCGTCACCATGGTGATGGACCATGTGATTGGACCATGTGATGTGACGTCGCCACAGGTCCTTTAGCCGGCAGCTCATGATTAAAGAAGAGATCAGCAACTCCGCGATCAAGTGGATTAGGTGAGTTAATTTGCTTGCGGATGCTTGCAATTTTCACGCAGCCTATTCATTTCTATGGGGCCTGCGTTGCGTGAAAAACACAGAATATAGAGCATGCTGCGATTTTCACGCAACGCAGACGTGATGCGGGAAAATCACCGCTCATCTGCACGGCCCCATTGAAATGAATGGGTCCGGATTTAGTGCGGGTGCAATGCGTCAACATCATCGCCGTGTGAAAGTGCCCTTAGAGATCTGGAATGTATTTTATAACACTGACATAATGCTGTAGAAAGTGTCCCACGCCACGCCCACAATTTTAGACCTGGAGTGAGCGGGGAGAAGTCACAGATTGCGGCACAACTAACCATTGCACCGCAATGTGCACCTGAAATACGCACAATTTAGGCATATTTCAGATTAATAAAGGACCCCCTTTGCCTGTACTTTAGCTTTGCACATATGCCACAGATTGGAGCTAGGTGCTTGAAAATTTGACCATCTGCAGGTCTTACTGACAACTTCTACTTCAGTGATTTGCATAACCTTACAGCTTGTCTTTTGGGCTTAGTGAAGCAGGCAGAAACAGGAGCCTGCCTGGTTATTAGCCATCTTCAACCCTTAGTTTTTTTCCTAATGAATCCTACATTTCCCATAATGCTTGGCTTTGCAGAGATAGAAAGGGGGGGGGGGTAGTCTCATTACACAGCACTGCTGTGCAAGGGCAGCAAGAAACAGAGTCTCCATGTTCTCCTACGTGATGCAGCTTGAGCCTGTCTGCTTTCTCAGCCCTGTCATCTCCCTCTCCCCTGTTAGCTCTTACATTCAGGAGGCAGGAGACCAGTGTGAAGCTAC